>JADMNL010000026.1:54915000-57415000 GCA_016271365.2 Neoceratodus forsteri
TAAATAAAAATGAAAGATCTTACCGGCGACGTCGAGTGGAGGCAGAACCCAGAACTAGCAGGTAACCGATGGACTGTCGAATGAACGAAAGGCCTAAAATTTTCTTAAAAGTTTTTCTTCAGTTGGCTTCCCACGAGGCGACCTCAACGGTGGGAGACGAAGAACAGGTAGGCAGGTGGAGTCGACGCAGCCTAACGGCTAATCCTCGAGCGCCACGTAGTACGTCAGCCTCGAGGGCGGCACCGATGCTGCGTCGGCTCCGCCTATCCTTTAAAAAAAAAAAAAAAAAAAAGGCTCTCGCGGGGTCCTGATCTCTGGCCAGTACCCATCTGTGATGAATGGTGAAGACTGACACAGATAAGATCTGGGAATCTGGCGGACCGCCCCTATGTACTACGCCTGACCGGGGCGGGGATAGCGTCGGGGGCGGTCCCTGCTGAAGATAGCTAGCTAGAAGAATTCTGTGGGGTCCTGACGCCTGCCGGCTTCAGTCCTAATGGTGTAACCTGCTGCAAGAGCTGTTTCTCGAAGTAAGATCCTGGAGTACCCTTCTCTGAAAACCCCAGGTTGGCAAATTCTAGGTCCTCAAGAATCAGGCCTTGAGTTTGAGAGATTACAGGTTGGGATAGAGAATTCGGCCCCGTGAGGCAATAAGGAGATTGTGCCTGCAGGGTAGAGCTACTGGCTTGCTGACAGACAGAAGTAGAAGCAGCCAGTACCATGGCTGCCTGGCCCAGTCGGGGGGTTGCTGGCTGAGACCTGTGTTTGTTCAAAACTCTGAGCAGTAGAGGGAAGGGAGGAAATGCACACAGGAATTTCCCTGTCCAATCCAACAGTAGTGCATCCATCAGTACTGTACCCACTGTGGGAGGTCTGCAACAGTACTGTGGCAACTGATGATTGTCTGGGTGAGCAAAGAGGTCCACCTCTGGGGTTCCCCATCTCCTGAACACTGTTTGAAGTACCTGTCTGTTCAGAGTCCATTTGTGATGGTTCTGATTGATTCTGCTCAGTGCATCTGCTAGGGTGTTGTCCTTTCCTGGTAGGTACACAGCTATGAGGGACAGGTTCAGAGAGTAGGCCAGCTTTTATAGTAATATGGCTTCTGTGCAGATTGGGGAAGACTGGGTGCCTCCTTGTTTGTTTATGCAGTACATTGTGGTGGTATTGTCTGTTCTGACTTGTACCACCCTGTTTGCAATCTCTGAAGCAAAGGACTGGATCCCCAAGTGCTCTGCTCAGAGCTCCAGCAGGTTTATGTGAAGGAGGTTCTCCTTTTTGGTCCAGGTGCCATGAGCTGTGTGGTCTCCTGTGTGTGTTCCCCACCCTAGAAGGGAGGCATCTGTGGTCAAGACCCTTGAGGGGAGCCGTTACGTGAAAGGAATTCCCTGTCTTGGGTTTTCGCTGTCCTGCCACCACTGCAGAGTCAGAAGCAAAGATCTGGTGACTGGTACCAGAGCAGACAAGAAAAAATTACTCACCAAAGTAGTGTTGTTTCTTCTAATGGAGTCTTGCTGTATTCTGACAATATGCAGTTAGCCCCAGCACTTGAACTGCTCCGGACAGGAAAAGGTTAACTCTATGCAGCAGCAGCAGCATAGAACGTTGAGCTCGAGCTCAGTTTTCAAACCTATCTCTGGTACATCTCAGTGTAACTGTCAGATTCTTACGAACAAACTAACTATAGTTATGGAAATTGCTTAACTTAAGGCCAAAAGGCAACAAATGTGGGTCCAAAAGAGTCAAGTTAAAAACCCAAGAAAAAAGATAGTGAAAAAAATACAGTATATATATATATATATATATAAATATAAGAGCAACAGTAATAAAACTACTCCACCCTGACGAGGGAGGGTAAAAGGTACACCCCTGAGGTGCAACGCTGTACCTGCCACCCACATCCCAAAAACTAGGTTGATAAGGGAGGCAGGGAGGGAGGACAGAATACAGCAAGACTCCATTAGAAGAAACAACATTACTATGGTGAGTAATTTTTTCTTCAAACAACAAGAAGTCTTGCTGTATTCTGACAATATGCAGACTACCAAGCAGTTCCCCCCAGGAGGAGGGGACACAGAACCTTATTTTGGGAAGAGGCTCTGCAGTACTACTGTACCAAACCTAGCATCACTCCTAGCCTGGATGTCCAGAGAGTAATGCCTGGTGAATGTATGGACTGTTTTCTATGTGGCTGCTTTACAGATTTCTACCAAGGGTATATCTCTGGCAGCAGCCAGAGAAGCAGCTGTACCCCTAGTTGAGTGGGCTCTCAGGGCACAGAGGGTTCTTTGCCCAACTTGGCATAGCAGAATTGCATACAAGAGACAATCCACCTGGCAACAGTTCTTTTAGTAGCAGACTTACCTTTTCCCACTTCCCCATAAGTGAGAAATAATTGAAGACAGTCATTTCTGTGTGCCTTAGTATGCTCTATGTAGTAGCTAAGTGCCCTTTTAACATCCAAACTATGTATTCTTCTTTCTCCTGAAGAAGAATGATCAGTGAAAAACACAGGTAGAGACATAGATTGGTTCAGATGAAAATCTGATACCACTTTAGGTAAGAACTTCCTATTTGTTTTAAGGACCACCTTATCTCTACGGAAGGAGATAAAGTCAGGTTCAACTGACAGGGCATGTAATTCACTAATCCACCTGGCAGAAGTGATAGCTACCAGGAACACAGTTTTCCAGGTCAAGTACTTAAGCTTGGCCGAAGCCAGAGGTTCAAAAACTGGCTGCATAAGCTGAGCAATGCTGACATTTAGATCCCAAGCTGGAGTAGGCTCTCTAAAAGGAGGGCTGATGTGAACCAGACCTTTGAAGAACTAACTGAAAACAGGATGAGATACCAGGGAAGAGCCCTTCCCTGTGGAAAGGAAAGCAGAGACAACTGCTAGGTGAACCTTCCGAGTTGCAGGCCTAAGGCCTAAGCCATTAAGGTAAACCAGATAATCTACGGCTGTAGCAATGTCTGCAGTATCTGGCTGAATGTCCCGCTGAGAACACCAAATGCTGCATCTTCTCCATTTGGAATTACAAGTTTCTGTGGTAAAAGGTTTTCTAGAGACCTTCAAAATATCCAGTACTCCCTGAGAAAGATGCAGGCATGCATATTCTAACTCTTCAAGAGCCAGGCTTTGAGATTGAGAGGCTGGAGATTGGGGTACCAAATTCTCCCCTGAGAAGAGGTTAGAAGATTGTGTCTCTTGGGAAGAGACAGGGGGAGAGACACTGCCAGGGACAACAGCAGAGGGTACCAAGGTTATCTGGCCCAGTCTGGAGCCACTAGTATCAATGTACAGGGTTGAGACCTGATCTTGACTAGACTCTGAACAACAGGGGGAAAGGAGGGAAGGCATAGAGGAACCTGCCCCTCCAATCCAATATGAGAGAATCCAGAGGAACAGTCCCTAGGACTGGAGGTCTGCAGCAGAACAGGGGAAGTTGGTGATTGTCCGGGGCTGCAAAAAGATCTATCTCTGGAGTGCCCCATCTGGTGAAGATTACTTTCAGGATGAGAGGCTCCAGGGACCATTCATGATGGCCCTGGGAGATTCTGTTCAAAGCATCTGCTAGCACATTGTCCTTCCCTGGAAGATCAACTGCTGCCAGGGAAGCCTGAAGGGAGTAGGCTAGAGACCAAGGCCATGGACTGAGTGCCCCCTTGCTTGCTGATGTACCACATTGTGGTGGTGTTGTCAGTCCTGACCTGCACCATTTTGCCTCTAACTGAGTCTGAGAAAGTCTGAAGGGCTAGGAATACTGCTCTGAGTTCCAGGAGACTGATATGAAGGAGAGACTCTTGTGGAGACCAAACACCCTGGGCTGTGAGGGCTCCCAAATGGGCTCCCCAGCCTAGGAGAGAAGCATCTGTGGTTAGGACCACTGAGGGAGCTTGAGTGAGGAATCAGACACCTTGTCTGAGGTTGTCCTGATCCAGCCACTACTGGAGAGCTTGGACCAGAGTCTGAGTCACTGGAACCAGTTTGGTGAAAGTCCTTTTTCTGAGACCAGAAAGACCTTGGGTGGAACTGAATGTCCCTCATCTGAAACCTGGCTCCTTGTACCACTGCAGTGGAAGCTGTCATGTGGTCTAGGATTTGAAGAACGTGTCTTGCTGAATGAGAGACCAGAGGGCACAATGAGGAAATGAGAGGTGTAAGGGCCATTACCTTTGCTAGTGGAAGGAAGGCCTTTGCCTGGACAGTATCTAATTCTACTCCTATAAAAGTAAGGAGTTGTGCTGGTTCGACAACTGACTTGGGAAGACTGAGGAGGAACCCCAGAGAGCTGAGCAGGTTCTGAGTGATTTCCAGAGCTGACTTGACCTGGTTGGAGGGCTGACCTACAATGAGCCAGTCGTCCAGGTAGGGGAAGATAGAAGTACCCTGCCGGTAGGCAACTATTACTGCAAGGCACTTCGTAAACACCCTTGGAGCTGACGTTAGGCTGAAGGCCATTTCCTTGAACTGATAATGGCTTGAGGGCAACTCGAACCTGAGGTACTTTCTGTGGGAGCACCTGATAGGAATGTGGAAATAGGCATCCTTGAGGTCTAGAGATGCTAGCCAATCCCCTGACCTTAGAGAGGGAAGAATCATCCCAGAGTCACCATTTTGAATTTTGGTTTTGTGATGTGTTTGTTCAAATGCCTGAAGTCAAGGATGGGTCACCACTCCCCTGTCTTTTTTTGGGGTAAGGAAATATCTAGAGTACAGACCTTTGCCCCTGTGTTGAGTAGGAACTTTCTCCACAACTCTGACAGCCAGTAGAGAAGAAACCTCTGCTTCTAGAGCGATGGTTTCTAAGAAGGTTGCAGGTGGAAAGGACCTGACAGTCAGTTGTGGGAATCTTTTGAAACTGAGAGCCCGTCCCTGGCTTACTACCTCCAGGACCCACTTGTCTGAAGTAACAGCCTTCCAGGCCTGGAAGTAGTAAGCCAGCCTGCCTCCTACTGGAATGGGGGAGTTGACCCCGGCTGACACAACAGGGTGTCTGCTTGGCAGGAGCCTTGGACTAGGAAGAGGATGTAGCCCTGCTCATCCCCCTTCCTCAAAAGAACCCCCTCTGTGGGAACGAGAGGAAGCCTGGGCTTGGTAAAAATGCCTGTGAAAAGACCTGCCCTTGGAGTGCTGCTTTTGAGGAGTGGCTTGCCTTTCTCTGGCCTGTACACTCCTGTAGGTGATCCTATACTCATCCATTTTCTTCATGTAAGCCTCTGTCTGCTCCCCAAACAGAGAGTTACCCACCACAGGGAAATCCATGGCCTTAGCCTGGGTGTCCTGGGAAAGGCTACTACATCTGAGCCAAGCAAATCTCCTGAGAGACACAGATGTAACCATGACTCTCGATGCCACATCATTAGAGTCTACAGCAGCGTGGAATTGTAACTTGGATGCCTCAATTCCATCAGCAGTCACCTCCTCCAGCTCTCTGTCCAGCTGGGGGAAGCCTGTTTAGCCAGTTCCAGAACCGTATCCCACCTGGACTTCTGGTACCTGGCTGTGTAGGCCATATAATTAGCCTGCCTGAACCCTAAAGAGGATGCCAAGTATTGTTTCTTGGCCATGGCATCCACCTTCCTGGAGTCTTTATCTGGGGTGTGTGAAGCCAAAGGAATATTAGCCCTGTCACAGGCGCAGCCTGCACTACCCCAACGTGGTTGCAATGACTGTATAAAAACTCCGTTCTTGAGCCTGATAACATGTACCTTCTGCCCATTCTCTTATCCACAGGAGGCAAGGAGTTATTAATTTGCAAAATCTTTTGTGTCTGTTTCCCCAAAGATTTATGAAACGGGACAGACAATCTCTTGGACTCTGGCATGTCCATCATTTCAACAAAATCAGGCTCTTTTTCCTCCTCAGCAGCTTTCACCATTGGGAGCTGGAGAGTTTCAGCCACTTTTTTGTAGAACAAAAAGTAGGAAGGGGACTCAGAAAGCCTGGGAGGAGAGACATTGGAAGGCCGGTCTGGGGAGATGTCCGGTTCAATAGGCACATCTAGGCCTCCAAAGTCATTGGCATCATCAGCATCGTCAGGATACTCTTCATCTCCCTCCCACTCCACATCATAATATGCATCATAATCTGATGGAGTCGGATCCGACCAAACTGACTGCATAACCGGCGGTGACGGTTCAGACGGAACTGGGCAAAGTGACTGAACAATACTGATCGCTTTGGCTAGTTCGTCAGAGATTGGAGTATGCAGTACTGGATCCGAACCGACCAACTTCTTTTTTCTTTTAGCCGGAACTGACCCCTCAGAGTTGGATCTCCCTTTGCCCAAAGAGGTATCTTCCAGGTCAATGAGCACCTCTTCAGGTTCGGCCGAAACCGAACCGAGCTGGCCATCAGGATCAGCGGACTTCTCAGCCTCCTTTTCCTTTAGCCTACTCAATCTATTATCCAGAGTGGTTTTAGGAAAATTCTTACATATATGGCAGTCTGTTTTGAGGTGGTCAAACCCCAGACAATAAACACAGATGAGATGGGAGTCAACTCTGACAAAGGCCTCCCCACACTCAGTACAGTGTTGAAACCCAGTGGGACCGTTTTTTTTTTTCTTGGGTTTCTCAGACATGGCCATACTACACAAATTACCCTTTACAGCTTTCAGCCAGGTAAAACTCCCCTATCGGTTACCAACCATGTCACGGGCTATGTAAAAAAACAGATAAAGTCCAGTTTTTGAAACCAATAGGAACCGGACACCACTCCTACATCCCAGAAAAAATTCAAACACAAAGGTCGGTTTCCAACTGGACCGACCAATAGGAAACCAAAGAAAAAACAATTTCCACAACAACAATATCACTACATATCTACAACACTACCTGTACCGTAGACAGAGCCTTGATACAGAAAAATAATAAATCGATTGGAAAAAAACTAACGCTTTTTACTTTTACCGAACCAAAGCGAAGGAGAGATCTCCAGAGCGACTTCTAAGTTAGGCGGAGTAAAGAATCTGACGGTTACACTGAGATGTACCAGAGACCGAGGTTTGAAAACCGAGCTCAAGCTCAATGTTCTATGCTGCTGCATAGAGTTAACCCTTTCCTCTCCGGAGCAGTTCAAGTGCTGGGGTTAACTGCATATTGTCAGAATACAGCAAGACTTCATGTTGTTTGAACTGGCACTTTTTTGTGACCAATAAGATCTGAGGTGAAACTGAATGTCCCTCACTTGAACTCTGGCTCCTGGAACTACTGCTGTGGAAGCTGCCATGTGTCCTAACAGCTGGAGAAAGTGCCTTGCTGGCCTGGGACAGGATAACTGGAAGGAGCTGGCCAGCTGTACCAGAGTGTCCACCCTTGCTGGTGGAAGGAAAGTTTTTTCCTTTCAATGTGTCCAGCTCTGCTCCTATGAAATCCAGAAGCTGAACTGAGACCAGAACTGACTTTCTGGGATTTAGAAGGAGCCCTAGAGACCAAAGGAGGTTTTGAGCCTGAGCTAGGTCATCCAAGACTTGTTGGGGGGACTGACCCACCAGCAGCCAGTCGTCCAGACAGGGAAAAACTGTGACACCCTGCTTTCTTAGATGTGCCACTACCATGGCCAAGCACTTGGTAAATACCTGTGGAGCCGAAGAGAGGCAGAAGGGAATTGCTGTAAACTGATAATGGCCTGATTTGAGCCTGAACCTGAGGAACCCTCTGTGTCATGGCCTGATGGGGAAAATAGGCATCATTCAGATCTAGTGAGGCTAGCCAGTACCCTTGACTGAGTGAAGGCAGAATGGTGGCCAGAGTGACCATCTTGAATTTTGGTTTTGTCAGATATCTGTTTAATTGTCTGAGATCCAGAATGGGTCACCACTCCCCTGTCTTTTTTACTGTTAGGAAATACCTTGAGTAGAACATTTTCCCCCAGTGTAGGGGTGGAACTGGTTCTACTGCTTTGACCAGTAACAGTTTCTTCACCTCCTCCTCCGGAAGCTGGGATTCTGATGGAGAAAGAGGACTGAAGACTTTTGCCCTCACCTTGGGGAAAAACCTTGAAGCCAAGGGTGAGGCCCAGGCCCACTACCTCTAGAACCCACTTGTCTGTAGTTATAGACTGCCAGGCCTGGAGGTAGTGGGTGAGCCTGTCCCATACAGGGAGAGGGGAGGAGACCCTGACAGATACTTCAGGGGTTCTGCTTTACCTGTGGGGTCAGTTGAGGGCTTAGACCCATCCTGCCAGTACCCCTTCTGCTTCTGCCCCTGAAACAGCCCCTCTGGGGTTGGCAGGCTGGAAGGGCTTGGGTCTGAAAGAAAGGCCTATAATAAGGTCGTGCTCTTCCAGCCCTGGGCTGTTGTTTCTGGGGAGTTGCTGCCTTATCTTTAGCTGCTGCACTCCTATAAGCTACCTTGTATTCATCCATCTTTTTCATATAGGCCTTAGTCGGTTGGCCAAAGAGGGATGAAGGATCACAGGGGAAAGATTTTGACTGAGTGTCCTGAGATAAGTTAGTGGTTCTCAGCCATGCAAATCTCCTGAGAGATATAGAGGTTATAAGTCTGGCTGCAGTGTCATTGGCATCCACAGCCATCCTAAATTGGAACTTGGATGCCTTGACACCCCCTTTTAACAGCCTCTGCCAAATCAGCTGCCATAGGTTCTGGGCAGGATTTTGCAATTTTGGATACTGTACTCCATAGACTTTTTTGAAATCTAGCCGCATAAGCCATGTAGGTGGCCCGTCTAATGGCTAGGGAGGAGCCCAGGCAGGACTTCCTGGCCACTGAATCAATTTTTCCGGAATCCTTATCAGGGGAATGGGATGCCGGGGTATACCAGCCTCGTCACAGGTTGCAGCCCGCACTACACCCTCATGACTGGGGTATGTAAATAAAAATTCTGCACCAGACTTCGCTACCTAGTACT
Organism: Neoceratodus forsteri; assembly: GCA_016271365.2. Taxonomy (NCBI): domain Eukaryota; kingdom Metazoa; phylum Chordata; order Ceratodontiformes; family Ceratodontidae; genus Neoceratodus; species Neoceratodus forsteri. The sequence continues at coordinate 54,923,876 of JADMNL010000026.1, forward strand.
TCCTATCCAGTAATTTTTATCAACTGGAGGAACTGAAGCAGGTGTTTGCAGAACCTTGAAAACATGTTTTTTTAAGGGTTTTGTGGATGGGAAAAAGCAACTTTTTTGCTGGAGCCAAATCCATCATTTCCACAAAATCAGCCTCTTTCATCTCATCTGCTGTATCTTGAGTAGGGAGGTCTAAGGTCTGAGCCACTTATTGCATAAAGGCAAACAGGGAGGTAAAATCCTCAGATCCTCTGTCGGGGGAATCAGGATGATGAGGGTCAGGAGAAACCTCCGGTTCTAACGGTTCTCCACAGTCGTCTTCTTCTTTCTCTCCAAACCCATAGTCCCTCTCCTCTTCTATGAACTCAGAACCAGGATCGAGGGGACTGGGACCAGAGGGCGAACCTGGGGGCACAACTGCAGGAAATTTAACTGAGGACCATGGAACCTGAACTGGAGACTGAAAGGACTGAATAATCTGTATAGCGTTAGCTATCTCCTCCGCAGTATGAACCGACAGTTTCACCGGTTGCGATTCTGTGTGCTTCATCTTTTTCTTTTTCTTGCCCGCTGTTGCCAGTTCAGCAGCCTGTTCAGTAGCGTTTCTTTGTCTGCGAACCAGCACCCTGGTCAGAGGGTGTTTCTAACGCCACCTAATGAGTCCTAGGGTTCCTTTTATATTTAAAGAAAGATTCTGTGTTCCAATGTAAAGACAGTAGAATGTGTGGGGAGTGAGAGCAAGTCGGAATGCCAAAGGTACAGTCAAAATTAGCTCCCACTCAACCTTCATAAAAAGCAAGCCAGTAGTAATATTTATAGTAGTGGTGGTTTATTAAACCCACTTTCTTAGTGATTGCATATCTTCTATTTGCCCCAAACAATTTTTATGTTGCTTGCACGCATGTGCAAGAAACATAGTGCCATCATCCGAGTTTTCAGAGGTGTGGCATCCGTCTTCCAATTCAGTCAGTGTGTTTGCAGGTGTGGTCCCAGTTCCCCAATCACTGCTGCAGCTGTCTATGACAGCAGTTGAAAATGCAGTGGTTGTATGGTTGAAAGAGAGAGCTCGCTTCAGTGAGCAGAGCTCCCCCTCTACACACACACATATGCCGCACACATACTGCGTGCTCATGCCTTCCCCTCCCCAGCACGCTTCACGGCCGACAGGGTGCCCAATCCCCCGTCGGCCTGCGCCCCCCCAAGCCCCAGGTGCCACACTGGAGCCCACCCAGCGCAAGGAAAATCTGTTATGGCCGACGGGGAGCCCAGTCCCCAGTCGGCTCCACGCCTAAAGCATCCAGGTGCCATGCTTGGAGCCCACCTCAGCGTGGCAAATGTGTTATGGTCGTAGGGGTGCCTAACCTCTGTCAGCTCCAGCCCCCCAAACAGTTTTTCAGCTGCCACACTGGGAGCCCACCCCAGCGTGGCAAACGCCCCTCGCTGCCTTATTAAAAACAACAACCTGTAAATGCAAAACTGTCCCTCGGCGCTTCTCCCTGCCCCCCACAACCCGCACCCACCCACTGTGCACCCTGCCTCCCACACCCCCCTCACCCATACTTACCTCCGACCCTTGGCGCGACGATCTTCGGTGGACTGGGAACACGTCTGCACTCTTCAAAGCCGACCGCGAACTGAGGAAATGCCAGTAATCTGCACAATGGGATAGATAGGGTTTTTTCAACTTTGCTGCATATCACAGGCATTTTTTTGAATTTTGACACCAAATTTTCAACATGGATTTTTTGGGACCCCTCCTCATGAATTTTGTCACTGTCATGGCGTTAATCGGGCACGAAGGGTGATTTCGCGGTCACTGCGCAAAATCACCTTTCAGGACCGATTAACGAAACGATAGTGTCAGTGTTCATAAGGTGGGCTCTCATAAAGCCTATGTTGCAATTGGTGAAAAAATTCCTAAAAATGACTGTTTTATGAGCGTGCATTGCGCAGTTCCTATGCATGCTCGCAAGTTCACAAATTTTTAATATTTGCACTCCAGATTTTCAACATTGCCATTTTACCACACCTCCTTATGAGCAGTATAACTGTCATTTTTCACATCGCGCCCCAAATGTGTTTCCGCGCATGTAGCACACAATGACGCAGTCGGTGTGCGAAATCAATGTATGGGACACATTAAGAAAATCACAGTGACACTGTTCATGAGCAGAGGTCTTAAAATGGCTCTGTTGAAAATTTGGTGAAAAAATTCCCTTCAGACATTCTGCAATGTTACTAATGAAGACATTGAACAGGACTGGCCCCAGGACCGATCCCTGCAGCACCCCACTGGTGACCCCCTCTCCCTAGACTGCGCACCATTTACCACCACTCTCTGCCTCCTGTCTGTTAGCCAGTTTCTAACCCAGTTTACCACCCTATCCCCCATGCCCTGCCTACCCAGCTAGTTTATCAGCCTCCTATGTGGGATGGTGTCAAAGACTTTGCTGAAATCAAGGTAAGCGTTGTCCACTGCCCCACCCTGATTCACTTCCTTTGTCACCCAGTTCAAAGAAATCAACCAGATTTGTCTGACATGATGTCCCTACTGTGAATCCATGTTGTCTATGGTCCTGGGCTCCGATGGCTTCTAGATGCCCCACTAACCTTTCTTTAAGCAATGTCTCCATGATCTTCCCCACTACTGAGGTAAGGCTGAATGGCCTATTGTTCCCTGCCTCCTCCCTGCTGCCGGACTTGTGTAGAGGGACCACATGTGCCCTCCTCCAATTCACTCGTGTTGAATGACTCAGTGAACATGGCTGCCAGAGGTACTGCTATCTCCCTTCGCAGTTCTCTTAATATCCTTGGGTGTATGCCATCTGGTTCCATCGCTTTGTCCACCTTCAATTTAGTGAGCTCCTGCAGGACTCTTTTGCCTTTGAATGGACTATTGTCCACCTCTTCACCGCCTTGGCAACTGCTGTACTGCTGTGGCCCTTGCCCCTCCCACTGTTCTGTGAATACTGAACGGAAAGACACAGTGGATGTCTTGGGAGGAAGGCATGGAACTATCACTTCCAAATACCTAAACAGCACATACAAGCAAGCAACATTTGGCATTGACAAATGCTTGTTAATATATATTGTGACGTTTCAGAAAGTGCAGTTACGTAAGAACTTACCGTAACAGTAGATCTTCGAGAACAGCTCTTGCAGCAGGTTACACCATTAGGACTGAAGCCGGCAGGCATCAGGACCCCACAGAAAAATTCTAGCTAGCTATCTTCAGCGGGGACTGACCCCGACGTCGGTCCCGCCTCCGACGTCAGACGTAGTACATAAGGGGGCGGTCCCGCCAGATTCCCAGGTTCTCCCACTGGAGACTTCCGGCCGCAGGCTGACATCAAAATAGGAGACCGAGGATCCACCGTCAGAAGAGTAAAGGGTAAAATTCTCTGTGAACCAAGGCTTAAGCCATGCCTCCTCCAAGGGGGAAGGTGGGTGGGAAGGTACCTGCTGCAATAGCTGTTCTCGAAGATCTACCGTTACGGTAAGTTCTTACGTAACTGTACTATCTTACTTCGAGACACAGCTCTTGCAGCAGGTTACACCATTAGGACTGATTCCCAAGCAGTAGCGTTTACAAACACTCTGGGAGGAGGAAAACTAGGAGGAACATTCCAGGTCCTGAATCTAGGACAGGAGACCCTGTAGCACAGCCAGGCCGAAGTCTGCTCTACGCCATGAAGCAATGTCCAGGCTATAATGCCTGATAAAGGTATGTACAGAGCTCCAAGTGGCTGCAGCACAAATGACAGAAGTGGAGACGTTACGGAGTGCTGCAAAGGAGGTGGCCACACCCCTAGTGGAATGACCCCGGACTGATCCCGGGAGGGGCTTTTGTTTGATATCATAACAGTATGAGATACACTGGACAAGCCAGCGAGGCAGGGACTGTTTGGATACTGGTTGGCCCATCATCCTTTCGGAAAAGGAGATGAAAAGTTGCTCTGAATTACGAAGCTGTTTAGTTCTGTTGAGGTAATACCTCAAGCTGCGGTGAACATCCAGGGTGTGGAGCAGTGCCTCTCCTCTATTAGAGTAATTTGGGAAGTAGACCGGCAGGTCAATATCCTGATTGAGGGTGAGTGTAGAAACCACCTTAGGCAAAAATTTAGGATTCGTCCTCAGGGATACTCTGTCCCGGTGGAAAATTAAATAAGGCTCTTTGCACATGAGAGCATGAAGCTCAGAAACTCGTCTCGCTGATGTAACAGCAACCAAAAACAACGTTTTCCACGACAGAAAAAGCAGCTAGCAATCCATGGCAGGTTCGAAAGGGGGGAGCGTGAGTTGTTCCAGGACAAAGAGCAAATCCCATGGAGGCATTGGGTCCTTAATGGGTGGCCTAAGATGTAACACTCCTCTCAAAAATTCCCGAGAGGCATCTAATTGTGCCACTGTGTGCTGTCCCACCGGGAGGTGGTAAGCTGAAATGGCACAGAGGTGCACCTTGATAGAGGAGTAGGCAAGACCCGAACGGAAAAGGGAGAGCAGGTACTCTAATACCGCTTTTACTGGGCAACCTAAAGGGTAAAGGTCGTGTGCTTGCGACCATAAACAAAAACAGCGCCATTTCATGGCGTACGTCGCATGCGTTGCCGGCTTTCTGGCTGCAGAAAGAACTTCCGCAACCTCTTGTGAGACCCCGTAACGCAAGATGGCTATGACTCTAGGAACCATGCATGCAGGTTCAGTGAGCGTAAGTCCGGGTGGACCAGTGAACCTTCCTCCTGAGACAAGAGATGGGAGCTGAATGGCAACGGGAGCGGAGGTTCCCGGGATAGCTGAATTAGCAAAGGGAATCAGATCTGTCTGGGCCAGAAGGGGGCCACCAGAATCATTGTTGCCTGCTCCCTGCGCAGTTTGAGAAGAACTCTCTGGATCAACAGGAAGGGAGGGAAAGCGTAGAGGAATCTGTCCGCCCAGGAGAGGGACAACGCGTCTCACCAGAAAACACCAGGCCCTGGATCTAGCGAGCAAAAATTGGGCAGTTTTGCGTTGGATGGGGAAGCGAACAAGTCCAACTCTGGAGTTCCCCATCGAAGAAACAGATCCTCTGCTACCTCTTGAAGAAGTTCCCACTCGTGGACTCTGGCCTGGGAGCGACTCAGGCTGTCTGCAATTGTGTTGTCCACCCCGGGAACATGTACTGTGATCAGATTCGCGCCATGTCAGATTACCCAATCCCACACCCTCATAGCCTTCCTGCAAAGGGGGTAAGAGTGTGCGCCTCCTTGTTTGTTGAGGTAATACATCACCGCCGTGTTGTCTGTCTGAAGCAGGAGAGTACCCAGCGGGATCTCTGATTGAAATGTCTGCAGGGCATAAAGAACTGCCCTCATTTCTAGGACGTTGATATGGAGGTGGGCCTCCTGAGAGGTCCATGATCCCTGGGACTTCACCCCATCCAGGTGTGCTCCCCATCCTAGACCTGAAGCGTCTGTGGTGAGGAGTACCTCCGGGGATGGCGCGAGAGAGTGTCCCTGGGTCTAGCCACCACTGCCAGTCTCGAATGACGGTGTTCATGATTCTGACCGGATGCTGCATGTGGTCTTGCCTTTGATCCCATTGCACCTTGAGCATCCACTGAATTACCCGTATGTGGAGCCTTGCGAAAGGGATGGTAGGAATGGCCGCAGCCATGTGTCCGAGCAAGCGAAGGACCGACCTGGCTGGGACGGTCTTGTTCGACGAAAGCTCCCTGATGAGGGATCTGATGCGCTCCGCTCTGTCGTCTGGAAGAAATGCTCTTCCCTGAACGGTGTCCAGTACTGCGCCTATAAATTGCAGTTTCTGCGACGGTACCAGGAGAGACTTCTCGTGGTTGATTAGGATGCCCAGAGCTTGAAACAGGTCCTGGGTACTCTGGATCGCCTGTAACAACGCCTCTCTGGAGGCAGCCATGAGAAGCCAATCGTCCAGGTACGGGAACACATAATGGCCCTGTCTCCTTAGAGACGCCGCCATGACTGCCATGCATTTGGTAAAGACCCTGGGTGCTGATGACAGCCCGAATGGAAGGGCTCGGAATTGAAGGTGATGGCCGAGAAACTCGAAGCGCAGGAACCTCTTGTGCACTTGAGCTATAGGGATGTGCAGGTATGCGTCCTGCATGTCTAGAGATGCTAAGAAGGCGTCCCGCTTCAGCATGGGAATGAGACCCGGAAGAGTCACCATGCGAAATCTCTTGTAGGGGACCGGCAAGTTGAGGTCGCTGAGGTCCAGAATCGGACGGAGGTCCCCTGTTTTCTTTGGAACCAGGAAGAAGTGGGAATAGTATCCTTGTCCTCTCTGGTTCTCTGGAACATACTCTATCGCTCCCTTTTGCAAGAGCGCGAGTACTTCTTGCCAAATCAGTGACTTGTGCTGACCCGGGTACCGGGAAAGCAAAGGAGGCCTCGAGGGTGGCTTTTCTGTGAATTCAAAAGTGGCCTCTTCCGACCAACTGAAGAACCCACCTGTTGGTGGTTATAGCCTGCCATCCCGGCAGGAAGTTCGCAATGCAACCCCCGACCATGACTTCCCGTTGATCTTGAGGGGCGGGGGCCGGAAAGGAGTCAGGCTGTGGCGGCTGAGGGTCCCGCTGGCTGGACCGGCTAAGGAGTACGCTGGCTTCGGCCTGCAGGTTGTTTCCCTGGGCTCTGCAAAAGCCGGAGCCCCTCTGTTGTGGAGCGGGGCGGGACTGTTGTCTCTGCGTCCGTCCACGAAATCAGCTTTGGTTCCTACGAAAGGAACTAAGCTTGGGTCGGTATATGGCCTGAACCGACCTCACCGCCTTCTCGGCCTCTTGGAGTTTGGTAATTATCTTCTCTGAGGGTTTACCAAACAAGACTTCTCCCTCGAATGGGGCATCCATGATATTCTTCTGGACGTCCGGGGTAAAACCGGAGATGCGTAGCCAAGAGTGTCTCCGGAGACATACGCCTGAAGCTGCTGCTCGACGAGGAGTCATGTGGAGTCATATCGTGCTCAGAGACTTTGGGTTCCTATGTCCGAACCCGCATTTGAGGAGCTGTGGCATCTCCTCCCTTCTGCTCACCTTCCGGCAGTTTCTCAGCCGCATCCAGACCCTGCTCCCACAGGGCATTTTGGAACTGCACCATGTGGGTCAAATAGTTCAGGGATCTGACGGCGCAGGTAGCAGAAGCATACATGCGCCAACCCATGGCGTCCAGCTGCTTGGACTCTGGGTCTGGTGGCAGGGTGCTCAAATGTTGCGGTTGCTGGGACCGGACATGAGAGGCTGTTATGACCAGAGAGTTGGCCTGAGGATGCTGAGTCAAGTACTGGTCTTCCCTGGGAGCCTTGTACAAGCGATCAGCTTTCTTCGGCATCGCCGGGAGCGAGTGTGGATGCTTCCACGCTGCCTTGGTGACGTCCACGAAAGTGTCTACCAAGGGTGGCACCACCACAGGCTTGGGGTCCTTCTGCCGAAGATACTTCGCAAGGCGTAGCCTTCCGGGGTCTAGCTCTTCCGCATCCCATCCCATGTTCTCTTGAATGTGCCTCATAATATCCGAGAATGAAGGGTCATCTGGAGGAGACTTTGGCATCTCACATGGGTCCGGAGAAGGGATGGAGAGAGGAGATGGGGATCTGGATGTTGAGAACTCTGATCCTATGTCCTCCGTCGAAGGCGATCGTCGGCATCTTCTGGGTCTCTTAGGGCTGGGTGACCTGGAAGAGGATTTGGACGGAGGTCTCCATTTGTCTGGCCTTCCCCTTGGAGTTGTCCTGTACTCCCGGGGAGGAGGTAACTGGCCTGCCGACCCCGATGGAGAGGGGGGGCGCAGGAACTGGAGGAGCAACCGGTGTAGGAGGAGGAGGAGGAGGAAGCAGAGGTGGAGTGGGGACCATGTCTTTCTTGATGGTGTCCCACCAATAAGTAAACAGCTCCTTCACTTCCGAAAAGGAAAGGCCCAATGACGGCCCGGGCGCCGGTAGATGGTGGTCGGGTCCCGGCGTCGGCTCCACAGGGGGCTCGGGTGGTGGCGAGGGTTCCCTGGGCATCTCGACAGGACCGGGGTCGCCCGTCTGGTCCTCGGGCTGAGTCAATTCCTCCTCAGTGATGGTCTCCTGACCAACGTCGGTCGGAGGCGTCGGGGTCCTCTTCTCTATAGGAGTGGGCGCCGTCCCCTACGCGCGTCCGGTGATGCGTTGGCCTGGCCGGCGACGGTCTTCAGCGACGGCGGCTCCGGGGACCTGTGACGAGAGGTCGATGACGGACGCACTGGCGTCGGATCATGCGGCCTCTTCAGAGAGGTAAGCTCTTTGGTCTTGCGAGGAAGCAAGGAGACAGACCTGGCGTCGGGTTCAGAAAGGCGGGAACCTGACTTATGGTGATGGTGGCGGTCCCCCGACTTGGCCAGGGCCTTGGAGGATGAGGAAGGCCTGGGAGTCTTGGCCTGGGAAGAGGATGAAGACTTTCTCACCGCAGCGGGGGAAGGCTGAGAGCTGGCCCGGGAAGGGGAGCGGTTGGACCTGGAATCAGAGCTGCGCGAGTCGGAGGCCCTAGACGGGGACCTGGAAGGGGCTTTCTCCTTATGCTTCTCAGCATGCTTGTGGGCCTTCTGCGAAGAATCCCTCTTGGAAGCCATGGTCTTGAGTTTCTCTTCTAGCAGGAAAGCCTGAAGGGCCTTCTGGCATCGGATCCGGGTTCTGCTATTAAAACCCTGGCAAAATGAGCAGGACCGGGTGTCGTGGTCTGGGCCTAGGCACCGGACACAGGCCGAGTGCGGATCCTTGAAAGGGATCTGCTTCCCACAAGCACACTTCGAGGAGTGACCGGAGGTTGGAGAGGACATCAGCGAAGAACTTGATTGTAGAGAACAAATTTCCGTAGGAAAAAACGCTATACCGCTGCATGCAGAGACTGAACCGAAGGGTCGAGACATGCAAGTTATTGGCGGAAAGAACTGGGGAATCTGGCGGACTGCCCCTTATATACTACGCCTGACGTCGGAGGCGGGACCGACGTCGGGGGCAGTCCCCGCTGAAGATAGCTAGCTAGAATTTTTCCGTGGGGTCCTGACGCCTGCCGGCTTCAGTCCTAATGGTGTAACCTGCTGCAAGAGCTGTGTCTCGAAGTAAGATCCACAAATGTTCCTGCCTCGGACAAAGGAGCTTTACATTATAATCACCACTTCAAGCAGAATAGTATATTTAAATTCTGAAAGCAAAAAGAATAAAAGTTTACATGTTTTGCTTCTCCTTTTAACTAATCAAATTCTTAAAAATACTGCTTTAAAAAGGAACCAAATGGGGGATGTGGCTAACTCTCGAAGATGGCAGACGTGTGTTAGCGAGCTCCTCGGGCAAACAACAAAATTAATTGCCTATTCTAGCTGGCATAGAAAATTTCACCCCCTAAATCGCTCGCATAGTGCCTCGGGGTCTTATGGCTTCCACAAAACAGAAGAGCCGCCAAGGGAACATTCAGTTTGATGCAGCAAAACCGCCAAGACACGGGAGGCATAGTGAGGAGCAGAGGGCCTTACCCATGGAAGAACCGAGTGGGTCAGAAGGCCCAGAAACGAATTTGCTTACTCGCTCTCTAGCAGGAGTACCTTCCACCCTCCTGTAAATGCAGCATGAAATGAAAGAAGGATTTATAAACATAACTGCTCAACTCACCCATTTTTAGGGCATAGTAATGGGCCTCTCTGAAGCAACGGCCACTCACTCCATGCAGATTACAGAGCTCGAGCACAGGGTGAGCTCTTCAGAAGATTCACTGTCGGTGGTATCGGCAGAAAGGAACAGCATGAAAACCTCACTAGATGAGTTGAAAGCCAAAATTGATGATCAAGAAGAAAAAATTACTCACCTTAGTAATGTTGTTTCTTCTAATGGAATCTCGCTGTATTCTGACATATTGCAGTGATGTCCAACCTTTGAACTGCCCCGGAGCTGAAAGAGTTAACTTTCCATGCCAGGCATGGAACGCTAAGCTTGAGCTCGGTTGAGACTCTGTCTGTTGCTGTTTGAACTCAAACCGTCAGATCTTTACGAGCTATACTCACTGGGTGTCCTGTGTGGAAACTGTAAATTTACACTAGCCAACTGACTACTAAATATATTAAAAAGATTTTTTGGTCCCAAAACAAAGACTCAAGTCAGGAAACCCAAAAAATAAACAAAACACAACACCCACACACCCAAACTAAAGGTGTGAGAAAAGAAGGGGTGGGGCACCTCCCGAGTGCCAACACTGCTACTGCCCACCCACATCCCAAAAACCAAGGTTCTGAGAGGGGACGCAGGGGGGGGAGGTCAGAATACAGCAAGACTCCATTAGAAGAAACAACATTACTAAGGTGAGTAATTTTTCTTCAAACAACATGAAGTCTTGCTGCATTCTGACATATTGCAGACTACCAAGCAGTACCTCCATGCTCTGAAGCACTGCTGTGTCAAACCGAGCATCACTCTTAGCCTGGATATCCAGAGAGTAATGCTTGGTAAAAGTGTGTACTGTTTTCCAGGTAGCTGCTTGACAAATCTCTAAGATAGGAATATCCCTGGCAGCAGCCAGGGAAGCAGCAGTACCTCTGGTAGAGTGAGCCCTCAGGCCTGAGGGTGGGATCCTACCTAGCTTTTCGTAGTAAAATTGAATGCAAGAGACAATCCACCTGGCAATAGATCTCTTAGTGGCAGGTTTTCCCTTACCAACCTCACCATAAGTGAGGAACAGTTGGAGGGAGTTAAACCTGTGACCCTTGGTGTGCTCTATGTAGTAGCTAAGGGCCCTTTTCACATCCAAACTGTGCAGCCTCCTCTCCCCAGAGGAGGAATGGTCAATGAAGAAAACCGGAGGAGACATAGACTGGTTAAGGTGGAAATCTGAAACCACCTTAGGCAAAAACTTCATATTAGTCCTGAGGACCACCTTATCTCTATGGAAAGAGATAAAATCAGGCTCCACTGACAGGGCCTGGAACTCACTTATACATCTGGCAGAAGTGATGGCCACCAAGAAAACAGTTTTCCAAGTCAAGTACTTAAGCTCTGCTGAGGACAAAGGCTCAAAAGGGGGTTGCATAAGCTGAGCAATGCAAACATTAAGGTCCCAAGCAGGGGCAGGGTCCCTGAAGGAGGATTGTATGAAGCAATCCCTTGAAAATTTAGAAAATACAGGATGAGCTGAAAGGAAGAGTGTCTGCTTGCTGAAAGGAAGGCAGAGACAGCTGCCAGATGCACTCTTAGTGTAGCTGGTCTGAGTCCCAAGCTATTAAGATGAACCATATAGTCAAGGACTGTGGGCAGGCCAGCAGACTCTGGAGAAATATGCTTCCCAGAGCACCATATAGAAAATCTTTTCCACTTGGAGTTGTAAGTGTTTCTGGTGGAAGGCTTACGAGAAGCCTTTAAGATATCCAGAACACCTTGAGAGAGGTGTAAATCAGCAAACTCTAACTCTTCAAGAGCCAGGCCTTGAGGTTGAGAGATTTGAGATTCGGATACCAAACCCTCCCCTGAGCACATGTTAACAGGTTGTAATTCCTGGGAAGAGACAGGGGAAGGTGGACTGCTAAAGACAACAAGAGAGGGTACCAGGGCTGTCCGGCCCAGTCTGGAGCAATCAGAATTGCCTCGCAGAGTTGAGACCTGATTTTGACTAACACCTTGAACAGGAGAGGGAAGGGGGGAAGCATACAGGAACTTCCCTTCCCAATTGAGAACTAGGGCATCCAAGGGGACTGAGCCTAACACTGGGGGCCTGCAGCAAAAGAGAGGAAGTTGGTGATTGTCTGGGGCTGCAAAAAGATCTATCTGTGGAGTGTCCCATCTGGAGAAGATCACCTTCAAAACCAGGGGATCCAGGGACACTACGTGATGGCCTGAGATATTCTGCTGAGAGCATCTGCCAGGACATTGTCCTTGCCTGGGAGGTGTACTGCTATAAGAGAGGTGTTCAAGGAATAGGCCAGAGACCATAACTTCATTGCCTCTGTGCACAAGGCCGTAGACCGAGTGCCCCCTTGTTTGTTGATAAACTACATTGTGGTGGTATTGTCTGTCCTGATCTGAACTACTTTGTTCTGAACAAACTTGGAAAAAGCTTGAAGTGCTAGAAACACTGCTCTGAGTTCCAATAGATTAACGTGAAGCAGAGAATCCTGAGGAGACCACAACCCTTGGGTGGTCAGGTTCCCCAAGTGGGCTCCCCAGCCCAAGAGGGAGGCATCTGTAATAAGGATTAAAGAATGAGACTGAGTGACAAAAGCAACTCCCTGTCTTAGATTGTCCTGATCCTGCCACCACTGTAATGCCTGGATCATGGTTAGAGTAACTGGAATCAGTTTGGTCAGAGGGTCCTTTTTCTGAGACCAGAAGGCTCTCAAGTGGAACTGAATGTCCCTCAGCTGAAATCTTGCTTCCTGCACCACTGCTGTAGAAGCAGCCATGTGCCCCAGGAGCTGTAGAAAATGCCTTGCTGGTCGAGACACCTGGAGGGTGAATGAAGAGGCCAGTGAGATAAGAGTCCTTGCCCTGTCCAGGGGAAGGAAGGCTCTTGCCCTTACTGTATCTAGCTCTGCCCCTATGAAGGTGAGGAGCTGTACAGGCTCTAGAACTGACTTTGAAAGATTCAGAAGGAAACCTAGAGAAGTGAGCAGTTGCTGAGCTATCTGTAGATGTAACTTGACTTGGTCTGGAGACTGGCCTACTATGAGCCAGTCATCCAGGTATGGAAAGATGGAGATCCTTTTTCTCCTTAGAAAGGCAACTACTACTGCCAGGCATTTTGTGAACACCCTTGGAGCAGAAGTTAGGCCGAAGGGCATTGCTCTGAATTGATAATGGCCTAAAGGCAGCTCGAACCTGAGGTATTTTCGGTGGGAGCTTCTGATGAGAATATGGAAATAGGCATCCTTGAGGTCCAGGGAAACTAGCCAGTCCCCTGGCCTTAGAGAGGGTAGAATTATTCCCAGAGTCACCATTTTGAAGTTTTGCTTTAAAAGGTGCTTGTTTAAATATCTGAGATCCAGGATGGGCAGCAATTCTCCTGTCTTTTTGGGGGTTAGGAAGTACCTGGAGTACAATCCTTTTCCTTTGTGTAGGGGTGGAACCTTCTCTATGGCTCTCAGAGCCAAGAGGGAAGAGATCTCTGCCTCTAGGGCAAGTGCCTTTGAAGGATTTGCAGGTGGAAAGGATCTGGTTCTCATCTTTGGAAATTTTTTGAAGCTGAGAACCAGTCCCTGGCTTACTACTTCCAGGACCCATTTGTCTGATGCTAAAGACATCCAGTCCTGGACAAAGTAAGCCAGCCTGCCCCCTACAGGTGGTGGAGAATCAGCCCTGGCAAACCCATTAGGGTGAATGTTTGGCAGGGGCTTTAGGCTGAGGGGTGGAAGCAGGCCTGCTTGTACCCTGTCTGCCTCTCCCTCTGAAGAACCCCCTATGAGCATAAGCAGAAGAGGAGGCCTGGGCTTGGTAGAAAGGCCTATGAAAAGGCCTGCCCCTGCTCCTGCCCCTGGAATGCTGCCTCTGGGGAGTGGCTTGCCTTTTCTTGGCCTGTGCACTCCTGTAGGTGGTCCTGTATTCATCCAATTTCTTCATGCAGTTCTCTGTTTGCTCCCCAAACAGAGAATTACCCACAACAGGAAAATCCATGGCCTTAGTCTAGGTATCCTGAGACAGGCTAGTACATCTGAGCCAAGCCATCCTACAAAGGGCCACAGATATAGCCATGACTCTAGATGAAACATCATTGGAGTCCACTGCAGCATGGAATTGCACCTTGGATGCCTCAATACCATCTGCAGCCACCTGCTCCAGCTCCTTGGCAAGCTGGCCAGGGACCTGTTTAGCTAAAGCCATTACAGTGTCCCATCTAGATTTCTGATATCTAGCTGTGTAGGCCATATAATTAGCCTGCCTGAGTCCCAAGGATGCTGCCATGTACTGTTTCTTTGCCATGGCATCAATCCTCCATGAGTCCTTATCTGGGGGGTGTGAAGCCAAGGGTATATTTGCCTTATCACAGGCAGCAGCCTGCACTACCCCAACATGGCTGCATTGCTGGGTAAGGAACTCCGTATCTGAGCTTGAGAGAGTATACCTCTTGTCCATTTTCTTGTCCACAGGAGGTATAGAATTAGGAGTCTTTAACATTTTTATTGTCTGTTTCCAAAAGGACTTATGAAGGGGAACAGACAGCCTCCTAGACTCTGGGATATCCATCATTTCAACATAGTCAGGCTCCTCCTGGTCATCCACAGCTTCTTCCATAGGAAGCTGAAGAGTTTCAGCCACTTTTTTGTGGAACATAATAATGGGAAGGGGACTCAGAAAGCCTAGGAGGAGAAACCCCTGAAGGTCTGTCTGGGGAGATGTCTGGGTGAATAGGCACATCCAGACTTTCGTAATCACCCTCACTATCCTCATACTCTCCTTCCTCCTCCTCCTCTGGTTCATAAAAATCTTCTAAATTAAAATCTGGAACCGGGCGAACCGACCGAACCCAGCACCTTCCTGATGATGCCGGTTCGGTCGGAACCGGGGTTAACGACTGAACAATCCTTATCGCTTTGGCTATTTCATCAGCGGTCGGAAAAAGAATTTGTGGATCCGCACCAGCTGACTTATCCCTTCTTTTTCTTTTAACCGGAACTGACTCCTCGGAGTCAGTTCTCCTTTGGCCCGAAGAAGTTTCGCCCTGGTCAGAGGGCACTCCTTCTGGTTCGGTTGGAACCGAACCGGGCTGGCCATCCGGGTCAGCGGACTTCTTGGCCTCCCTTTCCCTGAGCCTACCAACTCTCTTTTCCAGGGTAGCTGCAGGAAAATTCTTGCAAATCTGGCAGTCTGAATCGAGGTGGTCAAACCCCAGACAATAAACACAGGTGGTGTGGGGATCAGCCTTAGCAAAGGCTTCCCCAAACACACTACAGTGTTGAAACCCAGTGGGCCCGGTTTTTCTTTTGGGTTTCTCAGACATGGCCAGTCCTAACAAAACTTACCCTTTTTTAGACAATCCGCCAGGCAAGACACCCTTATCGGTTCCTGACCGTGTTACGGGTCGTGGAAAAAAACGTAATGAAATCCATTTTTTTAGAACCGATAAGGACTGGTTACCACACTCTAAAAGTAGAATAAACTTTTTCTGAACAACCTGGTCGGTTCAAATCGAACCAATCCCACGTTTACAAGTTCCACACAGAAAGACAAGAAAATAAACCTATCTAGTACTCACGATACCACAGACAGAGACTGAACCGACAGGTTAACGGATTAAATTCGGTCGAAACCGAGAAAAACGGCACTTTAACCGACAACTTGAACCAAGCAAAGGAGATATCTCCGGAGCGACTGTTCGGTGAGGTGGAGTAAAGAATCTGATGATTTGAGTTCAAACAGCAACAGACAGAGTCTCAACCGAGCTCGAGCTCAGCGTTCCATGCCTGGCATGGAAAGTTAACTCTTTCATCTCCGGGGCAGTTCAAAGGTTGGACATCACTGCAATATGTCAGAATACAGCAAGACTTCATGTAGTTTGAAAACAGATTGCGGCGCTCTAATAATCTCCGCATTATTGGTTTACCGGAGGGCACCGAGGGTCGGGATGCAGCGGTGGGCTTGCAAAAGTGGCTGGTGGCTCAACTCAGTCTTCCGAGCGACCATGAAAATTTTGAAATAGAACGAGCGCATCGTGTGGGACGCCCACCTAAACCAGGGGAAAGAGCTAGACACTGTCTGGTAAAATATCTTTGCTTTCACGACAAGGAGAAAATGCAGCAGAAGGCAAACCAGATCGGCCCTATTTCATTTGAGAACTCTAAAGTGTTTATATACCAAGACTACAGCACAGATCTGCAGAATAAAAGGCAAAGCTTTTCTCAAATTAAGGCCAAATTGTACAACCTTGGCTGGTCCTTTGTGTTTAGATATCCAGTTCGCCTGCAAGTCGACCACCCAGGGCAGGCCTCTCACGTTTTCCTCTGCCCCAGGGAAGCCGAGAAATGGATTTCCGAGGAGGAGGCCAGACGGGGGAAAGTCCAGGTAGTAGACACTTGAATTTATTTAGAAGGTGTTTGTTTATGTCCTGACATTTCCATTTCTGGAGCTCTTATTTCCTCGGCGACCTGTGGGACTGAAGATTCCCATTTCATGTACAAGGATGGCCTTGTGGCATAGAAATGCACAGAGTGTTTTATTTCTTTCTTGCGTAGCGCTTGCCCGCAGTTCTACGACTTACCGATGAAGAGCTTCAGAACTTTACTTCCCGACCATGTCTAGGGACAGTGCTTTGCAACAGTGTTTTTACACAATCCTCTTCTTCTATTTCTGTTTTTACAAAAGGACTGCTTCAAAGAGGATTATGCAAATCTGTCTTCAGTGAAGAGCCCATGTTAAAATTCCTCTCTCACTTGGACTAGAAGCTAGAATGACTGGTTGAACTGTTATATTATTTTGCCCTTGCAATTTAGTTACATACATCAATATTTTCTGCCAATTGCTGTTGTTTGGGGGGGTTCTGGCGGGGCTGCTTTTCCCTGCGGAAATTGGATTTGCAATGGGTTTGGATGGGTAGTTATGGGGGTTGATAGGGATGGGAGACTTTACCTTGGCTTTCCGCGCGCAGTGGAGTGATGCTGGGTGGGTATGTTCAACGGGAGGCGGATCTCAGCCTGGGGCTGTTCAGGGAGAGTTTTATGAGTCTGTGCCACACTATCCACTCAAGCGTTTTGACTGGTTCTGTTGCTCCCTGCAGTGCATGCAAAGGAAGGTGTTAACTCTGAAGCTAGGGAGGTGGGGGGGTAGAATGGAGGGTTTGTTCACAAGTTTTGGGCTTAAGCTGTTCGTAACAAAAGTTAAAAAGGTTGGTTCTGGATATACACATCTTAGCTTTTATGCAGATAGAGTTGTAATACACCTCAAATATGACTTCTGGACTTAAGGTGGTCACATGGAACATTAATGGGCTGAAATCGATTCTCAAATGCAGGAAGATACAGACTGAGGTGCGTCGGCTGAAGGGAAACATTGTATTTTTGCAAGAGACCCATTTTTCCAGTGATAAGGCACGAAGGACTGCCTCTTTTTTGGGGGGAACGTGGGTATCTTCCTTCTCTTCTAAAGCTAGGGGTGCATCAATTTGGATATCAAGGGGAAATCTGGTGGAGGTCATTGACTCGTTTGTGGATTCTAGGGCTCGATATGTTCTTGTGAAGGTCCGTGTGACGGGGGGGGGGACACTATTGTTGGGTTCTGTCTACGCCCCCAATGTAGATGACCCAGTCTTTTTCCAAAGGCTAGCACTGGACTTAGTGAGGTGGGAGGGCCCCTGGATACTGGGGGGAGACTACAACTGTGTGCTTGACACGGTATTGGACTGCTCTAAAACAACTTTGGTGCCTGTGTCTCGCAATGCTAGGGCTCTGGAGCAGATCCAGACTGAGGCGGGACGTGTGGACGTATGGCGTCATTATCACCCCTCAGATAGGGATTACAGTTTCTGCTCCCACTCCCACCGGTCTTACGCCAGGATAGATCGGTTGCTGGCCTCCCCCACTCTGCTGGCAAGGATTGGGGAGGTGATATACCACCGTACACTCATATCTGATCACACCCCTCACTCTCTACTGCTGCTCCCCATGGGATCACCCTCCTCCTCATGACCCTGGAGACTTGATCCGATCCTTCTGAAGGACCCCCAATATGTAGAGTTCATGAAGGGTAGCATTCAGGAATTTTTGTTGCACAATATCAGAGGAGACACTTCCCACGGTATCAGGCGGGAGGCACTAAAAGCTTACGTTAGGGGCCAAACCATTTCCTATGCCTCCCACTGTAAAAAAGAAAGAGAGCGGGAGATGACCCTCCTTAGAATAAAAATTGATGCCTGCGAGTTTGCCCATAAAAGCAAATCATCAGAGAGCATTTACCGTATAATCCAACATCTGCGTTACAAATGTAATACTCTTAACAGTGCTAGGTTGGAACGTACTATACTAATTGCAGATGCAGGGGCCTACTTTGACGGAGACCGTGGGGGTCATTTCCTTGCCTGGCAGATTAAGTGGAGGGAGGCAGAGTGGGGGTTGGGGCGATAGTGGGTCCGGGGGGGTTCTAGTGCATGACACTGGTGGCATAGGTAAAGAGTTTGTCCAATTCTATAAAAATTTATCCTCATTCAAATGTCACCAAACAAAGGGAGAAACTGCCTCATTTTGCAGCCAAGCCCCACTGAAAAAATTAGAAACTGAAGACACAAGACTGTTGGGAGTTCCATTATCCAAACTGGAAGTACGGGTGGAAATTGCATCTTTAAAAGGGGGGGAAGGATCCAGACCCTGACGGGCTCCCAATTGATTTTATCAAAATCTTCTGCCCACTATTGCTAGACCCCTTATTTGATATGTTAGAAGAGGGGCTGCAGAGGGGTATCTTGTCCCACTCCTCGCGATCGGTAGTAATCACAGTTCTCCCCAAACCTGGGAAAGATCAGTGTAAGATAGCAGCCAAAAAAAACACAGCACCAACACTTCTTGAGAAATATGTATAACTGTATTAAAACTCACATACATTAGATGAATAACAAACACAGTGGCGCCATGCAAGGGACCTGAGAAGGCGCTTTTGGCGCGAAACCGGTCGGGCTGTTCTTTTGTCTGGGAGCTGTTGTTACCTTGCATGGCACCACTTTGTTTGTTATTCATCTAATGTATGTGAGTTTTAATACAGTTATACATATTTCTCAAGAAGTGTTGGTGCTGAGTTTCTTTTGGCTGCTATCTTATCTTTTACACTGGCACAACCTGTACTGGAGCCGCTATTGCTGTGATGTTTTAAAGATCAGTGTAACCCTCTTACAAATCGGGGTTCCTAAAAGCCTTCCTGGATCTGCTTAATAGCTCCTTGCCTGACTGGTGTTCAGTGCAATGCCGCCAAAATGCGGCCGTCGTGAGTGCTTTTAAAGCCTCCAGTATTGTCTCTTAAAGAGCTGCCTGCTCGCAGGCTCCAGCGGGTTCATATAGGGGGACTGGGGTTTCCCTGCTTGAATCCCACCTGAGCTGCGGTGTAATCGCTACATTCTGTAGCCACTGAAAGCGCAAAGGGAGTCCATTTGGTAGATGTCACTGTTCGGCTATACTCATTTAAAAGTATTAGTGAAATTACAATTTGACTAACCTGCCTTCATTGTAGCTGGGACTTTGTGTACTTGGCCCCTCCATTTTGGACCTGAACTGCTGAGCTGGGCCAATGGGGTAACGCCGCGTGACTGAAATGGAGACCGCTTGAGCCAACCAGAATCAGGACTCTCTTTGGAGATGGCAGGCCATAGGGAATACAGCCAGTAATTCTGGGAAATGAAGTTCTGGACTGTGGCACCTTTTCGCACCAATGAGGGCCAAATTAGGTGACTGACATCTGCAGCCCACCAATGGGATCGGGTGGCGCCCGAACTGAGATTCTCTGCCCAAACTGCCCGGAGTCAGAGTCATTGGTGATTGTGAAGGTAGAAGGAGCTCTGGCTCCTGCACTGTGGAAGTCTTTGAGTGGGAAGCGCATGTGGCAGGCCAAGAAATTGGGCGACAGTATTGCCAGAAGGAGCGGACAAGATCCGTGGAGGAGTGCAGGCGGATGAGGCTGTACGTTTACAGTTACCTACCAGGCTCACCCTGTAGAGGACTGGAGAATCTGCTTCAATCACGCTCGGTCTGTCAGGACAAGTAAAGCTGTGTAGTTTGGTCCAGTGGTGCAGTGAAAGCGATCGGGAGTATACAGCAACTGCCTGGTATGGTACTCCTCTGCTCTTCATATAAATGTGTGGAGAAGTGTTGAATTACAGGCACGGTCCTGCGAGTGGTGCGAGAATGATCTTCCTGCTGGAGTCGTGAGTACTAAATCAGGGTAGCTCCCTGTCAGTTGTACATAGTGAGGGCAAGAGTTGTCTGGCTGCTTTACTGGCTACATGAACTGAGCCTGTTGGCTCTATTTAATCCTCTTAGGGATCAAATGCTTGTTTTCTGCGTCAGGGCCCCAACCAGCTGCATCGAGAGGCTAGCCTTCTATTGCCTGGGTACCCAGAGACAGTGAACTTTAGGTTTGGCCTCTGCACAGTGCCATATATATATATATATATCTATATCTATATTAGAGTGGTGAGCTAATCTACCTGATCTCCCCATCCTTGTTACTTCCCCCTGAATAAACCAGATTTGTTGTTGCAAGGTACACTGTTTGAACTGCGTGTTTGTGATACCCTTTTGTGCATGGACTATTGTATAACTGCACCTTATTTTACAGGGGGTCCTCAGCACCCAGTTGGCCATCCCAACCTCAGGGAAAGGGTGAGTCAAGATGATAGTGTGGGAATTGCGGGTGAGCCACTAGTGGAAAGAAAGGGGGGTTGCAGTGATCCAGAGGGCTGTGACCAGGTCATATTTGGCTGCTCCAACCCCGACCTCTGGGTGGAGGCACTCGCCATCAGATCCAGGCTCCTTAACCTGTTATTAGCTGAGCAGGCAGGGGTAGTGGCCCTTAGGATAGTGTCCCCTAGGGGTTACATTTTGGAGACAATGCTAGGATTAGCGTCCCCTAGTAGCAGGATATACGAACTACCACATCATGGCCAAAGCCAAGGAAAAACTGGAGGGAGATATCACAACTAAAATTAAGTTGGACCCTGTTAAGATGATGGTGCATAAACTGATGGGGTGGGGTGAAGCTGAAGAGTTGGATTCCCAGAAAATTGTGTTACTACTGGATGTACCTCTGGAGATAAAGAATGTTGACCTTGTTTCTGCAGTTGAGCATGTTAAATGTTTGGGCAAGGCAGAGGTCAAGGGGCGGATGGCCGACCTACTCGACCAGACCTTACAGGTGCTGCTGTTATGCAGTGTAATTATAGACACAGAGAGGGTTCCCCCCGTGATTTACCCGGAAGGTACTCCAAAGGGGTGGAGGGTCATTCATGTTCGGAGTGGTTCAGTCACCCAAGGGGGGTCCCCCAAGACGAATAGCTTCAATGATAAATTGCTTAAACTGTTAGCTGCAGAAGGGAGGACCACTCAGGAATTACTACAGGTGTTAAACCTTTCCAGTAATCCTACCCCCCAATCATCCCCGGGTACTTCTCCCGGGTCCTCTAAGAGTTCCAGCCTGGCCTCTCCATCTATAGTTGTTCCCCCATACAGTTAGACTCCTATCGAAGATTGAAACTTTTTTCTGGTACTGTGCCTGTGCCCTCGGGAGAAGATGATTTGGAGACTTCGATGGACTATGCTACCCCTTTAGTCCAAGAATGTCAGTGCTCTGAGGGGGAGAAATGAAAGAGACTGATGGAGAGCCTGAGGGGCCCAGCTTTGGAAGCCATTCGGTTCTTTCGGGCTACTAGCCCTGAAGCCACTGCAATAGAGTACTTTTCTGCTTTAGAGGGGGCATTTGGGAGTACAGAAACTGGGGAAGACTTGTTGTGGAAGTTTTAAGTCAGCAAAACAGTGGAGGAATGAGAAACTGACAGCTTTTGTCACCAGAATGGAAAGGGCATTGCAAAAAACTTATTGAAAAGGGGGGTAACTGCCCCAGCATTGAATCAGGTCCGGCTGGAGCATATCTTGGTCTGCTAGGTTTTCCAGTGTGATATTATTAAAACTCAAGTTACATGACCGACGGGCTGCCCCTCCCGAATACTGCCAATTGATGAGGGAGATTCGAGAAGTTGAAGACCGATAAGAGACGGAAACCCTATGTAGAGCGCTGTGAATCTATGCCAGACCCCTGAGCCAGTGAACCAGATGAGACCCACCCCTCGAGAGGATTGAACAAGGGGCTTGATGCTTTTCCTGTGCCTCCAGAGACCCAGGGTGGAGTGGGGGTGCATGCTGTCTCCTTTGATCTCCAGGTGAAGAGTGATTTGAAGGCTGAGATTAGAGATCTACGGGAAATGGTGAGAGAATTGAGACAAACCCCCCCAAATTTGGGGAACCTGAGTTGTCCAGAAATAAATGACCCAGCCAAGAGGAGCCCTCCAGAGCCTCCGATGCCTCCCGGCAGGCGAGATATCTTCCTCCCAACAAAGACTCCCGAGATACTAAGTTCTGCTACCATTGTGAGGAGGATGGACACTTTCAGACTGAGTGCCGGTTACCCGAGAACTTAAGGAGGGTCAACAGCAGGCTAGTAACTTGGCATCGAAGGCCTATGCCAGACGCAGGAGGGCCTCCTCAGAAGAGTTTTGTTACCAGGCCCAATGCCCAAGTGACCGTCAAACATGCCCCGAGGCGATCTGGCGTGGTGGGTCCCTCAATGGAAACCACTGTGAGGGTGAATGGAGTACCCACCTGGGCTGTGTTGGACAGTGGTTCCCAAGTGACCATTATGTTTCAGGATTGGTACCGGAAACACTTGCCTGAGGTGCCTCTGCAGCCTTTGGATGGAATAAATGTGTGGGGACTGAGTGATAAGGCCAACCCCTATTCTGGGTATATCCGGATCTGGTTGTCTTTTCCTACTTCTGTGGCTGGGGTGGCTGAACAAGTGGAAACCTTGGCACTGGTGTGTCCCACGACTGGACTATATGATAGGGTGCCCTTGTTAACTGGAACCAATGCTCACATGTTTGGTCACTTAGCACAGCTGTGCTCCCAAAAACAAATGTCAGGACTGGGCGACTCTCTGAATACCGCCTTGATTCAGAAGGCCTACCGAGACTCAGAAAAAGCCAGCCAGGCTGAACCGAGGCCGGTGGGTGTCGTCTGGAAGAAGGATCAGAACCCTTACTACTAGCCCCAAATGCCCAATGTAATAATTCTACAGAAGTCAGATTAAAAGGATGTTCTGAATAAAATATTGATGCTGGAATGCACGCAAGCGAGAAAAGTTGCTGGAGGGTTGTTGGTTAAACCAAGTATCTTGCCTGCTAAGAGCCCATGCCTTTGCTAGAAGAGTAATGGTTCAAGTGCATAATGTATCTGATCGAGAAATTCGAGTGAAACAGGGTTGCACTCTGGCCACAGTGCACTGCCGAATACTGCTGTCCTCCCTACAACAAAACTCCAAGGAGAAGTGACCAGAAGTGACCGCTGATCTGTTTGATTCGGTGATTCCCACTGCCAGCCGAATGGAAGAAGGATCAGTGAAGGCTATCACAGAGGGAACAGGTGTTTTCCTTGAAGGAGTGGGATGTAGGGTGTGTGCAAGGAACTGAGCATCACATTCACTACAGGATGAGCAAACTTTCTGTGAAGCGATCTTGGCACTTAGCCCCTGCTGATATAGATGATGTGGCGACACCACAGCAGATGCTGCACAGCTGAGGTGATACAGAGATCCAGAAGCCCTCACGCCTCCCTATTGTAGTAGTGAGAAAAAGAATGGAACTGTTCGGATGTGTGGATTACCGTACTCTAAACAGGCGAACCATACCAGACCAGTATACCATGCCACGCATTCAGGATGCCTTGGACTGTCTGAATGGTAATAAATGGTTCTCAGTCATTGAACCTCCATGGCGGGTACTGCCAGATTCCAATAGCTCTGGAGGATCGAGAAAGACTGCTTTCATTTGCCACAAAAGCTACAGAAGTTTGTCTGGATGCCATAGGAATTTCAGTGCCCTGCCACGTTCCAGCGTCTGATGGGTGTGCTGTGGGGGACATGAATTTACTCAGATGTTTAGTCTACCTAGATGATGTCATGGTGTTTGGAGCTCCTTGGAAGAGCATGAAAGCAGGTTGTTCAAAGTCCTGGATCTACTGGAAGATTTTGGTCTCAAATTATCTATAGATTAGTGCCAGTTCTTTCAAACTTCCGTAAAATACGTGGGGCACATAGTATCTATGGAAGGCATAGAGACTGGCCCCAGCAAAGTGGAAGCTTTGACTACTTAGCCTCAACCAAAGAATTTGAAGGAGCTGCAGCAGTTCCTGGGGTTTTGTGGATATTATAGACGATTTATCTAAGACTATTCTCGCGTGATCTGCCCTCTGTTTAACCTTACGCGAGGATATCCCACACACAAAAAGTACCAAAAGCTGTGCCCTCTGAGACTGAAAAATTAACTTCCACAAATTATGTGTTTGGCACCCTGTCACTGCTGATTGTGAGGAAGCTTACCATGACATTATATCAACTTACCCATGCCAGTGCTAGCACTATGCTGATCTTGCCAAGCCATATGTTCTTCATACAGTGCCAGTCTACAACGATTGGGGGCTGTGCTATATCAAACACCAAACAGTCTAAGACCTTTAGCTTTAAGTCAGCGAAACTTGACTCCTTCAGAAAAGAACTATCCAGTGCACAAACTAGGTTCACAACTCTAAAGTTTGCCATTGTTGATCAATTTCATGACTACTTGAGACGGTGCTAAGATACTGGTGAAGACTGATATGAAATCCTCCACATATGTGCAGACCTCAGCCAAGTTGGACACCTCTGGCCATAAGGTGACTCTCTGCATTGTCCACCCCTACGATTATGGGTTGAATACAGAGCGAGCCCTGAAAAACTATATATAAATCGCGGATGCTCTCTAACAGAGACCTGTGCCCGAACCAACTGGGTCAGGTTGTCAGAACCTGACGTAGAGCCCTTTGCAGAAAATTTGACAAGGAGGAACAATTGTCTCCTGATGCTGTGGACATGCTTGGGGCCATGCTGAGAGACTACATACCGCTGCTTACTGTCATTTTTCTGCATTAGATACTAGTCGCATGCCCCAATTCAACAATGATAGCCTCCAGGCTCAATCCGAGATCCCATGATAAAAGCTGCTTTGGAGCTCTGCAGGAGGAGATATGTGTCAAACTGGTTCTACTGACCTGAGAACTGCCCTGTTGTACAAAGAAGGACCAAAGTTGAAACTGATTAATAAACTATTGTAACAGGAGACCTGCAGACAAAGAGGCGAGTGGACAAACAACAGGTGTTTCCCACTGCTTTCAAAATTAGTGTTGAGGTCTCACACAATCCACATGGGTCCACCTCGGCATAGACCGAACCCTTGACTTAGTGCGGTCCCGATTTTATTGGCCCAAAATGGGTGCTGATGTGGAGCAGTATATCAGGACTTGTAGCCAATGTGTACAAAGAAAGACCCTACCTCAGAAGGCTGCCCCTCTGGTTAACATCACTACTAGTGCCCCTATGGAACTGGTCTGCATTGATTTCCTGAGTCTAGAACCAGATCTGAAAAACATCAGCAATATATTGGTAGTTACCGATCATTTCACTCGGTATGCACAGGCTTTTCCTACTAAAGATCAGAAAGCAACCACGGTGGCTAAAGTACTTGTTGAAAATTTCTTTGTCCACTATAGGACCCCAAAGAATCCATTCTGATCAGGAGAGATTTTGAAAGCCGCCTGATTAAGAGAAATGCTATCGCCTTGTGGGAGTAACGAAAGTCAAGAACCACCTGTGATTATCCCTAGGGAGATCCCTAAACCTGAAAGGTTTAATCGCACATTGCTTGATTATGTTGGGGCACACTGCAACCTAAAGATGCAACCTAGATGGAGCCAACAGATTAGCACCTTGGTACATGCTTATAACTGCACCAAAAAACAGATGCCACTGGATTTTCCCAGTATAGACTGATGTTTTGGGAGAGAAGCTAGACTGCGGTGGATGTGTGTGGATTTTTCCTGATGGGGTTCAAGCAGCTAACCATCTACAGTATGTGCAAAGTTGAAGGCCAACTCAACCATGCCTCTAGCTAGCCAGACCATCGCTAGCGAAACCTGGCCAATAAGGAAGGTATGATAAGAAAGTGAAAGCAATGGAACTGAGAGAAGGGGATAGAGTGCTATTGAGGAATTTGGGACCGCATGGCAAACATAAGATTGCTGACAGATGGCATCACCTCCCTCATATTGTTGAGGGAAAACTGGAAGATTTACCTGTATAAAAAGTGCGGCCTGAAAACAATTCAAAAGATGTGAAAACTATACACAGAAATCATCTGCTGCCAATCGGACAGATTTTGATAAACGCTGAACCTCCCAATGCCCCCGGGCCTGTAACTAGAGCTGCTGCCAAGAAAACTAAGATCGGTTGATTCTTCAGAAATCAAACTAAAGAGCCCTATCCCCCTCTGATGAAATTGATTGCCAGTCTGTGTATGAAGACAGTGAGAATAACATTGGTATTACCCCTCTTATGAACTGAGCCAACTGTTTGGGGCAAGCCTCTAATTAACTCTGGGGATGAAGTTGGGCTTCCTGGACTGTCTGAGTCCCCAGCTTTGTCCCCGGAGCTAATGCTCCCAGAGGATGAAGTGAGTGGCATCAAAGTCGAAGAGGTGGGATCCTTGGGCCTGGCTGAGCTATCTGACTTTCCAGAAGAAGGAAGTGATGTGGGGGAGCAAGCTAGCGATATTCCAGAACCTGAAGAATATTTCGACTGCCCTGAGGGTTCCTTGCCAGTACCAGAAATTCCCCCAGCTGACCCAAATATTGTGAGCTCAGAAATGGTAGAACAAGGCCTTGAAGGTACTACAGACTCTGGGTCCCCTCCTTCCATAGTGGTTTCCCCGACCAATCCAAGTGGAGCTGAGAGGGAATCAGAACCTTCAAAAATTTTATTCAAACTCCTAGATGGACTGGCCGAGAAGTACGGCCTGTAGTGAGGTTGAGTTATGAGTCCCTGGGTCAGCCTATGGATCTGCCTCTGAATGTGGTCCATAAGGCGGTGTATGTGTCCCTGGGCTCCTTACCTAAGTTGACCCTGGAACATGATTCTCAACTGTTAGTATCGCCCTCTGAGTATGGTGCCCCTTCCCCGATTTAGCCTGTACTTAGCTGATAGGGAAGGGCTCCCTCAATCCAAGTGTCATGGGCAGGAAATAATGACCTGATTTATAAAAGAAAAAGGTTGTTTGTATGCGTAATGTTGTATAACCAATAGTAAACTGTGTATTACAGTACCAATGTATGTAACCAAAGGTCTGATGATCCGTCAGTTTAAACTGCTTTGCCTTAAAGTGATTTCAGGGTAACTACTTGACGCGGACGCCAAGTTCTTTATAGGCCAGGAAGGATGTAACCCCCCTACAAATGGGGGTTCCTAAAAGCCTTCCTGGAGCTGCTTAATAGCTCCTTGCCTGACTGGTGTTCGGCACAATGCTGCCAAAATGCGGCCGTTGAGTGCTTTTAAAGCCTCCAGTATTGTCTCTTTAAGAGCTGCCTGCTCGCAGGCTCCAGCGGGTTCGTATAGGGGGGACTGGGGTTTCCCTGCTCAAATCCCACCTGAGCTGTGGTGTAATCGCTACATTCTGTAGCCACTGAAAGCGCAAAGGGAGCCCATTTGGTAGATGTCACTGTTCGGCTATATTCATTTAAAAGTATGAGTGAAATGACAATTTGTCTAACCTGCCTTCATAGTAGCTGGGACTTTGTGTACTTGGTCCCTCCATTTTGGACCTGGACTGCTGAGCTGGGCCATTGGGGTAACGCGGGGTGACTGAAATGGAGACCGCTTGAGCCAACCAGAATCAGGACTCTCTTCGGAGCCGGATGGCCATAGGGAATACAGCCAGTAATTCTGGGAAATGAAGTTCTGGACTGTGGCACCTTTTCGCATCAATGAGGGCTGAATTAGGTGACTGGCATCTGCAGCCCACCAATGGGATCGGGTGGCTCCCAAACTGAGATTCTCTGCCCAAACTGCTCGGGGTCAGAGTCGTGGGTGATTGTGAAGGTAGAAGGAGCTCTGACTCCTGCGATGTGGAAGTCTTTGCGCGGGAAGCACGTGTGGCAGGCCAAGAAGTCAGGCGATAGTATCGTCAGAAGGAGTGGATAAGATCCGTGGAGGAATGCAGGCGGAGGAGGCTGTACGTTTACAGCTACCTACCAGGCCCACCCTGTAGAGGACTGGAGAATCTGCTTCAATCGCGCTCGGTCTGTCAGGACAAGTGAAGCTGCGTAGTTTGGCCCGGTGGTGCAGTGAAAGCGATCGGGAGTATACAGCAGCTGCCTGGTATGGTACCCCTCTGCTCTTCATATAAATGTGTGAAGAAGTGTTGAATTACAGGCTCAGTCCTGTGAGTGGTGCAAGAGTGATCTTCCTGCTGGAGTCGTGAGTACTAAATCAGGGTAGCTCCCTGTCAGATGTGCATAGTGAGGGCAAGAGTTGTCTGGCTGCTTTACTGGCTACACGAACTGAGCTGGTTGGCTCTACTTAATCCTCTTAGGGATCAAATGCTTGTTTTCTGCGTCAGAGCCCCAACCAGCTGCATTGAGAGGCTAGCCTTCTATTGTCTGGGTACCCAGAGATGGTGAACTTTAGGTTTGGTCTGTGCACAATGCCCTAGATAGATATATATTTATATATATATTAGAGTGGTAAGCTAATCAACCTGATCTCCCCATCCTTGTTACTTCCCCCTGAATAAACCAGATTTGTTGTTGCAAAGTACACTGTTTGAACTGCGTGTTTGTGATACCCTTTTGTGCATGGACTATTGTATAACTGCACCCCATTTTACAGGGCGTCCTCAGCACCCAGTTGGCCATCCCAACCTCAGGGAAAGGGTGAGTCAAGACGATAGTGTGGGAATCGCTGGTGAGCCACTAGTGGAAAGAAAGGGGGGTTACAGTGACCCAGAGGGCTGTGACCAGGTCATATTTGGCTGTTCCAACCCCGACCTCTGGGTGGAGGCACTCGCCATCGGATCCAGGCCCCTCAACCTGTTATTAGTTGAGCAGGCAGGGGTAGTGGCCCTTAGGATAGCACCCCCTGGGGGTTACATCTGACAAAATGCGCATCCTATCGCCCCATTTCTCTGCTCACTGCAGACTATAAAATTATGGCCAAGGTGCTGGCCACGCACCTGGAGCCTCTGCTGCCCCAGCTGGTTCATCATGACCAGTCTGGCTTTGTGAAGGGGAGATATGGGAAGCACAATATCAGAAGGACCCTTAATATGATTCATAGGTGGTCTAAGGGGAGTGGACACACGGGGCCACTACTGGAGCATTAGACACAGAGAAATCATTTGACCAGGTGGAGTGGGTTTATCTTTTGAAATCTTGGAAAGGATGGGGTTGGGTACGACTTTCTGTCACTGAGTGCGTACCCTTTACACGGATCCTTCAGCACAAATTTTGGTGAATGGCACTCTCTCCAAGCCCTTTAGTTTAGAACGGAGCACCCATCAGGGATGTCCCCTATCTCCGTTGTTATATGTCCTCTCCCTGGAACCTTTAGCTGCAGCTGTTCGGTCTCATCCCGATATAGAGGGGTTTGGGGGGGTCTACACACAAGATTTCAATGTATGCAGATGATCAACTCCTGTTTTTGCAAAACCCAGCCAAGGATCTCCCAGTGGTGCATAGTCTCATGAAGAAGTTTGGAGCCCTCTCGGGCCACAAAGTAAACTGGACAAAAAGTGAGTTAATGCCCATTGGCATGCGTGATAGAGCGCAACAGATAGCCAACCTGGGTGGTTTACAACTAGTTAAACAAGTTAAATATCTGGGAGTAATGTTATCAGCGAATGTCTGTCAGCTGTATGCTGTAAACTATAAACCCCTGGTGGCCGAAGTGATAGAGGAGTGTGAGCGATGGAATGCGCTGCCTATTTCCCTCCTGGGTCGAGTTGGCACCATTAAGATAATGATATTGCCCAGATGTCTGTACCTATACCAGTCTTTGCCAGTCAGAGTCCCGCAGAGTCATTTCAGGGGCCTTTATGCAGCCTTGCACAAATTTCCTTGGAGGGGAAGGGGCGCTCAAATTAAGAGGGCTACTCTGTTCCAACTGATGACTGAGGGTGGAGTGGGGTTTGCCTGACTTCAGGGCTTATTACTGGGCTGCCCAGCTGGCTTTTGTTAATCATGGGTTTGATGAGGACACACCAGCATGGATAGCACTGGAAGAAGACTTAATAATGGGAAGTTTTAGACACGACATGTTAAGTGGGAGCCTCCCCCCCCCCCGCTCGTCAAACTGGTAAATCATCAGGTAACCCATTCATGGACAACACTCTGACAATTTGGAGAAGAGTGCATACTCACATAGGTTGGCAGGGTGGACTTTCCCCATACTTGAGCCTGCTGGGCGCTGTGAGAAGGAGGGGTTCTCCCTCGGTACAACTTATTCGGAGGCTGAGTCATTGGTAAAAAAGGGGTCTCACGCATGTCAATCAATTGTATGTGGGGGGGTTGATCCGCAGCTTCCAAGAGATAGGTACTAAGTGGGGGATTCACCCAGGGGATTTTTTTGTCTACCTTCGGCTCTGTCAGATATGCGGGGTCAACTTGCCCCCTTAATGGTGGCTGGGCTCACCCTTCTCCACTTGAGGAGGAATTATATAGACCTCAACCGGGTAGTAAACCTCTATCGACCTACTATCACATCATAATGGGGCACAAGGTAGAGGCCCCTCCTAAGTGCATGCTCAGATGGACGGAAGACCTCTCCTTAAATACTGACCCAGAAACCTGGAAACTGGCATGCTCTCACTATGTTAATTGTTTGGTTAGCAATAGACTGAGACTCATACAGCTTAATTTCTTACACAGGGCTTATAGCACCCCGGTCAAAATGCACCAGTTAGATAATTCAAATTCTGATATCTGCCCTAAATGCAGAATGGGGGTTGGAGACTTTGTACATATGATCTTGACGTGTGATAAAATTGCCCCCTTTTGGCATAAAATGTACAAAATCGTGTCAGGCATCTTAGGTTATACCCCACCAAAGTCCCCTCTGGAGCTATTGCTGTCTGCAGATCTAGATTCTCCAAGGAGGGCAAAAAGAGATAACCTGTGGAGTATGGCACTTACAAATGCTTGTCGTACCATTGCCCAGGTTGGGCTATCCCCAGAACCTCCGTCTATTAGTAGATGGTCTAAGAATCTGCTAACATGTTTGGCTATCGAAAAAGCACAGCTTGGAGCTCTGGGTAATTACCATGTCTTTGAACAACTGTGGAACACCTTGATTAGAGCAATCGAAGCTGGCTACTTTCCTGTGTAATTTCTGTTTATGTCCTAGCTCAGTGCTAGGTAACAGTTCCTCAAATGTGGCTACCATTTTACTTGTATTTGGCATTAGGTGTCTTACTTTCAATATACTGTACTACAGGGGTGCACCTAACCTTTGGAAAACCGTATAACACTAATAAATGTTTTTGAAATATTAGGTATGGTGTGCATCCCCTAGACTGTTTCATTCATGTCTTATTCAACCTGTAACCTGGAGTGAATAAGATCAAAATGTATCAATGTACATCCTGAACCAGTTAATAAACTATTTTCGAAAAAAAAAAAGAACCAAATAACAGGGGGAACACATCTGTATCCAAAAAACTCTATCTGAGTCCCCAGCCAGTATAGACAAATTATCATGCAACCTTTTTCTCAGTAATCGGACCAGAAAAAATCGGGGGGGGGTGGGGATGCTGCCCATATACCCAAAAATAGAAATTACGTCCTTACTGTAATTATGATCTTTCTGTGTATCTTCACCATTCATCATAGATGGGTACTGGCCGGAGGTCAGGACCCATGAGAACTCTTTTTTTTTTTTTTTAAAAAGTATAGTGAGACCAACGACATCGGCCGCACCGAGGCCGACGACTATGTGGCGCTTGAGGATTAGCCATTAAGCTGTGTCGACTCTGCCTGACTACCAGTTCTGAGTCGCCGGAGAGGTAAGAGGAAGGGATGGAGGGTGGGACAAGAGAGTCCAAGGGACAGAAAAAGGAAGGGAAAACTGAACCAAAAGGAGAAATAACGACTGGGAGGACAGCAGAGGAGAGATGAGACTAAGGGGATTGGGTTGGGGCCCCAATCTCTGGAAGCAGAAGAAGGGAGGGAAGGGAGGGAGAAAATTTAGGAGAGAGTGAGAGGAACAAGGATCCAGGACCCTTGTCCGGTCTACCAGACTGTATAGGAACTGCAAGGGTAGCAAAGCTTTCTTGCCAGAATTCAAGGCACAGAATATGTGGCAATACCCCAAAAAGTCGGCTATACTGGAGAAGGACAGGGTAGAGGGATTAGTACTCTCTCTGTAACAGATTTGGTGAAAAAAGGGGTTCCCTTTTTTTGAAACAGTTGGACGACAGGAGGAGGGCAACCAACAACTCCCACCCTGATAGGGTGGAGATATGCAGTACAGAAGGAATGCCACTCGATCTGTACCCTTCAAAGGGGAAGAAATTACACCTCCCTGTGTGTCCCTACTATACCCTACTCCAAAGAGGGGAAGAGGCACAAAGGGAGGGGGACCCAGAGACTGAGGCCCCAGGGGGACGGTGGGCGGGATTGTGATGAATGGTGAAGATACACAGAAAGATCATAATTACGGTAAGTACGTAATTTCTATATCTTATCTGTGTCAATCTTCACCATTCATCACAGATGGGTGAGTACCAAGCCCCCCGAAGGGGGTTGACTAATTGCACCCTAAGGGACAGTGTCCCTTAGCCCTCAGTGGGTGACACACTAAGGGGGGGAACCTTCTGGGCCTGGGGAGGCCCGAGAGTGGGAGAGGCGAGGCAGGGGTCCCCAGAGGGAAGGAAGTTGCCCGACAAGCGTCTCGCCTATGGGTAAACAGATAGGTTACCTGGTGGCGAGAGCAAATCACCAGCCCGGCCAATGGGGACAACCAGGAAAAGGCAAAGCCATGCCGATCTTCTGGTGCAGATCGCTGTCCCTACCACTCTGGTAGCTACCTGCGTGGTGTCATAAGACGCCTTGCTTGGTGCCTTGCTAGCTCAGGCCACATGCAGAGAGCGATGGCTTGCCTGGTCTGCTCGAGTCAGGCAAAGCAGCTAGGAACTGACCCAGCCTGACCACAAGAACCTGTGTAGGCTGCATAGTGGGCCTGATGAGCAGAGATGGAGAAAGCAACCGTGCAGTAGAAAGTCCTCCTCCCCCAGAAATCAAAATCCGAAGAGTCCTGATCTGGGGGCCGGTCATGGTGGAGGGCGCGAAGCCCGTTGGGAGTGTCCAGGTGCGTCAATCCGCACTGAGGATGAGGCATGGAGCCCGGAGACTCCGGGGGTGTGCAATACCTCTGGCTGAGGTCCCTAGGGGCAGGAACTCCAGAGAAGGGCCTCTGCCAGAAACGCATGGACACCTCCTGAAATGGAGCAGGCCAGGGGGGCACCACAAGGGTGGCCGCCCCGAAATCGCCTAGAAAGGCGTGCGCCACATGCTCTGGATTGCTCGCGGAAGGGGGAAAGGTGAAGGTCCTCCAACATCCTCGCGAGGAAACGCTGATACTCCGCGAGATCAGCGGCAGGAGAGATGTGGACAGATGGTTCCTCACCCCCAGAAGAGGGGGATGAGGAGCTGGAGGTCACCATATGCTCCGAGGGTGGCTGCTCGGGGGGAGGTTGAAAAACCTGGCTGTCCAAGGCCCTAACGTAAGCAGGGAACCGAGAAGCCACCTCTTTGAACTGCTCCCAGGTGAGATGCCCGGTAGGACCAAGAATGCCCAGGAGCGCTGGAGAATGCGGCAGAGGGGTAGGGGCAGAGCCAAAGGAAGGAATCGGCTGGCCTCTGCCAGGGCTAGGGAGTGGACCATGGACACCCGGGGAAGGTGTCCCGGAAGACTCCGCAGCCGACAGCTGTATAACCACGTTGGTACTGCCTAGGCTGCACCCAGAAGACTCCCACCAGAGAGGCGACCGGGGCCGTATAGGTCCAGAAGGACGGTTCCCTGCCTCCAAAGAATAGGACCCTCTCAAGGAACCGGAAGGGGAAGGGCGGAAGTCCGCACTTCGGCTTCATCCAGGGCCCAGGTGGACCGCAGAGAAAGGCCGATGCGCCGACCCCACACCCCTCGACCCCTCAAGAGTCTGAGAAGGTCCTGGTCCTCGGAAGGGTCAGCCTAGGTAGCTGGCAGCTCTGGGATGCCCCCGAAGGGAAATCCAGGGCGCAGCACCCTCCCCAGCCGTAGGCTTCCCGATGGGCCCCAAAGCTGGGCGATCGAGACACACCACGGGAGGGGGTACCTCCGCTGAAGGGTCAAGGAACCCCCCCAGACCAGGTTGCATGGCTATGGTGGCACGCACTACAGCCCGCTGGTCAGTGCCACTGACCCCGATCTGGAGGGGAACCTGACGCTCCTCAGCAGGGGGCTGACTCCGACTCATCAAAGAGACCACTGGCTCACTCTTCTGTGCAGGCAACCCCAAAGGGTGTGACTGCCCGTCCAACTCAGAAGAGGTGGAATCCGAGGCCCTAAGCCAGACAGTAGGAGGGCGAGGAAATGCAACCTTCGCGGAGGGCCCAGAAATTGTGGCAGTGGTCAAAGCCACCCCCGCGCCCTCCACAGCCCTGTGGGTGGAGCTGGCAGAAGGCAGCAGGGCAGCCGAGACCAAAGGTCCAGAAATAGGGCCAGCCGTGGTGCCATCAAGCCCACCGGTGCCGGGAACAGGGACGGAGCCGGCGGCAACCCCAACAGCGGCCCCGGAGACACAAACACCGTCCAGACCCCGCGCCACCGAATGACACCGAGAGTCAAGCGGCTGAGCATCCTGAGAGCAGGCTCAGCGCCAGCGCTGCTAGGCAGCATGGCGCTGTGAGCGGCACCGAGTCCTCAGGCGCGCCGACGGGGCCCGAAAACAGACCCAGTGCGGCAGCGCGGCACCGCCTCGCCCCTGCTGCGCAGCGGCGCCAAAGCAGAGGCGGCGCAAGGTGACGCCGACCAGCGACTCCGAGGACCCGTGGCACCGTGCACAACCTCGGCGCCGAGGCGCGCGCCAGGCAGACATAGCAAAAGTCGACGCCAGATCCAGGTTCGCGGCGCTGCGGTCAGAGCGATGCATAGCGGCACCGACAGGGCCACGGCACCGAAAGACGAGTTGGCGCCGCCAAGGCCTCGGCACCACCAGAGCGGCGCGAAGGCCTCGGCACGACACCGACCGACGGTGTGGGGGACGAGCGCCGATCCGGGCCTTCCGGACGCGGCAGCGTACGCAGGGCCTTCACCCCTGAAGGGTGATTGCCATGGCGGCACCTCCACCCGCTACCGGAGAAGCGGGACAGGCCTCCTGCGCGCAGGGAAGCGCCTCGACCAAGGCTAGGCTACGGTAGGTCGAGGCTCCCTCCTCCACGGTCCGTATAGAACCGGGAGGGGACCCGGAGGAAAGGCCGAGAGAGCGCAGCTTGGCCCGAGTGCGAATCCGTCCCCTGAAAGTCGGCGGAGCTCGTCCAACTTTCCACGCGTGCTGTTCGAGGACACGGCAGTCCATGGAGAAGCAGGCGTCACACGAATCCATGTCGTGAAGCGGGCCAAGACACGCAAGACACGGTCATGCTGGTGATTCTGGAGAATGCGCGGCCTTGCAGGCACCACGGCGCATGGGGGCCGCCCTGCCTTGAGAGATTTCTTGCCCTCCGGCGCATGGCATGACCTACAGAAAACAACACCAAAAAAGACTAGCGTGAGCTTAAATGTTAATAAAAAGGAAAGATCTTACCGGTGACGTCGAGTGGAGGCAGTACCCAGAACTAGTAGACTGCGGACTGGCGACGAAAATATCGCAGGCTTAAGGCCTAAAAACTGAGAAAACTTCTTCAGGCTTCCCACGAGGCGACCTCGACGGCGGGAGACGAAGAACTGGTAGTCACTGGTTGACACAGCTTAACAGCTAATCCTCGAGCGCCACGTGGTACGTCAGCCTCGAGGGCGGCGCGACATGCCGGTGCCGCCCTATCATCCTTTAAAAAATTCGGCTGGGTCCTGACCTCCGGCCAGTACCCATCTGTGATGAATGGTGAAGATTGACACAGATAAGATACAGCCTAGTTAGGAGATAAAAAAATATTTTTAGTGCCAAAACCTTAGCTAGTGTAATCATTATTAATCTTCAACCAAGAAAATATTAAAGAATCAGTCAAATCTAACCTGTGTTGCAAACAGGCACTACGAAAGTACAGTTACGTAAGAACTTACCGTAACAGTAGATCTTCGAGAGAGGCTCTTGCAGTAGGTAATTACATATAGGACTGACGCTGGCAGGCGGCAGGATCCCACGGAAAAATTTCTAGCTAGCAGTCTCTGGTGAGGGACCGCCCCCACGTCAGGTGACCGGCATTGAGAGACATCGGTATAAAGGGGCAGTCCCTGAAGCCCGCCTTCCAGTTCTTTCTCACCACAGGCCACATGAGGCCGGACGAGAGAGAAGCGGAAATTTCCCTCAATGGAAAAGGAGCTGAAAAAGCTTAGGGGGTGGAAGATGGGAAGGTATTACCTACTGCAAGAGCCTCTCTCGAAGATAGGAAAATTACGTACCTACCGTAATTCTTGATCTTCTTGGATGAGTCTCCACCACTCATTCACACTAGTGGGATTAGGGCCGGAGGCACTAGGACCCATCGGGGCAAACTTTTGCTGGAGGGTCAGCGCGGGGAGTAGGCGCACATGAGACACGGCAACATGAGCTGCGGCCTCGGCGGTAACGACCTCTCGCGCTCACCCCTCCAAACCGCCTCAGTACCTTTTACCAAGGAGGTGCAGCGCAATCTAACGTAAAGAGTAACTGTAACATTAAAAACACGGACATAAGATAGTCCGTACGACCCGTGTAAGAAGGGTCAGTGAAGAAGTCCTCACAGCCTAAAGATTTGAGGGAGTGAAGACCAACACAGCAGTGAGCTCGGGGAGATGGAGGTGGGCGTGTGAATGAGTGGTGGAGACTCGTCCAAGAAGATCAAGAATTACGTGTAGGCACGTAATTTTCCTATCTTCCTGGACCTAAGTCTCCACCACTCATTCACACTAGTGGAGAGTACTAGCTGATAATCCCCAAAGGGGCGGGAGGAGAGCCAGAGCTCACATGTCTAAGGTAGAAGCCCATTAAGGATGGTTCTGCCGAATGCGGAATGTCGCCTGGCATGAACATCCAGTGCATAGTGCTTAACGAAGGTATGCACTGAGCTCCAGGTGGCGGTGCCAGATATCTGCAATTGGAACATTGTGAATTTCCCAGGGATGCCAGCGACCGCCCTAGTAGAGTGAGCGTACACTCTACCTTCTAATTTAACCTGAGCCATGGAGTAGCAACGTCGAAGGCATGCTACTAACCATGAGGAGATGCATCTGATAGCGACAGGTTGACCCAGCCGGGTGTCGCTGAAAGAAACAAAGAGTTGTTGAGTCTTGCTAACATCCTGGGTTCTGTCCAAATAGAACCGCAAGGCCTCTTAACATCCAAGGAATGAAGAGCCTGCCTCTTCATTTTGGAAATTAGCGAAGTAAGCGGAAGTACCAGAGGTTGGTTTAGATGGAATTCTGACACAACCTTGGGAAGAAATTTTGGATGAGTACGGAGAACTACTTTGTCTTTATGGAAGACAGTATAATGGAGGGTCTGTAACCAGGGCATGTATCTCAGAGACTCTGCAGGCTGAGGCAATGGCCCCCAGGAAGGCAGTCTTCCAGGTAAGAAATTTTAGCTCACAGGTAGCTAGGGTTCTAAAGGTTTCCGAGTGAGCATGTCCAGCACCAGGTTAATGTCCCAGGCTGCAACTGGACGCTTAACAGGGGGTCTGGTATGAAGAATCCCCTTAAGAAATCTCTTCACCATAGGTAACTGAGCCAGAGTCAGGGATGAAACCAGCTCATGGAACGCTGAGATGGCCCTAAGGTGAACTTTTAACTGTGGAGTACTGAAGACCTGAGTTAGATAGGTCCAAAGATACTCCAGAACCTTGTCAGGAGGACAGGAAAGGGGTTTCAAGAGGACTTTGCACACCAGAGAGAGAAAACGCCCATTTGATGCGTAGCTTGCCTGTGCAGTGGCTCCGAGCAGCCAGAAGGATGCTCGAGACTCTACGGAGACGTTGAACCGATTCACTTCTATCTCTTCAGGAGCCAAGCATGAAGGTGAAGTGATTTCAGGTTGGGATGGACCAACGAACCCTGGGTCAAGAGATTGACTTGCAAGGGAAGTGGACTTGTGCTCCAAGCACCACTCCCATACCCTCATTGCTTCCCTGCAAAGGGGATAAGAGTGAGCACCGCCTTGCTTGTTGATGTAATACATCACAGCTTTGCTGTCCGTTTGAAGGAGAATGTTCTTGTGACAAAGGACATCCTTCAGAGCTTGGATCGATAGAGGACCGCTTCACCTCCAAGACATTTATGTGGAGATGAGATTCTGAACGGAGTCCATACACCTTGAGTGTGGAGGGAGAGACAGTGAGCTCCCCATCCCATTAGCGACGCGGTGGTGATGGAGATCTGATGGTTGGAAGAGCAAAGGGGAACCTTTGAGGAGATTGTCTTTGAGACCACCAGGTGAGAGACCTTCAAGGGGTTGCGCACCTTGATGGGATAAGACTGGGGTGAGAGGTCGAGACCACTGAGTGTAGAGCATCCATTGGGTGGTTCTCATGCCACCGGCCAGGGGTACAGTGAACACCGAGGGCGCCATGAGACCTAACATGCGTTGCATCGAGAGCTGTAACCGATTGGTTCTCCCGATGTAACGGGCCATCCAAGGATGTCGAGTCTTCTGTCCTCTGGAAGGAAAGCCTTGCAGAAGAGGTGACTAGAAGCGCCCCTAAGAAAAGGAGCCTCTGGGAGGGCTGCAGTTGGGATTTTTTCAGATTCAGCAGAGCTCCCATGGACGGAGAAGACGAGAAGTCGTTGCACGGGCTTCAAAGTCCTTGGCTGGACGGCTTGCTAGAAGCCAATCGTCCAGGTAGGAAAGACTCGGAGTCCGCCTTTCCTGAGATGCGCCAATAGAACTGCACAACACTTTGTAAAAACTTGCGCGCGAGGATAGCCCAAAAGGCAGGACTCTGAACTGATAATGCTGACCAAAGCTACAAACCTGAGGAACTTTGCGGTGGGTCGGTGGACGGGGATATGCTGGTACGCATCCTGCATATCCAGAGAGGCCAGCCAGTCAGTCCTGATGCAGCAAGGGTAACAGGGTACGTGAGGGAAATCATTTTGAATTTCTCCTGGGGAGGAATTTGTTCAGCTTCTGAGGTCTAGAATGGGGCACATCCCCAGTTTTCTTTGGAACCAGAAAGAAAGAGAGTAGAACCTGTGTTCCGCAAATGCGGGGCACCAGTTCTATTGTCTGTTGTTCAGAAGGCCCCCGATCTCGGCGGTGAGGAGGTCTCGACTTGAGAAGCCGACAACCTGCTGTCGTCTGGGGAGGACAATTTGGGGAAACGAGAGAGTAACCCAATTATCCAAGGACCCATTTGTCTGAAGTTATGGGACTTCCACCAGAGAAGTACATCACACACTCCCACTGGAGGAGAAAGTTCCATCTCGGGCAGTGTGATGGAACTTGGGCCAATAACT
The DNA here is from genome assembly GCA_016271365.2 of Neoceratodus forsteri. Classification (NCBI taxonomy): domain Eukaryota; kingdom Metazoa; phylum Chordata; order Ceratodontiformes; family Ceratodontidae; genus Neoceratodus; species Neoceratodus forsteri. Next base: position 54,963,101 of record JADMNL010000026.1, read on the forward strand.
CATAAGGTGGCACTGGGGCTTTAGGCCCCGCGCTTTCTGCTGCGCTCTTCTTCTGAGGTTGGGCAGGTTGGCTTTATGGAAGCTTCCCTGCTTCTGCCTCGAAAGGACTGACGACCAAGAAACTGACGCCTGTTCGCATGCCCGCGAGAGGGGTAGGCGGAGGTTCTGGCCAATTTAATGGCCGATCCTAGTCTTTTGGGAGGCTTCAAGGCTTGCTCCACCTGAGGGCGAAAAGATAGGTGCCATCAAAGGCAGCGCCATTACCTGCTGCTGAGCATCCTTCGTGAAGCCCGGCGAACGAGCCAGGAATGGCGCCGAGTACAAACCCGCAGCAGCTGAACGAGAAGCAGTGTCGAAAGCGCCCATGGCGGCTTTGACTTGTTGGTTATTGATTCAATACCTCTAGTAACGGTCAATAGAAGCTCTGACTTGAGTCCGAATCTGGAAGAGCTTCAACCATTCTTTTCATAGAGTGCCACAGGATATACTCATACTGAGAAAAATAGCCTTGATAACTGGCAATATGATACTTAGAGTGGAGGCAGCAAAGACTCTCTTACCTAATGTATCAATCTTACGAGACTTTGTTAATAGGTCGAGCTGAAGTAGTTTGAGGAAGAACGATCTTGTCATTCTCTGCCAGGACTACAATAGGATCCGCAAATGCTTGGGATGCCAAAATAGGACGATCCTTGGGAGCTGAATACTTCTTATCAATGGATTTAGCCACTGAAGGATTAAGAGCAGGATTATTCCATACCATTCGAGACAGCGCCTCAAGGAAGGCTGGATCGGAGGAGTCAAATCGAGGGATCTCGCTACATGAAGGTACTGGAGTCTTAATATCTTCCCAGGATCGATGTCTGTAGTCTGAGAGAAAGAGTGGATCTCAGGTTCTTCAACAGAGACTTAAAGGACAGGTCCTCGACCACAGGCTCTGTAGCAAAGAAAGATCCTGTTTCCTCCACTTCATCACCCAACCGAAGGTCTGGGTCAGGCTCAACATCATCTTCTGATGGTCCAGAAAGGACTGTTTGGACAGGAAAAGAATGAAAATTAGGAGAGGAGGAAATATCAGAAAACAAGGAGAGTCCCGAGGGACCCCCAGCGAGATAGCCAAAGCGGGCCGAAGGCACCAAGAGGCACAAGCCAAGAGCCACCATGGCCCAAGCGCACCGCGAAACCCCAGGCGGCGCCGCGAACGGGAACATTGCAGATTTCTGCCAGAGATGCCGCTACCGCCCTAGTAGAGTGAGCGTACACTCTGCCCTCCAGCTTAACCTGCGCCATGGAGTAAAACTGGTGAAGGCAGGCGACTAGCCATGCTGAGATACAACTGATAGCAACAGGTTGACCCAGTCGGGTCTCGCTGAAAGAAACAAACAGTTGTTGAGCTTTATGAAAGTCTTTTGTTCTATCTAGATAGAAACGTAAAGCTCTCTTGACGTCCAGGGTATGAAGAGAACGTTCTCCTTCATTTTGGAAGTCCGCAAAGTAAGAGGAAAGGACTAAAGGTTGGTTTAGATGGAACTCCAAAACAACCTTAGGAAGAAATTTAGGATGGGTTCTAAGGACTACTTTGTCTTTATGGAACACAGTACATGGAGGGTCTGTGACCAAGGCATGTATCTCAGAAACCCTGCAGGCTGAGGTAATGGCCACCAGGAAGGCCATTTTCCAGGTGAGAAATTTTAACTCACAGGTAGCCAGAGGTTCGAAAGGCTTTCGAGTGAGCATGTTTAACACAAGATTAATGCCCCAGGCTGCGACTGGATGTCTTATAGGAGGTCTGGTATACAGAATTCTCTTAAGAAACCTCTTAACCACAGGTAACTGAGCTAGTGACAAGGAAAGTACCGGCTCATGATAAGCTGGAATGGCACAAAGGTGAACTTTCACTATACAGTACTGCAGACCTGAATTTGAGAGGTCTAAGAGGTACTCCAAAATTTTATCTGGTGGACAGGAAAAGGGATTTAAAGAGGATTTAGCACACCAGAGTGAAACATGCTTCCATTTGGCTGTGTAAGTTTTTCTAGTGGCTGGTTTCTGCACAGCTAAAAGAATATCCGAAACCCTGGCGAGAGACATTGAACCTGTTCACTTCTAACTCTTCAGGAGCCAAGCATGAAGGTGAAGCGACCTCAAGTTGGGATGAACAACAGGCCCTTGAGTCAAGAGGTTCATCTAAATTGGGAGAGGTTTCGGCGGAGCTGCCGACATACTGTTGAGTAGTGAAAAATGAAAATTACGTACCTACCGCAATTCTTGATCTTCTTGGATGAGTCTCCACCACTCATTCACACTATTGGGATCTGCGCCGGAGGCACTAGGACCCATCGGGAGCAAACTTTTTGCTGGAGGGTCGGCGCCAGAGATGGCGCTGCGAGGAACGGTGCCGCGAGCCCTGGCTCGTGCAGTAACGACTATCTCGGTGTCGACCCTCCAACCACCTCAGTACCTTTTTTACTGAGGAGGTGCAGCGTAACTAACCTAGAAGGGTAGCCTAACCTAAAAACCGGACATAAGATAGTCCGAGCGACCCGTGTAAGAAGGGTCAATAAAGAAGTCTTCACGGCATAAAGATTTGAGGGAGTGAAGACCAACAGAAAGGTGAGCTCGGGGGATGGAGGGTGGGCGTGTAAATGAGTGGTGGAGACTCGTCCAAGAAGATCAAGAGTTACGGTAGGTACGTGATTTTCATATCTTTCTGGACATAAGTCTCCACCACTCATTCACACTATTGGGAGAGTACCGAGCTAATAATCCCCAGAGAGGGCGGCAGGAAAGACTAAACTCTACCCTCCAACTTAACCTGCGCCACGGAAAAGCAGTGACGAAGGCACGCCACTATCCATGATGAGATACATCTGATAGCGACAGGTTGACCCAGCCGGGTCTCACTGAAAGAAACGAACAGTTGCTGAGCTTTGGGAAAATCCTTGGCTCTATCTAGATAGAAACGTAAGGCCCTCTTAACATCCAGAGAATGACGAGAACGTTCTCCTTCATTTTGGAAGTCCGCGAAATAAGAGGGAAGGACCAAAGGTTGGTTTAGATAAAATTCTGACACGACCTTAGGAAGAAATTTAGGATGAGTACGAAGGACTACTTTGTCCTTATGGAACACAGTATACGGAGGGTCTGTGACCAGGGCATGTATCTCAGATACCCTACGGGCTGAGGTAATGGCCACTAGGAAGGCAGTCTTCCAGGTGAGAAATTTTAGCTCACAGGTGGCCAGAGGTTCGAAAGGTTTCCGAGTCAGCATGTCTAGCACAAGATTAATGTCCCAGGCTGCAACTGGATGTCTGGTAGGAGGTCTGGTATGCAGAATCCCCCAAGGAATCTCTTAACCGTAGGTAACTGAGCCAGAGTTAAGGAAAAAACGGGCTCATGATACGCTGAAATGGCACTAAGATGAACTTTGACTGTAGAGTACTGCAGACCCGAATTTGAGAGGTCCAAAAGGTACTCCATTACCTTATCTGGTGGACAGGAAAAGGGATTCAAAGAGGACTTTGCACACCAGATCGAAAAACGCTTCCACTTGGCTGTGTAAGTTTTCCGAGTGGCTGGCTTCCGTGCAGCCAGAAGAATATCTGAAACTCTTCGAGAGACATTGAACCGGTTTACTCCGACCTCTTCAGGAGCCAAGCATGAAGGTGAAGTGACCTCAGGTTGGGATGGACCACCGGTCCCGAGTCAAAAGGTTCATCTGCAGGGAAGCGGTCTCAGAGGAACTGCCAACATATTGTTGAGTAGTGGAAACCACAGCTGTCGAGGCCAAAGGGAGCAATGAGAATCATTTTGTCCCCTGGATTCGAACTTGAGGAGTACCCTCTGAATTAGAGGAAGAGGCGAAAGGCGAAGAAAGCGCTTTGTCCACCGCAGCCTGAACGCATCCTGACAGAAAATGCCAGGCCCTGGATTTCTGGAGCAGAAGAGAGGCAGTTTTGCGATGCGTGGGGATGCAAAAAGGTCCAGGTCTGGAGTCCCCCACTCTTCGAATAGAGACTGAATTATGGTTGAGTCAAGAGACCACTCATGAGGGTCTGTCTCTGTTCTGCTGAGACGGTCTGCCAGTTCGTTCTGAACACCTGGCAGGTAGACCGCTTGAATTAGAGCCTCGTGCTCCAAGCACCATTCCCATACCCTCATTGCTTCCCTGCATAAGGGGTAAGAATGAGCACCGCCCTGCTTGTTGATGTAATACATCATTGCTTTGTTGTCCGTTTGAAGGAGGATATTCTTGTGACACAGAATGTCCTTCAAAGCTCGGACTGCATAGAGGATGGCTCTCATTTCCAGGACGTTTATGTGGAGCTGGGACTCGACTTGAGTCCACGCACCCTGAGTGTGGAGAGCCTGACAGTGAGCTTCCCACCCAATTAGGGACGCGTCCATGGTAATGGAAATCAGATGGTCCAGAGGAGCAAAGGGATACCCTTCCAGGAGATGGCTCTCTTGAGACCACCAGGTGAGTGACCACCTTAAAGGTTCTGTCACCTTAATGAGATAGGACTGCGGGTGAGTGGTTGGGGACCACTGAGTACTGAGCATCCACTCGGTGGTTCTCATGTGCAGATGTGCTAGGGGTACAGTGAACACTGAGGGTGCCATGAGGCCCAGCATCCATTGCATCGAGAGAGCTGTGACTGAGCTGCTTTCCCGGATGTGACGGGCCATCTGAAGGATATTGTTCCTCCTGTCTTCTGGAAGAAAAGCCTTCGCACAGGAGGTGTCCAGAAGAGTCCCTATAAAGAGGAGCCTCTGGGAGGGTTGCAGTTGCGATTTCTTGAGGTTGAGCAGAACTCCCATGGACGTAAGGAGGCGCGAGGTCGTCTCCACGGCGTCCAGAGTCCCTTGTCTGGAAGGGCTTGCTAGAAGCCAATCATCCAGATAAGGAAACACCTGAATTCTGACCTTTCTGAAGTGTGCTGCGAGAACTGCACAACATTTTGTAAAAACTTGCGGCGCCGCGGATAGCCCAAAGGGCAGGACTCTGAACTGAAAATGCTGTCCCAGAGCCACAAACCTCAGGAATTTGTGATGCCTCAGGTGAATAGGAATGTGCTGGAAAGCGTCCTGCATATCTAGGGAGGCTAGCCAGTTGTGCTGATGGAGCACAGGTAACAGGGTTCCCAGAGAAATCATTTTGAATTTCTCCTTGGGGAGAAATTTGTTTAGCTTTCTGAGATCTAGAATGGGGCGCATTCCCTTGGACTTCTTTGGAACCAGGAAGTAATGGGAGTAGAACCCCATGTTTCGTTGGTGCAGAGGCACCACTTCTACTGCCCTGTTGTTCAGAAGGCCCTGAATCTCGGCGTCGAGAAGGTCTGACTGAAGGGTTGACAGCCTGGGCTGTCAGTTGGGAGGACAATCCGGAGGGGTCTCCACAAGATTGAGTGAATACCCCTCGTGAATTATCTGAAGGACCCATTTGTCCGAGGTTCTGGACTTCCACTGGTTGTAGAAGTGCATCAGACGACCTCCCACCGCAGAGGAAAAGTCCACCTCGGGCAGCTGAGATGGAACTTGGGTGGGCAATTCACAAGGTAGAGCTGGGCGCTTTGGGCCCTTGCGCTTTCTGTTGCGCCTTCTTTTGAGGTTGAGCAGGTTGGTTCTTATGGAAACTACCTCTGCCTCGAAAGGACTGGCAGTTATGAAACTGTCGTTTACTGGCATGCCCTCGAGAAGGGGCAGGAGGGGGCCGAGCCAACTTAATGGCTGACCTAGTCTTTTATGTAGCTTCTAGAGCTTGCTCCACCTGAGGCCCAAAAAGATATGCACCGTCATAGGGCAAAGCCATCACCTGCTGCTGCGTGTCATTCATGAAACCCGAAGTGCGCAGCCAGGAATGACGGCGGGTGCAGATACCAGCAGCAGCTGAACGGGAAGCAGTGTCAAAAGCATCCATGGCTGCTTTAACCTGATGGTTGTTAGATTCAATACCTCTGGTAATGGTTTGAAGAAGCTCTGGCTTTGAATCCGACTCCGGTAGGGCTTCAACCATTTGCTTGATAGAATGCCACAGGATATACTCATACTGGGAAAAATAGCCCTGGTAACTGGCAATACACATACTTAGAGTAGAAGCAGCAAAGATTCTCTTACCTAAGGTGTCTATCTTACGAGATTCTTTGTTAATAGGTCGAGCTGTAGTAGTTTGAGGAAGAATGACCTTATGATTCTCTGCCAGGACTACAATAGGATCCGCAAAGGCTTGAGATGCCAAAATGGGACGATCCTTGGGGGCTGAATATTTCCTATCAATGGATTTAGCCATCGAAGGAGTGAGAGCAGGATTATTCCATTCCATTTGAGACAGCATCTCGAAGGAAGGCTGAACCGGAGAAGTCAAATCCGTAGGGATCTCCGAAGCATGAAGATATTGGAGTCTTAACAATTTCCCAGGATCGATGTCTGTAGTCTGGAGAGAAAGTGTGGAACTCAGATTTTTCAACAGAGACTTAAAGGACAGGTCCTCGACCACAGGCTCTGTAGCAGTAATAGATCCTGCTTCGTCCACTTCATCACCCAACTGAAGGTCTCGGTCAGGCTCAATGTCATCTCCTGACAGTCCAGGAGGGACTGTATGGACAGGAAGGGAATGAAAATCAGAAGAGGAGGAAAAGGCAACAAGTGAAAAGAGAGTCCCGAGAAGCCCCGGTGCGAGGAGGTGCAGCAGAACGACGCTGTGAGACACCGCGATACCAAACGGGTAAGCGAAGCCGCACGGCAAGCCGAGGATGGCACCGAGAAGTCAGACGGTGCTGAGGATGGTGCCGAAGCTGCATCGCCACAGAGGACGGCGCCGAGAAGCCGCACGGTGCCGAGGACGGTGCCAAGCGCAGCATCGACGCCGAGGACAGCGCCGAGAGGCCACACGACGCTGAGGGCGCCGAAAACACTCCCAGACTCCGAAAAACAGGTTTTGAAGGAAGAAGAGCAGGAGATAAGGGCAACAGTGTGGCCCCATGTGCCGCAGCCATGTGAGGGGAGGAGCACCTAAGCTCGGAGTCGACAGCACCGAAGAAGGTGTTGCGCAACCAGGAAGGTCCAACCACCTTATCTGGTCACCCAGAGAGCCTGAAAGCCCATGAGTGACCGAGCCAGGTAGCCGAACCAACCTCCGGGCCCATTGCTCCATAAGAGCGGCCCACTGATGAAACTGCTCATCTGAAGACCTACCTGCGGGCGGGGTAGGGTTCCGATGTCGAAGCCATCGGCTACCACAAGCAGAGGTTGGTGACTCCGAAGGAGGACACCGGCAACTAGCCCCGATAACCAAGCGTCTACACGCAGACATATCAGAGGGCGACCTCGAGTGATGCCTTTCTTTTTAGACCTGTGGCAAAGAAGATCGGCGGCCGAACGGTGCCGAGAGTGCGACTGCTTATTTTATGTCCTGGGGACCGCCCATCCCCGGCATTGACTGACTGTTGTCAGACCCCCCTCCAGAGAAGGTGGGCGACTGACTGAACAGCTTTATACGAAGTCTCCCTACCGCCACCTAACCTGCTCATGGTCGACTCCGTCAAAGTAGGCTGAGACTTCTTTATTATATTTATTTTAAAAATAAGAATAAATTCAAGCGATACTGTATCGAGATAATACTACAAAATAATAAAAACTGAAAACTATGCTGCTAGTTTGAAGTTTGACTCCAGACAGGCGAGCGACGTCGTCACTGAAGTGCACTCGACAGCGGGAAAAAAGGAACTGAGGCGGTTGGAGGGTCGACACCGAGATAGGCATTACCGCACGAGCTAGGGCTCGCGGCACCGTTCCTCATGGCGCCATCTCTGGCACAGACCCTAAAAGCAAAAAGTTTGCTCCCGATGGGTCCTAGTGCCTCCGGCGCAGATCCCAATAGTGTGAATGAGTGGTGGAGACTTATGTCCAGAAAGATGAAAAAATTACTCACCTTAATAATGTTGTTTCTTCTAATGGAGTCTTGCTGGATTCTGACAAATTGCAGTGAGGTCCAACCTTCGAACTGCCCCAGAGATGAAAGAGTTAACTTTCCATTCCCGGCATGGAACACTGAGCTCGAGCTTGGTTGAGACTGTCTGTTGCTGTTTGAACTCAAACCGTCAGATCTTTACGAGCTATACTCACTGAGTGTCCTGTGTGGAAGCTGTAAACCTACACTAGCCAACTGGCTACTAAATGTAATAAACAGATTTTTTGGTCCCAAAACAAAGACTCAAGTCAGGAAACCCAAAAAATGAAACAAACACAACACCCACTCCCCCAAAGTAAAGGGGTGATAAATAAAGGGTGGGGCACCTCTTGAGTGCCAACACTGCTACTGCCTACCCATATCCCAAAAATGAAAATTACATACCTACCGTAATTCTTGATCTTCTTGGACGAGTCTCCACCACTCATTCACACTAGTGGGACCTGCGCCGGAGGCACTAGGACCCATCGGGAGCAAACTTTTTGCTGGAGGGTCGTCGCGAGAGATGGCGCCGCGATGCATGGAGCCACGAGCAGTGGCTCGCGTGGTAATGACTATCTCGGCGACAACCCTTCAACCGCCTCAGTACCTTTTTTACCAAGGAGGTGCAGCGCAACTAACGTAAAGAGTAAACCTAACCTTACAAAACGGACATAAGATAGTCCGGACAACCCGTGTAAGAAGGGTCAGCAAAGAAGTCTTCACGGCCTAAAGATTTGAGGGAGTGAAGACCAACACAGCGGTGAGCTCGGGGGATGGAGGGTGGTGTGTGAATGAGTGGTGGAGATCAGTCTCAAGAAGATCAAGAATTACGGTAGTGCGTATTTTCATATCTTCCTGGACATAAGTCTCCACCACTCATTCACACTAGTGGGAGAGTACCAAGCTGATAATCCCCCAAAAGGGCGGCAGGGGAGCCAGAGCTCACACGTCTAGGACAGAAGTCCATTAAGGATAGTTCTGCCGAAGGCGGAATGATGCCTCGGCATGAACATCCAGTGCATAATGCTTAATCTAGTATGCACTGAGTTCAGGTGGCGTGTATTGCAGATATCTGCAATTGGAAACATTGCTAATTTCGTTAGGGATGCTTAACCGCTTCTAGTAGAGTGAGCGTAAACTCTACCTTCTAATTTAACCTGTGCCATGGAATAACAATGTCGAAAACATGCCACTAACCATGATGAGATGCATCTGATAGCTTACAGGTTGACCCAGCTGGTCTCGCTGAAGGAAACAAACAATTGCTGAGTCTTGTGAAAATTCTTGGTTCTATCTAAGTAAACTGCAAGGCTCTCTTAATATCCAAGGAATGAAGAGACCGCTTCCTTCATTTTGGAAGTTTGCTAAGTAAGAGGAAGCACCAGAGGTTGGTTTAGATGGAATTCTGACACAACCTTGGGAAGAAATTTAGATGAGTATGAAGAACTACTTTGTCCTTATGGAACACAGTATACGGAGGTCCGTAATCAGGCATGTATCTCAGAGACCCTGCGGGCTGAGGTAATGGCCACTAGGAAGGCTGTCTTCCAGGTAAGAAATTTTAGCTCACAGGTAGCTAGGGCTCAAAGGCTTCCAGTGCAGCATGTCTAGCACAAGGTTAATGTCCCAGGCTGCGACCGGACGTCTAACAGGGGGTCTGGTATGCAGAATTCCCTTAAGAAATCTCTTCACCATAGGTAACTGAGCCAGAGACAAGGAAGAAACCGGCTCATGGTACGCTGAAATGGCACTAAGGTGAACTTTAATTGTGGAGTACTGGAGACCTGAGTTTGATAGGTCCAAAAGGTACTCCAGAACCTTGTCTGGAGGACAGGAAAAGGGATTCCAAGAGGACTTTGCACACCATAGAGAAAAGCGTTTCCACTTAGAAGCGTAAGTTTTTCGGGTAGCTGGCTTCCGAGCAGCCAGAAGGATGTCTGAGACTCTACGAGAGATGTTGAACCGGTTCACTTCACCTCTTCAGGAGCCAAGCATGAAGGGTGAAGTGACCTCAGGTTGGGATGGACCAACGAACCCTGAGTCAAAAGATTGATTTGCAAGGGAAGTGGTCTCGGAGAGGCTGCCAGCATACTGTTGAGTAGAGGAAACCATAGTTGCCGAGGTCAGGAGGAGCAATGAGAATCATCTTGGTCCCTTGAGACTCGAACTTGAGAAGAACCTCTGAATTAAAGGAAGCAGTGGAAAGGCGAAGAGCTGGCTTGTCCACCGCGAGCCTGAACGATCCTGACAGAAAATGCCAGGCCCTGGATTCTGGAGCAGAAGAGAGGCAGTTTGCGTTGAGTGTGATGCAAAGGTCCAGGTCTGGAGTCCCCACTTTTGAACAGTGACCGAGCTACGGTTGGGTCGAGACCACTGCGAGGGTCTGCCTCCGTGCTCTGCTGAGGTGATCTGCTAAGTCGCTTTGTACACCCGACAGATGGCCCGCTTTGAATTGAGACTTGTGCTCCAAGCACCACTCCCACACTCTCATTGCTTCCTGCAAAGGGATAAGAATGAGCACCGCTTTGCTTGTTGATGTAATACATCACAGCTTTGTTGTCCGCTTGAAGGAGAATGTTTTGTGACAAAGAACATCCTTCAACGCCGGATCGTATAGAGGACCGCTCTCATCTCCAGGACATTTATGTGGAGCTGAGTTTCGAGCTGAGTCCATACACCTTGAGTGTGGAGCGAGAGAGACAGTGAGCTCCCCATCCCATTAGCGATACGTCTGTGGTGATGGAGATCTGATGATCCAGAGGAGCAAAGGGGAATCCTTCCAGGAGATTGCTCTCTTGAGACCACCAGGTGAGAGACCTCGTAGGGGCTCCGCCACCTTGATGGGATAAGACTGGGGTGAGAAGTCGGCACCACTGAGCGGAGAGCATCCATTTGCGGTCCTCATGTAAATCCGAGCTAGCACAGTGAACACTGAGGACGCCATGAGACCCAACATACGCTAGCATCGAGCTGTGAGCCGATCGGTTCTCCCTCGATGTAACAGGCCATCTGAAGGATGTCGAAGTCTTCTGTCCTCTGGAAGGAAAGCCTGGGAAGAGGTGTCCAGAAGAGTCCCTATGAAAAGGAGCCTCTGGGAGGGCTGCAGTTGTGACTTTTCCAGATTTAGCAGAACTCCCATGGACGAAGAAGCGAGTCGCTTGAACGGTTTCCAGAGTCCTTTGGCTGGAAAGACTCGCTAGGGAGCCAATCGCTCTAGGTAGGGAAACACTTGGTCCAGCTTCCTGAGAAGCGCATGCAGAACTGCACAACACTTTGTAAAAACTTGCGGCGCCGAGGATAGCCCAAAAGGCAGTACTCTGAACTGATAATGCTGACCCAGAGCTACAAACCTCAGGAATTTGCGATGGGTTGGGTGGATGGGGATATGCTGGTAAGCGTCTTGCATATCCAGGTAGGCCAGCCAGTCGTGCTGATGCAGCAAAGGTAACAGGGTACCTAGGGAAATCATTTTGAATTTCTCCCTGGGGAGGAATTTGTTTAACTTTCTGAGGTCTAGAATGGGGCGCATCCCCCCAGATTTCTTTGGAACCAGAAAGTAATGGGAGTAGAACCCTGTGTTTCGCTGATGCGGGGGTACCAGTTCTATTGCCCTGTTGTTTAGAAGGCCCTGGATCTCGGCGGTGAGGAGGTCTGTCTGACTGAGAGGTCGACAACCTGGGTTGTCATTTGGGAGGGCAACTCGGGGGTTTTTCCAAAAGATTGAGAGAATAACCCTCGCGAATTATCCGAAGGACCCATTTGCACGAGGTTATGGACTTCCACTGATTATAGAAGTACATCAGACGACCTCCCACCGGAGGAGAAAGTTCCATCTCGGGCAGTGTGGATGGAACTGGGGCCGGCAATTCATAAGGTAGCGCTGGGGGCTTTAGGCCCCTGCGCTTTCTGCTGCGCTTCTTTGAGGTTGGGCAGGTTGGCTTTATGGAAGCTCCTCTGCCTCTGCCTCGAAGGATTGGCTACTATGAAACTGATGTTTACTCACGTGCTCCCCGAGAGGGGTAGGCGGGGTTCTAGCCAACTTAATGGCCGACCTAGTCTTCTGAGTGGCCTCTGGGCTTGCTCTACCTGAGGACCAAAAGATAGGAGCCATCAAAGGGCAGCGCCATTACCTGCTGCTGAGCATCATTCGTGAAGCCAGAAGTACGCGAGCCAGGAATGGCGCTGAGTACAAATACCCGCGCTGCTGAACGAGAAGCAGTGTCGAAAGCCGTCCATGGCGGCTTTGACCTGTTGGTTATTGACCCAATACTCTGATAACGGTTAGAAGGAGCTCTGACTTGGAGTCGGAATCTGAAGAGCTTCAACCATTCGTTTCATAGAGTGCCACAGGATATACTCATACTGGAGAAAAATAGCCCTGATAGCTGGCAATACGATACTTAAAGTGGAGGCAGCAAAGACTTTCTACCTAATGTATCAATTTTACGAGACTCTTTGTTAATAAGTCGAGCTGTAGTAGCTTGAGGAAGAACGATCTTGTCATTCTCTGCCAAGGACTACATTAGGATCCGCAGAGATTGGGATGCCAAAATAGGACGATCCTTGGGAGCTGAATATTTCTTTATCAATGGATTTAGCCACTGAGGGAATAAGAGTAGAGATTTTTCCATACCATTTGAGACAGCGCTCAAGGAGGGTTGAATCGGAGGAGTCAAACCGTAGGGATCTCCAAGCATGAAGATACTGGAGTCTTAATATTTTCCCAGGATCGATGTCCGTAGTCTGGAGAGAAAGAGTGGATCTCAGGTTCCTCAACAGAGACTTAAAGGATAGTCCCCACCACAGGCTCTGTAGCGGTGAAGGATCCTGTTTCCTCCACTTCATCACCCAACCGGAGTCTGGGCCAGGCTCAACATCATCTCCTGATAGTCCAGGAAGGACTGTTTGGACAGGAAAGGAGGAAAGTAGGAGAAGAAGAAAGAGCAGATAGAAAGGGAGAGTCCCGAGGGCCCCGCAGCGCCAAGGAGAGGAAGGAGCGTCGAAAAATCTATGCCGCTGGAGGCGCCCGGGCACCGAAGAAGCACGCTGCACCGCAGGGTGGCACCGCACGCGCCTCCCGATGGCGCCAAGAAGACACAACGGCGCTGCTGGCGGCGCCGCGAAGACTCACCGCACCGCTGGACGGGCGCCAGCAGAGCCAGCAGCACCGCAGACGGTGCCGGCAAGTCCCCGCGCACTGCAGACGGTGCTGCAAGTCCCCCAGTGCTGAAAACGGGCGCCAAGTGCAGCGACTCCCGTGGAAGGTGCCGAGGACACCCCTGGAACCTGGAAAGCAAGAGAAGGAAAAAACAGAGATAAGGGCATCGGTGTGGCCCCCTGCGCTGCAGCCATGTGAGGGGAACACTCAAGCACGGAGTCGCTGGCACCGTGAGGAGGCGCCACAGCGACTCAGGAAGGTCCAACCACCCTACCTGATCGCCCGACGAGCCTCGAAAGCTCCGGGCAAACCAGCTTAGCAGAAGGAACCAACCTCCGAGCCCATCGCCTGATAAGAGCGCCCACTGATGAAACTGCTCATCTGGAGCCCTACCTATAGGCGGGTGGGGTCCGGCGTCAAGACGGCGGAAACCGAAGTTGGCGATCAAGGAGGAGACCGGCAACTAGGTACGATAACCGGACCGTCGATCGCGAGACTATCATGCAGGGGGACTTTGAGGATGCCTTCTTTGACCTGTGGGCCGAAGAAGAGCTCGAGGCCGAACGGTGCCGAGAATGCAACCGTTTATTTTTATGCCGGCGGAGGGACCGCCCATCCCCCCGGGCATCGGACTGACCATTGTCGGAACCCTGCTGAGGAGAAGGGGGCTGACCGGACCCAGCCCGACTGACTGAACAGCTTTCATACGAAGTCTCCCATTCCAAAATAGAATTTTGGCACGAGAGCAGCTCTATCTGTGTCATTTCAAACTTGAACTGTCAGATCTTTACGAGCCAAACTCACTAAGGTCTGTGTGGAAGCTGTAACCTACACTAGCCAAATGGCTACCTAAATAATAACAACCATTGATGGTCCCAACACCCAAGACTCAAGTCAGGGGACCAGAAATACTAACTAATACCACAGGATATACTCATACTGAGAAAAATAACCTTGATAACTGGCAATACGCATACTTAGAGTGGAGGCAGCAAAGACTGTCTTACCTAATGTATCAATCTTACGAGACTCTTTGTTAATAGGTCGAGCTGTAGTAGTTTGAGGAAGAACGACCTTGTCATTCTCTACCAGGACTACAATAGGATCCGCAAAGGCTTGGGATGCCAAAATGGGACGATCCTTGGGAGCTGAATACTTTATCAATGGATTTAGCCACTGAGGAATAAGAGCAGGATTATTCTATACCATTTGAGACAGCGCCTCGAAGGAAGGCTGGATCGGAGGAGTCAAACCAGGGATCTCCAAGCATGAAGATACTGGAGTCTTAATATCTTCCCAGGATCGAGTGTCTGTAGTCTGGAGAGAAAGAGTGGATCCCAGGTTCTTCAACAGAGACTTAAAGGACAGGTCCTCAACCACAGGCTCTGTAGCAAAGAAAGATCCTGTTTCCTCCACTTCATCACCCAACCAAAGGTCTGGGTCAGGCTCAACATCATCTCCTGATGGTCCAGAAAGGATTGTTTGGACAGGAAAGGAGTGAAAATTAGGAGAGGAGGAAATAGCAGAAAAACAAGGAGAGTCCCCAAGGGCTGCCGGCGCCGAGACGGCAAAATGGGCTGAAGACGGCACCGAGGAGGCGCACGGTGCGTCAAGAGGCACGCGTCCCGCAAGTGCTCACTCCCCGCGCGCCCGCTGGACGACAACGCTGCGACGCGCGCCCACGACGCCACCGATGGCGCGAGCGGACGACGCCGCCGCAAACGGCGCGCCGCCTATCCAATGGCACCACCGCGGCGCCACAGATCACGCGCTCGCAAAGACCCAGCAGCACCGAAACGGCGCGACAAGCCAGCAGACCTGCGGAAGGCGCTGGAAGAGCCCCAGGAACCTGGAAAGCTAGAGAAGGAAAAACAGGAGATAAGGGCATCGGTGAGGCCCTCGCCGCAGCCAGGTGAGGGGGAAACACTCTAGCACTGGAGTCGCTGGCACCAAGAAGGCGCCACGCGACTCAGGAAGGTCCAACTGCCCTACCTGATCGCCGGAGGGGCCCGAGGGCTCCGAGGCAACTGAGCCAGGCAGAAGAACCAACTCCGAGCCCATTGCTCCACAAGAGCGCCCACTGATGAAACTGCTCATCTGGAGTCCTACCTATAGGCGGGAGGGGCTCCGATGTCGGACGACGACACGGAAGTTGGCGATTCAAGAAGGAGACCGCAACTAGCAACGATAACCGAGCTGCCGACGCAGACATACCAGAGGGCTTACCTCCCGAGTGATGCCTTCTTTGGACCTGTGGGTCAAGAAGAGCTCGAGGCCGAACGGTGCCAGAATGCGACCGCTATTTTATGTCGGCGGGGACCATCCTCGGCATCGGACTGACCGTTGTCGAACCCCGCTGAGGAGAAGGAGGCTGATCAGACCCAGCCCGCGTTGACTGAACAGCTTACAAAGTCTCCCTACCGCTACCTGACCTGCTCATGGTCGACTCGTCCAGTAGGCCGAGACTTCTTCAAGTAAAATTGAAATATTAGAAAAATTTAACGAAATAGAATAAAATTAAGCAATACTTATCGTGATAAAGTTACAAAAACAAACTGAAAACTAGTGCGCTAGTTTGAAGTTTGACTCTGACAGGCTGACATGATCGTCACTGAAGCGCACTCGACGCGGGAAAAGGAACTGAGGCGTTGAGGGTCGCCGAGATGGTCATTATCATTGCTGCTCGGGCGCCGTGTCTCATGGGCCTGCCTCTCACGACCACCCTCCAGCAAAAAGTTTGCTCCCGATGGGTCTTAGTGCCTCCGGCGCTAATCCCACTAGTGTGAATGAGTGGTGGAGACTTATGTCCAGGAAGATCATATATTTTCCAACAATCAATAAATACTGGTACTGTTATCCAAGATTGGAAATTGGCTAATGTAGTGCCTATTTTAAAGAAAGGACCAAGTACAGACCCTGGCAACTTTAGGCCTATTAGCTTGACCTCGATACTAGGGAAACTACTGGAGAGAATAATCAAGGATATTCTTGTGGAACATATTGAGCAATATGACCTGGTTGATCCAGTCCAACATGGTTTTGTAATGGACAGATCCTGTCAAACAAATTTGTTATCCTTTATGAAAAGGTGAATAGAGATGGATGCTGGAACCCTGTGGATGTGGTATTCCTGGACTTCTCCAAGGCTTTTGATAAAATACCCCATAAAGAATTACTATTGGTAGTGGATAACTTAGGGCTGCCTAGTAATATCTGCAGATGGATTTCAGACTGGCTTTGGGATAGAAAGCAGAGGGTGGTTGTGAATGGAGAATACTCACAATGGGCCCCTGTTACCAGTGGCGTGCAGCAGGGTTCGGTGTTGGGGCCATTCTTGTTTAATTTATACATTGCCTCATTACAAATTAACAATATAAATGTATGGATGTACAAATTTGCCGATGATTGTAGACTGGGAGTGGTTCCATCAAATGATGAGCAAATAATTGCACTACAACAAGCGTTAGATCTAATAAATAAATGGACAAACCTGAATAAATTGGAATTAAATCTATCCAAATGCAAGGTTATGCACCTGGAAAGAAAATAATGAAGCAGTTTACCACTTAAATAATACTAATTTGGGAGTGGTAGCTGAGGAGAAAGAACCTCGGTGTCATAATTACTAACGATTTTAAAATTAGGGTACATTGTCGAAAACAATTAAAAAGCTATTCAGATCCTAAATTGTATTCTAAAATATATTGTAAGTAGAAGGAGTGAGGTTTTGATTCCCTTGTATGTAGCTTTGTTAGACCGCATCTGGAATATTAAAGTAGGGTTTGGGCTCCTTTAATAGGAAGATATACTTTCCATTGAGAAAGTTCAAAAAAGACTGACTAAACAAATAAAGGATCAGACAGGCAAAGTATATTGGGAAAGACTAGTGAATTTGAACCTCTATTCACTATATTACCGTAGACTGAGGGGTGATCTATGTTTTCTATATAAAACATTGAGGATGTTGATTTACTAATGGAGGTGGGAATTATGTTCAATCCTGGAAGAATTAGCAAAAGAAAGCATACAAAACAATTTTATCAACAAACTTGGGTACATAACTTTAGGAAACATTGGTTTAGTCTGAGAGTGGTCGGGGCATGGAACAATTTACCTAAACAGATAATAAATAGTTCTAGTATGAATACATTTAAAAGGGGAATAGATGATCATTATGGAAATGGCAAATTTTTTGTTAATTTTTAAATATGGAAGGCAAGCCTATTTGGTTAGTAATTGCTATCCTTGGCTTGAAAATTACCTATGAACCTATGAACTCTCAGGGTAGCTGGTCTGAGACCCAAGGAATTAAGATGTACCATGTAATCTAACAAAATGGGCAACTCAGCAGATTCTGGGGAAATATTTTTCTCAGCACACCAAATGGAAAACCTTTTCCATTTAGAACTATAAGTAGCCCTAGTGGAAGGCTTTCTGGAAGCCTTTAGGATCTCAAGAACACCCTGAGAGAGGTGTAAATCAGCAAACTCTAACTCCTCAAGAGCCAGGCCTTGAGGTTGAGGATTTGAGGTCCGGATACCAAACCCTTCCCTGGGCACAAGTCAACAGATTGTGATTCCTGGGGAGGCACAGGGGAAGATGGACTGTCAGAGACAGACGGAGTGGGGTACTCAGGGCTGCCTGGCTCTATCTGGGCAATCAGAATCACCCTGCAAGGCTGAGATCTGATTTTGACTAGTACTTTGAATAGGAGAGGAAAGGGGGAAAGCATAGAGGACCTTCCCTCCCAATCCAGAAGAAGGGCATCCAGGGAACTGAGCCCAGCACTGGAGGCCTGCAACAGAACAGAGAAGTTTGTGATTGTCTGGGGCTGCAAAAGATTCTATCTGAGGGATGCCCCACCTGGTAAAAAACTATACCCAGCACTTGAGGATCCAGGGACCATCTGTGATGGCCCTGGGAAATCCTGCTGAGGGCATCCGCTAGGACATTGTCCTTCCTGGAAGATGAACTGCTATGAGGGAAGTGATCAGGAATAGGCCAGAGACCACAACTTCATTGCCTTGGTGCACAAGGCCAAGACCGAGTGCCCCCTGTTTGTTGATGTACCACATTGTTGTGGTGTTGTCTGTTCGACTTGTATCACCCTGTCATGGACAGATGCAGAAAAGCTTGAAGAGCTAAAAGACAGCTCTGAGTTCCAGCAAATTGATGTGGGAGCAGAGATTCCTGGGGACCAAACTCCTGAGTGGAAAGGTCGCCATGTGGGCTCTCCCAACCCAGAAGGGAAGCATCTTGTAGTGAGAGTCAAGTCGTGAGAAGGGGAAATGAAGGGACCCCCCGCTTAATTGCTTTTGATCCTGCCACCACTGGAGAGCTAGGATCATGTTCGTACACTGAGACCAACTTGAAAGGGGGTCTCTTCTGAGACCAAAAGGTTCTCAAGTGAAACTGAATGTCTCATCTGAAATCTGGCTCCCTGCACAACAGCTGTGGATGCAGCCATGTGCCCCAGGAGCTGCAGAAAGTGTCTTGCTGGTCAGAGACCTGCAGAGTGAAGAGGCCAGAGCCACTAAATTCTTACCCTTTCTTGGGGAAGAAAAGCCTGGCTAGCTTTGTGTCCAATTCTGCCCTATAAAGGTGAGTACCTGGACTGGTTCCAGAACCAACTTTGTAGGTTTAGCAGAAAACCCAGGGAGGTGAGAAGCTGCTGGGTGACCTGCAGGTGAGATTTTCCTTGTTCTGGGACTGGCCTACAATGAGCCAGTCGTCTAGATAGGGAAAACAGCAATCCTCTGCCTCCTTAGTGGGCCACTGCTACTGCTAGACACTTTGTGAATACCCTTGAGCAGAGGTAAGGCCGAAGGGCATTGCTCTGAACTGGTAATGACCTGAGGGCAGTTCGAATCTGAGGTACTTCGATGGGATCTTCTGATTAGGACATGGAAATAGGCATCCTTGAGGTCCAGGGGAGGTAGCCAGTCCCCTGGCCTTAGGGAAGGTAAAATCATTGCCAGAGTTACCATTTTGAACTTTGGTTTCAAAGATGCTTGTTCAGATATCTGAGATCAAAATGGGCCACCATTCTCCTGTCTTTTGGGAAGGAAGTATCTGAATACAGACCCCTGCCCTGATGCAGGGAGGAACCCTTTCACTGCTCTGAGAGCTAACAGGGATGAGACCTCTGTTTCCAGAGCGAGGTCTCTGAAGCACTTGCAGGGAGAAAAAGTCTGCTTCTCAACTTGGGAAACTTTGAAGCTGGAGAACCAGACCCTGGCTTACTACTTCCAGAACCCACTTGTCTGAGGTTAAAGAAGCCCAATTCTGACTGAAGTAAGCCAGCCTGCCCCAAACTGGTACAGGAGAATGGCCCTGGGCACCACACCAGGTGCCTGTTTCGGAGGAGCTTTTAGGCTGGGGTGGGAGCAGGTCTGTCCACCCCTGGTTGCCCCTTGCCTTCTGAAGAAGCCCTCTGAGCATAGGCAGAGGAGGCCTGAGTCTGGTAGAAAGGCCTAGTGAAAGGCCTACCCCACCCCTGGGGTATGCCTTTGAGGAGTGGCTTGTCGTTCCTTAGCCTGGGCACTCTTGTAAGTAGTCCCATATTCATTCATCTTCTTCATGTAATTCTCTGTCTGCTCTCCTAACAGAGAATTTCCCACCACAGGAAAATCCATAGCCTTAGTCTGGGTATCCTGTGACAAACTAGTACACCGAGCCTAGCGCAATCCTACTTAAAAGCTACAGATGTGGGCTATGACCCCAGGAGGAAACACTCATTAACATCCACAGCAGCATGAAACTGAACCTTAGAGGTTTCAATGCCATCAGCAGCCACCTGTTCTAGTTCACTAGCCAGCTGGCCATGGGCCTGTTTGGCCAGTGCATAACAGTATCCCATCTAGATTTCTGATACCTAGCTACATAAGCCATATAATTTGCTTGCCTGAGTCCCAGAGAGGCTGCCATATACTGTTTTTTTTGCCATGGCATTAATCTTCCTGGAATCCTTGTCAGGAGGATGTGAAGCCAATGGAATATTAGCTTTTTCAGGCAGCAGCCTGAACTACCCCGGCTATGACTGCATTGTTGAGAAAGGAATTCTGTATCAGGGCCTGACAATGTATACCTTCTGTCCATCTTTTTATTCTATGAGGAGGCACAGAATTAGGAGCTTCTAAAATTTTAATTGTTTGTTTCCTAAAAGACTTATGTAAAGGAATAGACAATCTCTAGACTCTGGAATATCCATCATTTCTACAAAATCAGGCTCCTCTTGCTCATCCACAGCCTCTTCTAAAGGAAGGCTGGAGGGTTTCAGCAACTTTTTATAAAACATAAAATGAGATGGGGACTCAGACAGCATAGGGGGAGATTCTAAAGGTCTGTCTGGGAGATGTCCAGTTCAATGGGCACACCAGACCTTCCCAGCCACATTCATACTGTTCTAATCCTCTCCTCCTCCTCTGGTTCATAAAATTCCTCAATATCATAATCCTGAACCACTGGGACCGGACGAACCGACCTTTACCAGATAGTGGTGGTTCGGACGGACCCTGAGACAGGGACTGGACACTTTGTATGGCTTTTTGCTATCTCTGCAGCAGTTGGAGAAGGAATTTTGAACTCCAGACCTGACGATTTTCTTGTTTTCTTTACTGGAATTGGTTCCTCAGAACCAGCTTTTCTTTTGCCGAGAAGTCTGGGCCCTGGTCAGAGGGCACTCCCTCTGGTTCGGTTTGCGCACCCGAACTGGGCTGGCCATCAGGTCAGCGGACTTTTGCGGCCTCTAGTTCCCTGAGCCTGCCCAATCTTTTTCCAGGGTGGCTGCAGGGAAATTTTACATACCTGGCAGTCTGACTGAGGTGGTCAAACCCAGACAATAAACACATGTGGTGTGTGGGTCAGCCTTGACAAAGACTTCCCCACAAACATCACAGTGTTGAAACCCAGTGGGCCTGGTTTTTCTTTGGGTTTCTCAGACATAATGCCAGCTTAACCAAAAACTTGCCCTTTTAACGGCAGTGGCAGGTAAGACACCCTTATAGGTTCCTAACCGTGTCACGGGTATTGGAAAAAAACGTAATAAATCTGTTTTTTTTAGAACCAATAAGAACCGGGAACCGCACTCTAAAATAGTAACTTTTAGTTTTAAATGAGTTTTAAACCCACTGATCGGTTCAAAATCGAACCGATAACTTACCAGTTCCACACAGACAAAACCTTCATTTACTTACGGTTACCACAGATAGAGTTTGAACCGAACGGTTTTGCGGTTAAAATAAAACTATTCCCGGTTAAATCCAACCGAAAACACTTTTTAAACCGAGAAATGAACCGAGCAGAAGGAGAAATCTCTGGGCTACTGTTCACTGAGGCGGAGTAAAGAATCTGACAGTTCAAGTTTGAAATGAAACAGATAGAGCTGCTCTCGTGCCAAAATTCTATTTTGGAATGGTTTTAACCATTTCACTCCGGGGCAGTTCTAGAGCTGGATCAAACTGCTAATGTCTATAATATAGGAAGACTTCATGTTGTTTGAAAACTGTTTTCCAAGTCAAGTACTTAAGCTCTGCTGAGGACAAAGGCTCAAAAGGGGGTTGCATAAACTGGGCAATGCAAACATTAAGGTCCCAAACAGGGGCAGGGTCCCTGAATGGAGGATTGGTATGAAGCAATGCCTTGAAAAACTTAGAGAATACAGGATGAGCTGAAAAGGAAGAAGGCTTACCTGCTGAAAGGAAAGCAGAGACAGCTGCAGATGCACCTTAGTGTAGCTGGTCTGAGTCTAGCTAGTTACAGATGAACCATGTGGTCAAGGACTGTGGGCAGGCCAGCAGACTTTGGAGAAATATGCTTCCCAGAGCACCATATAGAGAATCTTTTCCATTTGGAGTTGTGGGTGTTTTGCTGTAAGGCTTCCAAGAAGCTTTTAGATATCCATAATACCTTAAGAGAGGTACAAATCATCAAATCCTAACTCTTCAAGAGCCAGGCCTTGAGATTGAGAGATTTGAGATTCGGATACCAAACCCTCCCTTGAGCACATGTTAACAGGTTGTAATTCCTGGGAAGAGACAGGGGAAGGTGGACTGCTAAGGACAACACTAGAGGGTACAAGGGCTGTCTGGCCCAGTCTGGAGCAATCAGAATCACCTTGCAAGGTTGAGACCTGATTTTGACTAACACCTTGAACAGGAGAGGGAAGGGGGAAAAGCATACAGGAACTTCCTTTCCGAATTGAGAACTAGGGCATCCAGGGGGACTGAGCCCAACACTGGGGGCCTGCAGCAAAAGAGAGGAAGTTGGTGATTGTCTGGGGCTGCAAAAAGATCTATCTGTGGGGTGCCCCATCTGGAGAAGATCACCTTCAAAACCAGGGGATCCAGGGACCATTCGTGATGGCCCTGAGATATCCTGCTTGAGAGCATCTGCCAGGACATTGTCCTTGCCTGGGAGGTGTACTTGCTGAGAGAGGTGTTCAGGAATAGGCCAGAGACCATAACTTCATTGCCTCTCTGCACAAGGCCGAGACCGACTGCCCTTGCTTGTTGATATACCACAGTGGGTGGTATTGTCTGTCCTGATCTGTAACTACTTTGTTCTGAAAAGACTTGGAAAGCTTAAGTGCTAGAAACACTGCTCTGAGTTCTAATAGATTGATGTGAAGCAGAGATTCCTGAGGAGACCACAACCCTTGGGTGGTCAGGTCTCCGAAGTGGGCCTCAGCCCAAGAGGGAGGCATCTGTAGTGAGGATTAGAGAGTGAGCCTGATGACAAAAGGAACTCCCTGTCTTAGATTGTCCTGATCCTGCCACCACTGTAATGCCTGGATCAGGTTCGGTCACTGGAATCAGTTTGGTCAGAGGGTCATTTTCTGAGACCAAAAGGCTCTCAAGTGGAACTGAATGTCCCTCATCTGAAATCTTGCTCCCTGCACCACTGCTGTAGAAGTAGCCATGTGCCCCAGGGCTGTAGAAAATGCCTTGCTGGTCGGAGACACCGGAGGGTGAATAGAAGAGGCCAGTGAATACAGGTCCTGCCCTGTCCAGAGGAAGGAAGGCTCTTGTCTTTACGCCGTATCTATTTGCACCTATGAAGGTGAGAGCTGGTACACAGGCTCTAGAACTGACTTCAAACATTCAGAAGGAAACCTCGAGAAACAAGCAGTTGCTGCGTTATCTGTAGGTGTAACTTGATTCTGGTCTGGGACTGGGCCTACTATGAGCCAGTCATCCAGGTATGGGAAGATGGAAATCTTTTTCTTCTTGGGAAGGCAACTACTACTGCCAGGCACTTTGTGAACACCGCTGGAGCAGAGGTGGCAAGGCATTGTCTGAATTGTAGTGGCCTGAGGGCAGCCTTAACCTGAGGTATTTTCGGTGAGAGCTCTGATGAGAATATGAAATAGGCATCCTTGAGGTCCAGGAGACTAGCCAGTCCCCTGGCCTTAGAGAGGTAGAATTAGTCCCAGAGTCACCATTTTGAACTTTGGCTTTAAAAAGGTGCTTGTTTAAATATCTGAGATCCAGGATGGGCCTCATTCTCCTGTCTTTTGGGGGTGAGGAAGTACCTGAGTACAATCCTTTCCCTTTGTGTAGGGTGGAACCCTTCTATAGCTGTGAGAGCCAAGAGGAGAGACATGAAAATTACGCATCACCGTAATTCTTGATCTTCTCTTGTATCTTCACCATTCATTACTTCCTGGTGTAAGCTGGAGTAGCGCCTATCACGGGAGCTTTTTTTTTTTTTTTTTAAAGATTTGTATTTAACGGCCTACCGAGAGTGACGCCATGAGTCATGCGCGAGGGGTGGCTGCTAGTAGCGATCAATTCTCCCTCCAACTCAGTTCTGTGAGCCGGAGAGGCAAAAGTGAAAGCATAGAGATAGAGATAGCGAGGCAAGATAGCCAAGGGATAGCAAAGTAAGGAAGAATGAACTGAAAAAGGAATAAGCCAATGGAGGAAGGACAGAGGAGATAAGAGTACCCTAACCTAGGGACCACAGGGCCTCCTTACCTGGGCGACTCTAGGAGGAGAGAGAAGGAAGATAATAAGGAAAGAAGAAGAAGAAGAAGAGAAGAGAAAGATGGGATGTTGAAGGGACCAGAATGCCTAACGAGCATAGTTAGCTGACAGCTTAAGGCTCGATTAATCAGGAAGCAAGAACTCGTGATAGAGCTGAAGAGAAGGTTCACCGAACCCGCTGGACAGACTCAGGAGGGCATTGTCCTCATCTTCAACATGCCATGGTCCTTGATCCCCACTTCGGGCTCCTGGCCGAGGAAAGGCCTTTAACTGGAAGACACCCGAGGAGGGAAGGATAAATTCCAGGCAGCATGTGAGAGCTGCTCAAGGGTTTAGAATAGAAAATCTAGGCCTTTCTAGGGCGTTTATAGGTATAGAAATGGAACTCAGCCGGACTTTGCCAAGGCAGGCCAGAGGCTAGGCTGCTGAAGATTGGTCATGGTCAGCACTGCTTCTCTGTAAAACTGTCCAGGAGGACACTAGAAGGGAAAAACGAATCATCAAAATATTACAAGAAGGATTTTCTTCGCCCTTGTTTTTCCATTTTTTTTTTTTTTTTTTACAGAGCATAGTCTGTCGGCTTAGGAGCATGACCTTAAATTAGAGATTGCCTTATAGCAGTCGGAGAGAGTTCCCTGAGTTTTTTTTTTTTTTTTTTTTTTTAAAGAAAAAATAGTTGTACCCATTCCTCTACTCTGCAAGGTAAGAATAAAAGGGGGGGGGTTGAGATTCTAGGACTTAACAGCTGGTAGCAGGGAATTGCAGGATCAAACTGTATAGCCAGAGTCAGGTTAAAACCCCAGAAGTATCTGCCAGGAAGGTATGGCAAGAGATAGTTGTGCAGCCTGATCATATCGGCAATTCCAGGAAAAGGCCCAAGAATCTTAGAGTAAATAATTTTTCTGGAGAAATAAGGATCCCCCTTTAAGGATATAGATATAAAAAAAATTTTTTTTTGGGGGGAGGAACTGGAGTAATTTTCCCTCCTTTTTTTTTTTCTTTTATATGTATTTTTTTTTTTTTTTGCAGAGAGAGGAAGGAGACGGGAGGTGGAGAAGCCACAGGAGGAGGCCACTGAGGGGATGGTGGGCGGGTGTAAGTAATGAATGGTGAAGATACAAGAGAAGATCAAGAATTATGGTAGGTACGTAATTTTCATATCTTCCCTTGTCAATCTTCACCATTCATTACTTCCTGGTTGAGTGCTAAGCTGCTCTTCTGGGGAAGAGGTAAAATACCCTGAGGGAAACAAGACCCCCAGCCTCCTGTTGGTGAGAAACAGAAGGAGAAGACCCTGGCTTATTCAGGAAAGCCTAAGTGGGAGAAAGAGCTGGAGGTGCCTCCCGAGGATGAGGAGACGGAGGGGAGCCTGCAAAAGTCTCTAGCTCTAGAGGAGAAAAAGACGGTCCCCGGAAGGCGGAGCGAATCACCCCTCGCCGCCAGGGGTGACAACCTAGAGAGACGGGCCATGCCGTCCACCTGATGCAGATCGCTGTCCCTCAAGCCTGGAAGCCACCTCATTGGCTGCAAGATGCCCTTGCTTGGTGTCTGCTAGCTCCAGGCCTACCGCTGAGAGGGCAACGCTTGTCTGGTTTGTTTCGCGGTCAGGCATTGATGCCAACACAGCTGGGACATCATCGACCACAAATGCGGTTGTGGCAAGGCGTGGTGAGCCTGATGATGCAAATACAGGCAACCGCACGAGAAGAAGAGACACTCTTCGCCCCCAACGGTCGAACCGAGAGAGTCCGGATCGCGTGGTCGGTGGCGGCCAGGCAGCGGCGCCGGAAGGAGTGTCTAGGTAGACCAAACCAGAGGTGGGGTTGGGAAGGGTACCAGAGACTCTGAGGGTGCACAATACCTACACTGACAGTCAGCCGGGCTGGTGAAGAAGCGGCTGGGGACTGCCAGGACCGATGAGACGCCTCCTGGAAGGGGATAGGCCAGGAAGGGTACCACCAAATGCTGGGCACTGAATTCACCAAGGAATTCTCCGTCTCCCACTCGGTATTGTCTCTCCTAACATAGGAAATCCGAAGATCCCTCACCATCCTCGAAAGGAAACGCTGATATTCCGTGAAATCAGCATCGGAGGAAAGATGAGCAGGAGGTTCCTCTCCCTCCGAGGAGGGAGACGAGGATGATGGGGAGCTGGAATGTCCAGAGGATTCCTGCGGCGGTGGGGAGAGTCGAAAGACCCGCTCATGCATGTATCCAACATATGAGGGGAAGGCCGCCGCAGAACCCTGAATTGCTCCCAGGATAGCAGGACCTGTGAGGACCGGCATGGCTCTGGAGTGGGGTGTGTGAAGGCAGAGAGATAGGGAGGGGCACCTCCGAGGAGGCAGCATTTCTGCCAGGGCTCTGGAACTTCGTGAGCGGACCCTAGCTGGAGGGATCCCGGACAACAGACCAGGCCGCAGAGCGGAACTCTGGGAAGCGGAGCCTGGAAGAGCCCAGGGGAGAACCTCCCAGTGGCCGACGCTGACTGTATGGATCCAAGGTCTGTCCACAAGAACGCTGCCGGAGGGCACCCTAGAGCCCCGGAGGGAGGTGGGGTTCTCTGATCGTGCTCCTGGCCACCCCCGAGGTGGCCAAGGAAGCCAGAGCAGACCCTCTGCCCTCAGCCTCCGGACTCCGTGAGGGCCCTCCTCCCGACGGCAGTGGTTCCCCATCCCAGAGGGGCAACAGCACCAGTGGCCTGTCAGTGGCCCTCCAGGGGGGTGCCTCCTCCATCGCCCCCGGCTTGCCCCACTGGGACCCCGGGCCACCCCTGGCCGGGGAGCCCTCAGGAGATGACGGAAGGGGGGACAGAGGAGGGGCCGCTGGCACGCCTGGTACCTCTAGCCACAGGGGACCCAGACCCGAAGAGTGGGGAGTGCCAGGATAGAGGTCCCACGTCTGAGTCATCGTCCTCCGAGAAGACAAGACCAGCTGGACCTCAATGCTAGCCACCCAGGGGTCCCAGAGGCTACGTCGCCGTCGACAGCCCTGGTACCAATGGCGGCATCTCTCACCCCCAACGCTGGCAGCAGCAGGCCCGACTCCCAACCCCTACAGCCGGAAGGACAATGGCACCGCTCCCCGTGCGGAAACCGACTCCGGCGCGCGCGCAAGGTAAGATTAGGCCGCAGGCGCTGCCAGCGGCGCTGCTGATGGTGCCGCCCACGAGGCATCGGGCGCAGAACGATGCAGGCTGCAAGCAGCACCGCCAAGGCGCTGCTCTGATCACCGCTGAACGCGTCGGATCCAAACGGCACCGGAATGGCGCTGATCATGGCACCGCGAACGGCACCAGGATCCGAAACAGCGCTTGAAAGGCGCCGTCGGGGTCCACCCGAGCTAAGCCCACAAGACAAGGGCCTCACCAGGGAGCCTGCACCTCCGAAGAGGTGACTGCCGGTGGTGTCAGCGTCGCGGCCCGGAAGCGACTACGACTGCCCCCGACACCGCTGGAAGGGCCCTCCTCGGCAAGAAAAGACGAGCATCTCCCTCCTCCTGGACTGTGAGTAGGCCCGGAGGGACCCGGGAAGGGCCAGACCTACCTGGGAATCCCGAGAACGACGCCGCCTCAAGGTCGGCTGGTTTTGCCGAGCTTGAACGCTGACTGCTTGAGGACACGGGCGTCCATCGGAAACAGGCATCGTGATCTAATCCATGTCATGGCTGGGTCCTAGGCAACGAGAGAATGCGCCATGCCGGTCCGAGACGGAGAAATGCCGCCGCAGGAGCACCGACGGATAGGGGCTCGCCCGTTGAAACGTCAGCCCAGAACCGGACATAACGCTAAACAAACAAGGTCAAAATACAGTAAGAAACACCGGTGCCGTATAAAGAAAAGGAACAGTCTTACCGAGTATGGCGCCGTAGTGTGAGAAAATCGGAGTTGGCCTTTACTTACGCAGTTGAAACTGACGCCCACGTTAACAGGTGCTGCCTCGACGGCGGAGAAACAGAATTGAGTTGGGAGGAGCTGCTGCATAGTTAACGGCCACGTATGACGCCACTCGAGGGCGGGGCCAGCAGCAAACTTAAAAAAAAAAAAAGTTCCTGTGACGGGTGCGCACCGCCATACACCCAGGAAGTAATGAATGGTGAAGATTGACAAGGAAGATCTCTGCCTCTAGGGCAAGTGCCTCTGATGATTTGCAGGTGGAAAGGATCTGGTTCTCATCTTTGAAATTTTTGAAGCTGAGAACGAGTCCCTTCTTAGGTACTTCCAGGACCCATCATCGATGTGTTAAGGACATCCAGTCCTGGACAAAGTAAACTCAGCCTGCCTCTACCTGTGGTGAGAATTGGCCCTGGCAAACCCATCAGGGTGCCTGTTTAGATTGGGGTTTTAGGCTGAGGGTGGAAGCAGGCCTGCTTTGTACCCAGTCTGCCTTTCCTCTAAAGAACCCCTATGAGCATAAGCAGAAGAGGCCTGGATTTGGTAGAAAGGCTATGAGGCGGCCTGCCCTGCCCCGGGATGCTGCTTCTGAGGAGTGGCTTGCCTTTCCTTGGCTCTGAGAACCCTGTAGGTGTCCTGTACTCATCCATTTCTTCATGTAGTTCTCTGTCTGCCTCAAACAGAGAATTATCCACAACAGGAAAATCCATGGCTTTAGTCTGGGTATCATGAGAAAGGCTAGTACATCTGAGCCAAGCCATTCCTACTAAGGGCTTATTGTGATGTTTATGACTCTGAGATAAAACATCATTGGAGTCCCTCTCAGCATGGAATTGCACCTTGATGCCTCAATACTCATCCGCAGCTGCCTGCTCCAGCTCCTGGCAAGCTGGCCAGGGACCTGTTTAGCTAAAGTCATTACAGTGTCCCATCTAGATTTCTGATATCTGGCTGTGTAGACCATATAATTAGCCTGCCTGAGTCCCAAGGATGCTGCCATGTACTGTTTCTGCCATGGCATCAATCCTGCTGGAGTCCTTATCTGGGGGTGTAGCCGAGGGTATATTTGCTTTATCACGTGGCTGCAGCCTGCACTTCCCCAACATTGCTGCATTGCTGGGTAAGGACTCCAGATCTGAGCCTGAGAGAGTACACCTCTTGTCCATTTTCTTATCCACGGGAGATGTAGAATTTGGAGTCTTTAATTTTTTTGTCTGTTTCTAAAGGACTTATGAATGGAATAGACGCCTTTCCTGACTCTGGGATATCCATCATTTCAACATAGTCAGGCTCCTCCTGGTCATCCACAGCTTCTTCCATAGAAGTTGAAGAGTTCAGCCACTTTCTTCTAAACATGAAATGGGAAGGGACTCAGAAAGCCCAGGAGGAGACACTCCTGAAGGTCTGTCTGGGAGATGTCCTGGTCAATGGGCACATCCAGACTTTCATAAACTTTTTATTCACTTTCTCTTACTCTCCTTCCTCCTCCTCCGTTCATAAAATTCCTCAAATCATAATCCGAACTCGTTGGAACCGACCAAACCGGCGCCTTCTAATGGTGCCGGATCGGTTAGAACTGGGCAGCGGCGAACAATCCTCGGTCGCTGGCTTATTTCCATCAGCGTCGGAGAAGAACTTTTTGATCCGGTGACCGCCGATTTATCCTTCTGATCTTCTTAACCAGAACCACTCCTCAGAATCGGGTTCTCCTTTTCCCGAAGAAGTTTCGCCTCTGTCAGCTGGTACCTTCTGGTTCTGTTGAACCAAACTGGCTGGCCATCCGGTCAGCGGACTTTTGGATTCTTTCCCTGAGCCTGCAGCTCTTTTTCTAGGTAGCTGCAGGAAAATGTTTAAAATCTGGCAGTCTGAACTTGAGGTGTCAAACCCCAGACACAACACAGGTGGTGGGATCAGCCTTAGCAAAGACTTCCCCCACACTCACTACAGTGTTGTGTCTCAGAGGGTGACGGTTTTTCTTTGGGTTTCTTTGACATGGTCAGTCCTAAACAAAAAGATACCCTTTTTCAGCAATCCTTGCGTAGGCACGACTCTTGTTCGGTTCCTGACCGTGTTATGGTCGTGGAAAAAACGAAATAAAATCTGTTTTTTTTTAGAACTGATAAGAACCGGTAACCACACTTTAAAAGTAGAATTAAAGCTTTTTTAAACAACCTGATCGGTTCAAACCGAACCAATGACACGTTTACAAGTTCCACACAGATTAAAAAAACAAATATAAACCTATCTAGTACTCACGAATACCACAGACAGAGACTGAACTGATAGGTTGCGGTTTAAATTTAGTCGAAAACCGAGAAAAACGGTACTTTAATGGACCAATTGAACCGAGCAAGGAGAAATCTCCGGATCAGTGAAGCGAAAGATAAAGGATCTGACGGTTTGAGTTTAAACAACTAACAGAAAGAGTCTCAATCGAAGCTGAAGCTCAGCGTTCCATGCGCCTGGCATAGAAAGTTAACTCTTTCATCTCCAGGGCAGTTCGGAGGTTGGACCTCACTGCATATGTCAGAATACAGCAAGACTTCATGTTATTTGAAGAGTTAACTTTCCATGCCAGGCATGGAACGCTGAGCTCAAGCTCGGTTGAGACTCTGTCTGCTGCTGTTTGAAGTCAAACCGTCAGATCTTTACGAGCGATACTCACTGGATGTCCTGTGTGGAAACTGTAAACTTACACTAGCCAACTGGCTACTAAATATAATAAACAGATTTTGGTCCCAAAGCAAAGACTTAGGTCAGGAAACCCAAAAATAAAACAAAACACAACACCCACACACAAACTAAAGGGGTGAGGTAATAAGGGGTGGGGCACCTCCCGAGTGCTAACATTGCTACTGCTCACCCACATCCCAAAACCAAGGTTCTGAGAGGGAGGTAGGAGGTCTAGAATACAGTAAGACTCCTATTAGAAGAAACAACATTACTATGGTGAGTAATTTTCTTCCAAACAACAAGAAGTCTTGCTGTATTCTGACATATTGCAGGACTTATCAAGCAGTACCTCCATGGAGAGGACAGAACCTACTTAGGAAGTAGGCTCTGAAGCACTGCTGTGTTAAACCGAGCATCACTCCTAGCCTGGATATCCAGAGAGTAATGCATTGGTAAAAGTGTGTACTGTTTTCCAGGTGGCTGCTTTGACAAATCTCTAAGATAGAATATCCTGGCAGCAGCCAGGAAGCAGCTGTACCACTGGTAGAGTGAGCCTCAGGCCTGAGGTGGGATCCTCCTGGTTTTCATAGCAAAATTGAATGCAAGAGACAATCCACCTGGCAATGATCTCTTAGTGGCAGGTTTTCCTTACCAACCTCACCTTAAGTGAGGAACAGTTGAGGAGTCAAACCTGTGACCCTTGTTGCGCTCTGTGTAGTAGCTAAGGGCCCTTTTTCACATCCAAATTGTGCAGCCTCTCCACAGAGGAGGAATGGTCATGTGAAGAAAACAGGAAGAGACACAGACTGGTTAAGGAGGAAATCTGAAACCACCTTAGGCAAGCTCTCCTATTAGTCCTGAGGACCACCTTATCTCTATGGAAGGAGATAAAATCAGGCTCCACTGATAGGGCCTGTAACTCACTTATGCATCATGGGAGAAGTAATGGCTACCAGGAAAATAGTTTTCTAAGTCAAGCACTTAAGCTCTGCTGAGGACAAGGGCTCGGAAGGGTGTTGCATGTTGAGCAATGCAAACATTAAGGTCCCAAGCAGGCAGGGTCCCTGAAGGAGGATTGGTATGGAAGCAATCCCTTGAAAATTTAGGAAAATACAGGATGAGCTGAAAGGGAAGAGTGCTTGCTCGTGGAAAGGAATGCAGAGACAGCTGCCAGATGCACTTTAGTGTAGCTGGTCTGAGTCCCAAACTTAAGATGAACCATATAGTCAAGGACTGTGGCAGGCCAGTATTCCTGAGAAATATACTCAGAGCACCATAGAAAATCTTCCACTTGGACAGGGAAGTGTTTTCAGAAGGCTCTGAGAAGCCTTTTAGATATCCATAACACCTTGAGAGAGGTGCAAATCAGCAAACTCTAAGGCACAGATATTTCAAATGGTTGCGCCATGCGCAACAGGTGGTTGCACGCGTCGCTCTCCAAAAATGCGCCTATTCTGCGATATTCAGAAGGGGCCAGTTGTTTTACCGAAAAACATGCTGAGCAACAGCGCAATGGAAATGAAGGCATGCGCAGCTGAAGGCGGGTCATGCATAAAGTGCGCAATCACGATATTCGAACACTTGCGCCAATGTGAGTGGCTCAACCCGGAGATTGCTGCAATGTGAATTGAGCCAAAATAAAAAGGCTCAAAGTGGGCATAAGAAGCCTAGACTGCAAACTGGGGAGAAGAGACAGAGACAGAGAGAGAGAGAGATGTGAAGCTGGGTGTAGATAGGACAGTGGGTCCAGGAGGACAGAGAGGGCCAGGGGTGCCTGGTGCAGTGGGAAGCAGCAATGGGGCATGAGTAACACAGGAACAGCAGCCGGGGGCAAGCCAGGAGATGGACAGTGCCAGCTTCCCATAGAGCTGTAATGAGGGGGTACCATGCTGCAGGGGCGTGGCAGCGGAGGGAGCCCGTTTGGTATGCCCCGACCGGCCGTTGTCGTGCCGCATCAGCTTGAGCTGTACCAGATGTCGAGATGGTGGGTCGGTACTTCCTGAACAGGGGCATATTGGGGACGGCTCTGTGAGCTGTGCAGTGGTGATGCAGGCACCACGGAGTTCATGCTCTGTCTGTGAGACCAGGTGACAGCCATGTGCCTGCTGCGCCACGGACTTTATATAGAAGGCATTGAGGACACCACAGGCGATACACAGTCGCCACGTCACGCATCCTCACCCATTCCTCAACCTGCTGCCCTTGCTGAGACGTATTTCCCCAGCACCGCGGCAGCGCGCATAGTGCAGGAGTTCACAGGGTCTGCGTCTGCCTGGTGCTAGGGGCTATAGACTGCACCCATGTGGCCGTGCATGCGCCACCTGGCCCCGGCGTGGGCATATCAGAACAGAAAGGGGTTTCCAGTGTCAACTGCCAGGTGGTGTGTGTTACTGGGCGCATTATCAATGTCTGTGCCACACACACACTGGCAGACACATGATGCCTTCATGTGTTCAGTCTGCTGTGCCATCGATTCGAGTGTGTACATCCCCGGGTCATCTAGGGGTGAGTACACATGTGGAATGCAAACCTGGGCAAGGGTGGAATGACACAGGTGGCATGTTAGTGGGCATGATATGGGCAATATGGACTGACATGACACTGCTCTACTATCTCCACACAGGTGACTGTGGATACCCACCCATCCTGGCTGCTACACTGCCGGTGCCCCCTACTCCTAGCTTAGGTCAGCTAATGAGGCACATGCGCAACACTAACATCGTAGAGTGGGTATTTAGGATGCTCAAGCACACTTCCGATGCCTGGAGCACCTCGGTGCTACAGTACAGCCTGTGGGATGTTCGCTGTTGCATCCTGCGCTTATGGCCAAAGACCATGGGATAGCGGTGCAGGTCGAGGGAGACAGATGGGGGCCTTAGTGGGCGGTGATGTTGGTGATCAGCAGCACCCCTAGAATGGAGGGACCCGACTGACCGGTGGGCCCAGCTGCACGGGACACCATTACAGAAGAGCACTCATGCTTACAGGTAAGTCAGGGGACATGTACAAGCAACACTGTCCATCATAGACCACAGGCACACAGGGGGTTACACCGTGCATGAAGAGGTCAGGAGCTGAAGGTTCCAGGCATGCCAACACACACCATCAGGGAGGGTGTGCACTCATATGGACACACACACACACACCAGGCAGGTTGGTGGGCAGAAGGCTTTCATGGGAGTTAACAAGGGAGGATTGGTATGAAGCAATCCTTGAAAAATTTAGAAAATACAGGATGAGCTGAAAGGGAAGAGTGCTTGCCTGCTGAAAGGAATGCAGAGACAGCTGCCAGATGCACTCTTAGTGTAGCTGGTCTGAGTCCCAAACTATTAAGATGAACCATATAGTCAAGGACTGTGGGCAGGCCAGCAGACTCTGGAGAAATATGCTTCCCAGAGCACCATATAGAAAATCTTTTCCACTTGGAGTTGTAAGTGTTTCTGGTGGAAGGCTTCCGAGAAGCCTTTAGGATATCCATAACACCTTGAGAGAGGTGCAAATCAGCAAACTCTAAGGCACAGATATTCAAAAGGGTTGCGCCATGCGCAACAGGGTTGCACGTGCGCAACTCAAAAAATGCGCCATTCTGCGATATTCAGAAGGGGCCAGTTGCGCCACCGAAAACATGCTGAGCAACAGCGCAATGGAAATGAAGGCATGCGCAACTGAAGGGGGCGGGTCCATGCATAAAGTGCGCAATGCGATATTCGAACACTTGCGCAATGCGCAAGAGTGGCTCAGCCGGAAGTTGCGCAGTAGCGGAATTGAGCCAAAATAAAAAGGCTCAAGGAAGTGGCGCAAGAAGCCTAGCAGGCTGCAAACTGGGGAGAGAGACAGAGACAGAGAGAGAGAGAGACAGAAGCTGGAAGGGCAGATGGGACAGTGGGTCCAGGAGGACAGAGCCAGCAGGGGTGCTCGTGCAGTGGAAGCAGCAATGGGGCAGCGGGGTAACACAGGAACAGCAGCCGGGGGCAGTAGCCAGGAGATGGACAGTGCCAGCTTCCACATGGAAGCTGTAATGAGGGGAGACACCATGCTGCAGGGGCGTGTGGTGAGGGGCCCACGTGTATGCCCCGACAGGCGGTATCGTGCCCGCATCAGCTTCGAGCTGTACTCAGATGTCGAGTGATCGTGGTCGGTACCACCTGAACAGGGCAATACTGAGACGGCTCTGTGAGCTGTGCAGTGATGTGATGCAGGCACCCTCACGACGGAGTCATGCTCTGTCTGTGGAGACCAAGGTGACAGCCTGCATGTGCCTGCTCGCCACGGGCACCTTATAGAGGCTGACAGGGGACACCACAGGCATTACACAGTCGGCCACGTCACGCATCCTCACCCAATTCCTCAGCACACTGCTGCCTCATGCTGCGGAGCATCCATTTCCCCAGCACCGCCGGCAGAGCCGCAGCAAACATGCAGGAGTTCCACAGGGTAAGACGTATGCCTGGCGCATAGGGACCATAGACTCACCCATGTGGCCATTCTCACGCCACCTGGCCCCGACGGCCAGGCATATCAGAACTGAAAGGGTTTTCCAGTGTCAACTGCCAGGTGGTGTGTGATGCCACTCGATTATCAATGTTCTGTGCCACACACTCCTGGCGGAGCACATGATGCCTTCATATGGCACCAGTCTGCACTGTGCTGTCGATCGGAGAGTGGGGACATCCCCACGGGTCTCTAGTGATGAGTACACATGTATGGAATGCAAACTCTGGGCAAGGGTGGAATGACACAGGTGCCATGGTAGTGGCCACAAGGATATGGGCAATATGACCTGACATGACACTGCTCCACTATCTCCACACAGGTGACTGTGGATACCCACCATCCCTGGCTGCTCACACTGCACGTGCCCCACGACCCTGAAGTGCAGCTATGGCTCAATGAGGCACATGCACATAACGTGAACATCTGAGAGTGGGTTTTGGGATGCTCAAGGCACTTCTCGATGCCTAGACACCTCCAGCGGTGCTCCAGTACAGCCCCAAAAGGCTGTAGGATATTCTGGCCTGTTGCATCCTCAGACACAACATGGCCAAAGACCATGGGATAGCCGTACAGGTCGAAGAGGGGACAGCTAGGGGCCAGTGGAGCCGGTGATGTTGGTGATCAGCAGCACCCCTAGAGGCGAGGGACCCCGACTGACCCGTAGGCCCAGCTGCACCGGGACACCATTGCAGTAGAGCACTACGCCCAACACAGGTAAGTCAAGGGACATGTGCAAGCAACACTGTCCGCAAACCACAGGCACACAGGGAACACACCTGCATGAAGGTCAGGGAGCTGAAGGTTCCAGGCAACCAACACACCATCAGAGAGGGTGAGCACTCATATGGACACACACACACACCAGGCAGCATACATGGGCAGAAGCACAGCACTGCGAAATGACATTGCCAACACACAGCACCACCAACCACCCCCACCACCTGGACTGTCCACGACGTGTGTCAGGACCTGGGCACCCTTGCACCTTGGTGTACAGTGCAATGCAGGCATCATCATGCACACGCACCTGTGGACAGCAGTTGGGAGAGTGTGCAGGTGGTCCGTGTCAGCTGCAGAGCAGAGCACCCAGCAGTGCACTGCCCACCATGACACACATTGCACACAGGGCAGCACCAGACAGGGCCTGCACTGGGAGACAGCTCAGTCAGGTAGCACTGTCCCACGGCCACCACGGATGCGTGGGAGCCCCGCTGCGGCCCAGCAGCACTGGCAGGCTGAGCAGGGGCACATGGGGTGGCGCTGTTGCACCACCAGGGGTCCCACTGCGAACGCCACCTTGCCCGCACAGGGGTCTGCATCATGCTCAAACAAACTGGCACCAGGGGTGCTCGGATGCCCACAGCAGAACCCGGCATCGACAGGCCTGGTGTGCTCACGACCACCGAATGGGAGTGGAGAGCGACTGTGTGGGGTGTGCGGGACAGGGGCACCTGACAGTGTGCCCACGCATCTCGACAGAGACCACTGCCTGGTCAGCCTGTCAATGGCGGCGGTCACATCCGTCCGCATAAGGACCAGCTCGGCTCGGTCCCGAGCACACTCCCTGCTATGCCGCCCACGGACACAGACAGTGCCTCCACGGACCTTGCAACCCGCCCCTGCAGCTGTACCGAATCCTGCAGCAGGCGGTGTGCGCCATCAATGGGTACTGTGCCCCAATGGCATCGTGACCCCCAGGGTGTGGATGGTCCTGGTGCACAGCACCCCTTGAGGGTGGGCGCTGTTCGCCAGGACCAGGTATGGGCGGATCAAAGGGCGGTGGACATGTGCCACTGCTTGACACTGTACCCCCAGACCTGGTGTGCAACTGCTGCTGCCGCCCCTCCAACTGCTGAGCCCCCAGGTCCACCTGTTCCACCTCCGTGCTGGCAACAGTGCCAGACACCTGCACAGCCACCGGTGCTGCCCAACCGTGCTGACAGGCACAGCCTGGGACTGTGCCAGCATGCTGGTACACAGGTGTGAACCAGGAAGGCCCAGGGCACGTGTTGGCCTGCCATGTGTCCGCCATGGGACACACACCTATCACTGCCCATTGCAGGCCTGCTATCATCAATGGTGCAGGTGGTGCCACTGCCATAGGCACAGCATGCTGGCATACCTGCATGCCAGACTGCTGAGACACAGGCTGTGCACCCCCCGCACCCGTATCACTGACACCAGAGTTGTTGGCCCAGCGTGCATGCTGCTGCAGTGCCTGCTGGCTGGTGGCGGAGGTGGATGGTCCCTCCTCCACGTCCAGCAGGTCTGCATCACTGTCTGGACCCACCACCACCACCGTCTCCTGAAGACGAACAGGATCTGTAACAGAAAGAGAGTACATGTGAGTGCATGTGAACAACAGCCCCCCCCAACACCACCACCATGTCATACCGTGCAGTGATGGGCTTCCACCTGTCTGGAATCCTCCGCCTGGTACGCCCGCAATGGCACTCGGCTGCATGGCCGCGACCAGTGTCTCCTCTGTTGGGGTCAGCTGCAACACCACTGGCGGGCCCCCACCAGTGCCAGCACGTGCCGCCCTGAAGGCTGCCACCTTCTCCTTCAGCCTCCTGCGGTCAGTCCCCATCTTCTTCTTGCATTCCTGCACGGAGCGCTGGTGGCTTCCGTGCAGGTTGACGGCCCGAGCTACCCCCTCCCATGCAGCTGCACATTCCTGAGGGGTGCCCCTCCGTCCACTCAATAGTGGCTCATCCTCCAGGTAGGCCTGGAAGAGGGCCTGCCTCGCCGCTGAGAAGTTCAGCCTCCTCCCACGCCCGCCTCCTCACCCTCACCTTGGCTCTGGTGGTCACGGTGATCTGTATGGGTGGAAGTGGACACCTGTCACTGTGCAGTCTACAGCATTTCCCCATGAGCATAGGTGCGGCGGGGGCGGAAGCCCCCACGCTTTCTTCTCCGTATGGCAGATACTAATAGAAAGGTGCCCTTTGTCCCTTTCTAAGTGCCCTTTTGATTCTCAGCCCCTCAGCCTTTATCATCCTCCGGCACCCTGCCCATGAGCATTGTCCTGAGCATCACACAGCATGTAACTCACCTCTCACCTGCAGTAACCAAATCTGGCCAGCACAACCCACTGTCGCATTTTTATAGCGCAACACATGCAAATGAGGTGTGGCTCAACTTTAATGACATGCTAATCGCGCACCGCGCTTTGAATGGCTGATCGAATGATTTGCATATGTCGGTTGAATATCGCGAATTTGGCGCTTTGCAATACGGAAGGGCCAGCTGAGCCAATGGCGCAGTTGGTGCCTGCGGCACTGCATTGGCGCATGCCCAGACAGCTACGCGATGTGTCTATCAGCTGCAGACCTGCTGAGCACGAGAGGCATTCAGGCCATGGCCACCATTGTGCCAGTGGCGCCAGCACTGGGCACTATATGGCGCTGTGGCACTACTGCGCAATAGTCCACTGTGGCACTGTCGCGCAGCTTGGCAGTCGCGCAGGATGCCTATACGTCCATGGCGCTGTGCGTAGCCTTGCGCCATTGCCGTGACCTTGTGTATGCCCTTTGCCCTGGCGCTGTTCGCATGCCATGTGTACGTTCTTCACGCGCTGTCTGTGACAGCGCCTATGTGAAGTGACGGCGCTGTTCGAACACGCGATTGGAGCCTGTGGTGGTCTATTGCGCAACATCTCCACGGGGTTACAGTGCAGCGGAGCCATATTGCCTGCTGTAAACTGGCTGAGATGGCTAGGAGGAGGGCAGTGAGTTGGAGCCCACTGAGGTGGCCAACCTGGTGGCCCTGGTGGAGCCCCACTGTGAGGCACTCTATGGTGAGGCCCCTCACCATGCCGAGGACGCAGGTGTGGCAGCAAGTGGCCACTGACCTGGTGGAGGTCACTGGACGGGCCGGTCTGCTGAGCAGTGCCGGCACTGCACAGTGACCTCGCCGAGGGAGCTGGACATGTTGGCCAGGCTGCGGCACGCACAGGGCGGGGCGTGGTGCCTAGGCCAGGTGAGTGTACCATCTATGCACCTATATTCTCTGTAGGGGTGTGTGTGTGCTTGGTGGCTGTGCATAGGTGACGGCTCGGACACGGTTGGCTGTGTCAGTGTGTGCAGCTGTGCGATGGATGGTTATGGCTGTGTGGGCGGGCACTCTCACTGGGGCAGGGGCACTCTGCTTTGAGTCACACTGATGTTTGTCTCAACATATGTCTCCCACAGGCCGGGATCTGAGGATGCAGGGCGGGATGAGAGGGCGTGCCAGGGCCCCAGTGGCAGCAGGAGTCGCCCCCCGGATAGAGCAGCAGCAGCAGCCGCAGCAACAGCAGCAGGGGCAACAGCGGCAGACAGAGCTGCTTGAGCAATGTGAGTATCATGACTTCATGGATGCTATTGCATGCTGGGGGGGGAAGTCCACTCGCCCTGCACAATACAACCATGCAGGAAAGGGGAGGTCATAATTCCACTATACAAGACACTAGTGAGGCCCCACCTGGAGTACAGTGTACATTTCGAGACCATACCTACGTAAGGACGAGAGTGGCCAGGGAAGGTTCAGAGGAGGGCAACAAAGATGGTGCATGGCTTGCATCACGGGTCCTATGGACAGGTTGAAGGAACTGAACATGTACTCCCTGGAGGGGAGGGGGGAGAGAGGGGATATGATGGAGACATACAAGTATCTTACAGGGAGGATCAGGGTGCAGGACACACTTTTTGAAGTGAAAAAGATGTTCCAGGACTAGAGTGCATGGGATGAAGTTGGAGGGAGGACGATTCAGAGGACACATGGTGATGGACTGTCTTCACAGAGCAGGTGGTGGACAAGTGGAACACCCTGCCAGAGGAAGTGGTGGAGGCTGACACAATCATGGGATTTCAGACTGCAGGGGACAGACATGAAGGAATTCTGGAGATCAGGGGTAGGGGCAACAGACTTCTAGGGAAACAACGTGAACTTACAAGCTCATATGGACAGACTGGGTTTGCCATAGGCCCTTATCTGACGACACTGTCTGTTTATCTATGTATGTAGGCATGACACAGGTGACATGCATCACTGTGCAGTATCACAGCACGTCTGTGTCTGCGTCACTGGTGGTCCAGGCATGCACTGGGCACATAGCTGTGTAACTGGCATCGCACCACGTTGCCACGTCACTTGCCAGCCTTGTTTGTACTGTGATGGACGTGGGCAGTGTGTGTGGGCAGTGGTGCGCATAGCTGGTGCCGCCTGTTTGTGATGGCCATGTGCATGTTCACTGTGGGTGGGTGTAGCCATCACAGGTGGACATTGGGCTATATGGCTTGCAGGTTGGTTGGTGTTCAGGGTTGTGGTCAGTCACAGCCATTGACTGTGTTCCCATTTTCCTAGGCCCGAGGTTCTCTCAGCATTGGGAGGGATGTCTGAGTCTGAGACAGCTGCTGGAGGACAACCAAGCCATCCTGCAGTCCATCCACAGGCATGGCCTTCGGAGGAGGCGGCATGAGAGGGCCAACACCAGCCAGGAGACGGGCGGCCGGCGGGACCATAAATTGTTCTTACCCTTCCCACTTCTCCCATCCCTACCACCCTGCTTTCCCTCTCCAAGTTTGTAATTCCTACCCCTTGACCAACCCGACCTTGTACCCATCCCCCCCTTGTAAATAGTTCTGGTTGATTGTTTTGTACTTTACTCTTTGAGAATACATTTATATTTTGATATGAATGCTGTGTTGGTCTCTGATTTGCAGCTGGCTATGGTTGCTCAGTTGCAGTGGTGCATGCCATCTGGGGTGGTATGGTCCTGGGTACATGTGTGTGTATAGTGTGCATGTGTGTGTGCATGGGGAGGTATCACCAGCATGGCATTGACTTTCTGTTGGTCTTGCTGTCTGCTGCCACCCACTGCTGGGTGCACAGGGTGGGTCTGGCTTGTATGCTTCTCTGCAGCACGGGGTTGACGTGTGCCAGGGGTTGCATGGTTTCCTGCAGTGCCAGTCACTGCACATGGGTGGTGTCTTGGGGTCACGGTGCAGGTGTGCTGTGCGTACAGGGGCTGATGTGCACTGTGGTTGTCAACCCCTGTGTGTGGCACCTCCGCCTGCCAGTGGTTGTGCTGGGGTGTCATGGCTCTGCTATGCTTTGTTGGCTTGTCCCCATGGGCACGTGGATCATCCATCCCACCCCCAGTGATGCTGTGCTTGGGGTGTGCAGGTGTGGTGTGGGTTCTGCAGTGTGTTCCTGTGCCCATGTGTGGCATGGCTGGCGGTGGGCCCCAGCCTGCCTCCCTGGATGTGCAGTTCCATTGCTCTGGGGGCTGTGCTTGCGCTATGGCAGCTCTGGAATGCTCAGCTGAGCTTCCCTGGTTGCTCCATAGCGCAACATTTTGGCTCAGCTTCTCCTTCCTGGTTGCGCGATGGCGCAGTATGTGCAATATTCAGACGTTGGTTGCTTGCGCAATTTGCTTTGCTCCATGTTTGAATATCGCACCTGTTGCGCATTTGTGCAACTGGTTTGTGCTTGCTCCTGCTGTTGCGCTAGTTTTGAGCGCAGTTTGAATATCTGGGCCTAACTCTTCAAGAGCCAGGCCTTGAGGTTGAGAGATTTGAGATTTGGATACCAAACCCTCCCTTGAGCAGATGTTAACAGGTTGTAATTCCTGGGAAGAGATAGGGGAAGGTGGACTGCTAAGGACAGCACGAGAGGGTACCAGGGCTGTCTGGCCCAGTCTGGAGCAATCAGAATCACCTTGCAAGGTTGAAACCTGATTTTGACTAACACCTTGAACAGGAGAGGGAAGGGGGGGAAGCATACAGGAACTTCCCTTCCCAATTGAGAACCACGGCATCCAGGGGGACTGAGCCCAACACTGGGGGCCTGCAGCAAAAGAGAGGAAGTTGGTGATTGTCTGGGGCTGCAAAAAGATCTATCTGTGGAGTGCACCATCTGGAGAAGATCACCTTCAAAACCAGGGGATCCAGGGACCATTCGTGATGGCCCTGAGATATCCTGCTGAGATCATCTGCCAGGACATTGTCCTTGCCTGGGAGGTGTACTCCTGTAAGAGAGGTGTTCAGGGAATAGGCCAGAGACCATAACTTCATTACCTCTGTGCACAAGGCCGTAGACCGAGTGCCCTCTTGCTTGTTGATATACCACATTGTGGTGGTATTGTCTGTCCTGATCTGAACTACTTTGTTCTGAACAGACTTGGAAAAAACTTGAAGTGCTAGAAACACTGCTCTGAGTTCTAATAGATTGATGTGAAGCAGAGATTCCTGAGGAGACCACAACCCTTGGGTGGTCAGGTCTCCCAAGTGGGCTCCCCACCCTAAGAGGGAGGCATCTGTAGTAAGGATTAGAAAATGAGACTGAGTGACAAAAGGAACTCCCTGTCTTAGATTGTCCTGATCCAGCCACCACTGCAACGCCTGGATCAGGGTTCAAGTCACTGGAATCAGTTTGGTCAGAGGGTTCCTTTTCTGAGACCAGAAGGCTCTCAAGTGGAACTGAATATCCCTCATTTGAAATCTTGCTCCCTGCACCACTGCTGTAGAGGCAGCCATGTGTCCCAGGAGCTGCAGAAAATGCCTTGCTGGTCGAGACACCTGGAGGGTGAATGAAGAGGCCAGTGAGATAAGGGTCCTTGCCCTGTCCAGGGGAAGGAAGGCTCTTGCTTTTACTGTATCCAACTCTGCCCCTATGAAGGTGAGGAGCTGCACAGGCTCTAGAACTGACTTTGAAAGATTCAGAAGGAAACCTATAGAAGTGAGCAGTTGCTGAGTTATCTGTACGTGTAACTTGACTTGGTCTGGAGACTGGCCTACTATGAGCCAGTCGTCCAGGTATGGAAAGGTGGAGATCCTTTTTCTCCTTAGGAAGGCAACTACTACTGCCAGGCATTTTGTGAACACCCTTGGAGCAGAAGTTAGGCCGAAGGGCATTGCTTTGAACTGGTAATGGCCTGAGGGCAGCTCGAACCTGAGGTACTTTCGCCGGGAGCTTCTGATGAGAATATGGAAATAGGCATCCTAGACGTCCAGGGAGACTAGCCAGTCCCTTGGTCTGAGACAGGGTAGAATTATTCCCAGAGTCACCATTTTGAACTTTGGCTTTAAAAGGTGCTTGTTTAAATATCTGAGATCCAGGATGGGCCTCCATTCTCCTGTCTTTTTGGGGGTTAGGAAGTACCTGGAGTACAATCCTTTCCCTTTGTGTAAGGGTGGGACCATCTCTATGGCTCTGAGAGCCAAGAGGGAAGAGACCTCTGCCTCTAGGGCAAGTGCCTCTGAAGGATTTGCAGGTGGAAAGGATCTGGTTCTCATCTTTGGAAATTTTTTGAAACTGAGAACCAGTCCCTGGCTTACTACTTCCAGGACCCATTTGTCTGATGTTAAAGACATCCAGTCCTGGACAAAGTAAGCCAGCCTGCCCCCTCTACCGGTGGTGGAGAATTGGCCCTGGTAAACCCATCAGGGTGCCTCTTTGGCAGGGGCTTTAGGCTGAAG
The DNA here is from genome assembly GCA_016271365.2 of Neoceratodus forsteri. Classification (NCBI taxonomy): domain Eukaryota; kingdom Metazoa; phylum Chordata; order Ceratodontiformes; family Ceratodontidae; genus Neoceratodus; species Neoceratodus forsteri. The sequence goes on from JADMNL010000026.1 coordinate 55,006,716, forward strand.
GGTGGAAGCAGGCCTGCTTGTACCCTGTCTGCCTCTCCCGCTGAAGAACCCCCTATGAGCATAAGCAGAAAAGGAGGCCTGGGCTTGGTAGAAAGGCCTATGAAAAGGCCTGCCCCTACCCCTGGAATTCTGCCTGTGGGGAGTGCCTTGCCTTTCCTTGGCCTGAGCACTCCTATTGGTGGTCCTGTATTCATCCATTTTCTTCATGTAGTTCTCTGTTTGCTCCCCAAACAGAGAATTACCCACAACAGGAAAATCCATGGCCTTAGTCTGGGTATCCTGAGACAGGCTAGTACATCTGAGCCAAGCCATCCTACGAAGGGCCACAGATGTAACCATGACTCTATATGAAACATCATTGGAGTCCACTGCAGCATGGAATTGCACCTTGGATGCCTCAATACCATCCACAGCCACCTGCTCCAGCTCCTTGGCAAGCTGGCCAGGGATCTGTTTAGCTAAAGCCATTACAGTGTCCCATCTAGAGTTCTGATATCTGGCTGTATAGGCCATATAATTAGCCTGCCTGAGTCCCAAGGATGCTGCCATGTACCGTTTTTTGCCATGGCATCAATCCTCCTGGAGTCCTTATCTGGGGGGTGAGCCAAGGGTATATTTGCCTTATCACAGGCAGCAGCCTGCACTACCCCAACATGGCTGCATTGCTGGGTAAAGAACTCCATATCTGAGCCTGAGAGAGTATACCTCTTGTCCATTCTCTTGTCTACTGGAGGTATAGAATTAGGAGTCTTTAAAATTTTCATTGTCTGTTTCCCAAAGGACTTACGAAAGGGAATAGACAGCCTCCTGGACTCTGGGATATCCATCATTTCAACATAGTCAGGCTCCTCCTGGTCGTCCACAGCTTCTTCCATAGGAAGCTGAAGAGTTTCAGACACTTTTTTGTAGAACATAAAATGGGAAGAGGACTCAGAAAGCCTAGGAGGAGAAACCCCTGAAGGTCTGTCTGGGGAGATGTCCGGGTCAATAGGCACATCCAGACTTTCATAATCATCATCACTATCCTCATACTCTCCTTCTTCCTCCTCCGGTTCATAAAAATCTTCTAAATTATAATCTGGAACCGGGGGGACCAACCAAACCGAGCCCCTTCCTGATGATGCCGGTTCGGTCGGAACCGGGGTTAGCGACTGAACAATCCTTATCGCTTTGGCTATTTCATCAGCGGTCGGAGAAAGAATTTGTGGATCCACACCAGCTGATTTTACCCCTTCTTTTTCTTTTAACCAGAACTGACTCCTCGGAGTCGGTTCTCCTTTTGCCTGAAGAAGTTTCGCCCTGGTCAGAGGGCACTCCTTCTGGTTCGGTTGGAACTAAACCAGGCTGGCCATCCGGGTCAGCGGACTTCTTGACCTCCTTTCCCTGAGCCTACCAACTCTCCTTTCTAGGGTAGCTACAGGAACATTCTTGCAAATCTGGCAGTCTGAATCGAGGTGGTCAAACCCCAGACAATAAACACAGGTGGTGTGGGCAGCTTGCAAAGGCTTCCCCACACACACTACAGTGTTGAAACCCAGTGGGCCCGGTTTTCTTGGGTTTCAGACATGGCCAGTCCTAACCAAAACTTACCCTTTTTTCGGCAATCCACCAGGCAAGACACCCTTATCGGTTCCTGACCGTGTTACGGGTCGTGGAAAAAAACGTAATGAAACCCGTTTTTTTTAGAACTGATAAGGACCGGTTACCACACTCTAAAAGTAGAATAGACTGTTTTTGAACAACCTGATCGGTTCAAACCAAACCAATCTCACGTTTACAAGTTCCACACAGAAGAACAAGAAAATAAATCTATCTAGTACTCACGATCCCACAGACAGAGACTGAACCGATAGGTTATGGATTAAATTCGGTCGAAAACCGAGAAAAACAGTACTTTAACCGACAAACTTGAACTGAGCAAAGAGAAAATCTCCGGAGCGACTGTTCAGTGAGGCGGAGTAAAGAATCTGATGGCTTGACTTCAAACAGCAACAGACAGAGTCTCAACCGAGCTCGAGCTCAGCGTTCCTTGCCTGGCATGGAAAGTTAACTATTTCATTTCCGGGGCAGTTCAAAGGTTGGACATCACTGCAATATGTCAGAATACAGCACGACTTCATGTTGTTTGAATGACAGATCCTGAACTGCTAGGACTGCTGACACAGACCAGCAGGACAAATTCATGCCCCATCCGAGCAGCTTGAGATAGCCTAGACAAGACTTGCCTGAGAGCACTACAGGCAGAGAAAAAGGTTTGATGAAGGTGGAAATGGTAGAACACTTGGGAAAAGGATTTCCTATCTGTCCAGAGGACTAAATTGTTCTTAAAGGCACTGAGAAGATAAGGCCTAAAAGAAAAACCTGAAACTCTGAAACCCATCTGACAGAGGAAAAGACAAGCAGAAAGGTTGTCTTCGATGTTACTCGCTTCAGGACAGAATTGCCACAGGTTCAAAGGGACACCCATGAACTTGAATATACAGAGGTTTGTGTTCCATGGGAAAAAACTCCAGTCCCTAGAAGGGTCTGGAAGTGAAACAGCCCCTTGCGGAATTCTTTGAAATGGTCAGAGAAATACAGGTTACTCACCTGTAACAGGAGTTCTAGGAATGGTATATGTTGTTCATCCACACTGTCTGGCAGGTTCCTTGCTGCTTTAAATCTTGCCGGAAGGTCTTCAAGCTGGCTCCTCCCATCCACCCGCGTGGTAAAACTCTCGGCTCCGCCCCATGATGCCAGATCTAGCCCGCTGGAAGCCAGGTTGTGCGTCGAAGCTGGGGAGGTCGGGTGGGTCGTGTGGATGAACAATATATACCATTCCTAAAAGGAAAATTACGTACCTACCGTAATTCTTGATCTTCTCTTGTATCTTCACCATTCATTACTTCCTGGGTGTAAGCGGAGGCGCGCACCCGCCACGGGAGCTTTTTTTTTTTTTTTTGTTAGCCTAACGCCCCACCCTCGAGAGCGACGTCATGCGTCATGCGCGAGGGGCGGCCGTTAGTAGCGACCGACTCCTCCTCCAACTCAGTTCTGTGAGCCGGAGAGGCAAAAGTGAAAGCAGAAAATATAGATAGCGAGGCAAGATAGCCGAGGGATAGCAAAGCAAGGAAGAATGAACTGAAAAAGGAATAAGCCGATGGAGGAAGGACAAAGGAGATAAGAACATCCCTAGCTTAGGGACTGCAGGGCCTCCTTACCTGGGCGACTCTAGGAGGAGAGATGAGTAAGGAAATGAGAAAATAGAAGAAGAAGGAGAAAGAGAAGAGAGAGATGGGATGTTGAAGGGACCAGAATGCCCAACGAGCATAGTTAGCTTGTAGCTGAAGGCTCGACTAAAGGGGAAGCAAGAATCCCCGGAGATAGAGCTGAAGAGAAGGTTCACCGAACCCGCTAGACAGACTCAGGAGGGCATAGTCCTCATCTTCAACATGCCATTGTTCTTGATACCCACCTCGGGCTCCTGGCCGCGGAAGGCCTTTAACTGGAGGACAGCCGAGGAGGGAAGAATAAAACCCAGGCAGCATGAGAGCGTGCTCAGGGGTTTAGAAATGGAAAATGTAAGCCTTTCAGGCGTTTCAAGATAGAAATGGGACTCAGACTGACTGGCTAAGGCAGGTCAAGGCTTAGGCTGGCTAGGATTGGATATGGTCAGCAATGTTCTACTGTAAAAATTGTCCAGGAGGACACTTAAAGGGAGAAACCAATAGCAAAACAGCGAGAAGGATAGCCTACCTTCTCATTTGCCTTCTTGTTTGTTTTCCCCTTTTTTTTACAGATAAAAAATTTTTTTTTTAACTAGATGCATGACCCAGATACCAAGATGCCTATAGCAGTCGAAGAGAGTTCCCTCAGCATTTTTTTTTTTTTTTTGCAAAAAGAAGAAAGGAATAGACGTACTGGTTCCTCTGCTCTGTAAGGCAAGAATAGAGGGGGGGATTAGATTCCAGGGCAACTATCTAGACACGGGATTGCAGGATCAAAACTGAATAGCCTGAGCCAGGCCAAAAAACCCCAGAGGTATCTTGCCAGAAGAATAGCAAGAGATAGTTGTGCAGTCTGATCGCCAATGCAATCCACGAGATGGCCCATGAATCTTAGAGTAAGTAATTTCTCTGGAAATTTAGAACCCCCCCAAAGAAAGATCTTTTTTTTTTTTTTGGAAAAATTAGGCAATTTTTCCTATATTTTATATAAATGCAGAGAGAGGAAGGAGACGGGAGGTGGAGAAGCCACAGGAAGAGGCCACTGAGGGATGGTGGAGGTGGTAATGAATGGTGAAGATACAAGAGAAGATCAAGAATTACGGTAGGTACGCACTTTCATATCTTCCTTGTCAATCTTCACCATTCATTACTTCCTGGGTGAGTATTAGCTCTCTTCCCTGGAGGGGAAGAGGCCATACCCTGAGGGAACAAGACCCCAGCCTTCTGCTGGTGAGAAACAGAAGGAGAAGACCCTGGCTTATTCAGAAAGCCTAAGAGGGAGAAGAGCTAGGAGGTGCCTCCCGAGGACGAGGAGACGGAGGAGCCCTGTAAAAGTCTCCTAGCTCTGGAAGAGAAAAGACGGTTCCCCCGGAAGGCGGAGAGAATCACCCTACGCTGGGCCAGGGGTGACAACCTGGAAAGACGAAGTCATGCCGTCCGCCTGATGCAGATCGCTGTCCCCGCAAGCCTGGAAGCCACCTCATTGGTGTCATAAGATGCCCTTGCTTGGTGTCTTGCCAGCTCCAGGCCTACCGCGGAGAGGGCAACGGCTTGTCTGGTTTGTCCTCATCAGGCATAGATGCCAGCAGCTGGGACATCATCGACCACAGATGCCGGTTGTAGGCAGCGTGGTGAGCCTGATGTGATGCAATACATGCACTGCACGAGAAGAAGAGAACACTTTCGCCCCAACGGCTCGAACTGGAGAGAGTCCGAACTGTGGGCGGTTGGCGCCAGGCAACGGCGCCCAGAAGGAGTATCCAGGTATACCAAACCTGAGGACGGGTTGGGAAGGGAACCTAGAGACTCAGAGGGGCACAATACCTACGCTGGCAGTCCGCCGGGCTGGGGAAGAAGCGGCAGGGACTGCCATGACCGGATAGACGCCCTGGAAGGGGATAGGCCAGGAAGGTACCACCAGATGCTGGGCACTGAATTCACCAAGGAATTCACGCTCTCCGCTCGGGTATTGTCTCTCTCGAACGTAGGAAACCTGAGATCCCTCACCATCCTCGAGGAAACGCTGATATTCTGTGAAATCAGCATCGGAGGACAGATGAGCAGGGTTCCTCTCCTCAGAGGAGGGAGACGAGGATGATGGGAACTGGAATGTCCAGAGGATTCTCGGCAGTGGGGAGAGTCGAAAGACCCGCCATGCATGTATCTAACATATGAGGGAAGGCCGCCGAGAACTCTGAACTGCTCCCAGGATAACGGACCCGAGGGACCGACATGGCCTGGGAGCGGGTGGTGAAGGCAGAGATGGGAGAGGGCACTCCGGAGGAGGCAACTGCTTCTGCGAGGGCTCTGAATCGGGAAAGGAGCCCTGGAAGAGGGATCCCGGATATCAGACCAGGCCGCAGAACGGAACTCTGGGGAAGCGGAGCCTGAAGAGCCCTGGGGAGAACCTCCCTGTGACGACGCCGGACCGTATGGATCCAGAAGGGCAGTCCGCACAAACGCCGCCGGAGGACACCCTAGAACCCTGAGGAGGGGCAGGCTCTCACTGCTCCTGGCCACCCCCGGTGGCAAAGAAGACCGAGCAGCAGACCCCTGCCCTCAACCCCTCGGACTCGAGAGGGCCCTCCTCCTACCACAGCGCCCCTGTTCAGAGAGGGCAATGCCAATCGCAGGAAGCTGTCACCGGCTCCCGAGAGGGAAGCCTCCCCCGCGCCACCCCCACGCCTGCCCCCGGGCTCCCGGCCACCCCAGCCGGGGAACCTCAGAGACGACGGAAGGGGACAGAGGAGGGGCCTGCTGCGCCGCTTGGCACCTCTAGCCACCACGGGGACCCAGACTAAGAGGGTGTTGTGATGGGTCCATCGCCTGGTCTCATCGCCTCCGAGGAGGACGAGACCAGCAGGACCTCAATGCTGGCCACCCCAGGGGTCCCTCGAGGTGGGGCCGAACGCCCCGTACCAAGAGAGGCGCCGCCGCCCCTTACACGCTGTAGCAGCCAGGCCTAGTTCTACTCTCAACGGCGCCGGGCAAGGCCGGCACCGCCTGGAGGAAGGACAAGACCCACGGGCGCTGGTGCATCGAAGGCGCAGGCGGGTCGCCGACGGCGCCGCTTGTCCATCGGCACCGAACGGCGCCGAGGCCCAAAGCGGCACCGCCAACGGCGCCGCCTTATCACCGGGCGCTATGAACGGGCGCCGATCTGCAGCGCGGTTAACGACGCCGCTTGATCACCGGGCGCCGCAAACGGCACCGACCAAAAACGGCAGCCGGAAATGGCGCGAGCCGATCACCGGTGCCGCGAACGGTGCCAGATCCGAAACGGGCGCTGAAAAGGCGGCCGAGGGTCCACCGAGGTAGGCCCAAAAGTCGAGGGCCTTGGACATGGAGGGGGAGCCTGCACCGGACGAGGTGACTGCCGAGGCGGTGTCGCCGGCGCTGCCCCGAAGGACTATGACGCCCCGACACCGCAGAAGGGCCTCTCGCAAGAAAAGACCAGGAGACCCCTCCTCCTCAGATCAGAGTAGGTTCGGGAGGGACCCGGGAAGGGCCTAGAGACCTTACCTGAGAATCCCTTGAGCGACGCCGCCCCGGTCGGGCGGGCTTTGCCGAGCTTGAACGCAGACTTCGAGGACACAGCGGTCCATGGAGAAACAGGCGCCGACTAATCAGCTGCCGCGGTTGGGTCCCAGGCAACGAAGACAAACGCCGTGCCGTCCGAGACGGAGAAATGCCGCCACAGTAACATCGACGATAGGGCGCAGCCTGTCTTCAAACACGCTAGCTCCTGGACCCGACATAACGCCAAATCAACAAGAAAAAATAGAAAGCACACCCGCGCCTTTAGAAAGAAAAAGAATGGTCTTACCGATTGCCGAGTGTGCGGAAGAGGAATCGCTGACGAGTCAAAATATGGACGCCCTGAACAGGTGCTGCCTCGACGGCGCGGAGAAACAGAACTGAGTTGGAGGAGTGTCGGTAGACGTGCCGCCGCGCGGCATGACGCCGCTTTCTCGAGGGCGGGCCAAGTTAGGCTAACTTTAAAAAAAAAAAAGTTTCGTGACGGGTGCGCGCCCGCTTACTACCTAGGAAGTAATGAATGGTGAAGATTGACAAGGAAGATCTCCTGTTACAGGTGGGCAACCTGTACTTCTATGGACATGGGATATGTTGTTCATCCACACTGTCTGGCAGACTCCTAACAGTTCTCCGGGAGGAGGGAGGCAAGGCCACACCTCCTACTTGGGAAATAAAGACTGGAGAACCGAGGCGCAAAACCAGCATCCTGGCATGACCCAAGGTCGATGTGGTAGGGTAATAAAGGTATGTGCCGACTTCCAGGTAGCAGCCCTGCAGATTTCGTGGATAGGACGCCCCTGGAAGCAGCCACCAATGCAGCGGTATGGCGGGTAGAATGAGCGCTTATCCCTCTAGGAGGCTCCATGCCCACCAACCTATAGCAGAGATCTATGCAGGAGGTGACCCACCTGCCTATCGTCCGCTTGGCTGCAGGTCTGCCAGGTGCGGCTTCAGCGTAGGTGACAAACAGCTGGCGAACCTCTCCCCAAACTTCAGCCGTCATCTCCTTATAATAAGCGAGCACTCTTCTAGGGTCCAAAGTATGGAGCCTATAGTCGGCCTCCGAGGTGTGATTGGGGTAGAACACCGTAGAGTTAACACTTGTTAAGGTGAAATTCTGACCACCTTCGGAAGGAATTTCAGGTGGGGCGAGGACAACCTTGTCCCTGTGGGAAGACCAGATAAGGAGACTCGATGGAAAGCACCTGAGCTCTTCCATCCTTCTGGCTGACGAATAGCCACCAAGAAGGCGGTCTTCCACGACAGGTGAGAGATGTCACACCTGTGTTTTGGTTCGAATGGCTTGCCCATGAGCTTCAGCCAATACCAGCAGTAGATTTGCACGGAGGTGGAGGTTCTCGCACTGGAGGGATATGATCAAGGCCTTGAAGAAGCGCCTGACCACCTCTCCTGCGCCATCGACTGCTTCCTCGTCCCATGCCCGTAAGCAGAGATGGCTGCCAGGTGCACCTATGGTCGTTGACCAAGCCCTAGCTGAGAAAGGGACCACAGGTAGTCCAGAATGCTTGCCAAGGAACAGGAGGAAGGGTCCAGGCCCTTGCCCTGACACCAAATGGAGAATCTCTTCCATTTGAAGGTGCAGCATTTTCTGGTCAACTCCTTACAGGATGCCTCAACGACGCTGAGGACCTCGTCGGAAAGACCCAAGGCCTGGAACTCTAGCTGCTCAGGAACCAGGCTGTCAGGTGCAGGGATTGAAGGTCCGGATGGAATACCTTCCCTTGATTGACTGAGATCAGGTCCAGGCATGCTGGAAGCCGCCTCGGGAGCCTAGAGCTGAGAATGAGGAGATCTGGATACCAGAACTGGCGGGGCCAGTCTGGGGCTACCAGAATCACCTGCGCCTTGTCCCTCCTCGCCTTGAGAAGCACCTTGTGGATCAAGGGAAATGGGGGAAAGGCGTAGAAGAGGCCCGGGGTCCACGGCCTCGAGAAGGCATCCTCCTGCAGTGAGCCCTGCTGAGAGGGGCGGGCATGAAACAGTCTCAGCTTCACATTCTCCCTGGAGGCAAACAGGTCCACCTGAGGCATGCCCCAGTGGGAGAAGAGATCTTGTACTACGTCCGACAGGAGAGACCACTCTTGAGATGCAGCCCCTATCTGGCTTAGGGCATCGGCCAGGGTGTTTGAGGCTCCTGCCACGTGAATGGTGAGGAGATCCACCTCCAGGCTGCGCATGAGAGACCAAATGCGGAGAGCATCCCTGCACAGAGGCATGGAGCGCGTCCCACCCTGGCAGTTTAGGTAGTACATGGTCGTGGTATTGTCCATCTGGACCTGAATCACTTGACCCTATATAAACAGAGCGAAGGCGGTGAGGGCAAGACGAACTGCTCGAAGCTCCAGCAGGTTGATATGGCATCAGGACTCCTGAGGGGACCAGAGGCCATGCGCTCTGTGCTCCCCCAGATGGGCACCCCAACCCATCAGAGAGGCATCGGTCAATAGAGAGACCGTCGGCTCGGGGCGGACAAACGGAATACCCTCCTGCAGATGTGCTGGAATGGTCCACCACTGGAGAGCATTCCACATCCCCTGGGTCACTGTCACTAGCTGATCCAGCGGATCGAAGTGCTGTGACCATTGGCTGGCCAGTCCCCATTGAAGGGGACGCATGTACCAGCGGGCCCAACGGACCACGCTGGTGCAGGCCGCCATAAGGCCCAGGAGGCGCAGGAAGTCCCGGGCAGGGTGCGATTGCCTAACCTGAAATGATTGGGCAAAGGAGGAAAGAGCCTCGGCCCTGTCCGCTGGGAGCCGTGCTCTGGCTCGTAGAGAGTCGAGCTCTGCCCCAATGAATTGTATCACCTGCTTTGGCACGAGTTCCGACTTGGCCTCGTTGATGAGGAGGCCAACCTGAGAGCAAACCTGGAGGGCCAGATCTCTGGACTGCTCCACCTCCGCTCTGGAGGGGGGCTGCAATCAGCCAGTCGTCCAGGTAGGGGTACACCCAGACCCTTCAGCACTGCAGGAATGCTGTCACCACTGCCATGCATTTGGTGAAGACCCTGGGAGCTAGGGAAAAGCCAAAGGGCATGGCCCGGAACTCGTAAAGGGCTCCCTCTGCTCTGAAGTGGAGGAATCTCTGTTGGGACGGACGGATTGGGACATGAAAGATCACGTCCTAGAGGTCCAGGGAACAGAACCACATGCCTCATTCCAAGGATGGGATTATCTGAGCCAGAGTGACCATCCTGAAGGTCCGAGACCTTAGGAACCTGTTCAGGTCGTGAAGGTCGAGAATGGGGCACCAGCCCCCCCATCCGTTTTGGGACCAGGAAGTACCTGGACACAACCTCCAGGTCTGGAGGAGGATCCGCCACCTTCCTGATCACCTCTTTTTCGAGAAGCAGGGCAATATCGGCTCGGCAGGCCGACAGCGAGGCTGCGGACCCCGTGGCCCCCCGACGGGCGACGGCTCAGAAGGGTGGGGCCTGCTCGAACTCCAGAGGCAGACCCTTTCCTACCACCTCCAACACCCAGTGGTCCGTGGTGATAGTGGACCAGGTGGAAAGGAAGTGGCTGAGCCGTCCCCCCCCCACAGAGGGGAACCCAGAGGGGAGTGACGAGGCTGGGGGTGACATCCCTCAACCCGTCACTGGGCAGGCTTGGAGGAGGGACCGGCCGAGGGACCTCCTGGGCCTTTACCTCTCTGCTTCCTATTGGAGGAAGCCACGGGCTTGGGTTTGGGATGCCAAGCGCGAGCCTGCTGGCCCTGGTGCTGGTGCTGTTGGGCTGGACATGCTGCAGGCGCAGAAGGGCGAAAGGACTTGTGCTGCTGCTGTCGGTGGCCTTTGTCCTTCTGGGTGGAGGTGACCGAGTCCAGAGTGGCATTGGACTTTTTGATCTGCTGGAGGTGACCTTCCACTCCAGGGCCGAAGAGGTCAGTCCCCAGGAAGGGGACATCCGCCAATTTGTGCTGGGTATCCGCCGTGAAGGTGGATATCCTCAGCCATGCTCTGCGGCGCATGGCCACCACAGCCGCAACCGATCTGGCACAGGAGTCTCCTATGTCCAGAGCCGTTTGGAGCTGCTGCTTCGCCACTGCCCTACCCTGGTCCCACACCTGCTGGACTGTGGTCTGCAGGTCGGCCGGGAGATGAGGGATCACCTGATCCAGGGAGCCCATGAGGGCGTGGAGAAGTGAGCCATCAGCACAGCCGAGCTGGCCTGGTGGAGGCCAAGGGAGGATGCAGCATACACCTTGCGCCTGGAGTAGTCCATCTTTTTGGGCTCCTTGTTGGGGGGGCTTGTCCACATCCCTAGCGTTCCCAGAACGCCGGAAAACACTGTCGGTGACCAACCCCTCAGCAGAAGGGTGTTCCGAAAAACTGGGAAAGAGCTGGTAGGGACCGCATACTTCCTGGCCATCCTGGCCAAAGGCGCAGGGCAGGAAGCAGGCCGCTGCCAAAGCTCCAAGGCTGGGTCAACAATGGCTTCAGCCACCGGAAAGGCCTCAGTGGGAGAATCCCCTCGGTGCAGTATCTCCATCAGGGGATACTTGGCCCGCTTGGATACGGGCTCGAGCTGCATCCCAGTGGACTCCACGATGAGCCACAGCAAACTCATGAAGGACGATGGGCTTTTGTCCAATGACTGGCCCCCAGAGGACTCCAGGTCAACTGGCCTGGAGAACAGGGAGGAGTTGTTGTTGGACTCGGAGGAGTCCGCGAATAGCTGCCTGGGGCCTGAGCCACCCTCCACCTGCTGAGGATGGTCGGGAGTGAGGGTGACTGACAACCTGTGGGACAGGCCTTGACCTGACCGAGAGTCCTTGGTTGGCACCCCCGATTTCAGTTGTGGAGGTGGAGGTTCCACCACTATCGGTGGGGCAGCTGGTTTCGGCCGAACAACCGGCCCAGACTTGGGCACCTCGACTACAGCGAGGGGTTGTTTCGGCTGCTCGGGTGACAGCCACTTGATGGCCGGGGGAAGGTGACAGCGTCAACTTGTTACCGGACAGAAGTAACTGCTGCCACATCAGGTCCTCATACCATTGATGAAATTTGCACCGAAGCCTCTCCTCTTCCGAGGAGGAAGACGAGGACGAGCGGCGATGCCGCTTTCCTTGGTGCCGCAACTGAAACTGCCGATGTTGGCGGGATAGGCTGGACTGAGACGAAGTCCGAGACCGAGACCGAGATCCTCGGTGTTTCCGAGGATGGGTCTAGGAAGGAGCGGGTGACACCCGCTCTTCCCTTGGCTCGGAAGCCTTAAATCGGGGACAGCTGCATCGGGGGCGCAGGCAGATCCTCAGTCTCCACCGGGGGAACTGGTGAAGAAGGGTTGTCAGCCTCACCAGTCGATAGCCCGTCCGACGGGTCGAGAAAAATCTTGACCGTGTCGATGGGTGTCTCGGCCGGCTGGCCTGACGGGGACGCCGTGAAGCCAGCAGCCTTAGCCGCAACTGACCGAAGTCGACAGTCGGCTGTCCGGGGAAGGAGACCTCTCCCACTCCCACGAACGCCGACGATGGGACTTACCCTTTGAGTCCTTCTTTTTGGACTGAGAGGAATGTCCCGATGGCCCCTCTCCCTTCGTGGAAAGGGATTGGCAAAGCTCCTTGAAAGAAGCTGAAAACGAGGTACCCAGTGAGAGCGGGATAAATGCCGCGACCGAGGAAGAGGATGATGTGGCCTGGGCTGCCTCCTCCTCGAGGGCGATCATCTGCTCGAGTTGCTCAGCTGAGCCAGCCGCTGTGGTAACCGCCCAACAGGCCTCCTTCGACTTAACTGGTGGGTAGCGCTTCTCAGGGCACCCAAGCTGTAACCGGGCAGCACGGTCCTCCAGGACGTTAGCCGAAAACGAACGACATGACTCGCGGGCCTGCGGGTCGTGTTCTAGGCCGAGGCAGTAGACGCACATGGAATGTGGGTCCATCCTGGACATCTTCTGCCCACAAGGGCACCACCAAAATCCGGGAGTCAATTTGTCCGTCGCAGCCTTGAGGGAGAACGATTACCAAAGTCTTGAAAATTTTAAATGAGTTTCAGGCGAACCGAAGAGTTAGGATCCAGTCTATCATGCAGAGCGTTAAGGAGGGAACCTGAGCTTCCAAGCGGTAAGGAAGATCTGGCATCATGGGGTGGAGCCGAGAGTTTTAACACCCGGGTGGGTGGGAGGAGCCAGCTCGAAGACCTTCCGGCAAGATTTAAAGAGGCAAGGAACCTGCCAGACAGTGTGGATGAGCAACATATCCATGTCCCTAGAAATTACAGATTTCTCTTGCCTGACAGAAAAAGAATCCGAATAACCGCTAGGTGTACTCCCAAAAAAGAGGCCTACTGTTAGTAAGAAAGTAAAAACCCTTATATTTTTACAGGAAACAAGTCACAAAGACCAAACTAGTTCCGTGTACAACACAGTAATGGCTGGATATGAACTAAATAGTCCAGTCTTGAGATTAAAGAGGATTGAAAAACTCTAGGCTCTTGTCCTTGTACCAAGTGGAAAAAACGCTTCCACTAGGAAACTGAGGTTTTTGTGGTACAGTGCTAAAACTTTATAGACGCTCCGCCCCATGACTCCAGATCTTCCTTACTGCTTGGAAGCTCAGGTTCCCTCCTTAGTGCTCTTGCGTCTCTAGGCCTGGATCCTAAACCTTTGGTTTTACCGAAAATCAGGTTGAAGTTTACGCGACTTCAGTCTTCCCCTTCCTTCGCAGCTGCGATGGATTCCAAATCTGCTCTCAGCTTCTGTCGGTGCCCTTGCGGGCAGAAGATGTCTCGGATGAACCCGCACGCCTTGTGTGTCTACTGCCTTGGGCTTGGCCGCATCTTCATCTTCCTCGGTATCAGTGTTTATTCCGCTCTCCTTGGTCTCCTCCTACACTGTTTCCTTTAGGGAGCTTTGTCAGTCCCTCTCCATCAAGGGAGAGGGGCCTTCAGGAACTCACTTCAGTTGGTCAAAGAAGAAGGACCCGAAAGGTACGTCCCACCCCCGACATTCGTGGGAGCGGGAGAGATCTTGCTCCACGGAACGTCCTCTATCAACTTCGGTTGAGGTTGTGGCCAAGGCTACTGGCTTTTCAGTGTCCCCTTCAGGTCAGCCGGCCGAGACACCCATCGATGCGTTCGAGACTCTTCCTGACCCATTAGATGGGCTGTCGACTGGAGAGACCGACAACCCTCTTTCACCGGTTCCTCTAGTGCCTACTGAGGACTTGCCCTGGCCTCCCGAACTGAAGTCCCCGGTCAAGGACCCTGATCTGGAGGATGAGCAAGTTTCCCCACCCCCTTCTTCGACCCATCATAGGCGACCCCGACAGTCTCGATCCTCTTCCGTGTTGGGCAAGTCCCGCCGGTGGTCTCGGTCCCGACATCATGGAAAGTGGCATCGCCGCTCTTCCTCATCATCCTCTTTGGAGGACAGGCTCCGATGCAAGTTGCATCGGCGCTATGAGGACATGATGTGGCAGCAGCTCTTGTTGGCTGGCAACAAGCTGACTCCATCGCCTTCCCCGGCAATTAAGTGGCTGTCGCCCGAGCGGCTGAAGCAATCTCTTGCCCTCGGTTCATTGGTCAAAGGAGAAATCTCTGGAGCGACTGTTCAGTGAGGCGGAGTAAAGAATCTGACGGTTTGAGTTCAAACAGCAACAGACAGAGTCTCAACCGAGCTCGAGCTCAGCATTCCATGCCTGGCATGGAAAGTTAACTCTTTCATCTCCGGGGCAGTTTGAAGGTTGGACCTCACTGCAGTTTGTCAGAATACAGCAAGACTTCATGTTGTTTGAAAATGTTATGCCTTTAAATAGAAGAGATTCCTGATTTGGTGTCAGAGCAGAGGATTTGACCCTTCGTCCTGTCCATTGGCTAGCATTTTGGACTACCTGTGGTCCCTTTCTCAGCTAGGGCTTCGTTCGACGACCCTTAAGGTGCACCTGGAAGTTAGTTCGCTTACTCGGCACGGCCGCAAGCAGTCGGTGGCTTAGGAGAAGGTGGTCTGGTGTTTTTCAAAGGCTTAGATCACATATCCTCCAAAGTGTAGAACCTCCACCTCCATGGAATCTACTGCTGATATTGGCCAAGCTCAGGGTTAAGCCATTCGAACAGATGCACAGGTGCGATATCGCCCACCTGTTGTGGAAGACCGCCTTCTTGGTTGCTATCATGTCAGCCAGAAGGATGGGAGAGCTCCAGGTGCTTTCCATTGAGTCTCCTTATCTGGTCTTCCATAGGGACAAGGTTGTCCGCCCCCACCCGAAGTTCCTTCCGAAGGTGGTGTCAGAGTTTCACCTAAATCAGGTGTTGACTCTGCCAGTCTTCTACCCCAATCATACCTTGGAGGCCACATATAGGCTCCATACTCTGGACCCTAGAAGAGCGCTCGTCTATTATAAGGGGCGGACGGCTGAAGTCTGGAGAGAGGTTCGCCATCTGTTTGCCATCTACACTGAAGCCGCACCTGGCAGACCTGCAGCCAAGCGGATGATAAGCAGGTGGGCCACCTCCTGCATAGATCTCTGCTATAGGTTGCCAGGCATGGAGCCACCCAAAGGGATAAGAGCTCATTCAACCCGCCACACCGCTGCTTTGGTGGCTCCTTCTAGGGACATCCCTATCCAGAAAATCTGCAGGGCTGCTACCTGGAAGTCAGCACACACCTTTATTTCCCATTACCACATTGACCTAGAGTCACGCCAAGATGCTGGATTTGGGGGGGTGGCGCTAGAGAGCCACATTTGAGCTGGTTGTTTTCCCTGCGGATTCGGTGGATTCGTACTAAGCAGGCTACAATGTGTATTGCCTCACGAACTCGCACAAATAGAAGGCATCCTTCAAACTGGAACTGATAAGGAGCATAACAATACCAAACTTAGTATGCCTAGACCAAAGGGAGCGACCAGAGGGCACAGTCAAGAACCACACCAGCAGCCAATGCAGACCCTGCAACTAGGTGTAGAACAGACTGCAGGCCCAAGTGGCAAACCAGACATACCGCCGTGGGAAACAGTTCTGCATGCAGTGCGAGAGATGGATCAAAAGATTGAAAAGGTACTGGATCGGCTAGGGGCCCAAGATGCCAGAATCGAGGCGGCTACAAAAACGGCAAATGAAGCTAATGACCAATCCCAAAGGACGCAGGCAGCCTTTTCAAAATCAATGCAAGAGATGAACCACCTCAAGGCCCGAATGGAATCGATGGAGAACGCAGCCCGATCCATGAAACTGCGGATGGTAGGGGTCCCAGAGCACATCACGGGGGAGAATCTACTATTATATATTAAAAGCTGGATTCAGGATTCTATCTCCCAGGAATACCAGGTTGATACAGATGCCTTTACCCTTGCCTTCAGAATTAACCCACAAAGGGCCCAAGCCAATCAAGACGTTCCACGCACGATCATGCTGGTCACTACGGGATCGGGAACTCGAGACCGGGTCCTACAGTGGGCAAGAGACAGATATCCTACTAGCATGGAGGGACATGAAATCAAGATCTTTCCAGACTGGTCCTTCGCCACGAGAACCAGATGCAAACTGTTCGACCCTCTAAGGAAACAACTTCGGGGATTGGGGGTGCAGCACTCTTTGCTGTCTCCGGCCTGTCTCTGCACTACATATGGTGGCAAAACCTACCAGTTCAACGATCCAGAGGAAGATAAGAAAAGGGTGGAAAAGATTGTGTCAGAATTTCAGAAGAATCCTACAACAGGCTAAGGACTACCAGGGAAGTCAGAAGATAATGAAGAGGACTAGACCAGAACGGTGTGTTATTTTCTTTCGGTCGTTTCCACCTCCTCTACACTGACTTAAAAGTCGATTAGATTTAAATTGAGAATCCCGAGGTGATCCATTTAATGTACTTTTTACATAAGGACCACAGTTTTGCCCAAGATATGGGTAATGTATCCTAATGGGGGTTACTTATTTTCTACTGACTTTGGGCCTCTCATAAGCAATTACAGAACAGTAAAAGAAAGGTCCTAAGTGGCATTATCACAAGATGCCTAATTGTATTAACGCCCTAAAGTATGAGTGTGGGGGGAGGGGTTACTTCATTCAAATGTCCTCCTGTAGATACCTAAGCTAAAGGTTTTTGATTTCATAATTGGTATGTTAAATGTTATGCTCTATCTCTGGCTCCAATAGATGGAAACCAGAAATATATAGTCTGTTCTGGGTTTGAGGCATACATTGATTAAAAACTGATTAGTGACTAGGTTGTTGACCTAGTTCGATAAAGTTTTGGGGTGCGGAGCCAATAATAACTACAAGGGAGAAGTAAAATTCCTTAAACCTGAATACTTAATTAAGTGGGAATAGTGGCCTAAGGGCCACGGAAATAAATACCTCAACCATATTGCCTATTTCTAATTAAACCCCACAACTGTAATGTGGCTAGCTATCCTAAATATGTTGGATATGTGTTTTATAGGATGGTACCCCATATGATGACTTAACAAGCGGTGGATAAAAAATACTGAAGCTAACATGTATGATCTTCATTACAGATCGGAGTTAATGTAACCTTGCTGCACTGTATGTAATGCTTTTTTGCAAGCTCATGCAAAATTAATAAAAAGAAAGTTATAAAAAAAAAGATGCTGGGTTTGGGACCTCAGTTCTCAAGTCCTTATTCCCCAAGTAAGTATAGGGGGTGTGCGCCTTGCCTCCCTCCTCCCTCCTCCCGGAGAGCTGCTAGGAGTCTGCCAACAAGTGTGGATTGAACAACATATCCACGTCCTTAGAAATACAGGTTACTCACCTGTAACAGGAGTTCTAGGAGTGGTATATGTTGTTCATCCACACGACCCACCTGACCTCCCCAGCTTCGATGCGCAACCTGGCTTCCAGCAGGAAACTGAGGTTTTTGTGGTACTAAAACTTTTTTTTTATAGACATTCTAGGCCTTGTTTGGATACAGGAACTCTAGGAGATCTAGCCTCTCAAGAGTCAGACCTTGAGGAGAAAAGACTGGGAGCTGAGAAACGCCACTCCTGTGTAAGAAAGGAAGTAGCTTGTAGAAACGAAAGCAGTCAGAAGGCTGTTTAACTGAAACATTTTTTATTAGAAAGTACCAAGGCTGCCTAGGGCCTCCAGGATTGTGGTAGCCGATTCCTTAACTAGAGAGGTACTTAGGAAACAAGGGATATATGAGAGAGAGAAAACTTCTCTGACAAGTCTTGAGATAAGAAAGTCCATTGGAAGGAACCCCAAGCTGGGGCCAGCAACAGGAAAAAGGAAAAAACTGGTGGTTTGGGCTGGAGGTGAAAATTCAGATCTAGACCTGACCTGACCCCCTGAACGATGTGGCTGGGACTTGTGTTCTGAGGGCTTACTTGCTGTGGCCCTGACCAATGTGGCTTACAGGATATGCCAAAGGACCCATTTTTTGTGGCCCTGACTATGCCAAAGTGTTGTCCTTGCCCAACAGATGGAAGCGTGACTAAGACACCTCCAAAGAAGCCAGCTAGGGATCAAAACTCGAAGCTATTGCGGAGAGATTGGAAGCCTTGTGTCCCAAATGCTTGTTGGTGTAATACAGGGTAGTAATATCATCCGGTCTTCTCTGTACTAAATGACCTCTGGACTGAAAAAATGCAGGTCTCATAGAGATGCTCTGAGATTCCAGGGACTGATGAAAGAAGGGCTCTCTGAGAAACCAAGACCCAAAGATGGAATCCCCCAAAGGGAAGCGCCCACCGGAAGGAAGACTCCGTACCGAAGATTTGAAGAGGAGAGGGGTGAAGTTCACTGGTTCCTTACACCAGTCCAGAACAGAGTTCAGGCTTCACAAACAATTCTCTTATTTGGAATCTGACCTAGAGGTCTAACCCCTGGGACTCTAGTGACAAATTTATGCACCATATACAGGGAACGAACTTCCCCTGACAAGAGATGAGCATTGTCCCTTAAGAGTTGTCGAGATTTAGATGGTTAGGGAACTTTTTTCTAGTAGGTACAAAAAATCCCAAGCCTGTAGGAAATAACATGTCAGACTTAGGGCTTGAAAACCAAAGTCAAGGAGAATTGGCTAAGGACGGCCAAGCCTCTGAGAAGGGAAACCAGAGATTCCCTGTCTTCAGGTGAGAACCGCCAACCTATCCAGATACCTGGAGAACAGCCTGATTTTTACTCCGTATTGGAGAACACTCTGGAGGCAGTCTAAACGGCATGGAAGAAAGCTGGCAGCCGCCTGAGAAAAACCCTGGGTTAAGGAACTGAGAACATAGAATGTATCGAGAGGGACAAGAAAATCCCCTGTGTTTGCTAAAGAAAGATCTGAGTCAAGGAAGCATCCTGACTCTAGGCTGTGAAAGTTGACAATGATTTGCTGTTCCCTACTTTCCTTTAAAATTCAGGTAATAGCCGGAAAAAAAGGTCCAGCTCCCAAGGAGAAGGGAACCCTTTCACGACTTTGATCCTCACGAGGTTCTAGTGCTCCAGTTCTCACTGCTGACATGCTATTGGAGAAAAACAGAGAATGCAGCACTTGGAGGTAAACTTTAGTTATTCATTTACTTATCATGTACATACATATATATAGATTTATATGTCTATATCTGCATACATCTATCGCCTTTTATTTATTTATTTACACCAACCAAAGAAGGGGTAAAAACTTGAACCAAGAAGAGAAGTAACTGAAGAAAAAAGGATTACCAGGAATGAAAGGAACATTCCTGCCTAAACCCCTGGAAAACTTCACAGTTGGAAAATTCAAAATGTGTTGGCATAGGGAAAAAAGGTTTAAGGGAGAATAATTCCTACCTGAAGCCCCCCTATCCTGAGACTTCTAGGGAAGGAACGCTTATCTTTAACTGAGTAGTGGAGAGCTAAACTCGTCCATACGTGCCTGTCAGCTTTAGTTTGCCATAAAGACAAACCAAAATTTGCACCAAAGCATAACCCAAAAGGCTGACAGGCAAGCCTTAGGGAAATGACCTACGCCAAGACTCTAGAAGCTGTAACGTTAAGACTTGAGACTATGAGAGCATAGTACTACCATATGCCACTTGAGTATTTCAGCAAACCTCCTTGTGAATAGTGCTCCAGAGCTGTTGCACTATGGCAAGGACAGGATACATCAAAAAACTCTTAATATATAATAGCGTATGCTACAAAGGTAGGAGGCATTACGTAAAATTTCTTACGCATGTTATATGATTATCTAGAGTCTGTCTCTGGAGGGAAAGCAGACAGTGGCACAAGGCTGAGAAGCAGGCCACTGTTTGCACTAACTCTCTTTAATCTGAAAGTATACAGATAAAAACAGCAGAACACTTACCAAGCAGGTATTTCCTCTGAATGCTTCTGTCAACCCCAAAAGAAAAGGAGAAGTTTCCAGAACCTACCTGTAGGTGTCTTCAGAGAGTTGTCAACTTCCTTGGAGGACAGCAACCACCAGATCAATGAAGTCGTTGTCCTCCAACCTCTGTATCAGTGTCGTCCTGGAGGGAAAAATCCAGGGAGTCCACCGGTTGAATATAAATGCCTCATTATACCATAACCTGAATCAACCCCAGGGTGACCGACTGGAATTAGCGGGTACCGAGAGGAGTTCATGAAGTAAAATCCTCTCCTAAATTACTACTACTACTAATAATAAAGTACAGTTATGTAAGAACTTACCGTAACAGTAGATCTTCAAGAACAGCTCTTGCAGCAGGTTACACCATTAAGACTGAGCGCCAGGCGCCAGGACCCCCCGGAAATTTTCTACCTAGCAGTCTTCAGCAGGGACCGCCTCCGACGTCGGTCCTGCCCCCGATGTCAGGCGTAGTACATAAGGAGGCGGTCCTGCCAGAATCTCCAGTTCTCCCACCGGAGACATCCGGCGACTGGATGACATCAGAAGAGGAGACCGAGGATCCGATATCAGATAGCCAAGACTAAGAAAAAATCATTCCATCTCAGAAGATGGATGTTAGGCTATAACCTACATCCTCCAAGGGGGAATGGTGGTCGGGAAGGTACCTGCTGCAAGAGCTGTTCTCAAGATCTACTGTTACAGTAAAGTTCTCAGCAACTGTACTGTCTTCTTCGAGATACAGCTCTGCAGCAGGTTACACCATTAGGACTGACTCCCAAGCTATGGCGACAATCTTACGCCACTGGGAGGAGGAAAGACAGAGATTACGACCCTGTCCGAGCCTAGGACAGAAGTCCCTGAAGGACGGCTAGGCCGAAACCTGCCCTTCGCCTTGAAGCGATGTCCAGTCTATAATGCCTAATAAAGGTATGCACCGAGCTCCAGGTAGCTGCAGCACAGATAGCTGAAGTGGAAACGTTCTTCAGCACTGCAAAGGAGGTGGTCACTCCTCTGGTAGAATGGCCCTTAACCACACCTGGCAAGGGCTTGCTGCGCTTGTCATAACAGAAAGAGATACATTGGATGAGCCAACGTGAAAGGGTCTGCTTCGAAACAGGGGCCCCTTCATCCTCTCAGCAAAGGATACAAACAGCTGATCCGCTTTCTGGTACTGTTTGGTTCTGGTCAGATAATATCTGAGGCACCTGTGAACATCCAGGGTGTGAAGCAGTGCTTCCCCTTGATTGGTGTACTTAGGAAAGTATACTGGTAAGTCGATATCCTGATTAAGGGTAAGGGCTGAAACCACCTTAGGCAGAAACTTAGGATTTGTCCTCAGGGACACCCTACCCTGGTGAAAAATGAAATAGGGCACTTTACACATGAGCGCATGTAGTTCGGAGATTCTTCTCGCCGAAGTAACTGCTACTAAAACAACATTTTCCATTTACTAGAAAATTCTAATCGCAATCTGCAGCTGGCTCAAAAGGTAGGCAGCGTAAGCTGCCAGGACAAAGAGCAGGTCCCAGGGAGGAACCGGTCCTTGATAGGTGGCCTCAAGGTGGAGAACCCCTTAAAAGGCTACTGAGAATTGAGCCACCATACGATGGCCGATGGGGCATGATACTTAAATCACACACAAGTGCACCTTAATTGAGGAGTAGGTTAGTCCGATTGAAAAGCGGAAGCAGGTATTCCAGAACAGCTCGATAGCACGGAGCCCATAAGAAACCTGCGCCATATGGTTGGTCGGTACGCTTAGCAGCGGATAGTACTCCCTACTTTGCTAGACCCTGTGTCGTGATTGTGGCTATGTCTCTAGAGCCAAACATGTAGGTTCAATGAACATGTCCGGTGGACTAGGAACCTTCCTGAGACAATAGATGGGGAGCTGATTGCAAGGAAGGAGGTTCCCGGATAGTTGATGGAAGGGAACTAGATTTGTCTGGCCAGAAGGCACTACTAAGATAAGGCCGTGATGCTCCCGCGTAAGTTTTAGAAGAACTCTTGATCAATGTGAAAGGGAGGGAAGGTATAGGAATCTGCCCCCCAGGAGAGGGACAACGGTCGCTAGAAAAACACCAGGCCCTGTCTACAAAATTGGGTAGTTTTGCTGGATGGGAGGTTAATAGATCATTCTGAGGCCCTATTTGTGGAACATCTCCGCCTCCTGTAGTTCCTACTGGACTCTGTCTGGAACGACTCAGGCTGTTGGTGGCGGTATTGTCCACCCCGGGACGGAACTGCATGAGGTTTGTGCTGTCATTACTCATTCCTATACTCATGGCTCCTGCAAAGGGGTAGAGTGCTCTGGTTTGTTATGTTACATCACTGTATATTGTCTGTTTGCAACAGAAGGTACACGTGAATGTCCGACTGAAGGCTTGCAGGGCATAAAGGACTGCCTCATCTCCTATATGTTGATGTGAAGGAGATTAAGCTGTCCATGTTCCTGAGACCCCATCGTCCAGGCCCCCACCCCAGCCCTGAGGCGTGTGAGAGGGCACCATCGGGGAGAAGTGCTGTGAAGGGAACCCCACGAGAGGGTTCGATCTAGCCACCATTGCCAGTCCTGAACCACAGCCTTGTGATTGGACTGATGATGGTCTTGCTTTTGGTCCCACTGCATCAACATCCATGGGTTACCTGTGTGGAGTCTTGCAATCAGGATCAGAATGGTCGCATATGTGTCCAAGCAGGCATAGGACGGTCTGGCTGAGACAGTCTTTCGCTGACAGTCCTTATGAGGATTAATGCGCTCCGCCTGTCTGGAAGAAAGCTTTCTTGACGGTGTCCAGAACTGCCTGAACTGCAGTTTCTGGACGCACAGGAAAGGGACTGGGTGCGTTGGCTATCCGTGATGCCCTGAAGGGGCCATGAAGCCAACGTCCAGGTACGGAACATATAGTGGCCTTGTCTCCCCAGAGACGCTGCCACCACTGCCATGCACGGTAAAATCGAGGTGGGTCGATAGTCCGGGGGATGCCTGAACTGATAGTGGTGTCGAAAAGTACAGTTACGTAAGAACTTATCGTAAGAGATCTTCGAGAGGCCTTTTGCAGGTACTTAGGAATAGCACTGACGCCGCCGGCGTAGACTCCACTGAAAATTTCTAGCTACAGTGCCTGGGGGACCCCCGTCAGGTGACCGCATCATATGACGCCGTATAAAGGGGCGGTCCCAGACACCCGCCTTCCAGTTCTTTTTCCGCCAGACCCAGAAGGCCCGGACGAGAGAGAAGCGATTATTTTTCAATGGAAAGGAGCGAAAAGCCTAGGGATGGATGGTAGGATAGAGATTTATTGAACAGCCTCTCAAGATCTACTGTTACGGTAAGTTTCATAACTGTACTCATCTTACTTTAGAGGGTTTCCTTGCAGTAGGTATCATATATAGAACAGAATCCCCAAGCAGTCTGGAAACAAATGAAAAGGCACTGGAGGAGGAACTACTCAAAAAGTAGTTAATAATCTGCAGGTCTCAAGAAGAGACCTGTGAGAATAACCAAGCCTGCTCACGCGTAGAGGCAATGTCCAATGTACTGTTTAGTAAAAGGTATGGACTGGAGTTCAAGTGGCGGTGAAAGCGTTCACGCACACGCTTGAAACAAGCCACAGGCTGCTACTCCAGGAGTGAGGACTTGACTTGACCCGTAGGTCTGTTGTACTTGTCATAACAGAAAGTGCAACGTCAACCATTTTGACAAGTATGTTGAAATACTGCTTCTTCGTGAGCAAAGAGACAAACAACTGATCGTCTTTCTGAGATCCTTCGTTCCATCGGTGTAGTATCTCAGATCCTGTGAATATCCTGGTATGGAGCAGGTATTCTTGATTGAGTACTGTGAAGAAGGCAGCATCAATAGACTTATCTGTAATTCGCTACTACCTTCGGAAACTTAGATTCTGCGAAGAGTTTATCTTTTTGTGAAAATCAGATATGGTTTTTCACAACAGGGCCTGACTCGAATTCGTGAGCATAATGCCCACCAAGAAGAGCTGCCTTCCATGATAAACTTCAAGTCTGCAGTCGCAGGCTCGAAAGGAGGAAGGGTTTCGAGGACAGTTCAAGTCCTATGGGAGTTGAACCAGACAGGGGCCTGAGATGCGGACCCTCTGAGGAAAGTTTTGATACCACCAGCTGGCAAATGCCTTGTCATAGTGACATGGTAGGTTGAAATATCGTTAATGATTTCAGAGGAGGACTGAGACCCAGGTCAAAAGATGACGATGTACTCACAGAATGGTCACAGGACAGGTAAGGTTCATCCCAGCCAAGCCCAGATTGAAAATCTTTCCATCATGGCGAGGAGGACCTAGTGAGGGTTTTTTGCTTCACCAGAATTCGCCACTTAGGAGAAAGGCAAACTAGATTGGCTATCTGCAGGAGCCATGCATGAAGTTGAAGGACGAGTCCGGATGGAAGGGTCCTGATCCTGGTCTGCAACCTGAGATAAAGGAAGGAAGAGAGGAACCTTGAGGTTGTTGCAGAATAGAGAACCAGATTTGTTTGGCAGAAAGGAGCGATCAATCATTCTCGCCCTTCTGTGTCAGCCCAATACACTTAGGACTAGAGGAATCGGGGAAGTATAGACTTAATCTGTCCTTCCAACTTAGAGATAGAGCGTCTAGAAAGCCGCCCTGCCTGGAACGAGCGAGAGCAAAAGATTGGAAGCTTTTTTGGGA
This sequence comes from Neoceratodus forsteri, assembly GCA_016271365.2. Classification (NCBI taxonomy): domain Eukaryota; kingdom Metazoa; phylum Chordata; order Ceratodontiformes; family Ceratodontidae; genus Neoceratodus; species Neoceratodus forsteri. The sequence continues at coordinate 55,031,418 of JADMNL010000026.1, forward strand.
GAAAGCGCACAGGTCTATCTGAGGAGTCTCAATCTGAAGACGCTTTTAGAACTTTTTCATTCAATTCCCAATTGTGGTAGATTTTACTTGTTTACTTGAATTGTCTGCCAGACATTGTCGACTGAACATGGATCAAAGAGTGAGGAAGGTTGTGAAGCATTGCTCAATCTCAAACCCTCATCGCTTCCGTTGCCGGATAGGACCGAGTCCCCTGCTTGTTGATGTACCACACCACGACATGTTGTCCGTTTGACAGCCAGGGTGACCGGAAGGATGAATTGGTGAAGGCCTGGAGGGATACAGCACTGCTCGAAGCTCGAGCACGCTGATATGGAGAATCATTCTCATCTTTGACCATAGGGCTCCTGGTTCGGTGAGGACCCAGATGGGCTCAACCACCTGAAACGTCTGTGGTCAGAGTCTGATTATGATGCTAAAGGGGACCTCTGAAGAGGTTCTCTGAACCATCCACCATTGCAAGTCTCTTACCATCGGCGAGGAGATCAATCCAGATGATCTAGATTGTTCACCCATTGATCCCCACTGAGATCGGAGAGTCCACTGAGAGATTCTCATGTGAGGCACGCCGATGAACTGTCGGGATAGCCGACGCCTAAGCCCCAGTAGATGAAGCACTGACCCGCTTGGGACCCCTCCTGCGTTCCGATAGGAGGGAAATCTGTGACTGAGGGAGACCCCTGTCCGGAGACAGAAAGGCCTTGCATTGTGATGTATCAGAATTGCCCTGATGAACTGAGCCTTGTGAAGCTCCAAGAGACTTGAATGGTTGATGGTGGTACCCAGGCCAGTGAAAACCTGCTGGTGAGGGAGAGAAATGCAGAGTTCCTCCTGGATGAGGCCGCTGTGTCAGTCGTCCAGGTAGGGAAAACCTGATTCTGTGAAGAATGCAGGTGCGGGGAACCACCGCCAGGCATTTGGTAAGACTCGGGAAGCCGAGGAAAGACCAAACGGAGCACCTGAATTGGTAGTGGACCCTGAACGCACACCTGAGGTACTGCATGGCGGGCTTAATGGGGATGCAGGTATGCATCCCAGGCTATCTAGTGCACAGCCATTGGCCCGGCCAAGCAGGGCAAAGGATTGATGGGAGGAAGCATTCAAACCCTTGTGTTCCACATGCCAGGTTCAGAGAGTCAGACGAATAGGTCTCAAGATCTCCTGCTTTCTTTGGTACAAGGAAGACGTGGACAGTAACCCGTCTCAGAGAGGTGAGGTGGGACGGTTTTATAGCCTGTTTCGCAAGGAGGCCGAGATTTCTCGACCAAAGGAAGATGGTCCCTGAGTAAGTGTGGAGTTCAGAGGGGGTGACGCGGAGGTTTTGTAGAAACCTATGGAGTGTCCTCTGCTATGATCTGAAGCACCCATGAATCTGATGTTATCTCTCCCAACCCGAAGGTGGAGGGAGAACCTCCCTCCTACCGGTTCCTCCGGGATCGCCGGAGGCGGTGGGAGAGGAAGGAGTCAGGTGCAGGCAGCCGCAGCTGGGGTACCCATTTGCTTTTTGGGCGGCGGGGCCTGGCAGCTGTGGGTCTTTATTGTGGCCCACTTTCCTGAGGTTTCGCTTTTGGCCGGTGTGTTCAAGAAGGACGGCGCTGTGGGGATGTGGGCGTACATTGAATCAATCAGACGGCGGCTGTCCCCTCTTCCCTGTATCTGTGATGATGTCCTGACATCACCACCGAAAAGCACAGAACCCTGAAAGGTGCTTTTGATCGCTGACTGCACCTCTGACCAGACCTGACACGGAGCTATGCGCATGACGCCAAGCATTGACGTCAAAGGCAGAATCTCAAGACTGACGCAAAGGCAGAACTCTGTCCTCGGTGTCCACTGCGTCGTAGGTCTGACTCAAAATCATGACAACTGGCCTAACGGAGCAGAAACTTGACTTTGAGATCGCCAACCCTGCTTGACTTGGGAGTCAGGCAAGAGTCGATCTTAGATTCCGCCTGGGTAAGGACGGCCTTCTGGTAATCCCCCATATAAGCTGCTATAGTTCAGGCCCCTAATTCCCAGTGTGGAAGAAGCGAGATCTTCCTTCCATACTGATCCAGAAGGCGAGATTCCTTATCCGGGAGCGAGCTCAGTGTTTTAGTTGTGCTGACCAGCCGAGCAGCGCTAATCACAACTTGAGTCTGCAGGGGTGAGAGTCTAAAATGTCACACCCTCCGGAGCCTGGTATAGCCTGTTCGAGCATCCTGGGAAGTGAAGCAGTTTACGGTTGCTTCCAAATCGTGGAAACAAGGTGGGCGTGAGGCTCGATCCAGGGTGGCACTAGGGTAGGAGCTGTGAGGGGTAAGCAGATGTTCAGCAGTTAGCCGTTGAGAATCTGGCTCTAAGGAGTGCCACTGATGGACCTCCTGGATCTTCCTGAGCAACTCCGTGAAGGAAGGATCCTCCGGAGGATACTTTGGAGGAGTCCTCGGCCGGGGTTTGGATGGAGAGCGTGGCTCGTCGTCTTTCTTGGAACATCCATCGGAAGCCTCTGGGGAGTTCAAGAGAGAAGAGGAAGAATCTGAAGCAGAGTAAGACTCCCTGACTCGACTAGGGGGAGGAATGGGTTCCTTGGGGGGAATCCCAGAACGCGTGTCCTGTCACTCTCTGGATCCCGAGGGAAATGCCCAGGAATCTGGAGGAGGAGAGGGAGTGTGCCATCTGGGGTGGACAGGAGCCGGGGGTGGCACCATCGCCGTAAGACGGGTCTCGACTTCTTTGGTGAGCTGAGCCTTGGCCTCAGCCCACCAGGAGGCAAGAGTCTCCTTAAGATCCACCAGCGGCCTAGGGGGTGGTGGAGGAGGAGGAGGAGGAGTGGGATAAGTGTACGGAGAAAATCCGTAGGGGGAGTATCCGTAACCCGGCTATGGGTATACCGGAGCCGGGTACTGTGGCGTCGGGTACGCGGGCGTGGGCCGGGAGTCGGCACCGGGTACTGCGGCAAGAGGATACTGCGGGACCTGGGAAAACCAGCATCGGATAAGACGGCAGATGCCCAGGCACTGGAGGAGCTGCCAGAGCAGACGGCCCAGCCAGGTACTCCACGGGTGGATCAGTCGGGATAGGCCCGTGGGGTGGAGGTCCCAATGGAAGAGGAATATCCCCCGCCGGCGTCGGAGGGGCCGGTATCATAACCGGCGTCAGCGGGGCCGGGGCCGGCGTCAGGGGAGGCGGCATCAGATCCAGCTCTTCAGGAAGAGGATCAGACGGTAGCTCAGGGTCCCGAGCCTCATCCGGGGACAGAGGGAAAATCGGGGGGTCGGGCCAGGAGGGGACTGGGGCTCTCCTGATGGCAGCGAGGCTGCGAGAAGCCTGTAACGACAGGCAGCGGCAGGGTCTGCTGGCAGGCTCGAGGCCCGGCGTACGCCGGAGGAGCCAACGCCTGGCTTATGGGCCAAATCCGCGGACGCCAGGGAGCTGGCATCTGACTTTGGGGTCCTTGTCGGAGGTGGGCCAAGTATGGAGGAGGCCCGGTCCGAGGGGGACGTTGTTGCCGCCGCCAGGGTCGAGCATCTTAGCGGCCTTTCTGGTGGAACATCAGAGGAGCCAACGTCCGGCAAGGAGGTGCCAGACATAGGCCGCATGGCCCTGGCGCAGTACTGGGGTTAGAGTCCCTTTGCCTGGAGACACCGCGTGGCTGAGCAGCGAACCCGACGGCGGCGACACCTCCTCCAAAGCTTTGAGGCTGCCGTCAGGCTTATCTCTCGGAGGGGATGTTATTGCCCGTGACCCGGCCGGAGTCGTAGAGCAGGGAAGGCCTTCCGTGCCTTTCCTTGTCCCGCTTATGCCCTTCAGGGAAGTTGACGCCTGCTGAAGTTTCTTCAACTCCTTCTCCATCGCGGACATCTTCTTTTTTAGGAGATGGGCTTCGAGGGACTGCTGGCGTCGTCTGCAGATGGCCGCGTTGAATCGAAGGCAGTGCGGACACTTGTCGACCTCGTGGTTGGGGCCTGTAAGCAGAAAGGCAGGGGATGACACGTCTTGTGAGGCAGTTGGCCGCACGAGTTGCACTTATTCTTTGAAGGACGGCGATAAACCGACGTTCACCTGGCGAAGAAGAATAAAATTCTCTACTGAAAACTTGTTCAGAAAAAAAGCGGCGAAGTAACAGGACTGAAGCGATAAGAACTTAGCCATGAGGGCACTGCACTGAGCTGAGTAGGAAAGATCTAGAAGGCGGGTGTCTGGGACCGCCCCTTTATACCGATGTTGTATGGCGCGGTCACCTGGCGTGGGGGCGGTCCCCGTCAGGGACTGCTAGCTAGAAATTTTTCTGTGGGGTCCTGCCGCCGGCCGGCATCAGTCCTATATGTAATTACCTACTGCAAGAGCCCTCTTGAAGTAAGATCTCGAAGTGCAGGAACCTCCTGTGCACCTGAGCAATAGGAATGTGCAGGTAAGCATCCTGCATGTCCAGGGACGCCAAGAAAATGTCCTTCTTCAGCATGGAGATCAGTCCCTGAAGGGTCACCATGCGGAAGCGCTTGTAGGCAACTGACAGATTGAGGTCACTGAGGTCCAAACTTGGACGGAGGTCCCCTGTTTTCTTTGGAACCAGGAAGAAGTGTGAATAATATCCTGCCCTCTCTGGTTCTCTGGAACGTGCCACAGCTTCCTTCTCTAGGAGTGTGAGCACCTCATGCTGTATGAGCAGGCGTGCTGACCCGGTAGCGGAAAGCAAAGGAGGCCTTGTGGGCGGGTTGTCTACAAATTCTATATAATGGCCTTTTTCGACCAACTGTAGCACCCACCTGTCGGTGGTGATCGACTGCCATCCTTGCAGGTGGTCTGCGATGCGACCCCCGACCTTCATTTCCCGTTGATCCTGAGGAGGGGCAGGGGCCAGGAAGGAGTCATGCTGTGGCAGCATTAGGTCCTGCAGGCTGGGCCGACTTTGTGGCTTGTTGACCTCTGCCTGAGGATGTCTTGGCCTGGGCTTTCTGGGTGAAGGAGCCCCTCTGTTGCTTGCCGGAACAAGGTTGTAGCCTTTGAGTCCGGCTGCGAAAGCGACTCTGGTTCCTGTGAAAGGAACTGAACTGAGACCTGTACATAGCATGAACAGATCTAATCGCCTTCCCGGCTTCCTGCAATTTGGTGATCACCTTCTCCGAGGCTTCACCAAAGAGAACTTCGTCATGATAAGGGGCGTCCATGATGTTTTTCTGGATGTCCAGGGTAAACCCGGAGACACGGAGCCATGAGTGTCTCTGGAGACACACGCCTGAGGCCACAGCTCTGGCCGAAGAGTCCGCAGAGTCGTAAGCGGCTCTAAGAACCTGGGTCCCCACGTCCGAACCCGTATAGAGGAGTTGCAGCAGCTCCTCCTTCTGGCCACTGTCTGGCAATTTTTCAGCCATGTCCTGTCCCTGCTCTCACAAAGCATTCTGAAACTGAACCATGTGGGTGAGGTAATTCAATGACCAAATGGCACAAGTCGCGGCTGCATATGTGTGCCTGCCCAGCATGTCCAACTGCTTGGACTCTGGGTCCGGTGGCTGCGTGCTCAAATGCTGCGGTTTCTGAGACCGGTCATGTGAGGCTGTAATGACCAGGGAGTCGGCCAGAGGATGGTTAGCCAGGTACTGGTCCTCCCTTGGGGCCTTGAACAGGCGGTCGGCCTTCTTCGGCATTGCCGGGGTAGAGTGTGGACGCTTCCATGCAGCCTTGGTGACGTCCACTTAAGGTGTCCACCATGGTGGCACTACCACAGGCTTGGGATCTTTTTGCCGAAGATAGCGGGCAAGGCGTAGTCTTTCGGGGTCAAGCTCCTCAGCGTCCCACCCCATGTTCTCCTGAATATGCCTCATTATCTCGGAGAACGAGGGGTCGTCTGAGGGGACCTGGGAAGGTCGCATGGATCCGGAGAAGAGACGCTGATTGGAAACAGAGATCTGGAGCACTCGGAGATGTCAGATATGGAATCCTCTGTGGATGGGGTGTACCGACATCTCCTGGGTCTCTTGGGGCTAGGTGACCCAGAAGTGGATCTTGACAGAGGCCTTCTTTTCACCAAAGATCTGCCCCTAGGAGGTGGTGCTGGCTTCTTAGGGGGCGATGCCCATCCTGCTGACCCCCTAGGTGGAGAAGGGGGTGCAGGGGTCAGAGGGGCGGGCGCAGGAGGAGGTTGCGTGGTGACCACATCCTTCTTGATGGTGTCCCACCAGAAGGTGAAGAGCTCCTTCACTTCTGCCAGATTTAGGCCCGACGACAGGCCAGGCGCCGATGGTCTGTCATCGGGACCGGGCTTCGGGTCCCCGGGGGTCTCTGGTTCCAGAGAGGGTTCCCGTGGGAGCTTGACAGGTCCGGGGTCGCCCGCCTGGTCTTCGGGCTGAGTAGACTCCTACTCCGACAACTCCTCCCGACCGTTAGTAGGCGGTAGTGTGGTCCTCTTTTCTGCGGTGGCAGACGTTGGTCCCCCTGCCGGCGTCCTCGGGGGTGAATGCCTGACCGGCGACGGTCGACGGATGATCGTCGGTTCCTTTAGTGCCTGTGGGCCTTGACCGGCGTCGGGTGGGCAGACATCGGATCCGACGTCCGCTTGAGCGAGGTCAGTTCCTTGGTCTTACGCTGGGGAGGCGGCGGTTGGGAGACAGACCTGATGTCGGAGGCCAGGAGGATGACTTGCGGCGCTCCCCAGACCTGGACGAGGCCTTAGCCGGAGTGGAAGAGGCAGGCCTGGAGGTCTTTACAGGCTGCAGAGAAGAGGAACCACTGACTGATTTGACCAGAACCGGGGGAGGCTGAGACCGGGCCCTCGACGGAGAGCGGTCAGACCTGGAGCCGGAGCTGCGGGAGCCCGAGGCCCTGCCAGTGCTTTTCATGGTGTCAGTGAGACTTTCCGAAGATCTCCTCTGGAGGAAGGTCACGGTCCATAGCCTTGATTTTCCTCAAGGAGGAAAGCTTGGAGGGCCTTCTGGTGGCGGATCCTCGTGCGGCTGTTGAAGCCCTGGCAGAAGGAGCAGGCATGGGTGTTGTGGTCCGGGCCCAGGCAGTGGACACAAGCCGAGTGAGGATCCTTAAAAGGAATCTGTTTGCCGCAGGCACACTTCGATGAATGGCCCTCCACAGAGATTGGAGAGGACATCAGACGAATTCCGAAGAAAAAACTGTTGAAATTCTCCTAATCGTCGCGTGCTAGAACTAACTGAGAGGCCGATGCTGCGAAGTCAACGGCGGGAAAAGAACTGGGGATTCTGGCGGGACCGCCTCCTTATGTACTACGCCTGACGTCGGGGGTGGGACCGACGTTGGAGGCGGTCCCCGCTGAAGACTGCTAGCTAGAAAATTTCCATGGGGTCCTGGCGCCTAGCAGCTTCAGTCCTAATGGTGTAACCTGCTGCAAGAGCTGTATCTCGAAGAAGATCAATGATATCCTTGGGCATAAGGATTAACATGGAGAGGAATACTCGGACCCGAAGGAGCCAAGAACACGCCCAGAAATATAAAGTCTGGAATAAATGCCAAGCTCTCAGAAATTCAGTTGCAGAGGGCATAATTTATCAACCTCTGATGACTCCCTAAGTTCTTCGGGAAGGAGGGTCAGAGGAGATTAATCTCTATCTTTGTGCAGGGAAGAGGGCACCCTTCCTATTTTCAGATTAAAGGCTTGGAAAGAGAAACAACTACTACAGAACCAGACTTGTGAAAATAGAAGCCCCAAGGGGACTTGTCATTTCTTTTTTGTTAACTTGAGGTACCCTCCTCAGTGCTTTTAGAGGAGGGGGAGGTAGACTGAAAGAAAAAATTACTCACCTTAGTAATGTTGTTTCTTCTAATGGAGTCTTGCTATATTCTGACATACGCAGTGAGTCCCAACCTTCGAACTGCCCCGGAGGTGAAAGAGTTAACTTTCCATGCCAGGCATGGAACACTGAGCTCGAGCTCGGTTGAGACTCTGTCTGTTGTTCTTCAAACTCAAACCATCAGATCTTTACGAGCTAAACTCACTAAGGTCCTGTGTGGAAGCTGTAAACCTACACTAGCCAACTGGCTACTAAACATAAGAACACATTTTTTGGTCCCAAAACAAAGACTCAAGTCAGGAGACCCAAAAAATGAAAAACACAACACCAAGTCACCCCAAGAAAGGAGGAGTGAAAAACAACAAGGTGGGCATCTACTAAGTGCCAACACTGCACTGCCCACCCACATCGCAAAAACAGAGGTTCTGAGAGGAGCAGGCGGGGGGGGAGGTCAGAATATAGCAAGACTCCATCAGAAGAAACAACATTACTAAGGTGAGTAATTTTTTCTTCAAACAACATGAAGTCTTGCTATATTCTGACATATGCAGACTACAAAGCAGTACCTCCATGGAGGAGGACAGAACCTACTTAGAAATAGGCTCTGAAGCACAGCTGTGCCAAACCGAGTACCACTCCAAGCCTGGATGTCAGGAGTAATGCTTGGTAAAAGTGTGAACTGTTTTCCAGGTAGCTGCTTGACATATCTCTAGAATAGGGATGTCCCCAGGCAGCCAGAGAAGCAGCTGTACCCTGGTAGAGTGAGCCCTCAGGCCTGAGGGAGGAATCTTACCCAGTTTTTCATAGCAAAATTGGATACAAGAGACAATCCACCTGGCAATGGATCTCTTAGTGGCAGGTTTCCCTTTACCAACCTCACCATAAGTGAGGAACAGTTGGAGGGAGTCAAACCTGTGACCCTTGGTATGCTCTATGTAGTAACTAAGGGCTCTCTTCACATCTAAGCTGTGCAGCCTCTTCTCGCCAGAGGAGGAATGGTCAGTGAAGTACACTGGAAGAGATATAGATTGATTAAGGTGGAAATCTGAAACCACCTTAGGCAAGAACTTCCTGTTAGTCCTGAGGACCACCTTATCTCTGTGAAAGGAGATAAAATCAGGCTCCACTGACAAAGCTTGTAATTCACTTATGCGTCTGGCAGAAGTGATGGCTACCAGAAACACAGTTTTCCAAGTCAAGTACTTAAGCTCTGCTGAAGACAAAGACTCAAAGGGGGGTTGCATAAGCTGAGCAATGCAAACATTAAGATCCCAGGCGGGGGCAGGGTCCCTGAATGGAGGGTTGGTGTGAAGCAATCCCTTGAAAAACTTGGAGAATACAGGGTGAGCAGAAAGAGAAGAAGGCTTACCTGCTGAAATAAAAGCAGACACAGCTGCCAGATGCACTTTCAGGGTAGCTGGCCTCAGCCCCACGGTATTTAAGTGGACCATATAATCCAGGACTGTGGGCAAATCAGCAGATTCTGGGGAAATATGCTTTCCAGAGCACCATATGGAAAACCTTTTCCATTTGGAATTATAAGTAGCCCTGGTGGAAGGTTTTCTAGAAGCCTTCAGGATATTCATTACACCTTGGGAGAGGTGTAAATCAGCAAACTCTAACTCTTCAAGAGCCAGGCCTTGAGATTGAGAGATTTGAGGTTCGGGTACCAAACCCTCCCCTGAGCACAGGTTAACAGGTTGTAATTCCTGGAAGACACAGGGGAAGATGGACTGCTAAGGACAGTAGGAGTGGATACCAGGGCTGTCTGGCCCAGTCTGGAGAAATCAGGATCATCTTGCAGGGTTGAGATCTGATTTTGACTAGCACTTTGAACAGGAGAGGAAGGGGGAAAATCATAGAGAAACTTCCCTTCCCAATTGAGAACTAAGGGATCCAGAGGGACTGAGCCCAACACTGGGGGCCTGCAGCAAAAAAGGGGAAGTTGGTGATTGTCTGGGGCTGCAAAAAGATCTATCTGTGGGGTGCCCCATCTGGAAAATATCACCTCCAAGACAAGGGGGTCCAGTGACCATTCATGATGGCCCTGGGAAATCCTGCTGAGAGCATCTGCCAGGACATTGTCCTTGCCTGGGAGGTGAACTGCCATAAGGGAGGTGTTCAGGAGTGCCAGAGACCACAACTTCATTGCTTCGGGTGCACAAGGCCGTAGGACCGAAGTGCCCCTTGTTTGTTGATGTACCACATTGTGGTGGTATTGTCTGTTCTGACCTGTACAACTTTGTTCTGAACAGATTTGGAAAAAGCTTGAAGTGCTAGAAATACTGCTCTGAGTTCCAACAGATTGATGTGGAGCAGAGATTCCTGAGGGGACCACAACCCCTGGTTGGTGAGGTTGCCCATGTGAGCTCCCCACCCCAAGAGGGATGCATCTGTAGTAAGGATTAAGGAGTGAGACTGAGTGACAAAAGGAACCCCTTGTCTCAGATTGCTCTGATCCTGCCACCACTGTAGGGCCTGGATCAGGGTTCGAGTCACTGGGATCAATTTGGTTAGAGGGTCCTTCCTTTGAGACTAAAAGGCTCTCAAATGGAACTGAATGTCCCTCATCTGAAATCTTGCTCCCTGCACTACTGCTGTAGAAGCAGCCATGTGCCCCAGGAACTGTAGAAAATGCCTTGCTGGTCGAGACACCTGCAGGGTGAAAGAGGAGGCCAGAGAGACCAGGGTCCTTGCCCTGTCCAAGGGAAGGAAGGCTCTGGCTTTCTCTGTGTTCAGCTCTGCGCCTATGAAGGTGAGGAGCTCGACAGGCTCTAGGACTGACTTTGAAAGATTCAGAAGGAAACCTAGAGAGGTGAGCAGTTGCTGAGTTATCTGTAGGTGTAACTTGACTTGGTCTAGGGACTGGCCTACTATGAGCCAGTCGTCTAGGTAATGGAAGATGGCAATTTTTTGACTTCTTAGAGAAGCAACTGCTACTGCCAGGCATTTTGTGAATACCCTTGGAGCAGAAGTGAGGCCGAAAGGCATTGCTCTGAACTGGTAATGGCCTGAGGGCAGCTCGAACCTGAGGTACTTTCGATGGGAGCGTCTGATGAGAATATGGAAGTAGGCATCCTAGAGGTCCAGGGACACTAGCCAGTCCCCTGGCCTTAGAGAGGGTAGAATAATTCCCAGAGTCACCATTTTGAATTTTGGTTTTAAAAGGTGCTTGTTTAAGTATCTGAGATCCAGGATGGGCCACCATTCTCCTGTCTTTTTTGGGGTAAGGAAGTACCTGGAGTACAACCTTTGCCCTGGTGTAGGGGTGGAACCCTTTCCACAGCTCAGACAGCCAGGAGGGAAGAGACCTCTGACTCCAGGGCAAGTGCCTCTGGTGGATTTGCAGGTGGAAAGGATCTGGTTCTCATCTTTGGAAACTTTTTGAAGCTGAGAACCAGTCCCTGGCTTACTACTTCCAGGACCCACTTGTCTGATGTCAGAGACTCCCAGTCCTGGACAAAGTAAGCCAGCCTGCCCCCTACAGGTAGCTGAGAATCGGCCCTGGCAACCCCATCAGGGTGCCTGCTTGGCAGGGGCTTTGGGCTGAGGGGTGGAAGCAGGTCTGCTTGTACCCTGTCTGCCTCTCCCTCTAAAGAACCCCCTCTGGGCATAAGCAGAAGAGGAGGCCTGGGCTTGGTAAAAAGGCCTATGAAAAGGCCTGCCCTTCCCCTGGGAAGCTGCCTTTGAGGAGTGGCCTGCCTTTCTTTGGCCTGTGCACTCCTATAGGTGGTCCTATATTCATCCATTTTTCATGTAATTCTCTGTTTGCTCCCAAACAGAGAATTACCCACAACAGGAAAATCCATGGCCTTAGTCTGGGTATCCTGTGACAGGCTAGTACATCTGAGCCAAGCCATTCTTCGAAGTGCCACAGATGTAGCCATGACTCTAGAAGACACATCATTGGAGTCTACTGCAGCATGGAATTGCACCTTGGATGCCTCAATACCATCAGCAGCCACCTGCTCCAGCTCCTTGGCAAGCTGGCCAGGGACCTGTTTTGCTAGGGCCATAATAGTGTCCCATCTGGATTTTTGATACCTAGCAGTATAGGCCATATAATTGGCCTGTCTGAGTCCCAAGGATGCTGCCATGTATTGTTTCTTTGCCATAGCATCAATCCTCCTGGAGTCCTTGTCCAGAGGTGTGAAGCCAAGGGAATGTTTGCCTTATCACAGGCTGCAGCCTGCACTACCCCAACATGGCTGCATTGTTGTGTAAGGAACTCCATGTCTGAGCCTGACAGTGTATACCTCTTGTCCATTCTTTTATCCACAGGAGGTATAGTGTTAAGAGTCTTTAAAATTTTAAATGTCTGTTTCCCAAAAGATTTGTGCAAGGGAATAGACAGCCTCCTAGACTCTGGGATATCCATCATTTCTACATAGTCAGGCTCCTCCTGGTCATCCACAGCTTCTTCCATAGGAAGCTGAAGGGTTTTAGCCACTTTTTTATAGAACATGAAATGGAAGGGGGACTCAGAAAGCCTAGGAGGAGACACCCCTGAAGGTCTGTCTGGGGAGATGTCCGGGTCAATGGGCACATCCAGACTTTCAAATCCACATTCACTTTCCTCATACTCCTCTTCCTCCTCCTCCGGTTCATAAAACTCTCTAATTCATAATCTTGAACCGGTGGAACCAGCCGAACCGAGCGCCTGCCTGATGGTGCCGGTTCGGTCGGAACCGAGAAAGCGACTGAACAATTTTGATCGCTTTGGCTATCTCTTCAGCAGTTGGAGAGGAAAGTTTTGGCTCCACACCAGCTGATTTCTCTTTTCTAGTTCTTTTAGCCAGAATCGACTCTTCGGAATCAGCTCTCCTTTTGCCCGAAGAAGTCTCGCCCTGGTCAGAGGGCACTCCTTCTGGTTCAGTTTGAACTGAACTGGGCTGGCCATCCGGTTCAGCGGACCTTTTGGCCTCCCTTTCCCTGAGCCTACCAGCTCTCTTTTCTAGGGTAGCTGCAGGGAAATTTTTGCAAATCTGGCAGTCTGCATTGAGGTGGTCAAATCTCAGACAATAAACACAGGTGGTGTGGAGGTCAGCCTTGGCAAAGACTTCCCCACAGACACTGCAGTGTTGAAACCCAGTGAGTCCGGTTTTTCTTTTGGGTTTCTCATAGTGCCAGTCCTAACCAAGCTTACCCTTTTATGGCAATCCGCCAGGCAAGACCCTCTTATCGGTTCCCAACCGTGTCAGGGGTCGTGGAAAAAACCATAATAAAATCCGTTTTTTTTAGAACCGATAAGAACTGGTAACCACACTCTAAATCACAAATTAAGATTTTTTAAACAACTTGATCGGTTCAAACCGAACCGATAAACCGTTTACAAGTTCCACACAGAACAGAATTAATGTAAAACCTATCTAGTACTCACAAATACCACAGACAGAGACTGAACTGACAGGTTGCGGTTTAAATTCGGTCGAGAACCGAGAAACACTGTACTTTAACCGACAAAATGAACCGAGCAGAAGGAGGAATCTCCGGAGCGACTGTTCAGTGAGGCGGAGTAAAGAATCTGACGGTTTGAGTTTGAAGAACAACAGACAGAGTCTCAACCGAGCTCGAGCTCAGCGTTCCATGCCTGGCATGGAAAGTTAACTCTTTCACCTCCGGGGCAGTTCGAAGGTTGGGACTCACTGCATATGTCAGAATATAGCAAGACTTCATGTTGTTTGAAGCCCAGATAATAATAGGCCAAAGCTTAAACAAATCAAAATCAACTTTAAGGGATTTTTTTCTCACAAAGAGGAAAAAACAGAACCACCTCCACACCTCTAGTCAACAAAGCCCACTGCAGAGCAAACAAGAGAGTCTCACCCTAAAAAGAAACACTTACTCACCAAAGTAATATTACTTCTTCCAGGGGATTCTTTAACATTATTGACAGATGCAGTATGCCAGCTGGGTTCAGCTGCCCCGGAGAGGGAGTCAATGCAAATGAGGAACGCATTGGCCAATGAGGATACAGTTAGAGTACAGTACTGCCTGCAGTCAGCCTGACGGACCTCAGAATGCATTACAGAGCTGAAAAAGCAAAAACTGTGCCCGCTAGGGGCAAAATAACTGTTCACAATAACCCACCATATATTCTAACCCACTATTATGAAACATTTTTTTTTTCAATCACACGAATGAATGACAGTCGTCAAATTTGGCTAAATCCCCTAACAGAGCCTTTAGACACAGTTTCCAGGGGAGGAAGGGTGGGAGTGTCAATAATGCTAAAGAATCCCCTGGAAGAAGTACTATTACTTTGGTGAGTAATTGTTTCTTCTCACTCCAGGAATTCTTTAGCATCAACTGACAGATGCAGACTTCGAAGCAGTGTAATTGGGAGCAGGGCACAGAAACCTATTTTAAGAAGAGGCTCTGAAGTACCATCCTGCCAAATTTGGCATCCTATTAGACTACACATCCAAGAAAATATCTTATTCACTGACCTACACAGCCAGTATAGTGTTATGCTTGTGCAACTATGTTAGTTTGGTTTTGGCCGTTCGCGGACTCTGTTCCAGAGGAATTACCACCCTGTAGGGGTACGAAGGCAAGGAACCCTCAGAGAAGGTTCCATCCCTAGAGGTGCCACGGGATGATTCCCATGGCTAAAGGTACCTTAGGAATCCCCAAAAGAAATGTAGTATCATCCCCAAAAAGGAGGCAACACAAAGCATATGAGCAAGCAGTAACTGTGACACAAGAGCAGTAACTGTGACGTAGTAGTGGAGAAGCATTGGCAGTTTGATAATGCAATGAGATGCTCAGTTGGATAACGTAATGAATACCCAGGCATGCGTAGCATGATACGGATGGTTTGTGTTGAGATTAGGGGATCCCCTAAGGAGAGAGGAAATGGCAGGACATCCTCCAGCTCCATCCAACAGCGGAACCTACCTAACGGAACCTACCTAAAGAAACTAGGAGAAACAACTATGCTGATTAAGTGTTATGACCTGAGACAACGGAGGAGAGAAAAAAAAAAACATCTGAGAAGGAAATGTCTGGGGATCCAAGGCCTAGGTCGCCTTCTTTCTAGGCTTGGGCTACTTTAGTTAGACATGGCTCTGCAGCTGCAATTTGGAAAACCCAATTAAAGGGAGGTGGAAAATATTTCAATTTGGAGGAAGGCTCTCACTCAAACCTTCTAGCGGCAACGCCGTGGAAGGTTGCAAGAAAACTCTGCAACAATACGTGCATCCAAGGTGCAGGAGGAGAGCAACAACTGCTGAGGCACTCACCTGGCCTACCCGCCCTAAATCAAACCAGATGAACCAGAGGCAGTTGTAGGGAGAATGTGGTGAAGGTGCCTCTCTAGGGAAACCACTAAAGTCAATGGCTAACCATTATAGTGGAACACTAGAGCCAAAGGAGGTAACTTTTTCCATCCTTCACCGCTAGTCTTAAATTCTACACCAGGAGCTGCTGTTGCATAGCAGGCAGCTAAAGCCAAGCCCGGGGCGAGAACATTTCCAGCTATGGGCCAGGTGAGAAGGATCCCACCCCAAGCTGGACACGCTCCAGATGTGGACTAAATGCAGAGCGAGACCATTGGCTGCAGGAACCCTGCACCAGAACAGAATGGCTGGCATGCCCCAGAAATTGATTGAGAGCTGAAAAGCTAGTGAGCTGAATGAGCACGTTGTGCTGAGATCGTAACGAGCATTGAGTGCTGAGACCTTGCAAGGTCGAATGCAGATTGAGTGCAGCAGAATCCCAGAGACTGAAGCTGAGGGATGGCAGTAGGAATGAAGCAATGGTTTGAGTAAGCAAGGAGCAACGGTTGCGTAAGCAAGTGTGGACCTGCACGTAGGTCAGTAAGTAGTAGTAGTGAAAGGTGGACCTGCACGGAGGTGTGCATAACATACTGTATTGCATTAACAGCACTGAATTGGGGGCAAGCCAGCCAGACATGAATAGCCAAATCAAGGTGACAAATACTCTGAGGATTTTTCGGCGGTGAGGCAATTTTAGTATCAAAGCTATATTAACAGCCTCAGCAGGAGCTTAGTTGGCTGACCTCAGAGTTGTAACTGCAATAAAACATGGAGACAATGCTTGAAAGCAGGTATAGCCAGGCAGTGCAATGAAGCTGCAAGTAGAATGAGAGCAGGAATGAGCAGTACAGCTAGGGTCAGAGTAAACTGTGTCAGGTGAAAATAATTGAGTATGTAACATGGAGCAGCTATGGCTGAGCTGAAACACACAGATAATGATTGCAGTTGCATTGTAGTAGTTTAAGCGTGGTGAGCACAGTGTAAAAACACAAGCATTGGGTACAATAGTAATCAAAGTAAACAGCAGCAGTGGCTACAGCTGTAGGTAACTGAAAGCAGTAGCAGGAGCCCTGAGTAGCAGTATGCTAGGAGCTTAGAAACAGAGCCATCCCCCACAAAAAAGGAAGGAAGCACACACAGCTGAAGGTAAAATACAAACCAGAAGCAGGAGAATAAACCCAGAAGCCCAGCAGAGACAAGCAGGAGTAGCAAAGGGGGGGGGCAGCCAGCCAGGGAGGCCCAAGCAGCTCAGAGGACAAACCGACAGAGCCTTTGGCTGCAAAGGAAAAATGCTTCACAATGAGGCTGAGAGGAACTGCTTATATAGCTCAGGAAGTGCGAGTGGCTGGCTGCTTGGCCACTGAACTCCACGCAAAGCCTTTCCAATTGAATGTGAGAAGGAAATTTCAAATAAGTGGACTGCACACTTCTAGTAAGGATATAACCTTGAATGCTGCCCAGGAGGCAGCTGTTCTCCAGGAAGTAGGCCCTAAGGACGAGAAGGGCTGAATGCCAGCCTTGCTGTACCAGACCTGAAAGAAAAAATTACTTACCATAGTAATGCTGTTTCTCCTAATGAAGTCTTGCTGTATTCTGACAATATGCAGTTAGACCAACCGGTTCAACTGCCCCGGAGAACAAACAGTTAGCTCTGTGCAAAAGCATAGAATGTTGAGCTCGAGCTCAGTTTTCAAACAACTGTCCTCGGTACGTTCTAGTAACTGATCAGATTCTATGAAGCAAACTAGATATATATATATATATATATATATGTAATGGACAAAACTAAGCCTAAAGAGGTCCCCTACAGGGGCAACATAAGCAAAACACAAAAAGGTATGTATAAGACTCAAGTCACAGATGCCCAAAGAAAACCAATACTTACTAATGGTTTAAGTCATAACGTTGCTGCAGGAGAGCCACCCTTCCCCAGGTTGTGAAGGGGAGGTAGGGTGGGAGGTCAGAATACAGCAAGACTCCATTAGAAGAAACAACATTACTATGGTAAGAATTTTTTCTTCCAACAACTTGAAGTCTTGCTATATTCTGACAATATGCAGACTACCAAGCAGTGCCCCTTGGAGGTGGGCATAGAACCTATTTGGGAAATAGGCTCTGCAAGACTGCTGTGCCAAACCTGGCATTGCTCCTAGCCTGAATATCCAGACTGTAGTGTTTAGTGAATGTATGGACAGACTTCCAGGTGGCAGCCTTACATATCTCAAGCCACCACGGAGGCAGCAGTGCCTCTGGTAGAGTGGGCCCTAAGACGTGCTGGCGGTTCCTTACCCAACTTACTGTAGCAGAATTGGATACAGGCCACACTCCATCTGGCTATAGTCCTCTTTGCAGCTGGTCTGTCCTGACCAACTTCACCATAGGTAAGAAAAAGTTGGGAATAATCATTCCTTAGCTCCTTTGTGCTGACCATGTAATAGCTAATAGCTCTTTTTACATCCAGGCTATGCAGCCTGCGTTCACCTGAACTAGAGTGATCTGAAAATACTACAAGCAAGGTAATGGATTGGTTAAGATGAAAATCAGAAACCACCTTAGGGAGGAACTTCCTATTAGTTTGGAGCACAGTCTTATCCCTGTGGGGTATGATATAGCTAGGCTCCACAGACAAGGCATGAAGCTCACTGATTCTTCTAGCAGAGGTGACAGCCACTAGAAAAACATAGATACATAGATACATAGACAGTGTCGGCAGATAAGGGCCTATGGCCCACCCAGTCTGCCCATTTAAGTTTGTAAGTCTTCCAAGTGAGAAACAGTTTTCCAAGTGAAAAACAACTTGAGTTCTGATGAAAACATAGGTTCGAAAGGAGGCTGCATAAGTTGACCTATGCATATGTTCAGGTCCCATGCAGGGGTAGGATCCCTATGTGGGGGATGAAGATGCAACAACCCTTTGAAAAACTTTTTGAAAATTGGGTGTGCAGCCAGAGAAGTGGCCTTCCCTGCTGAAAGATAAGCAGAGACAGCAGAGAGGTGTACCTTCAGGGTACATGGCTGTAAACGCAAAGACTGAAGGTGGACCAGATAGTTCAGAAGTTCTGGTAATCCAGCTTGCTGTGGATCCAGATCTTTCTGGATGCACCAGATAGAAAATCTTTTCCACTTAGAGGAATAGGTTTTTCTGGAACCCTTCAGAATATCCAAGACAGATTGAGACAGTTGTAAATCTGCATATTCTAGGTCTTCGTGAGCCAAGCTCTGATGTGAAGAGACTGAAGATAGGGGTACATTATCCTGCCCTAAGAGGATGTCAGCAGGTTGTACCTCCTGGGTAGAGAAATTGGCTTAGTCATTGACAGTGACAGCAGCACTGAGTACCATGGCTGTCTGGCCCAGTATGGGGCTATGAGAAGCATTGTGACAGACTGACACCTCAGCCTGACCAAGACTCTGGCTAGCAAAGGAAAAGGGGTAAGGCATAAAGGAACCTGTTTGACCAGTCCAGGAGGAGAGTATCCAGTGGCAGTGGGCCCTGGAGTGGGGGCCTGCAACAATACAGTGGTAACTGGAGAATGTCTGGGGCTGTGAAGAGATCTATCTCTAGAACCCCCCCATCTCCTGAATACTGAGAGAAGGACCTGCCTGTTCAGGGTCCATTCGTGATGGCCCAGGCTGACCCTGCTGAGAGCATCTGCCAGTGCATTGTCCTCACCTGGCAAGTGAACTGCTAACGGTGACATGTTGAGAGAATATGCCAGTTTCTAAATCTTCATGGACTCTGTGCACAGCAGAGAGGATCTTGCTCCCCCCTGCTTATTGATGTAGTACATGGTGGTGGTACTCTCTGTCCTGATATGCACCACCTTGCCCTGTAAGAGATTGGCAAACTCCTGAATAGTCAGGAACACTGCCCTGAGCTCCAGAAGACTGATGTGCAAGAGAGATTCCTGAGGGAGCCATGTACCATGTGCTGTGTGATCCCCTAGATGGGCACCCCAGCCCAGGAGAGAAGCATCCGTTGTCAGCACCATAGAGGATACCTGAGGGAGAAAGGGAACCCCCACTCTGAGGTTGTCCATCTCCTGCCACCACTGAAGAGCTAACAGAAGGGTGGGAGATACTGGAATTTCAGATGGAACTGAATGTCCCTAATCTGGAACCTGGCCTCCAGGACCACAGCTGTGGTGGAGGCCATGTGTTCTAAGAGCTGTAGAAAGTACCTTGCTGGCTGAGGAACTCGAACATGGAAAGATTTCGCTAAATCTACAAGAGTCTGCACCCTTGCAGAGGGCAAGAAGAACAAAATTACTCACCTTAGTAATTATGTTTCTTCTATTGGAGTCTTGCTGTATTCTGACAAGTGCAGTTAGCCCCAGCCTTTAAACTGCCCCGGAGAACAAAGGGTTAAACTTTCTATGCAGAGCATAGAATGCTGAGCTAGAGCTCCGCTGATGTCTCTGTCTGTTTCCCTTTGAAATCTAACCATCAGATTCTTACGAGCAAAACTCTAATAGGTATTCTATGTGGAAATTGTAAAATTTTTAATAGCCAACTGGCAACAAAAAGTTTTGGATCCCCAAAGGAGGACTCAAGTCAGGAAACCCAAAACTCAAAAACCAAACCAAACAAGAATAGTAATAAAACAACACCCAAACAAAGAAGAGAGTGTAAAAAGAACACTCCTGAGGTGCAACACTGTACCTGCCCACCCACTTCCCAAAACCAGGTTCTGAGAGGGGAGGCAGGGAGGGAGGTCACAATACAGCAAGACTCAAATAGAAGAAACATAATTACTAAGGTGAGTAATTTTTTCTTCAAACAACTTGAAGTCTTGCTGTATTCTGACAAGTGCAGACTACCAAGCAGTACCTCCATGGAGGAGGGACAGAACCTACTTTGGAAATAGGCTCTGAAGCACTGCTGTGCCAAACCGAGCATCACTCCTAGCCTGGATATCCAGAGAGTAATGCTTGGCAAAGGTATGAACTGTTTTCCAGGTGGCTGCTTGACAAGTTTCTAAGAGAGGGATATCCCTGGCAGCAGCCAGGGAAGCAGCTGTACCTCCTGTAGAGTGAGCTTTCAGGCCAGAGGGTGGAATTTTTCCCAGTTTTTCATAGCAGAATTGAATACAAGACACAATCCACCTGGCAATCGTTCTCTTGGTGGCAGGTTTGCCCTTTCCCACTTCTCCATTAGTGTGGAACAACTGGAGGGAGTAAAACCTGTGACCCTTGGTACGCTCTATGTAGTACCTAAGGGCTCTTTTAACATTTAAACTGTGTAGCCTCCTCTCTCCTGAGGAAGAATGATCAGTGAAGAAAACAGGGAGAGACATAGACTGATTCAAATGGAAGTCTGAAAGCACTTT
Source organism: Neoceratodus forsteri (assembly GCA_016271365.2). Lineage (NCBI taxonomy): Eukaryota > Metazoa > Chordata > Ceratodontiformes > Ceratodontidae > Neoceratodus > Neoceratodus forsteri. The sequence continues at coordinate 55,051,784 of JADMNL010000026.1, forward strand.
AGGCAAGAACCTTCTATTAGTTCTAAGGACCACTTTATCCCTGTGAAAGGAGATAAAATCAGGTTCCACTGACAGGGCCTGCAATTCACTGATACGCCTGGCAGAGGTAATGGCTACCAAGAAATGAAAATTACGTACCTACCGTAATTCTTGATCTTCTTGGATGAGTCTCCACCACTCATTCACACTATTGGGATCTGCGCCGGAGGCACTAGGACCCATCGGGAGCAAACTTCTGCTGGAGGGTCGGCGCCAGAGATGGCGCCGCGAGGAATGGCGCTGCGAGCCCTAGTTCGTGCAGTAACGACTATCTCGGCATCGACCCTCCAACCGCCTCAGTACCTTTTTTATCAAGGAGGTGCAGCGTAACTAACCTAGAAGGGTAGCCTTACCTAAAAACCGGACATAAGATAGTCCGGGCAACCCGTGTAAGCGGGGTCAATAAAGAAGTCTTCACGGCCTAAAGATTTGAGGGAGTGAAGATCAACAAGAAAGGTGAGCTCGGGGGATGGAGGGTGGGCGTAGAATGAGTGGTGGAGACTCGTCCAAGAAGATCAAGAATTACGGTAGGTACGTAATTTTCATATCTTTCTGGACATAAGTCTCCACCACTCATTCACACTATTGGAAGAGTACTGAGCTAATAATCCCCCGAGAGGGCGGCAGGAGAGACCAAGAGCTCACGTTTTTGGACAGAAGTCCATTGAGGATGGCTCTGCCAAAGGAAGAATGTCGCTGGCATGGACATCTAGTGCATAATGTTTAGCAGTATGCACTGAGCTCCAGGTGGCCACATTGCAGATGTCTGCAATGGGCACGTTGCGGATTTCCGCTAGGGATGCCGCAACCGCTCTGGTAGAGTGAGCGTAAACTCTACCCTCCAACTTAACCTGCGCCATGGAATAGCAGTGACGAAGGCACGCCACTAGCCATGATGAAATACATCTGATAGCGACAGGTTGACCCAGCCGGGTCTCACTGAAGGAAACGAACAGTTGCTGAGCTTTTCGAAAATCCTTGGTTCTATCTAGATAGAAACGCAAGGCCCTCTTAACATCCAAAGAATGAAGAGAACGTTACCCTTCATTTTGGAAGTCCGCAAAATAAGAGGGGAAGGACCAAAGGTTGGTTTAGATGAAATTCTGACACAACCTTAGGAAGAAATTTAGGATGAGTACAAAGAACTACTTTGTCCTTATGGAACACAGTATACGGAGGGTCTGTGGCCAGGGCATGTATCTCAGAGACCCTGTGGGCTGAGGTAATGGCCACTAGGAAGGCAGTCTTCCAGGTGAGAAATTTTAGCTCACAGGTAGCCAGAGGTTCGAAAGGTTTCAGAGTGAGCATGTCTAGCACAAGATTAATGTCCCAGGCTGCAACTGGACGTTTTGTAGGAGGTCTGGTATGCAGAATCCCCTTAAGAAACCTCTTAACCATAGGTAACTGAGCTAGAGTTAGGGAAATAACGGGCTCATGATACGCTGAAATGGCACTAAGATGAACTTTGACTGTAGAGTACTGCAGACCCGAATTCGAGAGGTCCAAAAGGTACTCCAAAACCTTATCTGGTGGACAGGAAAAGGGATTCAAAGAGGACTTTGCACACCAGAGCGAAAAACGCTTCCACTTGGCTGTGTAAGTTTTCCGAGTGGCTGGCTTCCGTGCAGCCAGAAGAATATCTGAAACTCTTCGAGAGACATTGAACCGGTTTACTTCGACCTCTTCAGGAGCCAAGCATGAAGGTGAAGTGATCTCAGGTTGGGATGGACCACCGGTCCCTGAGTCAAAAGGTTCATCTGTAGGGGAAGTGGTCTCGGAGGAACTGCCAACATATTGTTGAGCAGTGGAAACCACAGCTGTTGAGGCCAAAAGGGAGCAATGAAAATCATTTTGTCTCCCTGGGATTCGAACTTGAGGAGTACCCTCTGAATTAGAGGAAGAGGCAGAAAGGCGTAAAGAAAGCGTTTTGTCCACCGCAGCCTGAACGCATCCTGACAGAAAATGCCAGGCTCTGGATTTCTGGAGCAGAAGAGAGGCAGTTTTGTGTTGAGTGGGGATGCAAAAAGGTCCAGGTCTGGAGTTCCCCACTCTTCGAATAGAGAATGAACTATGGTTGAGTCGAGAGACCACTCGTGAGGATCTGTCTCTGTTCTGCTGAGACGGTCTGCCAGTTCGTTCTGAACACCCCTGGCAGATACACCGCTTGAATTAGAGCCTCGTACTCCAAGCATCATTCCCATACCCTCATTGCTTCTCTGCATAAGGGATAGGAGTGAGCCCCGCCCTGCTTGTTGATGTAATACATCACTGCTTTGTTGTCCGTTTGAAGGAGAATGTTCTTGTGACACAGAATGTCCTTCAAAGCTTGGACCACATAAAGGACGGCTCTCATTTCTAGGACATTTATGTGGAGCTGGGACTCGACTTGAGTCCACGCACCTAGAGTGTGGAGAGCCTGATAGTGAGCTCCCCACCCCGTTAGGGATGCGTCCATGGTAATGGAGATCTGATGGTCCAGAGGAGCAAAGGGATACCCTCCAGGAGATTGCTTTCTTGAGACCACCAGGTGAGTGACCTCCTTAAAGGTTCTGTCACCTTGATGAGATAGGAATGCGGGTGAGTGGTTGGGGACCACTGAGTACTGAGCATCCACTGGGTGGTTCTCATGTGCAGACGTGCTAGGGGTACAGTGAACACCGAGGATGCCATGAGGCCTAGCATCCGTTGCATCGAGAGAGCTGTAACTGAGCTGTTTTCCTCAATGTGACGGGCCATCTGAAGGATATCATTCCTCCTGTCTTCTGGAAGAAAAGCCTTCGCACAGGAGGTGTCCAGAAGAGTCCCTATAAAAAGGAGCCTCTGGGAGGGCTGCAGTTGCGATTTCTTGAGGTTCAGCAGCACTCCCATGGACGTAAGGAAGCGCGAGGCCGTCTCCACGGCGTCCAGAGTCCCTTGCCTGGAAGGACTTGCTAGAAGCAAATCATCCAGATAAGGAAACACCTGAATTCTGACCTTTCTGAGGTGCGCTGCGAGAACTGCACAACATTTTGTAAAAACTCGTGGCGCCGAGGATAGCCCAAAGGGCAGGACTCTAAACTGATAGTGCTGTCCCAGAGCCACAAACCTCAGGAATTTGTGATGCCTCGGGTGAACAGGAATGTGCTGGTAAGCATCCTGCATATCTAGGGTGGCTAACCAGTCGTGTTGGTGGAGCAGAGGTAACAGGGTACCTAGAGAAATCATTTTGAATTTCTCCTTGGGGAGAAATTTGTTTAGCTCTGAGATCTAGAATGGGGCATTCCACCGGACTTCTTTGGAACCAGAAAGTAATGGGAGTAAACCCTTGTTTCGTTGGTGCAGTGGCACCACTTCTACTGCCCTGTTGTTCAAGGCCCGAATCTCGTGGCGGAAGGTCTGACTGAAGGTTGACAGCCTGGGCTGTCATTGAGGGGACTTATCCCAGGGTCTCCACCAGATTGGAGTGAATACCTCACGATTATCTGAAGGACCCATTTGTCTGAGGTTATGGACTCCACTGGTTGTAGAAGTGCATCAGACGACCTCCCACCAGAGAGGAAAGTCCACCCGGGCAGCTGAGATGGAACTCGCCGCAACTATAGGTAGCGCTGGGGCTTTGGGCCCTTGCGCTCTGTTGCACCTTCTTTGAGGTTGGGCAGGTGGTTCTTATGGAAACTTTCTCTGCCTCTGCCTCGAAAGGACTGGCGATATGAAACTGTCGCTTACTGGCATGCCATCGAGAGGGGACAGGAGGGGCCAAGCCAACTAATGGCTGACCTAGTCTTTTGTGTAGCTTCTAGAGCTTGCTCTACCTGAGGACCAAAAGATATGCACCATCAGGGCAATGCTATCACCTGCTGCTGCGCTGGCCATCTGTAAAGCCCGTGCGCAGCCAGGAATGACGCCGAGCAAATACCAGCAGCCGCTGAATGGGAAGCAGTGTCAAAAGCATCCATGGCTGCTTTAACCTGCTGGTTATTAGATTCAATACCTCTGGTAATGGTTTGAAGAAGCTCTGGCTTTAAATCCGACTCCGGTAGGGCTTCAACCATCTGTTTAATAGAATGCCACAGGATATACTCATATTGAGAAAAATAGCCTTGGTAACTGGCAATACGCATACTTAGAGTAGAAGCAGCAAAGACTCTCTTACCTAAGGTGTCTATTTTATGAGATTCTTTGTTAATAGGTCGAGCTGTAGTAGCTTGAGGAAGAACGACCTTATCATTCTCTGCCAGGACTACAATAGGATCCACAAAGGCTTGAGATGCCAAAATGGGACGATCCTTGGGGGCTGAATATTTCCTATCAATGGATTTAGCCACCGAAGGGGTGAGAGCAGGATTATTCCAAACCATTTGAGACAGCGTCTCGAATGAAGGCTGAATCGGAGGAGTCAAATCCGTAGGGATCTCCGAGGCATGAAGATATTGGAGTCTCAACAATTTCCCAGGATTGATGTCTGTAGTCTGGAGAGAAAGTGTGGAACTCAGATTTTTCAAGAGACTTAAAGGATAGGTCCTCGACCACAGGCTCTGTAGCAGTAATAGATCCTGCTTCGTCCACTTCATCACCCAACCGAAGGTCTGGGTCAGGCCCAACGTCATCTCCTGACAGTCCAGGAGGGACTGTATGGACAGGAAAGGAATGAAATTAAGAAGAGGAGGAAGAAGGAAACAAGTGAAAAGAGGAGTCCCCGAGAGCCGCTGGCGCCGAGGGGGTGCACGGCACCGAGAATGACGCCGTGAGGCCATGCGGCGCCGAAAACGGTGCCGAAAACCCGCACGGCACCAAGGAGCCGCACGGTGCTGAGGACGGCGCCGAGAACGGTGCCAAGCGCAGCATCGACACCGAGGACGGCGCCGAGAGGCCACATGATGCCGAGGGTGCCGAAAACAGTCCCAGACTCCGAAAAACAGGTTTTGAAGGAAGAAGAGCAGGAGATAAGGGCATCGGTGTGGCCCCCTGCGCCGCAGCCATGTGACGGGGGGAAACACCTAAGCACGGAGTCAACGGCACCGAAGAAGCTGCCGCGTAACCAGGAAGGTCCAACCGCCTCACCTGGTCGCTCAGAGAGCCCAAGGGTCCACGAGCCACTGCCAGGTAGCCGAACCAACCTCCGAGCCCATTGCTCCATAAGAGCGCCCACTGATGAAACTGCTCATCTGAAGACCTACCTGTGGGCGGGTAGGGCTCGATATCGGGCCGCCGGCTACCAGGAGCAGAGGTTGGTGACTCCGAAGGAGAAGACCGGCAACTAGCCCCGATAACTGAGCGCCTAGCGCGACACATATCAGAGGGCCACTCGAGTGATGCCTTCTCTTTAGACCTGCAGGCCAAAGAAGAGCTCGAGGCCGAACGGTGCCGAGAGTGCGACCGTTCATTTTTATGCTTCCGGGGTGACCGCCCATCCCCCCGGGCATTGGACTGACCGTTGTCAGACCCTCCCTCCTGAGAAGGCGGCAGACTGGACCCAGCCCCACTGACTGAACAGCTTTCATACGAAGTCTCCCTACCGTCACCTGACCTGCTCATGGTCGACTCCGTCAAGGTAGGCTGAGACTTCTTTATTGTATTTAAAAATAAGAATAAATTTAAGCGATACTGTATCGAGATAATACAAAATAATAAAAACTGAAAACTATGCTGCTAGTTTGAAGTTTGACTCCCGATAGGCGAGCGACGTTCGTCACTGAAGTGCACTCGACGGCGGGAAAAAAGGAACTGAGGCGGTTGGAGGGTCGACGCCGAGATAGTCATTACCGCACGAGCTAGGGCTCGCAGCGCCGTTCCTCGCAGCGCCTTCTCTGGCGCCGACCCTCCAGCAAAAGTTTGCTCCCGATGGGTCCTAGTGCCTCCAGCGCAGATCCCAATAGTGTGAATGAGTGGTGGAGACATGTCCAGGAAGATCACAGTTTTCCAAGTCAAGTACTTAAGCTCTGCTGAGGACATAGGCTCAAAAGGAGGTTGCATAAGCTGAGCAATGCAAACATTCAAATCCCAGGCAGGGCAGGGTCTCTAAAGGGAGGATTGGTGTGAAGCAATCCTTTAAAAAATTTACAGAACACAGGATAAGATGGTAGTGAGGAAGACTTTCCCACTGACAGAAAAGCAGAAACAGCTGACAAGTGTACCTTGAGAGTAGCTGGTCTGAGGCCTAGGCCATTAAGATGGACCATATAATCCAGAAACGTAGGCAATTCAGCAGTGTTTGGAGAAATATGCTTCTTGGAACACCGAAAGCTGAATCTTTTCCATTTGGAGTTATAAGTCTTTCTGGTGGAGGGCTTTTGAGCAGCTTTGAGAATATCCAGAACCCCTGAGAAAGATGCAAATCTGCAAACTCTAACTCTTCAAGAGCCATGCCTTGAGATTGAGAGACTGAAGACTGGGGTACCAAATCCTCTCCTGAGAGGATGTTAACAGGTTGTAATTCCTGGGAAGAAACAGGGAAAGATGGACTGCTAGGGACAACAGCAGGGGTTACCAAGGCTATCTGGCCCAATCTGGAGCAAACAGAATCACTTTACAAGGTTAAGACCTTATCTTGACTAGAACTTTGAACAGTAGTGGGAAGGAAGGGAAGACATACAGAAATTTCCCTTCCCAATTCAAGAATAAGAGCATCTAGGGGGACTGAGCCTAAGACTGGGGGTCTGCAACAAAAGAGAGGGAGTTGGTGATTGTCTGGGGCTGCAAAGAGATCTATCTCTGGAGTGCCCCACCTTGAAAAAATCACTTTCAACACCTGAGGGTCCAGGGACCATTCATGATGTCCCTGAGAGATCCTGCTCAGTGCATCTGCTAGCACATTGTCCTTCCCTGGAAGGTGAACTGCTATCAGAGAGGTTTGCAGGGAATAAGCCAGGGACCACAATTTCATGGCTTCCGTGCACAAGGCTGTGGACCGAGTGCCTCCCTGCTTGTTGATGTACCACATGGTGGTGGTGTTGTCTGTTCTGACCTGAACCACCTTGTTCTGCACTGACAGAGAGAAAGCTTTTAGGGCCTGAAAAACTGCCCTGAGTTCTAGGAGATTGATATGGAGAAGGGATTCTTGGGGGGACCACAGTCTCTGGGTAGTCAGGGCCCCCAGATGGGCTCCCCAGCCCAGAAGGGAAGCAGCTGTGGTAAGGACCAGTGAATGAGAATGGGCAGCAAATGGGACCCCTTGTCTTAAATTGTCCTGATCCTGCCACCATTGAAGGGCCTGGATCAAGGTCAGAGTCACTGGGATCAGTTTGGTAAGGGAATCCTTCCTCTGAGACCAAAAAGCCCTCAGATAGAACTGAATATCCCTCATCTGGAATCTTGCCCCTTGGACCACTGCTGTTGAAGCTGCCATGCAGCCCAAGAGCTGGAGGAAATGCCTTGCTGGTTGAGATACATGAAAGGTGAAGGAACAGGCTAGTTCTATAAGAACCCTTGCTCTTTCCAGGGGAAGAAAAGCTCTTGCTCTGACTGTGTCCAGTTCTGCCCCTATAAAGGTAAGAAGCTGGACTGGTTCGAGAACTGACTTGGGAAGGTTGAGAAGAAATCCTAGAGAAGTGAGCACTTACTGGGTCACTTGCAGGTGAGACTTGACTTGGTCTGGAGACTGACCCACTATTAGCCAATCATCCAGATATGGAAAAATGGAAATATTTTGCCTTCTTTGAAAGGCAACTACTACTGCCAGGCATTATGTGAAAACCCTTGGGGCTGAGACTAGGCCAAAGGGCATTGCTCTGAACTGATAGTGGCCTGAGGGAAACTCAACCTGAGGTACTTTCTGTGGGAGCACCTGATGGGAATGTGAAAATAGGCATCTTTGGGGTCCAGGGAGGCTAGCCAGTCCCCTGGCCTTAGACAGGGAAGGATTATTCCCAGAGTTACCATCTTGAACTTTGGTTTTAGAAGATGTTTGTTTAGGTATCTTAAGTCTAGGATGGGTCGCCACTCTCCTGTCTTTTTTGGGGTAAAGAAGTATCTGGGGTACAGACCTTTGCCCGGGTGTAGGGTAGGTGCTCTCTCTATGGCTTTTAAGGCCAGCAGAGATGAAACCTCTGCCTCTAGGGCAAGGGTTTCCGAGAGATTTGCAGGTAGAAAAGACCTGGCTCTCATCTTTGGAAATTTTCTGAAGCTGAGAACCAGTCCCTGGCTTACTACTTCCAGGACCCACTTGTCTGATGTAATAGGCATCCAGTCTTGGACAAAGTAAGCCAGCCTGCCCCCTACTGGAATAGAAGAGTCGACCCAGGCAGGCCCATCCAGGTGTCTGCTCGGCAGGGGCCTTAGGCTGAGGAGTGGATGCAGCCCTGCTCATCCCTCTTCTGCCTCTCCCTCTGAAAAACCCCATCTGTGAAAAGGGAGAAGAGGCTTGTGCTTGGTAAAAAGGCCTATGAAAAGGCGTGCCCCTGCCCCTGGACTGCTGCCTTTGAGGAGTTGCCTGCCTCTCCTTGGCCTGAGCACTCCTGTAGGTGGTCCTGTACTCATCCATTTTCTTCATGTAATTCTCTGTCTGCTCCCCAAACAAAGAATTACCCACTACAGGAAAATCCATAGCCTTAGCTTGGGTATCCTGCGAGAGGCTAGTACATCTGAGCCAAGCCATTCTCCAAAGAGCCACAGATGTCGCCATGACTCTTGATGATACATCATTGAAGTCCACAGCAGCATGAAACTGAACTTTAGATGCCTCAATCCCATCTGCAGCCACCGCCTCCAGCTCCTTGGCTAGCTGGGGGGAGGCCTGTTTAGCCAGTGCCAGTACAGTTTCCCACCTGGACTTCTGGTACCTGGCTGTACAGGCCATATAATTCACTTGTCTGAGTCCCAAGGAAGATGCCATGTACAACTTTTTTGCCATGGCACCAATCTTCCTGGAGTCTGTCTGGGGGGTGTGAAGCCAAGGGAATGCTTGCCTTATCACAGGCAGCAGCCTGCACAACCCCTGCATGACTGCATTGCTGATATAAAAACTCCATATCTGAGCCCGAGAGTGTATACCTCTTGTCCATTCTTCTGTCCATTGGAGGTATAGAATTAGGAGACTTCAGAATTTTTTGTGTCTGTTTCCCAAAAGATTTATGGAGGGGAATAGACAGTCTCCTGGACTCTGGGATGTCCATCATTTCTACATAATCAGGCTCCTCCTGATCCTCCATTGCCTCTTCCATAGGAAGCTGAAGGGTCTCAGCCACCTTTCTGTAGAACATAAAGTGGGAAGGGGACTCAGAAAGCCTAGGAGGGCATACACCTGAAGGTCTGTCTGGGGAGATGTCCAGTTCCACAGGCACATCTAGACTTTCACCATCACCATCATCATCATCGTCATCTTCAAACTCTCCTTCCTCCTCAAACTCCAGTTCATAGGCCGGCCCATTGGCGCAGCGGTGGGATTTCTGCTTGCGACGCCGGCGACCCGGATTCGGGAACAGACCCGAGTTGTCGGAGGGCCGGCCAGGGGGAGAGGGATGGAACTTCCTATGGACTGCTCTCCTTCTCCGGGGGGAGGTTGGGGGCAGCATCCAGAGCGCTGAGGACTCCTGGCGGAGGCCGGGGCTCTCGCTGCTGCGCTCACTTGGGGGAGGTGGGCGGACGCTGGCGTCATTGCATGTCCCTGCCTCCGGAGGAAAACTCAAGGAAAAAGAGGGAGGGGAGATCCTCCGTCTAGGTGAAGCCTCCCCGGGCTTCAATTCACCCCTGCCGCAGCACTCCCAACTAGTTACTGGTTCTGCGGCACTGGAATTAGGGGAACCAGTGCCGTGGCCCCACCCTCCAGGGGGGTAAGCCTCGGATGACCGGGAGGGGCGGCAAATAAGCAGGTGGTGGAAGCTCCGGGAGCCGTGACTAGGCAGATGAGCGACGGAGGACCCCCCAGGAAAAAAGGAAAAAAAAAACCTCCGGTTCATAAAACTCTTCAGGGGCATAGTCATGAACTGGGGGAACCGACCGAACCGAGCCCCTGCCAAAAGGTGCCGGATCGGTCGGAACCGGGTGAAGCGATTCCACAATCCGAATCGCTCTGGCTATTTCTTCGGCGGACAGAACATGGGACTTCTGGATCCGAACCAGACGATTTTTCTTTGCACTTTCTTTTAGTCAGAACCGACCCCTCGCGATCAGCTCTCCTTTTGCCCAAAGAAGTATCGCCCTGGTCAGAGGGCACTCCTTCTGGTTCGGTAGGAACCGAACCGGGCTGCCCATCCGGGTCAGCGGACTTCTCGGCCTCCTTTTCCCTCAGTCTACCTAATCTCTTTTCAAGGGTAGATTTGGTAAAATGTTTGCAAATTTGGCAGCCTGAATCGAGGTGTTCAAACCCCAGACAATAAACACAGGTGATGTGGGGACTGGCCTTGGCAAAGACCTCCCCACACTCACTGCAGTGTTGAAACCCAGTGGGCCCGTTTTTTTTCTTGGGTTTCTCAGACATGGCCAACCTAACCAAACTTACCCTTTTTTTGGCAACCGCCAGGCAAGACTCTCTTATCGGTTCCTAACCATGTCACGGGTCTTGGAAAAAAACGGATAAAAACACGTTTTTTTTCAGAACCGATAAGGACCGGTAACCACACACTAAAGTTAACACAAGAATTTAAACAAATGATCGGTTCAGCCGAACCTATCCACACTTTTTACAAGTTCCACACAGAAATACAGTACAAAAACCTATCTAGTACTCACGGTACCACAGACAGAGACTGACCCGACTATGCGGAATAATTTTTCGGTTAGAAACCGACAAAAAAAACGACACTTCAACCGACTTTTGAACCGAGCTGCAGGAGAAATCTCCGGAGCGACTGTTCAGTAAGGCAGAGTAAAGAATCTGACGGTTAGATTTCAAAGGGAAACAGACAGAGACATGAACCGAGCTCGAGCTCAGCATTCTATGCTCTGCATAGAAAGTTTAACCCTTTGTTCTCTGGGGCAGTTTAAAGGCTGGGGCTAACTGCTAGGGTTGCCACCTTTGGATGACACCGGATCCTAGGCTCCGCCCCTAGCCCCACCCCTTTCATGACTCATCATGCATTGTTCCTCCTTGAAGGCCATTTGTTATATCAATAAAATACCACACTTAAAGCAGCATAGATACATAGACAGTGTCGGCAGATAAGGGCCTATGGCCCACCTAGTCTGCCCATTTGAGCTTGTAAGTTCAGTTTGTTTTCCTAGAAGTCTATTTCCCCTTACCCCTGACCTCTAGAATTCCTTTATGTCTATCCCATGCATTCTTAAATCCCGTGATTGTTTCAGCCCCCACCACTTCCTCTGGCAGGGTGTTCCACTTGTCCACCACCCGTTCTGTGAAGAAATTCTTTCTCATGTTTCCTCTGAATCGTCCTCCCTCCAACTTCATCCCATGCCCTCTAGTCCTGAAACATCTTTTTCGCTAAAATAGTGTTTTCCTGCACCCTGTTCCTCCCTGTAAGATACTTGTATGTCTCTATCATATCCCCTCTCTCCCTCCTCTCCTCCAGGGAGTACATGTTCAGTTCCTTCAACCTGTCTTCATAGGACTTGTGATGCAACCCATGCACCATCTTTGTTGCCCTCCTCTGAACCTTCTCTACCCTGTCTATGTCCTTACGTAGGTATGGTCTCCAGAACTGTACACTGTACTCCAGGTGGGGCCTCACTAGTGTCTTGTATAGCGGAATTATGACCTCCCTTTTCCTGCTGGTGATGCCCCTGCCTATACATCCCAGCATCCTATTTGCTTTACCTGATGTCTTGTCACACTGTTTCCCTACCTTGAGGTCATCAGAGATGACAACCCCAAGATCCCTTTCCTGCTTGGTGCATGCTATATCCTCACCCCCAACTGATATATTGTGCCAGGGTTTTTGTGCCCCATATGCATTATCTTGCACTTCTTTGCATTGAATTTCAACTGCCAAACCCTTGACCATTCTTCAAGTTTCTGCAGGTCCCTTCTCATTCTGTCTACACCCTCTGGTGTGTCTACTCTGTTACAGAGCTTTGTGTCATCAGCGAACAGTGAAATTCTGCCTTCTAGGTCCTGTGCAATGTCACTGATGAAGATGTTGAATAGGACCGGTCCCAGCACTGATCCCTGTGGTACCCCACTGGTCACTCTTCCCTCTGTGGAGTGACAGCCATTTACCACCACCCTCTGTGTCCTGCCACCCAGCCAGTTACCTACCCACCACACTACTGTCCTGCCCACACCCATATTCCCCAGTTTGTGTAATAGTCTTCTATGTGGCACAGTGTCAAACGCCTTGCTGAAGTCCAGATAGGCCATGTCCACTGCCCTCCCCTGATCCACCTCCCTAGTCACTCAGTCAAAAAATTCAATGAGGTTGGTCTGACATCACCTCCCCCTGGTGAAACCATGCTGCCTTGGGTCCTGTAGTCCATTGACAACCAGATGTTCCACCAATCTCTTCTTCAGTAGTGCTTCCATGATCTTTCCCACTACCGAGGTGAGGCTGACTGGTCTGTAGTTCCTGCTTCCTCTTTGTTCCCACTTTTGTATAAGGGGACTACATCTGCTGTCCTCCAGTCTTTGGGTACCTCCCTGTTTCCAGTGATTGGCTGAACAGGATAGCCAGAGGTTCAGCCACCACCTCTCTTAGTTCTTTAAGGACCCTGGGGTGCACCCCATCTGGCCCCATTGCTTTATCAGATCTTATTACTTCCAGTTCCTTCAGGACCCTTTCTCGTGTAAAGGGACTCGTGTCCATTTCTGCACCATTTTCACCCCTTGTACTCCCTTCAGACCCATTACCCCCCTCTTCCTTAGTAAAGACTAAGCAGAAATACCTGTTCAATATGTCAGCCTTACTGTTGCCATCCTCCACGCGGCTCCCATCCTCCCCCTTCAGTCTCACTATCCCTTCCTTTGTCTTTCTTTTTTCACTTATGTACCTGTAAAAGGTTTTGTCCCCTTTACCCACTGATTTTGCAATGTGTTCTTCTGTCTGAGCTTTGGCTTCCCTTACTGACTTCCCTGCCTCCCTTTGTTTCTCCTGGTACTTCTCCCTATCCCCTTCTGCCTGTGTCTTTTGTATTGCCTGAATGCAATCTTTTGGCTTTCACTTTCTTTGCTACCTCTTTGGAAAACCATAATGGTCTCCTCTTCCTTTTCCTCTTGCTAACCTGATTAATGCATAATTCTGTTGTTCTCATAATCCCATTTTAAATACTGCCCACTGTTCCTCAACCCCTGATTCCTGTCCCATTCCCTTAATGCCTCTTTCAAGTATCTCTCCATTTTCCCAAAGTCTGCCCCTAAAATCCAGGATACGTGTTTTGTGTGGTTTGGTTCTGCTCTTTCTGTGATTTCAAACCACAATGACTGGTGGTCACTGTTACCCAGGTGCTCCCCCACTGTTACCCCCATCACACTGTCCCTGTTTGTGAGCACAAGGTCCAGTATTGCCTTCTGCCAAGTTGGTTCCATGACCAGTTGCTTGAGGAAGGCACCCTGAAGGGAGTCCAGGATAAATCTGCTCCTAGTTGATGCTACTGCTGGGATGCTCCAGTCCACGTCTGGTATATTGAAGTCTCCAACCAGTACTACCTCATCCTTGTCTGCCATCCTTTGGATGGCTAGCATCAGCTATCTATCTGTTTCTTCCTCCTGGGCTGGTGGTCTATAGACCACACCTGTGCAGATGGCTGGCCCCATTTTCCTTTCCAGCTTAACCCACAGTATCTCTCCCCCATTTTGTTCCTCCTGGATCTGTGTGGCCCTTATGTCATTTTTCACATACAGTGCCACTCCTCCTCCCTTCCTGCCTGCTCTGTCTCTTCTGAATATGTTGTAGCCAGGTATGGCCATCTCCCAGTCATGGTTATCATTACACCAGGTTTCAGTGATGGCCACAATGTCCAGGTCTGACTGTACCATGACAGCCTCCAGATCTTCCATCTGTTGCTAAGGCTCCTGGCATTTGCACACATGGCTTTCCATGATTTGACCTCCTAGACTGCTTCACTGTTCTACTCCAGCCCCTTCCTTGGTTGTCATTTATCCCTGGTTCTCCTTGCTGTCTGCCCTTCTGCTGAATTTTGACCCTTTTCTGCTTATCCACCTTTTGGACACTAATCTCCATCTTTTGCACACTGCTTGCAGAGATAGCCACTCCTCTGGTTCACTGGTTCCACTACTAGCTGTGGGGGTGAGCAAGTAGGTACCATCCTTGCTGGCCTGCCACCCCCTTGCTAGTTTAAATGCTTGTCAATGTAGCATTTAAACTTATCATTGAGTGCTTGATTCCCTCCAGGATGGATGCAGGCCGTCAGGCTTGAACAAACCTCCATCCTCCAGGTGGGTCCCCAGTCACCAATGAATCCAAACCCTTTCTCACAGCACCAGTTCTTCAACCATGAGTTAAAGTTTCTGGTGCATGCACTCTATTCTCCTTGCCTCTCACAGGTAGTACTTCTGAGAAAGTGACAGAAGTAGCTACTTGCTTGAGACCCCTCCCAGTTTCCTAAACTCTTCCTGAACTTCCTTTGGCTCCCCATTTGCCAAGTCATTAGTACCTAGGTGGATAATGACATCCAGCTCACCCTCCGCCTTGCCTTCCCAGTGATCCCCAGTATCTTCCTTCCATCCCTCCATGCCGTGGCACCTGGTAGGCACCTCCTCCCTGTCCTCCCCCTCCTGTGTTCCTAGCTGGATCCCTCTTACGATGGAGTCCCCCACCAGGATTCGCTTCCTCCTCCTCTGGGGTCCACTGCTTTCCTCACTGAGGTCACCTCCTTGACTAACCTCCACATCCTTTCCTTCCACTTCCCTGGGTACCTCTATTTGGTTGTCCTCATTTGCCAGTGTGGCATATGAGTTATTGAGAGGAATAGGATCTGCAATGTGCCTCTGCCTGACTGCTCTAACCCTCCCTGAGCCCACTGTCATCCAAGTGCTCCTCGTTCTCGGCATCCTTTGAGGCAGCTGCATTGGACTGGGTGGTCCCTGGATAGGGGTGATGGTACTCCTGACCCAGTTTACTTCGCTCTGAGTCTGGCTACCTCATCCCGCAGTCCCAGAGATGCATGCAGATAGGGGAAGCACTTCAGTGTCCAGAAGGTTGCCTGAATATGGCTGCCCCACAGCCACTGCATTGCACCACTCCCACATTATACTGCAATTCCACTACGTGTCTGCTACTGAAGCTCTCTTAGTTCTCTTTTTATTTATTTACAGCACTAAAAATCCTGTAACCGATCCTCAAATATATATTTTTTTCTTAAGGAAAAAGAAACCAATAAATAAATAAATGAGTCAAAACACTTGTCGTGCTGAGGGTGGTCTTCTTCCCCCTTATGCCCCTCCTACTTCACACCTCTTACTATACCCTGTGTTTAGCTCCTGTCAATCAGATTTATCAGGGCATATTAAAGACAGCACAGAATTACACCACCACTATGTTTTAAATTTTCAACAGCCCAAAAACAATTATAAGTAAAGACAACACAGAAAGAAAGTATAGTGTCACTACCAGCCTACAATCTAAGTTTTAAAGAAAAATACCAATTACCAGTTACTCTGAAGCACTGAATTGAATATGTTTCCTTCCTTCACCTTCTGGCTTCTTCTGAGAAGATGAACCTCTGTTTGCTGCTTTAACTGTGACTAAGCCCCACCTCCAGTTATCACGTAGCTGAGGTCAGAGGCCAGACAATTAACACCCTTCACCCAGCTACAGGACAGTCAGACAAGCCAAGATAAAATTTGCAGCAATTAAAGACAGCACAGAATTACACCACCACTATGTTTTAAATTTTCAACAGCCCAAAAACAATTATAAGTAAAGACAACACAGAAAGAAAGTATAGTGTCACTACCAGCCTACAATCTAAGTTTAAAAGGAAAATACCAATTACCAGTTACTCTGAAGCACTGAATTGAATATGTTTCCTTCCTTCACCTTCTGGCTTCTTCTGAGAAGATGAACCTCTGTTTGCTGCTTTAACTGTGACTAAGCCCCACCTCCAGTTATCACGTAGCTGAGGTCAGAGGCCAGACAATTAACACCCTTCACCCAGCTACAGGACAGTCAGACAAGCCAAGATAAAATTTGCAGCCATTAAAGACAGCACAGAATTACACCACCACTATGTTTTAAATTTTCAACAGCCCAAAAACAATTATAACAATTATAACAGCAGTTATATAAAAATGTAAAGATACTGTACTGTGCCTGTTAAAGTTACTTTCCCAGGTTCTTCCTAATTATTTATTTATGTATTTATTTATTTATTGACATTGGTTAACTAGATAAACATGCAGAGATAAAAGAAATCTCGTTTACAGATATGATCTGGGGGGAGACAAGTGAAATACTGTAAATATCATACAACAGTATACATACTTTATATATTTTTCTGGCTCCATTTCCTGTTCTTGTCCACACAGTACTATTTCAAAGCCAAAGAAGTGACCATACTTATTTCTTGAGGAAAAAAATTATTTAAAACATTTAAAAACGCCTAGATTCTGTTAGAGATAAAAATGTTTACCAGCAAATGAAAGTGGAGGACAACTGGCTCTGTTGCTGTTACAAAAGGTGGGGGCAGCTGTGCTGCTATGCCACTTTAAGGTGCAATGGAAAGATTAGGCTAAGTAAGTGCTAATGGTGTTAATAGCCATACTTTACACCTCCCAGGATGACTGCTTTCACAAACAAAAGGCTACATTGACAACAGAACTTGTTTGTAACCTGGACATGTAGCTGAAACAATGAATGATATGACAAAATGTGTTTCAAAAGTATGTGAGCACTTGAAATGGCTCAAAAACCTGACCAGCAGAGAGCAAAACCAGATTACCTGATAGGGGCCCTGAAAACCTGATCACCAGGTAAAAAACACCTGACAGGTGGCAACCCTACTAATTGCACTTGTCAGAATACAGCAAGACTTCAAGTTGTTTGAAGGCCCTTGCCTGAATGGTATTCAGCTCTGCCCCTATGAAGTCTAGTATTTGTACTGGGGTCAAAACAGACTTTTGATGATTTACCAAAAACCCCAGAGATTGAAGAGTGTCCTGAGTGAGTTTTAGGGCCTCTGTGACCCGTTGGGGGGACTGACCCACCAACGGCCAGTCGTCCAGATAGGGGTAAACTGAAACCCCTTGCCTTCTGAGGAATGCCACCACTACTTCAAGACATTTTGTAAACACTCTTGGTGCAGATGTCAGCCCGAAGGTCATAGCCCTGAACTGGTAGTGACCTGAAGGCAGTCAAAATCTGAGATATTTTCTTTTTTTTTTCTTTTTTGAAATTGTACTTTTTTTCCCCTCCTACTGCCTGTCAGCCCTGACCCTTCAAGGCATCCATGGGGTCATTCTCCTACCACCTGCTCACCGATACTTACCTCCCAGTCCCCCATGTAGCTTCGGCTAACCCCCTGAGCGGGGACGAGGTGGGGCAGACCCCCGTAAATCTATCTTTTGCTGGGTCTGGAGGTAATCAACGAGCAGGGGTAGATTGGAGGCATGCCCTGGGAAGCCCATCTTCCCAGAGCCGACAGGTGTTTTTCCACTTTTTCTCCTCCCCACGCAGCATTAGCCCTTGACGTCATGGCGCTAGTTGCCGATGTCTACTGCGACCCTGGGCCGCCCGTCTCTCTTCTATTGGGAACTTGCCATCCCCCGAGCCACCGCCCAGAGTCGCACAAGTGCGATGGGCAACGGTCCTCCCACCTGACCCTCCCCTGGAGACAGCGAGCAGTCGTGGGATGCTCAAGCCGTACTGCCCCTCAGCCGACCCACCAGCGACCCGAGTCCGCTCCCGAACCCGGGTCACTGGCGTGGAACGAGGTGTGGCATCCAGCGCCTCAACCATCAGCGCCACCGGGCCGGCGATATCTGAGATATTTTCCGTGAGACTGTCTGATGGGAATGCGGAAGTAAGCATCCTTTAGGTCTAGAGATGCCAACCAGTCCCCTTGCTTGAGAGTAGGTAAAATGGTAGCCAGGGTTGTCATCTTGAATTTTGGCTTTGTAAGATGCCTGTTTAGAAATCTGAGATCCAGAATGGGCCACCACTCCCCATTTTTCTTTGGTGCCAGGAAGTACCTTGAGTACAGTCCTTTGCCTCTGTGCTGACAGGACACAGGCTCCACTGCTTCTGAATGAAGAAGAGTAGAAACCTCTGCCTCCAGCAGGGCTGTTTCTGCAGTGCTGGAAGGTCTCAAAACTCTTACTGACAGTTGTGGGGGCACCTTGAAAGTGAGGGCAAGACTCTTACCCACTATCTCCAGGACCCAATTTTCTGAAGTGATGGAATTCCAGGCCTGGAGACAGTAGGTCAGCCTGCCCCCAACAGGGAAAGGGGAGGAGGCCCGAATAGAGCTCTCAGGGTGTCTGTTTTGCTGGGGTAGCAGACTGGGGTGGAAGTGGCCCTGCCAGCACCCCTCCTTCCTCTCCTTCTAAAGAACCCCCAGGGTTGCTGGTAAGAGGGAAAAGCTTGGGCCTGATGGAAAGACCTAGGGTAGGGTCTATCCCTGCCCCTGACCTGCTGCTTCTGAGGAGTGGCAGCTTTCTCTTTTGCTGAAGCACTCTTGTATGCCACACTGTACTCATTCATTTTCTTCATGTATACCTCAGTCTGTTCCCCAGAGAGTTCTGGATGAGGGGAAAATCCATGGCATTATTCTGCATGTCCTGGGACAGGGTAGTACACCTGAGCCAGGAGAAATGCCTGAGGGATACAGCAGAAGCCATAGCCCTGGAAGCTGCATCACTGGAGTCCACAGTCATGTGGAACTGGGACTTTGATGCTTGTACCCCCTTGTTGACCAGCTCCTGAAGATCAGCAGACAGCTCAGGAGGTGCCTTTTTAGCCAGTTGTTCCACAGCTTCCCAAAGGGACTTTTAATACCTGGAGGCATAAGCCATATAGGAGGCTTGCCTGATACCCAAAGAAGATGCCAGGTACCCTTTCTTGGCAAGAGAATCCACCTTTCTGGAATCTTTGTCAGGGAGATGAGAGGCCAAGGGAATGCCAGCCTTCTCACAAGCTGCAGTTTGAACCACCCTACATGGCTACAATGGCTGGTTAAGAAGTCAGCACCATTACCAGACAGAAAGTACTTCCTGTCCATCTTTTTATCTACAGGAGGGACAGAACTAGGGGTTTGAAGGATCTTTGAAGTCTGCTTCTTAAGGGACTTATGAATAGGAATCAAAAGTCCCTGGGATACAGGAAGATCTATCATCTCCCTGTAGTCCTCTTCCTCATCATCCTCCTGCCTGGCCTCTTGTACAGAGAGCTGCAGGGTCTCAGCCACCTGCTTCATAAAAGCAAAATGGGAGGTAGCCTCAGAGACAGACCTGGGAGGGGATTCATACTGGGGATGGTCAGGGAGACCTCAAGGTCAATTAGTTCCCCTTCATCCTGTTCCTCATCATCTTCATAGCCAGAGAAATATTCCTCAGGGTCAATGTGTCCTGAAAGAGTTGAACCGGTATTCGGAACCATTGGCTGCCCAGACAGTCCCTGCGACGGTTTGCCAAACCCAGATTGCAAGGACTGCACTATTTGGATGACCTTTGCAATTTCGTCCGTGGTTGGAACCAAGACCGATTGTTTTCATGGTTCCGAACCGGAGCATTTGGCTTTCTTTGACAGTGCATGCTCAGAAGCTGACTCTGAGCATCGTTTACCCATCGACGGTTCACCCTGGCTTGAGAAGTTAGTTGTTGGATCCGATGGTTTGGTTAAACCAGAACCGCCCTCAGCAATCTTATCCATTTTTTCCTTCAGTTTACTGAGGCGGCTGTCTAAAGCAGACTAAGGGAAATTTTTACAAATATCACAGTCTGTTTGTAAGTGGTTAAAACCCAAACAGTACAGACAAACCAAATGTGGATCAGCTTTTGCAAATTGCTCCCCACACTCAGTACAATGTTGAAACCCAGTGGGACCATTTTTTCTCTTGTGTTTCTGTGACATAACCCTAAAATTTGGAGCTTAACCCAGTGGCTTAGTTAGGCTGGTTAAGCAAGAATCAAATATCTACTTTATCTGGAGTGGCTTAGTTAGGCCAGGATAAAGAAATAAAGAAAATTACCCCTGAAGACTTAGGCCAGGTAATAGAGACAACAAAGTCCAAACCGGCTAACGGTTTAGCGCCAGCCAAAAAGGAACCGACAGCCCCCGGTTCTAGTCAGGACTTTGCACCAGATCCCAGAACAAGTGCAACTTTAACAGAAAAAAGGGAGAAATACAGTAGAAGTTCAGTCCCCTCATGGTCGCGGAACTGATCAGAAACCGAACACTTACCCAACCTAGTAACATACACTATACCGAAGACAGTGGTTTGAGAACGTTTTTTAAATAAAATAACAAGCAGCAGAAATTGAACCGACGAAACACAGCTAGAACAAAGGCAGCAAGGAGAAATCTCCGAGGCATCTTCACTGGTGAGCGGAATAAAGAATCTGATCAGTTACTAGAACATACCGAGGACAGTGGTTTGAAAACCGAGCTCGAGCTCAACGTTCTATGCATTTGCATAGAGTTAACTCTTTGTTCTCCGGGGCAGTTGAATCAGTCGGTCTAACTGCATATTGTCAGAATACAGCAAGACTTCATGTTGTTTGAATATGGGAAAACAGTCTGGTGGGAAAATACTCTTGATCACTGGTTTCTACTTTTCTGCAAAAACGCAGGAAAGGAAGGGATGATAATGACAGATCCTGAACTGCTAGGACTGCTGACACAGATCAGCAGGACTAATTCATGCCCCATCCGAGCAGCTTGAGATAGCTTAGCTAGGACTTGCCTAAAAGCAGTACAGGCAGAGAAAAAGGGTTGATGAGGGTGGAAATGGTAGAACACTTGGGAAAAGGATTTCCTATCCATCCAGAGGACTAAATTGTTCTTAAAGGCACTGAGAGGATAAGGCCTAAAAGAAAAACCTGAAATTATGAAACCCGTCTGACAGAGGAAAAGACAAGCAGAAAGGTTGTCTTCGACGTTACTCACTTTAGGACAGAATTGCCACAGGTTCAAAGGGACACCCATGAACTTGAATATACAGAGGTTTGTGTTCCATGGGAAAAAAACTCCGGTTCCTAGATGGGTCTGGAAGTGAAACGGCCCCTTGCGGAATTTTTTGAAATGGTCTGAGAAATTACAGATTTCTCTTGCCTGACAGAAAAAGAATCCGAGTAACCGCTAGGTGTACTCCCAAAAAGGAGACCTACTTTCAGCAAGAAAATAAAAACCTTTATATTTTTACAGGAAACAAGCCACAAAGACCAAACTAGTTCCATGTACAAGACAGTAATGTCTGGACATGAACTAAATAATCCAGTCATGAGAGGAAAGAGGATTGAAAAACTCTAGGCTCTTGTCCTTGTACTAAGGGGAAAAACTGCTTCCACTAGGAAAAGTACAGTTATGTAAGAACTTACCGTAACAGTAGATCTTCGAGAGAGGCTCTTGCAGTAGGTAATTACATATAGAACTGAAGCCGGCAGGCGTCAGGACCCCACGGAAAAATTTCTAGCTAGCAGTCTCTGGCGGGTGACTGCCCCCATGTCAGGTGACCGACGTCATACGACGTCAGTATAAAGGGGCGGTCCCCCTTGCCCGCCTTCCAGTTCTTTCCCGCCAAAGGCCAAAGACGAGATGAGAGAGAAGCGGATATTTCTCATCCTGGAAAAGGAGCTGAAAAAGCTGGGGGGGGGATGGAGGGAGGGAAGGCATTGCCTATTGCAACAGCCTCTCTCGATGATCTACTGTTACGGTAAGTTCTTACTTAACTGTAATATCTTACTTCGAGAGGGCTCTTGCAGTAGGTAATTACATATAGGACTGAGTTCCAAGCAGTCTGGAACAAAGAGAAGCTCACAGGAGGAGGAAACTACTCAGACACAGATCCTCTGGCTGTGAAGGTCTTAGGAAAGAGGACCTTGCAGAACAGCCAACCCAAAGCCAGCTCTACAGTGAGAGGCAATGTCCAAACTGTAATGTTTTGTAAAGGTAGGGACAGAAGTCCAAGCTGCGGCTGCACAAATCTCAGCCGTCGACACATTCTTGAAACAACCAGCAGAGGCAGCTACACCCCTAGTGGAGTGACCTCTGAGTTGATCTGGCAAGTTCTTGTGATACTTGTCATAACAGAAAGTGATACAATGAGTCAACCATTTCGAAAGGCATTGCTTGGAGACACCATTGCCCTCTCTTTTGCGAGCAAAAGAGACAAACAAGTTGATCAGACTTTCTGAGATCCTTTGTCCTGTTAGTGTAGTATCTCAGAATCCGGTGAATATCCAGAGTATGTAAGAGGTACACCCCTTGATTGGAATGTTGCGTAAAAAACGCAGGCAGCTCCATAGACTGATTCAGCATCAATTCGGCTACCACCTTAGGGAGAAACTTAGGGTTGGTACGCAGAGCCACACGCTCCTTGTGGAAAATCAAGTACGGGATTTTGCACATTAAGGCCTGAAGCTCAGAAATTCATCAAGTGGAGGTAATGACCACCATGAAGAGAGCCTTCCAGGAAAGGAACTTAAGGTCTGCTGATGCTGCCGGCTCAAAAGGAGGCAGAGTAAGCTTCTCGAGAATTAAATTCAAGTCCCAGGGAGGGGCAGGTGCGTGAATGGGGGGTCTCAAATGGAGAACCCCTCTAAGGAAGATCTTAGTGACTTCCAGCTGCCCAAAAGACCTGTCCCCAAAAGGAACATGGTATGCGGAATTGGCCGCCATGTGAACCTTCAAGGAGCAGTGACTGAGACCCAGATCGAAGAGGTGACTCGTAACCCAGGAGCCTCCCAACAGAGCAGGAGAATGGCTCGAAAGCTCTGGAAGAGGCCCAAATAGAGAACCTTTTCCATTTCATGGCGTAAGTGGAATGAGTGGAGGGCTTTCTGGCCTCCACTAGAATCTCCGCCACCTGCGACGAAACCCCGAACCGGGTTTGAATCACGTCTGCAGGAGCCACACATGCAGCTGAAGAGATTTGAGTCCTGGATGGACCAGGGTCCCCTGATCCTGGGTCAAGAAAAGTTGCGACATAGGAAGAGGAAGTGGAGGCTCCTTTGAGTACTGTTGCAGAAGAGAGAACCAAACTTACCTGGGCCAGAATGGAGCGATGAGGATCATGTGAGCTCCTTCTGAACAGAGTTTGTGTAGGACCCTTGGAATCAACGGGATCGGGGGGAAAAGCATAGACAAATCTGCTCTTCCAGTTTAGAGACAGAGCATCTCTCCAAAAAAACTCTGCGTCCTGGAGCGAGCGAGCAGAAGACGGGAAGTTTTGCTTTGAGAGGAGAGGAAAACAGATCTACCTGAAGGGCTCCCCAGCGTAAGAAGACATCGTCTACTACCCCCTGATCCAGTTCCCATTCGTGCGCTTGGGCAGACGACTGGCTGAGGTGGTCTGACAAAGTGTTCTCAACCCCCGGAACATGAACCGCCATGAGGTGAAGGTTGTGAAGTAGCGCCCAATCCCAAACCCACATCGCTTCCCTGAAAAGAGGGTAGGAACGAGTTCCTCCCTGTTTGTTGATGTACCACACTATGCACATGTTGTCGGTCTGAACGGCCAGATGACGAGGAAGCAGATACAGATGCAGAGCTTGTAAGGCATACAGGACAACCCTCAGCTCGAGTACACTGATGTGAAGAGTCTGCTCAAGCCTGGTCCAAGAGCCCTGGGTCCGTTGGGATCCCAGGTCGGCTCCCAAACCCTCGCCCGAGGCGTTTGTCTTCAGGATTTGGGAGGGGGGAGAAAGACAGAAGGGTACTCCCCGGCAAAGGTTCTCCTGAACCATCCACCACTGCAAGTCCTGAACCATCAGAGAGGAGACCAGGATCTCCTGATCCAAGTCGTCCACCAACTGATCCCACTGAGACCGAAGCATCCACTGAGAGATCCTCATGTGGAGCTGAGCGCGAGGCACCGTCAGAATGGCAGCTGCCACAAGCCCGAGGAGGCAATGGACTGATCTGGCAATGACCGACCTGCAGCTGGACAACAGGATGGCCTGAGCCTGAAGGGTGGCCACCTTGTCCAAAGGCAGGAAGGCCATACCGGAAGTCATATCTAGAATCGCACAGATAAACTGGAGTCTTTGAGATGGGATCAAATGGGACTTGGCCTGGTGGATGGTGGTAATACCCAAGCTGGTGAAAACCTGCAGGGTAAGGGAAAGGAAGCACAGGAGATCCTCCCTGGATGGGGCTGCCAGGAGCCAATCGTCCAGGTAAGAGAAAACCTGCACTCCCTGGGTATGCAGGTGGGCCGCCACCACAGAAAGGCATTTGGTAAAGACTCGGGGCCGAGGAGAGACCAAATGAGAGGGCTCTGAACTGGTAGTGGTCCCCTGAAAAGAAAACCAAAGGTATTTGCGGTGGGACGGGTGGATTGGGATATGCAGATAGGCATCCTGCATATCCAAAGTGCACAGCCGCTGTCCCGGCTGAAGGGGGGGCAGAAGGCTCTGCAGCAAGAGCATTCTGAAGTGTTTGTACTCCACGAACATGTTCAGGGAGCAGAGGTCTAAAACAGGGCTCGCGTCTCCCATCTTCTTTGGAACTAGGAAAAAATGGGAATAGTAACCTGTCCCCCAAAGATGGGTGGGACTGGCTCTATCGCCGCCTTTGAGACAAGGGAAGAAATTTCTTCCAGAACCAGAGGAAGATGTTCCAGGGACTAAGACAACTTGGGGTGGTCTTCTGGGCGGTTTCTGAAGAAACTCACTTGAGTGTCCTGCTGCTTTCAGTTGGAGCACCCACACATCTGATGTAATCCTCTCCCAACCTGGTAGATGGAAGGAGAACCTCCCTCCTACAGGTTCCTCTGGAGTGTCCAGAGGCTGTGGGAGAGGGGAGGAGTCAGAAGGTGTGGGGCAACGCAGCAGCCGAGGCTCCTGCAGCCTTTTTGAGTGGGGGAGTCTTAGTTGCTGGAGGGGCCCGACGTTTGTTGGACCGCTTGATCTGTGGTTTCGCTTTAGGGCAAGAACGTCTGCGAAAAGGGTAACGCTGTCCCTGAGGGGGCCTGTATAGAGAGTCCACGGACTTCACTGCAGTACCCTTCACCTGCAGGTCAGTGATGATGTCCTTGACATCGCCGCTGAACAGCACCAAACCCCTGAAGGGCACATCCTGAATAGCGGATTACACTTCAGGGACGGACCCTGACACCCGGAGCCAGGCATGACGCTGAACATCTATGGCGAAAGCCGAACTCCGACCAGCTGCATCCACTGCATCGTAGGTGGCCTGAAGCATGTACCAACTGGCTGAACGAGCAGATCGGACAAGATCAGTCACTTCCTGTTTGGTCTGGGTCTCAGAAAAGGAGTCCAGTTTTGATTCCACCTGACTCAGGATCGTCTTCTGTTAGTCCCCCATATGTGTGACATAGTTCAAGGCCCTAATACCCAGGGTAGAAGAAGTGTACACCTTCTTCCCATACTGGTCCAGAAGATGGGACTCCTTGTCAGGTGGAGACGAGCTGGGATGTCTTAGTATGGCAGAACGGTCATGAGCGGTGCTAATCATAAGAGACTCTGCCTTGGGGTGTACATTCAAAGAATCTACATCCTCAGGAGCCTGATATAGCCCGTCTGCCTAACTCGGAAGGTGGGGCTAACACGGACAGTTGCTTCCAAATAGCGGAAACAAGGTTTGCGTGAGGCTCAATCCAGGGTGGAATCAATGTCAGAGTGGTCTTGGGCAGACCCAAGTGGGCAGCGAGCTTCTTACTCTGTGGATCTGGCTCCAGAGATTGCCTCAGATGAACTTCCTGGATCTTTCTCAGTAACTCCAAAAATGAAGGATCCTCGGGAGGAGACTTTGGAGGAGTCCTCGGCCTGGGACGATCTGGAGTACGTGGCTCATCATCTGGATCAGAGTATCCCCCTGAGCCCGAGTCAGAGGTCTCTGATGAAGAGGAGGAAGACTCCTCCCAACGCGTGGGAGGAAGAAAAAATTACTCACCATAGTAATGTTGTTTCTTCTAATGGAGTCTTGATGTATAATGCAATTAGCCCCAGTACCTGAACTGCCCCGGAGAGCAAGGAGTTAAACTCTAGAATGCTGAGCTCGAGCTCGGTTTTCAAACCTCTGTATGTGGTACTTCCCAGTGTAACCGTCAGTTCTAGGGACATGGATATGTTGTTCATCCACACTGACTGGCAGGTTCCTTGCCGCTTTAAATTTTGCCAGAAGGTCTTCAAGCTGGCTCCTCCCATCCACCTGGGTGGTAAAACTCTCTGCTCTGTCCCATGACACCAGATCTTCCTTACCGCTTGGAAGCTCAGGTTCCCTCCTTAACGCTCTGCGTAATAGACTGGATCCTAATTCTTTGGTTCGCCCGAAAATAATTCTAAAGTTTTCAAGACTTCGGTCTAATTACTCCCTCGCAGCTGCGATGGACAAATCGACTCCTGGATTTTGGCAGTGCCCATGTGGGCAGAAAATGTCCAGGACGGACCCGCACTCCATGTGCGTCTACTGCCTTGGCCTAGATCACGATCTGCAGGCCTGCGAGTTATGCCGATCGTTTTTGGCCAATGTCCTAGAAGACTGCGCTGCCAGGTTACAGCTTGGGTGCCCCGAGAAGCGCTACCCACCGGTGAAGTCCAAGAAGGCCCTTTGGGTGGTGTCTGTGGCGGCTAGCTTGGCTGAGCAACTCGTGCAGATGATTGCCCTCGAGGAGGAGACGGCCCAGGCCGCATCCTAATCTTCCTTGGTCGCGGCATTTATCCCGCTCTCTCTGGGATCCTCCTACTCAGCTTCTTTTAAGGAGCTTTGTCAATCCCTTTCGATGAAGGGAGAGGGGCCATTGGGACATTCTTCTCGGTCCCAAAAGAAGGACTCGAAAGGTAAGTCCCACCGTCAGCGTTCATGGGAGTGGGAGAGGTCCCCTTCCCCGGACAGTCTACACTCGACTTCAGTCGAGGTTGCGGCTAAGGCCGCTGACTTCACGGAGTCCCCGTCAGGTCAACCGGCCGAGACACCCATTGACGCGGTTGAGATTTTTCTCGCTACGTCGGACGGGCTGTCCACTGGTGAAGCCAACAACCCTTTTTCAGTGGTTCCCCCAGTGGAGACCGAGGACTTGCCCGCACCTCCTGTGCCGGAGTCCCTGGTCAAGGCTCCCTAGCTGAGGGAAGAGCGGGTGTCCCCCGCTCCTTCCCAGACCCACCCTCGGAAACACGGAGGGTCTCGGTCTCAGACCTCGTCTCGGTCTAGCCAATCCTGCCGACATCGGCGGTCTCGTTCCCGAGGTAAGCAGCAGCGCCGCTTGTCCTCATCTTCCTCCTCGGAAGAGGAGAGGCTTCAGCGTAAATCGATGCTATGAGGACTTAATGTGGCAGCAGTTACTTTTGTCCGGAAACAAGCCGACGCCTTCCCTGGCCATCAAGCGGCTGTCACCTGAAAGGCCGAAACAACCCCTCACTGTAGTTGAGGTGCCCAAGCCTGGGCCGGTTGTTCGGCTGAAACCAGCTGCCCCACCAATTGTGGTGGAACCTCTGCCTCATAACCGAAGTAAGAGCAACCAGAACTCTCGGTCGGGTCAGGGTCTGCCCCACAGGTTGTTGGTCACCCTCACTCCTGACCATCCTCGGCAGGTGGAGGGTGGCTCAGAGTCCCAGGCAGCTCTTGCGGACACCGGACGACTCTCCCTGTTTTCCAGGCCCGTGACCTGGAGTCCTCCGGGGGCAGTCGATGGACAAGAGTCCATCGTCGTTCATGGGTCTGTTTTGGCTCATCTCGGAGTCCACTGGGATGCAGCTCGAGCCCATATCCAAGTGGGCCAAGTATCCCCTGACAGAGATACTGGACCAAGGGGATTCACCCACGGAGGCCTTTCCAGTGGCTGAAGCCATTGTTGGCCCAGCCTTGGAGCTCTGGCAGTGACTGGCTTCCTGCCCTGCGCCTTCAGCCAGGATGGCCAGGAAGTATGCAGTCCTTACCGGCTCTTTGTCTGGTTTTTCGGAGCACCACTCTGTGGAGGGGTTAGTCACCGATAGTGTTTTCCGGCGTTCTGGGAATGCTAGGGATGTGGATAAGCCCCCCAACAAGGAGTCCAAAAAGCTGGACTATGCCGGGCTCAAGGTGTACGCTGCATCCTCCCTAGGCCTCTGCCAGGCCAGCTCGGCTGTGCTGATGGTACACTTCTCCCATGCCCTCATGGGCTCCCAGGATGAGGTGATCCCTCATCTCCCGGCCGACCTGCAGACCACGGTCAAGCAGGTGTGGGACCAGGGAAGGGCAGTGGCAAAACAGCAGCTCCAAATGGCTCTGGACATTGGTGACTCCTGTGCCAGATCAGTTGTGGCTGCAGTGGCCATGCACCACAGAGCATGGCTGAGGATATCCACCTTCATGGCGGATACCCAGCATAAATTGGCAAACATCCCCTTCTTGGGGATTGACCTGTTCGGCCCTGGAGTGGAAGGCCACCTCCAGTGGATTGAAAAGTCCAATGTTACACTGGACTTGGTCACCTCTGCCCAGAAGGACAAGGGCCGTCGTCAACAACATAAGTCGTTTTGCCCTTCTGCGCCTGCGACACATCCGGCCCAACAACACCAGCATCAGAGTCAGCAGGCTCGCGTTTGGCATCCCAAAGCCAAGCCTGTGGCTTCCTCTAACAGGAAGCAGGGAGGAAAAGGCCCAGGAGGTCCCTCGGCCGGTCCCTCCTCCAAGACTGCCCAGTGACGGGTTGAGGGGTGCCACCCTCAACCTTGTCATTCCCACCTGGGTTCCCCCCATGGGGAGATGGCTCCACCACTTCCTTTCCACCTGGTCCTCTATCACCACGGACCGTTGGGTGTTGGAGGTGGTAGGAAAGGGCCTGCCTCTGGAGTTCGAGCAGGCCCCGCTTTTCCGAGCCGTCACCCCTCAGGGGGCTATGGGGTCTGCAGCCTCTCTGTCAGCTCGCTGAGCCGACATTGCCCTGCTCCTCGAAAAAGAGGTGATCAGGAAGGTGGCGGATCCTCCACCAGACCCAGGGTTTGTGTCCAGGTACTTCCCGGTCCCAAAACGGATGGGGGGCTGGTGCCCCATTCCAGACCTGCACGACCTGAACAGGTTCCTAAGGTCTCGAACCTTCAGGATGGTCACTCTGGCTCAGATCATTCCATCCTTGAAATGAGGCATGTGGTTCTGTTCTCTGGACCTCCAGAACACGTTCTTTCATGTCCCAGTCCGTCCGTCCCACCAGAGATTCCTCCACTTCAGGGCAGAGGGATCCCTCAACAAGTTCCAGGCCATGCCCTTCGGCCTTTCCCTAGCTCCCAGGGTCTTCACCAAATGCATGGCAGTGGTGACAGCATTCCTGCAGCACCGAAGCGTCCGGGTGTACCCCTACCTGGATGACTGACTGATTGCAGCCTCCTCCAGAATGGAGGTGGAGCAGTCCAGAGATCTGGCCCTCCAGGTTTGCTCTCAGGTTGGCCTCCTCATCAACAAGGCCAAGTCAGAACTCATGCCAAAGAAGGTGATACAATTCATCGGGGCAGAGCTCGACTCTCTACGAGCCAGAGCATGGCTCCCGGTGGAAAGGGCCGAGGTTCTTTCCTCCTTTGCCCAATCATTTCAGGTTGGGCAACTGCACCCTGCCCAGGACTTCCTGCACCTCCTGGGCCTCATGGCAGCCTGCACCAGTGTAGTCCGTTGGGCCCATTGGTACATGCGTCCCCTTCAATGGGGACTGGCCAGCCAATGGTCACAGCACTCCAATCCCTTGGATCAGCTAGTGACAGTGTCCCAGGGGATGTGGAACACACTCCAGTAGTGGACCGTTCTAGCACATCTGCAGGAGGGCAACCCGTTTGTCCGCCCTGAGCCGACGGTCTCTCTATCGACTGATGCCTCTCTGATGGGTTGGGGTGCCCATCTGGGGGAGCACAGAGTGCACGGCCTCTGGTCCCCTCAGCAGTCCCGATGCCACATCAACCTGCTGGAGCTTCGAGCGGTTCACCTTTGCTTCATTTCTACGGGGTCAAGTGGTCCAGGTCCAGACGGACAATACCACGACCATGTACTACCTAAGCCGCCAGGGCGGGACGCACTCCATGCCTCTCTGCAGGGAAGCTCTCCGCATTTGGTCACTCGTGCACAGTCTGGAGGCGGATCTCCTTGCCATCCATGTGGCAGGAGCCTCCAACATTCTGGCTGATGCCCTAAGCCAGATAGGGGCTGCGTCCCACGAGTGGTCTATCCTGCCAGAGGTAGTACAAGATCTGTTCTCCCTCTGGGGCATGCCTCAGGTGGACCTGTTTGCCTCCAGGGAGAATGCGAAGTTGAGACTGTTTCATGCCTGCCCCCCTCAGCAGGGCTCGCTGCAGGGGGATGCCTTCTTGAGGCCGTGGACCCCGGGCCTCTTCTACGCCTCTCCCCCATTTCCCTTGATCCACAAGGTGCTTCTCAAGGCGAGGAGGGACAAGGTGCACGTGATTCTGGTAGCCCCAGACTGGCCCCGCTAGTTCTGGTATCCAGATCTCCTCAGTCTCAGCTCCAGGCTCCCGAGGCGGCTTCCAGCCCACCAGGACCTGATCTCAGTCAATCAGGGGAAGGTATTTCATCCAGACCTTCAATCCCAGCACCTGACGGCCTGGTTCCTGAGTGGCTAGAGTTCCAGACCTTGGGTCTTTCTGACGAGGTCCTCAACGTCGTTGAGGCATCTCGTAAGGAGTCGACCAGGAAATGCTACACCTTTAAATGGAAGAGATTCTCCATTTAGTGTCAGGGCAAGGGCCTGGGCCCTTCCTCCTGTTCCTTGGCTAACATTCTGGACTACCTGTGGTCCCTTTCTCAGCAAGGGCTTCGGTCGACGACCCTCAAGGTGCACCTGGCAGCCATCTCTGCTTACCGGGCGTGGGTCGGGAAGCAGTCAGTGGCACATGAGTAGGTGGTCGGGCACTTCTTCAAAGGCCTTGATCACATATCCCCTCCGGTGCGAGAACCTCCACCTCCGTGGGATCTACTGCTGGTATTGGCTAAGTTCATGGACAAGTCATTCAAACCGATGCACAGGTGTGACATCTCTCACCTGTCGTGGAAGACCGCCTTCTTGGTGGCTATCACGTCAGCCAGAAGGATGGGAGAGCTCCAGGCACTTTCCATCGAGTCTCCTTATCTGTTCTTCCACAGGGACAAGGTTGTCCTGTGCCCCAACCCGAAATTCCTTCCGAAGGTGGTGTCCGAGTTTCAGCTTAACCAGGTATTGACTCTGCCGGTGTTCTAGCCCAATCACACCTCGGAGGCCGAATATAGGCTCCATACTTTGGACCCTAGAAGAGCGCTCGCTTATTACAAGGAGCGGACAGCTGAAGTTCGGGGAGAGGTTCGCCAGCTGTTTGTCACGTACGCTGAAGTCGCACCTGGCAGACCTGCAGCCAAGCGGACGATAGGCAGGTGGGTCACCTGCTGCCTAGATCTCTGCTATAGGTTGGCGGACATGGAGCCTCCCAGAGGGATAAGATCTCATTCCACCCACCATACTGCTGCATCAGTGGCTGCTTCCAGGGACATCCCTATCCAGGAAATCTGCAGGGCTGCTACCTGGAAGTCAGCACACACCTTCATTACCCACTACCACATCGACCTTGAGTCACGCCGGGATGCTGGTTTTGGGGTCACGGTTCTCCAGTCTTTATTGCCTAAGTAGGGGTTGTGCGCCTTGCCTCCCTCCTGCTGGAGAACTGCTAGGAGTCTGCCAGACAGTGTGAATGAACAACATATCCATGTCCCTAGAAATACAGGTTACTCACCTGTAACAGGAGTTCTAGGAATGGTATATGTTGTTCATCCACACGACTCAACCAGCCTCCCCAACTTCAATGCACAACCTGGCTTCCAGTGGGCTAGATCTGGCGTCATGCGGTGGAGCCGAGAGTTTTACCACCCTGGTGGGTGGGAAGAGCCAGCTTGAAGACCTTCCAGCAAGATTTAAAGTGGCAAGAAACCTGCCAATCAGTGTGGATGAACAACATACACCATTCCTAGAACTCCTGCTACAGGTGAGTAACCTGTATATTCTTACGAGCAACTAACTAGCTGAGTCTAGATAATATATATATATATAAATATATATAAATATATATATATATATATATTAGAGGCAAAAAACTCCATTTAATGCATCAATTAGGGTTGTTCACAGCGACAAAAGCGAGGAAATTCGATGTTGGGGTTGAAACCCCTTTGCCCCTCAAGCCCACCCCCAACTGGAATCAGGTGCGCATTGGGGTCGTCGGCCTAACTGTCACCCATCACATGTGGAAAGAAGCTGAGGAATAGGAGAATGGGGTGACAGTTAGGACCGATGACCCCAATGCGCACCCCAATTCCAGTTTGGGGTGGGCTTGAGGGGTGCAAAGGGGGTTTCAACCCTAACATCGAATTTCATCGCCTTTGTCGCTGTGGAACAACCCTAACTGATGCATTAAACGGAGTTTTTTGCCTCTAATTTCCCTTCTTTTTGAGAATGATAATGAGAAATAGTGAATGTAATGCAGCGGCGGAAGCGCGGGGCCCACTCGTAATGTCTTGTCACATAGTAACATTGTGTCCGCAAACGCAAATCGTAATGTGCATGGTGATGCAAAGCGAAACAGAAAGAGAAACAGTACTGTAGACAGAAATGTTAAAAACAACGCAAACGCAACCGCAAATGAAAAAGCAAAGGGTAACGCACATGGGGGCGTAAACGTGAACGGTAAGTGAAATGGGTACGGAACCGCAAGCAGAAACGGTAATGGTAACAGTAATGTAAGTGCACAGGCTGGTTTTCCCCAAAAGCTGTATAGAGAAAGACAGTGAGTAGAAAGAATGTATGCAAAATAATGACTCTCGGAATGCAAAAATGAGGACTTGGAATAGTAAATTGCTTACATCTCAGTAACCGTATGACATAGGAAAAAAAATGTAAACGTCATATGTATTATCACTTTCCTGGCTAGTTTTGTAGTTTGGGGCTAAGAATTGTTTTGACAAAAAGTCCGTATCTTGCACCGTTTTCGAGATACAGGCCCTGAAAGGTGTGGCGAACGCCGTAATGTTATCCTATGGGAAAAAACCAGAAGTTCGGACTACCATAACTTTGCCTCCCTGTAATATTTTTTCACCAAACCACTGAAAGGCACATCTGTGGGATGTTGGCTGTGTTCCCTGCAAGTTTCAGCCCAAAAGACCAAACTGTTATTTTGCAGCAGGGCGCCAAACGATTGCTGCAATGCGTCGGACGCCGTAATGTTATCCTATGGGAAAAAGTGTCAACTTTGGAGTACCTTAACTTTGCCACCATGTAATATTTTTTCAGCGAAACACTGAAAGGCACATCTGTGAGATAACGGCTGTGTTCCCTCCAAATTTCAGCCCAAAACTCCAAACCGTTCTTTTGCAGCGAGCTGCCAAAAATTACTAGTTATTTTGAGCATTGTTAGCATAAGTAATTATGTCGTGGATTTATTAAAAGCTTTCGCAAAATCTATGACACTTTCTGTGAGTGTGACATCTACTTTGTGAAAGTACTTTTCCAGAAATCTGAAAAACATATTTCTGGGGTGTTTTACCCCAAAATAAAGACATGGCTAACATCCTCAGGGCCCGACTAGGTGAATACAAAAAGAATTAGGTTGCTAGAGGGTCTCAATTTTAAATGCCAAGCATTTTTCTGATCACTAACTGAAAACAAAATGGCGGATATGCGACAGTAAAAGGGCTATTTGTGACAGTAAAAAGTGCATTTTCGAAAGTGTTGAACTTTTTAACTTTTCCCATTGACTTATAATGGGAACTTGTTTTATGAATAACTTTTGAACCGTTTAATATTTTTTCATGAAATCTTTGAAAGGCACATCGGGACCCCGCTGTACGTCCCTGAAGATTTCAGACCGGTCGCAAACTCTGTGGACCTGAGGCGACCGCAGAATTCCAAAAGCATAAACGATCGGCAAGAATCACGCTTAATAACTCCACAGCCGTATATCCAACCAGTACGAAACTTGGCAGATCCCAAGGTGTATGGGTCTTGATTCTGTATTTCAAATTTCAGGCAAATCTGTTGAATGGTTGCAAAGTTATTAAGGTGCAAAATTTTGGGTTTAACATGTAAATGGCTCCCCAACCCTAACTATGGTAGCACTGCTGTGCTACCATAATATATAAAATCACACATGCCCACACAATGCAAAGCATCATGGGCTGCATATGCAAATCACCACAGAATGTTATGCTGGTCCAACTTTAAGCAGAGTGAAACACGTGTCTATGTCTTCTGTTAGCACCCTTTGCAAACTGTGTGAGAGGCCTTTCGGCACCATGCAATTCTGCTTAAAGTTGGACCAGCATAACATTCTGTGGTGATTTGCATATGCAGCCCATGATGCTTTGCACTGTGTGGGCATGTGTGATTTTGTATTTTCTTGAAACTTGGCTTCCCAGCCAAATGCCCTTTGGGGTAACCCTTGCCTCAGTGTTTGCGCACTGAGGTTCTTTGTCTTTTAAATAGTTTTTTTTATTTTAATGGGTTCACCACAACATATCCAAGACACACTGTCTTAGGGTAGCTGGTCCATTCCACTGGGGTGTCAAACAGATGAGGCATACTGATGAGTCCTGGTAGGACAAAACACGTGTTTATGTCTTCTGTTAGCACCCTTTGCAAACTGTGTGAGAGGCCTTTCGGCACCATGCAATTCTGCTTAAAGTTGGACCAGCATAACATTCTGTGGTGATTTGCATATGCAGCCCATGATGCTTTGCATTGTGTGGGAATGTGTGATTTTGTATTTTCTTGAAACTTGGCTTCCCAGCCAAATGCCCTTTGGGGTAACCCTTGCCTCAGTGTTTGAGCACAGAGGTTCTTTGTCTTCTTCATAATATATATATATATATATATATATATATATGTAATATATATATATATATATGTAATAGATATACCATAGCAAGAGTGTCTGATACAGCTCTGATATCGCACGCCTTGGTGTGCTAGTACACACGCGGGCGCGAGATCGAAAAGGCCAACTCTAAGTGTTCAGATATCAGAGCGCCAATCACGACACCTCAGAGTGGTTTATCTATCTTATAAAATGTCAAAACTGTTTTGGAGGGGGATAAAAGTGCAGGTGTGCGGTCGCGCTCTGATATACGCACTGTCATGTGATGCTCATCATCCAATAAAAGAACAACAATTTCCCTACCCATTTTATAAATATATATACAGTATATATATGTGTGTGTGTATGTGTGTGTGTGTGTAGAAATTGTTTTAGTATGAGCCAACAGGCAGCAATTTGGGCCCAGAAGACTCAAGTCAAAAACCCAAGATGAAAAAGGTAGTGACAACATTAAACAGATTTATAAGACAAACAGAATTAACAATTAACAGACCCAAGATGGGGGGGGTGCAAGGTACACCACTGAGGTGCAAAACTGTACCTGCCAGCCCACTTCCCAAAAACTAGGTTCTGAGAGGGGAGGCGGGGGGAGGTCAGAATATAGCAAGACTCCATTAGAAGAAACAACATTACTATGGTAATTTTTTCTTCAAACAGCATGAAGTCTTGCTGTATTCTGACTTAATGCAGACTACCAATCAGTTCCCTATGGAGGAGGGAATGCAGAACCTACTTTGGGAACAGGCTCTGCAGTACTGCTGTGCCAAACCTAGCATCGCTCCTAGCCTGGATATCCAGAGAGTAATGCTTGGTGAATGTATGTACTGTTTTCCAGGTGGCTGCTTTACAGATCTCTAACAAGGGTATATCTCTGGCAGCCGCCAGAGTAGCAGCTGTACCCCTAGTTGAGTGAGCCCTCAGGCCTGGGGGGGGGGCTTTACCTAATTTATCATAGCAGAATTGTATGCAAGAGACAATCCACCAGGCAATAGTTCTTTTAGTTGCAGGTCTACCTTTTCCCACCTCACCATAGGTGAGAAACAACTGAAGACAGTCATTCCTGTGAGCCTTAGTGTGCTATATGTAATAGCTAAGAGCTCTCTTAACATTCAAGCTATATAGCCTTCTTTCAGCTGAAGAGGAGTGGTCAGTGAAAAACACAGGCAGAGACATAGACTGGTTCAGAGGAAAATCTGAAACCACTTTGGGTAAGAACCTCCTATTGGTTCTTAGGACCACTTTATCCCTATGGAAGGATATGAAGTCAGGTTCAACTGACAAGGCCTGTAATTCACTAATCCTGCTGGCGGAAGTAATGGCTACCAGGAACACAGTTTTTCAGGTCAAGTATTTCAGCTCAGCCGAAGTCATGGGTTCAAAGGGGGCTGCATGAGCTGTGCAATGCAGGCATTAAGATCCCAAGCAGGAGTCAGTTCTCTAAATGAAGGGTTTGTATGAACCAGACCCATGAAAAACTTTTTAAACACATGATGAGAGGCCAGGGAAGAGCCCTTCCCGGCTGAAAGGAAAGCAGAAACTGCTGCTAAGTGAACCTTTAGAGTTGCAGGCCTAAGACCTAGACCATTGAGGTGAACCAGATAATCTAAGGCTGTGGAGATGCCTGCAGAATCAGGGACAATGCCTTTCTGAGAACACCAAATGGTAAACCTCCTCCATTTGGAATCATAAATCTTTCTAGTAGATGGTTTCCTGGAAACCTTCAGGATATACAGGACTGCCTGAGAAAGATGCAGGTCTGCATATTCTAGCTCTTCAAGAGCCAGGCCTTGAGATTGAGAGACTGGAGATCGGGATACCAGATCCTCCCCTGGGAGGAGGACAGAAGATTGTGTCTCTTTGGAAGGGACAGGGGATGAGGCACTGCCAGGGACAGGAGCAGAGGATAC
Organism: Neoceratodus forsteri; assembly: GCA_016271365.2. NCBI lineage: Eukaryota > Metazoa > Chordata > Ceratodontiformes > Ceratodontidae > Neoceratodus > Neoceratodus forsteri. The sequence goes on from JADMNL010000026.1 coordinate 55,088,543, forward strand.
CAAGGCTGTCTGACCCAGTCTGGAGCCACTAGGATCACTGTGCAAGGTTGAGTTCTGATCTTGATCAGGATTCTGAATAGCAGAGGGAATGGAGGGAAGGCATAGAGGAACCTGCCCTTCCAATCCAAAATCAGGGCATCCTGGGGCACAGTCCCCAGGAGTGGAGGTCTGCAACAGAACAGAGGGAGTTGGTGATTGTCCGGGGCTGCAAAGAGATCTATCTCTGGAGTGCCCCATCTGGAGAAGATGATCTCTAGGATGAGAGGATTCAGGGACCATTCGTGATGTCCATGGGATATTCTGCTCAAAGCATCTGCCAGTACGTTGTCCTTCCCTGGAAGGAGAAATGAAAATTACGTACCTACCGTAATTATGATCTTTCTGTGTATCTTCACCATTCATCACAGATGGGTTATCTGGCTGGAGGTCAGGACCCCGCGGGAGCTTTTTTTTTTTTTTTTTTAAAAGGGTAGGCGGAGCCGACATACCATCGGTGCCACCCTCGAGGCCGACATACTGCATGCCACTCGAGGGTTGGCCGTTAGGCTGTGTCGACTCCGCCTGCCTGCCAGTTCTGAGTTGCCGGAGAGGTAAGAAAAAGGGATGGAGGGTTAGACAAGAGAGTCCAAGGGACACAAAAAGGAAAGGGATGTCTGAACTAAAAGGAGAAATAACGACTAAGAGGACAGCAAAGAAGAGGTTAGACTAAGGGGATTGGGAGGGGCCCCAATCTCTGGAAGCGGAAGAAGGGAAGGGTAGGTTGGGGAAAGAATTTAGGAGAGAGGGAGAGTTATTAAGACATCCGAGACCCTTGTCCATCACCAGATTGTATAGGAACTGCAAGGAGTAGCAAAGCTGTCTGCCAGAATTCAAGGCACGGAATAACTGGCAAATACTCCAGAAAGCAGAGTCGGCTATTCGGGAAGAAGGACAGGGTACAGGGATTCAGTACTCTCTCAAGAAAAGATGTTTGGTGAAAAAGGGTTTTTTTTTTGTTTTTTTTTTAGGAGAAATAGTTTGATGGAAACCAGGAGGAGGAGAGAAGGAGGGCAACTACCAACTCCCACCCCACAGGGGTGGAGACAAAGTAGTAGAGAAGGAGTGCTGCTCAAGCTGTCTACTCTCCTTGGAAAATACTCCCCTGTGTGTCCATACTTTACCCCACTCCTAAGGAGGAGGGGGTTCACAGAGAGGAAGGGGGACCCAGAGACTGAGGCCCCAGGGGGGATGGTGGGTGGGGTTGTGATGAATGGTGAAGATACACAGAAACATCATAATTACGGTAGGTACGTAATTTTCATATCTTATCTGTGTCAATCTTCACCATTCATCACAGATGGGTGAGTACCAAGCCCCCCCCGAAGGGCGTTGTTTCTTTACACCCTTAGGGACAAAGTCCCTTAGCCCTCAGTGGGTGACACACACTAAGGGAGCCTTCAGGGCCTGGAGAGGCCTGAGAGTGGGGAGAGAGAGACGGAGTTCCCCCGAAGGGGGAAGGAAGTTGCCCCGACAAGCGCCGTCTCACTCTACGGGAGAAAAGGTAGGTTCTCTGGTGGGCGGAGCTAATCACCCTACGCCGGGTCAAGGGTGACAACTGGGAAAGACGTAGCCATGCCGATCGCCTAGTGCAGATCACTGTCCCTACGACCCTGGTAGCTACCTCGTTGGCATCATAAGATGCCCTCGCTTGGTGCCTTGCTAGCTCCAGGCCATGTGCAGAGAGTGCGCTGGTGGCTTGTCTGGTTTGCTCCAAGTCAGGCAATGAGGCTAGGAGCTGACCTAGCCTGGACCACAAGAACCTGTTGTAGGCTGCACAGTGATCCTGATGAGCAGAAATAGAGAGGAGTAACCATGCCGAGTAGAAGGTCCTCCTCCCCCAGAAATCAAAATCCGAGGAGTCTTGATCTGCGGGCCGGTCACGGTGAAGGGCGCGAAGTCCATCAGGAGTATCCAAGTGTGTCAAACCAGACTGTGGATGAGGCATGGAACCTGGAGACTCCGGGGTGCGCAATACCTCTGGCTGACATCCCTTGGGGCAGGAACTCCGGAGAAGGGCCTCTGCCAGAAACGCAACGATGCCTCCCGAAAGTGAGCCAGCCAGGGTGGCACCACAAGGGTGGCCTTGCCGAAATCGCCTAGAAAGGCGTGCGCCGCATGCTCAGGATTGCTGGTAGTGGAGGGTGAAAGGTGCAAATCCTCCAACATCCTCATGAGGAATCGCTGATACTCCGAGAGATCAGCAGCCAGAGAGATGTGGACAGAAGGTTCCTCTCCCCATGAAGAGGGGGATGAGGAGCTGGAGGTCACCATGTGCTCAGTGGGTGGCTGCATGGGGGAAGGTTGAAAAACCTGGCTGTCCATTGCCCTAACGTAAGCAGGGAACCGGGCAGCCACCGCTCTGAACTGCTCCCAGGTGAGAGGGCCACTAGGACCGAGGATGCCTGTGAGCGCAGGAGAGTGTGGCAGAGGGATGGGGGCAGAGCTGAGAAGAGATGTCGGCTGACCTCCGCCAGGGCTAGGGAGTGGACCGTGGGCACCTGTGGAAGAAGGTGCCCCGGAAGACCCCACAGCCGACAGCTGCACAACCACACTGGTACTGCCTTGGCTGCGCCCGGAAGAATCCCCCCAGTGAGGCGACCGGGCCGTAAAGGTCCAGAAGGATGGTCCCCTACCTCAAAAGAATGGGACTCTCTCAAAGAAACTGAGGGGGAAGAGTGGAAATCTGTACTACGGCTCCTCCCAGGGCCCGGGTGTACCCCAGAAAAAGGCCGATGCGCCGATCCCACACCCCTCGACCCCTCAGAGTCTGAAAGAGTCCTCCTCCTCGAGAGGGCCAGCCTAGGTAGCTGGCATCTCTGGGCAGCCCCAGAAGGGAATACCCAGGGAGCAGTACCCTCCCCCCCTGCAGGTGCCTCGATAGGCCCCAAAGTCGGGCGATCAAGACACACCACTGGAGGGGGTACCACAACTGAGGGATTGATGAAACCCCCAAGACCAGACTGCAGAGCTATGGTGGCACGCACCACTGCCTGCTGGTCAGCACCACTGACCCTAGTCTCGGGGGCCACTGACCTCTCCTAAGGAGGGGGCTGGCTCCGATTCATCAATGAGACAACCGTGCTGCCCACAGCCACAGCCAACCCCGAGGGGTACGACGGTACATCCGCCTCAGAGCTTGACTCCGTTTCCGAAGAGGTAGAGTCCGAGGCTCTGAGCCAAACCGTAGGAGGGCGGGCAGAACTATCCCTACCACTGGGCCTGGATGCCACCTCTGTGCCCGAGTCGGTTGCCAGTACCCCCCACAACCCCACGAGCGGGATCCGAGGGAGGCACGGCCCCAGCCCGAGCCAGAGGTCCAATGCCAGGACCAGTCGCGGTACCATCCGATCCACCGGCACCGGGTGTGGCACCAAGGACAGTGCCGCCGACGGCCCCTAAGGCAGACCCAGCGCCGAACACGGTGCCGGGTGTGTGGACGGCACCACGGACGGCACTGACAGATGGAGCCGAAGGCCCCACGGTGCCGAGCCTCGAGGACACGACGCCGTGCTCAACCTTGGCGCCGAGGACGGCACCGAGGCAAGACATGGAGTGAGTCTCATGGCGCCACCCAACGGGGTCGAGGACGGCACCAACCCGGGCAAGCCTTCACCCCCGAAGGGGCGATTGCCATGGTGGCGCCTCTCGCCCGCTCCCGGAAGGGAGCAGGGCAGGCCTCCTGCGCTGCGGAAGGAGCCTCGGCAATGGCTAGGCTACAAGTAGCCGAGGCTCCCTCCTCCTCGGTCCATATAGAACCGGGAGGGGACCCGGAGGAAAGGCCGAGAGAGCGTTGGCCCGACGAAAGGGCGTAACCCTACCCGACAGTCAGGCGGGCTCACCCCACTTGCCGACGCTGCTGTTCGAGGACCCGGCGGTCCATGGAGAAGCAGGCATCGCACGAGTCCATGTCGTAAAGCAGGCCAAAACACGCAAGACACCGGTCGTGCTGGTCGGTGACGGAGAATTTTCAGCCACATGGGCACCGTCGCATGGGGGCTGACCCGTCTTCGAAGACTTCTTGCCCTCCGACCGAAACATGACCTATGGAAAAAAAATACCAAAACAGACTCGACGTCGCAAAATTAAAAAAATAAGGAAAGATCTTACCGGGCGACGTCGAGTAGAGGCAGAAAACATAACCGGCAGGAAACCGATGGACTTAACGCCGAAGGAATAGGATGCAATCAGGCCTACAATCTTCTTCAAGCTTCCCACGAGGCAACCTCGATGGCGGGAGATGAAGAACTGGCAGGCAGGTGGAGTTGACACAGCCTAACGGCCAATCCTCGAGCGCCACACAGTATGTCGGCCTCGAGGGCGGCGCCGATGGTGTGTCGGCTCCGCCTACCCTTTTTAAAAAAAAAAAAAAAAAGCTCCCCTGGGGTCCTGACCCCCGGCCAGATAACCCATCTGTGATGAATGGTGAAGACTGACACAGATAAGATCTGCTACTAGGGAAGTCTGAAGAGAATAGGCCAGAGACCACAGTTTCATGGCTTCCGTGCACAAGGCCAAGGACCAAGTGCCTCCTTGTTTGCTGATATACCACATTGTGGTCGTGTTGTCTGTTCTGAATTGGACCACCTTGCCCTTGACGAATCTGAGAAGCACAAAAGGGCCAGTAACACTGCCCTGACTTCTAGAAGGTTGATGTGAAGGATAGACTCCTGTGGAGACCAGACCCCTTGGGCTGTCAGGGCCCCCAGGAGGGCTTCCCAACCTAGGAGAGAAGCATCCGTAGTCAGAACTATTGAAGGAGTTTGTGGGAGAAATGGGACTCCTTGTCTGAGGTTGTCCTGGTCCAGCCACCACTGAAGAGCTTGGACCAGAGTCTGAGTCACTGGAATCAGTGTGGTAAGAGAATCCTTTCTCTGAGACCATAAGGACCTTAGGTGAAACTGAAAGTCCCTCATCTGGAATCTTGCTCCCTGCACCACTGCAGTGGAAGTTGCCATGTGGTCCAGAAGCTGGAGGAACCGTCTTGCTGGGCAAGAGACCTGAGGTTGAAAAGATGAAGCAAGATCCACTAGGGTCTTCACCCTTGCCAGGGGAAGGAAAGCTTTTGCTTGTACAGTGTCCAGATCTATTCCAATAAAGGTGAAAAGTTGAACTGGTTCAAGCACAGACTTTGGAAGACTGAGAAGAAAACCCATGGAACTGAGTAGGTCCTGGGTAGTTTGCAGAGCTGACTTGACCTGTAGAGATGACTGACCCACAATGAGCCAGTCGTCCAGATATGGGAAGATGGTGATAACCTGTCTTCTGAGGTAAGCCATCACTACTGCCAGGCACTTTGTGAACACCCTTGGAGCTTATGTTAGGCCGAATGGCATGGCTCTAAATTGGTAATGGCCTGAAGGCAACTCGAACCTGAGGTATTTTCTGTGAGAGCACCTGAGAGGGATATGGAAGTAGGCATCCTTGAGGTCCAGAGATGCTAACCAATCTCCAGGCCTTAGAGAGGGAAGGATTATTCCCAGAGTTACCATTTTGAAGTTGGGATTTAAAATGAGTTTGTTCAAATACCTTAGGTCTAGGATGGGTCGACACTCCTCTGTTTTCTTTGGGGTAAGGAAGTACTTGGAGTACAGTCCTTTTCCCTTGTGCTGAGTAGGAACTTACTCTATAGCTCTGAGAGCTAGAAGAGAGGAAACTGCTGCCTCTAGGGCAAGGGTTTCTGAGATTGATGCAGGTGGAAAAGACTTGCCCACTTTTCTGGAAACTTTTTGAAGCCGAGGGCCAGTCCCTGGCTTACTACTTCCAGGACCCACTTGTCTGAGGTCACATACTTCCAGGCCTGAAAGTAGTAAACCAGCCTGCCTCCTACTAGAATTGGGGAGTTGACCCAGGCTGACACATCAGGGTGTCTGCTTGGCAGAAGCCTTAGACTGGGAGGAGGAGGGAGCAGCCCTGCTCATCCCCCTCCTACCCCTCCCTCTAAAGAATCCCTTCTGTGGGAAGGGAGAGGAGGCCCGGGCATGGTAAAAAGGTCTGCCACTGCCCCTAGACTGCTGCTTTTGTGGAGTGGCTTGCCTTTCCTTGGCCTGTGCACTCCTGCACGTGATCCTGTATTCATCCATTTTCTTCATGCAAGCCTCTGTTTGCTCCCCAAACAGAGAGTTACCCACTACAGGAAAATCCATAGCCTTAGTCTGGGTATCATGTGAAAGACTAGTACATCTGAGCCAAGCATGTCTTCTGAGAGAGACACAGATGTAGCCATGACTCTAGATGCCACAACACTGGAGTCCACAGCAGCATGAAATTGCATTTTTGATGCCTCAGTTCCATCAGCAGCCACCTCCTCCAGCTCTTTGGCTAGCTGTGGGGGAGGCCTGTTTAGCCAATTCCAGAACCGTATCCCATCTGGATTTCTGGTACCTGGCTGTCTAGGCCATATAATTAGCATGCCTGAGTCCCAAAGAGAATGCCAGATACTGTTTTTTGGCCATGGCATCCACTTTCCTGGAGTCCTTATCCGGGGTGTGTGAAGCCAAAGGAATGTTAGCCCTGTCACAGGCTGCAGCCTGCACTACCCCAACATGGCTGCTATGATTATAAAAGAACTCCGTAGCTGAGTCTGATAACATATACCTCCTGTCCATTCTCTTTTCCACAGGAGGTATTGAATTATGAGTTTGTAATATTTTGCGTGTTTGTTTCCCTGAGGACTTATGAAGAGGGATAGACAGCCTTTTGGACTGTGGGATGGCCATCATTTCCACAAAATCAGGCTCTTCTTCCTCCTCTGCAGCTTCAACCAAGGGAAGCTGAAGGGTTCCGGCCACCTTTTAGTAAAACAAATAATGTGAAGGGGACTCAGAGAGCCTGGGAGGAGAGACACCCGAGGGCCTGTCTGGGGAGATGTCCAGTTCAATGGGCACATCCAGACCCCCCTGGTCATCATCATCATCATCATCAGGATAGTCTTCGTCCCCCTCCCACACCTCATAATAAGCATCTGGATCATAATCTGAAGGAGACGGATCCGACCGAACCGACCGCCTAACTGGTGGTACTGGTTCAGACGGAACCGGTCTAAATGATTGAACAATGCTAATCGCTTTTGCTATTTCGTCTGTGGTTGGAGAATGCAGCACCGGATCTGAACCAGTGGACTTACATTTTCTTTTTGATGGAACCGGCCCCTTGGGGTTGGCTCTCCTTTGGCCCGAGGAGGAACCGCCCAGGTCAGTAGGCACCTCAGGTTCGGCCGCAACCAAACCGGGCTGGCCATCCGGATCTACGGACTTCTCAGCCTCCCTTTCCTTCAGCCTACTCAGTCTCTTATCTAGAGTGGATGTAGGAAAGTTTTTACAAATTTGGTAGTCCGACTTGAGGTGGTCAAACCCCAGACAATTAACACAGATGGGATGCGGGTCGGCTTTGGCAAATGCTTCCTCACACTCAGTACAGTGCTGAAACCTAGTGCGACCAGTTTTCTTTTTGGGTTTGTCAACCTACTAAATTACCCTATAACAGCTTTCAAGCCAGGTAATAAAATAACCGATCGGCAGGGCCCCTACTTTTCTGCGGCACAGTGGGACCAAGTTCTGCGGCAAGACTACCATTTGCCGCAGAACTTCTGCGGCGGTGGTTTGTAATTTCTGTGGAAGTTCTGCGGCACTAACAAACTACCACATCACAGTGTCAGCTTGTCATCCTGACTTCACTTTCATGGCAGTGGTTATAGCAATCAGGATGGTGGAAAGCACAGGAACACTAGTTCAAAAAATAACAGACTTATAAAATTAATTTTATGTCTAAAAAAGCAAAACAAATGTCTCTTTCCCTAAGGTCCTAGCATGTTGCATAAATGACATATGCAGAGAGGATCTTATGTGATAAATAAGGTATTTCTATATGCATGCTATCGCACTAATGAGGTCTCCACTGTCTATCACTTACATATTTGTGTGCTTTCTACACCACCATACCTCTCAACCTCCTGCCTCATAAATCAGGGACAAGGCTTAAAAAAATCAGGGACAAAGGCCCTAAATCAGGGACACATTTTTAAAATTGGTGCTATCTACTCAGGAAGCTGGCAGAATAAGGGACTCAGTATATAATACATTTTCTGAAGAATAAGAAGTCTGCAACTGTATTGTTTGACATAATTTTATTCTTACAACCATCACTGTTTAATCAGGGGAACACGGATTTTAGGAGGGACAGAGTAAAATTCTGAGGTGAAATCAGGGACATCCCTGAAAATCAGGGACACTTGAGAGGTATGTACACCACTCATGAGGGTCCCACTGTGAATCACTTATATATTTATATGCAATCTGTAACATACATACAAATATCTGTGTGTGTGTGCGGTGAGAGAGACAGAGATACTGTATATGTGTGTGTGTCTGTGTGTGTATATATATATGATTTTTTATTTTCATGAACTTGCATCCTCATCCATACAGGTACCATCAGAAATGGAATAGAGGAGTTATTGCAAAACTCATTTTTTCATGTCAACCTGCTTTCCCTGACGCACTGCGTAACACCATCAGGCCATGACATGCATGTGAACCAGTTGTGAGATAGAGCTCTCCAACCCATCACAATGTGTCCACCATGTGACAGAACACTGCACGGTACCTTCCCAGGCTACTAGCAGGGATGTGTTCCACCAGTCCTTGTGCTGCCCAGCAAGCTCCCAGAGCTACAGTAATCTCCGAACCTGAGTTGCCGGCATGGAAAAGCATGCTACCCTCTGGCCCAACAGCTGTCCCTGCACACAACATTTCTCCATAACTTTTAGGTGATTCTATCAACCAATGACAATATGTGATCAATAACCCTGGCAAAATGCATACAGGGCAATTATTTATTTAACAGGTTTATTCTTTCAACAGGTCTACACATTATTATATTCCACTTTTCGGGGCATAATTAGTTTATTTTTCTTAAAAATGACAGTTAAATTCATTTTACCAGTTATTCATTTCAGATGGTGTCTCTATACCTTAAAGGCACAAGTAGGTTTGTACAAAGTGAGCTATGGACGTAACAGGTCTGTGCTATTGACAAGGTTTTCTTTAAGTTGGCCCTAGTGTAATAATTTAAAACTGAAAATTGTATTAGGCTGTAGTGCAGGCTGAGCAAATATCACCATGCATGATGTGCTGTGCCACCGTCTCTGGCAATGGGAGCTGTGGTAGATAAGTGACTGTTCATTTCTATTGTAGAATGCAGCCATTTCATTAGCTAATGTATGACGTTATAGCAATGATAACATCACATTCTGAACATATGGGGGTTTGGATATAAAAAGAGGGGACGAGAAAATGAAAATTACGTACCTACCGTAATTCTTGATCTTCTTGGACGAGTCTCCACCACTCATTCACTAGTGGGATCTCGCGCCGGAGGCACTAGGACCCATAGAACAAACTTTTGCTGGAGGGTCGTGAGATGGCGCCTTGAGGCATGGCGCCGTGGCGGTGGCTCGTAGCGGTAATGACTATCTCGTGACGACCCTCCAACCGCCTCAGTACCTTTTTACCAAGGAGGTGCAGCGCAGCTAACGTAAAGAGTAAACCTAACCTTAAAAACGGACATAAGATAGTCCGGACGACCCGTGTAAGAAGGGTCAGCAAAGAAGTCTTCACGGCCTAAAGATTTGAGGGAGTGAAGACCAACACAGCGGTGAGCTCGGGGGATGGAGGGTGGGCGTGTGAATGAGTGGTGGAGACTCGTCCAAGAAGATCAAGAATTACGGTAGGTACGTAATTTTCATATCTTCCTGGACATAAGTCTCCACCACTCATTCACACTAGTGGAGAGTACCAAGCTGATAATCCCCAAAGGGAGGCAGGGGAGCCAGAGCTCACACGTCATGACAGAAGACCTGAGATAGTTCTGCCGAGGCGGAATGACGCCTGGCATGAACATCCAGTGCATAATGCTTATGAAGGTATGCACTGAGCTCCAGGTGGCGGCATTGCAGATATCTGCAACTGGAACATTGCGAATTTCTGCTAGGGATGCCGCGACCGCCCTAGTAGAGTGAGCGTACACTCTACCTTCCAATTTAACCTGTGCCATGGAATAGCAATGTCGAAGACATGCCACTAACCATGATGAGATGCATCTGATAGCGACAGGCTGACCCAGCCGGGTCTCGCTGAAGGAAACAAACAATTGCTGAGTCTTGCTAAACTTCTTGGTTCTATCTAAATAGAACTGCAAGGCTCTCTTAACATCCAGGGAATGAAGAGACCATTCTCCTTCATTTTGGAAGTTGGCGAAGTAAGAGGGAAGCACCAGAGGTTGGTTTAGATGGAATTCTGACACAACCTCAGGAAGAAATTTAGGATGAGTACGAAGAACTACTTTGTCCTTATGGAACACAGTATACGGAGGGTCCGTAACCAGGGCATGTATCTCAGAGACCCTGTGGGCTGAGGTAATGGCCACTAGGAAGGCTGTCTTCCAGGTAAGAAATTTTAGCTCACAGGTAGCTAGGGGTTCGAAAGGCTTCCGAGTGAGCATGTCTAGCACAAGGTTAATGTCCCAGGCTGCGACCGGACGTCTAACAGGGGTCTGGTATGTGGAATTCCCTTAAGAAATCTCTTCACCATAGGTAACTGGGCCAGAGACAAGGAAGAAACCGGCTCATGGAACGCCGAAATGGCACTAAGGTGAACTTTAACCGTGGAGTACTGGAGACCTGAGTTTGATAGGTCCAAAAGGTACTCCAGAACCTTGTCTGGAGGACATGTAAAGGGATTCCAAGAGGACTTTGCACACCAGAGAGAAAAGTGTTTCCACTTAGAAGCGTAAGTTTTTTGGGTAGCTGGCTTCCGAGCAGCCAGAAGGACGTCTGAGACTCTACGAGAGCGTTAACGACGGTTCACTTCTACCTCTTCAAGAGCCAAGCGTGAAGGTGAAGTGACCTCAGGTTGGGGTGGACCAACGAACCCTGAGTCAAAGATTGATTTGCAAGGAAGTGGTCTCGGAGAGGCTACCGACATACTGTTGAGTAGAGGAAACCATAGTTGCCGAGGCCAGGAGGGAGCAATGAGAATCATCTTGGTCCCCTGAGACTCGAACTTGAGGAGAACTCTCTGAATTAAAGGAAGCGGTGGAAAGGCGTAAAGAAAGCGTTTTGTCCACCGCAGCCTGAACGCATCCTGACAGAAAATGCCAGGCCCTGGATTTCTGGAGCAGAAGAGAGGCAGTTTTGCGTTGAGTGGGGATGCAAAAAGGTCCAGGTCTGGAGTCCCCCACTCTTCGAACAGTGACCGACTTGGCTGGGTCGAGAGACCACTCGTGAGGGTCTGCCTCCGTCCTGCTGAGGTGATCTGCTAAGTCGTTTTGTACACCCGGCAGATATACCACTTGAATTAGAGACTTGTGCTCCAAGCACCACTCCCACACTCTCATTGCTTCCCTGCAAAGGGGATAAGTGTGAGCACCGCCTTGCTTGTTGGTGTAATACATCACAGCTTTGTTGTCCGTTTGAAGGAGAATGTTCTTGTGACAAAGAACATCCTTCAACGCTCGGATCGCATAGAGGACTGCTCTCATCTCCAGGACATTTATGTGGAGCTGAGTTTCGAGCTGAGTCCATACACCTTGAGTGTGGAGAGAGAGACAGTGAGCTCCCCATCCCATTAGCAATGCGTCTGTGGTGATGGAGATCTGATGATCCAGAGGAGCAAAGGGGAATCCTTCCAGGAGATTGCTCTCTTGAGACCACCAGGTGAGAGACCTTCGTAGGGGCTCCGTCACCTTGATGGGATAAGACTGGGGTGAGAGGTGTGACCACTGAGCGGAGAGCATCCATTGGGTGGTCCTCATGTGTAACCGAGCTAGGGGTACAGTGAACACTGAGGACGCCATGAGACCCGACATACGTTGCATCGAGAGAGCTGACCCATCGTTCTCCACGAGCGTAACGGCCATCTGAAGGATGTCGAGTCTTCTGTCCTCTGGAAGGAAAGCCTTCGCGGAAGAGGTGTCCAGAAGAGTCCCTATGAAAAGGAGCCGCTGGGAGGGCTGCAGTTGTGACTTCTTCAGATTTAGCAGAACTCCCATGGACGTAAGAAGGCGAGAGGCCGTTTGAACGGCTTCCAGAGTCCCTAGGCTGGAAGGACTCGCTAGGAGCCAATCGTCTAGGTAGGGAAACACTCGGAGTCCGAGCTTCCTGAGATGTGCTGCGAGAACTGCACAACACTTTGTAAAAACTCGCGGCGCCGAGGATAGCCCAAAAGGCAGGACTCTGAACTGATAATGCTGACCCAGAGCTACAAACCTCAGGAATTTGCGATGGGTCGGGTGGATGGGGATATGCTGGTAAGCATCCTGCATATCCAGGGAGGCCAGCCAGTCGTGCTGATGCAGCAAAGGTAACAGGGTACCTAGGGAAATCATTTTGAATTTCTCCCTGGGGAGGAATTTGTTTAACTTTCTGAGGTCTAGAATGGGGCGCATCCCCCCAGATTTCTTTGGAACCAGAAAGTAATGGGAGTAGAACCCTGTGTTTCGCTGATGCGGGGGCACCAGTTCTATTGCCCTGTTGTTTAGAAGGCCCTGGATCTCGGCGGTGAGGAGGTCTGACTGAGAGGTCGACAACCTGGGTTGTCATTTGGGAGGGCAATTCGGGGGGTTTTCCAAAAGACTGAGAGAATAACCCTCGCGAATTATCCGAAGGACCCATTTGTCCGAGGTTATGGACTTCCACTGATTGTAGAAGTACATCAGACGACCTCCCACCGGAGGAGAAAGTTCCATCTCGGGCAGTGTGGATGGAACTGGGGCCGGCAATTCATAAGGTAGCGCTGGGGGCTTTAGGCCCCTGTGCTTTCTGCTGCGCCTTCTTTTGAGGTTGGGCAGGTTGGCTTTTATGGAAGCTTCCTCTGCCTCTGCCTCGAAAGGACTGGCGACTATGAAACTGACGTTTACCTACATGCCCCCGAGAGGGGGTAGGCGGGGGGTCTAGCCAACTTAATGGCCGACCTAGTCTTCTGAGTGGCCTCTAGGGCTTGCTCTACCTGAGGCCCAAAAAGATAGGAGCCATCAAAGGGCAACGCCATTACCTGCTGCTGAGCATCATTCGTAAAGCCAGAAGTACGCAGCCAGGAATGGCGTCGAGTACAAATATTTGCGGCTGCTGAACGAGAAGCAGTGTCAAAAGCGTCCATGGCAGCTTTGATCTGTTGGTTATTGGACTCAATACCTCTGATAACGGTTAGAAGGAGCTCTGATTTGGAGTCGGAATCTGGAAGAGCTTCAACCATTCGTTTCATAGAGTGCCACAGGATATACTCATACTGAGAAAAATAGTCTTGATAGCTGGCAATACGCATACTTAAAGTGGAGGCAGCAAAGACTCTCTTACCTAATGTATCAATTTTACGAGACTGTTTGTTAATAGGTCGAGCTGTAGTAGCTTGAGGAAGAACGACCTTGTCATTCTCTGCCAGGACTACAATAGGATCCGCAAAGGCTTGGGATGCCAAAATGGGATGATCCTTGGGAGCTGAATATTTCTTATCAATGGATTTAGCCACTGAAGGAATAAGAGCAGGATTATTCCATACCATTTGAGACAGCTGCCTCAAGGAGGGTTGAATCGGAGGAGTCAAACCGAGGGATCTCCAAGCATGAAGATACTGGAGTCTTAATATTTTCCCAGGATCGATGTCCGTAGTCTGGAGAGAAAGAGTGGATCTCAGGTTCCTCAACAGAGACTTAAAGGATAGGTCCTCGACCACAGGCTCTGTAGCGGTGAAGGATCCTGTTTCCTCCACTTCATCACCCAACCGAAGGTCTGGGTCAGGCTCAACATCATCTCCTGATAGTCCAGGAAGGACTGCTTGGACAGGAAAGGGTGAAAAATAGGAGAAGAAGAAGAGCAGATAGAAGAGAGGAGAGTCCCCGAGGGCCCCAGGCGAGGCGAAGGAGTGAGCAGGCGCCGAAGAAGCACCACGCTGCACCAGAAGCGGCACCACCCAGCACTCTCCGGCGGTGCCGGTGGCACCTGAACACTACGGCACGCACCACGGGTGGCGCAAGGGACCCGCCGGCACTGCAGATGGTGCCGCAAGACTCAGCCAGCGCCCGCAAGGCCCCCATGGCCGAAAACGGCGCCGGCTGGGCAGCAGACCCCGCGGAAGGTGCCGAGGACACCCTGGAACCTGGAAGGCAAGAGAAGGAAAACCAGGAGATAAGGGCATCGGTGTGGCCCCTGCGCCGCAGCCATGTGAGGGGGAACACCTAGCATGGAGTCACTGGCACTGAAGGGCGCCGCGCGACTGGGAAGGTCAACCGCGCCCTGCCTGATCGCCCGGCGCAGGCCGAAGGCTCCGGGGCAACCGAGCCGAGCAGAAGAACCAACCTCCGAGCCCATCGCTCCATAAGAGCGGCCCACTGATGAAACTGCTCATCTGGAGCCCTACCTATAGGCGGGTGGGGCTCCGATGTTGAAGACGGCGGAAACCGGAAGTTGGCGACTCCGAAGGAGGAGACCGGCAACTAAGTACGATAACCGACCGTCGACGCGCAGACGTATCAGAGGGCGACCTCGAGTGATGCCTTCTCTTTTTTGACCTGTGGGCCGAAGAAGAGCTCGAGGACGAACGGTGCCGAGAATGCGACCATTTATTTTTATGCCGGCGGGGGGACCGCCCATCCCCCCGGGCATAGGACTGACCGTTGTCGGAACCCCGCTGAGGGGAAGGGGGCTGACCGGACCCAGCCCGACTGACTGAACAGCTTTCATACGAAGTCTCCCTACCGTCACCTGACCTGCTCATGGTCGACTCCGTCCAATAGGCCGAGACTTCTTTACTATAAGTTAAATTTTAAAATATAACAGAAATAGAATAAAATTAAGCGATACTACTATTGAGATAAAATTACAAAAAAATAAACTGAAAACTATGCGCTAGTTTGAAGTTTGACTCCCGACAGGCGAGCGACGTTGTCACTGAAGCGCACTCGACGGCGGGAAAAAAGGAACTGAGGCGGTTGGAGGGTCGTCGCCGAGATAGTCATTACCGCGCGAGCCACCGCTCGCGGCGCCATGCCTCGCGGCGCCATCTCTCGCGCCGACCCTCCAGCAAAAAGTTTGCTCCCGATGGGTCCTAGTGCCTCCGGCGCAGATCCCACTAGTGTGAATGAGTGGTGGAGACTTATGTCCAGGAAGATCCAGATTTTATGGATAAATAGAAATATTACTAAAAATCACCAAGAGAGGAATTCTGCAGCACATGAAGAGGTTCTGCGGTGAATTGCAAGTTCTGCTACAAAGATTCTGCACCATGAATTCTAGAACCGATTAGTTTACAAACCATGTCACGGGTTTTGAAAAAGAACCAGAAAAGGCCCGGTTCTTTTGAAACTGATTGATACCAGAACACCACTCTAATCCCAGAAAATTTTCTCACAAAAACAGAAGAAATACAAGGTTGGTTCCTAACCGGACCGACCGAAAAGAAACCGAGGAAAAAAGTAATTTCCGCACACTTTTACAAGATAAACACAGTCACTATCTATCTACAACACTACCTGTACCATAGACAGAGGCTAGAAATCCGAAAAATAACAAATAGAAAGGTAGAAAACCGAACGCTTTACTTTTTACCGAACCGAGCAGAGGAATCTCTGGAGGGACTTCACTGTTAGACGGAGTAAAGAATCTAATGGCTACACTGGGAAGTACCACAGACAGAGATTTGAAAACCGAGCTTGACCTCAACGTTCTATGCTCCTGCATACTGTAGAGTTTAACTCCTGACTCTCCGGGGCCGTTCAAGTGCTGGGGCTGACTGCATTAAGTCAGACTATAGCAAGACTTCATGTTGTTTGAACGGTCCCTTTGAAAAGCCCTTTGGGAAGTGTGTACTCCCCACCCCTGGCACCCGAGGGTCTACCTCTGGTGTCGGGTAAGGAGAAGGGAGTCTCTCGTCTCTGGCGTAGAGGATCCTGTGCAGGGTCCGGCACTGGCAGATGCCTCTCCACCTCCCTGGTGAGCTGAGCCTTGGCCTCAGCCCACCAGGCAGCCAGAGTCTCCTTCAAATCCAAAGGCGGCTGTGGCGAGGGTGGTGGAGGAGGAGAAGGAGGATATGGATACTGAGGCTATCCGTAAGGTGAGTATCCGTAACCCGACGGCAGAAAGCCCGGTGTCGGGTATTGAGGCTCTGGGTACTGTGGCGTCGGATAAAGCAGCTCCGGGTACTGCGGCGCCGGATACTGTTGTACCTGGTAGGACAGCACCGGATTAAGCAGTGTTGGATACCTGGGTGCCAGGGGATCTAACGGAGCAGAGAGCCCTGGAAGAGGCCCAGCAGGCGGCCCAGGTAAAGGTAGCCCTGCAGCGTCGGGCCCAGCGTTGAGCGACGTCCGCAAAGGAACATTGGCTGGCATCGGGTAGGCCGGGCGTCGCAGCTGGCTCCCAGGATCGGTGTCAGGGTCCGGCCCTGATGGAGGGAAGTCCTGATGTCAGCGTACCCAACTCCTCCGTGTTGACCGGGGATGGAAGGTTAAAATACCGGGTCCAGCAAAGGGGATGCGGGAGCCTCGGTTGGCAATGGCAAGCACTGTGGTGAGCCTGGAATGTCAGACTGGTCCAAGGGGTCCGACATAGACTCTTTTGCTGGGCGTTCATTGGAGGGGCGACATCCAGCTTACCAGCAGGATCAGGCGGGTGTCGTGGGAGCTGGCGTCCGACTTATTGGAACATTGGCCCCTCACAGAAATTCGCGATAGGGAAGCAACCTTGAGGGGCATGCGAGGGACTGTGCACCCCCCCGAAGGAGCTGGCGTCTTATCGGCCCTGTCCGGGCGGACGTCGGTGACACCAGCGTCCGGCTTAGTGGACCGGCTAGACCCAGAGGGCCATATGATAACAGCCTTCCCAGGAGCGGCAGCCTCCTTTGCCCCGGAGTCACCTGAGGGGCCCGAGCGTGAGCCCGACGGGAGGGACGACACCTCCAAGATGGCCGTTGAGGAGCGGTAACCGTGACTCCGGCCGGAGTCGTGGAAGCCGTGGAGGTGGAGGCCCGGTCCTTCTCCTCCTTTTTCTTAAGCCCTTTGGGGGAAGTGGAAGCCTGCCCTAGTTTCTTCAGCTCCTTCTCCATGGAACCCATATTTTTCTTCAGAACATAGGCCTCCAGGGACTGATGCCTCCATTTTCGGGTGGCTGAGTTGAACCGCTGGCACTTCTCCATGGGGTGGTCCAGGCCTAAGCAGAAGAGGCACAGGCAGCGTCGGTCCTTATGCAGCAGTTGAGAACCGCATGAGTCGCACTTCTTTTTATGCGATTTGAAGGGTGTCGGGGACAACATACATGGCCGTTAGTAGTGAAAAACGAGAAAAAACGGTCGAAAAATCAGTAAACTAGACCAACATAAGAATGACGAGCAAAGGAACTCTACCTCGAGGAACTTTCACAAGTCGACGGTGGGAAAGAACTGGAAGGCGGGCATGGGGGACCGCCCTTTATAATGACGCTCGCATGACGTTGGTCACCTGACATGGGGGCGGTCCCCAGCAAGAGACTGCTAGCTAGAAATTTTTCCATGGGGTCCTGAAGCCTGCCGGGTCAGTCCTATGTGTAATTACCTACTGCAAGAGCCCTCTTGAAGTAAGATCTTTATTTATTTACTTATCATGTACATATATATATATATATATATATATATATATATATTTATATGTCTATATCTGATTACATATATCTCCTTTTATTTATTTATCTATTTATTTACTTATTTACACCAACCAAAGAAGGGGTGAAAACTTGAACCAAGAAGAAAAGTAGCTGAAGAAAAAATGATTACCAGGAATGAAAGGAGCATTCCTGCCTAAACCCCTGGAAAACTTCACAGTTGGAAAATTCCAAATGTGTTGGCGTAGGAGAAAAAGGTTAACGGGAGAATAATTCCTACCCGAAGCCCCCCTATCCTGAGACTTCTGGGGAAGGAATGCTTATCTTTAACTGAGTACTGGAGAGTTAAACTCGTCCACACGTGCCTGTCAGCTTTAGTTCGCCATAAAGACAAACCAAAATTTGCACCAAAGCATAACCCAAAAAGCTGGAACTTTTCAGACAGGCAAGCCTGAGGGAAATGACTTGTGCCAAAACTCCAGAAGCTGTAACATTAAGACTTGAGACTATAAGAGCATAGTGCTACCATATGCCACTTAGGTATTTCAGCAAACCTCCTTGTGAATAGTGCTCCAGAGCTGTCGCACTATGGCAAGGACAGGATACATCAAAAAACTCTTAATATGTAGTGGCATATGCTACAAAGGTAGGAGGCATTACGTAAAATTTCTTACGCATGTTATATGATTATCTAGAGTCTATCTCTGGAGGGAAAGCAGACAGTGGCACAAGGCTGAGAAGCAGGCCACTGTTTGCACTAACTCTCTTTAATCTGAAAGTATACAGATAAAAACAGCAGAACACTTACCAAGCAGGTATTTCCTCTGAATGCTTCTGACAACCCCAAAAGAAAAGGAGAGGTTTCCAGAACCTACCTGTACGTGTCTTCAGAGAGTTGTCAACTTCCTTGGAGAAGAGCAACCACCAGATCTACGAAGTCGTTGTCCTCCACCTCTTTATTGGTGTCGTCCTGGAGGGAAAAGTCCACGGAGTCCACCGATTGAATATAAATGCCTCATTATACCATAACCTGAATCAACCCTAGAGTGACCGACTGGAATTAGTGGGTACCGAGAGGAGTTCATGAAGGAAAATCCTCTCCTAAATTACTACTACTACTACCAATAATAATAATAGATACATACATAGATACATAGACAGTGTCGGCAGATAAGGGCCTATGGCCCACCCAGTCTGCCCATTTGAGCTTGTAAGTTCAGTTTATGTTTTCCTAGAAGTCTGTTGCCCCTTACCCCTGACCTCCAGAATTTCTTTATCTCTATCCCATGCATTCTTAAATCCCATGATTGTTTCAGCCCCCACCACTTCCTCTGGCAGGGTGTTCCACTTGTCCACCACCCGTTCTGTGAAGAAATTCTTCCTCACGTTTCCTCTGAATCATCCTCCTCCAACTTCATCCCATGCCCTCTAGTCCTGGAACATCTTTTCGCTTAAAATAGTGTATTCCTGCACCTGTTCCTCTCTGTAAGATACTTGTATGTCTCTATCATATCCCCTCTCTCCCTCCTCTCCTCCAGTGAGTACATGTTCAGTTCCTTCAACCTGTCCTCATAGGACTTGTGATGCAATCCATGCACCATCTTTGTTGCCCTCCTCTGAACCTTCTCTACCCTGTCTATGTCCTTATGTAGGTAAGGTCTCCAGAACTGTACACTGTACTCCAGGTGGGGCCTCACTAGTGTCTTGTATAGTGGAATTATGACCTCCCTTTTCCTGTTGGTGATGCCCCTGCCTATGCATTCCAGCATCCTATTTGCTTTACCTGCTGCCTTGTCACACTGTTTCCCTACCTTGAGGTCATCAGAGATGATAACCCCAAGATCCCTTTCCTGCTTGGTGCATGCTATATCCTCACCCCCCAACTGATATATTGTGCCAGGGTTTTGTGCCCATATGCATTATCTTGCACTTCTTTGCATTGAATTTCAACTGCCAAACCCCTGACCATTCTTCAAGTTTCTGCAGGTCCCTTCTCATTCTGTCTACACACTCTGGTGTGTCTACTCTGTTACAGAGCTTTGTGTCATCAGCGAACAGTGAAATTCTGTCTTCTAGGTCCTGTGCAATGTCACTGATGAAGATGTTAAATAGGACCGGTCCCAGCACTGATCCCTGTGGTATCCCACTGGTCACTCTTCCCTCTGTGGAGTGACAGTCATTTACCACCACCCTCTGTGTCCTGCCGCCCAACCAGTTACCTACCCACCACACTATTGTCCTGCCCACATCCATATTCCCCAGTTTGTGTAATAGTCTTCTATGTGGCACAGTGTCAATGGCCTTGCTGAAGTCCAGATAGGCCGTGTCCACTGCCCCCCCGATCCACCTCCCTAGTCACCCAGTCAAAATATTCAACAAGATTGGTCTGACATGACCTCCCCCTGGTGAAACCATGCTGCCTTGGGTCCTGTAGTCCATTGACAACCAGATGTTCCACCAATCTCTCCTTCAGTAGTGCTTCCATGATCTTCCCCACTACTGAGGTGAGGCTGACTAGTCTGTAGTTCCCGCTTCCTCTTTGTTCCCACTTTTGTATAAGGGACTACATCTGCTATCCTCCAGTCTTTGGGTACCTCCCTGTTTCCAATGATCGGTAAACAGGATAGCCAGAGGTTCAGCCACCACCTCTCTTAGTTCTTTAAGGACCCTGGGGTGCATCCATCTGGTCCCATTGCTTTATCAACTCTTATTACTTCCAGTTCCTTCAGGACCCTTTCTGGTGTAAAGGGACTCGTGTCCATTTCTGCACCATTCTCACCCCTTGTACTCCCTTCAGACCCATTATCCTCCTCTTCCTCAGTAAAGACTGAGCAGAAATACCTGTTCAATATGTCAGCTTTACTGCTTGTCATCCTTCACGCGCCCCATCCTCACCCTTCAGTCTCACTATCCCTCCCTTTGCTTTTCTTTTCACTTATGTACCTGTAAAGGTTTTGTCCCTCTACCCACTGATTTTGCAATGTGTTCTTCTGTCTGAGCTTTGGCTTCCCTTACCTGACCTCCCTGCCTCCCTTTGCTTCTCCTGGTACTTCTCCCTATCCCTTCTGCCTGTGTCTTTTTCTTGCCTGAATGCAATCTTTTTGGCTTTCACTTTCTTTTGCAACCTCTTTGGAAAACCATAATGGTCTCCTCTTCATTTTCCTCTTGCTAACCTGCTTAATGCATAACTCTGCTGCTCTTGTAATCCCCATTTTAAATACTGCCCACTGTTCCTCAACCCCTGATTCCTGCCCCATTCCCTTAATGCCTCTTTCAAGTATCTCCCCATTTTCCCAAGGTCTGCCCCCTAAAATCCAGGATACGTGTTTTGTGTGGTTTGGTTCTGCTCTTTCTGTGATTTCAAACCACAATGACTGGTGGTCACTGTTCCCAGGTGCTCCCCACTGTTACCCCCATCACACTGTCCCTGTTTATGACTGGTCAATATCGCCTTCTGCGAGTTGGTTCCATGACCAGTTGCAGGAAGGCACCCTGAAGAGTCCAGAATAAATCTGCTCTAGATGATGCTGCTGCTGGGTTGCTCCAGTCCACGTCTGGAATATTGAAGTCTCCAACCAGTACTACCTTACCCTTGTCTGCCATCCTTTGGATGGCTAGCTCAACTCTATCTGTTTCTTCCTCCTGGGCTGGCGGTCTATAGACCACACCTGTGCGGATGGCTGGCCCCATTTTCCTTTCCAGCTTAACCCACAGTATCTCTCCCCCATTTTGTTCCTCTTGGATCTCTGTGGCCCTTATGTCATTTTTCACATACAGTGCCACTCCTCCTTCCTTCCTGCCTGCCCTGTCTCTTCTGAATATGTTGTAGCCAGGTATGGCCATCTCCCAGTCGTGGTTATCATTACACTAGGTTTCAGTGATGGCTATATTGTCCAGGTCTGACTGCACCATGACAGCCTCCAGATCTTCCATCTTGTTGCTAAGGCTCCTGGCATTTGCACACATGGCTTTCCATGATTTGACCTCCCTAGACTGTTTTACTGTTCTAGTCCAGACCCTTCCTTGGTTGTCCTTTATCCCTGGTTCTCCTTGCTGTCTGCCCTTCTGTAGAATTTTGCCCCTTTTCTGCCTATCCACCTCTTGGGCGCTAATCTCCATCTTTTGCACACTGCTTTGTAGAGATAGCCACTCCTCTGGTTCACTGGTTCCACTGCTAGCTGTGGGGGGTGAGCAAGCAGGTACCCTTCTTGATGGCCTGCCACCCCCCTTTGCTAGTTTAAATGCTTGTCAGTGTAGCATTTAAACTTATCATTGAGTGCTTGGATTCCCCTCCAGGATGGACGCAGGCCGTCAGGCTTGAACAAACCTCCATCCCTCCAGGTTGGTCCCCAGTCACCAATGAATCCAAACCCTTCCTCACAGCACCAGTTCTTCAACCATGAGTTAAAGTTCCTGGTGCATGCACCCCTATGCTCTCCCTTGCCTCTCACAGGTAGTATTTCTGAGAAAGTGACAGCAGTAGCTACTTGCTTGAGACCCCTCTCCAATTTCCTAAACTCTTCTTGAACTTCCTTTGGCTCCCCATTTGCCAGATCATTAGTACCTAGGTGTATAATGACATCCAGCTCACCCTCCCATCTTGCCTTCCCAGTGATCCCCAGGATCTTCCTTCCATCCCTCCATACCGTGGCACCTGGTATGCAGCTCACCTCCCTGTCCTCCCCCTCCTGTGTTCCTAGCTGGATCCCTCTTATGATGGAGTCCCCCACCAGGATTTGCTTCCTCCTCCTCTGGGGTCCACTGCTTTCCCCACTGAGGTCACTTCCTTGGCTAACCTCCACATCCTTTCCTTCCACTTCTCTGGGTACCTCTATTTGGTTGTCCCCATTTGCCAGTGTGGCATATGAGTCCTTGAGTGGAATAGGATCTGGAATGTGCCTCTGCCTGACCGCTCTAACCCCCCCGAGCCCACTGTCATCCAAGTGCTCCTCGTTCTCGGCATCCTTTGAGGCATTTGCATTGGACTGGGTGGTCTCTGGATAGGAGATGGTACTCCTGACCCAGTTTACTTCCACTCTGGTCTGGCTACCTCATCCCGTAGTCCAGAAAGATGCATGCAGATAGGGCAGCACCTCAGTGTCCAGAAGGTCTGTCTGAATATGGCTGCCCCACAGCATTGCACCAATCCCCACATTATACTGCAATTATACTGCTGTTCCACTACTTGTCTGCTACTGAAGCTCTCCTAGTTCCCTTTTTACTAATATGCAGTCTTAAAAATCCTGCCACTGATCCTCAGATACTTTTCTTTTTAAAAAAAGAAAATAAACCAAGAAATAAATAAATGAGTCAAAACACTTGTCGTGCTGAGGGTGGAAGCTAACTTCACTTTGCCCCTACTCCACCCTTACTATACTGTGTTTAGCTCCTGTCAATCAGATTTAACAGGGCATATAATTAAGAGTTGGGGGAAGGGGAGGAAGGGGAGGTGAAAATTTGCAGCAATTAAAGACAGCAAAGAAATACACCACCACTACGTTTTAAATTTTCAACAGCCCAAAAATGAAAATTACGTACCTACCGTAATTCTTGATCTTCTCGGACGAGTCTCTACCACTCATTCACACTATTGGGATCTGCCCCGGAGGCACTAGGACCCATCGGGAGCAAACTTTTTGCTGGAGGTCGACACCCAGGGTACACGTGAGGCTTATAGGTGGTCTGGTATGCAGGAATTCCGCTGAAATCTCTTAACCATAGATAACTGAGCCAGAGACAAAGAAGAAAGCGGCTCATGATACGCTGAAATGGCACTAAGGTGAACTTTGACTGTAGAGTACTGGAGACCTGAATTTGAGAGGTCAAAGGTACTCCAAAACCTTGTCTGGTGGGACAGAAGAGGATTCCAAGAGGACTTTGCACACAGGCGGCAACTGCCACTTGAAGTGTAAGTTTTCCGGTAGCTGGCTTCCGAGCAGCCAGAAGAATGTCTGAAACTCTTGAAGAGACATTAAACCGGTTCACTTCTACCTCTTCAGGAGCCAAAGCGTGAAGGTGAAGCGATCTCAGGTTGGATGGACCACGGACTGAGTCAACAGGTTCATCTGCAGGGAGTGGTCTCGGAGGGGCTGCCAACATACTGTTGAGTAGAGAAACCATAATAGTACGAGGCCAGAGGAGCAATGAGAATCATCTTGGTCCCCTGGGACTCGAATGAGAAATACTCTCTGAATTAGAGAAGAGGTGGAAAGGCGGAAAAGCGTTTTGTCCACCGCAGCCTGAGCACATCCTGACAGGAAAATGCCAGGCCTGGTTTCTTGGAGCAGAGAGAGGCAGTTTGCATTGAGTGGGGATACAAAGGTCCAGGTCTGGAGTTCCCCACTCTTGAATAAGTGATTGAACCTAGTGGTTGAGTGAGACCACTCGTGAGGATCTGCCTCTGTTCTGCTGAGGCAGTCCACCAAGTCGTTTTGTACACCTGGCAGGTAGACACTTGAATTAGAGTTTGTGTTCCAACACCATTCCCACCCTCATTGCTTCCCTGCAAAGGGTAGAGTGAGCACCGCCATGCTAATTGATGTAATACATCACAGCTTTGTTGTCCGTTTGAAGGAGAATGTTCTTGTGACAGAGGATGTCCTTCAAAGCCCGGACCGCATAAAGGACGCTCTCATCTCTAGGACATTTATGTGAAGCTGGGCCTCGAGTTGAGTCCATACACCTTGAGTGTGGAGAGGGCGACAATGGGCTCCCCATCCCGTTAGCGATCGTCTGTGGTGATGGAGATTTGATGATCCAGAGGAACAAGGGAAATCCTTCCAGGAGATTGCTCTCTGAGACCACCAGGTGAGAAGACCTCTGTAAGGTTCTGTCACCTTGATGGGATAAGACTGTGGGTGAGTGGTTGGGGACCACTGGCCACTGAGCATCCATTGATGGTGGTTCTCCATGTGAGCCGAAGAAGGTACAGTGAACACTGAGGGATGCCATGAGGCCTAACAACATACGTTGCATTGAGAGAGCTGTAACTGATCTGTTTCTCCCCAATGCAGCGGGCCATCTGAAGGATGATCCGAACCTTCTGTCCTCTGGAAGGAAAGCCTTCGCAAGAGGTGTCCAGTAGAGTCCCTATGAAAGGAGACTCTGGGAGTGCAACTGTCGACTTCTTTAGATTCAGCAGAACTTCCCATGGGCGTAAGAAAGGTGAGAGGCCGTCTGAGCGGCTTCAGGGCCTCCCTGTCTGGAGGGCTTGCTGAGGAGCCAGTCGTCCAGGAGTGAAACACTCGGATTCCGAGCTTCCTGAGATGCGCTGCGAGAACTGCACAACACTTTGAAAAGACTTCATTGGCAGAGATAACAAGGGCAGGACTCTGAACTGATAGTGTTGACCGAGCCACAAACCTCAGGAATTTGTGATGACCTCGGGTGAATAGAAATGTGCTGGTGGCGTCCTGCATGTCCAGGGGAGGCTAGCCAGTCGTGTTGATAAACAAAGGTAACAGGGTTCCCAGAGAAATCTCATATTGGGAATGTTCTCCCTGGGGAGAGAATTTGTTTAGCTTTCTGAGGGTCTAGAATGGAAGCATACCCCCAGACTTCTGGAACCAGAAAGTAGTGGGAGTAGAACCCTGTGTTTGCATTTGATGCAGGCACCAGTTCTACTGCCCTGTTGATTCAAAGGCCCTGGATCTAGCGGCGAAGGTCTGACTGAAGGATTGACAGCCTGGGTTGTTGTTTGGGAGGAGCGATTCGGAGGGGTCTCCAGAAAATTGAGAGAATACCCTCACAAATTGTCCGAAGGACCCATTTGTCTGAGTTATGGACTTCCACTGGTTGGCTAGAAGTGCATCAGACGACCTCCACTGGAAGGAAAAAGTCCACCTCCGGGCAGTGGAGGTGGAACTTTGGCCAACAGAACTCATAAGGTAGCATGGGCGCTTTGGGCCCTTGCGCTTTCTGTCCGTCTTCTTTTGAGGTTGGGCAGGTTGATTCTTATGGAAACTTCCTCTGCCCTGCCTCGAAAAGGACCTGACAGATTATGAAACTAGCGTTTACCGACATGCCCTCGAAGAGGGGTTGGGAGGGGTCAAGCCAACAATGGCCGAACTGAGTCTTCTGAGTAGCCTCTGGAGCTTGCTCTGCCTGAAGACCAAAAGATCTGGCGATCAAGAGACAGCGCCATCACCTGCTGCTGTGCATCATTCGTGAAGCCGAATGCGCATGCCAGGGTGACGGCAGTACAAATACTCAGCGACTGCTGGGCGAGAAGCAGTGTCAAAGCATCCATGGCTGCTTTGACCTGTTGAGTTATTAGATTCAATACCTCTGGTAATGGTCAGAAGAAGCTCTGACTCAAGTCCAGAGTCCGGAAGACCTTCAACCATTTAGAGATAAGTGCTACAGGACATACTCATACTGAGAAAAATAGCCCTGGTAACTGGCAATGCGCATGCCAAAGTGGGCGCGACAAAGACTCTCTTACCTAATGTATCAATCTTCGAGACTCTTTGTTAATAGAGTGAAGCTGTAGTAACAGGAAAACGACCTTATCATTCTCTGCCAGGACTACAATAGGATCCATAAAGGCTTGAGATGCCAAAATCGGAGCGATCCTTGGGGGCTGAATATTTCCTATCAATGGATTTAGACCAAAGGGGTAAACAGAGATTATTCCATACCATTTGAGACAGCGTCTCGAAGGAAGGATGATCGGAGGAGTCAAATCCGTAGGGATCTCCGAGCATGAAGATATTGGAGTCTTAACGCTTCCCAGGATCGTATCTGTAGTCTGGAGAAAGAAGTGGAGCTCAGGTTCTTCAACAGAGACTTAAGGACAGGTCCTCGACCACAGGCTCTGTAGCAGTGAAAGATCACTGCCTGTCCACTTCATCAACCAACGAAGGTCTAGGTCCAGACTCAACATCATCTCCTGATAGTCCAGGGAGGACTGTTTGGACAGGAAAGGAGTGAAATACAGAAGAGGAAGGAAGAATTGAGAGGAAGAGGGTCCTCGGAGCTCCCGAGCGCCCGAGGAGACAAGCAGGGACGCAGCGGCCGAAGAACAGAGCGGTGCCGAGGACAGCGCCACCCAGCAGCAGGCGGCTGCGAGCAGGCGCCGAGAAGGCTGCAAGCGGATGGCGCTGACAAGACTCCACGCCCGAGCAGGCGCCAACAAGCCTGGCGCCGCGGACGGCGCCAAAGGTGCCAAGCATCCCAGGACCCTGAGAAACATGGTTAAAGGGACAATAGCAGGAGATAAGGGCATCGGTGTGGCCCCTCGCCCACAGCCATGTGAGGGAGACACAGCTCGAGTCGTCGGCACCGAGGGAAGGTGCAGCGCGACCAGGAAAGTCAACCGCCCTACCTGGTCGCCCGACAAGCCGAGGCCCATGGGCAACGAGCCAGGTAGCAGAACCAACCTCCGAGCCCATTGCTCCATAAGAGCGCCCACTGATGAAACTGCTCATCTGAAGACCTACCAATAGGTGGGGTAGGACTCCGATGCGAAGGCGGCGCTACGGAAGCAGAAGTTGGCGACTCCGAAGGAGGAGCCGACAACTAACCACGGATAACAGGCGTCGCGTGCAGACCTATCGAAGGCGACCTCGGTGATGCCTTCTCTTTTTAGACCTGTGGGCGAAGAAGAGCTTCGAGGCAGAGCGGTGCAGAGAATACGACCGTTTGTTTTATGCCTCGGGGACCGCCCATCCCCGGGCATTGGACTGACCGTTGTCGGACCCCCGTTCGGGAGAAGGAGGTGGACGGACCAACCCGACTGACTGAACAGCTTTCATATGAAGTCTCCCTACGTCACCTGACCTGCTCATGGTCGAAACTCCGTCAAGTAGGCTGAGACTTCTTTGTTATATATTAAAATAGAATAAACTTAAGCGATACTATATCGAGATAATACTACAAAAAATAAACTGAAAACTATGCTGCTAGTTTGAAGTTTGACTCCCGACAGGCAAAGCGACGTCGTTACTGAGCGCACTCGGCGGCGGGAAAAAGGAACTGAGGGTTGCTGGAGGGTCGGCCGAGATAGTCATTGCTGGCAATGAGCTAGTGCTCATGGGCGCCATCCTGGTGTCGCACCTCCAGCAAAAAGTTTGCTCCCTGATGGGTCCTAGTGCCTCCGGCGCAGATCCCAATAGTGTGAATGAGTGGTGGAGACTTATGTCCAGGAAGATACAGTAATATCCTTGGGAGTAAGGATTAACACGGAGAGGAATACTCGGACATGAAGGAGCCGGGAACACGCCCAGAAATATAAAGTCTGGAATAATTGCAAAGCTCTCAGAAATTAAGTTGCAGAGGGCATAATTTTATCAACCCCTGATGACTCCCTAAGTCCTTAAGGAGGGAGAATCGGGGGAGGTTAATCTCTATTTTTGTGCAGGAAGGAGGGCACCCTGCCTATTTTCAAATTAAAGGCTTGGACAGAGAAACAACTACTACAGAACCAGACTTGTAATGATAGAAGTCCCAAGGGGACTTGCCATTTCTTTTGTGTTAACTTAAGGTGCCCTCCTCAGCGCTTTTAGAGGAGGGGAAGGTCGACTGAAAGCCCAGATAATAGTTAGGTGAAAGCTCAAACAAATCAAAATCAACTTTAAGGGATTTTCTTTTTCACAAAGAGGAAAACACAGAACCACCTCCACATCTCTTGTCAACAAAGCCCACTGCACAGCAAACAAGAGAGTTTCACCCCAAAAGAGAGGGGATTGCCCTTCAAATATCAATCATTTTGAATTTAAATAGAGAAAAAAGGGTTTCAAAAATTCACACTGGTGCATAACGGAAAAATTGAGCATGCACGCGAAAAGACAAATTTAATGATTTTAGTGCAAAAGCATTAAAAAAACACCAATAAATACTAAAAACTAAAAATTAAATAAAGACGACTCAATTTATCGCATACACGGGTGAATTTTACTTCAGAAAAACCGCCGAAGCGGGAAAGACACGAAAAAATCCCACAACTGCGTGGAACCCAGCGCAGATGTGGTAAAAATAGATAAAATGAAGAAAATATACAAAATACCCTAAAAGCAGCACTCAAAAAGAAAGAAAATGTCACAGGAAGATCTCTGAAAAGGAGAGGAGAGGTCCGGGGCAGTGTTGCCAGTTCAGCAGAGAAAAAGTTTTGAGGTCCCTCAGGCTGACTGCAGGCAGCACTCTACTCTAACTGTATCCTGATTGGACAATGCCTTTCTCATTTGCATTGACTCCTCCTCTCCGGGGCAGCTGAACACAGCTGGCATACTGCATCTGTCAATGGATGCTAAAGAATTCCTGGGGTGAGAAGAGAGGGGATTACCCTTCAAATAGCAATCATTTTGAATTTAAATAGAGAAAAAAGGGTTCCAAGAATTCGTGCTGGTGCACAACGGAAAAATTTTGCACGTACGTGAAAAACAAAATCTATGATTTTAGTGTAAAAGCATTAATAACCACCGATAAAAACTAAAAACTAACATTAAATAAAAACAATGCATTTTATCGCGTACATGAGCACATTTTACTTCAGAAAAACCGAAGAAGTGGGAAAAACACAAAACATTCCCACAACTGCGCGGAACCCAGCGCAGATGCAGTAAAAATAGATAAAATGAAGAAAATATATGAAATATCTTAAAAGCAGCACTCAAAAAGAAAAGAAAATGGCACAAGAAGATCTCTGAAGAGGAGAGCTCTGGGGAAGTATTGCCTGTGCAACGGAGAAAAAGTTCTGCGGTCCCTCAGGCTGACTGCAGCACTCTACTCTAACTGTATCCTATTGGCCAATGCCTTCCTCATTTTCATTGACTTCTTCTCTCCGGGGCAGCTGGACCCAGCTGGCATACTGCATTTCTCAATAGATGCTAAAGAATTCCTGGGGTGAGAATGGCTGTTTAAATGGCAGTCCTAGTTTCCTGGGTGGCCTCTAGTGCTTGCTCAATTTGAGGGCTAAACAGATACAGTAAGCACCATCAAAGGGGACATTTATGACCTGCTGCTGAGCATCAGGTGAAAATGCTGATGTTCTGAGCCAGGAGTGTCGCCCGATACAGATTCCGTCAGCAGCTACCCTAGCAGCAGTGTCACAGGCATGCATAGAAGCTTTCAGCTGATGACTGTTAGATTCTGTGCCACTGCCAATAGTTTGTAGAAGCTCCTAATTAGAGTCAGACTCCAGGAGATTCTCAACCATTGATTTAAGAGAGTTCCAAAGCAGATACTCATACTGGGAGAAGTGTCCCTCTTAACTGGCAATGCGCGTGCCCAGGGTTGCGGCTGCGAAAGCTTACTTCCCCAAGGTGTCAATTTTACAAGATTCCTTATTGATAGGGCATGCTGAAGTCTTCTGAGGGAGAACAGCTTCGTAGTTCTCCACAAGGACAACCAAAGCATCTGCAGTAGGCTGTGATGCTAAGAAAGGTCTCTCCTTGGGAGGGGCATATTTCTTGTCTATGGACTTGGCCACAGAAGGAATCAGAGCCAGCCTCTCCCACATTGCTTGTGATAAAGTCTTGAAAGGGGGGACACAGGAGGCATAAGGCTCATAGGAGCATTAGGAATGTGAAGGAACTCGAGGCACAAAAGCCTACCTGAGTCTACAGAGGAGGTCTACAGAGCCAGGTTTGCCCCCATGTTCTTGAGAAGAGACTGGAAGGAAGGAAAGGTTTTCAACTAGAGGTTCAGCTGGGACAGAGGGTTTCTCATCCAAGCCGCAGATTGAGTCATCTTCACCTTAGTCAAATAAAATAAGGTCAGGATCAGGCTTATCATGCTGTACTTCTACTCCAGAGAAATCAGGAGCTGCTCCTGCAAGGCCAAAGCCTGGCCCAGGCAAGGGGTAGACTGGCGACACTGGAATCACCAACCGTGTTGAAGACTTCAATGCCGCGTGTAGCACCAAGGACCTAGTGCCCCACAAGGCACTGAAGAACCCAGTGACAAACGCAGCAACAAAGAATCCAGCGCCAAACGCAGCACCATTTGAGAACCACTGCCATACCTGCAAAAAGAAAGGGAAGGAAGCGGTATCTGTGCCGGCACCTGCGAGGAATCAGAATAAGAGAGAAAGGCACATGGAATGGGTGTTGACAACACTGATACCAGCGACAGCAGAAACTCCGTCGCTGGCACCGAATGCACATCCTGTCCTGAAGGCCCTGACCATGCACCAGTAGCTCCCAAACCCGAGAACCTGGAACTGGGTCCACTGGAAGGGGCAAACGAGACAGGTGCTATATCCACTGCACAATAAGAGCAGCCCAGTAATGAAAGTGCTCACCAGAAACCCTGCAGGAGGACAGAGAGGGGCTCTGGTGTAGAGAGCCCCGGCCACTAAGAGCAGAGGCTACCGGAGACCCAGGAGGGGTTGGGGTTGGCCTACTACTCTCCTCTACCAAAGACTGCCTCGCAGACATACCAAGGGTTGACCTTGAGTGGTACAGGTTCTTGAACTCGAGGTCGAGCATCACCAGGTCCCCGATTGTGATCGGGAATGGGCCAGCTTCTTTTTGTGCTTATGGAAGGACTGTCCTTCCAAGCAATGGACTGCACCTGATCAGACCCCCCCCTCTGAAAAGGGTGGCAGATCGGACAGCCCCACTGCCAGAACAGCTTTCTAGCGAAGCTTCCCTACCATCACCGAGACTGTCAATGATTGACTCCATCGATGGCAGGGCTGAGAGACCAAAATTATTTCTTCTTCTTTTTTTTTCAAATAACAAAGAATAATGGCCCCTATGCACAAAGGGGTGCATAATATGCACCTGAGGCACATTGCACAAAGGGGTGCATAATATGCACCTGAGGCACATACCCTGCCCGCGCAACTCTGCACCCGCGGGGGATCCGTGGGTGGACACAGTGATGAACAGTGGCCACCACATGTCCCCCGTATGTGGCCCTGCCCCCCCGACGGGCAGGCCTGCGGGGGCAGTCAGGTGAGCAGCCAATCAGCTGCCTGACCCAGACCCCTTAGTGGATCACCGATGCCCATGTGCACTGGGTGAGGAGCTGGGGCGTAGAGCGCCACATGCGGTCTGAGGGGCGGGTGCCCGGATGCCACCCGCAGTCTCCCCAGTGGGCCCCACATGCTGGGGCTTCCTCGGTGAGGATACAATGGACCTTGCCTCACAGCCACAGCCTGAGGCTGTCACTCTTAGGGGCCGCGTAACAGGCCCCCCACCTTTATGGCTGCCCCGACCTGGAGGAGGTGCCTGACACTCTTCATACACATGCATCCCGCAGAGTGCCATAATGCCCCCCTGCACCATCCCTGGTCCATCCCCTGTGCATAGGTCTGCATGCTGCTGGGGATCCGGCATGGAGGGAGAGGTGGCCGTTCAGTATTGAATGCTGTGCAGGGGGCTCAGTGGGTCCGGGCAGGTGCGGAGTGGGCTACATGCCAGGGATATGTGGCGCAAACCCACTCTGCACTTTCGTGCATAGGGGCCAATAAGAATAACAATACTAAAATGAATTGAAGAACTATATGCTGCTGTTGTATGGACGTAAAGATTTGACTCCCGGCAGGTGAGTGATGCCATCACTGATGCGCAATCGAAAGCAGGAAAAAAGGAACTGAGGTGGATGGGGGGGGATCGATGCTGAGGTAGCCTACACAGGCGGGAGCTAATCTCGTGGTGCTGTGCACGTATGGTCCTAACATGATAGAAACAGAGAAACATGGAAGCTGACGGCAGATAAGGACCCAAAGCCCATCCAGTCTGCCCATTTCTTTTTCTACCTTATGAATGTGCCATCGGCTTTTGCTCTGTCAGTGGCCTATCTAGTCATACTCATCTGTATTACTCCCTTATGCCTATCCCATGCCTGTTTGAAGCCCTGCACTGTATTCATATCCACCACTTCCTGAGGTTGCCCATTCCATGCATCCACTACCCTTTCTGTGAAAAAGAACTTCTTCACATTACTCCTTAATTTTCTTCCCTCTAATCTCATGCTGTGTCCTCTTGTCCTGCTGTTTTTCTTATATTGAAACATGTCAGACTCTTTCACCTTGTTAATGCCCTTAAGGTGTTTGAATGTTTCGATCATATCACCTCTCTCCCTTCTTTGCTCTAGGGTATACATACTGAGCTCAGTTAATCTGTCTTCATATGTCTTCTGATGCAGTCCCTGCACCATTTTGGTTGCCCTTCTCTGGACTGCCTCAATCTGGTTAATGTCCTTGTGAAGGTGTGGCCTCAGTACTGCATGCAGTACTCCAGATGGGGCCTAACCAGTGTCTTGTAAAGAGAGATTATTACCTCCCTCTTCCGACTTGTGATACCCCTACTAATACACCCTAACATCCCTCTATCCTTACCTACTGCTTTAGAGGTCTGCTTGGATGATTTCAGGTCATCGGTGATGATGATGCCCAAGTCTCTTTCTTGCGACTGCCAGCAACTCCCCTCCCAGCCTATAGGTGGCTTCAGGGTTTCTCTTCCCTATGTTAATGATCTTGTACTTCTTTGCATTAAACCCCAGTTGCCACTCTTCCGACCATTTTGCTAGTTTATCCAGATCTCTTCTCATTCTGCCCACCCCATCTGGATCATCTACTCTGTTGCAGATCATGGTGTCATCTGCAAACAAACAAGCCTTACCATCTAGTCTATCTGCAATGTCACTAGGCAGAACAGGCACAGGGAGTGGCCGTCCTTGTGCGGTAGTTGGGCGCCGCATGAATCGCACTTATTCTTGTGCTCAGAGGGTGTAGGGGATGACATACACCGGCCTTCAGTACTAGCGTTAGTCAAAAAAAATAATGATTTTTTGGTAAAAAGCAGCGAAGGTAGGGCTGACCGAGCACAAACTTTTCGGTGCTGCGAGAATATGGCGAGAAAGAAATGGAAGGTGGGCGTCGGGACCTCGCCTGCGTCTCCTGGCGCAGGTCACCTGATGTGGAGGCGGTCCCTGCCAAGGACTGCTAGCTAGAAATTTTTCTGTGGGGTCCTGCCGCCTGCAGTCCTATATGAAATTACCTACTGCAAGAGCCCTCTCGAAGTAAGAGCTCCCCTTCCAGTTTATAGGTGGCTTCAGGGTTTCTCTTCCCTATGTGCATGATCTTGCACTTCTTTGCATTAAACCCCAGTTGCCACTCTTCCAAACATTTTGCCAGTTTATCCAGATCTCTTCTCATTCTCCCATCCCATCTGGAGCATGTACTCTGTTACAGATCTTGGTGTCATCTGCAAACAGACAAACTTTACCCTCCAGTCCATCTGCAATGTCACTGATGGAGATATTGAAGAGGACTGGCCCCAGGACTGATGCCTGAGGTACCCCACTTGTGACTTGCATCTCTTCTGACTGTATACCGTTTACCACCACTCTCTATTTTCTGCCCGTCAATCAGTTCACCACCCCGCTAACCAACATCTGACCCACCCCGAGCCTACCCAGCTTATTAATCAATCTTCTGTGTGGAACAGTATCGAAAGCTTTGCTGAAGTCAAGGTAGGTGACACCAACTGCTCCCCCTTGGTCCACCACTCTGGCTACCCAGACCAAGAAATCTATGAGGTTAGTTTGATGGGATCTTCCTTTTGTAAACCCATGCTGTCTTGGATCCTGTGCTCCTAATGATTCCAGGTGTTGCACTATCCTTTCCTTAAGGAGTGTCTCCATAATCTTGCCCACTAGTGAGGTAAGACTGACTGGTCTGTAGTTCCCTGCCTCCTCCCTGCTACCACTCTTGTGCAGTGGGATCACATCAGCCCTTCTCCAGTCCTCTGGGACCTCTCCTGTGCTCACAGACTCACTAAACAGTTCTGATAATGGCTCTGCTAGTTCCACCCTTAGCTCCTTTAGTACCCTGGGATATATGCCTTCAAGTCCCATTGTCTTGTCCACTCTGAGCTTCTCGAGCTTTTGTAGGACCTTTTCTTTTGTGAAGGGACTAGTGTACACCTCCCTCCCTCCCCCCTGTGTCCATGGTGCCGAGCTATGGGCCCTGCCCTACCTTCTCTTCAGTATATACTGAGCAGAAGTATCTATTTAGGATAGATGCTTTTACATGGTCCTCCGCCTCACATCCCCCCTTATCCCCTTTGATCTTAGCAATACCCCTTCTGGACTTTCTCCTTTCACGGTGCCGACCCTCCTGAAGATTTTTGGCTCCTGCAGGGTCCTAGTGACTCCATCCTAAACCCAGAAGTATGAATAAACAGTGAAGACTTTTAGTCCAGGAAGAGCAGATCAACAAATCCAAAAGATATGACACAGCCTCAATAAAATCTGATGTACTAGTGTGTATTAGGCATACATCACTAGACAAACTTAACGTACAACAAAAAAAAACTCCAGCACCCACCAAAGCACCCAGAAATGACACCTAGTTCCTCAAGGTCAGACACAATAAGAGGCACTCACAGAAACTGTTAAAAGAACAGTACCAAAAATGGTGGCGAGAAGGCATTCGGCATTGAAAAATACAGCAGTGGTGAACTGCGGAAAAATGTTATAGACGTAGTAGTTTTGTCATAAGCTGCTCCCACAATGTACACTTTATGGAGGGAAAAACAGAAGTGAGAAAGGAAAGGGTCCGGCATCAGTTACTGGCTGGCTCACATACACAGTGTCGGTACATCAGCCTTATGGGTGGTGCCAGCACCAACATCAGTCCGTTCAAGCTGCAAGACACTTTGCTCGCGCAGGATCCTAGCACCTCCTGCTTAGACCCATTAGTGTGAATAAATGGTGAAGACTGATTCCTGGAAGATCTGAAAGTTGTTTTATATAAAAACAGCTTAAACTGATACTAAAGTAACAAACTATAAGTTTGAACACTAAAACTCTGAAGAACTGAACACTGTCATTGTATAGACGGTGAAGTTCTGACTTCTGGCAAATGAGCAACAAAGCCACTGATGCACACTTGACAGTGGAAAAAAGAAACTGAGGCAGTTGGAGGCTGATGTGGCGGCAAACCAGCAGCTGTGCACTCTGACATTAGATGTCGCGCACTGCCTGCTGTGACACAAGCCCTCTGAAAAGTTCTGCCACCCACTGGACCCTAGCACCTTTGGCTCAGACCCACTAGTAGTAATTAACGGTGAAGATTAATTACTGGAACCTCTCTGTTATAAGTATTACATCCTTCCTTTCTTAGTTTCATATTTAAGTGAGTAGATTTGAATTCCACATAATAGCCTCATGCAGAACAGCCATGTCTTACCAAATGCCATAAAGTGCAGATGGAATTAAATAACAAAACTTACCCTGCACGAGGTGCCATGATGCAGCCTCCTTCAGCTTTACAAATACATTTCCCTTTTTTATCATGTGCCATATTTAGTGTATGTCCAATTTCATGAGCAAAGATGGCTGCATACCTTATAGGTGCATACGCTGGCATCTATATTATGAGAAGAAAAAGACTTGTTATTCACCTTTAAATATAGTTGCAGCAATTACTCTCTCTACAGTAGCAATAATTTAATTGTTGACGATGAGAGGACGACTAAAAAATACAGAACGGTTACGTACGTGAAGATCTTTTAGCATATCTTCTTTATGGAGAACCACTTATGGGTCTAAGTTGGAGGTGCTAGGACCCTGTGGGAGCAAATCCTTTGGCCTGAGGTTTGGCAATAGCTATTGTTTACTATACCAGCATCACACCATGTGGTGCGGTGGGTCTGCCAATAAATAAAAATTACGTATTTACTGTAATTGTTGATCTTCCAAAATATTTTCATCATTGTTTCACACTTACGGGTCTGAGGCTGGAGGCACTAGCACCCCACAGAAGAAAATTGTTATTTTGAGGAGGGAGTCAGCTTCAGGTACTGATAGCACCTGTGCACCCATTGTGGCTGCACCTGCCAGCCAATACCTGTTGCCAGCTCCCCACATCTCAGTTCTGTTTGCCAGGGAAGAAACAAAGTGAAGAGAAATATATGAGAGGACTAGATACTTTCAAGCCCAAAGTGATAGGGAAAGGACATAGGAAGTAAAATGAATAACAGACTACAACCCAAATACCAACATAGTACCTAAAAGTTGGACCTACTATTTGAAACAAGGGTAGCAGGGTGTCAAAGAGCCTGGGCTTGATATCACTGGCCAGACAGGAGGTAGGTAGTGACAAGGAAAACAAGCATTTGTCAATGCCGAATGTTGCTTGCTTGTATGTGCTGTGTAGGTATTTGGAAGTCAGTGGGTACAAATATTGAAAATTTGTAAACTTCTGACGTAGGAACTGCTAGCGCGGGCTCGTAAACAGTTATTTTGATTTTTCACCAAATTTTCAACATAGCCATTTTAGGACCTCTGCTCATGAACAGTGTCACTGTGATTTTCTTAATGTCTCTTATACAGTGATTTCGCTTTACACGACTCGCCATTGTCGCGCTACATGGGTGGAAACACGTTTTGGGCGAGATGCCAAAAATTACAGCTGTACTGCTTATAAGGAGGTGTGGTAAAATGGCAATCTTGAAAATCTGAAGTGAAAATATTGAAAATTCGAGACTTAGGAGCGTGCGTAGGAACTGCGCCGTGCCTCATAAAAGCGGTATTTTTAAGAATTTTCCACAAATGTTCAACATAGGCTTTTGAGAGCCCACCTTATGAACACTGGCAGTGTTGTTTCGTTAATTGGTGCCGAAAGGTGATTTTGTGCAGTGACTGCGAAATCACCCTTCGGGCCCAATTAACACCATGACAGTGAGAGCATTCATGAGAAGAAGTCCCTAAAACCCCATGTTGAAAATTTGGTGCAAAAATTCCAAAAAATGCCTGAGATATGCAGCAAAGTTGAAAAAACCCTATTTATTACATTATACAGCTTACGGCATTTCCTCAGTTATGTAGTCGGCTTTGAAGAGTGCAGATGTGTTCCCGGTCCACCGAAGATCGTCGCGCAAATACGGAGAATGTAAGTATGGGGTGTGGGGGGTGTGGGGGAGGCAGGGTACGCAGTGGGTGGGGAGCAGAGACAGCGAGGACCGTTTTGTGTTTCAGGTTTTTAAAAAGGACGACGACAGCGGGACATTGCCACACTGGGGTGGGCTCCCAGCGTGCTGGGGCGACTGGCTGGGGGAGCGTGGAGCTGACGAGGATTAGGCACCCCGTCGGCGATGGCATATGTTACCACACTGGGGTGGGCTCCCAGCGTGGCACCCTGTATCTCTGGGGGGGACAGTGAAGCGAAGGGGATTGGGCACCCCCGTCAGCCTATACAGTGTGTACATGGGGGCAAGCACGCCACGTGTGTGTGTGTGTGTGTGTGTGTGTGTGTGTGTGTGTGTGTGTGTGTAGGGGAGCGCGCATGAGCAGGCGATATCTTATCGCTGGTCACTGAAGTGTAGCTCCCCCTTTCAACTGTACTCCACTGCATTTTCGACTGCTGTCATAGACACCTCCAGCAGCCAATGGAGAACTACGGCCGCACCTGAAAACACACTGACTGAATTGGAAGAGGGCTGCCACGCCTCCGAAAACTCGGATGATGGCACTATGTTTCTTGCACATGCGTGCAAGCAATATAAAAATAGATCAGAAGCCCTGAGCACATGGTTCTGGCAAATGCAAAATAGGAAGTCCAACTATGGGACCCCATTACAAAATGGTAAAATATGCCAAAATTGGAAAAATTACATCTGGATTCCCAAAAATGAATAAAGTACAGCTATGTAAGAACTTACCGTAATCGTAGATCTGACAGGGGGATTTCTTGCAGCAGGCCACATCTATGGAGCTACAGTACAGCCACCAGGCACTAGGACAACACAGAAACTTTTCTAGCTAGCAGTCTACTGGGGGCTGCTCACCCTGATGTCAGACACCAATGTCACCATATGCTATAAGAATGGGTGGTGACTGTGCCCTCCTCAGTTCTCCTGCTGGAGACCATAAGCAGAAGAGTCCTGCAGAGGAACCAAGGAGGGACTGAAGGCTCCCGCCAAAAAGAGAGGAGAAGCAGACACAGGAAAGCCTCACAGGCTCAGGGCGGAAGGAGGGAGGAAAAGGATAGCATGCTGCAAGAGATCCCCTAGCAAATAGTACAGTTACGTAAGAAATAGAAATTACGTACCTACCGTAATTATGATCTTTCTGTGTATCTTCACCATTCATCACAGATGGGTACTGGCCGGAGATCAGGACCCACAGAACCCTTTTTTTTTTTTTTTAAGATAGGCGGGCCGATACCGCGCGGTACTACCCTCGAGGCCGACATTCTACTTGGCGGCTCGAGGATTAGCCGATGTAAGCTGTGTCGGCCCGCCTGCCTACCAGTTCTGAGTCGCCGGAGAGGTAAGAGGAAGGGATGGAGGGTGGGACAAGAGGTCCAAGGGACAGAAAAGTCAGAGAAAACTGAACTAAAAGGAGAAATAACGACTGAGAGGACAGCATGAGGAAGTAAAACTAAGGGGATTGGGTAGGGCCCATCTCTGGAAAAAGGAAGAAGGAGGGGGAGAGAATTTGGGAGAGTGAGAGGTAACAGGATCAGGACCCTTGTCCGTCACCAACTATTATAGGAACTGCAAGGGTAGCAAAGCTCCCTGCCAGAATTCAAGGCACAGAATAACTGGCAATACCCCAAAAACAGAGTCGGCTATTCTGGAGAAGGACAGGGTACAGGGACTCAGTACTCTCTCTGTAAAGCTATTTGGTGAAAAAAAAAAGGGTTCCTTTTTTTTTTAAATAGATAACTGAAGGAGGGCAACCACCAGTTCTCACCCCATATGGGTGAGGATAAGTAGTAGAGAAGAAGTGCCACTCGAACTGTCCCTTGGGAAGAAAATTACCCCTGTTGTCCCAACTTTGCCCGCTCAAAGAGGGGTAGGCATAGGGAGGAGGACCCAGAGACTGGAGCCCCAGGGGATGGCGGGCGGGATTGTGATGAATGGTGAAGATACACAGAAGATCATAATTATGGTGAGTGCGTAATTTCTATATCTTATCTCGTCAATCTTCACCATTCATCCCTGAATGATGTGCAAGCCCCCAGAAGATTGATTAATGCACCCTAAGGGACAGTGTCCCTTAGCCTCAGTGGGTGACACACCAGGGGAGACCTTCTGGGCCTGAGGAGGCCGAGGTGGGGAGGAAAGGCGAGGCAGGGGTCCCCGGGCGGAAGGAATTTGCCTGACAAGCGTCGTCTCGCCCTACGGGAAAATAGATAGGTTCCCTGGTGAGTGGAGCAAATCACCCTACGCCGGACCAAGGGTGACAACAGGGAAAGGCAAAGCCACGCCGATCTCCTGGTGCAGATCACTGTCCCTACTACCCTGGTAGCTACCTCACTGGTGTCGTAAGATTCCCTTGCTTGGTGCCTTGCTAGCTCCAGGCCATGTACAGAGAGTGCGATGGCTTGCCTGGTTTGCTCCGAGTCAGGCAAAGCAGCTAGGATCTGACCTAGCGCTGACCACAAGAACCTGTTGTAGGCTGCATAGTGGGCCTGATGAGCGGAGATGGAGAGAAGCAACCGTGCCAAGTAGAAAGTCCTCCTCCCCAGAAATCAAAATCCTAGAGTCCTGATCTGGGGCCGGTCACGGTGGGCGTGAAGCCCCGTCAGGAGTGTCCAGGTCGTCAATCCGGACTGTGGATGAGGCATAGAACCTGGAGACTCTGGGGTGCAATACCTCTGGCTGAGGTCCTAGGGGCAGGAACTCCAGAGAAGGGCCTCTGCCAGAAGCGCGTGGGCGCCTCCCGAGGGAGCAGGCCAGGCGGCACCACAAGGGGTGGCCGCACGAAATCGCCTAGAGGCATCGCGCATGCTCAGGATTGCTCATGGAGAGGAGAGGTGAAGGTCCTCCAGCATCCTCCAGGAAGCGCTGATGATCGGAGATCAGCAGCAGGAGAGATATGGACAGACGGTTCCTCTTCCCTGAAGAGGGGATGAGAGCTGGAGGTCGCCATGCGCTCTGAGAGTGGCTGCTCGGGGGGAGGTTGAAAAACCTGGCTGTCCATGGCCCTAACGTAGGCAGGGAACCGAGCAGCCACTGCTCTGAACTGTTCCCAGGTGAGAGGACCGCTAGGACCAAGAACACCTGGGAACGCTGGAGAAGGCGGCAGAGGGGAAGGGGCAGAGCCAAGAGAGGAAGTCAGCTGTCCTCTGCCAGGGCTAGGGAGCGGACCATGGAACCCCGCGGAGGGTGTCCTGGAAGACTCCACAGCCGACAGCTGTACAACCACGTTGGTACTGCCTAGGCTGCGCCCAGAAGAATCCCCCAAGTGAGGCGACAGGGCCGTATAGGTCAAGAAGGATGGTCCCCTGCCTCCAAAGAATGGGACCCCCTCAAGGAACCAGAAGAGGAAGGGCGGAAGTCCGCGCTTCGACTTCGTCCAGGGCCCGAGTGGGTCCCAGAGAAAGGTCGACGCACCGACCCACCCCTCGACCCCTCGGAGTCCGAGAGGTCCTAGTCCTCGAAAGGGCCAGCCTAGGAAGCTGGCAGCTGGGCTGCCCCAAAGGGAGACAGGGGAGCAGCACCCTCCCCTCCTGTGGGCTTCCGATAGGCCCCCAAAGTTGGGCGTCGGACACACCACGAGAGGTACCACCGCCGAGGTCAAGGAACCCCCCACGGCCAGGTTGCATGGCAATGGTGGCACTAACCACAGCCTGCTAATCAGTACCACTGACCCTAACCTCAGAGGGAACCAGATGCACCTCAGAAGGGGGCTGACTGAGACCCGTCATGGAGACCACCGGCTCGTCCTCCTCTGCAGACAACCCCGAAGGGTGTGACTGCCCGCTCGACTCCGAGCCCGACTCCGAAGAGGTAGAGTCTGAGGCCCTAAGCCAGATGGTAGGAGGCGAGGGAGGTGACCTCTGCAAGGGCCCAGAAGTCAAGCAGTGGCCAGGTGGCACCTGCACCCTCCACAGCCCTGGCAGTGCTGGCAGAAGGCGGACAGGGCAACCTGGGCCAAGGTCACGAACTAGGGCCAGCTGTGGCACCGTCAAGTCTACCGGCACCAGGGGCGGTACCAGTAACAGAGATGGCGCTAACAGAAACCCCAGCCACAGCCTCGGTGCCGGCGATGCCGCCAGGTCCTTGGCGCCCTGACACCGAGGACGGCCAGCACTGATGACCCGACGGCAGTCTCGGCGCGAAATACGGCACCGCGAACCACTCGGCGCGCGGTGGCACGAGAAGCCTGTGGCGCCCGGGGGCGGCACTGTGGGCGACTCCCAGAAGGCCCCA
Source organism: Neoceratodus forsteri (assembly GCA_016271365.2). Classification (NCBI taxonomy): domain Eukaryota; kingdom Metazoa; phylum Chordata; order Ceratodontiformes; family Ceratodontidae; genus Neoceratodus; species Neoceratodus forsteri. Next base: position 55,130,318 of record JADMNL010000026.1, read on the forward strand.
GGTGCTGCTCAACCTCGGCGACGAGACAGCGCCAGGCGAGACATGGCAGCGACACCGATTCCAGGGTCACAGCACCATGAGCAGGGTCGGCACCGCAAGCAGTGCAGACAAGGCTCATGGCATCAAAAGGCGTCGCGCCGACAGGACCCAGGCGCCGTGAGCGGCAGCCGGCGGCGTCGACCGGGTCTTCCAGACGGGAGGCGACACTGGGGAGCCTTCACCCCTGAAGGGTGATTGCCATAGTGGCACCTCCGGCCCGCTCCGGGAGGAAGTGGAGCAGGCCTCCTGCACCGCGGAAGGAGCCTCGGCCAAGGCTAGGCTACGAGAGGCCGAGGCTCCCTCCTCCTCGGCCCGTATAGAACCAGGAGGGGACCTGGAGGAAGGGACGAGAGAGCGCGGCTTGGTCCGACGAGTGCGAGACCTACCCCTGAAAGTTGGCGGAGCTTGCCCTACTTTAAATGCGCGCTGTTCGAGGACACGGCGGTCCATGGAGAAGCAGGCATCGCACGAATCCATGTCGTGAAGCGGGCCAAGACACGAGAGACACCGGTCATGCTGGTCTGTAACGGAGTACTTGCGGCCATACGGGCACCGACGCATGGGGGGCCGGCCCGCCTTAGACGACTTCTTGCCCTCCGACCGCGACATGACCTACGGAAAAAAAAACACCAAAAACAGACTCGACATCACTTAACTGTAAAATAAATGGAAAGATCTTACCAGCGACGTCTAGTAGGCAGACTAGAACTAGCAGAAACGGACGGACTGTCGACGACAAAAGGCTAAGGCCTAAAACTTTGAAAAACTCTTCACAGGCTTCCCATGAGGCGACCTCAATGGCGGGAGATGAAGAACTGGAAGGCAGGCTGAGTCGACACAGCTTAACCGCTAATCCTCGAGTGCCACGTAGTAAGTCGGCCTCGAGGGCGGTGCTGATGCTGCATCGGCTCCGCCTATCCTTTTTAAAAAAAAAAAAGGCTCCCACGGGGTCCTGATCTCCGGCCAGTACCCATCTGTGATGAATGGTGAAGATTGACACAGATAAGATCTTACCGTAACAGTAGATCTTCGAGAGAGGCTCTTGCAGTAGGTAATTACATATAGAATGACGCCGGCCGGTGGCAGGACCCACAAAAATTTCTAGCTAGCAGTCCTAGGCGAGGACCGCCCCCACATCAGGTGACCGGCGTCATATGACGTCGGTATAAAGGGGCAGTCCCAGACGCCCGCCTTCCAGTTCTTTCCCGCCACAGGCCCGGAAGGCCTGGACGAGAGAGAAGCAGACATTTCCCTCAATGGAAAAGGAGCTGAAAAAGCCTAGGGGGATGGAGGCGGAGGTAGTACTGCAAGAGCCTCTCGAAGATCTACTGTTACGGTAAGTTCTTACGTAACTGTACTATCTTACTCGAGAGGGCTCTTGCAGGTAAATTTATAGGACAGAATCCCAAGCAGTCTGGAACAAATGAAAAGGCACCGGGAGGAGGAACTACTCCAAAAAGTAGCCAATAATCTAGCAGGTCTCAAGAAAGGAGGCCTTGCAAGACAGCTAACCCGAAGCCTGCTCTACGGTGAGAGGCAATGTCCAAACTGTAATGTTTAGTAAAGGTATGGACTGAAGTCCAAGTGGCGGTAGCACAGATGTCTGCTGCAGACACGTTCTTGAAACAAGCCGCAGAGGCTGCTACTCCACGAGTGGAGTGACCTCTGACTTGACCTAGTAGGGTCTTGTACTTGTCATACCAGAAAGTGATGCAATGGGCCAACCATTTTGATAGGCATTGCTTAGAGACAGCATTGCCTTCTCTTTTGTGAGCAAAAGAGACAAACAACTGATCAGTCTTTCTGAGATCCTTCGTCCTATCGGTGTAGTATCTCAGGATCCTGTGAAGATCCATGGTATGGAGCAGGTATTCTCCTTGATTGGAGTACTGCGTGAAGAAGGCAGGTAATTCAATAGACTGATTCAAGGTAGATTCCACTACCACCTTTGGGAGAAACTTAGGATTCGTGCGAAGAGCTACTCGTTCTTTGTGAAAAATCAGATAAGGTATTTTGCACATCAGGGCATGGAGCTCGGAAATTCTGCGAGCAGAAGTAATAGCCACCAAGAAGAGCGTCTTCCATGATAAAAACTTCAAGTCTGCGGAAGCCGCAGGCTCAAAAGGAGGAAGGGTAAGTTTCTCGGGGACAAAGTTCAAGTCCCATGGGGGAGCTGGAATCCGGACAGGGGGCCTGAGATGAAGGACCCCTCTGAGGAAAGTTTTGGATAACTCCAGCTGGGCAAATGCCTTGTCAGAGAAAAGGACATGGTAGGCTGAAATAGCCGCCATATGGACTTTCAAAGAGGAGTGACTGAGACTCAGGTCAAAAAGATGACGCATGTACTCAAGCAGAATGGTCACAGGACAGGAAAAGGGTTCCACATTCCTAGCCGCAGCCCAGATAGAAAATCTTTTCCATTTCATGGCGTAGGAGGACCTAGTGGAGGGTTTTCTAGCCTCCACCAGAATCTCGGCCACCTTAGGAGAAATGCCAAAACGAGATTGGGCTAAGTCTGCAGGAGACATGCATGAAGTTGAAGGGACTTGAGTCCCGGATGGATCAGGGTCCTCTGATCCTGGGTCAGCAATCCTGGAGATAAAGGAAGAGGAAGAGGAGGAACCTCTGAGTATTGTTGTAGAAGAGAGAACCAGATTTGCCTGGGCCAGAAAGGAGCGATCAGAATCATTCTCGCTCCTTCTAAAGCCAGCTTCTGTAACACACGAGGGACCAGAGTAATTGGGGGGAAAAGCATAGATGAATCTGTCCTCCCAGCTTAGAGATAGAGCGTCGTTCCAGAAAGCGTCTCGCTCTGAAACGAGCGAGCAAAAGATTGGAAGCTTTGCATTTTGGGAGGAAGCGAACAGGTCTATCTGAGGAGACCCCAAATCTGGAAGATGCTTTTTAGAACTTTTTCGTCCAATTCCCACTCGTGTGGAAGAGCCGACGAGTGACTTAGTCTGTCTGCCAGGACATTGTCGACTCCCGGAACATGGATCGCCATGAGGTGAAGGTTGCGAAGCATTGCCCAATCCCAAACCCTCATCGCTTCTCTGCACAGCGGATAGGACCGAGTCCCTCCCTGCTTGTTGATGTACCACACCACGCACATGTTGTCCGTTTGGACAGCTAGGTGACCGGGAAGGATGAATTGGTGAAGGGCCTGGAGAGCATACAGCACTGCTCGAAGCTCGAGCACGTTGATATGGAGAACTATCTCCATCTTTGATCATGGACCCTGGGTTCGGTGAGGACCCAGATGGGCTCCCCAACCTTCGCCTGAGGCGCCCGTGGTCAGAGTCTGATCGGGGGGAGGATGAAAAAAGGGGACCCCCCCGGAAGAGGTTCTCTTGAACCATCCACCATTGCAAGTCTCTTACCATCAGCGAGGAGATCAGAACTAGATGATCTAGATCGTCTACCTATTGATCCCACTGAGATCGGAGAGTCCACTGAGAGATTCTCATGTGGAGGCGCGCGCGCGGAACCGTCAGGATGGCCGGCGCCATAAGCCCCAGTAGACGAAGCACTGACCTCGCTGGGACCCTCCTGCGTTCTGATAAGAGGGAAATCTGAGACTGGAGGGAGGCCCCCCTGTCCGGAGGCAGAAAGGCCTTGCACAGTGATGTGTCGAGAATTGCCCCGATGAACTGGAGCCTTTGTGAAGGCTCCAAGTGAGACTTGGAATGGTTGATGGTAATACCCAGGCCAGTGAAAACCTGCTGGGTGAGGGAGAGAAAATATAGGAGTTCCTTCCTGGACGAGGCCGCCAGGAGCCAGTTGTCCAGGTAGGGAAAAACCTGAGCTCCCACAGAACGCAGGTGGGCTGCAACCACCACCAGGCATTTGGTAAAGACTCAGGGAGCGGAGGAAAGACCAAACGGGAGTGCCCAGAATTGGTAGTGGACCCCCTGGAACGCAAACCTGAGGTACTTTCGGTGCGAAGGGTGAATGGGGATGTGCAGGTACGCATTCTGCATATCTAGTGCACAAAGCCATTGGCCCGGCCAAAGCAGGGGCAAAAGGGATTGAAGGGAAAGCATTCTGAACCTCTTGTATTCCACATACAGGTTCAGAGAGCTGAAATCGAGAATAGGTCTGAGATCTCCTGTCTTCTTTGGTACAAGGAAGAAGTGGGAATAGTAACCCTTCCCGTAGAGGTGAGGAGAGACGGGTTCTATAGCCTGTTTCGCAAGGAGCGCTGAGATTTCTTCCCTGACCAAAGGAAGATGGTCCCTTGAGTAAGTGGAGTTCAGAGGGGGGTGACGCAGAGGTTTCTGTAGAAACTCTATGGAGTGCCTCTCTGCTATGATCTGAAGCACCCATGAATCCGATGTTATACTCTCCCAACCCGGAAGGTGGAGGGAGAACCTCCCTTCTACCGGTTCCTCCGGGACTGCCGGAGGCGGTAGGAGAGGGAAGGAGTCAGGTGGTGTGAGGCAGCGCCGCAGCTGGGGCACCCGTTGCTTTTTTGGGTGGCGGGGGCCTGGCAGCTGTGGGGGCCCGACGTTTAGTGGCCCGCCTTCCCTGAGGTTTCGCTTGAGGCCGGCTGCGTCTCCGAAAGGGACGGTGCTGTGGGAGATGGGGGCGTACATTGAATCAACAGATTTAAGGGCTGTCCTTCTCCTGCAAATCAGTGACGTCTTCACATCACCACCAAAAGCACAGAACCCGGAAAAGGTGCTTCCTGGATCGCTGACTGCACCTCCGGACCAGACCTGATACACGGAGCCATGCATGACGCCGAAGACCGACGGCAAAAGGCAGAACTCTGTCCTGCGGTGTCCACTGCATCGTAGGTCGTCCTCAAAATATGACGACTGGCGAGCAGGCAGAACGGACCAGGTCGGCCAACTCCTGCTTGACTTGGGAGTCAGGCAAAGAGTCGATCTTAGATTCTGCCTGGGTAAGGACGGCCTTCTGGTAATCCCCCATATGTGCTACATAGTTCAGGGCCCTAATTCCCAGTGTGGAAGAAGCGTAGATCTTCCTTCCATACTGATCCAGAAGGTGAGACTCCTTATCCGGGGGAGACGAGTTCAAGTGTTTTGGGTGTGCTGACCGGCCGTGAGCAGCGCTAATCACAACCGAGTCTGCACGGGGGTGAGAGTCTAAAAAGTCTACACCCTCCGGAGCCTGGTATAGCCTGTTTGACTTCCTGGGAAGTGGGGCTAAAGCCGACGGTTGCTTCCAAATCGTGGAAACAAGGTGGGCGTGAGGCTCGATCCAGGGTGGCACTACGGTAGGAGCCGTAAGGGGTAAGTCCACATGTTCGGCGAATTTAACCCGCTGAGGATCTGGCTCTAAGGAGTGCCACTGATGGACTTCCTGGATCTTCCTGAGCAACTCCGTGAAGGAAGGATCCTCCGGAGGAGACTTCGGAGGAGTCCTCGGCCGGGGCTTGGACGGAGAGCGTGGCTCGTCATCTTTCTCGGAACATCCATCGGTAGCCTCTGAGGAGTCCGAGAGAGAAGAGGAAGAATCTGAAGCAGAGTAAGACTCCCAGACTCGACTAGGGGGAGGAACGGGTTCCTTGGGGGGAATCCCAGAACGCGTGTCCTGCCCCTCTCTGGATCCCGAGGGAAAAGCCCGGGAATTCGGAGGAGGAGAGGGAGTGTGCCGTCTGGGGTGTTCGGGAGCTGGGGGTGGCACCATCACCGTAAGACGGCTCTCGACTTCCTTGGTGAGCTGAGCCTTGGCCTCAGCCCACCAGGAGGCAAGAGTCTTCTGAAGATCCACCGGCGGCCTAGGGGACGGTGGAGGAGGAGGAGGGGGATAAGTGTATGGAGGAAATCCATAGGGGGAGTATCCGTAACCTGGCTGCGGGTATACCGGAGCCGGGTACTGCGGCGTCGGGTACTGCGGCGTCGAAGGAGTCGGCACCGGGTACTGCGGTGCAGGATACTGCAGACCTGGGAAAACCGATGTCAGATAAGACGGTGGATGCCCAGGCACTGGAGGAGCTGCCGGAGCAGACGGCCCAGCCGGGTACTCCACGGGCGGATCAGTCGGGATAGGCCCGTGGGGTGGAGGGCCCGATGGAAGAGGAATATCCCCTGCCGGCATCGGAGGGGCCGGTATCGGAACCGGCATTGGCTGGGCCGGTGTCGGGGCCGGCGACGGAGGAGCCGGTGCCGGGGCTGGCGTCATATCCGGCTCTTCAGGAAGAGGATCGGACGGTGGCAGGGTCCCTACCTCGTCGGGGCGGAGGAAAAATCCCGGGGTCGGGCGGGGGACTGGGGCTCCTGATGGCGCGAAGGCTGCGGGAGCCTAGTACGACCCAGGCGTGGCAGGGTCTGCCGTAGGCTCCGAGGCCAGGTGCGTCGGAGGAGCGGCGTGTGGCTTATGGGCGAATCCGGTGGATGCCAGAGGGCGGCGTCCAACCGGGTCCCTCGTGGGAGGCCGGGCCGAGTATGGGAGGAGGCCGGTCCGAGGGGCGCTGCCGAGTCCGCCCGAAGGGTCGGCGTCTTAGTGGCCTTCTCCCGGTGAGCGTCAGAAGAGCCAACGTCCAGCTTAAGGAGGTGCCCGCACCAGTAGGCCACAGGTCTGTGGCGGTACTGGGGCTAGAGTCTCCTTTGCCCGGAGACACCCGGCGGGCTTGAGCGAACCCGGCCAGGCGGGCGGCCTTCCCTCAAAGCTTTGGAGGCTGCCGTAGGGCGATCCCCGGAGGATATTTACCCTGCCCTTCGCCGGCGGAGTCGTGGAGGAGGCCTTCTCCCGGTGCCTTTCCTTGTCCCGCTTCTTGTGCCCTTCAGGGGAGGTCGACGCTTGCCTAAGTTTCTTCAACTCCTTCTCCATCACGGACATCTTCTTTTTTAGGAGATGGGCTTTGAGGGACTGCTGGCGTCATCTGCGGGTGGCCGCGTTGAATCGAAGGCAGTGCGGACACTTGTTGACCTCGTGGTCGGGGCCTAAGCAGAAAAGGCAGAGGGAGTGACCGTCTTTGTGAGGCAGTTGGGCGCCGCACGAGTCGCACTTATTCTTTGAAGGGGACGACATAAACTGACGTTCACCTGACGAAAGAAGAATAAAATTCTCAACTGAAAACTTGTTCAGAAAAAAGTGACGAAGTAACAGGACTGAGCGATAAGAACCTAACCGCGAGGCGCTGCACGAGCTGACGAAAAGAACTGGGCGGGCGTGGGACGCCCCTTTATACCGGCGTCATATGGCGCTTCGGTCACCTGACGTACGGTCCCCGCCAGGGACTGCTAGCTAGAAATTTTTCCATGAGGTCCTGCCGCCAGCCGGCGTCAGTACTATATGTAATTACCTACTGCAAGAGCCCTCTCGAACTAAGATCTACTGTTACAGTAAGTTCTCATACACTGTAAATGTACTATCTGACTTAAGGGGTATCTCTTGAAGCAGGCCACACCTATGGAACGAGTCCCAAGCAGTTTCTGACATTCAGAAATGCAGACTGGGTGGTATGAAACCAAGAACCTAGGAAAGTAGGCCCTGTAGAACAGCTAGGCCAAAATTGGCCTTATGCCCAGAGGCAATGTCCAGACTGTAGTTCTTGGTAAAACTGTGGACAGTACTCCAAGTGGCAGTAACACAGAGATCTGCAGCTGAAACATTCCTAACAAAGGCAGTAGAGGTGGCCATACATCTGTTGGAATGACCACAAACAACACCAGGAAGGTCCATGCCATACTTCCTGTAGCAATAAGTGATACAGTTGGCCAACCATTTGGACAAGCACTGTTTTGAAATAGAAACACCCTCTCTCCCAGGGGTGAAGGAAACAAACAACCGTTTGGACTTCGTACAGTCCTTTGTACGATGGATTTAGTAATGCAGAATTCCATGCATATCTAATGTACGGAGCAACGCTCCCCTGGATCGGCACACTCCAGGTACTAAACAGGAAGGTGAATGGATTAGTTTAAAGTGAACTCAGACATCACTGTAGGAAGAAATAGGGTTAGTATCCAAAGACACCTGGTCTTTGTGGAAAATCAAATAAGGCTACTCACACATGAGCACCAGTTGCTCTGAAATTCTTGGAGCAGAAGTAATAGCAACTAAAATAATGCTTTCCATGACAGAAAGAGTAGCTCTCATGCCATGGCCGGCTCAAAGGATCCAAAGTAAGCATTTCTTACGTACAATTCCAGTACCAGGGTGGGACTGGATTACAGATAGGAGACTTAAGGTGAAGAATGCCTCTCAGAAATGTAAGGTACACCTCCAGTTGTGCTATCACACACCCCTCAATAGGCACATGGATGGCAGAGATGGTACACACGTGCACTATGAGAAGAGTACTTCAGAAAGGAGTCTAAAAGGGGCAATTAAGCACTCCAGAATCTGATTCACTGGACAAGTGAAGGGATCCAGCTGGGGTGAAACAGCCCACAGCGTTAAACGCTTCCACTTCATACAAATGAAAATTACGTACCTACCATAATTCTTGATCTTCTCTTGTATCTTCACCTCTCATTACTGCTAGGTGTAAGCCAGATGCATGCACCCACCACGGGTGGTTTTTTTTTGGAAGGAGGAGGAGTCGGTGTTGATGGTGCTACCCACAAGCGCAACATACTACGTGGTGCGCGAGGGGTGGTTGTTAGGCACCGTAGACTCCTCCTCCTCCATCCCAGTTCTGTAAAGCTGGACAGGTGAAAATAAGTTAGAAAAGAAGAGTGAGGCAAGGAAGCTGAGGTATAGATAAAGGAAAGGAAATAAACTGAAAATGAAATAAGCCAAAGACATGACAGAAAAGAAGAACCCCACTGTAAGGGACCACAGGGCCTCACTCCTCGGGCGGCTCTGATACAGGAATGAAAAGGGTAGAAGAGAAAGAAAAGAAGAAGAAAAGGATAGTGGGGGGGGGATTTGCCATGACCATTGGGAGAAACTGGCTTGAGCATACCAGTCCTAAAAAGACTGAGGACAAGGGAGCAAGGATCTCTCCAGCTAATGGCTATTATTACGTGGCTCAATTGAACCATCTGTACAGCTTGTTTTTGAGAAGGCAGATTTCCCTTCCCATCCAGCTATCCAAATAGCCACAACTTATGCTGAGATCTCACAGATTGTCCCTAAAAGGGGAAAATTATCTGTTCCAAAGAGGAGAGAGAGCCCCGACTAGGTGCAGGAAAAATTGAGTATACAGTCACATGACAGAGTGCTAGTATAGGAGCCCCTTCAAGAAGGGCTCAATATATTTGCGTGGAGAACAAACAGGGACAGGGAAGGAAACTCCCTCTGACTCCCTAGGAGTGTCTTGAGAAGTACCAGCCGTAGGGAAAAAATGAAAATTACGTACCACCGTAATTATGATCTTTCTGTGTATCTTCACCATTCATCACTGTTGGGTACTTGGCCAAGGTCATGACCCTCTTGGGAGTTTTTTAACGTAGGTGGAGCCGACGCACTACTGGCGCTGCCCTCGAGACCAACACACTGCGTGGCACTTGCGGGTGGGCCGTTAGGCGCTGTCGACTCCGCCTGCCTGCCAGTTCTGAGTCATCGGAGAGGTAAGAGGAAGGGAGTGGAGGGTGGGACAAGGAAGTCCAAGGGACAAAAAAAGGAAAAGATGTATAAACTAAAAGGAGAAATAACGACTGACAGGACAGAAGAAGAAGTCGGAAACTAAAGGGATTGGGAGGGGCCCCAATCTCTGGAAATAGAACAGGGAGGTAGGGTGGGATAGAGAATTTAGGAGGAGAGGGGGGAGTTAAACACATCCCAGACCCTGGTCCATCTCCAATTACATAGGAACTGCAAGGAGCTACCAGAATTCAAGGCACAGAATGGCTGGCAAAACACTCCAGTTAAGCAGACTCGGCTATTCTGGAAGAAGGACAGGGTACAGAGAATTAACACCCTCTCAAGGAAAGATTACTGGTGAAAAAAAGGAAGAGGGAGTTTTTTTTTTTTTGTAATAAACAAGGAGAAAGGAAACAAGGAGGAGGAGGAGGAGAGAATGGAGGGCAACTGCCAACTATCACCACACGGGGTGGAGCTAATGCACTGGAGAAGGAGTGCCCCCCATGCTGACCACTCTCCCCAGAACATTATCCCCCTATGTGCCCCTGTTTTACCCCACTCCTGACAAGAAAGGGGGGGAAGGGATGGGCACAGAGTTCGGGGGACCCAGAGACTGAGGCCCCAGGGGGATTGAGGGTGGTATTGTGATGAATGGTGAAGATACATAGATAGATCATAATTACGGTAGGTACGTAATTTTCATATCTTATCTGTGTCAATCTTCACCATTCATCACTGTTAGGTGAGTGCTGAGCCCCCCCCCCGAAGGGGGTTTTCTTTTACACCATAAGGGACAAAGTCCCTTAGCTCTCAGTGGGTGACACACTAAGAGGGAGAACCTTCAGGGCCTGGAGAGGCCCGAGAGTGGGGAGAGTGAGACGGGGCCCCCCCAGAGGGGTAAGAAAGTTGCCCTGACAAATGCCATCTCGCTCTACGGGAGAAAAGGTAGGTTCTCTGGTGAGCGGAGTTAATCACCCTACGCCGGGCCAAGGGTGACAACCAGGAAAGACGCAGCCATGCCGTCCACCTAGTGCAGATCGCTGTCCCTACAACCCTGGTAGCTACCTCATTGGCATCATAGGATGTCCTCGCTTGGTGCCTTGCTAGCTCCAGGCCACACACAGAAAGTGCAATGGCTTGTCTGGTTTGCTCCGTATCAGACAACAAGGCTAGGAGTTGACCTAGCCTGGACCACAAGAACCTGTCATAGGCTGCATAGTGGGCCTAATGTGCAGAAATGGAAAGCAACAACTGTGCCGAGTAGAAAGTCCTACCCCAGAAGTCAAAATCCGAGGAATCTTGATCTGGGGGCCGGTCACGGTGAAGGGCACGAAGCCCATCAGGAGTATCCAACTGCGTCAATCCGGACTGTGGATGAGGCATGGAAGCTGGAGACTCGGGGGGGGGCACAATACCTCTGGCTGAGATCCCTAGGGGCAAGAACTCCAAAAAGGGCCTCTTCCAGGAGCACAATGATGCCTCCTGAAAGGGAGCAGGCTAGGGGGGCACCACAAGGGTGGCCTTGCCAAAATTGCCTAGAAAGGCATGCGCCGAGTGCTTTGGATTGCTAACAGTGGCAGGGGTGAGGTGCAAGTCCTCCAACATCCTCACGAGGAAGCGCTAATACTCAGCGAGATCAGCAGCTGGAGAGATGTGGACAGAAGGTTCCTTTCCCCCAGAAGAGGGAGATGAAAAGATGGAGGGCACTGGCTGCTCAGAGGGCAGCAGCTCGGGGAGAGGTTGAAAAACCTGACTGTCCATTGCCCTAACGTAAGCTGGGAACCGAGCAGCCACTGCCCTGAACTGCTCCCAAGAGAGAGGCCCACTAGGACCAAGGATGCCTGGGAGCACAGGAGAATGTGGCAGAGGAATGAGGACAGAGCCGAGAAGAGATGTCGACTGACCTCCGCCTGGGCTAAGGAGTGGACCGGGAGCACCTGCGGAAGAAGGTGCCCCAGAAGACCCCACAGCTGATAGCTGAACAACCATTTCGGTACTGCTTCGGCTGCGCCCAGAAGAATCCCCCCTGTGAGGTGACCGGGGCTGTATACGTCCAGAAGGACGGTCCCCTACCTCAGAAGAATGGGGCTCCCTCAAAGAGACCGAGGAGGAAGAGCAGGGATCCGCACTATAGCTTCTCCCAGAGCCCGGGTGGACCCCCAAAAAAGGCCACCATACAGACCCCACACCACTCAACCCCTCGAAGTCCGAAAGAGCCCTTCTCCTCGAGAGGGCCAGCCTAGGTAGCTGAAAGTTCTGGGCAGCACCCGAAGGAGCTATCCAAGGCACAGTACCCTCCCCTCCCATAGGTTCTCTGATCGGCCCCAAAGTTCAGCGATCCAGGCACACCACAGGTAGGGGTACCCCTGCTGAGAGGTCAGTGAACCCACCAAGACCGGGCTGCAGAGCAATGGTGGCCTACACCACTGCCCACTGGTCAGCACCACTGACCCCAGTCTCAGTAGCCACCGACCCCACCTCAGAAGGGGGCTGGCTCCGGCTTATCGAGGATACTACAGGGCTGCGCACTCTAACAGTCAACCCCAAAGAGTCAGACTGACTGTCTGACTTCCAGCCCGCCTCCGCCTCTGAAGAGGTAGAGGCCAAGACACTGTGTCAGACCGTAGGAGGGAGCCCACTGCCATCCTTGCCAAAGGGGGTGCCCGAAACCAAAACCATGCCCGAGCTGGTGCCAGTGCCCCTTATAGCGCCACGAGCAGAATCCATGGGGCACGGCTCCAGCCCAAACAGGAGCTCCAGACTCGGGACCAGCCATCCGGCCCCATGGCGCCACAAACGGCATGAGAGTGGAGACGGCGCCGATGGCCCCGATGGCGACATCGGCACCATGGTCGGCGCCATCCGGCTCGCGGCGCTGAGGGTGGAGACAGCGCCGACAACAGCTCCACCTACAGTGGGGTCATGACCTCCAGCCAAGTACCCAACAGTGATGAATGATGAAGACTGACACAGATAAAGATCTCCAGAACATGGAGAAGCCCCAAAGCTGGGGACACCACAGCAAAGAGAATCAGAAAGAGTTCCCTCAGAAGGTAAGGGCGAAGCCCTACTCACCCTCCTCTCAGGTCGAACCCTCTGAGGCTTCAGAGAAGGAACAGAATATCCTGAGGTACCAATGATACTCAGCCCCCAACTGGCCTTGAGGGGGGGTGGGCGAGCAGGGTGGGGGAGACGCCTAAGAAATGAGGCCAATGAGGAGAAGGTGGGCAGGAATCAGTAATGAATGATGAAGACACAAGAGAAGATCAAGAATTACAGTAGGTATGTCATTTTCATATCTTTGCTTGTCAATCTTCACCATTCATTACTGCTGGGTGAGTACCAAGCACCCCCCCCCCGGAGGGGGCCTGATGTTCAGCCCTGAGGGAGCAGATCCCTCAGCCTCCTGCTCATGGAAAGCAGGAGGGGAAGACCCTAGCCAATAGACTGAGGCAGTCTAAGAGGGCTGAGGATGAGGGGGTGTCCCACGTGGCCGGTGGGACGGATGATGTCCCTAAAGAATCCTCCTTGCCCTGCGGGAAAACAAATGGGTCCCCTGAAAGCAGCGGAAGTCACCCTATGCCAGACAATGGGTGACAGTCTGGACAGACGAAGCCATGCCGTCCACCTTATGCAGATCGCTGTCCCTGCCAGTCTCACTGGAGTTATAAGACGCCCTTGCCTGGTGCCTTGCAAGCTCCAGACTCTGTGCAGAGGGCACTGGCATGTCTGGACTGTTCCGTATCAGGCATAGATGCCAGAACCTGAGCCACCATCAACCACAGATGCCTGTTGTAGGCAGCATGATATGCCTGATGTGAACCTATGCACATCAACACACGAGCCGAAGAGAAGACTCTTCATCCTCACCGGATGAATTCTGCAGAATTCAGGTCCAGGGATCGATCGTGCGCCAGGTGCTAAGGCCCAGAAGGAGTGTCTAGGGACGTCAAGCCTGAGGGTGGGTGAGGTAGAGACCCTAGAGACTCGTGGGGGACACAATACCATCTCCTACAGTCTGACGGGGCTGGAGAAGGGGCGGCTGGAGACTGCTAGGTGCGGATAGACACCTCCTGGAAAGGGACTGGCCAGGAAGGCACCACGAGGTGGCGAGCTCTGAATTCACTAAGGAATGCACGTGTCTGCTGCTCGCTATTGTCCCTGCGAACAAAGGAAATACGGAGCTCTGTTACCAGCCTCGAAAGGAACCGCTGATATACTGTGAAATCAGCGTCAGAGAACAGGTGGGCAGGAAGTTCCTCTCCCTCAGAAGAGCAAGACGAGGAGGAAGTGGAGCGGCAATGATCAGAAGACTCCTGCGGCGGTGGGGTAGGTGGAAGACCTGTTCGTCCATGGCCGTAACATAGGAAGGAAAGGCTGCCGCAGTAGCTCTGAATGTCTCCCAAATTAAAGGCCCCATAGGACCCACATGGCCTGGAAGAGACAGAGATGCCTGCAGAGGAATGGGTGAAACGCGTCTGAGAGGAAGTGTCCAGCCTCTGAGATCCAGGGAATGATGCCACCATGACTGAGGCCCTGAGACCACACAGGGTTGCAAAGAAGAAAGCTAAGAAGACAAATTCTGGAAGAGCCCAGAGGGGGAATCTCCCCTGTGATGCGACTGTGACTGCATGTGTCCAAAAGGGCAACCCTCTGCGCTGCCACCAAAAGGCACCCTTGAGCCCCCAAGGAAAAGGCAAGGTTCAGCACTACAACTCCTCCCCACCCCACGCAGAGCAGTGGGGATGTGCCACAGCTCTTTGCCTTGACCTCTCAACCTCTCAGACTCTAAGGCAGCCCTCTTCCTCGAAACCAGCATAGGGGTTCCCCGCTCTGCAGACCCCCCCGAGGGAGGCAACAGGAGCCAGATTCTTCATCCCCTCCCAGTGGCACCAGAAAAAGCAGCCGCCCAGGCCCCAGCAGAAGAGAGTACCACCTCCCGAATCCCAGAGCCATCACCCCGAGGGGATCCCAGGCCAGCTCCAGCTGTGGGACCCCCCGAGGCAACCTGCTCAGGGGACTTGGGAAAAGGAACGCTGGGCCACCTGACACAGCTGCCTATAGAGACATCCAACACCGAAGAACTGGGTTGCCAGTCAGGGTCTGCCTCTGAGTCATTCTCCTCTGAGGAGAAGGTGAGCAGAACAGCCTCCAGAGAGGCAACTCTGGGAGCATCCCTGGTGAAAGCACTGCGAACGGCGCCGCCACAGGCCACTACACCGCCAACAGCATCACCCAAATCCCTGCCACCGTGGATGGCACTGGAACCCAGAGCAGTGCCGCCAACAGTGCCGCCTGAGTCCCCAGCGCTGCAGATGGTGCCAGAATCCCGAGCCCAAATCACTGGCACCATGGATGGCACCAGGATCTAGAGTGGCACCGCTTTGCAGCATCGATTGTCCGCCATTGCCGGGCCTGCAACTGAGGGCCGCAACACTGGGGGAGCCAGCACCTCCATGGAAGAGACTGCCGGGACGGTGCCAGTGACGTGACTACGGGAGGAATCACATTGCTACTCTGGTACCGAAGAAGAAACCTCCTCCCCAGCAAGGCTAGAACTGGAGGAAGCCTCCTCCTCACTGGGCCGTATAGACCCAGGAGGGGACCTGGAGGAAGGGTCTAGAGATATGGTCTGGGAAGCCCGCAGGCAACGTCGTCTTCCAAAAGTAGGCGGAGCCCTGCCGATCTTGAACGTGCAGATTTCCAGTATACTACGGTCCATGGAAAACAGGCACCGCAGTGATCCATATCATGATTGGGTCCCAGGCACCGAAGGCAAACATCATGTTGATCCATGACGGAGAAGGGGCACTGACACATAGGGACACGGCCCACCTTGGAATTATGCTTGGCCCCCGAACTGGGCATGATGCGAACAAAATATCAAAAACAGTAAAGATCCCAGTGCCGTCAAAACATATAAAAAGAATGGTCTTACCGGGCTCAACGGCATCAGGAAGTAGAACCGGGATGAAGGAGCAGCGTCGAGAAACTCTGCATCGAAGGAAGGCCTAATGGCGTAGAAACCTTTTCTTAACTCGTGCAGCAGGTGCGGCCTCAATGGCAGGAGAAACAGAAATGGGATGGAGGAGGAGTCTGCGATGCCTAACGACAGCCCCTCGTGTACAACATAGTGCATTCTGCTCATGGGTGGCGCCGTCAGCGCTGACTCCTCCCTCCAGCGTTCAGTTTACACCCAGTAGTAATGAATGGGGAAGACTGACAAGGGAAGATTAAGTGGCTCTACTGGAAGGTTTCCTAGCCACCACTAGGACATCAGCCACCATGATAGAGACACCCCAAACTGAGCAATAGTTATGTCATCAGGAGCCAGGCATGGAGAAGCAGGGATCTGAGGTCCAGAAGGACCAGGGTGCCCTAGTTCTGGGAGAGCAAACCAGTGCACAGGGGAAGAGAAAATAGCAGTTACGTAACAACTTACCGTAACAGTAGATCTTCGAGACAGGTTCCTGCAGTAGGTCTTCACATATAGGACTGTGCACCCTGGCATCAGGGTCGCATGGCAAACTTGTAGGTAGCAATCATCAGCGGGGACTGCAATGTCAGCGTGATAATAAAAGGGGCAGTCACCCACCCGCCCTCCAATTCTTTCCCGCTGTCACATGGTATCGTTCGACTAACGCAATAGAAATGAAAATTACGTACCTACCGTAATTCTTGATCTTCTTGGATGAGTCTCCACCACTCATTCACTTATTGGGATCTGCGCCGGAGGCACTAGGACCCATCAGGAGCAAACTTTTTGCTGGAGGGTCGGCGCTACAGATGGCTCCGCGAGGAACGGCGCCGTGAGCCCTAGCTCATGCGGTAACGACTATATCGGCGTCGACCCTCCAACCGCCTCAGTACCTTTTTTACCAAGGAGGTGCAGCGTAACTAACCTAGAAGGGTAGCCTAACCTAAAAACCGGACATAAGACAGTCCGGGCGACCCATGTAAGAAGGGTCAATAAAGAAGTCTTCACGGCCTACAGATTTGAGGGAGTGAAGATCAATAAGAAAGATGAGCTCGGAGCATGGAGGGTGGGCGTGTGAATGAGTGGTGGAGACTCATCCAAGAAGATCAAGAATTACGGTAGGTACGTAATTTTCATATCTTCCTGGACATAAGTCTCCACCACTCATTCACACTATTGGGAGAGAACCGAGCTAATAATCCCCCGAGAGGGCGGCAGGAGAGACCAAGAGCTCACGTTTTTAGGACAGAAGTCCACTGAGGATGGCTCTGCCAAAGGAAGAATGTCGTCTGGCATGGACATCTAGTGCATAATGTTTAACGAAAGTATGCACTGAGCTCCAGGTGGCCGCATTGCAGATGTCTGCAATGGGCACGTTGCGGATTTCCACTAGGGATGCCGCGACCGCTCTGGTAGAGTGAGCGTAAACTCTACCCTCCAACTTAACCTGCGCCATGGAATAGCAGTGACGAAGGCACGCCACTAGCCATGATGAGATACATCTGATAGCGACAGGTTGACCCAGCCAGGTCTCACTGAAGGAAACGAACAGTTGCTGAGCTTTGCGAAAATCCTTGGTTCTATCTGGATAGAAACGCAAGGCCCTCTTAACATCCAAAGAATGAAGAGAACGTTCCCCTTCATTTTGGAAGTCTGCAAAATAAGAGGGAAGGACCAAAGGCTGGTTTAGATGAAATTCTGACACAACCTTAGGAAGAAATTTTGGATGAGTATGAAGAACTACTTTGTCCTTATGGAACACAGTATACAGAGGGTCTGTGACCAGGGCATGTATCTCAGAGACCCTGTGCGGGCTGAGGTAATGGCCACTAGGAAGGCAGTCTTCCAAGTGAGAACTTTTAGCTCACAGGTAGCCAGAGGTTCGAAAGGTTTCCGAGTGGGCATGTCTAGCACAAGATTAATGTCCCAGGCTGCGACTGGACATCTTGTAGGAGGTCTGGTATGCAGAATCCCCTTAAGAAACCTCTTAACCATAAGTAACTGAGCTAGAGTTAGGGAAATAACGGGCTCATGATACGCTGAAATGGCACTAAGATGGACTTTGACTGTAGACTACTGCAGACCCGAATTCGAGAGGTCCAAAAGGTACTCCAAAACCTTAGCTGGTGGACAGGAAAAGGGATTCAAAGAGGACTTTGCACACCAGAGCGAAAAACGCTTCCACTTGGCTGTGTACGTTTTCCGAGTGGCTGGCTTCCGTGCAGCCAGAAGAATATCTGAAACTCTTCGAGAGACATTGAACCGGTATACTTCAACCTCTTCAGGAGCCAAGCATGAAGGTGAAGTGATCTCAGGTTGGGATGGACCACCGGTCCCTGAGTCAAAAGGTTCATCTGTAGGGGAAGTGGTCTCGGAGGAACTGCCAACATATTGTTGAGCAGTAGAAACCACAGCTGCCGAGGCCAAAAGGGAGCAATAAGAATCATTTTGTCTCCCTGGGATTCGAACTTGAGGAGTACCCTCTGAATTAGAGGAAGAGGCGGAAAGGCGTAAAGAAAGCGTTTTGTCCACTGCAGCCTGAACGCATCCTGACAGAAAATGCCAGGCCCTGGATTTCTGGAGCAGAAGAGAGGCAGTTTTGCGTTGAGTGGGGATGCAAAAAGGTCCAGGTCTGGAGTTCCTCACTCTTTGAATAGTGACTGAACTATGGTTGAGTCGAGAGACCACTCGTGAGGGTCTGTCTCTGTTCTGCTGAGATGGTCTGCCAGTTTGTTCTGAACACCTGGCAGATACACCGCTTGAATTAGAGCCCCGTGCTCCAAGCACCATTCCCATACCCTCATTGCTTCTCTGCATAAGGGGTAAGAGTGAGCCCCGCTCTGCTTGTTGATGTAATACATCACTGCTTTGTTGTCTGTTTGAAGGAGAATGTTCTTGTGACACAGAATGTCCTTCAAAGCTCGGACCCATATAAGGACGGCTCTCATTTCTAGGACGTTTATGTGGAGCTGGGACTCGACTTGAGTCCACGCACCTTGAGTGTGGAGAGCCTGACAGTGAGCTCCCACCCCATTAGGGATGCGTCCGTGGTAATGGAGATCTGATGGTCCAGAGGAGCAAGGGATACCCTCCAGGAGATTGCTCTCTGAGACCACCAGGTGAGTGACCTCCTTAAAGGTTCTGTCACCTTGATGAGATAGGACTGCGGGTGAGTGGTTGGGGGCCACTGAGTACTGAGCATCCACTGGGTGGTTCTCATGTGCAGACGTGCTAGGGGTACAGTGAACACTGAGGATGCCATGAGGCCTAGCATCCGTTGCATCGATAGAGCTGTGACTGAGCTGTTTTCCTCGATGTGACGGGCCATCTGAAGGATATCGTTCCTCCTGTCTTCTGGAAGAAAAGCCTTCGCACAGGAGGTGTCCAGAAGAGTCCCTATAAAAAGGAGCTTCTGGGAGGGCTGCAGTTGCGATTTCTTGAGGTTGAGCAACACTCCCATGGACGTAAGGAAGCGCGAGGCCGTCTCCACGGCGTCCAGATTCCCTTGCCTGGAAGGACTTGCTAGAAGCCAATCGTCCAGATAAGGAAACACCTGAATTCCGACCTTTCTGAGGTGCGCTGCGAGAACTGCACAACATTTTGTAAAAACTTGCGGCGCCGAGGATAGCCCAAAGGGCAGGACTCTGAACTGATAGTGCTGTCCCAGAGCCACAAACTTCAGGAATTTGTGATGCCTCGGGTGAACAGGAATGTGCTGGTAAGCGTCCTGCATATCTAGGGAGGCTAACCAGTCGTGTTGGTGGAGCAGAGGTAACAGGGTTCCCAGAGAAATCATTTTGAATTTCTCCTTGGGGAGAAATTTGTTTAGCTTTCTGAGATCTAGAATGGGGCGCATTCCGACGGACTTCTTTGGAACCAGAAAGTAATGGGAGTAGAACCCCGTGTTTCATTGGTGCAGTGGCACCACTTCTACTGCCCTGTTGTTCAGAAGGCCCCGAATCTCGGCAGCGAGAAGGTCTGACTGAAGGGTTGACAGCCTGGGCTGTCATTTGGGGGGACGATCCGGAGGAGTCTCCACAAGATTGAATGAATACCCCTCACAAATTATCCGAAGGACCCATTTGTCTGAGGTTATGGACTTCCACTGGTTGTAGAAGTGCATCAGACGACCTCCCACAGGAGAGGAAAAGTCCACCTCGGGCAGCTGAGATAGAACTTGGGCCGGCAATTCATAAGGTAGCGCTGAGCGCTTTGGGTCCTTGTGCTTTCGTTTGTGTCCTTCTTTTGAGGTTGGGCAGGTTGGTTCTTATGGAAACTTCCTCTGCCTCTGCCTCGAAAGGACTGGCGATTATGAAACTGTCGTTTACTGGCATGCCCTTGAGAGGGGGCAGGAGGGGGCCGAGCCAACTTAATGGCTGACCTAGTCTTTTGTGTAGCTTCTAGAGCTTGCTCTACCTGAGGACCAAAAAGATATGCACCGTCAAAGGGTAATGCCATCACCTGCTGCTGCGTGTCATTCGTAAAGCCCGAAGTGCGCAGCCAGGAATGACGCCGGTGCAAATACCAGCAGCCACTGAATGGGAAGCAGTGTCAAAAGCATCCATGGCTGCTTTAACCTGCTGGTTATTAGATTCAATACCTCTGGTAATGGTTTGAAGAAGCTCTGGCTTTGAATCCGACTCCGGTAGGGCTTCAACCATCTGTTTAATAGAATGCCACAGGATATACTCATATTGAGAAAATAGCCTTGGTAACTGGCAATACGATACTTAGAGTAGAAGCAGCAAAGACTCTCTTACCTAAGGTGTCTAACTTACTAGATTCTTTGTTAATAGGTCGAGCTGTAGTAGCTTGAGGAAGAACGACTCTTATCATTCTCTGCCAGGACTACAATAGGATCTGCAAAGGCTTGAGATGCCAAAATGGGACGATCCTTGGGGCTGAATATTTCCTATCAATGGATTTAGCCACTGAAGGGGTAAGACAGGATTATTCCAAACCATTTGAGACAGCGCCTCGAATGAAGGCTGAATCGGAGGAGTCAAATCCAGGGATCTCCGAGGCATGAAGATATTGGAGTCTCAACAATTTCCCAGGATCGATGTCTGTAGTCTGGAGAAAGTGTGGAACTCAGATTTTTCAACAGAGACTTAAAGGATAGGTCCTCTACCACAGGCTCTGTAGCAGTAATAGATCCTGCTTCGTCCACTTCATCACCCAACCGAAGGTCTGGGTCAGGCTCAACGTCATCTTCTGACAGTCCAGGAGGGACTGTATGGACAGGAAAGGAATGAAATTCAGAAGAGGAGGAAGAAAACAAGTGAAAAGAGGAGTGTCCGAGAGCAGCCGGCACCGAGGAGGCACACGGCACCGAGAATGACGCCGCGAGGCCACGCAGTGCCAAAAACGGCTCCGAGAAGCAGCACGGTGCCAAGGACAGCACAGAGAAGCTGCACAGCGCTGAGAACGGTGCTGAGGACGGCGCCGAGCGCAGCATCGACGCCGAGGTCGGCGCCGAGCGCAGCACCGACGCCGAGGACGGCGCCGAAAGGCCACACGACGCCGAGGGCGCCAAAAACACTCCCAGACTCCGGAAAACAGGTTTTGAAAGAAGAAGAGCAGGAGATAAGGGCATTGGTGTGGCCCCCTGCACCGCAGCCATGTGAGGGGGGAACACCTAAGCGCGGACTCGAAGGCACCGAAGAAGGTGCCACGCGACCAGGAAGGTCCAGCTGCCCTACCTGGTCGCCCAGAGAGCCCAAAGTCCCACGAGCGACCAAGCCAGGTAGCCGAACCAACCTCCGAGCCCATTGCTCCATAAGAGCGGCCCACTGATGAAACTGCTCGTCTGAAGACCTACCTGAGGGCGGGGTATGGCTCCGATGTCGAAGCTGTCGGCTACCAGGAGCAGAGGTGGGCGACTCCGAAGGAGGAGACCGGCAACTAGCCACGATAACCGAGTGTCTACGCGCATACATATCAGAGGGCGACCTCGGTGATGCCTTCTTTTTAGACCTGCGGGCGAAGAAGGCTCAAGGCGAACAGTGCCGAGTCACGACCGTTTATTTTTATAACTTCCGGGGGACCGCCCATCCCCGGGCATTGGACTGACCGTTGTCAGACCTCCGGAGGAGGCGGCGGACCGACCCAGCCCCACTGACTGAATAGTTTACAACGTAAGTCTCCCTACCGTCACCTGACCTGCTCATGGTCGACTCCGTCAAGGTAGGCTGAGACTTCTTTATTGTATTTATTTTAAAATAAGAATAAATTTAAGCAATACTGTTATCGAGATAATACTACAACAGGGTTTTAAATAACTCTAAATATTGATTAGCGTTTTGCTCATAAAAGTTCTAAAACATTGTGAAAATGCATATCACTTGCTTCACTGTGTTTAACAAACATGACACTTCTAGAAAACCTATATAAAAGCTTTCTGTACAGTTAGTATTGTCCCAAGAAAAAAACTGCTACTCAATTATTTAAAACCCTGTACAAAATAATAAAAACTGAAAACTATGCTGCTAGTTTGAAGTTTGACTCCCGACAGGTGAGCGACGTCGTCACTGAAGTGCACTCGACGGTGGGAAAAAAGGAACTGAGGTGGTTGGAGGGTCGACGCCGAGATAGTCGCTACCGCACGAGCTAGGGCTCGTGGTACCGTCTCTGGCGCCGACCCTCCAGCAAAAAGTTTGCTCCCGATGGGTCCTAGTGCCTCCGGCGCAGATCCCAATAGTGTGAATGAGAGGTGGAGACTTATGTCCAGGAAGATCAGCTTTCAGTCGCCCGCCATTTTCGATTGAGAATTTCTTTGTTTTTTCCGATTTTCAATCTCAAAAACGTTACAGTGGGGGGGGGCGATGTGGAGCTCGAATAACATGGAGGCTAAACCATAGAACTCTCTCTAACCTCTGAGAATTTCAACATTGAAAGCTATCAAATTGAAATTATATGTGAAGCTCTACTGCAGGAACCCTCTTGAAATAAGATCTGGAAGCTCCATTGTCTGCTGTCGCAGCAAGGAAAACCAGATATGATGAGGCCAGAATGGGGCTATAAGTATCATTGTGGCCCCTTCCATCTGGAGCTTGATCAGAACCCTCTGGAGCAGGGAAGGTAGGAAAAGCATGCAGAAAATGAAAATCACGTACTCTCCGTAATTCTTGATCTTCTTGGAGAAGTCTTCGCCATTCATTCATACATACTGCTAGGTGAGCACCAAGCTAAAAAACAATCCCGAGCAGGGTGGTAGGAAACCAAGTTCACTCAGGACAGAAGGCCATTAAGGATAGTACTACCAAAGAAAACATGCTGTCTAGCATGGACATCCAGAGCACAGTGTGTCACAAAAGTGTGCACTGAGCTCCAAGTAGCCATTCTGCAAATGTCATCAATGGGAACAGAGCTGATCTCTGACAGGGACATGACCACAGCTCTGCTGGAATGGGCATGCACCTGGTCCTTCAACTTGACCTGCACCGTGGAGTAACCATGGTGAACGCATGCTACTATCCAAGCAGAGACACATTTGATGGACACTGGGACTGCGCCCCCTGGCGTCAGAACCGCATGACAAACTTGTAGCAAGCAATCATCAGCGGGGCCACCCCCTGGCGTCAGGTGACACGACATCAGCATGACTATAAAAGTGGCAGTCCCCTGCCCACTCTCCAGTTCTTTTCCACTGGAGACCTAGATCAAGGGAGCAGAAAAGAGGACTGACAAAACTCCTGGTACCCTGTGCCCTGGTGGAGCCAGAGACCTGGACAGGGAAGAAAAAGTTACTCACCTTAGTAATTGTATTTCTACTAATAGAGTCTTGCTGTCTTCTGACTATATGCAGTTAGCCCCAGCACCTGAACTGCTCCAGAGAGGAAAGAGTTAACCCTATTTCAAGGCATAAAAAGTACAGTTACATAAAAACTTACCGAAATAGTAGATCTTCGAGAAATGGAAATTACGTACCTACCGTAATTCTTGATGTTCTTGGATGACTCTCCACTACTCATTCACACTAATGGGAATAGCACCGGAGGCACTAGGACCCAGCGGGAGCACACTTTTTTGCTGGAAGGTCGGCACTAGAGATAGAGCCGTGAGGAGCGGCACTGCCAACCTCTGCTCATGCGGTAATGACTATCGCGGCATCGACCCTCAAACTGCCTCAGTACCTTTTTTTCCCGAGGACCTGCAGCGTAACTAACCTAGAAGGATAGCCTAACCAAAAATTGGACATAATATAGTCCGGAAGACCCATATAAGAAGGGTCAACAAAGAAGTCTTCACAGCCTAAAGATTGAGGGAGTGAAGACCAACAACAGAAGTGAGCTCGGGGATGGAGAGTGGGCTTGTGAATGAGTGGTGGAGACTCGTCCAAGAAGATCAAGAATTACGGTAGGTACGTAATTTCCATATCTTCCTGGACATAAGTCTCCACCACTCATTCACACTATTGGGAGAGTACCGAGCTAATAATCCCCCGAGAGGGCAGCAGGAAAGACCAAGAGCTCACAGTTTTAGGACAGAAGTCCATTAAGGATGGTTCTGCCAAAGGAAAGATGTCGTCTGGCATGGACATCCAGGGCATAGTGTTTAACAAAAGTATGCACTGAGCTCCAGGTGGCCGCACTGCAAGTATCTGCAATGGGTATGTTGCGGATTTCCACCAGAGATGCCGCGACCGCACTAGTAGAGTGAGCGTACACTCTGCCCTCCAGCTTAACCTGCGCCATGGAATAACAGTGGCGAATGCATGCCACTAGCCATGCTGAGATACATCTGATAGCGACAGGTTGACCCAGCCAGGTCTCGCTGAAGGAAACAAACAGTTGTTGAGCTTTACGAAAGTCTTTTGTTCTATCTAGATAGAAACGAAAAGTTCTCTTGACGTCCAAGGAATGAAGAGAACGTTCTCCTTCATTTTGGAAGTCCGCAAAGTAAGAGGGAAGGACCAAAGGTTGGTTTAGATAGAATTCCGAAACAACCTTAGGAAGAAATTTAGGCTGGGTTCTAAAGACTACTTTGTCTTTATGGAACACAGTATACGGAGGGTCTGTGACAAAGCCATGTATCTCAGAGACCCTGCGGGCTGAGGTAATGGCCACCAGGAAGGCCGTTTTCCAGGTGAGAAATTTCAGCTCACAGGTAGCCAGAGGTTCGAAAGGTTTCCGAGTGAGCATGTCTAGCACAAGATTAATGTCCCAGGGTGCGACTGGACGTCTTATAGGAGGTCTGATATGCAGAATTCCCCTAAGAAACCTCTTAACCACAGGTAACTGAGCAAGTGACAAGAAAAGTTCTGGCTCATGATACGCTGAAATGGCACAAAGCTGAACTTTGACTGTAGAGTACTACAGACCTGAATTTGAGAGGTCTAAGAAGTACTTCAAAATTTTATCTGGTGGGCAGGAAAAGGGATTTAACGAGGATTTTGCACACCAGAGCGAAAAACGCTTCCATTTGGCTGTGTAAATTTTCCTAATGGCTGGCTTCTGCGCAGTCAGAAGAATATCTGAAACCCTGCGAGAGACATTGAACCCGTTCACTTCTATCTCTTCAAGAGCCAAGCGTGAAGGTGAAGCGACCACAGGTTGGGATGAACAACAGGCCCCTGAGCCAAGAGGTTCGTCTGAAGGGGAAATGATTTAGGCAGGGCTGCCTACATACTGCTGAGAGGTGGAAACCACATCTGTCAAGGCCAGAAGGGAGCAATGAGGATCATTTTGTCCCCCTGGGATTCGAACTTCAGAAGTACCCTCTGAATCAGAGGAAGAGGCGGAAAGGCGTATAGAAAGCGTTTTGTCCACTGCAGCCTGAACGCATCCTGACAGAAAATGCCAGGCCCTGGATTTCTGGAGCAGAGGAGAGGCAGTTTTGTGTTGATTGGGGATGCAAAAAGGTCCAGGTCTGGAGTTCCCCACTCCGCGAATATTGACTGCACTACGGCTGAGTCGAGAGACCATTCGTGAGGATCTGTCTCTGTTCTGCTGAGGCAATCTGCCAGTTCGTTCTTTACTCCTGGCAGGTAGACCACTTGAATTAGAGACTTCTGCAGCAAGCACCATTCCCACACTCTCATCGCTTCTCTGCATAAGGGGTAAGAGAGAGAGCCACCCTGTTTGTTCATGTAATACATCACTGCTTTGTTGTCCGTTTGAAGGAGAATGTTCTTGTGACAGAGAATGTCCTTCAACGCCCGGACCACATAAAGGACGGCTCTCATTTCTAAGACATTTATGTGAAGCTGGGACTCGACCTGAGTCCAAGTACCTTGAGTGTGGAGAGCCTGACAGTGAGCCCCCCACCCCATCAGGGAAGCGTCTGTGGTAATGGAAATCTGATGATCCAGAGGAGCAAAGGGATACCCTTCTAGGAGATTGTTCTCTTGCGACCACCAGGTGAGCGACCTCTTTAGAGGTTCTGTCACCTTGATGAGAAAGGACTGTAGGTGAGTGGCTGGGGACCACTGAGTACTGAGCATCCACTGAGCGGTTCTCATGTGAAGGCGTGTTAGGGGTACAGTAAACACCGAGGATGCCATGAGATCTAGAATTCGTTGCATCAAGAGAGCTGGAACCGAGTTGCTCTCCCCGATGAGATGGGCCATCTGAAGGATATCGCTCCTCCTGTCCTCTGGAAGAAAAGCCTTCGCACAGGAGGTGTCCAGAAGAGTTTCTATAAAAAGTAGCGACTGGGAGGGCTGCAGCTGCGATTTTATGAGGTTTAGCAGGGCTCCCATGGACGTGAGAAAGCGTGAAGCCATGGCTACGACGTCCAGAGTTCCCTGCCTGGAAGGACGTGCCAAAAGCCAATCGTTCAGATAAGGGAAAACCTGTATTCTGATCTTTCTGAGATGCACTGCGAGAACTGCACAACACTTTGTAAAAACTTGTGGCGCCAAGGATAGCCCAAAGGGCAGGACTCTGAATTGATAATGTTGTCCCAGAGCCACAAACCTTAGGGATTTGTGAAGCTTTGGGTGAATAGAAATGTGCTGGTAAGCATCCTGCATGTCCAGGGAGGCTAGCCAGTCATGTTGAGGAAGCAAAGGTAACAAGATTCCTAGTGAAATCATTCTGAATTTCTCCTTGGGCAGAAATCTGTTTAGTTTTCTGAGGTCCAAAATGGGGCGCATGCCCCGGACTTCTTTGGAACCGGGAAGTAATGGGAGTAGAACCCTGTGCTCCGCTGATGCAGCGGAACTACTTCTACTGCCCGGTTGTTTAGAAGGCCCTGTATCTCGGTGGCGAGAAGGTCTGACAGAAGGGTTGACAGCTTGGGCTGTCATTTGGCTGGATGATCCGGAGGGTTCTCCACAAGATTGAGTAAACACCCCTCGCGAATTATCCAGAGAACCTATTTGTCTGAGGTTATAGACTTCCATTGATTGTAGAAGTGCGTCAGATGACCTCCCACCACTGAGGAAGAGTCCACCTCGGGCAGCTGAGGTGGGACTTGGGCCAACAACTCAGAAGGCGGCGCTGGGTGCTTTGGGTCCTTGTGGCTTCTATTGCACTTTCTTTTGAGGCTGGGGGGCTTGGTTTTTATGAAAACTTCCTCTGCCTTTGCCTCAAAAGGACTGACAATTATGGAACTGGCGTTTATTAACACCCCCTCGAGAGGGGACAGGAGGAGGTCGAGCCAACATAATGGCTGACCAAGTCTTTTGTGTAGCTTCTGCAGCCTGTTCTACTTGAGGGCCAAAGAGATACACGCCATCAAAAGGCAACGCCATTACCTGCTGCTGCGCATCATTCGTGAAACCTGAAGTGCACAGCCAGGAATGACGGCGGATACAAATGCCGGCCGCCACCGCTCGGGAAGCAGTATCGAAAGCATCCATAGCCACTTTAACCTGCGGGTTGTTGGATTTGATACACCTGGTAATGGTTTGAAGTAGCTCTGACTTTGTATCTGATTCTGGTAGAGCCTCAACCATTTGTTTGAGTGAGTGCCAAAGGATATATTAATATTGAGAGAAATAGCCTTGGTAGCTGGCAATACGCATACCCAAGGTGGAAGCAACAAAGACTCTCTTACCTAACGTGTCTATCTTATGAGATTCTTTGTTAATAGGTTGAGCTGTAGTAGTCTGGGGGAGGACACCTTATCATTCTCTGCCAAAACTACAATAGGATCCGCAAAGGCTTGGGACGCCAAAATGGGTCGATCCTTGGGGGCTGAATATTTCCTATCTATGGATATAGACACCGAAGGAATGAGAGCAGGATTATTCTATACCATTTGTGACAGCGTCTCAAAGGAGGGCTGTACAGGAGGAGTCAAATCCGTAGAGATCAACGGAACATGGAGGTATTGGAGTCTGAGCAATTTCCCAGGATCGATGTCTGTAGTTTGGACAGAAAGAGTGGAAATCAAGTTTTTCAGCAGAGACTTAAAAGACAGGTCCTCGATCACAGGCTCTGCAGCAGGAATAGATCCTGATCCTTCCACTTCATCACACAGCCTAAGGTCTGGGTCAGGCTCAATGTCATCTCCTGACAGTCCTGGAGGGACTGCATGGACAGGAAAGGAGTGAAAATCAGAGGGAAATAAGGAAGGAAAAGGGTTAAAGGAGGAGTACTGAAAGGTGGATGACACCCTAAGAACCCCTGGTGCCGCAAAAATGCACGGCACCGAGGATGGTGCTGAGAAGCCACACGGCGCCAAGGCACACAGCGCCGAAGACGGCGCCGTGACACCCCGTGGCGCAAACGATGCGCACAGCACCGACGATGCACATGGCGCCAAGTAACTCAACGGCGCCAAGGATGGTGCGACTGACGCATTGGCGCCGAAGATGGCGCAGAGTATGCCATCGACGCCAAGGGCATCAAAAACACCCCAAGACTCTGAAAAACAGGATTTGAGGAGAAGGGAGGAAGAAGAGCAGGAGATAGAGGCATCGGTGTGGCCTCCTGCGCTGCAGCCATATGAAGGGGGCAACCCCTTAAGCGCGGAGTCGACGGCACCGAAGACAGTGCCGCATGACCAGGGAGGCCCAACCGCCCTACCTGGTCGCCCAAGAAGCCCGAAGGCCCCTGAGTGACCAGGCCAGGCAGCTGGACCAAACTCCGAGCCCATTGCTCCATAAGAGCGGCCCACTGAAGAAACTGCTCATCTGAAGACCTACTAGAGGGCGGGGTAAAGCTCCGATGTCGAAGACATCGGCTACCAGAAGCAGAAGCTGGCGACTCCAAAGGAGGAGACCAGCAACTAGCTCCAATAACTGACTGTCTATGTGCAGACATATCAGAGGGCGACCTCGAGTGATGCCTTCTCTTTTTTAACCTGTGGGCCGAAGAAGAGCTCGAGGCCGAACGGTGCCGAGGATCTGACCGTTTATTTTTATGCTTTCAAGGGGACCGCCCGCCCCCTCGGGCATTGGACTGACCGTTGTCAGACCCCTCCGGAGAAGCTGGCGGACCGGACCCAGCCCAGCTGACTGAATAGCTTTCAAGCGAAGTCTCCCTACCATCACCTGACCCGCTCATGGTCGACTCCGTCAAAGTAGGCTGAGACTTCTTTGTAAATAAGAATAAACTTAAGCGAAACTTATTCGAGATATTACTACAAAACAACAAAACTGAAACCTATGCTGCTGGTTTGAAGTTTGACTCCCGGCAGGTGAGCAATGTCGTCACTGAAGCACACCCAACGGCGGGATAAAAGGAACTGAGGCGGTTGGAAGGTCGATGCCGAGATAGTCATTACCGCATGAGTGGAGGCTCGCGGTGCCACTCCTCATGGCTCCATCTCTGGAGCCGACCCTCCAGCAAAAAAGTTTGCTCCCGCTGGGTCCTAGTGCCTCTGGCACTATTCCCATTAGTGTGAATGAGAGGTGGAGACTTATGTCCAGGAAGATCAGCTCTTGCAGCAGGTTACACCATTAGGACTGAAGCCGTCAGGCGCCAGGACCCCATGGAAATTTTCTAGCGTGCAGTATTCAGTGGGGGACCACCTCCGACGTCGGTCCCGCCCCCCGACGTCAGGCACAGTACATAAGGAGGCGTCCCCCAGAAGAAAAAATTACTCACCTTAGTAATGTGGTTTCTTCTAATGGGTTCTTGCTGTATTCTGACATATGCAGTTAGGTCCTGCCTTTCAACTGCCCCGGAGAACAAAGAGTTAAACTTTCCATGGCCAGCATGGAATGTTCACCACGAGCTCAGTTGAAGCCCCTGTCTCCTGTTGTTTAAACTCCAACCGTCAGATCTTTATGAGCAATACTCACTAGAAGTTCTGTGTGGAAACTGTAAAACTCAAAACTAGCTAACAGGCAACTATATCTATATAAAAGGGATTTTTGGTTTCAAAAAGAAGACTCAAGTCAGGAAACCCAAAAAAACAAAACACATCCAAAACACAATCACTCACCCAAATAAAAGAGGGTGAAAAAAGGACACCCCTATGGTGCCAACACTGCTCCTGCCCACCCACATCACAAAACAAAGGTTCTGAGAGGGGAGGCGGGGGAGGGAGGTCAGAATACAGCAAGACTCCATTAGAAGAAACAACATTACTAAGGTGAGTAATTTTTTCTTCAAACAACATGAAGTCTTGCTGTATTCTGACATATGCAGACTACCAAGCAGTACCTCCATGGAGGAGGGACAGAACCTACTTAGGAAATAGGCTCTGCAGCACAGCTGTGCCAAACCGAGCATCACTCCTAGCCTGGATATCCAGAGAGTGGTGCTTGGTGAATGTATGGACTGTTTTCCAGGTGGCTGCTTGACAGATTTCTAAGAGAGGAATATCCCTGGCAGCAGCCAGGGAAGCAGCTGTACCTCTAGTGGAATGAGCCCTCAGGCCTGAGGGTGGAGTTCTACCCAATTTTTCATAGCAGAATTGTATACAAGAAACAATCCACCTGGCAGCAGATCTCTTAGTGGCAGGTTTGCCCTTACCAACCTCTCCATATGTGAGGAACAACTGGAGGGATTCAAACCTGTGACCCTTGGTGCGCTCTATGTAGTAGCACATGGCCCTTTTAACATCTAAGCTATGTAGCCTCCTCTCTCCAGAGGAGGAATGGTCAGTAAAGAAAACAGGGAGAGACATAGACTGGTTGAGGTGGAAATCTGAAACCACTTTAGGCAAAAAATACAGGTTACTCACCTGTAACAGGAGTTCTAGGAATGGTATATGTTGTTCAACCACACTGTCTGGCGGGATCCTTGCCGCTTTAAATTTTGCCAGAAGGTCTTCAAGCTGACTCCTTCCACCCACCCGGGTGGTAAAACTCTCGGCTCCACCCCATGACGCCAGATCTAGCCCGCTGAAAACCAGCTTGAGCGTCGAAGCCGGGGAGGCCGGGTGGGTCGTGTGGATGAACAATATATACCATTCCAAGAAATGAAAATTACGTACCTACCGTAATTCTTGATCTTCTTGGACGAGTCTCCACCACTCATTCACACTATTGGGATCTGCGCTGGAGGCACTAGGACCCAGCGGGAGCAAACTTTTTTTGCCAGAGGGTCTGCGCCAGAGATGGAGCCGTGAGGAACGGCACCGCGAGCCTCAGCTCGTGCGGTAATGACTGTCTTGGCGTCGACCCTCCAACCGCCTCAGTACCTTTTTTACCAAGGAGGTGCAGCATAACTAACCTAGAAGGATATCCTAACCAAAAACTGGACATAAGATAGCCCGGGAGACCCATACAAGAAGGATCAACAAAAAAGTCTTCACAGCCTAAAGATCTGAGGGAGTGAAGACCAACAACAGAGGTCAGCTAGGGGGACGGAGGGTGGGCGTGTGAATGAGTGGTGGAGACTCGTCCAAGAAGATCAAGAATTATGGTAGGTATGTAATTTTCATATCTTCCTGGACATAAGTCTCCACCACTCATTCACACTATTGGGAGAGTACCGAGTTAATAATCCCCTGAGAGGGCGGCAGGAGAGACCAAGAGCTCACGTTTCTAGGACAGAAGTCCATTAAGGATGGCTGTGCCAAAGGAAGAATGTCGTCTGTCATGGACATCCAGTGCATAATGTTTAACGAAAGTATGCACTGAGCTCCAGGTGGCCGCGTTGCAAATATCTGCAATGGACACGTTGCAAATTTCCGCAAGGGATGCCGCAACCGCTCTAGTAGAGTGAGCGTAAACCCTACCCTCCAACTTAACCTGCGCCATGGAATAGCAGTGGTGAAGGCATGCCACTAACCATGCTGAGATACATCTGATAGCGACAGGTTGACCCAGCCGGGTCTCGCTGAAGGAAACAAACAGTTGTTGGGCTTTGTGAAAATCCTTGGTTCTATCTAGATAGAAATGCAAAGCTCTCTTAACATCCAAGGAATGAAGAGATTGTTCTCCTTCATTTTGGAAGTCCGCAAAGTAAGAGGGAAGGACCAAAGGTTGGTTTAGATGAAACTCTGACACAACCTTAGGAAGAAATTTAGGATGAGTCCTAAAGACTACTTTGTCCTTATGGAACACAGTATACGGAGGGTCTGTGACCAGGACATGTATCTCAGAGACCCTGCGGGCTGAGGTAACGGCCACTAGGAAGGCAGTCTTCCAGGTGAGAAATTTTAGCTCACAGGTAGCCAGAGGTTCGAAAGGTTTCTGAGTGAGCATGTCTAGCACAAGATTAATGTCCCAGGCTGCAACTGGATGTCTTGTTGGAGGTCTGGTATGCTGAATTCCTTTAAGAAACCTCTTAACCACAGGCAACTGAGCCAGTGTTAAGGAAAAAAACATCTCAAGATACGCAGAAAAGGCACTAAGATGAACTTTGACTGTAGAGTACTGCAGACCTGAATTTGAGAGGTCTAAGAGGTACTCCAGAACCTTATCTGGTGGGCAGGAAAAGGGATTCAAAGAGGACTTTGCACACCAGAGCAAAAAACGCTTCCACTTAGTTGTGTAAGTTTTCCGAGTGGCTGGCTTCCGCGCAGCCAGAAGAATATCTGAAACTCTTTGAGAGACATTGAACCGGTTTACTTCTACCTCTTCAGGAGCCAAGCGTGAAGGTGAAGCGATCTCAGGTTGGGATGGACCACCGGCCCCTGAGTCAAAAGGTTCATCTGAAGGGGGAGTGGTCTCGGAGGAACCGACAACATATTGTTGAGTAGTGGAAACCACAGCTGGCGAGGCCAGATGGGAGCAATGAGTATCATTTTGTCCCCCTTGGATTCGAATTTGAGGAGTACTCTCCGAATTAGAGGAAGAGGTGGAAAGGCGTAAAGAAAGCGTTTCGTCCACCGCAGCCTGAACGCATCCTGACAGAAAATGCAAGGCCCTGGATTTCTGGAGCAGAAGAGAGGCAGTTTTGCATTGAGTGGGGATGCAAAAAGGTCCAGATCTGGAGTTCCCCACACTTTGAATAGTGACTGAACTATGCCTGAGTCGAGAGACCACCTTGTGAGGATCTGTCTCTGTTCTGCTGAGACGGTCTGCCAGTTCATTCTGTATTCCCGGGAGGTAGACCACTTGAATTAGAGCCTTGTGCTCCAAGCACCATTCCCATACCTTCATCGCTTCCATGCATAAGGGGTAAGAATGAGCACCGCCCTGCTTGTTGATGTAATACATCACTGCTTTGTTGTCCGTTTGAAGGAGAATGTTCTTGTGACAGAGAATATCCTTCAACGCTCGGACTGCATAAAGGACGGCTCTCATCTCTAGAACATTTATGTGAAGCTGAGACTCGACCTGAGTCCATGTACCTTGAGTGTGGAGAGCCTGACAGTGAGCTCCCCACCCCATTAGGGACGCATCTGTGGTAATGGAGATCTAATGGTCCAGAGAAGCAAAGGGATACCCTTCCAGGAGATTGCTCTCCTGAGTCCACCAGGTGAGTGACCTCTTTAGAGGTTCTGTCACTTTGATGGGATAGGACTGCGGGCGAGTGGTTGGGGACCACTGAGTACTGAGCATCCACTTAGTGGTTCTCATGTGCAGACGTGCTGGGGTACAGTGAACACCGAGGATGCCATGAGGCCTAGCATCCATTGCATCGAGAGAGCTGGGACTGAGTTATTTTCCCCGATGTGATGGGCCACTTGAAGGATATCGTTCCTTCTGTCTTCTGGAAGAAAAGCCTTCGCACAGGAGGTATCCAGAAGAGTCCCTATAAAAAGGAGCCTCTGGGAGGGCTGCAACTGCAATTTCTTGAGGTTCAGTAGAACTCCCATGGACGTAAGGAAGCGAGAGGTCATCTCTATGGCGTTCAGAGTTCCCTGCCTGGAAGGGCTTGCCAGAAGCCAATCATCCAGATAAGGGAACACCTGTATTCCGAGCTTTCTGAGGTGCACTGCGAGAACTGCACACTTTGTAAAAACTCGCGGTGCCGAGGATAGCCCAAAGAGCAGGACTCAGAACTGATAATGTTGTCCCAGAGCCACAAACTTTAGGAATTTGTGATGCCTCAGGTGAATAGAAATGTGCTGGTAAGCATCCTGCATGTCTAGGGAGGCTAGCCAATCATGTTGATGAAGCAAAGGTAACAAGATTCCCAGAGAAATCATTCTGAATTTCTCTTTGGGGAGAAATTTGTTTAGCTTTCTGAGATCCAAGATGGGGCGCATGCCCCCGGACTTCTTCGGAACCAGAAAGTAATGGGAGTAGAACCCTGTGTTCCGTTGATGCAGCGGCACTACTTCTACTGCCCTGTTGTTCAGAAGGCCCTGAATCTCGGCAGCGAGAAGGTCTAACTGAAGGGTTGACAGCCTGGGCTGTCGTTTGGGAGGACGATCCGGAGGGATCTCCACAAGATTGAGTGAATACCCCTCACAAATTATCCAAAGAACCCATTTGTCTGAGGTAATGGACTTCCATTGATTGTAGAAGTGCATCAGGTGACCTCCCACCGGAGAGGAAAAGTCCAATTCGGGCAGCTGAGATGGGACTTGGGCCAGCAACTCATAAGGTGGCGCTGGGCGCTTTGGGCCCTTGCGCTTTCTGTTGTGTCTTCTTTTGAGGTTGGGCAGGTTGATTTTTATGGAAACCTCCTCTGCCTCAAAAGGACTGACGGTTATGAAACTGATGTTTATTGACAATCCCTCGAGAAGGGACAGGAGGAGGTTGAGCCAACTTAATGGCTGACCTAGTCTTTTGCGTAGCTTCTAGAGCTTGTTCTACCTAAGGACCGAAAAGATATGCACCATCAAAAGGTAACGCCATTATCTGCTGCTGCACTTCATTCGTGAAGCCTGAAGTGCACAGCCAGGAATGACGGCGGGTACAAATACCAGCAGCCGTTGTACGGGAAGCAGTGTCGAAAGCATCCATAGCTGCTTTAACCAGCTGGTTATTAGATTTGATACCTCTGGTAATGGTTTGAAGAAGCTCTGGCTTTGTATCCGATTTTGGTAGAGCTTCAACCATCTGCTTGACAGAGTGCCACAGGATATACTGATATTGGGAGAAATAGCCTTGGTAGCTGGCGATACGCATACTTAGGGTAGAGGCAGCAAATAGTCTCTTACCTAAGGTGTCTATCTTACGAGATTTTTTGTTACTAGGTCAAGCTGTAGTAGCTTGGGGAAGAACGACCTTATCATTCTCTGCCAGAACTACAACAGGATCCGCAAAGGCTTGAGACGCCAAAATGGGTCGATCCTTGGGGGCTGAATATTTCTTATCTATGGATTTAGCCACCGAAGGGGTGAGAGCAGGATTATTCCATACCATTTGAGACAGCGTATCGGAGGAAGGCTGAACCAGAGGAGTCAAATCCGTAGGGATCTCCAGGGCATGAAGGTATTGGAGTCTTAATAATTTTTTATTTTTTTTTATTTAGTTGTTTAACCAGGTATAGCACACTAAGCAGAAAGCTTTTTTACAGGACCGACCTGGGAGCACAAGGAGGTTAAGTGACTTGCACAGGGTCACACAGTATGCAAGTGGAAGCTGTGGGATTCAAACCCAGGTCTGGTCTGCTGGATGTCACCAGATTTGCAGCTCAGAGCCTTAGACTACTGCGCTATACTGCCTCCAGGATCGATGTCTGTAGTCTGGAGAGAAAGAGTGGAAATCAAATTTTTCAGCAGAGACTTAAAGGACAGGTCCTCGACCACAGGCTCTCTAGCAGTAAAAGATCCTGCTTCCTCCACTTCATCACCCAGCCAAAGGTCTGGGACAGGCTCAATGTCATCTCCTGACAGTCCAGGAGGGACTGTATGGACAGGAAAGGAATGAAAGTCAGAGGAAAGGGATGAAGGAAAAGAGTGAAAGGAGGAGTCCTGAAAAGCGGAAGACGACCTGAGAGCCCCCGGTGCCGTGGAAGCGCACGGCACCTAAAAGGGCGCCGAGGGACCACGTGGCACCGAAAACGGCACCGAGGACCTGCACGGCACCAAGGACGGCACCGAGAAGCCGCACGGCACCGAGGACGGCACCGAGAAGTCGCACGGCGTCGAGGACAGCACCGAGAAGCCACAAGCCGCAGAGGACGGCGCCGACAGACGCACCGGCGCCGAGTGTGCCGTTGACGCCGAGGGCGCCGAAAACACTCCAATACTCCGAAAAACAGGCTTTGAAGGTAAGGCGGGAAGAAGAGCAGGAGATAAAGGCATTGGTGTGGCCCCCTGCGCCAGAGCAATGTGAGTGGGGAACACTTGCTGTGAGTCGACGGGCACCGAAGACGGTGCCGTCCAACCACGGAAGTTCAACCACCCAACCCAGTCTCCCAAGAAGCCCGAAGGCCCCTGAGTGACCGAGCCAGGTAGCTGAACCAACCTCCGAGCCCATTGCTCCATAAGAGCTGCCCACTGATGAAACTGCTCATCTGAAGACCTACCTGCGGGCGGGGTAGGGCTCCGATGACGAAGACGTCGGCTACCAGAAACAGAGGTTGCCGACTCCGAAGGAGGAGACCGGCAACTAGCCCTAATAACCGAACGCCTCACGACAGACATATCAGAAGGCAACCTGAGTGATGCCTTCTTTTGGACCTGTGGGTCAAGAAGAGCTCGAGGCCGAATGGTGCAGAGAATGCGATCGCTTATTTTATGCTTCCGCACACCTGGCCCCTTGGGCATTGGACTGACGTTGTCAGACCCCTTCTGGAGAAGGCGGCGGACCGACCCAGTCCGACTGACTGAACAGTTTATACTGAAGTCTCCCTACCGGCACCTGACCTGCTCCATGGTCGACTCCACAGGTAGGCTGAGACTTCTCTTATTTTAAAATAAGAATAAACTTAAGCGATACTTATCGAGATATTACTACAAAATAACAAAACTGAAAACTATGCTGCTAGTTTGAAGTTTGACTCCCGGTGGGCGAGTGACGTCGTCACTGAAGTGCACTCGATGGCAGAAAAAAGGAATTGAGGCGGTTGGAGGGTCGACGCCAAGACAGACATTACCGCACGAGCTGAGGCTCGTGGTGCCGTTCCTCACGGCTCCATCTCTGGCGCCGACCCTCCGGCACCGCTGGGTCCTAGTGCCTCCGGCGCAGATCCCAATAGTGTGAATAAGTGGTGGAGACTTATGTCCAGGAAGATCTCCTGCTACAGGTGAGTAACCTGTATTTCTAGGGACATGGATATGTTGTTCATCCTCACTGTCTGGCAGACTCCTAGCAGTTCTCTGGGAGGAGGCAGGCAAGGCGCACAGCCCCTACTTAGGGAATAAAGACTGGAGAACCAAGGCCCCAAAACCAGCATCCCGGCATGACTCAAGGTCGATGTGGTAGTGGGTAATTAAGGTGAGTGATGACTTCCAGACAGCAGCCCTGCAGATTGCCTGGATAGAGACATCCCTGGAAGCAGCCACCGATGCAGCGGCATGGCGGGTGGAATGATATCTTATCCCTCTGGGAGGCTCCATGCCCTCCAACCTATAGCAGAGATCTATGCAGGAGGTGACCCACCTGCCTATCGTCTGCTTGGCTGCAGGTCTGCCAGGTGCGGCTTCAGCATAGGTGACAAACAGCTGGCGAACCTCTCCCCGAACTTCAGCCATCCACTCCTTGTAATAAGCGAGCGCTCTTCTAGGGTGCAAAGTATGGAGCCTATATTCGGCCTCCGAGGTGTGACTGGGGTAGAACACCGGCAGAGTCAACACCTGGTTAAGGTGAAACTCTGACACCACCTTCGGAAGGAATTTCGGGTGGAGGCGCAGAACAACCTTGTCCCTGTGGAAGACAAGGTGAGAAGACTCGATGGAAAGCGCCTGGAGCTCTCCTATCCTTCTGGCTGACGTGATAGCCACCAAGAAGGCGGTCTTCCACGACAGGTGAGAGATGTCACACCTGTGCATCGGTTCGAATGGCTTGCCCATGAGCTTAGCCAATACCAGCAGTAGATCCCATGGAGTAGGAGGTTCTCGCATCAGAGGGGATATGTGATCAAGTCCTTTGGAAAAGTGCCCGACCACCTTCTCCTGCACCACCGACTGCTTCCCGGCCCGCGCCCGGTAAGCAGAGATGGCTGCCAGGTGCACCTTGATGGTCGTCAACTGAAACCCTTGCTGAGAAAGGGACCACTGGTAGTCCAGAATGCTAGCCAAGGAACAGGAGGAAAGGTCCAGTCCCTTGCCCTGACACCAAATGGAGAATCTCTTCCATTTAAAGGCGTAGCATTTCCTGGTCGACTCCTTATGGGACGCCTCAACAACATTGAGGACCTCGTCGGAAAGACCCAAGGCCTGGAACTCTAGCCACTCAGGAACCAGACTGTCAGGTGCAGGGATTGATGGCCCAGATGGAATACCTTCCCCTGATTGACTGAGATCAGGTCCGGGTGGGCTGGAAGCCGCCTCGGGAGCCTGGAGCCGAGACTGAGGAGATCTGGATACCAGAACTGGCAGGGCCAGTCTTGGGCTACCAGAATCACCTGCGCCTTGTCCCTCTTCACCTTGAGAAGCACCTTGTGGATCAAGGGAAATGGGGGAATGTCGTAGAAGAGAACCGGGGTCCACGGCCTCGAGAGGCATCCCCCTGCAGCGAGCCCTGCTGAGGGGGGCGGGCATGAAAGAGTCTCAGCTTTGAATTCTCCCTGGAGGCAAACAGGTACACCTGAGGCATGCCCCAGTGGGAGAACAGATCTTGTACTACCTCCGGCAGGAGAGACCACTCGTGGGACACAGCCCCTATCCGGCTTAGGGCATCTGCCACAATGTTGGAGGCTCCTGCCACAAGGATGGCAATGAGATCCACCTTCAGGCTGTGCATGAGTGACCAAATGCAGAGAGCCTCCCTGGCGGTTTAGGTAGTACATGGTCGTGGTATTGTCCGTCTGGACCGGGACCACTTGACCCCATACAAACGGAGCAAAGGTGGTGAGGGCTAGACGAACCGCTCGAAGCTCCAGCAGGTTGATGTGGCACCGAGTCTCCGAGGGGACCAGAGGCTGTGTGCTCTGTGCTCTCCCAGATGGGCACCCCAACCCATCAGAGACGCATCGGTCGATAGAGAGAACGTCAACTCGGGGTGAAAAAATGGGATGAGCTCCTGCAGGTGTGCTGGAACGTCCCACCACTGGAATGCGTTACACATCCCCTGGGACACTGTCACTAGCTGATCCAAGGGATTGGAGTGCTGTGACCATAGGCTGGCCAGCCCCATTGAAGGGGACGCATGTACCAACGGGCCCAACGGACCACGCTGGTGCAGGCTGCCATGAGGCCCAGGAGGCGCAGAAATTCCCGGGCAGGGCGCAACTGCCCAACCTGAAATAATTGGGCAAAGGAGGAAAGAACCTCGGCCCTGTCCACCAGGAGCCATGCTCTGGCTTGTAGAGAGTCGAATTCTGCCCCGACGAATTGTATCACCTGCTTTGGCACGAGTTCTGACCTGGCCTCGCTGATGAGGAGGCCAACCTGAGAGCAAACCTGGAGGGCTAGATCTCTGGACCCCTCCACCTCCATTCTGGAGGAGGCTGCAATCAGCCAGTTGTCCAGGTAGGGGGACACCCGGACGCTTTGGTGCTGCAGGAATGCTGTCACCACTGCCGTGCATTTGGTGAAGACCCTGAGAGCTAGGGAAAGGCCAAAGGGCATGGCCCGGAACTCGTAGAGGGATTCCTCTGCCCTGAAGTGGAGGAATCTCTGGTGGGATGGATGGATTGGGACATGAAAGAACGCGTCCTGGAGGTCCAGAGAACAGAACCACATGCCTCGTTCCAAGGATGGAATGATCTGAGCCAGAGTGACCATCCTGAAGGTTCGAGACCTTAGGAACCTGTTCAGGTCATGCAGGTCCAGAATAGGGCACCAGACCCCATCCGTTTCGGGATCAGGAAGTACTTGGACACAAACCCCGGGTCTGGTGGAGATTCCTCCACCTTCCTGATCACCTCTTTTTTGAGGAGCAGAGCAATGTCGTCTCGGCGAGCAGACAGAGAGGCTGCGGACCCCATAGCCCCCTGAGGGGCGACGGCTCAGAAGGGCGTGGCTTCTCAAACTCCAGAGGCAGGCCCTTTCCTACCACCTCCAACACCCAGCGGTCCGTGGTGATAGCGGACCAGGCAGAAAGGAAGTGGCGGAGCCATCCCCCCACGGTGGGAACCCAGGGGGGAATGACGAGGCTGGGGGCAACACCCCTCAACCCGTCACTGGGCAGGCTTGGAGGAAGAAACGGCCGAGGGACCTCCTGGGCCTTTTCCTCCCTACTTCCTGTTAGAGGAAGCTGCAGATTTGGCTTTGGGATGCCAAGCGCTAGGCTGCTGGCCCTGATGCTGGTGATGTTGGGCCGGACGTGCCGCAGGCATAGAAGGGTGAAAGGACTTATGTTGTTGATGACACCCCATGTCATCCTGGGTGGAGGTGACCGAGTCCAGGGTAACACTGGACTTTTCGATCCGCTGGAGGTTGCCTTCCACTCCAGGGCCGAACAGGTCAGTCCCCAAGAAGGGGACAACCGCCAATTTATGCTAGGTATCCGCCGTGAAGGTGGATATCCTCAGCCATGCTCTGCGGCGCATGGCCACTGCGGCCGCAACTGATCTGGCACAGGAGTCTCTAATATCCAGAGCCATTTGAGCTGCTGTTTGCCACCGCCTTTCCTGGTCCCGCACCTGCTTGACCGTAGTCTGCAGGTCGGCCGGGAGATGAGGGATCACCTCATCCAGGGAGCCCATGAGGGCGTGGGAGAAGTGTGCCATCAGCACGGCCGAGCTGGCCTGGCAGAGGCCTAGGGAGGATGCAGTGTACACCTTACGTCTGGCGTAATCCAACTTTTTGGACTCCTTGTTGGGGGGTCTATCCACATCCCTAGCTTCCCGGAACGCTGGAAAACACTATCGGTGACTAACCGCTCCGCAGAGGGGTGCTCCGAAAAACCAGACAAAGAGCCAGTAGGGACCGCATACTTCCTGGCCATCCTGGCCGAAGGTGCAGGACAGGAAGCCGGCAGCTGCCAGACCTCCAAGGCTGGGCCAACAATGGCTTCAGCCACTGGAAAGGCTTCTGTGGGCGAATCCCCTCAGTCCAGTATCTCCGGCAGGGGATATTTGGCCCACTTCGATACGGGCTTGAGCTGCATCCTGGTGGACTCTGAGATGAGCCAAATCAGACCCAAGAATGATGATGGGCTCTCATCCATCGACTGCACCCCCAGAGGACTCCAGGTCAAGGGGCCAGGAAAACAGGGAGTTGTCGTCGTTGGACTACGAGGAGTCCACGAAGAGCTGCCTGGGGTCTGAGCCACCCTCTACCTGCCGAGGATGGTCGGGAGTGAGGGTGACTGACAACATGTGGGGCAGACCCTGACCCAACCGAGAGTCCTTGGTTGGCGCCCCCATTTCGGTTGTGGAGGCGGAGGTTCCACCACAATCTGTGGGGCAGCAGGTTTCGGCCGAACAACCGGCCAAGGCTTGGGCACCTCGACTACAGTGAGGGGATGTTTTGGTCTTTCGGGTGACAGCAACTTGATGACTGGGGAAGGCAACGGCATCGGCTCGTTCCCAGACAAAAGTAACTGCTGCCACATTAAGTCCTCGTAGCATCGACGCAATTTGCGCTGAAGCCTCTCCTCTTCCAAGGAGGAAGATGAGGACAAGTGGTGCCGCCGCTTACCTCGGTGCCAAGACCAAGACCACCGATGTCGGTGGGATCGACTGGACCGAGACGAGGTCCGAGACCGGAACTGAGACCCTCGGTGTTTCCGAGGGCGGGTCTGGGAAGGGGCCGAGGACACCTGCTCTTCCCTCGGCTCAGGAGTCTTGACCAGGGACTCCGGCACAGGAGGCATAGGCAAGTCCTCGGTCTCCACCAGGAAAAACGGTGAAGAAGGGTTGTCGGCTTCACCAGTCGACAGCCCATCCGAAAAATCTCGACTGCGTCTACGGGTGTCTTGGCCGGCTGACCTGACGGGGACACCGTGAAGCCAGCGGCCTTAGCCACAACCTCGACTGAAGTCGATTTGTCAACTATCCAGGGAAGGGGACCTCTCCCGCTCCCACGAACGCCGATGGTGGGACGTACCTTTAGAGTCCTTCTTTTTGGACCGAGAAGAG
Source organism: Neoceratodus forsteri (assembly GCA_016271365.2). Taxonomy (NCBI): domain Eukaryota; kingdom Metazoa; phylum Chordata; order Ceratodontiformes; family Ceratodontidae; genus Neoceratodus; species Neoceratodus forsteri. Next base: position 55,172,213 of record JADMNL010000026.1, read on the forward strand.
TGTCCCGATGGCCCCTCTCCCTTCGTGGAAAGGGATTGACAAAGCTCCTTAAAAGAAGCTGTGTAGGAGGATCCCAGAGAGAGCGGCATAAATGCTGCAACCGAGGAAGATGAGGATCTGGCCTGGGCCGCCTCCTCCTCGAGGGTGATCATCTGCTCAAGTTGCTCAGCCGAGCCAGCCACCGCTGACACCACCCAATGGGCCTCCTTGGACTTCACCAGCGGGTAGTGCTTCTCGGCGCCCAAGCTGTAACCGGGCAGCGCAGTCTTCTAGGACGTTGGCCAAAAACTATTGCGGGTTGTGTTCCAGGCCGGGGCAGTAGACACATGTGGAGTTCGGGTCCATCATGAACATTTTCTGCCCGCATGGGCACCGCCGAAATCCGGAAGTCGATTTGTCCATCGCAGCCGCGAGGGAGTAATTAGATCGAAGTCTTGAAATCTTTAGAATTATTTTCGGGGGAACTGAAGAATTAGGATCCAGTCTATACGAAGAGTGTTCAGGAGGGAACCTGAACTTCCAAGCAGTAAGGAAGATCTGGCGTCATGGGGCGGAGCCGAGAGTTTTACCACCCAAGTGGTTGGGTGGGAGGAGCCAGCTTGAAGACCTTCCGGCAAGATTTAAAGCAGCAAGGAACCTGCCAGACTGTGTGGATGAACATCATATCCATGTCTCTAGAACTTTCTGTTAGTTCTTAGGACCACTTTATCTCTATGGAAAGAGGTGAAATCAAGTTCCACTGACAGGACTTGCAATTCACTGATACGCCTGGCAGAGGTAATGGCCACTAAAAACACAGTTTTCCAAGTCAAGTACTTAAGCTCTGCAGAGGACAAAGGCTCAAAGGGGTGTTGCATAAGCTGAGCACTGCAAACATTAAGGACCCAAGCAGGAGCAGGATCCCTAAAGGGGGGATTGGTGTGAAGCAATCCCTTGAAAAACTTACAAAACACAGGATGGGATGATAGAGAGGAAGGCTTGCCTACTGACAAGAAAGTAGAAATAGCTGCCAAATGTACTTTAAGAGCAGCTGGCTAGAGGCCTAGGCCATTAAGATGGACAATATAGTCCACAACCGTAGGCAAATCAGCAGAATCTGGGGAAATATTTTTCTTAGAACATCAAATGCTGAATCTTTTCCATTTGGAGTTGTAAGTCTTTCTGGTGGAAGGCTTTCAAGAAGCCTTAAGGATATCCAGAACTCCTTGGGAAAGATGCAGATCAGCAACCTCTCAACTCTTCAAGAGCCGTGCCTTGAGATTGAGAGACCAAAGATTCCGGTACCAAATCCTCCCGAGAGGATGTCAACAGGTTGTAATTCCTGGGAAGAGACAGGGGAAGGTGGACTGCTAGGGACAGCAACAGGAGATACCAGGGCAGTCTGGCTGAGTCTGGAACAATCAGAATCACTTTGCATGGTTGTGACCTTATCTTGACTAACACTTTGAACAGGAGAGGGAAGGGGGGAAAAGCATACAAAAATTTCTCTTCCCAATTCAGGAACAGAGCATCCAGGGGGACTGAGCCCAAGACTGGGGGTCTGCAACAAAAGAGAGGAAGTTGGTGATTGTTTGGGGCTGCAAAAAGCTCTGTCTCTGGAGTGCCCCATCTCGAGAAAATCACTTTCAAAACTAGAGGATCTAGGGTCCATTCGTGATGGCTCTGGGATATTCTACTCAGAGCATCTGCTAGGACACTGTCCTTCCTTGGGAGGTGAACTGCTATCAGAGAGGTTTGCAGGGAATAGGCCAAGGACCACAACTTCATTGCTTCTGTGCACAGGGCCGGAGACCGAGTGCCTCCCTGCTTGCTGATGTACCACATGGTGGCGGTGTTGTCTGTTCTGACCTGGACCACCTTGTTCTACACAGATTTGGAAAAAGCTTGCAGTGCCAAGAACACTGCTCTGAGTTCCAAGAGACTGATGTGAAGCAGAGATTCCTGAGGTGACCACAGTCCTTGGGTGGCAAGATCCCCCAGATGGGCTCCCCAGCCCCGCAGGGAAGCATCTGTGGTGAGTATCACTGAATGAGACTGAGTGACAAAAGGAACTCCTTGTCTCAAATTGTTCTGATCCTGCCACCATTGCAAGGCCTGGATCAGGATTTGAGTTACTGGGACTAGTTTGGTAAGGGAATCCTTTCTTTGGGACCAGAAGGCTCTTAAGTGGAACTGAATGTCCCTCATCTGGAATCTTGCTCCTTGAACCACTGCTGTGGAAGCTGCCATGTGGCCCAGAAGCTAAAGGAAATGCCTTGCTGGTCGAGACACCTGAAGAGTGAATGAAGAGGCTAGTTCTATAAGGGTCCTTGCCCTTTCCAGGGGAAGGAAGGCTCTTGCCTTTACTGTATCCAGCTCTGCCCCAATGAAGATGAGGAGCTGTACTGGTTCGAGAACTGACTTTGGAAGGCTGAGAAGGAATCCTAAGGAAGTGAGCACTTGCTAAGTCACTTGCCAATGTGACTTGACTTGGTCTGGAGACTGACCTACTATGAGTCAGTCGTCCAAGTATGGGAAGATGGAGATCTTTTTTCTCCTTAGGAAAGCAACCACTACTGCCAGGCACTTTGTTAAAACCCTTGCGGCTGATGTTAGGCCAAAGGGCAATGCTCCGAATTGATAGTTTCCTGAGGGCAACTCGAACCTGAGGTACTTTCTGTGGGAGCACCTGATGGGAATGTGAAAATAGGCATCTTTGAGGTCCAGGGAGGCTAGCCAGTCCCCTGGCCTTAGAGAGGAAAGGATTATTCCCAGAGTCATCATTTTGAACTTTGGCTTTAAAAGGTGTTTGTTCAGATATTTTAGGTCCAGGATGGGCCGCCATTCTCCTGCCTTTTTGGGGGTTAGGAAGTACCTGGAGTACAATCCTTTGCCCTTGTGTAGGGTGGAACCCTCTCTATAGCTCTGAGAGCCAGGAGGGAAGAAACCTCTGCCTCTAAGGCAAGGGTCTCTGATGGATTTGCAGGTGGAAAGGATCTGGTTCTCATCTTGGGAAATTTTTTGAAGCTAAGAACCAGTCCCTGGCTTACTACTTCCAGGACCCACTTGTCTGATGTTAGAGACTTCCAGTCCTGGACAAAGTAAGCCAGCCTGCCCCCTACAGGTATAGAAGAATCGGCACGGGCAGACCCATCAGGGTGTCTGCTTGGCTGAGGTTTTAGGCTGAGGGGTGGATGCAGGCCTGCTCATCCCCCATCTGCCTCTCCCTCTAAAGAACCCCCTCTGAAAGTAAGAAGAGAAGGCCTGAGCTTAGTAAAAAGGCCTTTGGAAAGGCCTGATCCTGCCCCTGGACTGCTGCCTTGGAGGAGTTGCTTGTCTTTCTTTGGTCTGAGCACTCCGGTGGGTGGTCCTGTACTCGTCCATCTTTTTCATGCAGTTCTCTGTCTGCTCCCCAAACAGAGAATTACCAATAACAGGGAAATCCATTGCCTTAGCCTGGGTATCCTGCAATAGGCTAGTACATCTGAGCCAAGCCATCTTCCGAAGAGGCACAGATGTAGCCATGACTCTTGATGAAACATCACTGGAGTCCACAGCAGCATGAAATTATACTTCAGATGCCTCAATCCCATCCGCAGCCACCTGCTCCAGCTCCTTGGCAAGCTGGTCAGGGACCTGTTTAGCCAGAGCCAGCACAGTGTCCCACCTGGACTTCTGGTATCTAGCTGTGTAGGCCATATAGTTAGCCTGCCTGAGTCCCACAGATGCTGCCATGTACTGTATCTTTGCCATGGCATCAATCTTCCTGGAGTCCTTGTCTGGGGGTGTGATGCCAAGGGGATATTTGCCTTATCACAGGCAGCAGCCTGCACTACCCTAACATAGAAACATAGATTTTGATGGCAGATAAGGACCGCTTGGCCCACCCAGTCTGCCCATTTCCCTACCTAATGGATAAGCTGCAGATCCTAGTTAACCAGCAGCCTACTTCTTCCTACCCCCACCCCCTAGAATTGCCTTATGACTGTCCCATGCATGCTTGAATTCCACCACTGTTTTTGGCTCCACAACCTCCTCTGGAAGGCCGTTCCATGCATCCACAACCCTCTCTGTGAAAAAATACTTCCTTAAATTACCTCTGAGCCGCCCCCCTTCTATCTTTAAATTGTGTCCCCTTGTTCTTGCACACCTCTTTTTTTGAAAGATGCTACCCTCTTGGACTTTGTTGATTCCCTTGAGATACTTGAAAGTTTCTATCATGTCCCCCCTCTCCCTCCTTTCCTCGAGGCTATACATATTCACCTCCTTAAGTTTCTCTTCATATGTCTTCCGGTGCAGACCCTGCACCATTTTAGTTGCCCTCCTCTGGACAGCCTCCATCCTGTCTATGTCCTTGCGGAGATTGGGTCTCCAGAACTGCACACAGTACTCCAGATGGGGTCTCACCAACTGTCTGTACAGAGGGATAATAACTTCCTGTTTTCTACTGGTGATGCCTCTCTGCATCCCAGTATCCCCCACCCTCCTTGCTGCCCTCTCACATTGCTTGCCTACCTTTAGGTCATCTGATATGACTACCCCAGGTCCCTTTCCATTTTGTTGTTGTTAGTATCTCACCCCCATTGTTACTCTTCTCCTGGGTTTTGTTTCCCAGGTGCATTACCTTGCACTTCTTTGCATTGAATCTAAGCTGCCATACATTTGACCATTCCTCTAACTTGCCAAGTCCCTTCTAATCCTTTCCACCCCATCTTGTGCATCAACTCTGTTGCAGATCTTTGTGTCATCTGCAAAGAGACATACTTTTCCTTCCAGTCCCTCTGCAATGTTGCTTATAAAGACATTGAAGAGGACCGGTCCTAATACTGAACCCTGTGGAACCCCACTAGTAACCCCCCTTTCTTCAGAGTGGATTCCGTTTACTATTACTCTCTGGGTCCTATTCTCAAGCCAATTCTTTACCCAGGCTGTCATCTTGGGACCCACTCCCAGGCTGGCTAACTTGTATATTAATCTTTTGTGTGGGACTGTGTCAAATGCCTTGCTAAAGTCTAGGTAGGCCATGTCCACAGCCCCTCCCTGATCTACTACTTTGGTCACCCAGTCAAAGAAATCTATCAGATTTGTCTGGCATGACCTTCCCGCTGTGAATCCATGCTGCATTGGGTCCTGAGGCCCTCTGGCCTCTAGATACTCAACAATTCTTTCCAGCAATGCATGGCTGCATTGCTGGAAAAGGAACTCCGTGTCTGAGCCTGAAAGAGTATACCTGTTGTCCATTCGTCTGTCCACAAGAGGTATGGAATTAGGAGACTTAAGAATTTTATGTGTCTGTTTCCCAAAGGATTTGTGGAGGGGAATAGACAGTCTCCTGGACTCTGGGATGTCCATCATCTCAACAAAATCAGGCTCCTCCTGATCCTCTACTGCTTCCTCCACAGGAAGCTGGAGGGTCTCAGCCACTTTTTTGTGAAACATATAGTGAGAAGGGGACTCAGAAAGCCTAGGAGGAGAAACACCTGAAGGTCTGTCTGGGGAGAGGTCCGGGTCAATAGGCATATCCAGATTTTCATAATCACCAACATCATCCTCATACTCTTTTTCATCCTCCTCCGGTTTATAAAATTCTTCCAAAGAGTAATCCGGAATGGGGGAACCGACCGAACCAAATCCCTGCCAGATGGTGCCGGTTTGGTCGGAACCGAAGTAAGGGATTGCACTATCCTTATCGCCTTGGCTATCTCATCGGCGGTCGGAGTATGAATTTCTGGGTCCGAACCGGACAATTTATTTTTTCTTTTCCTTTTTAACGGAACCGACTCCTCAGAATCGGCTCTCCTTTTGCCCGAAGCAGTATCGCCCTGGTCAGAGGGCACTCCTTCTGGTTCGGTCGAAACCGAACCGGGCTGGCCATCTGGGTCAGCAGACTTCTCAGCCTCCCTTTCCCTCAGTCTACCAAATCTCTTTTCCAGGGTAGATTTGGGAAAATTCTTACAAATTTGGCAGTCTGAATTGAGGTGGTCAATCCCCAGACAATAAACACAGTTGGTGTGGGGATCAGCCTTGGCAAAGACTTACCCACACACACTGCAGTGTTGAAACCCAGTGGGTCTGTTTTTTTTTTCTTGGGTTTCTCAGACATGGCCAATCCCAACCAAAACTTACCCTTTTTTCGGCAATCCACCAGGCAAGACTCCCCTATCGGTTCCTGACCGTGTCACGGGTCTTGGAAAAAAAAGGTAATAAAATCCGTTTTTTTTGGAACCAATAGACCGGTAACCACACTCTAAATAAATCACAAACTTTTTTACCTGAAACTGATCGATTCAGCCTAACCGATCCACAATTTACAAGCTCCACACAGAAACTACACAGAAAACCTATCTAGTACTCACGGTAGCACAGACAGAGACTTGAACCGACTGAGCGGTAACAGCAATTCGGTAGAAACCGAGCAAAAAAACGACACTTCAACTGACTTTTTTGAACCGAGCGAAGGAGAAATCTCCGGAGCGACTGTTCAGTGAGGCAGAGTAAAGAATCTGACGGTTGGAGTTTAAACAACAGCAGACAGGGGCTTCAACTGAGCTCGTGGTGAACATTCCATGCTGGCCATGGAAAGTTTAACTCTTTGTTCTCCGGGGCAGTTGAAAGGCAGGACCTAACTGCATATGTCAGAATACAGCAAGACTTCATGTTGTTTGAATCCCAAGTTCTCCTGCCGGAGACTCCCGGCCGCTGGATGACATCAAAAGAGGAGACTAAGGATCCGCTATCAAATGGCAATCAGAGATGCTGAGAACACCTGATCCTAAGAGAAGGATATTGGAATTAGAATCTACCTCCAGCAGGGATGGTGGGAGGGGAAAGTACCTGCTGCAAGAGCTGCTCTCGAAGATCTACTGTTACGGTAAGTTCTTACGTAACTGTACTATCTTACTTCGAGAAGCAGCTCTTGCAGCAGGTTACACCATTAGGACTGATTCCCAAGCAATAATGGAAATCCCACATCATTGGGAGGAGGGAAGGTAGAGATCCTTAAGAGAATGTAAACCTAGGACTGAAGACCTTGAAGGACTGCAAGACCTATACCTGCTCTTCGCCTTGACGCAATATCCAGCCTATAGTGTCTGATGAAAGTGTGCACGGAGCTCCAAGTAGCTGCAGCACAAATGATTGAGGTGGACACATGCTTTAGGGCTGCAAAGGAGGTAGCCACCCCCCTTGTGGAATGACCCTTAATCGCGTCCGTTAAGGGTTTGTTGCACTTCTGGTAACAGAAAGTGATACGCTGACTGAGCCACCTGGACAGCGACTGTTTTGAAACAGGAGCTCCCATCATCCTGTGGGCAAAGGAGACAAAAAGCTGGTCCAGTTTTCGGTGGTGTTTGGTTCTGGTCAGGTAATATTGGAGACACCTATGCACATCTAAAGTGTGCAACAGGACCTCTCCTCGATTAGAGTACTTGGGGGAAATACACTGGTAGATCAATGTCCTGATTAAGGGTGAGAGCTGAGACCACCTTAGGCAGAAACTTAGGATTAGTCCGTAGGGATACCATCTTGGTGAAAAAACAAATAAGGTTCTTTGCACACAAATGCATGAAGTTCAGAAATTCTTCTGGCCAAGGTGACGGCAACTAAAAACAACGTCTTCATAGTAAGAAGACGTAGCTCGCAATCTGCGGCTGGTTCAAAGAGTGGCAGCATAAGTTGCTCCAGGACAAAGGGTAGATCCCATGGTGGAATCAGATCCTTAATTGGAGGTCTAAGGTGGAGAACACCTCTCAGGAAGGCTTGTGCCTTGTCCAACTGAGATATGGTGCGTTGGCCTATAGGAATGTGATTGGCTGAGATGGCACAGAGGTGTACCTTAATCGAGGAGTAGGCCAAGCCAGTCTGAAAAAGGGACAGGAAGTAGTCAAAGACCAACGGACTTGGCAAGGTTAGAGGAATGGTCAAATGTATGGCAGCTTAGATTCAACACTAAGAAGTGCAAGGTAATGCACCTGGGAAACAAAAACCCAGGGGAAGAGTACACAGTGAGGGGTGAGATACTAACAACAACAAAAATGGAAAGAGACCTGGAGGTAGTCATATCAGATGACCTAAAGGTGGGCAAGCAATGTGAGAGGGCAGCAAGGAGGGCTGGGGGATACTGGGATGCATAGGGAGCGGCATCACCAGTAGAAAACAGGAAGTTACTATCCCTCTGTACAGACAGCTTGCCAGACCCCATCCGTAGTACTGCGTGCAGTTCTGGAGACCCAGTCTCCGCAAAGACATAGACAGGATGGAAGCTGTCCAGAGGAGAGCAACTAAAATGGTGCAGGCTCTGCACCAGAAGACATATGAAGAGAGACTAAAGGAGCTTAATATGTATAGCTTCGAGGAAAGGGGGGGGACATGATAGAAACTTTCAAGTACCTCAAGGGAATCAACAAAGTCCAAGAGGGTAGCATCTTTCAAAAACAGAGGTGTGCAAAAAGAAAAAAATTACTCACCTTAATAATGTTGTTTCTTCTAATGGAGTCTTGCTGTATTCTGACAAATTGCAGTGAGGTCCAACCTTCGAACTGCCCCGGAGATGAAAGAGTTAACTTTCCATGCCAGGCATGGAATGCTGAGCTCGAGCTCGGTTGAGACTCTGTCTGTTGCTGTTTGAACTCAAACGGTGAGATGTTTATGAGCTAAACTCACTGAGTGTCCTGTGTGGAAGCTGTAACCCTACACTAGCCCACTGGCTACTAAATATAATAAACAGATTTGTTGGTCCCAAAACAAAGACATAAGTCAGGAAACCCAAAAAACGAAATAAACACAACACCCACTTACCCAAAGAAAAAGAGTGTGATAATAAAAAGGTGGGGCACCTCCTGAGTGCCAACACTGCTACTGCCCACCCACATCCCTAAAACAAAGGTTCTGAGAGGGGAAGGCGGGGGGAGGTCAGAATACAGCAAGACTCCATTAGAAGAAATAACATTATTAAGGTGAGTAATTTTTTCTTCAAACAACATGAAGTCTTGCTGTACTCTGACAAATTGCAGACTACCAAACAGTACCTCCATGGAGGAGGACAGAACCTACTTAGGAAATAGGCTCTGAAGCACTGCTGTAAACCGAGCATCACTCCTAGCCTGGATATCCAGAGAGTAATGCTTGGTAAAAGTGTGAACTGTTTTCCAGGTAGCTGCTTGACATATCTCTAAGATAGGAATATCCCTGGCAGCAGCCAGGGAAGCAGCTGTACCTCTGGTAGAGTGAGCCCTCAGGCCTGAGGGTGGAATCCTACCTAGTTTTTCATAGCAAAATTGAATGCCAGAGACAATCCACCTGGCAATGGATCTTTTAGTGGCAGGTTTTCCCTTACCAACCTTACCATAAGTGAGGAACAGTTGGAGGGAGTCAAACCTGTAACCCTTGGTACGCTCTATGTAGTAGCTAAGGGCTCTTTTCACATCTAAACTGTGCAGCCTCCTCTCACCAGAGGAGGAATGGTCAGTGAAGAACACAGGAAGAGACATAGATTGGTTAAGGTGGGTGTCTGAAACCACCTTAGGTAAAGACTTCTTGTTAGTCCTGAGGACCACCTTATCTCTATGGAAAGAGATAAAATCAGGTTCCACTGACAGAGCTTGTAACTCGCTTATGCGCCTGGCAGAAGTGATGGCCACCAAGAAAACAGTTTTCCAAGTCAAGTACTTAAGCTCTGCTTAGGACAAAGGCTCAAAAGGGGGTTGCATAAGTTGAGCAATGCAAACATTAAGGTACCAAGCAGGGGCAGGGTCCCTGAATGGTGGATTGGTATGAAGCAATCCCTTGAAAAACTTTGAGAATACAGGATGAGCTGAAAAGGAAGAAGGCTTACCTGCTGAAAGAAAAGCAGAGACAGCTGCCAGATGCACTCTTAGTGTAGCTGGTCTGAGTACCAAGCTATTCAGATGAACCATATAGTCAAGGACTGTGGGCAGGCCAGCAGACTCTGGGGAAATATGCTTCCCAGAGCACCATATGGAAAATCTTTTCCATTTGGAATTATAAGTGGTTCTGGTGGAAGGCTTCCTAAAAGCCCTTAGGATATCCATAACACCTTGAGAGAGGTGTAAATCAGCAAACTCTAACTCTTCAAGAGCCAGGCCTTGAGATTGAGAGATTTGAGATTCGGGTACCAAACCCTGCCCTGAGCACAGGTTAACAGATTGTAATTCCTGGGAAGAGACAAGGGAAGGCAGACTGCTAAGGACAACAGGAGAGGGTACCAGGGCTGTCTGGCCCAGTCTAGAGCAATCAGAATCACCTTGCAAGGTTGAGACCTGATTTTGAGTAGCACCTTGAACAGGAGAGGGAAGGGGGGAAAAGCATACATGAACTTCCCTTCCCAATTGAGAACCAGGGCATCCAGGGGGACTGAGCCCAACACTGGGGGCCTGCAGCAAAAGAGGAGAATTTGGTGATTGTCTGGGGTTGCAAAAAGATCTGTCTGTAGGGTGCCCCATCTGGAGAAGATCACCTCCCAAACCAGGGGATCCTGTGACCATTCGTGATGGCCCTGCGATATCCTGCTGAGGGCATCTGCCAGGACATTGTCCTTGCCTGGGAGGTGTACTGCTGTAAGGGAGGTGTTCAGGGAATAGGCCAGAGACCACAACTTTGTTGCTTCTGAGCACAAGGCCATAGACCGAGTGCCCCCTTGCTTGTTGATATACCACATTGTGGTGGTATTGTCTGTCCTGATCCGAACTACTTTGTTCTGAACAGACTTGGAAAAAGCTTGAAGTGCTAGACACACTGCTTTGAGTTCTAACAGATTGATGTGAAGCAGAGATTCCTGAGGAGACCACAACCCTTGGGTGGTCATGTCTCCCAAGTGGGCCCCCCATCCCAAGAGGGAGGCATCTGTAGTAAGGATTAAAGAGTGAGAATGAGTGACAAAAGGAACTCCCTGTCTTAGATTGTCCTGATCCTGCCACCACTGCAAAGCCTGGATCAGGGTTCGAGTCACTGGGATTAGTTTGGTCAGAGGGCCCTTTTTCTGAGACCAAAAGGCTCTCAAGTGGAACTGAATGTCCCTCATCTGAAATCTTGCTCCCTGCACCACTGCTGTAGAAGCAGCCATGTGCCCCAGGAACTGCAGAAAATGCCTTGCTGGTCGAGACACCTGTAGGGTGAATGAAGAGGCCAGTGTGATAAGGGCCCTTGCCCTGTCCAGGGGAAGGAAGGCTCTTGCCTTTTCTGTATCTAGCTCTGCGCCTATGAAGGTGAGGAGCTAAACAGGCTCTAGAACTGACTTCAAAAGATTCAGTAGGAAACCTAGAGAAGTGAGCAGTTGCTGAGTTATCTGCAGGTGTGACTTGACTTGGTCTGGCAACTGGCCTACTATGAGCCAGTTGTCCAGGTACGGAAAGATGGGAATCCTTTTCCTACTTAGGAAAGCAACTACTACTGCCAGGTATTTTGTGAACACCCTTGGAGCAGAGGTTAGGCCGAAGGGCATTGATCTGAATTGGTAATGGCCTGCGGGCAGCTTGAACCTGAGGTATTTTCGATGGGAGTTTCTGATGAGAATATGGAAATAGGCATTCTTGAGGTCCAGGGAGACTAGCCAGTCCCCTGGCCTTAGAGAGGGTAGAATTATTCCCAGAGTCACCATTTTACACTTTGGCTTTAAAAGGTGCTTGTTTAAGTATCCGAGATCCAGGATGGGCCTCCATTTTCCTGTCTTTTTGGGGGTGAAGAAGTACCTGTATTACAATCTTTACCCTTTGTGTTGGGGTGGAACCCTTTCTACAGCTCTGAGAGCCAAGAGGGAAGAGACCTCTGCCTCTAGGGCAAGTGCCTCTGAAGGATTTGCAGGTGGAAAGGATCTGGTTCTCATCTTTGGAAATTTTTTGAAGCTGAGAACCAGTCCCTGGCTTACTACTTCCAGGACCCATTTGTCTGATGTTAAAGACCTCCAGTCCTGGACAAAGTAAGCCAGCCTGCCCCCTACAGGTGGTGGAGAATCGGCCCTGGCAAACCCATCAGGGTGCCTGTTTGGCAGGGGGTTTAGGCTGAGGAGTGGAAGCAGGCATGCTTGTACCCCTTCTGCCTTTCCCTCTAAAGAACCCCCTCTGAGCATAAGCAGAAGAGGAGGCCTGGGCTTGGTAGAAAGGCCTATGAGAAGGCCTGCCCCTGCCCCAGGGATGCTGCCTCTGAGGAGAGGCTTGCACTTCCTTGGCCTGAGCACTCCTATAGGTGGTCCTGTATTCATCCATTTTCTTCATGTAGTTCTCTGTTTGTTCCCAAAAGAGAGAATTACCCACAACAGGAAAATCCATGGCCTTAGTCTGGGTATCCTGAGACAGGCTAGTACATCTGAGCCAAGCCATCCTACGAAGGACCACAGATGTAGCCATGACTCTAGATGAAACATCATTGGAGTCCACTGCAGCATGGAATTGCACCTTGGATGCCTCAATACAATCAGCAGCCACCTGCTCCAGCTCCTTGGCAAGCTGGCCAGGGACCTGTTTAGCTAAAACCATTACAGTGTCCCATCTAGATTTCTGATATCTAGCTGTATAGGCCATATAATTGGCCTGCCTGAGTCCCAAGGATGCTGCCATGTACTGTTTCTTTGCCATGGCATCAATCCTCCTGGAGTCCTTATCTGGGGGGTGTGAAGCCAAGGGTATATTAGCCTTATCACAGGCTGCAGCCTGCACTACCCCAACATGGCTGCATTGGGGTAAGGAACTCCGTATCTGAGCCTGAGAGAGTATACCTCTTGTCCATTCTCTTATCCACAGGAGGTATAGAATTAGGAGTCTTTAAAATCTTTATTGTCTGTTTCCCAAGAGACTTGTGTAGGGGAATAGACAGCCTCCTGGACTCTGGGATGTCCATCATTTCCACATAGTCAGGCTCCTCCTGGTCATCCACAGCTTCTTCCATAAGAAGCTGAAGGGTTTCGGCCACTTTCTTGTGAAACATGAAATGGAAGGGGGACTCAGAAAGCCTAGGAGGAGACACTCCTGAAGGTCTGTCTGGGGAGATGTCCGGATCAATGGGTACATCCAGACTTTCATAATCACATTCACTTTCCTCATACTTTCCTTCCTCCTCCTCCTCCGGTTCATAAAATTTCTCCAAATCATAATCCGGAACCGGTGGAACCGGCCGAACCGAGCGCCTCCCTGATGGTGCCGGTTCGGTCGGAACTGGGGATAGCGACTGAACAATTTTTATCGCTTGAGCTATTTCATCAGCGGTTCGAGAAGAAACTTTTGGATCCAAACCGGCTGATTTATCCCTTCTTGTTCTCTTAACCAGAACCGACTCCTCGGAATCAGTTCTCCTTTTGCCCGAAGAAGTTTCGCTCTGGTCAGAGGGCACTCCTTCTGGTTCGGTTTGAACCGAACCGGGCTGGCCATCCGGGTCAGTGGACTTTTTGGCCTTCCTTTCCCTGAACCTACCAACTCTCTTCTCTAGGGTAGCTGCAGGAAAACTTTTACAAATCTGGCAGTCTGAATCAAGGTGGTCAAACCCCAGACAATAAACACAGGTGGTGTGGGGGTCAGCCTTAGCAAAGACTTCCCCACACACACTACAGTGTTGAAACCCAGTGGGCCCGGTTTTTCCTTTGGGTTTCTCAGACATGGCCAGTCTTAAACAAACTTACCCTTTTAATGGCAATCCGCCAGGCAAGACACTCTTATCAGTTCCTGACCGTGTTACGGGTCGTGGAAAAAAACGTAATAAAATCTGTTTTTTTAGAACCGATAAGAACCGGTAACCACACTCTAAAAGTAGAAGTAAAGATTTATAAACAACCTGATCGGTTCAAACTGAACCGATGAAACGTTTACAAGTTCCACACAGAATAGAAAAACAATATAAACCTATCTAGTACTCACGAATACCACAGACAGAGACTGAACCAATAGGTTGCGGTTTAAATTCGGTTGAATACCGAGAAAAACGGTACTTTAACTGACAAATTGAACCGAGCAAAAGAGAAATCTCCGGAGCGACTGTTCAGTAAGGCGGAATAAAGAATCTGACGGTTTGAGTTCAAACAGCAACAGACAGAGGCTCAACCGAGCTCGATCTCAGCGTTCCGTGCCTGGCATGGAAAGTTAACTCTTTCATCTCCGGGGCAGTTCGAAGGTTGGAGCTCACTGCAATTTGTCAGAATATAGCAAGACTTCATGTTGTTTGAATTCTTACTAGCCCCCGTACCTGACATGATGTGAAATAAGAAGTAAACTAAGCAAAAGACTCAGCACCATTTAATAAGAACAAGGAAAGATCCCAGCAGTAACGAATGGCGAAGACTGACAAGAGAAGAGCAAACTTTTCCTTTCTTCTGCTGCAGATGCCACTCAGGGAAATCGGAATCAGATCCAACTTCTGCAAAAGGCAGTTCACTTGGCAGGAGAAAGTGGCAGGCTGGCCTGCAGAGCCTTCCCACCAATTCCCCTACGGTTCTTTTTGGAGCAGCTGCTTGAAAGCTCGAGCTGTTCATTCTTAAACCTCCAACTCTTAACTGATCCACTACTGCAAGCAATTCTGAGGATTTACTTGTAATCCAAAAGGTTCAGAGGGGTGAGAGAAAGTACAGTTAAGTAATAACTTACCGTAACAGTAGATCATCGAGAGAGGCTCTTGCAGTAGGTAATTACATATAGGACTGACGTCGGCAGGTGGCAGTACCCCACGGAAAAATTTCTAGCTAGCAGTTCCTGGCGAGGGACCGCCCCCATGTCAGGTGACCGGCATCAGATGACGTCGGTATAAAGGGGCAGTCCCGGACGCCCGCCTTCCAGTTCTTTCCCACCACAGACCCGGACGAGAGAGAAACAGATATTTCCCTCAATGGAAAAGGAGCTGAAAAAGCCTAGGGGGATGGAAGGCGGGAAGGTATTACCTACTGCAAGAGCCTCTCTCGAAGATCTATTGTTATGGTAAGTTCTTACGTAACTGTGCTATCTAACTTTGAGGGGGCTCTTGCAGTAGGTAATTACATATGGGACAGAATCCCAAGCAGTCTGGAACAAATGAAAGGCACCGGGAGGAGGAACTACTCCAAGAAGAAGTAAAAGCCTTGCAAACCTCAAGACAGGAGGCCTTGCAAGACCGCTAACCCGAAGCCTGCTCTACGGTGAGAGGCAATGTCCAAACTGTAATGTTTCGAAAAGGTATGGACGGAAGTCCAAGTGGTGGCAGTACAGATTTCCGTCGCAGACACATTCTTGAAACAAGCCGCAGAGGCTGCTACTCCATGAGTGGAGTGACCTCTGACTTGACCCGGAAGGGTCTTGTTGTACTTGTCATAACAGAAAGTGATGCAATGAGCCAACCACTTTGACAGGCATTGTTTGGAAACAGTATTGCCTTCCCTTTTCTGAGCAAAAGAGACGAACAACTGATCAGTCTTTCTGAGATCCTTCGTCCTATTGGTGTAGTATCTCAGAATCCTGTGAACATCCATGGTATGTAGCAAATATTCTCTCTGGTCGGAGTACTGCGAGAAGAAGGCAGGTAACTCAATAGACTGATTCAAGGTAGACTCTGCTACCACTTTCGGAAGAAACTTAGGGTTCGTGCAAAGAGCTACTTGTTCTTTGTGAAAAATCAGATAAGGGACTTTACACATAAGGGCCTGGAGCTCGGAAATTCTTCGAGCAGAAGTAATGGCCACCAAAAAGAGCATCTTCCACGAAAGAAACATCAAGTCTGCGGAAGCCGCAGGCTCAAAGAGGAGAAGGGTAAGTTTCTCGAGAACAAAGTTCAAATCCCAAGGGGGAGCAGAAGTCCGGACAGGGGGACTAAGATGAAAGACCCTCTGAGAAAAGTCTTGATACATTCTATTTGGGCAAAGGCTTTATCATAAAGGAAACACGTGGTAGGCTAAAATAGCGCCCATGTGAACTTTCAAAGAGGAATGACTGAGACCCAGGTCGAAGAGGTGACATAAATAATCAAGCAAAACACCCACAGGACAGGAGAAAGGCTCCACGTTCCTAGAGGCAGCCCAAATGGAACATCTCTTCCATTTCATGGCGTAGGTGGACCTGGTGGAGGGTTTTCTAGCCTCCACCAGAATCTCGGCCACCTTAGGAGAGATGCCAAATTGAGATTGGGCTAGGTCTGCAGAAGCCATGCATGAAGTTGAAGGGACTTGAGTCCCGGATGGACCAGGGTCCCCTGATCCTGGGTCAGCAATCCTCGAGATAAAGGAAGAGGAAGAGGAGGAAACTCTGAGTATTGTTGTAGAAGAGAGAACCAGATATTCCTGGGCCACAAAGGAGCGATCAGAATCATTCTCGCTCCTTCCAAAGCAAGCTTCTGCAGCACACGAGGGACCAGAGGAATTGGGGGAAAAGCATAGATGAATCTGCCCTTCCAGCTTAGAGACAGAACGTCGCTCCAGAAAATGCCTCGCTGTGGAGCGAGCAAGCAAAAGGTGGGAAGTTTTGCGTTTTGGGAAGAGGCAAACAGGTCTACCTGTGGAGTCCCCCAAAGCTGGAAGATGCCGTTTAGAATCTTTTGGTCCGGTTCCGACTCGTGTGGCAGAGCCGAGGAGCGACTTAGCTTGTCTGCCAGGGTATTGTCAACTCCTGGAACATGGATTGCCATGAGGTGAAGGCTGTGAAGCGTTGCCCAATCCCAGACTCTCATTGCTTCCCTGCACAGCGGGTAGGATCGAGTCCCTCCCTGCTTGTTGATGTACCACACCACACATGTTGTCTGTTTGGATGGCTAGGTGACCAGGAAGGATGTATTGGTGAAGGGCTTGAAGAGCATACAGAACTGCTCGTAGCTTGAGCACATTGATGTGGTGAGCTAACTCCAAACTGGACCATAAACCCTGGGTTCGGTGAGGACCCAGATGGGCCCCCCAACCTTCACCTGATGCGTCCGTGGTCAGAGTCTGGGAGGGGGAGGATGACAGAAGGGGACCCCCCGAAACAGGTTCTCTCGAACCATCCACATTGCAAGTCTCTTGTCATCGGCAAGGAGATCAGCACCAGATGATCTAGGACGTCTACGAGTTGATCCCACTGAGAGCGGAGAGTCCACTGAGAGATCCTCATGTAAAGCCGCGCACGCGGAACCGTCGGGATGGCGGCCACCATAAGCCCCAAAAGACGGAGAACTGACCTCACCGGAACCTTCCTGCATTCTGAAAGCAGGGAAATCTGTGACTGGAGGGAGGCCCCAATGTCCAAAGGAAGGAAGGCCTTGCACACTGTAGTATCGAGGATTGCCCCGATGAACTGAAGTCACTGGGAGGGCTCCAGATGAGACTTGGAATGGTTGATGGTGATACCCAGACAAGTGAAAACCTGCTGGGTGAGGGAGAGAAAATGCAGGAGTTCCTCCCTGGATGAGGCCGCCAGGAGCCAGTCGTCCAGGTAGGGAAACACCTGAACTCCCAAAGTACGCAGGTGGGCCGCTACCACCACCAGGCATTTGGTAAAAACTCAGAGGGCCGAGGAAAGACCAAATGGGAGTGCCCAGAATTGGTAATGGTCCCCCTGGAAAGCAAACCGGAGGTACTTTCGGTGGGAGGGATGAATGGGGATATGCAGGTATGCATCCTGCATATTCAGCGTACAAAGTCATTGGCCCGGCCGAAGAAGAGGCAGAAGGCTTTGAAGGGAGAGTATCCTGAACTTCTTGTATTCTACATAGAAGTTCAGGGAGCTGAGATCGAGAATGGGTCTGAGCTCTCCCGTCTTCTTTGGTACAAGGAAGAAATGGGAATAGTAACCCATCCCATGAAGATGAGGAGGAATGGGTTCTATGGCATGCTTCACGAGAAGGGCAAGTATTTCTTCCCTGACCAAAGGAAGATGGTCCCTAGAGTAAGAGGACTTCAGAGGGGGGTGGCGTGGAGGTTTCTGTAGAAACTCTATGGAGTGCCCCTCCACGATAATCTGAAGCACACATGAATCCAATGTTATCCTCTCCCAACCCAGAAGGTGGAGGGAGAATCTCCCTCCTACCGGTTCCTCTGGGGAGTCCGGAGGCGGTGGGAGAGGGAAGGAGTCAGGTGGTGTGGAGCAATGCCGCAGCTGGTGCACTCACTGCTTTTTTGGGCGGCAGGGACCTGGCGGCTGCGGGGGCCCGGCATTTGGTGGTCCACCTTCCTTGGGTTTTCACTTGAGGCCAGCTGCATCTGCGAAAAGGACGGCGCTGTGGGGGATGGGGACAGTACATAGAATCCACAGATTTTTAGGGTCGTCCCCTTCTCCTGCAAATCAGTGATGATGTCCTTGACATCACCATCGAAAAGCACTGAACCCCTGAAAGGTGCTTCCTGGATCGCTGACTGCACCTCTGGGACCAAACCTGACACGCGGAGCCAGGCATGACGCCGAAGACTCACGGTGAACGCGGAGCTCCGCCCTGCAGTGTCCACTGCATCGTAGGTCATCCTCAGGATGTCACGACTGGCCGAACGAGCAGAACGGACTAGGTCAGCTAACTCCTGCTTGACTTGGGAGTCAGGTAAGGAGTCAATTTTACATTCTGCCTGGGTAAGGATAACCTTCTGGTAATCCCCCAAATGTGCTACATAAGAAAAAATTACTCACCTTAGTAATGTTGTTTCTTCTAATGGAGTCTTGCTGTACTCTGACAATAGCAGTGAGTCCCAACCTTTGAACTGCCACGGAGATTAAAGAGTTAACTTTCCATGCCAGGCATGGAATGCTGAGCTTGAGCTCGGATGAGACTCTGTCTGTTGCTGTTTAAACTCAAACCGTCAGATCTTCATGATCTAAACTCACTGAGGTCCTCTGTGGAAGCTGTAAACCTACACTAGCCAACTGGCTACTAAACATAAAAAACAGATTTTTTTGGTCCCAAAACAAAGACTCAAGTCAGGAGACCCAAAAAATGAATAAACACAACACCCACCCACTCACCCAAAGAAAAAAGGGTGATAACAACAAGGTGGGGCACCTCCTGAGTGCCAACACTGCCACTGCCCACCCACATCCCAAAAACAGAGGTTCTGAGAGAGGAAGGCAGGGGGGAGGTCAGAATACAGCAAAACTCCATTAGAAGAAACAGCATTACTAAGGTGAGTAATTTTTTCTTCAAACAACATGAAGTCTTGCTGTATTCTGACAATAGCAAAACTACCAAGCAGTACCTCCATGGAGGAGGGACCGAACCTACTTAGGAAATAGGCTCTGAAGCACAGCTGTGCCAAACCGAGCATCACTCCTAGCCTTGATATCCAGGGAGTAATGCTTGGTAAAAGTGTGAACTGTTTTCCAGGTAGCTGCTTGACATATCTCTAGAATAGGAATATCCCTGGCAGCAGCCAGGGAAGCAGCTGTACCTCTGGTAGCGTGAGCCCTCAGGCCTGAGGGTGGAACCTTACCTAGTTTTTCATAGCAAAATTGGATACAAGAGACAATCCACCTGGCACTGGATCTTTTAGTGGCAGGTTTCCCTTTACCGACCTCCCCATAAGTGAGGAACAGTTGGAAGGAGTCAAACCTGTGACCCTTGATACATTCTATATAGTAGCTAAGGGCTCTTTTCACATCTAAACTGTGCAGCCTCCTCTCACCAGAGGAGGAATGGTCAATGAAGTACGCAGGAAGAGACATTAGAAAGCCCGACTGGGGTTTGCCAAAACACACCTGAACAAGCCAAAATCCTTCTGGGAGAATGTCCTGTGGACAGATGAGATCAAATTAGAGCTTTTTGGTAAAGCACATCATCTCTATGTTTACAGAAAACAAAATGAAGCCTTCAAAGAAAAGAACACCTCCCTACAGTCAAACATGGAGGAGGTTCAGTGATGTTTTGGGGTTGCTGTGCTGCTTCTGGTACTGGGTGCCTTGAACGTGTGCATGGCATCATGAAATCTGGAGATTACCAGGCCAATCTGGAGCACAATGTTGAACCCAGTGTCAGAAAGCTGGGTCTCCGTCGAAGGTCATGGGTCTTCCAGCAGGACAATGACCCCAAACACACTCAAAAATCACCCAGGAATGGTTCAAGACAAGACGCTGGACTGTTCTGAAGTGGCCGGCAATGAGTCCAGATCTAAATCCCATTGAAAACCTGTGGAGAGATCTGAAAACAGCAGTTGGGAGAAGGCACCCTTCAAATCTTGGAGAACTGGAGCAGTTTGCACAAGAAGAGTGGGCCAATCTGCCAGTAGAGAGGTGCAGGAAGCTCATCCATGGCTATAGAAAGCGGTTGATTGCAGTTATTTTGACCAAAGGCTGTGCTACCAAATATTAATTCTAGGGTGTCAATAATTTTGTCAATGCCATTTCTTTTCATTTTCTGATTTAAAAGGATACATTACATTCTGAATCAAAAACAAAGGTTCTGTAATATTAACAGAGAAATAAAGAATTGTTGAGACCAAATACTGTACTGTTGTTAATTTCAACTTATGTTTAGAGAAAAATTGTGAGTTATTTGAAAAAGTGCAAGAGCACCAATATTTTTGGATACGACTGTAATGTTGTTTTTTCTAATGAAGTCTTGCTGTATTCTGACAGTAGCAGTGAGTCCCAACCTTCGAACTGCTCCGGAGATGAAAGAGTTAACTTTCCATGCCAGGCATGGAACGCTGAGCTTGAGCTCGGTTGAGACTCACTCTGTTGCTGTTTGAACTCAAACCATCAGATCTTTATGAGCTAAACTCACTGAGGTCCTGTGTGGAAGCTGTAAACCTACACTAGCCAACTGCCTACTAACATAAAAACAGATTTTTTGGTCCCAAAACAAAGACTCAAGTCAGGAGACCCAAAAAATGAAAAAAACACAACACCCACTCACCCAAAGAAAAAGGGGTGATAACAACAAGGTGGGGCACCTCCTGAGTGCCAACACTGCTACTGCCCACCCACATCCCTAAAACAAAGGTTCTGAGAGGGGAAGACGGGGGAGGAGGTCAGAATACAGCAAGACTCCATTAGAAGAAATAACATTACTAAGGTGAGAAATTTGTTCTTCAAACAACATGAAGTCTTGCTGTATTCTGACAATAGCAGACTACCAAGTAGTACCTCCATGGAGGAGGGACAGAACCTACTTGGGAAACAGTCTCTGCAGCACAGCTGTGCCAAACCGAGCATCACTCCTAGCCTGGATATCCAGGGAGTAATGCTTGATAAAAGTGTGAACTGTTTTCCAGGTAGCTGCTTGACATATCTCTAAGATAGGAATATCCCTGGCAGCAGCCAAGGAAGCAGCTGTACCTCTGGTAGAGTGAGCCCTCAGGCCTGAGGGTGGAACCTTACCCAGTTTTTCATAGCAAAATTGAATGCAAGAGACAATCCACCTGGCAATGGATCTTTTAGTTGCAGGTTTTCCTTTACCAACCTCACCATAAATGAGGAACAGTTGGAGGGAGTCAAACCTGTGACCCTTGGTACGTTCTATGTAGTAGCTAAGGGCTCTTCACATCTAAACTGTGCAGCCTCCTCTCACCAGAGGAGGAATGGTCAGTGAAGTACACAGGAAGAGACATAGATTGGTTAAGGTGGAAGTCTGAAACCAGCTTAGGTAAAAACTTCCTCTTAGTCCTGAGGACCACCTTATCTCTGTGGAAGGAGATAAAATCAGGCTCCACTGACAGGGCTTGTAACTCACTTATACGCCTGGCAGAGGTGATGGCTACCAGGAACACAGTTTTCCAAGTCAAGTACTTAAGCTCTGCTGAGGACAAGGGCTCAAAAGGGGGTTGCATAAGCTGAGCAATGCAAATGTTGAGGTCCCAAGCAGGGGCAGGGTCCCTGAATGGAGGATTGGTATAAAGCAATTCCTTGAAAAACTTGGGGAATACAGGCTGAGCTAAAAGAGAAGAGGGCTTACCTGCTGAAATAAAAGCAGAAACAGCTGCCAGATGCACCTTTAGTGTAGCTGGTCTGAGTCCCAAGCTTCAGATGTACCATATAGTCAAGGACTGTGGGCAGATCAGCAGACTCTGGGGAAATATGCTTCCCAGAGCACCATATGGAAAATCTTTTCCACTTGGAATTATAAGGAATCTGGTGGAAGGCTTCCTAGAAGCCTTTAGAATATCCATAACACCTTGGGAGAGGTGTAAATCAGCAAACTCTAACTCTTCAAGAGCCAGGCCTTGAGATTGAGAGATTTGGGTACCAAACTCTCCCCTGAGCACAGGTTAACAGGCTGTAATTCCTGGGAAGAGCCACGGGAAGATGGACAGTTAAGGACAATAGGAGAGGATACCAGGGCTGTCTGGCCCAGTCTGGAGCAATCAGGATCACTTTGCAGGGTTGAGGCCTGATTTTGACAAGCACTTTGAACAGGAGAGGGAAGGCGGGAAAAGCATACAGGAATTTCCCTTCCCAATTGAGAACTAAGGCATCCAGTGGGACTGAGCCCAACACTGGGGGCCTGCAGCAAAAAAGGGGAAGTTGGTGATTGTCTGGGGCTGCAAAAAGATCTAGCTATGGGGTGCCCCATCTGGAGAATATCACCTCCAAGACCAGGGGATCCAGTGACCATTCGTGATGGCCCTGAGAAATCCTGCTGAGAGCATCTGCCAGGACATTGTCCTGCCTGGGAGGTGTACTGCTGTGAGGGGGTGTCTAGGAATAAGCCAGAGACCACAACTTTATTGCTTCTGTGCACAAGGCCATAGACCGAGTGCCCTTTGCTTGTTGATGTACCACATTGTGGTGGTATTGTCTGTTCTGATCTGAATAACTTTGTTCTGAACAGACTTGGAAAAAGCTTGAAGTGCTAGAAACACTGCTCTGAGTTCTAATAGACTGATGTGAAGCAGAGATTTCTGAGGGGACCACAACCCTTGGGTGATCAGGTCTCCCAAGTGGGCTCCCCACCCCAAGAGGGAGGCATCTGTAGTAAGAATTAGAGAGTGAGACTGAGTGACAAAGGGAACTCCTTGTCTTAGATTGCTCTGATCCTGCCACCACTGCAAGGCCTGGATCAGAGTTCGAGTCACTGGGATCAGTTTGGTCAGAGGGTACTTTTTCTCAGACCAAAATGCTCTTAAATGGGACTGAATGTCCCTCATCTGAAATCTTGCTCCCTGCACCACTGCTGTAGAAGCAGCCATGTGCCCCAGGAGTTGCAGAAAAATGCCTTGCATGTCGAGACACCTGTTGGGTGAATGAGGAGGCCAGTGAGATAAGGGTCCTTGCCCTGTCCAGGGAAAGGAAGGCTCTGGCCTTTTCTGTATCTAGTGCTGCACCTATGAAGGTGAAGAGCTGAACAGGCTCTAGAACTGACTTTGAAAGATTCAGAAGGAAACCCAGAGAAGTGAGCAGTTGCTGAGTTATCTGTAGGTGTAACTTGACTTGGTCTGGGGACTGGCCTACTATGAGCCAGTCGTCCAGGTATGGGAAGATGGAAATCCTTTGCCTTCTTAGAGAAGCAACTACTACTGCCAGGCATTTTGTGAACACCCTTGGAGCAGAGGACAGACCGAAGGGCATTGCTCTGAACTGGAAATGGCCTGAGGGCAGCTCGAACCTGAGGCACTTTTGATGGGAGCTTCTGATGAGAATATGAAAATAGGCATCCTTGAGGTCCAGGGAAACTACCCAGTCCCCTGGCCTTAGAGAGGGCAGAATTATTCCCAGAGTCACCATTTTGAATTTTGGCTTTAAAAGGTGCTTGTTTAAGTATCTGAGATCCAGGATGAGCCTCCATTTTCCTGTCTTTTTTGGAGCAAGGAAGTACCTGGAGTACAATCCTTTGCCCTGGTGTAGGGGTGGAACTCTTTCCACAGCTCTGAAAGCCAGGAGGGAAGAGACCTCTGCCTCTAAGGGATTTGCAGGTGGAAAGGATCTGGCTCTCAGCTTTGGAAATTTTCTGAAGCTGAGAACCAGTCCCTGGCTTACTACTTCCAGGACCCACTTGTCTGATGTTAAAGACTTCCAGTCCTGGACAAAGTAAGCCAGCCTGCCCCTACAGGTAGTGGAGAATCGGCCCGGGCAGACCCATCAGGGTGTCTGCTTGGCAGGGGCTTTAGGCTGAGGAGTGGGAGCAGGCCTGCTCATACCCCGTCTGCCTCTCCCTCTAAAGAACCCCTTCTGAGCAAAGGCAGAAGAGGAGGCCTGGGCTTGGTAAAAATGCCTATGAAAAGGCCTGACCCTGCCCCTGGAATGCTGCCTCTGGGGAATGGCTTGCCTTTCTTTGGCCTGAGCACTCCTGTAGGTGGTCCTGTACTCGTCCATTTTCTTCATGTAATTCTCTGTCTGCTCCCCAATCAGAGAATTACCAATGACAGGAAAATCCATGGCCTTAGTCTGGGTATCCTGTGACAGGCTAGTACATCTGAGCCAAGCCATCCTTCGAAGGGCCACAGATGTAGCCATGACTCTAGATGAAACATCACTGGAGTCCACAGAAGCATGAAATTGCACCTTGGATGCCTCAATACCATCTTCAGCCACCCGCTCCAGCTCCTTGGCAAGCTGGTCAAGGACCTGTTTAGCTAAAGCCATTACAGTGTCCCATCTAGATTTCTGATATCTAGCTGTGTAGGCCATATAATTAGCCTGCCTGAGTCCCAAGGATGCTGCCATGTACTGTTTCTTTGCCATGGCATCAATCCTCCATGAGTCCTTATCTGGGGGGTGTGAAGCCAAGGGTATATTTGCCTTATCACAGGCAGCAGCCTGCACTACCCCAACATGGCTGCATTGCTGGGAAAGGAACTCCGTATCTGAGCCTGAAAGAGTATACCTCTTGTCCATTCTTCTGTCAACAGGAGGAATGGAATTAGGAGTTTTTAGAATTTTAAATGTCTGTTTCCCAAAAGACTTATGGAGGGGAATAGACAATCTCCTGGACTCTGGGATGTCCATCATCTCAACGTAATCAGGCTGCTCTTGATCCTCCACTGCATCTTCCATAGGAAGCTGGGGGGTTTCAGCCACTTTTTTGTAAATCATAAAGTGGGTCGGGGACTCAGAAAGCATAGGAGGAGAAACACCTGAAGGTCTGTCTGGGGAGATGTCCGGGTCAATGGGCACATCCAGACTTTCATAATCACCATCACTATCTTCATACTCTCCCTCCTTCTCCTCCGCTTCATAAAATTCTTCTAAATTACAATTCGGAACCGGGGGAACTGACCGCAAGGAGCCCCTAACCGTTGGTGCCAGTTCAGTAGGAACCGAAGTTAGCGATTGAACAATCCTTATCGCTTTGGCTATTTCATCAGCAGTCGGAGAAAGAACTTGTGGATCCGAACCGGCTGACTTATCCCTTCTTTTTCTTTTAACCGTAACCGACTCCTCAGAGTCAGTTCTCCTTTTGCCCGAAGAAGTCTCGCCCTGGTCAGAGGGCACTCCTTCTGGTTTGGACGGAATTGAACCGGGCTGGCCATCCGGGTCAGCAGACATCTCGGCCTCCCTTTCCCTCAGTCTACCTACTCTCTTATCCAGGGTAGCTTTGGGAAAACATTTGCAAATCTGGCAGTCTGAATCGAGGTGGTCAAACCCCAGACAATAAACACAGGTGGTGTGGGGATCAGCCTTAGCAAAGGCTTCCCCACACACACTACAGTGTTGAAACCCAGTGGGCCCGTTTTTTTTCTTGGGTTTATCAGACATGGCCAGTCCTAACCAAACTTACCCTTTTTTCGGCAATCCGCCAGGCAAGACACCCCTATCAGTTCCAGACCATGTTACAGGCCCTGGAAAAAAACGTAATGAAATCCATTTTTTTAGAACCGATACGGACCAGTTACCACACTCTAATAAATCAGAAAAAACTTTTTCACAAACCTGAACGGTTCAAACCGAACCGATCCAGTGTTTACAAGTTCCACACAGAAAACTAATATAGAAACCTATCTAGTACTCACGGTACCACAGACGGAGACTTAACCGACAGGTTAGATTGTAGAAATTCCGTTGAAACCGAGAGAGAAAAAAACGACACTTTAACCGACTTTTTTGAACCGAGCGAAGGAGAAATCTCCGGAGTGACTGTCCAGTGAGGCGGAGTAAAGAATCTGGCAGTTGGGGTTCAAACAACAGCAGACAGAGGCTCATCCGAGCTCGAACTTAGCGTTCCATGCCTTGCAAGGAATGTTAACTCTTTCCTCTCCGGGGCAGTTCAAAGGTTGGAGATCACTGCAATTAGTCAGAATACAGCAAGACTTCATGTTGTTTGAATATTTTATTTATTAATGGTGATATCTTTTCCCCTATCAGCACAGTTCAGTTAGTGCAGCACTTCTCTCGAAACCTCTTTCGAAGATCTACTGTTACGGTAAGTTCTTACGTAACTGTACTATCTTACTTCGAGAGGGCTCTTGCAGTAGGTAATTACATATAGGACTGAGTCCCAAGCAGTCTTTAACAAGAAGAAGCACACAGGAGGAGGAAAGCTACTCAAAGTAGATCCCCAAGCTGTGAAGGCCATTAAGAAAGGAGGCCTTGCAGAACAGCCAACCCGAAGCCTGCTCTACGGCGAGAGGCAATATCCAAACTGTAATGCTTTGTAAAGGTATGGATGGAAGTCCAAGTGGAGGCAGCGCAGATGTCTGCCACTGACACATTCTTGAAACAAGCCGCTGAGGCAGCGACTCCTCTGGTGGAGTGGCCTCTTACTTGACCCAGAATGGTCTTGTTGTACTTGTCATAATAGAAAGTGATGCAATGAGCCAACCATTTAGAAAGGCATTGCTTAGAAACAGCATTGCCTTCTCTTTTGGGTGCAAAAGAGACAAACAGTTGATCTGTCTTTCTGAGATCCTTCTTCCTGTTAGTGTAGTATCTCAGAATCCGGTGATGTATGTAACAAATACTCCCCTTGATTGGAGTACTGCGTAAAGAAAGCGGGTAACTCTATGGACTGGTTCAGAGTAGATTCCGCTACCACCTTGGGGAGAAACTTAGGATTGGTACGCAAAGTCACATGTTCCTCGTGAAAGTGTACCCAGAAGGGTATGGCTACGTGGCACTAGCATGCGGAAAGTTCTGGAAGGGGAGCATGGAAGGGAGTTATGAATATCTGAGCATCACTGGGAAGAAAGAAGATTACTATGGTAAGTAATTTTTTCTTCTAACCACAGTAATGCTCAGAATATTCATAACTTTGTGCAGACTACCAAGCAGTACCCCCTTGAGGTGGGCACAGAACTCTGTTTTGGAAACAGACTTTGCAGGACTGCTGTGCCAAACCTGGCATCACTTCTGGATAAAACATCCAAGTTATAATGCTTTGTAAAGGTGTGCACTGATTTCCAAGTAGCTGCTTTACAAATGTCCAATAATGGCACCTCCCTGGCAGCTGCAAGAGTGGCAGCTGTTCCTCTTGTTGAGTGAGCCCTCAGCCCAGCTGGGGACTCCCTACCTACTTTATTGTAGCAGAATTGGATACACTGGACAATCCACCGAGAAATGGATCTTTTTGAGGCTGGTTTGCCCATTCCGACATCCCCAAATGTAAGGAAAATTCTTGTCTTGCCTATGCCCTTTAGTAGCTGTCATGTAGTAGCAGAGAGCTCTTTTCACATCCAGATGGTGGAGCCTTCTTTCACCAGAGCTTGTATGGTCTGTGAAGAAGACAGGCAGAGTGATTGATTGGTTCAGATGGAAATCTGAAACAACCTTGGGAAGGAACTGTTTGTTTGTTCTGAGGAATACCTTATCCTTGTGGAAGGAAATGTAGTCCTGCTCAACACAGAGAGCCTGAAGCTCACCGATTCTTCTTGTTGAGGTAATTGCTACCAGGAAAACTGTTTTCCAGGTAACATACTTTAAATGGGTTGTAGCCATGGGCTCAAAAGGAGCCCGCATCAATCTGGCTATACATATATTAAGATCCCAAGCTGGCACTGGTGCCCTCTGAGGAGGGTGAAAATGCATCAGGCCTTTACAAAATCTTTTAAAAATTGGATGTAATGCTACAGATACCTTTGTCCTAGCAGAAAGGTATGCAGATACTGCTGCAAGGTGAACTCTTAAAGAACTTGGTTGTAGACCTTGTGAATGTAAATGAGTCAGATAATCCAACACCAGTGAGACCTCTGCATCATCTGGGGCGAAGTTTCTACCAGAGCACCAGAAGGAGAATCTTTTCCACTTAGCAGAATACGTTTTCTTAGTGGAAGGCTTCCTTTAACCTTTCAAGATATTTAATACAGCTTCAGAAAGGTTCAAGTCTGCATACTTTAATTCCTCAAGAGCCATGCCTTGAGGTGGAGGGACTTGAGATTTGGGAACAGTAATGTTCCCTGATTGGAGGTCAGAAGATTGTGCCTGAGAGGCAAGCTTATTGGCTTGCTCACTGACATGGAGAGCAGAAGAGAGTACCATGGCTGCCTGGGCCAATCTGGAGCTATCAAGATCAGAGAAGCTGAAAGGGATCTGAGCTTCAGTAGTACTCTGAAAACCAGAGGAAAAGGGGGAAAGGCATAAAGAAACTTGCCTGACCAGTCCAGTACCAGGGCGTCCAGAGGGATTGTGCCCTGGACTGGTGGCCTGCAACAATACTGAGGCAACTGGTGGTTCTGGTGGGATGCGAACAAGTCTATCTCTGGAATGCCCCACCTGCTGAAAATTACCCGTACCACCTGCTTGTTCAGTGTCCATTCGTGATGGGACTGATTGATTCGACTCAGTGTGTCTGCCAAGATATTGTCCTTTCCTGGCAGATGGATGGCTTGCAGGGATACCTTTAGAGAATATGCCAGAGTCCAACTTTTCATGGCTTCTGTGCATAGGGGACCTGATCTGGTGCCACCCTGCTTGTTTATGTAATACATAGTGTCTGTTCTAACTTGTACCACCTTGCCCATTACCAATGTAGAGAAAACATTTAGTGCCAGCCACACTGCTCTGAGTTCCAGCAAATTTATATGCTGGAGGGACTTTGCCCCTGACCAGGTACCCTGAGTTGTGTGCTCCCCTAGATGGGCACCCCAGCTCAGAAGGGATGCATCTGTTGTGAGGACTAGTGAAGGATCCTCCTTCTGGAAGGGGACACCCTGCCTTAGGTTGGATTCTTTTTTCCCACCACAAGAGGGCTTGTAACAGAGGCCTTGTCACTGGAATGAGTTTTGAAAAGGGATCTTTTTTCTGACTCCAGTGATTCCTGAGGTGAAACTGGATGTCTCTCATGTGAAACCTGGAACCCTGCACTGTGCCTGTGGATGCAGCCATATGACCCAAGAGCTGCAGGAATTGCCTGGCTGTTTTTTGACTGTGCAACTTGAAGGAATTATAGCCTGAAGGCTTTGCACCCTGGCCTGTAGAGTACTGATCTCTGCCCCTATGAACTGTAAAGTCTGTGTAGGGGTGAAGACAGATTTTTTCTGGTTTACTATGAAACCCAAGGACTCCGAAGATCCTGTGTGAGCTTTAGAGAGGTTCTGACTTGTTCTGGTGATTTGCCCACCACCAGCCAGTCGTCCAGGAATGGGAAGACAGTCACTCCCTGTCTTCGAAGAAATGCCACCACAGCTGCTAGGCATTTTGTAAACACCCTTGGTGCCGAGGAAAGGCCGAAGGGCAGGGTTGCAAACTGATAATGACCTGATGGGAGTCTGAATCTGAGAAATTTCCTGAAAGATTCTTTTATGGGGATGTGGAAATAAGCGTCCTGTAAGTCCAGAGATGCCAGCCAGTCCCCTTTTTGGATTGTTGGCAGAATCCGAGCCAAAGTTACCATTTTGAACTTTGGATTTTCCAGGTGCTTGTTTAAAGCTCTGAGATCCAAAATTGGCCGCCACTCCCCATTTTTCTTTGTTGTTATGAAGTATCTGGAGTAAAAACCTCTTCCTCTCAGGGTTGCAGGGACTAGTTCCACTGCTTTGAGCTGAAGCAGCTTCTGAACCTCTGCCTCTAGCAACAAAATTTGTGCTAGGGGTTGGGAGGTGGAAACCCTGGGTTTTTTTTGAGGAAGAAATTTGAAGTCCAGAGACAGACCTTTGCCCACTACCTCCAACACCCACTAGTCTGTGATGATGGTTGCCCAGAGGGGGAGGAAATGGGACAGTCTGCCTCCAACAGGTAGGGAGGAGGCGGCCTGCATCTCCGGGGATTCTGTTCAGGCTGGGTTTGAGGTTGTGCCTGAGACCCTCGCCTAGAGCCTCTTCTACCCCTACCCCTTGAGTAGCCCTGTGGGGGTTACTGCTGGTATTGGGGCATGGGTACTGGCTGGAAAAAGGGTCTTGACAAGAAAGAACGACCCCTAGCCCCCCTTCCATAGGGCCTGGTGGATGAAAAAGCTCTGTCTCTAGCAGAGTTACTTCTATAAGTAGCCTTATATTCATCCACCTTTTTCATATAGGCCACTGTGGACTCCCCAAAGAGCGCATTTCCTTCTAATGGGAAATCCAGGGCCTTTGACTGGGTATCCTGAGTGAGGTTTGTAGCCCTAAGCCAAGCAAACCTCCTCTGAGCCACTGTATTAGCCATCCATCTGGCTACAGTGTCACTTAGATCAGCAGCCATTTGGAATTGGTACTTGGCTGCCTCTAGCCCAAACCTGGCAGTTTCAGCCAGATCATCTGACAAAGGTGAGGTGGCCTTCATGGACATTGCCAGTACTGACTGCCACAGGGATTTCTGATACAATGCAGCATAAGCTTGAAAAGTAGCCTGTCTCATGGCCAATGAGGCTGACAAATAGCCCTTTTTGGCCATACTGTCCAATTTTCTGGATTCCTTGTCCGGTGGGTGTGAGGACAGAAAGACTTTAGCTTTATCACAGGCAGCTTGCTGTATTACCCCTTGATGGTCAGGATGGGAGAAAAGGAAGTCAGCTCCCTCCCTGTCCAGCTGGTGTTTTTTATCTATTCGCTTGTCAATTGGAGGAACAGAATTTGGGCTCTGGAGGAGCTTCATAGCATCCTTCTTGAAAAGTTTATATACTGGGAGGAGGAGGAGGGACTTTGTGGGTATTAGACCCATCATATTAAGGTACTCAGTCTCCTCCTCATCTTCCACTTGTTCTGTTGTGACAATATCTAAAGCATCTGCCATTTTCCTTACGAAGGAAAAATGGGAGGAAAAATCCTCAGATACCCTGGGAGGCGAGCCAAATTCCTGCTCAGGGGACACCTCTGGAGGGATAGGTTCGTCCTCCTCATAAAGCTCCTCATCCTCTTCAAAATAGTGTTGCTCTGGAGCAGGGGGCAACACAGTAGCAGCAACCTGGGGACCCTGAGAAGGGGTAGGAGGCTGAGGGATGATGCCCTGCAGAGCATGAATAATTTTAAATGCCTGAGCTATCTCCTGAGCTGAAGGCATTACAGGCAGCTGCGCAGAAGTCCCTGGTTTAGCAGGGGAGGATTCTGCATGCTTGAGTTTCCTAAATTTCTTTGAGGGAACCGGAGAGTCAGCCGGTTCTTTCCCTCTTTTTGCCCCTTTTTCGCCCGTATCAGGGGCAGGGGTAGTAGCACTTGTTGCTTCAACCACAACAGAGTGGGGTGTCAGCTGGTCGGAGCCTGAGGGACCCCTAGGAAACTTTTTTATTAAGCCTTTCAAGGCGCATTTCAACAGCATTTTCTGGGAAAGTTTTACATATTTCACATTCCTGGTCCAAATGTTCAAAACCCAGACAAGCTACACATAAAGTGTGCTTGTCTGCCTTGGCAAACACATCTCCACACTTTAAACAGTTTTTAAACCCGGGCTCCCCGGTTCTCTTCTTAGGTTTCTCAGTCATGGTGAAAAGCAAGATGAAAAGCCCCAACCGCTAAATGCTAAATGCTGCTGAGATTATTTAAACAGCTTAAAAAGAGTTTTCCTTTTTTTTTTTTTGCGGTCGGTTCCGAAACCGATAGGGAACCGATGGAACCGAGAGAGGAGATGAAATGTGAACCGGTTCAGCAGTTCTATAACCGATAAAAAGCGGTTACAACTAAAGTTTTTAAGGACCAAAAATTAGCGATAATGAATAGGTTCTTTAGTCAGAGAACTGAAATAAAGTTAAATCTAACTCGGATCCCTCACGGTTATGCCGAATCGCGAGGAACCGAGAAAAACAACTATTTAAATAATAAACTAGATGTAAACTAACAATTAGTAGAGGCAGTAAAAGAAACTAAATATACTTATGTTTTTTTCTATCTTCTTCACGCGAAAGAGGGCGACACAGACTCCGAGTGACCAGACTTTCAGGCGGAGAGAAAAATGTGAAGGGCTTAGAACACTACAGCTGGTAGAGGCAGTATTTGAAAGATGGTCACGTGCAAAGAATTCCATCATTTGCATGTGTTCCATCTCTCCAGGCAGTCCAACCCACCAGGCTGACTGTACAAAGTTATGAATATTCTGAGTATTACTGGGGTTAGAAGCAGGGGGATAGCATCAGTTACTGGCCAGACATCGAGCACCACATCGTGCGTCAGCCTCACGGGTGGCACCATCACCAATGTCAGCCCCCTAGCTCTAAGCTTTTAAAGATCTTGAAGCACCTACAAGGTCCTAGTGCCTCTGGCACAGACGCATACAGTAATGAATGGTGAATATTGATTCTTGGAAGACTAAACTCTAGAGCACACTAATCTAACTGAAGAGCTGAATGCTCTTGTCATAGAGATGCTGAAGTTCCAGCCCCCACAAGAAGTGCAGTGATGCTACTGCTGTGCACTTCATGGTTGAAAAAAAGGAACTGACATAGTTGGGAAATTGAAATTATGTACTTACCGTAATTCTTGATCTTGGACGAAGTCTCCACCACTCATTCACACTAAAGGGACTACGCCGGAGGTGCTAGTACCCCATGGGAGCCAAAAATCTTCAGGACGGCTGGCACCAGGATAGGACCGTGCATGCGCGGTGCTGCGAGACTAGCTCGCGCCATACAGGCTATCTCAGCGTCAACCCTCCAACCGCCTCAGTACATTTTTGATGCGGAGGTGCAGTGTAAACTAATGAAAGAAAACCTAACCCTAACTTCCAGGCATATGAAGGCCCGGATGACCCATGTAAGAAGGATCAATTCAATAATGTCTTCACAGCCCGAAAAACAAGGAAGTGAAGACCAAAACAGAAAGAGTGCGCTCCGGGGATGGTGGGTAGGCGTGTGAATGAGTGGTGGAGACTTTCTCCAAGAAGACCAAGAATTACGGTACGTATGTAATTTCCATATCTTCCTGGACTAAAAGTCTCCACCACTCATTCACTCTAATGGGAGAGCACCAAGCTGAAAATTAAACCCCCAAGTAGGGCGGTAGGAGACAGAGTTCACTCAGGACAGAAGTCCATAAGGTCTGTCCTGCCGAAGAAAGTGAACTGTCTGGCATGCACATCCAGAACATAGTGATTTTATGAAGGTATGCACTGAGCTTCAACTCGCCGCCTTGTGGAAGTCTCCAATGGGTACATTACGAATCCCCACTACGAAAGCTGCAATCACTCCGATAGAGTGGTGTGAACCCAGGCCGGCCCATCAGCACAGCCGTTGGATATACGCTTGTAGCACTGGCAACCCGGGTTCGGGAACAGACTTGGGTCATTGGAGGGTCGGCCAGGGGAGAAGGATTGAGCATCCCGCGACTGCTCTCCTTCTCCAGGGGGGAGGGTGGTGGAGTGATTGGCACTGTGGGGACAACCAGTGGTAGCTGGGTTGCACCACAAGCGCCGATGCCTAAGCAAGCTCGGGGGCTAAGCGGACGCAGGTCATCACTGCATGTCCCCGCCCACTCTTAAAAGGGGGAAAAAATCACGCTGCTGGCCACCAGGATGATGCCTGCCCCTTCACTCTAATGAGCTCCCAGGCTGGCTCCCGCACCTATCCCGTTGTCTGCGGCACTTGAGCCGGTACTGCAACCTTGCCCAGGGGGGTAATCCAGAGGTATCCGGGAGTCGCTGCTACATGTGGGAGTTGGAGCGGAGGGGGCCGTGACCTGGGTG
Source organism: Neoceratodus forsteri (assembly GCA_016271365.2). NCBI lineage: Eukaryota > Metazoa > Chordata > Ceratodontiformes > Ceratodontidae > Neoceratodus > Neoceratodus forsteri. Next base: position 55,205,998 of record JADMNL010000026.1, read on the forward strand.
GAGGGCTCAGCGGCAGGCAGCAGATAAAAAAAAAAAAAAAAAAAGAGTGGTGTGAACCCGGCCTTCCAACTTGACCTGTGCCATGGATTAGTAGTGTCGAAGACATGCAACTAACCAAGCCGAAATACATCTCATAGCAACAGGCTTACCCACCCAAGGCATGCTGAAAGATACAATAGTTGCTCAGATGCATACCTCTTTGTTCTGTCGATGTAGAATCGCAGCACCCAGCTGGCCGGGTGGCACTGAGGGTTGTGGCGCTGGACGCCACACCTTGCATCACACTGGCGACCCGGGTTCGGGAATGAGCCCGGTCCGCCGGGGGTCAGCAGGGGAGTGAGAGGATCGAGCATCTGGAGGACTGCTCTCCTCTCTCGGGGAAGGATCCAGGGGTAGCCCGGCGCAGCAGCGGCCCCCGGTGGCGGCCAGAGGCACTACAGCACACAAGAGCTCTCGAACAGTGTAGACGCTGGGCGGCTGTCTTCCAGATGTGGGTGGGAGCACTCACGTTGCGGGCTGTACAGCACTACACGTCCTACGTCTGGGACGTAACTAAGAAACCACCTGCCTCGTGGATAGGCAATGGCACCTCCACTCTCCCGACCACACTCCACCACAGGTTGCACTCCTCTGCTGGGCCCGAGCCCAGCCTGGCCCGAATTCTAGATAGAGTGCCCTGGGCATATAGGGCGGCCCTACATCGGGGGGCTCAGAGCCGGGGGGATAGCCGGGCTGGTGCCAGGAACTAGGAGGCCTCACAGGCATGGAGGTAGAGTTGGGGGCATTGAAGCATGCCTGAGAGAGTTCCACGAGACAGGGTATAAACAGAGTTAAAAAACCAAAAAGAATCGCAGCACCCGCTAAACTTCCAGAGACATTAAGGGAGCGCTCTCCTTCATTCTGGAACTAACAAAGTAAGTAGGGAGAAGTAAAACTTGACTAACGGAAACTGAGCCAGTGACATGCTGTCTACTGACTCAAGATAGACCAAAAATGCTGAGTAATGCAGACCTGCACTCGACAGGTTCAAGAGGCACCCTAACACCTTACTTAGTGGGCAACCAGAGGGTCCAGACAGGACTTGCACCCCAGAAGGAGAAGGGTTTCCACTTAGCCGCGCAAGCCCTCCTGGTGGAAGGCCTATGCGTGGCTTAGGAGATGTGTGCGATGGTTTGGGAAACCTGAAACTTGCCCACTTCCATTTCCTGAGGCACTTGTACAGGGAGTCACCTCGGGGGAACTTCTGACAAGCTGCTGATCAGTGCAATCATATCTGCCAAGGCCAGTCTAGGACGATGAGAATCATCCTGCCTCCCGTGCCTGCAACTTGTGCAGCACCCTCTGAATTAAGGGAAGAGGAGGAAAACGTACAGGAAGCATCTTGTCTCCTGCAGTGAATACATCCTGACTGGAAACACCAGAGTCTGGTTTTCTGAAGCAGGATACAGGCAGTTTCATGCTGAAATAGGATGCAATAAGGAGCAGATCTGAACTGCCCCACTCGCCTAAAATGACTGCATGAAATCTGAACTGTGCAGAAAAGGTGGGAGGGCGCCCCACCCTGCTTGCTGATGTAATACATCACAGCTCTGTCGTCTGTCTGAAGCAGGATCACTTCATGGCAGAGGGCATCCTTCAGGACTTTATTTATAAGATAGCTCTCATCTCTAAGAAATTTATGAAAAGATGAGGTTCCTCCTGGATCTACACCTGAGTGTGGAGGTCTTCACAATAAGCTCCCCATGAGAGATTTTGTCCGAGGCTCCATCATTTTGAACAGAGGATTGTGGATGCATGATGGGAAACCACTGCTTGCTGAGGGGGGACGCCCTGAGTCCCTGCATCCCCTCAATTGAAAAGGGCCCGGAAGGGGACTTGTCCATGATGTAACGAGACATCTGAAGATGTAATTTCTTCTGTCCTCTGGAAAAAAAATGAAGCCCTGGAGGTATCCAGAAGGGCTCCTAAGAAGAGGAGCTACTGGGAAGATGAAAGTGGCACCATCCCTGAATTGGAAAACCCCCTGAAGAGAACAACTAAGAAGCAGTGGCAACTGCCTCCCGTGTCTCTTGCCGGATGTGCTAGCTAGGAGCCAAATGTCCATGAAGTGAATACTTAAACACAGAGGTTTTAGTGAACCCCTCCCTCAACAGGTACTTGTTTAACATTCCAAGGTCAGCAAATGGCACATGCCGCCTGTTAGCTTGGAACCAGAAGCAGTGGAAATAGGAAGGTGTGCTCTGTTCCACTGTAAAACAACTTCCACTGCCCAGTTCCCACAGAGGGCCCTGTGTCTCAGAAGCAAGAGAGTGTGACTGAAAGGCGGACAGACTGGGCTGCCGTCTGGGTGGAAGGTCTGGGGAAATCTGCGAAATTGGGAGAGTATTCCTCTCGGACAATCCTGATGACCCATATGTCCGCTGTAATGGACTGCTACTGACTGTAAAACTGAATTAGATGCTCCTCCTACCACCAAGAGGTGTCTCCCTCAGACAGCTGAGGTGGGACCTGGGCTGGATCCACAGAGGTTGGCACAAGGCACTTTGAGGCCCTGTGTCCTCTACTGGGTTGGATCCTGATAAAGGCACTTAGGCCTTTACCTTGAAAGGACTGCCTGTACGAGAATGTCGAAGGTCCTGTCCCACTGAGAGTCAGCCATATTGTTCTGAGTTGATCCCAAGAACTAAACCTGAGGGTCAAACAGATAAGCAGTGTCAAGAAGACATAAACCACCTGTTGCCAGCAGCAGCTGCCCTAGAGGCAGAGTCGCAGGTGTCCATAAAAGCTTTCAGCTGATTACTAGGCTACATACCCCTAGCAATGGAGCGTTAGATTCCGGGACGCTCTCAACCATTGCACTGAGTGTGTTCTACAGGATGTACTTGTACTGAGGAATGTAGGAAATCAAGATGTTGAAGTCTGCTTTGGTCCACAGATGAAGAGAGAAATCTTATGGTGGACCCCACATCTCTGAGGAAGAAGAATTGGAAAGAAGATCTTCCATCACACTTATACAGAAGGCTTGCATGCCAGCCCATAAAATGAGTCAATCGCTGTGTCTTCGACAAAGTAGACTAGGGAAAGACTCATTCAGATCCACTTCTACCCCAGAATACCTCCAAAAGGAAGGTCTAGACCAGGAACACTGGAGATGCCACCACCTGGATCAGCGAAGAGTTCAGCGCCATCTGCCAGACCCAGCACCAGATGTGGCACCAGAACTAGCACCAGACCTGGCACCAGGTGTGGCGCCAGACCTGGTGCCACATGCGGCATCAGACGTGGTGCCAGATGCAGTGCCAGACCTGGCACCAGATGCGGCACCAGACACAATGTGAGACCCAGCGCCAGATCTGGTGCTAGCACCACACCTGGTGCTGGCACCACACATGGCAATGGCACCAAACATGGTGCCGGCACCAAACATGATGACGGCACCACACACGATGCCAGAACCGCTGCTAGACCTGAAGAAAAGGGGGAGATTCTTCTCTCACCGAAAGGAGGAAGAAGAGCTCGAGGTCAAGCAGAGCCGGGTCCCAGAACCACTACTTTTGTGCTTCAGGTGGACTGCCCCCCCCCCCGAGCACTGGACTGCCTGTGGTTGGACCCCCCCTCCACAAAGGGTGGCAGACTGGACACAGCCCCACTGCCATCACAGCTTTCAAATGAAGTCTCCCTACCATCACCGCTACCATCTAAGGTCGACTCCGTTGATGGCAGGCTGAAAATTTCTTCTTCTTCATTATCTTCTTTTTTTTTTAAATAAGAAAAGAACACTAACAAGCATTTGTCAATGCCGAATGTTGCTTGCTTGTATGTGCTGTTTAGGTATTTGGAAGTGACAGTTTCATGCCTTCCTCCCAAGACATCCACTGTGTCTTTCCGTTCAGTATTCACAGAAGAGTGGGAAGGGCAAGGGCCACAGCAGTACAGCAGTTGCCAAGGGGGTGAAGAGGTGGACAAAAGAGTCCTGCAGGAGCTCACTAAATTGAAGGTAGACAAAGCGATGGAACCAGATGGCATACACCCCAAGGATATTAACAGAACTGCAAAGGGAGATAGCAGTACGTCTGGCAGCCATGTTCACTGAGTCATTCAACATGAGTGAATTGGAGGAGGGCACATGTGGTCCCTCTACACAAGTCCGGCAGCAGGGAGGAGGCAGGAAACAATAGGCCATTCAGCCTCACCTCAGTAGTGGGGAAGATCATGGAGACATTGCTTAAAGAAAGGATAGTGGGGCATCTAGATGCCATCGGAACCCAGGACCATAGACAAGATGGATTCACAGTGGGGACATCATGTCAGATAAATCTGGTTGCTTTATTTGACTGGGTGACAAAGGAAGTGAATCAGGGTGGGGCAGCGGACAACGCTTACTTTGATTTCAGCAAAGCCTTTGACACCATCCCATATAGGAGGCTGATAAACTAGCTGGGTAGGCTGGACATGGGGGAAAGGGTGGTAAACTGGGTTAGAAACTGGCTAACAGACAGGAGGCAGAGAGTGGTGGTAAATGGTATGCAGTCTAGGGAGAGAGGGGGCGACCAGTGGGGTGCTGCAGGGATCGGTCCTGGGGCCAGTTCTGTTCAATGTCTTCATTAGAAATATTGCAGAACATCTGAAGGGAATTTTTTCACCAAATTTTCAACATAGCCATTTTAAGACCTCTTTTCATGAACAGTGTCACTGTGATTTTCTTAATTTGTCCCGTACATTGATTTCGCACACCGACTGCGCCATTGTGCGCTACATGGGCGGAAACACGTTTTGGGTGAGATGTGAAAAATGACAGCTGTACTACTCATAAGAAGGTGTGGTAAAATGGCAATGTTGAAAATCTGGAGTGAAAATATTAAAAATTTGTGAACTTACGAAAAGCGTGAGGGAACTGCACAACGCACGCTCGTAAAATAGTCAATTTTTTGAATTTTTTCACCAAATTTTCAACATAGTCATTTTAAGACCTTTGCTCGTGAACAGTGTCACTGTGATTTTCTTAATTTATCCCGAACATTGATTTCGCACACCGACTGCGCCATTGTGCGCTACATGGACGGAAACACGTTTTGGGTGAGATGTGAAAAATAACAGCTGTACTGTTTATAAGAAGGTGTGGCCAAATGACAATGTTGGAAATCTGGAGTGAAAATATTGAAAATTCGCGAACTTACGAGCGTGCGTAGGAACTGCGCAACGCACGCTCGTAAATCAGTCATTTTTAGGAATTTTTTCACCAAATTTTCAACATAGCCATTTTAAGACCTCTGCTCATGAACAGTGTCACTGTGATTTTCTTAATTTGTCCCGTACATTGATTTCGCACACCGACTGCGCCATTCTGCGCTACATGGGCGGAAACACATTTTGGGTGAGATGTGAAAAATGACAGCTGTACTACTCATAAGAAGGTGTGGTAAAATGGCAATGTTGAAAATCTGGAGTGAAAATATTGAAATTTCGCGAACTTACGAGCCTGCGTAGGAACTGCGCATACCACGCTCGTAAAACAGTCATTTTTGATTTTGGCACCAAATTTTCAACATGGGGTTTTGGGACCCCTTCTTATGAATGATGTCACTGTCATGGCGGTATTCAGGCGAAGGGTGATTTCGCGGTCACTGCTTGATCACTGTGAAATCACCGCCGGGCCGAATAATGCCATGACAGTGACATAATTCATGAGAAGGGGTCCCAAACCTCATGTTGAAAATTTGGCAAAATTCCCAAAATGCCTGAGATATGCAAAAAGTTGAAACCCCCTATCTAGCCCATTATACAGCATACGGCATTTTCTCAGTTCGCGGTCAGCTTTGAAAAGTGCAGGCGTGTTCCTGGTCCACGAAGATCGTGGCGCGGAGTCAGAGGTAAGTATGGGGTGGGGGTGAGGGGAGGCTGGGTCGCGGTGGGTGGGTGCGGGTTGTGGGAGGTGGGGTTGGGAGGCGCGCGCGAGTCTGTTTCGTTTTACAGGTTTAAAAAAAAAGGCGTCGTGGGACGTTTGCCTGCCTTGGGTGGGCTTCAGCGTGGCACAAAGACATTCAGAGGCGTTCAGCCGACCGGGATTAGGCACCCCATTGGCCAAGGACGCTTCACCACGCTGGGGTGGGCTCCAGCGTGGCACCTACTGGGGGGGGCGCAGCTCAGCCAGCGAGGATTGGGCACCCCATCGGCTATACAGTGCGTGCGGAGTGCAGCACACCTGCGTGTGTCTGGGGAGATGCGTGGAGCAGCCGATATCTTATCGGTGCTCACTGAAGCGTAGCTTCCCGTGTCAACTAAATGCCACTGCATTTTAGAGCGTGTCATAGACAGCTCCAAAATGCATTGGCTTACAGGGGCCGCGCCTGCCAGCACACTGACTGAATTGGAGGAGGAGGTGACACACCTCCGAAATCTCCGATGATGGCACTATGTTTCTTGCACATGCGTGCAAGCAACATAAAAATGGTAAGTTAAACGAATACTGAACGTCTATAGCTGCTGTTGTATAGACAAAGACTTGACTCCTGGCAGGTGAGTGACATCATCATCTAAGTGCACTCGATGGCAGGAGAAAAGGAACTGAGGCAGTTGGAGGCTCAAGGCCAAGACAGCCTATATGGTGTGAACTAGTCTCACGGTGCCACACATGCGCAGTCCTATCCTGGCACCGGCCCTCCAGAAGATTTTTGGCTCCCGTGGGTCCTAGCACCTCTGGCGTAGTCCCATTAGTGTGAATGAGTGGAGGAGACTTTTAGTCCAGGAAGATCTGGTGCCACTTTATACAAGAGGGCATGTCACGTGTGCAGGGCCTACTCGCACCACCAACCCTCCAGAAAAGTTCTGGTTCCTGTGGGATCCCAGCACCTCTAGCTCAGATCCATTAGTGGGAATCTACGGAGAAGATCGACTCTTAGAAGATTTTTTCTTTTCTCTTGCGGTTTGTATATCTCAAGTTTTATAACAAAAAAAGAGATCTGTGTTAGCAATTTACATTTGTTGTTTTGATCCATACTGTATAAACAGATGACTATAAACTTTAATACTGAAAATGAAAGAAAGAAAGATACTTTACAGAAGAAATTGCAACTGCATTCGATGCGCAGACTGTGTTTTTTGCAGCCACACCGACTTTTGAGTTAGCCATTGGGGAACCCCTACAGAAGAGAAATAACAATGGTTGATTAATGAGGTAGCTAGTTCGATTAAAATACAACCTACTATATAGGTGTCCATTCAGTTCATATACTGTATATTGGTTCAGACTGTTGTCATCAAGAGACAAAGCTGCTCACCTATAAAGATCAGTTACAGTATTTACCATATCGAGATCTTCAAGAATGTCTTCTCCATAGAGTACCACTCTTTTAATTTAAAGCGGAAAGAAAAAATACTTACCATAGTAATGTTGTTTCTTCTTAAGGGATCTATCACTAGTACTCAAAAATTGTGGTTATTCTTCAGAAATAAGCAGCCCCAGAGATTGAAACTTTATGCTAATTATGTAAATGGAAATTACATAATCACCGCAACTACTAATCTTCCAGAAATATCTTCACCATTGATTCACATTAATGGATCTTAGACAGAGGCACGAGGACCCTGTGGTAGCCAGAACTCTTCAGGAAGGCTGGCGCCAAAGCAAGTGGCACATGAGCAGCACCATAAGACTGGCTAACACTGCATGACTTACCTTGGCACCAGTCCTCAACTGCCTAAGTACCTTTTTACAGCTGCAGGGCAGAGCTCTGCAGACGTTTTACTACCACAAAGAAAAATGGACCTCAGCAGATAGCTAATGAACGTCATTAAATTGGAGTTTTATAGCAATTCCGACGCTCTGCAGTCTGTTTATCACACTATTTTTTCTCTGTTAGTTAGTGTTTCCCAGTGAGGAATGAGATTTTCAATAACAGTACATGTATTTCAATCTTAATTTGTGCATAACAGGACTTGTGTGATAACATAGCAAGGGCAAGGGAGGGGACAATGGGCCAAGGGAAGTGGGGGAGGGCATTAACAGGGACAGGCAGTCCTGCAATGAAGGATGGACTAAGGTTGGGTCCACCAGGAGATGAGGGATGCAGGGCGGGGGGGGCAGAGAACACGCATGCCAAAGTGAAAAGGGGGGGAAGAAAAAACTACTCACCTCAGTAATGTTTCTTCTAATGGAGTCTAGCTATATTATGACATATCCAGTGAGTCCCAACCTTCGAACTGCTCCGGAGGTGAAAGAGTTAACTTTCCATGCCAGGCATGGAACCCTGAGCGCGAGCTCGGTTGAAAACTCTGTCTGTTGTTAATCAAACTCAAACTGTCAGATCTTTATGAGCAAAACTCACTAAGGTTCTGTGTGGAAGCCGTAAACCTACACTAGCCAACTGGCTACTAAATATAAGAACACATTTTTCTTGGTCCCAAAACAAAGGGTATCCAAGAAATTTAAAAAACATACACCCAAACACCCGAAAAAGGAGGGGTGAAAAAATAAGGTGGGCATCTACTAAGTGCCAACACTGCGCTGTCCACCCACATCCCAAAAGTAGAGGTTCTGAGAGGGGCAGGCGGGAGGTCATAATATAGCAAGACTCCATTAGAAGAAACAACATTACTAAGGTGAGTAATTTTTTCTTCAAACAACATGAAGTCTTGCTATATTATAACATATGCAATACACAGCAGTACCTCCATGGAGAAGGGACAGAACCTACTTTGGAAATAGGCTCTGAAGCACAGCTTGTGCAAACTGAGCATCACTCCTAGCCTGGATGTCCAGGGAATAATGCTTGGTAAAAGTGTGAACTGTTTTCCAGGTAGCTGCTTGACATATCTCTAAAATAGGGATGTCCCTGGCAGCAGCCAGAGGCGCAGCTGTACCTCTGGTAGAGTGAGCCCTCAGGCCTGAGGGAGGAACCTTACCCAGCTTTTCATAGCAAAATTGGATACAAGAGACAATCTACCTGGCAATGGATCTTTTAGTGGAACGTTTCCCTTTACCAACCTCACCATAAGTGAGGAACAGTTGGAGGGAGTCAAACCTGTGACCCTTGGTACGTTCAATGTAGTAACTAAGGGCTCTTTTGACATCTAAACTGTGCAATCTCCTCTCGCCAGAGGAGGAATGGTCAGTGAAGTACACAGGAAGAGACACAGATTGATTAAGGTGGAAGTCTGAAACCACCTTAGGCAAGAACTTTCGGTTAGTCCTGGGGACCACCTTATCTCTATGAAAGGAGATAAAATCAGGTTCCACTGACAATGCTTGTAATTCACTTATGCGCCTGGCAGAAGTGATGGCTACCAAAAACACAGTTTTCCAGGTCAAGTACTTAAGCTCTGCTGAAGACAAGGGCTCAAAAGGGGGCTGCATAAGCTGAGCAATGCAAATATTAAGATCCCAGGCAGGGGCAGGGTCCCTGAATGGAGGGTTGGTGTGAAGCAACCCCTTGAAAAACTTGGAGAATACAGGATGAGCCGAAAGAGAAGAGGGTTTACCTGCTGATAAGAAAGCAGACACAGCTGCCAGGTGCACTTTTAGGGTAGCTGGTCTCAGCCCCAAAGTATTCAAATGCACCATATAATCCAGGACTGTGGGTAAATCAGCAGATTCTGGGAAATATACTTGTGAGACACCAAATGGAAAATCTCTTCCATTTGGAATTATAAGCCCTGGTGGAAGGCTTCCTAGAAGCCTTCAATATATCCAATACACCTTGGGAGAGGTGTAGGTCAGCAAACTCTAACTTTTCAAGAGCCAGGCCTTGAGATTGAGAGATTTGAGATTCGGATACCAAACCCTCCCCTGAGCACAGGTTAACAGGTTGTGATTCCTGGGAAGACACAGGAGAAGGTGGACTGCTAAGGACATAAGAAGTGGGTACCAGGGCTGTCTGGCCCAATCTGGAGCAATCAGGATCATCTTGCAGGGTTGAGATCTGATTTTGACTAGCACCTTGAACAAAAGAGGGAAGGGGGGGAAAGCATAGAGAAACTTCCCTTCCCAACTGAGAATGAAGGCATCCAGAGGGACTGAGCCCCACACTGGAGGTCTGCAGCCAAAAAGGGGAAGTTGGTGATTGTCTGGGGCTGCAAAAAGATCTATCTGCGGAATGCCCCATCTGGCAAATACTACCTCCAATACTAGGGGATCCAGTGACCATTCGTGATGGCCCTGGCAAATCCTGCTGAGAGCATCTGCCAGGACATTGTCCTTGCCTGGGAGATGAACTGCTGTAAGGGAGGTGTTCAGGGAATACGTCAGAGACCACAACTTCATTGCTTCGATGCACAAGGCCGTAGACCGAGTGCCTCCTTGCTTGTTGATGTACCACATTGTAGTGGTGTTGTCTGTTCTGATCTGTACGACTTTGTTCTGAACAGAGGTGGAAAAAACTTGAAGTGCTAGAAAACTGCTCTGAGTTCCAACAGATTGATGTGGAGCAGAGATTCCTGAGGGACCACAATCCCTGGGTAGTGAGATCGCCCATGTGAGCTCCCCACCCCAAGAGGGATGCATCTGTAGTAAGGATTAAGGAGTGAGACTGAGGGGTGAAGGGGAACCCCTGTCTCAGATTGCTCTGGTCCTGCCACCACTGAAGGGCTTGGATCAGGGTTCGAGTCACTGGGATCAATTTGGTCAGAGGCACTCTCCTTTGACACCAAAAGGCTCTCAAATGGAACTGGATGTCCCTCATCTGAAATCTTGCTCCCTGCACAACTGCTGTAGAGGCAGCCATGTGCCCCAGGAGCTGCAGAAAATGCCTTGCTGATCGAGAGACCTGCAGGGTGAAGGAGGAGGCCAGAGAGACTAAGGTCCTTGCTCTTTCCAGAGAAAGGAAGGCTCTGGCCTCTTTTGTGTTCAGTTCTGCACCTATGAAGGTGAGAAGCTAGACAGGCTCTAGAACTGACTTTGGAAGATTGAGAACGAAACCTAGAGATGTGAGCAGTTGCTGGTTACCTGAAGGTGTAGTCTGACTTGTTCTGGAGACTGGCCTACTATGAGCCAGTCATCCAGGTAAGGAAAAATGGCAATCTTTTGCCTTCTTAAGTGGGCAACTGCTACTGCCAGGCATTTTGTGAATACCCTTGGGGCAGAGGTGAGGCCAAAGGGCATTGCTCTGAGCTGGTAATGGCCTGAGGCAGTTTGAATCTGAGGTACTTTCGATGGGAGCTTCTGATAAGAACATGGAAGTAGGCATCTTTGAGGTCCAGGGACGCTAGTCAATCCCCTGGCCTTAGAGAGGGTAAAATAATTCCCAGAGTCACCATTTTGAATTTTGGTTTTAAAAGGTGCTTGTTTAGATATCCGAGATCCAGGATGGGCCGCCATTCTCCTGTCTTTTTTGGGGTAAGGAAGTACTTGGGGTACAACCCTTTGCCCTGGTGTAGGGGAGAAACCCTTTCCACAGCTCTAAGAGCTAGGAGGGTAGAAAATTCTGTTTCCAGAGCAAGTGCCTCTGATGGATTTGCAGGTAGAAAGGACCTGGCTCTCATCTTTGGAAATTTTTTGAAGCTGAGAACCAGTCCCTGGCTTACTACTTCCAGGACCCACTTGTCTGATGTTAGAGACTTCCAGTCCTGGACAAAGTAAGCCAGCCTGCCCCCTACAGGTAGAGGAGAATCGGCCCTGGCTACCCCATCAGGGAGCCTGCTTGGCAGGGGCTTTGGGCTGAGGGGTGGAAGCAGGCTTGCTTGCACCCCGTCTGCCTCTCCCTCTAAAGAATCCCCTCTGGGTATAAGCAGAAGAGGAGGCCTGGACTTGGTAAAAAGGCCTATGAAAAGGCCTGCCCCTGCCCCTGGGTTGCTGCCTTTGAGGAGTGGCCTGTGCACTCCTATAGGTGGCCCTATATTCATCCATTTTCTTCATGTAATTCTCTGTCTGCTCCCCAAACAGAGAATTTCCCACAACAGGAAAATCCATGGCCTTGGACTGGGATCCTGTGACAGGGTAGTACATCTGAGCCAAGCCATTCTGTGAAGTGCCACAGATGTAGCCATGACCCGTGATGACACATCATTAGAGTCTACTGCAGCATGAAATTGTACCTTGGGATGCCTCAATACCATCCACAGCCACCTGTTCCAGCTCCCTGGCAAGCTGGTCAGGGGCCTGTCTTGCTAGAGCCAGCACAGTATCCCATCTGGATTTCTGGTACCTAGCAGCATAAGCCATATAATTTGCCTGTCTGAGTCCCAAAGATGCTGCCATGTACTGTTTCTTTGCCATGGCATCAACCTTCCTGGAGTCCTTTTCAGGGTGGTGTGAAGCTAGAGGAATATTTGCCTTGTCACAGGCTGCAGTCTGCACTACCCCCCCACATGGCTGCATTGCTGTGTGAGGAACTCCGTATCAGAGTCTGATAATGTATACCTCTTGTCCATCCTTTTATCCACAGGAGGTATAGTGTGAGGAGTTTTTAGAATTTTTACTTTCTGTTTCCGGAAAGATTTATGCAAGGAATAGACAGTCTCCTAGACTCTGGAATATCCAAACATAAAATGAGAAGGGGCCTCAGAAAGCCTGGGAGGAGAGACCCCTGACGGTCTGTCTGGAGAGATGTCCAGTTCAATGGGCACATCCAGACTTTCAAAATCACATTCACTCTCCTCATACTCCTCTTCCCCTTCCTCCGGTTCATAAAAATCCTCAAAACCATAATCTTGAACCGGTGGAACCGGCCGAACCGAGCGCTTCCCTGATGGTGTCGGTCCGGTCGGAACTGGAAAAGTGACTGGACAATTTGAATTGTTTAGCTAGTTCCTCAGCAGTTGGAGAGAACTTTGGCTCCACACTAGCTGACTTTCTAGTCCTTTTAGTTGGAACCGGCTCCTCAGAGCTGGTTCTTCGTTTGCCCGAGGAAGTATTGCCCTGGCCAGAGGGCACTCCCTCCGGTTCGGTTGGGACCGAACCGGGCTGGCCATCCGGGTCAGCGTACTTTTTTGGCCTCCCTTTCCCTGAGCCTACCAACTCTCTTTTCTATGGTTGCAGCAGGGAAATTTTTACAAATCTGGCAGTCTGCATTGAGGTGGTCAGCCCAGACAATACACACAGATGGTTGTGAGGTCAGCCTGTAAAGCTTCCCCACAAACACCACAGTGCTGAAACCAGTGGGCCGGTTTTCTTTTGGGTTTCTCAGACATAGTGCCAGCCTAACAAACTTGCCCGTTGTGGCAATCCGCCAAGCAAGACTCCTTAATCGGTTTCCCAACGTGTCACGGGTAATGGAATAAACCGTAATGAAATCCAGTTTTTTAGAACTGATAAGAACCGAGAACCGCGACTCTAAAAAGAACTAGAAGTTTTGAAACCTGATCGGTTCAAACCGAACCGAAAAGCGTTTACAAGTTCCACACAGAATAATACAAATGTAAGTCCATCTATTACTTACGATACCACAGACAGAGCTTGAACCGACTGGTTGCAGTTTAATTTCGGTCAAAAAACCGATAAAATAATACTTTAACCAACAAAATGAACCGAGCAGAAGGAGAAATCTCCGGAGCGACTGTTTAGTGAGGCAGAGTAAAGAATCTGGCAGTTTGAGTTTGATTAACAACAGACAGGGTTTTCAACCGAGCTCGCACTCAGGGTTCCATGCCTGGCATGGAAAGTTAACTCTTTCACCTCCGGAACAGTTCGAAGGTTGGGACTCACTGCATATGTCATAATATAGCAAGTCTTAATGTTGTTTGAACAGGTTTGATGTGCTGTTGACAGTGGAGAGGGAGGAGGAGAGGGAGGAAGAGATGCAGGGGGGCAGGTGAGGGCACAAGGGGGAAATGGGCGGTGGGAGGCTAAAGGGCTAAAGAGGTAGGGAAGAGCCATGAGGGAGAGGAGAGGGACATGGCAGCAGCAGGGCAGGGGTGTGGGGGAGAGAGGGGAGGGCAGCAAGCAGGAGGGGAAAAGGGGGAATGGATAGGGGTGGGGGCACTGGTAGCAATAGCAGAGATACTAGAGAAAGAGAATCCAGGCTTGGCTACACTGGAGGGAGGTGGAGCTTAAGTGGAGCAAGGGAAGAAGGGTGTGTGTTAGTGATGGGGGACTCTACACTTAAGGGGATCAGATGGGGCAGTAGAGAGGAATGGCTTAGTCACAGATGGGCGGAAGCCATACCGAGTCTAAGGGCAGATGGTGCAGAACGAACAACTCTAAGGTGTGTGAGGAGGGGAAGGAGGAGATCACACATAGTGGTACATGTGGGGAGCAATGACCTGGCATGGGAGATTGTGGAGGTGGTAAAGGAAAGGTTCGGGGAATTGGGGAAGCTGTGCAAGGAGGTAGGGGAGACAGTTGCCCTCTCTGAGGTGTTCCCAGTACCCTGTGCGAGCACAATGAAAAAGGAGAGGATTAAAGAATTCAACGTTTGGCTGGAGGAGTGGTGTAGATCAAAAGGGTACAGGTGGGTGGGGGGATGGGGACAGACCTGGGACAATAAGGAACTATATGCAGGGGATAGGCTGCACTTAAGTGGTGAGGGAAAGGGGGCATTAAAAGAGAAGCTACAGGGGTATATAACAACAAAAGTGAGTTTAAACTAGCTGCAGGGGAGGCAGGTGGACAGACAGTAGGCAGTGTACCCAGGGACCATGTGAGCCTACCCCCCAGACTAGTAAGAAAATACTAGGGAACTTAGTACAAAACAGCAAGGTGGGGAAGCGGATCTGGAAAAGAAGGAGAGGGCAGCAGGGTGGAGGGTGGTCTCTGTGAATGCAAGAAGCCTTGGCAACAAGACAGCAGAGCTACAGGTGCTCTTGGCTGTAGGGAGGGTGGACATCATGGCCATCACAAAAACGTGGGCCACAGAACACCGGGACTGGGATCTGACAATCCCAGGCTTCAGACTGTATAGAAAGGATTGTGGGGAAGGGGGGTGGTGGCTGTCTATGTGAGGGAGGGGATTAAATGTACAAGGGATGAAAGGGAAGAGAGGGAAATGGAGGCAATGTAGTTACAGTTCCTAGACTCCAGGGGAAGGAAGTTGAGGTCTGGGGTGGTGTGTAGGTCGCCATCCCAGACAGTGGATAGGGACAGGGAACTGGCAGATCAAATCAGCAGAGTATGTAGGAGGGGGAAGGTGGTCATTGTAGGGGATTTCAACCTGCTGGGGGTGGACTGGACCATGCTGATCACCTCCAGCGCTAGGAAGAGTGTCCTCCTGGATGCATTTCAGTAGGGGTTCCTGACACAGCTGGTTGCTGAACCCACTACCCAAGTCCCTAATCCTGGAGGAACTTAACTCCCACTTTGCCACAGCTGGATTAGCTTTTGACTCGTCACCTTACGCTGGTGCTGCGGTGAGCCAGCATAAACCTCCCCCTACATCTAGTCCTGCACCCAGCCCCTTCCAACTGCGTGAGATAACTTATAAAGAAGTAGAAGATTCTCTTCTTAACTTAGACACCAAAAAAAACGCAGGGGACGATGGCCTGGAACCCTTTTTCCTAAGGTCAGGCTACACCCATCTCACTGCCCCAATTCTCCACATCTTCAATCTTTCCATTACATCTGCTACTATGCCATCCTCCAAATCAGCACATATCCTCCCCTATTTAAATCTGGTGACCCATGCGATGTAAACAACTATAGGCCTATCTCCATATTGCCTATCCTTTCTAAAGTTCTCGAAAACTGATCCATATTCAGTTAAAATCTCACTTGAAACCTTCTCTCTCATTAACCCAGCTCAATCTGGCTTCCGGGCTAATCATAGCACAATCACTGCACTAGCAAAAGTAACCAATGATTGGATCTCTTCTATAGATGCTAAGAAGGTAACTGGTGCAGTCTTTTTGGACCTCAGCAAAGCTTTTGATACCGTTGATCACAAACTATTAGTCAATTGCCTTGCAAAGTTGGGTGCCACATACCATACCACCCAGTGGTTCTCTAGCTACCTAACTGGAAGATTCCAAAAAGTAAAGGCGGAAGGCTTTTTTTCTGCTGCCTTGCCAGTTGCAAGAGGAGTCCCCCAAGGATCCATCTTAGGCCCTATCTTGTTTTCTTTGTACATTAATGACTTAGATGCTAACATATCTACGTCCAATCTGCACTTTTTGCAGATGATACTGTGTTGTATACTCTGGCTCATCGTTATCTGAAGTCAAGGGAGTGCTTCAAGTGGACTTCGCATAACTTGGAGCATAATCTAATAAAGGCAAAGCTTCGCTCAATGCTAAGAAGACTAAAGCGATGATATTCTCTCAGCAGTGCTGTCACAGGCCCCCAATACCCTTGCCCAAGACTTCATTGTCACCACAAACGAGCCTCTGGAAGTTGTAACCAAATTTAAATATCTGGGTATCTGGATCAACAATAAATTATCTTTCAATGACCACGTCGAAGATGTCTCTAGAAGGTTAAAAGCAAGGTTAGGTTTCTTCTACAGAAATAGGCCCCTTTTCCCCTTGAAACAAGCTTGTACAGGCCACTTTCTCCCCTACTCGACTATGGCGAGTAATCTATTCCTCCACCACTCTTGCAAATCTAAGTAAACTGGACATCCTTTATCACCGTGCGTTACGGTTCATTACCAACTCCCCTTACCGTTCGCACCACTGTGACTTATATGCAGCTGTTGGTTGGACATCCCTTACTACTAGACGCCTGCTCCATGCTGGGCTATGGACTCTTAAACTGCTCCTGCAGAAATTGCCAAGCTATCTCTCTTCCCTTATTAGTATCTCACATAGTGCATACTCGCTAAGAAAATCTGACTTTATTATGCTTGACATACCAAGGACGCGGACCTCCTTTGGTAAACGTGCTATTGCATATGCCCTTCCCTCCATTTGGAACCAATTACAAACGCATTCTGAAACTAACTAGCACAGTTTCAATAAACTTACAAATCGCTAAGTTCAGCCAAAATAAAAGACACCTGTAACTGTCATTAAGTCTCTTCCTTCCCCATGTGTCCCATATTTATCCACTGGTAAGGTATAATTGATTTGTCATATTAACTGCTTTCCCTTCCCCTTCTACTCCTGGCTTTATCTATGCTTACGCTCCACTGCTACTCTATCAAATCACTCCTCCCCCCCATATCAGTTGTAGTCTGTTGTTTGTTCTAGCTGCCAAAATATACGTATTGCACACACCAGTTATCATGTTTCATTTATCAGTATGCAACCCAAGTCACTTCCTGTCTCATATCAATGTTTACCACCTGCGGTCACCCTATGTGGTACCCTTGTATGTATATCCAGCCTGTATCATGTAACGTGCATTTCATGTATATACTGTTATTACCTATCTGTATTTGTACTTTAAGTGTTTATGTCACAGGACCTCCTTGTGAATGAGCTTGCTCAATGGAGTTTTCCTGCAATAAACTTGAACTTGAACTAGACTAGGGAACACGCTGGACCTGGTACTATCTAACAGAGAGGCAGTGAGGGACATAAAAGTGGAGGATCCATTGGCTGACAGTGATCATTAAACAGTGTGGTTTAATATCACAATGAGCAGGGAGCTGAAGGGATCAGCAACAAAGGTGGTAGATTTCAGGAAGGCGGACTTCGTGAGAATGAGGGAACTGCTGAAGGGGAGACTCGAAGGAATAAAATGGGGGATGGAGACAATGCAGAAATGGGACATAATAAAGCAAGGAATCATGGAGGCGACAGAAATGTGCACCAGGCTACAGAGTAAGAAGAGTAGGGTAAAGAGCCGACATTGGCTGAACAGTGAGGTGATAGAGGGGGTGAGGGCAAGAAGAGCGGTGTACCTGAAGACAGAAGGACAGAAAAGAAGAAGGAGGAGGAGGAAGACAGGGAGGAGTACTGTACAGCAAATGGTCTAAGGAGATGAACAAGAGGGTAAGAGGCACAAAAGATACTAGGGAACTCAGATTAGTGCAGGGAATAAAAGGAGGGGAGAAAGACTTTTTTAGGTATGTCAGGGAGAAAAGGAAGTGCAGGGACAGTACAGTGAGAATAAAAAGGGGGGAGGAATGGGTGGAACAAGCAGAAGCACTGAATGAGTACTTCTGCTCAGTGTTTACAAGAGAGGTGGGAAGTCCTTTACCACCCTGGTTGGGAAGATGGGGCATGGGGGGAGTGAGGTAACAAACGGCAGGACAGAAGGTAGCAGAGTTTTGGAGGGGCTGAGGGCGCCGAAGGTGAACAAAGCACCGGGGCCAGATGGTATCCACTCCAGGGTGCTGCAGGAGATGGCAGAGGTTCTAGGTGAACCACTGGCAGACTTGTTCAGCACCTCCCTGGAAAAGGTGCCACAAGACTGGACGATGGCCATGTAGTTCTGTTACATAAAAGTGGACCAAGGGATGAGCCAGGGAACTATAGGCCAGTCAGTCTGACGTCCATGGTGGGGAAGCTAATGGAGATGATATTAAAAGGAAGGCTGGTTGCATTTCTGGAAGAAAATGACCTACAGGATAGGAGGCAGCACGGGTTCTTTTCGGGAAGATCCTGCCAAACCAATCTTATACAGTAGTATGACTGGGTGACTAAGGAGTTGGAAGGGGGGCATGCTCTGGATGTGCTGTACTTGGATGTCAGCAAGGCCCTCGATTCATTGTCCCATGGGCAACTAGGGGTGAAGTTGTCCAGGGTGGGAGTAGGGACGAAAATGGCATGTAGGATATCAAACTGGTTACAGAGTAGGCTACAAAGGGTAGTGGAGGGGAGTCTCAGAGCCCAGAGCTGTGACAAGTGGAGTGCCGCAGGGCTTGGTGCTGGGCCCGGCGCTGTTCGGGCTATTCATCTCGGACATTGTGCAGGGGTTGGTGAGCAGGATTAGCCCATTCACTGATGACACAAAAATGGGGGCAGTAGTAGACGATGAGGGGGGATGGATGCAACTACAGAAGGACTTGACCAAGCTGGAGGAATGGTCAGGGAAGTGGCAGCTGGAGTTCAATGCGAAAAAATGCAAGGTGTTGAATTTTGGGGCTAGAAACCCAAGGAGGGATTTCTGGCTAGGGGGATAAAGCTGGGGACCACTGAGGAGGAAAAGGACCTAGGGGTTTTGATAACAGTGAGCATGAACAATACTGCCAAATGCAGGAGAGCAGAGGTGAAAGCAAACAAGATGCTAGGGTGTGTAGCACAGGGATTCACGTCCAGGCACAGGGAGGCAATCTTGCCCCTCTACAAGTCGCTGGTCATGCCGTACTTGGAATGCTATGTGCAGTTCTGGAGGCTGTACCTGAGGTGGGATGTCAAGCTGCTGGGGCGAGTGAACAGGAGGGTGACAAGGATGATTCAGGGGATGGAGGGAATGGACTATGAAATGAGGCTAAGGGAGCTGAATATGTATGCACTGGGGGGGGCATGATCAAAACCTTCAAGTACCTGAAGGGTATCAACAAGGGGGGTGGCGGCAGTGCTGAAACTAAGGAGTGGGAGGGAAACTAGGGGGCACGGCCTAAGAATAGAGGGAGGGAGATTAAGAAGGGAAATGCGGAGGCATTACTTCAGAGAGAGAGTAGTTGCGAAGCGGAATGCACTGCCAGAAGGGGTGATATCGAGCAAAAATTTGGTTGGCTTTAAGAACACATGGGACAGAATGCAGGTGTGAGTGAGGGTTGGCGAGGAAGTCAACGAAGGGAAGGCAAGGGGGACAGGTGGAGGGGCAGCTGCCTGGTAGGGATCTAGCTGCACAATCAAGCAGACTTTGATAGACCAGTACATCTGTTCAGCTGGCACCTTTGTATGTTCATACATAGATGGCACAGAAAGGGTACAGAGAAGGGCCACTAAGATGGTACATGGGCTAAGTGGGGAAGCCATATGAGGAGAGGTTGAGAGTGTTGGATTTGTACCCGCTCGAGACCAGAAGGGAGCGGGGGGAGATGACAGAAAATTTAAATACGTGAAGGGGATCAATAAAGTAGGGGGAAAGACCTATTCTCAAGGAAGGTAGATGCAAGAACTACAGGGCATGGACTGAGGGTAGAGGAGGTAGGTTTAAGGGAAATATTAGGGGGGCATTACTTCACTGAGAGGGTGGTGGTGCCCTGGAACAGTCTGCCAAAAGAGATGGTGGAGGCTGGAACAGTGGAGGGATTCAAGCGGAAATGGGACAAACACAAGAGATTGTCAAGGGGAGGGAAGGTGGAAACTACATGGGGGGGCAAGTAAAGAGGGAGGCAAGGGGCAGACTCAATGGGCCAAGAAGGTTCTTTTCTGCCGACATATCTATGAACATGGTTACTAGTTTCAGCTTGTTTTTATGGCTGAAAAAAAAAAAAAATACAAGTATACTGAAGTTTCCCTTATTGAAGCTCTGAAGCTCGTAGTGTCTCATTCAGCAGATTACAGTGTCAAATTACAGACAGTCCAGCTACAGCTCTGCATGCCCTCCTGCTTTTACAGCTGCTTGAGAGAGGTTTTCAACTTAGAACTCAGCCCCTGTAATTCAAAACCAAGACTCTCAAGTACTGTGGAGGAATGCTGTGTATTTTTTAAATTTGCCGTGCACGCATGTGCAGCAAAGTACAGTTACGTAAGAACTTACCGTAACAGTAGATCTTCGAGAGAGGCTCTTGCAGTAGGTGATTACATATAGGACTGACGCCGGCAGGCGGCAGGACCCCATGAAAAAATTTCTAGCTAGCAGTCCCTGGTGAGGGACCACCCCCATGGGAGGTGACCGGCGTCAGGAGACGTCGGTATAAAGGGGCAGTCCCGGACGCCCGCCTTCCAGCTCTTTCCCGTCACAGGCCGAAAGAGGCCAGACGAGAGAGGAGCAGATATTTCTCTATATGGAAAAGGAGCTGAAAAAGCCTAGGGGGATGGAGGGCGGGAAGGTGTACCTGCAGAAACTCTCGAAGATCTACTGTTACGGTAAGTTCTTACGTAACTGTACTATCTTACTTCGAGAGGGCTCTTGCAGTAGGTAATTACATATAGGACTGAATCCCAAGCAGTCTGGAATAAAGAAAAGGCACCAGGAGGAGGAAACTACTCCAAGAAGTACCTCTAGCCGTGCAAGCCTCAAGACAGGTGGCCTTGCAAAACAGCTAGCCCGAAGCCTGATCTACCGCGAGAGGCAATATCCAAACTGTAGTGTTTTGTAAAGGTATGGACGGAAGTCCAGGTGGCGGCAGCGCATATGTCTTCCGCAGACACATTCTTGAAACAAGCTGCAGAGGCAGCTACTCCTCTTGTGCAGGGGCCTCTGACTTGACCCGGGAGGGTCTTGTGGTACTTGTCATAACAGAAAGTGATGCAATGAGCCAACCACTTAGACAGGCATTGCTTGGAAACTGCATTGCCTTCCCTTTTGTGATCAGTCTTTCTGAGATCCTTCGTCCTGTTGGTGTAGTATCTCAGAATCCGGTGAACATCCATAGTATGGAGTAAATATTCCCCTTGGTTAGAGTACTGCGTAAAAAAGCCAGGTAGCTCTATGGACTGATTTAAGGTAGACTCTGCTACTTCTTTAGGTAGAAACTTAGGATTCATGTGAAGAGCAACTCATTCCTTGTGAAAAATCAAGTTGGGGATTTTACACATCAGGGCCTGGAGCTCGGAGATTCTTCGAGCCGAGGTAATGGCCATCAAGAAGAGCGTCTTCCACGAAAGAAACTTCAAATCTGCAGAAGCTGCAGGTTCGAAGGGAGGAAGGGTAAGTTTCTCGAGAACAAAATTCAAGTCCCAAGGGGGAGCAGGAGTACAGATGGGGGGCCTCAGATGGAGGACCCCTCTGAGAAAGGTCTTAGAGACCTCCAGTTGAGCAAAAGCTTTGTCTGCGAAGGGAACATGATAGGCCGAGATGGCCGCCATGTGAACATTCAAAGAGGACTGACTGAGACCCAGGTCGAACAGATGATGTAAATACTCCAACAGAAGCCCCGGTGAACAGGAGAAAAGTTCCACGTTCTTGGAGGTGGCCCAAATAGTGAATCTTTTCCACTAAATGGCATAAGTGGATCTGGTGGAGGGTTTTCTGGCCTCCACTACAATCTCTGCCACTTTGGGAAACACACCAAAATGGGATTGGGCTAGGTCTGCAGGAGCCATGCATGCAGTTGAAGGGATTTGAGGCCTGGATGGACCAAGGTCCCCTGATCCTGGGTCAACAAACCTCGAGATAGAGGAAGAGGAAGAGGAGGATCCTCTGAATATTGTTGTAGAAGAGAGAACCAGATTTGCCTGGGCCAGAAACGAGTGATCAGAATCATTCTCGCTCCTTCTGAAGCAAGTTTCTGCAAGACTCGTGGGATAAAATCGGTCTGAGATCTCCCATCTTCTTTGGGACCAGGAAGAAAAGTGAATAGTAACCCGTCCCCTGAAGATGAAGGGGGACCGGCTCTATCGCTTGCTTCAGCAGAAGAGCCGCGATTTCCTCCTGGATCAAAGGAAGGTGTTCCCGTGAATATGACGACTTCAGAGGGGGGTGGCGGGGAGGTTTCTGAAGAAACTCTATGGCGTGTCCTTGTGCTATGAGCTGGAGCACCCAAGAACCCGTGGTTATCCTCTCCCATCCCGGAAGGTGGAGAGAAAATCTCCCTCCTACCGGTTCCTCTGGGGAGTCCGGAGGCAGTGGGAGAGGAAAGGAGCCAGGCGCAGGCAGCCACAGCTGAGCACCTGCTGCTTTTCTGGGCGGGGAGGCGTAGGCAGCCGCGGGGCCCGACGTTTGTGGCCCGCCTTCACTGGGTTCTCGCCACAATTCCGCTCTTGAAAGGACGCGCTGCTGCTGATGGGGATGGTACATGGAATCAGCTGATTTCAGAGCCGTCCCCTTCTCCTGCAAATCAGTAATGATGTCCTTGACACCACCCCCGAAAAGCACCAACCCCCAGGAAGGTGCTTTCTGGATAGCAGATTGCACCTCCGGGACCAGACCTGACATGCGGAGCCAAGCATGATGCCATAGGCCTACGGCAAAAGCTGAGCTCCGCCCATCAGTGTCCACTGCGTCGTATGTCGCACGAAGCATGTGGCGATTGGCCGAATGAGCAGAGCGGACGTGATCAGCCAACTCCTGTTTGACTTGGGAGTCAAGCAAGGAGTCCAGCTTGGATTCCACCTGAGTAAGGATGGCCTTCTGGTAGTCCCCCATGTGGCCGACGTAGTTCAGGGCCCTAATCCCCAGTGTGGAGGAAGCGTAAATCTTTGTCCTGTACTGGTCCAGAAGACGAGATTCCTTATCAGGAGGTGACGAGCTAAGATGCTTTGTGTTCGCCGACCGCCGTGAGCGGCGCTAATCACGACTGACTCAGCATGAGTGTGAGAATCTAGGAAATCAACACCCTCTGGAGCCTGATATAGCCTGTTCGACTTCCTGGGAAGTGGGGCTAAGGCCGATGGTTGTTTCCATATCATGGTGACAAGGTCGGCGTGAGGCTCTATCCAGGGTGGCATTAGTGTAGGAGCTGTCACGGGCAGATCCAGATGTTCAGCGAGTTTCAGATGCTGAGGATCTGGTTCCAAAGAGCGCCACTGATGGACTTCTTGGATTTTTCTAAGCAACTCCGTAAAAGAAGGACCCTCCAGAGGAGACTTCGGAGGAGTCCTCGGCCGGGGCTTCAACGGAGAGCGAGGCTCGTCGTCTCTCTCAGAGCAGCCGTCGGAAGAGTCCAAGAGTGAAGAGAAGGAAGCAGATGAGTAAGACTCCCTTTTCCGTCCCAGGGGATGTACGGGTCCCTTGGGTAGTCCCCGGGGACGTGTGTCCTGCCCCTCTCTGGATCCAGATGGAAGAACCCTGGAGTCCAGAGGTGGTGCGGGAGTGTGCCGCCTGGGTCGTACAGGAACCTGGGATGGCACTGTCGCCGGAAGGCGACTCTCGACCTCTTTGGTGAATTGAGCCTTGGCCTCAGCCCACCAGGAGGTCAGAGTCTCCTGCAGATCCACCCAGCAACCACGAGGACGGTGGAGGAGGAGGAGGAGGAGGCGGGGGATAAGAATATGGGCTATATCCATATGGAGCATATCCAAAACCTGGCTGCGGGTAACCCGGCGTCAGGTATTGAGATGTCAAGAACTGCGGAGTCGGGAAGCCCGGCGCCGGGTACTGTGGCATCGGATATGGTGTTCCCGGGTACACCGGTGTCGAATGAGACGGCGGGTACCTGGAAGCTGGGGGGGGCTGCCTGCACAGACGGCCCGGCTGGGAACCTCGCGTGCGGGTCCATAGCGGAGAGCCTGGAGGGAAGGACCGATGGGAGCAGGAACTCTCCCTGAGTCGGTGAGGCCGACGTCAGGGCCGACGGCGGAGGCCCTGATGCTGGAGGGGCCGGCGTCGGAGCCAGCGTCCGGGGAGCTGACATCAGGTCCGTTGCTCCAGATGGAGGAGGGACTAACGGAGGCAAAAAATCCCCAGCTGCACTCGGGGACGGGGAAAAGTCCCCGGGTCAGGATGGGGGACTCTGCTTCCCCAGATGGCAGCGAAGGCTGCGGTGAACCAAGAACATCTTGACGACGGTGGGGGCTCACCAATAGTGGGTTCCCTCATCGGCCAGGGCGTCAGGGACGAGCCGATGTGAGTAGAGGCGAAGCTCTCAGCTGGTGCCAGAGGAGCTGACGTCCGACTTATGAGAGCTTCACTGGAGGCAGGTCGAGGAAGGGTCGGCCTGGTCTGGTGGGGAATAAGCCGTGCTTTTGCCCGAAGGTCGGACGTCTTACCAGCCCTCTCCGGGCAGATGTCAGAGGAGCCGAGGCGTGACTTGCGAGATCGCCACGATGGTAGACCGCATGAGCCCGCGGCTGAACCAGGGCGAGGCCTCCAACTGCCTAGAGGCACCTGCTAGGCCTGAGCACAAACCAGACGGGCAGGCCGACGCCGTCTCAGAAACCTCCGAGGAGCGATCCCCCAGAGGGGATGTTACCTGTATGCCCGCGACTCCTGAGGGAGACGTGGTGGAGGAGCCTTTGTCCCGGTGCCTCTCCTTGTCCTTCTTCTTTCGATGGCCTTCGGGGGAAGTGGACGCCTGCTTTAGCTTTTTAAGCTCCTTCTCCATAGAGCTCATTTTCTTTTTAAGAATATGGGCCTCCAGGGATTGCTGCCGTCTTTTTCGGGTGGTCATAAAGCTAAGGCAATGCTGGCACTTCTACTTGATGATCCGGGCCTAGGCAGAACAGGCACAGGGAGTTGCCGTCCTTGTGCAGTAGTTGGGAGCCGCATGAATCGTACTTGTTCTTGTGCTTGGAGGGTGTAGGGGACGACATACACCGACGTTAGTACTGACGTCGAAAAAATAAGATTTTTCGGTAAAAAAAACGACGAAGGTAGGGCTGACGAAGCATGAACTTTTCCACGAGGCGCTGCACGAGCTAACAGCGGGAAGAGCTGGAAGGCAGGCATCCAGGACCGCCCCTTTACACCGATGTCTCCTGATGCTGGTCACCTGGCGTGGGGGAGGTCCCTCGCCAAGGACTGCTAGCTAGAAATTTTTCCGTGAGGTCCTGCCACCTGCCGGCGTCAGTCCTATATGTAATTACCTACTGCAAGAGCCCTCTCGAAGTAAGATACTTATTTATTTATTTATTTATTTATATTTATTTATTTACGAGTTTAAATGAGTTGCTTTTGAAGGGAGTGGCACCGTCTGTCTAATGCAAAGTGGTCTGCAAGGGGCACAACCGTGACACACCAATCATCAGGCAGGCTGATCATGACAGTTGTTTGTTTGCCTGAAAGAGTCTGTCCTTGAAAAGAAAAAGCTGCACCAATCACGTGGGGGCCTTTTCCTTTCATCTGCAGGACACTGTCCAGCAAACGGCTATTGGCCTTCAGCCTGGCTGACGTACTCCCCTCCTCCCCGAGCTGATAACAATTTCCCTTTGTCTTGTGCTCCTCTGTCCTGTCCCCATCTAACTTGCACCAATCCCCGCCCCAGCAATCTAACTCATTCCCCTGCAACCCTACATCTAAGCTGCCCCTCTGCCCCCCCCACTGCTTAGCCAGAAAGGCGGACTTGCATCTAGGAGAGGACACTCATGCAGTATTCAATGGAGAAACATGACTGAGGTGCAGGAACTCTCATCACAATTTTCCAGAGAGCCGGCGGAAGCAAGCTCCACTGGGCTCTTGACCCCCACGCCCCCTGCTTTGCTCCAGGTTCTCTCACTCTCCAACAGCCTCTGGATGATCGAGTCAATTGTCACCTTTTCGGGCCCCGCCATCCGGTGCTAACACTTCGGTTCTGCTTGGGAAGGAGGGGGGTGATGATTGGGTTCTGGGGAGGTTCAGTTCGGGCCCTGCAGGTTCGGGTCCTGTGGGTGTGCAGTTCGGGCTCTGCAGCTGTGTGGCTCATTGCCCTGAACCTCCATTGCTAGTGCTGTGCAAGCACTTAGTGGTCTGTAAACACAGTACTACTTCAAGCCTTTCCATTCCACAGGCAGAGCATGGCATAGAGACAGAATGGCCCTGCTTAGGAGCCTGCAGGCAGCAAAACTGATTAGCAGGAGAAGACAGTGCAAACAAAAACTTACATCTCCCGGTCATATCAGTTGGAGGTTTTAGGTGCCCTGCGGGTTCCGCAGCTTCGCGGTTTGGTTTGGGAATGGTCCCGCACAGGGTTGCAAGCTGCCAAAACTTTCTTAAAACCTATCTGGGAGGCATGTAGAACTGCAATACCAACGGCCAGTTTTCGGTGATTAGACAAATATTGCTCCAAAGCAGTGCCTGAAGGTGAACTAGCACTGTGTGCAGGTAAGCCATAGAATATATTTCCTGGACCCACAGTAGAGGATTACCTATATTAGCAAAATACATCACTTTGGGATAAAGCATTAGTGATGTAATGCTGTTCTGCCTATAATGTTCGGCCTCTGGGCAAAGCAACTTATTCAATCTTTGCTTTGTTTAGAAAGGCAGCAGAGAGCAAAATAATATGACTGGCTTGCCACCAGGACCATGTCCTTGGTTATTAAGACAGAGACAATCATTGGCCTTCGTGGTATTCAATGCCAGGGTCATGCCTCTTCCATAGATTTATAAAGACTCTGAAAACATCTCCTACCTTACCTAAAGGGTGGAGTACTCATTGTTTAAATTAGTACCCTGCAATTAGTTCAGTCGGTGAAACAAAAATGTAGAGATAGTCAAAGAATCTCTGGCAGGTCATGGAAAAGATGACAGCTTGAGACGTTATCTCTACTCACTCGATAAGATCCCGCTAAGTTAAGATGTACTAAACACAGTGGTCATCCAAAAAAGTAATCGGTATTCATTTCCTTGTACCATCTGTTTCATTTTACAATTTATTTGGTGTAATTCAGTGGGCAGATTGTTTTTTATTTACAAAAAAGGAAAAGTTGCTCACCATAGTTTGAAATGCCAACTCAGTTGGGGCTAAAACAATCAGTGGTGAGTGGCAGCAGCAGCAGAGAAGGAGGCACAAGTAATAAATAACACGGGTACTAATCATGAAGCTGAATTTACAACCATCAAAAAGTTATCCAGCCAGCCCAGTGGCGCAGAGGGCTGAGGCGCTGGCGCCTTACCTCACACCACACCGGTGACCTGGGTTCAGGAACAGACTCAGGTCGCTGAGGGCTGGCAGAGGAAGGAGAGGATTTAGCGTCCGGATGACAGCGGCCCCGCCTCCCTGCGTCTCTCAGCTGAGAAACCTCCAGGCTGCATTTCCATGTCCCGGTGATGATGCAAGGGAGCGCGCCGTGCGCTCCAGTCTCTCCTCCCGATGGCCCGGATGGGATATGGGAGAGCCCCACGGCGAAGGGATACGTCCGATACAATCGGGCATCGGAGCAGCTGGCTGGTGGATAGGTCTGAGGAGGCAGTGGTAGGACTTGGCTGCCCGAAGGAGAGGATGACAGCAGGCACGGAAGAGGTATAAAGGAATAATGCAAAAAAAGAAAAAGTTATCCAACTTACATTTTGAAATGCCAGTCCTTAAAAATAACAATGGGCAGAATGAACAGTAAACTGTCTCACACTATAGATATAGCAGAAGAGACTAAGGGCAGAATTGTAAGGCATGAGGATACGATATTTATCTTGAAGAAGCTGTCTCCAATTATTCAGAAAAAATGTTACATTATTTAAAAAAAACAAATGACGATCTAGAAAATGGGGTGCAGGAATAATATTCTTGTGTTGGTGGCCCCTGAAGGAGCAGAAAGGGGAGCAGGATACAAAATCTGCACGCTTTGTACCTGATTTACTAGGTTTTAGTGGCCCTGGCCTCTTGAAATAGAGTGCACACATCCCTGTCCTCCAAACCCAAAGAGGGAAGTAAGCCCTAGATCTATTATTGCATGTATTTTATGCTATTCTGTGAAAGAGGATGTACTCAGAATGGCAAGGTACAGGCGATCACTACTGTGGCAAAGGTGAACAATTCATATATTCCAAGACTATGCTCCTGAAATTGAAGATAAGCACAGTTCACAGGAATCAGACACTGTTTACAAAGGCAAGGTGTAGAATATCAGATTCAATACCCTGCAATACTACAAATCAAAGGAACAATAAATTCTACAACTTTGAAAATGCAGCGAAAGCCTGATAATTTATACACAGATTCAGTCAGAATCTGCACGTGCCCTCCAGTGCAGGATCCAGGTGCCATTGAGGGATACTACAATCCCCATAAACATACTGTACAAATGTTGCAAAAAGAAAAAGTACAGTTACATAGGAACTTACCGTAACAGTAGATCTTCGAGAGAGGTTCCTTCAGTAGGTCATCACATATAGTACTGGCGCCACCTGGAGTCGGGCCGCACAGCAGACTTTTCTAGCAATCCCTGATGGGGGACCACCCACCCGGCATCACGTGACCGACGTCAGCGTGACTGTATATAGTGGGCGGTCCCCATGCCTGCCCTCCAGTTCTCCCGCCGGAGCCAGGAAGAGGCCATACAGCAGGAGCGAACAAGAATTTGGAGTCCCTGTAAAACATAAATGAGGGGAAGGAGGGAGGAAAAAATATGACCTACTGAAGGAACCTCTCGAAGTAAGATCTACTGTTATGGTAAGTTCCTACATAACTGTACCATCTTACTTCGAGAGGGTTCCTTCAGTAGGTCATCACATATAGGACAGAGTCCCAAGCAGTCCCTCCAGAGAGAGAGAGACCGAGAGAAACTAGGGAGGCGAAAACTAGCTCCAGCAGAACAACTGAAGTCCAGCATGGACCCAGCATAGGACAAAAGGCCTTGCAGGATGGCTACTCCAAAGTCGGCCCTCCACCTAGAAGCAATGTCCAGACTGTAGTGTTTGGTAAAGGTGTGGACAGAACTCCAAGTAGCGGCAGCACAAATGTCCACTGCAGAAACATTCCAAAGGAAGGCCGCTGAGGCAGCCATGCCCCTAGTAGAATGACCTCTTATGGAACCCGGAAGAGGTTTGTCATACTTTTGGTAACAGTACCGAATGCAGTTTCCTAACCATTTGGAAAGGACCTGCTTAGAAACCGGTTTGCCCCTCGACCTAGGGGCAAAGGAGATGAATAGCTGATCACAAGAGCGGAACTCTTTAGTCCAGTGAGTATAGCACTGGGTGATCTGACGGACATCCATCGTGTGAAGGAGTGCCTCACCCTTGTTGGAAGGGGACGGGTAGTAAACTGGAAGCTCTACTGATTGGTTCAGTGTGGATTCTGACACCACTTTGGGAAGGAACCTTGGGTACGTCCTAAGGACTGCCCAGTCCCTATGGAAAATCAAGTAGGGCTCCTTGCAGACTAGAGCGTGACGCTCCAAAATCCTTCTGGGTGAGGTGATAGCCACCAGAAAAAGCGTCTTCCAGGAAAGGAAGTGCAGATCACAGCTCATAGCTAGTTCAAAAGGAGGGAGGATGAAGCTTTTCCAGGACGAAGTTCAAGTCCCAAGGTGGAGTTGGGCTGCGGATGTGGGTTTCAGATGGAGGATGCCTTTCAAAATGGTCTCTGAGACCTCCAACTGAGCCACGGGTTTACCATCCACTAGCTCGTGGTACATGGAAATGGCCGAGATATGGACCTTCAACGAAGAATAGGACAGACCGGAGTCTGATAAATGAAGGTGGTATTCAATGACTTTAGGGGATGAACAAGAGAAAGGGTCCCAACCCTCAGCAGACACCCAGATTGAAAACCGCTCCACTTCATAGCATAAGTGGAATGGGTGGACGGTTTTCTGGCCTCGATGAGGACCTGAGCCACTCTAGAGGATACCTCAAAGTGAGAAATCGCTATGTCTGAAGGAGCAACGCATGAAGATGCAGGGTCCTGAGCCCCGAATGAACCAGCATGCCCTGATCCTCGGTCAGGAGGTCGTGGGTCAGTGGAAGTGGAACCAGTGGTTCCCTGGAGAGCTGCTGTAACAGCTTGAACCAAATTTGTCTCAGCCAGAGGGGAGCAATGGGGATCATTTTTGCTCCTTCGGCCTGAAGTTTGAGGAGAACTCTCTGTAGAATGGGAAACAGAGGGAAAGCATACAAGAATTTCCCTGTCCAGGATAGAGACAACGCGTCATTCCAAAAAGCATGTGGCTCTGGAACGAGCGAGCAAAACTTGGGAAGTTTTGCATTGGATTGGGAGGCGAAGAGGTCTATTTCCAGAAGCCCCCAATTTCGGAAGATGTAGTCTGCCACTTCCTGATGTATTTCCCATTCATGGGCGAGGGATCGAGTTCTGCTGAGACTGTCCGCCAAGACGTTTAGAACACCTGGAACATCCACGGCCACCAGAATCAGAAGGTGCTGGACTGCCCATTTCCACACCTGAGTCGCTTCCCTGCAAAGGGGGTACGGATGGGTTCCTCCTTGTTTGTTGATGTACCAAACTACTGACATGTTGTCTGTTCTGATTAGCAGAGTTCCCTTGGGTAACGAGGTCTGAAAAGCCTAGAGGGCATATAGGACTGCTCTGAGCACCAGGACATTGATGTGGAGAGAAGGCTCCAGGCCTGTCAAAAGGCCTTGTGCTTGATGATTCCCCAGATGGGCCCCCCACCCCATGTTTGAGGCATCCGTGGTGAGGGTAGCTGTCGGTGCAGGGTTTCGGAACAAAAGTCCCAGGGAAAGATTGTGGGGATTCTCCCACCATTGTAAATCCCTTTGGACCACTGAAGAGACCAAGGTCATCTAGGAGCTGATCCCACTGCACCCTTAATGGCCACTGCGTGATTCGCATGTGCAGCCTTGCTAGGGGAACAGTCGTGATGGAAGTTGCCATCAGCTCTAAAAGTCGAAGGACCTCCCGGGCAGGAATGGTCCTGAGAGAGGCTACTTTGCGAGCCTGACTGATTATGGTCTACACCCTGTCCAGAGGAAGGAACGCTCTGCACCGGACTGTATCGAGAACTGCCACAATAAACTGCAGTCTCTGGGACGGTACTAGAGATGACTTGGGGACGTTGACCATTATGCCCAGTCGATTGAAGAGGTCCAGTGTGAAAGTCAGAGATTCCAATAACAGATCCCTGGATGGAGCTGAGATCAGCCAGTCGTCCTGGTAAGAAAACACTGCAATACCCCTGCAGCATAGAAACGCTGCCAACACCGCCAGGCACATGGTAAAAACCCAAGGTGCCGAACACAGACCAAAAGGGGGTGCACGGAACTGGAAATGCTCCCCTTGGAAACAAAAACGCAGGAAACAGCGGTGGCTGGGGAAGTGAGGGATGTGCAGGTAGGCATCCTGCATGTCCAGGGCGCTGAGCCAATGATTCTCCAACAGGAGAGGAAGTAGACTCTGGAGCATCAGCATGCGGAACTTCTTGTACTCTAGATACTGGTTGAGGTGACTCGAATTGAGAATTGGTCTGAAGTCCCCGGTCTATTTTGGAACCAGGAAGAAATGGGAGTAAAACCCTTTTACCCTTTGCCCGAAGGGGACTGGCTCAATTGCTTCTTTGAGCAACAGTGCACTGACCTCCTTGCGAACGAGGAGGGCCTGGTCCTGGGAGTAAGAGGACTTCCACAGAGGAGCATCTGTGGGGCTCTCCAGAAACTTGATGGTGTGTCCGATGGACACTAGCTGCGGGACCACTCATCTGAAGTGATCACCCTCCACTCCTGCGCGTGGCATGTGAACCTTCCCCCCACCTGCTCCCCGGCGAGAGACTAAGGGTGCAGTGGGGCTGGAGAGTCAAGAAGTAGCGGGGCGCTCGGGAGGAGGTCCCCGCCGAATGTCACTGATTCTTGGGAGTGGAGGGGGGTAACGGTACCTGTGGCCTTAACTTAGCTTGGCGTCTCACCTGAGCATTCTTCCGCTGCCTCCCGGTCCTTTTCCGAAAGGACTGCTGTTTTGTTGAGTGCCCGATCAGTACATGGACCTGATGGATTTAAGGGCCATACCTCTGTCCTGTAAATCTGTTATGATGTCATTGGTATCTCCACCAAAAAGGAATGAGCCCTTGAATGGGGGCATCCTGAATAGCCGACTGGACTTCGTTGGCGAGTCCAGAGAGACAAAGCCAGGAGTGCTGTCTAAGGGCAACGGCAGTTGCTGAGGTACGGGCCACTGAATCGATGGAGTCATAGGTGGCTCGAAGAGTATGCCTGCAGGAGATCTTGGAGAGGTGGAGATCCTTAGCAAGTTCCTCCTTAAGGGGTGACAGGTCCATGGCCTGGACCCTAGCCTCCAATCTGGCCATAGTCTGTTTTTGGTGAGATACCATGTGAGCCACGTAACTAAGGGAGCAAAGGGCGCAAGTGGCCAACGAGTAAACCTTCTTCCCAAACTGATCCATCAGCCTCGACTCTTTGACCGGAGGTGTTGTGCTCATGTGCTTGGGAGCTGTGGAGCGGTCATGAGCAGCCGAGGTGACCACAGAGTCTGCCTTAGGATAAGCCTATAAAAAGGGTGCATCCTTAGGCATCTGATAGAGCCTGTCTGCCCTCTTGGGGACAGCCGGGATCGAACGAGGCATCTGCCAGACAGTGGTGGTGAGGTCTTGATGAGGACCCATCCATGGGGGGACCGGAACAGATGGCAGAGACTATAAATCAAGATATTCCACGAGTCTCTGCCGTAGAGGATCCTGATCCTCCGACTCCCTGTTGAAATGATCTCTTAAGGCCTTCAAGAGGTCCGAAAAGGAAGGATCCTCCAGAGGGGATTTAGGTGAGGCCCTACCTTTCGTATCCTCAGGGTCCTCCGTGGGTTCCTCCTCCTCCTCAGAATCCTCCCTCCCGTCGGAACTGTCTTTCGCCTCAACTGGGCGACGATGAAAATCCCGTAAGATGACGTCCTGTTGAGTCTTCCCTGAGACGTGGACAGTGGAAGCAGAACTGTTCAGGGAAGGGGATCTAGGAAGCTGCGGCTCCGGGAGTCTGGCTTCTAGATCCGTGACCAGCTCAGACCTGGCCCCCTGCCACCAAGACTGAATTACGGTCTTGAAATCCAGGACCACCGAAGGAGGAGGGGGGCCAGAGCCGGTTGAGGGTAGGGGGGAGGAGGAGGAGGGGCGACTAGAGGGGGATAATACCCCTGGAAACCCATATAAGGGGAATATGGGTTGTACCCATGGTGGAACTGCCCAAAATGGCTCCAATCAGGAGTGGAACCCACCGGGAAGGGGTCCACAGGATACCCAAAAGGGTAATGGGGGACAGATTGGGGCCAACAATAGATTCCCGACGTCGCATCAGGCGTCGGGAGAACCCACGTCGGACCCGCCGTAGTATAAATGAGAGGAGGGTCCGGCGTCAGGACAGCCCACGTTGAAGGAACCGACGTCAGCACCACGCAGCCCGATCCAGCACTGGAAGAGGGGCCGGGATCGGAACCGTTCGCGGGAGCTCCGGCGTCAGGTTCTGGTCTGGGATCAGGGCCAGAGGTAAGGGCCTGACGGACAGTCCCGGCAAAGGAACTGTCGTCGGGATCACTGGCATCAGGGGAGGTGCTCAGGTCCCGCTGGAAGGCAGAGGGGCCTCCAAAAGAAGGCTGGACATCCATGAAGGAGTCTCCTGGTTCAGGGCACCCGTGGGGGAATGCGGAGAACTACCCACTAAATCGAGAGGCTCGATGGGGTCTCCGAGACTGTTGCCGGAAGCATCCAAGGAAGACTGCGAGGATGAGGGTGCAGTAGTAGAAGGGAGAGGGGTTTTCTCCCTCTGGTCCAGCCGGATGTTGGGTGAAGCACTGTTAGGCCCAGATGGGGGAACCAGGCCCGTGCGGTCGTCGAAGACGGCCATCTTAGCGGGCAAGGTTGGGCGGTCAGAGGAGGAGCCCTTGACAGGCTTATCGACCGTGGCCGGGCGACTGCCCCCAGCCAGGGGTGTCGACTTAGTGCCCGCCATGCAGGAGTGGTGTGGTCACCGGAGGACCAGACGACCGACTTAGCCACTGGAGTTTTGTCCGACTTACCGTCTGTCTTCAGCGGTAATGAGGCCTTGCTTGTGGACGGCCTGACGTCATCCACGGAGTGAGCCCACTCCCTAGTCTTCTCTTTATGCTTTTTTGAAGAGGAAGACTTTTCAGACGAATCCCTAAGGTGCTCCATCCTTTTCTCCAGGGAGGCCAGTCATGATTTAAGAAGGTGGACCTCCAATGCCTGTTGCCTCCATTTTTTAGTGGCCTGGTTGAATGACTGGCAGCCAGGGCATGAGGAGATAGGATGGTTAGGGCCTAGGCAGAGAACGCACTTCTGATGACCGTCTTTGTGCGGGATCTGTGTTCCACAAGCGGAGCACTTTTTCTTCAGAGAAGACATCAAAGCTACAGTTAAACTGTAAGAGAACTGCAAGGGAAAAACACGATGTGAAAGAACTTTCTCGACAATCGCTACTGGAAGTCTGCAATGCGACTGACACCGGCGATGGCGAGAAAGAACTGGTGGGTGGGCGTGGGGACCGCCCACTATATACAGTCACACTGACGTTGGTCATGTGACGCCGTGTGGGCAGTCCCCATCAGGTATTGCTAGAAAAGTCTGCCGTGCGGCCCGATGCCAGGTGGCGCCAGTCCTATATGTGAAGACCTACTGAAGGAACCCTCTTGACGTAAGATCATCACTTACCATAGTAACCTTGTTTCTTCCAAGGGAATCTTACTGTATTCTGACAAATGCAGTACGCTCTCACCATAGGACTGCCCCGAAGCCAAAATGGTTAATCGAACTTATGTTAATAGTGGAATGTTAGGCTCGAGCTCAGTTTTCAAATCACTGTCCCTGGCTGCACTTCCTGTAACTATCAGATTCTTACGAAGAATGCAGAAGCTAAACAAACTAGCTAAGTAATCTATGTTAACAAAACAAAAACAATCCCCCTTATTAGGGGCAAACACCTCTTAACTCACTCAGCCCCATAGCGCATAGTGTGTCATCAGGAAATTCCTCTAGTCCCCATAGCGCATATGTGCGTCAGGTATTCACTTCCTCTCATCCCTAGTGCACATCGGTGCGTCCTACACTTCTTATACACTTACTGGATCAACCAATCAGGGATAAGGTTATTGGAAAGTGCAGGTCGGTAGGAAACATTCCTACCTACCAGAATACCAACTTTATATTGGACACATTTGCGACCTTTCATATTTTTTTTAGGTTTTAATTTGGGTTAAAAAGTGAAGAAAATGCAATTCAAACAACATGAAGTCTTGCTGTAGTCTAACTACTGCAGTTAGGTCCTGCCTTTCAACTGCCCCAGAGAACAAAGAGTTAACTTTCCATGGCCAGCATGGAACGTTCAGCGCAAGCTCGGTTGAAGCCCCTGTCTGCTGCTGTTTAAACTCCAACCATCAGATTATTTACTCTGCCTCACTGAACAGTTGCTCTGGAGATTTCTCCTTTGCTTGGTTCAAAAAAGTCGGTTAAAGTGCTGTTTTTCGCTTGGTTTCTACCGAATTTCTGCT
Organism: Neoceratodus forsteri; assembly: GCA_016271365.2. NCBI lineage: Eukaryota > Metazoa > Chordata > Ceratodontiformes > Ceratodontidae > Neoceratodus > Neoceratodus forsteri. Next base: position 55,241,697 of record JADMNL010000026.1, read on the forward strand.
ACCGAATCTGTCGGTTTAAGTCTCTGTCTGTGGTACCATGAGTTCTAGATAGGTTTTACATTTAGTTTCTGTGTGGAACTTGTAAATTTGGGATCGGTTCGGTCTGAACTGATCAGATTGGTCTTAAAAAGTTTTGAATTTATTTAGAGTGTGGTAATCGGTTCGTATCAGTCCAAAAAAAAACAGATTTAATTACGTTTTTTTCCAAGATCCTTAACACGGTCAGGGACCGATAGGGGAGTCTTGCCTGGCGGATTGCCGAAAAAGGCTAAGTTTTGGATAGGACTGGCCATGTCTGAGAAACCCAAGAAAAAAATGGGCCCACTGGGTTTCAACACTGCAGTGTGTGTGTGGGGAAGCCTTTGCTAAGGCTGATCCCCACAAAACCTGTGTTTATTTTCTGGGGTTTGACCACCTCAATTCAGACTGCCAAATTTGTAAAAGCTTTCCCAAAGCTACCCTGGATAAGAGAGTAGGTGGACTGAGGGAAAGGGAGGCTGAGAAGTCTGCTGACCCAGATGGCCAGCCCGGTTCAGTTCCGAACAAACCAGAAGGAGTGCCCTCTGACCAGGGCGAAACTTCTTTGGGCAAAAGGAGAGCTGATTCTGAGGAGTCAGTTCTGGTTAAAAGAAAGAGAAGAGAAAAATCATCCGGTTCGGATCCACAAATTCTTTCTCCGACTGCTGATGAAATAGCCAAAGCGGTAAGGATAGTACAATCATGAACTTCGATTCCGGCCGAACCGGCACCATCTGGCAGGGGCTCGGTTCGGTCGGTTCCCCTGGTTCCGGATTATACTTTAGAAGAATTTTATGAACCGGAGGAGGAGGAAGGGGAGTATGAGGATGATGATGATGGAGATTATGAAAGTCTAGATGTGCCTATTGACCTGGACATCTCCCCAGACAGACCTTCAGGTGTTTTTCCTCCTATCCTTTCTGAGTCCCCTTCCCACTTTATGTTTTACAAGAAAGTGGCTGAAACCCTCCAGTTTCCAATGGAAGAAGCAGTACAGGATCAGGAGGAGCCTAATTTTGTTGAAATGATGGACACCACAGAGTCCAGGAGACTGTCTATTCCCCTTCATTAATCTTTTGGGAAACAGACATTTAACATTCTAAAGACTCCTAACTCCATACCTCCTGTGGACAGATGAATGGACAAGAGGTATACCCTTTTAGGCTCAGACACAGAGTTCCTTTCTCAGCAATGCAGCCATGTTGGGGTAGTGCAGGCTGCTGCCTGAGATAAGGCAAATATTCCCTTGGCATCACACCCCCCAGATAAGGACTCCAGGAGGATTGATGCCATGGCAAAGAAGCAGTACATGGCAGCATCTTTGGGACTCAGGCAGGCTAACTATATGGCCTACACAGCTAGACACCAGAAGTTCAGGTGGGACACTGTGATGGCTCTAGCTAAACAGGCACTGACCAGCTTGCCAAGGAGCAGCAGCAAGTGGCTGCAGATGGGACTGAGGCATCCAAGGTGCAATTTCATGCTGCTGGGGATTCCAATGATGTTTCATCTAGAGTCATGGCCACATCTGTGGCCCTTCGGAGGATGGCATGGCTCAGATGTACTAGCCTATCACAGGATACCAAGGCTAAGGCCATGGATTTCCCTGTCATTGGTAATTCTCTGTTTGGAGAGCAGACAGAGGACAACATGAAAAAGATGGACGAGTACAGTACCACCTACAGGAGTGCTCAGGCCAAAGAAAGGCAAGCCACTCCTCAGAGACAGCACTCCAGCGGCAGGGGCAGGCCCTTTCAAAGGCCTTTTTACCAAGCCCAGGCCTCCACTTCTGCTTATGCTCAGAGGGGGTTCTTCAGAGGGAGAGGCAGATGGGAAATGAGCAGGCCTGCTTCCACCTCTCAGCCTAAGGCTCCTGCCAAGCAGATACCATGATGGGTCTGCCCAGGCCGATTCTCCAATACCTGTAAAGGGCAGGCTGGCTTACTTTGTCCAGGACTGGAAGTCTCTGACATCAGACAAGTGGGTCCTGGAAGTAGTAAGCCAGGGACTGGTGCTCAGCTTCAAAAAATTTCTCAAGATGAGAACCAGATCCTTTCCATCTGCAAATCCACCAGAGACCCTTGCCCTAGAGGCAGAGGTTTCTTGCCTCCTGGCTCTCAGAGCCATAGAAAGGGTTCCTACCCTACACAAGGGCAAAGGGTTGTACTCCAGGTACTTCCCAACCCCCAAAAAATCAGGAGAATGGTGGACCATCCTGGATCTGAGATATCTGAACAAGCACCTTTTAAAACCACAGTTCAAAATGGTGACTCTGGGAATAATTCTGCCCTCTCTAAGGCCAGGGGACTGGCTAGCCTCCCTGGACCTCAAAGATGCCTACTTTCACATTCCCATCAGGTGCTCCCACAGAAAGTACCTAAGGTTCGAGTTGCCCTCAGGCCACTATCAATTCAGAGCAATGCCCTTTGACCTAACATCAGACCCAAGGGTGTTCACAAAGTGCCTGATAGTAGTGGTTGCTTTCCTAAGGAGAAAAAAGATTTCCATCTTTCCATATCTGAATGCCTGGTTCATAGTGGGTCAGTCTCCGGACCAAGTCAAGCCACATCTGCTAGTGGCTCAGCAAGTGCTCACTTCCTTAGGATTCCTCCTCAACCTTCCAAAGTCAGTTCTCGAGCCAGTACAGCTCCTCACCTACATAAGGGCGGAACTGGATACAGTAAGGGCAAGAGCCTTCCTTCCCCTGGACATGGCAAGGACCCTTATGGAACTGGCCTCTTCATTCACCCTACAGGTGTCTCGACCAGCAAGGCATTTGCTTCAGCTTCTGGGCCACATGGCATCTTCCACAGCAGTGGTCCAGGGAGCAAGATTCCAGATGAGGGACATTCAGTTCCACTTAAGAGCCTTCTGGTCCCAAAGAAAGGATTCCCTTACCAAACTAGTCCCAGTGACCAGAACCCTGATCCAGGCTTTGTAATGGTGGCAGGATCAGGACAATTTGAGACAAGGAGTTCCTTTTCTCACTCAGTCTCATTCAGTGATACTCACCACAGATGCTTCCCTGCTGGGCTGGGGAGCCCACTTGGGGGATCTTACCACTAAGGGACTGTGGTCACCTCAAGAATCTCTGCTTCACATCAATCTCTTGGAACTCAGAGTAGTGTTTCTGGCACTGTGAGCTTTTTCCAAATGTCTACGCAACAAGGTGGTACAGATCAGAACAGACAACACCACCACCACCATGTGATACATCAACAAGCAAGGAGGCACTCGGTCTACGGACTTGTGCACAGAGGCAATGAAGTTGTGGTCCCTGGCCTATTCCCTGCAAACCTCTCTGACAGCAGTTCACCTCCCAGGGGAAGGACAACGTCCTAGCAGATGCTCTCAGCAGGATATCCCAGGGCCATCACGAATGGACCCTAGATCCCCTAGTTTTGAAGGTGATTTTCTTGCGACGGGGCACTCCACAGATAGATCTTTTTGCTGCCCCAGACAATCACCAACTTCCTCTCTTTTGTTGCAAAACCCCAGTCTTGGACTCAGTCCCCCTGGATGCTCTGATTCTGAATTGGGAAGGGAAATTTCTGTATGCTTTCCCCCCTTCCCTCTGCTGTTCAAAGTGTTAGTCAAGATCAGGTCACAACCATGCAAAGTGATTCTGATTGCTCCAGACTGGGCCAGACAGCCCTGGTACCCCACTGTTGCTGTCCTTAGCAGTCCACCTTTCCCTATGTCTTCCCAGGAATTACAACCTGTTGACATCCTCTCAGGGGAGGATTTGGTATCCAAACCTCAAGTCTCTCAATCTCAAGGCATGGCTCTTGAAGAGTTAGAGTCTGCAGATCTGCATCTCTCTCAAGGGGTTCTGGATATCCTTAAGGCTTCTCGTAAGCCTTCCACCAGAAAGACTTACAACTCCAAATGGAAAAGGTTCACTATTTGGTGCTCTAATAAGCATATTTCTCCAGAATCTGCTGGGTTGCCTACAGTTCAGGACTATATGGTCCATCTTAATGGCTTAGGACTTAGGCCAGCTACAGTTAAGGTGCATTTGGCAGCTGTTTCTGCTTTTTTGTCAGTAGGCAAGCCCTCTTCTTTTTCAGCCCATCCTGTATTTTGCAAATTCTTCAAGGGACTGTTGCACACCAATCCTCCATTTAGGGACCCTGCTCCTGCTTTGGACCTTAATGTTTGCATTGCTCAATTTATGCAGCACCTTTTTGAGCCTTTGTCCTCTGCAGAGCTTAAGTACTTGACTTGGAAAACTGTGTTTTTGGTAGCCATTACCTCTGCCAGGTGCATCAGTGAATTGCAAGCCCTGTCAGTGGAGCCTGATTTCATCTCTTTCCATAGAGATAAAGTGGTCCTAAGAACTAACAGGAAGGGAAATTTTTTGAATCTGAGAACCAGTCCCTGGCTTACTACTTCCAGGACCCACTTGTCTGATGTTAAAGACTTCCAGTCCTGGACAAAGTAAGCCAGCCTGCCCCTACAGGTGAGTGGAGAATCGGCCGGGCAGGACCCATCAGGGGTGTCTGGCAGCAGGAGCTTCACGCTGAGGGGTGGAAGCAGGCCTGCTCATGCCCGTCTGCCTCTCCTCTAAAGACCCTCTCTGAGCAAAGCAGAAGAGGAGGCCTGGGCTTGGTAAAAAGGCCTATGAAAGGCCTGCCCTGCCCTGGAATGCTGCCTCTGAGGTGGCTTGCCTTTCTTTGGCCTGAGCACTCCTGTGGGTGGTCCTGTACTCGTCCATCTTCTTCATGTAATTCTCTGTCTGCTCCCCAACAGAGAATTACCAAGAATATAATCCATGGCCTTAGCCTGGGTATCCTGTGACGGCTAGTACATCTGAGCCAAGCCATCCTCCGAAGGGCCACAGATGTAGCCATGACTCTAGATGAAACATCACTGGAGTCCACAGCAGCATGAAATTGCACCTTGGATGCCTCAATCCCATCTGCAGCCACCTGCTCCAGCTCCTTGGCAAGCTGGTCAGGGGCCTGTTTAGCTAGAGCCATCACAGTGTCCCACCTGAACTTCTGGTATCTAGCTGTGTAGACCATATAGTTAGCCTGCCTGAGTCCCAAAGATGCTGCCATGTACTGTTTCTTTGCCATGGCATCAATCCTCCTGGAGTCCTTGTCTGGTGGGTGTGAAGCCAAGGGAATATTTGCAGCCTGCACTACCCCAACGTGGCTGCACTGCTGGGAAAGGAACTCCATGTCTGAGCCTGAAAGAGTACACCTCTTGTCCATTCTTCTGTCCACAGGAGGTATGGAATTAGGAGTTTTTAAAATTTTAAATGTCTGTTTCCCAAAAGACGTAATCAGGCTCCTCCTGACCCTCTACTGCTTTTTCCATAGGAAGCTGGAGGGTTTCAGCCACTTTTTTATAAAACATAAAGTGGGAAGGGGACTTAGAAAGCCTAGGAGGAGAAACACCTGAAGGTCTCTCTGGGGAGATGTCCGGGTCAATAGGCACATTCAGACTTTCATAATCACCATCATTATCATTATCCTCATAGTCTCCCTCGTCGGTTCATAAATTCTTCTAAAGTATAATCCGAACGGGGAACCGACTGAACAAGGAGCTAATAACTGATGGTGCGGTTCGTGGGGGCTTCCAGTTAGCGACTGAACTATCCTTATCGCTTTGGCTATCTCATCAGCGGTCGGAGAAAGAACTTGTGGATCAAACGGATGATTTATCCTTCTTTTCTTTTAACGGAACCGACTCCTCAGAATTGGTTCTCCTTTTGCCTGAAGTATCGCCCTGGTCAGAGGGCACTCCTTCTGGTTCGGTTGGAACCGAACCTGACTGCCATCTGGGTCAGCGGACTTCTCAGCCTCCCTTTCCCTCAGTCTACCTACTCTCTTATCCAGGGTAGCTTTGGGAAGACTTTTACAAATTTGGTAGTCTGCATTGAGGTGGTCAAACCCCAGACAATAAGCACAGGTGGTGTGGGGGTCAGCCTTAGCAAAGGTTTCCCCACACACACTACAGTGTTGAAACCCAGTGGGCCCGGTTTTTTTCTTGGGTTTCTCAGACATGGCCAATCCTAACCAAAACTTACCCTTTTTTCAGCAATCCGCCAGACAAGACACCCCTATTGGTTGTTGACCGTGTTACGGGTCTTGGAAAAAAACGTAATGAACTCCGTTTTTTAGAACCGATCTGGACCGGTTACCACGCTCAAATAAAGACAAAAGTGTTTTGACACAAACCTGATTGGTTCAAACCGAACCGATCCAATGTTTACAAGTTCCACACAGAAAACTAATATAGAAAACCTATCTAGTACTCACGGTACCACAGACAGAGACTTAAACCAACAGGTTAGAAGCAGAAAATTCGGTTGAAACCGAGCGAAAAAAATGACACTTTAATCGACTTTTTTGAACCGAGCGAAAGAGAAATCTCCGGAGCGACTGTTCAGTGAGGTGGAGTAAAGAATCTGACGGTTGGGGTTCAAACAACAGCAGACAGAGGCTTCAACCGAGCTCGAGCTCAGCGTTCCATGCCTTGCATGGAAAGTTTACTCTTTGTTCTCTGGGGCAGTTCAAGGGTTGGAGATCACTGCAATAGTCAGAATACAGCAAGACTTCATGTTGTTTGAAAATAACGTTTTCCAAAAGAGAAAACGTAGCTCGCAATCAGCGGCTGGTTCAAAGGGTGGCAGCGTGAGCTGCTCCCGGACAAAAGGTAAGTCCCAAGGAGGGATTGGATCTTTAATGGGAGGCCTAAGGTGGGCGGCGCCTTAAAAAGGCTCGGGTAGTGTCCAGCTGGGCCACCATCTGATGGCCTACGGGGGCATGGTAAGCAGAAATGGCACAAAGGTGCACTTTAATCGAGGTGTATGCCAGTCCAGAGTGGAAGAGGGAAAGCAGGTAGTCCAGAACCAGCTTTTCTGGACAGTCTAATGGCGGGAAGCCTCATGCTTGAACCCACAAACAGATTCTGCGCCATTTCTTGGCGTAAGTTGTGTGGGTAGCCGGTTTTCTGGTGGCAGAGAGTACATCTGCCACTTCTTCTGAGATCCCGTATCACATCATGGCTATGTCTCTAGGAGCCAAGCGTGCAGGTTCAATGAGCATAGCTCCAGATGGACCAATGAACCTGCCTCCCGACACAACAGATGGGAGCTGATTGGCAAAGGAACTGGAGGTTCCCGGGAAAGCTGGTGCAAAAGAGGGAACCACATCTGTCTGGGCCAGAAGGGTGCGATCAGAATGAGCAACTCTTGCTCCCTGCAAAGTTTTAAGAGAACTCTCTGGATCAACAGGAAAGGAGGAAAGGCATAGAGGAATCTGCCCGCCCAGGAGAGGGACAACGCATCTCGCCAGAAAACACCAGGCCCTGGATCTAGCGAGCAAAAATCGGTTAGTTTTGAGTTGGATGGGGACAAGAAAAGGTCTAATTCTGGAGTGCTCCATCTGTGAAACAGATCCTCTGCCATATCATGCAGAAGTTCCCATTCATGGACTCTGGTCTGAGAGCGGCTCAGTCTGTCTGCGATGATGCTGTCCACTCCTGGGACATGAACTGCAATTAGGTTTGCGCCGTGTTGCAATACCCACTCCCACACTCTCATGGCCTCCCTGCAAAGCAGGTAGGAGTGAGTGCCTTCTTGTTTGTTGAGGTAATACATCACTGCGGAATTGTCTGCTTGTAACAGAACAGTACCAGATGGAATCTCCGACTGGAAGGCTTGCAGAGCGTAAAGGACTGCCCTCATTTCTAGGATGTTGATGTGGAGATGAGACTCTTGGGCTGTCCACAGGCTCTGAGACCAAACCCCATTGAGGTGTGCTCCCCACCCGAGCCCTGAGGCGTCTGTGGAGAGAGTCACAGTCGGGGACGGCGCTGTGACGTGAACCCCCGCAGAGAGGTTCCCTGGATGTAGCCACCATTGCCAATCTCAAATTATGGCTTTCGTGATCCGGATTGGATGCTGCAGATGGTCTTGCCTTTGGTACCATTGCACCCGCAACATCCACTGGGTTACCCACATGTGGAGACGGGCTAGCGGGACTGTTGCAATGGCTGCAGCCATGTGTCTGAGCAGGCAAAGGACCAGTCTGGCTGGGACGGTCTTCTTCGCCGACAACTCCCTGATGAGGGATCTGATGTGCTCTGCTCTGTCCGTGGGAAGGAAAGCTTTCCCTCTGACGGTGTCCAGAACTGCTCCAATAAACTGCAGCTTCTGAGATGGAACCAGGTGTGACTTCTTGTAGTTGATAAGAATACCCAGTGATTGAAAAAGAGACTAGGTGCAGTCAATAGCAGTCATCAAGGCCTCCCTGGAGGGTGCCATGAGAAGCCAGTCATCCAGGTATGTGAACACGTAGTGGCCCTGTCTCCTCAGAGATGCAGCTACGATCGCTATGCACTTCATGAATACGTGAGCAGCCGATGACAGCCCGAAGAGAAGAGCTTGGAACTGATAATGGCGGCTCTGAAACTCGAAGCACAGGAACCTCTGGTGCGCTTGAGCAATAGGAATGCACAGGTAGGCGTCCTGCATGTCCAAAGATGCCAGAAAGGCATCCTGCTTCAGCATGGAAATTAGGCCCGGAAGGGTCACCATGCGGAAGCACTTGTAAGAGACCGAAAGGTTGAGGTCGCTGAGGGTCCAGTATTGGAAGGAGTCCCTGTTTTCTTTTGGAACCAGGAAGAAGTGAGAATAATACCTTAGCTCTCTGGTTCTCTGGAACGTCTCTAATGCTTCCTTTTCCAGAAGCGCGAGCACTTCCTTCTGTATGAAACAGGGCATGCTGACCGAATAATGGGAAAGCAGGGAGGTCTTGTAGTGGGCTGCCTACAAACTCTATATAATGGCCTTTTTTGACCAGCTGCAGAACCCACCTGTCAGAGGTGATCGATTGCCACCCTGGAAGGTGGCGTGCGATGTGACCCCCGACTTTCTTTTCCCATTGATCCTGGGGAGAGGCGGGGGCTGGGAAGGAGTCATGCAGTGGCAGCGTTTGACCCGGCAGGCTGGGCCGACTTTGAAAATCGTTGACCTCTGCCTGGGGATGACTTGGCCTGGGCCTTGCGTGTGAAAGTGCCCCTCTGCTGCTGACCGGAACATTGCTGTTGCCTTTGTAGCCAGCCACAAAAACAGCTCTGGTTCCTGTGAAAGGAACTAGGCCGAGACGTGTACATAGCTTGTACAGATTGGACTGCCTTCCCTGCGTCCTGGAGTTTGGTGCTCACTCTCTCGGAGGCTTCACCAAACAGGACCTCGCCATTAAAAGGGACATCTAGGATGTTTTTCTGGACGTCCGGGGTAAATCCAGAGACATGGAGCCAAGAGTGTCTCCAGAGACAAACGCCTGAGGCTGCAGCTCTGGCTGAAGTGTCCGCAGAATCATATGCGGCTCCGAGCACATAGGTCCCCACATCTGAACCCGTGCGGAGCAGTTCAGGAGCTTCTCCTTGTGATCGCCATCGGGCAACTTCTCGACCAGGTCCTGACCCTGTTCCCACAGGGCGTTTTGGAACTGAACTATGTGGGTCAGGATAGTTCCAGTGACCTGATGGCGCAAGTTGCAGTCACAGCGTGTAGTGCCTTCCCAGGACGTCCAATTGCTTGGATTCCTGGTCTGGTGGCTGGGTGCTCATTGCTGAGGTCTCTGAGACTGGTCATGCAAAGCAGTGATGACCAGGGAATCAGCCAAAGGACGGTTCGCCAAATATTGGTCCTCCCTAGGGGCCTTGTATAGGCAGTCAGCCTTCTTCGGCACCGCGGGAGTGGAATGCGGATGTTTCCAGGCTGCCTTGGTGACGTCTGTGAAGGTATCAACCGAGGGCAGCACTACCACAGTCTTTTTGGCGAAGGTAGCGGGCAAGGCGTTGTCGCTCGGGGTCCAGCTCCACAGCATCCCACCCCATGTTCTCCAGGATGTGCCTCATGATCTCAGCGAAGGAGGGATCATCCGGAGGAGACCTGGGTAGGTTGTGTGGGTCAGGAGAGGGAATGCTGAGAGGAGAAGGTGATCTAGAAAACTCTGAAGTGTCCAACCTGGAATCTTCCACCGACGGAGTGTACCAGCGTCATCTGGGTCTCCTGGGGCTGGGTGAAGCTGAGGGGGATTCGGAGGGAGGCTTTCTCCTTTCCAAAGATCTACCCCTAGGATGTGGCGTCTGCTCCACGGGCGATGGAGGTCATCCTATGGGCCCCTTAAGTGGAGGAGGGGGTGTAGGTGGTGAAGGAGTGGGTGGAGGCAGAGTAGGTGTAGGAGGAGGTCGTGCAGTGATCACATCTTTTTTGGTGGTGTCCCACCAGAAGGTAAAAAGCTCTTTTACCTCTGCCAGATTCATACCCGACGACGGGACTGGCGTCGGTGACCTGTCGCGGGATCGGGCGTCAGGTCCCCGGGAGTCTCCCTCTCCGTGGCAGGTTCCCTTGGGAGCCCGGCGTCTCCGGTGTCGCCCACCTGGTCCGTGGGCTCTGTGGCGTCCTCCTCGGTGGAGTCCATCTGACTGGTGTCCGCCAGCAACAGGGGTGTGGCCTCTTCTCTGGGGTAGCCGATGTCAGTCCCCTGGCTGACATCTTCGGAGGTGAATGCCTGGCTGGCAACGGGTGTCTGGGAGTCGTCGGCTCCTGGGAGTGCCGGTGATGTTTGGCCGGAGTCAGGTGGGCCGACATCGGGTCTGACGTCCATTTAAGGGATGTCAGGTCCTTGGTTTTATGGGGTGCCGGATCCGAACCTTGGGATGGCTGGGAGACTGACTTGGCATCCGTGTCCCGGCGACGGGAGGAAGATTTATGTCGCTCCCTCGACTTCGACGAGGCCTTGGTGGGAGTAGAGGAGGCCGAGGGCCTCGAAGTCTTCAGAGACTGAAGAGAGGAGGAACCGCTGGATGACCTGACCTGGACCGAGGGAGGTTGCAACTGAGCCCTGGAGGGAGAGGGATCCGATTTTGAGCCATAGCTTCGCGAGTCCGAGGCCCTCACCGGGGACCTGGACCTTTCCTTTTCCCGGTGCGTGTGGATTTTGCTCGATGGCTCTCCCCGGGAGTAAGGTTCCTTGTCCATGCTTTTGAGTTTCTCTTGCAGGAGAAATGCTTGAAGTGCCTTTTGGTGGCTAATCCTGGTGCGACTGTTGAAGCCCTGGCAGAAGGAGCAGGTCTTGGTGTCATGGTCCAGGCCTAGGCAGCGCACACAGGCCGAGTGGGGATCCTTGAAGGGGATCTGTTTGCCGCAGGTGCACTTCGTATGGTGACCCTCTAAACAAGTGGTTGGAGAGGACATCAGTTGCTTCAGGTTTTCAAAAAGCAGACAAAAATTGCCTTAGTTCTTATGGTCATCGCTCGCTAGAAAAGGAGACCAAGAGGCTGATACTGGCGAGTCGACGGTGGGAAAAAAAGTACAGTTACATAAGAACTTACTGTAACAGTAGATCTTCGAGAGAGGCTCTTGCAGTAGGTAATTACATATAGGACTGATGTCGACTGGCGGAGGACCCTACAGAAATATTCTAGCTAGTAGTCTCGGCGAACATTTCCCCATCAGTGACTGAAGCGCCAGACGACGACGGGGTATAAAGGGGCGGTCCGGATGCCCACTTCCAGTTCTTTCCATACAGGCCGGGAAGGCCCGGCGAGAGAGAAGCGAATATTTCCCTCAATGGAAAGGCTGAAAAACCCTGGGGGATGGAGGGAGGATATTACCTACTGCAGAGCCTCTCTCGAAGATCTGCTGTTATGGTAAGTTCTTACGTGCTTTGGACTATCTTACTTGAGAGTGCTCTTGCAGTGATAATCCCATTATAGGACAGAATCCCAAGCAGTCTGGAACCAATGAAAGGCACCAGGAGGAGGAACTACTCCAAGAAGTAGCAAAAACCTTGCAGACCTCAAGACAGGAGGCCTTGCAGACGCGCTCAACGAAGCCTGCTCTCGGTGAGAGGCAATGTCAACTGCAATGTTTTGTAAGTATGTGACTGAAGTCCAGGTGGTGGCAGCACAGATGTCTGCCACAGACACACATTCTTGAAACAAGCCGCGAGAGGCTGCTACTCCACAGTGGAGTGAGTCTCTGACTTGACCCAGAAGGGTCTTGTTGTACTTGTCATAACAGAAAGTGATGCAATGAGCCAACCACTTTGACAGGCATTGCTTGGAAACAGCAGTGCCTTCCCTTTTGTGAGCAAAAGAGACGAACAACTGATCAGTCTTTCTGAGATCCTTTCTCCTATCAGTGTAGTATCTCAGAATCCTGTGAACATCCATGGTATGGAGCAAATATTCTCCCTGGTTGGAGTACTGCATGAAAAAGGCAGGTAACTCTATAGACTGATTTAAGGTAGACACCGCTACCACTTTTGGAAGAAACTTAGGGTTCGTGCGAAGAACTACTCGTTCCTTGTGAAAAATCAGATAGGGGATTTTACATATAAAGGCCCGCAGCTCAGAAATTCTTCGAGCAGAAGTAATGGCCACCAGGAAAAGAGTCTCCATGAAAGAAAATGAAATTACGTACCAGCCGTAATTCTTGATCTTCTCTTGTATCTCGGTATTCTTGCAGATTGTAAGCCAGAGTAGCGCTGCAAATCAGGCTTTTTTTGAAAAACTTTGGCTATGAACGGCACCTCGAGAGGACGCCATGTCTATGCGTGGGGCAGCTAGGCAGCGACTCGACTCCCTCCTCCAACTCAGTTCTGTGAGCCAGAGAGAGGCAAAGCGAAAGCAAAGAATAGATAGCGAGGCAAGATAGCCAAGGGATAGCAAGCAGGAAGAATGAACTGAAAAGGAATAGCCGATGGAGGAAGGACAGAGGAGATAAGAGTATCCTAACCTAGGGACTGCAGGGTCTCCTTACCTGGGCGACTCTAGGAGGAGAGAAAAGGAAGGAAATGAGAAAGATGAAGAAGAAGAAGAAGAAGAGAGAGATGGGATGTTGAAGGGACCAGAATGCCCAACGAGCATAGTTAGCTTATAGCTGAAGGCTCGACTAACAGGGAAGCAAGAATCCCCGGAGATAGAGCTGAAGAGAAGGTTCACCAAACCCGCTAGACAGACTCAGGAGGGCATAGTCCTCATCTTCAACATGCCATTGTTGTTGATACCCCCTTCGGGCTCCTGGCCGCGAAAGGCCTTGAACCGGAGGACACCCGAGGAGGGAAGAATAAACCCCAGGCAGCATGAGAGCGCTGCTCAGGGGTTTAGAAATGGAAAATGTAAGCCTTTCAGGTGTTTTAAGCATAGAAGTGGGACTCAGTCGGACTCGCCAAGGCAGGCCAGAGGCTTAGGCTGGCTGGGATTGGTTATGGTCAGCACTGCTCTTCTGTAAAACTGTCAGGAGGACACTTGAAAGGAAAACCAATTATCAAAATCTCACGAAGGGTTGCCTGCCCTCTCATCTCCCCTCTTGTTTGTTTCCTTTTTTTTTTTTTTTACAGATAACAATTTGCAGGCTAGGAGCATGACCCCAATACCAAGAATGCCTAAAGCAGTGAAGAGATTCCTCAGCATTTTTCCCTCTTTTTTTTTTTAGGAAAAACAGCGTGCCCGTTCCTCCGCTCTGCAAGGCAAGAATTAGAGGAGGGAGGGTTTTGATTCTAGGCGAAATAGCTGAGCACGGGATTGCAGGATCAAAACTGAATAGCCTGAGCTAGGCTAAAACCCCAGAGGTATCTCGCCGAGGAATGGCAAAGATAGTTGTGTAGTTTGATCGCCAATGCAAATCCACAGATGGCCCAAGAATCTTAGAGTAATAATTTTCTGGAGAAATAAGAACCCCCAAAGATATAGATTTTTTTTTTTTTGGAAAAATTGAGCAATTCTTCCTATCTTTTATAGTTTTTTTTTTATTTTGCAGAGAGAGAGGAGACGGGGTGGGAGAAGCCACAGGAAGAGACCACTGAGGGATGGTGGGTGGGTGTAGTAATGAATGGTGAAGATACAAGAGAAGATCAAGAATTACGGGGTAGTGCATGAATTTCATATCTTCCCTTGTCAATCTTCACCATTCATTACTCCTGAGTGATACAAGCTCCTCTTCCCCGGGAGGGGAAGAGGCCATACCCTGAGGAACAAGACCCCAGCCTTCCGCTGGTGAGAAACAGAAGGAGAAGACCCTGGCTTATTCAGAAAGCCTAAGTGGGGAAGAGCTAGGAGGTGCCTCCCGAGGATGAGGAGACGGAGGGAGCCCCTGTAAAAGTCTCCTAGCTCTAGAGGAGAAAAGACGGGTCCCCCGGAGGGCGGAGCGAATCACCCTATGCCGGGCCAGGGGTGACAACCTGGAAAGACGAAGCCATGCCGTCCGCCTGATGCAGATCGCTGTCCCCGCAAGCCTGGAAGCCACCTCATTTGCGTCATAAGATGCCCTTGCCTGGTGTCTTGCCAGCTCCAGGCCTACCGTGGAGAGGGCAACGGCTTGTCTGGTTTGCTCCGTGTCAGGCATTGATGCCAGCAGCTGGGACATCATCGACCACAAATGCCGGTTGTAGGCAGTGTGGTGAGCCTGATGAGATGCAATACAGGCACTCGCTTACGGAAGAAGAGAACACTCTTAGCTAGCGGTCGAACTGGAAAGTCCGAATCCGGTGTGATGCGTGGCGCCAGGCAGCGGCCCAGAAGGGTATCTAGGTAAAGCCAAACCAGAGGCGGTTGGGAAGGAACCTAGAGACTCTGAGGGGGCACAATACCCTGCGTGACAGTCGGCCGGGCTGGAGAAGAAGCGCAGGGGACTGCCAGGACTGGATAGGCGCTCCTGGAAGGGATAGGCCAGGAAGGTACCACCAAATGCTGGGCACTGAATTCACCAAGGAATTCACGTGTCTCCGTTCGGTATTGTCTCTCCGAACATAGGAAATCCGAGAGATCCTCACCATCCTCGAGGAAGCGCTGATATTCTTTGAAATCAGCATTGGAGGAAAGATGAGCAGGGGTTCCTCTCCTCAGAGGAGGAGGCGAGGATGATGGGAGCTGGAATGTCCAGAGGATTCCTGGCGGTGGGGAGAGTGAAAGACCCACTCATGCATGTATCTAACATATGAGGGAAAGGCCGCAGAACCCTGAACTGCTCCCAGGATAGCGGACC
This sequence comes from Neoceratodus forsteri, assembly GCA_016271365.2. NCBI lineage: Eukaryota > Metazoa > Chordata > Ceratodontiformes > Ceratodontidae > Neoceratodus > Neoceratodus forsteri. The sequence continues at coordinate 55,256,728 of JADMNL010000026.1, forward strand.
CGTGGGACTGACATGGCCTGGGGCGGGGGTGGTGAGAAGGCAGAGATGGGAGGGGCACCTCCGAGGAGGCAACTGCTCTCTGTGAGGGCTCTGGAATCCGGGGAAGGAGCCCTAGAAGGAGGGATCCCGGATATCAGACCAGGCCGCAGAGCGGAACTCTGGGAAGCGGAGCCTGGAAGAGCCCTGGGGAGAACCTCCCTGTGGACGCCTCGGACTGCATGGATCCAGAAGGGCAGTCCACAAAGCGCCGCGGAGGACACCCTAGAACCCTGGAGGAGGCGAGGCTCTGCACTACGGCTCTGGCCACCCCTGGGGTGGCCAAAGAAGACCCACGGCGGCAGACCCCTGCCCCTCAACCCCTCGGACTCGAGAGGCCCTCCTCCTCGACCACAGCGTCCCCCTGTCCCTAGAGGGGCAACAGCACCCGGGGGCGCTCTCACGGGCCTCCAGAGAGGGAGCTCCCCTCCGTCACCCCACCCCTGCCCCAGGGCTCCGGCCACCCCAGCCGAGGAACCCTCAGGAGATGACGGTGGGGGGACAGAGGGAGGGCCGCACAGCCACCTGGTACCCCTAGCCACCGGGGACCCAGACCCCGAAGAGTGGGGGTGCCAGGATGGGTCCACGTCTGAGTCATCGCCCTCCGAGGAGGACGAGACCAGTAGGACCTCAATGCTGGCCACCACAGGGGTCCCTGAGGCCACGGGGGTACCAAGGGTGACGCCGCTCACCCCCCACGCCGGTAGCAGCCAGGCCTAACTCCACACCCCCAACGGTGCCGGCAGGCCCGGCACCGCCTGGAGGAAGACAAGGCCACGGCACCGCCCGGCAGCGTCGGAGGTGGAGGCACCGCCGACAGTGCCCGCCATGTCCATCCGGCGCTCGTGAGCGTGCCCGAGCTACAGCGGCACGTTCTCGATCACGGCGCCGCTGAACAGTGCCAGGATCCAAACGGGCGCCGGAAACAGCGCTGCATCGATCACCGGCACCGCTGAATAGCGCCCGGATCCAACGGTGCCAAAAGCGCTGCCGAGGGTCCACCCGACCCACCAAAGCCGAGGGCCTCGACACGGGGGGAGCCTGCACCTCCGAAGAGGTGACTGCCGAGGCGGTGTCGGAGTCGCAGCCCTGGGAGGGACTACGACGCTCCCCCAACACCGCAGAAGGGGCCTTCTCCTCGGCAAGATTAGACGAGGAGACCCCCTCCTCCTCGGACCGTATAGGCCCGGGAGGGGACCCGGGGGAAGGGCCTAACAACCTTGCCCGAGAATCCCGAGCGACGCGTCCCCAAGGTCGGCGGGCCTTGCCGAGCTTAAGCGCTGGATTTCCGAGGCAGCGATGGTCCATCTCGAGAAACAGGCGTCATGCAATCCATATCATGGTTGGGTCCCAGGCAACGAGGCAAGCGTCATGCCGGTCGAGGCGAATGCGGCCACAGGAGCACCGAAGCATAGGGCGTGGCCGATCTTAGAAAAGCGCTTAGCTCCGAACCGGACATAGCGAAACTATTAAGGCTAAAACACAGTGGAAACACACCGGCGCCGTTAGATAGAAAAAGGAACAGTCTTACCGGATCGTCGATCCGACGAAGAAAACAGAGTCGGTACACTACTATGCAGTTACGGACTGAACGCTTCACGCATGACGGAGGTGCTGCCGAGGAGAAACAGAACTGAGTTGGAGGAGGAGTGCGTTAAGCTACTAACGGCCCCTCGCGCATGACGTCACTCTCGAGGGCGGTGCCGTTAGCCAAAGTTTAAAAAAAAAAAAAGCTCCCGTGACGGGTGCGCACCTCCGGCTTACACCCAGGAAGTAATGAATCGTGAAGATTGACAAGGGAAGATCTTCAGATCTGCGGAGGCCGCAGGCTCGAAGGGTGAAAGGGTAAGTTTCTCGAGAACAAAGTTCAAATCATAAGGGGAGCCGGAGTCCGGACAGGGGGCCTGAGATGAAGGACCCCTCTGAGAAAAGTCTTGGATACCTCTAATTGGGCAAAGGCTTTATCAGCGAAAGGAACATTGTAGGCTAAAATAGCAGCCATGTGAACTTTCAAAGAGGAATGACCGAGACCCAGGTCGAAGAGGTGACGTAAATAATCAAGCAGAACAGCCACGGGACAGGAGAAAGGCTCCACATTCCTGGAGGCAGCCCAAATAGAAAATCTCTTCCACTTCATGGTGTAGGTGGACCTAGTGGAGGGTTTTCTAGCCTCCACCAGAATCTCGGCCACCTTTGGAGAGACGCCAAATCGAGATTGAGCTAGGTCTGCAGGAGCCATGCATGAAGTTAAAGGTACTTGAGTCCCGGATGGACCAGGGTCCCTTGATCCTGGGTCAGCAATCCTCGAGATAAAGGAAGAGGAAGAGGATGAACCTCTGAGTATTGTTGTAGAAGAGAGAACCAGATTTGCCTGGGCCAGAAAGGAGCGATCAGAATCGTTCTCGCTCCTTCCATTGCCAGTTTCTGCAGTACACGAGGGACCAGAGGAATTGGGGGAAAAGCATAGATGAATCTGCCCTTCCAGTTTAGAGACAGAGTGTCACTCCAGAAAGTGCCTCACTCTGGAGCAAGCGAGCAAAAGGTGGGAAGTTTTGCGTTTTGGGAAGAGGCAAACAGGTCTACCTGTGGAGTCCCCCAAAGCTGGAAGATGTCGTCTAGAATTTTTTGGTCCAGTTCCCACTCGTATGGAAGAGCCGAGGAGTAACTTAACTCGTCTGCCAGAGTATTGACGACTCCTGGAACATGGATCGCCGTGAGGTGAAGGTTGTGAAGCTTTGCCCAGTCCCAAACCCTCATCGCTTCCCTGCACAGCGGGTAGGATCGAGTCCCTCCCTGCTTGTTGATGTACCACACCACACACATGTTGTCCATCTGGACAGCTAGGTGACCTGGAAGGATGTATGGGAGAAGGGCTTGGAGAGCATATAGTACTGCTCGTAGCTCTAGCACATTAATGTGGAGAGCTAACTCCAATCTGGACCATAAACCCTGGGTTAGGTGAGGACCCAGATGAGCTCCCCAACCTCTGCCTGATGCGTCCGTGGTCAGAGTCTGGGAGGGGAGAGGATGACAGAAGGGGCCCCCCGAAACAGGTTCTCTCGAACCATCTACCATTGCAAGTCTCTTGTCATTGGCGAGGAGATCAGCACCAGAAGATCTAGGTCGTCTACGAGTTGATCCCACTGAGAGATCCTCATGTGGAGTTGCGCCCGCGGAACCGTCAGGATGGCGGCTGCCATAAGCCCCAAAAGATGGAGCACTGACCTCGCCGGAACCTTACTGCGTTCTGATAGCAGGGAAATCTGTGACTGGAGAGAGGCCGCCCTGTCCGGAGGAAGGAAGGCCTTGCACACTGTCGTATCGAGGATTGCCCTGATGAATTGAAGTCTCTGGGAGGGGTCCAGATGAGACTTGGAATGGTTGGTGGTGATACCCAGGCAAGTGAAAACCTGCAGGGTGAGGGAGAGAAAATGCAGGAGCTTCTCCCTGGACGAGGCCACCAGGAGTCAGCCGTCCAGCTTGGGAAACACCTGAACTCCCAAAGTACGCAGATGTGCTGCTACCACTGCCAGGCATTTGGTAAAAACTCTGGGAGCCTAGGAAAGACCAAATGGGAGTGCCCGGAATTGGTAATGGTCCCCCCGGAAAGCAAACGGAGGTACTTGTGATGCGAGGGACGAATGGGGATGTGCAGATATGCATCCTGCATATCCAGTGCACAAAGCCATTGACCCGGCCGAAGAAGGGGCAGAAGGGTTTGAAGGGAGAGCATCCTGAACTTTTTGTATTCTAAGTAGAAGTTCAGGGAGCTGAGATCGAAAATGGGTCTGAGATCTCCCGTCTTCTTTGGTACTAGGAAGAAATGGGAATAGTAACCCTTCCCGTGAAGGTGAGGAGGAATGGGTTCTGTGGCCTGCTTTGCGAGAAGGGCAGATATTTCTTCCCTGACCAAAGGAAGATGGTCCCTTGAGTAAGAGGACTTCAGAGAGGGGTGACGTGGAGGTTTCTGTAGAAACTCTATGGAGTGCCCCTCCACGATAATCTGAAGCACCCATGAGTCCGATGTTATCCTCTCCCAACCCGGAAGGTGGAGGGAGAATCTTCCTCCTACCGGTTCCTCCGGGGAGTCTGGAGGTGGTGGAAGAGGGAAGGAGTCAGGTGGTGTGGGGCAGCGCCGCAGCTAGGGCACCCGCTGCTTTTTTGGGCAGCGGGGGCCAAGCAGCTGCGGGGGCCTGGCATTTGGTGGCCCGCCTTCCTTGGGGTTTTGCTTGAGGCCGGCTGCGTCTGTGAAAAGGACGGCGCTGCAGGGGATGGGGATGGTACATGGAATCCACACATTTCAGAGCCGTCCCCTTCTCCTGCAAATCAGTGATGATGTCCTTGACATCACCGCCGAAAAGCACTGAACCCCTGAAAGGTGCTTCCTGGATTGCTGACTGCACCTCCGGGACCAAACCTGACACATGGAGCCAGGCGTGACGCTGAAGACTTACGGCAAATGCGGAGCTCCACCGTGCAGTGTCCACTGCGTCGTAGGTCGTCCTCAGGATGTGACAACTGGCCGAACGAGCAGAACGGACTAGGTCAGCTAACTCCTGCTTGACTTGGGAGTCAGGTAAGGATAGCCTTCTGGTAATCCCCCATATATGCTACATAATTCAGGGCCCTAATTCCCAGTGTGGAAGAAGCGTATATTTTTCTTCCATACTGATCCAGAAGGTGAGATTCCTTATCCGGTGGAGACGAGCTTAAATGTTTGGGGTGTGCTGACCGGCTGTGAGTGGTGCTAATCACGACCAAGTCTGCACGGGGGTGAGAATCCAAAAAATCTACACCCTCCAGAGCCTGGTATAGCCTGTTGGACTTCTGAGGAAGCGGGGCTAAAGCCGATGGCTGTTTCCAAATAGTGGAAACAAGGTAGGCGTGAGGCTCACTCCAGGGTGGCACTAGAGTAGGGGACATAAGGGGCAGGTCCAGATGTTCAGTGAGTTTAACCCGCTGAGGATCTGGTTCCAAAGAACGCCACTGATGTACTTCCTGGATCTTCCTGAGCAACTCTGTGAAGGAAGGATCCTCCGGAGGAGACTTCGGAGGAGTCCTCGGCCGGGGCTTGGACGGAGAGTGATGCTCGTTGTCTCTCTCGGAGCATCCATCGGAGGAATCCGAAAGTGAAGAAGAATTAGAAGCAGAGTAAGAGTCCCTGACTCGTCTAGGGGGAGGAACGAGTTCCTTAGGGGGAATCCCTGGACGCGTGTCCTGCCCCTCTCAGGATCCAGAGGGAAGAGCTCGGGAATCCGGAGGCGGAGAGGGAGTGTGCCGTCTCGGGTGTACGGGGGCCGGAGGTGGCACCGTCACCGTAAGGCGGCTCTCGACTTCCTTGATGAGCTAAGCCTTGGCCTCAGCCCACCAGGAAGCCAGAGTCTCCTGAAGATCCACTGGTGGCCTGGGGAGCAGTGAAGGAGGGGGGGATAATTATATGGATTATATCTGTAAGGTGAGTATCCATAACCCAGCTGCAGGAATACCGGTGCCGGGTATTGTGGCGTCGGGTACTGCAGCGTCGCTGGAACCGGCGTCGGGTACTGCGGTGCTGGATACTGTGGACCCGGGTAAGCCAGCGTCGGATAAGACGGTGGATACCCAGGTACTGGAGGAGCTGCGAGCAGAGCGGCCCAGTAAGGGAGAGCCACGGGCGGATCAACAGTGATGGGCCCGTGGGGGTCGGAACGCTGGAGGAGGGATATCCTCCGCCGGCGTGCCGTGGGGCCTGCGTCGGAACCCCGGCCAGCAGGGCGGTGTTGGGACAGGCATCGGAGGACCGGTGTCAGGGTCGACATCGGGGCCCGGCGTCCGAGGCCCGCTGTCAGATCCGGTTCAGTAGGAGGAGGGTCTGGCCGGCGGGCATCCGTGCATCACCGAGGAGACGGAGGAAAAGTCCCCAGGGTCAGGCAGAGGCGACTCGGGCTCCCCGGACGGCAGCAAAGGCTGTGGGGAACCAGGGACGACAGACGATGGAGGGTCTGTTGTAGGCTCCAATGCCCGGCTCTGACGTGCGACTTTAGGGGCAGAATCCCGGCGGACACCAGAGGAGCCAGCGTCTGACTTAAGGGGTCCCTCGTCGGACGTGGGCAGAGGGTGGGAAGTGGCCCGGTCCGAGGGGGACGTGACCGTGCGCTGCCCCGAAGGGTTGGGCGTCTTAGCGGTCTTCTTCCGGCGGGCATCGGAGGAGCCGACGTCCAGCTTATGGGAGGTGCCCGCACCAGTAGGCCGCAAGCCTGCGGCAGTACTGGGGGCAGAGGCCTCCTTTAGCCAGAAGGCGCCTGCAGGACCCGAATGCGAGCCCGACGGGCAGGCTGACGCCTCCTCGAAAACCTTGGAGGCTGCCGGCGGGCGATCCCTCAGAGGGGACATTACCTGAAGCGCGACTCCGGCTGGAGTCATGGACGAGGAGGCCTTTTCACTGTGCCTTTCCTTGTCCCGCTTCTTGTGTCCTTCTGGAGAGGTCAACGCCTGCCTAAGCTTCTTTAACTTCTTCTCCATTGCAGACATCTTCTTTTTATGGAGATGGGCTTCCAAAGACTGCTGGCGTCGTCTGCGGGTGGCCGCGTTGAAATGCAGGCAATGTGGGCACTTGTCGACTGCGTGGTCGGGGTCTAGGCAAAAAAGGTAGAGAGAGTGACTGTCCTTGTAAGGCAGTTGGGCGCCGCACGAGTCGCACTTATTCTTGGAAGGGGACAACATAAACCGACTTTCACCTGACGATATCGAAATAAAGTACTAATAATTTTCAGTAAAAACCGACAAAAGAACAGGGCTGTGCACGAACTTTACCGCGAGGCGCTGCACGAGATGATGGCGGGAAAGAACTGGGAGGCGGGCATCCGGGACCGCCCCTTTATACCGACATCGTCTACCACCGGTCACCTGACGTGGGGGCGGTCCCTCACCAGGGACTGCTAGCTAGAAATTTTTCCGTGGGGTCCTGCCGCCTGCCGATGTCAGTCCTATATGTAATTACCTACTGCAAGAGCGCTCTCGAAGTAAGATCTGAGGATTATGGGGGGATCACCTCCTTATGAACTACGCCTGACATCGGGGTGGGATCGACATTGGAGGCAGTCCCCGCTGAAGACTGATAGCTAGAAAATTTCCGTGGGGTCCTGGCGCCTGCCGGCTTCAGTCCTAATGGTGTAACCTGCTGCAAGTGCTGTATCTCAAAGTAAGATCAGGCTCTGCAGGACCGCTGTGCCAAACCTGGCATCACTCCTAGCCTGGGTATCCAGACAGTAATGTTTGGTATATGTGTGGACTGCCTTCCAGGTAGCTGCTTTGTAGATTTCCAGCAAGGGAATATCTCTTGAAGGTGCTATTGATGCAGCTGTTCCTCTGGTGGAGTGGGCCCTGAGTCCCTGTGGGGGTTGCTTGCCCACTTTGCCATAACAGAATTGGATACATGCCACGATCCACCTTTCGATGGACCTTTTCTTGGCTGGTTTTCCTTTTCCTACTTCCCCATAGGTTAAGAAGAGTTGGTTCCTGTCCCCTCTGTGGCCTTCTGTATGCTCCTGGCAGTAGCTGATAGCTCTTTTTACATCCAGGCTATGCAGTCTATGTTCCCCTGAAGAGGAATGGTCAGTGAAAAAGACTGGCAGTGTAATGGACTGACTGACATGGAAGTCCAACACCACTTTAGGAAGAAACTTATTGTTGGGCCTAAGGACCACCTTGTCCCTGTGGAATGCAATATAGTCAGTCTCCATGGACAGAGCCTGAATCACACTAATCCTCCTAGCCAAAGTAACTACAACTAAAAACACAGTCTTCCAAGTTACATACTTGAGACCAGCTGATGACATAGGCTCAAAAGATGGCTGCATGAGCTGTGCAATACAAATGTTCAGGTTCCACACTGGAGTGGAGATCCTATGTGGAGGATACAAGTGCAGCAACCCTTAAAGACTTTCCTGAACACTGGGTTCAAGGCCAGGGATGATGAATTGCCTGCTGACAGGTAAGCTGAAACAGCTGCCAAGTGCACTTTCAGGGTGGATGGCCTCAGGCCAAGGGAATGGATGTGGGTTAGGTAATCCAGGACAGCTGCCAAATCCACCTGAGTATGGTCCAGATTCTTGCCCTGGGACCAAATAGAGAATCTCTTCCATTTAGAAGTGTAGGTCTTCCTAGTGGAGGACTTCCTAGAAACCCTAAGAATCTCCATGACCCCTTCAGATAGACGCAGGTTGGCATAGTCTAGGTCTTCAAGAGCCATGTCTTGAACCTGAGAGACCAAAGGCTGGGGTATAGGATCCTGCCCAGGGAAGTAGTCAGCAGGTTGTGCTTCCAGGGAAGGCTGATTGGTTTGGCCACTGACAGTGCCAGAACCAGAGAGTACCATGGCTGCCTAGCCCAGTCTGGAGCAATGAGGATCATTGTAGCAAGCTGGGACCGGAACTTGTTCAGGACCCTCAGCAACAATGGGAACAAAGGAAAGCAACGAGAAACTTCCCTGTCCAATTCAGAATCAGTGCATTCAGAGGGACTGAACTCCTCACTGGGGGCCTCCAGCAGAATTGTGGTAGCTGGTAAGAAAAAAGTACTCACCTTAGTAATGTTGTTTCTTCTAATGGAGTCTTGCTGTATTCTGACAATAGCAGTGAGTCCCAACCTTCGAACTGCCCCAGAGATGAAAGAATTAACTTTCCATGCCAGGCATGGAATGCTGAGCTAGAGCTCGGTGGAGACTCTGTCTGTTGCTGTTTGAACTCAAACCGTCAGATCTTTACGAGCTAAACTCACTGAGGTCCTGTGTGGAAGCTGTAAACCTACACTAGCCAACTGGCTACTAACATAAAAACAAATTTTTGGTCCCAAAACAAAGACCCAAGTCAGGAAACCCAAAAAATGAAATAAACACAACACCCACTCACCCAAAGAAAGAGGGTGATAACAAAAAAGGTGGGGCACCTCCTGAGTGCCAACACTGCTACTGCCCACCCACATCCCAAAAACAAAGGTTCTGAGAGGGGAAGGCGGAGGGGGGGTCAGAATACAGCAAGACTCCATTAGAAGAAACAACATTACTAAGGTGAGTATTTTTTTCTTCAAACAACATGAAGTCTTGCTGTATTCTGACAATAGCAGACTAACCAAACAGTACCTCCATGGAGGAGGGACAGAACCTACTTAGAAAATAGGCTCTGAAGCACAGCTGTGCCAAACCGAGCATCACTCCTAGCCTGGATATCCAGGGAGTAATGCTTGGTAAAAGTGTGAACTGTTTTCCAGGTAGCTGCTTGACATATCTCTAAGATAGGAATATCCCTGGCAGCAGCAAGGGAAGCAGCTGTACCTCTGGTAGAGTAAGCCCTCAGGCCTGAGGGTGGAACCTTACCTAGTTTTTCATAGCAAAATTGAATGTAAGAGACAATCCACCTGGCAATGGATCTTTTAGTGGCAGGTTTTCCTTTACCAACCTCACCATAAGTGAGGAACAGTTGGAGGGAGTCAAACCTGTGACCCTTGGTACGTTCTATGTAGTAGCTAAGGGCTCTTTTCACATCTAAACTGTGCAGCATCCTCTCACCAGAGGAGGAATGGTCAGTGAAGTACACAGGAAGAGAAATAGATTGGTTAAGGTGGAAGTCTGAAAACACCTTAGGCAAAAACTTCCTGTTAGTCCTGAGGACCACCTTATCTCTATGGAAGGAGATAAAATCAGGCTCCACTGACAAGGGTTGTAACTCACTTATGCGCCAGGCAGAAGTGATGGCCACCAGGAACACAGTTTTCCAAGTCAAGTACTTAAGCTCTGCTGAGGACAAAGACTCAAAAGGGGGTTGCATAAGCTGAGCAATGCAAACATTAAGGTCCCAAGCAGGGGCAGGGTCCCTGAATGGCGGATTGGTATGAAGCAATCCCTTGAAAAACTTGGAGAATACAGGGTGAGCTGAAAGAGAAGAGGACTTACCTGCTGAAATGAAAGCAGAGACAGCTGCCAGATGCACCCTTAGTGTAGCTGGTCTGAGTCCCAAGCTATTCAGATGGACCATATAGTCAAGGGCTGTGGGCAGATCAGCAGACTCTGGGGAAATATGTTTCCCAGAGCACCATATGGAAAATCTTTTCCATTTGGAATTATAAGTAGTTCTGGTGGAAGGCTTCCTAGAAGCCTTTAGAATGTCCATAACACCTTGGGAGAGGTGTAAATCAGCAAACTCTAACTCTTCAAGAGCCAGGCCTTGAGATTGAGAGATTTGAGATTCAGGTACCAAGCCCTCCCCTGAGCACAGTTTAACAGGTTGTAATTCCTGGGAAGAGACAGGGGAAGGTGGACTGCTAAGGACAATAGGAGAGAATACCAGGGCTGTCTGGCCCAGTCTGAAGCAATCAGGATCACCTTGCAGGGCTGAGACCTGATTTTGACTAGCACTTTGAACAGGAGAGGGAAGGGGGAAAAGCATACAGGAACTTCCCTTCCCAACTGAGAACTAAGGCATCCAGGGGGACTGAGCCCAACACTGGGGGCCTGCAGCAAAAAAGGGGAAGTTGGTGATTGTCTGGGGCTGCAAAAAGATCTATCTGTGGGATGCCCCATCTGGAGAATATCACCTCCAAAACCAGGGGATCCAGTGACCATTCGTGATGGCCCTGAGATATCCTGCTAAGAGCATCTGCCAGGACATTGTCCTTGCCTGGGAGGTGTACTGCTGTGAGGGAGGTGTTCAGGGAATAAGCCAGAGACCACAACTTCATTGCTTCTGTGCACAAGGCTGTAGACCGAGTGCCTCCTTGCTTGTTGATATACCACATTGTGGTGGTATTATCTGTTCTGATCTGAATAACTTTGTTCTGAACAGAATTGGAAAAGGCTTGAAGTGCTAGAAATACTGCTCTGAGTTCCAACAGATTGATGTGAAGCAGAGATTCCTGAGGGGACCACAACCCTTGGGTGGTCAGTTCTCCCACGTGGGCCCCCCATCCCAAGAGAGGCATCTGTAGTAAGGATTAAAGAGTGAGACTGAGTGACAAAGGAACTCCTGTCTTAGATTGTTCTGATCCTGCCACCACTGCAAGGCCTGGATCAGTGTTCAGTCACTGGAATCAGTTTGGTCAGAGGGTCCTTTTTCTGAGACAAAAAGGCTCTCAAGTGGAACTGAATATCCCTCATCTGAAATCTTGCTCCCTGCACCACTGCTGTAGAAGCAGCCACGTGACCCAGGAGCTGCAGGAAATGCCTTGTTGGACGAGACACCTGTAGGGTGAATGAAGAGGCCAGTGTGATACGGGTCCTTGCCCTGTCCAGGGGAAGGAAGGCTCTGGCCTTTTCTGTATCTAGCTCTGCGCCTATGAATGTGAGGAGCTGAACAAGCTCTAGAACTATGAAAGATTCAGAAGGAAACCTAGAGAGGTGAGCAGTTACTGAGTTATCTGTAGGTGTAACTTGACCTGGTCTGGGGACTGGCCTACTATGAGCCAGTCATCTAGGTATGGGAAGATGGCAATCCTTTGCCTTCTTAGAGAAGCAACTACTACTGCCAGGCATTTGGTGAACACCCTTGGAACAGAGGTTAGGCCGAAGGGCATTGCTCTGAATTGGTAATGGCCTGAGGGCAGCTCGAATCTGAGGTACTTTCGATGGGAGCTTCTGATGAGAATATGGAAGTAGGCATCCTTGAGGTCCAGGGAGACTAGCCAGTCCCCTGGCCGTAGGTAGGGTAGAATTATTCCCAGAGTCACCATTTTGAATTTTGGTTTTAAAAGGTGCTTGTTTAAGTATCTGAGATCCAGGATCGGCCACCATTCTCCTGTCTTTTTGGGGGTAAGGAAGTACCTGGAGTACAATCCTTTGCCTTGGTACAGGGGTGGAACCCTTTCCACAGCTCTAAGAGCCAGGAGGGAAGAGACCAGCGCCTCTAGGGCAAGTGCCTCTGAGGGATTTGAAGGAGGAAAGGATCTGGTTCTCAGCTTTGGAAATTTTTTGAAGCTGAGAACCAGTCCCTGGCTTACTACTTCCAGGACCCATTTGTCTGATGTTAGAGACTTCCAGTCCTGGACAAAGTAAGCCAGCCTGCCCCCTACAGGTAGTGGAGAAGTGGCCCTGGCAATCCCATCAGGGTGCCTGCTTGGCAGGGGTTTTAGGCTGAGGGGGTGGAAGCAGGTCTGCTTGTACCCCTTCTGCCTCTCCCTCTAAAGAACCCCTTCTGAGCATAGGCAGAAGAGGAGGCCTGGGCTTGGTAGAAAGGCCTATGAAAAGGCCTGCCCCTGCCCCTGGGATGCTGTCTCTGAGGAGTGGCTTGCCCTTCCTTGGCCTGGGCACTCCTATAGATGGTCCTATATTCATCCATTTTCTACATGTAATTCTCTGTTTGCTCCCCAAACAGAGAATTACCCACAACAGGAAAATCCATGGCCTTAGTCTGGGTATCCTGTGACAGGTTAGTACATCTGAGCTAAGCCATTCTATGAAGTGCCACAGATGTAGCCATGACTCTAGATGAAACATTATTGGGAGTCCACTGCAGCATGGAATTGCACCTTGGATGCCTCAATACAATCAGCAGCCACCTGCTCCAGCTCCTTGGCAAGGTGGCCAAGGACCTGTTTGGCTAAAGCCATGACAGTGTTCCATCCGGATTTCTGATACCTAGCAGTATAGGCCATATAGTTGGCCTGTCTGAGTCCCAAGGATGTTGCCATGTACTGTTTCTTTGCCATGGCATCAATCCTCCTGGAATCCTTGTCTGAGGGGTGTGAAGCCAAGGGAATATTTGCCTTATCACAGGCTGCAGCCTGCACTACCCCAACATGGCTGCATTGTTGTGTAAGGAACTCCGGATCTGAGCCTGACAACGTATACCTCTTGTCCATTCTTTTATCCACAGGAGGTATAGTGTTAGGAGTCTTTAAAATTTTAAATGTCTGTTTCCCAATATATTTGTGTAAGGGAATAGACAGCCTCCTAGACTCTGGGATATCCATCATTTCCACATAGTCAGGCTCTTCCTGGTCATCCACAGCTTCTTCCATAGGAAGCTGAAGGGTTTCGGCCACTTTCTTATAAAACATGAAATGGGAGGGGGACTCAGAAAGCCTAGGAGGAGACACTCCTGAAGGTCTGTCTGGGGAGATGTCCGGGTCAGTGGGCACATCCAGACTTTCAAAACCACATTCACTTACCTCATACTCCTCTTTCTCCTCCTCTGGTTCATAATATTCCTCTAAATCATAATCTTGAACAGTTGGAACCGGCCAAACCAAGCGCCTTCCTGATGGTGCCGGTTCGGTTGGAACCGGGGAAAGCGTCTGCACAATTTTTATCGCTTTGGCTATTTCTTCAGCGGTTGGAGAAGAAACTTTTGGATCCACACCAGCTGATTTTTCCTTTCTTGTTCTCTTAGCCGGAACCAACTCCTCGGAATCGGCTCTCCTTTTGCCTGAAGAAGTCTCGCCCTGGTCAGAGGGCACTCCTTCTGGTTCGGTTTGAACCGAACCGGGCTGGCCATCCGCTTCAGCGGACTTCTTCGCCTCCCTTTCCCTGAGCCTACCAACTCTCTTCTCTAGGGTAGCTGCAGGAAAATTTTTACAAATCTGGCAGTCTGCATTGAGGTGGTCAAACCCCAGACAATAAACACAGGTGGTGTGGGGGTCAGCCTTGGCAAAGACTTCCCCACACACACTGCAGTGTTGAAACCCAGTGGGTCCGGATTTTCTTTTGGGTTTCTCAGACATTGTGCCAGTCCTAACAAAACTTATCCTTTTAATGGCAATCCGCCAGGAAAGACCCTCTTATCGGTTCCTAACCGTGTTATGGGTCGTGGAAAAAAACATAATAAAATCCGTTTTTTTAGAACCGATAAGAACCCGGTAACCACGCTCTAAAAGTACAGATAAAGATTTTAGAACAACTTGATCGGTTCAAACCGAACCGATGAACCGTTTACAAGTTCCACACAGAATAGAAAAACAATATAACCTATCTAGTTCTCACGAATACCACAGACAGAGACTGAACCGACAGGATATGGTTTAAATTCGGTCGAAAACCGAGAAAAGCAGTACTTTAACCGACAAAATGAACCGAGCAAACGGAGAAATCTCCATAGCGACTGTTCAGTGAGGCGGAGTAAAGAATCTGACAGTTTGAGTTCAAACAGCAACAGACAGAGTCTCAACCGAGCTCGAGCTCAGCGTTCCATGCCTGGCATGGAAAGTTAACTCTTTCATCTCCGGGGCAGTTCGAAGGTTGGGACTCACTGCTATTGTCAGAATACAGCAAGACTTCATGTTGTTTGAATTATCTGGGGCTGCAAAGAGGTCTGTCTCTGGGGTGCCCCACCTTTTGAACACCATCAGTAGCACCTGTTTGTTCAGGGACCACTTGTGGTGGTTCTGATTGATCCTGCTCAAAGCATCTCTCAGTGCATTGTCCTTTCCTGGCAGGTGGCCCGCTGACAGGGAAATTCCCAGGGAGTAAGCCAGACTCCAAATTTTCATGGCTTCAGTGCACAGGGTAGTTGACTTTGTACCTCCCTGTTTGTTCATGTAGTACATTGTGGTTGTGCTGTCTGTCCTGACCTGCACCATCTTTCCCTGTAGCATACTGGTGAACACCTGGAGTCCCAGAAAGACTGCCTTGAGCTCAGCAGGTTGATGTGCAGTAGTGACTCTTCTTTGAGCCATGTGCCGTGAGCAGTGTGCTCCTCCAAGTGTGCTCCCCAACCCAATAGGGAAGCATTTGTGGTCAGCACTAAGGAAGGGTTTGGAACCCCTTGCCTGAGGTTGTCCATGTCCAGCCACCACTGGAATGCTTGTAGGAGTGTTTGTGTAACTGGCACCAGCTTTGATAGTGAATCCCTTTTTTGATGCCAGTGCAGTTTGAGATGGTACTGGATATCTCTCATTTAGAACCTTGCCCCTGACACTGCTGCTGTTGAGACTGCCATATGGCCCAGCAGCTGAAGGAAGTGCCTTGCTGGCCTTAGGCTTTGAAGCTTGAACGTACTTGCTAACTGCACCAGGGTGTTTGCCCTTGTCTGAGGCAGAAAACCCCTTCCTCTCACCAAATCCAGCACAGCTTCTATGAATTCAAGGAGCTGCACTGGGTCTAACACTGACTTTTTCAGGTTGACTAGGAACCCCAGTGACCATAGTACTTCCTGTGTAAGTGTTGGAGATTCCCTTACCTGCTGAGGGGATTGCCCTACGACTAGCCAGTCATCCAGGTAAGGGAAAACAGACTACCACTCCTTGTCTCCTGAGGTGTGCCACCCTTGGAGCAGAAGTAAGTCAGAAAGGCATTGCCTTGAACTGGTAATGGCCTGATGGCAGTCTGAATCTGAGGAATTTTCTGCGAGACTGCCTTATGGGGATGTGGAAATATGCATCCCTTAAATCCAGAGATGCCAACCAATCCCCTTGTCTTAAGACTGGAAGGATTGTTGTCAAGGTCACCATTTTGAACTTTGACTTTACTAGATGCTTGTTCAGGTGCCTAAGATCCAGTAAGGGTCACCACTCCCCTGTTTTCTTGATTGTGAGGAAGTACCTTGAATAGAGTCCTTTTCCACTCTGTGCCAGAGGAATGGCTTCTACTGCTCCTAGGGATAAGAGATTTAATACTTCACTTCCAGTAACACTGTCTCTGATGGGGAAGAGGGTCTGAGGACCCTTGCTCTCAGCTTTGGTCTAAGTCTGAAGCTGAGAGACAGACCTTGGCCCACTATCTCCAGGACACACTTGTCTGTGGTGATGGACTGCCATTCCTGGAGGTAGTGGGCCAGACTGCCCCTACCCGGGTTGGGGCGGTAACCCGAGCAGACACCTCAGGGTGCCTGCTTGGGTTGGGATGCTGACTAAATGCTGGGGTAGTTTGGTTGTCACCTCTCCTGTCCCTGCCTCTGAAGCAGCCTCACTACTGTTGATATTGGGGGGTAAGCATGAGGCTAAAAGAATGGCCTATAGCCCCTTCCCCTATTTCCCCTGGCTTGTTACTTTTGGGGAGTAGATGCCTTTTCTTTAGCAGCAGCACTCCTATATGCAACCTTGTACTCATCTATTTTATTCTTGTAATCCTCTGTCTGTTCCCCAAACAGAGACATAGGCTCACATGGAAAGTCCAAGGCCTTGGACGGCGTGTCCTGGGTCAGGTTAGTAGTCCTGAGCCAAGCGAATCTCCTGAGTAACACAGAAGAAGACACTTGTATGGCTGCAGTGTCATTGTTTTCCACAGCCATCCTAAACTGGGTTTTAGAAACCTCTATACCCCTTTTCATAGCCTCCTCCAAATCAGCTGCCATAGGGGCTGGGACAGATTTTGTGATTTCCATTACATTGTTCCACAGGGTTCTCTGATATCTGGCAACATAGACCATGTATGATGACTGGCTGATGATCAGAGAAGATCCCAAGTACACCTTCTTGGCAATGGAATTCATCTTCCTGGAGATGCCAAGGGTATGCCTGCATTATCACAGATTGCAGCCTGCGCCACTTCCTTGTGGTTCGGGTGTCCAAAAAGGGACTCTGCTCCACCCCTAGCCACCCAGTACTTCTTGTCCACCATTCTGTCAACTGGTGGCACAGAAGTGGGGATCTGCATGACCTTGTTAACCTGCTTTTTCAATGATTTATAGATGGCAGTAGCAATCTTTTAGAAACTGGCCTATCCATTATCTCCATGTGATCCTGTTTCTCCTCCTCATCGGTAGATTCTTGGGTAGGGAGGTCCAGGGATTGAGCTACTTGCTTAACAAAAACAAAATGTGCATTATAGTCCTTGGTCTCTTTGTCAGGGGAGTCAGGATGATGAGGAGCTGGGGGAAATATCCGGTTCAATCAGTTCCACATAGTCCTCATCTTCATCATCATCCTCATCATTATCCTCAGCAAAAACCTCTCCTACATGTTCCAAGGAACCAGGAACCGGAGTAGAGCCAGAGGTATTTAACCACAGCCACTTCTCAACCGGGACCGGGGTACTCAGTTGGAGCGTCTGAATGATTCTAATAGCACTCGCTATCTCTCTTCAGTGGTCGGAACTGATACTTTCTTCAGTTGCGGTTCGACCGCTGTATGTTTTCCATTCTTTTTTCTTTTCCCTGTGGTTGCTGGGTTAGCGGTAATGTCAGCAGGACATTTCTTAGAAGAGGAACCGTCACCCTTGTCAGAAGGCTGGTCCTCCAGTTCTTTTTGGCTGGTATCCAGTTTGTCTGTAGCTGAGTCAGCAGCTTTCTCAGACATTTTCTCCTGCAGTCATTTAAGTCGCCTCTCAAATGTTGACTAATGGATGTTTTTACAGATTTCACAGTCCTCCTTGAGGTGTTCAAACCCCAAACAAAAAACACAAATAATTACATTTTATTTATTGAAATGTTTTACCAGGAAGGCACACTGAGCAACAAGTCGCTCGTCTCCCGGTGCGACCTGGGGGGGGGGAGGGGTACAACTAGAATGAGACATTAAATATTCAAGTTACAAGATCAACATTAACATACAGTTGTAAGGCAGATGTTACAAACAGTGTTACAACAGTGTTACGCAGAACATGTAGAGAGAGTGGACAAAAGTGTCTGGTTAATAAATAAACAAGTACTTCGTGAAGAAAGGGAAAAGGGAGGGAGGGAGGGGTGAGGTGGGGGAGGAGGAAGAGTCATGTCCCTGGAGATCTCTTCAGGATGCGAGGAACCCTGGAAGGGGACTGGGGGGACCAGAGAGAAGGGGATAAGGCAGTGTCCCAGACGACCCCTTTAAGATGGTGGGGGAAGGGATTAGACGAGGATACAAGCCCTTTGGTGGGTAGGAAAGGGACCCATGGAGAGCATTCGGGGTCCTTTGCATTCTGTGAGAAATCAAGGGAGGCCAGTAAGGGGGAGCAATTAGGGGGAGGTGGAGGAGGGCTAGAGATTTGGGGATGGGTGTGCACAGGGTAAACTGAAGGTGAGGGTAGGTGAGGAGGAAATTAGGGAGAGACATGGCAGGAACAGCTAGGTGCAAGGTAATTTTTGAGGGCAGAGATGATGGAGTAGGCAGAGGATGAGTGCTGGAGTTCAGGGAGGAAGGAATTCCAAATTTTGGGGAGGCAGTGAGAGTAACTGGATTAGCTGATTTGGGTGGATCTCTGTGGGACAACCAGGGTACAGGAGAGGCTGATCTAAGGGAATGGGAGGGTAAGGGGTGTTATAAAGGAGGAGGTGAGGTAGCAAGGGAGTTCACTCAACCAGTGCTTGGAGGTGAATTTAGCACAGTGGGAGAGTCGCCTATTTGTAAGAGAGGGGAAGGATAGGGCACGATAAAGATCGCAGTGATGGGTGTGAGGGGGCATGCAGGGCAAAGCGGCAGAAGGAGCTGAAGAGGGTGCCCAGTCTACCAGGGAGGACTTAGTGGCACCACCATAGACTACGTCACAGCAGTCAAAAATGGGCAGTATCATCTTCTGAACATGTTCATGCCTAGCCATAGGAGGGATGCAACTATGGTTCCTGAACAGGGCACCAAGCTTGGGGTGCATTTTTTTCTGTATGGCGTCACTATGTCCAGAGAAGTTTAGGCGTTGGTCCAACCAAACGCCTAAGTACCTGAAGGAGGATGTGTCCTCAAGCAAAGTCCCCTTAAGGGTGTGAAAAGTGGGTAGGGAGAGGAGCCTAGAGAGTCTCTGCCTTGTTCCAAAGGTCATGGAGACAGTCTTTTTGGTGTTGAAGAAAAGTTTATGGTTAGCAAACCAGAGCTGAACCTTGTCGAAATCTTGCTGTAAGCTGGCTGCAACCTCATCAGGACAGGAGCCAAATGCATACAGGACAGTGGCATCGGCATACATATGTATAGTGAAGGACAGGGAGCAAACAGAGGGAAGGTCATTTAAGCAGATGGAAAATAGAATGGACCGTTAATACCGAGCCCTGGGAGACTCCAGTGCTAATCGGGAGGGGAGGGGAAGTGGCGTCCAATATCTTAACTGATTGGGTTTTACCAATAAAGTAAGCCTTGAACCAATTTGTGGCTGAGGAAGACAGACCAGCTGCTGGGGCTGAGTCGAGGAGAAGGCAGTGAGAGACGGTGTCGAAGGCCTTGGCCAGGTTGACAAAAATGGCAAAGGTAATTCGGCCATTGTTCATCCAGGTTAGGATGGAGTCTGTGAGTCATACAAGAGAGGTGGTGGTTGAGTGTTTTTCCTGAAACCAGACTGGAAAGGGGTAAAAAAGGAGGTGTCAGATAGAACAGAGGTGAGTTGGGAGAGGACGATATGTTTTTGAAGCTTGGCAAGGGTAGGGAGGGGAGAAATGGGGTGAGAGTTGCCAGGGGATGAGGGGTCACCCCCTTTGGGTAGAAGGAGGACCACAGCATGTTTCCATGGAGAGGGGACTGAGGAAGTAGAGAATGAGAGATTTAGGATTATTGAGAGGGGGTAGGCAATGGCCGAAGTGGAGAGGAAGAGGAGTTTGGGGTCAAGGCCATCAGGGGAGGCACCTTTAGAGGGGCTGATGGTGAGGAGGGCATGTAGGGCATCATCTGGGGTTATAGTATTGAAAGAGAAGGGAAGATGGGAGGTTGGTAGAGGGGGCACACCAGTGGAGGGTGAGGAGGGGGAAGGGTAGGAGGGAAGGGATTTCAGTAGCTCAGTGGCACAGGAAGTATAGTAGGAGTTAAATTCCGCAGCTACAACTGGTGAGTCGGACACTAGTGTGCTATTTACTTGAAGTATCGGGGGCGGTGGGTGAGATTAGGGGGTAAATAGGGTGTGTACCACCTTCCAGAACTTTGAAGGGGAATTTATGTTGGTGATGAACGCAAATTTGAAATATTCAGTCTTGGCTAACATTGTAGTCCTGGTGTTGGCATTTCTGAGCATGCGGAAGTTTGCGAGGTCTCCAGGATGCTGGGTAGCTTTATGACACTTCCAGGCTCGATCTCTAGCCCTGAGGCAGGTCAGAAATTCAGGGGTTATCCAAGGTAAGTGGTTATTTCTGACTCTGGTATGTTTGAGTGGGGCAAAGGTGCTCTAGTTTAAATGAGGATCTGCTTTAGCAAACGGTTCAACACACTCTGTACAATGCTAGAAACCTGTGGAGCCCATTCATTTCTTAGTCTGTAACATTTATCGGTCAGTTAAACCGATGAACCGAGAATCAACCTGGTAAAATTCTTAAGAAATTTAGTAATTAAATATATATACCGCCTTACCGGACGGTAAAAGAATTGTTTTAAATTTTGAACTTAAAACAAAGTAAATACTATCAGTTCCTTACCGGTTAATAGAACCGACAAGGAACTGACAAAACTTACCAAAATTCATTCTAATCTAGACTAAGTCAACCTGTGAACCAAGGACAGTGCATCAAAAAATCGAAATAACTAGATGGACTTCGATAAACTGAGATAAAATTCTTCAAGAAAGTGAAGGAAAACTCTCCTGAGATGTCTTACTTAGGCAAGCGGAGTAAAGAATTTGATGGTTGCAGGAAGTGCAACCAGGGACAGTGGTTTGAAAACC
Source organism: Neoceratodus forsteri (assembly GCA_016271365.2). NCBI lineage: Eukaryota > Metazoa > Chordata > Ceratodontiformes > Ceratodontidae > Neoceratodus > Neoceratodus forsteri. The sequence goes on from JADMNL010000026.1 coordinate 55,277,210, forward strand.
GAGCTTGAACCTAACATTCCACTATTAGCATAGGTTCTATTAACGATTTCGACTCTGGGACATTCCTTTGGTAAAATCATACTGCATTTGTCAGAATACAGTAAGATTTCCTTGGGTTTGAAATGGAAATTACGTACCTACTATAATTCTTAATCATAGAAGAAAAAATTACTCACCTTAGTAATGTTGTTTCTTCTAATGGAGTCTTGCTATATTATGACAATTGCAGTTTGTCCCACCATTAGAACTGCTCCGGAGGTGAAAGAGTTAACTACCATTCTAAGAATGGAGTTTAGAGCGCGAGCTTGGTTAGAGAAGCTCTGTCTGGATAATTTCAAACCGAAACTGTCAGATCTTTACAAGCAAAACTCACTAAGGTTGTGTGTGGAAGCTGTAACCTACACTAGCCAACTGGCTACCCAAATATTAACACATATTCCTGGTCCCAACACAAAGACTCAAGTCAGGGAACCAGAAAATAATAAAGTAAGGTAAAATAAAACACCACACCCCAAACCCCAAGAAGGGGAGAAAAACATAAAATGGGCATAACCGGTGCCCACACTGGACTGCCCACCCCATACCCAAGTAGAAGTTCTGAGAGGGGCAGGCTGGGGGGGAGGTCATAATACAGCAAGACTCCATTAGAAGAAACAACATTACTAAGGTGAGTAATTTTTTCTTCAAACAACATGAAGTCTTGCTATATTATGACAATTGCAGAATACACAGCAGTACCTCCCTGGAGGAGGGACAGAACCTACTTAGGGAATAGGCTCTGAAGCATGGCTGTACCAAATCTAGCATCCCTCCTGGCCTGGATATCCAAGGAGTAATGCTTGGTGAAAGTGTGTACCGTTTTCCAGGTAGCTGCTTGACATATCTCTAAAATAGGGATGTCTCTGGCAGCAGCTAGAGACGAAGCTATACCTCTGGTAGAGTGATCCCTCAGGCCTGAAGGGGGAACCTTTCCCAGTTTTTGATAACAAAATTGGATACAAGAGACAATCCACCTGGCAATGGATCTCTTAGTGGCAGGTTTACCTTTTCCAACCTCACCATAAGTGAGAAAAAGTTGGAGGGATTCGAACCTATGACCCTTGGTACACTCTATATAGCAACTAAGGGCCCTCCTAACATCTAAGCTGTGCAGCCTCCTCTCACCAGAGGAGGAATGGTCAGTGAAGAACACTGGAAGGGAGATAGATTGGTTAAGATGGAAGTCTGAAACCACCTTAGGCAAAAACTTCCTGTTAGTCCTAAGGACTACTTTATCCCTGTGAAAGGAAATAAAGTCAGTCTCCACTGACAAAGCTTGTAACTCACTTATGGACCTGGCAGAAGTGATGGCTACTAGAAAAACAGTTTTCCAAGTCAAAAACTTGAGCTCTGCAGAAGACAGAGGATCAAAGGGGGGTTGCATCAACTGAGCAATGCAAACATTAAGATCCCAGGCAGGGGCCGGGTCCCTGAAAGGTGGATTAGTATGAAGTAATCCCTTGAAAAACTTGGAAAATACAGGGTGAGTGGAAAGGAAGAGGGCTTTCCTGCTGAAATAAAAGCAGAGACAGCTGCCAAATGTACTTTCAGGGTAGCTGGTCTCAGGCCCAAAATTAAGATGGACCATATAGTCCAAAACAATGGGCAAATTAGCAGATTCCGGGGAAATATGCTTCCCCGAGCACCAGATGGAAAATCTTTTCCATTTAGAATTATAAGTAGCCCTAGTGGAAGGCTTCCTAGAAGCCTTCAGGATGTCGAGAACACCTTGAGAAAGGTGTAGGTCAGCAAACTCTAACTCCTCAAGAGCCAGGCCTTGAGGTTGAGGGATTTGAGATTCGGATACCAAACTCTCCCCTAGGCACAATATAACAGATTGTGCCTCCTGGGGAGGCACAGGGGAAGATGGACTGCTAAGGACAGAAGGAGTGGGTACCAGGGCTGCCTGGCCCAATCTGGAGCAATCAGAATCATCCTGCAAGGCTGGGATCTGATTTTGACTAGCACCTTGAATAGGAGAGGGAAGGGGGGAAAGGCATATAGAAACTTCCCTTCCCAATCTAGGAGAAAGGCATCCAGAGGGACTGAGCCCATCACTAGGGGCCTGCAACAAAACAGTGGAAGTTGGTGATTGTCTGGGGCTGCGAAAAGGTCTATCTGAGGGTGCCCCATCTGGCAAAACTATCCCCAGTACTTGGGGATCCAGTGACCATTCGGATGGCCCTGGGAAATCCTGTTGAGAGCATCTGCCAGGACATTGTCCTTTCCTGGGAGGTGAACTGCTATGAGGGAAGTGTTCAGGGAATAAGCCAGAGACCACAACTTCATTGTTTCGGTGCACAAGGCCGAAGACCGAGTGCCCCCTTGTTTGTTGATGTACCACATTGTGGTGGTGTTGTCTGTTCTGACTTGTACCACTTTGTTCTGAACAGATGCAGAAAACACTTGAAGTGCTAGAAAGACAGCTCTGAGTTCCAGCAAATTGATGTGGAGCAGAGATTCCTAAGGGGACCACACTCCCTGGGTGGAGAGGTCGCCCATGTGAGCTCCCCATCCCAGAAGGGACGCATCCATAGTGAGGGTCAAGGAATGAGATAGAGGGATGAAGGGGACCCCTAGTCTTAAATTGCTCTGATCCTGCCACCACTGAAGGGCCTGGATCAGGGTTCGAGTCACTGGGATCAACTTGGAAAGGGGATCTTTTCTCTGAGACCAAAAGGCTCTCAAGTGAAACTGAATGTCCCTCATCTGAAATCTTGCTCCTTGCACTACAGCTGTGGAGGCAGCCATGTGTCCTAGAAGCTGTAAGAAGTGCCTTGCTGGTCGAGAGACCTGCAGAGTGAAGGAGGAGGCCAGGGCCACCAGGTTCCTTACCCTCTCTAAAGGTAGGAAGGCTCTGGCCTGCTTTGTGTCCAATTCTGCACCTATGAAGGTGAGTACCTGAACAGGTTCCAGAACTGACTTTGGGAGATTGAGCAGGAAGCCCAGAGAGGTGAGCAGCTGCTGGGTAACTTGCAGGTGTGATTTGACCTGTTCTGGAGACTGGCCTACAATGAGCCAGTCGTCTAGATAGGGAAAGATAACAATCCTTTGCCTCCTTAAAGAGCAACTGCTACTGCCAGACATTTTGTGAATACCTTGGGGCGAGGCGAGGCCGAAGGGCATTGCTCTGAACTGGTAATGACCTGAGGCAGTTCAATCTGAGGTACTTTCGGTGGGAGCTTCTGATTAGAACATGGAAATAGGCATCCTTGAGGTCCAGGGAAGCTAGCCAGTCCCCTGGCCTTAGAGAAGGTAAAATCATTGCCAGAGTCACCATTTTGAACTTTGGTTTCAAAAGGTGCTTGTTCAGATATCTTAGGTCTAAAATGGGCCGCCATTCTCCTGTCTTTTTTGGGGTAAGGAAGTACCTGGAGTACAGACCCTTGCCCTGGTGTAGGGGGGAAACCCTTTCTACAGCTCTGAGAGCTAGGAGGGTTGAGACTTCTGATTCTAAGGTAAAGGTCTCTAGAGGGTTTGCAGGTGGAAAAAATCTGGCTCTCATATTTGGAAATGTTTTGAAGCTGAGAACCAGACCCTGGCTTACTACTTCCAGGACCCATTTGTCTGATGTTAGAGACTCCCAGTCCTGAACGAAGTAAGCCAGCCTGCCCCCTACAGGTAGTGGAGAACCGTCCCTGGGCACCCCATCAGGGTGCCTGTTTGCTGAGGACTTTAGGTTGAGGGGTGGAGCAGACCTACTTGCACCCGTGCTCACGCCTGCCTCTGAAGAACCCCTCTGAGCATAAGCAGAAGAAGCCTGGGTTTGGCAAAAGGCCTGTGAAAGGGCCTACCTCTACCCCTGGGGTCTGCTTCTGAGGAGTGGCTTGCCGCTCCTTGGCTTGTGCACCCTATAAGTTGTTCTGTATTCATCCATTTTCTTCATGTAATTCTCTGTCTGCTCCCAAACAGAGAATTCCCACCCAGGAAAATCCATAGCCTTAGTCTGGGTATCCTGTGACAAATTAGTACACCTGAGCCAAGCTAACCTACGAAAGGCCACAGATGTAGTCATGACTCTAGAGGATACATCATTAGAATCCACAGCAGCATGAAATTGCACCTTGGATGCCTCAATACCATCAGCAGCCACCTGCTACAGCTCCTTGGCAAGCTGGCCAGGGGCCTGTTTGGCCAAAGCCATGACAGTGTCCCGTCTAGATTTTTGGTATCTTGCCACATAAGCCATGTAATTTGCTTGTCTGAGTCCCAAGGACGCTGCCATGTATTGTTTTTTAGCCATGGCATCAATCTTCCTGGAGTCCTTGTCAGGAGGATGTGAGGCCAGGGGAATGTTAGCTTTGTCACAGACTGCAGCCTGAACTACCCCAACATGACTGCATTGCTGTGAAAGAAAGTCTGTATCAGGACCTGACCAAGTGTACCTCCTGTCCATCTTTTTGTCAACAGGAGGCACAGAATTAGGGGCTTTTAGAATTTTTATTGTTTGCTTCCTAAAAGATTTATGTAAGGGGATAGATAATTTCCCAGACTCTGGGATAGCCATCATTTCCACAAAATCAGGTTCCTCTTGCTCATCCACAGCTTCCTCTAATGGGAGCTGGAGGGTTTCAGCAACCTTTTTATGAAACAGAAAAAGAGAAGGGGACTCAGAAAGCATGGGGGGGATTCTAAAGGTCTGTCTGGGGAGATGTCCGGTTCAATGGGCACATCCAGACTCTCAAAGTCACATTCACACTGTTCATAATCCTCCTCCCCCTCCTCTGGTTCATAAAAATCTCCAATATCATATTCTTGAACCGGTGGACCCGGCCAAACCAACCTTTTGCCAGACAGAGGCGGTTCGGACGGAACCGGAGAAAGTGACTGTACAATTTGTATAGCTTTTGCTATTTCTGCAGCAGTTGGAGAAGGAATTTTGGACTCCATACCAGCTGATTTTTTAGTTTTCTTTGCTGGAACTGGCTCCTCAGAGCCAGCTTTACGTTTGCCCGAGGAAGTCTTGCCCTGGTCAGAGGGCACTCCCTCCAGTTCGGTTGGCACCGAACCGGGCTGCCATCCGGGTCAGCGGACTTTTGGCCTCTCGTTCCCTGAGCCTGCCCACTCTCTTATCCAGGGTGGCTGCAGGAAATTTTTACAAATCTGGCAGTCTGAATTGAGGTGGTCAAACCTCAGACAATAAAACATATGTAGTGTGTGGGTCAGCCTTGGCAAAGGCTTCCCCACAGACACTACAGTGTTGAAACCCAGTGGGCCCGGTTTTTCTTTTGGGTTTCTCAGACATGATGCCAGCCTAACCAAGAAACTTGCCCTTTTAATGGCAGTGCCAGGCAAGACACCCTTATCGGTTCCCAACCGTGTCACGGGTCGTGGAAAAAACTGTAATGAAATCCGGTTTTTTTAGAACCAATAAGAACTGGGAACCGCACTCTAAAAGCTTTAAAATGCATATTTCTTTAAAGTTTTAAACAACCTGATCGGTTCGAACCGAACCAATAAACATTTACAAGTTCCACACAGAAATAAAACCTGTCTATTACTTACAATACCACAGACAGAGCTTGAACCGATCGGTTTGTGTTAAAATAATAATACTCGCGGTTGAATTTAACCGAGAAAATACTGTTTGAACCGAGAAATGAACCGAGCAGAAGGAGAAATCTCCGGAGCGACTGTTCAGTGAGGCGGAGTAAAGAATCTGACAGTTTCGGTTTGAAATTATCCAGACAGAGCTTCTCTAACCGAGCTCGCGCTCTAAACTCCATTCTTAGAATGGTAGTTAACTCTTTCACCTCCGGAGCAGTTCTAATGGTGGGACAAACTGCAATTATCATAATATAGCAAGACTTCATGTTGTTTGAAACATAGAATTTGATGGCAGATAAGGACCGCTTGGCCCACCCAGTCTGCCCATTTCCCTATCTAATCGATAAGCTGCAGATCCTAGTTAACCAACAGCCTACTTCTTCCTACCCCCAACCCCTAGAATTGCCTTATGACTGTCCCATGCATGCTTGAATTACACCACAGTTTTTGACTCCACAACCTCCTCCGGAAGGCCATTCCATGCATCCACAACCCTCTCTGTGAAAAAATACTTCCTTAAATTACCTCTGAGCCCCCATCTTCGAATTGTGCCCCTTATTCTTGCACACCTCTTTTTGAAAGATGCTACCTCTTGGACTTTGTTGATTCTCTTGAGGATGAAAGTTTCTATCATGTCCTCCTCTCCTCCTTTCCTCGAGGCTATACATAAGCACCTAAGTCTCTCTTCATATGTCTTCCGTGCAGACCCTACACCATTTTAGTTGCCCTCCTCGGGACAGCTTCCATCCTGTCTATGTCATTGCGAGATTGGGTCTCCAGAACTGCACGCAGTACTCCAGATGGAGTCTCACCAGCTGTCTGTACAGAGGGATAATAACTTCCTGTTTTCTACTGGTGATGCCTCTCCCTATGCATCCCAGTACCCTCCCAGCCCTCCTTGCTGCCCTCTCACATTGCTTGCCCACCTTTAGGTCATCTGATATGACTACCCCCAGGTTCCTTTCCATTTCTGTTGTTGTTAATATCTCACCCCCATTGTGTACTCTTCCCCTGGGTTTTAGTTTCCCAGGTGCATTACCTTGCACTTCTTAGCATTGAATCTAAGCTGCCATACATTTGACCATTCCTCTAACCTTGCCAAGTCCCTTCTCATCCTTTCCACCCCACCTTGTGCATCAACTCTGTTGCAGACCTTTGTGACATCTGCAAAGAGACATACTTTTCCTTCCAGTCCCTCTGCAATGTCGCTTATAAAGACATTGAAGAGGACCGGTCCTAATACTGAACCCTGCGGTACCCCACTAGTAACCCCCCTTACTTCAGAGTGGACTCCAATTACTATTTCTCTCTGTGTCCTATTCTCCAGCCAATTCTTTACCCAGGCTGTCATCTTGGGACCCACTCCCAGGCTGGCTAACTTGTATATTAATCTTTTGTGTGGGACTGTGTCAAATACCTTGCCAAAGTCTAGGTAGGCCATGTCCACAGCCCCTCCCTGATCTACTACTTTGGTCACCCAGTCAAAGAAATATATCAGATTCATCTGGCATGACCTTCCCGCTGTGAATCCATGCTGCCTTGGGTCCTGTGCCCCTCTGGCCTCTAGATACTCGAGAATTATTTCCTTCAGAAGTGATTCTATCTTTTTCCCTATCACTGAGGTTAAACTAACAGGTCTGTAGTTTCCTGCTTCTGTCTTGCTCCCACTTTTGTGAAGGGGAATCACATCTGCCCTCCTCCAGTCCTCGGGTACCACCCCATCCTCCCATGATTTGTTAAAGAGGTTAGTCAGTGGTGTCACTAGTTCTACCCTTAGTTCTTTTAGAATTCTGGGATGAATTCCATCAGGCCTCATTGCTTTGTACACCTTCAGTTTTAAGAGTTCTGTCAGAACCCTTTCTTCTGTAAATGGGCTGGTATCAACTTCTGTATCCAGAGTGTTTCTACTGTTTATTTTAGGTACCTCCCCCTCTTCATTGGTAAATACTGAGCAAAATATTTGTTTAGTATCTCTGCCTTTTCACAGTCACCTCTGCCCACCCTCCCTCCCTTTAATAAGCCTCACTATCCCTCCCTTGGTCTTCCTTCGCTACCTGATGTACCAATAAAAGGTTTTATCCCCCTTCTTAACTGAGTTGGCTATCTTTTCCTTGGTTTGGGCCTTTGCTGTTCTGACTGCCTTCCCAGCTTCCTTTTGCTTTAACTGATACAGTTCTCTGTCCTGCTCCTTCTGTGATGCCTTGTACTTCCTGAATGCTTTCTTTTTCTCTTGAACCTTCACTGCCACTTCCTTTGTGAACCATAGTGGTTTCTTACATCGTTTTGTTTTGTTTATTTGCTTCACACAAAGGCTTGTTACCTCTGTGATGGCAGTTTTTATTATTCCCCATTGTTCTTCCACCCCTGCTTCCTGCCCATTTGCTAGTGCATTCCTTAGGCACTCACCCATTTTGGCAAAGTCAGCCCTCCTAAAGTCCAGTACTTTTGCCTTTGTATGGCTTGACTCTATTGCTGTGTTTATAGTGAAGCATACTGTTCCATGGTCGCTAGTTCCCAGATGGCTACCCACTTCTACATCTGTGATCCTCTCTCCATCTCCATTTGTGAGAACCAGGTCTAAGATTACTCCCTCTCGAGTGGGCTCCAGTGCTAGTTGTCTAAGGCATGCCCCCTGTAGAGCATCTAGAATAAACCCATTCTTCGAAGTGGCAGCTGCAACTGCACTCCAGTTAACATCTGGCATATTCAGATCACCCATCAGCAATATCTCCCCTTTTTCTGCCATTCTAAGTATATTTTCTATCATTTCCTTACTCAAATTGCAACTGCATCAAAGGAAATCCAGTCCCTTGCCTTTCCATGTGTTGATGAGGGAGGTACGGGAAGTTGAGGAGGAGGAAGGTTTGTCAGAACCCTGCACAGTTGTAGCTGCTACCTCCCCTGCTCCAGGTGTAGGGTCAGATTCTGATGGCCCAGAATCATCGAAACCTCATGACTCAATCCAAGGTCCCCATGTTAGCCAATGGGGGGTCCAGTCAGAGAGGGATGGCTACAGATGTCTCACCGTGGGGTGAACTACTGAGAGAGTTTAGGGAAATAAAAAACAGTCTCGTTATGAAGGCTGCCCCTACAAGTACAGGCCCCAACCATGATCTGACTGCATCTGCTATGGGGGTGGGGGTACCTGCCCATGTATCTCCTGCTGACAACAGCTCCAAACTCGACTTCTTGACCATGGAAGTGGAGAAACTGACAAGATGTCTCCAGATGCTTATCATGCCGCAGACAGAGATGGCCCCAAGGTTTCCAGTTAGTAGTACCCCCGCCCTGGCTCCCAGTGTGGTGCCTCGGCCAGCTCAAACTCCAGAAAGTATGTTTTGCTATAATTGTGGGAAGGATGGGCACATGAAGAGAGAATGCCGGTCCCCAAAAGACATAGACAAAGTTGCATATAGGCTACAAGGAGAGCTTCTGAGAACAAATCAGTGATTAAGAGGTGCACGAAATGATTCCAGTGAGGGCCCCAAAAATGTTAACTCACATCCCTTTGTGGCAAGGTCAGTTGCCCAGGCCCCCGCTACTGCCTCTCCAGACTGGTCCAGAATAGTGGGTCCTTCCATGGAGACCACTGTAAAGGTGAATGGAGTGTCTACAAGAGCTGTATTAGACAGTGGCTCCCAAGTGACAATTATGTTCCAGGAATGGTATCAGAAACATTTGTCAGACATACCCTTACAACCATTAGAAGGACCACATGTATGGGGGTTAAGTGAGAAGGCCTACCCCTATTCCGGGTATATCCGAATTTGGCTGTCTTTCCCCACCTCCATGGCTGGAGTGGCCGAACAAGTAGAGACCCTAGCCTTAGTGTGTCCCCACACTGGACTGTATGATGGTGTCCCTTTGTTGATTGGAACAAATGCTTATATGTTTGGATGGCTGGCACAGTTGTGTTATGAAAAACAGGGGTCAAGGACTAGTAGAGCTTTAAGAATTCCAGCTTTAATTAAGAAGGCCTATGAGGCACAGAGAGATGCTGAAAAAGTAGAACCAGAGGAACTGGTCGAAATTGTCTGGAAGAAGGATCCCGAGTCTCTGATCCTGGCGCCAAATGCCCAGTGTGCCTTACAGGGAGAGGTCCGTATCAGAAAGGATGTTAAGAATAAAATATTAATGTTGGATGCACCAGGTGATGGAACATTGCCGGAGGGACTGCTGGTCAAGCCTAGTATTTTACCTGCTAGAGCCCATGTTTATGCCAGAAGGGTAATGGTTCAAGTTCATAATGTGTCTGACAGAGAGATTCGAGTAAATAGAGGTTGCACCCTGGATAATGTGCATTGTGCAGACATTGCAGTGCTACCCAGCAGTAAGAGTTCGGAGAAGAATGACAGAGTAACACCTGACTTGTTTTTGGTGACTCCCCGTGGCCAGCTAAATGGAAAATGAGGATCAGTGACAAGCTTGCCCAGAGAGACCAGGTGTTTTCTTTAAAGGAATGGGACATAGGATGCGCGCAAGGAGCTGAGCACCATATCTGGCTGCATGATGAAAGATCATTTCGTGAGAGGTCTCGACGCCTGGCACCTATGTCCCCCCTAAGGTGTGCGCATGTGCACCCACACAGCAGTCAGAAATAACCCACACACAGCTTTAGTAGTAGCGCACAAAGCAGCTGACAGGGATCCTCATGTTCATGAAGTAGTGACTACAGTCATCACTTAGATTTAAGACTCAGACAGCAGGACATGAAAGTGAATGGGAAAGAAGAAAAAATTACTCACCTTAGTAATTGCTTTTCTTCTCATGGAGTCTTGCTATATTATAACAATAGCAGTCAGCCACTGCAGCTGAACTGCCCTGGAGAGGAAGGAGTTAACTCCAGAAGATCTGGAGTTCTACAGCGCGAGGGCGCTGTGCCAAAGCTCTATCTGTCAGTTTCAAATGAAACTGTCAGATCTTCTGAACTAACATCAAAGGACGGAAAGTCTGTGTGGAAAAACTACACTAGCCATGGCTACCTACTAGTAGTAATAACAACAATATAAAGAACAAAGAAACACTCAGAGCCATAATAACAAAAATTGATGGTATTATGGTTCGTTTACCACCTGACAAGACATATGAACCCTTCCCCAAAGACTCAAGTCCAGGAAGGGGCAATATAAATAACCTAAATGAAACAATCTAGATCCCTAACCCAAAGGAAAAGAGGTAAGGAAAAACTACAATGGCATGACACAGTGCTTGCACAATTCGCCACCCCTACCCAAGTAGAAGTTCTGAGAGGGGCAGGAGGAGGTGGTTATAGATATAGCAGACTCCATGAGAAGAAAAGCAATTACTAAGGTGAGTAATTTTTCTTCAAACACCATGAAGTCTTGCTATATTATATAATAACAGATACACAACAGTACCTCCATGGAGGAGGGTCAGAACCTACTTAGGAAATAGGCTCTGAAGCACAGCTGTGCCAAACCGAGCATCTCTCTGGACTGGACATCCAGGAATAATGCTTGTAAAGGTGTGAACTGTCTTCCAGATAGCAGCTTGACAAATCTCCAGAATGGGGATGTCTCTAGCAGCCGCTAGAGACGCAGCTGTACCCCTGGTGGAGTGGGCCCTCAATCCTGAGGGGGGTATTCTACCCAGTTTCTGATAACAGAATTGGATACAAGAAACAATCCACCTTGCAATTGTTCTCTTAGTGGCAGGTTTCCCTTTGCCAACCTCGCCATAGGTAAGAAAGAGTTGGAGGGATTCGAACCTATGACCTCTGGTGCGCTCTAAATAGTAGTTTAAGGCTCTTTTGACATCCAGGCTGTGCAGTCTCCTCTCATCTGAGGAAGAATGCTCAGTGAAAAATACTGGGAGAGAGATAGATTGATTCAGGTGGAAATCAGAAACCACCTTAGGCAAAAACTTTCTATTAGTCCTAAGGACTACCTTATCTCTATGGAAAGAGATAAAATCTTCTTCCACTGACAGGGCCTGTAGCTCACTTATGCGTCTGGCAGAGGTGATAGCTACTAGGAAAACGGTTTTCCAAGTTAAATACTTGAGCTCTGCAGAAGACAGAGGCTCAAAGGGGGGTTGCATTAACTGAGCAATGCAAATATTCAGGTCCCAGGCGGGAGCTGGTTCCCGAGGAGGTTAGTATGAGTAACCTTTAAAAAACTTGGAGAACACCGGTGAGAGAAGAAAGGGAGGCAGTCTTCCTGCTGACACAAAAGCGAGACAGCTGCCAGATGAACCTTCAGGGTAGCTGGTCTAAGGCCTAGGGAATTCAGATGGACCAAATAGTCCAGTAGAATGGGAAGATCAGCAGATTCTGGGATAATCTGCCTCTCAGAGCACCAGATGGAAACCTCTTCCACTTAGAATTATAAGTGGCCCCTAGTGGAAGGCTTCCTTGAAGCCTTTAAAATATCCATGACACCTTGAGAAAGTGTAAGTCAACAAATTCTAGCTCCTCAAGAGCCAAGCCTTGAGGTGGAGGTTTGAGGTCCAGATACCACTCTCCCCTGTGCACAGGCCAGTAAGTCATGGACTCTGGGCAGGCTCAGGGCAGGGTGAACTGCCAGGACAGGAGCAGAGGGGTACCAGGGCTGTCTGGCCCAATCTGGGGCAATCAGAATCACTCTGCAAGGTTGAGATCTGATTTTACTAGTACCCTGAAAAGGAGAGGAAGGGGGAAGGCATACAGGAACTTCCCTTTCCAGTCCAACAGAAAGGCGTCCAGAGGACTGAGCCCAGAACTGGAGGCCTGCAACAGAAAGAGAAGTTGGTGGTTGTCTGGGGCTCTGAAAAGATCTATCTGAGGAGTGCCCCATCTGGCAAGACAGACCCCAGCACTTGTGGATTCAGAGCCCATTGTGATGGCCTGGAGAAATTCTGTTGAGGGCGTCCGGCCAGGACATTGTCCTTCCTGGGAGATGAACCGCTATCAGGAGGTGTTCAGGAGAAGCTAGAGACCACAACTTCATTGCTCGTGCACAAGGCTGAAGACCGAGTGCCCCTTGCTTGTTGATGTACCACATTGTGGTGGTATTGTCTGTCCTGACTTGAACCACTTTTCTGGACAGAATCTGAAAACACCAAAGAGCCAAAAAGACAGCTCTGAGTTCCAAAAAGATTGATGTGGAGCAGAGACTCCTCGAGGAGACCATACCCCTGGAGTGGCAAGGTCGCCCAGGTGAGCCTCCACCCCAACAGGGAGGTATCCGTGGTGAGGGTGAGGGAGTGAGAATGGAATGAAGGGAACCCCTGTCTTAAATTGCTCTGGACCTGCCACCAGTGGAGGCTAGGATCAGAGTTTGAGTAACTGGGACCAACTTGGTAGGGGGTCCTTCCTTTGAGACCAATAGGCCTCAAATGGAACTGAATGTCCCTCATCTGGAATCTTGCTCCCTGCACGACAGCTGTGGAAGCAGCCATGTGCCGAGGAGTTGCAGAAAATGCCTTGCTGGTCGAGAGACCGCAGGGTAAAGGAGGATGCCAGGGCGATGAGTCTGTCCACCCTTTCCGAGGGAAGAAAAGCCCTGGCTAACCTTGTGTTCAATTCTGCGCCTATGAAAGTTAGGACCTGAACTGGTTCCAGAACGACTTTGGTAAGTTTAGCAGGAATCAGGAAGTGAGAAGCTGCTGGGTGACTTGCAAGTGGGATTCAACTGACCTGGAGACTGACCCACAATGAGCCAGTCGTCCAGGTGGGAAACACAGCAACCCTTGCCTTCTTAAGCGAGCCACTACTAGCGAGACATTTGTGTGAATACCCATGGCGCGAGAGGTAGGGCCGAAGGGCATTGCCCTGAACTGGTAGTGGCTCGAGGGCAAGTTCAGAACTGAGGTACTTTCGGAGAAGGCCTGATCAGAACATGAAAATAGGCATCCTTGAGGTCCAGGGAAGCTAGCCAGTCCCCTGGCCTTAGGGAAGGCAATAACATTGCCAGAGTCAACATTTTGAACTTTGGTTTCAACAGATGCTTGTTCAAGTATCTTAAATCTAGAATGGGCTGCCATTCTCCTGTCTTTTGGGGTAAGAAGTATCTTGAATAAAGCCCTTGCCTGATGGCAAGGAGGAACCCTTCCACTGCTTTGCAGTCCAGCAGAGCAAACCTCTGCTTCCAAAGCAAGGGCTTCTGAGAAGTTTGCAGGTGGAAAATGCCTGGCTCTCATCTTTGGAAAGTGTTTGAAGCTGAGAACCAGACCCTGGCCTATTACCTCAGAACCCATCTGTCCGTAGTTAGGGACAGCCAGTTCCGCTGAAATAGGCCAACCTGCCCCCACTGGTACAGGAGAATCGGCCCTGGGCACTCCATCAGGGTGCCTGCTTAGCAACAACCTTAGGTTGAGGGGAGGGGGCGGTCTACTTGAGCCCTCGTCTACCCCTGCCTCTGAAGAAACCTCTGTGAGACAGCAGAGGAGGCTTGAAATTGGTAAAAGGCCTGGAAAAAGGCCGCCCTTACCTCTGGGAGCATGCCTTTGTGGCATGGCATGCTTCTCCTTAGCCTGGGCACTTTTGTAGGTAGTTCTGTATTCATCCATCTTTTCATATAGTTTTCTGTTTGCTCCCCAAAAGAGAATTTCCCACTACAGGAAAATCCATAGCTTTGACTTGGTATCTTGGGACAGATTAGTGCATCTGAGCCATGCCAACCTACGGAAGCTACAGAGTGGCCATGACCCTAGAAGAAACATCATTAACATCAACAGCAGTATGAAATTGAACTTTAGAGGCTTCAATGCCATCAGCAGCCACCTGTTCCAACTCACTAGCCAGCTGGCCATGGGCCTGCTTGGCTAACTGCTGTCACTGTGTCCCACCTAGATTTCTGATATCTAGCTACATAAGCCATATAATTTGCCTGCCTGAGCCCCAAAGAAGCTTCCATATACTGTTTCTTCGCCATGGCATCAATCTTCCTGGAATCCTTATCAGGAGGATGTGAGGCCAGAGGAATATTAGCTCTGTCACAGGCTGCAGCTTGTACCACCCTACATGACTACACTGCTCAGTAAGGAAGTCTGTATCCGAGCCTGACAAAGTATACCTTCTGTCCATTTTTTTATCTACAGGAGGGACAGAATGAGGATTTTTTAAAATCTTTGTTGTTTGCTTCCTAAATGACTTATGCAAAGGAATAGACAACCTCCTAGACTCTGGAATATCCATCATTTCCACATAATCAGGCTCCTCTTGCTCATCCACAGCCTCCTCTAAAGGAAGCTGGAGGGTTTCTGCAACCTTTTTGTAAAAAATAAAGAAAGAAGGGGACTCAGACAGAATAGAAGGAGATTCTAAAGGTCTGTCTGGAGAAATGTCCGGTTCAATGGGCATGTCCAGACCCCCCCAGCAACACATATAATGATCTAATTCCTCCTCCCCCTCCTGTGGTTCATAAAAATCCTCAACTTTAAAATCCTGAACCACTGGGACTGAACGAACCAACCTTTTACCAGCTGTTGGTGGTTCTACAGATCCCTGAGACAGTGACTGGACAATCTGAATGGCTTTAGCTATCTCTGCAGCAGTTGGAGACACAATTTTGGACTCAGACCTACTAGTTTCCTTGTCTTTTTACTTGGGACTGGTTCCTCTGAACCAGCCTTCCTTTTGCCCGAGAAGTCTAGCCCCTGGTCAGAGGGCATCCCTCTGGTCCAGTGGTACTGGACCGGGCTGGCCATCCGGTCAGCGGACTTTTTGGCCTCCTCATTCCTGAGCCGCCCAATCTCTTCTCCAGGGTGGCTGCAGGAAATTTTACACACCTGGCAGTCTGACAGGAGGTGGTCAGCCCCAGACAATAAACACAAGTGGTGTGTGGGTCAGCCTTGGCAAGCGTCCCCACAGACATCACAGTGTTAAACCAGTGGGCCCAGTTTTTCTTTTGGGTTTCTCAGACATAATGCCAGCCTAACCAAAACTTGCCCTTTTGATGGCAGTGCCAGGCAAGACACCCTTATCGGTTCCTAACCGTGTCACGGGTATTTGAAAAAGCGTTATAATTCCGTTTTTTAGAACCCGATAAGAACCGGAACCGCACTCTAAAACCCACTGTACACTTTTAAAATACAGAAAAACCAACCGATCGGTTCAAACCGAACCGATAATTAATTTTCCACACAGACTTAAATTTTAGTACTACGGTTACCAGATAGAGCTTTAAAACTGAAATGCGGTAAAATAATAACTTTTGCGGTTCAAATGAACCAAAAATACTCCTTGAACCGAGAATGAACCGAGCTGAAGGCTGATCTCGGAGCGACTGTTCAGTGAAGCGGAGTAAAGAATCTGACAGTTTCATTTGAAACTGCCAGATGAAACTTTGAGCGCAGCGCCCTCGCGCTGTAGAACTCCAGATCTTCTGGAGTTAACTCCTTCCTCTCCGGGGCAGTTCAGCTGCAGTGGCTGACTGCTATTGTTATAATATAGCAAGACTTCATGGTGTTTGAAACATTGTATGCCCACCTCTGAGGCCACAACTCATTAACTTTAACAAGCCAGCAGTTAACAAGCCAGACATCTTGCTCTTGTTCCACTTACTGAACAATGGAACCGCTCTGCAAAATTCCAACCAATCGGCTTTGCAGTTACAGCAAGGTTTTTGGCTTGACACCTCTTTTCAGTAAGACAGTACTTGATAATGAACAGTACTCCCCTGCTGTTCACAGAAATGGCATGTTTTATTTGTTTGGTAGATTCCCCCCAACAAAGCAATGTGAGAGATTCTCTGACATAGGGTGTATATTATAATATTTCAGTTTTAAAGTTGCACAACTTCAGTGTAATCTGCCTCCTCCCCAAGCAGCATCTCACATACAGAATGTGTTTATAATGGATTTAAAGCCTCACCACTGAAAGAACGTTAATTTTTTTTCAGTACAAGACTGTACATATGTTTAGAGAGATGAGATTGAGCTTCTCTTTAAAACAGGGTCTCACATTATACACACATTTGAGAATCAGTGAATCAGTGCTTGTAAAAGGTTGCCCATGTTGGCTACATGGGGATAGTAATTCTAAAATGGTCAAGAAATAGCAGTGCAACAAATATCCTTTTCATTTAACTTCATAAATTCAGGCTGCTTTTAGTATGGATCCAGAATGGAAGAGAATTACAGTCTCCTAAATGCATCTCCTCTCTCATATCACACTCACTCACTCACTACATTGCAAAAATACATTTTAAAACCCCCACTGAGCTTGACAATACCCAGCATAGTTATTGTGGACCATACTTAGAGTAAATGACATCACATACAATTTTGCATGCGTCCAAAGATCCCATTGCTAAGTACTGCTTTAAGAAGCTATCCAACCCTGAATACCGCATTGCCATAACAGTATTAAATGATGTACTTTTGGAGTTGGCAGAGTTGTCCAAGATGTTTCAGAAAGTGGTCTAACAAGTTGAAGCTGTACAGATTGCTAGCGCAAAAATAAGTTCAGAAGCCATTATCTGGGTGAAACTTTCTACTGGAGCCCACCAGTAAAACTGCTTTTAACTAATTTCACAGCTGAAGTAAGCACAACAGCAATTTTGCAATTCATTGGCTTGTTATGTGACCATCTGGACAGCTGATTTCCTGCAGGTGAACTTTCTGACTGATCTGCCTTTGATTTTCTGCAGTGCCATATTGCAGCTTTGAGTTTGGCTCATCAAATATTAGGAGACTGTACAGCAAATATCAGGACTATTTATTTTCATCAGTGGACCAGGCAGAAATTGTTAGCCAGTATAATGACTTCAGATTTATAGTTGCTGAAAACATAAAGGGAGGATCATTAAAATCCTTTACTGACATGATCCACTTTGCTTTGACTAATGTGCAGTACAGCATGGTGGCTAAACTTATTGATGTATGTGCTACATTCCAAGCTAAACATGAAGCTATCATGTATAGAGGTTCCTACACAGTCTTATCCTTCCCCAGAAGAGATTCTCCATAGGGAGGTGCAGAGTGAGAAGACTATGATACCACAGAGAAAAATCTTGGGAGTGATAGAGGATCACCTACTGAAGCTGAGAGAAGTATGGCTGAGTAAGACCATAACTATCTTTGGGTGGAAGATTTCACTCAAGGATTCTCATAGGACAGTTAGGAAAGATTTGTTGCTGCTCTTGGAAAGAGCATTAGGATTTTAGGTCTCCAGAAACATGGTGGAGTCCATAAAGTTATATTTAGATCCTAAGCCCACAACACAGATTGATATTACATTTAAAAATCCTCATACAGCTAGCAGCTTGCTTTCTCTGGCCAGCAAGCTGGATTGTTTGGGAATACATGTAGGTAACACATTAGACTTGGGCAAAGTCTTTTCAGGGTTGACACAGACTAAGGATAGTCCAGAATCAATCTTAGAGACAGATAACCCCCCTGATTGACTTTGGAAACCTAATTTACCCTAATACCTACTCGCCGCTAACAGTTATTGATTCAGCCTGACAAATGCAGCCTGTAGATAATATCAAACAAATGAACTGTGAATGCCAGCCGGATTTGGATAAGGGAGCTGGGGATAGAGATGTGGATGCCCTTTCTATACTTTCATGGAATATTGAGGGCATCCATCTTAAAATAATTGACCATGAAGTAATGAGATTTCTGGATAATTTTGATATTATTGGACTACAAGAAAGATGGTATACAGAACATGTAACTCCCAAATTAGCTGGATATTCTGTCTTTACTCTGCCAGCAACTAAATATAAAATGTTTGGAAGGTTTAAAGGGGGTATTTCCTTTTTTATCAAAACTTTGCAAAATTTTCAGATCACTAACATTTCTACTAAGTGAGAGGGTATTTTGGCTCTAATGAATAGCAAGGAACAAGAGAAGATCATTCTCTGCTCGCCCCCCTCGCAATAGAGCTACTGATCCCGCTGACCTTTTCATACAGCATCTGAAAATGGCACTTGACAAATTGTCAGATAAGAGTATACCTTGTCCTATAATTATTTTGGGAGACTTTAATGCCAGAATTCCTTCTCATTTCTTGGAGGATGTATATTCAGATATGATCCATACAATATCTATGATTAATCCAAATATCTCATATACTAGGACTGCTGAGGATCTAAAATCTAACCTCAGAGATAAGGAATTGCTAGCGGGCTTAGCCAGTAGAAATTTCTGTATTTTAAAATGGTAGAACTTAGGTCGATCTAGTCAGATCCTTACTATGTAGAGGACCTACTGGCTCTTCAACCCCGATTAGCTTTGGACCAATTTGGAAGCAGTAAAGCTGATCCAAAAGTTAGAGGTCATGGATAGATTGGAATCAGCACACTGTGCTATTGTAATTAACATCAAATGCCCTTTTGGAACTTTAGGGAGTGAGGCACAACAGGAAGAGAGTCTGGAAGTCATCAACAAGAGAAGGATTGGATGGGAGCCAATTCATCAAGCTAGTTTCAAAGAAACTGTTAGTACAGGAGTCTTAGGTAATATTCACAAGTTGGTCCTGGACAAAAGTAAGGCCTTTAATATTTTGGAGAATTCGGAAACTATTCATTCTTTACTTGGACCTAGATGTAAAACAACTTACCATCCTAGGTCCCTTTATCAAAAGTCTTAATTTAATTTGGTATGCCTACAGGCAAAGAAAGAGCTTGAAGGAAAACTAAGACAGCATAAGAGGAAAAGAAATAAGTCTGCAGCAGATTTTAAATTACTAAAGACTGAAAGAGAAAAAAATATAGGAAAATTCTTGAACGGGAGAGACATAAACATACTCAGGGACTTTGGGAAAAACTGAGGCAGGCTGTTTTGGATAGGGATGGAAGGCGATTCTGGAATATTGTTGCCCAGGGATATAATAGATATGCCAATAAGATTGAAGCCTATATTACACCTGAAGTCTGGGCATCTCATTTCTCCAAGCTCTATTATTCTAATGAAGAGCAGGAGACACCTGATGCTTTCAAAATACAGGAGGATGAAATTTTTCTAAGACCTATCTTGATCACAGAGGACGAAATCCAGATGGCACTGATTGGCCTTAAGGCAAATAACACACCAGGGCCAGATGGGGTTCTAGGTGGTCTCTATAAGGTTTTTACTAACTAATGGATTCCTTTTCTTCTTTTACTGTTTAATGATCTGGTTCAGGGGTACTCTTACCCTGCTAGTTGGGCAGTTAATGTTATCTTTCCAATTTTTAAAAAAAGAGGACCCGAATGACCCAATGATGTATAGGCCTATTAGTTTGATAGATGTTTCACAGAAGATTTTGTCTAGGATAATTTTGGGCAGATTGCTGTCATGGGTCAAGGAGAACTCAGTATCGAATGAGGCACAGAACAGTTTCTGGAAGGACTGTTCTACAGTACAACACTGTTATGTGCTTCAGCACCTGATCTGGAAGTATATTAAAGTGAGAAAAAACAGATTATATTGCTGTTTTGTGGACTTCTCCTTGGCCTTTGACAGCATTAGTAGAAAAATCCTTTGGGCTACGTTAAGAGATCTGAACTTGGAGGCCTCACTTCTTGATGTTATTAATAGACTATGAAAATATGTGGGCGAGGGTCCAGTATAATCAATATGGTCATCTAACTGATCTGAGACAAATGTGGTGGACAGACAGGGGTGTATTTTGGCCCCCACTCTATTTAGCATCTACATTAATACAGTCTTGGATCAGCTAGGTAACCCAGATTTCCATACTGCAAAAATTAATGATCAAAGGATTGAATGTTTAGCATATGCAGATGATTTAGTCTTGCTCTCTAGTTCAGTCCTAGATCTTAAAAGAAAACTGGCTCACTTTGAATCTCTCTGTTCTCAAAGGAAACTAAAAGTTAATCTCGGCAAGACCAACACTGTAGTTTTGGCTCTCAAACCAAGAATACGGTAGGCTTTAGGTTAAACGGTAACCATATAGACACTGTTAAGTGTTATGACTATTTAGGTGCACATTTTGCCTATAACCTATCTTGGATCAAACATTTGGAGGCTATTCAATTTAAAATGGGATCCTCTGTAAATGCCCTAAAAATATTTAACAGCAAGATGGGGAAGTCATCTGTGAGCGGGGTATTAAGAGTTGTCAATGCCAAAATAAGAACGATCATGTTATATGCCTCTGAAATCTGAGGTTATGCTAAGGTTAGAGAATTAGAAATAATTCTGAATAAACTCTAGAGATACATCGTAATATTTTTAAATGGAACTCCAAGCTGTATTCTTGCCTTGGAGGTAGGACAACGTTCCTTGACTTCTCCCATCTGTGAACAACATATTCTCTTTCTGTTGAAACTTTTTATTTTGCCCCTACAAAGATATCCCAGAATGTGTGTAGTGGAAGCCATCTAATTGGCTAGCATGGGATATGTACATCTCTTTATTCAACTTATTAAGGAAACAATAATGCTGGCCGGATTGGGCCACCTCTTCTATAAAATTTAAGAGACCATTTGAGGAGATTAGGCAGGATGTCAAATTGAGGCTTATTGGCTTAGACAAATTCTTTCTATGTTCAACTCTCCAAGCTTAAGCTATATGGATTTTATAAAAAAGTAAAAATTTCATGGGATATGAGCCATATCTCTCTTTTTTAACCTGTCCTAAACAAAGAAGAATCTATACAAGATTTGGAACTGAAAACTATAATGCTCAATGCATTCATTTCAGACAAAAGAGAGGGGTACACTTTCCATATTGTAAATGTGGAGTGGGGACTACAGATGATCTAAAACATGTGGTACTCTTGTGTCCTAGGAACGAATCAACTAAGAAAACACTGCTGGGGGATCTTGGCCTCCCCCTGGAGGATCTTTTGGAACATTTGTTTACAATGAAAGAGAAGAACATGGAAGAGATCTTTGCAAGATTCTTCATCTCAACTCATTTGTAAAGTTTATTAGGGGGACTTGAAGTTCTGTGGAGGTTTTTATGTGAAAAGATACTCTGTTAAATTGAATTGCACTGTAAATATATTTAAGTTCCTTATTGATTTATTGTCTATTTATATTTACTATGTATTTTGTCCTGATTTTTGTATACTGTAACTGCTTTATGTGGAACAATAAATTGTACTACTACAGGGTTTTATTTAACTCCAAAAATTGATTAGCGTTTTGCTTATAAAAGTGCTAAAACTTTGTGAAAATGCATACCTCTTGCCTCAATGTGTTTAACACACACAGCACTTCTAGAAAATCTATATAAATACTTTCTGTACAGTTAGTATTGTCCCAAGAAAAAAACTGCTAATCAATTATTTAAAACCCTGTACTACTACTACTGCATTCCAAGCTTCTAGTGCTGACTGTGAAAAAGGCTTCAGTTTCATGAACTGCATTAAGAGCAAACAAACCACTTGGAAGAAAGCCATTTAGATATGCTGATGCAAACAAAATTGTTTTTAACATCTGGTGGAAAAATGGATCTTAATAAAATATTAAGTCCACTTGAAGAATGGGAAAGACAGGAGAGAAAAACAGTAAATGTTGATTTCTTAGCAATGCATCATCAGCAGCACCCCATTTAGATGCATGCAAAACTCTTTAAAATGTACATAGTTTACACATATTTCCAGTTCATACTGTTATGGCGTACAATACACATCGAAGCTTCGGGCTGTGTCAGAATGTGTATTTATACTTTGCATTGAGTATTTGAGTGTTTGGTTATATTTTCTACTGAATACTGGCAATAAAATATATCACTTGTTTGGGCCACCCAATTTGCGCACATGAATCAATTTTTTTGCACAAAGTGCCACACACACATATCAGTCGCCCACCCACAGAGACTAAAAATTAGAGGGAACATTGCCTGGCACCTGCTGACATAGATGATGTGAGACGGCACCTGCAAGAGATGTTAGCTGCTGGTGTAATACAAGAATCCAGAAGCCCCTATGCTTCCCCCACTGTGGTAGTGAGAAAAAAGAACGGGACAGTAAGAATGTGCGTGGATTATCGCACCTTGAACCGGCGGACTATCCCTGATCAGTATACAATGCCCCACATCCAGGATGCTTTGGACTACCTGAACGGTAGCAAGTGGTTCTCTGTGCTGGATCTTCGCAGTGGGTACTACCAGATCCCGATGGCCCCAGAGGACCGTGAGAAGACAGCCTTTATCTGTCCGGTTGGCTTCTATGAATTCATGAGGATGCCTCAAGGGATTTCAGGTGCCCCAGCCACTTTTCAACGATTGATGGAGTGTGCAGTGGGGGACATGAACTTACTAGAGTGCCTGGTATACCTAGATGATGTTATTGTGTTTGGCAGCTCACTGGAGGAACATGAGAGCAGATTATTCAAGGTATTGGACCCAAGTATAAAGTTGAGGCCTTGACCACCTGGCCACAGCCCAAAAATCTAAAAGAACTGTAAAGATTCCTGGGATTCTGTGGTTATTATCGGCGTTTCATCAAGGACTATTCAAGAGTGATCCGTCCTTTACTTAACCTTACTCAAGGGTATCCCCCAACCCACAAAAAATACAAAAAGTCAGCATCCCTTGAGACTGAAAGAGTGTATTTTCATCCAAGTGAAGTATTTGGGGCCCGCTGGACTCCTGATTGTGAGACTGCTTTTCATGAGATCATATATCAACTTACCCACGCTCCAGTGCTGGCCTATGCCAATCCAAGAAAACCTTATGTCCTGCACACTGATGCTAGCTTGCAAGGGTTGGGGGCTGTGTTGTACCAAGAGCATGAGAATGACCTGAGACCAGTGGTCTTTGCCAGTAGAAGCCTGACTGCATCCGAAAAGAACTATCCTGTACATAAGTTAGAGTTCCTAGCTTTGAAGTGGGCTATTGTTGACCAATTCCATGAGTACTTGTATGGGGCTAAGATACTAGTAAAAACTGACAATAATCCTTTGACCTATGTGCAGACTTCAGCTAAGTTGGATGCCACTGGTCATAGGTGGCTTTCTGCATTATCTACATACGACTATGCTGCTGAATACAGAGCAGGCCTGAACCATATAGATGCTGATGCTCTCTCCCGGAGGCCTGTTCCCCAGAATGACTGGGTCAGACTGTCAGAACCTGATATTCGAGCCCTCTGCCAGAAGTCTGACAGGGAGGAACAAATGTCCACAGACGCAGTGGACTGTGTAGTGGATTGTTTGGGACCCTCTGAGAATTGCATACCTGCTGCTTATTGCCACTTTTCTGTAATAGACATTGGTGCACTGCCTCAGCTGGACAATAACAGTATTCGGCAGACTCAATCCCACGATCCCATGATCAAATCAGCTTTAGAAGCCCTCTATGCAGGAAAAGATGTGTCCAAATTACGCTCCACTGATTTGAGAACTGCATTGTTATACAAAGAAGGTCCTAAGTTGAAACTGTTCAATAGACTGTTATACAGAGAAACAGTAGACAGAGGGGGACAAGTAGACAAACAACAACTAGTGCTGCCCACTGCCTTTCAAGACTCAGTACTGAGGTCCTTGCACAACCACATGGGGCACCTTGGTATAGACAGAACACTTGACTTGGTAAGATCCAGATTCTATTGGCCTAAGATGGGGGCTGACGTGGAGCAACACATTCAAACTTGTAGTCGCTGCTTACAGAGGAAAGCTTTTCCCCAGAGGGCTGCCTCCCCCTTGTTAACATCACCACCAGTGCACCCATGGAGCTGGTCTGTATTGATTTTCTGAGTCTGGAGTCAGATCAAAGAAATATTAGTAATGTGCTAGTGGTCACTGACCATTTTACGAGATATGCCCAAGCTTTCCGCATCAAGGACCAGAAAGCATCCACTGTGGCAAAAGTACTTGTAGAAAACTTTTTTGTTCACTATGGGGCTCCACAAAGAATCCATTCTGATCAAGGGAGAGACTTGAGAGTCGTCTGATCAAAGAGATGCTTTCTCTGTGGGGAGTGCGAAAGTCCAGAACCACCCCTTACCACCCCCAGGGGGACCCACAGCCTGAACGTTTCAACCGCACTTTGCTAGATATGTTAGGCACCCTCCACCCAAAGGACAAGCCTAGATGGAGCCAACAAATTAGCACCCTGGTACATGCCTATAACTGCACCAGAAGTGATGCCACTGGGTTCTCCCCCTACCGCCTGATGTTTGGAAGAGAAGCTCGACTGCCGGTAGATGTGTCTTTTGGGGTCTCTCCTGATGGGGTTCGAGCTGACAACTATTTACAGTATGTGCAAATGTTAAAGGCCCAGCTAAATCATGCGTACCAACTAGCTCAAACCATGGCTGCCAAAAGAAATCTAGCCAACAAAGAAAGGTATGATAAAAAGGTGAAAGCACAGGAACTCCAGGAGGAAGATCAGGTATTGATAAGAAATCTGGGCCTGCATGGCAAATACAAGATTGCTGACATATGGCACCATCTCCCTCACACTGTAGTGGGCAAACTAGATGATCTGCCTGTGTATAAAGTAAGGCCTGAGAATAATTCAAAAGATGTTAAAACAATGCATAGAAATCATTTACTGCCCATTGGACAAATCTTGATTGAGTCTGAGTCCCCAGAAAACGCCCACTCTGGACCAGTGACTAGAGCTGCTGCTAAGAAAAAATCAAGAAAGTCTGCACCTACAGAAGCTGAGTTAAAGTGTCCCCCCTCCACAAGTCCCAGTTGAACGTGACTGTCAGTCCATGTCAGAGGAAAGTGAGTGTGGTTTTGAATACTACCTTTCTTACGAACTGAGTCAATTGTTTTGGGGCAATCCCCTAGTCAATACTGGAGATGAAGCTGGGTCTTCTGGACTGTCTAAGCCCCCAGCTTTGTCCCTGGAGCCAATGCTCCCAGAAAGTGAAGTGCAAAGCATCAAGTCAGATGATATGGAATCATTGTGTATGGCTGAACTGTTTGAGCTTTGAGGGGAAGAAAATGATGGACTGGAACAGACTGGCGATACACCAGAACAAGAAGAGTATTTTGAGTGCCCTGATGGTCCACTGCCAGTGTCCGGAAAGCTCTCCATGTGAGCCAAGTGTTGTAGACTCAGAGATTGTAACTCCTGGAGCTGAAAGTGCCCCGAGTTCTAGCCTCTCTACCCCAATGGAGACTCCCCTGACAAGTGAGGACAATGCTGAAAATGAGTCTCAGAGTGCAGAGACTGTAACAGTTCCCCCTAGAAAGACTGGTCGAGCTGTAAAGCCTGTGGTGCACCTCAGTTATGATTCCCCTGGGAGGCCTGTGGACTTGCCTCTCAATGTTGTCCATAAAGGAGTGTAAGTGTCCCCGAGTTCATTGCCTAAACTGAACATCAGTGCTGACTCCAAGTTACTTGTGTTGCCCTCTATGTATGGTGCCCCTGCCCCGTTCAGCCCTAAGGTAGCTGATAGGGAAGGGCCCCCTCTCTTCAGGTTTCATGTACAAGAGGTAATAACCTGAGTTATGGTACAATGTGTGTGTAATACTGTGTAAAGAGTGATGTACTGCCAAGTTTCAGAAATGTGTTTCTGGTAAAGTGATATATTGATTGATGATTACATGTATAAGCCTAACGTGATACTGATGCAAATACATATGGGTGTATTGAAACTTATGGGGTACTTGCTTGATGCGGACGTCAAGCTTTCCCAGGCCAGGAAGGGTGTAACCCCACTGCAAATGGGGGTTCCCAAAAGTCTTCCAGGAGCTTGCTTGAATGCTTCAAGCCTGAATGGTGTTTGGCGTTTAAGCCATGTATCTGTGAGCGCTTTTAGAGCCTCTGGTACTGTCTCTTTGAGAGCTGTCTGCTTGCAGACATAATTAGTTTGAAATGGGGGGTCTGTGTGTTTCCCTGCTCGAGTCCCCATATGGGCCACTAAGCAAATCACTCTGTTCTGCAGTCACTATATGGGCAGAGAGAGCTCTTTCAGAAGATGTAATTGTTTGCTTGTAACCTGTTAAAATGATAATGAAAGTGCAGTTTGTTTTAACCTGCTTTCTTATAGCCAGGACTGTCTCCCTCATGTTGGTCCTGAACTGCTGAATTGGACCAATCAGTGTGAGGATCCTTTAAATTGGAGCCTGCTCTGGGCGAATCAGAATTTGGACTCTCCTCCTGAGCCAGCCACAATGGGACTGTATGGCAGATGCTTCTGGGAAATGTAGTTTTGACCTTGGGCGCCTTTTCCACCAACAGGGGGGGTTTATTGTGAGTGACAGCCAAACCAGCCAAGAACTGGGAGGAACTCAAAGGAAGTGCCCGGTTTTGTCTACTGGAGTTTCAGTTTAGCTCTTGCAGTGAAGAGGGAAGCAGCCCTGTGCTCCTTCAGTGCGCAGTTTTGGTCGGGAAATGCGTGTAAGGCCCCAAGTTTCGGTCTGCAGCTTGTGCAAGTGCTTGTTCAGACTCAATCCGACCTGTGAAGACAATCAAGGAGATCTGAAGAGTAGAAACCAGGCTCACCCTGTAGAAGACTGGAGTAATTGCTGAATCATGCTCGGTCTGTCAGGAACTGAATCTGCTGTGTGTTCTCCCAGGTATTGTGCAGTAATTGCGATCGGGATAGAGAAGCAGCCTGCCTGGTATAGTATTTTCCTTTTACATATAAATGTGTGTAGTGCTTGTGGGGACTCGCATTTCAAATCCCATGTACAGTGAATTGAGTGCATGAAGCTGGAAGCAAACCCCAGCTTAATCCAGACTACATTCATTTTGCTCCAAACTGCATTGGGGTCCAGTCACAAGGACCTTGCCCACATGGTCTGTTCCTCCTGGCAATCCAGGACAACCTACCTCTCGTTCAGTTTTCAGTATTGGGCTGTGAGTGCAAGCAGGGTAGCTCCCTGCAATCGGTTTATCGAATTGCAAGTGTGTCATCTAATTGTATGTTTTTTATTTCTTCGCGAACTGAGCCAACTGGCTCCGGATTACAATTTGGGTATTGTGCATGCATTTTCCATCTTCAGGGCCCCAACCAGCTGCACCAAATAGGCCTAGCCTCTTATTGTCTGGGTACCCAGTAAGAGTGACATTTGGGACATTTGGGATTCTGAAATATGTGCACAGTACTGTGATTATTAATGTGTTTAAACTAATTAACCTGATTTCCCCCGTCCTTGTTATATCCCCCTAAATAAATCAGATCTGTTTGTTTCAGCAAAGTTACACTGCCTGAGGTATTCGTTTATGTTAAAGTATTGTACTGTGGTCTTTGCACTGTATCATCTTGTTTTACAGGGAGTCCCCAGAGTCCCGCTGACCGAACCAGTCTTGGGGGTAAGTGTATACTGTGAAGGTAATTCTGATATATTGTGTGGGCCACCAGTGGGAAGAAAGGGGGGGGTCGCAGTGTTCCAGAGGGCTGTGACCAATTTAGTTTAACTATTGCAAACCCTGACCTCTGGGTGGAGGCACTTGCCATTAGACCTAGGCCTCTCAACCTGTTAGTAGTTAGGCAGGCAGGAGCAGTAGCCCTTGGGATAGCGCCACCTAGGGGTTACACATGGTTTTGTGTGTACCATGTTTCTGTGACTGCCACGATATCCAGATGTTCCTCCTCCATCAAGGCCACTAATTCAGGAAGCTTGTTACGCAGACTACGGGCATTGGTACTCATTGCTCTCCATTTTTTGATGGCTTTACCTTCTGTTGCAGCATCCCCACTGACCTTTCTACCTCGGTCTTTTTCTCATTTAGTACCCTGTTTTGTAGGGAGAGGCTGGGATTTTCCTGCTGCTTATCAGTGCCTCCCCTTGACTAGTTTAAAAGCTTGCCAATGAAGCATTTAAACCGATTGCTCAAAAGACTTGTTCCCTTCCTGGACAGATGCAGACCATCCTGCCAGTATAGGCTAGTGTCCCTCCAGGTGGAACCCCAGTCCCCAATGAAGCCAAACCCCTGTACTCCACACCATTTTTTCAACCATTCATTAAACTGCATGGTGCAAAGTACCCTCGCCTCACTCAATCTTCTTGGATGAAGTATCCACCATTCATTCGCACTAATGGGGCTATGATGTTGGTGCTAGGACTCAGCGGGAGCCCAAAATCTTCAGGAGAGCTGGTGCCGAAGTAGAACCGTGCATGCACGGCACAGTGAGGCTACCTCGCCCCATATAGGCTATCTCGGCGTCAACCCTCCAGCCACCTCAGTATCTTTTTTACCGAGGGGTGCAGCCTAAACTAACCTAGGAAAACTAACCAATTCCAGACTTAAGATAGTCCGTGTGACCCGTATAATAAGTCAACTCAACAGTGTCTTCTCAGCCCAGCCAAGGAGGGAGTGAAGATCAAAAACGGGCTGAGTGAGCTCGGGGGGTGGTGGGCGAGCGTGTGAATGAGTGGTGGAGATTTCGTCCAAGAAGATCAAAAATTATGGCAGGTACATAATTTCCATATCTTCCTGTACATAAAGTCTCCACCACTCATTCACACCAATGGGAGAGTACCGAGCTAAAATAATCCCCCCGAGAAGGGCGGCAGGGTATAGAAGCTCACTCGGGACAGAAGTCTATTAAGGATTGTCCTGTCAAAGGAAGGATGCTGTCTGGCATGGACATCCAGGGCGCAGTGCTTCACAAAAGTGTGCGCAGAGCTTGAAGTGGCAGATGTCTGCAATGCGCATGTTTCAAATCTCTGCAAGCGATGGTGCGATTGCTCTGATACAGTGGGCGTACACTCTGCCTTCCAGCTTCACCTGCATCATTGAATAGCACTGGCAGAGACACGCTGCCAGCCATGATGAAATGCATCTGATGGCCACAGGCTGACCCAGCCGGGCCATGCTGAATGAGACAAAGAGTTGCTTGGATTTGTGAATCTCTTGTTCTGTTGATGTAGAATTGCAAAGCCCTTTATACATCTAGAGAATATAGGGTACACTCACCTTCATTCCGAAAATTTGCAAAGTAGGCTGGAAGGACCAATGACTGGTTCAGGTGGAATTCTGAGACTACATTGGAAAGGAATTTAGGGTGCGTTTGAAGTACCACCTAGTCCTTGTGAAATACTGTGCACAAGGGATTTGTGACCAGGGCAAGTATTTCAGAGACTCTGTGAGCGGAAGTAATGGCCACAAGGAAGGCAGTCTTCCAGGTCAGAAACTTTAAGTCACAGGTTGCTAGTGGCTCAAATGGCATTCGAGTGAGCATGTCTAGCACAAGGTTGATATCCCAAGCGGTTACTAGTCTTCTGACTGCTAGTCTAGTGTTCAGGAAACCTTTTTTTTTTTTATACTTTATTTATAAAACATTTCATTCTCTTGTCACACAAATTGACTGCATTACATTGGTTACATATGAAATGTCTTATTTTCTCAGTCATAGTAGTACATTCCAGTCTTGTTCACTTCAGTTCTTTTCAAGTTCTTCTTACAAACATCTAAAAAACAACCTGCATTTTATTCAACATTATAACACTTAATAAAACTAATTATGGGGGTGAATTAACCGCTTATTTCAGCTGATATCTAGTTGGAAAGAGGCAGGGTAAGGTAGGAAACAAAAAAAAGGGGGGGGGGAGGAAACCTTTAAGGAATCTCTCAACCAAGGGTAGTTGAGCAACAGACATATTGTGGATAGGGTCGTGATAAGCCGAAATCGCACAAAGATGCACCTTCACTGTCAAGTATTGCAGTCCTGCATTTGACAGTTCTTGAAGGTACTCCAACACCTTGCTTGGTGAGCAAGAAAAGGGGTCCAGGAAGGACTTAGTACACCAAATGGAAAATCGTTTCCATTTTGCTGTGTAGTTCTTTTTAGTGGATGGCTTGCGTGCTGCTAGGAGGATGTCTGAGATTCTCAGAGAGATGTTGAATCTACCCACTTCTATCTCATCAGGAGCCAAGCATGGAGATGAAGGAACTGCACGTTGGGATGGACTACCATACCCTGGGTCAGGAGGTCTGTTTTTTTTTTTTTACTCTTCATTTATTGTCCTTCAAGCCTGGGCATCCTTCCGGGGTATGCACTCGACCCCCAGCCTCTACTCCCATGTCTGAATCCTCGTTAATGGAGAGACTCCCCCGACCACCCAGGCAGCTCTAACCCCCTGGATCACCCTCCAGGGACAGGCCCGTCCTCCCATGAAGGCCTGTCTGAAATTAGGGAGATCGCACCTGGTGTGTCAGGTCAGCCCTGGAGTCCTCCAGATGACGGGCCGGCAGTCGGGATGTGGGCTGCATCCCTGGCACCCCCTTCATCTCCATAAGCAAGAAGTGTTTTTTCTACTTTTTGTCTGGTCCCCTCTGGAGTGCAGTGTGCAATGACGTCTGCGTACGGCTATCCTGCTGACGTCTGCTGCACTCCCACCCCTTCTTCTGGCTGGCGTACCTGCATTATCCCCAATCTCCACCAGGGGTCACCAGGATGCCGAGCAGCCCTGGAAACCTCCCCAGAGAGAGCAGAGCAGTCCTCCGGACGCTCAATCCACTCTCTCCCCTGCCAACCCCCGATGGCCCGGGCCCGTTCCCGAACCCAGGTCGCCGGTATGGTGCAAGGTGTACCATCCAGCACCTCAACCATCAGCGCCACCGGGCCGGCAGGAGGTCTGTTTGATGTGAAAGTTGTCTTGGTGGAACTTCCGATAATCCATTGATGAATGGAAACCAAATCTGATGAGGCCAGTATGGGGCGATGAGAATCATGGTGCCCTCTTGTGCCTCCAACTTGAGCAGCACCCTTTGAATTAATAGAAGAGGAGGAAATGCATACGGAAAGTGTTTTGTCCACCACAGTCTGAATGCATCCTGACAGAAAGTGCCAGGTTCTGGATTTCTGGAGCAAAATAGAGGCAGTTTTGCATTGAGTGGGGACACAAAAAGGTCCAGGTCTGGAGTGCCCCACTCTTCGAATAGCGATTGCACGATGTTTGAGTTGAGAGATCATTCAAGTGGATCTGCCTTTGTTCTGTTGAGGTGATCGCCAGGTCGTTCTGGATTCCTGGCAGGTAGACTGCCTGGATCAGGGCTTCGTGCTCCAGACACCATTCTCACACTCTTATGGCTTCCCTGCTGAGAGGGTAAAAGTGTGCTCCACCCTGTTTGTTGATGTAATACTTCACCGCCTTGTTGTCTGTCTGAAGGAGAATTACCTTGTGACAGAGTATATCCTTCAGGGCTTGGACCACGTACAGGACAGATCTCATCTCCAGGACTTTTATGTGTAGCTGGGACTTGTCCTGACTCCACAGACCCTGGGTCTGGAGATCCTGACTGGGAGCTCCCCAACCAGTCAGAGATGCATCTGTGGTGATGGTGATCTGTGTTTCCAGTGGGGCAAAGGGAAAACCTTGTAGAAGGCTGCCCTTCTGAGTCCACTAGGTGAGTGATCTTGTAAGAGGCTCCATCACCTTGATGTGGAAGGATTGTGCATGTGTGGTCAAAGACCACTGAGTGCTGTGCATCCATTGTGTGGTTCTCATGTGCAAGCGGGCCAGGGGCACCGTGAACACAGAAGACACCATGAGACCCAGCATCCACTGCATTGAGAGGGCTCGAACCAATTTGTTCTTCTTGATGAAGTGAGCCATCTAGAGAATGTCGTTTCTTCTGTCTTCATGGAGGAAGGTTCTTGCCCTGGATGTGTCCAGAACAGCTCCTATGAAGAGAAGTTGTTGAGAGGGTTGAAGCTGTGATTTTTACAGGTTCAGGAGAACTACCATGGATGTGAGGAACTTGGAAGCTGTGGAAACTGCTTCCTGTGTCCTTAGTCCCAAAATCTGATACTGAGGCATAAAGGGCGACTGGTGTGAGTCTGCCTAAACAGCTGCTGCAGTAGCTTAATTTTTAACTTTTATTTTTGTTTATTCTCATTTATTTTAATTTACTTTTTTATTAGTTAGCTGGATAGCCAGGGTTTTTTAATGAGTTTGATTAGAGAGGGTGCGTTTATTTTTCGGAGCCCCATTGATATTTGTTAACTGTGGTTGTTTGTGTTGAGGCTTAAGCCACAAGGAGGTTTAAAGTTTTCTACAGTACAGGTAGCGTTTTATGTACCTTGCAGTGACCCGATTTTGCTGGTTATCGGGGCATAACCACTTCTTAGATTTTTCATAACGCAATCTTTTTTAACAATCTATGCCCGTTTGAACAATTCTTTGGATCCAGGACATTGGGACATCATCTTGGAAGTGACGATGCCACTTTATGAGTTTTGCCAGTAGAAAAACTGTGCAGAGGCTGGATTGTGGAGGGGCAGATTACCCAGGGGAATAGTTAACCTTGCCACATTTCAGAAGGGGACTGGCTGTTCGTTATCCCTGCCTGGCGGTTTGGTTCGGTCCATTGGCCGGCCGACAAGGAGAGTTGGAATCTGCAGCGAGAAGGCCCTGTAGAGAGGAGGCGAGTGAGGAACTGTCAGGAACTATTTGGCTACTATCTGTAGCTGAAGAGTGTCTAGGACTTTGGCTGCTGTGGATTAGGGTGTCCTTGGCTTTGAGAGGCGTGCTGGAGTTATCGGAGGTGTGGATTGAACTTTGGTGCGACGAGCAGTTGGCCCAACCCATCGGGAGTGCTTGGTTGTGGTACATGCGGCTACAGGGAGGACCTCAGCCTGACCTTGCTGGGTAGCGAGAGGGCTGGGTCGTGTATCCTCTAGTTTCTCCAGAGGGCCGACCGGTGGATTGGCCCTGCGGAGTTTCGTAGTGGGGGCCATGGCTCTACAATCCTAGTCCCTGGTTGGGATTTTCGGGACCAGACTCATATAGGAGTAGCGCCGTTGACACCAGCGAAGAGGATTTTTGCCAAGTGTTTTTACTGGACACGGTCAGACAATTCATTTCTCACTTTCTGTTCTGCCTTGTATAACCCCCTTTATCGTGAGAGGGTTCAAGGGGTTGTTAAAAGCTTTGGGACATATATCTATTTCATCTTACAGGGAGTGAGAGTCCCTGTAGATCGTTAGCCCCCGGTTGTGAGAGGACCTGGGGGGCTGAAGATGTATTTTGTTTTCTTTTACTTATTCATTTTAGTCCGACTGTAGTCTATGCTTTCCAAGCTAAAGAACTCTCTGCATGAGAGGCCTGGACTCCTTATTTCCCTTGAACTGTTTTTAGGTCTTCTTAAATTGTAATTTGATTTAAGTGATTTAAGGGGTTTTGATTGGGTGGCATTGGGTTTTTTCCCTCTAGTGAGAGTAGAGGGAGATTCTTATTTAATTTTGTTTATTATTGGCTTTCTTTAGGATTTTGTTTAAGTTATTAGTAATAAGTTAATAATGTCTATGGTGTGTTTAAATTTTGTTGATTGTTTAATAGGTATTAATTTTTGACAGCATGTGTTGGGGCTGAGTCTCTGTGGGCAGGCGCTATTCCCCCTTCAGACTGAAGGACCTGCACCCCTTCAATAGCCCCCCATTGCAGCCCTAGGTTTATAGGCATTGTCGGGCCTTGGGGATTGCACGGAGGAGGCAGAGGGGGAGGTGGTGCTGCAGCCGGGGGGGGGGAGAGGAGCGGAGTGGGCAGATAGGGGTGGTGGAGTTAGGGAGACGCCCT
Source organism: Neoceratodus forsteri (assembly GCA_016271365.2). Taxonomy (NCBI): domain Eukaryota; kingdom Metazoa; phylum Chordata; order Ceratodontiformes; family Ceratodontidae; genus Neoceratodus; species Neoceratodus forsteri. Next base: position 55,311,127 of record JADMNL010000026.1, read on the forward strand.
GGGGTGAAATGGGTCCAGGGTAGGGGTTTACGATGCCTGGTTCCTATACCCAAGGGCTCTCATCCAACTTGGGTGGTGTTATGCAATGCCAGGTCTATAAGGAACAAGACAGCAATTATTGCTGATCTTGTTGAGTCATCTGACCCGGCTTGCATCACCAAAACCTGATTGGATGAAAATGCTGGCCCCATATTGGAGTCAGCTGTTCCAGCTGGGTATTCGGTGATACACCGCCCGAGATTGGATCGAGGTGGGGGGTCGCTATCTGTTTTGGGTCGCTATCTGTTTTACATCAGAATTTGACCTTGTAGAGGTTCCAGTGGTGACCCCTAGATCCTTTGAGTGTATCATGGGAGCAGGTGTGGGTAGCAGAATCCTACTTGTCTACCGTCCACCTGGCGACGAGAAAGTTTCTCTGCAGGAAGTTGCAGACTTCACTGTCGACCTGGTGTTGGAACCCTCCAGGTGGTTGGTCCTGGGGGACTTCAATGCATGGATCAACGAACTCTCGCACTTTAGTCAAAACATCCTCCAACTTATGAATGCGTTGGGCTTCACACAGGTTGTTACCGCTGCTACCCATATTCAGGGTCACTCACTGGATCTGATGTTCACCCAGGATGGAGATCACCGGACTGGTGGTGAAAGCAATTGGGTGAGCTGACCATCACTCTATAAGGTTAAATTTTTCGGCCCCCCTATGAGACCAACCCCTTTGGAGATGGTCCAGTACCACCCTTTGACGGGTGTTACCCCTGAGGGTCTGATGGCGGTGCTAGACCTATCGAGTTGGCCTGTGGAGTGCTTGGAACCAGATGCCTTAGTAGTGCACTATAATAATATGGTGCTGAAGGCTCTGGATTCCATAGCACCTGTCCGAGTTCGCCCCCTCTCCCTCCACCCCTGGTCTCCCTGGTTTGATGGGACACTGAGGGAGTTGAGGAGAGTTGGGCGAAGATTGGAACTCTGTTGGCGGAAATCCGGCCTAGAAAGTGACAGGCTTAGATTGATTGCCCATTATTCGGACTACCAATCAGAAATCTCCCGTAAGAAGGCAGAGTTCCTGTCCAGGGAGATTGCTGCATCAAGGAATCGACCTGCTCAGCTCTTCCGGACTGTGGATAGGCTGTGCAATCCAGCCTGTCTGCAGGGCCGGACAGCTTTTTCACAACTGAAATGTGACGAGTTTGCTCGGTTCTTTGATGATAAGGTGTCAACGATCAGGTCGGATATCTGCAGAACGCATTCAAATGAGCATGGCAGAGATCAATGTGAGGTTACAGGCCCCCAGTCTATCTGGACAGACTTTGACCAGCCAGCGATCATGGATATCATGAAGATTGTCCAGGGCTTGCAGCCGACTTGCTGTAGTTTAGATCCTGGCCCCACGCGTCTCCTTGTGGGTTGTGTGGATATGATCAGACCAGTCCTTGCTGAGATGGTCTGGTGCTCATTGGACCAAGGGGTGTTTCCGGAGTCTCTGAAAGAGACTGTCGTGACACCCCTTTTGAAGAAATCTTCCCTTGACCCAGACTGTCTCGCTAACTACAGACCGATCTCTAACCTGCCCTTTTTGGGTAAGGTTATTGAGAAAGTAGTCTTGCTGCAGCTCGATGACTTTCTTACCACCCATGAAATCTATGATCCTCTCCAGTCCAGTTTCAGGAAGAGGCATAGTACCAAGACGGCATTGGTTCAGGTACTTAATGATCTCCTAATTGCGAGAGATTGGAGGAGTCATTCGATTCTGGTTCTCCTCGATCTCTCTGCTGCGTTTGACACCGTGGATCATGGAATACTGCTGGAGCCCCTGAGGCTGATCTGCGGACTGTCTGGGACAGTCCTCAGATGGTTTCATTCTTTCCTCACGGGCAGAACTCAGAGGGTAGTATCATGAATTTTTTCCTGTGCTCCCTCTGCATTGCCCTGTGGGGTACCGCACGGCTCTGTGGTTTCTCCCATGTTATTCACGGTGTACATGCTGCCGTTGGGAGACATTATAAAGCATTATGGGCTGAGTTTTCACTGCTATGTAGATGATACTCAGCTCTATATGTCCTTTGTACCCGAACAGAATGACGCACTCACGGTCTTTAACAACTGCCTCGCTGAGATTCAGGACTGGATGAGTGCTAACTGGCTGAGGCTGAATCCGGACAAGATTGAGGTGCGGGTGGTGGACCCTGATCACCGTGCAAAGAAGTTGACTCCTGGGTCTCCCTTTGGCCTTGTCCTAGGGGGTGACCAGTTGAGACCTTCTGAACAGGTGCGGAATCTGGGTGTAATACTTGATTGCAAGTTGACGCTTAAGACTCAGGTGTCAGCCGTTGTCAAGTCCTCTTTTTACCATCTGAGGAATATAGCCCAGATAAAGCACCGTGTTCCACATGATGACCTTCCTGTGTTAGTTCACGCCTTTGTTTCTTCACGTCTTGATTACTGTAATGCTCTATATCTAGGGTTGCTGGGGGGGTAGACCTCCGCTGCCTGCAGCTGGTGCAGAATGCTGCAGCCAGGTTGTTGACTGGGCTACCAAGAACTTGCCACGTCACACCCATTCTGCGCGAACTGCTCTGGCTGCCGGTGCGCTGGAGGATTACCTTTAAGGTCGCATTGCTTACCTATAAGACCCTACACAGACTGGGACCGGGCTACTTGCAAGATCTCCTTTGACCCTACCGCCCCCTCCATCCACTCCGTTCCACTGATGAGGGATTGCTAGAGATTCCCAGGGTTCGTCTTCAATCTTCGGGGGCCAGAGCTTTTTCCTTTGTGGCACCAACCCTGTGGAATTCTCTACCTCATCAGATTAGAGCATGCCCGTCCACAGAGTCATTTAAGGCTTCTCTGAAGAGCTTTCTGTTTGAATCGGCCTTTGAATAAATTTATTTTGCTTTTTAACTGTTTTTATATTTTCATATTTTTATGTATTATGGATGTATGCTTTTGTCATGTATTTGCACTTCAGTATCTGAAACGTACAATATAAATAAACTGTGATTTGATTTGATTGATAGTCTGGAGGAACTTGCTAGGAGCCAATCGTCCAGGTACGGGAACACTTGAATTCCGGGTTTTCTGAGATGTACAGCGAGTACTACAAAGCACTTTGTAAAGACCTGCGGCGCCAAGAATAGCCCAAAGAGCAGGACTCTGAACTGATAGTGCTGGCCTAGAGCCACAAAGTGAAGGTACTTGTGGTGGCTTGGATGCACTAGGACGTGTTGGTAGGGGTCCTGCATGTTTAGAGACGCCAGCCAATTGTTTTGATGAATCAGACGTAGGAGCATTCCTAGTGATACCATATTGAATTTCTCTTTGAACAGAAATTTGAAATTCCTTAGGTCTAGAATAGGGCGCATACTGCTTGTTCCCTTTGGAACTAGGAAGTAGTGGGAGTAGAAGAAAAAATTACTCACCTTAGTAATGTTGTTTCTTCTAATGGAGTCTTGCTATATTATGACTATTGCAGTTTGCCCCAGCCTTAGAACTGCTCCAGAGGTGAAAGAGTTAACTTCCATGCAGAGCATGGAGCTTAGAGCGCGAGCTCGGTTCAAGAAGCTCTGTTTGGCTGGTTTCAAACCGAAACCATCAGATCTTTACGAGCAAAAACTCACTAAGGTTCTGTGTGGAAGCTGTAACCTACACTAGCCAACTGGCTACTAATATATTAACACATTTTTACTGGTCCCAACACAAAGACTCAAGTCAGTGGACCAGAAAATTAAGATAAAATAACTAAATGAACACAACACCCAAACATGAAAGAGGGCATCAATAAATGCCAACAGAGGACTACCCACCCCATACCCCAAAGTAGGAGTTCTGAGAGGGGCAGGCTGGGGGGGAGGTCATAATATAGCAAGACTCCATTAGAAGAAACAACATTACTAAGGTGAGTAATTTTTTCTTCAAACAACATGAAGTCTTGCTATATTATGACTATTGCAGACTACACAGCAGTACCTCCATGGAAGAGGGACAGAACCTACTTAGGGAATAGGCTCTAGCTAATGAAGGTGTTAAACCTATATCCTCCTGGCCTGAATATCCAGAGAGTAATGCTTGGTGAAAGTGTGTACTGTCTTCCAAGTAGCTGCCTGACATATCTCCAAGATAGGGATGTCTCTAGCAGCAGCTAGAGATGCAGCTGTACCTCTGTAGAGTGAGCCCTCAGGCCTGAGGGGAGAACCTTACCCAGCTTTTGATAGCAAATTGTATACAAGAAACGATCCACCTGGCAATGGATCTTTAGTGGTAGGTCTCCTTTCCCAACCTCACCATAAGTGAGAAACAGTTGGAGGGAGTCAAACCTGTGACCCTTGGTACGCTCTATGTAGTAACTTAGGGCCCTCTTAACATCTAAGCTGTGCAGCCTCCTCTCACCAGAGGAGGAATGGTCAGTGAAGAACACTGGAAGTGAAATAGATTGGTTAAGGTGGAAATCTGAAACCACCTTAGGCAACAACTTCCTGTTAGACCTGAGGACCACTTTATCCCTGTGAAAGGAAATAAAAGTCGGTTTCTACTGATAAAGCCTGTAACTCACTTATACGCCTGGCAGAAGTGATGGCTACCAGAAATACAGTTTTCCAAGTCAATACTTAAGCTCTGCAAGACAGAGGCTCAAAGGGGTTGCATTAGCTGAGCAATGCATACATTAAGATCCCAAGCCGGGGCAGGGTCCCTGAATGGGGGATTGGTGTGAAGCAATCCTTTAAAAAACTTGGAAAATACAGGATGAGCAGAGAGAGAAGAGGGCTTCCCTGCTGAAATGAAGGCAGAGACAGCAGCCAAGTGCACTTTCAGGGTGGCTGGTCTCAGTCCCAAAGAATTAAGATGGACCATGTAGTCCAATACAGTAGGTAGATCAGCAGATTCTGGGGAAACATGCTTCCCAGAACACCTTATGGAAAACCTTTTCCACTTGGAGTTATAGGTAGCCCTGGGAAGGCTTCCTAGCAGCCTTCAGGATTTCGAGAACACTTTGAGAAAGTTGCAAATCAGCAAACTCTAACTGCTCAAGAGCCAAGCCTTGAGGTTGAGGGATTTGAGATTCGGATACCAAACTCTCCCCTGAGCACAAGTTAACAGATTGTGGTTCCTGGGTAGACACAGGGGAAGATGGACTGCTAAGGACAGAAGAAGTGGGTACCAGGGCTGCCTGGCCCAGTCTGGAGCAATCAGGATCATTTTGCAGGGCTGAGACCTGATTTTGACTAGTACTTTGAACAGGAGAGGGAAGGCATAAAGAAACTTCCCTTCCCAATCGAGGAGAAAGGCATCCAGGGAACTGAGCCCAACACTGGGGGCCTGCAACAAAACAGTGGAAGTTGATGATTGTCTGGGGCTGTGAAAAGATCTATCTGAGGAGTGCCCCATCTGGCAAACACTATCCCCAGTACTAGGGGATCCAGTGACCATTCGTGATGGCCCTGGGAAATCCTGCTGAGGGCATCTGCCAAGACATTGTCCTTGCCTGGGAGGTGAACTGCTATGAGGGAAGTGTTCAGGGAGTAAGCCAGAGACCACAACTTCATTGCCTCGGTGCACAAGGCCGAAGACCGAGTGCCCCCTTGTTTGTTGATGTACCACATTGTAGTGGTGTTGTCTGTTCTGATCTGTACCACCTTGTTCTGAACAGATGCAGAGAAAACCTGAAGTGCTAGAAAACAGCTCTGAGTTCCAACAGATTGATGTGGAGCAGAGATTCCTGAGGGGACCATAATCCCTGGGTGGAGAGGTCGCCCATGTGAGCTCCCCATCCCAAGAGGGATGCATCTGTAGTAAGGGTCAAGGAATGGGACAGAGGGATGAAAGGCACCCCCCTGTCTCAGATTGCTCTGATCCTGCCACCACTGAAGGGCCTGGATCAGGGTTCGAGTCACTGGGATTAACTTGTATAGAGGATCTCTTCTTTGAGACCAGAAAGCTCTCAAATGGAAGTGAATGTCCCTCATCTGAAATCTTGCTCCTTGCACCACAGCTGTGGAGGCAGCCATGTGCCCTAGGAGCTGAAGGAAATGCCTTGCTGGTCGAAAAACCTGCAGAGTGAAGGAGGCGGCCAGGGCCACTAAGGTCCTTACCCTTTCCAAGGGAAGGAAGGCTCTGGCCTGCTTTGTATCCAGTTCTGCGCCTATAAAGGTGAGTACCTGGACAGGTTCCAAAACTGACTTTGGAAGATTGAGAAGAAATCCCAGAGAGGTAAGCAGCTGCTGGGTAACTAGCAGGTGTGATTTGACCTGGTCTGGAGACTGACCCACAATGAGCCAGTCATCCAGGTAGGGAAAAATGGCAATCTTTTGCCTTCTTAGGTGGGCGACTGCTACTGCCAGACACTTTGTGAACACCCTTGGGGCAGAAGTGAGGCCGAAGGGCATTGCTCTGAACTGATAATGGCCTGAGGGCAGTTCGAATCTGAGGTACTTTCGATGGGAGCTTCTGATAAGAACATGGAAGTAGGCATCTTTGAGGTCCAGGGAGGCTAGCCAGTCCCCTGGCCTTAGGGAGGGTAAAATCATTCCCAGTGTCACCATTTTGAACTTTGGCTTTAAAAGGTGCTTGTTTAGATATCTTAGATCCAGGCTAGGCCGCCACTCTCCTGTCTTTTTTGGGGTAAGGAAGTACCTGGAGTACAGACCCTTGCCCTGGTGAAGGGGAGAAACCTTTCTACAGCTCTGAGAGCCAGGAGGGTTGAGACTTCTGTTTCCAAAGCAAGAGTCTCTAAAGGGTTTGTAGGTGGAAAAGATCTGGCTCTCATCTTTGGAAATTTCTTGAAGCTGAGAACCAGACCCTGGCTCACTACTTCCAGGACCCACCTGTCTGAAGTTAAAGACTGCCAGTCCTGGACGAAGTGAGCCAACCTGCCCCCCTACAGGTAGTGGAGAGCCGACCCTGGGCATCCCATCAGGGTGCCTGTTTGGCAGGGGCTTTAGGCTGAGGTGTGGGAGCAGGCCTGCTCGAACCCCGTCTGCCTCTCCCTCTGAAGAACCCCCTCTGTACAAAGGCTGAAGAGGAGGGGGCCTGAGTCTGGTAAAAAGGCCTGTGAAAAGGCCTACCCCTATCCCTTGGGGGCTGCCTCTGAGGAGTGGCTTGCCGTTCCTTGGCTTGTGCACTCCTGTAAGTGGTTCTATATTCATCCATTTTCTTCATATAATTCTCTGTCTGCTCCCCAAACAGAGAATTTCCCACCACAGGAAAATCCATAGCCTTAGACTGGGTATCCTGTGACAAAGTAGTACACCTGAGCCAGACCAATCTGCGAAAAGCCACAGATGTAGCCATGACTCTAGAGGATACATCATTAGAATCCACTGCAGCATGGAATTGCACCTTAGATGCCTCAATATCATCAAGAGCCACCTGCTCCAGCTCCTTTGCGAGCTGGCCAGGGACCTGTTTAGCTAAGGCCATGACAGTATCCCATCTAGATTTCTGGTATCTTGCAACATAAGCCATATAGTTAGCTTGTCTGAGTCCCAAGGATGCTGCCATGTATTGTTTTTTGGCCATGGCATCAATCTTCCTGGAATCCTTGTCAGGAGGATGTGAAGCCAGTGGAATATTAGCTTTATCACAGGCTGCAGCCTGAACTACCCAACATGACTGCATTGCTGTGAAAGAAAATCTGTATCAGGACCTGACAAAGTGTACCTCCTGTCCATCTTTTATCCACAGGAGGCACAGAATTAGAGCTTTTAAAATTTTACTGTTTGTTTCTAAAGGATTTATGTAAAGGGATGGACAACCTCCTGGACTCTGGGATATCCATCATCTCCACATAGTCAGGCTCCTCTTGCTCATCCAAAGCCTCCTCTAAGGGAAGCTGGAGGGTCTCAGCAACTTCTTTATAAAACAAAAAATGAGAAGGGGACTCAGAAAGCCTAGGGGGAGACTCACCTGAAGGTCTGTCTGGGGAGATGTCCGGTTCAATGGGCACATCCAGACTTTCAAAATCACATTCACACTGATCACAATCCTCATCCCCCTCCTCTGGTTCATAGAACTCTTCTATATCATAATCCTGAACCACTGGAACCGACCGAACCGACCTTTTGCCAGACAGTGGCGGTTCGGAGGGAACCGGGGACAGGGACTGGACAATCTGTATTGCCCTGGCTATCTCAGCAGCAGTTGGAGAAGGAATTTTGGACTCCAAACCAGCTGATTTTTTAGATTTCTTTGCTGGAACTGGCTCCTCAGAGCCAGCTTTTCATTTGCCCGAGGAAGTCTCGCCCTGGTCAGAGGGCACTCCCTCCAGTTCGGTTGGCACCGAACCGGGCTGGCCATCCGGGTCAGCGGACTTTTTGGCCTCTCGTTCCCTGAGCCTGCCCACTCTCTTGTCCAGGGTGACTGCAGGGAAATTTTTACAAATCTGGCAGTCTGAATTGAGGTGGTCAAACCCCAGACAATAGACACATGTAGTGTGTGGATCAGCTTTGGCAAAGGCTTCCCCACAGACACTACAGTGTTGAAACCCAGTGGGCCCGGTTTTTCTTTTGGGTTTCTCAGACATGATGCCAGCCTAACCAACCAACTTGCCCTTTTGATGGCAGTGCCAGGCAAGACACCCTTATCGGTTCCAAACCGTGTCACAGGTCGTGGAAAAAACCGTAATGAAATCCGTTTTTTTTAGAACCGATAAGAACCGGGAACCGCACTCTAAAAAGCCTTAAAAGGCTTTAAACTTATATTTAAATACAACTCGATCGGTTCAACCGAACCGATAATACTTTACAAGTTCCACACAGAAAAAACCCTATCTATTACTTACGATTACCATAGACAGAGCCTGAACCGATTGGTTTTGCGGTTAAAATGATGAAATCGCGGTTAAATTAAACCGAGAAATAGCGCTTTAAACCGAAGAAATGAACCGGGCAACAGGAGGAATCTCCAGAGCGACTGTTCAGTGAGGCGGAGTAAAGAATCTGACGGTTTTGGTTTGAAACCAGCCAAACAGAGCTTCTGAACTGAGCTCGCGCTCTAAGCTCCATGCTCTGCATGGAAGTTAACTCTTTCACCTCCGGAGCAGTTCTAAGGCTGGGGCAAACTGCAATAGTCATAATATAGCAAGACTTCATGTTGTTTGAAAACTGTGTTCCGTTCTGCTTGCGGAACCACTTCTACTGCCTTGTTGTTCAAAAGGCCATGAATCTCGGAAGTAAGGTGGTCTAACTGAGTGGGAGACAGTTTGGGCAGTCATTTAGGTGGACGGTCCGGAAGGGTCTCTGAGAAATTTAGAGAGTATCCCTCTCGAATAATACTGAGGATCCATTTGTCCATTGTAATGGACTTCCACTGGTTGTGAAACTGAGTCAGATGCACCCCTACCACCAAAGAGGAGTCCCCCTCGGGCAGCTGAGGTGGTACATGGGCCAGTTCTTCAGAGGGTGGCACTGGGCACCTTTGGACCCTGTGCCTTCTGCTGTGTTTTCTTTTGTGGTTGAGGGACTTGGTTCTTGTTAAAAGCCCCTTGGCCTTTACCACAAAAGGACTGATGGTTATGAAACTGCCGGAGATTTGCACCCCGCTGAGGGGAGACAGGGCCCAGTCTGGCCTTCTTAATAGCAGTCCTAGTCTTCTGAGTGGCCTCCAGTGCCTGCTCCACCTGTGAGCCAAACAGATAAACACCATCAAATGGAAAATTCCTGACTCTGTTGAGCATCATTAGTGAATCCCGAAGTCCTTAGCCATGAGTGATGCAGGGTGCATATCCTGGCCTCTGCTGCTCTAAAAGCAGTGTCAAAGGTGTCTATAGCAGCCTTAAGTTGCTGACTGTTGCACTCGATGCCTTTAGTCATGGTCCGAAGAAGCTCCGAGCTAACGTCAGAGTCTGCAAGAGCTTCCACAGTTTCTCTGAGCGAATCCCAGAGGGTATACTCGTACTGAAAGAAGTAGCACTGATAGCTAGCAATATGCATGCCTAGGGTAGCAGCAGCGAGCACTCACTTCCCCAGAGTGTCAGTTTTACAGGATTCTTTATTTACTGGATGAGCCGTGGATTCCTGGGGAAGAAAGGCTTTGTCATTCTCTGCCAAGATCACTATGGCGTCCACAGTCGCTTGAGAAGCAAGGACTTATCTATCCTTAGGGGGCACGTATTTCCTGTTTATGGACTTAGCCACAGAAGGAATGAGCGCCGGTCTGTCCCACACCATTTGTGAAAGGGTCTCGAGAGAGGGTTGCACCAGTGGTGTCAATTCCACAGGAATTTCAAGAACATGTAGATTCTGAAGGTGCAAAAGTTTACCAGGATCCACCTCAGAAGTCTGAAGAGAAAGGGAGGAATTCATGTTCTTCAGAAGAGACTTAAAAGAAAGGTCCTGAACCAAATGCTCTGCTGAAGCGGAGGGCTTACTTTCCACTCACAAGGATGAATCCTCATCCAGATCATCCCCTAATCGTAGATCAGGATCAGATTCAGTATAGTCTCCTACTATCCCAGAAGGGATAGTGTAAAAGGGAAAGGAAGGAAGAAGAACAGGAGGAGGCGCTGCCCGAATCGGAGTCAAAACCCAGTGATGGTGCTGGGGTAGCACGCAGCACCGGGAGCGGCGCTGCCAAGGCCAGAGACGGACGAGCCCCCAGAGTCCCCAAACTCGGCACGGGGTACCCAAAGCCGGAGATTTGAAAGAATGAAAAGAAGTAGGAGAAGACAGTACCTGTGCTGGCCCCTGCAACACAGCCATTTGAGAGAGGGAAGTATGAGGGAGTGGCATCAATGGCACCAAAGAAGGTGTTGCATGACCAGGCTAGCCCAACCGCTCCACCCGCAAGTCCATGGCTTCCAGGCCCAAAAGCCCCAGAGTCGGATCCACAGGCAAGGGCAGTTGGGATAACCACCAGACCCATTGCTTCATAAGAGCAGCCCAATGATGAAACTGCTTACCGGAAGACCCCCCCCCCAGGGGGGAGAGAGGGACTCTGGAGTTAAGGATCGCATATGCTAGGAACCAGGGCCAAAGGAGACACCGACGATGCCAGGTCAGCTTCCTGTCACCAGCTACTGGCATTCTCTGTGCAGACGTATCAGAGGGCGACCTCAAGTGGTACCCCTTCTTCTTTGACTGGTGGGATGAAGAAGAGCTCGAGGCTGAGTGTTGCTGGGTTCCCAATGTCGATCGGGAACGGGCTGGTTCCTTTTGTGCTCTTTGGGAGGATTGCCCTTCCTCCCAAGCACCGGACTGCCCGTGGTCAGACCCCTCCCTCCAAAGAGGGCGGTGGATCGGACCCAGCCCTGCTGTTAAAACAGCTTTTAAGTGAAGTCTCCCTACCATCACTGGCCCCGTTCATGGTCGACTGTCGAAAGTGGGCTGAAGAAGACTTCCCTTTCTTGGATAATTAATAAAAAAAACAAATAAACTATACTAGTCACTACTGAACGACTGTGCTGCTGTCATATAGACGTGAAGACTTAACTCCTGGCGGGTGAGCAACATTGTCACTGAAGTGCAGTCGACGGGAAAAAAGGAACTGAGGCAGTTGGAGGGTTGACACAGAGATAGCCTATATGGCGCGAGCCAGCCTTGCGGCGCCACGCATGTATGGTCCTACCTTGGTGCCAGCCCTCATGAAAAGTTTTGGCTACCGCTGGGTCCTAGCGCCTCTGGGTAGTCCCTTTCGTGTGAATGAGTGGTGGAGACTTTATGTCCAGGAAGGTCTAACAGCACTCCCCTGACCAGTACCAGCAATGCCACTCAAAATGAAAAGATGTACCAAGGAAAGGTACTTTCTGTTGTAAATTTACTGCCCAGATGTTGATCAGACAAATGACAAGCAGTGACAGTGCTAAGTGTGTCAATGTTACAAACACAGGTGCCCTGGGGCTTCTCTCAGCAGGAGCTTTATCGGGGGCTTTAATAAATCTTATGTTCATAACAGCTCACAGAGTAGGCAATCTCATCCTCCACAAAGGTGGAACACTGTGTTCCAGAAGAGCAAACCTCCCCCAAGAGACAGCAACCTTTCACTCCTCCCCATACATTTGGTTGAAAGCATGACAGAATTCATGGCCTAAACAGCAATCAATCCTCTGATTCGGGACCACCTACTCCAGTCAACTCTTCAGCCAGCTGTACTTCTCTTGACTGAGGCCTTGACAGGGATACTGCACAGACTTCCCATGCAGATGGGAGCCCCTATAAAGGGACATGTACCTGGCACACCAGCAGGGTGACATGGTGTGCATGGGTGCCACCAGAACATTACAGTCCTAACATAGTTCAAGATGGCAGCAGCTAGTTTGGTGTCAGCAGTAGCAGTTGGGAGTGTGGGGGAGTACCCCAAGAAGTTATGAGGAATGTCCAGCACATCCTACTAGGATGCCTTGGGGGGCGGTGCCATAAGGCAGGCTATGGAGCTGGCAGAAGTAGGTATCCAACTGTAATGGGGTGCATAAGCATGCATGCCATGTGTTGTATGTGTTGTGTCAGTGATATTTTTCCCTTACTTGTGTCTTCACAGGACTTCCGTGACTGTCCTGGCCGCATCATCCTTGAGTGGCAGGAGCAGGCAGACAGGGCCGTGGTGGTGATCCAGAGACAGAGGTGGGTGTTGCAGCTGCTGGACTGGCTGTCCAGGCAGGTGGGTAGTACCAATGCATACTACAAGGGTGACTATAGGGAGCTGTGGCTCCTGGCAGAGCTGTTAAAGGTAAGTATTGTGGGAGGGGGGGACTGTGTGCCAGTTGTATTCAGCTGTGGCACTGCTTGTGCTTCCCACCTGTGCCGGTCCTCTGTGTTCTTGTCATTTCAGGGGTAGCGTGGGCATCTATGCAAGCTGGTTCAGGTGGAAAGAAGGTACACCTACACTGAAGGGGTCAAATAAGGACTCAGAGGAGGAGGAGGTGGCATAGGCAGAGTCTGGGAACAGCTCCAGTGCACAGGGCTGGTCATGAAATACCTGGATTTGATTGTTATATGTACCAGTCTACCTGTCTATCTGTCTGTTGATAGGGTTTTTATTCTGGTCCCTGTACAGTGGGCAAGACAGCAGTGCCCTGCAGTAAACTTTTTTATAGTACACGTCTCTTGTCTGCATCATTCTTCCGGTCAGCAGTAGCATGCTACTGCCTGTGACTGTCAGCCCATGGGGGGACTCTCCATTGACCCTTGGTGTCCTACAGTTTCTCCATGCTGTTCCTGTATTGTGGGTTTCGACTGCACGTTTAACATACTTTTATTACACACTGACGGATTTGAACCTCTCTATTACTACAGGTCGTCTGTAGTGGTGGTTCATCCAGTTCTGTCTCCATGGCCCATACACTGCTGGTGTTAAGTCCTGCCCTGTATGCCCACCCTGACATCTGCATTTTATGGGAGCCTTTCACATGGTGTAGTGCTCTATGTGCAGTACCATGCACTGCCGAGGTGTTGTAGCGAACTTTACGAATGCGCATCTGTGAGAGGCACGCATGCCATTATGTGGCCATGACCCTCCGCTTGTGGGTAGTGCTGCCACCACAGTGGTATGCAAAAGATGCATTCACACACCTCTGTGTCCCTACATGCATGCCGCATGGCCGTGGCCTGCTGGGACTGCCTGACATTAGTGCATAGGTCTCATTGGGAGCAAACATGGTTACCATGTCAATCTGTTCTGAACTGTAACTTGAATCATGTGAGACTTATTTTTCTAGGCACTAACTTAGAAATGATGTCACTTAGCAAAAACCAAAGACTGTGGCTACATACGGCCATCATTGTAGCCAAGAATATTGTTTGAAGAAGGCTGACCAACCCTCATTTTCAGAATGGCTTAATGACATTTCTTTGAGAGTTAATTAGAAAAGAACTGCTAACATTTCTCACAACAGAATAGACAAATTTTACTTTGCCTGGGACACCTCATGTCAAGTCAAATTTATTTATCAAAGTGCCTTTCCAGGACGATCAAGGCGTTGTACATACTCATAATACAAGATATAAAATCAACAGATATAAAATCAGTTATTAATAGATTAAACAATACTTTATAATAAAAAGAGACCCATCAACAAAGCTCCCCTGCGAATGTTAAAGTGAAAATGTGGGTCTTAAGAGCTACTTTAAAGCTTGAGATGGTCAAGCACTCTCTTACCTACCTGAATTCTACATTTTGCAAACTTCCAAACTAGGTTGAACAAAAAGTTAGATACTTAAATAGCATAATATGGACTTCAATGTAAAAACAGACATGCCACTCCTTTGGATTTAACAATAGTATGACTGCACTGGTTTATAATTGTTATTGTAATGTTTCTGTTTGTTTTGTTTAGGGTTCTTTATGTATTTTTTGGAAAATCTCATTAAAATGTTAATTTTAGCACAAAAAAAAAAAAAAAGAAATTCTGCCTAATTTCATATCATAAAGCCTCAGTGTGTCCCAGCAGGGTGCCTGCTATGCCAGTTGGCAAACTGTCTTCATGGGACCTAGAGCTGGTTATGTCCCCATGGCTGTAATTTAAAAGTCCCTACTAGTCCCTGTTATAGAAAACCTACCATCTGATCTTTAATGCTATAAAAGCTCCATAAACTGTCCTGCCTGTAGGGTCACAAAAATAAATCGTTTTTATCAGCTGGGAGGGTGTGATAAATTGAGAAAAGCCTTGGTGATGCAATGAGCAGCAAAATCAGGTTACTGCAAAGAGAGGAGCAGTTCCAGGTGTACATGGCTGCTTCTGTATCACTCATCCCTACTCTAGCAGCTCCAACGTGGTGGCTACAGCCACCCCAAGATGCTGCCCACACTCTCTCTCTCTCTCACATGGTGCAGATTAAAAAGTTGTATGCGGACCCTAATTAATGTGGCACTCAGCAGATATTTTGCTCCTCTGAGAGTTCATTATGATGCTCCCCACTCCAAAGGACTCCACAACAGCATCCCACAACCTTAAATAAAGCTTAAATAAAGCTAGGATCCCATATCAGTACCTTCTGACTGGCAGCATTAAAAACAAGTTAGAATTTGAATTTGACAGCAGAAGGAGACCAAAGGTCCTTCAAGTCTGCCCTCACCCCACTGACCTACTGCCCTGATGGGCTGTATCCCTCCCCTACCATGATTATATAATATAAGTGACTGTGGGGTGGTGGGACCCAAATTCATCACCTACTATTATGATATTGTGAACACATCTCCTAATTTATTTATAGTCAAGCCCTACTTGACTACTGTGAACTGGACCCAGTGCCGACACATTTCTTGATGGGATGTGTCGACTCCATTGGCCCGATGTTGGTCTTGATTGTCCGGTGCTCCTTGTCTGAGGGGGTCTTTTTTTTATTTTTATTTAGTAAACTCTAGGATTACAAGTACCTTTGAGCAGGGACTGCTCATTTACAAAGGTCCATGTCAAAGGAAGTAGGGTATCGACAATACAAAGGAAACAATAGATACGTATTTTACACTCATGGTTGACTAAGCATGATATATACAGTTGTTTGCAGAGAGATTCAGCAATTGCCAGCATGAGTAGATTTTGAAGGGGAACATCAAATGGAGAGGAGAGAGGCAGAGAGGATTGAGCAGGCAATGTCCATTGTCAGATAGTAGAGGCGGGTGGCAAGAGAAAAAGTGATGG
Organism: Neoceratodus forsteri; assembly: GCA_016271365.2. NCBI lineage: Eukaryota > Metazoa > Chordata > Ceratodontiformes > Ceratodontidae > Neoceratodus > Neoceratodus forsteri. The sequence goes on from JADMNL010000026.1 coordinate 55,326,692, forward strand.
TGGCTCAGGCCTAGTGTCAGCTACTGGGGGAGGGGTGGGTAAAGGGAGGAGTGCGGTGGGGGGGTGAGCAAGAGAGGATAAAGGAGGCAGTAAATCCAGAGCACCATTGTCACCGGTACAAGGTGGAGACCATAGTTTAGGAGTGGCAGTCACACTGCGTGGTTCAGGCAATGGAGCGTTGCAGTTCCTTTTTAAAGGGACCTAGGGTCGCAGCTGTAAGTGCTTCTTTGTTTAGGGAGTTGTACCACTGAGGAGCCCTGTATGAGAATGATCTCTGCCCCACTGTGGTCCGGCATCTTGGGACTTGGAACGTCTGTTGAAGAGCTGTCCGTGTAGGTTGGATATTGCTGTGGGTGGTAAGGAGTTTTGCAAATTTCACGATGCCTTAAAGGAGGCATTGATGAGACCTCTTCCAAAAAAGCCATCTTTGGACCCCGACATCATGGCAAAATACCATCCAATCTCCAACCTTTCATTCTTGGGTAAGGTTGTTGAGAAGATTGTGGCACTTCAGCTTGAGGAGCACCTCATGGCCTTTGAGCTATACGAGCCTTTCCAGTCTGAGTTTCAGGTGAGGCACAGCACAGAAACTGCATTAGTTCAGGTGTGCAATAACCTTCTCAGGGCGAGAGATCGAGGGGAAGGGACAATTCTCGCTCTCCTCAATCTCTCCTCAGCAGCTGACACGGTAGACCATTGTGTGTTACTTGACTGCCTGAGGGAATTTTGGGGATTCGACAGCACAGCCATCTACTGGTTTGAGTCCCTTCTCACAAACAGGAGACAGAGGGTAGTGATGAGGAATTTCTCCTCCTCCCCATGTCCCCCATTTTGTGGAGTACCTCAGGGTCTGGCCTTGTTGCCAATGTTGTTCGCCATGTACATGCTGCCCCTGGGAGGGATCATTAGGAAATATGACTTGGGTTTTCACTGCTATGCCGATGATACCCAGTTGTATCTTTCTTTTGTACCTGGAACACCCGACGCCGTGGACATGCTTAACAGTTGTCTTGCCGAAATCAATGACTGGATGGCCTCCAGCTGGTTGCGACTGAACCATGATAAGATGGAGGTACTGATAGAGGGTGTAATAGGATGGCCTCTGGTGTAGAGATTGGACTTGTCCTGGGTTCTGTGCCTTTGAAGGCCTCCTCCAGGGTGTGTAACCTGGGCGTTATTCTGGATAGCAGCCTGACACTTGAGGCTCAGGTGTCAGCCGTGATTTATATTAGTTTCTACCATCTGAAGAATATCACCAGGATTAAGCCCCTGGTTCCGCCCCTGGACTTTCCTACCTTGGTGCATGCCTCTGTGATGTTGAGGCTTGATTACTGTAATTCGCTCTACCTCAGGGTCTCGGGAGGTATCCTCCGTCAGCTTTGGCTAGTGCAGAAAGCAGCTGCCAGGTTGTTGACGGGGCAATTTAAGTACTGCCATGTTACACTGGTGCTGTGTGAACTTCACTGGCTGCCAGTCAGATGGAGGATCCTCTTTAAGGTGGGCTTGCTCACCTTTAGGGGCCTACATGGCCTGGGCCCTGGTTACCTGATGAACCTTCTTACACCCGCTACCTCTGTCCGCTCCCTCTGCTCCTCCTCGAGAGGCCTCCTGGCAATTCCCAGGACGAAGTTAAAAACTGCTGGTGATAGAGCTTTTAGCATTGCTGGCCCTGTCCTGTGGAATTCACTACCACCATCTATTAGGGAGGCCCCATCTGTGGAGGTATTTAAGGCATGCCTCAAGGCCTTCCTTTCTGAGCAGGCTTTTCCAGACACAGTTATATAAATATTGCCCTGTTTCTGACCTGGTATATTGCTATTTCCCTGATTTTATTATTTTTATTTGCTATTTCATTTATTAGTCATTGTGCTTTTGATAATGCTTATTTATTGAAAGTTGTTTTATATGCATTTTTATGTATGGTGCCCAGAGCCTCTGGGACTGGGTGTCTTTAAAATAAAACTTGCCTTGCCTTGCCATACTGCAATCCAATGAACATTAACTTATAAGCCCCATTTAAAATTATTCTTACTGGGTCTAACATTGTTATTGTCATGGGGATCAAGTCTAATAAAGAGTCTCTTTGGAAGCCCTGTTCCCATTAAGAGTAAAGGAGTCATACATACATCTTGCAGGGAAAAATCTAATAAAAAGTCTCTTTAGCAGCCGTGCTCTTGGTGAAAGTAAAAGAGTTATACTGGGAAGGCTTTAAGCCTGAGGTTCAATGGATGGAACAACAATGTCACTCCCCCATTAGGCCTTAAAAGGCCTCTCCTCCTGGACTGTTCCAGGATTTGTTTCTCGTTGCAGCCAGAAGCACCGCTCCTGCTCGCTCTCAGCTTCTCCTCCCATCGGGGCTTTGCTTCCCCACCCCTCGCTCATTCTGGCATTTCTGCCACTTGTCTCTGCTGTCTAACCCCGCCACTCTGCTCTGCGACTCTCCTGCCCCCCATCACCCCAGGCTGCTTCCCTGTCCTATCACTGCTTCCTCAGCCCTCTCCTTGTTCATGCTTCTCCCGTCCATCATACCTTCTGGGCGGTCATCCATCGTCCTTCCCCGTTCTCCTCCTTGGCCTCTTGTCCCTGCCATCCTGCACCTCGTCCCGCATCGTCCGCTACATCTCCTCCACGGCCACTGCTCCAGCAACTGCCATCGATCCTTACTTGGTGGTACGCTTTGCCTGTCTGTCTCGGGGATTCCAGTCCACTCCTTCTTTTGCCTTTGTCTTCCCCGCATGCTACAGTGCACCTTAAGTTTTATTATTCTGCCTATCTGATGCAATTATGGTCAGGCATCCCTCTTCAAATGTTCCCGAATCTTGGTTTAAGTCAACGCTCTCATGGCACTGTCTGGCTCTTCGCCTCTCCTCACTTTTGACACCTAGGGGCACTCTGCTGCATTTTTGCATCTGGACCTTGTGGACACTTATCTCTGCTCCCTCCGCGGTGGTTTTCCTGTCTGCATCACTTCCTGCTTGCCTTCTATGTATGCTTCTGCTGCTTCACCTCGATTTCTCCCTCCCCTATTCCCCTGCCTTCTTTTCTCTAGATAATCGCAGCCCTGATATGTGTTGTGGTTTTTCGTTGTTCTCGTTTATTGTCATTTTCCGGTATTTTTGTTACAGTATCCTAGTTTTCTGCACTGTCTAAAGGAAAATAAAGCATTTGTTTTCTGCTTTACATTCAGGATCTTTTGCCTTTTTCATAATTTTCGCAGGGCACAGCTGCCCAGCTCGGGACTGTCTTGCCACATCCAGTCAGGTACCAACCCTATGTCTCTCCAGTTTGGGATTACGCTCCCTCTTTACTGCTATTGGAGCTATTTGTGGTCGCACTGCTTACTCCATCATCGACTGCAGTTGTTTGACTCGATCCTTCTCTCTACCTCTATTAACTATATCGAGAGTGTCTTCCCCTGTCAACTCTACTTGTTGCCCTGCTCTTCCTCCCATTCCCTCCATTCCCCATTCCGCTCCTTCTCTGACTTTTGCTTTCTTTTGGTTTTTTTTCCTATCCTGCCATCACCTTCCCTATTCGTATCCTCCTCTTACCCTAGTCCATCTGGTGTCCCAGTGTCTAAGTCTGGTTCTCCTTTGCTCAGTCGTTCTCAGGGGTTATTTATTCACATTGCTCAATCAAGCATCATGGATTAATCGAGCATACCTTTTATTAGATCTTATGCTACCTCATCAAACTGCTGCACTCCTGCGGTTATTATCACCATCTGTCTTTTCATGACCACATCTGGTATCCCTCGCTCATCTGACCTATATGTGGGTCTACTCCTTCACATCGACTACTCAAGCATAACCCTCTCAGGTCCATGCTACCTTGACTCGACCTGCTCTCCACTCAGACACCTGCCTTCATGTCTATTGCCCCTTTGCTCAGAACTGGTAGGCTTCTCTCCATCACTGTACACATCGCTCATTTCATACCTCACCTTAACTGTTCCAGCCTTCTAGGCCTCATCTCATAATCGTACATCATCCATTTCATTCCTCACCTTAAACCATTCAGGCCTTCAGGCATCTTTCCATCAACGTACATCATCTTCTGCTTTTGAGTGACAGTTGCAGAGACATCGCTCGCATCCCTCAATGGCTGTCCATTTAGAAGGACACACCGAGAGCTTCCTCTACATTGGACTTTCCTCCTTCCTCGAGCTTACTTTAATTTGCGCTAACCGAGCCATCACTAATCAACATGTCCTCAGCCTGGAGGGAAGGTGACCTAGGCCTTGGATCCCCTGAGGTTTCCTCCTGAAAGGGGGTTTTTCCTCTCCTCCGTGCCGATGGTCTTCATATTAGGCAGGGTTAGTGCTTTCGTAGGTTCCATAATTAGGTTCCACTGGTGGATGGACTCAGATAGTGGCCCCGGCTGTTCCCTCTCTCCTTCAGAAGTCCACCCTTCTGCATCTTGTCAGATTGCCTTTCATTCATTGTCCTAGCCTTATATTGTTCTTCTTCTGTCCATCCTATGTATGTCTGTCACATTTATTTCCAGTCTAGATATCTTCTGATTTCTCGCTTCTTTGATGCTCGACACCCTTTTGAGTATTCTTTTTGGGCTTCTTCCTAAGCTACCTTTAACCAAGGGAATTATTCCCGTGGTACCTGTAGGGGGAATCCTCCTCTAGGGTTCATTGCATCATTCCCCTACGGGGTGGTATATCCCATGGATAGAGAGGTGAACAGCCACAATGTATCAAAGTCACACAAGCATACAGCTCATCCAGTTGCGTAAGCACAGTTGAATGGGAAGGCTTTAAGCCTGAGGTTCAATGGGCAGAGCAACAACGTCACTCCCCCATCAGGTCTTAAAAGGCCACTCCTCCTGGACTGTTCCAGGATTCTTTTCTTGTTACCCCACCATCTGCCCCTCCTCCTCCAGTGGCTCATCTCTTTTCTGTGTGCTTCTTCCTAAGCTATCTTTAGCCAAGGGAATTATTCCTACGGCACCTATAGGGGGATCCCTCCTCTAGGGTTCCTTGCGCTGTACCCCTACAGGGTGGTATATCCTATGGATAGAGAGGCAAACAGCCAAAATGTATCAAAGTCGTACAAGCATACATCTCATCCAGTTGCATAAGCACAACCGAAATGCAGTTTGTGCAGTTCTCAGGACAGTGTTCTGTGTTTATTGTAATTCACTTCAGCTGATGTTGAAAATACTGTAGAAGATCATTATGGGATTGTATTATCTCCTGGGATGGCTGCTGCACTGCAGTCAGTGAGGCCTGTTGCTCCTCCATGAGTAAAGCTGGGTCTTGAACTGATGGACAATCATCACCTATCCAGTCCGGTCCCCTCTGACATTGCTGTATTCTCTGTCACTGGCATTTAGTGAGGCCTCACATTTCATGTCTACTCAGGCCTCCTCTGTAATGTGATATAATATTGGACCACCTTTGAAATGAAACTGAGCCTTGCTGGTAAGGGGGTTTGGAACTTGAAATGAGTTTGGCAGGGAGGATATGTGCCATTTTGTTCTGCTTGAAGTGCTGGGGCGTATTCTTGATCAAAATCTTAACTGGTTTGAACCCACATAACAATTGTTTGTTTCCAGGTCATCATTAGTACCAGTTCTTCTGTGCAATAACTTAAGAATTGTAGGAATACAGAGCGAGGATGCTCCCTTGGTCCTGTTTTTTGGCCCAAAGCCTTATGTATTATTTCAGTGTTCAGCTGGAGGTCCTCAGGGAGGTTCAGAGAGTCTCAGATCAGCTTGTCTTTAAACTCTGATGTGGTTTCTCCTTGCCCTCCAGTAGCCCTTATTTTGTCATATTTTTCTCTAGGTCCTGCCTTCTAAATTATCATATTTCACTTCTAGGTGCACCTGTCTATCATGGAAATATAAAAATCAGATCACAGGCATTATCAGAACACTCCAAGAGCTGTGTAAGAGGTACAGTATATCTGGTCCTTTTTCACTTGCTGTAAATCAGTCCGGAAAGTATGCCTATTATCTCAAATTTCTTTTCAGAATGGACACAGAGCTCCACAGTCAGTTGTTCATTTGTTACCCCTGAAATTGTTAGGAATGAAACACTCTTCAGCAAAGATGTCATGCTGGATGCTGGGAAGGAACTCACCAACTCTCCCTGCCAGGGAATTTCAGAGTTATCAGGTGTTCAACTTTGCATATTTTTGTGATTCTTGCCTCCCAGTCCAATAAATGCATAAATTAAAATGATTAATTTTGTAAGGTGTTGGTAGTAGCGCAGGTAGCAGAGCTCAGCTGTTGCATGCCATACCTGATGGTGACATCACCAGAAAGTAGTAGTGTGTGGAATTTTCAAATTCTGGTGGAATGGAATTTTGTGGAATTTTCATAATTCCACCGAATAACATCAGAAGCAGAACAACGGAATTCCACAGCAGAAAAATGTGAAATGGGTTTTCCGCAACCTTTCTGCAGAAGTTTATCCTGCAGATCTCAAAATTTTCCGTGGAAATGGCTGTGGAATGATTTTCCATGGAAAACTGCTGTTCTGCAGAACATAATTCTGTGGATCACAGCAGGCAGAATTCCACAGAAGGACCAGTGAAATAACGGTGAAAATTCTGACAGTGGAAGGCTCATTCTGTGCTAATTCCTCACAGCACTACCAGAAAGCTTTCCATTTCTTTTTGACTCAGCTACTTCCCCTTTCAGAGAGCACTTCCAAATTCACCTAAGCATAAGATCTTGTCATTGTCATTAATAGGCTATTTTAATTGCATTATCTTTTCCTTAACAGCTGCACAACTTTAACTTGTTGCAGCCCAAGGACTTCAAGCTTAAACACAGGACTTCAAACTTAAACACCTTCTTCTCCCTCACCATTCATAACCTTTTTGCTCTACAGTGCCTTTTTATCCTTATAAAATGGTGCTATAGATGCAACTACATCCAAGGGGCAGGATTCTCAAAAGTGATGCGCCAGTGCATCCCCAACTTGTACACTGGCACGATTCTGGCAGGGGCTGATGCACTGCATACCACCCATAATGATATGCGGTGCATCTGGAGGAGCTGTGAAGGGGCATACCAATGCATATGGAGTGCAGCCCCATTCACAGCCCAACTTGGAAGCTCACCCACAGGGCAAGACCGGAGATGCACCTCACAAAGATAAGTCTACTTCTAGTAGACAAGCTGCTGTACTGCAGACATCAGTATGGCTGTCTGCGCTCCCTTGCAGTCCAGTATGCCCCACCACCGGCACTTCCATTACGATGCAGCTCTCTGTGGCGATAATGTGATATAGACAGACCCCCCCGTCCGCACCTCTGGTATGAAGCCGCTCCCTGTGGCGAGTAAGTGTAATGTACAGAACCCCCTTCCCATCCCAAGCAGAATGCACAGGTGCCAGCAGTCCAAAGTATCCCCCCATAGCTCTGCAGACCACCAACTCAGGCACCCCTACCCACACTGCTCGTCCCACCCCAGCATATTCCCACCATTGGCGGACAGCACAACCCACACTCATACCGCCATGGCAGCGCCCCGACAGAGCTGTCTGCGAATGACAGCTACTGTACACCCTGCAGCTCATTGGTAGACCCATATGCATGCAGTGTGTACTGTACACTGTCATTAGCAAAGTTATGAATGACAGTGTGCAATACACACTGCAACCCATTGGTCGTGGGTCCACCAATGGGCTGCAGGATCTTGTGCTTTATCGTGTGAACAACTCTGTCAGCAGGCAACCGTTGCAGTATGAGGGTGGGTTTACTCACGATGATGAGGAATATGCGAAATGAGAGATGGGGTGGAGTGGTGAGTGCCTGAGTGGAGGCCAGCGGTGAGAGTGGTATGCAGAGCTGTGGAGGGTCTGTGTGACTGATGGTGCCCAGTGCCTCGACTCAGGACAGAGATGGAGGGGTTCTGTATATTAATTTACTCACCGCAGAAAGTAACATGTACGAGGTGCGGGCGAGGGTCTCTCTATCATAATATCTCTGCAGGAGCAGCATCATAAGGAAAGGTGAGACGGGTCTCTCATTATCACTTGATCGTTGCAAGGAATAACATTATTATGGTGATGCGGCTGGGGAGGGGGGCACACTGGACTACCAGGGATTTGGCCAGGTGTGTGCAGGATACGGTCGCCCGCAGAGGGATGTCTGGACCAGCTGGGGCTCTAAGTGTGGACCTCAGCCCTAGCAGGGTGCCTGGTGCATTCGGCCGGGCGCATCCCTGCACGGAGCATGCAAATGGGGCCATAATGAGATGCAAATGACTCCACTGCACTGTGCATGCCTAATGGCTCCATTTGCATGTTGTTGGCTCTGAATGGCGAATTCAGACACAGCACATCAAGAGATGTGCTGCCCCATTGGAGTCCCAGCCCAACAGAGGGTTGTACCGGTGCATCCAGGGCTCAGCACAACTGTGGTATTCACAGAGGGGATTCGCAAGGGACATTCTCAGCGCATCTTCTGTGAACACCACTTTTGGCACTCACGGCGCATCTCATTTGTGCCAGGGCATCCAGTGCGCTTGAATGCAAGCCCTTTGTGAATCCTACCAAAGTGTTTAATTAAGCAATAATGCATGATAGGGTGTGTGTTCTGCTGGGATAACGTCATGCCTGGGGTGCGTCCAACACCCCAGGCATGACATCCCAACAGAACACACACCTGAGTGCTTTAGTGCTAATATACAATAGCTTATATTTATATATATATATATATATATATATATATATATATATATATATATATAAAAAACAAAAAAGTACTTTTTAAAGAAATGTTTAGTTTATTTATGATTGTGGAGGTATATGAAAAAAAAAATAGTTCCACTTTAGCCAGTAGGTGGTGCTGGTGGTAAATGAATGAGCCCCTCTCTGCAAGCAGCGCCCCTCCCCCCCTACACACACACACACCATTCTTTTCTTGTTTTTAAATTTTATGCTAGACTCTGACTCGACTGTTTTAGTTCACTTTCAGTGCTGGCAGTTTTGAGGGAGATCGGGAGTGTGGTTCAGGTGAAGAGTACTGGTGAAACCTTTCTGTGGTGCAATCTATATTATACCAATCGCGATTGGTATCGATCATAAAACAGAAAGATGCCGATTGCTGCGGACCGGTCCTGCTGCCTATCCTGGGACAAATGAAAAGGTCTGAGGGTTTGTTTTTTTTTGGAGCCTGATGTAGTGAGAGGTCTGTCTAGTGCACAACGAGCAACGGTATTTGGAAAAGCTTGCACTGCAGCTGAGAGTGACAGAAATGCCATCTTGGATGACGGCTTTTTTTTTTTTTATTTTAAGATATTTATCTGTTTGATGGCATACTGCTTGTGTGAGTATGTGGGGGGGGGTGTTGTCAGTGTGTGTGGTTGTGGGTGGTGGCAGCGACAAGCAAGCGACTCAGGGTTACCGATTCTGAAGGCAGCTGCCTAGTGAGAATTAGTGAAGTGGGCTGCTAAGCGGGTGGAAGTGAGCTGCGTGGAGTGATTCTCCGTACATTGCTCCGGTCTTCTGTGTACTGGGACTAGACCCGTGATGTTGTACTGGGATAACATCATGGGTCTAGTCACAGTCTGACCAATCCTAGGCCAGCATTCTATCTTGCCATTGTCTAATGTACAGTAAAAACAAAAATAGCACTAGCACAGAAAAAATAAATGGAACAGAGTCTCTTGGGGGGGACTGGGGAGGGGTCCTTTTACTTTAGTGTGATCAATCCCCAGAAGAAAACAGTATTGCAGTAGCTTTAAAATTAGAATAGAAAAGTATAGTGGCGGGGTGGGGGATTGGATTGTTTAATCGGGAAAGGCACACTAAGCTGAAGTTTGTTTCCAGGTGCGATCTAGGAACACAAGGAAGTTAAGTGACTTGCTTAGGGTCACACTTTAAGCAAATGGAGCTGTGTGATTCAAACCCAGGTCTCTAGGTTTGCAGCTCAGTGCTCTTAACCACTACCCTATACTGCCTAACAGAATAGAAAGATAGTGTAGACATACACATTGATTTATTTAGTCTAGGATTACAAGTACCTTTGAGCCAAGGCTCTTTTACAAAGGTTCCTCATCAGGGATAACATAAAACAAGGAATCAACAGTGAGATAACAGTAAACAATTCTTGTACAACAGTGCTACTGAAAGAGGTCAAGTATAGGAAGAGTAAGGTGTAGTGGAGGAGGAGAAATGTAGGTAGCTAACATAGGCAGTTATATCAAAGTGGAGAACACATCAGGACGCATGTGACCACCAGGAGTGGGTCCAGTCAGGCGCCCTATAAGAGGAGAGGGGGAAAAAGTAGATGCAGCCAGAGGCATTTGTCGATAAAAGTGGGAAGGAGTGTTAGAAGAGAAGGGGGGCAGGGTGAGGAGGAGGAATAAGTGCAACAAAGGGGCATGGAGAGTCTAATGAAGCGGTAAGTAGACCTGGGTTTTGAGGTGGCACCTCAAGATTCAGGGACAAGGGGACTGGGGGGGCAGGGGCTTAGGACTTGAGCTGTGTAGGTCATGAGCTAGGAGAGGCAGTCACAGGAGTCAGAGGCAGTGAGATGGGCCTGAACCTGGTTTTGAACAGACCTAGTGTAGTGGCTGAGGAGATGGTGTGGCTGAGACCATTCAGCCATAGAGGAGCCCTGAAGGCGAAGGAGCATTGGCCCTGTGTTGTATGACAGTGAGGGACTTGTAGATTCTGGGTTGTTGAACTCCTGGTGTTCCGCTGGTTAGTGTTTTGATGTAATAAGGCAGTAACACCAGGAGGTGTTAGGCCAAGGTTGATTTTTCTCGCTATAACACAGGTGAGATACTTTATCCGGTTGGAGAGTTGGAGCCATCCGGCTTGTGCATTGAGGGCACAGGTGTGGGTGAGGCGTTGGGCACCAGTTGTGAGACGGCAAGCCTTGTTTAGGGCAGTTGTTATACGTCGGAGCGTGGATGTCGAGGCAGAGCCATAGATAATGAGGCCATAATCAATAACTGATACCACCGAGCTCTGAACGGCAATCTTCAGGGCCTCTGGGGTGAGATGTTGCCTGTGCTTGTAGAGCAATCCAAGTTGTGTATTGGCAGCTTTGGCCACGGTGTCGATGTGAGCAGAGTAGGAGAGATTGGGTTCAAGCAAAATCCCTAAATATTTGAAGGAGTATACTTGTTCAAGGACAGACCCCTGTTTGGTGGAGATGGCAAGGGGGTGATGCCTGTGACGGTTATGTGAACTACAGAAAAGCAAGGACTTGGTTTTCTTGTCATTTAGGACTAGTTTTTGATTGGAGAACCAGGTTTCAACGGCACTGAATCCTAGCTGTAGGCTGAGTTGGAGTGGTGAAGGGTCCTTGTGCGTGGAGAAGACAACAGCATCATCCACGTACAAGATGATTTGTTCCAAGCTGGATTGAGGTAGGGAGTTTAAAAACAGGCTGAAAAGGAGTTGGCCCAGTATGGACCCCTAGTGTACAGGCAAGGTATGTAAGAGAGCATTGGCAATTTTTACTCTTTGTGAGCGGTTATCAAGGTAGCTTCTGAACCAATGGGCTGAGTCAGGTGCAAGGCTGGCAATGAGTGGTTGATCAAACAGTAGCCAATGAGGGACCGTGTCGAATGCCTTTGATAGGTCAATGAAGACAGCCCCGGTGAGAAGACCCTTATCTAGGAAGCTGTGAACTTTGCAGATAAATTCAAGTAGGGCAGTGGTGGTACTATGCCCTTTTCTAAAACTGTGCTGTTGAATGCACAGAAGAAAACGTTACTCACCTTAGTAATGTTGTTTCTTCTAATGGAGTCTTGCTGTATTCTGACAATTTGCAGTGAGGTCCAACCTTCGAACTACCCCAGAGATGAAAGAGTTAACTTTCCATGCCAGGCATGGAACGCTGAGCTCGAGCTCGGTTGAGACTCTGTCTGTTGCTGTTTGAACTCAAACCGTCAGATCTTTACGAGCTAAGCTCACTGAGTGTCCTGTGTGGAAGCTGTAAACCTACACTAGCCAACTGGCTACTAAATACAAGAAACAGATTTTTTGGTCCCAAAACAAAGACTCAAGACAGGAAACCCAAAAAATGAAATAAACACAACACCCACTCACCCAAAGAAAAAGGGGTGATAATAAAAAGGTGGGGCACCTCCTGAGTGCCAACACTGCTACTGCCCACCCACATCCCAAAAACAAAGGTTCTGAGAGGGGAAGGCAGGGGGGAGGTCAGAATACAGCAAGACTCCATTAGAAGAAACAACATTACTAAGGTGAGTAATTTTTTCTTCAAACAACATGAAGTCTTGCTGTATTCTGACAATTGCAGACTACCAAGCAGTACCTCCATGGAGGAGGGACAGAACCTACTTAGGAAATAGGCTCTGAAGCACTGCTGTAAGCAAACCGAGCATCACTCCTAGCCTGGATATCCAGAGAGTAATGCTTGGTAAAAGTGTGAACTGTTTTCCAGGTAGCTGTGACATATCTCTAAGATAGGAATATCCTGGCAGCAGCCAGGGAAGCAGCTGTACCTCTGGTAGAGTGAGCCCTCAGGCCTGAGGGTGGAATCCTACCTAGTTTTTCATAGCAAAATTGAATGCAAGAGACAATCCACCTGGCAATGGATCTTTTAGTGGCAGGTTTTCCCTTACCAACCTCACCATACGTGAGGAACAGTTGGAGGGAGTCAAACCTGTGACCCTTGGTACGCTCTATGTAGTAGCTAAGGGCTCTTTTCACATCCAAACTGTGCAGCCTCCTCTCACCAGAGGAGGAATGGTCAGTGAAGAACACAGGAGAGACATAGACTGGTTAAGGTGGAAGTCTGAAACCACCTTAGGTAAAACTTCCTGTTCATCCTGAGGACCACCTTTATCTCTATGGAAAGGATAAATCAGGCTCCACTGACAAGGCTTGTAACTCACGTAAGCGCCTGGCAGAGTGATGGCCTCAAGAAAACAGTTTTCCAAGTCAAGTACTTAAGCTCTGCTGAGGACAAGGGCTCAAAAGAGGGTTGCATGAGCTGAACAATGCAAACATTAAGGTCCCAAGCAGGGGCAGGGTCCCTGAATGGCGGATTGGTATGAAGCAACCCCTTAAAAAACTTGGAAAATACAGGATGAGCTGAAAAGGAAGAAGGCATACCTGCTGAAAGAAAAGCAGAGACAGCTGCCAGATGCACTCTTAGTCAAGCTGGTCTGAGTCCCAAGCTATTCAGATGAACCATATAGTCAAGGACAGTGGGCAGGCCAGCAGACTCTGGGGAAATATGCTTCCCAGAGCACCAAATAGAGAATCTTTTCCATTTGGAATTATAAGTGGTTCTGGTGGAAGGCTTCCGAGAAGCCTTTAGGATATCCATAACACCCTGAGAGAGGTGTAAATCAGCAAACTCTAACTCTTCAAGAGTCAGGCCTTGAGATTGAGAGATTTGAGATTCGGATACCAAACCCTCCCCTGAGCACAGGTTAACAGGTTGTAATTCCTGGGAAGAAACAGGGGAAGGTGGACTGCTAAGGACAACAGGAGAGGGTACCAGGGCTGTCTGGCCCAGTCTGGAGCAATCAGAATCACCTTGCAGGATTGAGACCTGATTTTTACTAGCACCTTGAACAGGAGAGGGAAGGGGGGAAGCATACAGGAACTTCCCTTCCCAATTGAGAACTAGGGCATCCAGGGGAACTGGGCCCAACACTGGGGGCCTGCAGCAAAAGAGTGGAAGTTGGTGACTGTCTGGGGCTGCAAAAAGATCTATCTGTGGTGTGCTCCATCTGGAGAAGATCACCTTCAAAACCAGGGGATCCAGTGACCATTCGTGATGGCCCTGAGATATCCTGCTGAGAGCATCTGCCAGGACATTGTCCTTGCCTGGGAGGTGTACTGCTGTAAGAGAGGTGTTCATGGAGTACACCAGAGACCATAACTTCATTGCTTCTGTGCACAAGGCCGTAAACCGAGTGCCCCCTTGCTTGTTGATATACCACATTGTGGTGGTATTGTCTGTCCTGATCTGAACTACTTTGTTCTGAACAGACTTGGAAAAAGCTTGAAATGCTAGAAACACTGCTCTGAGTTCTAATAGATTGATGTGAAGCAGAGATTCCTGAGGGGACCACAACCCTTGGGTGGTCAGGTCTCCCAAGTGGGCTCCCCTCCCCAAGAGGAAGGCATCTGTAGTAAGGATTAGAGAGTAAGACTGAGTGACAAAAGGAACTCCTTGTCTTAGATTGGCCTGATCCTGCCACCACTGCAATGCTTGGATCAGGGTTCGAGTCACTGGGATCAGTTTGGTCAGAGGATCCTTTTTCTGAGACCAAAAGGCCCTCAAGTGGAACTAAATGTCCCTCATCTGAAATCTTGCTCCCTGCACCACTGCTGTAGAAGCAGCCATGTGCCCCAGGAGCTGGAGAAAATGCCTTGCTGGTCGAGACACCTGTAGGGTGAATGAAGAGGCCAGTGTAATAAGGGTCCTTGCCCTGTCCAGGGGAAAGAAGGCTCTTGCCTTTACTGTATCTAGCTCTGCTCCTATGAAGGTGAGGAGCTGTACAGGCTCTAGAACTGACTCTGAAAGATTCAGAAGAAACCTAGAGAAGTGAGCAGTTGCTGAGTTATCTGTAGGTGTAACTTGACTTGGTCTGGGGACTGGCCTACTATGAGCAAGTCATCCAGGTATGGGAAGATGGAAATTCTTTCCTTCTTAGGAACAACTACTACTGCCAGGCATTTTGTGAACACCCTTGGAGCAGAGGTTGGGGCGAGGGCATTGCTCTGGTGGTATGGGCCTGAGGCAGCTCGAACCTGAGGTATTTTCGATGGGGCTTCTACAGATAAGAATATGGAAATAGGCATCCTTGAGGTCAGGGAGACTAGCCAGTCCCTGGCCTTAGAAGGGTAGAATTATTCCCAGAGTCACCATTTTGAACTTTGGCTTTAAAGGTGCTTGTTTAAATATCTGAGATCCAGGATGGGCCGCCATTCTCCTGTCTTTTGGGGTGAGGAAGTACCTGAGTACAATCCTTTCCCTTTGAGTGAGGGTGGAGCCCTTTCTACAGCTCTGAGAGCCAAGAGGGAAGAGACCTCTGCCTCTAGGACAAGTGTCTCTGAAGGATTTGCAGGTGGAAAGGATCTGGTTCTCATCTTTGGAAATTTTTTGGAGCTGAGAACCAGCCCTGGCTTACTACTTCCAGGACCCATTTGTCTGATGTTACAGACATCCAGTCCTGGACAAAGTAAGCCAGCCTGCCCCCTACAGGTGGTGGAGAATCAGCCCTGACAAAGCCATCAGGGTGCCTGTTTGGCAGGGGCTTTAGGCTGGGGGGTGGAAGCAGGCCTGCTTGTACCCCGTCTGCCTCTCCCTCAAAAGAACCCCCTCTGAGCATAAGCAGAAGAGGAGGCCTGGGTTTGGTAGAAAGGCCTATGAAAAGGCCTGCCCCTGCCCCTGGGATGCTGCCTCTGAGGAGTGGCTTGCCTTTCCTTGCCCTGAGCACTCCTATAGGTGGTCCTGTATTCATCCATTATCTTCATGTAGTTCTCTGTTTGCTCCCCAAACAGAGAATTACCCACAACAGGAAATTCCATGGCCTTAGTCTGGGTATCCTGAGACAGGCTAGTACATCTGAGCCAAGCCATCCTACGAAGGGCCAAAGATGTAGCCATGACCCTAGATGAAACATCATTGGAGTCCACTGCAGCATGGAATTGCACCTTGGATGCCTCAATACCATCCGCGCTTCCGACTCCAGCTCCTTGGCAAGCTGGCCCAGAGACCTGTTTAGCTAAAGCCATTACAGTGTCCCATCTAGATTTCTGATACCTAGCTGTAGGCCATATAATTGGCCTGCTGAGTCCCAAGGATGCTGCCATCTACTGTTTCTTTTGCCATGGCATCAATTCTCTACAGTCCTTATCTGGGGATGTAAGCCAAGGGTATATTTGCCTTATCACAGGCAGCAGCCTGCACTACCCCAACATGGATGCATTGCTGGGTAAGGAACTCTGTATTCGAGCCTGAAAGAGTATACTTCTTGTCCATTCTCTTATCCACAGGAGGTATCAGAATTAGGAGTCTTTAACATTTTTATTGTCTGTTTCCCAAAAGATTTGTGAAGGGGAATAGACAGCCTCCTGGACTCTGGGATATCCATCATTTCATTATAGTCAGGCTCCTCCTGGTCATCCACAGCTTCTTCCATAGGAAGCTGAAGGGTTTCAGCCACTTTCTTGTAAAACATGAAATGGGAGAGGGACTCAGAAAGCCTAGGAGGAGACACTCCTGAAGGTCTATCTGGGAAGATGTCCGGGTCAATGGGCACATCCGGACTTTCATAATCACATTCACTTTCCTCATACTCTCCCTCCTCCGCCGGTTCATAAAATTCCTCTAAATCATAATCCGGAACCAGTGGAACCGGCCGAACCGAGCGCCTTCCTGATGGTGCCGGTTCGGTCGGAACCGGGGATAGAGACTGAACAATTTTTATCGCTGTGGCTATTTCATCAGCAGTTGGAGAAGAAACTTTTGGATCCACACCAGCTGATTTTTCCCTTCTTGTTCTCTTAAATGGAACCGACTCCTCAGAATCGGTTCTCCTTTTGCCCGAAGAAGTTTCGCCCTGGTCAGAGGGCACTCCTTCTGGTTCGGTTGGAACCGAACCGGGCTGGCCATCCGGGTCAGCGGACTTTTTGGCCTCCCTTTCCCTGAGCCTACCAACTCTTTTTTCTAGGGTAGCTGCAGGAAAATTTTTACAAATCTGGCAGTCTGAATCGAGGTGGTCAAACCCCAGACAATAAACACAGGTGGTGTGGGGGTCAGCCTTAGCAAAGACTTCCCCACACACACTACAGTGTTGAAACCCAGTGGGCCCGGTTTTTCTTTTGGGTTTCTCAGACATGGCCAGTCCTAAACCAAACTTACCCTTTTTTCGGCAATCCGCCAGGCAAGACACTCTTATCAGTTCCTGACCGTGTTACGGGTCGTGGAAAAAAACATAAGAAAAAATTACTCACCTTAGTAATGCTGTTTCTTCTAAAGGAGTCTTGCTGTATTCTGACAATAGCAGTGAGTCCCAAGCTTCGAACTGCTCCAGAGATGAAAGAGTTAACTTTCCATGCCAGGCATGGAACGCTGAGCTCGAGCTCGGTTGAGACTCTGTCTGTTGTTGTTTAAACTCAAACTGTCAGATCTTTACGAGCGAAACTCACTAAGGTCCTGTGTGGAAGCTGTAAACCTACATTAGCCAACTGGCTACTAAACATAAAAACAAATTTTTTGGTCCCAAAACAAAGACTCAAGTCAGGAGACCCAAAAAATGAAAACACAACACCCACTCACCTAAGAAAAGGGGGTGAAAACAACAAGGTGGGGCACCTACTGAGTGCCAATACTGCCACTGCCCACCCACATCTCAAAAACAGAGGTTCTGAGAGGGGAAGGCAGTGGGGGAGGTCAGAATACAGCAAGACTCCATTAGAAGAAACAACATTACTAAGGTGAGTAATTTTTTCTTCAAACAACATGAAGTCTTGCTGTATTCTGACTTAATAACAGACTCCTACCAAGACCTCCATGGAGGAGGGACAGAACCTACTTAGGAAATAGGCTCTGAAGCACAGTTGTGCCAAACCGAGCATCACTCCTAGCCTGGATATCCAGGGAGTAATGCTTGGTAAAGTGTGAACTGTTTTCCAGGTAGCTGCTTGACATATCTCTAGAATAGGGATATCACTGGCAGCAGCCAGGGAAGCAGCTGTACCTCTGGTAGAGTGAGCCCTCAGGCCTGAGGGAGGAACCTTACCCAGTTTTTCATAACAAAATTGGATACAAGAGACAATCCACCTGGCAATGGATCTTTTAGTGGCAGGTTTCCCTTTACCGACCTCACCATAAGTGAGTAACAGTTGGATGGAGTCAAACCTGTGACCCTTGGTACGTTCTGTGTAGTAGCTAAGGGCTCTTTTCACATCTAAACTGTGCAGCCTCCTCTCGCCAGAGGAGGAATGGTCAGTGAAGTACACAGGAAGAGACATAGAATGGTTAAGGTGGAAATCTGAAACCATCTTAGGCAAAAACTTCCTGTTAGTCCTGAGACCACCTTATCTCTATGGAAGGAGATAAAATCAGGCTCCACTGACAAGACTTGTAACTCACTTATGCGTCTGGCAGAAGTGATGGCTACCAGGAACACAGTTTTCCAAGTCAAGTACTTAAGCTCTGCTGAAGACAAAGGCTCAAAAGGGGGTTACATAAGCTAAGCAATGCAAGCATTAAGGTCCCAAGCAGGGGCAGGGTCCCTGAATGGAGGGTTGGTTTGAAGCAATCCCTTGAAAAACTTGGAGAAGACAGGGTGAGCTGAAAGAAAAGAGGGCTTACCTGCTGAAATGAAAGCAGAAACAGCTGCCAGATGCACCTTCAGTGTAGCTGGTCTAAGCCCCAAGTTATTTAAATGGACCATATGATCAAGGATTGTGGGCAGATCAGCAGACTCCGGGGAAATATGCCTTCCAGAGCACCAAATGGAAAATCTTTTCCATTTGGAATTATAAGTAGTCCTGGTGGAAGGCTTCCTAGAAGCCTTCAGAATATCCATTACACCTTGGGAGAGGTGTAAATCAGCAAACTAACTCTTCAAGAGCCAGGCCTTGAGATTGAGGGATTTGAGATTCGGGTACCAAACCCTCCCCTGAGCACAGGTTAACAGGTTGTAATTCCTGGGAAGACACAGGGGAAGATGGACCACTAAGGACAACAGGAGTAGAAACCAGGAAACCAGTCTGGCCCAGTCTGGAGCAATCAGGATCACCTTGCAGGGTTGAGACCTGATTTTGACTAGCACCTTGAACAGGAGAGGGAAGGGGGGGAAAGCATACAGGAACTTCCCTTCCCAACTGACAACTAAGGCATGCAGGGGGACTGAGCCCAACACTGGGGACCTGCAGCAAAAAAGGGGAAGTTGGTGATTGTCTGGGGCTGCAAAAAGATCTATCTGTGGGGTGCCCCATCTGGAGAATATCACCTCCAAGACCAGGGGATCCAGCGACCATTCGTGATGGTCCTGAGATATCCTGCTGAGAGCATCTGCCGGGACATTGTCCTTGCCGGGAGGTGAACTGCTGTGAGGGAGGTGTTCAGGGAATAAGCCAGAGACCACAACTTCATTGCTTCTGTGCACAAGGCCGTAGACCAAGTGCATTCTTGCTTGCTGATGTACCACATTGTGGTGGTATTGTCTGTTCTGACCTGGATAACTTTGTTCTGAACAGATTTGGAAAAAGCTTGAAGTGCTAGAAATACTGTCTGAGTTCCAATAATTGATGTGAAGCAGAGATTCCTGAGGACATGATCCTGGGTAGTCAGTTAGCAAGTGAGCCCCCACCCAAGAGGAGGCATCTGTAGTAAGGATTAAGGGTGGGACTGGTGACAAGGAACTCCTGCCTTAGATTGTTCTGATCCTGCCACCACTGTAAGGCCTGGATCAGGATTCGAGTCACTGGGATCAATTTGGTCAGAGGGTCTTTCCTTTGAGACCAAAAAGGCTCTCAAATGGAACTGAATGTCTCTCATCTGAATTTGCTCCCTGCACCACTGCTGGGGAAGCAGCCATGTGACCCAGGAGCTGTAGAAAATGCCTTGCTGGTCGAGACACCTGCAGGGTGAATGAGGAGGCCAGTGAGATAAGGGCCCTTGCCCTGTCCAGGGGAAGGAAAGCTCTGGCCTTTTCTGTATCTAGCTCTGCACCTATGAAGGTGAGGAGCTGAACAGGCTCTAGAACTGACTTTGAAAGATTCAGAAGGAAGCCCAAAGAGGTGAGTAGTTGCTGAGTTATCTGTAGGTGTAACTTGACTTGGTCTGGGGACTGGCCTACTATGAGCTAGTCGTCCAGGTATGGGAAGATGGCAATCCTTTGCCTTCTTAGAGAAGCAACTACTACTGCCAGGCATTTTGTGAATACCCTTGGAGCAGAGGTTAGACCGAAGAGCATTGCTCTGAACTGGTAATGGCCTGAGGGCAGCTCGAACCTGAGGTACTTTCGATGGGAGCTTCTGATGAGAATATGGAAGTAGGCATCCTTGAGGTCCAGGGACACTAACCAGTCCCCTGGCCTTAGAGAGGGTAGAATAATTCCCAGAGTCACCATTTTGAATTTTGGTTTTAAAAGGTGCTTGTTTAAGTATCTGAGATCCAGGATGGGCCACCATTCTCCTGTCTTTTTTGGGGTAAGGAAGTACCTGGAGTACAACCCTTTGCCCTGGTGTAGGGGTGGAACTCTTTCTACAGCTCTGAGAGCCAGGAGGAAGAGACCTCTGCCTCTAGGGCAAGTGCCTCTGAGGGGTTTGCAGGTGGAAAGGATCTGGCTCTCAGCTTTGAAATCTTTAAGCTGAGAACCAGTCCCAGCTATACTTCCAGGACCCACTTGTCTGATGTTAGAGACTCCCAGTCCTGGACAAAGTAAGCCAGCCTGCCCCCTACAGGTAGTGGAGAATCGGCCCTGGCAAACCCATCAGGGTGCCTGTTTGGCAGGGGGTTTTGGCTGAGGGGTGGAAGCAGGTCTGCTTGTACCCCTTCTGCCTCTCCCTCTAAAGAACCCCCTCTGAGCATAGGCAGAAGAGGAGGCCTGGGCTTGGTAGAAAGGCCTATGAAAAGGCCTGCCCCTGCCCCTGGGGTGCTGCCTCTGAGGATTGGCCTGCCTTTCCTTGGCCTGTGCACTCCTATAGGTGGTCCTATATTCGTTCATTTTCTTCATGTAATTCTCTATCTGCTCCCCATTAACCACAACAAGAAAACCCATGGTCTTAGTCTGGGTATCCTGTGACAGGCTAGTACATCTGAGCCAAGCCATTCTACGAAGTGCCACAGATGTAGCCATGACTCTAGATGACACATCATTGGAGTCAACTGCAGCATGGAATTGCACCTTGGATGCCTCAATACCATCAGCAGCCACCTGCTCCAGCTCCTTGGCAAGCTGGCCAGGGACCAGTTTTGCTAAAGCCGTGACAGTGTCGCATCTCGGATTTCTGATACCTAGCAGTATAGGCCATATAGCTGGCCTGTCTAAGTCCCAAGGATGCTGCCATGTACTGTTTCTTTGCCATGGCATGAATCCTCCTGGAGTCCTTGTCTGGGGGGTGTGAAGCCAAGGGAATATTTGCCTTATCACAGGCTGCAGCCTGCACTACCCCAACATGGCTGCATTGTTGTGTAAGGAACTCCGTATCTGAGCCTGACAGTGTATACCTCTTGTCCATTCTCTTATCCACAGGAGGTATAGTATTAGGAGTCTTTAACATCTTAAATGTCTGTTTCCCAAAAGATTTGTGCAAGGAATAGACAGCCTCCTAGACTCTGGGATATCCATCATTTCCACATAGTCAGGCTCCTCCTGGTCATCCACAGCTTCTTCCATAGGAAGCTGGGGGGTTTCAGCCACTTTTTTATAAAACATGAAATGGGAGGGGGACTCAGAAGGCCTAGGAGAAGACACTCCTGAAGGTCTGTCTGGGGAGATGTCCGGGTCAATGGGCACATCCATACTTTCAAAACCACATTCACTTTCCTCATACTCCTCTTCCTCCTCCTCCAGTTCATAATATTCCTCTACATCATAATCTTGAACCGGTGGAACCGGCTGAACCGAGCGCCTCCCTGATGGTGCTGGTTTGGTTGGAACCGGGGAAAGCGACTGCACAATTTTTATCGCTTTGGCTATTTCTTCAGCGGTTGGAGAAGAAAGTTTTGGCTCCACACCAGCTGATTTTCCCTTTCTAGTTCTCTTAGCTGGAACCGACTCCTCAGAATCAGCTCTCCTTTTGCCCGAAGAAGTCTCACCCTGGTCAGAGGGCACTCCTGCTGGTTCGGTTTGAAATGAACCGTGCTGGCCATCCGGTTCAGCGGACTTTTTGGCCTCCCTTTTCCTGAGCCTACCAACTCTCTTTTCTAGGGTAGCTGCAGGAAATTTTTTACAAATCTGGCAGACTGCATTGAGGTGGTCAAACCCCAGACAATAAACACAGGTGGTGTGGGGGTCAGCCTTAGCAAAGACTTCCCCACATACACTACAGTGCTGAAACCCAGTGGGCCCGGTTTTGCTTTTGGGTTTCTCAGACATTGTGCCAGTCCTAACCAAACTTACCCTTTTAATGGCAATCTGAAAGGCAAGACCCTCTTATCGGTTCCTGACCGTGTCACGGGTCGTGGAAAAAAACAGTAATAAAATCAGTTTTTTTTAGAACCAATAAGAACCGGTAACCACACACTAAAAGTACAAATAAAGATTTTTTAACAGCTTGATCGGTTCAAACCAAACCGATGAACCGTTTACAAGTTCCACATGGAATAGAAATTAATATAAACCTATCTAGTACTCACAAATACCACAGACAGAGACTGAACCGACAGGTTACGGTTTAAATTCGGTCGAAAACCGAGAAAAGCGGTACTTTAACCGACAAATTGAACTGAGCAGAAGGAGAAATCTCCGGAGCGACTGTTCAGTGAGGCGGAGTAAAGAATCTGATGGTTTGAGTTTAAACAGCAACAGACAGAGTCTCAACCAAGCTCGAGCTCAGCATTCCATGCCTGGCATGGAAAGTTAACTCTTTCATCTCTGGGGCAGTTCGAAGGTTGGGACTCACTGCTATTGTCAGAATACAGCAAGACTTCATGTTGTTTGAATAAAATCCGTTTCTTTTAGAACCGATAAGAACCTGTAACCACACTCTAAAAGTAGAAGTAAAAATTTTTAAACAGCCTGATTGGTTCAGACCGAACTGATGACACGTTTACAAGTTCCACACAGAATAGAAAAACAATATAAACCTATCTAGTACTCACGAATACCATAGACAGAGACTGAACCGATAGGTTGCGGTTTAAATTCGGTCGAAAACCGAGAAAAACGGTACTTTAGCCGACAAATTGAACCGAACAAAGGAGAAATCTCCGGAGCGACTGTTAAGTGAGGTGGAGTAAAGAATCTAACGGTTTGAGTTCGAACAGCAACAGACAGAGTCTCAACCGAGCTCGAGCTCAGTGTTCCATGCCTGGCATGGAAAGTTAACTCTTTCATCTCTGGGGCAGTTCGAAGGTTGGACCTCACTGCAAATTGTCAGAATACAGCAAGACTTCATGTTGTTTGAAGAAAAAATTACTTACCATAGTAATCTTCTTTCTTCCCAGTGATGCTCAGATATTCATAACTTTGTGCAGTCAGCCTGGTGGGTTGGACTGCCCGGAGAGATGGAACACATGCAAATGATGGAATTCTTTGCACGTGAGCACCTTTCAAATACTGCCTCTACCAACTGTAGTGTTCTCACCCCTTTAGATTTGCAAGAAGCCTGGAAGTCAGGCATTATGAAAAAATCCAACAGCTAATTTTTTAATAATTTTTTTTTTTTTTTTTTTTAGGGTTATCTTAATAAGAGAATTTACCAAAAAACTCTTAAGGAGGAACTACATCAAATAAACAATGGTGTTCATCAAACAGCACCAGAAAACTATTAAGAGAAACAGAAAAACTCTGTTTAAATCTATTCGGTATAGAGAAGTGTACCAGAAGGGTATGGCTATGTGGCACTAGCATGCGGAATGCAGAGGCTGAAGTTCTGGAAAGGGAGGATGGGAGGAGTTATGAATATCTGAGCATCACTGGGAAGAAAGAAGATTACTATGGTAAGTATTTTTTCTTTTAACCCCAGTAATGCTCAGGATATTCATAACTTTGCAACTACCAAGCAGTACCCTGGAGGTGGGCACAGAACTTATTTTGGGAAACAGACTTGTAGGACTGCTGTAGCCAAACCTGGCATCACTTCTGGACAAAACATCCAAGTTGTAATGCTTTGTAACGTGTGTACTGATTTCCAGGTAGCTGCTTTATAAATATCCAATAATGGAACCTCCTAGCAGCTGCAGGACTGGCAGCTGTTCCTCTTGTCAGTGTGCCCTCAGCCCAGTTGAGGACTCCTACCTGCTCAAGTGTAGCAGAATTGAATACACTGGACAATCCATCAAGAAATAGATCTTCTTGATTCTGGTTTGCCCATTCAACATCCCCATATGTAAGGAAAAGTTGTTTTTGTCTTGCCTATGGCCCTTAGTAGCTGTCATGTAATAGCTGAGGCTCTTTTCACATCAGATTGTGGGTTTTCTTTCACCAGAGCTTGTATGGTCTGTGAAAAAGACAGGCAGATGACTGGTTCAGATGAAAGTCTGAAACGACCTTAGGAAGGAATTGTCTGTTTGTTCTGAGGACTACCTTATCTCTGTGAAAGGAGATGTAGTCCTGAGTCAACACAGAGAGCCTGAAGGTCGCTGATTCTTCTTGCTGAGGTAATTTCTACCAGAAAAACTGTTTCCCAGATAACATGCTTTAAATGGGCTGTAGCCATGGGCTCAAAGGAGCCCTCATTAATCTGGCTATACATATATTAAGATCCTAAGTGGCACTGGTGCCCTGTGAGGGATGCAAATGTATCAGGCCTTTAAAAATCTTTTGAAAATGGGATCTGATGCTACTGACACCTTTGTCCTAGCAGAAAGATATGCAGACACTGCTACAAGATGAACCCTTAGAGAACTGGGTTGTAGACCTTGTGAATGTAAGTGGGTCAGATAATCCAACACCACTGAGACTCCTGCATCATTTGGGTGAAATTCCTACCAGAGCACCAAAAAGAAAATCTCTTCCACTTAGCAGAATACGTTTTCTTAGTGGGATGCTTCCTAAAACCGTTCAAGATAGTTAATACAGCTTCAGAAAGGTTTAAGTCTGCATACTCTAATTCCTCAAGAGCCATGCCTTGAGGCGGAGGGACTTGAGATTCGGGTACAACAATGTTCCCCGACTGGAGGTCAGGAGATTGTGCCTGAGAGGCAAACTTATTGGTTTTCTCATGGAAATGGAGAGCAGAAGAGAGTACCATGGCTGCCTGGGCCAATCTGGAGCTATTAAGATCAGAGAAGCTGAGAGGGATTTGAGCTTCAGTAGTACTCTGAAAACCAGAGGAAAAGTGGGGAAGGCATAAAGAAACTTGCCTGACCAGTCCAGTATCAGGGCAACCAGAGGGATTGTGCCCTGGGCCGGTGGTCTGCAGCAATAGGGAGGCAACTGGTGGTTCTGGTGGGATACAAACAAGTCTATCTCTGGAATGCCTCACCTCCTGAAAATTACCTGCACCACCTGCTTGTTCAGTGTCCATTCATGATGGGACTGATTGATTCGACTCAGTGTGCCTGCCAAGGTACTGTCCTTTCCTGGCAGATGGATTGCTTGCAGGGACACCTTTAGGGAATATGCCGGAGTCCACATTTTCACGGCTGCTGTGCATAGGGGACCTGATCTGGTGCCTCCCTGCTTGTTTATGTAGTACATAGTGGTGGTATTGTCTGTTCTGACCTGTACCACCTTTCCCATCACCAGTGTAGAGAAAACTTTTAGCGACAGCCACACTGCTCTGAGTTCCAGCAAGTTTATATGCTGAAGGGACTCTGCTTCTGTCCAGGTACCCTGAGTTGTGTGCTCCCCCAGATGGGCGCCCCAGCCCAGAAGGGATGTATCTGTCGTGAGGACTAGTGAAGGATCCTCCTTCTGAAAAGGGACTCCTTGCCTTAGGTTGGATTCCTTTTTCCACCACAAAAGGGCCTGTAACAGTGCCCTTGTCACTGGAATGAGTTTTGAAAAGGGATCTTTTTTCTGACTCCAATGATTCCTGAGATGAAACTGGATGTATCTCATGTGAAACCTGGAACACTGCACTATGCCTGTGGATGCAGCCATATGACCCAAGAGCTGCAGGAATTGCCTGACTATTTTTTGCTTGTGCAACCTGAATGAATTTGCTATGGCCTGAAGGCTTTGCACCCTGTCCAGTGGCAAAAAGGCCCTGGCCTGTAGAGTACTGATCTCTGCCCCTATGAACTGTAAAGTCTGTGTAAAGGTTAAGACAGATTTTTTTCTGGTTTATTATGAAACCCAAGGACTCCAAAAGATCCTGTGTGAGCTTTAGAGAGGTTCTGACTTGTTCTGGTGATTTTCCCACCACCAGCCAGTCGTCCAGATATGGGAAAACAGTCACTCCCTGTCTTCGGAGAAATGCCACCACAGCTGCTAGGCATTTAGTAAACACACTTGGTGCCGAGGAAAGGCCGAAGGGCAGGGTTGCAAACTGATAATGACCTGATCGGAGTCTGAATCTGAGATATTTCCTGAAGGATTCTTTTATGGGGATGTGAAAATAGATGTCTTGTAAGTCCAGAAATGCCAGCCAGTCCTCTTTTTGGATTGTTGGCAGAATCCGAGCCAAAGTTACCATTTTGAACTTTGGCTTTTTCAGGTGCTTATTTAAAGCTCTGAGATCAAAAATTGGCTGCCACTCCCCCTTTTTATGTTTGCTTGCATGCATGTGCAAGAAACATAGTGCCATCATCGGAGTTTTCATAGATGTGGCACCCGTCTTCCAATGCAGTCAGTGTGTTTGCAGGTGCGGCCACAGTTCGCCAATGAATGCTGCAGCTGTCTATGACAGCAGTTGAATGCAGTGCTGTACAGTTGAAAGGCAGAGCTCCGCTTCAGTGAGCAGCGAGAAGCTACTGCCTGCGCATGCGCCCCCCCCCACACACACACAGGCACCCATGGGTATTGCGTCATTCTGTTTCTGCAGTTGAAATTGGATCTTATTCAAATACACCCCAGACCCAGTACTGTTTGCCAGATATATGAACGTAAACACTGCCACACTTCTGTTTCAATTAGGCACAAACAATAATGAGATCCACTCAAAATAAGAAATGCCAACAATCAGGAACCCTCCTCTAACAAAGTAAAACTGTACCAGTAATCTGGTGTGCGACTCGTCTCACTATACTTATACTAGGCCTGAATTTGCATGCAATGAGTGTCAAGTAAGCCAATCAACAACTGCATAAAATAATGACAGATCCCATCTGGTAGTAACCATATACAAAACTCCAAGTGCTTCCCCTATGATAGCTTACTTTTTTCTTTAAAGAAAACTGTGACAAAGACACTAGCAATCACTGCCGAACTCGAGTTGTTCAGCAAGTCGGTAATGGACAGTCACACAGCTCAGAGAGTGCAGTATATCCTTGCAGCTGTTCCAGATATGCAAGACTTACCAGACAGCATTACAATGTGAAAAACAACACTATACTGCAATTTTAATTAGCCCTATGGAGAATCTGTTTGCGCTCCCGTTGCAATCTCCCTGCATTTCTCCCTCCTTGTCATAGCATGAATGCTAAATATTTTTTAGAGGCTTTAACAGGAAAGTTGATAGCGATGACAAGCAACACAAGAGGGGAAGTAATTTTCCATTGGTATCATTCATACCAGGTCAGTAATCACTCAACCTCTTGCCGCCCCCATCTTACTAGGGAGGCATCAGGCAGGATACAGTCAGCAGGCAACTGAAAATTATAAGCAGACGGACAGTTTTGATGGGTTGGAAGTCAGGAAGTGGGCCTGACAGGAAAGGTAGACAACTAAAAATCTAATCACCCTAAACAACCATCTGACAAGGAGCCGGGGAACTGCTCTTTGGCTCGTGTTAAATATACAGCAACGTTTAAAAATGAAATGAAAATAGACACAATAACTCCAATTTATGTAGTTTTACATTTATTAACATTCACGAAAGACACTGCTTACTCTGTAGAACTTGCACTGCTGCCTGAGTTAAGAGACTCTGGACTGACAATCACCTCAGCCATCCTGTTGACAGCTGTCACGTGAACACACAAAACCTAAGGGTTGACTGCGCTACCTCGGCTGCACCATCACACAGATTCTAAGAAAAAATGTTTGTGGTGCAAGCTGGGTTAAAATGGTGATCCTGCTGAGAGGTAGTGCAGATGGGGAGTCAAAATATAAACTCTGTGTCAATCTACCACATTGAGATATGAAATAATATATAGGCAATAGACAAAAATAATTAGCTACCGATTATGGGCTAACATTTAGAATTCGTTTAGTTGCACTGCTGCTTTAATATCTCTTATAGTAATGTTAATACTTATAAAAGTACCAGATGTTAGTATAAATTAGTATAAATAAAGTTTAGATGTCGGGTCAATGGGCACATCCAGACTTTCATAATCACATTCACTTTCCTCATACTCCTTCCTCCTCCTCGGTTCATAAAATTCCTCTAAATCATAATCCGGAACCAGTGGAACCGGCGAACCGGCGCCTTCCTGATGGTGCGGTTCGGTCGGAACGAGAAGCGACTGAACAATTTTTATCGCTTTGGCTATTTCATCAGCGGTTGGAGAAGAAACTTTTGGATCCACACCAGCTGATTTTCCCTTCTTGTTCTCTTAACCGGAACCGACTCCTCAGAATCGGTTCTCCTTTTGCCCGAAGAAGTTTCGCCCTGGTCAGAGGGCACTCCTTCTGGTTCGGTTGGAACCGAACCGGGCTGGCCATCCGGGTCAGCGGACTTTTTGGCCTCCCTTTCCCTGAGCCTACCAACTCTCTTTTCTAGGGTAGCTGCAGGAAAATTTTTACAAATCTGGCAGTCTGAATCGAGGTGGTCAAACCCCAGACAATAAACACAGGTGGTGTGGGGTCAGCCTTAGCAAGACTTCCCACACACACTACAGTGTTGAAACCCAGTGGGCCGGTTTTTCTTTTGGGTTTCTCAGACATGGCCAGTCCTAACCAAACTTACCTTTTTTCGCAATCCGCCAGGCAGACACTCTTATCAGTTCCTGAGCCGCTGTTCCAGGTGCGAAGAAAAACATAAGAAAAAATTACTCACCTTAGTAATGTTGTTCTTCTAATGGAGTCTTGCTGTATTCTGACAATAGCAGTGAGTCCCAACCTTGAACTGCCCGGAGATGAAAGAGTTAACTTTCCATGCCAGGCATGGACGCTGAGCTCGAGCTCGGTTGAGACTCTGTCTGTTGTTGTTTAAACTCAAACCGTCAGATCTTCTGAGCTAAACTCACTAAGGTCCTGTGTGGAAGCTGTAAACCTACACTAGCCAACTGGCTACTAAACATAAAAACAAATTTTTGGTCCCAAAACAAAGACTCAAGTCAGGAGACCCAAAAATGAAAACACAACACCCACTCACCCAAGAAAAGGGGTGAAAACAACAAGGTGGGGCACCTACTGAGTGCCAACACTGCACTGCCCACCACATCCCAAAACAGAGGTTCTGAGAGGGAAGGCAGGGGGAGGTCAGAATACAGCAAGACTCCATTAGAAGAAACAACATTACTAAGGTGAGTAATTTTTCTTCAAACAACATGAAGTCTTGCTGTATTCTGTTTAATAACAGACTACAAGCAGTACCTCCATGGAGGAGGGACAGAACCTACTTAGGAAATAGGCTCTGAAGCACAGCTGTGCAAACCGAGCCACTCCTAGCCTGGATATCCAGGGAGTAATGCTTGGTAAAGTGTGAACTGTTTTCCAGGTAGCTGCTTGACATATCTCTAGAATAGGGATATCCCTGGCAGCAGCCAGGAAGCAGCTGTACCTCTGGTAGAGTGAGCCCTCAGGCCTGAGGGAGGAACCTTACCCAGTTTTTCATAACAAAATTGGATACAAGAGACAATCCACCTGGCAATGGATCTTTTAGTGGCAGGTTTCCCTTTACCAACCTCACCATAAGTGAGGAACAGTTGGAGGAGTCAAACCTGTGACCCTTAGTACGTTCTGTGTAGTAGCTAAGGGCTCTTTTCACATCTAAACTGTGCAGCCTCCTCTCGCCAGAGGAGGAATGGTCAGTGAAGTACACAGGAAGAGACATAGAATGGTTAAGGTGGAAATCTGAAACCATCTTAGGCAAAAACTTCCTGTTAGTCCTGAGGACCACCTTATCTCTATGGAAGGAGATAAAATCAGGCTCCACTGACAAGAGCTTGTAATAACTCACTTATCGTCTGGCAGAAGTGATGGCTACCAGAAACACAGTTTTCCAAGTCAAGTACTTAAGCTCTGCTGAAGACAAAGGCTCAAAGGGGTTGCATAAGCTGAGCAATGCAAACATTAAGGTCCCAAGCAGGGGCAGGGTCCCTGAATGGAGGGTTGGTGTGAAGCAATCCTTGAAAAACTTGGAGAATACAGGGTGAGCTGAAAGAGAAGAGGCTTACCTGCTGAAATAAAAGCAGAAACAGCTGCCAGATGCACCTTCAGTGTAGCTGGTCTAGCCTAAGCTATTTAAATGGACCATAATCAAGGACTGTGGGCAGATCAGCAGACTCTGGGGAAATATGCTTCCCAGAGCACCATATGGAAAATCTTTTCCATTTGGAATTATAAGTAGTCCTGGTGGAAGGCTTCCTAGAAGCCTTCAGAATATCCATTACACCTTGGGAGAGGTGTAAATCAGCAAACTCTAACTCTTCAAGAGCCAGGCCTTGAGATTGAGAGATTTGAGATTCGGGTACCAAACCCTCCCCTGAGCACAGGTTAACAGGTTGTAATTCCTGGGAAGACACAGGGGAAGATGGACTGCTAAGGACAATAGGAGTGGATACCAGAGACTGTCTGGCCCAGTCTGGAGCAATCAGGATCACCTTGCAGGGTTGAGACCTGATTTTGACTAGCACTTTGAACAGGAGAGGAAGGAGGCAAAGATACAGGAACTTCCCTTCCCAACTGAGAACTAAGGCATCCAGGGGACTGGGCCCAACACTGGGGACCTGCAGCAAAAAGGGAAGTTGGTGATTGTCTGGGGCTGCAAAAGATCTATCTGTGGGTGCCCCATCTGGAGAATATCACCTCCAAGACCAGGGGATCCAGTGACCATCGTGATGGCCCTGAGATATCCTGCTGAGAGCATCTGCCAGGACATTGTCCTTGCCTGGAGTGAACTGCTGTGAGGGAGGTGTTCAGGGAATAAGCCAGAGACCACAACTTCATTGCTTCTGTGCACAAGGCCATAGACCAAGTGCCTCTTCTTGTTGATGTACCACATTGTGGTGGTGTTGTCTGTTCTGACCTGGATAACTTTGTTCTGAACAGATTTGGAAAAAGCTTGAAGTGCTAGAAATACTGCTCTGAGTTCCAACAGATTGATGTGAAGCAGAGATTCCTGAGGGACCACAATCCCTGGGTAGTCAGGTCAGCCAAGTGAGCCCCCCACCCAAGAGGAGGCATCTGTAGTAAGGATTAAAGAGTGAGACTGAGTGACAAAGGGAACTCCTGTCTTAGATTGTTCTGATCCTGCCACCACTGTAAGGCCTGGATCAGGGTTCGAGTCACTGGGATCAATTTGGTCAGAGGGTCTTTCCTTTGAGACCAAAAGGCTCTCAAATGGAACTGAATGTCCCTCATCTGAAATCTTGCTCCCTGCACCACTGCTGTGGAAGCAGCCATGTGCCCCAGGAGCTGTAGAAAATGCCTTGCTGGTCGAGACACCTGCAGGGTGAATGAGGAGGCCAGTGAGATAAGGGTCCTTGCCCTGTCCAGGGGAAGGAAAGCTCTGGCCTTTTCTGTATCTAGCTCTGAGCCTATGAAGGTGAGGAGCTGAACAGGCTCTAGAACTGACTTTGAAAGATTCAGAAGGAAACCCAAAGAGGTGAGCAGTTGCTGAGTTATCTGTAGGTGTAACTTGACTTGGTCTGGGGACTGGCCTACTATGAGCCAGTCGTCCAGGTATGGGAAGATGGCAATCCTTTGCCTTCTTGGAAAGCAACTACTACTGCCAGGCATTTTGTGAATACCCTTGGAGCAGAGGTTGAGACCGAAGGGCATTGCTCTGAACTGGTAATGGCCTGAGGGCAGCTCGAACCTGAGGTACTTTCGATGGGGCTTCTGATGAGAATATGGAAGTAGGCATCCTTGAGGTCCAGGGACACTAGCCAGTCCCTGGCCTTAGAGAGGTAGAATAATTCCCAGAGTCACCATTTTGAATTTTGGTTTTAAAAGGTGCTTGTTTAGTATCTGAGATCCAGGATGGGCCACCATTCTCCTGTCTTTTTGGGGTAAGGAAGTACCTGGAGTACAACCCTTTGCCCTGGTGTAGGGTGGAACCCTTTCTACAGCTCTGAGAGCCAGGAGGAAGAGACCTCTGCCTCTAGGGCGAAGTGCCTCTGAGGGGTTTGCAGGTGGAAAGGATCTGGCTCTCAGCTTTGAAATCTTTGAAGCTGAGAACCAGTCCCTGACACTACTTCCAGGACCCACTTGTCTGATGTTAGAGACTCCCAGTCCTGGACAAAGTAAGCCAGCCTGCCCCTACAGGTAGTGGAGAATCGGCCCTGGCAAACCCATCAGGGTGCCTGTTTGGCAGGGGGTTTTGGCTGAGGGGTGGAAACAGGTCTGCTTGTACCCCTTCTGCCTCTCCCTCTAAAGAACCCCCTCTGAGCATAGGCAGAAGAGGAGGCCTGGGCTTGGTAGAAAGGCCTATGAAAAGGCCTGCCCCTGCCCCTGGGATGCTGCCTCTGAGGAGTGGCCTGCCTTTCCTTGGCCTGTGCACTCCTATAGGTGGTCCTATATTCGTTCATTTTCTTCATGTAATTCTCTATCTGCTCCCCATAAACCACAACAAGAAAATCCATGGCCTTAGTCTGGGTATCCTGTGACAGGCTAGTACATCTGAGCCAAGCCATTCTACGAAGTGCCACAGATGTAGCCATGACTCTAGATGACACATCATTGGAGTCCACTGCAGCATGGAATTGCACCTTGGATGCCTCAATACCATCAGCAGCCACCTGCTCCAGCTCCTTGGCAAGCTGGCCAGGGACCTGTTTTGTAAAGCCATGACAGTGTCCATCTGGATTTCTGATACCTAGCAGTATAGGCCATATAGCTGGCCTGTCTAAGTCCCAAGGATGCTGCCATGTACTGTTTCTTTGCCATGGCATCAATCCTCCTGGAGTCCTTGTCTGGGGGGTGTGAAGCCAAGGGAATATTTGCCTTATCACAGGCTGCAGCCTGCACTACTAACATGGCTGCATTGTTGTGTAAGGAACTCAGTATCTGAGCCTGACAGTGTATACCTCTTGTCCATTCTCTTATCCACAGGAGGTATAGTGTTAAGGTCTTTAAAATCTTAAATGTCTGTTTCCCAAAAGATTTGTGTAAGGAATAGACAGCCTCCTAGACTCTGGGATATCCATCATTTCCACATAGTCAGGCTCCTCCTGGTCATCCACAGCTTCTTCCATAGGAAGCTGGGGGTTTCAGCCACTTTTTTATAAAACATGAAATGGGAGGGGGACTCAGAAAGCCTAGGAGGAGACACTCCTGAAGGTCTGTCTGGGGAGATGTCCGGGTCAATGGGCACATCCAGACTTTCAAAACCACATTCACTTTCCTCATACTCCTCTTCCTCCTCCTCCAGTTCATAATATTCCTCTACATCATAATCTTGAACCGGTGGAACCGGCCGAACCGAGCGCCTCCCTGATGGTGCCGGTTCGGTCGGAACCGGGGAAAGCGACTGCACAATTTTTATCGCTTTGGCTATTTCTTCAGCGGTTGGAGAAAGTTTTGGCTCCACCAGCTGATTTTCCTTTCTAGTTCTCTTAGCTGGAACCGACTCCTCAGAATCAGCTCTCCTTTGGCCCGAAGAAGTCTCACCCTGGTCAGAGGGCACTCCTTCTGGTTCGGTTTGAACTGAACCGGGCTGGCCATCCGGTTCAGCGGACTTTTTGGCCTCCCTTTCCCTGAGCCTACCAACTCTCTTTTCTAGGGTAGCTGCAGGAAATTTTTACAAATCTGGCAGTCTGCATTGAGGTGGTCAAACCCCAGACAATAAACACAGGTGGTGTGGGGGTCAGCCTTAGCAAAGACTTCCCCACATACACTACAGTGTTGAAACCCAGTGGGCCCGGTTTTTCTTTTGGGTTTCTCAGACATTGTGCCAGTCCTAACCAAACTTACCCTTTTAATGGCAATCCGACAGGCAAGACCCTCTTATCGGTTCCTGACCGTGTCCCGGGTCGTGGAAAAAAAAGTAATAAAATCAGTTTTTTTTAGAACCGATAAGAACCGGTAACCACACACTAAAAGTACAAATAAAGATTTTTTAACAACTTGATCGGTTCAAACCAAACCGATGAACCGTTTCTAAGTTCCACATGGAATAGAAATTAATATAACTATCTAGTACTCACAAATACCACAGACAGAGACTGAACCGACAGGTTACGGTTTAAATTCGTTCGAAAACCGAGAAAGCGGTACTTTAACCGACAAATTGAACTGAGCAGAAGGAGAAATCTCCGGAGCGACTGTTCAGTGAGGCGGAGTAAAGAATCTGATGGTTTGAGTTTAAACAGCAACAGACAGAGTCTCAACGAAGCTCGAGCTCAGCATTCCATGCCTGGCATGGAAAGTTAACTCTTTCATCTCTGGGGCAGTTCGAAGGTTGGGACTCACTGCTATTGTCAGAATACAGCAAGACTTCATGTTGTTTGAATAAAATCCGTTTTTTTTAGAACCGATAAGAACCTGTAACCACACTCTAAAAGTAGAAGTAAAAATTTTTAAACAGCCTGATTGGTTCAGACCGAACTGATGACACGTTTACAAGTTCCACACAGAATAGAAAAACAATATAAACCTATCTAGTACTCACGAATACCATAGACAGAGACTGAACCGATAGGTTGCGGTTTAACTTCGGTCGAAAACCGAGAAAAACGGTACTTTAGCCGACAAATTGAACCGAACAAAGGAGAAATCTCCGGAGCGACTGTTAAGTGAGGTGGAGTAAAGAATCTAACGGTTTGAGTTCGAACAGCAACAGACAGAGTCTCAACCGAGCTCGAGCTCAGTGTTCCATGCCTGGCATGGAAAGTTAACTCTTTCATCTCTGGGGCAGTTCGAAGGTTGGACCTCACTGCAAATTGTCAGAATACAGCAAGACTTCATGTTGTTTGAAGAAAAAATTACTTACCATAGTAATCTTCTTTCTTCCCAGTGATGCTCAGATATTCATAACTTTGTGCAGTCAGCCTGGTGGGTTGGACTGCCCGGAGAGATGGAACACATGCAAATGATGGAATTCTTTGCACGTGAGCACCTTTCAAATACTGCCTCTACCAACTGTAGTGTTCTCACCCCTTTAGATTTGCAAGAAGCCTGGAAGTCAGGCATTATGAAAAAATCCAACAGCTAATTTTTTAATAATTTTTTTTTTTTTTTTTTTAGGGTTATCTTAATAAAGAGAATTTACCCAAAAAAACTCTTAAGGAGGAACTACATCAAATAAACAATGGTGTTCATCAAACAGCACCAGAAAACTATTAAGAGAAACAGAAAAACTCTGTTTAAATCTATTCGGTATAGAGAAGTGTACCCAGAAGGGTATGGCTATGTGGCACTAGCATGCGGAATGCAGAGGCTGAAGTTCTGGAAAGGGAGGATGGGAGGGAGTTATGAATATCTGAGCATCACTGGGAAGAAAGAAGATTACTATGGTAAGTATTTTTTTCTTTTAACCCCAGTAATGCTCAGGATATTCATAACTTTGTGCAGACTACCAAGCAGTACCCCTGGAGGTGGGCACAGAACTTATTTTGGGAAACAGACTTTGTAGGACTGCTGTGCCAAACCTGGCATCACTTCTGGACAAAACATCCAAGTTGTAATGCTTTGTAACGGTGTGTACTGATTTCCAGGTAGCTGCTTTATAAATATCCAATAATGGAACCTCCCTAGCAGCTGCAAGACTGGCAGCTGTTCCTCTTGTCGAGTGTGCCCTCAGCCCAGTTGAGGACTCCCTACCTGCTCAAGTGTAGCAGAATTGAATACACTGGACAATCCATCAAGAAATAGATCTTCTTGATTCTGGTTTGCCCATTCAACATCCCCATATGTAAGGAAAAGTTGTTTTTTGTCTTGCCTATGGCCCTTAGTAGCTGTCATGTAATAGCTGAGAGCTCTTTTCACATCCAGATTGTGGAGTTTTCTTTCACCAGAGCTTGTATGGTCTGTGAAAAAGACAGGCAGAGTGACTGGTTCAGATGAAAGTCTGAAACGACCTTGGGAAGGAATTGTCTGTTTGTTCTGAGGACTACCTTATCTCTGTGAAAGGAGATGTAGTCCTGGTCAACACAGAGAGCCTGAAGGTCGCTGATTCTTCTTGCTGAGGTAATTTCTACCAGAAAAACTGTTTCCCAGATAACATGCTTTAAATGGGCTGTAGCCATGGGCTCAAAAGGAGCCCTCATTAATCTGGCTATACATATATTAAGATCCTAAGTGGGCACTGGTGCCCTGTGAGGGGGATGCAAATGTATCAGGCCTTTAAAAAATCTTTTGAAAATGGGATCTGATGCTACTGACACCTTTGTCCTAGCAGAAAGATATGCAGACACTGCTACAAGATGAACCCTTAGAGAACTGGGTTGTAGACCTTGTGAATGTAAGTGGGTCAGATAATCCAACACCACTGAGACTCCTGCATCATTTGGGGTGAAATTCCTACCAGAGCACCAAAAAGAAAATCTCTTCCACTTAGCAGAATACGTTTTCTTAGTGGGATGCTTCCTAAAACCGTTCAAGATAGTTAATACAGCTTCAGAAAGGTTTAAGTCTGCATACTCTAATTCCTCAAGAGCCATGCCTTGAGGCGGAGGGACTTGAGATTCGGTACAACAATGTTCCTCGACTGGAGGTCAGGAGATTGTGCCTGAGAGGCAAACTTATTGGTTTTCTCATGGAAATGGAGAGCAGAAGAGAGTACCATGGCTGCCTGGGCCAATCTGGAGCTATTAAGATCAGAGAAGCTGAGAGGGATTTGAGCTTCAGTAGTACTCTGAAAACCAGAGGAAAAGTGGGGAAGGCATAAAGAAACTTGCCTGACCAGTCCAGTATCAGGGCAACCAGAGGGATTGTGCCCTGGGCCGGTGGTCTGCAGCAATAGGGAGGCAACTGGTGGTTCTGGTGGGATACAAACAAGTCTATCTCTGGAATGCCTCACCTCCTGAAAATTACCTGCACCACCTGCTTGTTCAGTGTCCATTCATGATGGGACTGATTGATTCGACTCAGTGTGCCTGCCAAGGTACTGTCCTTTCCTGGCAGATGGATTGCTTGCAGGGACACCTTTAGGAATATGCGGAGTCCACATTTTCACGGCTGCTGTGCATGGGGACCTGATCTGGTGCCTCCCTGCTTGTTTATGTAGTACATAGTGGTGGTATTGTCTGTTCTGACCTGTACCACCTTTCCCATCACCAGTGTAGAGAAAACTTTTAGCGACAGCCACACTGCTCTGAGTTCCAGCAAGTTTATATGCTGAAGGGACTCTGCTTCTGTCCAGGTACCCTGAGTTGTGTGCTCCCCCAGATGGGCGCCCCAGCCCAGAAGGGATGTATCTGTCGTGAGGACTAGTGAAGGATCCTCCTTCTGAAAAGGGACTCCTTGCCTTAGGTTGGATTCCTTTTTCCACCACAAAAGGGCCTGTAACAGTGCCCTTGTCACTGGAATGAGTTTTGAAAAGGATCTTTCTGACTCCAATGATTCCTGAGATGAAACTGGATGTATCTCATGTGAAACCTGGAACACTGCACTATGCCTGTGGATGCAGCCATATGACCCAAGAGCTGCAGGAATTGCCTGACTATTTTTGCTTGCAACCTGATAGAATTTGCTATGGCCTGAAGGCTTTGCACCCTGTCCAGTGGCAAAAAGGCCCTGGCCTGTAGAGTACTGATCTCTGCCCCTATGAACTGTAAAGTCTGTGTAAAGGTTAAGACAGATTTTTTTCTGGTTTATTATGAAACCCAAGGACTCCAAAAGATCCTGTGTGAGCTTTAGAGAGGTTCTGACTTGTTCTGGTGATTTTCCCACCACCAGCCAGTCGTCCAGATATGGGAAAACAGTCACTCCCTGTCTTCGGAGAAATGCCACCACAGCTGCTAGGCATTTAGTAAACACACTTGGTGCCGAGGAAAGGCCGAAGGGCAGGGTTGCAAACTGATAATGACCTGATCGGAGTCTGAATCTGAGATATTTCCTGAAGGATTCTTTTATGGGGATGTGAAAATAGATGTCTTGTAAGTCCAGAAATGCCAGCCAGTCCTCTTTTTGGATTGTTGGCAGAATCCGAGCCAAAGTTACCATTTTGAACTTTGGCTTTTTCAGGTGCTTATTTAAAGCTCTGAGATCAAAAATTGGCTGCCACTCCCCCTTTTTATGTTTGCTTGCATGCATGTGCAAGAAACATAGTGCCATCATCGGAGTTTTCATAGATGTGGCACCGTCTTCAATGCAGTCAGTGTGTTTGCAGGTGCGCCAGAGTTCGCCAATGAATGCTGCAGCTGTCTATGACAGCAGTTGAATGCAGTGCTGTACAGTTGAAAGGCAGAGCCCCGCTTCAGTGAGCAGCGAGAGCTACTGCCTGCGCATGCGCCCCCACACACACACAGGCACCCATGGGTATTAGCGTCATTCTGTTTCTGCAGTTGAAATTGGATCTTATTCAAATACACCCCAGACCCAGTACTGTTTGCCAGATATATGAACGTAAACACTGCCACACTTCTGTTTCAATTAGGCACAAACAATAATGAGATCCACTCAAAATAAGAAATGCCAACAATCAGGAACCCTCCTCTAACAAAGTAAAACTGTACCAGTAATCTGGTGTGCGACTCGTCTCACTATACTTATACTAGGCCTGAATTTGCATGCAATGAGTGTCAAGTAAGCCAATCAACAACTGCATAAAATAATGACAGATCCCATCTGGTAGTAACCATATACAAAACTCCAAGTGCTTCCCCTATGATAGCTTACTTTTTTCTTTAAAGAAAACTGTGACAAAGACACTAGCAATCACTGCCGAACTCGAGTTGTTCAGCAAGTCGGTAATGGACAGTCACACAGCTCAGAGAGTGCAGTATATCCTTGCAGCTGTTCCAGATATGCAAGACTTACCAGACAGCATTACAATGTGAAAAACAACACTATACTGCAATTTTAATTAGCCCTATGGAGAATCTGTTTGCGCTCCCGTTGCAATCTCCCTGCATTTCTCCCTCCTTGTCATAGCATGAATGCTAAATATTTTTTAGAGGCTTTAACAGGAAAGTTGATAGCGATGACAAGCAACACAAGAGGAAGTAATTTTCCATTGGTATCATTCATACCAGGTCAGTAATCACTCAACCTCTTGCCGCCCCCATCTTACTAGGGAGGCATCAGGCAGGATACAGTCAGCAGGCAACTGAAAATTATAAGCAGACGGACAGTTTTGGATGGGTTGGAAGTCAGGAAGTGGGCCTGACAGGGAAAGGGTAGACAACTAAAAATCTAATCACCCTAAACAACCATCTGACAAGGAGCCGGGGAACTGCTCTTTGGCTCGTGTTAAATATACAGCAACGTTTAAAAATGAAATGAAAATAGACACAATAACTCCAATTTATGTAGTTTTACATTTATTAACATTCACGAAAGACACTGCTTACTCTGTAGAACTTGCACTGCTGCCTGAGTTAAGAGACTCTGGACTGACAATCACCTCAGCCATCCTGTTGACAGCTGTCACGTGAACACACAAAACCTAAGGGTTGACTCGCGCTACCTCCGAGCGGCACCACATCACACAGATTCTAAGAAAAAAAATGTTTGTGGTGCAGCTCGTTTAAAGATGGTGATCCTGCTGAGAGGTAGTGCAGATGGGGAGTCAAAATATAAAACTCTGTGTCAATCTACCACATTGAGATATGAAATAATATATAGGCAATAGACAAAAAATAATTAGCTACCGAATTATGGGCTAACATTTAGAATTCGTTTAGTTGCACTGCTGCTTTAATATCTCTTATAGTAATGTTAATACTTATAAAAGTACCAGATGTTAGTATAAATTAGTATAAATAAAGTTTATATTGTGTAGGTATCAGTATCGCAAGTGTTTATATTGTGAAGCACAAATCCATAGAAAGGCAGCATAAAAGTCAGCACAAAAGCAAAAAAACTAAAATCCTATGCATTTATAGGTCAGAATATCTATTACAATAATAGAGGGCA
Source organism: Neoceratodus forsteri (assembly GCA_016271365.2). Taxonomy (NCBI): domain Eukaryota; kingdom Metazoa; phylum Chordata; order Ceratodontiformes; family Ceratodontidae; genus Neoceratodus; species Neoceratodus forsteri. Next base: position 55,366,574 of record JADMNL010000026.1, read on the forward strand.
GAGAAAAAAATAAAATTAAAAATCACCTAAAATAGGTATGACGGAGGGGCTGGAGCTGAAAGACCTAGCCTAAAATGCGCCAGAAGCTCAAAGTGCTAATTTGAGGTATTAGTTTGTGTTTCCAAAGGTCTGTAGTTGAAAAATGAAAGCAAAGCAAACGTCTTGTTCGATATAACTTCCAAACCACAACTCCAGATTTTGTTGGCCGCAACAGCGTCTTGCCCTCCACAGGGCTCACTACAAACTAGCTTCCTATAGGAGGGTCCTGCCACCTCCGACTCGACTTAATAGTTTTGCTAGTGTGGAGACTGTAGCGCCAAGAAAAATAATTACATGTGACACAAGATCCACTCAAAATAAGAAATGCCAACAATCAGGAACCCTCCTCCAACAAAGTAAAACTGTACCAGTAATCTGGAGTGTGACTCGGGCATGCGCCCCCCCCACACAAACACACACGCACCCACGCATATTGCGTCCTTCTGTTTCTGCAATTGACATTGGAACTTATTCATATACACCCCAGACCCAGCACTGTTTGCCAGATATGAAAATTACGTCCCTACCATAATTCTTGATCTTCTCTTGTATCTTCACCATTCATTACTGCTTGGATTAGTGCCGGTCGCTTTTTACCGCTTCTAGGAGTTTTTTTTTTGGAGTGGAGCCCCACGGCGCCGACTAGCATGCGCGACTGCGTCATGCGGAGGGGCAGCCGTTAGGGTGCCGCAGACTCCTCCTCTATCTCAGTTCTGGTAGCCGGAGGGTGAAAAGAAAAATTACTCACCTTAGTAATGTTGTTTTTTCTAATGGAGTCTTGCTATATTCTGACATATGCAGTGAGTCCCAATCTTCGAACTGCTCTGGAGGTGAAAGAGTTAACTTTCCATGCCAGGCATGGAACGCTGAGCTCGAGCTCGGTTGAAACTCTGTCTGTTGTTCTTCAAACTCAAACTGTCAGATCTTTACGAGCTAAACTCACTGAGGTCCCGTGTGGAAGCTGTAAACCTACACTAGCCAATTGGCTACTAAACATAAGAACACATTTTTTGGTCCCAAAACAAAGACTCAAGTCAGGAGACCCAAAAAATGAAAAACACAACACCAAGTCACTCCAAGAAAGGAGGGGTGCAAAACAACAAGGTGGGCACCTACTAAGTGCCAACACTGCACTGCCCACCCACGTCCCAAAACAGAGGTTCTGAGAGGGGCAGGCAGAGGGGGAGGTCAGAATATATGAAGACTCCATTAGAAGAAACAACATTACTAAGGTGAGTAATTTGTTCTTCAAACAACATGAAGTCTTGCTATATTCATGACATATGCAGACTACAAAGCAGTACATCCATGGAGGAGGGACAGAACCTACTTAGGAAATAGGCTCTGAAGCACAGCTGTGCCAAACCGAGCATCACTCCTAGCCTGGATCTCCAGGGAGTAATGCTTGGTAAAACTGTGAACTGTTTTCCAGGTAGCTGCTTGACATATCTCTAGAATAGGGATGTCCCTGGCAGCAGCCAGGGAAGCAGCTGTACCTCTGGTAGAGTGAGCCCTCAGGCCTGAGGGAGGAACCTTACCCAACTTTTCATAACAGAATTGGATACAAGAGACAATCCACCTGGCAATGGATCTTTTAGTGGCAGGTTTCCCTTTACCAACCTCACCATAAGTGAGGAACAGTTGGAGGGAGTCAAACCTGTGACCCTTGGTACGCTCTATGTAGTAACTAAGGGCTCTCTTCACATTTAAGCTGTGCAGCCTCCTCTCGCCAGAGGAGGAATGGTCAGTGAAGTACACTGGAAGAGATATAGATTGATTAAGGTGGAAATCTGAAACCACCTTAGGCAAGAACTTCCTGTTAGTCCTGAGGACCACCTTATCTCTATGAAAGGAGATAAAATCAGGCTCCACTGACAAAGCTTGTAATTCACTTATGCGTCTGGCAGAAGTGATGGCTACCAAAAACACAGTCTTCCAAGTCAAGTACTTAAGCTCTGCTGAAGACAAAGGCTCAAAGGGGGGTTGCATAAGCTGAGCAATGCAAACATTAAGATCCCAGGCAGGGGCAGGGTCCCTGAATGGAGGATTGTTGTGAAGCAATCCCTTGAAAAACTTGGAGAATACAGGGTGAGCTGAAAGAGAAGAGGGCTTACCTGCTGAAATAAAAGCAGACACAGCTGCCAGATGCACTTTTAGGGTAGCTGGTCTCAGCCCCAAGGTATTTAAGTGGACTATATAATCCAGGACTGTGGTTAAATTAGCAGATTCTGGGGAAATATGCTTTCCAGAGCACCATATGGAAACCTCTTCCATTTGGAATTATAAGTAACCCTGGTGGAAGGTTTTCTAGAAGCCTTCAGGATATCCATTACACCTTGGGAGAGGTGTAAATCAGCAAACTCTAACTCTTCAAGAGCCAGGACTTGAGATTGAGAGATTTGAGGTTTGGGTACCAAACCCTCCCCTGAGCACAGGTTAACAGGTTGTGATTCCTGGGGAGACACAGGGGAAGATGGACTGCTAAGGACAGAGGAGTGGATACCAGGGTTGTCTGGCCCAATCTGGAGCAATCAGGATCATCTTGCAGGGTTGAGATCTGATTTTGACTAGCACTTTGAACAGGAGAGGGAAGGGGGGAAAGCATAGAGAAACTTACCTTCCCAATTGAGAACTAAGGCATCCAGAGGGACTGAGCCCAACACTGGAGGCCTGCAGCAAAATAGGGAAGTTGGTGATTGTCTGGGGCTGCAAAGATCTATCTGCAGGGTGCCTCATCTGGCAATATCACCTCAAGACCAGGGTCCAGTGACCATTCGTGATGGCCCAGGGAAATCCTGCTGAGAGCATCTGCCAGGACATTGTCCTTGCCTGGGAGGTGAACTGCCGTAAGGGAGGTATTCGGGGAGTAAGCCAGAGACCACAACTTCATTGCTTCTGTGCACAAGGCCGTAGACCGAGTGCCCCCTTGCCTGTTGATATACCACATTGTGGTGGTGTTGTCTGTTCTGACCTGTACAACTTTGTTCTGAACAGATTTGGAAAAACTTGAAGTGCTAGAAAAACTGCTCTGACTTCCAACAGATTGATGTGGAGCAGAGATTCCTGAGGGACCACAACCCCTGGGTGAGTGAGGTCGCCCATATGAGCTCCCCACCCCAAGAGGATGCATCTGTAGTAAGGATTAAGGGTGAGACTGGTGACAAAAGACCCTTGTCTCAGCTTGCTCTGATCCTGCCACCACTGTAGGGCCTGGATCAGGGTTCGAGTCACTGGGATCAATTTGGTTAGAGGGTCTTTCCTTTGAGACCAAAAGGCTCTCAAATGGAACTGAATGTCCCTCATCTGAAATCTTGCTCCCTGCACTACTGCTGTAGAAGCAGCCATGTGCCCCAGGAGCTGTAGAAAATGCCTTGCTGGTCGAGACACCTGCAGAGTGAATGAGGAGGCCAGAGAGACCAGGGTCCTTGCCCTGTCCAAAGGAAGGAAGGCTCTGGCTTTCTCTGTGTTCAGCTCTGTGCCTATGAAGGTGAGGAGCTGGACAGGCTCTAGAACTGACTTTGAAAGATTCAGAAGGAAACCTAGAGGGTGAGCAGTTGCTGAGTTATCTGTAGGTGTAACTTGACTTGGTCTGGGGACTGGCCTACTATGAGCCAGTCGTCCAGGTAAGGGAAGATGGCAATTTTTGCCTTCTTGGAGAAGCAACTGCTACTGCCAGGCATTTGTGAATACCCTGGAGCAGAGGTGAGGCCAAAGGGCATTGCTCTGAACTGGTAATGGCCTGAGGGCAGCTCGAACCTGAGGTACTTTCGATGGGAGCTTCTGTGAGAATATGGAAGTAGGCATCCTTGAGGTCCAGGATGCTAGCCAGTCTCCTGGCCTTAGAGAGGTAGAATAATTCCCAGAGTCACCATTTTGAATTTTGGTTTTAAAAGGTGCTTGTTTGAGTATCTGAGATCCAGGATGGGCTGCCATTCTCCTGTCTTTTTTGGGGTAAGGAAGTACCTGGAGTACAACCCTTTGCCCTGGTGTAGGGGTGGAACCCTTTCCACAGCTCTGAGAGCCTGGAGGGAAGAGACCTCTGCCTCTAGGGCAAGTGCCTCTGGTTGATTTGCAGGTGGAAAGGATCTGGTTCTCATCTTTGGAAACTTTTGAATCTGAGAACCAGTCCCTGGCTTACTACTTCCAGGACCCACTTGTCTGATGTCAGAGACTCCCAGTCCTGGACAAAGTAAGCCAGCCTGCCCCCTACAGGTAGCTGAGAATTGGCCCTGGCAACCCCATCAGGGTGTCTGCTTGGCAGAGGCTTTGGGCTCAGGGGTGGAAGCAGGCCTGTGCCCGTCTGCCTCTCCCTCTAAAGAACCCCCTCTGGGCATAAGCAGAGGAGGCCGAGGCTTGGTAAAGGCCTAAGAAAAGCCTGCCCCTGCCCCTGGAAGCTGCCTTTGGGAGTGGCCTGCCTTTCCTGGCCTGTGCACTCCTATAGGTGGTCCTACTCATCCATTTTCTTCATGTAATTCTCTGTCTGCTCCCAAACAGGGAATTACCCACAACAGGAAAATCCATGGCCTTAGTCTGGGTATCCTGTGATAGGCTAGTACATCTGAGCCAAGCCATTCTGCGAAGTGCCACAGATGCAGCCATGACTCTTGATGACACATCATTAGAGTCCACTGCAGCATGGAATTGCACCTTGGATGCCTCAATACCATCAGCAGCCACCTGCTCCAGCTCCTTGGCAAGCTGGCCAGGGACCTGTTTTGCTAGAGCCATAACAGTATCCCATCTGGATTTCTGATATCTAGCAACATAAGCCATATAATTTGCCTGTCTGAGTCCCAAGGATGCTGCCATGTACTGTTTCTTTGCCATGGCATGAATCCTCCTGGAGTCCTTGTCCGGGGGGTATGAAGCCAAGGGAATACTTGCCTTGTCACAGGCTGCAGCCTGCACTACTCCAACATGGCTGCATTGTTGTGTAAGGAACTCCATATCAGAGCCTGACAATGTGTACCTCTTGTCCATTCCCTTATCCACAGGAGGTATAGTGTGAGGAATTTTTACAATTTTAAATGTCTGTTTCCCAAAAGATTTATGCAAGGGAATAGACAGTCTCCTAGACTCTGGGATATCCATCATTTCCACATAGTCAGGCTCCTCTTGATCATCCACAGCTTCCACCATAGGGAGCTGGAGGGTTTCAACCACTTTTTTATAAAACATAAAATGAAAAGGGGACTCAGAAAGCCTAGGAGGAGACACTCCTGAAGGTCTGTCTGGGGAGATGTCCGGGTCAATGGGCACATCCAGACTTTCAAATCCACATTCACTCTCCTCATACTCCTATTCCCTCTCCTCTGGTTCATAATATTCCTCTAAATCATACTCTTGAACCGGTGGAACCGGGCGCTTACCTGATGGTGCCGGTTCGGTCGGAACCGGGGAAAGCGACTGGACAATTTTAGTTGCTTTGGCTATTTCTTCAGCGGTTGGAGAGGAAAGTTTTGGCTACACACCAGCTGATTTCCTAGTCCTTTTTGCTGGAATTGACTCCTCAGAGTCGGATCTCCTTTTGCCCGAAGAAGTCTCGCCCTGGTCAGAGGGCACTCCCTCTGGTTCGGTTGGAACCGAACTGGGCTGGCCATCCGGGTCAGCGGACTTTTTGGCCTCCCTTTCCCTGAGCCTACCAACTCTCTTTTCCAGGGTAGCTGCAGGAAAATTTTTACAAATCTGGCAGTCTGCATTGAGGTGGTCAAACCCCAGACAATAAACACAGGTGGTGTGGGGGTCAGCCTTAGCAAAGACTTCCCACACACACTGCAGTGTTGAAACCCAGTGGGCCCGGTTTTTCTTTTGGGTTTCTCAGACATAGTGCCAGTCCTAACCAAACTTACCCGTTTATGGCAATCCGTGCGGTAAGACCCTCTTATCGGTTCCCAACCATGCCACGGGTCATGGAAAAAAACGTAATAAAATCTGTTTTTTTTGGAACCGATAAGAACCGGTAACCACACTCTAAATCACAGATTAAGATATTTTAAACAACCTGATCGGTTCAAACCAAACCGATAAACCGTTTACAAGTTCCACACAGAAGAGAATTAAGGTAAAACCTATCTAGTACTCACAAACACCACAGACAGAGCCTGAACCGACTGGTTGCGGTTTAAATTCAGTCGAAAACCGAGAAAGACAATACTTTAACCGACAAAATGAACCGAGTAGAAGGAGAAATCTCGGGCGACTGTTCAGTGGTAGATAAAGAATCTGATGGTTTAAGTTTGAAGAACAACAGATAAGTTTCAACCGAGTTCGAGCTCAGCGTTCCATGCCTGGCATGGAAAGTTAACTCTTTCACCTCCGGAGCAGTTCGAAGCTTGGGACTCACTGCATATGTTAGAATATAGCAAGACTTCATGTTGTTTGAATAAAGGGTAAGGAAAAAAGGAAAGCAGGCAAGAGAGCCGAGGGACAGAAAAAGGAAAGGATATAAACTGAAAAAGGCATAAGCCGGTAGAGGATAGACAGAGGAGAGAGAATTCCTACCCTAAGGGACCGCAGGGCCTCCTTTCGGGGCAGCTCTGGGGAGGAACAGAAAGAGGAAGAAGAAGAAGAAGAAGAAAAGGAGGTATGTTGAGAGGAGAACAGTGCCCATCGAGCATTGGTTGAGAGGCTTATAAGTGCGAGACTAACAAAGGAGCAAGAATCCCTGGTAATAGGACTGAGAGAAGGTTCAACCGAACCACCTGAACAGATCAGACACAAGGGCAGATTCTCTGATCTCTCAACATGCCAAGTCCCTACATCCTAGCTGAGGGCTCATAGACTGCCCGGGCAGAACCTGTTCCGGGGAGAGCGCCCACCCAGGAAGGGGACTATATCCCTTAGCACCCTGTTAAGTGCTAACACAGCAGTGTATGGGGAAAGACTATGCCTTACTGAAGGCAGCTTTGTATGAAAGGATAGAGTGGGAACTCAGACTCCCGAAGGCAAGGCAAGAGCAGTCGCTCAAGGTTGACAAGTGCAAGCACCTGCTAGAATGAGCTTAAAGATAATACCTGCCAGGGGGGTTCTAAATTTTTGTTGAGGCCGAGCCAGGGCACAGTCTCTTAAGCTGTGAAACTGCATAACATGATCAAGGTACTTAGAAGTCGCACCCTAAGGGCAGACAGAAAGAGTTCCCTCAGAATAAGTGAAAATACAGACCGTGCTCGTTCCTCTTTACCTTGAGGGAAAAAGGAACCATTCACTAAGAATGGAAAACAGAAAGTTTTTTTTTTTTTTGGCATAAAGGCCAAAGGAAGGAAGAGAGCAGGCGGGAGGAGGCCACAGTGAGGAGGCCACTGGGGAAGGTGGGTGGATATCAGTAATGAATGGTGAAGATACAAGAGAAGATCAAGAACTACGCAGAGTGCGTAATTTTCATATCTTCCTTGTCAGTCTTCACCATTCATTACTTAGTGGTACAAGCCCCCAAAGAGGGTAGAAACCCTGAGGAACAAGACTCCCAACCTCCTGTTGGTGAGAAACAGAAGGGAAGACCCTGGGCTAATCTAGAGAGAAGCCTATGGGGAGAAAGAGCTAGGAGGTGCCCCCAGAGGTGGGAGATGGAGGAAGCCCCTGCAGTAGTCTCCTAGCTCTGGAGGAAAGAGGCAGGTCCCCAGGCGAGGCGAATCACCTTACACCGGGCCAGAGGAGACAACCTTGATGGACGAAGCCATGCCGTCCGTCTAATGCAGATTGCTGTCCCGGCAAGCCTGGAAGCCACCTCACTGGCATCATAAGAAGCCCTTGCTTGGTGTCGTGCCAGCTCCAGGCCTATAGCAGAGAGGGCAATAGCTTGTCTGGTTTGCTCCGTATCAGGCATTGATGCTAAGATCTGAGAAAGCATCGACCACAAATGCCTACTGTAGGCAGCGTGATGAGCCTGATGAGATACAGCGCAAGACATCGCACAGAGAAGAACACTCTTACGCCCCCACTGGTCGAATTGTAGGGAATCCAAGTCCGGTGGACGGTCGTGCGCCAGGCGGTGGTGCCCGGAGGGAGTCTCTAAGTATGCCAAACCGGTGGGTTGGGGAGAGTACCCAGGGATTCCGAAGGGGCACAATACCTACGTCGGCAGTCTGCCGGGGCTGGAGAAAGGGCGGCTGGCGACTGCCAGGAACGGATTGACGCCTCCTGGAAGGGAATAGGCCAGGATAGTACCACCAGGTGCTGGGCACTGAATTCACCAAGGAATTCACGCATCTCCCATTCGGTATTGTCTCACCTAACATAGGAAATTTGAAGATCCCTCACCATCCTCGAAAGGAATCGCTGATATTCAGTGAAATCAGCATCGGAGAAGAGATGAGCAGAGGGTTCCTCTCCCTCAGAGGAGGGAGACGAGGATGATGGAGAGCTTGAGTGTCCAGAGGATTCTTGTGGCGGTGGGGATAGGCGAAAGACCCACTCATTCATGTACCTGACATATGAGGGGAAGGCGCGCAGAACCTCTGAACTGCTCCCAGGATAATGGGCCCGTAGGACCGACATGGCCTGGGAGGCAGGGGGTGGCTGCAGAGGAATGGGAGATGGGCACCTACGGAGGCAACTGTCCTCTGCTGAGGGCTCTGAAATCCGAGAGCAGGCCTGAGCTGGCGGGATCCCGGACAACAGACCAGGTCTAAACGGAACCCTGGGGATGCAGAGCCTGGAAGAGCCCAGAAGGGGATCCTCCCCTGTGACGAACCTGGGACTGCATGGATCCAGAAGGGCAGCCCACAGCAACGCCACCTGAGGGGACCTCGGGGTCCAAGAGGGAAAGGTGGGGCCTGGCGCTACGGCTCCTAGCCACACCTCGAGGGGTGGCCGACAGAGACCGAGATGCCTGAACCCTGCCCCTCGACCCCTCGGACTCCAAGAATGCCCTCCTCCTCAACCCCAGCGATCTCCCACCCCGAGGGGCTGCAGCAGCACCAGGGTCGGTAGCTGCCACGAACCCCCCAGGAGGGAGAGCCCCTCCCTCCACCCCCGCTCCATCGCCTCCCAGGGACTCCAGACCACCCCTAGCCTGGGGGGCCTCAGGGGAGGACAGCAGCGGGGACAGAGGAAGAGGCCCACTGGGCCACCTAGCACCTTGTGCCACTGGGGACCCTGACTCTGAAGAAACAAGTTGCCAGGATGGGTCCACATCTGAATCATCAGCCTCCGAAGAGGAAGAGATCAGCTGGACCACAATACTAGCAACCCCAGGGGTCCCCGGTGAAACAAGCATGAGCGGTGCTGGGCGACCTCGGACCCCAGCGCAGCCTAAGCCTGGCCCTGGCTTCCCTACTGGTGCGGTCAGGCCACGGCTCCGTCTTTGGCACAGGAACGTGCGCTGCCAGAGAGTGAACCTTGCAGTGCCAAAGGCCAAAATGGCGCTGCCAGGATCCGAGAAATGGCGCGGAGGCAGCATCAAGGAATCCACGGTGCCAGGCCCAGCAGGCGTGGAGCCTCGACACTGGGGAGCCTGCACCTCCGATGGAGGTGACTGCGGCGGTGTCTCCGCCGCAGCCCAGAGAGGACCTCGATGTTCCTCCGACACATAAAAAGCTTCCTCTTGGCAAGAAGATGAGGAAGCCTCCTCCTCTACGGACCATATAGGCCCACGAGGGGACCCGGAGGAAGGGCCTAGAGACCTTACCTGGGAATCCCAGGAGCGACGCTGTCCCCGGAAAGTCAGCGGGGCCTTGCCGATCTTGAACGCGCAGACTTCGAGGACACGACGGTCCATGGAGAAACAGATGTCACACGCATCCATATCGTGGTTGGGTCCCAGGCAACGAAGACAAACATCATGCTGATCGTGACAGAGAAATGCCGGCCACAGGAGCACCGACGCATAGGGGCACGGCCTGCCTTCGACTTACGTTTGGCCCCCGAACCTGACATGATGCGAACTAAATAAGACTAAAATTAGCAACAAAGCACTCGGGCGCCGTAAAGAAAATAAAGAAACCGCTCTTACGGAGAGCGGCATCGGCTAATATGAGAATACGAGAGTCTGGCTTGAGGACGAGAAGGCCTAGTTCAACTACCGTGCAGTAGGTGCAGCCGGCGGTGGGAGATACGAACTGAGAAGAGGAGGTCTGTGGCACCTAGCGGCCGCCTCGCCGCATATGTCGTTGCATTTCAGTGGCGCCGTTAAACCGACTCAAAAAAAAAAAACCCTCCCGTAGCAGATGCGCACCTCCGGCACTAACCCAAGCAGTAATGAATGGTGAAGATTGACAAGGGAAGATATATGAACATGAACACTGCCACACTTCTGTTTCAATTAGGCACAAACAATAATGAGATCCACTCAAAATAAGAAATGCCAACAATCAGGAACCCTCCTCTAACAAAGCAAAACTGTACCAGTAATCTGGTGTGCAACTCGTCTCACTATACTTATACTAGGCCTGAATTTGCATGCAATGAGTGTCAAGTAAGCCAATCAACAACTGCATAAAATAATGACAGATCCCATCTGGTAGTAACAATATACAAAAGTCCAAGTGCTTCCCCTATGATAGCTTACTTTTTTCTTTAAAGAAAACTGTGACAAAGACACTAGCAATCACTGCCGAACTCGAGTTGTTCAGCAAGTCGGTAATGGACAGTCGCACAGCTCAGAGAGTGCAGCATATCCTTGCAGCTGTTCCAGATATGCAAGACTTATCAGACAGCACTACAATGGGAAAAACAGCACTATACTGCAATTTTAATTAGCCCTATGGAGAATCTGTCTGCGCTCCCGCTGCAATCTCCCTGCATTTCTCCCTCCTTGTCATAGCATGAATGCTAAATATTTTTTAGAGGCTTTAACAGGAAACTTGATAGCGATGACAAGCAACACAAGAGGGGAAGTAATTTTCCATTGGTATCATTCATACCAGGTCAGTAATCACTCAACCTCTTGCCGCCCTCATCTTACTAGGGAGGCATCAGGCAGGATACAGTCAGCAGGCAACTGAAAATTATAAGCAGACGGACAGTTTTGGATGGGTTGGAAGTCAGGAAGTGGGCCTGACAGGGAAAGGGTAGACAACTAAAAATCTAATCACCCTAAACAACCATCTGACAAGGTGTCGGGGAACTGCTCTTTGGCTAGTGTTAAATATACAGCAACGTTTAAAAATAAAATGAAAATAGACACAATAACTCCAATTTATGTAGTTTTACATTTATTAACATTCACGAAAGACACTGCTTACTCTGTAGAACTTGCACTGCTGCTTGAGTTAAGAGACTCTGGACTGACAATCACCTCAGCCATCCTGTTGACAGCTGTCACGTGAACACACAAAACCTAAGAGTTGACTCGCGCTACCTCCGAGCGGCACCACATCACACAGATTCTAAGAAAAAAAATGTTTGTGGTGCAGCTCGTTTAAAGATGGTGATCCTGCTGAGAGGTAGTGCAGATGGGGAGTCAAAATATAAAAAACTGTGTTAATCTACCACATTGAGACATGAAATAATATATAGGCAATAGACAAAAAATAATTAGCTACCGAATTACGGGCTAACATTTAGAATTCGTTTAGTTGCACTGCTGCTTTAATATCTCTTATAGTAATGTTAATACTTGTAAAAGTACCAGATGTTAGTACAAACTAGTATAAAGTTTATATTGTGTAGGTATCAGTATCGTTAACGTTTATATTGTGAAGCACAAATCTGTAGAAAGGCAGCATAAAAATCAGTACAAAAGCAAAAAACCTAAAATCCTATGCATTTATAGGTCAGAATATCTATTACAATAGTAGAGGGCAGAGAAAAAAATAAAAATAAAAACCACCTAAAACAGGGGTATGACGGGGGGCTGGAGCTGAAAGACCTAGCCTAAAATGCGCCAGAAGCTCAAAGTGCTAATTTGAGGTATTAGCTTGTGTTTCCAAAGGTCTGTAGTTGAAAAATGAAAGGAAAGCAAACATCTTGTTGGATATAACTTCCAAACCACAACTCCAGATTTTGTTGGCCTCAACAGCGTCTTGCCCTCCACAGGGCTCACTACAAACTAGCTTCTTATAGGAGGCTCCTGCCACCTCCGACTCGACTTAATAGTTTTGCTACTGTGGAGACTGTAGCGCCAAGAAAAATAATTACATGTGACACAAGCCAGTCTGGGAAGACTGTGCAGGGATTAGTACAAATGTTATAGAGCATTTGTAGCGGTAATGGTGGGATACCAGTCATAATCCTTGTATCTTGCCTTGCACAGTCTTGCTCTCACTACTCCTCCTCAGTAGTGCAGCATTCAGTCACAACCTCCAACAGACTTCCCAGCAGCCTCCTGCACTTACAGGGGTATAAAGTTGAAATCTAATAAAGCTGATGGTACTAAACTTATCTGCATGTTCCCATTGATCTTACTCTTGTGTTAAATATTGTCTGTGCCTAAAATAGATCTGATCCTGGAATATAGATAAGAATACCAGGGTCTAACAGGTCTAGTTTTTTATGTTTTTATGTTTGTTATTATGTTTGCTTGCACGTATGTGCAAGAAACATAGTGCCATCATCCGAGTTTTCGTAGGTGTGGCACCCGTCTTCCAATTCAGTCAGCGTGTTTGCAGGTGCGGCCACAGTTAGCCAATGAATGCTGCAGCTGTCTATGACAGCAGTTAAAATGCAGTGCCCGTACAGTTGAAAGGCAGAGCTCCGCTTTACAGTGAGCAGCGGCTACTGCCTGCGCATCACGCTCCCCACCGCACACACACACACACACACACATGTACCCACACATATTGCGTGCTAATGGAGTCCCCCACACACTGTATGGCCGATGAGGTACCCAATTCCATCGGCTCCCTAGTTCCCCAACAGACAAACAGATGCCACGCTGGGAGCCCACCCCAGCGTGGCAACAGTCGTGATAGCCACGGGGATGCCCAACTCCCATCAGCCCACTGCCCCACCCAAAACAGTCTTCCAGCTGCCATGCTGGGAGCCCACCCAGCGTGGCACAAGTCCTGTGTCATCCAAGAAAAAAAGAAACCTGAAGAAAACCTTCCCTCACTGACTGTCCTGACCCCGCTCCCCACCCGCACCCACCCTCTGTACCCCTGCCTCCCCACCCTCCCTCACCCCATACTTAACTTCCGAGTCCGGCATGGCGATGTTTGGTGGACCGGAACCGTCTGCACTCTTCAAAGCAGACCCTAAACTGAGGAAATGATGGTAAGCTGTATAATGTAATAAATAAGGTTTTTTCAACTTTGATGCATATCTCAGGCATTTTTGGGAATTTTTTCACCAAATATTCAACATGGGGTTTTTGGGACCCCACCTCATGAATTCTGTCACTGTCATTTTGTTAATCCGCCCCGAAAGGTGATTTTGCGGTTACTGCGTGGAACCACCTTTGGGACTGATTTACAAATGACAAGTCTGATTCATGAAAGTGGATCCAAAACCTAATATGCATTAGTGAAAAGGTCAACTGATTATACAGACAGCTCTGCGTTGCTCCTCGCAGCTATATAAGTTTGAATTTTCAATATTTTCACTCCAGATTTTCAACATTGCCATTCTACCACACTTCCTTCTGGGCAGTATAGCTGTCATTTTCACATTTTGCCCAAAATGTGTTTCCGTCATCATAGCACAATAGTGCAGTCAGTGTGCGAAATCAATGTTTGGGACAGATTAAGAAAATCACAGTGACACTGTTCATGAGCAGAGGTGTTAAAATGGCTATGTTAAAAATTTGGTGAAAAAAGTCCCCAAAATGACTGTTTTACGAGTATGCGCTGCACTGTTCCTACGCTCACTCGTAAGTTCGTAACTTTTCACTATTTTCACTCCAGGTTTTCAAAATTGCCATTTTACCGCACCTTCTTATGAGCAGTACAGCTGTCATTTTTCATATCTCTCCCAAAAACGTGTTTCGCGCATAGCACACAATGGCGCAGTCGATGTGCTGAAATCAATGTTTGGGACAGATTAAAAAATCACAGTGACACTGTTCATGAGCAGAAGTGTTCAATGGGTATGTTAAAATATGGCGAAAAAAGTCCATAAAATGACTGTGTTTCTGACGACCATTGCACAATTTCCACGCACCCTCGTAAGTTCATGGATTTCTAATATTTTCAGTCCAGATTTTCACCACTGGCATTTTTCCACACTTCCTTATGAATAGTACAGCTGTCATTTTTCACACCATGGTCGAAATGTGTTTTCGCACTTCCAGCACAGAAATGCGTGGTCGCTGTGGGAAATCACCGTTCAGGACAGATTAAGAAAATCACAGTGACACTGTTCATGAGCAGAGGTCCCAAAATGCCTGTGTTGACAATCTGCTGTAAAAAAATCCCCAAACTAATTGCATTATGCGTGTGTGTTGCACAGTTTCTACACACGCTCGTGACTTCACCGTTTTTTTTAATATTTTCACTGCAGATTTTCAACATTGCAATTTTTTCCACCTCCCCATAAACAGTACAGCTGTCATTTTTCACATCCTGTTCCAAACGTGTTTTCGCACCTGTGGTGCCAAATGGCGTAGTCGCTGTGCAAAATCAGCTTTCAGCTAACAAACTGATATTGCCACCGTTCATAAGGTGGGGATCACAAAAAACCCATGATGAAAATTTGGAGCGAAAATGCCAACAAACGCATGAGATGTTAGGGTTTCCGACCATAACACCCCACCCTGTAGAGATTGACATGCATCAGAGGTGTGACTTGGGATTCTCGTCTGTAATGCTCATACCATTCCACACCCTGCAGCCAGTGAGAGGCATCGAGGTGTGCCATGGACTCTTCAGCCCCAAAGTTCACCCCATTCTCCTATACAGCACCCATCTCACCGTATTTCCTGATGGAATGGGGTGAGCATAAGGGCCAAAGACCCCAAGGAGCATTGTGACACTTGTCAGTGTCTGCAGGGTAGGGTGTGGTGAAATGGCGTGGCCGTTATGCCTGATGACCCAAAGACACACCCCAATGCCTGTCAGTCTCTGCAGGGTGGTGGTGGGGTTGGCTTCAGTTCAATACTTCACTGCCATTCCTATTATGCAGCTCTCTAACTCCTACACTACCAATGCCAATGCCAGCAAGCAAACATTCAGCATTGACAAATGCTTGTTCTTTGTTGTTAGGAAGTATCTGGAGTAAAAACCTCTTCCTCTCAGGGTTGTAGGAACTAGTTCCACTGCTCTGAACTGTAGCAGCTTTTGAACCTCTGCCTCTAGCAATGAAGTCTGTCCTGGGGGGAGAGATACATTTTTTAGAGTAAGAAATTTGAAGTCCAGAGACAAACCTTTGCCCACTACCTCCAACACCCACTTGTCTGTGGTGCTGGTTGACCAAAGGTGAAGGAAATGGGACAGTCTGCCTCCGACAGGTAGGGAGGAGGCGGCCTGCTTCTCAGGGGTTCTGTTTAGGCTGGGGTTGAGATTGTGCCTGAGCCCCTTGCCTAGAGCCCCTTCTACCCCTACCCCTAGAGTAGCCCTGTTGGGGGGTACTGCTGGTATTGGGCATGGCTACTGGCTGGAAAAAAGGTCTTGTCATGAAAGAGCGACCTCTGCCCCCCTTTACATAGGGCCTGGTGGATGAAGAAGCTCTGTCTCTGGCAGAGTTGCTTCTAGAAGTAGCCTTATATTCATCCACCTTCTTCATATAGGCCACCGTGGATTCCCCAAAAAGAGAATTTCCTTCTAATGGAAAATCCAGGGCCTTCGATTGGATATCCTGAGTGAAGTTTGTAGCACTAAGCCAAGCAAACCTCCTCTGAGCCACTGTGTTAGCCATCCATCTGGCTGCAGTGTCATTCAAATCAGCAGCCATCTGAAACTGGTACTTAGCCGCCTCTAGCCCAAACCTGGCAGTTTCAGCCAGGTCATCTGAAAAGGGTGAGGTGACTTTCATGGACGTTGCCAGTACCGACTGACACAGGGATTTCTGATACTGGGCAGCATAAGCTTGGAAAGTAGCCTGTCTCATGGCCAGTGAGGCTGACAAAGAAAAAATTACTCACTTTAGTAATGTTTCTTCTAATGGAGTCTTGCTGTATTCTGACTAATTGCAATGATCTCCAACCTTTGAACTGCCCCGGAGAGGAACGAGTTAACTTTCCATGCAAGGCATGGAACGCTGAGCTCGAGCTCGGTTGAGTCTCTGTCTGCTGTTGTTTGAACCCCAACTGCCAGATCTTTACGAGCTATACTCACTGGGCTTCCTGTGTGGAAACTGTAAACTCACACTAGCCAACTGGCAACTAAATTTAATAAAAAGGGTTTTTTGGTTTCAAAGCAAAGACTCAAGTCAGGAAACCCAAAAAACAAAACACAACACACACCCAAAAAGTAAAGAGGGTGACAAAAAGGAGGCACCTCTAGGGTGCCAATACTGCTCCTGCCCACCCACATCCCAAAACCAGGTTCTGAGAGGGGAGGCGAGGGGGAGGTCAGAATACAGCAAGACTCCATTAGAAGAAACAACATTACTAAGGTGAGTAATTATTTCTTCAAACAACATGAAGTCTTGCTGTATTCTGACTAACTGCAGACTATCAAGCAGTACCTCCATGGAAGAGGGACAGAACCTACTTTGGGAACAGGCTCTGAAGTACTGCTGTGCCAAACCGAGCATCACTCCTAGCCTGGATATCCAGAGAGTAATGCTTGGTAAAAGTATGGACTGTTTTCCAGGTGGCTGCTTGACATATCTCTAAGATAGGAATATCCCTGGCAGCAGTCAGAGAAGCAGCTGTACCTCTGGTAGAGTGAGCCCTCAGGACTGAGGGTGCAGTCCTACCCAATTTTTCATAGCAGAATTGTATACAAGAGACAATTCACCTGGCAATAGATCTTTTAGTGGCAGGTTTTCCCTTACCAACCTCACCATAAGTGAGGAACAATTGGAGGGAGTCCAACCTGTGACCCTTGGTGCGCTCTATGTAGTAGCTAAGGGCCCTTTTCACGTCCAGGCTATGCAGCCTCCTCTCTCCAGAGGAGGAATGGTCAGTGAAGAAAAATGAAAATTACGTACCTACCGTAATTCTGATCTTTCTGTGTATCTTCACCATTCATCACAGATGGGTACTGGCCGGAGGTCAGGACCCCGTGGGAGCTTTTTTTTTTTTTTAAATAAGGGGCAGGCGGAGCCAACAAACCATCGGCGCCGCCCTCGAGGCCGACGTACTGCGTGGCGCATGAGGGTTGGCCGTTAGGCTGTGTCGACTCTGCCTGCCTACCAGTTCTGAGTCACCAGAGAGGTAAGAGGAAGGGATGGAGGGTGGGACAAGAGAGTCCAAGGGACAGAAAAAGGAAAGGATAACTGAACTAAAAGGAGAAATAATGACTGAGAGGACAGCAAAGAAGAGATTAGACTAAGGGGATTGGGTGAGGGCCCCAATCTGTGAAGCGGAAGAGGGAGGGTAGGGAGGAGAGAATTTGAGAGAGAGTGAGAGGTATCAAGGTATCCAGACCCTTGTCCATCACCAGATTGTATAGGAACTGCAAGGAGTAGTGAAAGCTCTCGCCAGAATTCAAGGCACAGAATAACTGGCAAATACCCCAGAAGCAGAGTCGGCTATTCTGGAGGAAGGACAGGGTACAGGGATTTAGTACTCTCTCAGGAAAAATGTTTGGTGAGAAAAGGTTTTTTTTTTTTTTTTAAACAGTTGGATGGAAACCAGAAGGAGAACAGGAGGAGGGCAACCACCAACTCCCACCCCATCAGGGTGGAGACATGTAGTAGAGAAGAAGTGCCGCTCGAGCTGTCTACCCTTCATAGGAGAATACCCCCTGTGTGTCCCTACTTTACCCCGCTCTAAAGAGGAGGGAGCCAGAGAGGAGGGGGACCCAGAGATTGAGGCCCCAGGGGATGGTGGGTGGGGTTGTGATGAATGGTGATACACAGAAAGATCAGAATTACGGTAGGTAATGCAATTTTCATATCTTATCTGTGTCACTTCACCATTCATCACAGATGGGTGAGTACTCAAGCCCTCAAGGGGGTTGTTTCATACACCCTAAGGGACAGGGTCCCTTAGCCCTCAGTGGGTGACACACTAAGGGGGTAACCTTCAGGGCCTGAGGAGGCCGAGAGTGGGGGAGAGAGATGGGGTCCCCGGAGGAGGAAGGAAGCTGCCCCGACAAGCGCCGTCTCGCTCTACGGCAGAAAAGGTAGGTTCTCTGGTGGGCGGAGCAAATCACCCTACACCGGGCCAAGGGTGATAACTGGGAAAGACGTAGCCATGCCGATCTCCTAGTGCAGATCACTGTCCCTATGACCCTGGTAGCTACCTCGTTGGTGTCATAAGATGCCCTCGCTTGGTGCCTTGCTAGCTCCAGGCCACGTGCAGAGAGCTCGATGGCTTGTCTGGTTTGCTGCGAGTCAGGCAACGAAGCTAGGATCTGACCTAGCCTGGACCATAAGAACCTGTTGTAGGCTGCATAGTGGGCCTGGTGAGCAGAAATAGAAAGTAGCAACTGTGCCGAGTAGAAGGTCCTCCTCCCCCAAAAATCAAAATCAGAGGAGTCTTGATCTGGGGGCCGGTCATGGTGGAGGGCGCGAAGCCCATCAGGAGTGTCCAGATGCGTCAAACCAGACTGCGGATGAGGCATGGAACCTGGAGACTCCAGGGGAGCGCAATACCTCTGGCTGAGGTCCCTTGGGGCAGGAACTCCGGAGAAGGGCCTCTGCCAGAAATGCAAGGACGCCTCCCAAAAGGGAGCAGGCCAGGGCAGCACCACAAGGGTGGCCTCGCCAAAATCGCCTAGAAGGGTGTGTGCCGCATGCTCAGGATTTCTGACAGTAGAGGGTGAAAGGTGCAAGTCCTCCAACATCCTCACGAAGAAACGCTGATACTCCGAGAGATCAGCAGCCGGAGAGATGTGGACAGAAGGTTCTTCCCCCCCAGAAGAGGGGGATGAGGAGCTGGAGGTCATCATATGTTCCGAGGGTGGCTGCATGGGGGAAGGTTGAAAAACCTGGCAGTCCATAGCCCTAACATAAGCAGGGAACCGGGCAGTCACCACTCTGAACTGCTCCCAGGTGAGAGGGCCGCTAGGACCAAGAATGCCTGGGAGCGCAGGAGAATGTGACAGAGGGATAGGGGCAGAGCCGAGAAAAGAAGTTGGCTGACCTCCGCCAGGGCTAGGGAGCGGACCGTGAGCACCCGAGGAGCGTGCCCTGGAAGACTCCACAGCCGATAGCTGTACAACCACGTTGGTACTGCCTTGGCTGCGACCAGAAGAATCCCCCCAGTGAGGCGACCGGGGCCGTAAAAGTCCAGAAGGACGGTCCCCTGCCTCAAAAGAATGGGACTCCCTCAAGGAATCTGAGGGGGAAGGGTGGAAATCCGCAATTCGACTCCATCCAGGGCCCAAGTGGACCCCAGAAAAGGGCCGACGTGCCGACCCCACACCCCTCGACCCCTCAGAGTCTGAGAGAATCTTCCTCCTCCTCGAGAGGGCCTGCCTAGGTAGCTGGCATCTCTGGGCAGCCCCCGAAGAGGAGACCCAGGGAACAGTACCCTCCCCTCCTGTAGGTTTCTCGATGGGCCCCAAAGTTGGGCGATCAAGACACACCACTGGAGGGGGTACCACCACTGAGGGGTCGATGAAACCTCCAAGACCAGGTTGCAGAGCTATGGTGTCTCGCACCACTGCCTGCTGGTCAGCACCACTGACCCCAGTCTCGGGGGCCACCTGACTCTCCTCAGTAGGGGGCTAGCTCCGATTCATCGACGAGACCACAGTGCTGCCCTCCTCCGCAGCCAACCCCGAGGGGTGTGACTGCTCGTCTGACTCGGAGCTCGACTCTGACGAGGTAGAGTCTGAAGCTCTGAGCCAAACTGTAGGAGGGCAGGCAGAACCAACCTTGCCACCGGGCCCGGCAGCCAGAGTTGTGGCCGAGTCGGCACCCGTGCCCTCCGCAACCCTGCGAGTGGGACCTGCAGGAGGCACCGGGGCAGCTCGAGCCAAAGGTCCAGAGCCAGGGCCAGACGTAGCACCGTCGAATCCACCAGTACCGGGGGCAGTACCAGGGACAGGGACGGCGCTGACAGCAGCCCCAGCAGCATCCTCGGTGCCGACGCCGACACCGCCCGGCCCCATGGCACCGCGAGCGGCACCAAGGACCGAAGCAGCGCCGACGACAGCCCTGAAGGCAGACCCGGTGCTGAACACGGCACCGACCGGCCCCTCAGCGCCGCGAATGGCGCCAAGAGCGTGGA
Organism: Neoceratodus forsteri; assembly: GCA_016271365.2. NCBI lineage: Eukaryota > Metazoa > Chordata > Ceratodontiformes > Ceratodontidae > Neoceratodus > Neoceratodus forsteri. Next base: position 55,386,771 of record JADMNL010000026.1, read on the forward strand.
CGGCACTGAGGACGGCACCGACAGACGGAGTCGAAGGCCCTACGGCGCCGAGCCATGAAGGCACGGCGCCGTGATCAACCTCGGCACCAAGAACGGCGCCGAGGTGAGACATGGCAAAGGAGGATGCTGGATCCGGTCCCACTGCACCACGAATGGCGCCACACCTCGAACGGCGTCGACTGGGCCCACGGCGACGAGTCTGTGCCAATGATGGTGCCAACAGGGCCCATGGCGCCGCGAATGGCGTCGAAGGCTCCAACGGCACCGACCGATGGCGTCGAGGACGGCGCCGACCCGGGCCTTCCGAGCCACGGGAGCGACACCGGGGGAGCCTTCACCCCCAAAGGGGCAATTGCCGTGGCGGCGCCTCCCACCCGCTCCCGGGAGGAAGCGGGACGGGCCTCCTGCGCCGTGGGAGGAGCCTCGGCGATGGCCAGGCTACAAGTAGCCGAGGCTCCCTCCTCCTCGGTCCATATAGAACCGGGAGGGGACCCAGAGGAAGGGCCGAGAGAGCACAGCTTGGCCCGACGAGTGCGAACCCTACCCCCGAAAGTCAGCGGAGCTCGCCCCACTTTCAACGCAAGCTGTTCGAGGACCCGGCGGTCCATGGAGAAGCAGGCGTCGCACGAGTCCATGTCATGTAGCAGGCCAAGACACGCAAGACACCGGTCGTGCTGGTTGGTGACGGAAAATTTTCGGCCGCACGGGTACCGACGCATGGGGGGCCGACCCGTCTTCGAAGACTTTTTGCCCTCCAACCGAGACATGACCTACGGAGAAAAAAACACCAAAACAGACTCGACGTCGCAGAATTCAAATCAAAAGGAAAGCTCTTACTGAGCGACGTCGAGTGGAGGTAGAACACAGAACCGGCAGGCAACCGATGGACTGAAAATGCTGATCTCGAAAGGCTGAAGGCCTAAAATTCTTCACAGAAGCGTCCCACGAGGCGACCTCGACGGCGGGAGACGAAGAACATTGAAAAGTAGGCAGTGCGGACACTTGTCGACTGCGTGGTCGGGGCCTAAACAAAAAAGGCAGAGGGAGTGACTGTCTTTGTGAGGCAGTTGGGCGCTGGATGAGTCGCACTTATTTTTTGAAGGGGACGACATAAACCGATGTTCACCTGACGAAGAAAATACAGAATACTGCTACTTTCGGAAAAACCGACGAAGCAACAGGACTGAGCTTTACGAACTTCACCAATGCAGAGCTGCACGAGCTGACGCTGGGAAAGAACTGAAGGCGGAGCGCCTGGGACCGCCCTTTATACTGACGCCATCTGACGCCGGTCACCTGACGAGGGGCGGTCTCCACCAGGGACTGCTAGCTATAAATTTTTCCGTGGGGTCCTGCCGCCTGCCGACGTCAGTCCTATATGTAATTACCTACTGCAAGAGCCCTCTCGAAGTAAGATCTTTTAATAGTGAGGTCTGGTGAGTCTAAGGCCACCACACAAATAAAATGGTATTCATTTTTAAACGGTCAGTTTAGTGACCGAAGAAATAAACAAGAGTTACCCCGGTTTCTCTCTAAAATAATCAACCAGACCCAAAAGGGTTAAAAATTAAAACTAAGTGTTAAAAATATAAAAAACAATCGGTTCCCTCACGGTTAAAAGAACCAAGAAGAAACCAAGAAAACTTACTGGAATAGCACTAAATCTAGACTAATCTACCTGTAAACTCAAGGACAGTGCTTTAAAATCGAACAGAAATAACGTTTTACTTCAGAAAACTGACAAAATAAAATCTTCAACAAAGATGAAGGAGGACTCTCCAAGGCGTCTGTACTAGGCAAGCGGGTAGCCTGTGATGAGGGCAACCGTGATTGAGCACTTTCAAAACGGGTGACTCAATCATGGTGTCTATGCATAGGGCTACTGGACAGGGGAGGGCGACAGGATGGGGGGTCAGTGAATATAGCGACAGGAAGTCACTATATGTACACATGGCGGGGAGAGCGAGCACGGCGTGCGACAGGTGGAAGGGGAGGGAGGGTTTGTGAGCTGTAGCACGGCAGTAGGCTGCCAAGCTGGCAGTGTGACATGGTGGGTTGATGGCAGGCTAGGGCTGGGAAAGTGCCGGGTTTGGTTCTGGGTGCGTTTGATTTTTTGCACCAGTCCAGGATTTTCTTTTTATTTTGTTTTGCACCCCCTGGAGTTGAGAATCCTTCAGTAGGGGGTGTGGGGGCAAAGCCCCCACATAAACAAAAAAAAACACAAATCTCTGGCACCCTTTTGCTGTGCGCCGTGAATCTACATCGCCAAAACTGATTTTCGGCTATGTACACTTGCCCTAATGGTGATCGCCTTTCCACGATAGCCGCTATGACATGGAACCAGCAAGCGGAGTAAAGAATCTGATGGTTGTAGAATGTTTATCAAGGACAGTGGTTTGAAAACTGAGCTTGAGCCTAACATTTCATAATTAACATAGGTTCTATTAACCATTTCAGCTCTGGGGAAGTCCTATGGTGAGACCATACTGCAGAAGTCAGAATATAGTAAGATTTCTTGGGGTTTGAAATAAGGGCTAGCAGCCGGGCAGCTTGCCACAGTCAGGATCAGACTCATCTCCCTCAACATCCTCCTTGCAAGGAAGGAAAGAGTGTGGTTGAAGGGCCAACAATGCAGTGCATGGCTATGGCAACACCAGTCCAGACAGCAAGGGCAAAGTAGTGGCACCGGAACTGACACCATGGATGGCATCAGGAGGATTTTCAGCATCGTGGGCCCCTGCAAAGCTGTACCCGACATCGGGCCAAGCCCCAAGAGGTCCGAACTCAGAACCGGAAGTGACATCTAAACTGGCATCGATGATCCAGTCAGCACCAGAGTGAGCAAGGGTGGCACTGTAACTGGCCCCATCTCCTGAAATGACAGAGTCAACACCACAAGTGTGGCAGACATTGGTGATGCTGGTCTTGCAAGCACCCAGAGGCTGTTGCTGCAAGCAAACACTCTACTGGGCCCAGCGACACTGCTGAGGGCACCAGCTCTGCCAACCCTGACAGGTCAGGGACCTGCACTGCTAGTGGTGCCACATGGGCCAGATGCTACACCCACTGCTCCATAACAGCTGCCCAATGGTGTCACTGCCCACCAAAGCCCTCACTTAAAGACAGAGGGGAGCTCTGGGCCCGAGACACCAATCTCCCAAGTATAGAAGTCCCCGGTGTCATCTGTGATAACAGTGAGGACCTCTGACCCTGGGAAGTCAAATATCTCATGGCAGACCTGACAGAGGGGGACCTCAATGGTACTGTGTCTTCCCCTTCTTACTAGAAGAGGAGGAGACTGACATCAAGCATTGCCTCCACCCTGATGCTGAGTGTGTTCAGGATTGGTACAGCTTCTTTTTGTACTTCTAGAAAGACTGCATTTCCTCATGAGTACTGAACTGCCAATCATCAGAACCACTCTCCAGAGGAGAGGATGGACCGCACATGGCCCCCCTTGCCACAGGAGTCTAACTCTTCAGGCTCTATATTATCCTCCATGGCTGTTGACCATTCACATGTAGTGGGGCTCAAAGAAAGTGAAGTTATTTATGTAAAACAGAATAAACTGACATAAAAACAACAGACTCTAAGTTTAAACACTAAAACTCTGAAGAAGTGAATGCTGCCATCAAACAGATGGGAACTTCTTACTCCCAGTGGACAAGTGATGAAGTCACAGATGTGCAGTCGATGGTGGGAAAAAAAAGAACTGAGGTCATTGGGGAATGACAAGATTGTAAACCAGTGCCCAAATTTCAGTGATGCCTGATGCTACGCATGCATGCCGCCTGCCACAGAGCCAGCCCTATGAAAAGATCTAACTCCCACTAGATCCTAGCACCTCCAGCTCAAAACCACTAGTGGGAATCAATGGTGAAGACTGACTCTTGGAAGACCAGAATTGAGGTGTGTGATGGAGCCAGTGACGGTTATTGACTGGCACCACATGAGGTGTGCAAGCGCCGTGCTCAATAGTCGACATGGGCTCCCTCTGTGCAAAAGAATTTGTTCCCACTGGGTCTTAGTTCCTCCAGCTCCAGCCCCATGCCTGGGAATCAGTGGTGAAGACAGAGTCCTGAAAGATCATGCTTATATTTAGAGTTCCACTACAAATCAAATTCATGTCTCAAAAGAAAAAAAAGGCTGTGACTTACTGAAACAGTGAAGCGACATCAAATTTATGACGGAAATAGAGAATGTTTCTTGTATAGCCTAAAAATGCATTATAGCTTCCTGTAAAACCAGTGTGAATTGGTTGTGTATCTGTCCAAACCAACAAGCCACTCAGAATTAGTTCTGCATTTAAACCGGCAAATATCTGAAATTAAGCAAAGAGAAATTATGATGGAAACAACACAAGCTACTTACAATACAAGCACAATAAATGCTCCACAGTGAAACTCTGTGCCTCAGCAAACCAGAAACAACTCAGAACAAAAAAACTGGGCACCAGAATTCAGCTGCATAAATAATTTATAATAACTGGTTACCGTTTTTTCCCATAGGGAAACCGGATTATAATTCTAGCGTTATAACCAGCTGGTTATAACAACATTCACACGCCCGGTTTCCCTGCTTTAGCGCATGCACCTGCTGCAAACTTCCTGCTCTCTGCGCGGTCTGTCCCCGCTCTTCAGTGCTCTCAACTTCCCCGACAGAAGTCGGCGGTAAGTTCTTTTAACACAATACTACTGAGTACAAAAAAAAAACCCTACCTAATCGGCCCCAAGATAGAAAAAAAAGCTGCTTCAGTTTACGAGCCAGCCGCTATGGACTGCGCTAAAACGCCAATGGTCTGCGGCTTGACTCTGTATCGAAATAGACTTATTTTGTATAATTACTGATGAAAAAACGGCCTCCAGCAATGATACAAAATAAAGGATGGGTAGGAGCAAACCTTGATGAGATGCCTCGGGTGGATGCCTTAAACTCCCTTGGAGCTTCGCCTCTCAAGGTTTATGTGCATCCCACCCCGAGGGGTGTAAAATCAGAGTTATAACTACCTACCCATCCATTATTCTCTATATTAACAATAGTACTCACAAAACCATGAAGTAGCAGCAGCAACACAGTAGCAGGAGAGGAGAAAATGCACCTCTGACCCGTTTCACCATAAGGCTTCCTCAGAGAAAGCATGTCAGTCAGCTGCTAGGTGCCCCATTTAAATAGTGTAATCAATTCTTACAGGGAGGAACAGGGTGCAGGAAAACACTATTTTTAAGCGAAAAAGATGTTTCAGGACTAGAGGGCATGGGATGAAGTTGGAGGGAGGACGTTTCGGAGGAAACATGAGAAAGAATTTCTTCACAGAATGGGTGGTGGACAAGTGGAACACCCTGCCAGAGGAAGTGGTGGGGGCTGAAACAATCACGGGATTTAAGAATGCATGGGATAGACATAAAAGAATTCTAGAGGTCAGGGGTAAGGGGAAATAGACTTATAGGAAAACAAACTGAACTTACAAGCTCAAATGGGCAGACTAGGTGGGCCATAGACCCTTATCTGCCGACACTGTCTATGTATCTATGTATCTATGTAATTAAAGTGACAGTGCACCATTATATTAAATAGACATAATATAAGTGAATCAATACCACACACTAACAAATACAAAACAAATACAAAACTAGCACCATAATGTAACACTAACTACACACAAAACTGCATTAAAAGCAGGATTAAACTATGCAAACTACACTTTAGATTTTGAAAAAGGAAATAGCAGAAAAAAGTCCATGGAGAAGGAAACTGTGGATCCAAAAAAAGGTGTCCAAGCTTCAACTTCAATTTTGTTTAGGTATAATTTCTGCACATTCATGTTATAGCCTGGTGTAGAAGGGGAATGTCTGTAATTAGAGCTGGAGGCACTGGTCCTGTACTGGAATGAGAAAGAAATGTATGAAAGGCATTTTATGACTCCTAACACAACAAAGCATTGCACACTGGGTGGGGATGGTGGGGGTGGTCTATGTTAGAGTCATGGAGGGCAAATGGGAAACCCATTTCATATTTTATTCTTGTCCACTGATGACTTCTTTCCTTGTTCAGGAGGAAGAGGAGCAGTGACATGTTTTTACGACTGTGGGCGAAGCCAACAGGAGTATTGCATGTACAAAAGGAGTGATGTCATATTTTCTGTCCGTGGAACTGACTGAAGGTGTAAATAGTCTCCTCCGCCTTACCCTCCTCCAAGAAATGTTTTCCGCCCTCAAATAAATATGCTTTCATGTTAGTCAATGGTTGCAGGGCACTATTTTCTTTCTTAAATGGGTGGTACAAGAATTGGTACCTGAGTAGTGGGAGGCAGCATTATTTTTGGGGAAGTAAGATCCAACCCACCTCCACCAAGAAGCACCTAAAAATCCAGCCCACCATTTTCTTTATTCATGTGGGAGGAACATGAGGTGGATCCTATCATGCTGAAAGAAGAGTCACTAGTTTGGTATCTGGCCAAGGAACAGAACAAATCTGTGGAGGCAGAACAGATAATACTTAATGCATTCAAACTGACTTAAAAACCCTGGGAACAAATGATTATGAGAGTCACCTGGTGTCTCAAAAGGACAGACTCTGCTTTCAGGTATTTCTTAAACATTTATATAGAAAAAACAAAGTTCAGCTTTTGGGATTAACAACATTTGCTTACCATATTCTATCTATCTATATATATATATATATATATATATATATATATATATATATATAGTTTGTATTTTTAGTAGTTTCAAACCTTGAAAGCATTGGTTAGTAGTACATTTAGAAATACATTTTTTATTGCCTTTACAGGTAAATCATGCAGGTTCATGTACTTGGTGTAAACAGTCTGTGATGAAATGTATTTTACTTTTTTCCTGGCTCAGTTTCTATCAGTGAAAAGAAAGACTGGAACAGCTATCAGAGCTGCCATCCCACTAACATTCCTGATGAGTTTATACTCCTTGGAACCTGTTATTCCAGTTTATGTGCCTGTGTGAAGTATATGAAAAAAATACTCACCTTAGTAATGTTGTTTCTTCTAATGGAGTCTTGCTGTATTCTGACTAAACGAACCAGCTAAAACTATTTGCATTTGCCTGTAACTGTATTTAAAAGCTTAGAGTCACTGCAAGCCCAGGACCTGTGTTCTATCTGAAATCCCCCGTGCAAATCTCACTGGGGACTGTTTGTTAATTTGTAAAGTGCATTTCCAGTTGTAACTGAATTACCCCCCTGTGAAAAACTCATTTGGGGACTGTTTAACTTCTAAGTGCTTTTCCTGTGTGCAGAATTTCAGTTTGCCCTGCTAGTAATCACCTTGTTTTTTGAATCACAATAGTACCTGATAGCCCACAGCCCATTTGCTCTTCTCCCCACACCCACTACCAGCCCGCCCCAACAAGTTAATCTTTTGCCTGTGCTTGATCTTTTTTTTTTTTAAACACCCAACTTCTCCATTAGCTCCTTTATATTGTTTTGCCACTAGAGGAGCCTGATTAAGTTTGGTTCACTTGTCTCTAACACTTCACTTGTCACATTTTACTGCTCTCTAGTAGCTGTTTTCACTTGGTGATCACCCCTCATCACCCCTCTACATTCGGCTGAAAGCTATCCCGCCATTGTGCACTCCCCAGATCAACCCTCCTCCTCCTGCTCCTGTCAGGCAATGTCCACCCCAATCCCGGCCTGGCAGCACTGGTCCTCCCTGAAATCTCCTGGGCTGCGCATTGCTTCTATGAACATCTGTAGCCTCCTGAAAAAACTGGACTCTCTACATTGCTGGGTGACGCTTCATAAACCTGATGTTGTTGCCCTGGTTGAAACCTGGCTGTCTCCCTCCACTCCTAACTCTCATGTCTCTCTCCCCGGCTACACTCTCCACCGTTGGACCATGTTGGCAGGAGAGGGAGCCAGTTCTATTTGAAGGATTCTTCTCATGGGGCTGCCTGACTTCCCGCCTGACCTCACCATGAGGCCCAGGCACTTACTCTAAAGCTGTCCCCTGACCCAGCTAGAGGCCCATTATTCCTAACCATAGCCTCACATAACCCCCAAGAACCAATCCCAGGCCCTGGGCCCACTAATTGACTACTCACCTCCCTACCCAACTCGGGTCGGACCAAATCTTGGTGGGTTACTTGAATATAAACTGGCTCTGCCCCTCATCCTCCTCCCACCGTGAGGCTTTTCGATTCAATTGACCTAACTCAACTGGTCACACAGCCTACTAGAAAACCCCTGGGGACAGCACCATCCTGGATGTGGTCCTCACCAACAGGCCAATCGCGCATCCACAACATCCAAATCCTCCCTGACTGCCTCAGTGACCACTCCCTGTGCTTTTCAACTGGGAAACCCCTCGGCCCTCATCCCGGTCAAAACCACCTCAGAAGGCTTGGGCCTGGGACTCCTCAGAGCCTTAAGCGCTTCCCTTGCCCACTGATTGGTCCCTTCTGGCTGAGGGCAACCAACATTGACTTGGCCCTGGCCTTCTTTGTAAGCACTTTCAACTTTGCCTGTGATATCTTGCTCCCATAACTGCTGGAGGTCCAAAGAGAAACATGCCCTTGGATCACCCCTGCCCTACTGTGGCAACTTACAACACGACAATCTTTTGGCACCTGCTGTTGCTACTGGCCGCTCAGCTGACAGGCAGTCCTATGTTGCCACCCAACCAGTGCACCTGGGCCATCCGCAAAGCAAAGGCAGAATACTACCAAGCTTCTCTTACCTCCTCCTGGGGAACCCTAAGTGCTTCTGGGACATCAAGCAACTGAATGGTCACTCCCAGTCCCCCTCCTTCTCTTCTCAACATCAATGGTACCGTCTCCTCTGGCCCCTGCCTCATTGCCACCCACCTCAATAACTCCTTTACCGACCTTAGCTCAGTACTTCCTGGTAACTTTTTCAGTCCACCTCCTCCATCTATACCACCACCCATTGCTCGCCTCTTTCCACCTGCGTTCAGTGTCACCATGCAAGAAGCTAGGCCTTACTTGCTAAAAGCCTAAAGGTAACACCATCGGTGACATGACTCACTTGATCCCTGCCTTTACGCTAGGTCCTGGATCAGGTCCTCTTACCTATTACGCATTTTCAACAAATCACTCTGTCTCGGACAATTCCCTCTGCCTGGAAGATTGCCACAGTTACCCTGTCCATAAAGGTGGTGACAGGACTCTTCCGGGTAACTACCGACCATCTCAATCCTCTCCCCCTCTCTAAGGCGTTAGAGAAAATTGTGCATCCCAAGTCTCTGACTACCTCTGTAAGTACAATGTTCTCTGCCCTGAACAACACGGGTTCAGAGCAGGTCATAGTACCAATGCAGCACTCCTGGAATTTTCCAACTTCCTCCATGCCTCCTTGGACTCTGGTGCCCTGGCTGGTGCTATATTCATTGACCTGTCTAAAGCATTCTGACATTGCCATCCTCTGCTCTCCACCTCGACCTAATAGGCTTTGCCTCAGAACCTGTTTCCTGGTGCACCAGCTATTTCTCCGCCTGCTCCCAATGTGTGAAAGTCAACGGTACTCTCTCTGAAACATGCCCCATTCACTCTGGGGTGCCGTGAGGCTCAATTCCTGGACCCCTACTATTCTCACTCTTTCTTAACTCCCTACCCAGCAGTTGTAATGGGTAAGATGCTTCTCTATGCTGATGATGCTGTTCTCGTGCCTCCCACAATGACCCCATGCTGCTACAGAACTCCCTCCAACTAGTCTTTGACTCTGCAGCTACCTGGTTCACTGAGCACCGACTTGTTATCAACCTTAAGAAAACAAAACGATGCTCTTCTCCCACCCCCAAAATAAGTACAGCAAGTTTCCCTTAGCTGTCCACTCCACACCCAATCTCGTCATTGACCAGGTGCAGTCCTATAAATATCTTGGTATAACCTTTGACCCTGCACTTTCATTCCATGGACATATATCTGCCCTAAATTCTGTCGCCAACTCATGGCTAGGAATTCTTTACCGGCACAAGAAATGCCTCCCTCCTGATGCCCTCCAACTGGCTGTCACCTCCTCTGTCATGTCTCTCATTGACTATGGCCTTCCGGTCTATGGCTCAGCAGATCAGACTGCCCTCAACAAGGTTCGCCTCATAGTAAATAAGGCCTGCAGACTTATCACTGGTGCTCCCAGACTCACTCACACATGTGAACTGTACACCCTGGCTACCCTACTCAACCTGGAAGGCGACTCATGTATCAGACATGCCAGCTCACCTTTAAAGCCCTGACGTGGCCTATCCCCATAGGCCTATCCAACTCCATTCACCATACTGCACCGACTCCTGATCACGCAGCCTGGCCAAGAGCTACCCTAGTTATCCCAGAGCCAGGACCTCAAGGTCAGAGGGCATTCCCTCACCGCATGCCCCACTGGTATAACTCCTCCTGCCAGTGTCTCAAACTCACTAACCTTAGCTTGCTTTAAGCCCAGGCTCAGAAACTTCCTGCTTAGCTCTCGCAAATGCAACTGTCGCTAGCCTAGTGTAAAAAAATATTATATATATACTCTGTTTGACAATGCTCACTGAGCGGCTCCCCCCCCTTCCTTTCCCTACTAATTCCTCCTCCCCTATCTCCCTCCCTTCTACTCCCACCAGCTCTCCCCCGACCATAAGTTTGCACCTTTTGTTATCTTTTGCTTCGTTGAAGATTGTATTCTATTGAAACAAAATTGTAATTGAACTGTAACTTTTTTGTTTGTAAGTACTGTGTCCCTTGTACTACTGTTCTGAAGTCCTCTTTGTGACGAGGTACCTTTGTAAATGAGCCTCTGGCTCAAAGGTTTCTAAACTGATGTTTAACTAAATAAATAAATAAATAAAATAAATAATTGCAGTGATCTCCAACCGTTGAACTGTCCCGGAGAAGAAAGAGTTAACTTTCCATGCAGGGCATGGAACGCTGAGCTCGAGCTCAGTTGAGCCTCTGTCTGCTGTTGTTTGAACCCCAACCGCCAGATCTTTATGAGCTATACTCACTGGGCATCCTGTCTGGAAACTGTAAACTCACACCAGCCAACTGGCAACTAAATTTAATAAAAAGGTTTTTTTTGGTTTCAAAGTAAAGACTCAGGTCAGGAACCCCCCCCAAAAAACACACACCCAAAAAGTAAAGAGGGTGAGAAAATGAGGCGCTTCTAGGGTGCCAACACTGCTCCTGCCCACCCAGATCCCAAAACCAGGTTGTGAGAGGGAAGGCGGGGGGAAGGTCAGAATACAGCAAGACTCCATTAGAAGAAACAACATTACTAAGGTGAGCAATTTTTTCTTCAAACAACATGAAGTCTTGCTGTATTCTGACTAACTGCAGACTACCAAGCAGTACCTCCAAGGAGGAGGGACAGAACCTACTTTGGGAACAGGCTCTGAAGTACTGCTGTGCCAAACCGAGCATCACTCCTAGCTTGGATATCCAGAGAGTAATGCTTGGTAAAAGTATGGACTGTTTTCCAGATGGCTGCTTGACATATCTCTAAGACAGGAATATCCCTGGCAGCAGCCAGGGAAGCAGCTGTACCTCTAGTAGAGTAAGCCCTCAGGCCTGAGGGTGGAGTCCTACCCAATTTTTCATAGCAGAATTGTATACAAGAGACAATCCACCTGGCAATAGATCTTTTTAGTGGCAGGTTTTCCTTACCAACCTCACCATAAGTGAGGAACAATTGGAGGAGTCAAACCTGTGACCCTTGGTGTGCGTTCTATGTAGTAGCCTAGGGGCCCTTTTCACGTCCAGGCTGTAACCTCCTCTCCAGAGGAGGAATGGTCAGTGAAAACAGGAAGAGACATAGACTGGTTAAGGTGGAAATCTGAGACCACCTTGGGCAAAAACTTCCTATTAGTTCTTAGGACCACCTTAACCCTATGAAAAGAGATAAAATCAGGCTCCACTGACAGGGCCTGTAACTCACTGATGCGTCTGACAGAAGTAATGGCTACCAAGAACACAGTTTTCCAAGTCAAGTACTTAAGCTCTGCTGAGGACAAAGGCTCAAAAGTAGGTTGCATAAGCTGAGCAATGCAAACATTTACGTCCCAAGCAGGAGCAGGGTCCCTGAAGGGAGGATTGGTGTGTAACAATTCCTCGAAGAATTTACAAAATATAGGATGAGCTGAAAGAGAAGAGGGCTTACCTACTGACAAGAAAGCATAAACAGCTGCTAAATGTACTTTGAGAGTAGCTGGTCTGAGCCCCAAGCTATTGAGATGAACCATATAGTCTAGAAATACAGGTTACTCACCTGTAACAGGAGTTCTAGGAATGGCATATGTTGTTCATCCACACTTTCTGGCAGGTATCCTTGCCGCTTTAAGTCTTGCTGGAAGGTCTTCAAGCTGGCTCCTCCAACCCACCCGGGTGGTAAACCTCTCGGCTCCGCCCCATGACGCCAGATCTGGCCCGCTGGAAGCTCAGGTTGTGCGTGGAAGCCGGGGAGGTCGGGTGGGTCGTGTGGATGAACAACATATACCATTCCTAGGACTCCTGTTACAGGTGAGTAACCTGTATTTCTAGGGACATGGAGATGTTGTTCATCCACACTTTCTGGCAGACTCCTAGCAGTTCTCTGGGAGGAGGGAGGCAAGGCGCACACCCCCGATACTTACTTGGGAAAGAGAGACTGGAGAACCAAGGCCCCAAAACCAGCATCCCGGCGTGACTCAAGGTCGATGTGGTAGTGGGTAATAAAGGTATGTGCCGACTTCCAGGTAGCAGCCCTGTAGATATCCTGGATAGGGACATCCCTGGAAGCAGCTACCAATGCAGCGGTATGGCAGGCAGAATGAGCTCTTATCCCTCTGGGAGGCTCCATGCCCGCCAACCTATAGCAGAGCTCTATGCAGGAGGTGATCCACCTGCCTATCGTCTGCTTGGCTGCAGGTCTGCCAGGTGCGGCTTCAGTGTAGGTGACAAACAGCTGGCGAACCTCTCCCTGAACTTCAGCCGTCCACTCCTTATAATAAGTGAGCACTCATCTAGGGTCCAAAGTATGGAGCCTATACTCAGCCTCCGAGGTGTGATTGGGGTAGAACACCGGCAGAGTCAACACCTGGTTAAGGTGAAACTCCAGCACCACCTTTGGAAGGAATTTCGTGTGGGGGCGCAGGACAACCTTGCCCCTCTGGAAGACCAGATAAGGAGACTTGATGGAAAGTGCCTGGAGCTCTCCCATCCTTCAGGCTGACGTGATAGCTACCAAGAAGGCGGTCTTCCACGACAGGTGTGAAATATCGCACCTTTGCATTGGTTCAAATGGCTTGCCCATGAGCTTGGCCAATACCAGCAGTAGATCCCATGGAGGTGGAGGTCCTCACACCGGAGGGAAAATGTGGTCAAGGCCTTTGAAAAAGCACCCGACCACCTTCTCCTGTGCCACCGACTGCTTCCCGGCCCGCGCCCAGTAAGCAGAGATGGCTGCCAGGTGCACCTTAAGGGTCGTCAACTGAGGCCCTTGCTGAGAAAGGGACCACAGATAGTCCAGAATGCTTGCCAAGGGACAGTCGGAAGGGTCCAAGCCCTTCCCCTGACACCAAATGGAGAATCTCTTCCATTTGAAGGCGTAGCATTTTCTGGGTCGACCTTTACGGGACGCCTGCCGACGTGAGGACCTCGTCCGGAAAGACCCAAGGCCTAGAACTCTAGCCGCTCAGGGACCAGTCCGTCAGGTGCAGGGATTGAAGGTCCAGATGGAATACCTTCCCCTGGTTGACTGAAATCAGGTCCGGGCGGGCTGGAAGCCACCTCGGGAGCCTGGAGCTGAGGCTGAGGAGATCTGGATACCAGAACTGGCGGGGCCAGTCTGGGGCTACCAGAATCACCTGCGCCTTGTCCCTCCTCACCTTGAGAAGCACCTTGTAGATCAAGGGAAATGGGGGAAAGGCGTAGAAGAGGTCCGGGGTCCACGGCCTCGAGAAGGCATCCCCCTGCAGCGAGCCCTGCTGAGGGGGGCGGACACGGAACAGACTCAGCTTCGCATTCTCCCTGGAGGCAAACAGGTCCACCTGAGGTGTGCACCAGTGGGAGAACAGGTCTTGTACTACCTCCGGCAGGAGAGACCACTCGTAAGACACAGCCCCTATCCGGCTTAGGGCATTGGCCAGGGTGTTGGAGGCTCCTGCCACGTGAATGGCTAGGAGATCTGCCTCCAGGCTGCACGAGGGACCATATGCAGAGAGCCTTGCATAACAGCATGGAGCGTGTCCGCCTCTGGCGGTTCAGATAGTACATGGTCGTCGGTGTTGTCCGGCCTGACCTGGAACCACTTGACCGTAGGAAACAGAGCGAAGGCAGTGAGAGCTGGATGGACCGCTTTAGAGCTCCAGCAGGTTGATGTGGCATCGGGACTCGAGGGGACCAGAGGCCGTGGCTCTCGGTGTTCCCCAGATGGGCCCCAACCCATCAGAGATGCATCGGTCGATAGAGACCGCTGCTCGGTGGATTTAATGGGATGCCCTCCTGCAGATGTGCTGGAACAATCCACCATTGGAGAGCATTCCACATCTCCTGGGTCACTGTCATGGGCTGGTCCAATGGATCGCAGCGCTGTGACCATTGGCTGGCCAGTCCCCATTGAAGGGGACGCATGTACCAACAGGCCCAATGGGACCAATGGACCACGCTAGTGCAGGCCGCCATGAGGCCCAGGAGGCGCAGGAAGTCCCAGGCAGGGCACAATTGCCCAACCAGAAATGATTGGGCAAAGAAGGAAAGAACCTCGGCCCCTGTCCGCCGGGAGCTGTGCTCTGGCTCGTAGAGAGTCAAGCTCTGCCCCGATGAATAGTATCACCTGCTTTGGCATGAGCTCTGACTTGGCCTCGTTGATGAGGAGGCCAACCTGAGAGCAAACCTGGAGGGCCAGATCTCTGGACCGCTCCGCCACCGCTCTGAAGGGGGCTGCAATCAGCCAGTCATCCAGGTAGGGGTACACCCGGACCCTTCGGTGCCGCAGGAATGCTGTCACCACTGCCATGCATATGGTGAAGACCCTGGGAGCTAGGGAGAGGCCGAATGGCATGGCCCGGAACTTGTAAAGGGATCCCTCCACTCTGAAGCAGAGGAATCTTTGATGGGATGGACGGATTGGGACGTGAAAGAACGCATCCTGGAGGTCCAGGGAACAGAACTACACGCCTCGTTCCAAGGATGGGATTATCTGAGCCAGAGTGACCATCCTGAAGGATCGAGACCTAAGGAACTTGTTCAGGTCTTGCAGGTCGAGAATGGGGCGCCAGCCCCCCATCTGTTTTGGGACCAGGAAGTATCTGGACTCAAACCCCGGGTCTGGAGGAGGATCTGCCACCTTCCTGATCACCCTTTCTCGAGGAGCAGGGCAATCGCTCGGTCGGGCCGACAGCGTGTGGCTGCGGACCCTGGGGTTCCCCTCGAGGGGCGCATTTGCCTGCGGGGCCTGCTCGAACTCCAGAGGCAGGCCTTTCCTACCACCTGAACACCCGAAGGGTCCATGGTGATAGCGGACCAGGCGGAAAGGAAGTGGCGGGCCGCCCCCACGGGGAACCTGGGAGGGAGTGACGAGGCTGGGGCGGCACCCCTCAACCCGTCACTGGGCAGGCTTGGAGGAAGAACTGGCCGAGGGACCTCCTGGGCCTTTATCTCCTTGCTTCCTGTTGGAGGAAGCCGCTGGCTTGGGTTTGTGATGCCAAGCGCAAGCCTGCTGGCCCTGTTGCTGGTGCTGCTGGGCCAGTCGAGATGCAGGGACCGAAGGACAAAAGGACTTCTGCTGCTGACGGCGGCCTTTGTCCCTCTGGGCAGAGGTGAGCGAGTCCAGGGTGGCATTGGACTTCTCAATCCGCTGGAGGTGTCCCTCCACTTCAGGGCCGAAGAGGTCAGTCCCCAAGAAGGGGACATCTGCCAACTTGTGCTGGGTATCCGCCGTGAAGGTGGAGATCTTCAGCCACGCCCTGCGTCGCATGGCCACCGTGGCCGCTACTGACCTGGCACAGGAATCACCTATGTCCAGAGCAGTCTGAAGCTGCTGCTTCACCACCGCCCTACCCTGGTCCTGCACCTGGCGGACCATGGTCTGCAGGTCAGGCGGGAGATGAGGAACAACCTCATCCAGGGAGCCCAAGAGGGTGTGGGAGAAGTGTGCCATCAGCACGGCCGAGCTGGCCTGTCGGAGGCCGAGGGAGGACGCAGCGTACACCCTGCACCCAGCGAAGTCCAGCTTTTTGGACTCTTTGTCGAGGGGCTTATCCACATCCCGAGCGTTACCGGAACGCCGGAAAACACTGTCGGTGACTAACCCCACGGCAGAGGGGTGCTCCGAGAAACCGGGCAAAGAGCCGGTAGGGACCGCATACTTCCTGGCCATCCTGGCAGAGGGCGCAGGACAGGAAGCAGGCCGCTGCCAAAGCTCCAAGGATGGGCCGACAATGGCCTCAGCCACCGGAAAGGCCTCTGTGGGAGATCCCATAGGTCCAGTATCTCCGTCAGGGGATACTTGGCCCGTTTGGACACGGGCTCAAGCTGCATCCCAGTGGACTCTGAGATGAGTCGAAGCAGACCCAAGAAGGACGATGGGCTATCGTCCACTGACTGGCCCCGGAGGACTCCAGGTCGACCTGCCTGGAGAACAGGGAGGACTCGTCGTCAGATTCCGAAGAGTCTGCAAAGAGCTGCCTCGGCTCTGAGCCACCCTCCACCTGCCGTGGACGATCGGGAGTGAGGGTGAACGACAACCTGTGGGGCAGGCCATGACCCAACCGAGAATTCTTGGTCGGTGCCCCGACTTCGGTTGTGGAGGCAGAGGTTCCACCACAATCGGTGGAGCAGCTGGTTTTGGCCGAGCAACCGGCCCTGGAGCCGGCAACTCACTGCAGCTAGTGGTTGCTTCGGTCGTTCAGGCGACAGCCACTTGATGGCCGGGTCTGGACCGCTGCTTAGACCCAGACAACAAAAACTGCTGCCACATAAGCTCCTCGTAGTGTCGGCGTAATTTGCGCCACAGCCTCCCCTCATCCGAGGAAGAGGACGAGGAGGAACGGTGTCGCCGCCTACCTCGGTAACGAGACCGACAATGTCGGTGGGAACGACTGGACCAAGAAGAGGTCCGAGACCGAGACCTCGGGGGGACCGAGGGTGGGTATGGGAAGGGCCGGGGGACACCCGCTCTTCCCTCAGCTCGGGCACTTTAACCGGGGACTGCGGCCCAGAAGGCACGGGAGATCTCGTATCCACCGAGGGACCTGAAGGAGGGTTGTCAGCTTCTCCAGTCGACAGCCCATCTAATGGATTGAAAAATCTCGACTTCGCCGACGGGAGTCTCGGCAGGCTGGCCTGACGGGGTTACCGCGAAGCCAGCGGCCTCAGCCGCAACCTCGACCGAAGTCAACGGTCAGCTGTCCGGGGAAGGGGACCTTTCCCGCTTCCACGAACGCCGACGGTGGGACTTACCTTTCGACTCCATCTTCTTGGGCCGAGAAGAATGTCCCGATGGCCCCTCTCCTTTCGTGGAAAGGGACTGACAAAGCTCCTTGAACGAAGCCATATACAAGGAACTCAGAGAGAGCGGGATAAATGCCGCGGCCGAGGAGGAGGAAGATGCAGCCTGGGCCTCCTCCTCCTCGAGGGCGATCATCTGCTCGAGCTGCTCAGCCGAGCCAGCCACCGTGGACACCGCCCAATCGAGCCTCTTTGATTTTTGTACCGGGCGGAACAGCTCGGCGCCCGAGCTTCAATCGGCAGCGCGATCGTCCAGGGATGTTGGCCGAGAAAGAGCGCATAACTCAGGGCTCGCGGGTCGTGATCTAGGCTCTAGGCAGTAGATGCACGGTGGAGTGCGGAGCTGTCCTGGACATTTTCTGCCCACATGGGCACCTCCGGAAAGCCTGAACAGATTTGTCCATCGTACGCGAGAGGAAGATGAAGACCGGGTTTGGAAAACTTCAAAACCACTTCGACGTAACCAAGAGTTAGGATCCAGTCTAAAACGCAGAGCGCTAAGGAGGGAACTTGAGCTTCCAAGCGGGAAGGAAGATCTGGCGTCATGGGGCGGAGCCGAGAGTTTTACCACCCGGGTGGGTGGGAGGAGCCAGCTTGAAGACCTTCTGGCAAGACTTAAAGTGGCAAGGATACCTGCCAGAAAGTGTGGATGAACAACATATCCATATCCCTAGAACTGTAGGAAACCCAGCAGACTCTGGAGAAATATGCTTACCAGAGCACCAAATAGTGAACCTTTTCCATTTGGAATTGTAAGTCTTTCTGGTGGAAGGCTTTCGAGAAGCCTTTAGAATATCCAGAACACCTTGGGAGAGATGCAGATCAGCAAACTCTAACTCTTCAAGAGCCAGGCCTTGAGATTGAGAGATTTGAGATTCGGGTACCAAACCCTCCCCTGAGAGGATGTCAACAGGTTGTAATTCCTGGGAAGAGGAAGGGGGAGGTGGACTGCTAAGGACAGCAACAGTGGGTACCAGGGCTGTCTGGCCCAGTCTAGAGCAATCAGAATCACTTTGCAGGGTTGAGACCTGATTTTGACTAGTACCTTGAACAGGCGAGGGAAGGAGGGGGGAAAGCATACAAAAACTTCCCTTCCCAATAGAGAATTAGATCATCCAGGGGGACTGAGCCCAATACTGGGGGTCTGCAGCAAAAAAGGGGAAGTTGGTGATTGTCTGGGGCTGCAAAAAGATCTATCTGTGGAGTGCCCCATCTGGAGAAAATCACCTTAAAAACTAGGGGATCTAGGGACCATTCGTGATGGCCCTGAGATATCCTGCTGAGAGCATCTGCCAGGACATTGTCCTTCCCTGGGAGGGTGCACTGCTATCAGAGAGGTTTGCAGGGAATAGGCCAGAGACCACAACTTCATTGCTTCTGTGCACAAGGCCGTAGACCGAGTGCCCGCTTGCTTGTTGATGTACTACATTGTGGTGATATTGTCTGTTCTGATCTGGACTACTTTGTTCTAAACAGACTTGGAAAAAACTTGCAGTGCCAGAAACACTGCTCTGAGTTCCAAGAGATTGATGTGAAGCAGAGATTCTTGAGGTGGCCACAGCCCTTGGGTGGTCAGATCCCCCAAGTGGGCTCCCCAACCCAAGAGGGAGGCATCTGTGGTAAGGATTAGAGAATGAGATGGAGTGACAAAAGGAACTCCTTGCCTTAGATTCTCCTGATCCTGCCACCATTGCAAAGCCTGGGTCAGGGTTCGAGTCACAGGGACTAGTTTGGTCAGAGAATCCTTTCTCTAGGACCAGAAGGCTCTTAAGTGGAACTGAATGTCCCTCATCTGAAACCTTGCTCCCTGGACCACTGCTGTAGAGACTGCCATGTGACCCAGGAGCTGCATAAAGTGCCTTGCTAGTCGAGACACCTGAAGGGTGAAAGAAGAAAAAATTACTCACCTTAGTAATTGCTTTTCTTCTCATGGAGTCTTGCTATATTATGACAATTAGCAGTTAGCCACAGCACTTGAACTGCCCCGGAGAGGAAGGAGTTAACTCCAGGCTGACTAGAGTTCCAAGCGCGAGCGCTTTGCTGAAAGCTCTATCTGGCTAGTTTCAAACTGAAACTGTCAGATCTTTACGGAGCCAACACTAAGCAAAAGTCTGTGTGGAAAAAACCCTACACTAGCCAAATGGCTACCTACTAGTAGAATAACAATAACAGAAACAACAACAACAACAATATCACCCCTAAGGAGACTATTAGGCCCTCTCCCAAAGACAGAAGTCCAGGAGGGGGCCAAACATACAACCAAAAACAGAAATACCTAGTTTCTTTAATCCTAAAGAAAAGGGGAAAAGGGAAAAGAGCTATAACAGCATGACACAGTGCTTGCACTAATTTGCCAGCCCTTACCCAAGTAGAAGTTCTGAGAGGGGCAGGTTGAGGTGGTCATAATATAGCAAGACTCCATGAGAAGAAAAGCAATTACTAAAGTGGTAATTTTTCTTCAAACACCATGAAGTCTTGCTATATTATGACAATTAGCAGATTACACAGCAGTACCTCCATGGAGGAGGGCCAGAACCTACTTAGGAAATAGGCTCTGAAGCACGGTGCAGCAACCGAAAGCATCTCTCCTGGACTGACATCCAGAGTAATGCTTGCAAAGTGTGAACTGCTTTCCAGGTAGCAGCTTTGGACAGATTTCCAGAATGGGAATATCTCTAGCAGCCGCTAGAGATGCAGCTGTACCCTGGTGGAATGGGCCCTCAGTCCTGAGGGGGGATTATCTACCTAGTTTTTGGTAGCAAAATTGGATACAAGAGACAATCCACCTGGCAATTCTCCTCTTAGTGGCAGGTTTCCCTTTGCCAACCTCGCCATAGGTAAGGAAGAGTTGGAGGGATTCGAACCTGTGACCCTTGGTGCGTTCCAAATAGTAGCTTAAAGCTCTTTTGACGTCCAAACTGTGCAATCTCCTCTCACCCGAGGAAGAATGCTCAGTGAAAAATACTGGAAGGGAGATGGATTGGTTAAGATGGAAATCTGAAACCACTTTAGGTAAAAACTTTCTGTTAGTCCTGAGGACTACCTTATCTCTGTGAAAAGAAATAAAATCCTTTTCCACTGACAGGGCTTGTAACTCACTTATGCGTCTGGCAGAAGTGATGGCCACTAGGAAAACAGTTTTCCAAGTTAGGAACTTAAGGTCTGCTGAAGACAGAGGTTCAAAGGGGGGTATTAACTGAGCAATGCAACATTAAGGTCCCAGGCAGGGCTGGGTCCCAAAAGGAGGGTTAGTGTGAAGTAACCCCTTAAAAACTTGGAAAACACAGGGTGAGAAGAAAGGGAGGCAGGCTTTCCTGCTGATATAAAAGCAGAGACAGCTGCCAGATGAACCTTTAGGTAGCTGGCCTGAGGCCTAAGGAATTAAGATGGACCAAGTAGTCCAGCAAAATGGGCAAATCAGCAGATTCTGGGACAATTTGCTTCCCAGAACACCAGATGGAGAACCCTTCCATTTGGAATTATAAGTGGCCCTAGTGGAAGGCTTCCTAGAGGCCTTTAAAATATCAAGGACACCTTGAGAAAGGTGTAAATCAGCAAATTCTAACTCCTCAAGAGCCAAGCCTTGAGGTGGAGGGATTTGAGGTCTGGATACCAAACTCTCCCCTGGGCACAAGTCAGCAGGTTGTGGACCCTGGGAAGGTCCAGGGGAGGGTGGACTGTCAGGGACAGAAGCAGTGGGTACCAGGGTTGCCTGGCCCAGTCTGGTGCAATCAGAATCACTTTGCAGGGCTGGGTTCTGATTTTACTAACACCCTGAAGAGAAGGGGGAAGGGGGGGAAAGGCATACAGGAACTTCCTTCCAATCCAACAGAAAGGCGTCCAGGGGACTGAGCCCATTACTGGAGGCCTGCAACAGAATAGAGGAAGTTGGTGGTTGTCTGGGGCTGCGAAAAGATCTATCTGAGGAGTGCCCCATCTGGCAAAGGACTGACCCCAGCACTAGGGGATTCAAAGACCATTCGTGATGACCCTGAGAAATCCCTGAGGGCATCCGCTAGACATTGTCCTTCCCTGGAAGGTGAACTGCTACTAGGGAGGTGTTCAGGGAGTAAGCCAGAGACCACAACTTCATTGCTTCGGTGCACAAGGCTGATGACCGAGTGCCCCCCTGCTTGTTGATGTACCACATTGTTGTGGTATTGTCTGTCCTGACCTGAACTACTTTGTTCTGGACAGATGCTGAGAAAACCTGAAGAGCTAAAAGACAGCTCTGAGTTCCAATAGGTTGATGTGGAGCAGAGATTCCTGGGGGACCACACTCCTGAGTGGAAAGGCCTAGTCGCCCCACCCCAGCAAGGAGGCATCCGTGGTGAGGGTGAGGGAATGAGAAATGGGAATGAAGGGGACCCCTTGTCTTAGATTGCTCTGATCCTGCCACCACTGAAGAGCTAGAATCAGAGTTGGGTCACTGGGACCAATTTGGTAGGGTCCCTCCTTTGGGACCAATAAGCCCTCAAATGAAACTGAATGTCTCTCATCTGAATCTTGCCCTTGCACTACAGCTGTGGAGGCAGCCATGTGCCCTAGAAGTTGCAGAAAGTGCCTTGCTGGTCGAGAGACCCGCAGGGTGAAAGAGGATGCCAGGGCAATCAGCTTCTCTACCCTTTCTGAGGGGAGAAATGCCCTGGCCAACTTTGTGTCCAATTCCGCACCTATGAAAGTTAGTACCTGAACTGGTTCTAGAACTGACTTTGGTAAATTCAGCAGGAATCCCAGGGAAGTGAGAAGCTGCTGGGTGACTTGCAAGTGGGATTTTACCTGATCTGGGGACTGACCCACAATGAGCCAGTCGTCCAGGTAGGGAAACACAGCAACCCCTTGCCTTCTTAAATGAGCCACTACCACAGCTAGACATTTTGTGAATACCCTTGGAGCAGAGGTAAGACCGAAGGGCATTGCTCTGAACTGGTAGTGACCTGAGGGCAGTTCGAACCTGAGGTATTTTCGGTGAGAAGGCCTGATCAGGACATGAAAATAGGCATCCTTGAGGTCCAGGGAGGCTAGCCAGTCCCCTGGCCTGAGGGAGGGCAAAATCATTGCCAGAGTTAACATTTTGAACTTTGGTTTCAAAAGATGCTTGTTCAGGTACCTTAAGTCTAGAATGGGCCGCCATTCTCCTGTCTTTTTTGGGGTAAGAAAGTATCTGGAGTACAGCCCCTTGCCCTGGTGACAAGGAGGAACCCTTTCCACTGCTTTGCAGTCTAGGAGGGAAGAGACCTCTGCTTCCAAAGCAAGGGCCTCTAAAGGGCTTGCAGGTGGAAAATGTCTGGTTCTCATCTTTGCAAACTGTTTGAAGCTGAGAACCAGACCCTGGCTTACTACCTCCAGAACCCATTTGTCCGAAGTTAGGGACACCCAGTTCTGGCTGAAATAAGCCAACCTGCCTCCAACTGGTACAGGAGAATCGGCCCTGGGCACCCCATCAGGGTGCCTGCTTGGCAGTAGCCTTAGGCTGAGGGGTGGGGGACAGTTTACCTGCGCCCCGCCTACCTCTGCCTCAGAAAATACCCCTCTGTGCAAAAGCAGAGGAGGCTTGGGATTGATAAAAGGCCTGTGGAAAGGCCTGCCCCTACCTCCTGGGAGTGTGCCTCTGTGGAGTGGCATGCCGCCTCTTGGCCTGGGCACTTTTGTAGGTAGTTCTGTATTCATCCATCTTTTTCATATAATTTTCCGCTTTCTCCAAACAGAGAATTTCCCACCACAGGAAAATCCATAGCCTTTGACTGAGTATCCTGTGACAGATTAGTGCACCTGAGCCATGCCAACCTCACGGAAAGCTACAGAAGTGGCCATGACCCTAGAGAAACATCATTAACATCTACAGCAGTATGAAATTGAACTTTAGAGGTTCAATGCCATCAGCAGCGACCTGTTCCAATTCACTAGCCAGCTGGCCATGGGCCTGCTTGGCTAACTGCAACACTGTATCCCATCTAGATTTCTGATATCTAGCCACATAAGCCATATAATTTGCCTGCCTGAGTCCCAAAGAAGCTGCCATATACTGTTTTTTCGCCATGGCATCAATCTTCCTGGAATCCTTATCAGGAGGATGTGAGGCAAGGGGGATATTAGCCTTGTCACAGGCTGCAGCTTGTACCACACCTACATGACTACACTGCTCAGTGAGGAAGTCTGTATCAGGGCCTGATAAAGTATACCTTCTGTCCATTTTTTTATCTACAGGAGGGACAGAATGAGGATTTTTTAAAATTTGTGTTGTTTGCTTCCTAAATGACTTATGCAAAGGAAAAGACAGCCTCCTAGACTCTGGGATATCCATCATCTCAACATAATCAGGCTCCTCTTGCTCATCCACAGCCTCTTCCAAGGGAAGCTGGAGGGTTTCTGCAACCTTTTGTAAAACTTAAAATGAGAAGGGACTCCGACAGCATGGGGAGATTCTAATGGTCTGTCTGGAGAAATGTCCGTTCAATGGGCACGCGTCAGACCCTCCCAGCCACATAATGATCAAATCTTCCTCCCCTCCTGTGGTTCATAAATTCCTCAACATCACACTTTGAACCACTGGAACCGAACAAACCAACCTTTTGCCAGCTGTTGGTGGTTCGGCCGGTCCCTGAGACAGTGACTGGACAATCTGTATGGCTTTAGCTATCTCTGCAGCAGTTGGAGAGGCAATCTTGCACTCCAGACCTGCTGATTTCTTAGATTTTTTTACTGGGACTGGTTCCTCAGAACCAGCCTTCCTTTTGCCCGAGGAAGTCTCGCCCTGGTCAGAGGGCACTCCCTCTGGTCCAGTGGGTGCTGGACCGGCTGGCCATCCGGTCAGCGGACTTTTGGCCTCCTCGCCCTGAACCGCCCAATCTTTTCTCCAGGGTGGCTGCAGGGAAATTCTTACACACCTGGCAGTCTGACAGGAGGTGGTCAGCCCCCAGACAATAAACACATAGTGTGGGTCAGCCTTGGCAAAGGCTTCCCACAAACATCACAGTGTTGAAACCCAGTGGGCCCGGGTTTTCTTTTGGGTTTCAAACATAATGCCAGCCTATCCAAAAACTTGCCCTTTATGGCAGTCCAGGCAAGACAACCTTATCGGTTCCTAACTGCAGTCACGGGTATTTGAAAACCCAATTTAAGAGACAGTTTTTTAGAACCGATAAGAACCGGAACCGCACTCTAAAAGCCCAAGCTATTATTTAAAATTTGTTTTTAAGAAACTGATCGGTTCAAAACCGAACCGATAATTAATTTCCACACAGACTTTAAAATCCTGTACTTACGGTTTACCAGATAGAGCTTTGAACCGAAATGCGTACAATAAATACTTATTGCCGGTTAAAATGAACCGAAAACACTCGTTTGAACCGAGAAATGAACCGAGCTGAAGGAGCAGATCTCCGGAGCGACTGTTCAGTGAAGCAGAGTAAAGAATCTGACAGTTTCAGTTTGAAACTAGCCAGATAGAGCTTTCAGCAAAGCGCTCGCGCTTGGAACTCCAGTCAGCCTGGAGTTAACTCCTTCCCCTCCGGGGCAGTTCAAGTGCTGTGGCTAACTGCTAATTGTCATAATATAGCAAGACTTCATGGTGTTTGAAGAGGCCAGTTTCATAAGGGTCCTTGCCCTGTCCAGGGGAAGGAAGACTCTTGCCCTTATTGTATGCAGTTCTGCCCCTATAAAGGTGAGGACCTGTACTGGCTCCAGAACTGACTTTGAGAAATTTCGGAGGAAAACTAAGGAAGTGAGCAATTGCTGAGGTATCTGGAGATGTGACTTGACTTGATCTGGAGACTGACCCACTATGAGCCAGTCGTCCAGGTATGGAAAGATGGAGATCTTTCTTCTCTCTTAGGAAAGCAACCACTACTGCCAGGCATTTTGTGATCACCCTTGGGGCTGATGTTTGGCCAAAGGGCATTGCTCTGAATTGATAGCGGCCTGAGGGCAACTCGAACCTGAGGTACTTTCTGTGGGAACACCTGATGGGAATGTGAAAATAGGCATCCTTGAGGTCCAGGGAGACTAGTCATTCCCCTGGCCTTAGAGAGGGCAGAATCATTCCCAGAGTCACCATTTTGAATTTTGGCTTTAAAAGGTGCTTGTTTAAATATCTTAGATCCAGGATGGGCCGCCATTCTCATGTCTTTTGGGGGTTAGAAAATACCTGGAGTACAATCCTTTTCCCCTGTGTAAGGGTGGAACCCTTTCTATGGCTCTGAGAGCCAAGAGGGAAGAGACCTCTGCCTCTAGGGCAAGGGCCTCTGAAGGATTTGCAGGTGGAAAGGAGCTGGTTCTCATCTTGGGGAATTTTTTGAAGCTAAGAACCAGTCCCTGGCTTACTACTTCCAGGACCCACTTGTCTGATGTTAGAGACTTCAAGTCTTGGACAAAGCAAGCCAGCCTGCCCCCTACAGCTAGTGGAGAATAGGCCTGGGCAGACCCATCAGGGTGTCCGCTTGGCAGGGGCTTTAGGCTGAGGAGTGGGGGCAGGCCTGCTCATACCCCGTCTGCCTCTCCCTCTAAAAAAAAACACTGAGCAAAGGCAGAAGAGGAGGCCTGGGCTTGGTAAAAAGGCCTATGAAAAGGCCTGCCCCTGGAATGCTGCCTCTGGGGAGTGGCTTGCCTTTCTTTGGCCTGAGGACTCCTGTAGGTGGTCCTGTACTCGTCCATTTTCTTCATGTAATTCTCTGTCTGCTCCCCAAACAGAGAATTACCAATGACAGGAAAATCCATGGTCTTAGTCTGGGTATCCTATGACAGGCTAGTACATCTGAGCCAAGCCATCCTTCGAAGGGCCACAGATGTAGCCATGACTTTAGATGAAACATCATTGGAGTCCACAGCAGCATGAAAGTGCACCTTGGATGCCTCAATCCCCTCTGCAGCCACCCGCTCCAGCTCCTTGGCAAGCTGGTCAGGGACCTGTTTGGCTAGAGCCATCACAGTGTCCCACCTGGACTTCTAGTATCTGTGTAGGCCATATAATTAGCCTGCCTGAGTCCCAAAGATGCTGCCATGTACTGTTTCTTTGCCATGGCATCAATCCTCCTGGAGTCCTTATCTGGGGTGTGAAGCCAAGGGTATATTTGCCTTATCACAGGCAGCAACCTGCACTACCCCAACATGGCTGCATTGCTGGGAAAGGAACTCCGTATCTGAGCCTGAAAGAGTAAACCTCTTGTCCATTCTTCTGTCAACAGGAGGTATGGAATTAGGAGTTTTTAGAATTTGAAATGTCTGTTTCCCAAAAGACTTATGGAGGGGAATAGACAATCTCCTGGACTCTAGGATGTCCGTCATCTCAATGTAATCAGGCTCCTCTTGATCCTCCACTGCTTCTTCCATAGGAAGCTGGAGGGTTTCAGCCACTTTTTTGTAAAACATAAAGTGGGAAGGGGACTCAGAAAGCCTAGGAGAAGAAACACCTGAAGGTCTGTCTGGGGAGATGTCCAGGTCAATGGGCACATCCAGACTTTCATAATCACCTTCACTATCTTCATACTCTCCCTCCTCCTCCTCCGGCTCATAAAATTCTTCTAAATTATAATCCGGAACCGGGGGAACCGACCAAACCGAGCCCCTAACCGATGGTGCCGGTTCAGTCGGAACCGAAGTTAGCGACTGAACAATCCTTATCGCTTTGGCTATTTCATCAGTGGTCGGAGAAAGAACTTGTGGATCCGAACCGGCTGACTTATCCCTTCTTTTTCTTTTAACCGGAACCGACTCCTCAGAGTCGGTTCTCCTTTAGCCCAAAGAAGTCTCGCCCTGGTCAGAGGGCACTCCTTCTGGTTCAGTCGGAATTGAACCAGGCTGGCCATCCGGGTCAGCGGACTTCTTGGCCTCCCTTTCCCTCAGCCTACCTATTCTCTTATCCAGGGTAGCTTTGGGAAAACTTTTGCAATTCTGGCAGTCTGAATCGAAGTGGTCAAACCCCAGACAATAAACACAGGTGGTGTGGGGATCAGCCTTAGCAAAGGCTTCCCCACACACACTACAGTGTTGAAACCCAGTGGGACCGTTTTTTTTCTTGGGTTTCTCAGACATGGCCAGTCCTAACCAAACTTACCCTTTTTCGCAATCCACCAGGCAA
Organism: Neoceratodus forsteri; assembly: GCA_016271365.2. Lineage (NCBI taxonomy): Eukaryota > Metazoa > Chordata > Ceratodontiformes > Ceratodontidae > Neoceratodus > Neoceratodus forsteri. The sequence continues at coordinate 55,414,299 of JADMNL010000026.1, forward strand.
GACACTTTATCGCTTCGACCGTGTTATTGGCTGCTGGAAAAAACGAATGAAACTGCTTTTTTTAGAACCAATACGGACCGGTTACCACACTCTAATAAATCAGAAAAAACTTTTTCACAAACCTGATCGGTTCAAACCGAACCAATCCAATGTTTACAAGTTCCACACAGAAAACTAATATATAAACCTATCTAGTACTCACAATACCACAGACAGAGACTTAACCTACAGGTTAGATTGTAGAAATTCGGTTGAAACCGAGAGAAAAATGACACTTTAACCGACTTTTTGAACCGAGCGAAGGAGAAATCTCCGGAGCGACTGTTCAGTGAGGCGGAGTAAAGAATCTGGCAGTTGGGGTTCAAACAACAACAGACAGAGGCTCAACCGAGCTCGAGCTCAGCGTTCCATGCCTTGCATGGAAAGTTAACTCTTTCCTCTCTGGGGCAGTTCAAAGGTTGGAGATCACTGCAATTAGTCAGAATACAGCAAGACATCAGGTTGTTTGAAAGGAAGCTTTAGAGCACTATTTTTCTTCTGGTTAATTGAGACCATAGAAAGTTAAAGGAGTACTCCACCCAGAATGTGCAAAAAACATGTTATGTATAGTGTTTTGATATGTATGTTAAATCCTTGTGTATCCTTCCCTCTGTCTGCTATTAGGAGTTATTCCTAAATTAACCTGCTAGCTGTATGGTAGTTTTACGACCCCTGGGGATCTCCATAACAAATAGTTTTATTGGCTTTTTTTCTCCTACGATGCCCCCGTCTCATGTGACAGTGATGTAGCCATGCCCTTAGATTTAGCCTGTGTACTGCTTTAAAATTAGTTTAGCAACAACAGAGCCTTGTAACTGTTCTTATCCAGGGAGCACAAATGTCAACAGTTAGTTGCCTGCTGACCCATTGAAACAGTGATTTTATTACACAATAACATCACTGTAGCTTTGGATTTGGATAATTCCTTCCATTTTCTCTTAAGAAATATTCTCCACACTAACAAAAACATCCTTTAAATTCTGTATATAACAACAAGCCATTGTATAGTTGCAATAAGGCACTCCAGGGTGTGTGTTATTGTGTAATAACGTCACTCCTGGGGTGGAGGAAGCACTCGGCTTTGCCTCTGCTTAAATATGCCCTTTCTCAATGTACTGTACTTTGATTCAGTAAGTGGATGCAATAGCCTTCATGTGAACACTCTGGGCTTCTCTTTGACTCCTAATGTCTATTTGCTTTAGCTATTGTATATTGTTTGAACTGCTTCGGTCTTCTTGATGTGGTGCCTGTGTAAATGAGTCTCTGACTCAAAGGTTTGTAAATCTGATATTTTTTAAAGAAAGAAATAAATGTTTATGTTTAAGCCCATGAAACACCCTTATCTAGTTAATGCATTTACAGTCATAGTGGCTCTGCTAGACCTTGTTTTTTTCTTAGAAGGCACGATCTCCAGTACCTGCTCAGAGAGTGTCTTGTGTTTACTGGTTTCAGGGTTCCTCCTTCAGACGCTCTGGACCATAGGTGCCAGAAGATTGTAAAAGGTACGTGTGTGGGGGTGGGCTGAAGATCAGAGGGGTACTTGTTATGGTATAAAGGGCACTTTTTCCCAGATCAGTTTTTGATATACAGAAATTGTGCAATCAGATAAAGCAAGTAAATACATTACATTTATCTACTCTCTAACTCTCTCTCTCTAGATCCAGTATGTGTGTGTATATATATGGCACCTATCAAAAAGAGTAGGGGAATTTCCCCGGTGTCCTGGCCAAATTTCCCTCATTCAGTAAAAATACCACCAACAGCTTAATCTGGTTCAAGGTCAGTTGGCATTCATCTGTATCCCCCTCCCCCGGGTCGTGCCTGAAAATAGGCAGGATTTGTCTAGTGCACTTACCCGGTCAACAAAAGCTAAATAAATAAATAAATATACAGCACATATATATATAGATATATACACACACACACACACACACACATACATACACACTGAGGTATATCCTGACCATACGTAGAATGGGGCAGGCGGCAGTTGAGAATGAATCTCTTGGTCTGTGTTCCTGTCCTCTCCTGTGCCATAACATGGCTGTACCGCCACAAAATAAAACAAAATTATACTTCTGGTGATGGCTCTGTTAGGTAAAGACATGTGGTATGCAGCTCCATCGAGCAACCTACTAAAAACATCGTTTTTTCCACAAAAGCACTTGGCTATAACTTCAAAAAACAAACGAAAGAAAATTTGGGATCCTTTCTTACTGCTATTGTGATTCTGCTATGAGAAAGTTATTAAACAAATGGCTACAGAAATGAGAACGCCAATTATCTCAGGGTGGCAAAAAAATCCATGTAACACAACATTTCCTACAAGAAGTTCACCAAAGGAGAAGTGACTTCACCCCAATAGTTAATAGACTTATCTCAGCAGGGATCAAATTTTGCATGGCTTATCCGGCAAAACTATCCATCATTAAAGACAGTAAATCTTATGCCTTTGAAACGCCAGACCAAGCCCACCCCCAGCTTTCTGTGATGTTCCCTGATCGGTTTAAAAGAGGCTGAGATCCTGAATATAACCTTCAATGAGGGTAAATTCAGTTAATGGTAAAGGTTCGTATGTGGTCATTTTGCTGACTGTGATCTTCTGATGCATGAACATAGCCTTCCTTCTCACCCATACTTGTGTGCATATTTCAACCATGAGTTGGGTCTTGGACAAAAAAAGGGGGGGGGGCTGTTTCAGTATAGAAACTTTCAGCTTTATTTAGATTAGAGTTGTTTATACTTATTGCTGTTCTGTTAATAGGTTTCTTTAGCATAATATCACTCAGGGGAGTTTCTAGAAGCAGACTCGGGATAAATCATTCCAAGATATTTGAAACTTTGCTTTATAGAGCTTGGGGGAATACTATGTGGTTAAGCATTAGTATTACATTTCAACATACCTTGGCAGTAGTATTTTTTTTTTTTTTTAAACTTGCTATTAGAGTAGATCCTTGTTAACTTGCAAAGGTAAATGTTCCCTTTAATTTCAACTGATCACACCACAAGTGGAAATGACGTACCTACCGTAATACTGATCTTTCTGTGTATCTTCACCATTCATCACCTTTGGGTTACCGGGCGGAGGTTAAGACCCGAGAGCCTTTTTTTTTTTTTTTTTTTTGGATGGGCGGGTTAAGCACCATCAGCACCGCCTCGAGGCTGACACCGCCAGTGGCGCTCATGGTTGGCTGTTAGGTGCTGTCAACCCCGCCTCCCACCAGTTCTGAGTCGCTGTAGAGGTTAGAAGAGGGTTGAGGGTGGGACAAGGAAGTCCAAGGGACAGACAAAGGAAAAGATATAAAACTAAAAGGAGAAATAAATGACTGAGAGGACAGAAGAAGTTCAAAGACTAAGGGGGATTGGGTAGGGGCCCCAATCTCTGGAAGTAGAAAGGATGAGGGAGTGAGGAAAAGGTTTTTAGAGGTAAGGAAATATTTAAGGGGGGGGAGACAGGAGAAACATACCCTGCACCCTTGACTTTCGAAAAAAAAACAATTGTATATTATTCATTGTATATTATAAGGAAGAGGGATGTGGGGAGTGGTGCAATGCACTGGCTGTGGGGGAGCAATTTTCCAGGAAACATTCTGGAACCTGCGTTGCTGCCCTATTTGCAGGCATCTGTCAGCTCTGAGGGAGGAGGTTGCCCACCTCCAGGCTGAACTGGCAAGGACTAAAGAGGACTCCCCCACCCAAAGAGCACCAGTTCCACAACCACTGCCTCAGAGGTTGCCATGTGTGAAGAGCAGATGGACCACAGTAGGTTCTGGGAGGGTGAGGTGGTGGAACAGAGGCGAGCCCCTAGCTGAATCCTCTACACAAATCATATGTCGGTCTCGGCAAATCAAGGTTCTCTATGATGACACCCTCATTGGAGACCAAGAAGAATGCTGGGGACATCCACAAGGGAGACCCACAAAAAGAGTGGCAAGGGACAACACAAGGGAAAGAAACAGCTTCTGATAGGGGACTCAACTGTTAGGGGTGTAGACCTGGGGAAGGGAGAGAAGAGGGAAGTAAGGTGCCTGCCTGGTGCCATGGCTTTGAGGGACAGGAAGTGAATCCTCAGGATTGCAGAAGCAGCATCACAGGAGAGGAAACTAGATATCATTGTCCACCTCGGGACAAATGACCTAGCTAGGCATGAGATCAGTGCAGTGCAGGATGAATTTGTGGAGTTGGGGAGGGGCCTCAGACAGGTAGCAGCACGGTAACCTTCTCAGAGGTGCTGCCAGTCTATGGCAGGGGTGAGACTAGGGTACTGCACACCATGCGGTTTAATGAATGGTTGCAAAACTGGTGCAGAGCACAGGGCTTTGGCTTCATTGGGGACTGGGGGTCCACCTGGAGAGATGAAGGTCTATACTAGCATGATGGTCTGCATCTGTCCAGGAAGGGAACCACGCTCCTAGGTGACAGGTTTAAAGGCTTCCTTGGCAAGCTTTTAAACTAGCCAAGGGGGGAGGTGCTGATAGGAAACAGGAAAGTTCAAGCCTCCCCCCGCAAAGCATGGCAGGTAGTAGGGTAAACACTGAGGTACAGAGCTTGACAGAGGGCAGGACGGGGTAAATGGAAAAATGGACAAGGGCAATAAGAGCAGGGATGGGGTAAAAAAGGATAAAGCCAACATTAAATGGAGGGCAATGAGTACCAATGCCCGTAGTCTAGGAAACAAGCTTCCAGAGCTAGTAGCTCTGATGGAAGTGGAACACTTGGATATTGTGGCAGTCACAGAAACATGGTACACGGAGAACCATGACTGGGATGTCAACATACCAGGGTACACAATCTACAGAAGGGACAGGGAGGGTAAAAGAGGAGGTGGAGTAGCTCTCTACATAAGGGAAGGGATCAAAGTAACAGAACTAAAAAGTAAAGGGGGAGGACAAGAGGAAGTCTGGGTCACATTGGAGACAGGGAATGGCATCACAATCCGCACAGGGGTTGTATACAGACCCCCGTCTCAAGGGGAGGAAATGGACAAGAAAATGATAGCGGGCATTCTCAAAATGGCTGGGGACCTGAATATGCCAGATGTTAACTGGGCAACATGGACAGCAGCCACATCCAAGAGCAGGGTCATTCTCGATGCCCTACAGGGAGCATGCCTTAGACAGCTAGTGGTGGAACCCACTCGGGAGGGAGCAATATTAGACCTGGTACTCTCAAATGGAGAGAGGATCACAAATTTAGAAGTCAGTAGACACCTGGGAACAAGCGACCACTGCACAGTGTGCTTCACAATAAACACAAACCATGGAGACAAGCCATACAAATACGAGGATACTGGACTTTAGAAGGGCTGATTTTGGCAAAATGGGTGAATACCTGAGGAATGCATTAGCAAATGGCCAGAAAGGAGGGTGGAAGAACAATGGAGAAAAATCAAAACTGCCATCATGGAGGCAACAAGCCTTTTGTGTGAAACAAATAAAGAAACAAAGCGGAATAAAAAACACTATGGCTCTCAAAAGAAGTGTCAGGAAAGTTATGGAGAAAAAGGCTGCATTCAAAAAGTATAAGGAATCACAGACGGAACACTGACAGGGAACTGTATCACTTAAAGCAGAAAGAAGTGGGAAGGCAGTCAGAAAAAAAGGCCCAAACCAAGGAAAGGATAGCCAACTCAGTTAAGAAGGGGATAAAACCTTTATAGGTACATTAGGGAACATAGAAAGGTTAAGGGAGGGATAGGGAAGATTAATAAAGGGGAGGGAGGTGGGCAGAGGGAGACAGTGAAAAGGCAGAGATAATGAATGAATACTTTGCTCAGTAGTCACAAAAGAAGAAGAGGAGGAGTTACCTAAACCAAACAGTAGAAGCACTCTAGATAGTGGGGTTGATACCAGTCCATTTAAAGAAGAAAGAGTACTGAAAGAACTTCTAAACTCAAGGTGGACAAAGCAATGGGGCCTGACGGGATTCACCCTAGAATCCTAAAAGAGCTAAGGGAGGACCTAGTGACACCACTAACCACACTTTTAACAAATCATGGGAAGAAGGGGTGGCACTCAGGACTGAAGGAGGCAGGTGTAATCCCTTCACAAAAGTGGGAGCAAGGCAGAAGCAGGAAACTACAGACCTGTTAGTTTGACCTCAGTGGTGGGGAAAGGATGGAATCACTTGAAAGAAAGAATTGTTGAGTACCTAGAGGCCAGCAGGGCACTGGACCCAAAGCAGCATGGATTCACAGCAGGAAGGTCATGTCAAACAAATCTAATCGATTTCTTTGACTGGGTGACCAAAGTAATAGACCAGGGAGGGCTGTGGATATCGCCTACCTAGACTTTGAGCAAGGCATTTGACACAGTCTCGCACAAAAGATTAATAATAGTTAGCCAGCCTGGGAGGGGTCCCAGGGTGGTAGTCTGGTAGAAAACTGGCTGCACAACAGAAACAGAAGGTAATAGTGAATGGAACACATTCTGAAGAAAGGGGGTCAACAGTGGAGTACCCCAGGGCTCAAAGTACTAGGTCCAGTCCTCTTTAACGCCTTTATAGGTGACATTGCAGAGGGTCTGGAAGGAAAGGTATGCCTCTTGGCGGATGACACAAAGATCTGTAAACAGAGTTGATACACAAGGGGGGTAGAAAGGATGAGAAGGACTTGGCAAGGTTGGAGGAATGGTCAGACATATGGCAACTTAGATTCAATGCAAAGAAGTGCAAAGTAATGCACCTGGGAAATAAAAATCCAGGAGAAGAGTACACACATAGGGAGGTACTAACAACAACAATAATGGAAAGGGATCTGGGTGTGTATCAGATGACCTAAAGGTAGGTATGCAATGAGAAGTCAGTAGGGAAAGCCAGGATACAGGGATGCATATGGAGGGGCATCACAAGCAGAAAAGGGAAGTGGTTATCCCTCTATACAGACAGTTGGTGAGACCCCATCTGAGTACTGCGTGCAGTTTTGGAGACCTCATCTACGCAGGGACATAGACAGGATGGAAGCAGTCTAGAGGAGGGCAACTAAAATGGTGCAGGGTCTACATCAGAAACCATATGAAGAGAGACTGAGAGAGCTTAATATGTATACCCTTGATGAAAGGAGGGACGGGGGGACATGATAGAAACTTTTAAGTACCTCAAGGGAATCAACAAAGTCCAAGAGGGTAGCATCTATCAGAAAAAGAGATGTGTAAGGACAAGGGGGCACAATTTAAAGTTAGAGGGGGGACGGCTCAGGGGTAATGTGAGGAAATTCTTTTTCACGGAGAGAGTGGTGGACACATGGAACTGCCTTCCTGGAGAGGTTGTGGGGTCTAAAACAGTGGAGGAATTCAAACATGCATAGGACAGACATAAGGCAATTATAGTGGGGGGTTGCAGGAAATAAGCTGTTGGCTAACTAGAATCTGCAGCTTATCCAGTAGGTAGGGAAATGGGCAGAATGGGTGGGCCAAGTGGTCCTTATCTGCCGTCAAAGTCTATGTTTCTATGTTGACTAGTCTCCAGTTTATATAGGAACTGCAAAGGAGTAGCCAAGAGGCTAACTGCCAGAACTGCAGGCACAGAACTGCTGGCACAACTCCTAAAAGCAGAATTGGCTATTCTGGATGAAAGACAGGAAAAAGCAGGGATATCTCCTCCCCTCAAAGGAGATTTTGGTGCAAGAAACCTAGTTTCTTAAATTAATTGAGGTTACATCCACAGGACAAGGAAATCAAAGGAAATCAAGGATTGAAGGGGAGAAGGAAAGAAAAGGGGGCAACTGCCAACCCCCACCCCACAGGGGTGGAGCTGAAGCACTGAGGGAGGAGTGCCCCCACTGCTGACCACTCCACCCTTAAGGAAAAACTATACCCCTCTGTGCCCCAGTTTACCCGCTCCTGACTCACAGAAAGGAGGGGGGTAAGAGAGGGGACACAGGAAGGAAGGGGGACCCAGAGACTGAGGCCCCAGGGGGATGGAGGGTGGGATTGTGATGAATGGTGAAGATACACAGAAAGATCAGAATTACGGTAGGTACGTAATTTCCATATCTTATCTGTGTCAATCTCCACCATTCATCACCTTGGTGAGTGCGAGCCCCCGAAGGGGTTTCAAACCCCAAGGGACTGAGTCCCTTAGCTCCTCAGTGGGTGACACACTAAGAGGGAGAACCTTCAGGGCCTGGAGAGGCCCGGGAGGGTGAGGGATGAGACGGGACCCTCGAGGGGAAGAAGTTGCCTCGACAAACACTGCCTCACTCTACGGGAGAAGAAATAGGTTCTCTGGTGGGCGGAGTTAATCACCCTACACCGGGCCAACGATGACAACTGGGAAAGACGCAGCCATGCTGTCCGCCTAGTGCAGATCGCTGTCCCTATGACCCTGGTAGCTACCTCATTGGCATCATATGATGTCCTTGCTTGGTGCATTGCTAGCTCCAGGCCATGTACAGAGAGTGCAATGACTTGTCTGGTTTGCTCCGTGTCAGTCATGGAGGCTAGGAGCTGACCCAGCCTGGACCACAAGAACCTGTCATAGGTTGCATAGTGGGCCTGATGTGATGCAATAGAGAGCAGTAACCATGCTGAGTAGAAGATCCTCCTCCCCCAGAAGTCAAAATCTGAAGAATCTTGATCTGGGGGCCAGTCATGGTGCAGGGCACAAAGCCCATCAGGAGTGTCCAGTTGCGTCAATCCTGACTGAGGATGAGACATGGAACCTGGAGACTTTGGGGGGGGTGCACAATACCGCTGGCAGAGATCCCTAGGGGCAGAAACATCGGAAAAGGGTCTCTGCCAGGAACGCAATGATGCCTCCCGAAAGGGAGCAGGCCAGGGAGGTACCACATGGGTGACCTTACTGAAATCACCTAGAAAGGCGTGCACCGAGTGCTCTGGATTGTGTAGAGTGGGAGGGGTAATGTTGTGCAGGTCCTCTAACATCCTCACGAGGAATCGCTGATACTCAGCGAGATCAGCAGCTGGAGAGATATGGACAGACGGATCCTCTCCCCCAGAAGAGGGGGATGAAGAGTCAGAGGACCTCAAAGGTTCAGAAGCTGTCTGCTCAGGGGGAGACTGAAAAACCTGTCTGTTCATTGCTTTAATGTAAGAGAGAAACTGAGCAGCCAGAGCTCTGAACTGCTCCCAGGAGAGAGGCCCAATAGGACCACGAATACCTGGGAGCGCAGGAGAAGGTGGCAGAGGAATAGAGGTAGAACCGACAATGGGAATTGCTTGACCTCTGCCTGGGCTAGGGAGCACACCGGGAGCCCTAGGGAAAGAAGGTGCTTCGGAAGACTGCACAGCCAACAGCTGAACAACAGAATTGGTACTCTTTAGGCTTCGCCCTGAAGAGTCCCCCCTGTGAGGTGACCGGGGCCGTGTAGATCCAGAAGGACAGTCCCCTAAAAGAACGGGGCCCTCTCAAGGAAACGGAGGGGGAAGAGCGGAGATCCGCACTACGGCTTCTCCCAGAGCACAGGTGGGTTCCAGAAAAAAAGCCGTCGCACAGACTCCATGCCCCTCAACCCCTCAGAATCCGACTGCGCCCTCCTCCTCGAGAGAGCCAGCCTAGGCAACTGACATCCCTGGTCGGCCCCCGAAAGGGCTATCCAAGGAGCAGCACTCTCCCCTCCCGTAGGTGCTCTGATCGGCCCCAAAGTCATGCGATCCAGGTACACCACAGGAGGAGGTACCACCGCTGAGAGGTCAGAGAACCCTCAGAGGCCAGGCTGCAGGGCAATGGTGGCCTACACCACTGCCTGCTGGTCAGAACCCATGACCCTGGCCCCGGAAGTCACTGTCCGCTCCTCAGAGGGGGGCTGACCCCGGTCTGTCGAGGACACTACTAGGGACTCCATGCTCGCAGCCAACTCCAGGGAGTCAGACTGCCCGTCTGACTCAGAGTCTGACTCCTCCTCCGAAGAGGTGGAGATTGAAGTCCTGTGCCAAACAATGCGCAGATGCCCGCTGCCATCCCTAGTGAACAGGGCACTGGGACCGGAGACTGCACCAGAGTCGACACCAGTGCCCCCCTCAGCACCGCGAATAGTGCCAGAAGAGGACATGGCCCCAACAAGGGTGGCAGCCTCGGAGATGGAGCCTGTCACAGCACCATCCCTACCCACAGTACCGTAAGCGGCACCGAGATCAGGAACGGCACCACTGATGGCTCCGACAGCGCTGTCGGTGGCGAGGCCGAGATCCCAATGGCACCGACCCGCCCCACGGTGCCGCGAAAGCAGTCGCCGAGAACAGAGACTTTACGCATTCCCCGACAGCGCTTGTGCCATGAACGCACCAAGGTCCGAAACCCCTACTGTGCCGTGTCCATGTTCGGAGCTGTGAAAGTCTCCAGAACTGAACACAGTGCCGTGCTCAACCCCGGCGCTGCGAACGTCGCTGGGGCGAGAAACAGATAGGGATGACACCATAGAGCATCCCACGGCATCGACAGCCCATTAGCGCCGTGAACTGCACCAAAAGCAGCAACTGCACCGAGTGATGAACCGGCGCCATCAGGGCCCACGGCGCAGTGAACGGCGCCAAGTCCCAACACGGCACTGACAGACGGCATTGATGATGGCACCGACCCAGGCTGTAGGTGCGACACTGGGAAGCTCACTTGCAGTGGCAATTGCGCACGTAACGCCCCGCCTGTCCTCGGGACAGACCGGGCCTCCTGCAACGCGGGAGGGGCCTCTTCCACGGCTAGGCTAGAAGAGGCAGAGGCCCCCTCCTCCTCAGTCCAGTATAGAACTGGGAGGGGACCCAGAGGAAGGGCCGAGAGAATGCGGCTTGGCCCGATGAGTGCGCGCCCGATCCCTGAAAGTCGGCGGAGCTTGCCCAGCTTTCCACGCACGTTACTCAATGATCTGGCGGTCCATGGAGAAACAAGCGTCGCATGAACCCATGTTGTGAAGAGGGCCAAGACACACGAGGCAATGGTCGTGCTGCTCGGTGACGGAGTACTTACGACCGCATAGGCACCATAGAAAGGAAGATTTCTTGCCCTCCGACCGAGACATGAGTCGACCTATGGGAAAAAGAAATGGAAATTACGTACCTACCGTAATTCTTGATCTTCTTGGACGAAGTCACCGCCACTCATTCAAACTAATGGGATCTATGCCGGAGGCACTAGGACCCAGCAGGAGGAAACTTTTGCAGGATGGTCGCCCAGAGATGGGAAGCTAAGAGCGGCAATCATGAGCCCTGCTCGTGCGGCAATGACTATCTCGGCATCAACCCTCCAACAACCTCAGTACCTTGTTTTCCAAGGAGATGCAGCGTAACTAACCTAGAAGGATAGCCTAACAAAAAACGAACATAAGATAGTCCAGAGGACCCGTATAAGAAGGGTCAAGATGAAAAAAGTACAGTTACGTAAGAACTTACCGTAACAGTAGATCTTTGAGAAAGGCTCTTGCAGTAGGTAATTACAGATAGGACTGATGCCGGCCGGCGGCAGGACCCCACGGAAAAAATTCTAGCTAGCAGTCTCTGGCGAGGGACCGCCCCCACGTCAGGTGACTGGCATCATGCGACATCGGTATAAAGGGGCGGTCTCAGACGCCCGCCTTCCAGTTCTTTCCCGCCACAGGCCCGGAAGGCCCGGACGAGAGAGAAGTAGATGTTTCCATTCCTGGAAATAGAGCTGAAAAAGCCTAGGGGGATGGAGGGCGGGAAGGTATTACCTACTGCAAGAGCCTCTCTCGAAGATCTACTGTTACGGTAAGTTCTTACGTAACTGTACTACCTTACTTCGAGAGGGCTCTTGCAGTAGGTAATTACATATAGGACTGAATCCCAAGCAGTCTGGAACAAATAAAAAGCACCGGGAGGAGAAAACTACTCCTGAAAGTAGCATTAGCTTTGCAGGCCTCAAGACAGGAGGCCTTGCAAAACAGCTAGCCCGAAGCCTGCTCTACGGCGAGAGGCAATGTCCAAACTGTAGTGTTTACTAAAGGTATGGATGGAAGTCCAGGTGTCGGCAGCACATATGTCTGCCACAGACACATTCTTGAAATAAGCTGCAGAGGCTGCTCCTCCTTGTGTGGAGTGACCTCTGACCTGACCCGGGAGGGTCTTGTTGTACTTGTCATAACAGAAAGTGATGCAATGAGCTAACCATTTCGAAAGGCATTGCTTGGAAACAGCATTGCCTTCCCTTTTGTAAGCAAAGGAGATGAACAACTGGCCAGTCTTTCTGAGATCCTTCGTCCTGTCGGTGTAGTATCTCAGAATCCAGTGAACATCCATGGTATGGAGTAAATATTCTCTTTGGTTGGAGTACTGCGTGAAAAAGGCAGGTAACTCTATAGACTGATTTAAGGTAGACTCTGCTACCACTTTAGGTAGAAACTTAGGGTTTGTGCGAAGAGCCACTCGTTCTTTGTGGAAAATCAGGTATGGGATTTTACACATAAGGGCCTGGAGCTCGGAAATTCTTCGAGCGGAAGTAATGGCCACAAAGAAGAGCGTCTTCCAAGAAAGAAACTTCAGATCTGCGGTGGTTGCAGGTTCGAAGGGAGGAAGGGTAAGTTTCTCAAGAACAAAGTTCAAGTCCCAAGGTGGAGCAGGAGTCTGTAAGGAGGGCCTCAGATGAAGGACCCTTCTAAGAAAGGTCTTAGAGACCTCTAATTGGGCAAATGCTTTATCTGCGAAAGAAACATGGTATGCTGAAACAGTGGCCATGTGCACTGTCAAGAAGGAATGACTGAGACCCAGGTCAAAGAGGTGATGTAAATATTCCAGCAGAGCGGCCACTGAACAGGAGAAAGCTCCACGTTCCTAGAGATGGCCCAAATAGAGAATCTCTTCCATTTTGATGGCATAAGTGGACCTAGTGGAGGGTTTCCTAGCCTCCACCAGAATCTCCGCCACCTTTGGAGAGACACCAAAGCGGGATAGAGCTAGGTCTGCAGAAGCCATGCATGAAGTTGTAGGGACTTGAGTCCCGGATGGACCAGAGTCCCCTGATCCTGGGTCAGCAAACCTCAAGATAAAGGAAGAGGAAGAGGAGGAACCTCTGAGTACTGTTGTAGAACAGAGAACCAGATTTGCCTGGGCAAGAAAGGAGCAATCAGAATCATTCTCGCTCCTTCTGTTGATAGTTTCTGCAACACACGAGGGACCAGAGGGATTGGGGGAAAGCATAGACGAATCTGCCCTTCCAGCTTAGAGACAGAGCATCACTCCAGAAAGCGTCTCGCTCTGGAATGAGCGAGCAAAAGTTGGGAAGTTTTGCGATTTGGGAAGAGGCGAACAGGTCTATCTGTGGAGTCCCCCAAAGGTGGAAGATGTGATTTAGCACCTTTTGGTCCAACTCCCACTCGTGTGGCAGGGCAGAGGAGCGACTTCAGCTTGTCTGCCAGAGTATTGTCGACTTCTGGAACATGAATCGCTGTGAGATGAAGGTAGTGTGGAGTTGCCCAGTCCCAAACCCTCATTGCTTCCCTGCATAGAGGGTAGGATCGAGTCCCTCCCTGCTTGTTGATGTACCACACCACGCACATGTTGTCCATCTGGACGGCTAGGTGACCAGGAAGAATGTATTGGTGAAGGGCTTGGAGAGCATACAATACTGCTCAAAGCTCGAGCACATTGATGTGGAGAGCTAGTTCCAATCTGGACCAAGATCCCTGGTTTGGTGAGGACCCAGATGGGCTCCCAACCTTCACTGATGCGCCTGTGGTCAGAGTCTGGAAGGGGGGAGGATGACAGAAGGGGACCCCCCCGAAACAGGTTCTCTTGAACCATCCACCATTGAAAGTCTCTTGCCATCGGTGAGGAGATCAGAACTAGATGATCTAGGTCGTCTACAAGTTGATCCCACTGGGAGCGAAGAGTCCACTGAGAGATCCTCATATGGAGCCGAGCGCGGGGAACTGTCGGGAAGGTGGCCGCCATGAGCCACAAGAGATGGAGAACCGACCTCGCTGGAACCTTCCTACGTTCTGATAGCAGGGAAATCTGTGACTGAAGAGAGGCTGCCCTGTCCGGAGGCAGGAAGGCCTTGCTCACTGTCATATCGAGGATAGCCCTGATAAACTGTAGTCTCTGGGAGGGATCCAGATGAGGCTTGGAATGGTTGATGGTAATACCCAGGCAAGTGAAAACCTGCTGGGTGAGGGAGAGAAAATGCAGGAGCTCCTCCCTGGACGAGGCCGCCAGGAGCCAGTCGTCCAGGTAAGGAAACACCTGAACTCCCATCTGACGCAGGTGGGCTGCACCATGGCCAGGCATTTGCTAAAAACTCGGGGTGCCGAGGAAAGACCAAACGGGAGTGCCCGGAACTGGTAATGGTCCCCCTGGAAAGCAAACCGAAGGTATCTGCGATGAGAGGGACGAATGGGGATGTGCAGATATGCATCCTGCATATCCAGCTCACAAAGACATTGACCCGGCCGAAGGAGGGGCAGAAGGGTCTGTAGGGAGAGCATTCCAAGTAAAGGTTCAAAGAACTGAGATCGAGAATGGGTCTGAGATCTCCCGTCTTCTTTGGAACCAGGAAGAAATGAGAATAGTAACCCGTCCCTTGAAGATGAGGAGGGAGGGTTCTATGGCCTGCTTCGCGAGGAGGGCAGAGATTTCTTCCCAGACCAAAGGAAGGTGGTCCCTTGCATAGGACGACTTCAGAGGGAGGTGGCGGGGTGGTTTCTGTAGAAACTCTATAGAGTGCCCTTCCGCTATAATCTGAAGCACCCATGAATCCATTGTTATCCTCTCCCAACCCGGAAGGTGGAGGAAGAACCGCCTTCCTACTGGTTCCTCCGGTGTGTCCGGAGGCAGTGGGAGAGGGGAGGAGTCAGGTGGTGTGGGGCAGCGCCGCACCTGGGGCAGACGCTGCTTTTTTGGGCGGAGGGGCCTGGCAGCTGCGGGGGCCCGACGTTTAGTGGCCCGCCTTCCTTGGGGTTTCACTTGTGGCCGACTACATCTGCGAAAAGGACGGCGCTGTGGGGGATGGGGACGGTACATGGAATCCACGGATTTCAGAGCCATCTCCTTCTCCTGCAAGTCGGTGATGATGTCCTTGACATCACCGCCGAATAGCACCGAACCCCTGAAAGGTGCTTCCTGGATCGCTGACTGCACCTCCGGGACCAAACTTGACACGCGGAGCCAGGCATGACACTGAAGACTTACGGCGAAAGCGGAGCTCCACCCGGCAGTGTTCACTGCAGTGTATGTCGTCTGCAGAATGTGATGACTGGCCGAACGAGCAGAACGGACTAAGTCAGCTAACTCCTGCTTGACTTGAGAGTCAGGTAAGGAGTCAATCTTAGATTCCGCCTGGGTAAGGATGGCCTTCTGGTAATCCCCCACATGAGCAACGTAATTCAGGGTCCGAATTCCCAGTGTGGAAGAGGCGTATATTTTTCTTCCATACTGGTCCAGGAGGCGAGATTCCTTATCCGGAGGAGACGAGCTTAGCTGTTTGGGATGCGCTGACCGGCCGTGAGCGTCACTAATCATGACCGAATCTGCATGAGGATGAGAGTCCAAAAAATCTACGCCCTCGGGAGCCTGGTATACCCCGTTAGACTTCCTAGGAAGCGGGGCTAAAGCCGACGGTTGTTTCCAAATAGTGGAAACAAGGTGGGCGTGAGGCTCGATCCATGGTGGCACTAAAGTAGGAGCTGTCTGGGGCAGGTCCAGATGTTCAGAGAATTTGACCCGCTGAGGGTCTGGTTCCAATGAGCATTACTGATGTACTTCTTGGATTTTTCTGAGCAACTCCGTGAAGGAAGGGTCCTCCGGAGAAGACTTCGGAGGAGTCCTCGGCCGGGGCTTGGACGGAGAGCGAGGCTCGTCATCTCTCTCGGAGCATCCATCGGAGGAATCCAAGAGGGAAGAAGAAGAATCAGAAGCAGAATAAGACTCCCTAACATGGCTAGGGGGAGGAACGGATTCCTTGGAGGGATCCCTGGATGTGTGTCCTGCCCCTCTCGGGATCCAGATGGAAGGGCTCTGGAGTCCAGAGATGGTGAGGGAGTGTGCCGTCTCGGGCGTACGGGGGCGGCACCGTCGCCGTGAGGTGGCTCTCCACTTCCTTGGTGAGCTGAGCCTTGGCCTCAGCCCACCAGGAAGCCAGAGTCTCCTGCAGATCCACCGGTGGCCGGGGGAGCGGTGGAGGTGGAGGAGGGGGAAAAGAATACGGGTTGTATCCATAAGGCGAGTATCCGAAACCCAGCTGTGGGAAAACCAGTGCCGGGTATTGAGGCGTTGGGTACAGAGGTCGTCAGAGGGACCGGCGTCGGGTACTGCGGCGCTGGATACTGCAGTCCTGGGTACGATGGCGTCAGATAAGACGGTGGGTACCCGGGCGCCGCAGGAGCTGCTGGAGCAGATGGCCTGGAAGGTGACCCCACGGGCAGGCCAACAATGAAAGGCCTTGGGGGAGCAGGGCCCGGCGGAAGGGGAATGTCCTCGCCTGCCAGTGGGGCCGGGCCGAACCGCGGCCGCGGGACCGGTGTCAGGACCGGGCGTCCAGGAGGCCGGCCAGATCCGGTTCCCTAGGAGGAGGGTCTGATGGAGGTGGAATATCCCTCGATAGCCCGGGATGGGGAGTCCACGGGTCAGGTTGGGGTGCCTCGGCCCCCGAACGGCAGTGAAGGCTGCGTGGAACCGGGTACGGGGCAGGGGCTGGGAGGGTCTGTCGCAGGTTCAGCTCACCCGCGCACGCCGGGGAGCCAACGCCGCGACTTAGGGGCTAGATCCCGGCGGGCACCGGAGGAGCCAGGCGTCTGCCTTACGGGGTCCCTTGTCGGAGGTGGACCGAGGAGGGGAGGCTCCGATCCGAGGGGATGAGCTTCGCGCTACCGAAGAGTCGGGTGTCTATTGACCTTCTTCCCGCGGACGCCGGAGGAGCCGACTTTATGGGAGTCGCCGCACCAGTAGGGGCCGCGGCCTGCGGCTGAACTGGGGGCGAGGCTTCGCCCGAAGCGCCGCAAGGCCCGAGCGCGAGCCCGGACGGGCAGGTCGACGCCTCCAAAGCCTTGAGGCTGCCATCGGACGGTCCCACAGAGGGATAGCACTGGGCCGCGACCTGCCGCAGTCGCTGGGCGAGGGAGGCCTTTCTTCCGTGACTCTCTTGTCCCGCTTTTACGATGCCCTTCTGGAGAAGTTGACACCTGCCTAAGCTTCCTCAATTCTTTTTCCATCGAAGACATCTTTTTCTTTACAAGATGGGTTTCCAGGGACTGTTGGCGTCGTATGCGGGTAGCCGCGTTGAAGTGAAGGCAATGCGGGTACTTGTCGACCGGGTGGTCGGGGCTTAGGCAGAAGAGGCAGAGGGAATGCCCGTCCTTGTGTGGCAGTTGGGCGCCGCACGAGTAGCACTTGTTTTTGTGCTCGGAAGGTGTAGGGGACGACATACACCGACGATGACCTGACGATAGGAAGAAAAAATACTGAAAATTCTCTGTAAAACCGACGAAAGAGCAGGGCTGACTAAGCACGAACTTTACCGCTAGGCGCTACACGAGCTAATGGCGGGAAAGAACTGGAAGGCAGGCGTCTGGGACCGCCTTTATACCGGCGTCATGGCGCGGTGCGTCACTTGACGGGGGCGGTCCTCGCCAGGACAACTAGCTAGAAATTTTTCCAGGTCCTGCCGCCGTCAAGGCCAATCCCATATGTAATTACCTATATGTAATTACCTACTGCAAGAGCCCTCTCGAAGTAAGATATTACTCACCTTAGTAATGTTGTTTCTTCTAATGGAGTCTTGCTGTATTCTAACTACTGCAGTTAGGCCCTGCCTTTGAACTGCCCCAGAGAACAAAGAGTTAAACTTTCCATGGCCAGCATGGAATGTTCACCGCGAGCTCCATTGAAGCCTATGTCTGCTGTTGTTTAAACTCCAACCATAAGATCTTTACGAGCAATACTCACTAGAAGTTCTGTGTGGAAACTGTAAAACTCAAACTAGCCAACTGGAAAATAAATTTACTAAAAAAGGGTTTTTTGGTTTCAAAGCAAAGACTCAAGTCAGGAAACCCAAAAAACAAAACACAACACACACCCAAAATAAAGGAGGGTGAAAAGGAGGCACCTCTAGGGTGCCAACACTGCTCCTGCCCACCCACATCCCAAAAACCAGGTTCTGAGAGGGGAGGTGGGGGAGAGGTCAGAATACAGCAAGACACCATTAGAAGAAACAACATTACAAAGGTGAGTATTTTTTTCTTCAAACAACATGACGTCTTGCTGTATTCTGACTATTGCAGACTACCAAGCAGTACCTCCATGGAGGAGGGACAGAACCTACTTTGGGAACAAGCTCTGAAGTACTGCTATGCCAAACCAAGCATCACTCCTAGCCTGGATATCCAGAAAGTAATGCTTGGTGAATGTATGGCCTGTTTTCCAGGTGGCTGCTTGACAAATTTCTAAGATAGGAATATCCCTGCAGCTGCCAGGGAAGCAGCTGTACCTCTAGTAGAGTAAGCCTTCAGGCCTGAGAGTGGGGTTTTACCCAGTTTTTCACAGCAGAATTGTATACAAGAGACAATCCACCTGGCAATAGATCTTTTAGTGGCAGGTTTGCCTTTACCGACCTCTCCATATGTGAGGAACAACTGGAGGGACTCAAACCTGTGACCCTTGGGGCGCTCTATGTAGTAGCTGAGGGCCCTTTCAACATCCAAGCTGTGCAGTCTCCTCTCTCCAGAGGAGGAATGGTCAGTGAAGAAAACAGGGAGAGACATAGCCTGATTACGGTGGAAATCTGAAACCACCTTAGGCAAAAACTTCCTGTTAGTTCTTAGGACCACTTTATCTCTATGGAAAGAGATGACAAGGCTTGCAAATCACTGATATGCCCGGCAGAGGTCATGGCTACCAGAAACACAGTTTTCCAAGTCAAGTACTTAAGCTCTGCAGAGGAAAAGGGCTCAAATGGTGGTTGCATAAGCTGAGCAATGCAAACATTAAGGTCCCAAGCAGGAGCAGGGTCCCTAAAGGGGGGGATTGGAGTGCAGAAATCCCTTGAAGAACTTACAAAACACAGGATTGGCTGACAGAGGAGAGGGCTTGCCTATTGACAAGAAGGCAGAAACAGCTGCCAGATGCACTTTAAGTATAGCTGGCCTAAGTCCCAAGCCATTAAGAAGAACCATATAGTCCAGGACTGCAGGCAACCCAGCAGATCCTGGAGAAATATGCTTATTAAAGCACCAAATTGTGAATCTTTTCCATTTGGAGTTGTAAGTTTTTCTGGTGGAAGGCTTTCGAGAAGCCTTAAGGATATCCAGAACCCCTTCAGAAAGGTGTAGATCAGCAAACTCTAACTCTTCAAGAGCCATGCCTTGAGATTGAGAGATTTGTGGATCGGATACCAAATCCTCCCCTGACAGGATGTCAACAGATTGTAATTCCTGGGCAGAGACAGGGGAAGGTGGACTGTTAGGGACAGGAGCAGTGGGTACCAGGGCTGTCTGGCCCAGTCTGGAGCAATCAGAATCACTTTGCATGGTTGAGACGTGATCTTGACTAACACTTTGAACAGGAGAGGGAAGGGGGAAAAGCATACAGGAACTTCCCTTCCCAATTCAGAATCAGAGCATCCAGGGGGACTGAGCCCAAGACTGGGGGACTGCAACAAAAGAGAGGAAGTTGGTGATTGTCTGGGGCTTCAAAAAGATCTATCTGTGGAGTGCCCCTTCACGAGAAGATCACTTCCAAAACTAGGGGATCTAGGGTCCATTCATGATGGCCCTGGGATGTCCTGCTGAAAGCTTCTCCTCAGACACTGTCCTTCACTGGGAGGTGAACTGCTATTAGAGAGGCTTGCAGGGAATAGGCCAGAGACCACAACTTCATTGCTTCTGTGCACAAGGCTGTAGACCAAGTGCCTCCTTGCTTGTTGATGTACCACATTGTGGTGGTATTGTATGTTCTGATCTGTACCACCTTGTTCTGTACAGATTTGGAAAAGGCTCACAGTGCCAGAAACACTGCTCTGAGTTCCAAGAGATTGATGTGAAGCAGAGATTCTTGAGGTGACCACAGCCCTTGGGTGGTAAGATCCCCCAAGTGGGCTCCCCAGCCCACCAGGGAAGCATCTGTGGTGAGTATCACTGAATGAGACTGAGTGAGAAAAGGAACTCCCTGTCTCAAATTGTCCTGATCCTACCACCATTG
Organism: Neoceratodus forsteri; assembly: GCA_016271365.2. Taxonomy (NCBI): domain Eukaryota; kingdom Metazoa; phylum Chordata; order Ceratodontiformes; family Ceratodontidae; genus Neoceratodus; species Neoceratodus forsteri. Next base: position 55,434,428 of record JADMNL010000026.1, read on the forward strand.
CAAAGCCTGGATCGAGGTTCGAGTCACTGGGACTAGTTAGGTGAGGATCCTTTCTTTGGGACCAGAAGGCTCTTAAGTGGAACTGAATCCCCTCATCTGAATCTTGCCCCCTGGACCACTGCTGTGGAGGCTGCCATGTGGCCCAGGAGCTGCAGGAAATGCCTTGCTAGTCGAGACACCTGAACGGTGAATGAAGAGGCCAGTTCTATAAGGGTCCTTCCTCTGTCCAGGGGAAGGAAGGCTTTTGCCCTTATTGTATCCAGCTCTGCCCCTATAAAGGTGAGGAGCTGTACTGGCTCCAGAACTGACTTTGGAAGGTTGAGGAGGAATCCTAAGGAAGTGAGCACTTGCTGAGTTATTTGCAGATGTGTCGACTTGGTCTGGAGACTGACCCACTATGAGCCAGTCGTCCAAGTATGGAAAGATGGAGAGTCTTTTTTCTCCTTAGAAAGCAACCACTACTGCCAGGCACTTTTGAACACCCTTGGGATTTGATGTTGAGCCAAGGGCATTGCTCTGAGTTGGTAGTGGCCTGAGGGCATCTCAAACCTGAGGTAGCTTTCTGTGGGAGCACCTGATGGGAATGTGAAAATAGGCATCTTTGAGGGTCCAGGGAGGCTAGCCAGTCCCTGGCCTTAGAGAGGCAGAATTATTCCAGAGTCAACATTTTGAATTTTGGTTTTAAAAGGTGCTTGTTCAGATATCTTAGATCCAGGATGGGCCACCATTCTCCTGTTTTTTGGGGGGTTAGGAAGTACCTGAAGTACAATCCTTTTCCCCTGTGTAAGGTAGGAACCCTTTCTATGGCTCTGAGAGCCAGGAGGGAAGAAACCTCTGCCTCTAGGGCAAGGGTCTCTGCTGGATTTGCAGGTGGAAAGGATCTGATTCTCACCTTGGGAAATTTTTGGAAGCTGAGAACCAGTCCCTGGCTTATTACTTCCAGGACCCACTTGTCTGATGTCAAATACTTCCAGTCCTGGACAAAGTAAGCCAGCCTGCCCCCTACAGGTATTGGAGAATCAGCCCGGGCAGACCCATCAGGGTGTCTGCTTGGCAGGGACTTTAGGCTGAAGGGTGGAAGCACACCTGCTCATTCCCCATCTGCCTCTCCCTCTGAAGAACTCCCTCTGAGCATAAGCAGAAGAGGAGGCCTGGGCTTGTTAAAAAGGCCTTTGAAAGGGCCTGCCCCTGTCCCTGGAATGCTGTCCCTGAGGAGTGGCTTGCCTTTCTTTGGCCTGAGCACTCCTGTAGGTGGTCCTGTACTCCTCCATCTTTTTCATGTAGTTCTGTCTGCTCCCCAAACAGAGAATTACCAATGACAGGGAAATTTATGGCCTTAGCCTGGGTATCCTGTGATAGGCTAGTACATCTGAGCCAAGCCATCCTCCGAAGTGCCACAGATGTAGCCATGACTCTAGATGAAACATCATTGGAGTCCACAGCAGCATGAAACTGCACCTTGGATGCCTCAATCCCATCAGCAGCCACCTGCTCCAGCTCCTTGGCAAGCTGGTCAGCGGCCTGTTTAGCCAGAGCCAGCACAGTGTCCCATCTGGACTTCTGGTATCTAGCTGTGTAGGCCATATAGTTAGCCTGCCTGAGTCCCAGAGATGCTGCCATGTACTGTTTCTTTGCCATGGCATCAGTCCTCCTGGAGTCCTAATCTGGGGGGTGTGATGCCAAGGGAATGTTTGCCTTATCACAGGCAGCAGCCTGCACTACCCCAACAAGGCTGCATTGCTCGGAAAGGAACTCCGTGTCCAAGCCTGAAAGGGTATACCTCTTGTCCATTCTTCTGTACACAGGAAGTATGGAATTAGGAGTCTTTAGAATTTTAAACGTCTGTTTCCCAAAAGATTTATGGAGGGGAACAGACAATCTCCTGGACTCTGGGATGTCCATCATCTCAACAAAATCAGGCTCCTCCTGATGCTCTACTGCCTCTATCATTGGAAGCTGGAGGGTTTCAGCCACTTTCTTGTGAAACATAAAGTGGGAAGGGGACTCAGAAAGCCTAGGAAGAGAAACACCTGAAGGTCTGTCTGGGGAGATGTCCGGGTCAATAGGCACATCCAGACTTTCATAATCACCATCATCATCATCATTATCCTCATACTCTCCCTCCTCCTCCTCCGGTTCATAAAATTCTTCTAAAGTATAATCCAGAACCGGGGGAACCGACAAACCAGAGCCTGCAGATGGTGCGGGTTCGGCAAGAATCGAGATTAGCGATTGAACTATCCTTATCGCTTTGGCTATTTCTTCCAGCGGTGGGAGAAGAACTTGTGGATCGAACCAGATGATTTTCTCTTCTTTTCTTTTTGGAACCGACTCCTCAGAATCAGCTCTCCTTTTGTCCAAAGTATCACCCTGGTCGGGGCACTCCTTCTGGTTGGTCGGAACCGAACTGGGCGGCCATCCGGGTCAGCGGACTTCTCGGCCTCCCTTTCCCTCAGTCTACCTAATCCTTCTATCCAGGGTAGCTTTGGGAAAACTTTTACAAGTGGCGAGACTGAATCGAGGTGGTCAAACCCAAACAATAAACACAGGTGGTGTGGGGATCAGCCTTAGCAAGGCTTCCCCACACACACTACAGGTTGAAACCCAGTGGGCAGATTTTTTCTTGGGTTTCTAGACATGGGCAATCCTATCCAACGTACCCTTTTTTCGTCGCAATCTGCCAGGCAAGACACCTATCGGTTCCTGACCGTTACGGGTCTTGGAAATAAATTAAATCCGTTTTTTTAGAACCCGATCTGGACCGGTTACCACACTCTAATAAATTCAAAACTTTTTAAGAATAATCTGATGGTTCAAACCGAACCAATCCAATATTTACAAGTTCCACACACAGAAATTAAATGCCAAAACCTATCTAGTACTCTCGGTACCACAGACAGAGACTTAAACCGACAGGTTCAGTATAAATTTGAGTAGAAACTGAGCAAAAACTACACTTTAACTGACTTTTTGAACTGAACAAGGAGAAATCTCCGGGCGACTGTTCAGTGAGGAGAGTATCTAAGCTGATGTTTAATGAACAGAGCTGAGGTTTCCCTGACCGCGCTGAACGCTTAGCTGGCCATGAAAGTTAACTCATTGTACTTGGGCAGTTGAGGCAGGGACCTTAATCATTGGTCAGAATACAGCAAGATTCATATGTCGTTTGAAGAAAAAAATTACTCACCTTAGTAATGTTATTTCTTCTAATGGAGTCTTGCTGTATTCTGACTATCTGCTGTCTAGGTTCTGCCTTCAACTGCTCCAGAGAACAAGGAGTTAAACTTTCCATGGCCAGCATGGAATGTTCACCGTGAGCTCGGTTGAAGCCGCTGTCTGCTGTTGTTTAAACTCCAAACCGCCAGATTCTCTGACACCACTCACTAGAAGTTCTGTGTGGAAATTGTAAAACTCACACTTGCCAACTGGCAACTAAATTTATATAAAAGGGTTTTTTGGTTTCAAAGCAAAGACTCAAGTCAGGAAACCCAAAAAACAAAACACATCCCAAGACACAACACTCACTCAAAATAAAGGAGGGTGAAAAAAGTGACACCCCTAGGGTACCAACACTGCTCCTGCCCACCACATCCCAAAAGCCAGGTTCTGAGAGGGGAGGCTGGGGAGAGGTCAGAATACAGCAAGACTCCATTAGAAGAAACAACATTACTAAGGTGAGTAATTTTTTCTTCAAACAACATGAAGTCTTGCTGTTTTCTGACTATTGCAGACTACCACGCAGTACCTCCATGTAGGAGGGACAGAACCTACTTTGGAAACAGACTCTGACATACTGCTGTGTTAAACCGAGCATCACTCCTAGCCTGGATATCCAGAGAGTAATGCTTGGTGAATGTATGGACTGTTTTCCAGGTGGCTACTTGACAAATTTCTAAATAGGAATATCCTGGCAGCAGCCGGGAAGCAGCTGTACTTCTAGTAGAGTGAGCCCCAGGCCTGAGGGGTGGAGTTTCACCCAGTTTTTCTATAGCAGAATTGTATAAAAGAAACAATCCACATGGCAACAGATCTCTTAGTGGCAGGTTTGCCCTTACCAACATCTCCATATGTGAGGAACAATTGGAGGACTCAAACCTGTGACCCTTGGTGCACTCTGTGTAGTAGCTGAGGGCCCTTTTAACGTCCAACCTGTGCAGCCTCCTCTCCAGAGGATGATGGTCAGTCAAGAAAACAGGGAGAGACATGAGACTGTTAAGGTGGAAATCTGAAACCACCGTGAGGTAAAACTTCTTGTTAATTCAGAGGACCACTTAATCTCTATGGAAAGAGATGAAATCAGGCTCCACTGACAGGGCTTGTAATTCACTGATATGCTGGCAGAGGTAATGGCTATCAAAACACAGTTTTCAAGTCGTACTTAAGCTCTGCAGAGGACAAGGCTCAAAGGGTGGTTGCACTAGTGAGCAAGTGAAATATTGAGTCCCAAGCAGCAGGGTCCCTAAAGGGTTGATTGTGCAGCAATCCCTTGAAGAACTTACAAAACACAGGATGGGCTGATGAGAGGAGAGGGCTTGCCAAGGACAAGAAGGCAGAAGACAGCTGTCAAATGCACTTTAAGTGTAGTTGGCCTAAGGCCTAGGCCACTGAGATTAACCATATAGTCCAGAACCGTAGGCAACCCAGCAGAGTCTGGAGAAATATTCTTATTAGAACACCAAATAGTGAACCTTTTCCATTTGGAATTGTAAGTCTTTCTAGTGGAAGGCTTTCAAGAAGCCTTAAGAATATCCAGAACCCCTTGAGAAAGATGCAGATCAGCAAACTTAACTCTTCAAGAGCCATGCTTTGAGATTGAGAGACCTGAGGTTCGGGTACCAAATCCTCCACTGAGAGGATGTCAACAGGTTGTAACCTGGAAGAGACAGGGGAAGGTGGACTGCGAAGGACAGCAACAGGGGATACCAGGGCTGTCTGGCCCAGTCTGGAGCAATCAGAATCACTTTGCTCCCCCACGGTCGGCCGGCACCCAGCCAGCCACCGACCGAGACCAGGATGCCCGCCTTCAGCTCCTTGGAAGCTGCCTGCTCTTGAACAGGGCTGCTTCAGCTCCCCCACGGTCGGCCGGCACCCAGCCAGCCACCGACCGAGACCAGGACACCCACCTGCAGCTCCTTGAAGGTACAGATAGCCCAGCTAATTTGGAACTGGTTGCTCTAGCAAACCCGCTCTGATTGACCAGGACTTTTCCCCTGCTTCCAGCCATCTGGCACTTTTACAAATAGATTTTCGATAGAACTAGCACATTTCAACAGTGTAATAGAATTTTCAACTGCTATTAGCTGGATTGTAATTTCTACTAGTATTTTAAGTGCTCCTCTTCTGTCAGTGCTAGTTACCCCTCAATCCTAAGCACTCTTGGCAAGCCAAGAATCTAACTACCTTTTTCTTACTAAACTGTCTCAGATCTAACCCATCCTAACCTCTATGCTATTTAAGACCTGCTCTTTTCTTCTTCTCCAGCTGCCTGCCCTTGAACAGGGGCTGTCAGCTCCCCCCACGGTCGGCCGGGCTCCAGCCAGCCACCTCACCAAGACCGGGTCGCCCACCTGCAGCTCCATGGTAGGTACAGGACAGTGCAGCCAATTCGAACACAGATGCTTCCAGCAAACCCGCTCTAATTGGCCAGGACTTTTACCCTGCTTCAGCCATCTGGCACTTTTTACAAATAGATTTTCAATAGAACTAAGCACATTTCAACTGTGTAATAGAAATTTTTTTTTTAAGTGGCTAGTTTTCCATTAGCAGGTTATACAGACCTACCACTAGAGGGATTCTTGGTCTTTCTACACAAATCACTGTACTCAATCATGGGCAATATGGCCTGCATTATCATTCTCAATATCATTATCACTGCCTTTAAAGTGCTAATTTTCAGCCCCCTGCAGTACTGCTGACACTTGCCATTGCAAAGCGTTTAACCTGCTGTGCTCTGTCTTTTTTCCTCAGAAGAGGGCCCTCACTAAGTGCCCACAGTCGAGCGCCAGGGCCAGTCTCTGCCAGCGGGTGGTCGGCAGCCGCAGTCGACTGGAAAAGCCAGACCGAGGGAATGCTAGGAAATGACGTAATCCGGCTTTTTTATGCCCACCCGCTCTTCCCCTCTTCTGTAGCCTTTCTATACAGACACCTTCCTGCCAAAACATAAATCACGCCTCATGCCTCGCTGCCCTGTAGCCTGCTCTATATCCCCTTGTTAACTACCAAATCAGCAGACTCCCTTTCTGCTCGCTCATGCTGCCCACACTGTTGAGCCAAAGCTTGACCATTGTTTGCCCTTAAACATCACAGTGAGAAATATATACACTAGGCACCCCTATTGTGTTTTTCTATCCTTCTCCCTCTAATTTATATTCCCTTTGTTTTAAACTCTACCCACCGGACAGTAGCTGAATAAGTTGTTTATATTAGCAATCTACTGAGGGCACCACGAAAGACGTTTGATATAGTACCTTCTGCATACCAGTTATACTTTTCATTAAGGGGGGATTTCTCTGGATTCTGCTAGCTCTATTGCTGTATCCTGAGCACAGTGAAAAGGATATCTCTCAGAGGATGCCACACAGGAGATGTATTGTTACTCGACTTACTGCATTACTGCAACAGTCACAAGGGACTGGGTATGTATATATGACTTCACAATGCTACAACATAACCCATGGAGCAGTTGCCATGGAGGGATTCAGGGGGATTTACTATCTTATGGGACCTTGCTTCAACTCTGGACAGAAAGTTATTCAATGCGCCTGTCTGCAAGACTACTAATCAGTGCACTAACAAGAGGCCAAAGCTCCATATCCGAATGGCAAACAAAGTGGTATCAGAATAAAAAACGGGCAACGGCAAGAAATCTTTAACCCATCTCTCTGCGGCAACTATGAAACTATTTAGACTGTTATTAATATGCTCAGGAAATGTAGGAACTTAACCCAGGACCCCCAGAGGTCATCACTGCACCAACAGACAGCCAAGATTAAAGGGCTAAGCTTTCTCTATATTAATGTATGCAGTCTGTTAAAGAAGATCACGATGATCCAAGCTTGGGTTAACCATACCCTACCAGATATACTAGTAGTGTCTGAGATGTGGCTCAGGCCTGCCACAGCCTACAAAGACATAAACTTACCTAATTATCAAGTATTCTGAGCTGACCAGCAAACTAAGGGTGGGGGCATAGCGATATATGTGAAGGACAGCCTATCTGTAACCTGCCTCGACTCATTATCCATGGTACAGGAATTTGCATGCCTATCCCTCAAAGTGGCCCTCTCCCACACCACATCGCTGCAGCTAATCAGCTGCTGTAGGCCTCCCTCAGCTGACCTCAAGCTATTACCCACCTGGGTGACCTAATCAAAAAGGGAACAGAAGAAACTATAATCATAGGAGACCTAAACCTAAACTGGCTCTCAGAGGCAGCTGCACCCTTAGTATCATTCTGCGATACAAGTGGGTTTACACAGCTTATAAAAGAACCCACCAGAATCAACAAAAAGAATACAAGCAACAGCACACTATTAGATGTTATACTAGTGAATAAACCTCACCTTTTCTCGCATGTTGAGTACTATTCAATGACATCAGTGACCACTCCCTTATTGCGATAATAAGATCAGCATGCAGCCGTCATCCCTCACCAAGTTCACAATGAGGAGATCAAAGCAAAATTCAACATTGAGGCATATCTGAAGAGATAACCACTCACCACGATGGCAAGAGTTTTACTTAGCAAACACAGTGGAGATAGCAATGAGGTGCTAAATGACATTATTACAGGTGCCCTTAATATCCATGCTCCAATTTCTAAGGTACACATCAAAAATAAAACCTACCGTTGGTTCACTCCTGACCTTAAAGCCACCCTCCTTGACAGAGACAAGTTATGGAAAAAGGCATGAAAAACTAAGATATCAACTGATTGGGAGCTGTTCAAAAAAGCCAGGAATATCTCTACCAGAAAATTACGAGATGCTAAGGCTGCTTATTATATGTCTGAACTAGACTCCTCCTGCCACAACTCTGCCAAGTTCTGGAACACCATAAAAGACATAACAGGATACAATCCAAGTAACACACTCCCAGCCAAAATACACAATGGCAAGGGAACCATCTCTGATAGACTAGAAGTCCTGGAATCATTCAACAATCACTTTACAACCACTGGTCTAGCATTCGATACCTCTCCGGCTAACCAAATGCGTTCCCAGTTAGGTATCAAGAACACTGACGCATGGGTAACGGAGTCCGCCTTCTCCTTCATATCAGCCACCCTGAAGCAGGTGGAAGAATTAATATCACAGCTGGACACCAAAAAAAGTGCAGATGCAGACTACCTTGATCCCAGTTTTTTAAAAATTGCCATACAAGTATTAGCAGTGCCAATAACACACCTATTTACCCTCTCACTACAACTAGGATCTATTCCATCGATCTGGAAAACAACCCAAGTTATCCCGCTACTGAAAGCAGGGGACCCCATGGACCTCAACAACTACAGGCCAATCTCTATCCTCCCTGTGCTATCCAAGCTGCTAGAAAAAATTGTAAGCACCCAACTAATAAGAGGATATCTTGAAGAGGATAATCTTTTAAATCCAGCGCATTCTGGGTTTAGAACCAACCACAGCACCATCACAGCCCTGGCTAAAGTAACCAATGATTGGCAACTCGAACTGGACAAAAGAAATTCTGTCTGTGCTGTATTTTTAGACCTGAGTAAGGCATTCGATACGGTCAACCACAAACTGCTCCTCTCCTCCCTGAAATCCATAGGACTCGACTCAACCTCCATTAGATGGTTTAATAACTATCTCACGGAAGGACCCAGCAGGTGAAGGCTGAAGAGACCTACCACCACTCAAATCTCTCCAAAGAGGAGTCCCAAGGATCCATCCTCCCAATCCTATTTGCCATCTATATCAATAGCATCGACAATAACCTCACCAAAGCCACTGTACACCTGTTTGCAGATGATACAGTATTGTATGTCAGTCACCCCTCTCCCGTAACAGCATGCAAAGAGCTACAAGCAGAATTCAACCTATTACAACACCAACTACTGGAAAAAAAAAACTCCTGCTAAATGCAAAAAAAAACAAAGGCAATGTTTTTCTCCCTCCAAACACAAGCCGGACACTCCTTCCCAAACAATCACCCCCAACATATCCACTGTCCTCGGTGAAAATCTTGAATATGTTACAAAATTTAAATATCTGGGGGTCTGGGTAGACAGTAGACTCGACTACTTAGATCATCTGGAAGATCTGCTAAAAAAACTCCATCAGAGGCTTGGGCTGTATTACAGAATAAAGCACTTTCTCACAAGTGATTCTAAAAAGAAGCTGGTCCAGGCCACATTTCTATCAGTATTAGATTATGCAGATTTCCTATATGGTCGAAGCCCCAACTCATATCTGAGCAAACTGGACACACTTTACCATAGAGCCTTGAGGTTTATTACAGATCTTCCTCTCAGCACTCACCACTGCTCGCTTTATGCTGCAGTTGGATGGACCTCGCTCCAATTTAGAAGAGACAGGAATGCCACACTATGGACTTATAGGGTGATATCAAAGATGCTACCAAATTACGTCTCAGACTGCTTCACACAAATCACATCAAGTAAATATGCTCTAAGAAGTCTAAACTTCATCATGCTTAAAATGCCCAAATTCAATTCTCGATATGGTAGATCTGCTATCAGCTATGTCTTATCTGCCTTATGGAATACGATGCGGAAGACCCTGAAAGTGAACAGATACATCTCATTTACATCCTTTAAATATCTGAATTCGAGGCTTATCAAAGAAAAATTTAATTGTTTCCACAAACAGTAGAGTTTTCCTAATCTTATCCATCTCTCTCCCCAGATAGCCAAATCACGGAAGGTATCCACCTTTAATAAGAGTCACCACCTCACTCCATGCACCCTCCTTTCCATCCGCCTCCCTTAATCCCTTGTCATATATCACAGCCCTATACCCCTGTTATGCACAAACCCCCAATGCCGCCCCTCCTGCCCTCTTCATAAGGCCCACAGTTTATCCGCTCCACAGTATAGGCCCCACCATCTTCCTCCTCCCCCACCAGCCAGGCACACCACTTCCTGCTCCCCTTCCCCTCACCCCTTATTACCACTACACCTGAATTTAATGTATAGTCTGATTAGAATGTATCCTTAGGCTGTGTGTATACTGAATATTCTATGTAGTATCCTAGAGTGTGTGTATATTGAATATTTTTTATGTATCTATGTAAATTGAACCTTGACCATACCACATCCATCTTGCAAATGAGCTGTGCTCAATGATGTCCGGCTGTATAAATAAAGATTTGATTGATTGACTTTGCATGGTTGTGACCTTATCTTGACTAACACATTGAACAGGAGAGGGAAGGGGAGAAAAGCATACAGAAATTTCCCTTCCCAGTTCAGAATCAGAGCATCCAGGGGGACTGAGCCCAACACTGGGGGTCTGCAACAAAAGAGAGGAAGTTGGTGATTGTCTTGGGCTGCAAAAAGATCAATCTGTGGAGCGCCCCATCTCGAGAAAATCACTTTCAGAACTAGGGGATCTAGGGTCCACTCGTGATGGCCCTGGGATATCCTGCTGAGAGCATCTGCTAGGATATTGTCCTTCCTTGGGAGGTGAACTGCTATCAGAGAAGTTTGCGGGGAATAGGCCAGGGACCACAACTTCATTGATTCTGTGCACAAGGCTGTAGACCGAGTGCCTCCTTGCTTGTTGATGTACCACATTGTGGTGGTGTTGTCTGTTCTGATCTGGACCACCTTGTTCTGTACAGATTTGGAAAAGGCTTGCAGTGCCAGAAACACTGCTCTGAGTTCCAAGAGATTGATGTGAAGCAGAGATTCTAGAGGTGACCACAGACCTTGGGTGGTAAGATCCCCACGTGGGGTCCCCAGCCCAGCAAGGAGGCATCTGTGGTGGTATCACTGAATGAGACTGAGTGACAAAGGAACTCCTCATCTCAAATTATCCTGATCCTGCCACCATTGCAAAGCCTGGATCAGGGTTCGAGTCACTGGGACTAGTTTCGTAAAGGAATCCTTTCTTTGGGACCAGAAGGCTCTTAAGTGGAACTGAATGTCCCTCATCTGGAATCATGCTCCTTGGACCACTGCTGTGGAGGTTGTCATGTGGCCCAGAAGCTGAAGGAAATGCCTTGCTGGTCAAGACACCTGTAGGATGAATGAAGAAGCCAGTTCCATAAGGGTCCTTGCCCTGTCCAGGGGAAGGAAGGCTCTTGCCCTTACTGTATCCAGCTCCACCCCAGTGAAGGTGAGGAACTGTACTGGCTCCAGAACTGACTTTGGAAGGTTGAGGAGGAATCCTAAGGAAGTGAGCACTTGCTGAGTTATTTGCAAATGTGACGACTTAATATGGAGACTGACCCACTATGAGCCAGTCGTCAAAGTATGGAAAGATGGAGATCTTATTTCTCCTTAGGAAAGCAACCACTACTGCCAGGCACTTTGTGAAAACCCTTGGGGCTGATGTTAGGCCAAACGGCATTGCTCTGAATTGATAGTGGCCTGAGGGCAACTCGAACCTGAGGTACTTTCTGAGGAAGCACCTGATGGGAATGTGAAAATAGGCATCCTTGAGGTCCAGAGAGAGCTAGCCAGTCCCTGCCCTAGAGAGGGAAGGATTATTCCAAGAGTCACCATTTTGGACTTTGTTTTTAAAAGGTGCTTGTTCAGATATCTTAGGTCCAGGATGGGCCACCATTCTCCTGTCTTTTTGGGGGTTAGAAAGTACCTGGAGTACAATCCTTTGCCCTTGTGTAGGGTAGGAACCCTCTCTATGGCTCTGAGAGCCAGAAGGGAAGAAACCTCTTCCTCTAGGGCAAGGGTCTCTGATGGATTTGCAGGTGGAAAGGATCTGGTTCTCATCTTGGGAAATTTTTTGAAGCTGAGAACCAGTCCCTGGCTTACTACTTCCAGGACCCACTTGTCTGATGTCAGAGACTTCCAGTCCTGGACAAAGTAGCTAGCCTGCCCCTACAGGTACTGGAGAATCAGCCCGAGCAGACCCATCAGAGTGTCTGCTTGGCAGGGGCTTTAGGCTGAGGGGTGGATGCAGGCCTGCTCATTCCCTGTCTGCCTCTCCCTCTGAAGAACCCCCTCTGAGCATAAGAAGAAGAGGCCTGGGCCTGGTACAAAGGCCTTAGGAAAGGCCTGCCCCTGCCCCTGGACTGCTGCCTTTGAGGAGTGGCTTGCCTTTCTTTGGCCTGAGCACTCCTGTAGGTGGTCCTGTACTTCTCCATCTTTTTCATGTAGTTCTCTGTCTGCTCCCCAAACAGAGAATTACCAATAATAGGGAAATCCATGGCCTTAGCCTGGGTATCCTATGATAGGCTAGTACATCTGAGCCAAGCAATCCTCTGTAGGGTTACCACCTGTCCCTACTTTCTGAGGACAGTCCTGATTTGGGCAGCTGTGTCCTGTGAAAACATGAAAAATACTAAATGTCCTGACATTATAGTACAAAAGAATATTTTCAGACTTTCTTCTAAATGTGGCAAAAATTACAGTACCTTAACTAAAATATCTTAAAATGATTAGAAACACTAGGGAACATCTAAAAAACTGCAACACTTAGTCTTAATTCTGATTATTTAGAGAAAAAATCTGTTGTGTTGGTTGAGGTTACATATTGTCCGACGAAAAATCATGTTTCAGTAAGAAATGTCCCACTTTGGACTTCTTAAAAGGTGGTAACCCTAATCCTCTGAAGAGCCACAGATGTAGCCATGACTCTTGAAGAAACATCATTGGAGTCCACAGCAGCACGAAATTGCACCTTGGATGCCTCAATCCCATCAGCAGCCACCTACTCCAGCTCCTTGGCAAGCTGGTCAGGGGCCTGTTTAGCCAGAGCCAGCACAGTGTCCCATCTGGACTTCTGGTATCTAGCTGTGTAGGCCAAATAGTTAGCCTGCCTGAGTCCCAGAGATGCTGCCACGTACTGTTTCTTTACCATGGCATCAATCCTCCTGGAGTCCTTATCTGGGGGTTGTGATGCCAAGGGGATATTTGCCTTATCACAGGCAGCAGCCTGCACTACCTCAACATGGCTGCATTGCTGAGAAAGGAACTCCGTGTCTGAGCCTGAAAGAGTGTACCTCTTGTCCATTCGTCTGTCAACAGGAGGTATGGAGTTAGAGTCTTAAGAACTTTATTTCTCTGTTTCCCAAAGATTTATGGAGGGAATAGACAGTCTTCTGGACTCTGGTATGTCCATCATTTCAACAAAATCAGGCTCCTCTGATCCTCTACTGCTTCTTCTATAAGAAGCTGGAGTTTCAAGCACTTTTATAAAACGTAAAGTGGGAAGGGGACTCCAGAAAGCCTAAGAGGAGAAACACCTGAAGGTCTGTCTGGGGAGATGTTCGGATCAATAGGCACATCTGGACTTTCATAATCACCATTGTCATCCTCATACTCTGCCTCCTCCTCATCTGGTTCATAAAATTCTTCTGAAGTGTAAACTAGAACTGGGGGAACCGACCGAACCGAACGCCTGCCAGATGGTGCCGGTTCGGCCGGAATGGAAGTAAGCGATTGCACTATTCTTATTGCCTTGGCTATCTCATCAGTGGTCGGAGTATGAATTTCTGGATCCGACCCGGACGATTTATCTTTTCTTTTTCTTTTAACCGGAACCGACTCCTGAGAATTGGCTCTCCTTTTGCCCAAAGAAGTATCGCCATGTTCAGAGTGCACTCGTTCTGGTTCAGTCGGAACTGAACCGGGCTGGCCATCCGGGTCAGCGGACTTCTCGGCCTTCCTTTCCTTCAGTCTATCTACTCTCTTATCCAGGGTAGCTTCGGGAAAAGTCTTACAAATTTGGCAGTCTGAATCGAGGTGATCAAACCCCAGACAATAAACACAGGTGGTGTGGGGATCAAACTTAGGTTTCCTCACACACACTGCTGTGTTGAAACCCAGTGGGCCCGTTTTTTTCTTGTTTTTCTCAGACATGGCCAATCCTGTCCAAAACGTGCCTTTTATTCGGCAATCCGCCAGGCAAGACTCCCCTATTGGTTCCTGACCATGTTACGGGTCATGGAAAAAAACGTAATAAAATCTGTTTTTTTTTTAGAACCAATATGGACTGGTTACCACACTCTAAGTAAATTCACAAACTTTTTTTACCTAAACTGATCGGTTCAGCCGAACTGATCCAACATTTACTAGTTCCGCACAGAAACTAAATGCAAAACCTATCTAGTACTCACGGTACCACAGACAGAGACTTAAACCGACAGATTCAGTAGCAGAAATTCGGTAGAAACCGAGCGAAAAATGACACTTTAACCGACTTTTTTGAACCGAGCAAAGGAGAAATCTCCGGAGCGACTGTTCAGTGAGGCGGTGTAAAGAATCTGATGGTTGGAGTTTAAACAACAGCAGACAGGGGCTTCAACCGAGCTTGCGGTGAACATCCATGCTGGCCATGGAAAGTTTAACTCTTTGTTCTCCGGAGCAGTTGAAAGGCAGGACCTAACTGCAATAGTAAGAATACAGCAAGACTTCATGTTGTTTGAAACAAGTCTTCACAGTCTAAAGACTGAGGGAGTGAAGACCAAAAACAGAGGTGAGCTCGGGGGATGGTGGGTGGGCATGTGAATGAGTGGTGGAGACTTGGTCCAAGAAGATCAAGAATTACGGTAGGTACATAATTTCCATATCTTCCTGGACATAAAGTCTCCACCACCAATTCACACTAATGGGAGAGTACCGAGCTAATAATCCCCCGAGAGGGCGGCAGGAGAAACCAGGAGCTCACAAATTTGGGACAGAAGTCCATTAAGGATGGTTCTGCCAAACAAAATATGTCACCTGGCTTGGACATCCAGGGCATAGTGCTTCACAGTATGCACTGAGCTCCAGGTAGCCGCACTGCAAATATCTGCAAATGGGCACGCTATGGATTTCTGCCAGGGATGCCACGAATGCCTCTAGCAGAGTGGAGCGACACTCTGCCCTCCAGCTTAACCTGCGCCACGGAATAACAGTGGCGAAGGCATGCCATCAGTCATGCTGAAATGCATCTGATAGCGACAAACTGACCCAGCCGGGTCTCACTGAAGGAGACAAACAGTTGCTGAGATTTGTGAATTTCTTTTGTTCTATCAAAATAGAAACGCAGAGCTCTTTTGATGTCCAAAGAATGAAGGGAATGCTCACCTTCATTTTGGAAGTTCGCAAAGTACAGTAAGTAGGAAGGATCAAAGGTTGGTTTAGATGGAACTCTGAAACAACCTTATGGAGAAACTTAGGTTGGGTACTAAGAACTACTTTGTCTTTATAAAACACAGAAAACAGAGGGTCTGTGACTAAGACATGTGTCTCAGAGACCCAGCAGGCCGAGGTAATGGCCACCAGGAAGGCCGTTTTCCAAGTGAGAAATTTCAGCTTACAAGTAGCAAGAGGCTCAAAATGCTTTCGAGTGAGCATGTCTAGTACAAGATTAATGTACCAGGCTGCAACTGGACCTCTGATAGGAGGTCTGGTATGCAGAATTCCCTTAAGAAACCTCTTAACCACAGGTAACTGAGCCAGTGACAAGGAAAGTACTTGCTCATGATAAGCTGAAATGGCACAAAGGTGAACCCTGACTGTAGAGTATTGCAGACCTGAATCTGAGAGGTCTAAAAGGTACTCTAGAACTTTATTGGGTGGATAGGAAGAATGATTCAAAGAGAATTTTGCACACCAGAGCAAAAAAACGCTTCCATTTGGATATGTAAGTTTTTCTAGTGGCTGGCTTGCACGCAGTCAGAAGAATATCTGAAACTCTACGAGAGACATTAAACCTGTTCACCTCTATCTCTTCAGGAGCCAAGCATGAGGGTGAAGCAATCTCAGGTTGAGATGGACCACAGGCATGAGTCAGCAGGTTCGTCTGAAGGAGAAGCGCTTTTGGAGGGGTTTTCGACATACTGTTGAGTAACGGAAACCATATTTGTCAAGGCCAGAAGAGAGCAATGAGGATCATTTTGCCCCGGGACTCGAATTGAGAAGTACCCTCTGAATTAGAGGAAGAGGCGGGAAACCGTATAGAAAGTGTTTTCTCCACTGCAGCCGGAAAGCATCCTGACAGAAAATATCAGGCCCTGGATTTCTGGAGCTGAAGAGAGGCAGTTTTCTGTTGAGTGGGGATGCAAAAAGGTCCAGGTTTGGAGTTCCCCACTCTGCGAATAGTGACTGAACTATGGTTGAGTCGAGAGACCATTCGTGAGGATCTGTCTCTGTTCTGCTGAGATGGTCTGCCAGTTCCTTCTGCACTCCTGGCAGGTAGACTGCTTGAATTACAGTATTGTGCTCCAAACACTATTCCCACACTCTCATCGCTTCCCTGAATAAAGGGTAAGAGTGAGCACCGCCCTGCTTGTTGATGTAATACACCACTGCTTTGTTGTCCGTTTGAAGGAGAATGTTCTTGTGACAGAGAATGTCCTTCAAAGCCTGAACTGCATAAAGGACAGCTCTCATTTCTAAAACATTTATGTGGAGCTGGGACTCGTCCTGAGACCACGTACCTTGAGTATGGAGATTCTGACACTGAGCTCCCCACCCTATTGGGGACGTGTCGGTGGTAATGGAAATCTGATGATCCAGGGGAGCAAAGGGATACCCTTCCAGAAGATTGTCCTCCTGCGACCACCAGGTGAGTGACTTCTTCAGAGGTTCTGTTACCTTGATGAGAAAGGACTGAGGGTGAGTAGTTGGGGACCACTGAGTACTGAGCATCCATTGAGAGGTTCTCATGTGGAGGCGTGCTAGGGGAACAGTGAACACCGAGGATGCCATGAGACCCAGCATCCGTTGCATCAAGATAGTTCAAACCAAGCTGTTCTCTCTGATGTATCAGGACATCTGAAGGATGTTGGTCCTTCTGTCCTCAGGTAGAAAAGCTTTCACACAGGAGGTGTCCAGAAGAGTTCCTATGAAAAGGAGTTTCTGGGAGGGCTGCAATTGCGATTTCTTGAGATTTAGCAGGACTCCCATGGACGTGAGAAAGTCTGAGGCCGTGGCTACGGCGTCGAGAGTTCCTTGTCTGGAAGGGCTTGCTAGAAGCCAGTCGTCCAGATATGGGAACACTTGCATTCCAATTTTTCTGAGGTGCGTTGCAAGAATTGCACAACACTTCGAAAAACTTGCGGTAGCTGAAGATAGCCCCAAAGGGCAGGACTCTGAACTGATAATGCTGGCCCAAAGCCATGAACCTAGGCATCTGTGATGCTTTGGGTGAATAGGAAGAAAAAATTACTCACCTTAGTAATGTTGTTTCTTCTAATGGAGTCTTGCTGTATTCTGACTATTGCAGTGATCACCAACCTTTGAACTGCCCCGGAGAACAAAGAGTTAACTTTCCATGCAGGGCATGGAACGCTGAGTTCAAGCTCGGATGAAGCCTCTGTCTGCTGTTGTTTACACTCCAACCGTCAGATCTTTATGAGTAACACACACTAGGCATTCTGTGTGGAAACTGTAAAACTCACACTAGGCAACTGGCAACTAAATTTATTAAAAAAGGGTTTTTTGGTTTCAAAGCAAAGACTCAAGTCAGGAAACCCAAAAAACAAAACACAACACACACCCAGAATAGACGAGGGTGAGAAAGGGGCACCTCTAGGTGCCAACACTGCTCCTGCCCACCCACATCCCAAAACAAAAACAGGTTCTGAGGTAGCGGGGAGGTTCAGAATACAAGCAAGACTCCATTAGAAGAAACAACATTACTAACGTGAGTAATTTTTCTTCAAACAACATGAAGTCTTGCTGTATTCTATACTATTACAGACTACCTAAGCAGTACCTCCATGGAGGAGGGACAGAACCTACTTTGGGAAAAGACTCTAAAGTACTGCTGTAGCAAACTGAGCATCACTACTAGCCTGGCTGTCCAGAGGTAATGCTTGGTGAATGTTTGGACTGTTTTCCAGGTGGCTGCTTGACAGATTTCTAGGATAGGACTATCCCTGGCAGCAGCCAGGAAGCTAGCTATTACCTCAAGTAGAGTGAGCCCCCAGGCCTCAGGGTGAGGTTCTACCCAATTTTTCCTAGCAGAATTCTATACAAGAGACAATCCACCTGGTAATAGATCTTTTAGTGGCAGCTTTCCATTACCAACCTCTCCATAAGTGAGGAACAACTGGCAAACCTGTGACCTTTGGTGCGCTCTATGTAGTAGCTAAGGGCTCTTTTTGCATCCAGGCTGTGCAACCTCCTCTCTCCAGAGGAGGAATGGTCAGTGAAGAAAACAGGGAGAAACATAGACTGATTAAGGTGGAAATCTGAAACCACCTTGGGCAAAAAATGAAAATTACGGTACCGCAATTCTTGATCTTCTTGGACGAGTCTCCACCACTCATTCACACTATTGGGATCTGCGCTCGGGGACACTAGGACCCATCGAGGAACAAACTTTGCTGGAGGTCAGGCGCCAGAGATGGAGCCATGAGGAGCGGCACATGAGCCTCAGCTGCGGTAATGATTAATCTCGGCGTCGACCCTCCACCATCATCAGTACCTTTTACCAGCAGGAGCAGCGTAACTAACCTAGAAGGGGTAGCCTAACCAAAAACTGGACATAAGATAGTCTGGACGACCCGTTATAAGAAGGGTCAACAAAGGAAGTCTTCACAGCCTAAAGATTTGAGGGTGAAGACCAACAACATGAGCGTCCGGGGGACGGAGGGGTGGTGTGTAGATGAGTGGTGGAGACCGTCCAAGTAAGATCAAGAATTATGGTAAGTACGTAATTTTCATATCTACCTGGACATAAGTCTCCACCACTCATTCACACTATTGGGAGAGTACCGAGCTAATAATCCCCCGGGAGGGTGGCAGGAGAGACCAAGAGCTCACGTTTCTAGGACAGAAGTCCATTAAGGATGGCTCTGCCAAAGGAAGAATGTCATCTGGCATGGACATCCAGAGCATAATGTTTAACAAAAGTATGCACTGAGCTCCAGGTGGCCGCGTTGCAAATATCTGCAATGGGCACGTTGTGAATTTCCGCTAGGGATGCCGTGACCGCTCTAGTAGAGTGAGCGTGAACCCTACCCTCCAACTTAACCTGCGCCATGGAATAGCAGGCGAAGGCATGCCACCAGCCATTAAGATACATCTGATAGCTTACAGGTTGACCTAGCCGGTCACTGAAGGAAACAAACAGTTGCTGGGCTTTATGAAAGTCCTTGGTCTCTTATCTAGATAGAAATACAAAAGCTTTCTTTAACATCCAAAGAATGAAGAGATCATTCTCCTTCATTTTGAAGTCCGCAAAGTTAAGAGGGAAGGACCAAAGGTTGGTTTAGATGAAATTCTGACACAACCTTAGGAAGAAATTTAGGATGAGTCCTAAGGACTACTTTGTCTATGGAAGACAGTATCTAGGAGGTCTGTGACCAGGGCATGTGTCTCCGAGACCCTGCAGGCTGAGGTAATGGCCACTGGGAAGGCAGTCTTCCAGGTGAGGAATTTTAGCCTCTCAGGTAGCCAGAGGTTCCTGAAGGTTTCAGTGAGCATGTCTAGCACAAGATTAATGTCCCAGGCTGCAACTGGACATCTTGTAGGAGGTCTGGTATGCAGAATTCCTTTAAGAAATTTCTTAACCACAGTGAACTGAGCCAGTGTTAAGGAAAAAACCGTCATGATACGCTGAAATGGCACTAAGGTGAACTTTGACTGTAGAGTACTGCAAACCTGAATTTGAGAGGTCCAAGAGGTACTCCAAAACTACCTGGTGGACAGGAAAGGAGTTTCAAAGAGGACTTTGCACACAGATCGAAAAACACTTCCACTTGAACAAGCTTTCGCGGTGGCTGGCTTCCGCGCAGCCAGAAGAATATCTGAAACCCTTCGAGAGACATTGAACCGGTTTACTTCTAACTCTTCAGGAGCCAAGCGTGAAGGTGAAGTGATCTCAGGTTGGGATGGACCACCGGTCCCTGAGTCAAAGGTTCATCTGCAGGGAGGAGGTCTCGGAGGAACTGCCAACATATTGTTGAGTAGTGGAAACCACAGCTGCCGAGGCCAGAAGGGAGCAATGAGTATCATCTTGTCCCCCTGGGATTTGAACTTCAGGAGTACCCTCTGAATTAGAGGAAGAGGTGGAAAGGCGTGAAGAGAGCGTTTTGTGCACCGCAGCCTGAACGCATCCTGAAAGAAAATGCCAGGCTCTGGATTTCTGGAGCAGAAGACAGGCAGTTTTGCGTTGAGTGGGGATGCAAAAGGTCCAGGTCTGGAGTTCTCACTCTTTGAATAGTGATTTAACTTATGGTTGAGTTGAAGGACCACTTGTGAGGATCTGTCTCTGTTCTGCTGAGACGGTCTGCCAGCTCGTTTTGTATTTCCTTTGGGTAGACCGCTTGACACACAGTATCCTTCTCAGAGGTGCTGCCTGTCAATGGCATGGGGAGGTGAGGTAATTAGCACCATGCAGTTTAATGAATGGTTGAAAAAATGGTGTGAGCACAGGGTTTAGCTTCATTGGGGAGTGGGGTTCCACCTGGAGGACACCAGCCTATACTGGCAGGATGGTCTGCATCTGTCCGGAAGGAACAAGTCTTTTGAGCAATCGGTTTAAATGCTTCATTGGCAAGCTTTTAAACTAGTCAAAGGGGAGGCACTGATAAGCAGCAGGAAAATCCCAGCCTCTCCCTACAAAACAGGATACTAAATGAGAAAAGACCTAGGTAGAAAGGTCAGTGGGGATGCTGCAACAGAAGGTAAAGCCATCAAAAATGGAGAGCAATGAGTACCAATGCCCATAGTCTGGGTAACAAGCTCTTGAATTAGTGGCCTTGATGGAGGAGGAACATCTGGATATCGTGGCAGTCACAGAAAATGGTACACATAAAACCATGACTGGGATGTAAACATACCAGAATACACTATCTACAGGAGGGACAGAGAGGTAAAAGAGGAGGAGGAGGAGTAGCTCTTTACATATGGGAAGGAATAAAGCAACAGAACAAAAAGGTAAACAGGGAGGAGAAGAAGCACTGCGGTAAATTTGGAGACAGGTAATGACACCACAATGCACAGGGTTAGATATAGACCCCTTCTCAGGGGGAGGAAATGGACAAGGAAATGATAGAAAGTATACTTAGAATGGCAGAAAAAGGGGAGATATTGCTGATGGGTGATCTGAATATGCCAGATGTTAACTGGAGTGCAGCTGCAGCAGCCACTTCGAAGAGTGGGGTTATTCTAGATGCCCTACAGGGGCATGCCTTAGACAACTAGTATTGGAGCCCACTCGAGGGAGCAATCTTAGACCTGGTTCTCTCAAATGGAAATGAGAGAGGATCACAGATGTAGAAGTGGGTAGCTATCTGGGGAACTAGCTACCATCGAACAGTATGGTTCACAATAAACACAGCAATAGAGTCAAGCTATACAAAGGCAAAAGTACTGGACTTTAGGAGGGCTGACTTTGCCAAAATGGGTGAGTGCCTAAGGAATGCACTAGCAAATGGGCAGGAAGGAGGGTGGAAGAACAATGGGAATAATAAAACTGCCATCACAGAGGTAATGAGCCTTTGTGTGAAGCAAATAAACAAAACAAAACGAAGTAAGAAACCACTATGGTTCTCAAAGGAAGTGGCAGGAAGGTTCAAGAGAAAAGAAAGCATTCAGGAAGTACAAGGAATCGCAGAAGGAGCAGGAAAGGGAACTATACTGAGTTAAAGCAAAAGGAGGCTGGGAAGGCAGTCAGAACAGCAAAGGCCCAAACCAAGGAAAAGATAGCCAACTCAGTTAAGAAGGGGATAAAACTTTATAGGTACATCAGGAGCGAAGGAAGACCAAGGAGGGATAGTGAGGCTTAATAAAGGGAGGGAGGTGGGCAGAGGGAGACTGTGAAAAGGCAGAGATACTAAACAAATATTTTTGCTCAGTATTTACAAATGAAGAGGGGGAGGTACCTAAAACAAACAGTAGAAACACTCTGGATACAGAAGTTGATATCAGCCCATTTACAGAAGAAAGGGTTCTGAAAGAACTCTTAAAACTGAAGGTGGACAAAGCAATGGGGCCTGATGGGATTCATCCCAGAATTCTAAAAGAACTAAGGGTAGAACTAGTGACACCACTGACTACCCTTTTTAACAAATCATGGGAGGATGGGGTGGTACCCGAGGACTGGAGGAGGGCAGATGTGATTCCTCTTCACAAAGTGGGAGCAAGGCAGAAGCAGGAAACTACAGACCTGTTAGTTTAACCTCAGTGATAGGGAAAATGATGGAATCACTTCTGAAGGAAAGAATTGTCGAGTGTCTAGAGGCCAGAGGTGACAGGACCCTAGCAGCATGGATTCATGCGGGAATGTCATGCCAGGTGATCTGATAGATTTCTTTGACTGGGTGACCAAAGTAGTAGATTAGGGAGGGGTGTGGACATGGCCTACCTAGACTTTAGCAAGGCATTTGACACAGTCCCACACAAAGATTAATATACAAGTTAGCCAGCCTGGGAGTGGGTCCCAAGATGACAGCCTGGGTAAGAATTGGCTGGAGAATAGGACACAGAGAGTAATAGTAAATGGAGTCCACTCAGAAGAAAGGAGGTTACAAGTGGGTACCGCAGGGTTCAGTATTAGATCGGTCCTCTTCAATGTCTTTATAAGTGACATTGCAGAGGGACTGGAAGGAAAAGTATGTCTCTTTGCAGATGACACAAAGATCTGCAACAGAGTTGATGCACAGGGTGGGGTGGAAAGGATGAGAAGGACTTGGCAAGGTTAGAGGAATGGTCAAATGTATGCAGCTTAGATTCAATGCTAAGAAGTGCAGGTAATGCACCTGGGAAACAAAAACCCAGGGATGAGTACACAATGGGGGTGAGATACTAGCAACAACAAAATGGAAAAGGACCTGGGGGTAGTCATATCAGATGGCTTAAGGTGGGCAAGTAATGTGAGAGGGCAGCAAGGAGGGTTGGGGGATACTGGGATGCATAGGGAGAGCATCACCAGTAGAAAACAGGAAGTTATTATCCCTCTGTACAGACAGCTGGTGAGACCCCATCTGAGTACTGTGTGCAGTTCTGGAGACCCAATCTCCCAAAGACATAGACAGGATGGAAGCTGTCCAGAGGAGGCAACTAAAATGGTGCAGGGTCTGCACCGAAGACATATGAAGAGAGACTAAGGAGCTTAATATGTATAGCCTCGAGGAAAGGAGGGAGAGGGGGACATGATAGAAATGTTCAAGTACCTCAAGGGAATCAACAAAGTCCAAGAGGGTAGCATCTTTCAAAAAGAGGTGTGCAAGAACAAGAGGGCACAATTTGAAGATGGGGGTGGCTCAGAGGTAATTTAAGGAAGTATTTTTTCACAGAGAGGGTTGTGGATGCATGGAACGGCCTTCCGAAGGAGGTTGTGGAGTCAAAATCAGTGGTGGAATTCAAGCATGCATGGGACAGTCATAAGGCCATTCTAGGGGTTGGGGGTCGGAAGAAGTAGGCTGCTGGTTAACTAGGATCTGCAGCTTATCCAGTAGGTAGGGAAATGGGCAGACTGGGTGGGCCAAGCGGTCCTTATCTGCCGTCAAATTCTATGTTTCTATGTTTCCTCTCCTGTGGGAGAATCATTGGCTCTGCGTCCTGGACATGCATGATGCCTACCTGCACATCCCTATCTTCCCCAGCCACCACCGTTTCCTACGTTTTTGTTTCCAAGGAGAGCATTTCCAGTTCTGGGCACTCCCCTTGGTTTGTCTTCGGCACCTCGGGTTTTTGCCAAGTGCCTGGTGGTGGTGGCGACGTTTCTATGCTGCAGGGGGTTTGCAGTGTTCCCTTACCTGGATGATTGGCTGATCTCAGCTCCGTCCAGGGATCCCTAGTATCTTCCCAGAGACTGCAGTTTATTGGGGCAGTTCTGGATACAGTCCAGTGCAGAGCCTTCTTTCCTCCAGACAGAGTGGAGACCTTAATGAGCCAGGCTTGCACAGTAGCCTCTCTCAGGACCATTCCTGCCCTGGAGGTTCTTTGTCTTTTGGGACTGATGGCAGCCTCCATCACGACCGTTCCCCTAGAAAGGCTACACATGAGAATCACTCAGTGGTCATTATGGGTGCAGTGGGATCAGCTCCTAGATGACCTGGACCATCCGGTCTTGGTCTCTTCAGCGGTCCAAAGGGATTTACAGTGGTGGGAGGATCTTCATAATCTTTCCCTGGGACTTCTGTTCCGAAACCCTGCACCAGCAGCTACCCTCACCACGGATGCCTCGAATATGGGGTGGGGGACCCATCTGGGGGAACATCATGCTCAAGGCCTTTGGACAGGCCTGAAGACTTCTCTCCACATCAGTGTTCTGGAGTTCAGGGCGGTCCTATATGCCTTACAGGCTTTTCAGACCCTGCTACCCAAGGGAACACTGCTGATCCAAATAGACAATATGTCGGTAGTTTGGTACATCAGCAAACAGGGAGGAACCCGATCATACCCTCTTTGCAGGTAGGTGACCCAGGTGTCGAACTGGGCAGTCCAGCATCTCCTGGTCCTGGTGGCTGTGCACATTCCAGGCATTCTAAATGTCCTGATGGACAGTCTGAGCAGAACTCGAACCCGCTCACTAATGGGAATTGCATCAGGAAGTGTCGGACTCCATCTTCCAGAATTGCGGACGTCCGAAATCAACCTCTTTGCCTCCCAATCCAATGCAAACTTCCATGTCTTGCTCTGCTCATTCCAGAGCGTGGTGCTTTCTGGAACAATGCATTGTCTCTATCATGGACAGGGAAAATTTTGTACGCTTTCCTCCTTCTCCCATTCTGCAGAGGGTTCTTCTCAAACCTCAAGCCGAGGAGAAAATATTATCCTTATTGCTCCTCTCTGGCCGAGACAAATTTGGTTCCCCTTTAGCAGCTCTCCGGGAACCACCGGTTCCACTTCCACTGACTCACGACCTCCTGACAGTATCAGGGCAGTCTGGTTCATCCGGGGTTCAGGACCCTGCATCTTCATGTGTGGCTCTTCAGACGCTTGCACTTTCTCTCTTTCGGGTCTCCTCTAGAGTGCTCAGGTCCTCATTGAGGCCAGGAAACTGTCCACCCATTCCACTTATGCCATGAAGTGGAAGTGGTTTTCGATCTGGGCTTCCACTCAGGGTTGTACCCTTTCTCCTGTTCAGCCCCTCAAGTCATGGAATATCTCCTTCACGTAGACTCCGGTCTGTCCTATTCTTCATTGAAGGTCCATATCTCGGCCATTTCCGCGTACCACGAGCTAGTGGATGCTAAACCCGTGGTTCAGTTTGAGGTCTCAAAGACCTTTCTGAAAGTCATCCTCCATCTGAAACCCCACCATCCGCAGCCCAACTCCACCTTGGGACTTGAACTTTGTCCTGGAAAAGTTCACTCTTCCTCCTTTCAAACCGGCTATGAGCTGTGATCTGCGCTTCCTTTCATGGAAAACACTTTTTCTGATGGCTATCACATCCGCCCGAAGTATTTCAGAGCTTCTGCTCTAGTCTGCAAGAGCCCTATTTGATTTTCCACAGGGACTGGGCGGTCCTTAGGGCGCATCCGAGATTTTCCTCCCAGGTGGTGTCGGAATCCACTCTGAACCAATCAGTAGAGCCTTCCGGTTTACTACCCGTCCCCTTCTAACAAGGGTGAGGCACCCTTCACACGATGGATGTCCATTGGATCCTCCAGTGCTATACTCACTGGACTAAGGAGCTACACTCTTGCGATCAGTTATTCGTCTCCTTTGCCCTGAGGTCGAGGGGCAAACCGGTTTCTTAGCAGGGCCTTTCCAGTTGGTTAGGAAACTGCATCTGGTACTGTTACCAAAAGTACGATGAGCCTCTTCCGGGATCCATAAGAGGTCATTCTACTAGGGGCATGGCTGCCTCTGCAGCCTTCCTTCGGAATGTTTCCACAGCGGACATTTGTGCTGCCGCCACTTGGAGTTCTGTCCACACCTTTACCAAACATTACAGTCTGGACATTGCTTCTAGGTGGAGAGCCAGCTTTGGTTTAGCCGTCCTGCAGGGCCTTTTGTCCTAGGCTAGGTCCATGCTGAACTTCAGTTGTTCTGTTGGAGTTCGCTTCCTCCTCCCTAGTTTCTCTCTGTCTCTCTCTCTCTCTGGAGGGACTGCTTGGGACTCTGTTCTATATGTGATGACCTACTGAAGGAACCCTCTCGTAGTAAGATAGTACAGTTACGTAGGAATTTACCGTAACAGTAGATCTTCGAGAGAGGTTCCTTCAGAAGGTCATATTTCAAACAACTTGAAGTCTTGCTGTATTCTGACTATTGCAGTGATATCCAACCTTGAACTGCCCCGGAGAGGAAAGAGTTAACTTTCATGAAAGGCATGGAACGCTGAGCTCGAGCTCGGTTGAGACTCTGTCTGTTGTTTTGAACCCAAACCGCTTAGACCTTTACTCCGCCTCACTGAACAGTCGCTCGAGATTTCTCCTTTACTTGGTACAATTTAGTCAGTTAAAGTGTCTTTTTCCTTGGTTTCAACCAAATTTATTCCATCTAACCTGTCGGTTCAGTCTCTGTCTGTGGTACTGTGAGTACTAGATAGGTTTATTATTGTTTGCTTCTGTGTGGAACTTGTAACGTTGAATTGGTTCAGTTTGAACCGATCAGGTTTGTTTAAAAGTTTTTCTACTTTTAGAGTGTGGAACTCGGTCCTTATGTGTTCTAAAAAAAACGGATTTCATTACGTTTTTTCCACGACTTCGTAACATGGTCAGGAACCGATAAGGGTGTCTTGCCTGGTGGATTGTCAAAAGGGTAAGTTTGGTTAGGACTGGCCATGTCTGAGAAACCCAAGAAAAAACCGGCCCACTGGGTTTCAGCATCAGTGTGTGTGGGGAAGCCTTTGCTAAGGCTGACCCCCACACCACCTGTTTATTGTCTGGGGTTTGACCACCTCGATTCAGACTGCCAGATTTGCAAAAATTTTCCCTTAGCTACCCTGGAAAAGAGAGTAGGTAGACTGAGGGAAAGGGAGGCCAAAAAGTCCGCTGACTGGATGGCCAGCCCGGTTCGGTTCCAACCGAACCAGAAGGAGTGCCCTCTGACCAGGGCAAAACTTCTTCGGGCAAAAGGAGAACCGACTCTGAGGAGTCGGTTCCGGTTAAAAGAAAAAGAAGGGATAAGTCAGCTGGTTCGGATCCACAAGTTTTTTCTCTGACCGCTGATGAAAGAGCCAAAGCGATAAGGATTTTTCAATCGCTAACCCTGGTTCCGACTGAACCGGCACCATCGGTTAGGGGCTCGGTTCGGTCGGTTCCCTCGGTTCCGGATTATAATTTAGAGGATTTTTATGAACCGGAGAGGGAGGAGGAAGGAGACTATGAGGATCGTGATGGTGATTATGAAAGTCTGGATGTGCCCATTGACCCGGACATCTCCCCAGACAGACCTTCAGGGGTTTCTCCTCCTAGGCTTTCTGAGTCCACTTCCCATTTTATGTTTTACAAAAAAGTGGCTGAAACTCTTCAGCTTCCTATGGAAGAAATTGCAGAGGATCAGGAGGAGCCCGATTATGTTTAGATGATGGATATCCCAGAGTCCAGGAGGCTGTCTGTTCCCCTTCATAAGTCTTTTGGGAAACAAACAAACATTTTAAAGACTCCTAATTCTATACCTCCTGTGGAAAAGAGAATGGACAAGAGGTATACTCTTTCAGGCTCAGATACGGAGTTCTTTCCCAGCAATGCAGCCATGTTGGGGTAGTGCAGACTGCTGCCTGTAATAAGGCAAATATACCCTTGGCTTCACACCCCCTAGATAAGGACTCCAGGAGGACTGATGCCATGGCAAAGAAACAATACATGGCAGCATCATTGGGACTCAGGCAGGCTAATTATATGGCCTATACAGCTAGATACCAGAAGTCTAGATGGGACACTGTAATGGCTCTAGCTAAACAGGTCCCTGGCCAGCTTGCCAAGGAGCTGGAGCAGGTGGCTGCAGATGGTTTTGAGGCATCCATGGTGCAATTTCATGCTGCAGTGGACTCCAATGATGTTTCGTCTAGAGTCATGGCTACATCTGTGGCCCTTCGTAGGATGGCTTGGCTCAGATGTACTAGCCTGTCTCAGGATACTCAGACTAAGGCCATGGATTTTCCTGTTGTGGGTAATTCTCTGTTTGGGGAGCAAACAGAGAACTACATGAAGAAAATGGATGAATACAGGACCACCTATAGGAGTGCTCAGGCCAAGGAAAGCAAGCCACTCCCCAGAGGCAGCATTCCAGGGGCAGGGGCAGGCCTTTTCATAGGCCTTTCCACCAAGCCCAGGTGTTCTCTTCCGCCTTTGCCCAGAGGGGGTTCTTCAGAGGGAGAGGCAGACAGGCTACAAGCAGGCCTGCTTCCACCCCTCAGCCTAAAGCCCCTACCAAACAGGCACCCTGATGGGTTTGCCCGGGCCGATTCTCCATCACCGTAGAGGCTGGCTGGCTTACTTTGTCCAGGACTGGAAGTCTTTAACATCAGACAAATGGGTCCTGGAAGTAGTAAACCAGGGACTGGTTCTCAGCTTCAAAAAATTTCCCAAGATAAGAACCAAAACCTTTCCACCTGAAAATCCTTCAGATGCCCTTGCCCTAGAGGCAGAGGTCTCTTCCCTCTTGGCTCTGAGAGCCATAGAAAGGGTTCCACCCCTACACAAGAGGAAAGGATTGTACTCCAGGTACTTCCTAACTCCCAAAAAGACAGGAGAATGGCGGCCCATCCTGGATCTCAGATATTTAAACAAGCACCTTTTAAAGCCAAAGTTCAAAATGGTGACTCTGGGAATAATTCTACCCTCTCTAAGGCCAGGAGACTGTCTAGTTTCCCTGGACCTCAAGGATGCCTATTTCCACATTCTCATCAGAAGCTCCCATAGAAAGTACCTCAGGTTCGAGCTGCCCACAGGCTACTATCAATTCAGAGCAATGCCCTTTGGCCTAACTTCAGCTCCAAGGGTGTTCACAAAATGCCTGACAGTAGTGGTTGCTTTCCTAAGGAGAAAAAAGATCTCCATCTTTCCATACCTGGACGACTGGCTCATAGTAGGTCAGTGTCCAGACCAAGTCAAGTCACACCTTCAGATAACTCAGCAACTGCTCGCTTCTCTAGGATTCCTTCTGAATCTTTCAGTCAGTTTTGCAGCCAGTGCAGCTCCTCACCTTCATAGGGGCAGAGCTGGATACAATAAAGGTAAGAGCTTTCCTTCCCTTGGACAGGGCAAGGACCCTTGTTACACTGGCCTCTTCATTCACTCTCCAGGTGTCTCGACCAGCAAGGGATTTTCTGCAGCTCCTGGGCCACATGGCTGCCTCTACAGCAGTGGTCCAGGGACCAAGATTTCAAATGAGGGACATTCAGTTCCACTTAAGAGCCTTCTGGTCCCAGAGAAAGGATTCTTGACCAAACTAATCCCAGTGACTCTGAACCCTGATCCAGGCCTTGCAGTGGTGGCAGGATCAGGACAATCTAAGACAAGGAGTTCCTTCATCACTCAATCTCATTCTTTGATCCTCCACAGATGCTTCCCTCTTGGGTTGGGGAGCCCACTTGGGGGATCTAACCACCCAAGGGTTGTGGTCACCTCAAGAATCTCTGCTTCACATCAATCTTTTGGAACTCAGAGCAGTGTTTCAAACACCATGAAGTCTTGCTATAATTAGGACCATTGCAGTTAGCCCCTGGCTCTGAACTGCCCCGGAGAGGAAACAGTTAACTCCAGAGAGATCTGAGTTCCACAGCGAGGGCGCTGTTCAAAGTTTCATCTGGTCAGTTTAAATGAAACTGCCAGATTCTTACCTCGCCACTGAACAGCCGCCGGAGATCAGCTCCTTCAGCTCGGTTCGCGGTTTATTCGGTTCATTTGAACTGGCAAATGTTTTAAAATTACTGCGGTTTCGTTGAGAAGCTCTATCTGGTAAACTGTAAGTACCAAAATTAAAGTCTGTGTGGAATTCTTATCGGTTCAGTCTGAACCGATCGGTTTGCTTATTTTGACTTTACTGACTTTTAGAAGTGTGTTCCCAGTTCTTATCGGTTCTAAAAACCTTTAATTTTTGGGTTTTTTTCCAATACCTTGACACGGTTAGGAACCGATAAGGGTGTTCACCGGCACGGCCGCTTAAAGGGCAAGTTTGTTGGTTAGGTTGGCATTATGTCTGAGAAACCCAAAAGAAAATCCGCCCACTGGGTTTCAACACTGTGATGTCTGTGGGAAGCCTTTGCCAAAGCTGACCCACACACCACTTGTGCTTATTGTTTGGGACTGACCACTTCCTGTCAGACTGCCAATGTGTAAAAATTTCCTGCAGCCACCCTGGAAAAGAGATTGGGCCGGCTCAGGGAACTAGAGGCTAAAAGTCCGCTTGACCCGGATGGCCAGCCCGCCCAGCTCCTACTGACCAGAGGGAGTGCCCTCTGACCAGGGCGTGTCTTCCTCAGGCAAAGGAAGGCTGGTTCAGAAGAACCAGTCAAAGTAAAAGATAAAGAAATCAGCAGGTCTGGAGTCCAATATTGTCTCTCCTACTGCTGCAGAGATAGCTAAAGCCATTCAGATTGTCCAGTCTTTGTCTCAGGGCTTGTCGAACCCCCTATAGTTGGGAAAAGGGGGGCTCGTTCAGGTCCAGTGGTTCAGGATTATGATGTTGGGGATTTTTATGAACCACAGGAGGGGGAGGAGGACCTTGATGAGTATATTTGTGACTGGGAAGGTCTGGAAGTGCCCATAGAGCTGGACATTTCTCCAGACAGACCCTTTGAGTCTCCCCCTTTGCTGTCTGAGTCCCCTTCTCATTTCAGGTTTTATAAAAAGGCAGAAACCTCCAGCTCCCTTTAGAGGAGGCTGTGGATGAGCAAGAGGAGCCTGATTATGCAGAAATGATGGATATTCCAGAGTCTAGAAGGTTGTCTATTCCTTTGCATAAGTCATTTAGGAAGCAAACAACGAAGATTTTAAAAATCCTCATTCTGTCCCTCCTGTAGATAAAAAATGGACAGAAGGTATACTTTATCAGGCCCTAATACAGACTTCCTCACTGAGCAGTGTAGTCATGTAGGTGTTGTTCAAGCTGCAGCCTGTGACAAGCTAATATTCCCTGGCCTCACATCCTCCTGATAAAGATTCCAGGAAGATTGATGCCATGGCTAAAAGCAATATATGGCAGCTTCTTTGGGACTCAGACAGGCTAATTATATGGCTTATGTATTGATATCAGAAATCTAGGTGGGACACTATATTGTAGCTGGCTAGCAGGCCCAGGCCAGCTGGCTAGTGAGTTGGAACAGGTGGCTGCTGATGGCATTGAAGCCTCTAAAGTTCAATTTCATACTGCTGTTGATGTTAATGATGTTTCTTCTAGGGTCATGGCCACTTCTGTAGCTCTCCGTAGGTTGGCATGGCTCAGATGCACTAATCTGTCCCAAGTTACTCAGTCAGGCTATGGATTTTCCCGTGAAATTCTGTTTGTGATCAAACAGAAAATTATATGAAAAGATGGATGAATATAGAACTACCTACAAAAGTGCCTAAGCTAAGGAGAGGCATGCCACTCCACAAAGGCATGCCTCAGGGGTAGGGGTAGGCCTTCCACAGGCCCTTTTACCAATCTCAAGCCTCTCTGCTTTTTTTACAAAGGGTTTTTTTCTGAGGCAGAGGTAGACGGGCACAGGTAGACAGTCGCCTCCCTCAGCCTAAAGTTGCTGCCAAGCAGGCACCCTGATGGGGTGCCCAGGGCCGATTCTCCTGTACCAGTGGGGGCAGGTTGGCTTTATTTCAGCCAGAACTGGCTGTCCCTAACTTCGCACAGGTGGGTTCTGGAAGTAGGGCCAGGGTCTGGTTCTCAGCTTCAAACAGTTCCCAAAGATGAGAGCCAGGCACTTTCACCTGCAAACTCTTCAGAAGCCCTTGCTTTGGAAGCAGAGGTTTCTTCCTTCTGGATTGCAAAGCAGTGAGGGTTCCTCTGCCATCAGGGCAAGGGACTGTACTCAAGATATTTTCTTACCCCAAAAAGACAGGAGAATGGCGGCCCATCTTAGACTTAAGGTACCTGAACAAACATCTGTTGAAACCAAAGTTCAAAATGTTAACTCTAGCAATGATTTTGCCTTCCTGAGGCCAGAGGACTGGGTTAGCTTCCTGGACCTCAGGGACGCCTATTCATGTCATGATCAGGCCTTCTCACCGAAAGTACTTCAGGTTCGAACTGCTCTCTGGCCACTACCAGTTCAGAGCAATGCCCTTCGACCTAACCTGCTCCAAGGGTATTCACAAATGTCTAGCGGTGGTAGTGGCTCATTTAAGAAGGCAAGGGATTGCTGTGTTTCCTACCTGGACGACTGGCCTACAGTGGGTCAGTCCCCAGATCAGGTAAAATCCCACTTGCAAGTCACCCAGCTGCTTCTCACTTCCTGGGATTCCTGCTGAACTTACTAAAGTCATTTCTGGAACCTGTTCAGGTTCTAACTTTCATAGGTGCAGAGTTGAACACAAAGTCAGCCAGGCATTTCTTCCTCGGAAAGAGTGGACATGAATCTGCTGTCCTGGCATCTTCCTTACCCCGCGGGTCTCTCGACCAGCAAGGCACTTTCTGCAACTCCTAGGGCACATGGCCGCTTCCAGCTGTCGTGCAAGGAGCAAGATTTCAGATGAGGGACATCCAGTTCCACTTGAGGTCCTACTTGTCTCAAAGGAAGGACCCTTACCAAATTAGTCCCAGTGACGAAAACCCTGATCCTAGCCCTTCAGTGGTGGCAGGATCAAAGCAACCCAACCCAGGGGGTCCCATTCTTACCTGTTCTTCATTCCCTCACCCCCACCACAGATGCCTCCCTGTTAGGGTGGGGCTCACTTGGCGACCTTTCCACTCAAGGAGTGTGGTCCCCTCAGGAATCTCTGCTCCACATCAACCTGTTGGAACTCAGAGCTGTTTTCTTAGCTCTCCAAGTTTTTTCAGATACTGTCCAGAACAAGGTAGTCCAAGTCAGGACAGACAACACCACAACAATGTGGTACATCAAACAAGGGGCACCCGGTCTTCAGCCTTGTGCACCAAAGCAATGAGTTGTGGTCCCTGGCTTACTCCTGAACACCTCCCTGATAGCAGTTCACCTTCCAGGAAGGACAATGTCCTCGGATGCCCTCAGCAGGATTTCTCAGGGCCATCACGAATGGGCTCTGAATCCTCAGGTGCTGGGGTCAGTCTTTGCCAGGTGGGGCACCCACAGATGGATCTTTTCAGCCCCAGACAACCACCAACTTCCTCTGTTTTGTTGCAGGCCTCCAGTGCTGGGATCAGTTCCTCTGGCGCCTTTCAGTTGAGTTGGGAAGGAAGTTTCCTGTGCCTTCCCCCCCTCCTCCTCTTCAGGGTACTGGTAAAGATCAGAACTCAGCCCTGCAAAGTGATTCTGATTGCTCCAGACTGGGCCAGGCAGCCCTGGTACCTCTTCTCCTGTCCTCACATTTCACCCTCCCTGACCTTGCCCAGGACCCACGACCTGCTGACCTGTGCACAGGGAGAGTGTGGTATCCGGACCTCAATTCCTCCACCTCAAGGCCTGGTTCTTGAGGAGCTAGAATTGCTGATTTACACCTTTCTCAAGGTGTCTTGATATTTTGAAGGCTTCTAGGAGCCTTCCACTAGAGCCACTTATAATTCCAAGTGGAAGAGGTTTTTCTTCTAGTGTTCTGAGAGGCAGATTGTACCAGAATCTGCTGACTTGGCTATTTTATTGGACTACTTGGTCCACTTAAATTCACTAGGCCTCAAACCAGCTACTTTGAGGGTTCATTTGGCAGCTGTTTCTGTTTTTGTTTCTGCAGGAAACCAGTTTCCCTCCTCTCACCCTGTGTTTTCCAAGTTTTTCAAGGGTTACTTCACACTAACCTCCTTTGGGAACCAGCTCCTGCCTGGGACCTGAATGTTTGCATTGCTCAGCTAATGCAACCCCTTTTGAGCCTCTATCTTCGGCAGATCTCAAGTTTTTAACTTGGAAGACTGTTTTTCTAGTGGCTATCACTTCTGCTAGGCGTATAAGTGAATTACAAGCCTTGTCAGTAGAAAAGGATTTTATTTCTTTCCACAGAGATAAAGTGGTCCTCAGGACTAACAGAAAGTTTTTACCTAAGGTGGTTTCAGATTTTCATCTTAACCAATCCATCTCTCTCCCAGTATTTTTTACTGAGCATTCTTCCTCTGGTGAGAGGAGATTGCACAGTTTGGATGTCAAAAGAGCTCTTAGTTACTATTTGGAGCGTACCAAGGGTCATAGGTTGAATCCTCTCAACTCTTCCTTACCTATGGAGAAGTGGGTAAGGAGAGACGGCTACTAGGAGGACAATCGCAAGGTGGATTGTCTCTTGTATCTAGTTCTGTTACAAAACTAGGTAAAGAACCTCCTCAGGACTGAGGGCTCACTCCACCAGGGTATAGCTGCATCTCTAGCGGCCGCTAGAGATATTCCTATTTAGAAATTTGTCAAGCTGCTACCTGAAGACAGTCCACACTTTCACCAAGCATTATTCTCTGGACGTCCAGTCCAGGAGAGATGCTCGTTTAGCACAGCTGTGCTTCAGAGCCTATTCCTAAGTAGGTTCTGGCCCCTCCATGGAGGTACTGCTGTTATAATCTGCAATGGTCTCTAATTATAGCAAGACTTCATGGTGTTTGAAGAAAAATTACTCACCTTAGTAATTGCTTTTCTCTCATGGAGTCTTGCTGTATTAGGACAACCCCTCCTACCCCTCTCAGAATTCCTACTTGGGTATGGGGTTGGCAATTTGTGCAAGCACTGTGTCATGCCATTTAGCTTTCTAGTTTCCCCTTGTTTCATTTGGGTTGAGGGAACTAGGTAATTCTGTTTTTGTTAGTGGTAGAATGGCCCCTCTCTGGACTTGAGTCTTTTGGGGAGGGGCCTATTAATAGTTTGTCAGGGTGATCCTAACAATAATAGGTATATTGTTTTATTCTGTGTTTGTTGTTGTGTTTTGTTGTTCTACTACTAGTAGGTAGCCAATGGCTAGTGTAGGGCTTTTTCACACAGATTTGCTATGTTAGTTTAGCTTTGAAAGAACCTGGCAGTTTCATTTGAAACTGACCAGATAGAGCTTTGAACAGCGCCTTCGCGCTGTGGAACTCCAGATCTCTCTGGAGCTAACTGTTTCCTCTCCGGGGCAGTTCAGAGCCAGGGGCTAACTGCAATGGTCCTAATATAGCAAGACTCCATGAGAAGAAAAGCAATTACTAAGGTGAGTAATTTATTCTTCTAGCACTTCAAGTTTTTTCCAAGTCTGTTCAGAACAAAGTAATTCAGATCAGGACAGACAATACCACCACAATGTGGTACATCAACAAGCAGGGGGGCGGCACTCAGTCTACGGCCTTGTGCACAGAGGCAATGAAGTTGTGGTCTCTTGCCTATTCCCTGAATACCTCTCTGATAGCAGTGCACCTCCCAGGGAAGGACAATGTCCTGGCAGATGCTGTCCGCAGGATTTCCTGGGCCATCATGAATGGTCCCTAGATCCCCTGATTTTGAAAGTGATCTTCTCCAGATGGGGCACCCCGCAGATAGATATTTTTGCAGCCCCAGACAATCACCAACTTCCTCTTTTTGCTGCAGACCCCCAGTGTTGGGCTCAGTCCCCTGGATGCTCTAGTTCTCAATTGGGAAGGGAAATTCCTGTATGCTTCCCCTTCCTCTCCTGTTCAGTACTAGTCAAAATCAGGTCTCAGCCCTGCAAAGTGATTCTGATTGTTCCTGACTGGGCCAGACAGCCTTGGCACCTCTTGTTGTCCTTAGCAGTCCACCTCCCCCTGTGTCTTCCCAGGAATTGCAACCTGTTAACATGTTCTCAGGGGAGGATATGGTATCCGAATCTCAAATCTCTCAGTCTCAAGGCTTGACTCCTGAAGAGTTAGAGTTTGTTGATTTGCATCTCTCTCAAGGTGTTCTGGATATTTTAAAGGTTTCTCGAAAGCCTTCCACCAGAAAGACCTACAACTCCAAGTGGAAAAGGTTTACTATATGGTGCTCTGGGGAGCATATTTCTCCAGAGTCTGCTGGCTTGCCCACAGTCCTTGACTATGTGGTTCATCTCAATAGCTTGGGACTCAGACCAGCTACACTAAGAGTGCATCTGGCAGCTGTCTCTGCCTTCTTGTCAGCAGGCAAGCATTCTTCCCTTTCAGTTCATCCTGTATTCTGTAAATTTTTCAAGGGATTGCTGCATACCAGTCCTCCCTTCAGGGACCCTGCCCCTGCCCCTGCTTGGGACATTAATGTGTGCATTGCTCAGCTTATGCAATCCCCTTTGAGCCTTTGTCCTCTGCAGAGCTTAAGTATTTGACTTGGAAATTGTGATCTTCCTGGACATAAGTCTCCACCACTCATTCACACTAGTGGGATTAGCTCCGGAGGCACTGGGACCCATCGAGACAAACTTTGCTGGAGGGTCGGCGAGGAGATGGCGCACGGGGCATGAGGCGCCCATGACAGCGGCTCGGCGGCAATGACCATCTCGGCGACAACACTCCAACTGCCTCAGTTCCTTTTTTCCCCGCATCAGTGCGCTTCAGTGACGACGCCGCCGCTTGTCGAGCTCAAACTTCAAACTAGCGCATAGTTTTCAGTTTATTTTTGTAACATTATCTCGATAGTAGTATCAGCTAATTTTATTCTATTTTCATTAAATTTTCTAATATTTTAAATTTAACTTCTTGAAGAAGTCTCGCCTACTGGACGGAGTCTACTCATGAGCAGGTCAGGTGACGGTAGGAGACTTCGTGATGAAAGCTGTTCAGTCAGCGGGCTGGGTCCGTCAGCCTCCTTCTCCTCAGCGGGTTCCAACAACGGTCAGTCCGATGCTCGGGGATGGGGTCCCGTCGGCATAAAAATAAGCGGTCGCATTCTCGGCACCGCTCGGCCTCGAGCTCTTTCTTTCCGCCCACAGGTCAAAAAAAGAAGGCATCACCGAGGTCGCCTCTGGTATGTCTCGCGGCCGACGGTCGGTTATCGTAGCTGGTTGCCGCTTCTTCTTCGGAGTCAGCCAACTGCTGGTGACCGCTGCCCGATATCGGAGCCCCCCACCTGTAGGTAGGGCTCCAGATGAGCAGTTTCATCAGTGGGCCTATGGAGCTATGGGCTCGGAGGTTGGTTCTCCTGCCTGGCTTGGTTGCCCACGGGCCCGGGCTCCTCCAGCGTCGGGTAGGGGCGGTTGGACCTTCCTAGTCCTCGGGCGCCTTCTTGGTGCGGTGACTTGGCCATTAGTGTTTCCCACTCACATGGCTGCGGCGCAGGGGCCACCACCGATGCCGTTATCTCCTGGTTTTTTTCTCTAGGTTTGCAGGTTCCTGGTGCATTTCGGCGCCTTCCGCGGAGTCTGTTGGCTTGTCGGTGCCGTTCTGATTGCCGCTCGGCCTTGCGGTGCCGTCCGTGGCGCCCCGCGTGGTCTGTCGCGCACCGCCCCGCGCGCCGCTGGGTCTGTCGGTGCCGTCGGCGGCGCCGCTGGTTACGGGCGCCGTTGGCGGTGCCGCTTGTCCGCGGGCGCTGCTTGCGGTGCTGCGTGCCTCTTCGGCGCCGTGCCCCTCTGCGGTGCCGTTTTCAACCCGTTTTGCCTTCTCGGCCGGGGCCCTCGGGGACTCTGCTTTTCTCTGCTATTTCCTCCTCTCCTAATTTTCACTCCTTTCCTGTCCAATCAGTCCTTTCTGGACCATCAGGAGATGATGTTGAGCCTGACCCAGACCCCGGTTGGGTGATGAAGTGGAGGAAACACGATCTTTCTTTGCTACAGAGCCTGTGGTTGAGGACCTGTCCTTAAGTCTCTGTTGAAGAACCTGAGATCACTCTTTCTCTCAGACTACAGACATCGATCCTGGGAAGATATTAAGACTCCAGTACCTTCATGCTTGGAGATCCCTACTGAATTGACTCCTCCGATCCAGCCTTCCTTGAGGCTGTCTCCAAATGGTATGGAATAATCCTGCTCTTATTCCCTCAGTGGCTAAATCCATTGATAAGAAGTATTCAGCTCAAGGATCGTCCCATTTTGGCATCCCAAGCCTTTGCGGATCCTATTGTAGTCCTGGCAGAGAATGATAAGGTCGTTCTTCCTCAAACTACTACAGCTCGACCTATTAACAAAGAGTCTCGTAAGATTGATACATTAGGTAAGAGAGTCTTTGCTGCTCCCTCTAAGTATGCGTGTTGCCAGTTATCAAGGCTATTTTCTCCAGTATGAGTATATCCTGTGGCACTCTTTGAAAAGAATGGTTGAAGCTCTTCCGATTCGGACTCCAAGTCAGAGCTTCTTCTGACCGTTACTAGGGTATTGAGTCAATAACCAACAGGTCAAAGCCACTATGGGCGCTTTCGACACTGCTTCTCGCTCAGCAGCCGTGAGGTATTTGTACTAGGCGCCATTCCTGGCTGTGTACTTCTGGCTTCACGAATGATGCTCAGCAGCAGGTAATGGCGCTGCCCTTGATGGCTCCTTTCTTTTTCGGCCCTCAGGTGGAACAAGCCTTAGAGGCCACTCAGAAGACTAGGTCGGCCATTGAGTTGGCCAGACCTCCGCCTGCTCCCTCCTCGGGGCATGTGAACAGATGTCAGTTTCATAGTAGTCAGTCCTTTGAGGGCAGAGGCAGGGAAGCTTCCATAAAAGCCAACCTGCCCAACCTCAAAGACGCAGCAAGCGACCGTGGGCCTAAAGCCCCAGCTTCCTTATAGTTGCTGGCCCAAGTTCCATCCACATTGCCGAGGTGGAACTTTCTCCTCGGTGGGAGGTCGTTTGATGTACTTCTACAACCAGTGGAAGTCCATAACCTCGGACAAATGGGTCCTTCGGATAATTCGCGAGGGTTATTTTCTCAATTTTTTGGAAACCCCTCCGAATTGTCCTCCCAGACGACAACCCAGGTTGTCGGCCTCTCAGTCAGACCTCCTCACCACCGAGATCCAGGGCCTTCTAAGCAACAGGGCAATAGAACTGGTGCCCCCGCATCTGCGGAGCACAGGGTTCTACTCCCATTACTTCCTGGTTCCAAAGAAGTCTGGGGGAATGCGCCCCATTCTAGACCTCAGAAAGTTAAACAAATTTCTCCCCAGGGAGAAATTCAAAATGATTTCCCTAGGTACCCTGTTATCCTTGCTGCATCAGCACGACTGGCTGGCCTCCCTGGATATGCAGGACGCTTACCAGCATATCCCCATCCACCCGACCCACCGCAAGTTCCTCAGGTTTGTAGCTCTGGGTCAGCATTATCAGTTCAGAGTCCTGCCTTTTGGGCTATCCTCGGTGCCGCGAGTCTTTACAAAGTGTTGTGCAGTTCTCGCAGCGCATCTCAGGAAGATCGGACTCCGAGTGTTTCCCTACCTGGACGATTGGTTTCTAGCAA
Organism: Neoceratodus forsteri; assembly: GCA_016271365.2. Taxonomy (NCBI): domain Eukaryota; kingdom Metazoa; phylum Chordata; order Ceratodontiformes; family Ceratodontidae; genus Neoceratodus; species Neoceratodus forsteri. The sequence goes on from JADMNL010000026.1 coordinate 55,473,858, forward strand.
GCCCTTCCAGCCAAGGGACTTTGGAAGCCGTGCAAACGACTTCTCGTCTTCTTACGTCCATGGGAATTCTGCTGAATTTGAAAAAATCACAACTGCAGCCCTCCCAGAGGCTTCTTTTCATAGGGACGCTTCTAGACACCTCTTCCGCGAAGGCTTTCCTTCCAGAAGACAGAAGACTCGACATCCTTGGATGGCCCGTTACATCGGGGAGAACCAATCGGTTGCAGCTCTCTCGATGCAGCGCATGTTGAGTCTCATGGGCGTCCCTCGGTGTTCACTGTACCCTGCCCGGTTGCACATGAGAACCACCCAATGGATGCTCTCCACTCAGTGGTCTCCGACCTCTCACCCCCAGTCTTATCCCATCAAGGTGACGGAGCCCCTTCGAAGGTCTCTCACCTGGTGGACTCAAGAAAGCAATCTCCTGGAAGAGTTCCCCTTTGCTCCCCCGGATCATCAGATCTCCATCACCACAGACGCATCGCTAATGGGATGGGGAGCTCACTGTCGCTCCCTCCACACTCAAGGTGTATGGACTCAGTTCGAAACTCTTCTCCACATAAATGTCCTGGAGATGAGAGCGGTCCTCTACACGATCCGAGCTCTAGAAGGATATCCTTTGTCACAAGAACATTCTCCTTCAAACGGACAACAAAGCTGTGTGATGTATTACATCAACAAGCAAGGTGCTCATTCTTACCCCTTTGCAGGGAAGCAATGAGGGTTGGGAGGGTGCTTGGAGCACAAGTCTCTGATTCAGGCGGTTTATCTGCCAGGTATACAAAGCGATCTAGCAGATCACCTCAGCAGAGCGGAGGCAGACCTCACGAGTGGTCTCTCGATCCAGCCGTAGCTCGGTCACTATTCGAAGAGTGGGGGACTCCAGACCTGGACCTTTTTGCATCCCCACTCAACACAAAACTGCCTCTCTTCTGCTCCAGAAATCCAGGGCCTGGCATTTTCTGTCAGGATGCGTTCAGGCTGCGGTGGACAAAACGTTTTCTTTACGCCTTTCCACCGATCCCTCTAATCCAGAGAGTTCTCCTCAAGTTCGAGTCTCAGGGGACCAAAATGATTCTCATTGCTCCCTCCTGGCCTCGGCAGCTATGGTTTCCTCTGCTCAACAGTATGTTGGCAGCCTCTCCGAGACCACTTCCCTTGCAAATCAACCTTTTGACTCAGGGTTCGTTGGTCCATCCCAACCTGAAATCACTTCACCTTCATGCTTGGCTCCTGAAGAGATAGAAGTGAATCGATTCAACGTCTCCGTAGAGTCTCGGACATCCTTCTGGTTGCGCGGAATGAACCACCCGAAAACGTCACGCCTCCAAGGAAAGCCGCTTTTCTCTCTGGTGTGCAAAGTCCTCTCGAACTCCTTTCCTATCCTCCTGACAAGGTTCTGGGAGCATCTTTGGACCTATCAAACTCAGGTCTCCAGTACTCCACAGTTAAAGTTCACCTTAGTGCCATCTCAGCGTTCCATGAGCGGTTTCTTCCTTGACTCTGGCTCAGCTTCCTATAGTGAAGAGATTTCTTAGGGGATTCTTCATACCAGACCCCTGTTAGGCGTCCAGTTGCAACCTGGGACATTAACCTGGTGCTGGACATGCTCACTCGGAAGCCTTTGGAGCCCTTAGCTACCTGTGAGCTAAAATTTCTTACCTGGAAGACTGCCTTCCTGGTGGCCATTACCTCAGCCCGCAGGGGTCTCGGAGATTCATGCCTTGGTGACGGACCCTCCAGTATACTGTATTCCATAAAGACAAGGTAGTTCTCCGACTCATCCTAAATTTCTTCCCAAGGTTGTGTCAGAATTCCATCTAAACCAACCTCTGGTACTTCCTTTTATTTAGCTAATTTCCAAATGAAGGAGCAGATCTCTCATTCCTTGGATGTTAAGAGAGCCTTGCGGTTCTATTTAGATAGAACCAAGAATTTTGCAAGACTCAGCAACTGTTTGTTTCTTTCAGCGACATCCCAGCTGGGTCAACCCGTCGCTATTAGATGCATCTCATCATGGTTAGTAGCATGCCTCGACATTGCTACTCCATGGCTCAAAGTTAAATTGGAGGGTAGAGTGTCGCTCACTCTACTAGGGCGGTCATGACATCTTTAGCGGAGATTACGCAATGTTCCAATGCGGATATCTGCAATGCCGCCACCTGAGCTCGTGCATACCTTCGTTAAGCATTATGCACTGGATGTTCATGCCAGGTGACATTCGCATTCGGCAGAACTATCTAATGGTCTTCTATCTTAGACAGCGTGAGCTCTGGCTCTCCTGACCGCCCTTTTGGGGATTATCAACTGGTACTCTCCCACTAGTGTGAATGAGTGGTGGAGACTTATGTCAGAAAGATATGAAAATTACGTACCTACCGTAATTCTTGATCTTCTTGACGAGTCTCCACCACTCATTCTATCCTCACCTCCATCCCCAGCTCACCGACTGTGTTGGTCTTCACTCCCTCAAATCTTTAGGCCATGAGGACTTCTTTGCTGACCCTTCTTACACGGGTCGTATGGACTATCTTATGTCCGTTTTTTAAGGTTAGATTTACTCTTTACGTTAGTTGCGCTGCACCTCCTTGGTAAAAAAGGTACTGAGGCGGTTGGAGGGTCGTCGCTGAGATGGTCATTGCCGCTCGAGCCGCTGCTCGCGGCGCCATGCCTCGTGGCGCCATCTCTCGCGCCGACCCTCCAGCAAAAAGTTTGCTCCCGATGGGTCCTAGTGCCTCCGGCGCTAATCCCACTAGTGTGAATGAGTGGTGGAGACTCGTCCAAGAAGATCAAGAATTACGGTAGGTACGTAATTTTCATTTCTTGGTAGCCATCACTTCTGCAAGACGCATAAGTGAGTTACAGGCCCTGTCAGTGGAGCCTGATTTTATCTCTTTCCACAGAGATAAGGTCGTCCTCAGGACTAATAGGAAGGTCTTGCCTAAGGTGGTCTCAGATTTCCACCTTAACCAGTCTGTGTCTCTTCCTGTTTTCTTCACTGACCATTCCTCCTCTGGGGAGAGGAGATTGCACAACTTGGATGTGAAAAGGGCCCTTAGCTACTACATAGAGCACACCAAGGGTCACAGGTTTGACTCCCTCCAACTGTTCCCCACTTATGGTGAGGTTGGTAAGGGAAACCTGCCACTAAGAGATCTATTGCCAGGTGGATTGTCTCTTGTATACAATTCTGCTATGAAAAATTAGGTAGGATCCCACCCTCGGGCCTGAGGGCTCACTCTACCAGAGGTACAGCTGCTTCCTTGGCTGCTGCCAGGGATATTCCTATCTTAGAGATTTGTCAAGCAGCCCCCTGGAAAACAGTACATACTTTCACCAAGGATTACTCTCTGGATATCCAGGCTAGGAGTGATGCTCGATTCGGCACAGCTGTGCTCCAGAGGCTATTCCCAAAGTAAGTTCTGTCCCTCCTCCATGGAGGTACTGCTTGGTAGTCTGCAATAGTCTGAATATAGCAAGACTTCATGTTGTTTGAAGAAAAAATTACTCACCTTAGTAATGTTGTTTCTCCTAATGGAGTCTTGCTGTATTCTGAAATTTAACTTTATTAATTTTCCAAAACCAAAATACAAACCACACATCATGACACTAAAAAGGTCAAAAATCATTGATGAAGGTATAGGGAGTACAACCTACCCCACTTTTTCTGAAACAAGTCCATACGATTTCTTAAGCTGGCTGCCAATCTCTCAGCATTCAGGCACACAGAAAGCTCACCCAGCCATTCAGCATGACAGAGCCAGCTGATCCGTCCAGTGCCTAAGAACTAATCGCTTGACCAATCAGCAATCAATGCCATATGATAGCGCCTTCCACACTATCAACATTGGCGTAATCACCCAAAATACAGACCTGGGAGTAAAGAATTGGAAAGACCTAGTAGTGGTCTAAATTCCTCGAATAGAGGACCAGAGAGGGAGACCCTGTTACAGCTCCAAAATATATGCAAAGAGTCTCCTTCACCCAGCATACATCTGGAACAAAGGGAGAGGGAGCTTTTTAAGCTGGAAAAGCTTCTTGGGGTGTAGTACATATTTTACAATATAGTATTGGGTGAGCCTTAATCTGTCTTGAGTATGGAATCTATGGAGGTCTCTCAGATGCGAGACCAGTTCAGGCTAGAGTCCGGAAAGAGGAAGACCAGATCTTAGAACCCATCACAGGCTCCGAGACCTTATTGTTCAGGAGAAAGGAATATATTAGTGAGATGGCATGCGGTTTGGAGGCGAGAGTTATCACTTGAGAAAGGAAAGGTCGAACTACCGATTCTCTATATTGGGTGCCAAATTTACTGGCAATAAGGTGTCTCAATTGGTATACTTAAAGATTCTGACATTAGGAATAACAAATTTATCAAGAATGTCAGTGGACGAGAGAAGGGATCCGTGATCATAAAAGCACTCTAAACGAGCCTCCTTAATCTGAGGAAGCCAATCAGGAGTGAGCATTGTATTCCCCACCTTGATATTGGGATTAAGCGCAATCGGCTGACCAAAATCCTCTTTCAGGAATATTTTTGGAAACCGCATACACTGTGAAAGGGACTTGAGGGATAGGAGGATTGTGTGGTCCGTTACTAACTGTGTAAGCATAGAGTAGGGAGTATAAAAAATAGCATAGGGATCAACTCCAGAATCTCACAGAATCGACTTCTCAATTTGAATCCAAATCGGGGAAGAGGGTCCGAAGCGACCCGCAACCATTTCCTAATTTGGCCAGATCACGTACCAATAATAGAGTAACAAGTTAGGAAGCCAGTAAACCACCCTTTGTCTTTGGGTAGGGATAGTTTAAAAGGAACGCCGAACCCCTTACCCTGCCAAATAAAATTGGAAAACATCCTGGAACTGTTGGAAGTACGAAATAGGGAGCAAAGATTTAATAAATTAAGAGGTGAAAATACGGGGAAGAACATTCATTTTAATAATATTAATTCATTAGAGAAGATAGGAAAAACGGACCATGTTGCAGAATCCTGCTGAACATGGCTCTTAAGATCATCCAAATTGAGCTTCCTAAGCAAGGAAGGGTCCGTTGAGAAATGGATCCCTAGATATTTAATTGATTTAGGAGACCACCTCATCCCAAAATTAACCAGATCTGACTTACATGTATGGATATTCAGTGGGAAGATCTCCGATTTGGAGATATTCAACTTATATCGGGAAAGGACCCCAAAGTGTCTGATAATCTCTAACGCATATCCTAGGGACTCAGCTGGATGTTCAACATGCAGAAGAATATCATCTGCATACGCCGAGAGAACCAACTCTCGCTGGTACACAGGGCACCCTTTAATAAATGGAGAGGATTTAAGTTTAATGAGAAGAGGTTCTAAATAAAGATTGAACAAAAACGGTGAGAGGGGACAACCTTGCCTAGTACCCGTATATAACCGAAACTGTGAAGAGAAGAGCCCATTGCAATATATCTTAGCCGAGGGGCATCTGTAGAGAGTCTGGACCCACTTGAGGAAGGAGGCAGGGAACCCCATCCTAGTCATCACTGCCCAGAGAAAACCCCAATCTACGTGATCAAGGCTTTCTCAGCATGCAGCGAAACCAGAGCCATTGGAGTTAAAGCTGCACCAGCATGCTGAGAAATATGAGACAGGGTTCTAAGATGGTCCGATGGGGATGAGAATGGACAAAGCCTACCTGCTCTGGACTGATAAGGCGAGCCCAAACCCCTTTCACCACGTTTGGCCAGGATCTGAGAGAATCTTCATATCGTAATTTTGGAGAGAGATAGGCCGGTAACTCGCCGGATCAGTGGGAGCTTTGCCCGGCTTGAGAATCAAGATCACGGTAGCTTCAAGAAGCGTAGGGTCTATGACGGGTGAGGAGAAAAGCTGCTCATAAAGTTTAAGGAGCATCGAACCAGCTCCTTCGAAAAGATCTTATAGAAGTTGGCAGGGAATCCGTCTGGACCAGGTGCCTTGTCCAGAGCTAAGGAGGCAATGACACCTTCTTTTCAGAGAGAGAGATTGGGACAGTTAAGGCCTTCCTATGGGATGGCAAAAGCTGTGGGATGTCAATATAGGCCAGATATGTATCTATATCTGGGGGAGGTGCAGGGGGTGTAGGTGGACTGTAGAGATCTCGATAATAGTCTTCAAAAATCCACACAATTTCTTTGGGGGAGGTTTGAATGATACCAGCGGGCGTTTGCAGGGCCGGGATTAACCTGGAACCCTCTAGTGTACGAAGCCGTAAGGCCAACAGTTTTCCGGCTTTCTCACCGTGATCAATATATTTAGCCTGGGTTTTAATCCAACAATATTCGGCCTTGTCCTTAAGAAGATCAGCGTATTCATTCTTTAGCGCTAAAGAGCCTCAAGAGAAGATACTGATGGAGCAGAGGGTTGAGCAGCCTCACTCCTTAATTTTATTCAGCAAAAGAAAAGCCTTGCCAGTCGGCTTTTTTCCTTGCTGAGGCTAAATTGATTAACTCCTCTAAGGTAACATTTAAAGAACACCAGACAAGGTCAAATCTTGAAATGGATCCGAGGTTGTCCGCCAGAAACAGGGAAATTAAAGATTTAATTTTGCACACTATCTGAGGGATCTTTAAGGAGCTGAGTATTAAGCCTCCAGGCAGTATCTTGACAAAACTCGGGATCAAGAGACTTTAATCCAAACACACGCATGGTCAGAAATAATTATCGGCTCAATACCTAACTGAAGGAGGCCTGAGAGAAGATTAAGTACTGAGCAAAATATAGTCTATCCTTGACCATGACCTATGAGGCTGGGAAAAAGGAAAATGCCGAAGAGAAGAGTTAGAGAGCCCAGGGATCACATAAACCAAGCATATGTGAGAAATCCTGCAGCGCCCTGTGCGAGGGGTAAGGGCTCGGGTAACCAGGATCCCTATCTAGGAGTGGGAAGGTGGGATATTCCAGTCTCCCCCAGGATAAGTTGGAGAGGAAGCAAGGCACTAATTTTATCTGAGAGAGCCATTAGAAACTCAGGGCTCCCCGACAGAGACCATAAATTGAACCTAAAACTACTGCATTCCCATTGAGAGGAACCTTTGATCAAAACAAATCTCCCTCGGGTCCTCTACAACCAAGTCTTCGAGAACAGGACATGTTTTTAATAAGTATTGCAACCCCTCTACTGGAACTAGACCCACTTGCCACATAAGTCTGCGAAAAACCAGACCTAGCTAGCCACTTAGTCTCTGCACCAGTCAAATGGGTTTCTTGTAGCAATAAAACATCTGTCTGCAACAGCGCACAATGACTGAAAATCTGGGTTCTCTTGACCCTCTGTCTGAGCCCCCGCACATTCCACGACATTACTTTAATAGCACACATAGCCATTTTAGGAATCTTATCAAAGGGAGAAAGAAGTATGAGAATCCAGAAACAGGACAAAAAAATAATCACACTCCGAACCCCAACCCCCATTCATCTTCAGCTTGCCATCGGGAGTCCCTTAAAGATAGCCCAGATTGGACAGAGACTACTATGGTGATCCAGACCAGAGCAGGTTGCGACTGACAAGCCAGCCCCCCAAACTACAGACCCAAAATACCATCCCCCAGCTTGCCATCGGAAAGCCTTTAAAACTAACCTCAGTCTAACAGAATATGTTACAGTCGAGCTGCTAGCCTGTACCAAATGAAGCGGCAAGCTGGCCCCCCTCCACTACCCACCCCCCGTCCCCCACCCTCCCAGCCCTCCCCCAAAAACCCCTTGATATCCACTAAGTAACTATGTACACCCTGGCACCAGAACTGGGGACAACAATTCCAACCCAAAAGTCCAAAGTTCTGAGGCCAGACCCCAATCGCGAATCCCAGACGACCCATCACGAGGAGCCAATCCACAAAGGAAAACTTTGACAAATATCCCACTGATAAAACGATCAGTATCAGCCAACACAAAAGGGACAACGGGAACCCTGCAGATGGGTCAGGATTGGCATCCCCTCCATAGGCTCGCAACTCAGCTGTTGCAGGAGCGAGGCCCAATATCTGCCTCCCCCCATCACCGACTGCCAAATCAATAACAGCGTCGTATCAACTAGCGGTCCAACATAAATACAGCCTCCACTACTCAGATTTCAGGGAAGAAAGAGCGCCTCTAACAGAAAAGGCTAACTGTTACTCACCCCCTGGTATAAGCCGGCAGGACATACCGAGCACAGGCAAACTGGGCCTTGAAACGGGAGCTCACAAATACCGCAAGGCCATAGTGTTTCCAGGGGGCCCATTATAACGACCGGACCAAATTCGGTCTGACACCTAAACCCATAACTCCGGGAAACCTCACCCCTGGAGCGCGGTTCCGGGAAAGACGGAAAGGCGAAAAAGCAGGCAGACCGACCCCTCATCCACTCAGCCTCCATGGATCTCGCCAATTGCAAGGCTCGAGGACCGGCCAGAGCAGGTAAGGAGTTCCAGTCAGGAAAAAAAAGGGGTTACTAGGAAATGAGGACCGCTACTCAACGGGGCTACCGGAAAAGAAAAGAAAAGAAAAGAAAAAAAAAAAATAAAATTTTTTTTTATACACTATATGATATCTCTATTCCATGTATAACAGTCCACCAATGCAGTGAAACTCCTATCTCTCAGCCATTAGCCTTGAAGAGGTCAGGAAGTCTGGTAGCCAAGTCCTTTTGAGCAGCCTCCGGGGAGTGAAGCTGTGAGTAGTCCACTGATGGTAACCTTGAGAACGTGAGGGTATAACATCCTAAAGGGGATGGGCCTGCTATCAGCTTTTGCACAGTTGAGTGGAATGCTGCTCTTTTAACCGCATTTCTTTAGGAAGGTCCTGGGCTGACTCAATTTTTAGCTGACCCCACATAATTGTCTGGAGCTCTCGGGCTTTAGAGAATACATGCTGCTCTCTATATAACTTAAGAACTTTATAATTACTGGCCTAGGGGGGAACTAGGTGGTGGTCGAGGCCTCAAGGAGCGGTGTGCCCTTTCGAGATGATAATTGGGGTTGATCGGCGAGGGCCCAACTATCTTGACTAGAAAGCGCTGCAGAAAAGCCATAAGATCCGGACCCTCTTCCATCTCTGGTAGGCCCAAAATTAAGAGATTGTTCCTGCGGTTGCGGCCTTCCAAATCTTTGGCTTTCAGTTGAAGCCTCCGTATTTGTTGGGTTAGCCCTGCCACCTCCGCCTCGGTCTTCCCTCTCCATTGCTCCAATGAAAAGATTTTAGCCTCTGAATCTGATACCCTCATAGTGAGGGAGGAAAGGTCGCCCGTAGTGATTTCAGCTCTGATGTAATGTCCTGGAGCAAGCTAAGCAAGCCAAGTTCTTGCATAAATTTCTCCTCGGTAAGCAGCCCGACGACTGATTCTTGTCTCCTGATTTTTCAGATCCTGTGCCCAGCTGATTGCACGGCTTGTTCGGCTGTTTTCAGGAGTACTTAGGTGGCGTATGTTGCTTGTAGCTGCAGCTCTATCGACTCTCCATCTCTTCCTTAAACCTCTCGTACTTGCTAAAATTCGCTACCGAGGGTTAGAGAACAAGTTTTAGGCACCAGCACAAGCAATCTGGCGAGTTTTGGTGGGTCAAAAAACAGCAAAATGTGGCAGTTGGGACAGGTTAGGGAGAGAGCATTAGGCCCCTGCTGCCATTCAACTCGCTGCCATCACGTGACTCCCTTGCTGTATTCTGACCTCCCCCCCTGCCTCCCCTCTCAGAACCTGGGTTTTGGGATGTGGGTGGGCAGGAACAGTGTTGGCACCCTAGAGGTGCCCCCTTTTTCTCACCCTCTTATTTTTGGGTGTGTGTTGTGTTTTGTTTTTTGGGTTTCCTGAATTGAGTCTTTGCCTTGGAACCAAAAAATCTTTTTATTAAATTTAGTTGCCAGTTGGCTAGTGTGAGTTTATAGTTTCCACACTGGACGCCCAGTGAGTATAGCTCATAAAGATCTGGCGGTTTGGGTTCAAACAACAACAGACAGCGTCTCAACCGAGCTCGAGCTCAGCGTTCCATGCCTTGCATTGAAAGTTAACTCTTTCCTCTCCAGGGCAGTTCAAAGGTTGGATATCACTGCAATAGTCAGAATACAGCAAGACTCCATTAGAAGACACAACATTACTAAGGTGAGTAATTTTTTCTTTTCCTTCCCTCCTTCCCCTCATTTTATGTTTTACAGGGACTCCAATTCCAGTTCACTCCGGCTGCATGGCCTCTTCCTGGCTCCATTGGGAGATCTGGAGGGCGGGCGTGGGGACCGCCCACTATATACAGTCACGCTGACATCAGTCACGTGACTTCGGGTGGGCGGTCCCGTCAAGTATTGCTGGAAAAGTCTGCCGTGCAGACCGACACCGGGTGGTGCCAATCCTATATGTGATGACCTACTGAAGGAACCTCTCTCGAAGATCTACTGTTACGTTAAGTTCCTACGCAACCATATTTTTTATAAGCTGCACTCCGCACCCCCCAGTCCCCAAGACTGCCCTCCTACACTCTCTTAACATGGTGAAACACCCTACCATAACGTTGTGTTCCCAACGTATAGCACAAATAAGATTACTTAACCACTAAAGTAATACAATCCTCTTATTAATAGTAACGTACTTTGAAACAGGTTTAAGTGAAGATCTGTGCCCCTCTGGAATAGAAACGGATTGTATCATAGTGCTGCATTACAAACTATTGTTTAACTGTCCAACCTAGTGCAAGCTATTTAAACAGTTTCAAAAATAATTATTTTTTTAATTCTTTCTAATATGTAACTTCAATCTGAACTTAAGCCAGAGCTCAACTAACCTGTAAAAATACACCATTAGGAACTGACTCACTTAATTATGTAAGATAAAACAGAAGAAAAATGTTTGCCATAATAGAATTTAATAAAGTCCAATACTTCCCCTTGCAATAGTATGAACATTTTTGGGTTATGAAATTTTGCAAGGGGAAAGCCCCGAGAATCCATTATTTTCCCTGTTATCTTTCAAGAATATAATGCAGTTAGCTTCGAGGACATAGGGGGATCCCAACAATCTGGGAAATTAATTTTAATAAGGATTACTATTTAAAATAAATCATTATAATTATCTGTCTGAACTTTCACATCATTTCAACAGAGGTCCAAAAAACAAACAAAAACGAAAGAATAGACTTCCGGTGATGTCACCAGCACCATGGCTGCCTAAACGAGGAGCTCCCCTCTTCACCACTAATAGATTCGGCTCCACACTGCACTGACAGGTTAAATTTTGCCAAATATGCATAGTTAGCAAAGTGGAAACGCACCTGTGAAAAGGTCCCAATCGAAAAATCTGAAAGCGAAGGGTGATCAGCGTAGATTAAGTCCTGCAAGCTCGGCTACCAGCGGGAGAGAGTCGCCCTCGAGTAAGGCAGGAGGAAATACCGAAACAGAAATGGACATTCTATCATGATCCAGATTTGAGACTCCACTCACATAAATCAAACAATTTCGAACAGAAATGAAGCAGGAGTTCAGTAAGCTGCACTCAGATTTAAATGGGCTGGAAACTAGAGTATCCACTGCAGAGGAACGTATATCGACTGCTGAGGACGATCTCATTCATATCTCAAGAGCGATTGAATATTTAGTTCAACAACAAGAGCTTACTTCTGTCAAATGCCTAGACCTAGAAACCCGCTCGCATCAAGACAACCTAAGAATATATGGCCTAGCTGAGTCAGCTGAGGTTGGGGACATGAATAAATTTCTAGAGGATCTGCTACACCATGTGCTTGATCTGCCACAGGCCTTCTTGTTTAAAATTGAAAGAGCACATCGAACGTTAGTGCCCAAACCCACGTCGGCGACCGCTAGGCCTCGGTCAATAGTGGCCAAATTCTTGAGTTTTCAAGAGAAAGAGAGGATCCTCCGAGCAGCATGGAAACAGGGCCATGTAGAGTATAATGGTGCTCGATTGCTCTTTGATCAGGACTACCTCCCCCACCGTGATTCAACAACAGCGCATGGCCTACGCTCCACTACTTCGGAAACTGAAGGCATTGAACGTCAAGTTAAAACACCTTACCCCTCTTGCCTGTGAATATTCTGGGAAACAGGCACCTATGAAGAAGCGCTCCAGGCAATGAAGATCAAGGGTCATGAGGTTCCGGAGGCCCCCGTCGCAGGGAACAACCGGCCACCCCACAAAATGCCTGGCATCTAGCTAAGCACCAAATCCCATCCGAACAGGGAAAAAAGCATCTATTACCACCCTTCAAGACATCAAGAGTATGCTGCACAAGCTTACACACTCTCAAACCTCTGAGGAGCCACCATCGGAAAGAGTGGATGACACATGAGAGCGGAGACCAGCCGAATGAGACTGTTGCTTTCATCAGGATAATTTTCTTTCCTGCATCTCCTTCCCCATGAGGGAGTACTGGACTCTACATTTAAGATTTAAGTGAACGGGACTCTTGTCGTCAAGTATCAAGGACACTAAACGGGGACTTTCTGGTAAATGGTATAAGATCTGGCAGGTAAATGGGGGGGGGGGAGGAACTTGACACAGTAGATGGTCTCAAGTAAGCCCAGTATAAATTAATGGTTAAAAACTGTGCTGTGGCCTTTATGTAGATCAATATCGCTCCTGCATACACTATGACTTCTCTGATGTTTTCACCCCCTTGGAGTGGATGGAGGAGATGGGCTAGATAGCTGAAGCTCTATGTCAGGCCATACATCTGCAGGGAGCATTGGGGGGCATTTTGACTGGAGGGATATTCCCTTTAGAATAATATCCTGCACCAAGCTATAGTGCTGTGCAACATTCATTGGGTTCTGGTTCCCCCTTTTTGTTTTCCCTAGGGTTATACCCCACTCTGTCGCAGGGTTATTCCTGAAAGATCGCATGCAGTTGCTGCTGGGGTTAGCCTTTGTGTTGAGAACTTTTTGTCAGGGTAGAGTACTGATAACACTTCTTGTTTTGTGCCTGATTTTGTGTTTGGCTGGGCTGGCGCTGAAATAACTGCAGTGAATTAGGGGTTCTAGGGACATGGATATGTTGTTCATCCACACTGTCTGGCAGATTCCTTGCCGCTTTAAATCTTGCCGGAAGGTCTTCAAGCTGGCTCGTCTCACCTACCCGGGTGGTAAAACTCTCGGCTCCGCTCCATGACGCCAGATCTTCCTTACCGCTTGGAAGGTTAGGTTCCCTCCTTAGCGCTCTGCGTTTTAGACTGGATCCTAACTCTTCGGTTCACCCGAAACTAGTTTTGAAGTTTTCTAAACTTCGGTCTTCTTATCCCTCGTGGCTGCGATGGACAAATTGATCCCCAGCTTTTGGAGGAGCCCTGGCGGGCAAAAGATGTCCAGGACGGATCCGCACTCCACGTGCATCTACTGCCTCGACCTAGACCATGACCCGCAGGTCTGCGAGCTGTGCCGCTCAGCACCATTAGCGTCCTGGAGGATGCGCTGCCCGATTGAAGCTCAGGCGCCCCGAGAAGTGTTACCCGCCGGTAAAATCCAAAGAGGCTCATTGGGCAGTGACCGCGGTGGCTGGCTTGGCTGAGCAGCTCAAGCACATGATCGCCCTCGAGGAGGAGGCGGCCCAGGCCGCATCTTCCTCCTCCTCGTTCGCGGCGTTTATCCCGCTCTCTCTGAGTTCCTCTTATTCAGCTTTGTTCAAAGAGCTTCGCCAGTCCCTTTTCACGAAGGGAGAAGGGCCATCAGGACATTCCTCTCGGCCCAAGATGAGGGAGTCGAAGGGTAAGTCCCATCGTCAGCGTTCGTGGGAGCGGGAGAAGTCTCCTTCCCCGGACAGCCGACCGTCGACTTAGGTCGAGGTTGCGGCTCAGGCCGCTGGCTTCACAGCGTCCCCGTCAGGCCAGCCTGCTGAGACACCTGTCGATGCAGTGGAGATATTCCTCGACCCGGCGGCCAGGTGTTCGACTGGTAGAGCCGACAACCCCTCTTCGCCGGTTTCCCCGGTGGAGACCGAGGATCTGCCCTCGCCTTTGGGCGGCAGTCCCCGGTTAAAGTGTCCGAGCCGAGGGAAGAGCGGGTGTCCCCGGCCCCTTCACAGGCCCGCCCATGGTTTCACCGAGGGTCTCGGTCTTGGACTTCATCTCGGTCAAGCCGCTCCCGCGGACATCGGCGGTCTCGGTCTCGGCACCAAATTAAGTGGCGACACCGCTCCTGCTCGTCCTCCTCCTCGGATGAGGAGAGGCTTTGACGCTGACTGCGTCGGCATTACGAGGAGCTTGTGTGGCAGCAGTTACTGTTGTCCGGGAGTAAGTTGACTCCGACTCATCCCCCGGCTATCAAGTGGCTGTCGCCCAAACGGCCGAAGCAACCACTCACCGCAGTCGAGATGCCCATTTCTGGGCCAGTTGTTCGGCCAAATCTAGCTGCCCCACCAATTGTGGTGGAACCTTGGTCGGGTCACGGCCTGTCCCACAGGTTGTTGGTCACCCTCACTCCCGACCGTCCTCGGCAGGTAGAGGGTGGCTCAGGCCTGAGGCAGCTCTTCGCAGACTCTTCGGAGTCCGATGACGACTCCTCCCTGATACCCAGGCGGGTCGGCCTGGAGTCCTTCAGGGGGCCAGTCTCTGGACGATAGCCCATCGTCCTTCATGGGTCTGCTTCGGCTTATCTCGGAGTCTACCAGGATGCAGCTCGAGCCCGTGTCCAAATGGGCCAAGTATCCCCTGACGGAGATACTAGACCGAGGGGATTCGCCCATGGAGCCCTTCCCTGTGGCTGAGGCCATTGTCGGCCCAGCCTTGGAGCTTTGGCAGTGGCCTGCTTCCTGTCCTGCGCCGATGGCCAGGAAGTATGCGGTCCCTACTAGCTCTTTGCCCGGTTTCTCGGAGCACCCCTCTGCCGAGGGGTTAGTCACCGATAGCGTCTTCCGGCATTCTGGAAACGCTTGGGACGTGGATAGACCCCCCGACAAAGAGTCCAAAAGGCTGGACTATGCCGGGCGCAAGGTGTACGCTGCGTCCTCCCTTGGCCTCTGGCAGGCCAACTCGGCCGTGCTGATGGCACACTTCTCCAATGCCCTCATGGGCTCCCTGGATGAGGTGATCCCTCATCTCCTGACCGACCTGCGGACCACGGTCCGGCAGGTGCGGGACCAGGGTAGGGCGGTGGCTAAGCAGCAGCTTCAGACTGCTCTGGACATAGGTGATTCCTGTGTCAGGTCAGTAGCGGCTGCGGAGGCCAGGCGCCGCCGGGCGTGGCTGAGGATATCCAACTTCACGGCGGATACCCAGCACAAGTTGACGGACGTCCCCTTCTTGGGGACTGACCTCTTCGGCTCTGGAGTGGAGGGACACCTCCAGCGGATCGAAAAGTCCAGCACCACTCTGGACTCAGTCACCTCCGCCCAGAGGGACAAAGGCTGCCGGCAACAACAGCGTAACTCCTTTCGTCCTTCGGCCCCTGTGACACGACTGGCCCAACAGCACCAGCACAAGGGCCAGCTGGCTCGCGCTTGGCATTCCAATCCCAAGCCAGTGGCTTCCTCTAATAGGAAGCAAAGAGGTAAAGGCCCAGGAGGTCCCTCGGCTGGTCCCTCCTCCAAGCCTGCCCAGTGACGGGTTGAGGGGTGTCACCCCCAACCTCGTCACCCTTCCCTGGGTTCCCCCCGTGGGGGATGGCTCTGCCACTTCCTTTCCGCCTGGTCCGCTATCCCCATGGACCATTGGGTGTTGGAGGTGGTAGGAAAGGGCCTGCCTCTGGAATTCAGGCAGACCCCTCCCTTTCGAGCCATCGCCCCTCGGGGCCACGTGGTCTGAAGTCTCGCTGTCAGCCCGCCGAGCCGATATTGCCCTGCTCCTCGAGAAAGAGGTGATCAGGAAGGTGGCGGATCCTCCTCCAGACCCGGGGTTCATGTCCAGGTATTTTCTGGTCCCAAAACGGACGGGGGGCTGGCGCCCCATTCTCGACCTGCACGACCTGAACAGGTTCCTAAGGTCTCGGACCTTCAGGATGGTCACTCTGGCTCAGATAATCCCATCCTTGGAACTAGGCATGTGGTTTTGTTCCCTGGACCTCCAGGATGTGTTCCTCTCATCCCGATCCGTCCGTCTCATCAGAGATTCCTCCGCTTCAGAGAGGAGAGATCTCTTTTCGAGTTCCGGGCCATGCCCTTCGGCCTCTCTCTAGCTCCCAGGGTCTTCACCGAATGCATGGCAGTGGTGACAGCATTCCTGCGGCGCCAAAGGGTCCGGGTGTACCCCTACCTGGTCGACTGGCTGTTTGCAGCCCCCTCCAGAGTGGAGGTGGAGCAGTCCAGAGATCTGGCCCTCCAGGCTTGCTCTCAGATTGGCCTCCTCATCAACGAGGCCAAGTCGGAACTCGTGCCGAAGCAGGTGATACAGTTCATCGGGGCAGAGCTCGACTCTCTTCAAGCTAGAGCTTGGCTCCCGGCGGACAGGGCCGAGGTTCTTCTTCCTTGCCCAATCATTTTTGGTTGGGCAATTGCACCCTGCCCGGGACTTCCTGCGCCTCCTGGGCCTCATGGCGGCCTGCACCAGCGTAGTCCGTTGGGCCCGTTGGTACATGCGTCCCCTTCAATGGGGACTAGCCAGCCAGTGGTCACAATGCTACGATCCATTGGATCAGTTGGTGACAGTGACCCAGGAAATGTGGAACGCTCTCCAGTGGTGGACCGTTTCAGCACATCTGCAGGAGGGCATCCCGTTCGTCCTCCCTGAGCCGACGGTCTCTCTATCAACCGACGCATCTCTGATGGGTTGGGGTGCCCATCTGGGGGAGCACAGAGTGCACGGCCTCTGGTCCCCTCGGGAGTCATGATGCCATATCAACCTGCTGGAGCTCCAAGTGGTCCGCCTAGCTGTCACCGCCTTCGCTCCGTTTCTACGGGGTCAAGTGGTTCAGGTCCAGACCTAAACCGCCAGGGCGGGATGCGCTCCATGCTGTTATGTAAGGAAGCTCTCTGCATATGGTCTCATGCGCAGACTGGAGGCGAATCTCCTAGTCATTCACATGGCAGGAGCCTCCACCACCCTGGCCAATACCCCAAGCCAGATAGGGGCTGCATCTCACGAGTGGTCTCTCCTGCCGGAGGTAGTACAAGATCTCTTCTCCCACTGGGGCATGCCTCAGGTGGACCTCTTTGCCTCCAGGGAGAATGCGAAGCTGAGACTTTCATGCCCGCCCCCCTCAGCAGGGCTCGCTGCAGGGGGATGCCTTCTAGAGGCCGTGGACCCCGGAACTCTTCTATGCCTTTCCCTATTTCCCTTGATCCACAAGGTGCTTCTCAAGGCGAGGAGGGACAAGGCGCAGGTGATTCTGGTAGCCCCAGACTGGCCCCGCCAGTTCTGGTATCCAGATCTCCTCAGTCTCAGCTCCAGGCTCCCGAGGCGGCTTCCAGCCCGCCCGGACCTGATCTCAGTCAATCAGGGGAAGGTATTCCATCCGGACCTTCAATCCCTGCACCTGACGGCCTGATTCCTGAGTGGCTAGAGTTCCAGGCCTTGAATCTTTCCGACAAGGTCCTCAACGTCGTTGAGGCGTCCCGTAAGTAGTCGACCAGAAAATACTATACCTTCAAATGGAAGAGATTCTCCATTTGGTGTAAGGGAAAGGGCCTGGACCCTTCCTCCTGTTCCTTGGCAAGCATTCTGGACTATCTGTGGTCCTTTTCTCAGTAAGGGCTTCGGTCGACGACCCTTAAGGTGCACCTGGCAGCCATCTCTGCTTACCGGGCGTGGGCCGGAAAGCAGTCGGTGGCGCAGGAGAAGGTGGTCTGGCGCTTTTTCAAAGGCCTTGATCACATTTCCCCTCTGGTGCGAGAACCTCCACCTCCGTGGGATCTACTGCTAGTATTGGCCAAGCTCATGGGCAAGCCATTCGAACCAATGCACAGGTGCGATATCTCCCACCTGTTGTGGAAGACCGCCATCTTGGTGGTTATCACGTCACCCAGAAGGATGGGAGAGCTCCAGGCGCTTTCCATCGAGTCTCCTTATCTGGTCTTCCACAGGGACAAGGTTGTCCTGCGCCCCCACCCGAAGTTCCTTCCGAAGGTGGTGTCGGAGTTTCACCTTAACCAGTTGTTGACTCTGCTGGTGTTCTACCCCAGCCACACCTCGGAGGCCGAATATAGGCTCCATATTTGGACCCTAGCAGAGCGCTCGCTTACTTCAAGGAGCGGATGGCTGAAGTTCGGGGAGAGGTTCGCCAGCTGTTTGTCACCTATGCTGAAGCTGCACCTGGCAGAACTGCAGCCAAGCAGACTATAAGCAAGTGGGTCACCTTCTGCATAGATCTCTGCTGTAGGTTTGCAGGCATGGAGCCTCCCAGAGGGATAAGAGCTCATTTTACCCGCCATACCGCTGCATCGGTAGCTGCTTCCAGGAATGTCCCTATCCAGGATACCTGCAGGACTGCTACCTGGAAGTCGGCACATACCTTTATTACCCACTACCACATCGACCTTGAGTCACGCCGGGATGCTGATTCTGGGGCCTCGGTTCTCCAGTCTTTATTCCCTAAGTAGGGGGTGTGCGCCTTGCCTCCCTCCTCCCAGAGAACTGCTAGGAGTCTGCCAGACAGTGTGGATAAACAACATATTCATGTCCCTAGAAATACAGGTTACTCACCTGTAACAGGAGTTCTAGGAATGGTATATGTTGTTCATCCACACGACCCACCCGACCTCCCCGGCTTCGACGCACAACCTGACTTCCAGCGGGCTAGATCTGGCATCATGGGGCGGAGCCGAGAGTTTTACCACCCGGGTGGGTGGGAGGAGCCAGCTTGAAGACCTTCCGGCAAGATTTAAAGTGGCAAGGAATCTGCCAGACAGTGTGGATGAACAACATATACCATTCCTAGAACTCCTGATCTTACTTTGAGATACAGCTCTTGCAGCAGGTAACATCATTAGGACTGAAGCTGGCAGGCGTCAGGACCCCACGGAAATCTTCTAGCTAGCAGTCTTCAGCAGGGACTGCCTCTGACGTCGGTCCCGCCCCCGACATCAGACGTAGTACATAAGGAGCCGGTCCCGCCAGATTCCCCAGTTCTTTCCCGCCATCTACTTGCATGTCTCAACCCTTCAGTTCATTTCTAGCGCGCGACGTCTGGTTAAGTTCTTCCGTTAGGAAAAAAGTTTGTTTCTTTTGCATAGTTGCTGTCTGATGTCCTCTCCAACCTCCGTGGAAGGCCATCCATCCAAGTGCACCTGTGGGAAGCAAATCCCATTTAAAGACCCGCATTCGGCCTGCGTCTGGTGCCTAGGCCCAGACCACGACACCCGGGCCTGTTCCTTCTGCCAGAGGTTCACTAGCCGGACCTGGATCTGTCGCCAGAAGGCCCTACAGGCGTTCCTGCTCGAGGAAAAGATTAAAGCCATGGACGCAGCCTCCAAGGGGGAATCTTCTGACAAGGCCCGGAGACACCTTGAGAAGCATAGGGAGAGGGTGAGATTCAAGTCCCTGTCTAGGGCCTCTGACTCCCGTAGCTCCAGCTCCCGGTCTGACTGCTCCCCTTCTCGGGCCCGCTCTCAGCCTTCCCCTGCAGCGGTGAAGACTCCTTTGGGTTTCTCCTCTCTTCCTCAGGCCAAGACCTCCAGGTCTTCTTTTTCTTTGGCTTCCAAGGCCCTGTCGAGGTCGGGGGACCGCCATCACCACCACAAGTCCGGTTCCCGCCATTTGGAGCCCGACGCCAGGTCAGTCTCTTCCAGTGGAAGACCAAAGAGCTGACTTCACTTAAGAGATCGTCGGATCCAACGCCGGCCCACCCGACGTTGGTCAAGCACCATCAATCCCGAGAACCGATGACCGCCAGATGCCCGTCGCTGGTTAGGCCTTTGCCTCCACGGACGCCGGCCGGGGGACCGACATCCATTCCTACAGAGAGGAGAACCCCTACACCTTCCACCGACGTCGGTCAGGAGGTGATCATGGAGGAGGAGCTGACCCAGCCCGAGGACCAGACGGGCGAACCCGGTCCTGTCGCACCCCACAGGGAACCCTCTCCAGAACCTGAGACCCCTGGGGAGCTGACGCCGGAACCCGACGACCGGCATCGGTGCCCAGTCCATTGTCGGGCCTCAGCATATCCGAGGTCAAGGAGTTGTTTACCTACTGGTGGGATACCATAAAAAGGTATGTGGTTCCCACACCTCCTCCTCTTCCTCCTCCTCCACCTGCGACTCCATCGGCTCCTGCGCCCCCTACTCCACCCAGGGCTGCGGGCCGAGTACCTTCTCCCCAGGAGCCTACAGATCCTCCTAGGGGTAGACCAGAAAAAAGGAGACCTCCGTCCAGATCCTCTTCAGGGTCACCCAGCCCCAAGAGACCCAGAAGACGCCGTCATTCGCCTTCGACGGAGGACACGGGATCGGACTTCTCGGATGGATCCAGATCCCCCTCTCCAATCAACGTCCCTTCTCCGGACCCACGTAAGCTTCCAAGATCTCCTCTGGATGACCCATCATTCTCAGAGATTATGAGGCACATCCAGGAGAACATGGGCTGGGACACAGAGGAACTAGACCCCGAGAGATTACATCTTGCCAGATATCTTCGTCAAAAAGATCCAAAGCCTGTGGTGGTGCCACCCTTGGTGGACACATTCGTGGACATCACCAAGGCAGCGTGGAAACGTCCACACTCGCTTACGGTGATGCCGAAGAAAGCTGACCACCTGTACAAGGCCCCTAGGGAGGACCAGTACTTGGCATCACACCCTCTGGCCGATTCTCTGGTCATTACAGCCTCTCATGACGGTCCCAGAGGCGCAACATTTGAACACCCTGCCACGGACCCAGAGTCCAAGCAGCTGGACGCTATGGGCAGGCGCCGTATAGCATCTGCTACCTGCGCCATCATATCCTTC
This sequence comes from Neoceratodus forsteri, assembly GCA_016271365.2. Taxonomy (NCBI): domain Eukaryota; kingdom Metazoa; phylum Chordata; order Ceratodontiformes; family Ceratodontidae; genus Neoceratodus; species Neoceratodus forsteri. The sequence goes on from JADMNL010000026.1 coordinate 55,494,664, forward strand.
AACTACTTGACCCACATGGTACAGTTTCAAAACGCCTTGTGGGAGCAGGGACTGGATCTGGCGGAAAAGATGCCAGAAGGTGAGCAGAAGGAGGAGTTGCTGCAACTCCTTCGCGCGGGTTCGGACGTGGGAACTCAGGTGCTGCGAGCCGTGTATGATTCCGCGGACTCCTCGGCCAGAGCGGCAGCTTCAGGCATATGCCTCCGGAGACACTCTTTTATCCGTGTCTCCGGATTCACCCTGGATGTCCAGAAGAAGATCCTGGATGCCTCGTTTCATGGAGAAGTTTTTTTTGGTGAGTGCTTGGAGAAGGTCCTCACCAAACTTCAAGAGGCCGGGAAGGCAGTGCGGTCTGTCCAGGCCATGTACAGACTCAAGCTTAGTTCCTTTCGTAGGAACCAAAGCCGTTTTGAGGCAGGATGCAGAGACAGCAGTCCCGCGCCGGCTGGCAACAGAGGGGCTCCTTCTCCCGCTGAGCCCAGGGGAAGTCGTCCGCGGGCCGAAGCCAGCGACCAGCTAAGCCGGCCCAGCCCGCTGGACCCTCAGCTGCCACAGCATGACTCCTTCCGGGCCCCCGCCCCTCAGGATCAACGGGACACCAAGGTCGGGGGCCGCATTGCGGATCACCTGCCAGGGTGGCAGTCCATAACCACCGACAGGTGGGTTCTTCAGTTGGTCAAAAGAGGCCACTTTATAGAATTTGTGGACAAGCCACCCACAAGGCCTCCTCTGCTCTCCCGTTACTCGGGTCAACACAGATCACTCATCAGGCAAGAGGTACTCACGCTCCTGCAAAAGGGAGCGGTGGAGTATGTCCCAGAGAACCAGATAGGATCCGGATACTATTCCCACTTCTTTCTGGTTCCGAAGAAAACAGGGGACCTCCGTCCAGTCTTGAACCGCAGCGATCTCAACATGTCGGTCGCCTACAAACGTTTTCGCATTGTGACCCTTCAAGGACTCATTCCCATGCTGAAAAAGGATGCCTTCTTAGCATCCCTGGACATGCAGGACGCCTTCCTGCACATCCCAGTAGCTCAAGCGCACAGGAGGTTCCTGCGCTTCGAGTTTCTTGGCCACCACTTTCAGTTCCGGGCTCTTCCGTTCAAACTGTCTTCAGCCCCCAGGGTCTTTACCAAGTGTATGGCAGTCGTGGCAGCGTCTCTAAGGAGACAGGGCCACTACGTGTTCCCGTACCTGGACAACTGGCTTCTCATGGCCGCCTCCAAAGAGGCGCTGTTGCTGGCTATTCAGAGCACCCAGGATCTGTTCCAGTCTCTGGGCATTCTTATCAACTACGAGAAGTCTCTCCTCGTACCGTCCCAGAAGCTGCAGTTCATAGGCGCAGTTCTGGACACCGTCCAAGGGAAAGCCTTTCTTCCTGATGAAAGAGCGGAACTCATCAGATCCCTCATCAGGAATCTCTCGGTGAAGAAGACTGTCCCCACCAGGTTGGTCCTTCGCTTGCTCGGACACATGGCTGTGGCCATTCCAACCATCCCTTTGGCAAGGCTCCACATGTGGGTAACTCAGTGGTTGCTCAAGGTGCAGTGGGACCAAAGGCAAGACCACATGCAGCATCCGGTCTGAATCACGAACGCCGTGATTCAAGACTGGCAATGGTGGCTAGACCCAGGGACACTTTCTGCGGGTGTCCCATTTACAGCGCCGTCCCCGGAGGCAATCCTCTCCACAGACGCCTCAGGACTGGGGTGGGGAGCGCACCTGAACGGGGTGAGGTCCCAGGGAACATGGGCCCCTCCGGAAGCCCACCTCCACATCAATGTGCTGGAGATGAGGGCGGTCCTTTATGCCCTGCAGGCCTTTCAGTCAGAAATCCCGTTGAGTACTCTTCTGCTTCAGACAGACCACACAGCGGTGATGTATTACCTCAACAAACAGGGAGGCGCACACTCTTACCCCCTTTGCAGGGAAGCTATGAGAGTGTGGGATTGGGTAATCCGTCACGGCGCGAGCCTGATTGCAGTTCACGTTCCCGGAGTGGACAACACAATCGCAGACGGCCTGAGTCGTTCCCAGGCCAGAGTCCACGAGTGGAAACTTCTTCAGGAGGTAGTAGAGGATCTGTTTCTTCGTTGGGGCACTCTAGAGTTGGACTTATTCGCTTCCCCATCCAATGCAAAACTGCCCAATTTTTGCTCGCTAGATTTAGGGCCTGGTGTTTTCTGGTGAGACGCGTTGTCCCTCTCCTGGGCGGACAGATTCCTCTATGCTTTCCCTCCCTTCCCGTTGATCCAGAGAGTCCTTCTCAAACTGCGCAGGGAGCATGCAACAATGATCCTGGTAGCGCCTTTCTGGCCCAGGCAGATCTGGTTCCCCATGCTGACGCAATTGTCCCGGGAACCTCCAGTTCCGTTGCCTTTCAGCTTCCATCTATTGTCTCAGGAGGAGGGTTCACTAGTCCACCCGGACTTACGCTCACTGAACCTGCATGCCTGGCTCCTAGAGACATAGCCATTATACGACATGGGGTCTCGCAGAGTTGGCGGAAGTCATTTCCGCGGCTAGAAAGCTGGCAACGCATGCGACGTACGCCATGAAGTGGTGCCGTTTTTGCTTATGGTCGCAGGCATGCAGCCTTTCCCCTTTAGAATGCCCAGTGAAAGTGGTGCTGGAATACCTGCTTTCCCTATTCCATTCGGGTCTCGCCTACTCCGCCATTAAAGTGCACCTCTGCGCAATTTCTGCATACCACTTCCCGGTGGGACAGCGCACAGTGGCACAGCTTGATGCCTCTCGAGACTTCCTGAGAGGGGTGTTACACCTTAGGCCACCCATCAAGGATCCCGTTCCTCCTTGGGACTTACTCTTTGTCCTGGAGCAGCTCATGCTTCCCCCCTTTGAACCTGCCACAGATTGCGAGCTGCGTTTTCTGTCGTGGAAAACGTTACTTTTAGTTGCTGTCACATCAGCAAGGAGAGTTTTCGAGCTTCATGCTCTCATGTGCAAGGAGCCTTATTTAATTTTCCACCAGGACAGAGTGTCTCTGAGGGCGAATCCTAAATTCCTGCCTAAGGTGGTCTCTGCCCTCACTCTCAACCAGGACATCAATCTGCCTGTGTATTTTCCGAAGTACTCTAATAGAGGAGAGGCGTTGCTTCACACCCTGGATGTTCACCGCTACTTAAGGTGCTACCTGAACAGAACTCAACAGCTTCGCAAGTCGGAGCAACTATTCATTTCCTTCGCTGAGAGGATGCTGGGCCAACCAGTCTTGAAGCAGACTCTTTTTCACTGACTTGTCCAGTGTATTTCATTTTGCTACAACAGCAAACAGAAGCCCCTCCCGGGTACAGTCCGGGCCACTCGACAAGGGGGGTGGCTACCTCCTTTGCAGCACTGTGCAACGTCTCCACCTCGGCCATTTGTGCTGCAGCTACTTGGAGCTCTGTGCACACATTTATTAGGCACTATAGCCTGGATATTACATCACAGCAGAGAGCCGGTTTTGGCCTGGCCGTTCTACAGGGTCTCCTGTCCTAGAGTCAGGACTTGTTCAAGATCTCTCCTAATTTCCTCCTCCCAGAATGCTTACAGGCACTATTGCTTGGGAATCAGTCCTAATGGTGTTACCTGCTGCAAGAGCTGTATCTCAAAGTAAAATAGTACAGTTACGTAAGAACTTACCGTATCAGTAGATCTTTGAGAACAGCTCTTGCAGCAGGTACCTTCCCGCCCACCATTTTTCCTTGGAGGAGGTATAGCCTACCAGGCCTTGGCAGGAGCTTAAGCTCTTTTCTTCTGATGGCGGATCCTCGGTCTCCCCTTCTGATGTCATTCTGCGGCCGGGAGTCTCTGGCAGGAGAACTGGGGAATCTGGCAGGACCGCCTCCTTATGTACTACGTCTGACGTCGGGGGTGGGACTGACGTCGGAGGCGGTCCCCGCTGAAGACTGCTAGCTAGAAGATTTCCGTGGGGTCCTGACGCCTGCCGGCTTCAGTCCTAATGGTGTTACCTGCTGCAAGAGCTGTTCTCGAAGATCTACTGTTACGGTAAGTTCTTACGTAACTGTACTTTACAGGTGAGTAACCTGTATTTTCGGGCTAGCACAGCGCGAACTGGAGGCACGTGATGGAAAATAGCGCTGTAACCTTCTTGTGCAGCAACAACATGCCCTACATTGGGGGAAACCCTACCCTATGTTGTGATTTCAGTGGTATTTCCATTCCTTTTGGTATGAACTGAAAGGGACAGCTGTGCTGCTCAGACTTGGAGCATACACATAAACCATGGCAGCGGGGCAGGCGGTTTGTTTATTTTGAGGGACAATGCCTCTTGAGTAGTGGCCTACACCAAGTTATAGTGGGGTGCAAAGATCACTGGATCTGCATCCCTCTTTTGTTTTAATTTTTCCTGTGATGATACTCGCTACTGACGTTGAGCTACAGCTGAATGGTCATATGCAATTGCAGTTGGGAATTGCTTCTGAATTGAAAATTTTCTCGAGCAAAAAAAAAAATTTAGTTGGCATTACTTGCTCTGGGTTAGTTTGTGGTACTCTTAGGCTAGCGCTGAAACCCATACACTGAAGTGAAAGCGTTATTTAGTATATACCTGTAGCTTGTGCCTGTTACTATAGGCCACCTAGTGACAGAATAGAAAGCTCACGCTCTTTCATTATTTACAGAGAGGCAGTCTAGTACTACAATTGGGGTTACAGGGGCCGTGGAAATACGGGGTCACAGTATAAAATTTTGATGGATATGGTGGGGGGGATTGAGTTCCAGAATTATTATGCTAGGGTGCCTTGTGATATGTGTATCCTGCATCCTGTCAGGTATACTGTTGGTGATGACGAGCCACATCATCTGGCAAGGACCCATTAATTTTAGGGTCCAGGAGGAGCGAGCCATTCTTTTGGCGCCTTCTCCTCCCTTTCGAGTTTTGATTACTCGAACATCTAGGGAACAACATCTTTTGTTCCCCTACCTTGGGAGTCATTTTGTAAATAATTTTTCCTTCCGGGTGAGGACTGCTCAGTTAGCACCTCCTTATAGGGGTTTGAAGTTTATATGTTATGTCTATGTTGGTGTTGAGTTAAAAGTTATCATTTTAGACAAAAACCTTCATTGGCAATCTACATATGAACAACAAAGGGAACGGCATAGATTGTTAAAATTTTTTGGGGGTATCGGGAGTGACGCTGGGAGGGAGGGGGGAGAGGGCATTGGAGAAAACAAGAGAAAATGCTAAGGTGGGAAGGTATGGACCCTTATACCTGAGGGAACTTAGTTTTTTGCTTTTGAATGGAGGATAATACTACTATTAAAATTGTCTCCCACAATGTCAGTGGGTTGAACAACCCGGTTAAACAACATAAGGTCATGTCCATCATAAAAGGCAGAGCCCTCTTTGTCTTACTAAAGAAACCCATCTAAGTAAATCTGAACACCAGTGTCCCCCCACCCACCCACAAGCCCCTCACCCTCCCCCCCGCGGCCGGCGGGCGACAGCGCCGTGGGTGGGTGAAAAGACTTATACCTAGGGAGATGTTTGGGGGGTTGTGCTGTGACATTCTGCCCGCGATCGGGCTTTTACGGTCCACTGGACCACCAGGGAGTTGTCGGGTTGGGGGAGGTTACATTCTGCCCGCAATCGGGCACTGGGGGTTATACAGGTTCTGCCCACGATCGGGCACTGGGGGTTTATACAGGTTCTGCCCACGATCGGGCTGTGGGTGATGTTGGGGGCGACATGTATGTGTTCTGCCCGCGATCGGGCTGTGGGAGGTGGGGGGCATGTAACTGTGATGCCCGCGATCGGGCTGTGGGAGGTGTGGGGGGCATGTAACTGTGATGCCCGGCGATCGGGCTACAGTGTAGTGCCGGTCCCCGACGGCTGCTGCCTGGCAGGGTGGCCAGGAGCAAGTCTCGGATCGGCGCACCTACATGCAAATGGCATGCAAATGGGGCTATAAAGAGATGCAAATGGCCCCCTCGCCTGCATAAATTATGGCCCATTTGCATGTCACCTTTTGAATATCGGAATTTGCGCGTAGGCGCAATGGTAGCTGCGCCACCGCAGGTTGAATGCTCAACTCTGGCAACTTGCGGTGGCGCAAGTTCCACTGCGCCATGCGCAAGTGCTGTTGCTCGGGGGCGATATTCAAAGGAGTTGCTCAACAGCGCAACTCCTTTGAATATCACTCCGGCCACACCCCTGCGCAACTATTTTGAGCAGCGCAGGGGCTTGCGCCTCAGACTGGCGCAGTTTGAATATCTGGGCCATTATTCATTCCCCACAATTCTTTTTCCAGGATTGACTACATGCTGATCTCTGGAGAGCACCAAGACCAGGTCTTGGAATGTAAGCATGTTCCATCCGTTCTCTCCGATCATACGCAACTGTTGTAGAGGCTAAATTGGAATGACAAAAAAATGACAGTCCCTCTGGAAATTCAACAATTATTTCTTGAATCTAAAGGAATTTACAGATATGGCTACTGCGAGACTAGCACAAATTCAACAGGACAGTGAGTCCCCTGAGGTTTCTGGCACTGTATTATGGGATACCGTGAAAACAGTATTTAGAGGGGATTGTATCAAATATGCTGCCCATTTTAAACGACAACAAAATCAGCAGTTAGAAGATCTCCAAAACAATTGCATGCTCTACAGGGATGGCATGCTAGGGGGGACAGTTCTGTATTGTCTAATATGCAAGTTATTAAACAACAGATTCAGAAACTAATTGACGTAAAGACGGCGCAAGCTCTACAGTGCCTATGTCAGAGGTACCATGAGACTGGCCTCCCGCCTCTTGGCCCACCGTCTGAGACAACAAACTGCCTGATCTACGGTCACCCAGATCCGATACCCCAAGACTGGTCAACTATTAAAATCCCCAGAAAAAATCTTGACTGGCTTTAGGGACTTCTATCTAAGTTTATATGCATCAGAACACTCACCAGATAGAGAACAAATAGAATCATATTTAGCCAAACTAAAACTACCGCAGCTGACTCAGGAAATTAGAGACTCCCTTGATATTCCTATAATCCCTCTAGAGTTGACATCTGCGATTAAAAGATTGAAAACAAAAAATTCCCCTGGCCCTGATGGGTACACCCCTGAATTCTTCAAGTTTTTCGTAAAGGAGATTAAGAACCCTTTGTTGAAGGCATGTAGGGAGGCACAATCAGAGGAAGCATTTCCAGATACCTGGAATTACGCAATTATTTCAAGTGTCCCTAAATCTGGGAAAGATATCACACAGTGCAGTTCCTTCCGTCCTTTATCCGTTTTGAACATTGACTATAAATTATATGCCTCAGTCCTGGCAAGGCGCCTGGAGGTGGTTTTGCCTGGGCTAATCAATTATGATCAAACAGGCCTTATCCTAGGTAGGCAAACCCAGGATAATATTAAAAGATCATTGCATATGTTATACCATGCCACCCAGTCGGGGGCGCCTTGCATGTTACTGAGTCTGGCTGCTGAGAAGACCTTCGACAGGGTGGTGTGGAAATTCCTGGGCCTAGCTTTGAGTGAGTTTGGATTCTCAGAATCCTTTATTAAAATTATAAATAATATTTATACTAGCCCTAAGGCTTATATAAAGATTAATGGCAGAGTTTCCCCTCCGATAACCTTGTATCGTGGCACCAGGCAGGGATGCCCCCTCTCCCCCTTCTTTTTGCCCTATACCTTGAACCCTTAGCTCAAGCATTAAGACAAGATGAGACTATACAGGGGTGGGATTTAGGTGGGGAAACACATAAGTTAGCCTTATATGCGGATGACCTACTAGTCTATCTTCAAAATCCAGAGCAGTCATTGCAACAGCTATGGGCACGACTGACAGAATTTAGTCTCCTAGCTAGATACAAAGTAAACACGGCTAAGACTGAGGTCTTGAGAGCACATTATGAACCTTCGGAACAGATCCGAAAGAAGTTCCCATTTAGGTGGAACTTAACCCATATTAAATATCTCGGGGTTCAGATGTGTTTTCATGCAGATCAGTAGTTCTCTCTTAACTTTATCCCAATTTAAAAAAATATTAAGTTGGAATTTGATCAGTGGGCCCCCATCCCTTTGGTACAGAAAGTGGAGGCGATAAAAATGGTAGTCCTCCCTAAGATCTTACTTCGAGGGGGCTCTTGCAGTAGGTAATTACATATAGGACTGACGCCGGCAGGTGGCAGTACCCCATGGAAAAATTTCTAGCTAGCAGTGCCTGGCGAGGACACCCCACGTCAGGTGACGGCGTCAGAAGGCGTCGGTATAAAGGGCTATCCCTGATGCCGCCTGCCAGTTCTTTCTACCGTTAGCTCGTGCAGCTCTCGCGAAAAGTTTGGTACTTAAATCAGCCCTATTTTCGTCATTGTTTTACGAATTAATTGCTTTTTCGACTAACGTCAGTACCATAAATCGGTCTATGTAGGTCCCCACACCCTCCGAGCAGAAAAATAGGAGTCTGCGTTCGTGCGAGCGGCCCAACTACCGCTGGGGCAGCCATTCCTGTGCCTGTTCTGACTAGGCCAAGATCACCCGTCGAGAAGTGCCAGCACTGCCTCAGCTTCAACGCGCCTACAGGAGAAGGTGGCAGCAATCCCTGGAAGCCCATATTCTGAAGAAGAAAATGAGTTCAGTGTAAAAGGAGCTCAAAAAACTGAGGCAGGCGTCCACTTCCCCCGAAGGCCATCAGAAGAAGAAGGAGAAGGAGAGGCACCGGGACAAGGGCTCCTCTACCGCGTCTCCCTCGGGAGTCATGGGGACACAGGTAATGTCCCCTCCGGGGAACCGCTCCTTGACAGCTGCCTTGGAGGTTTCCGGGGGGCATCATCCCACCCGTCTGGCTCGCGCTCGGGCCTTGCCGGCGCCTCCGGGCAATCAGAGGCCTCCGCCCCTGGTTCGGCCAGAGGCTTGCGGCCTATCACTGCGGGCAACTCCAGTAAGTCGGGCGTTGGCTCCTCTGACGTCCGCCCAGAGAGGGCCAGTAAGACGCCAGACCCTTCGGGGCGGCGCGTGGCCTCCACTCCACCGGACCAGGCCAATCCCTCTACTCGACCTGTCTCCAGTGATGGCTCTCATAAGTCGGACTCCGGCGCCTGCTGGGAGCTCGCCCATAAGCCTCACGTCAGCTCGTCCAATGTCTGGCTGGCAAAGGAACCGACGATGGACCCCCCACGTCTGTCGTACCCAGTTCCCCGCAGCCTTCGCTGCCATCTGGGGACCCAGAGTTTCCCTAACATGACCCCGGGGATTCCTCCCCTCCATCCCTGGGCGAAGCTGGGGATCTTCATCCTCTGTCAGTCCTTCCATCACCTGGTGCGCTGGATCTGACGTCGGATCCGCAGACGCCAGCTCTGACGCTGGCCCCTCCGATGTTGGTACCTCCGACGTCGGCCCTGACGCCGGCCCTACCAACTCTGGGAGACATCCTGCTCTCGTTGGGCCCTCCGCCTTCCGGGCCCTCCACTGTGGACCTGCCCATGAGGCCACCAGCTGGGCCGTCTGCTCCGGCAGGCCCTCTGGCTCCCGGGTATCCTCCATCCCATCCGAGGTCGGCGTATCCGGGACTGCAGTATCCGGTGCCACAGTACCCGACGCCGGAATTCCCGATGCCACAGTACCCGACGCCGGGCTACCCACAGCTGGGTTTTGGATATGCTCCATACGGTTATAGCCTGTATCCTTATCCCCCACCTCCTCCTCCTCTTCCACCGCTCTCGTGGCCGCCGGTGGACCTGCGGGAGACTCTGGCCTCCTGGTGGGCTGAGGCCAAGGCTCAGCTCACCAAAGAGGTAGAGAGGCACCTTCCGATGACGGTGCCATCCCAGGTTCCTGTACGTCCGAGGCGGCACACTCCCTCACCACCTCCGGATTCCAGGGTTCTTCCATCTGGATCCAGAGAAGGGCAGGACACGCTTCCCTGGGGACTTCCCAAGGGGTCCGTTCCTCCCTCGGGTTGGGAAAGGGAGTCTTTTTCCTCTTCATCCTCCTCTTCACCCTCAGACTCCTCAGATTCTTCTGACGGTTGGTCCGAGAGAGACGACGAGCCACACTCTCCGTCGAAGCTCAGGACAAGGACTCCGACGAAGTCTCCTCTGGAAGATCCTTCTTTTACGGAGTTGCTTAAGAAAATCCAGGAGGTTCATCAGTGGCACTCCTTGGAACCAGATCCTCAGCGTCTGAAACTCGCTGAACATCTGGATCTGCCTGTGACAGGTCCTACCTTGGTGCCACCCTGTATAGAGCCTCACGCTGACCTCATGACCACCATATGGAAACAGCCGTCGGCTTTAGCCCCATTTCCTAGGAAGTTGAACAGGCTATATCAGGCTCCCGAGGGTGTTGATTTCCTGGATTCTTACCCTTTTGCCGACTCAGTTGTGATTAGCGCCGCTCACGGCCAGTCGACCAACCCAAAACACCTCAGCTCATCGCAACCTGATAAGGAATCCCGCCTTCTGGACCAGTATGGGAGAAAGATTTATGCTTCCTCCACGCTGGGGATCAGGGCCCTAAACTATGTTAGCCATATGGGGGACTACCAGAAGGCCATTCTGACTCAGGTGGAAGCTAAACTGGACTCCTTGCCTGACTCCCAAGTCAAGCAGGAGTTGGCTGATCTTGTCCGCTCTGCTCGTTTGGCCAGTCGACACATGCTTCGTGTGACATACAATGCAATGGACACTGCTGGGTGGAGCTCAGCTTTCGCTGTAGGCCTATGGTGTTGTGCTTGGCTCCGTGTGTCAGGGTTGGTTCAGGAGGTGCAATCTGCTATCCAGGAAGCACCCTTCCGGGGGTCGGTGCTTTTCGGGAGTGATGTCAAGGACATCGTCACTGCTTTGCAGGAGAAGGGGACGGCACAGAAGTCAGTTGATTCCATGTACCATCCCTATCAGCAGCAGCGCCGTCCCTTTCACAGACGGAATCAGCCAAAGGCGAAACCCCAGGGAAGGCGGGCCACAAAATGCCAGGCCCCCACAGCTGCTAAGCTCTCCGCCCAAAAAGACAGAAGGTGCTTCAGCTGCGGCGCTGCCCCACACCACCTGACTCCTTTCCTCTCCCACTGCCTCCGGACTTCCCGGAGAAACCGGTAGGAAGGAGGTTTTCCCTCCACCTTTCGGGATGGGAGAGGATAACCACAGATTCTTGGGTGTTCCAGCTCATAGCAGAGGACACTCGATAGAGTTTCTTCAGAAACCACCCCGCCACCCCCCTCTGAAGTCATCATATTCACGGGAACATCTTCTCTTGGTCCAGGAGGAAATTTCAGCTCTCCTGCTGAAACAAGCAGTAGAGCCCATCCCCCTTCATCTGTGAGGGATGGGTTACTATTCCCATTTCTTCCTGGTCCCAAAGAAGACAGGAGATCTCAGACCAATTTTGGATCTCAGTTCCCTGAATCTTTTCGTAGAATACAAAAGATTCAGGGTGCTCTCTTTGCACAGCCTTCTGCTCCTCCTCCGGCCAGGTCAATGGCTGTGTGCTCTGGATATGCAGGATGCTTATCTGCACATTCTCATTCGCCCATCTCATCGCAAATACCTTCGTTTTGCTTTCCAGGGGGACCACTACCAGTTCAAGGTGCTCCCGTTTGGTCTATCCTCGGCCCCCCGAGTGTTTACCAAATACCTGGCAGTCCGTGGTGGCCCACCTGCGTACCAGGGGAGTGCAGGTTTTCCCGTACCTGGACGATTGGCTCCTGGCGGCCTCATCCAGGGAGGAACTCCTGCGTTGCCTCTCCCTTACCCAGCAGGTTTTTGCCTGCCTGGGTATTACCATCAACCATTCCAAGTCTCATCTGGTTCCATCCCAGAGACTACAATTTATTGGGGCGATTCTCGATACAACCATGGGCAAGGCCTTCCTGCCTCCGGACAGGGCGTCCACCCTCCAGACCCAAATAAGTCTGCTGTCCGACCTCAGGACAGTCTCTGCAAGGTCGGTCCTTCACCTTCTTGGGCTCATGGCGGCTGCTATCCCGACGGTTCCTCGCACTCGACTCCACATGAGAATTTCTCAGTGAACTCCTCGCTCTCAATGGGATCAGCTAGTGGATGATCTAGATCACCCAGTTATGGTCTCCTCGCCGATGCTTCGATACTTGCAGTGGTGGATGGTTCGAGAGAGCCTGTTTCGGGGAGTTCCTTTCTTTCATCCTCCCCCCTCCCAGACTCTAACCACAGATGCCTCGGGCGAAGGTTGGGGAGCCCATCTAGGCCCTCATCAGACCCAGGGCTCCTGGTCCAAGCTAGAACAAGCTCTCCACATTAATGTGCTTGAGCTTCGGGCAGTGTTGTATGCTCTCCAAGCCCTTCACCAATACATCCTTCCCAGCCACCTTGCCATCCAGATGGACAACATGTGCGTGGTGTGGTACATCAACAAACAGGGAGGGACTCGATCCTACCCTCTTTGCAGGGAGGCAATGAGGGTTCGGGATTGGGCAACACAACACGACCTTCACCTCACGGCCGTTCACGTTCTGTGAGTCGACAACACCCTGGCAGACAAGCTAAGTCGCTCTTCTGCTCTGACTCACGAGTGGGAACTGGACCAAGGGGTCCTAAACAATATCTTCCGACTTTGGGGAACACCACAGATCGACCTGTTCGCATCCCCTCTAAACGCAAAACTTCCCGTCTTCTGCTCGCTCGTTCCAGAGCGAGGCGCTTTTTGGAGCGACGCTCTGTCTCTAGACTGGAAGGACAGATTTGTCTATGCCTTTCCCTCAATTCCACTTATCCCACGAGTTTTGCAGAAACTAGCTTCAGAAGGAGCGCAAATGATTCTGATCGCTCCTTTCTAGCCCAGGCAAATTTGGTTCTCTCTTCTACAACAATACTCGGAGGATCCTCTTCTTCCTCTTTCTCTATCTCGAGGTTTACTGATCCAGGATCAGGGGACCCTGGTCCATCCAGGCCTCAAATCCCTTCAAATGCATGCATGACTCCTGCAGACTTAGCCCAATCCCATTTTGGTATGTCTCCCAATGTGACGGAGACTGTGGTAGAGACCAGAAAACCCCACCAGATCCACTTATGCCATGAAGTGGAAAAGATTCACTATCTGGGCTGCTTCCAAGAACGTGGAACTCTTCTCCTGTTCAGCGGGGCTTCTGCTGGAGTATCTGTGTTATCTGTTTGACCTGGGTCTCAGTCAGTCTTCGCTGAAGGTACACATGGAGGCCATCTCGGCCTATCTTGTTCCCGTCTCAGACAAAGCTTTCGCTCAACTGGAGGTCTCTAAGACCTTTCTCAGAGGGGTCCTGCATCTGAGGCCCCCCATCCGTACTCCTGCTCCCCCTTGGGACTTGAAATTTGTTCTTGAGAAACTTACTCTCCCTCCCTTCGAACCTGCAGCTTCTGCGGATTTGAAGTTCCTTTCATGGAAGACTCTCTTCCTGGTGGCCATCACTTCTGCTCGGAGAATTTCCAAGCTCCAGGCCCTGATGTGTAAAATCCCATACTTGATTTTTCACAAGGAACGTGTTGCTCTTCGCACGAAACCTAAGTTTCTCCCTAAAGTAGTAGCTGAGTCTAGTCTAAATAGTCCATAGAGTTACCTGCTTTTTTTACACAGTGCTCAAATCAAGGGGAGTATTTACTCCATACTATGGATGTTCACCGGATTCTGAGATACTACACCGACAGGACGAAGGATCTCAGAAAGACTGATCAATTGTTTGTCTCTTTTGCTCATAAAAGGGAAGGCAATGCTGTTTCCAAGCAATGCCTGTCTTAGTGGTTGGCTCATTGCATCACTTTGTGTTATGACAAATACAACAAGACCCTCCCGGGTCAAGTAAGAGGCCACTCCACCAGAGGAGTAGCTGCCTCAGCGGCTTGTTTCAAAAATGTGTCTGTGGCAGACATTTGTGCTGCCGCCACCTGGACTTCCGTCCATACCTTTACTAAACACTACAGTTTGGGTGTTCCTCTCACCGTAGAGCAGGCTTCGGGCTGGCTGTTCTGGAAGGCCTCTTGTCTTGAGGCTTGCACAGCTAGAACTGCTTTTTGGAGTAGTTTTTCCTCCTCCCAGTGCCTCTCTTTATTCCAGACTGCTTGGGACTCAGTCCTATATGTAATTACCTACTGCAAGAGCCCTCTCGAAGTAAGATAGTACAGTTACGTAAGAACTTACCGTAACAGTAGATCTTCGAGAGAGGCTCTAGCTAAAGTAATACCTTCCGCCCTCCATCCCCTAGGCTTTTTCAGCTCCTTTTCCAGTGAGGAAATATCCGCTCCTCTCTAGTCCGGCCTTTCTGGTCCATGGTGAGAGAAAAGAGCTGGCGGGCGTCGGGACTGCCTTATACCGATGTCTCCTGGCGGTCACCTGGCGTGAGGCGGACCTCGCCAGGGACTGCTAGCTAGAAATTTTTCTGTGGGGTCCTGCCGCCTGCCGGCGTCAGTCCTATATGTTATTACCTACTGCAAGAGCCTCTCTCGAAGGTCTACTGTTACGGTAAGTTCTTACGTAACTGTACTTTCTTATACCTGGTCCAGACAATCCCTTTTCTTATCCCGGACTCATACTTTAATTCACTTAATAGAGGGATCTCCCATTTTATTTGGGAGTCACAAAGACCTAGAGTTCACCTTTCGGCTCTCCAAATTCCGAAGAAGGAGGGAGGGATGCTTATCATTACCAAACTTTAAACTATATCATCGGGCAGCACAGCTACCAACAGTCATGTATTGGCTGGATCAGGCCTATCTGGCCAGGTGGAAAACCCTTGAGCTACGGGAGTGCGCCCTTAAAAATTTAAATGGTACACTCCTTGGGCAGAAGGAGAGATTAAATGCATGTCAAGAAGACAATCCCTATACAGCTCCCACCCTGAATATATGGGTTGGAACCATGTGGGACAGAAGTGCTAAGGGGTGGAGGGGTCTCTTGTTTTCTGTCCCATACCTGGATTCCTTCTTCCCTGCCATGTGGGATGCAGGATTGAAGAGATGGGAGGAGAAGGGTTTACATTTGGTTTGGCACTTTCTAAAAGGAAGTGATATTCTGTCTTTTGAAGCACTAGTTAATAACTATGGAATATCTTGGCAAGACAGATTTAGATATTTTGAAATTAGAAACTATATTAGAAATTTTTTAGCACACTTCAACATTGAGAACTCACTTTCTCCACAGATTGCAAACATACTTAAGAAAGCAATAGAAGGTGTCCCGGTTAGATCTCATATTATTTCTAACTTATACCAAGCTATTCTTACTTGGAAAGGGGATTCTTCCTCTTCTATAAAAAAGGCAAGGGAACGTGATCTGGGGATTCAGATTTTGGAGGAATTTTGGGCTTGGACCCAAACAAGGATTCACTGGGGCCTATCAGCAATTAGCTGGCAGGAGTTTTCTTGTAAGATCTTTGTTCAATACTTCGAACCACAGCATTTCAGATGAAATACCTGAGTACCAGTTCTTCAACTTGTTGGAGAAACTGTGGGCACTCTCCTGCAGTATTGGCACATATTTTTTTTTTTTTACTAAAGTTTCGGAATTACAACCTTTGAGTCAGAGACTCCTTTGCAAAGGCTCCACATCTGGACAAACATATAGATTTATACAAGAAAACATGGTACAAGGCATTGTGATATACAGTGGTGTTTACATAATGACGACATACATTTATATAGATTGCAAACATCTATAGGGTTACTTAGCAGTCCTGTGTCTGTGGAACATACCACTTAAGGGTGAAAGGTTAGTCATTTCCGTAGAGTGTGCCAACATATGTGGTAATAGGTAGCTACTAGGGGTTGGTTAACAACCCTGCGTTGAGATAGTGTTGTGTGCTCTTAATTGCAGCTACACGTCTCTGAGTCTATGAGGTGTCTCTTGGTGGCAGCTTTAAACTGGCCTAATCTTGGGGCCAAGGAGATGAGCGGAGGGAGTTCATTGAGCCAGGTGGGTGCACGATAACTAAAGGACTTTTGGCCTAGTGCGGTCCTCCATTAGGGGGACATGGAAGGGCATATTTGCTAGTTGCCTTGGGGTGCTCCTGTGGGTGCTAGGTTGTATTAGGGAGTGAAGGCCAGTGGGGGCAATATTCAATAGGATTTTCTTGGCTTGAAGGCAGGTATGATATTTTAGCCTTCCTTTGAAGGTGAGCCAATCAGCTAATTTATAGAGGTCACAGGTGTGGGTAAGTCAGTCACTATCAGTAATCAGACGGCTGGCTTTGTTGAGGGCAAGATTGATTCGCTTCAAGGCCGTGGGGTCAGCCATCCCGTATATTATTATTCCATAGTCTATCAAAGATATAACCGAGCTGGTTACCGCCAAACATAGGGCCTGCGGTGGGAGGCAATGTCTATGCCTATAGAGTATCCCAAGTCTGGTGTTCACTGAGGAGGAGAGGTGGTTGATGTGTGTAGGGTAGGTTAGAGTTGTGTCTAGTGTGATGCCAAGGTATTTGAAGTGTGTGACCTGGTCAATTTTGGTGCCCTGGTAGTTGGAGATGTTAAGGTGGGAGTTATTGTGGGGGCTTTGTCGGTGCACGAAGATCATGGATTTTGTTTTGGTATAGTTAAGTATTAACCGGTGCTTTATAAACCAGTCTTCTAGTTCTTGGAAGTAAATTTGAAGCTTGTGCTGGAGGGAGCTAGGGGTGTGATCTTTCCAGTAGACGACTGCGTCATCTGCATAGAGCAGAAGCCTACCGTTGCACACTCTTGGGATTGAGTTCAGGAAGAGGGTGAATAGTAGGGGGCCAAGGATTCATCCTTGGGGTACACCTGATTGCACAGGGTTCTTGGTAGATAGGGTGGTGTTGATTTTGACTTCTTGTGATCTGCCTGTGAGACAGTTCTTAAACCAGTGTATGGTGCCTGGTGCTAGGTTAAGGGAGGGGAGTAGATGTAGTAGTAGGTCGTTGTTAACGGTGTCAAACGCTTTGGTTAGATCGATGAAGATTGCACCTGCTAGTTCCCCTCCCTCCCCGTCAAGAGCCTCATGCATGTAGGATGTGAGTTCGAGGAGTGCTGTGGTGGTGCTGTGACCTGATCTGAAACCGTGTTGCTCTTGGCAGAGCAGGGAGTGGTTTGTCAGGTACTCAGTGAGTTGGTCTAAAACTATTCTTTCAAGTGCTTTTGAGAGAGGGGGGAGTATCGTGATAGGCCTGTAGTTGCTGGGGTCTGTTGGGTCACCCTTTTTTAGGATAGGTGTGATTATTCCCTTTTTCTATAGAGTGGGGAATTGCCCTAGGCGTAGTGATAGGTTGAATATTTTGGTGATGTGTGGGAGGGTTGCATCTAGTGTTAGTCGTAGGATCTTGAGATCTATTGAGTCACTGCTATACCTTTTATTCCGTAAGGCTTTTGCCAGGTAGTGCTTGGCCTTACTGCAGGAGATTGTTTTGAGCCGGAAAGGCGGAAGGGTGTGCCTAGGGTAGGAGGTAGCTGGGTCACTAGGGGGTGGGTTAAAGAAATTTGATGGGAGGTGGGGTTGCCCTATATTGATCCCTGTTTTTCAAGACCTGCACCAGGCCTTACAGGCAATAGTGGATCCTAACTTAAATATATCTTCCTCCTGTTACTTTTTTCTGGAATTACCAAGGGAGTATCGTGATCCCCTTACAATTAGGCTCTTGAAAATTTTGTTCCTAGCGGCCCAAAAGGCAATAACAAGTAACTGGTTATCTCAAAAAGCTATCACCCTAAACGTGGCAAGAGCGTATGATCAATATATACAGAATGGAAGCATTAATGGCTACCATTAATAAAAGGTTCCCCCAGTTTGAGATCTTGTGGAGGCGCTGGGTTCTATACATGGCAGGGGTAAGACCTGACTTCATTGCTTGATAATATTCATGCAAAAGGTATTATAATGGGTCCTCAAAACTAGAACATATAGGCCTGGATATTCAAAAGGGTTGCGCCATGCGCAACAGGGTTGCGCATGCGCAAGTCCAAAATGCGCCATTCTGCGATATTCAGCAGGAGGCAGTTACGCCACTGGCATCAGGTTGCGCAAGAGAGCAATGCAAATGAATGCATGCTGAACAGGAGGGGGAGGATCCATGCATAACCTGCGCAACCCGATATTCAGTCGGGTTGTGCAGAGTTGTGCATGCGCAACCCCAACCTGCGCCTGCACAACCTTGAGCCCAGAAAAAAGGCTTAAGTTGAGGGCCACCCACAGGTGAGCTGCTGCATTGCAGGCGCAACACAGCAGCTGCCACCCTGGCTGGCTCAACTCTTTCCTATGCCCCCCACCAGCCCGATCGCGGGCATAGTGTACTCGACTCCCCCGCCACACATCTCCCACAGCCCAATCGCGGGCAGTACAGGTACAGTAACACCCCCTATATCCGAAGCCCGATCGTGGGCATAGACCACCAGGGAGATATTTGGGTTGGGGTTACATTCTGCCCGCTGATCGGGCACTGGGGTGGTTCATACACGCTATGCCCGCCATCGGGCTTCGGGTACGGTGGGGGTGTTACATGTACCCGTAATGCCCGCAATCGGCTGCATTGGCGTCGTCCCTGACGGGCTGCTGCCTGCAGGGTGGCCAGGCTCAAGTCCTCGGGATCGGACGACCTGCCAAATGGCGTGCAAATGGGGCCATAAATAGATGCAAATGGCCCCCTGGCGCCTTGCATAAATTATGGCCCCATTTGCATGTCACCTTTGAATATCGGAAATTTGGCGATGATGCGAATGGTACTTGGCATGCCACCGCAGTTTAATGCTCATCTCTGGCAACTTGCGGTGGTGCAAGTTCCACTGCGCCATGCGCAAGTGCTGTGGCTGGGGAGTGATATTCAAAGGAGTTGCGCAATAGCGCAACTCCTTTGAATATCACCCCAGCCACACCCCTGCGCAACTATTTTGAGCAGCGCAAGGGCTTGCGCCTCAGAATGGCGCAGTTTGAATATCCAGGCCATAATCTATTATAGAGACCTGCAAGGTATAAATAAATTGCCTATGATATCTTCCGGTTGATAGGTTGATAAATAATTAAATTTCTCTCCTCTTCTCCCTTACATAAGTGGGTATACATTGGAAATTACCCTAGCTGTAACTTAAAGATTATAAGCATGAAGAAAATATTGGATGTCTTACTGCTACCCTATTTGTAGATTGTAGGCCATATGGTCTAATGATGAATTATATTACATGAATGCCTATGGAAAAAAAAAGAAAAAATCATATCTGTTAACTGTATGTCTGTAATTTATTCTGTATTTCTGAACTAAAATTTTAAATAAATAAAGTTTAAAAAAAAAATGAAGGAATAATGAGCCAGAGAGACGTCTGCTAAAATGCAACAAGTTGAAGAGTGACTTACCGAATCAAAACTGTTCGTGCTGCAATGCTTGCAACCAGTCCCAACTTAAACCTTGTTTAACAGGATACATAAGTTTAAGCGATTGTTGTAAGGTAGGCAAATTCCCTATTTAACAGGTTCCAACTACCTACATCTAGTTAGATAGGATGGCCACCTCCACTATGCATCAGCCAGCTAAAGTAGCCCCTGGGTTGGAAACTATAAGCCCATAATATATAACTCTATTCAAGGGGTATGAGGCACCACTCAAATAATTATTGCAGACCATGATCTCTCTCCATGAGTTTGATTGAGACCCCTGATACATTTTCCTTCCAATTATCATTTTGTACGGTCCGCCTTAAATCCTCGAGCGAGTCTAGAAAATGTTAGATAGTCAAATTTATAGTAAGATGTCTGGGTATGCAATAACACTAATCCTCAGGGAATCCCCCACAGAATTACAGCCTTTTATAAAACTTGAGCAAAATGATCGCAGCTAAACCGCTTTGTTTCCCAAAATATATGCCAAATAAATACCTTATCATTTGAACTACAAAGGTGCCACGTGGTTGCAGTCTCCCAAGCTGAGTAAAAATGTAGGGACGTACCGCAAACCATTTTTTCAACCGATTAACCCCAAAACCAATCAAAATATATAAGAAGGTGTACAGGGATAATTTTCAGACTTTGTGTTGGGACCAAAATAAAAATGTACCTACCGATCTTTTTTTTTTTTTAACCAGGAGTAGCTGAAAGCTTTTTTACAGGAGCGACCTGGGAGCACAGGGAAGTTAAGTGACTTGCTCGGGGTCACACAGTATGCAAGTGGAAGCTGTGGGATTCAAACCCAGGTCTACTGGATGTCACCAGATTTGTAGCTCAGAGCCTTAACTCATTGCCTCCACAGGCTCACTCTGAGATTACACCACTTGTCTCCTGAATCTCCTGTATACTTTTAACAGTGAATCCTGGGCCTTTCTAAGCAAAATCAAGCCATAGTCAGCATGTCGCAAACAAATGTTAATAGCTCAATAACCGTACATGCTAGACACAAAGTATGAGTGGCAGTTATTCAGCACAAAAGTGCCTTTCCAATGGTGGTATGTATGTAATAATAATTAATTTAGTTTTTTTCTATGCTGGTCGAAACCGGAAAAAAATAATTTTTTTTCACTACAAAAAGGCAACATGTGCCATTTTTTATTGGAAAATATGTCAAATATCAACACCAAATTAAGCATACAGACATTAGATGGTGTTTTACTATTATGTTTGTTAAAAAAAGATATCTTTTTACTATGAAACATAATTTTTCCCCATTTTAGTCAAGGTGCTTTGGTGAGATTTGAGGGATGAATCTCAACCTCACACACCATATTATAAACAAATGCATATAACTCCAAAAGTATACATGATACACACAAAGTATCAGCATGAAAGATGATCAGCACAGAATTGCCTTTCCAACGATGCTATGCGATCAATTGTAATCAATATGTTTGTTTTTTTATGCCTGCTGAATTGTCAAAAAAGTGCATTTTATTCAAGCTGCTTAGGTGAGTCTTGATGGAAAAAATGTCAGCCATACACACCATACCATAAACAAATGCATATAACTCCTAAAGTATGCATGACACACACAGCGTATCAGTGGCACAGTTGTTCCACACAAAATTGCCTTTCCAACGGTTCTATGCAATCAGCTGTACTCAATTTGGTTTTTGTTTTATACTAGCTAAGATACCCAGAATGAGTGTTTTTTTCAAAATGCTTAGGTGGTTCTAGATTGACAAAATGTCATAAACAAATATGTATAACTCCTAAAGTGAACATGATACACACAAAGTGTCAGTAGCAAGGTTGTTCAGCACAACATTACCTTTCTAATGATACTATGCAGTCAATTGTAATCAATTCTGGCTGGCGAGTAATATTAAAATATGTGAGTGACTTCTCCAGACGTTTCTAGGGCACTCAGGAAGTCTGTAGGTGACTTCTGTAGGTGTTCTGGGACACACTGTAGTTAGATTTGCTGATGCCTACAGACGTTTCTAGGAGGCAATGAGTTAAACCACTATGCTATATTGCCTCCTGGCGTATCTGAAGTCCTCAGGGGGTAAAACCATGATCTTATCTGTGTTAGTCTTCACCTTTGGGTTGCTGGCCGGAGGTCATGACCCCACGGGACCCTTTTTTTTTTTGATGGCAGGAGTCGACGCACCATTCGCGCCGCACTCGAGGCCGACGCACTGCATGGCGCTCGCAGGTTGGCTGTTAGGTGTTGTTGATTCCGCCCTCTCACCAGTTCTTTGTCTCCCGCTGTCGAGGTCACCTCATGGGAAGCTCAGAAGAAGTTTTTATAGAGGTCTACCTCTGCTGTTGAAGCCTTCAACCGCTACGCAGTTTCTCGACCTCGTTTCGTGTTAACAGTCCGTCGACTCCGAATTATCCTGATGGTTCTGTTTGCTGCACTCGACGTTGCCTGGTAAAACTGTACCTTATTTTATTTTGTTTTGCGACATCGGGTCTTGTTTTGGTGATCTTCCTGGACGTAAAGTCTCCACCACTCATTCACACTAATGGGATCTACGCCGGAGGCGCTAGGACCTAGCAGGAGCAAACCTTTTTGCAGGAGGGTTGGCACCAGAGATGGAGCCATGAGGAGCAGTGCCGTGAGCCTTGGCTTGTGCAGCAATGACTGTCTCGGCGTTGACCCTCCAACCGCCTCAGTTCCTTTTTTCCCGCCATCGAGTGCACTTCAATGACGACGTCGCTCACCCGCTGGGAGTCAAGCTTCAAAGTAGCAGCATAGTTTTCAGTTTATTATTTTGTAGTATTTCTCGAATAAGTACCACTTATGATAATTTATTCTTATTAAAGAAAGAAGTCTCTGCCTACATTGACAGAGTCGACAATGAGTGGGTCAGGTGACGGTAGAGAGACTTCGTATGAAAGCTGTTCAGCCAGCCGGACTGGGTCCAGTCCGCCACCTTCTCTGGAGGGGGGTCTGACAATTGACGGTCCAGTGCCCGAGGGGAGGGGCAGTCCCCCTGGAAGCATAAAAGAAAATGGTTGCATTCGCACCGTTCGGCCTCGAGCTCTTCTTCGGCCGCAGGTCAAAAAAGAGAAGACATAACTCGAGGTTGATCACTGGGGTCAGTTGCCAGTCTCCTCCTTCGGAGTCGCCGGTTTCTGCTTGTGGTCACGACGTCTCTGACATCGGAGCCCTTCCCCACCTTCTGGTAGGACTTCAGATGAGCAGTTTCATCAGTGGACCGCTTTAATGGAGCAATGGGCTCAGAGGTTGGTCCAGCTGCCTGGCCTAGTCACTCCGGGGCCCTCGGGCTCTTCGGGGCATCGGGCAGGGTGGTTGGGCCTCTCTAGTGATGCGGCACCTTCTTCTGTGCCATCGACCCCGCGCTCAGGTGTTTTCCCCCCTCACATGGCTGCGGCGCAGGGGGCCACACCGGTGCCTCTATCTCCTGGTATTCTTCCTTCTTTTTCCTCACATCCTAATTTTCGGAACCCTGTGTTGGTTTCGGTGCCGTCAGCATCGATGTGTCACTCGGCCCCAATGTCCCTGTTGGCGCTGTCCTCTGCGCCGTGCAGCCTTTCGGCGCCATTGAGTTTGTTGGCACCGTGTGGCCTTTCAGCACCATCTTCAGCACTGCTGGGGTTGTCAGCGCCGCCCTTGGTGCCGTTGGGTTTGTCGACACCGTGTGGCTTTTCTGCACCGTATTCTTCTTCGGCGACGAGGCCTGGTTTTGCGTCAGCCAGTCTTCAGGGCTTCTCCTCTCTGAATCCTTTTCCTTCCTCATTTCCTTCTGATTCTCATTCCTTTCCTGTCCATACAGTCCCTCCTGGGCTGTCAGGAGATGATATTGAGCCCGACCCAGACCTTCGACTGGGTGATGATGTGGAAGGAGCAGGACCTAATCCTGTTGCAGAGCCTGTGGTCGAGGACCTGTCTTTTAAGTCTCTGCTAAAGAATTTGAATTCCACTCTTTCCCTCCAGACTACAGATAACGATCCTGGAAAGTTTTTAAGGCTCCAATATCTTCATTTCCTAGAGATCCCTATGGATCTAACTCCCCGGTACAGCCCTCCTTTGAGATACTTTCTCAAATGGCATGGAATAACCCCGCTCTCATTCCTTCTGTGGCTAAGTCCATAGATAGAAAGTACGCTGCTCCCAAGGATCGACCCAGTTTGGCCTCCCAAGCCTTTGAGAACCCTATTGTAGTCCTGGCAGAGAATGATAAGGTCGTCCTTCCTCAGGATACTATAGCCCAACCTATAAACAAAGAATCTCATAAGATAGATACTTTAGGTAAGAGAGTCTTTGCTGCATCCACCCTGGGTATGTGTATTGCTAGCTACCAAGGTTATTTCTCTTAATACGAGTATGTTCTTTGGCATTCACTCAAACAATTGGTAGAAGCTCTGCCTGAGTCAGACACTAATTCAGAGCTTCTTCAGACCATAAACATGGGTATCGAGTCCAAAAACCAGCAGGTTAAAGCAGCTATGGACACCTTTGACACTGCCTCCAGAGCAGCAGCGGTGGGTATTTGTACCCGCCGTCACTCCTGGCTGCGCACTTCAGTCTTCATGAATGATGCCGAACAGCAGGTCATGACGTTACCCTTTGACGATGTGTATCTCAAGCTCTAGAGGCCTCTCAAAAGACCAGGTCTGCCATTAAATTGGCTCGGCCTGCTCCTGCCCCTTCTCGGGGGGGCTGGTGTTAATAAGTGTCAGTTTCACAACCATCAGTCCTTTCGAGGCAAGGGCAGGGGTGGTTTTAATAAAAATCAAGCCCCCCAGCCTCAAAAGAAAACACAACAGAAAGCACAAGGGCCCAAAGCGCCCAGTGTCACCTTCTGAGTTTCTGGCCCAAGTCCCACCTCAACTGCCCAAGGGGGACTCTTTCTTGGCGGTGGGGGTCATCTGACTCTATTCTACAACTGGTGGAAGTCCATAACTTCAGACAAATGGGTCCTCCGGATAATCCGCGAGGGGTATTCCCTCAATCTTTCCGAGACCCCTTCGGATCGTCCTCCCCCAAACGTCAGCCCAGGCTGTCAGTTCTTCAATCAGAGGTTCTCGCCGCCAAGATACAAGGCCTTCTGAACAACAGGGCAGTAGAGGTAGTTCCGATGGATCAATGGAACACAGGGTTCTACTCCCATTACTTTCTAGTTCCAAAGAAAACCGGGGGCATGCGCCCCATTTTGGACCTCAAAAAATTGAATACATTTCTTCCGAAGGAGAAGTTCAAAATGATATCACTAGGAACCCTATTACCTTTGCTTCATCAGCAAGATTGGTTAGCCTCCCCGGACATGCAGGATACTTACCAACATATTCAAACAACATGAAGTCTTGCTGTATTCTGACTATTGCAGTGATCACCAACCTTTGAACTGCCCCGGAGAACAAAGAGTTAACTTTCCATGCAGGGCATGGAACGCTGAGCTCGAGCTCGGTTGAAGCCTCTGTCTGCTGTTGTTTAAACTCCAGCTGTCAGATTCTTTACTCCGCCTCACTGAACAGTCGCTCCGGAGATATCTCCTTTGCTTGGTTCAAAATTGTCGGTTAAAGTGTAGTTTTTTCACTCGGTTTCTACCGAATTTCTGCTAATGAACCTGTCAGTTTAAGTCTCTGTCTGTGGTACCATGAGTACTAGATAGGTTTTGTATTTAGTTTCTGTGTGGAACTTGTAAACGTTGGATCGGTTCGGTTTGAACCGGTCAGGTTTCTGTTAAAAAATTTCTGATTTTATTAGAGTGTGGTAACCGGTCTGTATTGGTTCTAAGAAAAACGGATTTAATTAAGTTTTTTTCCAAGACCCGTAACACGTATCAGGAACCGATAGGGGTGTCTTGCCTGGCGGATTGCCGGAAAAAGGGTAAGTTGTGGTTAGGATTGGCCATGTCTGAGAAACCCAAGAAAAAAACCGGGCCCACTGGGTTTCAGCACTGTAGTGTGTGTGTGGGGAAGCCTTTGCTAAGGCTGATCCCCACACCACCTGTGTTTATTGTCTGGGGTTTGACCACCTCAATTCAGACTGCCAAATTTGTAAAAGTTTTCCCAAAGCTACCTGGATAGAGAGTAGGTAGACGTGAGAAAGGAGGCTGAGACATCACGCTGACCCGGATGGCCAGCCCGGTTCGGTTCCGACCGAACCAGAAGGAGTGCCCTCTGACCAAGGTGAAACTTCTTCGGGCAAAAGGAGAATCGATTCTGAGGAGTCGGTTCCGGTTAAAAGAAAGAAAAGGGAAAAATCATCCGGTTCGGATCCACAAGTTCTTTCTCCGATTGCTGATCAAATAGCCAAAGCGATAAGGATAGTTCAGTCGCTAACTTTGGTTCCGGACGAACCGGCACCATCTGCCAGGGGCTCGGTTCGGTCGGTTCCCCTGGTTCCGGATTATACTTTAGAAGAATTTTATGAACCGGAGGAGGAGGAGGAGGCAGAGTATAAGGATAATGATGATGATGGTGATTATGAAAGCCTAGATGTGCCTATTGACATCTCCCCAGACAGACCTTCAGGTGTTTCTCCTCCTAGGCTTTCTGAGTCCCCCTCCCACTTTATGTTTTACAAGAAAGTGGCTGAAACCCTCCAGCTTCCAATGGAAGAAGCAGTAGAGGATCAGGAGGAGCCTGATTTTGTAGAGATGATGGACATCCCAGAGTCCTGTAGATTGGCTATTCCCCTCCATAAATCTTTAGGGAAACAGACATTTAAAATTTTGAAAACTTCTAATTCCATACCTCCTGTGGACAGAAGAATGGACAAGAGGTATACCCTTTCAGGCTCGGACATGGAGTTCCTTTCCGAGCAATGCAGCCATGTTGGGGTAGTGCAGGCTGCTGCGTGTGATAAGGCAAATATTCCCTTGGCTTCACACCCCCCAGATAAGGACTCCAGAAGGATTGATGCCATGGCAAAGAAACAGTACATGGCAGCATCTCTGGGACTCAGGCAGGCTAACTATATGCCTACACAGCTAGATACCAGAAGTCCAGATGGGACACTGTGCTGGCTCTGGCTAAACAGGCCCCTGACCAGCTTGCCAAGGAGCTGGAGCAGGTGGCTTCGGATGGGATTGAAGCATCCAAGGTGCAATTTCATGCTGCTGTGGACTCCAGTGATGTTTCATCTAGAGTCATGGC
This sequence comes from Neoceratodus forsteri, assembly GCA_016271365.2. Classification (NCBI taxonomy): domain Eukaryota; kingdom Metazoa; phylum Chordata; order Ceratodontiformes; family Ceratodontidae; genus Neoceratodus; species Neoceratodus forsteri. The sequence continues at coordinate 55,521,103 of JADMNL010000026.1, forward strand.
TATATCTGTGGCCCTTCTGAGGATGGCTTGGCTCAGATGTACTAGCCTATCACAGGATACCCAGGCTAAGGCCATGGATTTCCCTGACATTGGTAATTCTCTGGGGGAGCAGACAGAGAACTACATGAAGAAGATGGAGGAGTACAGGACCACCTACAGGAGTGCTCAGGCCAAAGAAAGGCAAGCCATTCCTCAGAGACAGCATTCCAGGGGCAGGGGCAGGCCCTTTTAAAGGCCCTTTTACCAAGCCCAGGTCTTCTCTTCTGCTTATGCTCAGAGGGGGTTCTTCAGAGGGAGAGGCAGACGGGGAATGAGCAGGCCTGCTACCACCCCTCAGCCTAAAGTCCCTGCCAAGCAGACACCCTGATGGGTCTGCCCGGGCCGATTCTCCAGAACCTGTAGGGGGCAGGCTGGCTTACTTAGTCCAGGACTGTAAATCTTTAACATCAGACAAGTGGGTCCTGGAAGTAGTAAGCCAGGGACTGGTTCTCAGCTTCAAAAAATTTCCCAAGATAAGAACCAAATCCTTTCCACCTGCAAATCCATCAGAGGCCCTTGTCCTAGAGGCCAGAGATTTCTTCCCTCCTGGCTCTCAGAGCCATAGAAAGGGTTCCTATCCTACACAGGAGGAAAGGATTGTACTCCAGGTACTTCCTAACCCCCAAAAAGACAGGAGAATGGTGGCTCATTCTGGATCTAAGATATCTAAACAAGCACCTTTTAAAACCAAAATTCAAAATGGTGATGCTGGGAATAATTCTGCCCTCTTTAAGGCCAGGGGACTGGCTAGCCTCCCTGGACCTCAAAGATGCCTATTTTCACATTCCCATCAGGTGCTCCCACAGAAAGTACCTCAGGTTTGAGATGCCCTCAGGCCACTATCAATTCAGAGCAATGCCCTTTGGCCTAACATCAGCCCCAAGGGTATTCACAAAGTGCCTGACAGTAGTAGTTGCTTTCCTAAGGAGAAAAAAGATCTCCATCTTTCCATACTTGGACGACTGGCTCATAGTGGGTCAGTCTCCAGACCAAGTCAAGTCACATCTTCAGATAACTCAGGAAGTGCTCACTTCCTTAGGATTCCTCCTCAACCTTCCAAAGTCAGTTCTTGAGCCAGTACAGCTCCTCACCTTTATAGGGGCAGAGCTGGAAACAATAAGAGCAAAAGCCTTCCTTCCCCTGAACAGGGCAAGGACCCTTGTAGAACTGGCCTCTTCTTTCACTCTTCAGGTGTCTCGACCAGCAAGGCACTTCTTGCAGCTCCTGGGCCAAATGGCAGCCTCTACAGCAGTGGTCCAGGGGGCAAGATTCCAGATGAGGGACATTCAATTCCACTTAAGAGCCTTCTGGTCCCAAAGAAAGGATTCCCTTACCAAACTAGTCCCAGTGACTCGAACCCTGATCTAGGCTTTGCAATGGTGGCAGGATCAGGACAATTTAAGATAGGGAGCTCCTTTTGTCACTCAGTCTCATTCAGTAATCCTCACCACAGACGCCTCCCTGCTGGGCTGGGGAGCCCACTTGGGGGATCTTACCACCCAAGAGCTGTGGTCACCTCAAGAATCTCTGCTTCACATCAATCTCTTAGAACTCAGAGCAGTGTTTCAAACAACATAAAGTCTTGCTGTATTCTGACATATGCAGTGATGTCCAACCTTTGAACTGCCCCGGAGATGAAAGAGTTAACTTTCCATGCCAGGCATGGAACGCTGAGCTCGAGCTCGGTTGAGACTCTGTCTGTTGCTGTTTGAACTCAAACCGTCAGATTCTTTACTCCGCCTCACTGAACAGTCGCTCCGGAAATTTATCCTTTGCTCGGTTCAAGTTTGTCTGTTAAAGTACCGTTTTTCTTGGTTTTTGACCAAATTTAATCCGTTAACCTGTCAGTTCAGTCTCTGTCTGTGGTATCGTGAGTACTAGATAGGTTTATTTCCTTGTTCTTCTGTGTGGAACTTGTAAACGTAGGATCGGTTTGGTTTGAACCGATCAGGTTGTTTATAAAAAGTTTATTCTACTTTTAGAGTGTGGTAACCGGTCCTTATCGGTTCTAAAAAAATGGATTTTTATTACGGTTTTCCACGACCGTAAATACGGTCAGGAACCGATAAAGGTGTCTTGCTCACGCTGGATTGCCAAAAAAGGGTATGTTTTGTTAAGACTGGCCATGTCTGAGAAACCCAAAAGAAAAACCGGGCCCACTGGGTTTCAACACTGTAGTGTGTGTGGGGAAGCCTTTGCTAAGGCTGATCCCCACACCACCTGCGTTTATTGTCTGGGGTTTGACCACCTCGATTCAGACTGCCAGATTTGCAAAATTTTCCTTCAGCTACCCTGGAAAAGAGAGTTGGTAGGCTCAGGGAAAGGGAGGCCAAGAAGTCCGCTGACCCGGATGGCCAGCCCGGTTCGGTTCCAACCCAGCCAGAAGGAGGCGCCCTGACCAGCGAGACTTCTTCATGCAAGGAGAACCGACTCAGGAGTCGGTTCCAGTTAAAAAGAAAGGGATAAATCAGCCGCGCGGATCCACAAATTCTTTTCTCCACCGCTGATGAAATAGCCAAAGCTTATAAGGGATTGTTCGTCGCTAACTCCAGCTCACCGAACCGGCACCATCAGGAAGGGGCTCGGTTCGGTCAGTTCCTCCGGTTCCAGATTATAATTTAGAAGATTTTTATGAACCGGAGGAAGAGGAAGGAGAGTAAGAGGATAGTGACGGTGATTACGAAAGTCTGGATGTGCCTATTGACCCGGACATCTCCCCAGACAGACCTTCAGGGGTTTCTCCTCCTAGGCTTTCTGAGTCCCCTTCCCATTTTATGTTCTACAAAACAGTGGCTGAAACTCTACAGCTTCCTATGGAAGAAGCAGTGGATGACCAGGAGGAGCCTGACTATGTTGAAATGATGGATATCCCAGAGTCCAGGAGGCTGTCTATTCCCCTTCATAAGTCCTTTGGGAAACAGACAATAAAATTTTAAAGACTCCTAATTCTGTACCTCCTGTGGACAAGAGAATGGACAAGAAGTTATACTCTCTCAGGCTTAGATATCGGGTTCCTTACCAGCAATGCAGCCATTTTGGGGTAGTACAGGCTGCTACCTGTGATAAGGCAAATATACCCTTGGCTTCACACCCCGAAGATAAGGACTCCAGGAGGATTGATGCCATGGCAAAGAAACAGTACATGGCAGCATCCTTGGGATTCAGGCAGGCTAATTATATGGCCTATACAGCTAGATATCAGAAATCTAGATGGGACACTGTAATGGCCTTAGCTAAACAGGTCCCTGGCCAGCTAGCCAAGGAGCTGGAGCAGGTGGCTGTGGATGGTATTGAGGCATCCAAGGTGCAATTCCATGCTGCTGTGGACTCCAATGATGTTTCATCTAGAGTCGTGGCTACATCTGTGGCCCTTTGTAGGATGGCTTGGCTCAGATGTACTAGCCTGTCTCAGGATACCCATACTAAGGCCATGGATTTTCCTGTTGTGGGTAATTCTCTGTTTGGGGAGCAAACAGAGAACTACATGAAGAAAATGGATGAATATAGGACCACCTATAGGAGTGCTCAGGCCAAGGAAAGGGCAAGCCAGTCCCCAGAGGCAGCATTCCAGGAGCAGGCCTTTTCATAGGCCTTTCTACCAAGCCCAGACCTCCTCTTCTGCTTATGCTCAGATGGGGTTCTTCAGAGGGAGAGGCAGACGGGGTACAAGCAGGCCTGCTTCCACCCCTCAGCCTAAAGCCCCTGCCAAACAGGCACCCTGATGGGTTTGCCAGGGCTGATTCTCCACCACCTGTAGGGGGCAGGCTGGCTTACTTTGTCCAGGACTGGAGGTTTTTAACGTCATACAAATGGGTCCTGGAAGTAGTAAGCCAGGGACTGGTTCTCAGCTTCAAAAAAAAATTCCAAAGATGAGAACCAGATCCTTTCCACCTGCAAATCCTTCAGAGGCACTTGCATTAGAAGCGGAGGTCTCTTCCCTCTTGGTTCTGAGAGCCATAGAGAGGGTTCCACCCCTACACAAAGGAAAATGATTGTACTCCAGGTACTTCCTAACCCCCAGAAAGACAGGAGAATGGCGGCCCATCCTGGATCTCAGATATTTAAACAAGCACCTTTTAAAGCCAAAGTTCAAAATGGTGACTCTGGGAATAATTCTACCCTCTCTAAGGCCAGGGGACTTGCTAGTTTCCCTGGACCTCAAGGATGCCTATTTCCATATTCTCATCAGAAGCTCCCACTGAAAGTACCTCAGGTTCGAGCTGCCGTCAGGCCATTACCAATTCAGAGCAATGCCCTTTGGACTAACTTCTGCTCCAAGGGTGTTCACAAAATGCCTGGCAGTAGTGGTTGCCTTCTTAAGGAGAAAAAAGATCTCCGTTTTTCCATACCTGGACGACTGGCTCATAGTGGGCCAGTCTCCAGACAAAGTCAAGTCGCACCTACAGATAACTCAGCAACTGCTCACTTCTCTAGGTTTCCTTCTGAATCTTTCAAAGTCAGTTCTAGAGCCTGTGCAGCTCCTCACCTTCATAGGGGCAGAGCTGGATACAGTAAAGGCAAGAGCCTTCCTTCCCCTGGACAGGGCAAGGACCCTTATCTCACTGGCCTCTTCATTCCTCTCCAGGTGTCTTGACCAGCAAGGCATTTCTACAGCTCCTGGGACACATGGCTGCCTCTACAGCAGTGGTCCAGGAGCAAGATTTCAAATGAGGGACATTCAGTTCCACTTGAGAGCCTTCTGGTCTCAGAAAAAGGATCCTCTGACCAAACTAATCCCAGTGATTCGAACCCTGATACAGGCGTTACAGTGGTGGCAGGATCAGGACAATCTAAGACAGGGAGTTCCTTTTGTCACACAGTCTCATTCTCTAATCCTTACTACAGATGCCTCCCTCTTGGGGTGGGGAGCCTACTTGGGGGACCTGGCCACCCAAGAGTTGTGGTCGCCTCAGGAATCTCTGCTTCACATCAATCTATTAGAACTCAGAGCAGTGTTTCTAGCACTTCAAGCTTTTTCCAAGTCTGTTCAGAACAAAGTAGTTCAGATCAGGACAGACAATAGCACCACAATGTGGTATATCAACAAGCAAGGGGGCACTCGGTCTACGGCCTTGTACACAGAGGCAATGAAGTTGTGGTCTCTGGCCTATTCTCTGAACGCCCTCCACTTACAGCAGTGCACCTCCCAGGAAGGACAATGTCCTGGCAGATGCTCTCAGCAGGATATCTCAGGGCCATCACGAATGGTCCCTGGACCCCTGATTTTGAAGGTGATCTTCTCCAGATGGGGCACCCACAGAATGAATTTTTTGCAGCCCCAGACAATCACCAACTTCCTCTCTTTTGCTGCAGGCCCCCAGTGTTGGGCTCAGTCCCCCTGGATGCCCTAGTTCTCAAATGGGAAGGGAAGTTCCTGTATGCTTTTCCCCCCTTCCCTCTCCTGTTCAAGGTGCTAGTCAAAATCAGGTCTCAATCCTGCAAGGTGATTCTGATTGCTCCAGACTGGGCCAGACAGCCCTGGTACCCTCTCTTGTTGTCCTTAGCAGTCCACCTTCCCCTGTCTCTTCCCAGGAATTACAACCTGTTAACATGTGCTCAGGGGAGGGTTTGGTATCCGAATCTCAAATCTCTCAATCTCAAGGCCTGGCTCTTGAAGGAGTTAGAGTTTGCTGATTTGCACCTCTCTCAAGGTGTTCTGGATATCTTAAAGGCTTCTCAAAAGCCTTCCCACAAATACCTTACAATTCCAAGTGGAAAAAGGTTTACTGTATGGTGCTCTCTGGAAGCATATTTCTCAGTGTCTGCTGGCCTGCCCACAGTCCTTGACTATATGGTTCATCTTAATAGCTTGGGACTCAGACCAGCTACACTAAGAGTGCATCTGGCAGCTGTCTGTTCCTTCCTCTCAGCGGGCAAGCACTCTTCCCATTCAGCTCATCCTGTATTTTCAAAATTTTTCAAGGGATTGCTACATACCAATCCTTCCTTCAGGGACACCTCCCCTGCTTGGGACCTTAATGCTTGCATTGCGCAGCTTATGTAACCCCCTTTTGAGCCTTTTTCCTCAGCAGAGCTTAAGTACTTGACTTGGAAAACTGTTTTCTTGGTGGCCATCACTTCTGCCAGACACATAAGTGAGTTACAGGCCCTGTCAGTGGAATCTGATTTTATCTCTTTCCATAGAGATAAGTGGTCCTCAGGACTAGTAAGAAGTTTTTACCTAAGGTGGTTTCAGATTTCCACCTTAAGCAGTCTATGTCTCTTCCTGTTTTCTTCACTGACCATTCCTCCTCTGGGGAGAGGAGGCTGCACAGACTTGGATGTGAAAGGGCCCTCAGCTACTACATAGAGCGCACCAAGGGTCACAGGTTTGACTCCCTCCAACTGTTCCTCACTTATGATGAGGTTGGTAAGGAAAAACCTGCCACTAAGAGATCTATTGCCAGGTAGATTGTCTCTTGCATTCAATTTTGCTATGAGAAACTAGGTAGGATCCCACTCTCAGGCCTGAGGGCTCACTCTACCACGGGTACAGCTGCTTCCCTAGCTGCTGCCAGGGATATTCCTATTTTAGAGATTTGTCAAGCAGCCACCTGGAAAACAGTACATACTTTTACCAAGCATTACTCTCTGGATATCCAGGCTAGGAGTGATGCTCGGTTTGGCACAGCAGTGCTTCAGAGCCTGTTTCCAAAGTAGGTTCTGTCCCCCCTCCATGGAGGTACTACTTGGTAGTCTGCATATGTCAGAATACAGCAAGACTTCATGTTGTTTGAAGAACAAATTACTCACCTTAGTAATGTTGTTTCTTCTAATGGAGTCTTGCTGTATTCTGACCTCTCCCCCTGCCTCCCCACTCAGAACCTGGGTTTTGGGATATGGGTGGGCAGTAGCAGTGTTGGCACTCAGGAGGTGCCCCCACCCCTTCTTTTCTCACCCCTTTAGTTTGGGTGTGTGGGTGTTGTGTTTTGTTTTATTTTTTGGGTTTCCTGACTTGAGCCTTTGTTTTGGGACCAAAAATCTTTTTATTATATTTAAGTAGCCAGTTGGCTAGTGTAAGTTTAACAGTTTCCCACAGGACACCCAGTGAGTATAGTCAGAAAGATCAGCGGTTTGAGTTCAAACAGTAACAGACAGAGTCTCAACCGGCTCGAGCTCAGCGTTCCATGCCTGGCATGGAAAGTTAACTCTTTCATCTCCGGGCAGTTCAAGGCTGGACATCACTGCATATGTCAGAATACAGCAAGACTCCATTAGAAGAAACAACATTACTAAGGTGAATAATTTTTCTTCTGGCACTGCAAGCCTTTTCCAAATCTGTAACAGAACAAGGTGGTCCAGATCAGAACAGACAATACCGTGGTACATCAACAAGCAAGGAGGCACTTTCGGTCCTACGGCATTGTGCACAGAAGCAATGAAGTTGTGGTCTCTGGCCTATTCCTGCAAACCTCTCTGATAGCAGTTCACCTCCCAGGGAAGGACAATGTCCTAGCAGATGCTCTCAGCAGGATGTCTCAGGGCCATCATGAATTGACCCTAGATCCCCTAGTTTTGGAAGTGATTTTCTCCAGATGGGGCACTCCACAGATAGATCTTTTTGCAGCCCCAGACAATCACCAGCTTCCTCTCTTTTGTTGCAGACCCCCAGTGTTGGGCTCAGTCTCCCTGGATGCTCTGATTCTTAATTGGGAAGGGAAGTTCCTGTGTGCTTTTCCCCCCTTCCCTCTCCTGTTCAAAGTGCTAGTCAAGATCAGGTCTCAACCATGCAAAGTGATTCTGATCACTCCAGACTGGGCCAGACAGCCCAGGTACCCACTGTTGCTGTCCTTAGCAGTCCAGCTTCCCCTGTCTCTTCCCAGGAATTACAACCTGTTGACATCCTCTCAGGGAAGGATTTGATATCCGAACCTCACATCTCTCAATCTCAAGGCCTGGCTCTTGAAGAGTTGGTTTGCTGATCTGCACCTCTCTCAACGTGTTCTGGATATCCTTAAGGCTTTTCGAAAGCCTTCCACCAGAAAGACTTACAACTCCAAATGGAAAAGGTTCACTATTTGGTGCTCTAATGAACATATTTCTCCAGAATCTGCTGGGTTGCCTGCAGTCCTGGACTATATGGTTCTTCTTAATAGCTAGGGACTTAGACCAGCTACACTTAAAGTGCATCTGGCAGCTGTTTCTGCCTTCTTGTCAGTAGGCAGGCCCTCTCCTCTGTCAGCCCATCCTGTATTTTGTAAATTCTTCAAGGGATTGCTGCACACCAATCCCCCCTTTAGGGACCCTGCTCCTGCTTGGGACCTTAATGTTTGCATTGCTCAGATTATGCAACCACCCTTTGAGCCTTTGTCCTCTGCAGAGCTTAAGTACTTGACTTGGAAAACTGTGTATCTTCCCTTGTCAGTCTTCACCATTCATTACTGCTTGGGTTAAGCCAAGCGCACCCTCTCTGAGGAGTTTTTTTTGAGTCAGCTCAGCGAGCCGCCTTGAGGATGGCCCTGCCGGCGTCATCTGCGGTAGGCGCCGTTAGGTGCCGCAGACTCCGCCTTCATCTCAGTTCTGTTTCTCCCGCCGTCGAGGCTGCACTTGCTGCATGGTAGCAATAGTGTTCTCGGTTTTTCAAACCTCAAGACTCCTCGTTTTCTCAGACGATTCACTCGACGCCATTATACCGGTAGACGTTCCTTTTTCTTTCTATACTGCGGCGCCGAGTGCTTTATTGCCTTTTTTCCTCGTTTAGTTCGCATCATGTCCGGTTCTGGAGCAAGGCGTAAGTCGAAGGTGGGCCTGCCCCTATGCGTCGGTGCTCCTGTGGCCGGCATTTTTCCGTCTCGGACCGGCATGATGTCTGTCTCCGTTTGCCTGAGACCCAACCCAGACATGGGCCGCGTGCGATGCTTGTTTCTCCATGGACCCGTCGTGTCCTCAAAATCCGGCGTTCAAGCTCGGCACAGCCCTCCGACCTTGGGGGCGAGCGTCTTCAGAGATTCCCAGGTAAGGTCTCTCGGCCCTTCCCCGGGTCCCCTCCCGGGCCTATACGGTCCGTGGAGGAGGAAGCTCCCTCCTCTTCTCTTGCCGAAGAGGAAGCTTCTCTTGCGGTGTCGGGGGAACATCGTGGTCCCTTCCGGGGCCGTGACGGGGACACCGCCTCGGCAGTCACCTCCTCGGAGGTGCTGGCTCCCCCAGTGTTGAGGCCCACGATTTCGAGGCCTGGCACCAGTGGACCCTCGATGCCGCCCTCCGGCGCCATTTCAGATCCGGCACGCTTGCGGCACGGTGATCAAGATAGCACCGTTAAGCGGCGGTGCCGCTAACCCGCCAGTCTGTGGGCCCGGTTTGTGCTCAGCGGTGCTGGGTTGGGGTCCGATGCTGGGAGCGGTGCCGTGGGCCTAACTGGTGCGGCAGGGGAGCCAGGACCTGGCCTGGCTGTCACGAGTGGGCTGGGATCGTCCGGCACCGTCCCTGGCACCGGCGCCGTTCGCGGCGCCGTTGCTCCGGGGACCCCTGGGGTTGCCAGCATTGAGGTTCTGCTGGTCTCGTCCTCTTCAGAGGTCGATGACTCAGATGTGGACCCATCCTGGCACCCTGACTCTTCGTGGTCAGGGTCCCCGGTGGCACGGGGTGCTAGGCGGCGCGAGCCCCTCCACTGTCCCTCCCATCCTCCCGTGAGAGCCTGGGCTAGGGGGCCTGGGTCCCAGGGGTGATGTGGTGGGGACTGAGGAGAGCTCCCCCTGGGGCCTTTGACAGCTACCCTCCGGGTGCTGTTGCCTCCTCTCGGGGTGGGGGAACAGCTGCAGTCGAGGAGGAGGGCTCTCTCGGAGTCCGAGGGGTCGAGGGGCGGAGGACGGTGGTCCCGGTCTCTGCCGCCCACCCCTCGTGGAGTGGCTAGGAGCCGTAGCACCGAACCCCGCCTTTTCCTCTTGGGCCCCGGGGTTTCCTCCGGTGGCGTTGCTGTGGACTGCCCTTCTGGATCCATGCAGTCCCGGGTTCATCAAAGGGGAGGTTCCCCCTGGGCTCTTCCAGGCATCGCATCCTCAGGAGTCTCGTCTTGCGGCCTGGTTTGTTGTCTGGGATCCCGCCAGCTTGGGCTCCGTTCCCAGTTTCAGAGACTTCTGGAGAGGTCAGTGCCTCTTCATAGGTGCCCTTCTCCAGTGCCTCTGCATCCACCCCGCTCTTCCAGGCCATGTCGATCTCTCTGGTCCGTTATCCTGGGAGCAGTTCAGAGGTTCTGCAGCGGCCTTCCCTCATCACGTTAGATACGGCAGCGAGGGGGTATTTCCGACTCTCTCCTCACCATCGCGGGAATCTTCTGGACGATGAGCTCTCCATCATCCTCGTCTTCCTCCTCTGAGGAGAGGAACCCCTGCTCATCTTTCTTCCGGCTGATTTCACGGAATATCAGCGATTCCTCTCAAGGATGGTGAGGATCTTGAATCTCTTACATTAGGCGAGACAATACTGAATGGGAGGCAGCGTGAATTCCTTGGAGAATTCAGTGCCCAGCACCTGGTGGTACCTTCCTGGCCCTATCCTTCGGGAGGCGTCTATCCGTTCCTGTGATGCTCCAGCCGCCTTTCTCCAGCCCGGCTGGCATGCAGTGTCGAGTGTTGCCCCCTTGGAATCCCTGGGTACCCTTCCAACCCGTCCTCGGGTTTTGGTGTACTAGAGACTCCTTCAGGCGCCGCTGCCTGGTGCACGACCGCCCACCAGAGTCGGATTCCCTACAATTCGACCAGTGGGGGCGAAGAGTGTTCTCTTCTTCTCGTGCGGTGGCTTGCGTTGCATCACATCAGGCTCACCTCGCTGCCTACAATCGGCATCTGTTGTCGATGCTTTCCCAGCTCCTAGCATCAATGCCTGATACGGAGCAAACCAGACAGGATATTGCCCTCTCCGCTATAGGCCTGGAGCTGGCAAGACACCAAGCAAGGGCATCTTATGATGCCAATGAGGTGGCTTCCAGGCTTGCGGGGACAGCGATCTACGTGGGCAGGCGGCATGGCTCCGTCTATCAGGTTGTCACCCTGGCCTGGCGTGGGGTGATGCGCTCCACTTTCCGGGGACCTGTCTTTTTCCTCCAGAGCTAGGAGACTTCTGCAGGGCTTCCTCCGTCTCCCTCGTCCTCGGGAGCACCTCCTAGCTCTTCTCCCACTTAGGCTTCTCTTTCTTTGTGAGCCAGGGTCTTCCCTTCTGTTCTTCACCAACAGGAGGCTGGGGTCTTGTTCCCTCAGGGTTCTACCCCCCTTTTCAAGGGGGGAGGGGGCTTGGTACTCACCCAAGCAGTAATGAATGGTGAAGATTGACAAAGGAAGATATGAAAATTACGTACCTACCGTAATTCTTGATCTTCTCTTGTATCTTCACCATTCATTACTGATACCCACCCACCTTCCCCTCAGTGGCCTCCTTCTTGTAGCATCTCCCCCTCCTGTCTCGTTCGTCTCTCCCCCCTTGGCCTTTATGCCCAAAAAAAAAAAAAAAATTTTTCTGTTTTTTCCGCCCATTCTTGTGAATGGATTCTCTTTTTTCCTCAAGGTATGGGGGAACAAGTACGGTTGCAAATTTCTTTAATTCTGAGGGAACTCTTTCTGACTGCCCTATGGTGTGATTCCTTACCTTCTTCAGGTCATGTAGTTTCACAGCCTGGTGGCCATGCCCTGTCTTGGCCTCCTCAAAGTTTGGAATCCCCCTGGCAGGTATTATTATTCAAGCTTTTCCAGCTGCTGACTGAACTTGTCAGTTTCAAGCTTCTGTCTGCCTTGTCCTAGCAAGTCTGATTGAGTTCCTCTCTACTTTTCTTGCAAACTGCCTTCGAGAAGGCATAGTCTTTCCCATACTCTTCTGTGTTAGCACTTAACAAGGTGCTAAGGACCTTAGTCCTCTTCCTGGATGGGCGCTCTTCCGGAACAGGTTCTGCTCGGACAGTCTAGGAGCCCTCAACTAGGATGAAGGGACTTGGCATGTTGAGATTTCAGAGAGTCTGCCCTCACTTGGGTCTGTTCAGGAGGTTCAGTGGAACCTCTCCTCAGTCCTAGCAACTGGGATTCTTGCTCCCTTATTAGTTTCAAGCCTATAAGCCTCTCAACCAACAATGCTCAATGGGCACTGTTCTCCCTCTCAACATGCCTCTTTCTTTCTTTTCTTTCTTTCTTTCTTTCTTTCTTTCTTTCTTCTTCTTCTTCTTCTTCTTCTTCTTCTTCTTCTTCTTCTTCTTCTTCTTCTTCTTCTTCTTCTTCTTCTACTTTCCTCTCCCTGTCTCTGTTCCTCCCCTACAGCCACCCCGGAAAGGAGGCCCTGCGGTCTCTTACGGTAGGAATTCTCTCTCCTCTGTCTATTCTCCATCGGCTTATTCCTTTTTCAGTTTATTTTCTTTCCTTTTTCTATCCCTCGGCTCTCTTGCCTCACTTTCTTTTTTCTTACACTTTATTTTCGCCTCTCCGGCTACCAGAACTGAGATGAAGGAGGAGTCTGCGGCACCTAATGGCCGCCCCTCGTTCATGACGCGGTACGTCGTCCTCGAGGGCAGCGCCGTTGGAGCCGACTCCCAAAAAAAAAAAAAAACTCCCGTAGCGGGTGCGCACCTCCAGCTTAACCCAAGCAGTAATGAATGGTGAAGATATAAATGAAGATCAAGAATTACGGTAGGTACGTAATTTTCATTTTTGGTAGCCATGACTTCTGCCAGGCATATCAGTGAATTGCAAGCCCTGTCAGTGCAGCCTGATTTCATTTCTTTCCATAGAGATAAAGTGGTCCTAAGAACTAATAAGATCTTCCTGGACACAAGTCTCCACCACTCATTCACACTATTGGGATCTGTGCCGGAGGCACTAGGACCCATTGGGAGCAAACTTTTTGCTGGAGGGTCGGCGCCAGAGATTGAGCCGCGAGGAACGGCACCACGAGCCTCAGCTCGCACGGTAATGACTTTCTTGGCGTCGACCCTCCAACCGCCTCAGTTCCTTTTTTGCCGCCGTCGAGTGCGCTTCAGTGACGACATCGCTCGCCCGCCGGGAGTCAAATTTCAAACTAGCAGCATAGTTTTCAGTTTTCTTATTTTGTAGTAATATCTCGATAAGTATCGTTTAAGTCTTATTTTAAAAATAAAAGAAGTCTCAGCCTACTTTGATGGAGTCGACCATGAGCAGGTCAGGTGACGGTAGGGAGACTTCGTATGAAAGCTGTTCAGTCGGTCGGGCTGGGTCCAGTCCACCGCCTTCTCCGGAAGGGGAGTCTGTCAACGGTCAGTCCAGTTTCGAGGGCCAGGCGGTCCAGCGGAAGCATAAAATAAACTATCGCATTCGGCACCGTTTGGCCTCGAAGCTCTTCTTTGGCCCCGGGTCAAAAGGCATCACTCGAGTCGCCCTCTGTCGTCTGCGCGTAGGCGTTCCAGTTACTCGAGGGCTAGTTGCGGTCTCCTCCTCCGAGTCACCAACCTCTGCTTCTGGTATGCGGCCGACGCCCGAGCCCTACCCCTACCGCAGGTGGGTCTTCAGATGAGCAGTTTCATCAGTGGGCCGCTCTTATGGAGCAATGAGCTCGGAGGTTGGTTCAGCTACCTGGCTCGGTCACTCGTGGGCCTTCGGGCTTATTGGGAATCTAGGTAGGGCGGTTGGACTTCCCTAGTCCGCGCACCTTCTTCGGTGCCGTCGACTCCGCAGCTTAGAGTGTTTCCCCTCACGTAGCTCTACGGCACAGGGGCCACACCGATGCCCTTATCTCCTGCTCTTCTTCCTTCAAAACCTGTTTTTCCGAGTCTTGGAGTGTTTTCGGCGCCCTCGGCGTCGATGGCACGCTTGGTGCTGTGCGGCTATTTGGCGCCGTCCTTGGTGCCGTGCAGCTCTTCGGTGCCGTTTTCAGTGCTGTGCACCTCCTCTGCACCGTTTGTAGTGCCGTGCGGCTCCTCAGCGCCGCGTGAGTCCTCGGCGTCGTTCTTGGTGCCGTGCGCTTCCGCGTAGCCGGGGGCTCTCAGGGCATCCTCCACTTTTCAGGACTCCTCTTTTCACTCTTTTCCTTCTTCACTTTCCTCTGACTTTCATTCCTTTCCTGTCCATTCAGTCCCTCTTGGACTGTCAGGAGATGACATTGAGCCTGACCCAGACCTTCGGCTGGGTGATGAAGTGGAGGAAGCAGGATCCGTACTGCTACAGAGCCTGTGGTCGAGGACCTGTCCTTTAAGTCTCTGCTGAAAAATTTGATCTCCACTCTTTCTCTCCAGACTACAGACATCGATCCTGGGAAATTGTTAAGACTCCAATACCTTCATGCCTGGAGATCCCTACGGATTTGACTCCTCCGGTTCAGCCTTCCTTCGAGACACTGTCTCAAATGGTATGGAATAATCCTGCTCTCACCCCTTCGGTGGCTAAATCCATAGATAGGAAATATTCAGCCCCCAAGGATCGTCCCATTTTGGCATCTCAAGCCTTTGCGGATCCTATTGTAGTCCTGGCAGAGAATGATAAGGTCGTTCTTCCCCAGACTACTACAGCTCGATCTATTAACAAAGAATCTTGTAAGATAGACACCTTAGGTAAGAGAGTCTTTGCTGCTTCTACCCTAAGTATGCGTATTGCCAGCTACCAGGGCTATTTCTCCCAGTATGAGTATATCCTGTGGCACTCTATCAAGCAGATGTTTGAAGCTCTACCGGAATCGGATACAAAGCCAGAGATTCTTCAAACCATTACCAGAGGTATCGAATCTAATAACCAGCAGGTTAAAGCAGCTATGGATGCTTTCAACACTGCTTCCTGTTTGGCGGCTGCTGGTATTTGTACCCGCCATCATTCCTGGCCACGCACTTTGGGCTTCACGAATGACGCGCAGCAGCAGGTAATGGCATTACCCTTCGATGATGCATATCTTTTCGGTCCTCAGGTAGAACAAGCTCTAGAAGCTACACAAAAGACTAGGTCAGCCATTAAATTGGCTAGACTCCCTCCTGTCCCCTCTCGAGGGAGTGTCAATAAACGTCAGTTTCATAACCGTCAGTCCTTTCGAGGCAGAGGCAGAGGAGGTTTCCATAAAAACCAACCTGCCCAACCTCAAAAGAAGATGCAACAGAAGGCTCAAGGGCCGAAAACGCCCAGCGCCACCTTATGAGTTGGTGGCCCAAGTCCCATCTCAGCTGCCTGAGGTGGACTTTTCCTCTCCGGTGGGAGGTCATCTGATGCACTTCTACAACCAATGGAAGTCCATAACCTCAGACAAATGGGTCCTTCGGATAATTTGCGAGGGGTATTCACTCAATCTTGTGGAGACCCCTCCGGATTGTCCTCCCAAATGACAGCCCAGGCTGTCAACCCTTCAGTCAGACTTTCTCACCGCCGAGATTCAGGGCCTTCTGAACAACAGGGCAGTATAAGTAGTGCCGCTGCATCAACGGAACACAGGGTTCTACTCCCATTACTTTCTGGTTCCAAAGAAGTCTGGGGGCATGTGCCCCATTCTAGATCTCAGAAAGCTAAACAAATTTCTCCCCAAGGAGAAATTAAAAGATTTCTCTGGGAACCCTGTTACCTTTAGCCGTCAACATGACTGGCTAGCCTTCCTAGACATGCAGGATGCTTACCAGCACATTTCTGTTCAACCGAGGCATCACAAATTCCTGAGGTTTGTGTTTCTGGGACAACATTATCAGTTCAGAGTCCTGCCCTTTGGGCTATCCTCGGCGCCGCGGGTTTTTACAAAGTGTTGTGCAGTTCTCGCAGCGCACCTCAGAAAGGTCGGAATACAGGTGTTCCCTTATCTGGACGATTGGCTTCTGGCAAACCCTTCCAGGCAAGGGACTCTGGACGCCGTGAGGCGACCTCTCGCTTCCTTACGTCCATGGGGTTCTGCTGAACCTCAGAAATCGCAACTGCAGCCTCCCAAAGGCTCCTTTTTATAGGGACTCTTCTGGACACCTCCTGTACGAAGGCTTTTCTTCCAGAAGACAGAAGGAACGATATCCTTCAAATGGCCCATCACATCGGGGAAAACAACTCAGTCCCAGCTCTCTCAATGCAATGGATGCTAGGCCTCATGGCATCCTCAGTGTTCACTGTAGCCCTAGCACATCTGCACATGAGAACCACTCAGTGGACACTCAGTGGTCACCAACCACTCACCCGCAGTCCTATCCCATCAAGGTGACAGAACCTTTAAAGAGGTCACTCACCTGGTGGTCTCAAGAGAGTAATCTCCTGGAAGGGTACCCCTTTGCTCCTCTGGACCATCAGATCTCCATTACCACAGACGCGTCCCTAACAGGGTGGGGAGCTCACTGTCAGGCTCTTCACACTCAAGGTGCGTGGACTCAGGTCGAGTCCCAGCGTCACATAAATGTCCTAGAAATGAGAGCTGTCCTTTATGCGGTCTGAGCGTTGAAGGACATTCTCTGTCACAAGAACATTCTCCTTCAAACGGACAACAAAGCAGTGATGTACTACATCAACAAGCAGGGCGGTGCTCATTCTTACCCCTTATGCAGGGAAGCGATGAAGGTATGGGAATGGTGCTTGGAGCACAAGGCTCTAATTCAAGCGGTCTACCTATAAGGAATACAAAGCGAGCTGGCAGACCGTCTCAGCAGAACAGAGACAGATCCTCACAAGTGGTCCTTCAACTCAACCATATAAATCACACTATTCAAAGAGTGAGAACTCAGACCTGGACCTTTTGCATCCCCACTCAACGCAAAACTGCCTGTCTTCTGCTCCAGAAATCAGAGCCTGGCATTTTCTTTCAGGATGCGTTCAGACGCGATTGTCTCAGCTCTCTTCACGCCTTTCCACCTCTTCCTCTAATTCAGAGGGTACTCCTGAAGTTCAAATCCCAGGGGACAAGATGATACTCATTGCTCCCTTCTGGCCTCAGCAGCTATGGTTCCACTACTCAACAATATGTTGGCAGTTCCTCCGAGACCTCCTCCTGCAGATGAACCTTTGACTCAGGGACGGTGGTCCATCCCAACCTGAGATCACTTCACCTTCACGCTTGGCTCCTGAAGAGTTAGAAGTAAACGGTTCAATGTCTCTCGAAGGGTTCAGATATTCTTCTGGCTGCTGGAAGCCAGCCACCGCGAAAACTTACAGTCAAGTGGAAGTGTTTTTCGCTCTGTGTGTAAAGTCCTCTTTGAATCCCTTTCCTGTCCACCAGGTAAGGTTTGGAGTACCTCTTGGACCTCTCAAATTCAGGTTTGCAGTACTCTACAGTCAAAGTTCACCTTAGTGCCATTTCAGCGTATCATGAAGCGGTTTCTCTTAACACTGGCTCAGTTACCTGTGGTTAGAAATTTCTTAAAGGAATTCTGCATCAGACCTCCTACAAGATGTCCAGTTGCAGCCTGGGACATTAATCTTGTGCTAGACATGTACTCACTAAAACCTTCTGAACCTCTGGCTACCTGTGAGCTAAAATTCCTCACCTGGAAGACTGCCTTCCCTAGTAGCCATTACCTCAGCCTGCAGGGTCTCTGGGATACATGCCCTGGTCACAGACCCTCCGATACTGTCTTCCAAGGACAAAGTAGTCCTTAGGACTCATCTAAATTTCTTCCTAAGGTTGTGTCAGAATTTCATCTAAACCAACCTTTGGTCCTTCCCTCTTACTTTGCGGACTTCAAAATGAAGGAGAATGATCTCTTCATTCTTTTGGATATTAAAGAAACTTTGTATTTCTATCTAGATAAGAGACCAAGGACTTTCATAAAAGCCCAGCAACTGTTGTTTCCTTCAGGTGACCCGGCTAGGTCAACCTGTAAGCTATCAGATGTATCTTAGCATGGCTGGTGGCATGCCATCGCCTGCTATTCCATGGCGCCAGGTTAAGTTGGGGTAGGGTTCACGCTCACTCTACTAAATGGTCACGGCATCCCCAAGCGAAAGTGATCGGCCCATTGCAGATATTGCAACGGCCACCTGGAGCTCAGTGCATACTTTTGTTAAACATTATGCTCTGGATGTCCATGCCAGATGACATTCTTCCTTTGGCAGAGCCATCCTTAATGGACTTCTGTCCTAGAAACGTGAGCTCTTGGTCTCTCCTGCCACCCTCCCGATTATTAGCTCGGTACTCTCCCAATAGTGTGAATGAGTGGTGGAGACTTATGTCCAGGTAGATATATGAAAATGCATTACCATAATTCTTGATCTTCTTGGACGAGTCTCCACCACTCATTCCCCTCCTCATCCCTCCGGAGGCTCATCTCTGTTGGTCTTCACTCCCTCAAATCTTTAGGCTGGTGAGACTTCTTTTGATGACCCTTCTTACTCACGGGTCGTCCAGACTATCTTATGTCCGTTTTTGGTTAGGCTACCTTCTAGGTTATTAGCTGCTCCTGCTTGGTAAAAAAGTACTGAGGCTGGAGGGTCGGCCTTGGTGTCATTACGCCCTGAGCTGGGCTCATGGTGCCGTTCCTTGTGGCTCCATCTCTGGCGCTGACCCTCCAGCAAAAGTTGCTCCCGATGGGTCCTAGTGCCTCGGGCGCAGATCCCAATAGTGTGAATGAGTGGTGGAGACTCGTCCAAGAAGATCAAGAATTACGGTGAGTGCGTAATTTTCATTTTGCCCAAGGTGGTTTCAGATTTCCCACCTTAATCAATCTATGTTTCTCCTGTTTTCTTCACTGACCATTCCTCCTCTGGAGAGAGGAGGTTGCACAGCCTGGATGCAAAAAGAGCCCTTAGCTACTACATAGAGCGCACCAAAGGTCACAGGTTTGCCAGTTGTTCCTCACTTATGGAGAGGTTGGTAATGGAAAGCTGCCACTAAAAGATCTATTACCAGGTGGATTGTCTCTTGTATAGAATTCTGCTAAGAAAAATTGGGTAGAACCCCACCCTGAGGCCTGGGGGCTCACTCTACTTGAGGTACAGCTGCTTCCCTGGCTGCTGCCAGGGATAGTCCTATCTTAGAAATCTGTCAAGCAGCCACCTGGAAAACAGTCCAAACATTCACCAAGCATTACTCTCTGGACAGCCAGGCTAGTAGTGATGCTCAGTTTGGCACAGCAGTACTTTAGAGTCTTTTCCCAAAGTAGGTTCTGTCCCTCCTCCATGGAGGTACTGCTTGGTAGTCTGCAATAGTCAGAATACAGCAAGACTTCATGTTGTTTGAAGAAAAAATTACTCACGTTAGTAATGTTGTTTCTTCTAATGAGTCTTGCTGTATTCTAATCCGCTTCCTCAGAACCTGTTTTTGTTTTGGGATGTGGGTGGGCAGACAGTGTTGGCACCTAGAGGTGCCCCCTTTCACCCTCGTTATTCTGGGTGTGTGTTGTGTTTTGTTTTTGGGTTTCCTGACTTGAGTCTTTGCTTTGAAACCAAAAACCCTTTTTAATAAATTTAGTTGCCAGTTGCCTAGTGTGGGTTTTCGGTTTCCACACAGAATGCCTAGTGTGTGTTTACTCATAAAGATCTGACGGTTGGAGTGTAAACAACAGCAGACAGAGGCTTCATCGAGCTTGAACTCCAGCGTTCCATGCCCTGCATGGAAAGTTAACTCTTTGTTCTCGGGGCAGTTCAAAGGTTGGTGATCACTGCAATAGTCAGAATACAGCAAGACTCCATTAGAAGAAACAACATTACTAAGGTGAGTAATTTTTTCTTCCTATTCACCCAAAGCATCACAGATGCCTAAGGTTCATGGCTTTGGGCCAGCATTATCAGTTCAGAGTCCTGCCCTTTGGGCTATCTTCAGCGCCGCAAGTTTTTCGAAGTGTTGTGCAATTCTTGCAACGCACCTCAGAAAAATTGGAATGCAAGTGTTCCCATATCTGGACGACTGGCTTCTAGCAAGCCCTTCCAGACAAGGAACTCTCGACGCCGTAGCCACGGCCTCAGACTTTCTCACGTCCATGGGAGTCCTGCTAAATCTCAAGAAATCGCATGCAGCCCTCCCAGAAACTCCTTTCAGGAACTCTTCTGGACACCTCCTGTGTGAAAGCTTTTCTACCTGAGGACAGAAGGACCAACATCCTTCAGATGTCCTGATACATCAGAGAGAACAGCTTGGTTGAACTATCTTGATGCAACGGATGCTGGGTCTCATGGCATCCTCGGTGTTCACTATTCCCCTATGCCTCCACATGAGAACCTCTCAATGGATGCTCAGTACTCAGTGGTCCCCAACTACTCACCCTCAGTCCTTTCTCATCAAGGTAACAGAACCTCTGAAGAAGTCACTCACCTGGTGGTCGAGGAGGACAATCTTCTGGAAGGGGTATCCCTTTGCTCCCTGGATCATCAGATTTCCATTACCACCGACACGTCCCCAATAGGGTGGGGAGCTCAGTGTCAGAATCTCCATACTCAAGGTCGTGGTCTCAGGACGAAGTCCCAGCTCCACATAAATGTTTTAGAAATGAGAGCTGTCCTTATGCAGTTCAGGCTTTGAAGGACATTCTCTGTCACAAGAACATTCTCCTTCAAACGGACAACAAAGCAGTGGTGTATTACATCAACAAGCAGGCGGTGCTCACTCTTACCCTTTATTCAGGGAAGCGATGAGAGTGTGGGAATAGTGTTTGGAGCACAATACTGTAATTCAAGCAGTCTACCTGCCAGGAGTGCAGAAGGAACTGGCAGACCATTCTCAGCAGAACAGAGACAGATCCTCACGAATGGTCTCTCGACTCAACCATAGTTCAGTCACTATTCCAGAGTGGGAACTCCAAACCTGGACCTTTTGCATCCCCATCAACAGAAAACTGCCTCTCTTCAGCTCCAGAAATCAGGGCCTGATATTTTCTGTCAGGATGCTTTCCGGCTGCAGTGGAGAAAACACTTTCTATCGGTTTCCGCCTCTTCCTCTAATTCAGAGGGTACTTCTCAAGTTCGAGTCCCGGGGGACAAAATGATCCTCATTGCTCTCTTCTGGCCTTGACAAATATGGTTTCCGTTACTCAACAGTATGTCGAAAACCCCTCCAAAAGCGCTTCTCCTTCAGACGAACCTGCTGACTCATGCCTGTGGTCCATCTCAACCTGAGATTGCTTCACCCTCATGCTTGGCTCCTGAAGAGATAGAGGTGAGCAGGTTTAATGTCTCTCGCAGAGTTTCAGATATTCTTCTGACTGCGTGCAAGCCAGCCACTAGAAAAACTTACATATCAAATGGAGCGTTTTTTTGCTCTGGTGTGCAAAATTCTCTTTGAATCATTCTTCCTATCCACCCAATAAAGTTCTAGAGTACCTTTTAGACCTCTCAGATTCAGGTCTGCAATACTCTACAGTCAGGGTTCACCTTTGTGCCATTTCAGCTTATCATGAGCAAGTACTTTCCTTGTCACTGGCTCAGTTACCTGTGGTTAAGAGGTTTCTTAAGGGAATTCTGCATACCAGACCTCCTATCAGAGGTCCAGTTGCAGCCTGGTACATTAATTTTGTACTAGACATGCTCACTAAAGCATTTTGAGCCTCTTGCTACTTGTAGCTGAAATTTCTCACTTGGAAAACGGCCTTCCTGGTGGCCATTACCTCGGCCTGCTGGGTCTCTGAGACACATGTCTTAGTCACAGACCCTCTGTTTTCTGTGTTTTATAAAGACAAAGTAGTTCTTAGTACCAACCAGTTTCTCCATAAGGTTGTTTCAGAGTTCCATCTAAACCAACCTTTGATCCTTCCTACTTACTGTACTGTGTAACTTCCAAAATGAAGGTGAGCATTCCTTCATTCTTTGGACATCAAAAGAGCTCTATGCTTTCTATTTTGATAGAACAAAAGAAATTCACAAATCTCAGCAACTGTTTGTCTGCTTCAGTGAGACCCGGCTGGGTCAGTTTGTCGCTATCAGATGCATTTCAGCATGACTGATGGCATGCCTTCGCCACTGTTATTCCGTGGCGCAGGTTAAGCTGGAGGGCAGAGTGTACGCTCACTCTGCTAGAGCGTTCGTGGCATCCCTGGCAGAAATCCGCAACGTGCCCATTGCAGATATTTGCAGTGCGGCTACCTGGAGCTCAGTGCATACTTTCGTGAAGCACTATGCCCTGGATGTCCAAGCCAGGTGACATATTTTGTTTGGCAGAACCATCCTTAATGGACTTCTGTCCCAAATTTGTGAGCTCCTGGTTTCTCCTGCCGCCCTCTCGGGGGATTATTAGCTCGGTACTCTCCCATTAGTGTGAATTGGTGGTGGAGACTTTATGTCCAGGAAGATATGGAAATTATGTACCTACCGTAATTCTTGATCTTCTTGGACCAAGTCTCCACCACTCTTCATCATGCCCACCCACCATCCCCAGAGCTCACCTCTGTTTTTGGTCTTCACCCTCAGTCTTTAGACTGTGAAGACTTGTTTCAAACAACATGAAGTCTTGCTGTATTCTTACTATTGCAGTTAGGTCCTGCCTTTCAACTGCTCCGGAGAACAAAGAGTTAAACTTTCCATGGCCAGCATGGATGTTCACCGCAAGCTCGGTTGAAGCCCCTGTCTGCTGTTGTTTAAACTCCAACCATCAGATTCTTTACACCGCCTCACTGAACAGTCGCTCCGGAGATTTCTCCTTTGCTCGGTTCAAAAAAGTCGGTTAAAGTGTCATTTTTCGCTCGGTTTCTACCGAATTTCTGCTACTGAATCTGTCGGTTTAAGTCTCTGTCTGTGGTACCGTGAGTACTAGATAGGTTTTGCATTTAGTTTCTGTGCGGAACTAGTAAATGTTGGATCAGTTCGGCTGAACCGATCAGTTTAGGTAAAAAAGTTTGTGAATTTACTAGATGTGTGTAACCAGTCCATATTGGTTCTAAAAAAAAAAACAGATTTTATTACGTTTTTCCATGACCCGTAACATGATCAGGAACCAATGAAGTCTTGCCTGGCGGATTGCCGAGAAAAAGGCACGTTTTGGACAGGATTGGCCATGTCTGAAAAACAAGAAAAAACGGGCCCACTGGGTTCAACACAGCAGTGTGTGAGGAAACCTAAGTTTGATCCCACCACCTGTGTTTATTGTCTGGGGTTTGATCACCTCGATTCAGACTGCCAAATTTGTAAGACTTTTCCGAAGCTACCCTGGATAAGAGTAGATAGACTGTGAAGGAAGGAGGCGGCGAGGAAGTCCACTGACCCGGATGGCCAGCCGGTTCAGTTCCGACTGAACCAGAACGAGTGCCCTCTGAACATGGCGATACTTCTTTGGGCAAAAGGAGAGCCAATTCTCAGGAGTCGGTTCCGGTTAAAAGAAAAAGAAAAGATAAATCGTCCGGGTCGGATCCAGAAATTCATACTCCGACCACTGATGAGATAAGCCAAGGCAATAAGAATAGTGCAATCGCTTGTCCATTCCGGCCGAACCGCACCATCTGGCAGGCGTTCAGTTCGGCTCTGTCCCCAGTTCTAGTTTACACTTCAGAAGAATTTTATGAACCAGATGAGGAGGAGGCAGAGTATGAGGATGACAATGGTGATTATGAAAGTCCGGATGTGCCTATTGATCCGAACATCTCCCCAGACAGACCTTCAGGTGTTTCTCCTCTTAGGCTTTCTGAGTCCCCTTCCCACTTTACGTTTTATAAAAAAGTGGCTGAAACTCTCCAGCTTCTTATAGAAGAAGCAGTAGAGGATCAGGAGGAGCCTGATTTTGTTGAAATGATGGACATACCAGAGTCCAGAAGACTGTCTATTCCCCTCCATAAATCTTTGGGAAACAGAGAAATAAAGTTCTTAAGACTCCTAACTCCATACCTCCTGTTGACAGACGAATGGACAAGAGGTACACTCTTTCAGGCTCAGACACGGAGTTCCTTTCTCAGCAATGCAGCCATGTTGAGGTAGTGCAGGCTGCTGCCTGTGATAAGGCAAATATCCCCTTGGCATCACAACCCCCAGATAAGGACTCCAGGAGGATTGATGCCATGGTAAAGAAACAAGTACGGGCAGCATCTCTGGGACTCAGGCAGGCTAACTATTTGGCCTACACAGCTAGATACCAGAAGTCCAGATGGGACACTGTGCTGGCTCTGGCTAAACAGGCCCCTGACCAGCTTGCCAAGGAGCTGGAGCAGGTGGCTGCTGATGGGATTGAGGCATCCAAGGTGCAATTTCGTGCTGCTGTGGACTCCAATGATGTTTCTTCAAGAGTCATGGCTACATCTGTGGCTCTTCAGAGGATTAGGGTTACCACCTTTTAAGAAGTCCAAAGTGGGACATTTCTTACTGAAACATGATTTTTCGTCGGACAATATGTAACCTCAACCAACACAACAGATTTTTTCTCTAAATAATCAGAATTAAGACTAAGTGTTGCAGTTTTTTAGATGTTCCCTAGTGTTTCTAATCATTTTAAGATATTTTAGTTAAGGTACTGTAATTTTTGCCACATTTAGAAGAAAGTCTGAAAATATTCTTTTGTACTATAATGTCAGGACATTTAGTATTTTTCATGTTTTTTCACAGGACACAGCTGCCCAAATCAGGACTGTCCTGCGAAAGTAGGGACAGGTGGTAACCCTACAGAGGATTGCTTGGCTCAGATGTACTAGCCTATCATAGGATACCCAGGCTAAGGCCATGGATTTCCCTATTATTGGTAATTCTCTGTTTGGGAGCAGACAGAGAACTACATGAAAAGATGGAGAAGCGTGACCACCTACAGAGTGCTCAGGCCAAAGAAAGGCAAGCCACTCCTCAAAGGCAGCAGTCCAGGGGCAGGGGCAGGCCTTTCCTAAGGCCTTTGTACCAGGCCCAGGCCTCTTCTTCTTATGCTCAGAGGGGGTTCTTCAGAGGGAGAGGCAGACAGGGAATGAGCAGGCCTGCATCCACCCCTCAGCCTAAAGCCCCTGCCAAGCAGACACTCTGATGGGTCTGCTCGGGCTGATTCTCCAGTACCTGTAGGGGGCAGGCTAGCTTACTTTGTCCAGGACTGGAAGTCTCTGACATCAGACAAGTGGGTCCTGGAAGTAGTAAGCCAGGGACTGGTTCTCAGCTTCAAAAAATTTCCCAAGATGAGAACCAGATCCTTTCCACCTGCAAATCCATCAGAGACCCTTGCCCTAGAGGAAGAGGTTCTTCCCTTCTGGCTCTCAGAGCCATAGAGAGGGTTACTACCCTACACAAGGGCAAAGGATTGTACTCCAGGTACTTTCTAACCCCCAAAAAGACAGGAGAATGGTGGCCCATCCTGGACCTAAGATATCTGAACAAGCACCTTTTAAAAACAAAGTCCAAAATGGTGACTCTTGGAATAATCCTTCCCTCTCTAAGGGCAGGGGACTGGCTAGCCTCTCTGGACCTCAAGGATGCCTATTTTCACATTCCCATCAGGTGCTTCCCTCAGAAAGTACCTCAGGTTCGAGTTGCCCTCAGGCCACTATCAATTCAGAGCAATGCCGTTTGGCCTAACATCAGCCCCAAGGGTTTTCACAAAGTGCCTGGCAGTAGTGGTTGCTTTCCTAAGGAGAAATAAGATCTCCATCTTTCCATACTTTGACGACTGGCTCATAGTGGGTCAGTCTCCATATAAGTCGCCACATTTGCAAATAACTCAGCAAGTGCTCACTTCCTTAGGATTCCTCCCAACCTTCCAAAGTCAGTTCTGGAGCCAGTACAGTTCCTCACCTTCACTGGGGTGGAGCTGGATACAGTAAGGGCAAGAGCCTTCCTTCCCCTGGACAGGGCAAGGACCCTTATGGAACTGGCTTCTTCATTCATCCTACAGGTGTCTTGACCAGCAAGGCATTTCCTTCAGCTTCTGGGCCACATGACAACCTCCACAGCAGTGGTCCAAGGAGCATGATTCCAGATGAGGGACATTCAGTTCCACTTAAGAGCCTTCTGGTCCCAAAGAAAGGATTCCTTTACGAAACTAGTCCCAGTGACTCGAACCCTGATCCAGGCTTTGCAATGGTGGCAGGATCAGGATAATTTGAGATGAGGAGTTCCTTTTGTCACTCAGTCTCATTCAGTGATACTCACCACAGATGCCTCCTTGCTGGGCTGGGGACCCCACGTGGGGATCTTACCACCCAAGGTCTGTGGTCACCTCTAGAATCTCTGCTTCACATCAATCTCTTGGAACTCAGAGCAGTGTTTCTGGCACTGCAAGCCTTTTCAAATCTGTACAGAACAAGGTGGTCCAGATCAGAACAGACAACACCACCACAATGTGGTACATCAACAAGCAAGGAGGCACTCGGTCTACAGCCTTGTGCACAGAATCAATGAAGTTGTGGTCCCTGGCCTATTCCCCAAACTTCTCTGATAGCAGTTCACCTCCCAAGGAAGGACAATATCCTAGCAGATGCTCTCAGCAGGATATCCCAGGCCATCACGAGTGGACCCTAGATCCCCTAGTTCTGAAAGTGATTTTCGAGATGGGGCGCTCCACAGATTGATCTTTTGCAGCCCAAGACAATCACCAACTTCCTCTTTTGTTGCAGACCCCCAGTGTTGGGCTCAGTCCCCTGGATGCTCTGATTCTGAACTGGAAGGAAATTTCTGGCATGCTTTTCTCCCTTCCCTCTCCTGTTCAATGTGTTAGTCAAGATAAGGTAAAAGACTTAGCTACCAGACTTCCAGCCTTCCAAGGCTAATGGCAGAAGATAGAGTTTCACTGCAGTGGTGGACTGTTATACATGGAATAGAGATATCATATAGTGTATAAAAATTTTATTTTTTTTCTTTTCTCTTCTTTTTCTTTTCAGTGCCCGAGTAGCGGTCCTCATTCTAGTAACCCTTTTTCTGGCTGGAACTCCTTACCTGCTCTGGCGGTCTCGACCTTGCAATTAGCGAGATCCATGGAGACTGAGTGGATGAACCCGGTCTGCCTGCTTTCGCCTTTCCGTCTTTCCAGACCGCTCAGGGTGAGGTTTCCCGGAGTTATGGGTTTCGTGTCAGACCGAATTTGGTCCGATCGTTATAATGGGCCTGGAAACACTATGGCCTTACGGTATTTGTGAGCTCCGTTTCAAGCCCAGTTTGCCTGTACTCAGTGTCTGCCGGCTTAACCAGGGTGAGTAACAAGTAGCCTTTCTGTTAGGCGGCACTACTTCCCTGAAATCTGAGTAGTGGGCTGTATTTATGTTGGACGCTAGTTGATCTGACTGTTATTGATTTGGCAGTCGGTGATGGAGGAGGGGCAGATATTGGGCCAGCTCCTGCAACAACTGAGTTAACCTATGGAGGGATGTAATCGACCATCTGCAGATTCCCAGTTGTCCCTTTTGTGGTGACTGTGGTTTTATCAGTGGGATATTGTCAAAGTTTTCCTTTGTGGATTGGCTCCTCGTGATGGGTGGCTAAGTTATGATTGGGCTGACTCTCAGAACTTTGGACTTTTTGAGTTGAATTGTTGTCCCCAGTTCTGGTGCCAGGGTGTACATAGTCAAGTGGATATCAAGGGGTTTTTGGGGGGCTGGGAGGGTGGGGGGCGTGGGGGTGGGTAGTGGAGGGGGCCAGCTTGCCGGCTTCATTTAGTCAGCTAGCAGCTCACGATGTAACATATTCTATTGACGAGTTAGTTTTAAAGGCTTTCCGATGGCAAGCTGAGATAGTATTTTGGGGTCTGTAGTTTGGGGGGGCACAGCGAGAGCAACCTGCTCTAGTCTGGATCACCATAGTAGTCTCTGTCCAATCTGGGCTATCTTTAGGGACTCGATGGCAGCTGAAGATAATGGGGTGGGGTTAGGACTTGATTTTTTTGTCTGTTCTGGATTCTCATACTTCTTTCTCCTTTGATAGATTCCTAAAATAGCTATGTGTGCTATTAAATAATGTAGGGAATATGCGGGCTCAGACAGAGGTCAGAAAACCCAGATTTCAGTCATTATAGCTGTTGCAGACAGATGTTTATTCTACAAAAACCCATTTGACTAATGCAGAACTAAGTGCCTAAGCAGGTCTGGTTTTCGCAGACTTATGTGGAAATGGGTCTAGTTCAGTAGAGGTTACATACTTATTAAAAAACTGTCCTGTTCGAAGACTTGGTTGTAGGACGGAGGAGATTTGTTTGATCAAGGTTCCCTCAATACAGGAATGCAATAGTTTAGGTTCAATTTATGGCCCTATGAGCCCTGAGTTTCTAATGGCTCTCAGATAAAATTAGTGCTTCCCTCTCAACTTATCCTGGGAGACTGGAATTACCACCTTCCCTCCCTAGATAAGGATCCTAGTTACCAGGCCCTTACCCCCACGCACAGGCGCTGGGATTTCTCCTATGCTTGGTTTATGTGATCCCTGGCTCTCTAATCCTTCTCTTGGACATTTTCCTTTTTTCCCAGCCTCATAGGTCATGGTCAAGGATAGACTATGTTTTATAGTCCGATCTTCTCAGGCCTCCTTCAGTTAGGTATTGAGCCGATAATGTTCTGACCATCGTGTGTTGGTTAAAGTCTCTTGATCGAGTTTGTCAGATACTGGAAACTGCCTCAGCTCATAAAGATCCCCAGATAGTGTCGCAAATAAATCTTTAATTTCCCTGTTCTAGCGGACAACCTCGATCCATTCAAGTTTGACCTTGTTGGTGTTTAAATGTTACCTTAGAGAAGTTAATCAATTTAGCCTCGGCAAGGCGGCACGGGCTTTTCTTTGTCGAATAAAATTAAGAAGTAAGGAGCTGCTCAACCCTCTGCTCCATCAGTATCTTTCTTGAGGCTCTTTAGCTAAGAATGATCGCTGATCTTCTTAAGGACAAGCGAATATTAAGGATTAAAACCCAGCTAAATATATTGATCACGGTGAAAGCCGAAACTGTTGGCTTACAACGTACCTAGAAAGTTCCAGTTAATCCGGCCCTGCAAACGCCGCTGGTATCATTCAAACCTCCCCAAAGAAATTGTGTGGATTTCAGAAGACTATCGAGATTCTACAGTCCACTACACCTACCTCCCCAGATATAGATACATACTGGCCGATAATGACATCACAACTTTGCCATCCCATAGGAGGCCTACTGTAATCTCTCTCTCTGAAAAGAGGTGTCATTACTCCTTAGCTCTGGACAGCACCTGGTCCAAACAGTTCCTGCCAACTTCTACAAGATCTTTTCGAAGGGCTGGTTCGATGCTCCTTAAACTTTATGAGCAGCTTTTTCTCCTCACCCCTCATAGACCCTCGCTTCTTGAAACTACATTGATCTTGATTCTCAAGCGGGCAAAGCTCCCACTGATCAGCGAGTTACCGACTACTCTCTCCAAAATTACGATATGAAGATTCTCTCTAAGATCCTGGCCAAACGTGTGAAAGGGGTTTGGCTCGCCTTATCAGTCCAGAGCAGGTAGGCTTTGTCCATTCTCAATCCCCATCGGACCATCTTAGAACCCTGTCTCATATTTCTCAGCATGCTGGTGCAGCTTTAACTCCAATGGCTCTGGTTTCGTTGCATGCTGAGAAAGCCTTGCATCACGAGATTGGGGTTTCTCTGGGCAGTGATGACTAGGATGGGGTTCCTACTCCCTTCCTCAAGTGGGTCCAGACTCTCTACAGATGCCCTCGGCTAAGATATATTACAATGGGCTCTTCTCTTCACAGTTTCGAGTTATATACGGTACTAGGAAAGGTTGTCCCCTCTCACCGCTTTTTGTTCAATCTTTATTTAGAACCTCTTCTCATTAAACTTAAACCTCTCCATTTATTAAAGAGTGTCCGCAGTACCAGAGAGAGTTGGTTCTCTCCGTATGCAGATGCGATATTCTTCTGCATGTTGAACATCAGCTGAGTCCCTAGGATGTCTAGTTAGATTATCAGACACTTTGGGGTCCTTTCGATATAAGTTGAATATCTCCAAATCGGAGATCTTCCACTGAATATCCATACATATAAGTCAGATCTGGTTAATTTTGGGATGAGGTGGTCTCCTAAATCAATTAAATATCTAGGGATCCATTTCTCAACGGACCCTTCCTTGCTTAGAAGCTCAATTTGGATGATCTTAAGAGCCATGTTCAGCAGGATCTGCAACGATGGTCCATTCTTCCTATCTCTCTCTGAGGACATTAATATTATTAAAATGAATGTTCTTCCCATTGTTTCTACCCTCTTAATTTATTAAATCTTTGGCTCCCTATTTCATACTTCAACAGTTCCACGGGATGTTTCCAATTTTATTTGGCGGGTAAGGGAGTTCAGGCTCCTTTTTAAACTATCCCTACCCAAAGACAAGGGTGGTTTCGGACTTCCCTAACTTGTTACTCTATTATTGGGCGTGGCATCTGGCCAAATAGGAAATGGTTGCGGGTCGCTTTGGACCCCTCTTCCCGATTTGGATTCAAATTGAGAAGTCGATTCTGTGAGATTCTGGAGTTGATCCCTATGCTATTTTTATACTCCCACTCTATGCTTACACAGTTAGTAACGGACCACACAATCCTCCCTATCCACTCAAGTCCCTTTCACAGTGTATGCGGTTTCCAAAAATATTCCTGAAAGAGGATTTTGGTCAACCGATTAAGCTTAATCCCAATATCAAGGTGGGGAATACAATGCTCACTCCTGATTGGCTTCCTCAGATTAAGGAGGCTCGTTTAGTGCTTTTAACATCACGGATCCCTTCTCTCGTCCACTGACATTCTTGATAAATTTGTTATTCCTAATGTCAGAATCTTTAAGGTATACCAATTGAGACACCTTATTGCCAGTAAATTGGCACTTAATATAGAATCGATGGTACGACCTTCCTTTCTCAAGGATTAACTCTACGCCTCCAAACCGCATGCCATCTCACTAATATATTCCTTCTCCTGAACAATAAGGTCTCGGAGCCTGTGATGGGTTCTAAGATCTAGTCTTCCTCTTTCGGACTCTAGCCTGAACTGGTCTCGCATCTGGAGAGACCTCCATAGATTCCATACTCAAGACAATTAAGGCTCACCCAATACTATATTGTAAATAACATGTACTACACCCCCAAGAAAGCTTTCCAGCTTAAAAGCTCCCTCTCCCTTTGTTCCAGATGTATGCTGGGTGAAGGAGACTCTTTGCATATATTTTGGAGCTGTAACAGGGTCTCCCTCTCTGGTCCTCTATTGGAGAATTTAGACCCACTACGGGATTTTCCAATTCTTTACTCCCGAGGTCTGTATTTTGGGTGATTACGCCAATGTTGATGAGTGTGGAGCAGCCGCTATCATATGGCATTGATTGCTTCGATTGGTCAAGCGTATTAGTTCTTAGGCACAGGACGGATCAGCTGGCTCTGTCATCACGCTGAATGGCTGGGTGAAGCTTTCTGTGTGCCTGAATGCTGAGAGATTGGCAGCCAGCTTAAGAAATCGTATGGACTTGTTTCAGAAAAAGTGGGGTAGGTTGTACTCCCTATACCTTCATCAATGATTTTTGACCTTTTTAGTGTCATGATGTGTGGTTTGTATTTTGGTTTTGGAAAATTAATAAAGTTAAATTTCAGAATACAGCAAGACTCCATTAGGAGAAACAACATTACTAAGGTGAGTAATTTTTCTTCAAACAACATGAAGTCTTGCTATATTCGAGACTAATACCAGACTACCAAGCAGTACCTCCATGGAGGAGGGACAGAACTTACTTCAGAATAGCCTCTGGAGCACAGCTGTGCGAATCGAGCATCACTCCTAGCCTGGATATCCAGAGAGTAATCCTAGTGAAAGTGTGCTACTGTTTTCCAGGGGCTGCTTGACAAATCTCTAAGATAGAATATCCCTGGCAGCAGCCAAGGAAGCAGCTGTACACTCTGGTAGAGTGAGCCCTCAGGCCGAGGTGGGATCCTACCTAATTTTTCATAGCAGAATTGTATACAAGAGACAATCCACCTGGCAATAGATCTCTTAGTGGCAGGTTTCCCTTACCAACCTCACCATAAGTGGAGAACAGTTGGAGGGAGTCAAACCTGTGACCCTTGGTGTGCTCTATGTAGTAGCTAAGGCCCTTTTCACATCCAAGTTGTGCAATCTCCTCTCCCAGAGGAGGAATGGTCAGTGAAGAAAACAGGAAGAGACACAGACTGGTTAAGGTGGAAATCTGAGACCACCTTAGGCAGAGACCTTCCTATTAGTCCTGAGGACGACCTTATCTCTGTGGAAAGAGATAAAATCAGGCTCCACTGACAGGGCCTGTAACTCACTTAACGTCTTGCAGAAGTGATGGCTACAAGAAATGAAAAGTGCGTTCCTACCGTAATTCTTGATCTTCTTGGACCAGTCTCCACCACTCATTCATTCACTAGTGGGATTAGCGCCGGAGGCACTAGGACCCATCGGGAGCAAACTTTTGCTGGAGGTGGTAGCGAGAGATGGCGCCACGAGGCATGGCGCCCATGAGCTTAGCGGCTCGGCGGCAATAACCATCTCAAGCGACCCTCCAACAGCCTCAGTACCTTTTTACCAAGGAGGTGCAGGCGCAACTAACGTAAAGAGTAAATCTAACCTTAAAGCGGACATAAGATAGTCCATACGACCCGTGTAAGAAGGGTCAGCAAAGAAGTCCTCATGGCCTAAAATTTGAGGGTGAAGACCAACAGCAGTGGTGAGCTCGGGGATGGAGGGTGAAGGCCATGAATGAGTGGTGGAGCACCGTCCAAGAAGATCAAGAATCACGGTAGACACGTAATTTTCATATCTTTCTGGACATGGGAAGTCTCCACCACTCATTCACACTTTAGTGAGAGGCCTGCCGATAATCCCCAAAGAGGCGGCAGGAGAGCCAGAGCTCACGCGTCTAAGATAGAAGACCATTAAGGATAGTTCTGCGAATCGGAATGTCACCTGGCATGAACATCCAGTGCATAATTATGAAAGGTATGCACCGAAGCTCAGGTGGCGGCATTGCAGATATCCACAATGGAACATTCATGAATCTCCGCTAAAGATGCCGCGACCGCCCTAGTAGAGTGAGCGTACACTCTACCCTCCAATTTAACTTGAGCCATGGAGTAGCAATGTGAAGGCATGCTACTAACCATGATGAGATGCATCTAATAGCGACAGGTTGACCCAGCTGGGTGTAGCTGAAAGAAACAAACAGTTGCTGAGTCTTGCAAAAATTCTTGGTTCTATCTAAATAGAACACGCGAGGCTCTCTAACATCAGGAATGAAGAAGATCGTTCCCCTTCATATTTTGAAATTAAGCGAAATAAAGGGAAGTACCAGGGGTTGGTTTAGATGGAATTCTGACACAACCTTGGGAAGAAATTTAGGATGAGTCACAGAACTACCTTGTCTTTATGGAATACAGTATACGGAGGGTCCGTCACCAAGGCATGAATCTCCGAGACCCTGCGGGCTGAGGTAATGGCCACCAGGAAGGCAGTCTTCCAGGTAAGAAATTTTAGCTCACAGGTAGCTAAGGGCTCGAAAGGCTTCCGAGTGAGCATGTCCAGCACCAGGTTAATGTCCCAGGTTGCAACTGGACGCCTAACAGGGGGTCTGGTATGAAGAATCCCCTTAAGAAATCTCTTCACCATAGGAAGCTGAGCCAGAGTCAAGGAAGAAACCGGCTCATGGAACGCTGAGATGGCACTAAGGTGAACTTTAACTGTGGAGTACTGGAGACCTGAGGTTTGATAGGTCCAAAAGATACTCCCAGAACCTTGTCAGGAGGATAGGAAAGGAGTCTGGCAGGACTTTGCACACCAGAGAGAAAAGCGTCACCATTTGGGAAGCCGCATTGACGTTGGCATGGCTTCCAAGCAACCAGAAGGATGTCCGAGACTCTACGAGAGACGTTGAATCGATTCACTTCTATCTCTTCAGGAGCCAAGCATGAAGGTGGAAGTGATTTCAGGTTGGATGGACCAACGAACCCCGAGAGTCAAAAGGTTGATTTGCAAGGGAAGTGGTCTCGAGGAGGCTGCCAACATACTGTTGAGCAGAGGAAACCATAGTTGCCGAGGCCAGGAGGAGCAATGAGAATCATTTTGGTCCCCTGAGACTCGAACTTGAAGAAATCTCTCTGGATTAGAGGATCGGTGGAAAGGCATAAAGAAAAGCGTTTTGTCCACGCAGCCTGAAACATCCTGACAGAAAATGCCAGGCCCTGGATTTCTGGAGCAGAAGAGAGCAAGTTTTGGTTGAGGAGGGATGCAAAAGGTCCAGGTCTAGGTCCCCACTCTTGAAATAGTGACCCGAGCTACGGCTGGATCGAGACCACTACGTGAGGGTCTGCCTCCGTTCTGCTGAGGTGATCTGCTAGATCGTTTGAATACCTGGCAGATAAACCGCCTGAATCAGAGACTTGTGCTCCAAGCACCACTCCCACACCTCATTGCTTCCCTGCAAAGGGGTAAGAATGAGCACCGCTTGCTTGTTGATGTAATACATCACAGCTTTGTTGTCCGTTTGAAGGAGAATGTTCTTGTGACAAAGGATATCCTTCAGAGCTCGGATCGTGTAAAGGACAGCTCTCATCTCCAGGACATTTATGGAGAAGAGTTTGAACTGAGTCCATACACCTGTGAGTGTGGAGGGGCGACAGTGAGCTCCCCATCCCATTAGCGTGCGCGTCTGTGGTGATGGAGATCTGATGATCGAGGGGAGCAAGGGAACTCTTCCAGGAGATTGCTTTCTTGAGTCCACCAGGTGAGAGACCTTGAAGGGCTCCGTCACCTTGATGGGATAAGCAGGGGGTGAGAGGTCGGAGACCACTGAGTGGAGAGCATCCATTGGTGGTTCTCATGTGCAACCGGGCCGGAGTACAGTGAACACCGAGGACGCCTATGAGACCCAACATCGTCTGTATCGAGAGGAGCTGCAACCGATTGGTTCTCCCCTGATGTAACGGGCCATCCGGAAGGATGTCGTAGTCTTCTGTCTTCAGGAAGGAAAGCCTTCATGAAGAGGTGTCTAGAAGCGTCCTATGAAAAGAAGCCTCTGGGAGGAGCTGCAGTTGTGATTTTTTCAAATTCAGCAGAATTCCATGGACGTAAGAAGACGAGAAATCGCTTTGCCGGCTTCCAAAGTCCCTTGGCTGGAAGGGCTTGCTAGAAACCAATCGGTCCAGGTAGGGAAACACTCAGGTCCGATCTTCCTGAGATGCGCTACGAGAACTGCACAACACTTTTGTAAAGACTCGCGGCACCGAGGATACCCAAAAGGCAGGACTCTGAACTGATAATGCTGGACCCAGAGCCACAAACCTGAGGAACTTAAGCGGTGGGTTGGTGGATGATATGCTGGCAAGCGTCCCTGCACATCCAGGAGGCCAGCCAATCGTGCTGATGCAGCAGGATAACAGGGCACCTAGGAAAGCATCTTGAATTTCTCCTGGGGAGAAATTTGTTTAACTTTCTGAGGTCTAGAATGAGGCATTCCCCAGACTTCTTTGGAACCAGGAAGTAATGGGAGTAGAACCCTGTGCTCGCATGAATGCGGGGCACTAGTTCTATTAACCCTGTTGCTTAGAAGGCCCTGGATCTCGTGGTGAGGAGGGTCTGACTGAGAGGCCGACAACCTGGGTTGTCGTCCTGGAGGAACAATTCAGGGGGTTTCAAAAAATTGAGAAAATAACCCTCGCGAATTATCCGAAGGACCCATTTGTCCGGAGTTATGGACTTCCACTGGTTGTAGAAGTACATCAAACGACCTCCCACCGGAGGAGAAAGTTCCACCTCGGGCAATGTGGATGGAACTTGGGCCAGCAATTCATAAGGTAAGCTGGGGGCTTTAGGCCCTGCGCCTTAGGCGCTCTTTTGAGGTTGGGCAGGTTGGCTTTTATGGAAGCTTCCCCTGCCTCTGCCCCTCGAAAGGACTGACCACCATGAAAACTGACATCTGTTCACATGCCCCGAGAGGGAGCAGGCGGAGGTCTAGCCAACTTAATGGCCGACCTAGTCTTCTGAGTGGCCTCTAAGGCTTGTTCCACCTGAGGGCCGAAAGAAAGGAGCCATCAAGGGCAGCGCCATTACCTGCTGCTGAGCATCATTCGTGAAGCCAGAAGCACACAGCCAGGAATGGCGCCGAGTACAAATACCTACGGCTGCTGAGCGAGAAGCAGTGTCGAAAGCGCCCATAGTGGCTTCTAATCTGTTGGTTATTGACCCACACCCTTAGTAACGGCCAAGTCAGAAGAAGCTCGACTTGGAGTCCGAACCGAAGAGCTTCAACCATTCTTTTCAAAGAGTGCCACAGGATATACTCATACTGAGAAAAATAGCCTTGATAACTGTGCAACACGCATACTTAGAGTGGGGCAGCAAAGACTCTCTTACCTAATGTATCAATCTTACGAGACTCTTTGTTAATAAAGTAGAGCTGTAGTAGTTTGAGGAAAACGACCTTATCATTCTCTGCGCCAGGACTACAATAGGATCTAAAGGCTTGGGATGCCAAAATGGGACGATCCTTGGGAGCTGAATACTTCTTATCAATGGATTTAGCCACTGAGGAATAGAGCAGGATTATTCCATACCATTTGAGACAGCGCCTCGAGGGAAGGAACTGGATCGGAGGAGTCAATTCCGTAGGGATCTCCAAGCATGAAGGTACTGGAGTCTTAATATCTTCCCAGGATCGATGTCTGTAGTCTGGAGAAAGAGTGGATCTCAGGTTCTTCAACAGAGACTTAAAGGACAGGTCCTCAACCACAGGCTCTGTAGCAAAGAAAGATCGTGTTTCCTCCACTTCATCACCCAACCCAAGGTCTGGGTCAGAGCTCAACATCATCTCCTGATGTCCAGAAGGACTGATTGGACAGGAAAGGAGTGAAAATTAGGAGAGGAGGAAATAGCAGAGAAACAAGCAGAGTCCCGAGGGCCCCAGGCGCGAGAAGGCAAACAGGTTGAAAACGGCACCGCAGAGGGCACGCCCAAGGAGCCGCAGCACCGCAAACAGCGCCGCCCGGACCAAGCGGCACCGCCAGGGCGCTGCCGAACCAGCGGCACCGCCACGGCACCGACAGACCCAGCGGCGCGCAGGCGGTGCCGCGGACCACGCGGGACGCCCGCGGACGGGCACCGCAAGGCGGCGAGCGGCGGCGCGACAAGCCAACAGACTCGCGGAAGGCGCGGAAACACCAGGAACCTGGAAACCTAGAAAAAAAACCAGGGATAACGGCATCGGTGTGGCCCCTGCGCCGCAGCCATGTGAGTGGGAAACACTTAGCTAAGTCACCGCACCAAGAAGGCGCCACGGACTAGGAAGGTCCAACCGCCCCTACCTCGATCGCTGGAGGAGCCCGGGCCCGTGGCAAATCGAAGCCAGGCAAGAACCAACCTCCCGAGCCCATAGCCCATAAGAGCGGCCCACTGATGAAACTGCTCATCTGGAGCCCTACCTACAGGTGGGAGGGCTCCGATAATCCGAGAACGGCGGTCACCAGCAGTTGGCGACTCGAAGAAGAAGGCGGCAACCAGCTCGATAACCGACCGTAAAGCGGCGAAGACATACCAGAAGGCGACCTCGGTGATGCCTTCTTTTTTTGACCTGTGGGCAGAAGAAGAGCTCGAGGCCGAGACAGGTGCCGAATGCGACCGTTTATTTTTATGCCGACGGGGACCCCATCCCCGACATCGGACTGACCGTTGTTGGAACCCCGCTGAGGAGAAGGAGGCTGACTGACCCAGCCGGCTGACTGAACAGCTTTCATCACGAAGTCTCCACCGTCACCTGACCTGCTCATGAGTCGGCTCCGTCCAGTGGAGCCGAGACTTCTTCAAGTAAGTTAAATTTAAAATATTAGAAAATTTAATGAAAATAGAATAAAATTAGCGATACTACTATCGAGATAATGTTACAAAAAATAAACTGAAAACTATGCGCTAGTTTGAAGTTTGACTCGACAAATGCGGCGGCGTCGTCACTGAAGCGCACTGATGGCGGGAAAAGGAACTGAGGCAGTTGGAGGGTTGCCGCCGAGATGGTCATGCGCCGAGCCGCTGTCAAGGGCGCCATGCCTCACGGCGCCATCTCTCGCGCCGACCCTCCAGCAAAAAGTTTGCTCCCGATGGGTCCTAGTGCCTCCGGAGCTAATCCCACTAGTGTGAATGAGTGGTGGAGACTTATGTCCAGGAAGATCACAATTTTCCAAGTCAAATACTTAAGCTCTGCTGAGGACAAAGGCTCAAAAGGGGATTGCATAAGCTGAGCAATGCACACATTAATGTCCCAAGCAGGGGCAGGGGCAGGGTCCCTGAAGGGAGGACTGGTATGCAGCAATCCCTTGAAAAATTTACAGAATACAGGATGAACTGAAAGGGAAGAATGCTTGCCTGCTGACAAGAAGGCAGAGACAGCTGCCAGATGCACTCTTAGTGTAGCTGGTCTGAGTCCCAAGCTATTGAGATGAACCACATAGTCAGGACTGTGGGCAAGCCAGCAGACTCTGGAGAAATATGCCCCCAGAGCACCATATAGTAAACCTTTTCCACTTGGGTTGTAGGTCTTTCTGGTGGAAGCTTCGAGAAACCTTTAAAATATCCAGAACACCTTGAGAGAGATGCAAATCAACAAACTCTAACTCTTCAGGAGTCAAGCCTTGAGACTGAGAGATTTGAGATTAGGATACCATATCCTCCCTGAGAACATGTTAACAGGTTGCAATTCCTGGGAAGACACAGGGAGGTGGACTGCTGAGGACAACAAGAGGTACCAAGGCTGTCTGGCCCAGTCAGGAACAATCAGAATCACTTTGCAGGGCTGGGACCTGATTTTGACTAGTACTTTGAACAGGAGAGAGGGGGAAGCATACAGGAATTTCCCTTCCCAATTGAGAACTAGAGCATCCAGGGGACTGAGCCCAACACTGGGGTCTGCAGCAAAAAGAGGAAGTTGGTGATTGTCTGGGGCTGCAAAAATATCTATCTACGAGGTGCCCCATCTGGAGAAGATCACTTCAAAATCAGGGGATCTAGGGACCATTCATGATGGCCCAGGAAACTCCCTGGACAGCATCTGCCAGGACATTGTCCTTCCCTGGAGGTGCACTGCTATCAGAGAGGTATTCAGGAATAGGCAAGAGACCACAACTTCATTGCCTCTGTGCACAAGGCCGTAGACTGATGCAGCCTGCTTGTTGATGTACCACATTGTGGTGGTATTGTCTGTCCTGATCTGAATTACTTTGTTCTGAACAGACTTGGAAAAACTTGAAGTGCTAGAAGATAAATTACTCACATAGTAATTGCTTTTCTTCTCATGGAGTCTTGCTATATTAGGACCATTGCAGTTAGCCCTGGCTCTGAACTGCCCCGGAGAGAAACAGTTAGCTCCAGAGAATCTGGAGTTCCACAGCGAGGCGCTGTTCAAGCTTCTATCTGGTCAGTTTCAAATGAAACTGCCAGGTTCTTTCTGACTAAACTAACATAGCAAATCTGTGTGGAAAAAGCCCTACACTAGCCATTGGCTACCTACAGTAGTAGAACAACAAAACACAACAACAACAAACACAGAATAAAACAATATACCTATTATTGTTAGGATCACCCTGACAAGACTAATAGGCCCCCTCTCCCAAAAGACTCAAGTCCAGAGAGGGGCCATCTACCACTAACAAAAACAGAATTACCTAGTTCCCTCAACCCAAATGAAACAAGGAGGAACTAGAAAGGCTAAAAATGGCATGACACAGTGCTTGCACCAAAATTACCAACCCCATACCCAAGTAGGAATTCTGAGAGGGGTAGGAGGGTTGTCCTAATACAGCAAGACTCCATGAGAAGAAAAGCAATTACTAAGGTGGAGTAATTTTTTCTTCAAACACCATGAAGTCTTGCTATAATTAGAACCATTGCAGATTATACAGCAGTACCTCCATGGAGGGCCAGAACCTACTTAGGGAATAGGCTCTGAAGCACAGCTTGTGCAAAGCGAGCATCTCTCCTGGACTGGGCGTCCAGAGAATAATGCTGGTGAAAGTGTGGACTGTCTTCCAGGTAGCAGCTGACAAATTTCTAAAATAGGAATATCTCTAGCGGCCGCTAGAGATGCAGCTACACCCTGGTGGAGTGAGCCCTCAGTCCTGAGGAGGTTCTTTACCTAGTTTTGGTAACAGAACTAGATACAAGAGACAATCCACCTTGCGATTGTCCTCCTAGTAGCCGGTCTCTCCTTACCCACTTCTCCATAGGTAAGGAAGAGTTGGAGGGATTCGAACCTATGACCCTTGGTACGTTCCAAATAGTAACTAAGAGCTCTTTTGACATCCAAACTGTGCAATCTCCTCTCACCAGAGGAAGAATGCTCAGTAAAAAATACTGGGAGAGAGATGGATTGGTTAAGATGAAAATCTGAAACCACCTTAGGTAAAAACTTTCTGTTAGTCCTGAGGACCACTTTATCTCTGTGGAAAGAAATAAAATCCTTTTCTACTGACAAGGCTTGTAATTCACTTATACGCCTAGCAGAAGTGATAGCCACTAGAAAAACAGTCTTCCAAGTTAAAAACTTGAGATCTGCCGAAGATAGAGGCTCAAAGGGGTTGCATTAGCTGAGCAATGCAAACATTCAGGTCCCAGGCAGGAGCTGGTTCCGAAAGGAGGTTAGTGTGAAGTAACCCCTGAAAAACTTGGAAAACACAGGGTGAGAGGAGAGAAACTGGTTTCCTGCAGAAACAAAAACAGAAACAGCTGCCAAATGAACCCTCAAAGTAGCTGGTTTGAGGCCTGAGTGAATTTAAGTGGACCAAGTAGTCCAATAAAATAGCCAAGTCAGCAGATTCTGGTACAATCTGCCTCTCAGAAACACTAGAAGAAAAACCTCTTCCACTTGGAATTATAAGTGGCTCTGAGTGGAAGGCTTCCTAGAAACCTTCAAAATATCAAGACACCTTGAGAAAGGTGTAAATCAGCAAATTCTAGCTCCTCAAGAACCAGGCCTTGAGGTGGAGGGAATTGAGGTCCAGATACCACACTCTCCCTGTGCACAGGTCAGCAGGTCGTGGGTCCTGGGCAAGGTCAGGGAGGGTGAAATGTGAGGACAGGAAGAGGAGTACCAGGCTGCCTGGCCCAGTCTGGAGCAATCAGAATCACTTTGCAGGGCTGAGTTCTGATCTTACCAAGTACCCTGAAGAGGAGAAAGGGGGAAGGCACAGGAACTTCCCTTCCCAACTCAACTGAAAGGCGTCCAGAGGGACTGATCCCAGCACTGGAGGCCTGCAACAAACAGAGGAAGTTGGTGGTTGTCTGGGGCTGCGAAAGATCCATCTGTGGGTGCCCCACCTGGCAAAGACTGACCCCAGCACCTGAGGATTCAGAGCCCATTCGTGATGGCCCTGAGAAATCCTGCTGAGGGCATCCGAAGGACATTGTCCTTCCCTGGAAGGTGAACTGCTATCAGGGAGGTGTTCAGGGAGTAAGCCAGGGACCACAACTTCATTGCTTTGGTGCACAAGGCTGAAGACCGGGTGCCCCCTTGCTTGTTGATGTACCACATTGTTGTGGTGTTGTCTGTCCTGACTTGGACTACCTTGTTCTGGACAGTATCTGAAAAAACTTGGAGAGCTAAGAAAACAGCTCTGAGTTCCAACAGGTTGATGTGGAGCAGAGATTCCTGAGGGGACCACACTCCTTGAGTGGAAAGGTCGCCCAAGTGAGCCCCCCACCCTAACAGGGAGGCATCCGTGGTGAGGGTGAGGGAATGAAGAACGGGTAAGAATGGGACCCCCTGGGTTAGGTTGCTTTGATCCTGCCACCACTGAAGGGCTAGGATCAGGGGTTTTCGTCACTGGGACTAATTTGGTAAGGGTCCTTCCTTTGAGACAATGGGACCTCAAGTGGAACTGGATGTCCCTCATCTGAAATCTTGCTCCTTGCACGACAGCTGTGAAGCGGCCATGTGCCCTAGGAGTTGCAGAAAGTGCCTTGCTGGTCGAGAGACCCGCGGGGTAAGGGAAGATGCCAGAGGGCAGCATACTGTCCACTCTTTCCGAGGGAAGAAATGCCCTGGCTGACTTTGTGTTCAACTCTGCACCTATGAAAGTTAGAACCTGAACAGGTTCCAGAAATGACTTTGGTAAGTTCAGCAGGAATCCCAGGAAGTAGAGAAGCTGGGTGACTTGCAAGTGGGATTTTACCTGATCTGGGGACTGACCCACTGTAATGCCAGTCGTCCAGGTAGGAAACACAGCAATCCTTGCCTTCTTAAATGAGCCACTACCACCGCTAGACATTTTGGAATACCCTTGGGGCAGAGGTTAGGCGAAGGGCATTGCTCTGAACTGGTAGTGGCCAGAGAGCAGTTCGAACCTGAGGTACTTTCGGTGAGAAGGCCTGATCATGACATTAATAGGCGTCCCTGAGGTCCAGGAAGCTAACCAGTCCTCTGGCCTCAGGGAAGGCAAAATCATTGCTAGAGTTAACATTTTGAACTTTGGTTTCAACAGATGTTTGTTCAGGTACCTTAAGTCTAAGATGGCCGCCATTCTCCTGTCTTTTTGGGGTAAGAAAATATCTTGAGTACAGTCCCTTGCCCTGATGGCAAGGAAACCCTTCCACTGCTTTGCAATCCAGAAGGAAGAAACCTCTGCTTCAAAGCAAGGGCTTCTGAAGAGTTTGCAGGTGGAAATTGCCTGGCTCTCATCTTTGGGAACTGTTTGAAGCTGAGAACCAGACCCTGGCTTCTACTTCCAGAACCCACCTGTGCGAAGTTAGGGACAGCCAGTTCTGGCTGAAATAAGCCAACCTGCCCCCACTGGTACAGGAGAATCCGACCTGGGCACCCATCAGGGTGCCTGCTTGGCAACTTTAGGCTGAGGAGGCGACTGTCTACCTGTGCCCGTCTACCTCTGCCTCTGAAAAAAACCCTTTGTGAAAAAGCAGAGGAGGCTTGAGATTGGTAAAAGGGCCTGTGGAAAGCCTACCCCTACCCCTGAGGCATGCCTTTGTGGGTGGCATGCCTCTCCTTAACTTAGGCACTTTTGTAGGTAGTTCTATATTCATCCATCTTTTTCATATAATTTTCTGTTTGATCACCAAACAGAATTTCCATACGAAAATCCATAGCCTTGACTGAGTAACTTGGGACAGATTAGTGCATCTGAGCCATGCCAACCTACGGAGAGCTACAGAAGTGGCCATGACCCTAGAAGAAACATCATTAACATCAACAGCAGTATGAAATTGAACTTTAGAGGCTTCAATGCCATCAGCAGCCACCTGTTCCAACTCACTAGCCAGCTGGCCTGGGCCTGCTTGGCCAGCTACAATATAGTGTCCCACCTAGAT
This sequence comes from Neoceratodus forsteri, assembly GCA_016271365.2. Taxonomy (NCBI): domain Eukaryota; kingdom Metazoa; phylum Chordata; order Ceratodontiformes; family Ceratodontidae; genus Neoceratodus; species Neoceratodus forsteri. Next base: position 55,564,145 of record JADMNL010000026.1, read on the forward strand.
TTCTGATATCTAGCCACATAAGCCATATAATTAGCCTGTCTGAGTCCCAAAGAAGCTGCCATATATTGCTTTTTCGCCACTGGCATCAATCTTCCTGGAATCTTTATCAGGAGGATGTGAGGCCAGGGAATATTAGCCTTGTCACAGGCTGCAGCTTGAACAACACCTACATGACTACACTGCTCAGTGAGGAAGTCTGTATTAGGGCCTGATAAAGTATACCTTCTGTCCATTTTTTATCTACAGGAGGGACAGAATGAGGATTTTAAAATCTTCGTTGTTTGCTTCCTAAATGACTTATGCAAAGGAATAGACAACCTTCTAGACTCTGGAATATCCATCATTTCTGCATAATCAGGCTCCTCTTGCTCATCCACAGCCTCCTCTAAAGGGAGCTGGAGGTTTCCTGCCTTTTATAAAACCTGAAATGAGAAGGGGACTCAGACAGCAAGGGGAGACTCAAAGGTCTGTCTGGAGAAATGTCCAGCTCTATGGGCACTTCAGACCTTCCCAGTCACAAATATACTCATCAAGGTCCTCCTCCCCTCCTGTGGTTCATAAAATCCCCAACATCATAATCCTGAACCACTGGACCTGAACAGAGCCCCCTTTTCCCAACTATAGGGGTTCGACAAAGCCCTGAGACAAAGACTGGACAATCTGAATGGCTTTAGCTATCTCTGCAGCAGTAGGAGAGACAATATTGGACTCCAGACCTGCTGATTTCTTTGTCTTTTTTACTTTGACTGGTTCTTCTGAACCAGCCTTCCTTTGGCCCGAGGAAGACACGCCCTGGTCAGAGGGCACTCCCTCTGGTCCAGTAGGAGCTGGACCGGGCTGGCCATCCGGGTCAGCGGACTTTTTGGCCTCTCGTTCCCTGAGCCGGCCCAATCTCTTTTCCAGGGTGGCTGCAGGGAAATTTTTACACATTTGGCAGTCTGACAGGAAGTGGTCAGTCCCCAAACAATAGACACAAGTGGTGTGTGGGTCAGCTTTGGCAAAGGCTTCCCCACAGACATCACAGTGTTGAAACCCAGTGGGCCCGGATTTTCTTTTGGGTTTCTCAGACATAATGCCAGCCTAACCAACAAACTTGCCCTTTAGACGGCCGTGCCAGGTAAAACACCCTTATCGGTTCCTAACCGTGTCACGGTATTGAAAAAACCCAAAAATTAAAGTTTTTTTAGAACCGATAAGAACCCGGAACCTGACTTCTAAAGTCAGTAAAGTCAAAATAAGCAAACCGATCGGTTCAGACTGAACCGATAATGAATTCCACACAGACTTTAATTTTAGTATTACAGTTTCCAGATAGAGCTTCTCAACGAAACCGCAGTAATTTTAAAACATTTGCCAGTTCAAATGAACCGAATAAACCAGACGAACCGAGCTGAAGGAGCTGATCTCCAGAGCGCTGTTCAGTGAGCGGAGTAAAGAATCTGGCAGTTTCATTTGAAACTGACCAGATAGAGCTTTGAACAGCGCCCTCGCGCTGTGGAACTCCAGATCTCTCTGGAGTTAACTGTTTCCTCTCCGGGGCAGTTCAGAGCCAGGGGCTAACTGCAATGGTCCTAATTATAGCAAGACTTCATGGTGTTTGAAACACTGCTCTGAGTTCCAAAAGATTGATGTGAAGCAGAGATTCTTGAGGTGACCACAACCCTTGGGTGGTTAGATCCCCCAAGTGGGCTCCCCAACCCAAGAGGGAAGCATCTGTGGTAAGGATCAAAGAATGAGATTGAGTGATGAAGGGAACTCCTTGTCTTAGATTGTCCTGATCCTGCCACCACTGCAAGGCCTGGATCAGGGTTCGAGTCACTGGGATTAGTTTGGTCAAAGAATCCTTTCTCTGGGACCAGAAGGCTCTTAAGTGGAACTGAATGTCCCTCATTTGAAATCTTGGTCCCTGGACCACTGCTGTGAGGCAGCCATGGCCCAGGGAGCTGCAGAAAATCCCTTGCTGGTCGAGACACCTGGAGAGTGAATGAAGGGCCAGTGTAACAAGGGTCCTTGCCTGTCCAGGGAAGGAAAGCTCACTTTATTGTATCCAGCTCTGCCCCTATGAAGGTGAGGAGCTGCACTGGCTACAAAACTGACTGAAAGATTCAGAAGGAATCCTAGAAGCGAGCAGTTGCTGGAGTTATCTGAAGGTGTGACTTTGACTTGGTCTGGACACTGACCTACTATGAGCCAGTCGTCCAGGTATGGAAAGATGGAGATCTTTTTTCTCCTTAGGAAAGCAACCACTACTGTCAGGCATTTTGTGAACACCCTTGGAGCTGAAGTTAGGCCAAAGGGCATTGCTCTGAATTGATAGTAGCCTGTGGGCAGCTCGAACCTGAGGTACTTTCTGTGGGAGCTTCTGATGAGAATGTGGAAATAGGCATCCTTGAGGTCCAGGGAAACTAGACAGTCTCCTGGCCTTAGAGAGGGTAGAATTATCCCAGAGTCACCATTTTGAATTTTGCTTTAAAGGTGCTTGTTTAAATATCTGAGATCCAGGATGGGCCGCCATTCTCCTGTCTTTTTGGGAGTTAGGAAGTACCTGGAGTACAATCCTTTCCTCTTGTGTAGGGGTGGAACCCTTTCTATGGCTCTCAGAGCCAAGAGGGAAGAGACCTCTGCCTCTAGGGCAAGGGCATCTGAAGGATTTTCAGGTGGAAAGGTTTTGGTTCTTATCTTGGGAAATTTTTTGAAGCTGAGAACCAGTCCCTGGTTTACTACTTCCAGGACCCATTTGTCTGATGTTAAAGACTTCCAGTCCTGGACAAAGTAAGCCAGCCAGCCCCCTACGGGTGATGGAGAATCGGCCCGGGCAAACCCATCAGGGTGCCTGTTTGGTAGGGGCTTTAGGCTGAGGGGTGGAAGCAGGCCTGCTTGTACCCTGTCTGCCTCTCCCTCTGAAGAACCCCCTCTGGGCAAAGGCGGAAGAGAACACCTGGGCTTGGTGGAAAGGCCTATGAAAAGGCCTGCCCCTGCCCCTGGAATGCTGCCTCTGGGGAGTGGCTTGCTTTCCTTGGCCTGAGCACTCCTATAGGTGGTCCTGTATTCATCCATTTTCTTCATGTAGTTCTCTGTTTGCTCCCCAAACAGAGAATTACCCACAACAGGAAAATCCATGGCCTTAGTCTGAGTATCCTGAGACAGGCTAGTACATCTGAGCCAAGCCATCCTCTGAAGGGCCACAGATGTAGCCATGACTCTAGAGAAACATCATTGGAGTCCACTGCAGCATGAAATTGCACCATGGATGCCTCAAACCATCTGCAGCCACCTGCTCCAGCTCCCTGGCAAGCTGGCCAGGGACCTGTTTAGCTAGAGCCATTACAGTGTCCCATCTAGACTTCTGGTATCTAGCTGTATAGGCCATATAATTAGCCTGCCTGAGTCCCAATGATGCTGCCATGTATTGTTTCTTTGCCATGGCATCAGTCCTCCTGGAGTCCTTATCTAGGGGGTGTGAAGCCAAGGGTATATTTGCCTTATTACAGGCAGCAGTCTGCACTACCCCAACATGGCTGCATTGCTGGGAAAGGAACTCCGTATCTGAGCCTGAAAGAGTATACCTCTTGTCCATTCTCTTTTCCACAGGAGGTATAGAATTAGGAGTCTTTAAAATGTTTGTTTGTTTCCCAAAAGACTTATGAAGGGGAACAGACAGCCTCCTGGACTCTGGGATATCCATCATCTAAACATAATCGGGCTCCTCCTGATCCTCTGCAATTTCTTCCATAGGAAGCTGAAGAGTTTCAGCCACTTTTTGTAAAACATAAATGGGAAGTGGACTCAGAAAGCCTAGGAGGAGAAACCCCTGAAGGTCTGTCTGGGGAGATGTCCGGTCAATGGGCACATCCAGACTTTCATAATCACCATCACGATCCTCATAGTCTCCTTCCTCCTCCTCTCCGGTTCAAAAATCCTCTAAATTATAATCCGGAACAGGGAACCGACGAACCGAGCCCCTAACCGATGGTGCCGGTTCAGTCGGAACCAGGGTTAGCTGATTGAAAATCCTTATCGCTTTGGCTCTTTCATCAGCGGTCAGAGAAAAACTTGTGGATCCGAACCAGCTGACTTATCCCTTCTTTTCTTTAACTGAACCGACTCTCAGAGTCGGTTCTCCTTTGCCAAAAGTTTTGCCCTGGTCAGAGGCACTCCTTCTGGTTCGGTTGGAACTGAACCGGGCTGGCCATCCAGTCAGCGGACTTTTTGGCCTCCCTTTCCCTCAGTCTACCTACTCTCTTTTCCAGGGTAGCTAAGGGAAAATTTTTGCAAATCTGGCAGTCTGAATCGAGGTGGTCAAACCCCAGACAATAAACAGGTGGTGTGGGGGTCAGCCTTAGCAAGGCTTCCCCACACACACTAATGCTGAAACCCAGTGGGCCGGTTTTTTCTTGGGTTTCTCAGACATGGCCAGTCCTAACTAAACTTACCCTTTTTCGCAATCCACCAGGCAAGACACCCTTATCGGTTCCTGACCATGATACGGAGTCGTGGAAAAAACGTAATGAAATCCGTTTTTTTTAGAACCGATAAGGACCGGTTACCACACTCTAAAAGTAGAAAAAACTTTTTTAAACAAACCTGATCGGTTCAAACTGAACCAATTCAACGTTTACAAGTTCCACACAGAAGCAAACAATAATAAACCTATCTAGTACTCACAGTACCACAGACAGAGACTGAACCGACAGGTTAGATGGAATAAATTTGGTTGAAACCAAGGAAAAATGACACTTTAACTGACTAAATTGTACCAAGTAAAGGAGAAATCTCCAGAGCGACTGTTCAGTGAGGCGGAGTAAAGGTCTAGCGGTTTGGGTTCAAACAACAACAGACAGAGTCTCAACCGAGCTCGAGCTCAGCGTTCCATGCCTTTCATGGAAAGTTAACTCTTTCCTCTCCGGGGCAGTTCAAAGGTTGGATATCACTGCAATAGTCAGAATACAGCAAGACTTCAAGTTGTTTGAAATATGACCTTCTGAAGGAACCTCTCTCGAAGATCTACTGTGACGGTAAATTCCTACGTAACTGTACTATCTTACTACGAGAGGGTTCCTTCAGTAGGTCATCACATATAGAACAGAGTCCCAAGCAGTCCCTCCAGAGAGAGAGAGAGACAGAGAGAAACTAGGGAGGAGGAAGCGAACTCCAACAGAACAACTGAAGTTCAGCATGGACCTAGCCTAGGACAAAGAGCCCTGCAGGGCAGGCTAAACTAAAGCTGGCTCTCCACCTAGAAGCAATGTCCAGACTGTAATGTTTGGTAAGGTGTGGACAGAACTCCAAGTGGGGCAGCACAAATGTCCGCTGTGGAAACATTCGAAGGAAGGCTGCAGAGGCAGCCATGCCCCTAGTAGAATGACCTCTTATGGATCCCGGAAGAGGCTCATCGTACTTTTGGTAACAGTACCAGATGCAGTTTCCTAACCAACTGGAAAGGCCCTGCTAAGAAACCGGTTTGCCCCTCGACCTCAGGGCAAAGGAGACGAATAACTGATCGCAAGAGTGTAGCTCCTTAGTCCAGTGAGTATAGCACTGGAGGATCCAATGGACATCCATCGTGTGAAGGAGTGCCTCACCCTTGTTAGAAGGGGACGGGTAGTAAACCGGAAGCTCTACTGATTGGTTCAGAGTGGATTCCGACACCACCTTGGGGAGGAATCTCGGATGCGTCCTAAGGACCGCCCAGTCCCTGTGGAAAATCAAATAGGGCTCCTTGCAGACTAGAGCGTGAAGCTCTGAAATACTTCGGGCGGATGTGATAGCCATCAGAAAAAGTGTTTTCCATGAAAGGAAGCGCAGATCACAGCTCATAGCCGGTTTGAAAGGAGGAAGAGTGAACTTTTCCAGGACAAAGTTCAAGTCCCAAGGTGGAGTTGGGCTGCGGATGGTGGGGTTTCAGATGGAGGATGACTTTCAGAAAGGTCTTTGAGACCTCAAACTGAACCACGGGTTTAGCATCCACTAGCTCGTGAGTGATGCGGAAATGGCCGAGATATGGACCTTCAATGAAGAATAGGACAGACCGGAGTCTACGTGAAGGAGATATTCCATGACTTGAGGGGCTGAACAGGAGAAAGGGTACAACCCTGAGTGGAAGCCCAGATCGAAAACCACTTCCACTTCATGGCATAAGTGGAATGGGTGGACAGTTTCCTGGCCTCAATGAGGACCTGAGCACTCTAGAGGAGACCCGAAAGTGAGAAAGTGCAACGTCTGAAGGAGCCACACATGAAGATGCAGGGTCCTGAACCCCGGATGAACCAGACTGCCCTGATACTGAGTCAGGAGGTCGTGAGTCAGTGGAAGTGGAACCGGTGGTTCCCTGGAGAGCTGCTGTAAAAGCGGGAACCAAATTTGTCTCGGCCAGAGAGGAGCAATAAGGATAATATTTTCTCCCTCGGCTTGAGGTTTGAGAAGAACCCTCTGCAGAATGGGAGAAGGAGGGAAAGCGTACAAAATTTTCCCTGTCCATGATAGAGACAATGCATTGTTCCAGAAAGCACCACGCTCTGGAATGAACGAGCAAGACATGGGAAGTTTTGCATTGGATTGGGAGGCAAAGAGGTTGATTTCCGGACGTCCGCAATTCTGGAAGATGGAGTCCGACACTTCCTGATGCAATTCCCATTCGTGGGCGACGGTTCGAGTTCTGCTCAGACTGTCCATCAGGACATTTAGAATGCCTGGAATGTGCACAGCCACCAGGACCAGGAGATGCTGGACTGCCCAGTTCGACACCTGGGTCACCTACCTGCAAAGAGGGTATGATCGGGTTCCTCCCTGTTTGCTGATGTACCAAACTACCGACATATTGTCTATTTGGATCAGCAGTGTTCCCTTGGGTAGCAGGGTCTGAAAAGCCTGTAAGGCATATAGGACCGCCCTGAACTCCAGAACACTGATGTGGAGAGAAGTCTTCAGGCCTGTCCAAGGCCTTGAGCATGATGTTCCCCAGATGGGTCCCCCACCCCATATTCGAGGCATCCGTGGTGAGGGTAGCTGCTGGTGCAGGGTTTCGGAACAGAAGTCCCAGGGAAAGATTATGAAGATCCTCCCACCACTGTAAATCCCTTTGGACCGCTGAAGAGACCAAGACCGGATGGTCCAGGTCATCTAGGAGCTGATCCCACTGCACCCATAATGACCACTGAGTGATTCTCATGTGTAGCCTTTCTAGGGGAACGGTCGTGATGGAGGCTGCCATCAGTCCCAAAAGACAAAGAACCTCCAGGGCAGGAATGGTCCTGAGAGAGGCTACTGTGCAAGCCTGGCTCATTAAGGTCTCCACTCTGTCTGGAGGAAAGAAGGCTCTGCACTGGACTGTATCCAGAACTGCCCCAATAAACTGCAGTCTCTGGAAGATACTAGGGATCCCTGGACGGAGCTGAGATCAGCCAATCATCCAGGTAAGGGAACACTGCAAACCCCTGCAGCATAGAAAGACGCCACCACCACCAGGCACTTGGCAAAAACCCGAGGTGCAGACAAACCAAGGGTGCCCAGAACTGGAAATGCTCTCCTTGGAAACAAAACATGAGAAGCGGTGGTGGCTGGGAAGATAGGGATGTCGCAGGTAGGCATCATGCATGTCCAGGGCGCAGAGCCAATGATTCTCCCACAGGAGAGAAACATAGAAACATAGAATTTGACGGCAGATAAGGACCGCTTGGCCCACCCAGTCTGCCCATTTCCCTACCTACTGGATAAGCTGCAGATCCTAGTTAACCAGCAGCCTACTTCTTCCGACCCCCACCCCTAGAATGGCCTTATGACTGTCCCATGCATGCTTGAATTCCACCACTGATTTTGACTCCACAACCTCCTTCGAAGGCCGCTCCCATGCATCCACAACCCTCTCTGAAAAATACCTTAAATTACCTCTGAGCCACCCCCATCTTCAAATTGTGCCCTCTTGTTCTTGCACACCTCTTTTGAAAGATGCTACCCTCTTGGACTTTGTTGATTCCTTGAGGTACTTGAACATTTCTATCATGTCCCCCCTCTCCCTCCTTTCCTCGAGGCTATACATATTAAGCTCCTTCGTCTCTCTTCATATGTCTTCGGTGCAGACCCTGCACCATTTTAGTGCCTCCTCTGGACAGCTTCCATCCTGTCTATGTCTTTTGCGGAGATTGGGTCTCCAGAACTGCACACAGTACCAGATGGGGTCTCACCAGCTGTCTGTACAGAGGGATAATAACTTCCTGTTTTCTTACTGGTGATGCCTCTCCCTATGCATCCCAGTATCCCCCAACCCTCCTTGCTGCCCTCTCACATTACTTGCCCACCTTTAGGCCATCTGATATGACTACCCCCAGGTCCTTTTCCATTTTTGTTGTTGCTAGTATCTCACCCCCATTGTGTACTCATCCCTGGGTTTTGTTTCCCAGGTGCATTACCTGCACTTCTTAGCATTGAATCTAAGCTGCCTACATTTGACCATTCCTCTAACCTTGCCAAGTCCCTTCTCATCCTTTCCACCCCACCCTGTGCATCAACTCTGTTGCAGATCTTTGTGTCATCTGCAAAGAGACATACTTTTCCTTCCAGTCCCTCTGCAATGTCACTTATAAAGACATTGAAGAGGACCGGTCCTAATACTGAACCCTGCGGTACCCCACTTGTAACCCTCCTTTCTTCTGAGTGGACTCCATTTACTATTACTCTCTGTGTCCTATTCTCCAGCCAATTCTTTACCCAGGCTGTCATCTTGGGACCCACTCCCAGGCTGGCTAACTTGTATATTAATCTTTGTGTGGGACTGTGTCAAATGCCTTGCTAAAGTCTAGGTAGGCCATGCCACAGCCCTCCCTAATCTACTACTTTGGTCACCCAGTCAAAGAAATCTATCAGATTCGCTTGGCATGACATTCCCGCTTGAACCATGCTGCCTCAGGTCCTGTCACCTCTGGCCTCTAGACACTCGACAATTCTTTCCTTCAGAAGTGATTCCATCATTTTCCTATCACTGAGAGTTAAACTAACAGGTCTGTAGTTTCCTGCTTCTGCCTTGCTCCCACTTTTGTGAAGGGGAATCACATCTGCCCTCCTCCAGTCCTCGGGTACCACCCCATCCTCCCATGATTTGTTAAAAGGGTAGTCAGTGGTGTCACTAGTTCTACCCTTAGTTCTTTTAGAATTCTGGGATGAATCCCATCAGGCCCCATTGCTTTGTCCACCTTCAGTTTTAAGAGTTCTTTCAGAACCCTTTCTTCTGTAAATGGGCTGATATCAACTTCTGTATCCAGAGTGTTTCTACTGTTTGTTTTAGGTACCTCCCCTCTTCATTTGTAAATACTGAGCAAAAATATTTGTTTAGTATCTCTGCCTTTTCACAATCTCCTCTGCCCACCTCCCTCCCTTTATTAAGCCTCACTATCCCTCCTTGGTCTTCCTTCGCTCCTGATGTACCTATAAAAGGTTTTATCCCCTTCTTAACTGAGTTGGCTATCTTTCCTTGGTTTGGGCCTTTGCTGTTCTGACTGCCTTCCCAGCCTCCTTTTGCTTTAACTGATATGTTCCTTTCCTGCTCCCTTCTGCGATTCCTTGTACTTCCTGAATGCTTCTTTTCTCTTGAACCTTCACTGCCACTTCCTTTGAGAACCATAGTGGTTTCTTACTCGTTTTGTTTTGTTTATTTGCTTCACACAAAGGCTCATTACCTCTGTGATGGCAGTTTTTATTATTCCCCATTGTTCTTCCACCCCTCCTTCCTGCCCATTTGCTAGTGCATTCCTTAGGCACTCACCCATTTTGGCAAAGTCAGCCCTCCTAAAGTCCAGTACTTTTGCCTTTGTATGGCTTGACTCTATTGCTGTGTTTATTGTGAACCATACTGTTCGATGGTCGCTAGTTCCCAGATAGCTACCCACTTCTACATCTGTGATCCTCTCTCATCTCCATTTGAGAGAACCAGGTCTAAGATTGCTCCCTCTCGAGTGGGCTCCAATACTAGTTGTCCCAGCATGCCCCTGTAGGGCATCTAGAATAACCCACTCTTCGAAGTGGCTGCTGCAGCTGCACTCCCAGTTAACATCTGGCATATTCAGATCACCCATCAGCAATATCTCCCTTTTCTGCCATTCTAAGTATACTTTCTATCATTTCCTTGTCCATTTCCTCCCCTGAGAAGGGGTCTATATAAACCCTGTCGATTGTGGTGTCATTGCCTGTCTCCAAATTTACCGCAGTGCTTCTTCTCCTCCCTGTTTACCCTTTTGTTCTGTTGCTTTTATTCCTTCCCTTATGTAAAGAGCTACTCCTCCTCCTCCTCTTTTACCTCTCTGTCCCTCCTGTAGATAGTGTATTCTGGTATGTTTACATCCCAGTCATGGTTTATGTGTACCATTTTTCTGTGACTGCCACGATATCCAGATGTTCCTCCTCCATCAAGGCCACTAATTCAGGAAGCTTGTTACCCAGACTATGGGCATTGGTACTCATTGCTCTCCATTTTTTGATGGCTTTACCTTCTGTTGCAGCATCCCCCACTGACCTTTCTACCTCGGTCTTTTTCTCATTTAGTATCCTGTTTTGTAGGGAGAGGCTGGGATTTTCCTGCTGCTTATCAGTGCCTCCCCTCTTGACTAGTTTAAAAGCTTGCCAATGAAGCATTTAAACCGATTGCTCAAAAGACTTGTTCCCTTCCTGGACAGATGCAGACCATCCTGCCAGTATAGGCTAGTGTCCTCCAGGTGGAACCCCACTCCCCAATGAAGCTAAACCCTGTGCTCACACCATTTTTTCAACCATTCATTAAACTGCATGGTGCTAATTACCTCACCTCCCCATGCCATTGACAGGCAGCACCTCTGAGAAGGATACTGTGTGTGCTACTTGTCTTAGGTCCCTCCCCAACTCTACAATGTCCTCCTGCACTGCTCTAATCTCATGATGAGCCAAGTCATTTGTCCCAAGGTGGACAATTCAGTCCAACTCAGACTCCCTTGCAGCTGTTCTCGTGATCCTGAGGATGTGCTTCCTGTCCCTCAAGCCATGGCACCAGGCAGGCACCTTACTTCAGTTTTCCCAGCTCCCCCAGTTCTATCCCCTAATAATTGAGTCCCCACCAGGAGCTGCTTCCTTTCCTGTGGTGTCCTCTGCCTCATTCCTGTGGGCCTCCTTTTGACAGTTGTCATCAGTCTTCTCTGCGGGTGCATCCATAGGGGAGCTATGCTCCCCCAGAATGGTGTATGCATTGTGGAGTGGAACAATTGACTGGGTGTGCCCCTGTTCCACCATCCTCACCCTCCCTGAGCCCACTGTGGTCCAACTGCTGTGTTTTCTTCGCAACCTCTGAGGTAGTGGTGGTGGCGCTGGTGCTCCCTGGATGGGGGAGGTTCCCTTCCTACTGTTCAGTTTGGCCTGGGGGAAGGTTTCCTTACTACTGTCCAGTGTGGCCTGAAGACGGGCAACTTCCTCCCTCAGGGAAGAGAGTTCTCTGCAAATAGGGCAGCATCTCAGCCTCCAGAAAGACTCCCGGAAGACTGCTGCCCCACAGCCATTACATTGCACTACTCCCCACATGTTTATCTACTTTTTTTTTGTTTGTTTTGTGTGTGTGTGTGTGTGTGTGCGCACGTGTGTGATTGGTTTGTTATATAGAAATATATATATTATACAATGTGTATGCTTATATTGTCAGTGCAGTGTGCTAGAGAGGATATGACAGGAAGAAGGCTCTGGAGCGTCAGCATATGGAGCTTCTTGTTCTCTACATACTGACTGAGTTGACTCAAGTCGAGGAAGGGTTTGAAGTCCCCGGTCTATTTTGGAACCAGAAAGAAATGGGAGTAAAACCCTTTTCCCCTTTGCCTGAAGGGAACTGGCTCAATTGCTTCTTTGAGCAAGAGCGCACTGACCACCTGGCAATTGAGAAGGGCCTGGTCAAGGGAGTAAGAGGACTTCCATGGATGAATATCCGGAGGGATCTCCAGAAACTCGATGATGTGTCCGACGGACACTAGTTGCAGGACCCACTCATCTGAGGTGATCGCCCTCCACTCCTGCGCGTAGCGGGCGAACCTTCCCCCACCTGCTCTCCGTCATGAGACTGAGGGTGCAGTGGGGCCAGAGAGTCAAGAAGTGGCGGGACGTTCGGGAGGAGGTCTCCCCAAATGTCACTGATTCTTGGGAGTGGGGGGGAGGATAGCGGTACCGGTAGCCTTACACTTACCTTGGCATCGCGCCTGAGCGTTTTACCGCTGCCTCTGGGACCTTTTCCGAAAGGGCTGCTGCTGTTGTTGAGTGCCCAATCGGTACATGGACCTAACATATTTAAGGGCCACACCTTTGTCCTGTAAATCCATCATGATGTCCATGATATCTCCTCAAAAAAAGAAATAGGGCCCTGAAGGGGGTGTCCTGAATTGCCGACTGGACTTCGTTGGCGAGCCCAGAGAGACGAAGCCAGGAATGCCGCCTAAGGGCAATGGCAGTTGCAGAGGGATGGGCCACTGAATCGACAGAGTCATAGGTGGCTCGAAGAGCATGCCTACAGGAGATCTTGGAGAGGTGGAGATCCTTGGCAAGTTCCTCGAGGGGCGAGGGATCCATAGACATGACCCTCGCCTCTAGCCTGGTCATAGTCTGTTTTTGGTGAGACACCATGTGGGCCATGTAACTAAGGGAGCACTTGGCTGACGAGTAGACTTCCTTCCCGAACTGGTCCATCAGCCTCGACTCTTTGTCCGTAGGTGTCGTGCTTATGTGATTGGGAGCTGTGGAGCGGTCATGAGCAGCTGAGATGACCACAGAGTCTGCCTTAGGATGAGCTTTTAAAAAAGGTGCGTCCTTTAGCACCCAGTACAGCTTGTCCACCCACTTGGGGACAGCCGGGATCGAATGAGGCATCTGCCAGATGGTGGTGGTGAGGTCTTGATGAGGACCCATCCATGGGGGGACCGGACTAGATAGCAGAGACTCTTAGTCAAGATGTTCCACGTGTCTTCCGAGACCCAGCTGAAGTGATCTCCTAAGGTCCTCAAGAGATCCAAAAAGGAAGGATCCTCCGGAGGGGATTTGGGGGAGGTTCTTCCTTTCGTGTCCTCAGGGTCCTCCACAGGTTCCTCCTTGGAGTCCTCCCTCCCATTGGAACTGTCTTCTGTCTCCTCAACAGGACGACGACTGAAATACGGCAAGGGAACATCCTGCTGAGTCATCCCCGAGATGTGGACGGTTGAAACAGAACTCCCCGGGGAAGGGGATCTAGGAAACTGCGGTTGCGGGAGTCTGGATTCAAGATCAGTAACCAGCTCTGACCTGGCCCCCTGCCGCCAAGACTGAATCAAGGTCTTGAAATCCGAGACCACCGGAGGAGGGGAGGAGGAGCCGGTTGAGGCTGGTGGGGAGGAGGAGGAAGGGCGACCGGAGGGGAATAGTACCCCTGGAAACCCATATAAGGGGAATATGGGTTGAATCCATGGTGAAACTGCCCAAAATGTCTGCAATCAGGAGTGGAACCCCCCCGGGCAGGGATCACCAAAGGGGTAATGGGAGACAGGGTTCTAGAATAGGTTCCCGATGATGGATCAGGTGTCAGGGGAACCCAAGTCGGACCCGCCGTTGTGTATATTGGAGGAAGGTCCGGTGTCGGGACAGCCCACATCGGAGGGACCAACGTCAGCACTGACGCAGCCCAATCCGGCACTGGAATAGGATCCAGCATCGGAGGGGCCGGCATCGGAACCGGACGAGGGAGCTCCGGCATCAGGGCCAGAGTTAAGAGCCTGTCGGCGGGTCCCGGCTGAGGGACTGTCATCGGGAGAGGCGCCGGTGTCCCGCCTTCCACAGGCAGGCCAGACAGCCATGAAGGAGCCTCCTGATCCAGGACCCCCACAGGGGAATGCAGAGATGTGCCCACCATATCGAGAGGCTCAATGGGGTCTCCGATACCATCGCTGGACGCGTCCAAGGAGGAATGTGAGGACACGGGCGCAGTAAGAGAAGGGAGAGGGGCATTCTCCCTTTGGTACCGCTGGATGTCGGGTGAGGCGCTGTTAGGTCCTGACGGGGGAACCAAGCCTGTGCGGTTGTCGGAAACGGCCATCTTAGCGGGCAAAGTTGGGCGGTCAGGGGAGGAGCCCCTGGCCGGCTTATCAACCATGGCCAGGCAACTGCCCCCAGCCAGGGGAGTTGACTTAGCAGCCACCGCGCGGTCCCCAGAGGAGCCGGGGCCGACCTACCGGAAGAAGTGGCGCGGTCGCCGGAGGAGCCGATGGCCGACTTATCCACTGGAGTTTTGTCCGACTTGCCATCTGTCTTTGGTGGTAATTGGGCCTTGCTTGTGGATGGTCTGGCGTCGTCCGCAGAGCGAGCCCGCTCCCTAGACTTCTCCTTGGACTTTTTTGAAGGGGAAGATTTTTCGGACGAATCCCTGAGGCACTCCATCTTTTTCTCCAAGGAGGCCAGACGAGATTTAAGAATGCCTGCTGCCTCCATTTTATACTGACCTGGTTGAATGACTGGCACGCTGGGCAGGAGGAGATAGGATGGTTTGGGCTTAGGCAGAGAACACACTTCTGGTGACCATCTTTGTGCGGGATCTGTGTGCCACCAGCTAAGCACTTTTTCTTCGGAGAAGACATCAATGGAATGTAGAAAAAATATATTGAAAATTGCCAGGGAAAACCCGACGCGAAAGAACTTTCTCGACAATCGCTACTGGAAGGCTGCGATGCGACTGACACAAGGTGACAGTGGGAAAGAACTGGAGGGCAGGTGTGGGGACCGCCCACTATATACAGTCATGCTGACGTCAGTCACGTGATGTCGAGTGGGCGGTCCACCGTCAGGTACTGCTGGAAAAGTCTGCTGTGCAGCCCGACGCCGGGTGGTGCCAGTCCTATATGTGATGACCTACTGAAGGAACCCTCTCGAAGTAAGATCCTACTTTTCTATCTCCAAAGATGACACTTATTGTTACGTGTTTTGTTATAGTTTACTTTGGGTTTTCCTTTTACTGTTTTGGGGTTACTATGCTGGGGGGTGGAAGTGGGAAGGGGGTAAGTTTATAGGGGAGTTTATATAAGTCCAGGATTAGACTGTGTATACTATGCTATCTTTATATTAAATGTTTATAATTTGAACAATTTTATTGATGACCCTTAATACGTCTTAACATGGCTTCATGGAATGTAAAGGGAATGAAATCAAAAACTAAAAGGTTGTTCATTTTGAATTATATTAGATCTTGGAGTATTAATATCATTTTTCTGCAAGAAACTCATTTATTAAACTCTGAGATAGGATGTCTGAAGAAATGTAATTATAAAATAGTATATGGAGTGGGTAAATATACTAGTAAATCGGGTGTAGCCATTTTAATAGATTCTTTTGTGGATTTTCACCTTTCAAAATTGATTACTGACCAAAAGGGTAGTTATGTGTTGGCTGTGGGGGAAATAGGCCAAATTAAATATGTCTTGGGCTCCATTTATGGACCCAATACTAACTCAACCTCCTTGTACATGAGTCTAATTTCAGTTCTAGCATCTTATTTTAACTATCACATTATTTTAGGAGGGAATCGGAGTTTACCCTTTGACCCATTTATTGATAAATCGAATCCACCAAAACATACTATCTCAGTAGACAACAAAGCCCTCCCGGAGTTAATTAAAATACATGATCTTTCTGACCCTTGGAGAACTTTCTTCCCCACTCAAAAATCTTTCACTTTTTTCTCCCAGGCCCATAATTCTTTATCTAGAATTGACTATTTTCTTGTGTCTAAATATCTTCTCCCCTTAGTTTATGACCCCCAGATTTTCCCACGTATTTTATCTGACCACTCATTAGTCCATGTTACCTTAAAACTGGATGTACCTTATCCAAGATACTTTTCGTGGAAACTTAATCCTAATGTATTGAGACAAGAGTATATAATTTAATATATTAAAGAATCTATTGGGGCCTTTGGGGAGCGAAATTCACATTCAGAAGATAAAATAGATATGATCTGGGCATCATGTCAATGTTTTATAAGGGGAGAATTCATTAAATTTGGCGCAAAAAATAAAAAACGGAAAACTTTAAAGAAATTACTAAAAAACCAAGGGAACTAGAAAGTTAAAGACCAAGATTCTCTTACCCAGGAAGAAAAACAGGATATCCTTATTCTAAAGGATGAATTACACTTTATTGCCAAAGAACAAGCTGAATTCCTTATTATTAGATCCAAAGCATCTTATGCAGATCTGAGGGAGAAACCTACCACAGAATCAAAAAGATGGATCAATCCAGGCATACTGAATCTATAATTTCAGAAAATCATAACAGAGTACTAACGGACTACAAGAAAAAATTACTCACCTTAGTAATTACGTTTCTTCTAATGGAGTCTTGCTGTATTCTGCCTATTGCAGTTAGCCCCAGTCTTTAAACTGCCCCAGAGAACAAAGGGTTAACTTTCTATGCAGAGCACAGAATGCTGAGCTCGAGCTCAGTTGAGGTCTCTGTCTGCAGCCCTTTGAAATCCAACGTCAGATTCTTATGAGCAAAAAACTCACTAACTACCCTATGTGGAAATTGTAAGATTTTTACTAGCCAACTGGCAACAAGAGTTTTGGATTCCCAAGGAAGACTCAAGTCAGGAAGCCCAAAACCAAAAACCAATCCAAATAAGAATAATAATAAAACAAACACCCAAACAAAAAGAGGAGGGTGTAAAAGAAGCACCCCTGAGGTGCAACACTGCACCTGCCCACCCACTTCCCAAAACCAGGTTCTGAGAGGGGAGGCAGGAAGGGAGGTCAGAATACAGCAAGACTCATTAGAAGAAACATAATTACTAGGTGAGTAATTTTCTTCAAACAACATGAAGTCTTGCTGTGTATTCTGACTATTACAATTCTACCAAGCAGTACCTCCATGGAGGAGGGACAGAACCTACTTTGGGAATAGGCTCTGAAGTACTGCTGTGCCAAACCGAGCATCACTCCTAGCCTGGATATCCAGAGAGTAATGCTTGGTAAAGGTATGGACTGTTTTCCAGGTGGCTGCTTGACAAATTTCTGAGAGGAATATCCCTGGCAGCAGCCAGGGAAGCAGCTGTACCTCTGATGGAGTGAGCCCTCAGGCCTGAAGGAGGAATCTTTCCTAGTTTCTCATAGCAGAATTGTATACAAGACACAATCCACCTGGCAATAGTTCTCTTGGTGGCAGGTTTGCCCTTTTCCACTTATCCTTAAGTAAGGAACAACTGGAGGGAATCAAACCTGAGACCCTTGGTACGCTCTATGTAGTAGCTAAGGGCCCTTTTAACATCTAAACTATGTAGCCTCCTCTCTCCTGAAGAAGAATGATCAGTGAAGAAGACAGGAAGAGGCATAGGCTGATTCAAGTGGAAATCTGAAACCACTTTGGGCAAGAACCTTCTATTGGTTCTAAGGACCACTTTATCCCTATGAGAGGAGATAAAATCAGGTTCCACTGACAGGGCTTGCAATTTACTGATACGTCTGGCAGAGGTAATGGCTACTAAAAACACAGTTTTCCAAGTCAAGTACTTAAGCTCTGCTGAGGACATAGGTTCAAAGGGAGGTTGCATAAGTTGAGCAATGCAAACATTTAAGTCCCAGGCAGGGGCAGGGTCTCTAAAGGGAGGAGATTGGTATGAAGCAATCCCTTAAAAAATTACAGAACACAGGATGAGATGATAGCGAGGAAGACTTCCCCACTGACAGAAAAGCAGAAACAGCTGACAAGTGCACCTTGAGAGTAGCTGGTCTGAGGCCTAAGCCATTCAAATGGACCATATAATCCAGAACTGTAGACAATTCAGCAGTGTCTGGGGAAATATGTTTCTTGGAACACCAAATGCTGAATCTCTTCCATTTGGAGTTATAGGTTTTTCTAGTGGCGGGATTTCGAGAGGCTTTGAGGATATCCAGAACCCCCTGAGACAGATGCAAATCTGCATACTCTAACTCTTCAAGAGCCATGCCTTGAAATTGAGAGACTGAAGATTGGGGTACCAAATCCTCCCCTGAGAGGAGGTTAACAGTTGTAATTCCTGGGAAGAGACGGGGAAGATGGACTGTTAAGGACAGCAACAGGGGGTACCAAGGCTGTCTGGCCCAGTCTGGAGTAATCAGAATCACCTTGCAAGGTTGTGACCTTATCTTGACTAAAACTTTGAACAGTACAGGAAAGGGAGGGAAGCCATACAGAAATTTCCCTTCCTAGTTCAGAATCAGAGTATCCAGAGGGACTGAGCCCAAGACTGGGGGTCTGCAACAAAAGAGAGGAAGCTGGTGATTGTCTGGGGCTGCAAAGAGATCTATCTCTGGAGTACCCCCCCTTGAAAAAATCACCTTCAACACCAGAGAGTCCAGCAACCATTCGTGATGGCCCTGTGAGATCCTGCTCAGTGCATCTGCTAGCACACTGTCATTCCCTGGAAGCTGGACTGCTATCAGAGAGGTTTGCAGGGAATAAGCCAGGGACCACAACTTCATGGCTTCTGTGCACAGGCCGTAGACTGAGTGCCTCCCTGCTTGTTGATGTACCACATGGTGGTGGTGGTGTTGTCTGTTCTGACCTGAACCACCTTGTTCTGCACCGAGTGAGAGAAAGCTTGCAGGGCCAGAAAAACTGCCATGAGTTCTAGGAGACTGATATGGAGAAGGGATTCCAGAGGGGGCCACAGTCCCTGGGCCGTGAGGGGCCCCCAGATGGGCTCCCCAGCCCAGAAGGGAAGCATCCGTGGTAAGGACCACTGAATGAGACTGAGTGACAAAAGGGACCCCTTGCCTTAAATTGTCCTGATCCTGCCACCATTGAAGGGCTTGGATCAGGGTCCAAGTCACTGGAATCAGTTTAGTAAGGGGATCCTTCCTCTGAGACTAAAAGGCCCTCAGATGGAACTGAATGTCCTCATCTGGAATCTTGCCCCTTGGACCACTGCTGTAGAAGCTGCCATGTGGCCCAAGAGCTGAAGGAAATGCCTTGCTGGTCAGGACACCTGAAGGCTAAAGGAAGAAACCAGTTCTATAAGAACTCTTGCCCTTTCCAGTGGAAGAAAGGCTCTTGCTTTGACAGTATCCAGCTCCACCCCTATAAAGGTAAGGAGCTGCTCTGGCTCGAGAACTGACTTGGGAAGGTTGAGAAGAAATTCTAGAGAAGTGAGCACTTGCTGGGTCACTGGCAGGTCTGACTTGACTTTGTCTGGAGACTGGCCCACTATGAGCCAGTCGTCCAGATATGGAAAAACAGAAATCTTTTGCCTTCTTAGAAAGGCAATGACTACTGCCAGGCACTTTGTGAAAACTCTTGGGGCTGATGTTAGGCCAAGGGGCATTGCTTTGAACTGATAGTGGCCTGAGGGCAGCTCGAACCTGAGGTACTTTCTGTGGGAGCACCTGATGGGAATGTGAAAATAGGCATCTTTGAGGTCCAGGGAGACTAGCCACTCCCCTGGCCTTAGAGAGGGAAGAATTATTCCGAGTTGCCATCTTGAACTTTGGTTTTAAAAGATGTTTGTTCAGGTATCTGAGGTCTAGGATGGTTCGCCACTGCCCCGTCTTTTTTGGGGTAAGAAAGTACCTGGAGTACAGACCTTTGCCCCAGTGTAGGGTAGGAACTCTCTCTATGGCTGTTAAGGTCAGAAGAGATGAAACCTCTGCCTCTAGGACAAGGATTTCTGAGAGACCTGCAGGTGGAAAAGATCTGGCTCTCATCTTCGGAAATTTTTTGAAGCTGAGAACCAGTCCCTGGCTTACTACTTCCAGGACCCACTTGTCTGAGGTAATAGACATCCAGTCCTGGACAAAGTAAGCCAGCCTGCCCCCTACTGGGATAGGAGAGTCGACCCGGGCAGGCCCATCAGGGTGTCTGCTTGGCAGGGGCCTTAGGCTGAGAAGTGGATGCTGCCCTGCTCATCCCTCTTCTGCCTCTCCCTCTGAAGAACCCCCTCTGTGAAAAGGGAGAAGAGGCCTGTGCTTGGTAAAAAGGCCTATAAAAAGGCCTGCCCCTGCCCCTAGACTGCTGCCTTTGAGGAGTTGCCTGCCTCTCCTTGGCCTGAGCACTCCTATAAGTGGTCCTGTACGTGTCCATTTTCTTCATGTAATTCTCTGTCAGCTCCCCAAACAGAGAATTACCCACAACAGGAAAATCCATGGCCTTAGCCTGGGTGTCCTGTGAGAGGCTAATACATCTGAGCCAAGCCATTCTCCAAAGAGCCACAGATGAAGCCATGACTCTTGATGACACATCATTGGAGTCCACAGCAGCATGACACTGTACTTTTGATCCCTCAATCCCATCAGCAGCCACCTCCTCCAGCTCCTTGGCTAGCTGGGGGGAGGCCTGTTTAGCCAGTGCCAGTACAGTGTCCCACCTGGACTTCTGGTACTTGGCTGTATAGGCCATATAGTTTGCCTGCCTGAGTCCCAAGGAAGATGCCATGCTGCTTTTTTGCCATGGCATCAATCTTCCTGGAGTCTTTGTTTGGGGGTGTGAAGCCAAGTGAATATTTGCCTTGTCACAGGCAGCAGCCTGCACTACTCCAACATGTCTGCAATGTTGGTATAAAAACTCTGTATCTGAGCCTGATAGCATGTACCTCTTGTCCATCCTTCTGTCCACAGGAGGTACAGTATTGGGAGACCTTAAGATTTTGAGTGTCTGGTTCCCAAAGGATTTGTAGAGGGTAATAGACAGTCTCCTGGACTCTGGCATGTCCATAATTTCTACATAATCAAGCTCCTCTTGATCCTCCATGGCCTCCTCCATAGGAAGCTGGAGGGTTTCAGCCACCTTTCTGTAAAACAGAAAGTGGGAAGGGGACTCAGAAAGCCTAGGAGGGGAAACACCAGAAGATCTGTCTGGGGAGATGTCCGGTTCCATGGGCACATCCAGACTTTCATCATCATCACCATAATCCTCGAACTCCCCCTCCTCCTCAAACTCTGGTTCATAAAAATCTTCAGGGGTATAATCTTGAACCGGGGGAACCGACCGAACCGAGCCCCTGCCAAATGGTGCCGGATCGGTCGGAACCGGGCGCAGCGATTCCACAATCCGAATCGCTCTGGTTATTTCTTCGACAATCGGAACATGAACCTCTGGATACGAATCGGTCGATTTCTCTTTGCGTTTCCTTTTTGTAGGAACTGACCCCTCAGGATCAGCTCTCCTTTTGCCCGAAGAAGTATCGCCATGGTCAGAGGGCACTCCTTCTGGTTCGGTCAGAACCGAACTGGGCTGACCTTCCGGGTCAGTGGACTTCTCGGCCTCCCTTTCCCTCAGTCTACCTAATCTCTTTTCAAGGGTTGATTTAGGAAAATCTTTACAAATTTGGCAGTCTGTATCAAGGTGTTCAAACCCCAGACAGTAAACACAGGTGGTGTGGGGACTGGCCTTAGCAAAGACCTCCCCACACTCACTGCAGTGTTGAAACCCAGTAGGCCCGGTTTTCTTCTTGGGTTTCTCAGACATTGCCAACCTAATGAAACTTACCCTTTTTATGGCAACCGCCAGGCAAGAATCTCTTATTGGTTCCTAACCGTGTCACAGGTGTTGGAAAAAACTGTTCAAAACACGTTTTTTTTTTTAGAACCGATAAGGACCAGCAACCACACTCTAAAGTAAAAGACAGAAATTCACTAAAAGTGATCGGTTCAGCCGAACCGATCAAACAAGTTTACAATTTCCAATCAGAAATATGTAAAGCCTATCTAGTACTCACAGTACCGCAGACAGAGGCTGAACCAACTAAGCAGAACAAATTCGGCTTAAAACCGACACTTTAACCGACTTTTCGAACTGAGCTGAAGGAGAAATCTCCGGAGCGACTGTTCAGTGAGGCGGAGTAAAGGATCTGACGGTTGGATTTCAAAGGGTTGCAGACAGAGACCTCAACCGAGCTCGAGCTCAGCATTCTATGCTCTGCATAGAAAGTTAACCCTTTGTTCTCGGGCGCAGTTTAAAGGCTGGGGCTAACTGCAATAGTCAGAATACAGCAAGACTTCATGTTGTTTGAATGACATTTTAAGCAAATTCTTCAACTTTTATTCAAATTTTTATGGTCCTAACCCCAATCCCATATCTGCTGAAATGATAAATAATTACCTTGCTAATTTCATATGTCCTTGTATTAAAGAGCCAGAAGCCTCTAATTTAATACTACCAATTTCTGTTGAAGAAATTGATGACGCTATAGATAACTTTACCATAAATAAGACCCCTGGACCGGACAGCTTTACTGCAAATTTTTATAAAACATTCAAAGGTTCTTTAATTCCTATTTTAAAATAATTATTTGACTTTGTTTATCAGAGGGTTTTTCAGATAGAACCTTACTGAAAGCACAAATAATTCTTCTCCCTAAACCTAACAAATCAAAACAAAAAGTCTAAAATTTTCGTCCTATATCATTAATTAATAATTATATAAAAATTCTATCGTATATTCTAGCTAACAGAATTAAAAAGATATGGCAACTGTTGATCTGCTTTGATCAAGCTGGTTTTATGGCATCCAGACAAGCTTCAGATCACTTTAGAAAAATCTCACATACTCTTTCCGCATCCAGGGAGACTAAACAGTTTTTGGCTTTGGTTTCCCTGGGTGCGAAAACAGCTTTTGATAGAGTCCATCACAATTTTCTATATGCCACTTTACTTACATATGGTTTCCCCCCACTTTTCATTAACTGGCTAAAAATTCTATACTCACATGCATCTGCCAGGATCAGCTATAATAATTTGCTCTCCCCACCCTTCAAACTATTTCAGGGTACTAGACAGGGATGTCCCCTTTCTCCTACTTTGTTCAACTTTTACTTAGAACCCCTTATTTATTTTTTAAACACTGATATGGCCATTAGGGGAATAGTTATCTCTGAATTTCATTTGAAACTTTCGGCCTTTGCAGATGATATATTACTGCACATTTCAGACTGTTTTAACTCCATTAAAGCTGCATTGAAGGTTATCGATAACTAAAGTTTCCAACTACAAACTTAATAAAGAGAAAACAGAGGTAATGCCATTATCTAACTGCTTTTATAAATAGGACATCACTAACTTAGGTCTATTGTGGAACCCTTTAGGGACTCAATATCTAGGAATTTTCATATCCAAAGATGATTCTCAACTAATAAGACAGAATCTAGATGAACCTCTGATGAAAATTTCTCGGGATCTAAAAAGGTGGTCCTCTCTGCCTATTTCCCTTTATGGTAGAATTTATATTATAAAAATGAATATTTTCCCTAGAATATTTTTTCCTACCAACATGTTAAATGTTTTTTTTTACCCCTCAGCTGGTTTACTAAACTACATTCAATTATTAATCCTTTTTTTTGTGGTTAATAGTACAACTAGAATAGCTTTCCACAAACATACTCATCCTTGGCTATCCAATAAATATCCATCCTCTTCATAAGTCCTCACTTGGGTTTTAATGGATAAAAAGATGCAACTATATAATATCTGTCCCGAAGCTATTTTATATACCACTCCCAAACATGTTCCTAAAGAACTCAAGAATACTGTCATTGTTACATCCCTAACAATCCACAACCAGTTTTGCCACTTTTTTTAATATTAATATAGTTCAAAGTAAGTATCACCCTATATTATATAATCCAAATTTCCACCTTCATGAGAAAATTCTTACCTTATAATTTTACCCTATTCCACAAATATATGTGAACTCTCTGGTAACTAGGGGAAATGTCTGCTCTTTTCCTGATTGCTCTAAGGACTTTAACTGGTCTAGGAAATATATATTAAACTTCAATATTTTTAAACTTATATTCTCACTTCAGCCACTTGATACCCCATAGTAGTGAGGTCATTTTTATCTTGGATCTGGCAATAGCAGTTAACAAGTCACATACTAGTTCATCTTGGTATAATTATCTTTTAAATCTCAAATTTTCACATAAACCTTTTAATAATTCATTTTGGGACAGCTATTCTCCACCACATACCTTAATTTGGGCAAACATGTAGAAACATTTGTATAAACTAATTCCTCTGGATAATCTAAGGTTAATTCATTATAAAATATTGCATCATTCATATTTAACTCCTTTAAAATGATATAAAATGGGTCTTAAACAATCATATATATGCCATATATGTAATAATGATATAGGCTCTACTGACCATATGCTTTGGTCATGGCCATCTATAAACAATCTTTGGCTGGAAATCAAAGTTGCAATCTTAGATAAAATATTACAAATGTATGATTTTAATTTATTCACGTATATTTTAGGTTATCTACCCACTGATATGTTGCTTCAGGACAAATCCACACAAAACCTAATAGGAGTTACAACCTCACAGTTGATTCTTAAACGTCGGGCTGAACGGTCCACTCCTTCCTTCAAGTAGTGGATTGCTCAGATTAGACAAGTGTTAACATTGATCCGTATAATCTTATATTTGCATGATAAGCATTCCCTCTTTCTGAAGTGTTGGGGAAAACTAGCTGAATTAATCAATACCTTGTGATTAAATTTGAAATCCTGGTATGCCTTTTGATCTCATCCCCCATAGGTTCTTTTGTCCTTTTCCTTTTTTCTACAGCCAGTTAATGCACATCTTTGCACGTAACAAGAATGTTATATACATTATACATAATTTAATTTCCCACTTATTATACAGCCTGAAAGGCACCATTTATTTTTCCTTTTTTACCTTTTTAAACAGAGCTACATACTCATACTGATCTTTATTTGTTATGTATATGTTAAAGTCATTGTTATGCTACTTCTTGGGGGGTTAGATTGTTATATGGGTATATAAGTAGTGTTTTAGGATACATTGGTTCCTATCCTCCCTTCTTTGTAACCTAGCATATGAAACTGTTATTGTAAGTGCCATTGTTTTTGCTTATCTGTTTATTGGGTTATCACTGAAATTTTTAATAAAGAAAAATAAATAAATAAAACAAAATGATACCCAAATCCAACATTTTATGTTAAGCACAGCACTAAACAATCAGGCCCTGAAAAGTATACTTAGTTAAAAAAAAAAGAACTCAGGCTGTCAAATTTGTGTTTCAGGGTGGCAATATTGTACTCATTCACTTCAGCTGGTGCTCTGGAACTACGTTAAGGTACTAATATTCATTTTTTGTGTTTACATTTAAAGTGAGTAAAGCAAGCACGTCAAAAGACATACCTATATACATTGAACATCATCTAAGCTTCTCTAGTAATATACTGCAAACTCTATTGTTTCATATAAAAATACTAAAAATGGAAAACAAATGTCACCAAATGAGAGACACCCACCAGTCCCTAGAGGAATGCCACCCATATGGAAAAGATGAAGACCAGCAATCGAAGGCGGGAGCACACCAGGGACCGAAGGTCCTAAATGGCAGAGCCCCCCCTTCCCATCACAGGATAGCTGCAGGCATGCAGTGAGAAGGCCAGCAAATCATTGGCGGGAGCACACCAGGGACCAGAGGTTCTAAATGGCAGAGCCCCCCCTTCCCTTCTCAGGATAGCTGCAGGTGTGCAGCGAGGAAGCCAGTGACCATCAGCAGGAGCACACCAGGGACTGGGGGTCCTAAACAGCAGATCCCCCACCTTCCCATCTCAGGATAGCTGCAGGCATGCAGCGAGAAGGCCAGTGACCATCAGCAGGAGCACACCAAGGACTAAAGGTCCTAAATGGCAGAGCCCCCTTTCCCTTCTCAGGATAGCTGAAGGCATGCAGTGAGAAGGCCAGCGATCATCAGCGGCAGCACACCAGGGACCGAAGGTCCTAAACGGAAGAGTCCCCCTTCCCTTCTCAGGATAACGGGAGGCGTGCAGTGAGAAGGCCAGTGATTGTTGGCAGAAGCACACCAGGGACTAAAGGTAGTACTCACACTGCAGCAGCTGCCTGGCCTGTTGTTTATAAAAGGACGGTAATGGACATTATTGCCTGTACCTTACCTGATGACCAACGGCTGTAGATAGCTTTTTAGTACACGAGTGCATACCATGGATCTAGGGGGAAATGCCTTATGTTAGGGGGTTCCTTAAGGGTGCATTGAGCAGACTTGGGAAGGCAGGGAATGTAGCGATATAGCGGCTCTCAGGGGATTCATGCATTATGTTCATGTTTTTTTTTATTTTGGCTTGGTTTGTGTAATTTGTAAAGTTTGTCCATTGCAGGGGGTACTGTGGAGTTCGTTTCAGGACAGGACTCTGCGCATGTGCAGTCTGTTTCTCATCGGTAACCCGACTCTCTTTGTTCTCCTCCACAGGTCCAAAACAGTAGTGCCCCCCGTCCCTTCTCAGGATAGCTCCAGGCATGCAGCGAGAAGGCCAGCGATCATTGGTGGGAGCACACCAGGGACCTAAGGTAGTGCTCACAGCTCAGCAGCTGCCTGGACGGTGCTAGCCCATCGATGCCTTGTGTCGACTGCTCCACCCACCCCCCAGCCTCCTACCCTGGGTTGTCTTGAAATTTATTGGTGTTCAGAGTCACATGAATAGGTCATATGACAGGGACAGAAATTTTCTAAGTCTCCACTCTACAATTTGCAGGTTATAATAGACAGCCACTGGGAGACACTAGTGAGACATCCTGTACACTGTAAACAACTGAAGTAATCGGCATCTTCCAGATACATTCAGGGTCACATATCAATAAAATAGTGTGTTCAATCTCAGTTTTCTAGGCACTTCAGATTTGGTCCACCAAGGGATCAAACCTGGGACCTTCTGCACCAGGGGCTGGAACACCAATCATTTCCCCAACTCGGCAGCCCTACTTTTAACAGGTGCAGCATGATATTTACCCCAATCTTGAAGCAGAAGTAGTAGATCGAATCACAGCTAAGACCGAAGGCCTCGGACGCGGGTTAAGGGGCATGCATTTTATCAACTTCTCCATTTGGAATATAAAGTCAAGAAGGTTATCAAAAACTGGAACACATGGAGGGGAATCAGTAGTGGCAGAGGGAGCAGAGATGGAGGTCAGGCACCCAAACAGATAGTAAAGCGGGTATTTTTGGCAGGGTGGTGGGGTGTATGGGGTGTGGATCAGCCATGGTTCTACACATGGCTTGGAGGTTAGGAGGATGCATGATGTATAGGCAGTTAGCACAACTTAGGGTGGAAAGAAAAAATTACTCATCTGTAGTAATCTTGTTTCTTCCAGTGGGATTAACTAATATTATTACTTCTTGCAGTGCTCCTTTAAGCCAGCACTGCCCCGGAGCCAAATGGAATGCTATGCTAATGGTGAAATCTTCACCTAGTGCATCCAATTCAAAAACTTCCCAGTGTAACTGCCTACATTCTAGCCTCATATGTCTTAGGAGCGTGCAAAGAGGCCATAGTGACATATAATTAGAACAGAAAAAGGGGGCCCCAACTGGGGCAACCAGTAAACCTTAAATCACAGGAAACAAAAGAGAGAAAATTATCCCTTTATTTCTTAATGTCAGATTCACTTAAGGATAAAAGACCTACAAACTACAAACCATTACTAAGAAGTGCCAGCAGATGGCATACCACTCCAAGTATACATAAAATCAGCACTGGAGAAGATTTTTACTGATTCTGCAAGGAGAGGCAGGGTAGGAAGTAACAGTATTAGTGGATCCCATTGGAAGAAACAAGATTATTACAGCTGAGTATTTTTTTCTTCTAACCCCAGGAATCCACTAATATTATTACTTCTTGCAGACTATGCAGCAGTACCTCAAGGAGGTGGGCTAAGAATCTACTTAGGTAAAAGACTCTGCAGGATTGCTGTACCAAACCTGGCATCACCCCTGGACTGGATGTCAAGGCTATAATGTTTAGTGAAGGTGTGGACTGACCTCCAGGTAGCTGCTTTACAGATTTCTGCCAAAGACACCTCTCAGGTAGCTGCAATAGTGGCAGCTGTGCCCCTCGTAGAATGGGCCCTAAGCCCAACAGGGAGTACCTTACCTGCTTTTGAGTAGCAAAACTAAATAAAAAAATTACTCACCTTAGTAATGTTGTTTCTTCTAAAGGAGTCTTGCTATATTATGACATATGCAGTGAGTGCCAATCTTCGAACTGCTCCGGAGGAGAAAGAGTTAACTTTCCATGCCAGGCATGGAACGCTGAACTCGAGCTCGGTTGAAACTGTCTGTTGTTCTTCAAATTCAAACCATCAGATCTTTACGACCTAAACTCACTGAGGTCCTGTGTGGAAGCTGTAAACCTACACTAGCCAACTGGCTACTAAACATAAGAACACATTTTTTGGTCCCAAAACAAAGACTCAAGTCAGGAGACCCAAAAAATAAAAAACACAGCACTAAGTCACCCCAAGAAAGGAGGGGTGAAAAACAACAAGGTGGGCACCTACTAAGTGTCAACACTGCACTGCCCACCCACATCCCAAAAACAGAGGTTCTGAGAGGGGCAGGCGGGGGGTGAGGCCATAATATAGCAAGACTCCATTAGAACAAAAGTACAGTTATGTAAGAACTTACCGTAACAGTAGATCTTCGAGAACAGCTCTTGCAGCAGGTTACACCATTAGGACTGAAGCCGGCAGGCGTCAGGACCCCACGGAAAAATTCTAGCTAGCTATCTTCAGCGGGGACCGCCCCCGACATCGGTCCCGCCTCCGACGTCAGACGTAGTACATAAGGGGGCGGTCCCGCCCGATTCCCCAGTTCTCCCGCCGGAGACTTCCGGCCGCAGGCTGACATCGAAATGGGAGACCGAGGATCCACCGTCAGAAGTCGAAGGGAAAAACCCTGATAGTAAAGGCGAAAGCCATGCCTCCTCCAAGGGGGAAGGTGGGCAGGAAGGTACCTGATGCAAGAGCTGTTCTCGAAGATCTACTGTTACAGTAAGTTCTTACGTAACTGTATTATCTTACTTTGAGACACAGCTCTTGCAGTAGGTTACACCATTAGGACCGATTCCCAAGCAGTAATGCTGCCAAAACTCTGGGAGGAGGAAACTAGGAAATACATTCCAGGTCCTGAATCTAGGACAGGAGACCCTGTAGCACCGCCAGGCCGAAGCCGGCTCTTCGCCGAGAGGCGATGTCCAGGCTATAATGCCTGATAAATGTATGCACAGAGCTCCAAGTAGCTGCAGCACATATGGCAGAAGTGGAGACGTTTCGGAGTACTGCAAAGGAGGTGGCCACACCCCTAGTAGAATGACCCCGGACTGTACCCGGGAGGGCCTTTTGTTTGATATCATAACAGAATGAAATACACTGGACAAGCCAGCGAGACAGGGACTGTTTGGATACTGGTTGGCCCATCATCCTTTCAGAAAGGAAGCGAAAGTTGCTCTGAACTACGAGTTGTTTAGTTCTGTTGAGGTAATACCTCAAGCTGCGGTGAACATCCAGGTGTGGAGCAGTGCCTCCTCTATTAGAGTAGTTCGGGAAGTAGACCGGCAGGTCAATATCCTGATTGAGAGTGAGTGTAGAAACCACCTTAGGCAAAAATTTAGGATTCGTCCTCAGGGATACTCTGTCCCGGTGGAAAACTAAATAAGGCTCTTTGCACATGAGAGCGTGAGGCTCAGAAACTCTTCTTGCAGAAGTAACAGCAACCAAAAACAGCGTTTTCCACAACAGAAAACACAGCTCGCAATCCACGGCAGGTTCGAAGGGGGGAAGAGTGAGTTGTTCCAGGACAAAGAGCAAATCTCATGGAGGCACTGGGTCCTTAATGGGTGGCCTAAGGTGTAGCACCCCTCTCAAAAATTCCCAAGAGGCGTCTAATTGTGCCACTGTGCGATGTCCCACTGGAAGGTGGTAGGCAGAGATGGCACAGAGGTGCACCTTGATAGAGGAGTAGGCTAGACCCGAACGGAAAAGGGAGAGCAGGAAGTCCAACACCACTCCCACCGGGCAACCTAAAAGGGAAAAATCGCGTGCTCACGACCATAAACAAAAACGGCGCCATTTCATAGCGTACATCGCATGCGTTGCCGGCTTTCTGGCTGCAGAAAGAACTTCTGCAACCTCTTGCGAGACCCCGTGATGCAAGATGGCTATGTCTCTAGGAGCCATGCATGCAGGTTCAGTGAGCATAAGTCTGGGTGGCCCAGTGAACCTTCCTCCTGAGACAAGAGATGGGAGCTGAATGGCAACAGGAGCGGAGGTTCCCGGGATAGCTGAATTAGCAAAGGGAACCAGATCTGTCTGGGCCAGAAAGGGGCCACCAGGATGACTGTTGCATGCTCCCTGCGCAGTTTGAGAAGAACTCTCTGGATCAACGGGAAGGGAGGGAAAGCATAGAGGAATCTGTCAGCCCAGGAGAGGGACAACACGTCTAGCCAGAAAACACCAGGCCCTGGATCTAGCGAGCAAAAATTGGGCAGTTTTGCGTTGGATGGGGATGCGAACAAGTCCAGCTCTGGAGTTCCCCATCGAAGAAACAGATCCTCTGCTACCTCTTGAAGAAGTTCCCACTCGTGGACTCTGGCCTGGGAGCGACTCAGGCCATCTGCAATCGTGTTGTCCACCCCGGGAACATGTACAGTGATCAGATTTGCGCCGTGTCGGATTACTCAATCCCACACCCTCATGGCCTCCCTGCAAAGGGGGTAAGAGTGTGCACCTCCTTGTTTGTTGAGGTAATACATCACCGCCGTGTTGTCTGTCTGAAGCAGGAGAGTACTCGGCGGGATTTCTGACTGAAGGGCCTGCAGGGCATAAAGGACCACCCTCATCTCTAGGACATTGATATGGAGATGAGCCTCCAGAGGGGTCCACGTACCCTGGGACTTCACCCCGTCCAGGTGTGCTCCCCACCCTAGACCCGAGGTGTCTGTGGTGAGGATTACCTCCGGGGACGGCGCTACAAACGGGACGCCCGTGGAGAGCGACCCTGGGTCTAGATACCACTGCCAGTCTCGAATCACGATGTTCGTGATTCTCACCGGATGCTGCATGTGGTCTTGCCTTTGATCCCATTGCACCTTGAGCATCCACTGAGTTACCCGCATGTGGAGCCATGCGAAAGGGATGGTAGG
Organism: Neoceratodus forsteri; assembly: GCA_016271365.2. Taxonomy (NCBI): domain Eukaryota; kingdom Metazoa; phylum Chordata; order Ceratodontiformes; family Ceratodontidae; genus Neoceratodus; species Neoceratodus forsteri. The sequence goes on from JADMNL010000026.1 coordinate 55,595,094, forward strand.
AATGGCCGCAGCCATGTGTCCGAGCACACGAAGGACCGACCTGGCAGGGATGGTCTTGTTCGACGATAACTCCCTGAAGAGGGATCTGATGCGCTCCACTCTGTCGTCTGGAAGAAAAGCTCTTCCCTGAACGGTGTCCAGTACTGCGCCTATAAATTGCAGCTTCTGCGACGGTACCAGGAGAGACTTCTCGTGGTTGATTAGGATGCCCAGAGATCGGAACAGTTTCTGGGTGCTCTGGATCGCACGTAACAACGCCTCTCTGGAGGCGGCCAAGAGAAGCCAATTGTCCAGGTACGGGAACACATAATGGCCCTGTCTCCTTAGAGACGCTGCCACGACTGCCATGCATTTGGTAAAGACCCTGGGTGTGGATGACAGTCTGAATGGAAGGGCTCAGAAATGAAGGTGGTGGTCGAGAAACTCGAAGCGCAAGAACCTCTTGTGCGCCTGAGCTATAGAGATGTGCAGGTATGTGTCCTGCATGTCTAGAGACTTTAAGAAGGTGCCTTGCTTCAGCATGGGAATGAGACCCGGAAGAGTCACCATGCGGAATCTCTTGTATGCGACCGAAACGTTGAGGTCGCTGAGGTCCAGAATCAGACAGAGGTCCCCTGTTTTCTTTGGAACCAGGAAGAAGTGGGAATAGCATCCATGTCCTCTCTGGTTCTCCGGGACGTACTCTATCGCTTTTTGCAAGAGCACGAGTACTTCTTGCCAGATCAGAGACTTGTGCTGACCCGGATACCGGGAGAGCAAAGGAGGCCTCGAGGGTGGCTTTTCTGCGAATTCTATAAAGTGGCCTCTTCCGACCAACTGAAGAACCCACCTGTCGGTGGTCATAGCCTGCCATCCCGGCAGGAAGTTCGCAATGCGACCCCCGACCATGATTTCCCGTTGATCCTGAGGGGCGGGGCCGGAAAGGAGTCAGGCTGTGGCGGCTAAGGGTCCCGCTGGCTGGACAGGCTTGGAAGTACGCTGCTGGCGCCTGCGGGTTGTCCCTGGGCTCTGAAGCCGGAGCCCCTCTGTTGTGGAGGCGGGCGGGACTGTTGCCTCTCGTCCGTCCACGAAATCGCTTTGGTTCCTGCGAAGGAAATAAGCTTGGGTCGGTACATGGCCTGAACCGACCTCACCGCCTATCCGGCCTCTTGGAGTTTGGTAATAATCTTCTCTGAGGGCTTACCAAACAAGACTTCTCCCTCGAATGGGGCGTCCATGATATTCTTCTGGACGTCCGGGGTAAAGCCGGAGACGCACAACCAAGAGTGTCTCCGGATGCATACGCCTGAAGCTGCTGCTCGGGCCGAGGAGTCTGCGGAGTCATACACGGCTTGTAGCACTTGGGTTCCCAGGTCCGAACCCGTATGAAGGAGCTGAAGCATCTCCTCCTTCTGCTCACCTTCCAGCAGTTTTTCAGCCGCATCCAGACCCTGTTCCCACAAGGCATTTTGGAACTGCACCATGTGGGTCAAATAATTCAGGGATCTGATGGCGCAGGTAGCGGAAGCATATGTGCGCCTACCCATAGCGTCCAGCTGTTTGGACTCTGGGTCCAGTGGCAGGGTGATCAGATGTTGCGGTCTCTGGGACCAATCATGTGAGGCTGTTATGACCAGAGAGTTGGCCTGAGGCTGCTGAGTCAAGTACTGGTCTTTCCTGGGAGCCTTGTACAAGTGATCAGCTTTCTTTGGCATCGCCGGGAGCGAATGTGGACACTTCCATGCTGCCTTGGTGACGTCCACGAAAGTGTCTACCAAGGGTGGCACCACCACAGGCTTGGGGTCCTTCTGCCGAAGATACTTTGCAAGGCGTAGCCTCTCGGGGTCTAGCTCTTCCGCATCCCATCCCATGTTCTCTTGGATGTGTCTCATAATATCCGAGAACGAAGGGTCATCCAGAGGAGACTTTGGCATCTCGCGTGGATCCGGAGAAGGGATGGAGAGGGGAGATGGGGATCTGGATGTTGAGAACTCTGATCCCGTGTCCTCCATCGAAGGTGATCGTCGGCGTCTTCTGGGTCTCTTAAGGCTGGGTGACCTGGAAGAGGATTTGGACGGAGGTCTCCGTTTGTCTGGTCTCCCCCTTGGAGGTGTTCTGTGCTCCCGGGGAGGAGGTAGTCGGCCTGCCGACCCCGATGGGGAGGGGGGCACAGGAACCGGAGGAGTAATCGGTGTAGGAGGAAGAGGAGGAGGAAGAGGAACCATGTCCTTCTTTATGGTGTCCCACCAGTAAGTGAACAGTTCCTTCACTTCTACCATGGAAAGGCCCGACGACGGTCCGGGCGCCGGTGGACGATCGTCGGGTCCCGGTGTCGGCTCCACAGGGGGCTCGGGTAATGGCGAGGGTTCCCTGGGCGTCTCAACAGGACCGGTGTCGCCCGTCTGGTCCTCGAGCTGAGTTAATTCCTCCTCGGTTATGGTCTCCTGACCGACGTCGGTCAGAGGCGTCGGGGTTCTCTTCTCGATAGGAGCGGGCACCGGTCCCCCTACCGGCGTCCGATGAAGCGTTGGCCTGGCCGGCGACGGTCGTCTGGCCGACGGCGGCTCCGGGAATCTGTGGCGAAAGGACAACGACAGGCACACCGGCGTCGGGTCCTGCGGTCTCTTCAGAGAGGTAAGCTCCAAGGTCTTGTGAGGAGGCAAGGAAGCCGACCTGATGTCGGGTTCAGAAAGGTGGGAACCTGACTTATGGTGATGGTGGCGATCCCCAGACTTGACCAAGGCCCTGGAGGACGAGGAAGGTCTGGCAGTCTTGGCCTGAGAAGAGGAAGACTTCTTAACCGCAGCAGGGGGAGGCTGAGAGCTGGCCCGGGAAGGGGAGCGGTCAGACCTGGAACCGGACCTGCATGAGTCTGAGGCCCTAGACGGGGACCTAGAAGGGGCCTTCTCCCTTCGTTTTTCAGCGTGCTTGTGGGCCTTTTTTGAAGAGTCCCCCTTGGAAGACATGGTCTTAAGCTTTTTTTCCAACAAAAAAGCCTGAAGGGCCTTCTGGCGACGGATCCGGCTTCTGCTATTAAACCCCTGGCAAAAGGAGCAGGCCCGGGTGTCGTGGCATGGGCCTAGGCACCGGATGCAGGCCGTGTGAGGGTCCTTGAAGGGGATTTGTTTCCCACAAGCACACTTCGAGGAGTGACCGGAGGTCGGAGGGGACATCAGAGAAAAACTTGCTTGAAGAAATTCGAATTTCCCGTAGGAAAGAACTTAACCACGCGTCGCGCGCTAGAGACTGAACCAAAGGGTCGAGACATGCAAGTCGACGGCGGGAAAGAACTGGGGAATTGGGCGGGACTGCCCCCTTATGTACTACGTCTGACGTCGGAGGTGGGACCGACGTCAGAGGCGGTCCCCGCTGAAGATAGCTAGCTAGAATTTTTCCATGGGGTCCTGACGCCTGCCGGCTTCAGTCCTAACGGTGTAACCTGCTGCAAGAGCTGTGTCTCGAAGTAAGATCAAAATTACTAAGGTGAGCAATTTTTTCTTCAAACAACATGAAGTCTTGCTATATTATGACATATACAGACTACAAAGCAGTACCTCCATTGAGGAGGGACAGAACCTACTTAGGAAATAGGCTCTGAAGCACAGCTGTGCCAAACCGAGCATCACTCCTAGCCTGGATGTCCAGGGAGTAATGCTTGGTAAAAGTGTGAACTGTTTTCCAGGTAGCTGCTTGACATCTCTAGAATAGGGATGTCCCTGGCAGCAGCCAGGGAAGCAGCTGTACCTCTGGTAGAGTGAGCCCTCAGGCCTGAGGGAGGAACCTTACCCAGTTTTTCATAACAAAATTGGATACAAGAGACAATCCACCTGACAATGGATCTTTTAGTGGCAGGTTTCCCTTTCCCAACCTCACCATAAGTGAGGAACAGTTGGAGGGAGTCAAACCTGTGATCCTTGGTACGCTCTATGTAGTAACTAAGGGCTCTCTTCACATCTAAGCTGTGCAGCCTCCTCTCGCCAGAGGAGGAATGGTCAGTGAAGTACACTGGAAGAGATATAGATTGATTAAGGTGGAAATCTGAAACCACCTTAGGCAAGAACTTCCTGTTAGTCCTGAGGACCACCTTATCTCTATGAAAGGAGATAAAATCAGGCTCCACTGACAAAGCTTGTAATTCACTATCGTCTGGCAAAAGTGATGGCTACCAGAACACAGTTTTCCAAGTCAAGTACTTAAGCTCTGCTGAAGACAAAGGCTCAAAGGGGTTGCATAAGCTGAGCAATGCAAACATTAAGATCCCAGGCAGGGCAGGGTCCCTGAATGGAGGGTTGGTGTGAAGCAATCCCTTAAAAACTTGGAGAATACAGGATGAGCTGAAAGAGAAGAGGGTTTACCTGCTGAAATAAAAGCAGACACAGCTGCCAGATGCACTTTTAGGGGAGCTGGTCTCAGCCCCAAGGTATTTAAGTGGACCATATAATCCAGGACTGTGGGTAAATCAGCAGATTCTGGGGAAATATGCTTCCCAGAGCACCATATGGAAAACCTCTTCCATTTGGAATTATAAGTAGCCCTGGTGGAAGGTTTCCTAGAAGCCTTCAGGATATCCATTACACCTTGGGAGAGGTGAAGATCAGCAAACTCTAACTCTTCAAGAGCCAGGCCTTGAGATTGAGAGATTTGAGGTTCGGGTACCAAACCCTCCCCTGAGCACAGGTTAACAGGTTGTGATTCCTGGGAAGACACAGGGGAAGATGGACTGCTAAGGACAGTAGGAGTGGATACCAGGGTTGTCTGGCCCAATCTGGAGCAATCAGGATCATCTTGCAGGGTTGAGATCTGATTTTGACTAGCACTTTGAACAGGAGAGGAAAGGGGGGAAAAGCATAAGAAACTTCCCTTCCCAATTGAGAACTAAGGCATCCAGAGGGACTGAGCCCAACACTGGGGGCCTGCAGCAAAAAAGGGGAAGTTGGTGATTGTCTGGGGCTGCAAAAAGATCTATCTGCGGGGTGCCCCATCTGGCAAATATCACCTCCAAGACCAGGGGGTCCAGTGACCATTCATGATGGCCCTGGGAAATCCTGCTGAGAGCATCTGCCAGGACATTGTCCTTGCCTGGGAGGTGAACTGCCGTAAGGGAGGTGTTCAGGGAGTAAGCCAGAGACCACAACTTCATTGCTTCAGTGCACAAGGCCGTAGACCGAGTGCCCCTTGCTTGTTGATGTACCACATTGTGGTGGTGTTGTCTGTTCTGACCTGTACAACTTTGTTCTGAACAGATTTGGAAAAAACTTGAAGTGCTAGAAAAACTGCTCTGAGTTCCAACAGATTGATGTGGAGCAGAGATTCCTGAGGGGACCACAATCCCTGGGTAGTGAGGTCACCCATGTGAGCTCCCCACCCCAAGAGGGATGCATCTGTAGTAAGGATTAAGGAGTGAGACTGAGTGACAAAGGAACCCCTTGTCTCAGATTGCTCTGATCCTGCCACCACTGTAGGGCCTGGATCAGGGTTCAGTCACTGGGATCAATTTGGTTAGAGGGTCTCTCCTTTGAGACCAAAAGGCTCTCAAATGGAACTGGATGTCCCTCATCTGAAATCTTGCTCCCTGCACTACTGCTGTAGAAGCAGCCATGTGCCCCAGGAGCTGTAGAAAATGCCTTGCTGGTCGAGAGACCTGCAGGGTGAATGAGGAGGCCAGAGAGACCAGGGTCCTTGCCCTGTCCAAAGGAAGGAAGGCTCTGGCTTTCTCTGTGTTCAGCTCTGCGCCTATGAAGGTGAGGAGCTGGACAGGCTCTAGAACTGACTTTGAAAGATTCAGAAGGAAACCTAGAGAGGTGAGCAGTTGCTGAGTTATCTGTAGATGTAACTTGACTTGGTCTGGAGACTGGCCTACTATGAGCCAGTCGTCCAGGTAAGGGAAGATGGCAATTTTTTGCCTTCTTAGGGAAGCAACTCCTACTGCCAGGCATTTTGTGAATACCTCTGGAGCAGAGGTGAGGCCAAAGGGCATTGCTCTGAACTGCCTGAGGTACTTTCTATGGGAGCTTCTGATGAGTATATGACAGTAGGCATCCTTGAGGTCCAGGGACGCTAGCCAGTCCCCTGGCCTTAGAGAGGGTAGAATAATTCGCAGAGTCACCATTTTGAATTTTGGTTTTAAAAGGTGCTTGTTTAAATATCTGAGATCCAGGATGGGCCGCCATTCTCCTGTCTTTTTGGGGGTAAGGAAGTACCTGGAGTACAACCCTTTGCCCTGGTGTAGGGGTGGAACCCTTTCCACAGCTCTGAGAGCCAGGAGGAAAAAGACCTCTGCCTCTAGGGCAAGTGCCTCTGGTGGATTTGCAGGTGGAAAGGATCTGGTTCTCATCTTTGGAAACTTTTTGAAGCTGAGAACCAGTCCCTGGCTTACTACTTCCAGGACCCACTTGTCTGATGTCAGAGACTCCCAGTGCTGGACAAAGTAAGCCAGCCTGCACCCTACAAGTAGCTGAGAATCAGCCCGGGCAACCCCATCAGGGTGCCTGTTTGGCAGGGGCTTTGGGCTGAGGGGTGGAAGCAGGCCTGCTTGTACCCCGTCTGCCTCTCCCTCTAAAGAACCCCCTCTGGGCATAAGCAGAAGAGGAGGCCTGGGCTTGGCAAAAAGGCCTATGAAAAGGCCTGCCCCTGCCCTGGGAAGCTGCCTTTGAGGAGTGGCCTGCCTTTCCTTGGCCTGTGCACTTCTATAAGTAGTCCTATACTCATCCATTTTCTTCATGTAATTCTCTGTCTGCTCCCCAAACAGAGAATTACCCACAACAGGAAAATCCATAGCCTTAGTCTGGGTATCCTGTGACAGGCTAGTACATCTGAGCCAAGCCATTCTGCAAGTGCCACAGATGTAGCCATGACTCTTGATGACACATCATTTGAGTCCACTGCAGCATGGAATTGCACCTGATGCCTCAATACCATCAGCAGCCACCTGCTCCAGCTCCTTGGCAAGCTGGCCAGGGACCTGTTTTGCTAGAGCCATAACAGTATCCCATCTGGATTTCTGATATCTAGCAACATAAGCCATATCATTTGCCTGTCTGAGTCCCAAGGATGCTGCCATGTACTGTTTCTTTGCCATGGCATCAATCTTCCTGGAGTCCTTGTCCGGGGGGTGTGAAGCCAAGGGAATATTTGCTTTGTCACAGGCTGCAGCCTGCACTACCCCAACATGGCTGCATTGTTGTGTAAGGAACTCCGTATCAGAGCCTGACAATGTTACTATCAGGAGGTATAGTGTGAGGAGTTTTAGAATTTTAAATGTCTGTTTCCCAAAAGATTTATGCAAGGGAATAGACAGTCTCCTAGACTCTGGGATATCCATCATTTCCACATAGTCAGGCTCCTCTTGATCATCCACAGCTTCCTCCATAGGGAGCTGGAGGGTTTCAGCCACTTTTTTATAAAACATAAAATGAGAAGGGGACTCAGAAAGCCTAGGAGGAGACACTCCTGAAGGTCTGTCTGAGGAGATGTCCGGGTCAATGGGCACATCCAGACTTTCAAATCCACATTCACTCTCCTCCTACTCCTCTTCCCCCTCCTCCAGTTCATAATATTCCGCTAAATCATACTCTTGAACCGGTGGAACTGGCCGAACCGTGCGCTTACCTGATGGTGCCGGTTCAGTCGGAACCGGGGAAAGCGACTGGACAATTTTAATCGCTTTGGCTATTTCTTCAGCAGTTGGAGAGGAAAGTTTTGGCTCCACACCAGCTGATTTCCTAGTCCTTTTAGCTGGAACCGACTCCTCAGAGTTGGATCTCCTTTTGCCCGAGAAAGTCTCGCCCTGGTCAGAGGGCACTCCCTCTGGTTCGGTTGGAACCGAACCGGGCTGGCTATCTGGTTCAGCGGACTTTTTGGCCTCCCTTTCCCTGAGCCTACCAACTCTCTTTTCCAGGGTAGCTGCAGGAAAATTTTTACAAATCTGGCAGTCTGCATTGAGGTGGTCAAACCCCAGACAATAAACACAGGTGGTGTGGGGGTCAGCCTTGGCAAAGACTTCCCCACACACACTGCAGTGTTGAAAACCAGTGGGCCCGGTTTTTCTTTTGGGTTTCTCAGACATAGTGCCAGTCCTAACCAAACTTACCCATTTATGGCAATCCGCCAGGTAAGACCCTCTTATCGGTTCCCAACCGTGTCACGGGTCGTGGAAAAAAACGTAAGAAAATCTGTTTTTTTTAGAAGTAATAAGCACCGGTAACCACACTCTAAATGACAGATTAAGATATTTTTAACAACCTGATCGGTTCAAACCGAACCGATAAACCGTTTACAAGTTCCACACAGAATAGAATTAATGTAAAACCTATCTAGTACTCACAAATACCACAGACAGAGTCTGAACCGACCGGTTGTGGTTTAAATTCGGTCGAAAACCGAGAAAACAATACTTTAACCGACAAAATGAACCGAGCAGAAGGAGAAATCTCCGGAGCGACTGTTCAGTGAGGCGGAGTAAAGAATCTGACGGTTTGAGTTTGAAGAACAACAGACAGAGTTTCAACCGAGCTCAAGCTCAGCGTTCCATGCCTAGCATGGAAAGTTAACTCTTTCACCTCCGGAGCAGTTCGAAGGTTGGGACTCACTGCATATGTCATAATATAGCAAGACTTCATGTTGTTTGAAACACTGAACCATCCTTCGAGAGATAGTTCTTTTTGAGGCAGGTGACCCCTCACCTACCTCTCAATAGGTGAAAAACAGCTGTTGTCTGTCCTGCCTATGGTCCTTGGTATGAGTCATGTAGTAACTTAAAGCCCTTTTTACATCAAGGCTGTGAAGTCTACTGAGCTAGACTGCTCAGTAAAGAAAACTGGCAAGGTAACAGACTGGTTCAAGTGGAAGTCCAAAACCACTTTGGGGAGGAACTTCCTATTAGCTCTCAATAGTACCTTGTCCCTGTGGAAGAAAACACATTCCTTTTCTACACAGAGGGCCTGGGACTCACTTATCCTCCTGGCAGACGTGATTGCCACCAAGAAGACTACCTTCCAAGTAGCAAACTTGAGGTCTGCAGAGGCCATGGGCTCAAAGGGAGGAAGCATAAGCTGAGCAATGCAAATGTTCAAGTCCCAAGCTGGCACTGGTTCCCTGTGAGGGGGACACAGGTGAGACAGACCCTTAAAGAACCTCCTGAAGATAGAATCTGATGCTAAGGAGTTGTCCTTTCCAGCTGAAATGTATGCTGACATCTAAGCCAGGTGCACTTTCAGGGTTGAATGCTGCAGACCTTGGGAATGCAGATGAGTCAGATAGTCCAGCGAGGTTGGTATACAAGCTTGAGCTGGGACTACACCCTTGTCCTTACACCATATAGAGAACCTCTTCCATTGTGAGGCATAGGTTTTCTTAGTAGAAGTTTTCCTATACCCTCTGAGGACTTCTAGGACCCATTCAGAGAGTTGTCAACCTGCATATTTTAAGTCCTCAAGAGCCATGCCTTGAGTCTGAGGGACCTGAGATTGGGGTACATTACCTTCCCTTGGAAGGTCAGTAGGTTGTACCTTTGTGGGAGATGAATCGGTTTGGCCACCAACATAGAGAGCAGGAGGGAGTACCAAGGCTGTCTGGCCCAGTCTGGGGCTACCAGAATCACTGAAGCAGGCTGTGATCTGAGCTTGATGAGCACCCTGAGAATCGGGAGGAAAGTCATAAAGGTGCCTTCCTGTCCAGTCCAGAATCAGGGCATCCAGGGGACCTGTTTCCTTGGCAGGGGCCCTGCATCAATACAGAGGCAGGTGGTGGTTTTGGCAGGATGCAAAAAGGTCCATCTCTGGAATTCCCCACCTCCTGAACATGATGTTCACCACTTGTTTGTTCAGTGTCCATTCGTTATGGGCCTGGTTAATCCTGCTCAAGGCATCTGCCAGGGTATTGTCCTTGCCATGCAGATGGATCGACTGTAGGGAGGCGTTTAGAGAGTAAGCAAGACTCCATATCTTCATTGCCTCTGTACAGAGTGGGGTAGATCTTGTCCCTCCTTGTTTGCTGATGTAGTACATTGTTGTGGTATTGTCTGTTCTGACCTGTACCACCTTTCCCTGTATTAGGTGTGACAAGGCCTAAAGGGCCGGATAAACAGCTCTTAGCTCAAGCAGGTTTATATGCTGGAGGGAGTCTGCACTCTCCCAAGAGCCGTAAATAGTGTGCTCCCCCAAGTGAGCACCCCACCCTAACAGGGAAACATCTGTTGTGACAACCAGTGATGGAACCCCTTCTGTCAAGATTTCTAGCTCCATCCACCATTGGAGTGCCAGGCAAATGGGTCAACTGTAGGGAGTTGTTTAGAGAGTAAGCAAGGCTCCATATCTTCATTGCCTCTGTACAGAGTGGGATAGACCTTCTCCCTCCCTGTTTGCTGCTGTAGTACATTGTTGTGGGGTCTGTTCATGAAAAGGGGTTACCAATGCCCACCATACAGTGCATACCACATTTTAAACAAGCATTTGTCAATGCCGAATGTTGCTTGCTTCTATGTGCTGTTTAGGTATTTGGAAGTCATTGGAGTGCAAATATTGAAAATTTGCGAACTTACGAGCTTGCGTAGGAACTGCGCAACACACGCTCGTAAAACAGTCATTGTTAGGAAATTTTCACAAATGTTCAACATAGCCATTTAAGACCTCTGGTCATGAACAGTGTCAGTGTGATTTTGTTAATGTGTCCCATACATTGAGTTTGCACACCGACTGCGCCATTGTGCGCTACATGGGCGGAAACACGTTTTGGGCAGGATGTGAAAAATGACAGCTGTACTGCTCATAAGGAGGTGTGGTAAAATGGCAATGTTGAAAATCTGGAGTGGAAATATTGAAAATTCGCAAACCTACGAGCGTGCGTGAGAACTGTGCAACGCACACCCGTAAAACAGTCATTTTTAGGAATTCTTTCACCAAATTTTCAACATTGCCATTTTAAGATCTCTGCTCATGAACAGTGACACTGTGATTTTCTTAATGTGTCCCAAACAATGAGTTCGCACACCGACTGCGCCATTGTGCGCTACATAGGCGGAAACATGTTTTGAGCAGGATGTGAAAAATGACAGCTGTACTGCTCATGAGGAGGTGTGGTAAAATGGCAATGTTGAAAATCTGGGTGAAAATATTGAAAATTTGTGAACTTACGAGCCTCTGTAGGAACTATAGCGCAACACTCGTCAAACAGTCATTTTAGGAATTTTTTCCCAAATTTTCAACATAGCCATTTAAGACCTCTGCTCATGAACAGTGTCACTGTGATTTCCTTAATTTGTCCCGTACATTGATTTCGCATTGACTGCACCATTCTGCGCTACAAGGCGGAAACACATTTTGGGTGAGATGTGAAAATGACAGCTGTACTACTCATAAGAAGGTGTGGTAAAATGGCAATGTTGAAAATCTGGAGTGAAAATATTGAAATTTAGCACCACTAGAACCTGCGTAGGAACTGCTGCCATGCTACAAAACAGTCATTTTTGGAATTTTTGACCAAATTTTCAACATGGGATTTTGGGACCCCTTCTCATGAATGATGTCACTGTCATGGTGGTATTCAGGCCCGAAGGGTGATTTCTGATCACTGCGCAGTCACTGCGCGAAATCACCCTTCGCCCGAATAACGCCATGACAGTGACATCACTCATGAGAAGGGTCCTAAAACCCCATGTTGAAATTGGTGCAAAATTCCCAAAATTCTGAGATATGCAATAAAGTTGAACCCTCCTATCTAGCCCATTATACAGCTTACCGCATTTCCTCAGTTTGGCGGTCGGCTTTGAAGAGTGCAGACGTGTTCCCGTCCACGAAGATCGTCGCGCTGGAGTCCGGAGGTAAGTATGGGGTGAGGGGTGTGGGAGGCTGGGTGCACAGTGGGTGGGTGCGGGTTGTGGGAGCGGGGTCGGAGGCATGCAGGACTGTTTTGTTTACAGGTTTAAAACAAAAAAAAGCCGTGGGACCATTTGCCACGCTGAGGTGGGCTCCAGCATGGGACAAGGATGGGGGGCCGTTCAGCCGATGGGGGATTGGGCACCCCGTCGGCCAAATAACTGATTGCCACGTTGGGGTGGGCTCCAGCGTGGCACCAGCTTCTGAGGGGGCGACAGCAGCTCAGCCAAGCGGGGATTGGGCACCCGGCGTCTGACTACACAGGAGCGTGCGGGGTGGTGCGCCTGCGTGTGAGGGAGCTACACGCTTGCTCGGTGCTCACTGAGCGTAGCTCCCCACTTTCAACTGTATGCCACTGCAATTTGGAGCGTGTCATAGACAGCTCCAAAATGCATTGGCTTACAGGGGCCGCGCCTGCCAGCTTACTGACTGAATTGGAGGAGGAGGTGACACACCTCCGAAAGCTCCGATGATGGCACTATGTTTCTTGCACATGCGTGCAAGCAACATAAAAATCAAGAACTGTCAGGCACATATTTTTGACTAAATCTGAATGCAGGCTATATGGGTAGATTGATAGCATAACTATAGAATTCTAGGGTATCCATATTTTTTTGATGGGGTATCCCACTCCATTTTGCTGCTTGTTTTACCTGAAAAAGTGTGACATGCAAAACACATGTTTTACTAATTGTTTTTGCAAGCTTTATTTACTGTTTTCCGTTATTAAAGTAAGTCCATTTACTAATATGGAGTTGTGTTTTTTATTATCTGTACTCTTTAGCCCATTGTAATGCTCCATTTTTAATTTATGCAGCTTTGTATTTAGTGTGGTGAATGTAACAGTTGATGTCACAGCATGTTACATTCACCCACATGGCCCCCAAATCTGTAATTGTGCTGTTAGCACTTTAAAAAATTTTCTGGCTTCTCTCCCAGTTTGCCTCCTTGTGATAACTGACTGTGTTACTGCCTGATCTGTCTTTCCCACAAAAGGGGCAGCAACCTTGGACCCTCACTGTACTTGGGGTCACATCAGGCCCAATGTTTACCTATCAGTCTGTGACAGTTGCAAAGTCATAACCTGCCCATCAGAACCAAGGAGCAACCATAGAAGGAAGAGCTGAGTTGTGGTTTAAAACACTTTGTTTACACATGGCTCCTCCATTTGTAGGGCTACATTCCATGAAGATAAGCACTGCATGCAACAACGAGGGTTGCAGTTACATTCACCACAGGTAGACTTTGGTTACCATCATTCGCAGATTGTTGGGCAAATTTTCAGACAGCATATTTCAGTGACAACTGCATGTCTAAGGAAAGTGCTGGGTATAGATTGTAATAGTGATTATTCAGTGTATATGGAGTGGAGAGTTAAAATGGATTTTCTTTGTGGTGTTATTCGTTACATTCACCACAATACGTGGCGTCAACCATCATACTTGCCAGTACTGTTATTATTGTCAAATTGCTCCAGGTTTTGTAACACTATGTCAGTTATTAGTAGTGGCGTGATAGCCATGAGGGATGTTCAGTAAATTTTTTATAACTTGAAACAAATGTGTGATGTCACTTGTTACATTCACCACGTTATATGGTGTTAAGCATCACACTTGCCAGTAATGTAATTGTTGATTTTTTTCATGTTTCATAACAGTATGTCAGTCAATAATAGTAGTATGTTAGTTGTTAGGCAAGTTTAGTGCAGTTTTAGTAAGTCAAACATAAGTGTGGTGTCACTTGTTACATTCACCACGGTATGTGGTATCACACATCACGCCTGTCACTACTGTTATTATTGTCAGATTTCTCCAGGTTTTGTAGCACTGTGTCAGTTATTATTAGTAGCATGTTAGCCATTGGGCATGTTCACTAAACTTTATAAAACTGAAACAAATGTGTGGTGTCACTCGTTATATTCACAACGGTATGTGGTGTTAAGCGTCACACTTGCTAGTAATGTAACTGTCAAATTTTTTTATGTTCTATAGCAGTATGTCAGTCAGTAGCAGTAGTATGTTAGTTGTTGGGCATGTTTGGTATAGTTTTAGTAAGTGAAACATAAGTGTGGTGTCACTTGTTACATTCACCATGGTACATGGTTCAAAACATCACATTTGCAATTAATGTAATATAATTCTTATAAATATTTGTTTCTCATGTTTTAATATAACTCATTACATGTTTATTAAAGTTTTTACTACTAAAACAAATGTTTTGTGTCAGGTGCTACATTCACCATGGTGTGTGGTGTCACTTGTTACACTCACCACAATACAGTTCTTTTATCTCAGGAACCTGTGGGGCTTTTATCTGGCAATATGTTCATTTTTTCATACTTAGGTCATAATATCTTGAAATGCATCACAAATGTAATCTAGAAATAATCTGAAAATTTGACCCTCATGTCACACTTTGGTAACCCCTTTTCATGAACAGACCCTGTGGTATTGTCTGTTCTGACCTGTACCACCTTTCCCTATATTAGGTGTGAGAAGACCTGAAGGGCCTGGTAAACAGCTCTTAGCTCAAGCAGGTTTATATGCTGGAGGGAGTCTGCACTCTCCCAAGAGCCGTGAATGGTGTGCTCCCCCAAGTGAGCACCCCACCCTAACAGGGAGGCATCTGTTGTGAGAACCAGTGATGGAACCCCTTCCATCAAGTTTTCTAGCTTCACCCACCATTGGAGTGCCAGGCAGATGGAGCAACTGTAGGGAGTTGTTTAGAGAGTAAGCAAGGCTCCATATCTTCATTGCCTCTGTACACAGTGGGATAGACCTTCTCCCTCCCTGTTTGCTGATGTAGTACATTGTTGTGTTACTGTCTGTTCTGACCTGTACCACCTTTCCCTGTATTAGGTGTGAGAAGACCTGAAGGGCCTGGTAAACAGCTCTTAGCTCTAGCAGGTTTATATGCTAGAGGGAGTCTGCACTCTCCCAAGAGCCATGAATGGTGTGCTCCCCCAAGTGAGCACCCCACCCTAACAGGGAAGCATCTGTAATGAGAACCAGTGAAGGGGGCTCCTGCAGGAATGGAACCCCTTCTGTCAAGTTTTCCAACTCCATCCACCATTGGAGTGCCTGTAGTAACACCTTTGTTACTGGTATGGGTTTTGATAGAGAATCCTGCCTTTGGCACCAGTGTGCCTTGAGGTGGAACTGAACGTCTCTCATCTGAAACCTGGCACCTACAACTGTGCTTGTTGCTGAAGCCATGTGCCCTAAGAGTTGTAGAAACTGTCTTGCTGGCTTTGGCTTGCCCAGGACAAACGAGCTTGCCAAAATTCGAAAGCTTTCTGCCCTCTCCTGAGGGAGGAAAGTCCTTCCCAGTATGGCGTTTAGTTCTGCACCTATAAAGTGTAGTACCTGCACAGGAGTCAGGACTGACTTTTTGATACTGAGAAGGAATCCCGGGGAGTGCAACAGATCCTGGGTTACCTGAAGGTGCTCTGTCACCTGTTGGTGAGACGTTCCCATGATTATCCAATCGTCCAGGTAGGGAAAAACTGAAACACCTAGTCTTTTTAGGTGTGCCATTACTAATGCCATGCACTTGGTAAAACCCCTTGGTACAGAGGTGAGCCCAAACGGAAGTGCTCAGAAATGAAAATTACGTACTTATCGTAATTCTTGATCTTCTTGGACGAGTCTCCACCACTCATTCACACTAATGGGAACTGCGCCGGAGGCATTAGGACCCAGCGGGAGCAAACTTTTTGCTAGAAGGTCAGTGCCGGAGATGGCACCGCGAGGAGCTGCACTGTAAGCCTCCGCTCGTGTGGTAATGACTGTCCCGGCGTCGACCTTCCAGTTGCTTCAGTACCTTTTTTCCGAGGAGGTAGAGCGTAACTAACCTAGAAGGATAGCCTAACCAAAAACAACCAGACATAAGATAGTCCAGACAACCCGTATAAAAAAGGTCAACCAAGAAGTCATCACAGCCTAAAGATTGAGGGAGTGAAGACCAACAACAGAGGTGAGCTCGGGGGATGGTGGGTGGGCGTCTGAATGAGTGGTGGAGACTCATCCAAGAAGATCAAGAATTACGCTCGGCATGTAATTTTCATTTCTTCCTGGACATAAAGTCTCCACCACTTATTCACACTAATGGGAGAGTACCAAGCTAATAATCCCCGAGAGAGTGGCAGGAGAGACCAAGAGCTCACAGTTTTAGGACAGGAGTCCATTAAGGATGGTTCTGCCAAAAGAAAGATGTCATCTGGCATGGACATCCAGGGCATAGCGTTTTACGAAACTATGCACTGTGCTCCAGGTAGCCACGCTGCAAATATCTGCAATGGGCACATGCGGATTTCGCTAGGATGCTGTGACTGCTCTAGTAGAGTGAGCGTACACTCTGCCATCCAGCTTAACCTGCGCCATGGAATAACGGTGGTGAAGGCATGCCACCAGCCATGCTGAAATACATCTGATAGCGACAGGTTGACCCAGCCGGGTCTTGCTGAAGGAAACAAACACTTGCTGAGCTTTGCAAAAATCCTTTGTTCTATCTAGATAGAAACGCAAAGCTCTTTTGACATCCAAGGAATGAATAGAACGCTCTCCTTGATTTTGGAAGTTTACAAAGTAAGTAGGAAGGACCAAAGGTTAGTTTAGATGGAATTCTGAAACAACCTTAGGGAGAAACTTAGGATGGGTCCTAAGAACTACTTTGTCTTTATGAAACACAGTATACAGAGGGTCTGTGACCAAGGCATGTATCTCAGAGACCCTGCGGGCCGAGGTAATGGCCACTAGTAAGGCCGTTTTCCAAGTGAGAAGTTTTAACTCACAGGTAGCTAGGGGCTCGAAAGGTTTTCGAGTGAGCATGTCTAGCACAAGATTAATGTTCCAGGCTGCGACTGGATGTCTGATGGGAGGTCTGGTATGCAGAATTCCCTTAAGAAACCTCTTAACCACAGGTAACTGAGCCAGTGACAAGGAAAGTACTGGCTCATGATAAGCTGAAATGGCACAAAGGTGAACCTTAACTTTAGAGTATTGCAGACCTGAATTTGAGAGGTCTAAAAGGTATTCTAGAACTTTATCTGGTGGTCAGGAAAAAGGATTCAAAGAGGATTTTGCACACTAGAGCGAAAAACGCTTCCATTTGGCTGTGTAAGTTCTCCTAGTGGCTGGCTTGCGCGCAGCCAAAAGACTATCTGAAACCCTGCGAGAGACATTGAACCTGTTCACCTATATCTCTTCAGGAGCCAAGCATGAAAGTGAAGCGATTTCAGATTGGGATGAACCACAGGGCTCTGAGTCAGAAGGTTCATCTGAAGGGGAAGCAGTTTCGGAGGAGTTTCCAACACACTGTTGAGTAGTGGAAACCATATTTGTCGAGGCCAGAAGGAAGCAATGAGGATCATTTTGTCCCCCTGGGACTCGAACTTGAGGAGTACTCTCTGAATTAGAGGAAGAGGTGGAAAGCCGTATAGAAAAGAGTTTTGTCCACCGCAGCCTGAACGCATCCTGACAGAAAATGCCAGGCCCTGGATTTCTGGAGCAGAAGAGAGGCAGTTTTGTGTTGAGTAGGGAAGAAAAAAGGTCCAGGTCTGGAGTTCCCCATTCTGCGAATAGAGACTGAGCTATGGCTGAGTCGAGAGACCATTCGTGAGGATCTGTCTCTGTTCTGCTGAGACGGTCTGCCAGTTTGTTCTGCATCCCCAGCGGGTAGACCGCATGAATTAGAGCCTTGTACTCCAAGCACCATTCCCACACCCTCATAGCTTCCCTGCATAAGGGGTAAGAGTGAGCACCGCCCTGCTTGTTGATGTAATACAGCACTGCTTTGTTGTCCATTTGAAGGAGAATGTTCTTGTGACAGAGAATGTCCTTCAAAGCCCCGACTGCATAAAGGACGGCTCTCATTTCTAAGACATTTATGTGAAGCTGGAACTTGAGCTGAGTCCAAGTGCCTTGAGTGTGGAGGGTCTGACAGTGAGCTCCCCACCCCATCAGGGACGCGTCTGTGGTAATGGAAATTTGATGATCCAGAGGAGCAAAGGGATACCCTTCCAGAAGATTGTTCTCTTGCGACCACCAGGTGAGTGACCTCTTCAGAGGTTCTGTCACCTTGATGAGAAAAGACTGAGGGTGAGTGGTCGGGGACCACTGAGTACTGAGCAGCCATTGAGAGGTTCTCATGTGAAGGTGTGCTAAGGGTACAGTGAATACTGAGGATGCCATGAGACCTAACATCCGTTACATCAAGAGAGCTGAAACCGAGCTGCTCTCTCCCATGTACCGGGCCATCTGAAGGATATTGCTCCTCCTGTCTTCTGGAAGAAATGCTTTCACACAGGAGGTGTCCAGAAGAGGTTCCTATGAAAAGGAGCCACTGGGGGGGGGCTGCAGCTGCAATTTTTTGAGGTTTAGCAGGACTACCATGGACGTGAGAAAGTATGAAGCTGTGGCTACGGCGTCTAGACTTCCCTGCCTGGAAGGACTTGCTAGAAGCCAATGGTCCAGATATGGGAACACTTGTATTCCGATTTTTCTGAGATGCGCTGCAAGAATTGCACAACACTTGGTAAAAACTTGCAGCGCCGAGGACAGCCCACGGACAGGACTCTGAACTGAAAATGCTGCCCCAAAGCCATGAACCTTAGGTATTTGTGATACTTTGGGTGAATAGAAATGTGTTGGTAAGCATCCTGCATGTCCAGGGAGGCTAACCAGTCATGTTGATGAAACAAAGGTAACAGGGTTCCTAGCGATATCATTTTGAATTTCTCTTTGGGAAGAAATTTGTTTAATTTTCTGAGGCCCAAAATGGGGCACATGCCCCCAGTTTTCTCTGGAACCAGAAAGTAATGGGAGTAGAACCCAGTGTTTCGTTGATCCAGCGGGACTACTTCCACTGCCCTGTTGTTCAGAAGGCCTTGTATCTCAGAGGCGAGAAGTTCTGACTGAAGTACTGATAGCCTGGGCTGTCATCTGGGGGGACGATCCGGAGGGGACTCTAAAATATTGAGGGAATACCCCTCGCGGATTATCCGGAGGACCCATTTGTCCAAGGTTATGGACTTTCATTGATTGTAGAAGTGAGTCAGATGACCTCCCACCGCTGAGGAAGAGTCCCCCTCGGGCAGCTGATGTGGGAATTGGGCCAACAACTCAGAAGGCGGCACTGGGTGCTTTGGGTCCTTGCGCCTTCTGTTGCATTTTCTTTTGAGGCTGAGGGGCTTGGTTTTTATTAAAACCTCCCCTGCCTTTTCCCAGAAAGGACTGACAGTGATGAAACTGGCGTTTGTTAACACCCCCTCGAGAGGGAGCGGGAGGAGGTCGAGCCAGTTTAATGGCTGACCTAGTCTTTTGTGTGGCCTCTAGAGCCTGTTCTACTTGAGGGCCAAAGAGATACACACCATCGAAAGGCAATGCCATGACCTGTTGCTGGGCGTCATTCATGAAACCTGAAGTGTGCAGCCAGGAATGACGGCGGGTACAAATGCCCGCCGCCACCACTCGGGAGGCAGTATTGAAGGCGTCCATAGCTGCTTTAACCTGCTGGTTCTTGGACTCGATACCCCTGGTTATGGTTTGAAGAAGCTCTAAAGTTAGTGTCCGACTCCGGTAGAGCTTCAACCATTTCTTTGAGCAAATGCCAAAGAATATACTCATATTGAGAGAAATAGCCTTGGTAGCTGGCAATACGCATATCTAGGGTGGAAGCAGCAAAGACTCTCTTACCTAAAGTGTCTATCTTATGAGATTCCTTGTTTTTAGGTCGAGATGTAGTAGTCTGGGGAAGGACGACCTTATCATTCTCTGCCCAGACTACAATAGGATCTGAAAAGGCTTGGGATGCCAAAATGGGTTGATCCTTGGGAGCAGCATATTTCCTATCTATGGACTTAGCCACCAAAGGGATGAAAGCAGGATTATTCCATACCATTTGAGACAACGTCTCGAAGGAGGGCTGTACCAGAGGAGTCAAATCCATAGGGATCTCTGGAACATGGAGATATTGGAGTTTTAACAGTTTCCCAGGATCGATATCTGTAGTTTGGAGAGAAAGAGTGGAATTCAAGTTTTTCAGCAGAGACTTAAAAGACAGGTCCTCAACCACAGGGTCTGCAGCAGGAATAGATCCTGTTCCTTCCACATCATCACCCAGCCTAAGGTCTGGGTCAGGCTCAATGTCATCTCCTGACAGTCCAAGAGGAACTGTATGAACAGAAAAGGAGTGAAAATCAGAAGGAAACGAGGAAGGAAAAGGATTAAAAGAGGAGTCCTGAAGGCTGGATGACGTCCTAACAGGTCTCAGCGCCAAAGAGCACGGCGCCAAAGAGCCGCACAGCACCGAGAGGCCACACAGCGCCGAAAGGCCGGATGGCGCCGAAGGCAGCCGCACGCCAGAAGCCACACGGCACAGAGGACAGTGCTGGACGAAGGGCACAGCGCCAACAGACGCGATTGCACCAAAGATGGAGCGGCGTGCCATCGACGCCGAGGGCATCGAAAACATCCCAAGACTCCAAAAAACAGGATTTGAGAGAGAAGGATGAATACCAGGAGATAGAGGTATTGGTGTGGCCCACTGTGCCGCAGCCGTGTGGGGGGGGAGGACACCTAAGCGTGGAGTCGACGGCACTGAAGACGGCGCCGCACGACTAGGGAGGCTCAACCGCCCTACCTGATCTCCCAAAAAGCCCAAAGGCCCCGGAGTGACCGGGCCAGGCAGCTGGACCAACCTCCGAGCGCATTGCTCCATAAGATCAGCCCACTGATGAAACTGCTCATCTGAAGACCTACCAGAGGGCAGGGTAGGGCTCCAATGTCGAAGACGTCGGCTATCAGAAACATAAACTGGCGACTCCAAAGGAGAAGACCGGCAACTAGCCCAACAACTGACAGTCTAAGTGCAGACATATCAGAGGATGACCTTGAGTTATGCCTTCTCTTTTTTGACCTGTGGGCCGAAGAAGAGCTCGAGGTCGAATGGTGCCGAGAGTGCGACCGTTTACTTTTATACTTTCAAGGGGACCGCCCACCTCCTCGGGCATTGGACTGTCCATAGGCAGACCCCCCAATCCAGAGAAGGCGGCGGACCGGACCCAGCCCGGCTGACTGAACAGCTTTCATATGAAGTCTCCCTACCGTCACCTGACCCGCTCATGGTCGACTCCGTCAATGTAGGCTGAGACTTCTTCTTTAAATAAGAATAAATAAACTAAGCGATACTTATTCGAGATATTACTGCAAAACAATAAAACTGAAAAACTAAGCTGCTAGTTTGAAGTTTGACTCCCGGCAGGTGAGCGACGTTGTCACTAAAGTGCACTCGGCGAAGGAAAAAAGGAACTGGCGTGGTTGGAGGAGTCGGCCGGGATAATCATTACGCATCGAAGCGGAGGCTTGCGGTGCTCCTCGCGACGCCATCTCTGGCGCCAACCCTCTAGCAAAAAGTTTGCTCCCGCTGGGTCCTAGTGCCTCCGGCGCAGTTCCCATTAGTGTGAATGAGTGGTGGAGACTTTATGTCCAGGAAGATCTGATAGTGGCCTGAGGGAAGTCTGAATCTCAGATATTTTCTGTGTGACTCCCTTATGGGAATGTGGAAATATGTATCCTTTAGGTCTAAGGAGGCTGGCCAGTCTCCGTTTTGCAAGGTAGGCAGAATCATGCCCAATGTGACCACCTTTAACCTGGCCTTTACCAGGTACCTGTTTAGCAGTTTGAGTACTAGTATAGGCCGCCACTCTTCATTCTTTTTTGTTGTTAGGAAATATCTTGAATAGAATCTCTGCCCTTTTTGGCTGGGGGAACAGGCTCTACTGCCCTTGCTAGAAGTAAAGCCTGCCCCTCCTGTTCTAGCAGTTTTCTTTCTGTGAAAGGAGCTGGTGAGAACTGCTTTGATCTTGGAGGAGGAAGGGATATGAAACAAAGGGACAGTCCCTGACTCACTATTTCCAGAACCCACCTGTCTGTGGTGATTTGCAGCCATTCCTGAAAATAATGAGTCAGTCTGCCCCCTACAGGAGATGGAGAGGCAGCCTGAAGGGAAAAGTCAGGGATTTTGTTTTGTTTGTTGCTGGGGTTGTGCAGACTGGGATCCTCTTCTGGAACTCCTTCTGCCTCTGGCTCTATAAAAACCACCCTGCTGTAACTGGTACTGCTGCTGGGGCACAGCCTGCACTTGCAAGAAGGGCCTCCTAAAAGAGGACCTACCCCTGCCTCTCCCCTTCCATAAGTTGAAGTGGAGGGAGAAGCTCTTTCTTTGGTGGAATTACTGCAGAAAGTAGCTTTATATTCAATCACACATGCCCACACAATGCAAGGCATTATGGGCTGCATATGCAAATCACCACAGAATGTTATGCTGGTTCAACTTTAAGCAGAATTGCATGGTGCCGAAAGGCCTCTCACACAGTTTGCAAAGAGTGCTAACAGATGACATAGACACGTGTTTCATCCTACCAGGACTCATCAGTATGCCTCATCTGTTTGACACCCCAGTGGAATGGACCAGCTACCCTAAGACAGTGTGTCTTGGATATGTTGTGGTGAACCCATTAAAATAAAAAAAAAAATATTTAAAGACAAAGAACCTCTGTGCACAAACACTGAGGCAAGGGTTACCCCAAAGGGCATTTGGCTGGGAAGCCAAGTTTCAAGAAAATACAAAATCACACATGCCCACACAATGCAAGGCATCATGGGCTGCATAAGCAAATCACCACAAATGTTATGCTGGTTCAACTTTAAGCAGAATCGCATGGTGCCGAAAGGCCTCTCGCACAGTTTGCAAAGGGTGCTAACAGATGACATAGACACGTGTTTCGTCCTACCAGGACTCATCAGTAATATTCATCTACTTTCTTCATATATGCTTCAGTCTGGGTACCAAAGAGTGAGTGACCCTCGACTGGGAAATCCATAGCTTTACTGTGGGTGTCCTGGGTGAGATTAGTGGTTCTCAGCCAGGCAATTTTTTTTTTCAATTGTTTAACCAAAAGTGGCACACTAAGCTGAAAGCTTGTTTACAGGTGTGACCTGGGAGCACAGAGAAGTTGTGTCTTGCTCAGAGTCTCACAGTATGCAAGTGGGGGCTGTGGGATTCAAACCCAGGTCTCCAGATTTGCAGCTTAGAGCCTTAAACCACTGTGCTTTCTTCTCAAGGCTATGGTACTTGCCATCCATTGAGAGCTATATTATTTGTCAGCTGACATTTGGAACTGGTAATTGGAAGCCTCCAAGCCCAGTCTAGCAGTGTCCAGTAACTCTGAAACTGTTAGTGAGGGGTTAGTCTCTGCATTGTCCAAGATAGACTGCCAAAGAGCCTTCCAGTAGAGGGCTGCATAGGATTGGTAGCTGGCTTGGTGAACTGCCACAGAAGCTGAAAGGTACCCTTTTTAGCCATACTGTCTATCCTTCTCGAGTCCTTCTCTGGGGGGGTGAGAGGACAAGGGAGTTTTTGCCTTTTCACAGGCAGCCTGCTGTACAATCCCCTGGTGGTCAGGGTGAGTAAATAAAAACTCTGCTCCTGACCTTTCAAGATGGTATTTTTTATCACACTTTTTATCAGTAGGTGTGACTGTATTTGGAGTCTTAAGAATTTCAAGGACATCTTTCTTGAAAAACTTATACAGAGGCAGTAGAAGCCTTCTAGTGGGTGTCAACTCCACATATTAGGCTTCTTCCTCATCCTGGATCTCTTCTGCAGTTTGCAGATCCAGGATTTCCACCATTTTCCTGACAAAGGAAAAATGGGAGGAAAAATCCTCTGTGGGTCTGGGATGAGAGCCAAAGTCCTGTTCTGGTGAGACCTCAGGTTCGATTACCTCCTCTGCCTGATCATCCTCCTCAAAATCCACTGTATGAGTAGGTAAAGGAGGTACAAAAATATTTTTTTTTCCAACTGAAGTAGCAACAGGCTGCTTAGGGGGTAGTAAGCCCTGCAGCACTTGTAGCAAAGCCAGAGCCTGAGTTAGGTCAGCAGGTGAAGGAGCAGGTACAGGCACCTGAGGGATCCCTTGAGGCGTTTTGGCTGGGCAGTCAGTGTGCTTTGTCTTTTTGAGTTTTTGAGCAGACACTAGAGAGTGAGCCGGTTCACTGCCTCTCTTACCAGAGCCCTCACCCATTTCACGGGTGGTTTTTGAGGCTCTGGAAGGAATAGCCAAGGACTTTTGAGGGGGTGGACTAGTTAGAGCCCATGGCCCCCTCTTCCAACTTTCTTTTTAGCCTTTCTTTACATTTTTCCACTGTTTCATCAGGGAAAGACTTGCATATCTCACAGTCAGCAGAAAAATGCTGTTGCGTAAGGCAGAGAAAACATAAATCATGTTCATCTGCCTTAGCAAACACTTCAGAGCACTTTAAACAATTTTTAAAACCAGGAGGTCCTATTTTCTTTTTAGGTTTATCTGACATTTTAAAGAAAACAGTAACCAGGAACCGACAAAAACCAAACTCTATTGGTTCCGATTGGATTTGGAACCAAGAAACAGCTTAGGGAACCGAGAAAATTCAGTTCAAATGTGATAAATTTTACAGAAAATACAGAAACATATAATCGGAACCCTTTAAAAAAGGTTCTGATTCAAGAGAGAAAGGAATCGGTTGCCTCTCGGTTCACAGGAACCGTGAGGAACTGGAAAAATAACGCTAAAATTAAAACTATGAGGTAAAACACTAAAAAACAATTACACTATGCAGTAAATGAAAAAAATTAAACAAAAATACTTAATTGTTTTTGTTCAATGCACTTCAGGAATCGCTCTTGGTAGAGAGATCTCCAGGGCTTCTAAACTTTGCAGCAGAGAGACGAAACCTGAGGTTAGAATGTAGGCAGTTAAACTCGGCAGTTTCTGAATTGGATGTATGAGCTAAAGATTCCATCATTAGCATAGCATTCCATTTGGCTCTGGGGTAGTGCTAGCTTAAAGGAGCACTGCAAGAAGTAATAATATAAGTGAATTCCTGGGGTTAGAATAAGGAGCTTGCACTGGAGAACTGGAGCCTATGAATGGAGTAGAGGGGTTCTGGAAGGGCCTGGAGGGACTTTATGTTGGGCCAGGCAGGACAAAATGAAGGTGGGGAAACAGCAACTTGAAGCAAAAGGGAGCAGGGGATCAGTAAGCAGCACAAGGGGAGGGAAGGGTTGGCTGAGGAAAGAAGGAAACTGCAAAAAAGAGATGTGCGGAACGAGGTGAGAGGTAAGGGCATGACAAGATAGGGGATGACAGAAAGCCCAAAGGAGGCTCTGGGGGAAGAAGGATGGAAGTTTGTGGGAGGCAAGGGCAGATGGAGACAAAATACAGGGCAGCTGGAGGTGGATGCTCCTGCGGAAAAAAGGGGAAATGGGGGGCATAGAGCACAAGAAAAAATTACTCACCTTAGTAATGTTGTTTCTTCTAATGGAGTCATGCTGTATTCTGACTATGTGCAGTGATCTCCAACCTTTGAACTGCCCCGGAAAGGAAAGAGTTAACTTTCCATGCAAGGCATGGAACGCTGAGCTCGAGCTCGGTTGAGCCTCTGTCTGTTGTTGTTTGAACCCAAACCGCCAGATCTTTATGAGCTATACTCACTGGGCATCCTGTGTGGAAACTGTAAACTCACACTAGCCAACTGGCAACTAAATTTAATAAAAAGGATTTTTGGTTCCAAAGCAAAGACTCAGGTCAGAAAACCCAAAAAATAAAGCACAACACACACCCAAAAATTAAAGAGGGTGCGAAAAAGGAGGCACCTCTAGGGTGCCAACACTGTTCCTGCCCACCGATATCCCAAAACCCAGGATCTGAGCGGGAAGGCGGGGGGGGGGAGGTCAGAATACAGCAAGACTCCATTAGAAGAAACAACATTACTAAGGTGAGTAATTTTTTCTTCAAACAACATGAAGTCTTGCTGTATTCTGACTATGTGCAGACTACCAAGCAGTACCTCCATGGAGGAGGGATAGAACCTACTTCGGGAACAGGCTCTGAGGCACTGCTGTGCCAAACCAAGCATCACTCCTAGCCTGGATATCCAGAGAGTAATGCTTGGTAAAAGTATGGCCTGTTTTCCAGGTGAATGCTTGACAAATCTCTAAGATAGGAATATCCCTGGCAGCAGCCAGGGAAGCAGCTGTACCCCTAGTACAGTGAGCCCTCAGACCTGAGGGTGGAATTCTACCCAATTTTTCATAGCAGAATTGTATACAAGAGACAATCCACCTGGCAATAGATCTTTTAGTGGCAGGTTTTCCCTTACCAACCTCACCATAAGTGAGGAACAATTGGAGGGAGTCAAACCTGTGACCCTTGGTGCGCTCTATGTAGAAGCTAAGGGCCCTTTTCACATCCAGGCTGCGCAGCCTCCTCTCCCCAGAGGAGGAATGGTCAGTGAAGAAAACAGGAAGAGACATAGACTGATTAAGGTGGAAATCTGAAACCACCTTAGGCAAAAACTTCCTATTAGTCCTGAGGACCAACTTATCTCTATGGAAAGAGATAAAATCGGGATCCACTGACAGGGCCTGTAACTCACTGATGCGTCTGGCAGAAGTAATGGCTACCAGGAACACAGTTTTCCAAGTCAAGTACTTAAGCTCTGCTGAGGACAAAGGCTCAAAAAGGGGGTTGCATAAGCTGAGCAATGCAGACATTAAGGTCCCAAACAGGAGCAGGGTCCCTGAAGGCAGGATTGGTGTGCAGCAATCCCTTGAAGAATTTACAAAATACAGGATGAGCTGAAAGGGAAGAGGGCTTGCCTACTGACAAGAAGGCAGAAACAGCTGCCAGATGCACTTTAAGTGTAGCTGGTCTGAGTCCCAAGCCACTGAGATGAACCATATAGTCCAGGACTGTAGGCAACCCAGCAGACCCTGGAGAAATATGTTTACCAGAGCACCAAATAGTGAACCTTTTCCATTTGGAGTTGTAAGTCTTTCTGGTGGAAGGCTTTCAAGAAGCCTTTAGAATGTCCAGAACACCTTGAGAGAGATGCAAATCAGCAAATTCTAACTCTTCATGAACCAGGCCTTGAGATAGAGAGATTTGAGATTCGGATACCAAACTCTCCCCTGAGAGCATGTTAACAGGTTGTAATTCCTGGGAAGAGACAGGGGAAGGTGGAATGCTAAGGACAGCAAGAGAGGGTACCAGGGCTGTCTGGCCCAGTCTGGAGCAATCAGAATCACTTTGCAGGGTTGAGACCTGATTTTGACTAGTACCTTGAACAGGAGAGGGAAGGGGCTAAAAGCATACAGAAACTTCCCTTCCCAATTGAGAACTAGAGCATTCAGGGGGACTGAGCCCAATACTGGGGGTCTGCAGCAAAAAAGAGGAAGTTGGTTATTGTCTGGGGCTACAAAAAGATCTATCTGTGGAGTGCCCCATCTGGAGAAGATCACCTTCAAAATGAGGGGATCTAGGGACCATTCGTGATGGCCCTGAGATATCCTGCTGAGAGCATCTGCCAGGACATTGTCCTTCCCTGGGAGGTGCACTGCTATCAGAGAGGTGTTCAGGGAATAGGCCAGAGACCACAACTTCATCGCTTCTGTGCACAAGGCCGTAGACCGAGTGCCCCCTTGCTTCTTGATGTACCACATTGTGGTGGTATTGTCTGTTCTGATCTGAACCACTTTGTTCTGAACACACTTGGAAAAAACTTGCAGTGCCAGAAACACTGCCCTGAGTTCCAAGAGATTGATGTGAAGCAGAGATTCTTGAGGTGACCACAACCCTTGGGTGGTCAGATCCCCCAAGTGGGCTCCCCAGCCCAAGAGGGAGGCATCTGTGGTAAGGATTAGAGAATGAGACTGAGTGACAATGGGAACTCCTTGCCTTAGATTGCCCTGATGCTGCCACCACTGCAAAGCCTGGATCAGGGTTTGAGTCACTAGGATCAGTTTGGTCAGAGAATATCTTCTCTGGGACCAGAAGGCTCTTAAGTGGAACTGAATGTCCCTCATCTGAAATCTTGCTCCCTGGACCACCGCCGTAGAGGCAGCCATGTGGCCCAGGAGCTGCAGAAAATGCCTTGCTGGTCGAGACACATGCAGGGTGAATGAGGAGGCCAGTGTGATAAGGGTCCTTGCCCTGTCCAGGGGAAGGAAGGCTCTGGCCTTTTCTGTATCTAGCTCTGTGCCTATGAAGGTGAGGAGCTGAACAGGCTCTAGAACTGACTTTGAAAGATTCAGAAGGAAACCCAAAGAGGTGAGCAGTTGCTAAGTTATCTGTAGGTGTAACTTGATTTGGTCTGGGGACTGGCCTACTATGAGCCAGTCGTCCAGGTATGGGAAGATGGCAATCCTTTGCCTTCTTAGAGAAGCAACTACTACTGCCAGGCATTTTGTGAACACCCTTGGAGCAGAGGTTAGGCCGAAGGGCATTGCTCTGAACTGGTAATGGCCTGAGGGCAGCTCGAAGCTGAGGTACTTTCAGTGGGAGCTTCTGATGAGAATATGGAAGTAGGCATCCTTGCGGTCCAGGAAAACTAGCCAGTCCCCTGGCCTTAGAGAGAGTAAAATAATTCCCAGAGTCATCATTTTGAATTTTGGTTTTAAAAGGTGCTTGTTTAGGTTTCTGAGATCCAGGATGGGCCGCCATTCTCCTGTCTTTTTTGGGGGTAAGGAAGTACCTGGAGTACAACCCTTTGCCCTGGTGTAGGGGTGGAACCCTTTCCACAACTCTGAGAGCTAGGAGGGAAGAGACCTCTGCCTCTAGGGCAAGTGCCTCTGATGGATTTGCAGGTGGAAAGGATCTGGTTCTCATCTTTGGAAACTTTTTGAAGCTGAGAACCAGTCCCTGGCTTACTACTTCCAGGACCCATTTGTCTGATGTCAGAGACTCCCAGTCCTCGATGAAGTAAGCCAGCCTGCTCCCTAGAGGTAGCTGAGAATCAGCCCTGGCAACCCATCAAGGTGTCTGCTTGGCAGGGGCTTTGGGCTGAGGGGTGGAAGCAGGCCTGCTTGTACCCCGTCTGCCTCTCCCTCTAAAGAACCCCCTCTGGGCATAAGCAGAAGAGGAGGCCTGGGCTTGGTAGAAAGGCCTATGAAAAGGCCTGCCCCTGTCCCTGGGAAGCTGCCTTTGAAGGAGTGGCCTGCCTTTCCTTGGCCTGTGCACTCCTATAGGTGGTCCTATACTCATCCATTTTCTTCATGTAATTCTCTGTTTGCTCCCCAAACAGAGAATTACCCACAACAGGAAAATCCATGGCCTTAGTCTGGGTATCTCTGACAGGCTAGTACATCTGAGCCAAGCCATTCTTCATGCCACAGATGTAGCCATGATTCTAGAAGACACATCATTGAGTCTACTGCAGCATGGAATTGCACCTTGGATGCCTCAATACCATCAGCAGCCACCTGCTCCAGCTCCTTGGCAAGCTGGCCAGGGACCCTGTTTTGCTAGGGCCATAACAGTGTCCCATCTGGATTTTTGATACCTAGCAGTATAGGCCATATAATTGGCCTATCTGAGTCCCAAGGATGCTGCCATGTACTGTTTCTTTGCCATGGCATCAATCCTCCTGGAGTCCTTGTCCGTGGGGGCGTGAAGCCAAGGGAATGTTTGCCTTATCACAGGCTGCAGCCTGCACTACCCCAACATGAAATGGGAGGGGGACTCAGAAAGCCTAGGAGGAGACACTCCTGAAGGTCTGTCTGGGGAGATGTCCGGGTCAATGGGCACATCCAGACTTTCAAATCCACATTCACTTTCCTCGCCTCCTCTTCCTCCTCCTCCGGTTCATAAAATTCCTCTAATTCATACTCTTGAACTGGTGGAACCGGCCGAACCGAGCGCCTGCCTGATGGTGCCGGTTCGGTCGGACCCGGGGAAAGCGACTGAACAATTTTGATCGCTTTGGCTATTTCTTCAGCGGTTGGAGAGGAAAGTTTTGGCTCCACACCAGCTGATTTTTCTTTTCTAGTTATTTTATCCACACAGAACAGAATTAATATAAAACGTATCTAGTACTCACGAATACCACTGACAGAGACTGAACCGACAGGTTGTGGTTTAAATTCGGTCGAAACCGAGAAAAACGGTACTTTAACCGACAAAATTAACCGAGCAGAAGGAGAAATCTCCGGGGCGACTGTTCAAGTGAGGTGGAGTAAAGAATCTGACGGTTTGAGTTTGAAGAACAACAGACAGAGTCTCAACCGAGCTCGAGCTCAGCGTTCCATGCCTGGCATGGAAAGTTAACTCTTTCATCTCCGGGGCAGTTCGAAGGTTGGGACTCACTGCATGTGTCAGAATATAGCAAGACTTCATGTTGTTTGAATGGGGTACATACCTCCAGTCTTTTACATAACCAGAAAGTAATGGGAGTAGAATCCTGTGTTTCATTCTGTCCAGGGAGCTACTTCCACTGCCCTGTTTCTGAGAAGGACCACTATTTCTGAAGTGAGAAGGTCTGACTAAGCAGCTGACAGAGTGTGTTGCCGCTTGGGTGGAAGGTCTGGGAGGGACCTTGGAAACATTGAGAGTATCCCTCTCGAACTATCCTGAGGACCCACTTGTTTGTGGTAATAGATTTCCATCGGCTGCAAAAGTTAGTTAGATGACCTCCCACTGCTGAAGACGGGCCGAACTCAGGCAGCTGAGGTAGAAATGGGGCTGGGTTTTCAGAGGAATGCACTGGGCGCTTTTGGGCCCTGTGCTTTCTGCTGCAGTTTCTTTTGTGGCTGAGGAGTCTGGTGTTTGTTCAAGGCTCCCCTGCCTCTTCCTCGAAATGGCTGTTTGTTGCAAAAGAACTGGTGGTTCCTGCCTCTCTGAAGGGCTGCTGGAGCCAGCCTGGCTGTCTTGATAGCAGTCCCAGTTTTCTGAGAGGCCTCTATGGCTTGTTCTACCTTTTGGCCTGACAAATGGGTACCATCAAAGAGGACATTCATAACCTGCTGTTGGGCATCCGAGGTAAAAGCAGACGTCCAGAGCCAGGAATGCCTCCTAATGCAGATTCCTGTAGCCACTGCTCTGCGAGTCATATCATATGCACCCATACAAGCTTTCAACTGATGGCTATTATAATCTGTTCCCTGGGTGACAGTCTGGAGAATCTTAACTTTGAAATCAAACTCCAGAAGTTCCTCCACTTGGGCCTTGAGTGAGGTCCATAGGAAATATTCATACTGAGAAAAGTGTCTTTGATAGCTGGTTATACGCATGCAAGGGGCAGCAGCTGTGAAAGCCCTTTTACCCATGGTATGAATCTTGTGAGATTCTTTATTGATAGGACATGCTTTTACTTCCTGCAGTAAGACAGCTTTGTCATTCTCCACAAGAACAAACAATGCATTTGCGATGGGTTGCGAATCCAGGATAGGTCTTTCTTTAGGAGGGCCATATTTCTGATCTTTGGACTTACAAACCTAAGGAATAGAGGCAGGTCTAGCCCACATAGCTTCAGACAATGTCTTGAAGATCTGGGAACAGGAGGTGTAAGGTTCACTGGAATATTGGGAATATGAAGCCATTCAAGGAGCCAAAGCTTCCCTGGGTCTACCGGAGAGGTCTGATGAGCCAATGTGGTCTGCATGTTCTTTCAGAAGGAATTAAAAACAGTGAGAGACCATGGCCGGAACCACTGGCTTACTGTCCAGGCTATAAAAGGAGTCCTCATCCCCTTCCTCAGAAATTGTAAGGTCTGGGTCTGACTTGTCCTGCTCCATATCCCCCCTCAGAGGGGAGGCAGGAAGAGGGGTGGAGCCCAAGAGGCCGTATCCAGGCCAAGGAAACATAGAAACATAGAATTTGACGGCAGATAAGGACCGCTTGGCCCACCTAGTCTGCCCATTTCCCTACCTAACGGATAAGCTGCAGATCCTAGTTAACCAACAGCCTACTTCCTCCTACCCCCCACTAGAATTGCCTTATGTCTGTCCCATGCATTCTTGAATTCCCCCCCTATTTTTGACTCTACGACCTCCTCAGGAAGGCCATTCCATGCATCTACAACCCTCTCTGTGAAGAAATACTTCCTCACATTACCTCTGAGCCGTCCCTCCTCTAGCTTCAAATTGTGCACCCTTGTTCTTGTACATCTCCCCTAAATGAGTTCTGTAAGCCTTATATGAACAACCTCCTTGGTTTTTGATGTGCCCCTCAAGGCATCTCTTATCTAGGGATTAAAATTCTACTTCCCCCCTTACTTACAGACATTAAAACAATCTTAGACAGATGGAAAACCCTTAATTTATCCTTAGCTGGCAAAGTTGCAGCTATAAAAATGACTATCACCCCAAAGATACTACATCTTTTTTCTAACATGCCACTAACTCTACCTCCTTCCTTTCTTTCAAAAATTGACAAAATGATAGGAGATTTTATCTGGGAAGGTCACATCCCAAGATTCAGCTGAATCAAGTTACGTACTCACTGGTCTCAAGGTGGATTTGGTCTCCCCTGGTTTTCGGCCTATCTTTGGGCATTTTGAGCCTCACAAACCACTAAATGGTTTACTAAACCTACTAGAGAATCCCCTTTATGGCTTGATATGGAGGCCTCCTTGACCCCGGGTAATACCCCTATTAGCTTTATATTCAACACTTTGACAAAAAACTTAAAGAAACATCCTACTATTGCTCCGTCAGTTTATTACTGGTTTAAGCTACATAAACAGTTAAAAACCAACCCCGCTCCTGCTTTTTACACTCCTATATGGGGGAACCAGAAGATAACCCTTGATCGTCAACCACTGTTTTGCAATTCATGGAAGTACAAAAATATAATCTTACTGGGCGATATCTTAATCAACAACAGCAATACACTGAATTCCTTCACCAATCTTCAAGCTATATGGGGCATATCTAGACAGGAGTTTTGGAAATATCTACAAGTTTGTTCTGCATTATCCCCTATACTACGACAAATCAATATACAAACTCACACTTCTTCCAATGTTACCGCATGGATGAATACCTCATCTGGACTAGTTAGCAAAATATACAAGCTTATCAGAGACAACCTGCCTAACCAATCTCTCTCAGCTAAGGCTAAATGGATCCTAGCTCTGCAAGATAACATAACTGATTCCCAATGGAATGAACGCTAGACTTTCTGCCATAGTACCTTTAGAGATGTTCGTAGTATGCTTATTCAGTGTAAAATCCTTCACCTATGGTACAGAACACCATCTCTTCTCTATAGAATGGGTCTATTACCTAACGATTATTGCTGTCGCTGTAGCTCGTCAAATGGAGACTTAGTTCACATTTTATGGCTCTGTAAACCAAGCTCTACACTATGGCAGTCTGTCCACTATTTGGCCTCTAACACTGTAAGATGTTCCATTTCCTTTGACCTCAAATATTTTATTCTAGGTGTTATTAATAAGGATACAAAGCTGTCTGTATACCGACACAGGTGGCTGCATGTATTAGTCATGCAGGTTAAACATTTAATTCTAACCCATTGGAAATCACAGACAATACCTACACTTACAGATATCCTTAATAACCTAACTCATACTGCATTCTTGGAACGTCTTTCTTATCTGGGCTTAGATCGACTAAATAAATGTAGACTCTGTTGGCAGGATTACCTTAATGTTTTACAATCTGTATGATCAGGAGGTATCCTTAGACTCTCTACACAGTTAAATTCCAATATACTGTATAT
The DNA here is from genome assembly GCA_016271365.2 of Neoceratodus forsteri. Taxonomy (NCBI): domain Eukaryota; kingdom Metazoa; phylum Chordata; order Ceratodontiformes; family Ceratodontidae; genus Neoceratodus; species Neoceratodus forsteri. The sequence goes on from JADMNL010000026.1 coordinate 55,628,502, forward strand.
CATATTGTTCAATATAATGTCTTAGTATCTCTCTATTGTATATGTATGCTATAAATGTTACTTTAGGCATTAGGTTTCCTTTGTATACAGTGTAGATTACCTGGCAATTCTATTTGCTGGATAATGAACATCAATCAATCAATCAAAATCTTTATTTATCTAGGCGAACATCGTTGAGCAGTGCTCATTAGCAAGAAGGACCTGGTTAGTTCAAGGTCAGCAACATAAAGCATGGTGCAATGCAATGAACAAAATACAATGTACATGATAGATAAGGTTATACAAATCAATAAAGATGCCAACACATGAAATACCTGTGAAAGGCCATGATACATTAACATAAGTTCCCATATTTACATATACATATATACTGTATATATATATATATATATATATATATATATATAGAGAGAGAGAGAAGAGCCATAAAAGGACTTTTGAGTTATGGGCATGGAGAGAGTGTAGGTGGTGACTAACATACAAATTTGTGTAGGGGGATTTGTCAGATGGGAAGGAAGTAGGCAACAAATGATCTGGGTAGGTGGTGGGTGGTGGGGCTTCAGAAGGGGAAGGAGCCGAGATGGGAGAGGGAGGGAAGTGAATGGGAGGGAGGGAGGAGAGTGAGAAAGACAGTGATGAGGTAGAGGGATATAGGAGAGAGGATGGACAAAAACCCAAAGTATTATCGTGGGTAAACTAGGACAATAAAGTAGGATTGCAGAACATGTGGAGAGTTAGAGGAAGAGACTTGGAGACAAAAGAGAGAGGGGAATGATTCACCCTAGTGCTGTTGAAAACAGTTGCATTGCTTCTTAATAAGCTTTGAGTAGAGGGTTTTGAAGGACGTAATGGATATAGGTATACTCAGTTTTAGTATTTTCTGTGATTTGTTCCATAGGGAGTGCAAAACAAAACTAATACCTGTCCTTCCAAAGCGAGAACTGACTTTGGGCACTTTGAGCAGGATGGAAGAGTAGCTTCTTAGGACATATTTACTTGTAATGATTTGTGTTAAGCAGTCTGAGACATATTGTGGTAATTGCTTGGATATAACTCTGAAAAGCCATAATGCCGCATTTCTGTCCCTTCTGAACTGAAGCGAAGTCCATCCAACTGCTGCATATAGGGAGCAATGATGGGTGTTAAATGGTAGTCCTGTGATAAACCTCAGTGCCCTGTGATAGAGTGTATCCAATTTACCCAGGTAGGAGGCGGGGCAACAACTGTGTAAGAAATCAACATAGTTGATTACAGAAAGAAATGTGGCCTGGACCAGCCTTAGCTTAGGGTTACTTGTGAGAAAGTGTTTGATTCTAAAATAAAGACCAAGTCTCTGACAAAGTTTTTTTAGTAGTTTTTCCATATACTAACATACTATTTGCCAGCAGATTAGGCCTTACGGTCTATCGAGTCTGCTCGAACCTTAGATCCTTAGTTGGGTGCCGAGGCCCTCCCATCCCTTGTGCTCCAGAAACCCCTATCATCCATCCACACCCCCCTGGGACAGGCCATCATCTGATACATCCACTTTCTGTGTCTGTCCCACCCTCTCTTGAAGCCCTCCACTGTGGATCTCTGAACCAGCTCGCCAGGCAGTGCTTTCAAGGGTCCACCCCTCTCAGTGAAAAACCTCCTCTCTTTCCCCTCACCCTTCCACCTTCAACTTCAAACCTGCCCTCTGGTGATACCTCCCTGCTTTAGTCTAAAGATCCCTCCATGTTTACCCTATTTATTCCTTGAGTACTTGAAGACCTCAATCATGTCCCCTGTCTCTCCTCTCCTCCAATGAAAACAGGCAGAGCTCCTCAAGTCTGTCCTCATACGTCAAATCCCTAGCCCTCGTATCATCTTAGTTGCCCTCCTCTGTACCCTCTCCAGGAGCTGTATGTCCCTCTTCAAGTGTGGTCTCCAATACTGTACACAGTACTCAAGGTGTGGTCTAACCAGTCCATTGTACAGCGGCAGAATCACTTTCTTGCTCCTAGAGGTGATCCCCCTTACGATGCATCCCAACATCCTGTTTGCCTTAGCCCGCTCTCCTGCACTGCTCAGAGTTATTCATACAGCCATCCACCTGACCCCTAGGTCTTTTTAACCTATTGAGGCCTCCAGCCCCCCTCCCAGGGTGTACCTGTGTTTAGGGTTTCCCGACCAAGATGCAACACCTTGCGCTGGTGATATTGAATAAATTTCCATGTGTGAGCCCAGCTTTCCAGGGTGTCCAGGTCCCTTGCAGGGCCAACCTCCCTCTTCTCCCTCAACTACTGCTCCCATCTTGGAGTCATCCATGAAGAGACTCATTTCACACCTATACCCTCCCTGATGTCCGATATACGTATGCATTAAACAGGATCGGACCCAAGACCAAGCCCTGCGGTACCCCACTACCAACCTCTCTAGGGTTCGAGAGCTCCCCACAGACCACTACTCTCTGGGTGCGTCCAGCTAGCCAGTTTTCAATCCATCTGACCATCAAAGGGCCTACTCATAACCCCATCAGTTTCTCCACCAGACCATTGTGGGGGACAGAGTCAAACGCCTTGCTGAAGTCCAAGAATAATACATCCACAGGCTTTCCCCAGTCCAGTTCTGATGTTACCCATTCGTAGAACTCCACAAGATTGGTTTTGACATGATCTACCTGGCACAAACCCATGTTGCCGACTATCCAGACCTCCCACCTCCTCCAAGTACACCCCCAATCGTTCCTTTAGTATACTCTCCATTAATTTTCCCACCACGAGGTCAAACTGATGGGTCTATAGTTACCTGGTACTTCCCTCGACCCCCCTTTATGGATTGGCACCACATGTGCCTCTCGCCAATCCCTAGGTACCCTCCCTGTCTCAAGTGACCTGTTGAAGTGCTCCACCAGGGGTGCAGCCAGTATGTCTGCCAATTCCCATAGTACTCCCAGATGAATGCCATCTGGCCCAGGAGATTTGCCTTTCTTTAGGGCCTTGAGGGCTAACCACACCCTTTTGGCGGAGATAGCATCATCCATCTCCTCCACCTTACTGGCCTTTTTACCCTTATCTAGATGTCACACCCCTGGGGTACCTCTCCCTCCCTCTTGCTCCATTTCTGTTGCTCCCCTGATCCCACTCACTGCCGCTTCCATCCCCTTCGTGCCTTGCTTTGTAGATATCCCATCCCCCTTCCCTAGTGAACACAGAGGCAAAGTACTCGTTAAATACCTCTGCCTGGTCCCTCGCCTCTTCAATCCACCCTCCTTCTGATCTCAATCTGCTGAGATGGCCCTTAGTTTTTCTCCACTCCCCAATGTACCGGAAGAACCCCTTTTCCCCTCCATGTATTCTCTGTGCCAGCCGCTGCTCTTTACTGGACTTTGTTCCCCTCACCATACGGGTGACTTTTCTAGATGCAAGATGTTACATTTCCTTATCCCTATCCCCTCTTGTTGTTTTATATTTTTTGTAGGCTACCTGTACCTCACTGGACCACCAGCATGGTTTATGTGACCTTGCTCCCTTACGTTTCAACTTAGCGCAGATCCTGACTGCCTCATGAAGTCCCCGTTTTATGACCTCCCATCTCCTTTCCACACTTGTCATTGATGTAATCTCCTTCAAGTGATCCTTGAGAATATTTCCCATGCCCACAAAGTCTGCCCCCTGAAGTCCACTGCCAGTGTCCTAGATCTCACCCCTCCCCATGCTTATTTGAAACCAGACAGTATTGTGGTGCGCTCCCAGTCAGGGGTCCTCTACAACCAGGTCCATTACCCATCCCCATTTGCCAGAACCACGTCCAGGACCATGCCCTCCCTTGTGGGCTCCATTACATGCTGTGTTAGGAGCACATCCTGGAAGCCGTCCAGCAGCTCTGCTCCTTGGCCACCTTGTAGGACATGGTTCCCAGTTTGTACCTGGCATATTAAGGTCCCCCATCAACACCACTCCTTCCTTTTGATCCACATGGGCAATGATGTTGTCCAGCAAACCATCCTCTACAACATCAATCATCCCGGGGGGCCTATATACTACATCCAGCTTGACCTTATCTCCTGCTGGGGATCGTAAAGGTGACCCATAAGGCCTCACGTTTCCCTCTGCCTCTTCTACCTAGCAATTTCTATGTCATCTCTAATGAACCTAGCCCTCCACCCTCTGCCCCTCCTTTCTATCCTTCCTAAGCATAGTGTACCCTATCGTTTAGGTCCCAGTCATGGTTTTGTTGGCCCATGTCTCCGTGACCGCTGCCACATCCACCACCCCTCATACAGCATGGCCTGGAACTCTGGCAACTTGTTTCCCAAGCTCTGTGTTACTAACACCAACCCCACCCCTTATCCCTGAAAGTCCTCTTTGCTAGACCCCACCCAGATTCCTTATGTTTCCATCCTCTGCTCCTCCTGAAACCTCCACCCCAGTCTGTTTCCCTCCCCTTTGGGCTTGAGGCTCCCTCATCTGGAGGAGGGGCTTCTGTGAGCCCTCCCATATCCCTCACATGTTTAAGCCCCACCTTTCTTGAATGTATCAGCTATCCCTGTTTAAGGACTTCCTTCCCTAATGGGGCAAGAGAAAGCCTGTCCTTGGCATATAGTCCTTATCCTCCCCAACCCATTCCAGTTCCCCTACTTCAACTCCTCTTACTTACCCCCTTCCTGAGCCAGTCATTAACCTCTGTGAGCTCATTTTTTCTCCACTGAGGCCTTTGGTACTGGCAATATCTCCAAAAATGCTGCATCCATTATCCTGACAGACTCTTAGCAAGTTCTTGGAACCTTGCTTGGATTTCAAACACTATTTCCCTCTAGATCGTTGGTTCCCAAATGCACCAGGAAATCCGGTTCCCTCCACAGTCCCTAACCATTTCATACACCATGAACTTTGCTCTGTGCACTGTCAGCCCAGAGATACTCACTACCTTCACCTGGCTATGGCATCCACCCCCCTGTCTGTCCCACTGGATACCCCTAATCATCGAGTCTCCCAATAAGAGAAACTTAACACTGTCATCATCCTTATGGTTACCTCCACTACGCCCTCTCAGCCCCCCTTCCCCCCCTTTATTCATGATCTCAATTCCATGGGAGTCTTTCTGCCTTGTTAGAGACCCCCTTGTCACCCTCCCTTTCTGCCCACCTGCTATTTTGCTCACTTAACTCAAACCCCCTCTGAATAGGGTGTCCCTTTAACCTCTCTTATCCAAACCATTTATCCTGGCCCTGATGGTTTCCCTTCCCCACACCATCCCCCTTTGTAATAGTACCCAGCCTCCAGAAGCTCTCTGTGGGTCCCTTTGGCTATAGGGCCCCATCCTTGGTACTGACCCCCGCTGAAGGGGGTCCTCTCCCACCCTTGTCTTCCTAGTTTCTCCAACTATCTCTCTCCTCATGTCCGCAATATGTTGCATCTCCCCATTTGCTTAACATTTATGTTTCCCCTTCTCCCTCTGGGACTATTTCTATCCTTTCCATTGCCGGTCTGTGATGCCCTATGGGTATCCGACTCCTCCCGCCTCTGTAAAGTTTCCTCATTTCCTGGCCCCTTCCTCCCTCTAGGTTGCTTAGTAGCTCAAATTTATTGTGACACTCTATGTCAGCCTCCATCAAGTAACCCAAGTTTCCCCTGACTGCACCTCTAGACTGCCCTCTCTTCCCTCTTGCTCTGTTCACCTTAGGAGCTCCCTTCCCACAGTCTGCTGTTTTAGGCTTCCACACAGCAGCTCCTTCTGACTCTTCCCCTCCACTCTCTTTGTATTCAGAATGTTCACCCCGTATGCTTTCCCCTTAGCGTCAACATCCCTATCTAAGGGTCCTCTGTCCCTAATTTCCTCCCTCTCTCTTGCTGTAACATAACGTTCTGTAGTTTCAGAGCGTTGCCCCAGCCTCCCCTCAGCCCCACCCTTCTGCTGCCCTTATCCACACCCCTTATCCTTGGACCATCCCCAGCTCCCCAGCTTACTCCTTAACCAATATACCTCACTCTTGATACAAGATAGCTGTCTACAGGTGGGCAGCCTCCCTCTCTCAAGGCCCAATTGAGGTTTTGCCATCCCCAGCCTCGCAGCCTACAACCCCTTCCGAAGATGCCTGCCCATGGTGGATATGGCCACCCTGTTATCCCCTCTGTTTATAATGGCACACCTTTTCTCAGTCCCTTTCCCTGGATTCACAGCTTCCTCTCTATGGCTGCAGTTATTTACAAACCCAATTTCAACCCCACCAATAAAGTTCCCAGAGTCTCACAAACACATACAGTCCAGTGTGTGTTCAGTCCCACTCAATGTGTGTATGCAGACATCAGGTACCGTATGATGTCACAAGCCCACCAGCTCCTGTTGCTGAATTTCAGTCCCAAACAGAAATACTCAGCCCTTCAATCCCAACCCCATTGGCTTTCAGTATTTAAAGCCTACAAACAGGGTGGGTGGAAGGGCTCTTATCAACACCAGGCAAACAACACATTTAAATTTCACTCTAATTATCACTGCCAAACAACTGTTCCCAAGCCTCCCAAGTTACAATATCACAGCCCAAGTAACAGTTCTAACTCAAGGTAATAATTTTTAACACATAGAACTAATTTCACTTACAAAACTATTCAAATATTTCAGTTAAAACAGAATATAACCCCAGACCTCTGTCCTTACCAGCCTCCTGCTTATGTTCCCATATGTTCAATGAAGGAAAGCCTACTGTCATGCCAGACTCCCAGGTACTTGAATTTTGATACAATTTCAAGGTTTTTACTGAGGATAGTGGATATATGCGGGAGCGTATTTGAGAATGGATATCCTGCATGCATGTGAGGAGGGAAAAACATTGCCTTTGTTTTCTTTGCATTGAGCAGGAGTTTTTTGCTCAGGAGTTGGTGTTGGAGTAGACTGAACTCAGTTTGTAATTCTTTGCAGGCTGCCTCTGGAGATGGGCGGCTGACATAGAGCACGGTATCATCAGCAAATATGTGTACAGTGACCTTGGTGATGTTTATATCAACGTTTTTGATATAGATTGCGAATAGAATAGGACCGAGGATAGATCCCTGGGGTTCGCCTCTTTGCAGTGGTTTAAGGGGGGACAATTTGCCTTCAGCCTTAACCTGCTGGAGCCGTCCAATGAGTAGCTGTTGAACCATCACAAGGAGGTGAGTCCAGCCTATAGATTTCAGCGATGTAGAGGAGCAGATCATGGTCAACTGTCTAATGCCTTACTTAGATCCAGGAACACAGCACAGATACAATTTCTGTTATGCAATTCTGATTGCCAATCATTAGTTACTTTTGCTAGGCTGTAATGGTACTATGTTTAGCTCTGAATCCAGACTGAGCAGGGTTTAGGAGATTAGCTGATTCTAGGTAGGCTGTGATTGTGTACTACAATCTTTTTCAGCAGTTGAGATAGTACAGGAGCGCTAAAGATTGGTCTGCAGTTGTTGAGGTCACAAGGGTCTCCTGATTTAAATAGGGGAATGACCTGTGCAGTTTTCCAAATTGAAGGGATTGTCCCTAGTAATAATGAAAGGTTAAATAAATGAGTTATTGGTACCACTAATACATGAACGGCGATCTTCAGAAAGTAGGGGTCGAGGGAGTCCACACCTGCACTTTTTTTGATGTCTAGATGGCAAAGCAAGTCTTCCACTTGTTTCAGAGTAGCTGATTGAAATGAGAAATTAGAGTCTGTCACCAGTGTTTCGGTGAGTTGTATGCCTAACTGGGATCGCATTAAAACTGCAGGAGAGTTGTCAAATGCCAATCCTGCGGTCGTGAAGTGATTGTTGAATGACTCTAGGACTTCCAGCCTGTTGTTGATAATGGTTGTCCCGGACAATATCTTGGTTGGGAGCGAATTACTTGGTGCGTGGCCGGATATGTCCTTGATGGTATTCCAGAATTTAGCAGGGTTATGGAAAGAAGAGGCCAACTCAGTGCGATAGTACGAAGCCTTTGCATCTCTAATCTTCCTGGTACATATATTCCTAGACTTTTTTGAATTGACCCCAATCTGACTATTTGTTTTTTGTGCTTTTTTCCATAGGTTGTCTCTCTCTAGGAGTGCAGTTTTAAGATCTGGAGTGAACCAGCGACAAGATTTATTTCTGATTTGCACTTTAGATAGTGTATATTTGTTTAGGGCTCCTATGATTATACCATTACGAACACTATAGGCTGCATCCACTGTTTCTGTCAGGCAGAAATCTTGCCAGCGCGTGGAGTACTTCATATCTTCCAAATATGTATGTATGTCGAATTTCTGCTTTGATCTTCTAGTTGAGAACTCGGAGGGGGAAATGGGTTTCAAACAACATGAAGTCTTGCTATATTCTGACATATGCAGGGAGTCCCAACATTCGAACTGCCCCGGAGATGAAAGAGTTAACTTTCCATGCCAGGCATTGAACGCTGAGCTCGAGCTCGGTTGAGACTCTGTCTGTTGTTCTTCAAACTCAAACCGTCAGATTCTTTACTCCGCCTCACTGAACAATCGCTCCAGAGATTTCTCCTTCTGCTCAGTTCATTTTGTCGGTTAAAGTACCATTTTTCTTGGTTTTCTACTGAATTTAAACTGCAACCTGTTGGTTCAGTCTCTGTCTTTGGTATTTGTGAGTACTATATAGGTTTTACATTAATTCTATTCTGTGTGGAACTTTTAAACGGTTTATCGGTTCGGTTTGAACCGATCAAGTTGTTTTAAAAAATCTTAATTTGTGATTTAGAGTGTGGTTACCGGTTCTTATCGGTTCTAAAACAACCGGATTTTATTACAGTTTTTTCCACGACCCGTGACACGGTTGGGAACCGATAAGAGGGTCTTGCCTGGTGGATTGCCATAAAAGGGTAAGTTTGGTTAGGACTGGCACTATGTCTGAGAAACTCAAAAGAAAAACCGGACCCATTGGGTTTCAACATTGCAGTGTGTGTGGGGAAATCTTTGCCAAGGCTGACCCCCACACCACCTGTGTTTATTGTCTGGGGTTTGACCACCTCAATGCAGACTGCCAGATTTGCAAGAATTTCCCTGCAGCTACCCTAGAAAAGAGAGCTGGTATGCTCAGGGAAAGGGAGGCCAAAAGGTCCGCTGAACCGGATGGCCAACCCGGTTCAGTTCAAACCGAACCAGAAGGAGTGCCCTCTGACCAGGGCGAGACTTCTTCAGGCAAAAGGAGAGCCGATTCTGAGGAGTCGGTTCCGGCTAAAAGAACTAGAAAAGAAAAATCAGCTGGTGTGGAGCCAAAACTTTCCTCTCCAACTGCTGAAGAGATAGCCAAAGCGATCAAAATTGTTCAGTTGCTTTCCCCGGTTCCGACCGAACCGGCACCATCAGGCAGGCGCACGGTTTGGCCGGTTCCACCGCTTCAAGAGTATGAGTTAGAGGAGTTTTATGAACCGGAGGAGAAGGAGGAAGAGGAGTATGAGGAAAGTGAATGTGGATTTGAAAGTCTGGATGTGCCCAGACAGACCTTCAGGGGTGTCTTCTCCTAGGCTTTCTGAGTCGCCCTCCCATTTCATGTTTTATAAAAACGTGGCTGAAACCCTCCAGCTTCCTATGGAAGAAGCTGTGGATGACCAGGAGGAGCCTGACTATGTAGAAATGATGGATATCCCAGAGTCTAGGAGGCTGTCTATTCCCTTGCACAAATCTTTTGGGAAACAGACATTTAAAATTTTAAAGACTCTAACACTATACCTCCCAGGATAAAAGAATGGACAAGAGGTATACATTGTCAGGCTCAGACACAGAGTTCCTTACACAACAATGCAGCCATGTTAGTAGTGCAGGCTGCAGCCTGTGATAAGGCAAACATTCCTTGGCTTCACACCCCCGGACAAGGACTCCAGGAGGATTGATGCCATGGCAAAGAAACAGTACATGGCAGCATCCTTGGGACTCAGACAGGCCAATTATATGGCCTATACTGCTAGGTATCAAAAATCCAGATGGGACACTGTTATGGCCCTAGCAAAACAGGTCCCTGGCCAGCTTGCCAAGGAGCTGGAGCAGGTGGCTGCTGATGGTATTGAGGCATCCAAGGTGCAATTCCATGCTGCAGTAGACTCCAATGATGTGTCTTCTAGAGTCATGGCTACATCTGTGGCACTTCGAAGAATGGCTTGGCTCAGATGTACTAGCCTGTCACAGGATACCCAGACTAAGGCCATGGATTTTCCTGTTGTGGGAAATTCTCTGAGGAGCAAACAGAGAATTACATGAAGAAAATGGATGAATATAGGACCACCTATAGGAGTGCACAGGCCAAGGAAAGGCAGGCCACTCCTCAAAGGCAGCTTCCCAGGGGCAGGGGCAGGCCTTTTCATAGGCCTTTTTACCAAGCCCAGGCCTCCTCTTCTGCTTATGCCCAGAGGGGGTTCGTTAGAGGGAGAGGCAGACGGGGTACAAGCAGGCCTGCTTCCACCCCTCAGCCCAAAGCCCCCGCCAAGCAGGCACCCTGATGGGGTTGCCAGAGCCGATTCTCAGCTACCTCTAGGGGGCAGGCTGGCTTACTTCATCGAGGACTGTGAGTCTCTGACATCAGACAAATGGGTCCTGGAAGTAGTAAGCCAGGTACTGGTTCTCAGCTTCAAAAAGTTTCCAAAGATGAGAACCAGATCCTTTCCACCTGCAAATCCATCAGAGGCACTTGCCCTAGAGGCAGAGGTCTCTTCCCTCCTAGTTCTCAGAGTTGTGGAAAGGGTTCCACCCCTACACCAGGGCAAAGGGTTGTACTCCAGGTACTTCCTTACCCCCAAAAAAGACAGGAGAATGGCGGCCCATCCTGGATCTCAGATACTTAAACAAGCACCTTTTAAAACCAAAATTCAAAATGGTGACTCTGGGAATTATTCTACCTCTCTAAGGCAAGGGACTGGCTAGTGTCCCTGGACCTCAAGGATGCCTACTTCCATATTCTCATCAGAAGCTCTCATCGAAAGTACCTCAGGTTCGAGCTGCCCTCAGGCCATTACCAGTACAGAGCAATGCCCTTTGGCCTCTCCTCTGCTCCAAGGGTGTTCACAAAATGCCTGGCAGTAGCAGTTGCTTCTCTAAGAAGGCAGAAAATTGCCATCTTCCCTTACCTGGACGACTGCCTCATAGTAGGCCAGTCCCCAGACCAAGTCAAGTTACATCTACAGATAACTCAGCAACTGCCCACCTCCTTAGGTTTCCTTCTGAATCTTTCAAAGTCAGTTCTAGAGCCTGTCCAGCTCCTCACCTTCATAGGCGCAGAGCTAGACACAAAGAAAGCCAGAGCCTTCCTTCCCTTGGACAGGGCAAGGACCCTGGTCTCTCTGGCCTCCTCATTCACCCTGCAGGTGTCTCGACCAGCAAGGCATTTTCACAGCTCCTAGGGCACATGGCTGCTTCCACAGCAGTAGTGCAGGGAGCAAGATTTCAGATAAGGGACATTCAGTTCCATTTGAGAGTCTTTTGGTCTCAAAGAAAGGACCCTCTGACCAAATTGATCCCAGTAACTCAAACCCTGATCCAGGCCCTACAGTGGTGGCAGGATCAGAACAATCTGAGACAAGGGGTTCCATTGTCACTCAGTCTCACTCCTAAATCCTTACTACAGATGCATCCCTCTTGGGGTGGAGGGCTCACATGGGCGACCTCACCACCCAGGGGTTGTGGTCCCCTCAGGAATCTCTGCTCCACATCAATCTGTTGGAACTCAGAGTAGTATTTCTAGCACTTCAAGCTTTTTCCAAATCTGTTCAGAACAAAGTTGTACAGGTCAGAACAGACAACACCACCACAATGTGGTACATCAACAAGCAAGGAGGCACTCGGTCTACGGCCTTGTGCACCGAAGCAATGAAGTTGTGGTCTCTGGCTTACTCCCTGAACACCTCCCTCACGGCAGTTCACCTCCCAGGCAAGGACAATGTCCTGGCAGATGCTCTCAGCAGGATTTCCCAGGGCCATCACGAATGGTCACTGGACCCCCTGGTCTTGGAGGTGATATTTTCCAGATGGGGCACCCCGCAGATAGATCTTTTTGCAGCCCCAGACAATCACCAACTTCCCCTTTTTTGCTGCAGGCCCCCAGTGTTGGGCTCTGTCCCCCTGGATGCCATACTTCTCAACTGGGAAGGGAAGTTTCTTTACGCTTTCCCCCCTTCCCTCTCCTGTTCAAAGTGCTAGTCAAAATCAGATCTCAACCCTGCAAGATGATCCTGATTGCTCCAGACTGGGCCAGACAGCCCTGGTATCCACTCCTACTGTCCTTAGCAGTCCATTTTCCCCTGTGTCTTCCCAGGAATTACAACCTGTTAACCTGTGCTCAGGGGAGGGTTTGGTACCCGAACCTCAAGTCTCTCAATCTCAAGGCCTGGCTCTTGAAGAGTTAGAGTTTGTTGATTTACACCTCTCCCAAGGTGTAATGGATATCCTGAAGGCTTCTAGAAAACCTTCCACCAGGGCTACTTATAATTCCAAATAGAAAAGGTTTTCCATATGGTGCTCTGGAAAGCATATTTCCCCAGAATCTGCTGATTTGCCCACAGTACTGGATTATATGGTCCACTTAAATACCTTGGGGCTGAGGTCAGCTACCCTGAAAGTGCATCTGGCAGCTGTGTCTGCTTTTATTTCAGCAGGTAAGCCCTCTTCTCTTTCTGCTCATCCTGTATTCTCCAAGTTTTTCAAGGGATTGCTTCACACCAACCCTCCATTCAGGGACCCTGCCCCTGCCTGGGACCTTAATGTTTGCATTGCTCAGCTTATGCAACCCCCCTTTGAGCCTTTGTCTTCAGCAGAGCTTAAGTACTTGACTTGGAAAACTGTATTTCTGGTAGCCATCACTTCTGCCAGACACATAAGTGAATTACAAGCTTTGTCAGTGGAGCCTGATTTTATCTCCTTTCACAAAGATAAGGTGGTCCTCAGGACTAACAGGAAGTTCTTGCCTAAGGTGGTTTCAGATTTCCACCTTAATCAATCTATATCTCTTCCAGTGTACTTCACTGACCATTCCTCCTCTGGAGAGGAGGCTGCATAGCTAGATGTGAAAAGAGCCCTTAGTTACTACATAGAACGTACCAAGGGTCACAGGTTTGACTCCCTCCAACTGTTCCTCACTTATGGTGAGGTTGGTAAAGGGAAACCTGCCACTAAAAGATCCATTGCCAGGTGGATTGTCTCTTGTATCCAATTTTGCTATGAAAAGCTGGGTAAGGTTCCTCCCTCAGGCCTGAGGGCTCACTCTACCAGAGGTACAGCTGCTTCTCTGGCTGCCACCAGGGACATCCCTATCCTAGAGATATGTCAAGCAGCTACCTGGAAAACAGTTTACACTTTTACCAAGCATTACTCCCTGGACATCCAGGCTAGGAGTGATGCTCGGTTTGGCACAGCTGTGCTACAGAGCCTATTTCCTAGGTAGGTTCTGTCCCTCCTCCATGGAGGTACTGCTTTGCAGTCTGCATATGTCAGAATATAGCAAGACTTCATGTTGTTTGAAGAAAAAAATTACTCACCTAAGTAATGTTGTTTCTTCTAATGGAATCTTGTTATATTCTGACCTCCCCCCTGCCTGCCCCTCTCAGAACCTCTGTTTTGGGATGTGGGTGGGCAGTGCAGTGTTGGCACTTTGTAGGTGCCCACCTTGTTGTTTTCACCCCTCCTTTCTTGGGGTGAGTTGGTGTTGTGTTTTTCATTTTTTGGGTCTCCTGACTTGAGTCTTTGTTTTGGGGCCAAAAAATGTGTTTTATGTTTAGTAGCCAATTGGCAAGTGTAGGTTTACAGCTTCCACACAGGACCTTAGTGAGTTTAGCTTGTAAAGATCTGACGGTTTGAGTTTGAAGAACAACAGACAGAGTCTCAACCAAGCTCGAGCTCAGCGTTCCATGCGTGGCATGGAAAGTTAACTCTTTCATCTCCAGGGCAGTTCGAAGGTTGGGACTCACTGCATATGTCAGAATATAGCAAGACTCCATTAGAAGAAACAACATTACTAAGGTGAGTAATTTTTTCTTATTGGTTGTCCTTATGCTGGCAATGAAAGCAGTGGTTGTTAATATCACTGAAGAAAACTCCAGCATGGGAGAATGAGGTTTGCTCACCAGGATAACATCCAGAAGTGTACTATTACTTGGGATCTTATTGTTAATTCTGGTCGGTTCATTGATGAGCTGTGTTAAGCCATGTGTGTCACAGAATGATAAAAGTGGAGTAGCAGCCTTGGAGAGCCAATTTAGAATAATGTCTCCTAAAATAATAGTTTCTAGGGACCCCTTTTCGATTGTATCGCCTAGCTGTGATAGCAATTTAAGACTGGCAGTAGGAGGTCTGTAGCAGCCTACTACCTGTAATGATGTGGTACGTGAAATTACCACTTTAAGGGATAGGCATTCAAACTCTTGCACCACAGATGTTGAAGTAAGGCAAGTTGCTGCAGGTTTGTCCTTCACATATATAGCTACCCCCTCCCCAGATTGTCAATCAGCTCTGAATTGCTGGTAGTTGGGTAAGTTGATATCCCTGTCTGCTGTGGTAGGCCTAAGCCAGGTCTCAGAGATCACCAAAATATCTGGTAAGGTATGGTTTACCCATGCTTGGATCATAGTGATCTTTTTAAGTAGGCTGCATACATTAATGTGGAGGAAGCTTAATCCTTTGAGCCTGACAAGGTTGGATGGTGCTGCAATAGCCTCTGCATAACCTGCACAGCCCGATATTCAGCCCGGGATGTGCAGAGTCATGCATGCGCAACCCCTACCTGCACCTGCACAAAGTTAAGCCCAAAAAAAAGGGAAGTGATGGCCACCCACAGGTGAGCTGCCACGTTGCAGGGCGCAACACGGCAGCTGCCACCTGTGAGTGGCCACCCGAGTTCCTGCCGCACCTGGCGGCGTCCCCCCATGCCCCATTGTGGGCATCCATGTAGCAAAATCCCATCTCTATCCCTGGTGGTCCAGTGGACCGCTATGTGCTTGAGCGCGGGCATCAGTATTATAACCCCCCCCCGTCCAATGTCCCTGGTGGTCCAGTGGACCGCTATGTGCCCGATCGTGGGCATCAGTATTATAACCTCCCCATCCAATATCCCTGGTGGTCCAGTGGACCAATCGCTGCCCGATCGCGGGCATCGATATTATAACCCCCCCACATCCAATATCCCTGGTGGTCCAGTGGACCGATCGCTGCCCGATCGCGGGCATCTGTAAATAATAAAACAGTCCTATTACCCTGGTGGTCTAGTGTATCCTCCCACCCACCAACTGAGTTCCCCACCGCTCGCCTCCCCCTTCAGCCGGGCGGCGGCAGCACCTCACCCGCCTGCCGCCTGACAGCTCAGTTGTGCTGCATGCCATTGGTTCACAGCATGAGCTAATGGGTGTGTAGCCTACATACATACTACTCAGTCCGGATATGACATATCTGGATTGAGAGTAGCGAGAGTTGCACGCCCATTGGCTCATGCTATGAACCATCGGGCGCAGCCCTACCAAGCTGTCAGTTGGCGGGGTGGCAGGGCGGCAGGCGGTGGGGTGCTGCCTCAGGGGTGGATGGTGGCTGCTGCCCACCGCTGACCGGGGGCGGGCGGTGGGGCTCAGTGGGCGGTGGGAGGGAGGGTACACTAGACCACCAGGGTAATAGGACTATTTTATGATTTACAGATGCCCGATCGGCAGCGATCGGTCCACTGGACCACCAGGGATATTGGACGTGGGGGGGGTTATAATACCAATGCCCGCGATCGGGCAGAGTGCGGTCAACTGGACCACCAGGGATATTGGACAGGGGGTTATAATACTGATGCCCGCGATCGGGCACATAGCGGTCCACTGGACCACCAGGGATATAGGACAGGGGCTTATTCTTGTAGACAAATGCCCGCGATTGGGTGGCGGGGGAGTCAGTCCCCGATGGCTGCTGCCTGGCAGGGCGCCAGGCGCAAGTCGTCGGGGTTTGGCGCACCTGCATGCTAAATGGATGTAAATGGGGCCATAATTTCATGCAAATGGCCCCATGTGCACCTTGCATAAATTATGGCCCCATTTGCATGTCCCCTTTTGAATATCGCAGGTGCTATGCATGGCACAATGGCACTTGCGCTAGCGCATCTCCATGCTCCACTCTGGCCACTTGCACTGGCGCAGTGTCACTGCACCATGCACAGTGGGGGTGGCCAGGGAGCGATATTCATAGCTGCTGTGCCATAGCGCAGCTCTGTTGAATATCGCCCAGGCCACACCCCTGTGCAACAAAGTTGAGCTGCGGCCAGGCTTGCGCCACAGCCTGGCGCAGTTTGAATATCCGGGCCTGTGAGTTTTAGTATCGAGAGTCAGCACATGTTAAGCTTTGAAATGCCAAATCCAGACTCCTGATGCAACATTCAGTTAACTGCAGCATTCATACCAAACTCATCAGCTGCTTCAACTGTAAAGGCTAATGCCATATTGGACGCCTAAAAATGACACCATATTCAAATGTGACTTATTTGGTCCCCCCCCCCACAAACACACACATGCTGTACACACCCCTGGCCAATCGTAATGTTGATCATGAAAAAACTAAGCCCGTAATCCCGGAAGAGGGACATACAGCTCCTGGAGAGGATACAGAGGAGGGCAACAAAGAGGGCAACAAAGATGATACGAGGGCTAGGGGATTTGACTTATGAGGACAGACTTGAGGAGCTCTGCCTGTTTTCATTGGAGGAGAGGAGAGACAGGGAAGGACATGATTGAGGTCTTCAAGTACCTCAAGGGAATAAATAGGGTAAACATGGAGGGGATCTTTAGACTAAAGCAGGGAGGTATCACCAGAGGGCATGGTTTGAAGTTGGAAGGTGGAAGGGTGAGGGGGGAAAAGAGGAGGAGGTTTTTCACCGAGAGGGTGGTGGACCCTTGGAATGCACTGCCTGGTGAGCTGGTTCAGAGTTCCACAGTGGAGGGCTTCAAGAGAGGGTGGGACAGACACAGAAAGTGGATGTATCAGATGATGGCCTGTCCCGGGGGGTGGGGATGGATGATAGGGGTTTCTGGAGATCAAGGGATGGAAGGGTCTCGGCATCCAACTAAGGATCTAGGTTCGAGCAGACTCGATAGACCGTAAGGCCTAATCTGCTGGAAAATAGTATGTTAGTATGTTAGTATGTATGTAATTATTCAAACAGTTTGCAGTGGGGAAAAAAGTGTTATTTATTCCCTCTATAATGCTGTGTTTGTCCTAGTGTATCTTCTCAGCTTTTACGCAACCCTGCCACCCCTCTCTTCCTTATGAAGCTCCGTACCTTACCCTTCAAGCGATGTGGGGCACAGCAGCACCAGAAGCCATGGAAGTGCCAAAATCCTTTCTGTTGCGTCTGGAAACGGATAGTGCCTCTGCACTTCTGGCCCTCATGTGAACTGTAGCTGTGGCAGGGAGCAGAGGAAAAATGTGCTCACTTTCAGCTATGGCGAGCGAGTCGCTCAAGGAGTCCACCCCCCCCAACTGAGCAAATGTGGCTCACGGAATACACATTACGCTGCCTCTTGGCAACTGAAATAAGTGCAAGTTTTTCTCACTTCTCTGCTCCCACAGACATTCCAGCAGTAGGGCAGGTAGCATGCAGTGCACCATCAGCTCTTCGGGAGCATCAACGGCCCAAGGATCTGCAGGACCTCAAGATCAATCCCCCTCCCAACAGCCCAGGGGGACTGGTAAAACAACAAAGCAGGGCAGCAAACAAACTTGCTCTGGGTATTACTGAGCGCCGGTAGATTTCTCCTGCCCCCCCACTTCCAGACGCAACTGAAAGATTTCGGCATTTCCGTGGTTTCTGGTGCTGCTGTACCCTCACATCGCTTGAAGGATAAGGTATGGAGCCTCATAGGGAAGAGAGGGGGTGGCAGAGTTACATAAATGCTGAGAGGATACACTAGGACCAACACTGCATCATAGAGGGAATAAATAACACTTTTTTTCCCCACTGCAAACTGTTTAAATAATTACGGGCTTAGTTTTTTCACGATCAACACTGCGATCGGCCAAGGGTGTGTGTGTAAAGTATGTGTCTGTCTGTGAGTGTGTGTGTGGGGGGGGAGCCACCACATAAGTCAGATTTGAATAGGGTGTAATTTTTAGGCACACAATAGGGCATTAGCCTTTACAGCTGAAGCAGCTGACGAGTTTGGTATGAATGCTGCAGTTAACTGAATGTTGTAACGGGAGTCTGTGACACAGCATTTCAGAGCTTACCATGCGCTGATTCCCGATACTAAAACTCACAGTGTCAAGCCGATAGTCATTTCAACATAAGCATAAATGCATAAAAGATAAATGCATATGTAAATGACCCCCTGTGTATAATGTTTTCTGGTCCTCCTCCTGTCTTATTAACAGGATTTGCATCTTGCCAATGATAAATGGTGTCAATATTTATTTCGTGAATACATCTTAGGTCTGTTTTAGGGTAAACTGAACAGAGGGCCCATTTCTTTATATGTATCTCTACTGTTTACATGTTTTTTATAATATTACTGCATGTCTTATATGTGTAACTTGTGTATCATATGCTATAACATCTTTTGTGAAACTGTATAATAAGCTATATACACTTCTTGTGAAACCGTAATCTTACTACAAGACAACTTTGAAAAACAGGGCCTCACAGTCCTTAAAGTTATTTCCTCTTAAAAAATAAATGTTTTTATCTATCATAAGGAATGGATAAATAAATGTGCATTTTACACATGTACAATACAAAAAAACCCACACAAAGGTCACTGCTTTTTATATATCATTTATTTAACACTTTTTATCAGCAGAAAATTGTTTCCTATCACCTTTAAACACCATTGACGTGGCCACTGAGGCATTCTCCGATTGCCACTTTACATTGACCATCTCCGTTTGTAAAGTTCCAACGGTCTCAACCACTGTAACTCTGGTGCAAGAAGTGTCCAGTTTGGCATTCATGTCTGAGACAGAGGATATCAGGCGTTCTAGTTTCACACCAATGGAGAACACGGTTTCCCAGAGTCTGGCATGGTTGCAACCTGTGTTTACATGCCAGACCTTGGAGGCTAAAAGTTCCCAGAAGATTTTCCTCCTGTTCCAGCTCCCCTATCTCTATGTGAGTTTCCCATCTTAGGTAGTTTTGGCTCCTCTCTCCAGCGGTATCAGTTTTGTCCAAAATTTTAGCTGCAAAACATCAAGTTTGTTAAAAGTTTTATTTTTCCAACAGAAGTGCAAAGTTTTGCTGCCTTTTAGCTCAGGCTCAACAGCACCCTGGTATCATTTCTAGGCACTGGGTCCAGTAAGTGCTGACAAAAATAGCATCTGCATGTTGCGCGCAGTAAAAAAGGCACCTTTTTTGTGTGGGGCTTCACCGCCGCCTGCCTATAGGATTTCTCACCTGAGGAGCGGATCCAGGAAAGAAAATTCATGGGGCTGTGGAATACTTCTTCCATGGCCCATGTAAAAAAAAAAAAAAAAGTCCCAAATGAAAAATGTCAGAGACCAGGATTAGAACCTGGTTTTCATTGCCACTGGGCAAGCTGCTTCATGCCCCAGTCCTCCATACCAAGGGAGCAGCTCAGCCATCCTCCTGTTCCCTGCAGCTCTTGTCCTGTGTACAGCACCATGGACAGCGACCAGGGAAGCGCTTACAGTTAGCGCTTCTAAAACCGTACTCGCTGTCCGTGTGAGCGCTTACCAGACTAGTGCCATATAGCGGCGCTTATTCTGGTAATGCTCACTTGATGAGGTACTTCATTTTTAAGAGAGGGTCTCTCCTCTGGCACCAATGTGCCCTGAGGTAAAACTTAATGTTTCTCATTTGAAATCTGCAGCCTTGCACTGTTCCTGTTGCTGTGGCCATGTGGCCCAACAACTGCAGGAAGTGCCTTGCTGGCCTTGGTTTGTTGAGAGTGAAAGAGCCTGCTAGCTGCATAAAACTTTCTACCCTGTCCTGTGGGATGAATGCTCTCCCCTGCAGGGCATCCAACTCTGCCCCTATGAAATTCGGTAACTGGGCAGGTTGAACTACAGATGGGGTTTGGAGAGATGCCAGATGGAATTAATCCCTATCCCCAAGGTTCCCATGGGACCTAGTGGGCAGGTAGCTAGAGGGGCTGCACTGTCCACCAAATCCCCTGAGAGTGGTGCTATACAATGCCAGGTCGATCAATAATAAGACTGCAATTATTGCAGATCTGATTTCATCGGTCGACCTGGCTTGCATTACAGAAATCTGGTTGGGAGACGTAGCTGGGCCAGTGTTAGAGGCCGCCGTCCTCCCAGGTTATTCCATAGTGCACTGCCCCAGAGTGGAACGCAGGGGCGAAGGTGTGGCTATCTGTTTTAGAGCTGAGCTGGGCTTCACCGTGCATACAGCGAGAACACCGGATTCAATTGAAAGTGTGGCCATCCATGGGGGTCCGGGCACAGGCTGCAGAATTCTCTTGATATACCGTCCTCCTTGGGCGGTTGGAGAATCTCTTGCAGGAAGTGGGTGACTTGGTGGTTGGTGAGACATTGGAGTACTCCAGATGTTTAGATCTGGGGGACTTCAATATCTGGGCCGACGACGAGTCATCCAGGTTGAGTTATTTTGATGACATCACTGAGCCTGTCATAAGCAGTTACTACTGTGACTCACCAGGGTGAACACATGTTGGACCTGGTCTTCTCGATGGGGTTAGAGATTGAGAATCTCAGAACCGATTGGGTCGTTTGGTCCGATCATTGCATGGTGGAGTTCTTGCTCAGGGCACCCTCCGAGATCCCTCCTCCTGCAGAGATGATGAACTACCGTCGATTGAGGGGTTTGACCCAGAGGGTTTTTTGCCAGTGGCAAACCTATCTAGTGTGGACAGTGCATGCAGGGGAGGTGTGGGTGAGGCGGTTGATGCCTATAATAGGGCAGTGACTGAGGCACTCGACTCCCCTGCACCGATCCGTGGATGACCTAGATCTTCTCACTTGAGGTTCCCATGGTTTGATGGGGAGCTCAAGGCTTTGAAGATCAAGGGTCGGAGGTTGGAGCGCTGCTGGCGAGGGTCCGGCTTGGAGGCAGACAAACTGGCCCTGCGTGCACACTATGGTGTGTACCAGGGGGCAATCAACAGTAAGAAGGCAGTGTTCCTGTCCAGGGAGATTGCTGCTGGGAGAAACAGACAAGCAATGCTTTTTCAGACTGTGAACAGGTTATTACATCCTGCCTGTCTTCAACCGAAAATAGCAGTTTCTGAGGCCTTGTGCAATGAGTTTGCTCTGTTTTTCTCAGACAGGGTGTCTTCCATCAGGCAGGGTGTTCGAACAGTGGCCCGTACTATGGCCAACAGTGGTCGCCGGGATGGTTGACAAAGCACTCCACCTGGTTGGGAGGGAGTTTAAACCAGTGGAGGTGGCCGATGTCATTGAGGTGATCTCAAAAGTGAAGCACAAATATTGTGAGCTGGACCCGGCGTCAACGCGTTTCTTAGTGGAATGCATCAACGCTGTTGGGCCAGTGTTCACCTTGATTGTCCAGTGTTCCTTGTTGGAGGGGGCTGTCCCAGATGCCTTGAAGGAGGCGCTGGTGAGACCCCTCCTGAAGAAGTCATCATTGGACCCTGACATCAAGGCGAAATATCGGCTGGTCTCCAACCTTCCATTTTCGGGAAAGGTGGAGGAGAAGTTTGTGGCGTGTCAGTTGGGTGATCACCTCATGGCATTTGATATCTATGAGCCGCTCCAGTCAGAGTTTCGTGCAGGATATTCAACAGAAACCGCATTAGTTCAGGTGCACAATGATCTCCTCAGGGTGAGAGATCGAGGAGAGGGGACAATTCTCATTCTACTCAATCTCTCCTCTGTTTTTGACACAGTGGACCATTGGGTGCTGCTGGACTGTCTGAGGGACTTCCGTGGACTCACCAGCATTGTCATTCGCTGGTTTGAGTCCTTTTTGATCAACAGAAGACAGAGTGTGGTGATGGGGAACCTTTCCTCATCTCTTAGCCTTCTGTCTTGTGGGGAACCTCAGGGTTCGGTGTTGTCTCCGATGTTGTTCACAGTGTACATGCTACCCCTGGGAGAGATCATTAGGAAGTACAGCTTGGGATTTCATTGCTATGCTGATGAAACCCAGCTGTACTTATCCTTTGCCCTTGGAACATCAAATGCGGTGGATGTATTAAATAACTGTCTTACAGAGATCAATGATTGGATAGCTTCCAGCTGGTTGCGACTGAACTCCAATAAGACGGAGGTACTGGTGGTGGAGTCAATCAGAAGGCGGGTGGAGTTGCACCCGCCGGCAGACTCTGGACTTGTTCTAGGGTCAGTCCCTTTGAGGGCGTCCTCTAAGGTGCGTAATCTTGGCATGATATTTGACAGCGGCATGACAATGGAACATCACGTGTCTTCCGTTGTCAAGGGAAGCTTTTTTCATCTGAGAAATATCACCAGGATTAATCACTTGATTCCGCCCCTGGACCTCCCAACATTGGTACATGCATTTGTCACATCCAGCTTAGACTACTGTAATGCGTTCTACCTCAGGGTCTCCGGAGGCACCCTCCGTCGACTGCAGCTAGTGCAGAATGCAGCTGCCAGGTTGTTGACAGGCCAGTCGAAATATTGCCATGTCACCAAGGTGCTGTGAGAACTGCACTGGCTGCCAGTCCGATGGAGGGTGCTCTTCAAGGTGGGCTTGCTCACCTATAAGTCCCTATATAGACTGGACCCTTGTTACCTGGCTCACCTTCTTACACCTGCTACCTCGGTTTGGCCCCTCCGGTCCTCCCTGAGGAGCCTCCAGACAACTCCTAGGACAAGATTAAAAACTGCAAGCGATCGAGCTTTCAGTGTCGCAGGTCCTGTATTATGGAATTTGCTCACATTGTTCGTGAGGGAGGCCCCATCAGTGGAGGTCTTCAAGACCCACATGAAGTTTTACTTGTTTAATCAGGCATTTTCAGACTCTGTTTGACACTAGTGTTATTAGTCCTTTTTAAATTTAGAGGGTTTTATATATTTATGGGATTTTTATGAGGATATAGTTTGTGTCTGTAAATTGAGCTTGTGTCTTTTGTATGGTGCCCAGAGTCTCTTGGATTGGGCGTCAGAAAAATAAAATTTGCTTTGCCTTGCCTACTTGGCATTGCTTAGGAATTCTAGAGATTCCAGTGTGCACTGAGTGACCCTGAGAGCCTCTTTCACCTGTTGTGGTGACTTGTCCGTGACTAGCCAGTTATCCAAGTAAGAGAACACTATGACGCCCTGCCATCTCAGGTGTACCACCACCACTGCCAAGCACTTTGTGAATGTCTTGGGAGCTGAGATCAGGCCGAATGGCAGGACTGAGAAAGTACAGTTACGTAAGAACTTAAAGTAATAGTTGATCTTCGAGAGAGGCTCTTGCAGTAGATAATTACATATAGGACTGACGTCGGCAGGCGGCAGGACCCCACGGAAAAATTTCTAGCTAGCAGTCCCTGGTGAGGGACCGCCTCCACGTCAGGTGACCGGCATCAGGAGACGTCGGTATAAAGGGGCGGTCCCTCACGCCCTCCTTCCAGTTCTTTCCCGCCAGGGCCAACAGAGGCCGGGCGAGATAGAAGCGGATATTTTCTTAAATGGAAAAGGAGCTGAAAAAGCTTAGGGGGATGGAGGGCATGAAGGCATTACCTACTGCAAGAGCCTCTCTTGAAGATCTGCTGTTACAGTCAGTTCTTACATACCTGTACTATCTTACATCGAGAGGGCTCCTGCAGTAGGTAATTACATATAGGACTGAGTCCCAAGCAGTCTGGAACAGGAAGAAGCACACAGGAGGAGGAAAGCTACTCAAAGTAGATCCTCTAGTTGTGAAGGTCTTAAGAAAGGAGGCCTTGCAGAACAGCCAGCCAGAAGCCCACTCTACGGCGAGAGGCAATATCCAAACTGTAATGTTTCGTAAAGGTATGTACGGAAGTCCAAATGGTGACAGCACAGATGTCTGCCGCTGACCAATTCTTGAAACAAGCCACTGAGGCAGCGACTCCTCTGGTGGAGTGGCCTCTGACTTGACATGGGAGGGTCTTCTTGTACTTGTCATAACAGAAAGTGATGCAATGAGCCAACCATTTGGATAGGCATTGCTTAGAAACAGCATTGCCTTCCCTTTCTGGAACAAAAGAGACAAAGAGTTGATCTGTCTTTCTGAGATCCTTCGTCCTGTTAGTGTAGTATCTCAGAATCCGGTGAACAT
This sequence comes from Neoceratodus forsteri, assembly GCA_016271365.2. NCBI lineage: Eukaryota > Metazoa > Chordata > Ceratodontiformes > Ceratodontidae > Neoceratodus > Neoceratodus forsteri. The sequence continues at coordinate 55,652,636 of JADMNL010000026.1, forward strand.
CCATAGTATGCAAGAAAAAATTCCTCACCTTAGTAATGTTGTTTCTTCTAATGGAGTCTTGCTGTATTCTGACATATGCAGTGATGTCCAACCTTTGAACTGCCCCGGAGATTAAAGAGTTAACTTTCCATGCAAAGCATGGAACGCTGAGCTCGAGCTCGGTTGAGACTCTGTCTGTTGTTGTTTGAACTCAAACCACCAGATCTTTACAAGCTATACTCGCTGGGTGTCCTGTGTGGAAACTGTAAACTTACACTAGCCAACTGGCTATTAAATATAGTAAAAAGATTTTTTGGTTCCAAGGCAAAGATTCAAGTCAGGAAATCCAAAAAAATGAAAATTACGTACCTACCGTAATACTTGATCTTCCTGGACGAGTCTCCACCACTCATTCACACTATTGGGATATGCGCCGGAGGCACTAGGACCCATCGGGAGCAAACCTTTGGCCGGAGGGTCGGCACCAGAGATGGAGCCGAGAACGGTACCGGCGAGCCTCAGCTCACAGTAATGACTATCTCGCATCGACCTCCAACCGCCCAATACCTTTTTACCAAGGAGGAGCAGCGTAACTAACCTAGAAGGATAGCCTAACCTAAAACCGGACATAAGATAGTCCAGGTGACCCGTATAAGAAGGGTCAACAAAGAAGTCTTCACAGCCTAAAGATTGGAGGGAGTGAAGACCAACAACAGAGGTGAGCTCGGGGGATGGAGGGTGGGCGTGTGAATGAGTGGTGGAGACTTGTCCAAGAAGATCAAGAATTACGGTAGGTACATAATTTTTATATCTTCCTGGACATAAGTCTCCACCACTCATTCACACTATTGGGAGAGTACCGAGCTGATAACCCCCGAGAGGGCGGCAGGAGAGACCAAGACTCACATTTTTAGGACAGAAGTCCATTGAGGATGGCTCTGCCAAAGGAAGAATGTCGTCTAGCATGGACATCCAGTGCATAATGTTTAACAAAGTATGCACTGAGCTCCAGGTAGCACTGTTAAATATCTGCAATGGGCACATTATGAATTCCGCCAGGGATGCCGCGACTCGCCTAGTAGAGTGATGCAAACCCTCACCCTTCAACCTAACCTGCGCCATGGAATAGCAGTGACGAAGGCACGCCACTAGCCATGCTGAGATACATCTGATAACGACAGGCTGACCCAGCCGGGTCTCGCTGAAGGAAACGAACAGTTGCTGGGCTTTGCGAAAGTCCTTGGTTCTATCTAGATAGAAATGCAAAGCTCTCTTAACATCCAAAGAATGAAGAGATCATTCTCCTCCATTTTGGAAGTCAGCAAAGTAAGAGGGAATGACAAAAGGTTGGTTCAGATGAAAATCTGACACAACCTTAGGAAGAAATTTTGGATGAGTCCTAAGGACTACTTTGTCCTTATGGAACACAGTATATGGAGGGTCTGTGACCAGGGCATGTATCTCAGAGACCCTGCGGGCTGAGGTAATGGCCACTAGGAAGGCAGTCTTCCAGGTGAGAAATTTTAGCTCACAGGTAGCCAGAGGTTCGAAAGGTTTCCGAGTGAGCATGTCTAGTACAAGATTAATGTCCCAGGCTGCAACTGGACGTCTTGTAGGAGGTCTGGTATGCAGAATTCCTTTAAGAAATCTCTTAACCACGGGTAACTGAGCCAGTGTTAAGGAAAAAACGGCTCATGATACGCTGAAATTGCACTAAGGTGAACTTTGACTGTAGAGTACTGCAGACCTGAATTTGAGAGGTCCAAGAGGTACTCCAGAACCTTATCTGGTGGGCAGGAAAAGGGATTCAAAGAGGACTTTGCACACCAGAGCGAAAAACGCTTCCACTTGGCTGTGTAAGTTTTCTGAGTGGCTGGCTTCCGTGCGGCCAGAAGAATATCTGAAACCCTTCGAGAGACATTGAACCAGTTTACTTCTACCTCTTCAGGAGCCAAGCGTGACGGTGAAGTGATCTCAGGTTGGGATGTACCACCGGCCCCTGAGTCAAAAGGTTCATCTGTAGGAGAAGTGGTCTCGGAGGAACTGCCAACATATTGTTGAGTAGTGGAAACCACAGTTGCCGAGGCCAGAAGGGAGCAATGAGAATCATCTTGTCCCCATGGGATTCGAACTTGAGGAGTACCCTCTGAATTAGAGGAAGAGGTGGAAAGGCGTAAAGAAAGCAATTTGTCCACTGCAGCCTGAATGCATCCTGACAGAAAATGCCAGGCCCTAGATTTCAGGAGCAGAAGAGAGGCAGTTTTGTGTTGAGTGGGGATGCAAAAAGGTCCAGGTCTGGAGTTCCCCACTCTTTGAATAGTGACTAAACTATGGTTGAGTTGAGAGACCACTCATGAGGATCTGTCTCTGTTCTGCTGAGACGGTCTGCCAGTTTGTTCTGTATTCCCGGTAGGTAGACCGCTTGAATTAGAGACTTGTGCTGCAAGCACCATTGCCATACCCTCATCGCTTCCCTGCATAAGTGGTAAGAATGAGCACCGCCATGCTTGTTGATGTAATACATCACTGCTTTGTTGTCCATTTGAAGGAGAATGTTCTTGTGACAGAGAATGTCCTTCAATGCTCGGACCGCATAAAGGACGGCTCTCATTTCTAGGACATTTATGTGAAGCTGGGACTCGATTTGAGTCCACGCACCTTGAGTGTGGAGAGCCTGACAATGAGCTCCCCACCCCATTAGGGACGCGTCCGTGGTAATGGAGATTTGATGGTCCAGAGGAGCAAAGGGATATCCTTCCAGGAGATTGCTTTCTTGAGACCACCAGGTGAGTGACCTCTTTAAAGGTTCTGTCACCTTGATGAGATAGGACTGTGGGTGAGTGGGTGGGGACCACTGAGTACTGAGCATCCACTGAGTGGTTCTCATGGGCAGACGTACTAGGAGTACAGTGAAAACTGAGGATGCCATGAGGCCTAGCATCAGCTACATCGCGAGAGCTGTAACTGAGCTGTTTTCCCCGATGTGACAGGCTATTTGAAGGATATCGTTCCTTCTGTCTTCTGGAAGAAAAGCCTTCGCACAGGAGTTGACCAGAAGAGTCCCTATAAAGAGGAGCCTCTGGGAGGGCTGCAGTTGCGATTTCTTGAGGTTCAGCAGAACTCCCATGGACGTAAGGAAGCGAGAGGCCATCTCTACGGCGTCCAGAGTCCCTTGCCTGGAAGGTCTTGCCAGAAGCCAATCGTCCAGATAAGGGAACACCTGTATTCCAACCTTTCTGAGGTGCACTGCGAGAACTGCACAACACTTTGTAAAAACCCGCGGCGCCAAGGATAGCCCAAAGGGCAGGACTCTGAACTGATAATGTTGTCCCAGAGCCACAAACCTCAGGAATTTGTGATGCCTCGGGTGAATAGAAATGTGCTGGTAAGCATCCTGCATGTCTAGGGAGGCTAGCTAGTTGTGTTGATGAAGCAAAGGTAACAGGGTCCCCAGAGAATTCATTTTGAATTTCTCCTTAGGGAGAAATTTGTTTAGCTTTCTGAGATCCAGAATGGGGCGCATGCCCCCGGACTTCTTTGGAACCAGAAAGTAATGGAAGTAGAACCCCCTGTTCCGTTGATGCAGTGGCACTACTTCTACTGCCCTGTTGTTCAGAAGGCCCTGAACCTCGGCGGGAAGAAGGTCTGACTGAAGAGTTGACAGCCTGGGCTGTCGTTTGGGAGGACGATCTGGAGGGGTCTCCACAAGACTGAGTGAATACCCCTGACGAATTATCCGAAGGACACATTTGCCTGACTTCCATTGGTTGTAGAAGTGCATCAGACGACCTTCCATCAGAGAGGAAAAGTCCACCTCGGGCAGCTGAGATGGGACTTGGGCCAGCAACTCATAAGGTGGCGTTGAGCGCTTTGGGCCCTTGCGCCTTCTGTTGTGTCTTCTTTTGAGGTTGGGCAGGTTGGTTTTTATGGAAACCTCCTCTGCCTCTGCCTCGAAAGGACTGACGGTTATGAAACTGACGTTTATTAACACTCCCTCGAGAGGGGACAGGAGGGGGTCTAGCCAATTTAATGGCTGACCTAGTCTTTTGTGTAGCTTCTAGAGCTTGTTCTACCTGAGGACTGAAAAGATATGCACCATCGAAGGGTAACGCCATTACCTGCTGCTGCGCGTCATTCGTGAAGCCCGAAGTGCGCAGCCAGGAATGACGGCGGGTACAAATACCAGCAGCTGCGGAACGGGAAGCAGTGTCGAAAGCATCCATAGCTGCTTTAACCTGCTGGTTATTGGATTCGATACCTCTGGTAATGGTTTGAAGAAGCTCTGGCTTTGTATCCAATTCCGGTAGAACTTCAACCATCTGCTTGATAAGAGTGCCACAGGATACATTCATACTGGGAGAAATAGCCCTGGTAGCTGGCAATACGCATACTTAGGGTAGAAGCAGCAAAGACTCTCTTACCTAAGGTGTCTATCTTATGAGATTCTTTGTTAATAGGTCGAGCTGTAGTAGTTTGGGGAAGAACGACCTTATTATTCTCTGCCAGGACTACAATAGGATCCGCAAAGGCTTGAGATGCCAAAATGGGACGATCCTTGGGGGCTGAATATTTCCTATCTATGGATTTAGCCACTGAAGGGGTGAGAGCAGGATTATTCCATACCATTTGAGACAGCGTCTCGAAGGAAGACTGAACCAGAGAAGTCAAATCTGTAGGGATCTCCGGGGCATGAAGGTATTGGAGTCTTAACAATTTCCCAGGATCGATGTCTGTAGTCTGGAGAGAAAGGGTGGAGATCAAATTTTTCAGCAGAGACTTAAAGGACAGGTCCTCGACCACAGGCTCTGTAGCAGCGATGGATCCTGCTTCCTCCACGTCATCACCCAGCCGAAGGTCTGGGTCAGGCTCAATGTCATTTCCTGATAGTCCAGGAGGGACTGTATGGACAGGAAAGGAATGAAAGTCATAGGAAAGCGAAGAAGGAAAAGAGTGAAAAGAGGAGTCCTGAAAAGTGGAGGACGCTCTGAGAGCCCCCGGCACCGCGGAAGCGCACGGCACCAAGAACGATGCTGAGGACCCACGAGGCACCGAAATGGCACCGAGGACCGCGTGCGGTGCAGCACCAGGCCCACACGGGCGCCAAGGACAAGCCGAGGCCGCAGTGCCGAAAATGGCCCATGCACGGCGCCGAGACGGCGCCGAAGCCGACAGGCCGAGGGTGCCATTGACACCGAGAATACTCCAAGACTCGGAAAAACAGGCTTTGAAGGAAGAAGAGCAGGAGATAAGGGCATCGGTGTGGCCCCCTGCACCGTAGCCATGTGAGGGGGGGGACACCTAAGCGCGGAGTCGATGACACCGAAGAAGGTGCCACGCGACCAGGGAAGTACAACCACCCTACCTGGACTCCCAATAAGCCCAAAGGCCCACGAGTGACCTAGCCAGGTAGCTGAACCAACCTCCGAGCCCATTGCTCCATAAGAGCGGCCCACTGATGAAACTGCTCATCTGAAGACCTACCTGTGGGCAGGATAGGGCTCCGATGTCGAAGCCATTGGCTACCAGAAGCAGAGGCTGGTGACTCCGAAGGAGGAGACTGGCAACTAGCCCCGACAACCGAACGGGTACACGCGGACATATCAGAGGGCGACCTCGAGTGATGCCTTCTCTTTTTGACCTGTGGGCCAAGAAGAGCTCCGAGGCCGAACAGTGTCAAGAATGCGACCATTTATTTTATGCTGCTCATGAGACCGCCCATCTCCCAGGCATTGGACTGACCATTGTCAGACCCCTTAAGGAGAAGCGGACGGACCCAGCCAGACTGACTGAACAGCTTTCATCGACGCCCCTCATCGACACCTGACCTGCTCCATGGTCAAAGTAGGCTGAGACTTCTTTTATTTTAAAATAAGAATAAACTTAAGCAATACTTATCGAGATATTACTACAAAATAAGAAAAACTGAAAACTATGCTGCTAGTTTGAAGTTTGACTCCCCAATGACGAGCTGACGTCTCCTAGGCGCACTCGGCAGCGGGAAAAAGGAACTAAGGCGGTTGGAGGGACGACGCCAAGACAGTCATTACCACATGAGCTGAGACTCGCGGTGCCATTCCTCGCGGCTCCATCTCTGGCGCCGACCCTCCAGCAAAAAGTTTGCTCCCAATGGGTCCTAGTGCCTCCGGTGCAGATCCCAATAGTGTGAATGAGTGGTGGAGACTTATGTCCAGGAAGATTAAAACAAAACACAACACACATACCCAAATTAAAAGGGTGAGAAAAAGGGGGCACCTCCAGAGTGCCAACACTGTTGCTGCCCACCAACATCCCAAAACCCAGGTTCTGAGAGGGGAGGCGGGGGGGAGGTCAGAATACAGCAAGACTCCATTAGAAGAAACATTACTAAGGTGAGTAATTTTTTCTTCAAACAACATGAAGTCTTGATGTATTCTGACATATGCAGACTACCAAGCAGTACCTCCATGGAGGAGGGACAGCACCTACACCGGGAATAGGCTCTGAAGCACTGCTGTGCCAAACCGAGCATCACTCCTAGCCTGGATATCCAGAGAGTAATGCTTGGTAAAAGTATGTACTGTTTTCCAGGTGGCTGCTTGACAAATCTCTAATATAGGAATATCCCTGGCAGCAGCCAGGGAAGCAGCTGTACTCCTGGTAGAGTGAGCCCTCAGGCCTGAGGGTGGGATCCTACCTAATTTTTCATAGCAAAATTGTATGCAAGAGACAATCCACCTGGCAATAGATCGCTTAGTGGCAGGTTTTCCCTTACCAACCTCACCATAAGTGAGGAACAGTTGGAGGGAGTCAAACCTGTGACCCTTGGTACACTCTATGTAGTAGCTAAGGGCCCTTTTCACATCCAAGCTGTGCAGCCTCCTCTCCCCAGAGGAGGAACGGTCAGAGAAGAAAACAGAAAGAGACATAGACTGATTAAGGTGGAAATCTGAAACCACCTTAGGCAAAAACTTCCTCTTAGTCCTGAGGACCACCTTATCTCTATGGAAGGAGATAAAAATCAGGCTCCACTGACAGGGCCTGTAACTCACGTATGCGTCTGGCAGAAGTAATGGCTACCAAGAACACAGTTTTCCAAGTCAAGTACTTAAGCTCTGCTGAGGACAAAGGCTCAAAACGGGGTTGAATAAGCTGAGCAATGCAAACATTAAGGTCCCAAGCAGGGGCAGGGTCCCTGAAGGGAGGATTGGTATGCAGCAATCCCTTAAAGAACTTACAGAATACCGGATGAGCTGAAAGTGAAGAGTGCTTGCCTGCTAACAAGAAAGCAGAGACAGCTGCCAGATGCACTCTAAGTGTAGCTGGTCTGAGTCCCAAGCTATTGAGATGAACCATATAGTCAAGGACTGCAGGCAACCCAGCAGACTCTGGAGAAATATGCTTCCCAGAGCACCAAATAGTAAACCTTTTCCATTTTGAGTTGTAAGTCTTTCTGGTGGAAGGCCTTCAAGAAGCCTTTAAAATACCCAGAACACCTTGAGAGAGATGCAAATCTGCAAATTCTAACTCTTCAAGAGCCAGGCCTTGAGACTGAGAGATTTGAGATTTGGATACCAGACCCTCCCCTGAGAACATGTTAACAGGTTGTAATTCCTGGGAAAAGACAGGGGAAGGTGGACTGCTAAGGACAGCAAGAGGGGGTACCAGGGCTGTCTGGCCCAGTCTGGAGCAATCAGAATCACTTTGCAGGGCTGAGACCTGATTTTGACTGGTACCTTGAACAGGAGAGGGAAGGGGGGAAAATCATACAGGAACTTCCCTTCCCGATTGAGAACTAGGGCATCCAGGGGGACTGAGCCCAACACTGGGGGCCTGCAGCAAAAAAGGGGAAGTTTGTGATTGTCTGGGGCTGCAAAACGATCTGTGGGGTGCCCATCTGAGAAGATCACCTTCAAAATCAGGGGATCCAGGGACCATCGTGGCGGCCCTGAGATATCCTGCTGAGAGCATCTGCCAGGACATTGTCCTTCCTGGGAGTGCACTCTATGAGGGAGGTATTCAGGAATAGGCCAGAGACCACAACTTCATTGCTCTGTGCACAAGGCCGTAGACAAGTGCCCCCTTGCTTGTTGATGTACCACATTGTGGTGTTATTGTCTGTCCTGATCTGAACTACTTTGTTCTGAACAGACTTGGAAAAAGCTTGAAGTGCTAGAAACACTACTCTGAGTTCTAAGACACTGATGTGAAGCAGAGATTCTTGAGGTGACCACAACCCTTGGGTGGTCAGGTCCCCAAGTGGGCTCCCATTCCAAGAGGGAGGATCTGTAGTAAGATTAGCGAATGAGATTGAGTGACAAAGGGAACTCCTTGTCTTAAGTTGTCCTGATCCTGCCACCATTGCAAAGCCTGGACAGGTTCGAGTCACTGGGATTAGTTTGGTCAGAGGATCCTTTCTCTGAGACCAGAAGGCTTTAAATGGAACTGAATGTCCTCATCTGAAATCTTGCTCCTGGACCACTGCTGTAGAGGCAGCCATGTGGCCCAGGAGCTGCAAGAAATGCCTTGCTGGTGGAGACACCTGGAGGTGAATGAAGAAGCCAGTGTAACAAGGGTCCTGCCATGTCCGGGGAAGGAAGGCTCTTGTCTTTAATGTATCCAGCTCTGCCCCATGAAGGTGAGGAGCTGCACAGGCTCTAGAACTGACTTTGAAAAGATTCAGAAGGAATCCTAGAAGAAGTGAGCAGGTGCTGAGTTATCTGTAGGTGTGACTTGACTTGGTCTGAAGATTGACCTACTATGAGCCAGTCGTCCAGGTATGGAAAGATGGAGATCTTTTTTCTCCTTAGGCAAGCAACCACTACTGCCAGGCATTTTGTTAACACTCTTGGAGCTGAAGTTAGGCCAAGGGCATTGCTCTGAATTGATAGTGGCCTGAAGCAACTTTCAGACATGAGGTACTTCTGGTGGGAGCTTCTGATAAGAATGTGAAAATAGGCATCCTTGAGGTCAGGAAACTAGACAGTCTCCTGGCCTTAGAGAAGGTAGAATTATTCCCAGAGTCACCATTTTGAACTTTGGCTTAAAAGGTGCTTGTTTAAATATCTGAGATCCAGGATGGGCCACCATTCTCCTGTCTTTTTGGGAGTTAGGAAGTACCTGGAGTACAATCCTTTTCCCTTGTGTAGGGGTGGAACCCTTTCTATGGCTCTCAGAGCCAAGAGGAAGAGACCTCTGCCTCTAGGGAAAGTGCCTCTGAAGGATCTGTAGGTGGAAAGGATCTGGTTTCTCATCTTGGGAAATTTTTGAAGCTGAGAACCAGTCCCTGGCTCACTACTTCCAGGATCCATTTGCCTGATGTTAAAGACATCCAGTCCTGGACAAAGTAAGCAGCCTGCCCTACAGGCGGTGGAGAATCGGATCTGGCAACCCCATCAGGGTGACTGCTTGGCAGGGGCTTTAGGCTGAGGGATGGTGGCAGGTCTGCTTGTACCCTGTCTGCCTCTCCCTCTGAAGAACCCCCTCTGGGCAAAGGTGGAAGAGGTGGCCTGGGCTTGGTAGAAAGGCCTATGAAAAGGCCTGCCCCCTGCCCCTGGAATGCTGCCTCTGGGGTGTGGCTTGCCTTTCCTTGGCCTGAGCACTCCTATAGGTGGTCCTGTATTCATCCATTTTCTTCATGTAGTTCTCTGTTTGCTCCCCAAACAGAGAATTACCCACAACAGGAAAATCCATGGCCTTAGTCTGGGTATCCTAAGACAGGCTAGTACATCTGAGCCAAGCCATCCTCACGAAGGGCCACAGATGTAGCCATGACTCTAGATGAAACATCATTGGAGTCCACTGCAGCATGAAATTGCACCTTGGATGCCTCAATACCATCTGCAGCCACCTGCACCAGTTCCTTGGCAAGCTGGCCAGGGACCTGTTTAGCCAGAGCCATTACAGTGTCCCATCTAGACTTCTGGTATCTAGCTGTATAGGCCATATAATTAGCCTGCCTGAGTCCCAAAGATGCTGCCATGTACTGTTTCTTTGTCATGGCATCAATCCTCCTGGAGTCCTCATCTGGGGGGTGTGAAGCCAAGGGTATATTTGCCTTATCACAGGCAGCAGCCTGCACTACTCCAACATGGCTGCATTGCGGGTAAAGAACTCCATATCTGAGCCTGAGAGAGTATACCTCTTGTCCATTCTCTTGTCCACAGGAGGTATAGAATTAGGAGTCTTTAAAAATTTTCATTGTTAGTTTCAAAGACTTATGGAGGAATAGACAGCCTCCTGGACTCTGGGATGTTAATCACCTCAATGTAATGATAGGCTCCTCCTGATCCTCTAGATGCTTCCTCCATAGGAAGCTGAAGAGTTCAGCCACTTTTTTTTAAACATAAAATGGGAAGGGACTCAGAAAGCCTAGGAGGAGAAACCCCTGAAAGGTCTGTCTGGGGAGATGTCCGGGTCAATGGGCACATCCAGACTTTCATAATCACCATCACTATCCTCATACTCTCTTCTCCTCCTCCGGTTCATAAAATCCTCTAAACTATAATCTGGAACCGGGGAACCGAACGAACCGAGCCCCTAACCGATGGTGCGGTTCCAGTAAGATCGGAACCAGAAGATTGAGCAATCCTTATCGCTTTGGCTATTTCATCAGCGGTCGGGAGAAAGAACTTGTGGATCCGAACTGGCTGACTTATCCCTTCTTTCTCTGAACCAACTCCCTCAGAGTCGGTTCTCCTTGCCCGAAGAAGTTTCGCCCTGTCAGAGGGCACTCTTCTAGTTCGGTTGGAACCGAACTGGCTAACCATCCAGGTCACGCAGACCTTTTAGCCTCCTTTCCCTAGGCCTGAACTCTCTTTTCAGGGTAGCTGAGGAATATTTTTGCAAATCTGGCAGTCTGAATCGAGGCGGTCAAACCCCAGACAATAAACACAGGTGGTGTGGGGTCAGCCTTAGCAAAAACTTCACACACACTACAGTGTTGAAACCCAGTGAGCCCGGTTTTCTCTTGGGTTTCTCAGACATAGCCAGTCCTAACCAAACTTACCCTTTTTGGCAATCCAGCCAGGCAAGACACCCTTATCGGTTCCTGACCGTGTTATGGGTCGTGGAAAAAACTGTAATGAAATCCATTTTTTTTAGAACCGATAAGGACCGGTTACCACACTCTAAAAGTAGGACAAACTGTTTTTGAACAAACCTGATCGGTTCAAACCGAACCGATCCAACGTTTACAAGTTCCACACAGAAAAAACAATAATAAACCTATCTAGTATTCACAATACCACAAACAGAGACTGAACCGACAGGTTAAACGGATTAAATTCGGTTGAAACCGAGGAAAAACGACACTTTAACCGACTAAATTGAACCGAGCAAAGGAGAAATCTCCGGAGCGACTGTTCAATGTAGGCGAGTAAAGAATCCAGTGGTTTGAGTTCAAACAACAACAGACAGAGTCTCAACTGAGCCCGAACTCAGCGTTCCATGCCTTGCATGGAAAGTTAACTCTTTTCTCTGGGGCAGTTCAAGGCTGGACATCACTGCATATGTCAGAATACAGCAAGACTTCATGTTGTTTGAACAAATACTCCCCTGATTGAGTATAGCAGTAAAAGGTGGGTCACTCTATGGACTGGTTCAGAGTAGACTCCGCTACCACCTTAGGGAGAAACTTAGGATTGTACGCAGAGCCCACCCGTTCCTTGTGGAAAATTAAGTATGGAACTCTACACATTAGGGCCTGGAGCTCGGAAATCCTCCGAGCAGAGGTAATAACCACAAGAAAAGTGTCTTCCAGGAAAGGAACTTTAAGTCTCACGAAGCTGCCGGCTCAAAGGCAGGCAGAGTTAGTTTCTCAAGAACAAAATTCAAATCTCAAGGAGAAGCGGGAACTCGCCCTAATTTTTCATAGCAAAATTGTATGCAAGAGACAATCCACCTGGCAATAGATCGCTTAGTGGCAGGTTTTCCCTTACCAACCTCACCATAAGTGAGGAACAGTTGGAGGGAGTCAAACCTGTGACCCTTGGTACACTCTATGTAGTAGCTAAGGGCCCTTTTCACATCCAAGCTGTGCAGCCTCCTCTCCCCAGAGGAGGAACGGTCAGAGAAGAAAACAGAAAGAGACATAGACTGATTAAGGTGGAAATCTGAAACCACCTTAGGCAAAAACTTCCTCTTAGTCCTGAGGACCACCTTATCTCTATGGAAGGAGATAAAAATCAGGCTCCACTGACAGGGCCTGTAACTCACGTATGCGTCTGGCAGAGTAATGGCTACCAAGAACACAGTTTTCCAATTAAGTACTTAAGCTCTGCTGAGGACAAAGGCTCAAAACGGGTTGAATAAGCTGAGCAATGCAAACATTAAGGTCCCAAGCAGGGGCAGGGTCCCTGAAGGGAGGATTGGTATGCAGCAATCCCTTAAAGAACTTACAGAATACCGGATGAGCTGAAAGTGAAGAGTGCTTGCCTGCTAACAAGAAAGCAGAGACAGCTGCCAGATGCACTCTAAGTGTAGCTGGTCTGAGTCCCAAGCTATTGAGATGAACCATATAGTCAAGGACTGCAGGCAACCCAGCAGACTCTGGAGAAATATGCTTCCCAGAGCACCAAATAGTAAACCTTTTCCATTTTGAGTTGTAAGTCTTTCTGGTGGAAGGCCTTCCAGAAGCCTTTTAAAATACCCAGAACACCTTGAGAGATGCAAATCTGCAAATTCTAACTCTTCAAGAGCCAGGCCTGAGACTGAGAGATTTGAGATTGGATACCAGACCCTCCCTGAGAACATGTTAACAGGTTGTAATTCCTGGGAAAAGACAGGGAAGGTGGACTGCTAAGGACAGCAAGAGGGGGTACCAGGGCTGTCTGGCCCAGTCTGGAGCAATCAGAATCACTTTGCAGGGCTGAGACCTGATTTTGACTGGTACCTTGAACAGGAGAGGGAAGGGGGGAAAATCATACAGGAACTTCCCTTCCCGATTGAGAACTAGGGCATCCAGGGGGACTGAGCCCAACACTGGGGGCCTGCAGCAAAAAAGGGGAAGTTTGTGATTGTCTGGGGCTGCAAAACGATCTGTGGGGTGCCCCATCTGGAGAAGATCACCTTCAAAATCAGGGGATCCAGGGACCATTCGTGACGGCCCTGAGATATCCTGCTGAGAGCATCTGCCAGGACATTGTCCTTCCCTGGGAGGTGCACTGCTATGAGGGAGGTATTCAGGGAATAGGCCAGAGACCACAACTTCATTGCCTCTGTGCACAAGGCCGTAGACAAGTGCCCCCTTGCTTGTTGATGTACCACATTGTGGTGTTATTGTCTGTCCTGATCTGAACTACTTTGTTCTGAACAGACTTGGAAAAAGCTTGAAGTGCTAGAAACACTACTCTGAGTTCTAAGACACTGATGTGAAGCAGAGATTCTTGAGGTGACCACAACCCTTGGGTGGTCAGGTCCCCCAAGTGGGCTCCCCATTCCAAGAGGGAGGCATCTGTAGTAAGGATTAGCGAATGAGATTGAGTGACAAAGGGAACTCCTTGTCTTAAGTTGTCCTGATCCTGCCACCATTGCAAAGCCTGGATCAGGGTTCGAGTCACTGGGATTAGTTTGGTCAGAGGATCCTTTCTCTGAGACCAGAAGGCTTTTAAGTGGAACTGAATGTCCCTCATCTGAAATCTTGCTCCTTGGACCACTGCTGTAGAGGCAGCCATGTGGCCCAGGAGCTGCAGAAAATGCCTTGCTGGTCGAGACACCTGGAGGGTGAATGAAGAGGCCAGTGTAACAAGGGTCCTTGCCATGTCCGGGGAAGGAAGGCTCTTGTCTTTAATGTATCCAGCTCTGCCCCTATGAAGGTGAGGAGCTGCACAGGCTCTAGAACTGACTTTGAAAGATTCAGAAGGAATCCTAGAGAAGTGAGCAGTTGCTGAGTTATCTGTAGGTGTGACTTGACTTGGTCTGGAGATTGACCTACTATGAGCCAGTCGTCCAGGTATGGAAAGATGGAGATCTTTTTTCTCCTTAGGCAAGCAACCACTACTGCCAGGCATTTTGTTAACACTCTTGGAGCTGAAGTTAGGCCAAAGGGCATTGCTCTGAATTGATAGTGGCCTGAGGGCAACTCGAACATGAGGTACTTCTGGTGGGAGCTTCTGATAAGAATGTGAAAATAGGCATCCTTGAGGTCCAGGGAAACTAGACAGTCTCCTGGCCTTAGAGAGGGTAGAATTATTCCCAGAGTCACCATTTTGAACTTTGGCTTTAAAAGGTGCTTGTTTAAATATCTGAGATCCAGGATGGGCTCCATTCTCCTGTCTTTTGAGAGTTAGGAAGTACCTGGGAGTACAATCCTTTTCCCTTGTGTAGGGGTGGAACCCTTTCTATGGCTCTCAGAGCCAAGAGGGAAGAGACCTCTGCCTCTAGGGAAAGTGCCTCTGAAGGATCTGTAGGTGGAAAGGATCTGGTTCTCATCTTGGGAAATTTTTTGAAGCTGAGAACCAGTCCCTGGCTCACTACTTCCAGGATCCATTTGCCTGATGTTAAAGACATCCAGTCCTGGACAAAGTAAGCTAGCCTGCCCCCTACAGGCGGTGGAGAATCGGATCTGGCAACCCCATCAGGGTGACTGCTTGGCAGGGGCTTTAGGCTGAGGGATGGTGGCAGGTCTGCTTGTACCCTGTCTGCCTCTCCCTCTGAAGAACCCCCTCTGGGCAAAGGTGGAAGAGGTGGCCTGGGCTTGGTAGAAAGGCCTATGAAAAGGCCTGCCCCCTGCCCCTGGAATGCTGCCTCTGGGGTGGCTTGCCTTTCCTTGGCCTGAGCACTCCTATAGGTGGTCCTGTATTCATCCATTTTCTTCATGTAGTTCTCTGTTTGCTCCCCAAACAGAGAATTACCCAAACAGGAAAATCCATGGCCTTAGTCTGGGTATCCTAAGACAGGCTAGTACATCTGAGCCAAGCCATCCTCAGAAGGGCCACAGATGTAGCCATGACTCTAGATGAAACATCATTGGGTCCACTGCAGCATGAAATTGCACTTGGATGCCTAATACCATCTGCAGCCACCCACCAGTTCCTTGGCAAGCTGGCCAGGGACCTGTTTAGCCAAGAGCCATTACAGTGTCCCATCTAGACTTCTGGTATCTAGCTGTATAGGCCATATAATTAGCCTGCCTGAGTCCCAAAGATGCTGCCATGTACTGTTTCTTTGTCATGGCATCAATCCTCCTGGAGTCCTCATCTGGGGGGTGTGAAGCCAAGGGTATATTTGCCTTATCACAGGCAGCAGCCTGCACTACTCCAACATGGCTGCATTGCTGGGTAAAGAACTCCATATCTGAGCCTGAGAGAGTATACCTCTTGTCCATTCTCTTGTCCACAGGAGGTATAGAATTAGGAGTCTTTAAAATTTTCATTGTTAGTTTCCCAAAAGACTTATGGAGGGGAATAGACAGCCTCCTGGACTCTGGGATGTTAATCACCTCAATGTAATTAGGCTCCTCCTGATCCTCTAGTGCTTCCTCCATAGGAAGCTGAAGAGTTTCAGCCACTTTTTTTTTAAACATAAAATGGGAAGGGGACTCAGAAAGCCTAGGAGGAGAAACCCCTGAAGGTCTGTCTGGGGAGATGTCCGGGTCAATGGGCACATCCAGACTTTCATAATCACCATCACTATCCTCATACTCTCCTTCCTCCTCCTCCGGTTCATAAAAATCCTCTAAACTATAATCTGGAACCGGGGGAACCGACCGAACCGAGCCCCTAACCCGATGGTGCGGTTCCAGTAAGCTCGGAGAAGTATTGAGCAATCCTTATCGCTTGGCTATTTCATCAGCGGTCGGAGAAAGAACTTGTGGATCCGAACTGGCTGACTTATCCCTTCTTTTTCTTTTAACCGAAACCAACTCCTCAGAGTCGGTTCTCCTTTTGCCCGAAGAAGTTTCGCCCTGGTCAGAGGGCACTCCTTCTGGTTCGGTTGGAACCGAACCGGGCTGGCCATCCAGGTCAGCAGACCTTTTGGCCTCCCTTTCCCTGAGCCTACCAACTCTCTTTTCCAGGGTAGCTGAGGGAATATTTTGCAAATCTGGCAGTCTGAATCGAGGCGGTCAAACCCCAGACAATAAACACAGGTGGTGTGGGGGTCAGCCTTAGCAAAGGCTTCCCCACACACACTACAGTGTTGAAACCCAGTGAGCCCGGTTTTTCTCTTGGGTTTCTCAGACATGGCCAGTCCTAACCAAACTTACCCTTTTTTCGGCAATCCGCCAGGCAAGACACCCTTATCGGTTCCTGACCGTGTTATGGGTCGTGGAAAAAACTGTAATGAAATCCATTTTTTTTAGAACCGATAAGGACCGGTTACCACACTCTAAAAGTAGGACAAACTGTTTTTGAACAAACCTGATCGGTTCAAACCGAACCGATCCAACGTTTACAAGTTCCACACAGAAAAAACAATAATAAACCTATCTAGTATTCACAATACCACAAACAGAGACTGAACCGACAGGTTAAACGGATTAAATTCGGTTGAAACCGAGGAAAAACGACACTTTAACCGACTAAATTGAACCGAGCAAAGGAGAAATCTCCGGAGCGACTGTTCAGTGAGGCGGAGTAAAGAATCTGGTGGTTTGAGTTCAAACAACAACAGACAGAGTCTCAACTGAGCCCGAACTCAGCGTTCCATGCCTTGCATGGAAAGTTAACTCTTTTCTCTGGGGCAGTTCAAAGGCTGGACATCACTGCATATGTCAGAATACAGCAAGACTTCATGTTGTTTGAACAAATACTCCCCTTGATTGGAGTACTGTGTAAAAAAGGTGGGTCACTCTATGGACTGGTTCAGAGTAGACTCCGCTACCACCTTGGGGAGAAACTTAGGATTGGCACGCAGAGCCACACGTTCCTTGTGGAAAATTAAGTATGGAACTCTACACATTAGGGCCTGGAGCTCGGAAATCCTCCGAGCAGAGGTAATGGCCACAAGAAAAAGTGTCTTCCAGGAAAGGAACTTTAAGTCTGCGGAAGCTGCCGGCTCAAAGGCAGGCAGAGTTAGTTTCTCAAGAACAAAATTCAAATCTCAAGGAGGGGCGGGAACTCGGATAGGAGGTCTCAGGTGGAGAACCCCTCTGAGAAAAGTCTTAGAGACTTCCAGCCGAGCAAATGTTCTGTCTGCAAAGGGAACATGATAGGACAAAATGGCCGTATGTGGACTTTCAGGGAGGAATGACTAAGGCCCAGGCTGATGAGCTGGTGCAGGTACTCCAGCAGATGATCAACAAGGCAGAAGAAAGGCTCAACGTCTTTTAAAGCAGCCCAAATTGTGAATCTTTTCCACTTCATGGCATAGGTAGACCTGGTGGGGGGTTTCCTAGCCTCTACCAGAATCTCCGCCACCTGGGGAGAAACTCCAAAACGGGCCTGAGCTATGTCTGCAGGAGCCATGCAAGAAGCTGAAGGGACTTGAGACCTGGATGGGCCAGGGTCCCCTGATCCTGGGTCAGCAAACCTTGTGACAGAGTAAGAGGAAGCGGCGGTTCCTCTGAGAATTGTTGCAGAAGAGAGAACCAAACTTGCCTGGGCCACAAAGGAGCAATCAGAATAATTTGTGCTCCTTCTGACCCTAGTTTCTGCAAGACCCGTGGGATCAAAGGAATTGGGGGAAAGGCATAGACGAATCTGTCCTTCCAATCTAGAGACAGAGCGTCTTTCCAGAAAATGCCTCACTTTTGAACGAGCGAGCAGAAGACTGGAAGCTTTGCATTTTGAGAGGAAGCAAACAGGTCTACCTGTGGTGTTCCCCAGTGTAGGAAGATATCGTCTAGGACCTCTTGATCCAGTTCCCACTTGTGGGCCCGGGCAGACGAGCGACTCAGCTTGTCTGCCAAGGTGTTGTCGACTCCCGGAACGTGAATTGCTGTGAGGTGAAGGTCATGTTGCACTGCCTAATCCCACACTCAAATTGCTTTCCTGCAAAGAGGGTAGGATCGAGTCCCGCCCTGTTTGTTGATGTACCATACCACACACATATTGTCCGTATGGACGGCTAGGTGGCCTGGAAGGAGATACAGGTGGAGGGCTTGGAGGGCATAAAGTACTGCCCGAAGCTCTAGCACATTGATGTGAAGGGTTTGTTCGAGCTTGGACCAAGAGTCCTGGGTCTGATGAGGACCGACATGGGCTCCCCAACCTTCGCCCGAGGCATCTGTAGTCAGAGTCTGGGAGGGGGGAGGAATGAAGAATGGAACCCCCCGAAACAGGTTCTCTTTGACCATCCACCACTGCAAGTCTCGAACCCTGGGAGAGGAGACCAGAACTAGCTGATCCAAGTCGTCCACCAATTGATCCCATTGGGAGCGGAGAGTACACTGGGAAACCCTCATGACGAGCCAAGCGCGAGGAACTGTCGGGATAGCAGTCACCATGAGCCCGAGAAGGCGAAGAACCAACCTTGCAATGACTCGCCTGTGGCCGGACAACAGGCTTACCTGAGTCTGAATAGAGGCCGCACTGTCTGGTGGCAGGAAGGCCCTGCCCAGGGTCGTGTCCAGTATCGCCCCGATAAACTGGAGTCTCTGGGATGGGATAAAATGAGATTTGGAATGGTTGATGGTAATACCCAGGCAGGCAAAGACCTGTTGGGTAAGGAAGAGGCAGCCCAGGAGTTACTCCCTGGACGAGGCCGCCAGGAGCCAGTCGTCCAGGTACGGGAAAATCTGCACTCCCCGGGTATGCAGGTAGGCCGCCACCACTGCAAGGCGTTTGGTAAATACTCGGGGAGCCGAGGAGAGGCCAAATGGAAGTGCCTTGAATGGGTAGTGGTCCCCCTGGAAAGCAAAACGGAGATATTTGCGTTGGGATGGGCGAATGGATATATGCAGGTAGGCATCCTGCATATCCAGAGCACACAGCAACTGGCCCGAGCAGAGGAGGGGCAAAAGGCTCTGCAGTGACAGCATTCTGAACCTTTTGTATTCCACAAATTGGTTCAGGAAACTGAGATCTAGGATAGGTCTTACATCTCCTGTCTTCTTTGGGACCAGGAAGAAATAGGAATAGTAACCCATTCCCTGAAGGGAAAGGGAGACAGGTTCTATCGCCTCTTTCAGAAACAGAGCTGAAAGCTCTTCCTGGACCAGAAGAAGATGTTTCTGAGAGTACGACGACCTTTGGGGAGGGTGATGAGGTGGTTTCTGTAGAAACTGTATTGAGTGTCCTTTTGCAACTAACTGGAGCACCCATGAATCTGTTGCTATCCTCTCCCAGCCCAGAAGGTGGAGGGAGAACCTCCCTCCCTCCTTCCGGTTCCTCCGGGAAGCCCAGAGGCTGTGGCAGAGGGAAGGAGTCAGGTGGTGTGGGGCAGCGCCATAGCTGAAGCACCCGCTGCTTTTTTGGGCAGAGGGGGCTTGGCAGCTGTGGGGCCCCGGCATTTAGTGGCCCGCTTTCCCAGAGGTTTCGCCTTCGGACGATTCCGTCTGCGAAAGGGACGGCGCTGCGGTTGATGGGGATGGTACATACAGTCGACGGACTTTAGTGCCATCGCCTTCTCCTGCAGATTGGTGATGATGTCCTTGACATCACCTCCAAAGAGCACCGACCCCCAGAAGCGCGCTACCTGTATAGCGGACTGCACTTCCAGGACCAACCCTAACACACGGAGCCAAGCATGACGTCGTAAGCCTACGGCAAAAGCTCAGCTCCGTCCAGCACTGTCCACTGCTTCGAAAGTCACACGAAGCATGTGTCGACTGGCCGAACGTGCAGAGCGGACAAGGTCAAACAGTTCCTGCTTGACTTGAGAGTCCGGCATGGAGTCCAACTTTGTTTCCACCTCAGAAAGAATTGCCTTATGGTAATCCCCCATGTGACCGACATAGTTCAGGGCCCTGATCCATAGCGTGGAAGAAGCAAAAATCTAGGCGAGATTCTTTATCAGGTGGCAATGAGCTAAGGTGTTTTGGATTAGCTGACCAGCCGTGAGTGGCGCTAATCACGACCGAGTCAGCTCGAGGGTGGGAATCTAAAAAGTCAACACCCTCTGGAGTCTAGTATAGCTTGTTTGACTTATGAGGAAGAAGGGCTAATGCCGATGGTTGTTTCCAAACAGTGGTAACAAGGTGGGCATGAGGCTCTATCCAGGATAGCACCAAGGTGGGAGCTGTGACAGGCAGATCCAGATGCTCAGCGAGTTTCACCCGCTGTGGGTCTGGCTCCAAGGATTGCCACTTATGTACTGCCTGGATTTTACGTAGCAGTGCCGTGAAAGAAGGATCCTCAGGAGGAGACTTCGGAGGAGTCCTTGGCCTGGGCTTTGACAGAGAGCAAGGCTTGTTGTCCTTCTCGGAGCAGCCATCGGAGGCGTCCAAGGCAGAAGAGGAAGAAACTGAAGAAGAGGATGACTCCCTTTCCCGTCTAGGGGGAGGAACGGACCCTTTGGGAAGCCCTCGGGGAAGCGACTCCTGCCCCTCTCTGGACCCAGAGGGTTTATCCCTGGTGTCTGGAGGAGGTGAGGGAGTTCGTCGCCGTGGACGTATGGGAACCTGTACCAGCACCGTCATCGGAAGACGACTCTCCATCTCTCTGGTGAGCTGAGCCTTGGCCTCAGCCCACCAGGAGGCTAGAGTCTCCTGCAAATCCACCAGCGGCTGGGGGGGGCAGTGGAGGAGGAGGGGTATAAGGGTATGGGTTATACCCATAAGTCGAGTATCCATAACCCGACGGCGGGAAGCCCAGCGTCGGGTATTGTGGCGTCAGGTACTGCAGCGTCGGGTAGGCCGCAGCTGGGTACTGCAGCATTGGACACTGCGGTCCCGGATACGATGGCATCGGATACGACTGGGTCAGGTACCCGGGAGCCGGGGGAGCTGCCTGGAGCAGATGACCCTACTGGAGGCCCCGTGGGCAGAACTGGAGCAGACGGCCTTGGGGGTGGCATCCGGAACCAGGATGTTGCCCAGGGTTGGCACAACCAGCATCGGGGCCGGCAGCCGAGGTGCCGGTGTCGTAACCAGCGTCCGGGGAACCGACATCAGAGCAGCAGGAGGTTGAGCCAACAGAAGTGGAACAGGGACTTCAGCCTCGCCAGGGAACAGAAGGGAAAAATCCCCGGGGTCGGGCTGAGGAGACTCAGGGTCCCTGGAAGGCAACGAAGGCTGCGGGGAGCTAGGAACAGCGGCTGTGGGAGGGTCTGGCGTTAGCTCATCCGCTGTGCGGATGTCTGGCGGACTGACGTGCGTCTTGTCAGCGGGATCCGGGCAGGCGCCGGAGGGGCCAGCGTCCGACTTAACGGATCCTTCACCAGAGATAGGCCACAAAGGAGGGGTGGCCTGGTCTGGCGGAAGAGGTGTTGTGTGCCGCCCCGAAGGGTCAGGCGACTTACCGACCTTCTCCATGTGAAAGTCGGAGGAAAAGTGCTGGCACTTCTCAACGTGATAGTCGGAGCTCAGACAAAAAGGCAAAGGGTCATTGCCGGCCCAGCGTGAGTTGGACGCCACACAAGTTGCACTTATTTTTGTGCTCGAGGTGTAGGGGGACGACATACACCGACGGATGACTAACGATTATAGAGAAAAAGCGAAAAAACTCAGTAAAATAACCGACAAAAGGGCCTGATGAGCAGGGAACTTTTCCACGAGGCGCTGGCATAAGCTAACGGCGGGAAAGAACTGGAAGGCGGGCGTGAGGGACCGCGCCTTTATACCGATGTCTCCTGACGACGGTCACCTGAAATGGGGGCGGTCCCTCACCAGGGACTGCTACCTAGAAATTTTTCCGTTCCTGCCGCCTGCCGGCGTCAGTCCTATATGTAATTACCTACTGCAAGAGCCTTCTCGAAGTAAGATCTGCCTCTCTAAGGGAACTCCCTCTCTGTCCCTTTCCTTCCACCATTCGAGAGCGGCATTGCTAGGGTAACAGAAGATCCCTGGCCCAAGCCAAGAAAGGATGGGGTAGGCCATAGGTAATGTTATAAAATGATTAATTGTTATCAGCTCTATTGAGGAGAGGTTTGGGGCCCATATTAAAACATCCAGGGCTCAAGTCCCTGAAGCCAGGGTATAGCAATGCCCCTGTTTGTGACTGGTACCAGTTTCAAGAGAGGGTCTCTTTTCTGGGACCAGTGTGCTCTCAGATGGAACTGGATGTCTCTCATTTGGAATCTGGCGCCTGGTACCGCTGCTGTGGTGGAAGCCACATGACCCAGGAGCTGCAGGAAATGTCTTGCTGGTCTGGGATGGCCCAGATCAAAGCAATTTGCCAGGCTCAGGAGATTTTCTACTCATCCCTGTGGAAGGAATGCCTTGCTCTGGAGGGTATCCAGCTCTGCTCCTATAAACTGTAACAGTTGCACTGGTTCTGTTTGGGACTTTTGCATTTATGAGCAATCCCAATGACTCCAGCATCCTCTGGGTTAGCTGGAAAGAGTCCTTGACCTGCACTGCAGGTGTGACTTCCCTGCGACTAGCCGTCTGTCCAGATAGGGGAAGACAATTATTCCTTGCCTCCTGAGATGTGCTTCCACCACAGATAGACATCTCATGAACACCATGGGAGCAGATGAGAGACTAAAAGAAAGCGCTATGAACTGGTAATGACCAGATGGCAGTCTGAACCTTAAGTATTTTCTATGGCTGGGCCTAATTGGAATGTGGAAGTAGGCATCTTTCAGGTCCAAAGAGGCCAACCAGTCCCCCTGCTGCAGACAGGGTGTCACTATAGAAAAGGTGATCAGCCGGCCCGGTGGCACTGGACGCCACACCTTCGAACCACGCCAGTGACCCGGGATCGGAACAGACTCGGGCGTCGGGGGTCGGCAGGGGAAGGGATAGGATTGAGCGTCCGTGGGAATGCTCTCCTCCCCTGGGGTGGGTTAGGGATGCATGGTCGCTCTGCAACGGCCCCCAGTGGAGACCGGGAGCACAGCAGAGGGATCGCACTAAGGGGAACACCACAGGAAAAAGCAGAAACTGCACTGGGATTGGCCGGATGACAGCGGCCATCCCCGATGATGCCCTCAAGCAATCCCAGCAGAGTTACGTCCGCTTCAGCAGCACCTGGGCAAGAAAGAAAATAGTGTGCTGGAGTCCCCCCAGCTGGTGCCGTCCCTCTTGAAGGAGGGGGACCCTCCCGGCAAAGGGATATGCCGGGCTAACCCGAAGGAAGGCTGCAAATATGAGGTAGGCAGCTCTGGGGAAATTGCAGGAAGGGGTCGCTGGTGATACTAGGTGGCTTGAAAGAGGAGCTGGTCCCAGTGCTCGGAGGGGGGAAAAAAGATTACACACACAAAAAAAAAAGGTGATCATCTTGAACTTGGGCTTTTTTCAGGTGTTTGTTCAGAAACTTGAGATCCAAAATGGGTTGCCACTAATCATTTTTCTTTCGTGTGAGGAAGTATCTTGAGTAGAGGCCCTTTCCCCACTGTGTGAGTGGAACTCTCTATGCTGCATTTGCCTGCAGCAACTTTCTGACCTCCAACTCCAGCAGGATCCTTTCTGTTGGGGTGGGAGGTTTGAAACCTCTGCAAGCTTACAGGTTGGGGAACCTCAAACTGCAGAATGAGCCCCTGGCTCACCACTTCCAAGATCCACTTGCCTGTGGTGATGATTTTCCCATACCTGGAAGAAGTGAGCCAGTCTTCCTCCCACTGGCAGTGGGGTGGTGACCTGGGCGAAGTAATCAGGGGTTCTGCTTGAGCTGAGCCTTGGGGGAAGGGGTTGGGTCAGCCCTCTTGGAAGCCCTTGTGTCTCTGCCCCTAAAGAAAGCTCTCATTTGAGAGTAGTTGAAGGGCATGGGTATGGAGATAAAAGCTCTAGGGTAGCATCCCCTACCTCTACTTCCCCTTCCCTGAGATCTGTAAGAAGTGGTGGCCCTTTGTTTCACAGTATTGCTCTTATGGGTGGCTCTGTACTCTTCCATCTTCTTCATGTAAGCCTCGGTCTTGTCACCAAAAAGAAAGTTGTTCTCACTGGGGAAAACCATGGCCTTAGCCTGAGTGTCCTGAAACAAATTAGTGGTTTGCAGTCTGGCAAATCTCCTTAGGGAGACAGCAAGGGCCATAACCCTGGAGGCAGTATCATTGGCATCTACTGCCATATGAAACTGATATACAGTCGCATCTAGTGCAGTTCTGGTAGTGCCCACCAAACCCTGTGTCAGATTCCCCGAGTCCTTCTCGGCCATGGCCAACATTGAGTTCCAGAGAGCATTCTGGTACTGGAGCAGTGTAGGCCATGTAAGCAGCCTTTCTCAAAAGGAGAGAGGCAGCAGGATATCCCTTTTTTCCCCATACTGTCCAGTTTCCTGGAATCCTTGTCAGGGGACTGGGTGGATAGTGGGACATTAGCCTTGTCACAGGCAGCTGTCTATACCACCCCCCTCATGATCTGAGTATAAATAGAGGTACTCAGCACTGGACCCGTCGAGCTGGTACTTCTTCTCCATCTCCTTATAAACCTCTGGAGTGGAAGTGGGGGTCTGCAACAGCTTTAGGGTTGCCTTTTTTGAGGGACCTTTGACAGGCAGGAGCAACCTCTTGGTAGGGACTAGTCCCATCACGTCCAGAAACTCAGCTTCCTCCTCGTCTTCCACTGACTCCTGGGTGGTGAGGCTGAGTGTATTAACCATTTGTCTTACAAATGCGTAATGGGAATAATAATCCTCCTGGCTCCAGGGTGGGGAACCGAACTCCTGACAGGGGAAAAAGCAGGTTCAATCATTTTCCTCTCCTCCTCTTCCTCCTCATAATAAAATGATGGCCCATATTCACTGGGAGCCAGGGTTTGAGCAGGGACTTGAGAATGAACCAGAAAGCATACCCATAAGGATTCCCATAGCCTGGAAGGCCTGAGAAAATTGCCAAGCTTTAGCCATGTTCTCCGCAGAGGGTATCTTAGATCTGTCTAGTGACAGGTCCTTTGTTTCTTCAGTAGTAGGGACAGTGACATGTTTTTCTTTCTGTTTCTTTTTAGCAGGGATCAGATCCAGGACCTGCTCTGACAGTCTCTTATGCTTGGCATGATCAGTGTTCCCCTACTCGGGAACCTTGGCATCAGAGGAATCTTTAGAGGGCACTTCCCTCAATTTATTGTGTGAAGAAGAGCCCTCTTCTGAATGCTTCAGTGGTGTAGAGGTGGACTGGGAAGCCATATCCTTCAGTTTTTTGGCACTATTTTTAATTGCCTTGGGGAAAAACTTGCTGCAGAATTCACAGTTGGCAAAAATATGTTGGGTCCAAGGCACTTTAAACACAAATTGTGGCTATCCCCCTTGGCCAGGAGTTGAAAATATTTGAAGCCTGTAGGTCCTGTCCTCTTTTAGGGTACAGTATATCTGACAAACCAATTTGTCGGAAAGACTGAAAAAATTGCAGTTTTCAAAAGGGAAAAGCAGACTATGGGGTCTGGTTCCCAAAATACGAGGACTGGTAGAATTATCACCTTTTTATTTTATTTATTTTGGCAATGCCCTCAAATAAGGAATGAGGGAAAACATGTTTTGGTTCCCTTAACAGTGGAAAGTACAGTTACGTAAGAACTTACCGTAACAGTAGATCTGCGAGAGAGGCTCTTCCAGTAGGTATTCACATATAGGACTAAGCCGTCAGGTGTCAGAACCCCACAGAAAAATTTCTAGCTAGCAGTCTCTGGTGGGGACCCTTTGCGATCAGGTGACTGTCGACATACGACGTCAGTATAAAGGGGCGATTCACCACGCCCCCCTTCTAGTTCTTTCCCGCCAAAGGCCAAAAGAGGCAAGATAAGAGAGAAGAGGATATTTCCTCCCACGGAAATGAATCAAAGAAAACTTAATGGGACGGAGGGCGGGAAGGCAATACCTACTGCAAGAGGCTCTCTCGAAGATCTACTGTTACGGTAAGTTCTTAAGTAACTGCACTATCTTACTTTGAGAGGGCTCTTGCAGTAGGTATTCACATATAGGACTGAGTCCCAAGCAGTCTGGAACAAGGAAAAGCTCTCGAGAGGAAGATTGTTATCCACAACATGGAACCTGAGGGCTGAACGGGTCTCACGAAAGGAGACCTTGAAGGACAGCCAACCCGAAGCCTGTTTTACAGCAAGAGGCAATGTCCAAACTGTAGTGTTTCGTGAAGGTATGGACAGAAGTCCAAGTTGCGGCTGCACAGACGTCTGCTGCTGACACATTCTTGAAACAAGCCGCAAAGGCAGCTACTCCTCTGGTGGAGTGACCTCTGACTTGATCGGGAAGGGTCTTGTTGTACTTGTCATAACAGAAAGTGATACAATGTGCCAGCCATTTTGATAGGCATTGCTTAGAAACAGCATTGCCTTCTCTTTTGTGAGCAAGACAGACAAAAAGCTGATCAGTCTTCCTGAGATCCTTAGTCCGAGTGGTGTAGTATCGCAGCATTCTGTGAACATCCAAAGTATGCAACAGGCACTCCCCTTAATTGGAATGTTGGGTAAAGAAAGCGGGTAGCTCCATGGATTGATTCAGCGTAGATTCAGACACCACCTTAGCGAGAAACTTAGGGTTGGTGTGTAGAGCCACACGTTCCTTGTGGAAAATCAAGTATGGGATTTTACACATCAAGGCCTAATGGTTGGAAATGCACTGAGCAGAAGTAATGGCTACTAGGAAGAGTGTCTTCAAGGAAAGGAACTTCAAATCAGCTGTAACTGCTAGCACGAAGGGAGGTAGAGTAAGCTTCTCCAGGATAAAATTCAAGTCCCAAGGAGAGACAGGAATGCGGATGGGGGTCTCAAATGAAGAACCACTCTGAGGAAAGTCATAGAGACTTTTAATTGAGCAAAAGTCCTGTCTCCAAAGGGAATATGGTAGGCTGAGATAGCTGCCATGTGGACTTTCAATGAGGAATGGATGAGACCCAGATCGAAGAGGTGATGCATGTAGTCCCAGATTTTATTGCCTGGGCATGAGAAAGGCTTGAAGTCTTTTGAGTTTGACCAAATAGAAAATTGTTTCCACTTCATGGCATAGGTGGATCTCGTGAAATGCTTCCTGACCTCCACCAAAATGTCCGCTACTAGAGGAGAGACTCCAAAAGCGGGCTTTCGCTACATCTGCAGGAGCCATGCATGGAGATGAAGGGATCGGAGACCTGGATGAACAAGGGTCCCCTGATCCTGGGTCAACAATTGCTGCGACAGAGGAAGAGGAAGTGGAGGTTCCTCTGAAAACTGTTGTAGAAGAAAGAACCAAACTTGCCTGGGCCAGAAGGGAGCAATGAGAATCATTCGAGCTCCCTCTGATCTGAGTTTGTTCAGGACCCTCGGGATTAAAGGAATGGGAGGGAAGGCATAAATGAATCTGTCCCTCCAACCGAGAGACAGAGCGTCCCACCAAAAAATGTCTCACCCTGGAGGGAGTGAGCAGAAGGCAGGAAGTTTTACATTTTTGGGAAGAGGTGAAGAGGTCTATCTGAGGTGTTCCTCATCGCTGAAAGATGTCATTTATGACCTTTTGATCTAGCTCCAATTTGTGGGACCTGGCTGAGGACCGACTGAGTTGGTCTGCCAGTGTGTTTTACACTCACGGAACGTAAACCATGATCAAGTGAAGGTGGTGTTGGGCAGTCCACTGCCAGACTCTCATCACTTCCCGGCATAGAGGGTAGGAAAGTGTTCCCCCCTGCTTGTCGAGGTACCAGACTATGCACATTTTGTCTGATTGTAGGAGGAGATGGCCGGGGAGGATGAATGAGGGTAGAGCCCAAAGGGCATAAAGGACTGCTCTCAGTTTGAGCACACTGATGTGCAGGTTTCATTCAAACTTGGTCCAGCTGCCCTCCTGTGAGACCCCAGATGGGAACCCCAACCTTCTCCTGATGCGTCTGTCATCAACGTCTGGGAGGGTGGATCAATGCAGAAATGAACTCCCAGGCACAGGTTCTCCTGAACCATCCACCACTGCAAATCCCTTATCATGGGATCTGATACTAGAACCTCTTGGTCTAGGTCGTCCCTGGTTTGGTCCCATTGAGACCGAAGCGTCCACTGAGAGATTCTCATATGGAGCCAAGCGAGCGGGACTGTTGGAATAGCAGCCGCCATTAGTCTGAGGAGGCGGAGAACTGACCTGGCTCCGACCCTCCTGTGACCGGACAGAAGACGGGCCTGGTTCTGAAGGATGTCTGCCTTGTCTGGAGGCAAGAAGGCTTTGCCCGTGGTCGTATCTAGAATCGCCCTTATAAATTGGAGGCATTGGCATGGGACCAAATGGGACTTGGCCTGGCCTGTGGTGATACCCAGGCTGCTAAAAACCTGAAGGGTAGGGAAAAGGGAGTGCAGGAGTTCCTCCCTGGATGGGGCCACCAGGAGCCAGTTGTTCAGGTACGGGAATACCTGTACTCCCTGGGTACGCAGGCGGGCCGCTACCACAGACAGGCATTTGGTAAACATTCGGGGAGCCGAGAAAATACCAAATGGGAGGGCCTTGAATTGGTAGTGGTCCCTCTGAAAGCAAAAACGAAGGGATCTGTGGTGGAAGGGCAAATGGTGATATGTAGGTAGGCATCCTGCAGGTTCAAAGCGCATAGCCACTGTCCCTGCCGAAGAAGTGGTAGAAGGCTCAGCAAAGAGAGC
This sequence comes from Neoceratodus forsteri, assembly GCA_016271365.2. Classification (NCBI taxonomy): domain Eukaryota; kingdom Metazoa; phylum Chordata; order Ceratodontiformes; family Ceratodontidae; genus Neoceratodus; species Neoceratodus forsteri. The sequence continues at coordinate 55,681,131 of JADMNL010000026.1, forward strand.
ATTCTGAAGCATTTGTACTCCATGAACATGCTCAGGGAGCTGAGGTCTAGGATAGGCCACAGATCTCCCATCTTCTTTAGAACTAGGAAAAATTGGGAATAGTAACCTGTTCCCCACAGGTGGGTGGAAATTGGCTCTATTGCTGCCTTCGAGAGAAGGGAGATGATTTTCTCTAGTACAAGAGGAAGATGTTGCGGAGAGTAAGACGACTGGGGGGGGTGGTCTTCAGGGTAGTTTCTGCAGAAACTCTATTGAGTGTCCTGCTGATATCAACTGGAGCACCCAAGCATCTGAAGTTATCCTCTCCCAACCCAGCAGACGGGAGGAGAATCTCCCCCCTACTGGTTCCTTGGAACCTCCAGAGGCAGTGGGAGAGGTGGGGAGTCAGGAGTTGTGGGGCAGCACAGCAGCTGAGGCTTGCATGGCTTTTTTGCTGGGAGGAGTCTTGCTTGCTTGAGGGGCCCGACGTTTGTTGGCCCATTTGCCTTGTGGTTTATCTCTTTGTCAGTTTTAGCAACGAAAAGGACGCAGCTGCCCTTGAGGGGGTCTGTACACAGTCTCGCGGACTTGAGTACAGTACCCTTCTCCTGCAGTTCGGTAATGGTGTCCTTGACATCACCCCCGAACAGCACTGAACCCTGAAGGGAGCATCCTGTATAGCGGATTGCACCTCAGGGACCAATCCCGACATGCGGAGCCAGGCATGACGCCGTAAGCCTACGGCGAAGGCCAAGTTCCTTCCAGCTGTGTCCACCGCATCATAAGTGGCACGTAGCATGTGCTGACAGGCCGAGCGAGCGGAACAGACGAGGTCACCCACTTCCTGCTTAATCTGTGACTCAGGAAGGGAGTCCAATTTAGATTACACCTGGCTAAGGATGGTCTTCTGGAAATCTCCCAGAAGTGCCACATAGTTAAGGGCCCTAATACCAAGGGTAGAAGAATAATAGATCTTTTTCCCGTAGTGGTCCAGAAATCAGGATTCCTTATCAGGTGGAGACAAGCTGAGGTGTTTAGGATGGGTGGAGTGGCACTGATGACAACTGAATCCACCTTAGGGTGAAGGTTAAGAAAATCTACACCCTCCGAAGCCTGGCAATGCCTATCCACCTTCTTCAGAAGGGTGGCTAATGCAGATGGTTGTTTCCAGATAATAGAGACAAGATCTGTGTGAGGCTCTATCCAGGGTGGAATCAGTGTTGGAGTGGTCTCAGACAGGTCCAGATGAACAGCGAGTTTTTTACACTGTGGGTCTGGCTCCACTGATGAACTTCCTGGATTTTCCTCAATAACTACAGAAATGAAGGATCCTCCAGAGGAGACTTCGAGGATCTCTCAGCATAAGGACATTCTGGAGTATGGGGCTCATCTTCGGGGTCAGAGTGGCCTGACTCAGAGTCCGAGTCCATCGATGATGAGGAGGAAGACTCCTCCCTACGAGAAGAAGGAGGGAGGCCCCTCTGGGGAGATCCCTAGGGTGCGTATCCTCCCCGCCTCGAGCGCCAAAGGGCTCTCCTCTGGTGTCGGGTAGGGGGAGTGAGTCTCCCATCTCCGATGTAAGAGATCCTGTATAGGGTCTGGCATTGGGAGATGAATCTCGACCTCCCTGGTGAGCTGAGCCTTGGCCTCAGCCCATCAGGAGGCCAAGGTCTCCTTCAGATCCACCGGCAGCTGAGGAGTGGGTGGCGGAGGTGGGAGATACAGATACTGAGGGTATCTGTAACCCAACGGCGGATAGCCCGGCGTCAGGTACTGCGGCGCCGGATATTTCAGCATTGGTTACTGGGACGCCAGATACTAAGTGGCCGGGTATTGCAGTGCTGGGTACCCAGGGGGCCAGGGGCTCTGATGGAGCAGAGGCCCTGCAGGTGGTCCAGATGGTGGAAACGCTGGCGCCGCAGGCGTCGGACCTGGCATGGGTATACCTTCGAGAGGGTCCAAAGGACCTGACGGAGGAATCGGCTTGTCGCCAGCTAAAGGGACGCTGGATGGAGTTGGGTCGGCCGCCGTCGGAACTGGCATCTGAGGGTCCAGTACAGGAGGAGGGAGCCCTGATGCCAGCGTCCCAGTATCCTCAGTGATGACCAGGGAAGGAGGGTTATAATCCCTGGGGGGGTCAGTTGAGGGGATGTGTGGACCTCAGAGGGCAACGTGGTAAGACGCTGTGGAGAGCCTGGGGCATCAGACTGTTCGATGGAGTCTGGCGCAGGCTTCTTGGCTGGGTGGGTGTCGGTGGAACCGGCATCTGACTTATCGGCCGAATCCGGGTGGATGTTGGAGGAGCTGGCATACGACTTATCGGACTCCTTGCCTGAGGAAGGCTACGAAGAAGAAGCGGTCTTGTCAGGAGGAGTTTTGGCTGGGTGCTCCCCCGAAGGAGTAAGCGACTTAGCAGCCTTGTCCAGGCGAACACCGGTGGGACAGGCATCTGACTTAACGAACCCACTCTGACCGAAGGGTCGCATGGAAAGCGGCCTTCACAGGAGGCGGAGGCCTCCTTTGCCCCAGAGGCTCGGAGGACCTAGCGCAAGCCAGGACGGGGGCGATGCCTTCTTTGTAACCACCAAGGCGGCCGTCGTGGAGTGATCCCCCAGAGGGGATGTTACCTTGAGTGCCACATCTCTGGAAAAGTCGCGGCTGCTGTGGAAGCTGGTTCCCGCTCCTGGTGCTTCTCCTTGTCACGCTTTTTCTTGTGACCTTCAGGGGAAGTAGACGCCTGCCTAAGCTTTTTAACTCTTTTTCCCTGGAGGCCATTTTCTTCTTAAGGATATGGGCTTCCAGAGACTGCTGCCTTCTCTTGTGGGTAGTGGAGTTGAACTTCTGGCAGTGCTGGCACTTCTCCACGCGGTGGTCTGGACCCAAACAGAAGAGGCACACAAGGAGTGGCCGTCCTTGTGTGGAAGTTGGGAACCACACGAGTCACACTTGTTTTTATGTGATTCGGAGGGTGCCAGGGACAACATACTGTGCGAATTGTTTGAAAAATCAAAGTTAGAGAAATGGGTCAAAAGTTTGAAAATGTAGAGACCGACGAATGACTGACGAGCGCTGTTCTGCCGCGAGGAACTTTCACAAGCCGATGGCGGGAAAGAACTGGAAGGTGGGTGTGGGGAACTGCCCCTTTATACCAACGTCGTATGATGTCAGTCACCTGACATGGGGGCGGTTCTCCGTCAGAGACTGCTAGGTAGAAATTTTTCCGTGGTGTCCTGACACCTGGTGGCTTAGTTCTATATGTGAATACCCACTGCAATATCCCTCTAAAAGTGAGATCTGAGATGATAAATATTCAAAAAAAGCAACCAAATGTAAATGGAGGGCTTTTCTGACAGGAAAATATAAATAATTAACGAGATAAGAAAAAAACGCCAAAACGAAACAAGGAACTTCTCTGGTTCCCAGGAACCGCTAAGGAACCTGAGAAATAGCACTAAAATAACAAACGACTAACTAACTAGGCTAAAATAAACTAAGAGGCAGATAAATAAAAAAAAGAAATAATGATACTTGGATTTCCAAGGAAAACAACCACCTTGAAGCAAAGTTGTTGAAGACAGCTCTTCAGGGCAACTTGTTAGTTCAGACGGAGACATTAATTAGACATTAGGCTGTGGAACATAGCAGCATCTACAGGCACAGATCTGAAATGCGTTCTAAGTTCCACTTCTGAGTGCCATAATTTACATGAATTCCACTGTCCGGGGCAGTTGAAGCTAGCTGGATAATTGCATTAGTTAAGCATAGTGAGGGATTCTTGGGGTTTGAATTCTAAGCTCCAGGACAGCTCATTCCATGTGACTGACTGCAGGTGTTAAACAGCAACTCTCTATTACAGAAAAAATGCTTAAAAACAATAGGTATACACCAATTATATTTTAACTTTTTTTTCTAGTTTTTTCGTTTACTTTCCCATTTGGTCGGTCTACTAAATATTTCAGATAATGCAGCAGTTCTTTCACTCATTCTTTCAAAATGTACATGACTCTCCCCTGCAAACTACACAATTCCTATTTGTGACATCACAGGCTGTTGTCATGCTGAGCGCAACAATGTCATAAGCAAAGGCTTTGTGAGGTTAACAGGGGAGAGGCAAGTGTTTTCCATACAGACCTAATAGCTGGATTACCAAGACATGTGGTAAATCTTGGAAAGAAACTCTGAAAATGAAAAAAAAAAATCTCTGGTACATTGTAACAGCTGAAACATCTAATTTCGAAAGCACATGCTGAAGTGTAGAGTTCCTGTTTAAGCATACATGAGGGGTTCCTGGTGTTTGAATCAATGGTTAACACTGTTTCCTAGAAGATCTAATTATTCTCTTTGTAAGCCTTCTCTACATGTTCATATTAGATTAGGTCAACATAAAAAGAAAACTTACTCTGTTCGTTAATATGAAAATATTTTCCACATCAGCTTTTACAGCACTTTCATCACTCTGTAGTACAACATACTGTGGAAAAAGAACAGAGTGTAGTCAGTACAAGAAGAGAAGGAAAAAAAGGAACAATCAGCATTTATACAGCGCTTTTCATACACATTGTATCCCAAAAAGAGAGGTATAAACAGTACACCTTCCTCTGTTACAGAAGAAAAAATTACTCACCTTAGTAATTGCTTTTCTTCTCATGGAGTCTTGCAATATTATAACAATAGCAGCAGTCAGCCACTGCAGCTGAACTGCCCCGGAGAGGAAGGAGTTAACTCCAGAAGATCTGGAGTTCTACAGCGCGAGGGCGCTGTGCCCAAAGCTCTATCTGGCAGTTTCAAATGAAACTGTCAGATCTTTACGAAGCTAACATCAAAGGACGGAAAGTCTGTGTGGAAAAAACTACACTAGCCCATGGCTACCTACTAGTAGTAATAACAATATAAAGAACAAAAGAAACACTCAGAGCCATAATAACAAAAATTGATGGTTTATGGTTCGTTTACCACCCTGACAAGCACATATGAACCCCCTTCCCCCAAAGACTCCAAGTCCAGGAAGGGGCAATATAAATAACCTAAATGAAACAATCTAGATCCCTAACCCAAAGGGAAAGAGGTAAGGGAAAAACTACAATGGCATGACACAGTGCTTGCGCAATTACCACCCTACCCAAGTAGAAGTTCTGAGAGGGTAGGAGGAGGTGGTTATAATATAGCTAAGACTCCATGAGAAGAAAAGCAATTACTAAGGTGAGTAATTTTTCTTCAAACACCATGAAGTCTTGCTATATTATAACAATAACAGATACACAGCAGTACCTCCATGGAGGAGGTCAGAACCTACTTAGAAATAGGCTCTGAAGCACAGCTGTGTAAACCGAGCATCTCTCCTGGACTGGACATCCAGGGAATAATGCTTAGTAAGGTGTAGAACTGTCTTCCAGGTAGCAGTTGACAAATCTCAGAATGGGATGTCTTTAGCAACCGCTAGAGATGCAGCTGTACCCTGGTGGAGTGGCCCTCAATCCTGAAATGTACTCTACCCAGTTTCTGATAACAGAATTGGATACAAAGAAACAATCCACCTTGCAATTGTTCTCTAGTGGCAGGTTTCCTTTGCCAACCTCGCCATAGGTAAGAAAGAGTTGGAGGATTCGAACCTATGACCTCTGTGAGCTCTAAATAGTAGCTTAAGGCTCTTTTGACATCAAGCTGTGCAGTCTCCTCTCACCTGAGGAAGAATGCTCAGTGAAAAATACTAGGAGAGAGATAGATTGATTCGGGTGGAAATCAAGAAACCACCTTAGGCAAAACTTTCTAATAGTCCTAAGGACTACCTTATCTCTGTGAAAGAGATAAAATCTTCTTCCACTGACAGGACCTGTAGCACTCACTTATCGTCTGGCAGAGGTGATAGCTACTAGGAAAACAGTTTTCAAGTTAAATACTTGAGCTCTGCAGAAGACAGAGGCTCAAAGGGGTTGCATTAACTGAGCAATGCAAATATTCAGGTCCGCATGGAGCTGGTTCCTAAAAAGGAGGTTAGTATGAAGTAACCCTTAAAAACTTGGAGAACACCGGGTGAGAAGAAAGGGAGGCAGGCTTCCCTGCTGACACAAAAGCAGAGACAGCTGCCAGATGAACCTTCAGGGTAGCTGGTCTAAGGCCTAGGGAATTCAGATGGCCCAAATAGTCCAGTAGAATGGGAAGATCAGCAGATTCTGGGATAATCTGCCTCTCAGAACACCAGATGGAAAACCTCTTCCACTTAGAATTATAAGTGGCCCTAGTGGAAGGCTTCCTTGAAGCCTTTAAAATATCCATGACACCTTGAGAAAGGTGTAAGTCAGCAAATTCTAGCTCCTCAAGAGCCAAGCCTTGAGGTGGAGGGATTTGAGGTCCGGATACACACTCTCCCTGTGCACAGGCCAGTAAGTCGTGGACTCTGGGCAGGCTCAGGGCAGGGTGGACTGCCAAGGACAGGAGCAGAGGGTACCAGGGCTGTCTGGCCAATCTGGGGCAATCAGAATCACTCTGCAAGGTTGAGATCTGATTTTTACTAGTACCCTGAAAATGAGAGGAAAGGGAAAGGCATACAGGAACTTCCCTTTCCAGTCCAACAGAAAGCGTCCAGAGGACTGAGCCCAGAACTGGAGGCCTGCAACAGAAAAGAGGAAGTTGGTGGTTGTCTGGGGCTGCGAAAAGATCTATCTGAGGGTGCCCATCTGGCAAAGACAGACCCCAGCACTTGTGGATTCAGAGCCCATTCGTGATGGCCCTGAGAAATTCTGCTGGGCGTCCGCCAGGATATTGTCCTTCCTGGGAGATGAACCGCTATCAGGGAGGTGTTCAGGGAGTAAGCAGAGACCACAACTTCATTGCTGGTGCACAAGGCTGAAGACCGAGTGCCCCCTTGCTTGTTGATGTACCACATTGTGGTGGTATTGTCTGTCCTGACTTGAACCACTTTGTTCTGGACAGAATCTGAAAACACCGAAGAGCTAAAGAGCAGCTCTGAGTTCCAAAAGATTGATGTGGAGCAGAGACTCCTGAGGAGACCATATCCCTGGTGGGCAGTCGCCCAGATGAGCCCCACCCTAACAGGGAGGCATCCGTGGTGAGGGTGAGGAGTGAAAATGAGAATGAAGGGAACCCCTGTCTTAAATTGCTCTGGACCTGCCACCAGTGGAGGCTAGGATCAGAGTTTGAGTAACTGGGACCAACTTGGTAAGGGGTCCTTCCTTTGAGACCAATAGACCCTCAAATGGAACTGAATGTCCCTCATCTGGAATCTTGCTCCCTGCACGACAGCGGTGGAAGCAGCCATGTGCCGAGGATTACAGAAAATGCCTTGCTGGTGAGAGACCCATGAGGTAAAGGAGGGATGCCAGGGCGATGAGTCTGTCCACCCTTTCCGAGGGAAGAAAAGCCCTGCTAACCTTGTGTTCAATTCTGCGCCTATGAAAGTTAGGACCTGAACTGGTTCCAGAACTGACTTTGGTAAGTTTAGCAGGAATCCCAGGAAGTGAGAAGCTGCTGGGTGACTTGCAAGTGGGATTTCACCTGACCTGGAGACTGACCACAATGAGCCAGTCGTCCAGGTAGGAAACACAACACCCTTGCCTTCTTAAGTGAGCCACTACTACAGCGAGACATTTTGTGAATACCCTTGGCGCAGAGGTAAGGCAGAAGGGCATTGCCCTGAACTGGTAGTGGCCTGAGGGCAGTTCGAACCTGAGGTACTTTCGGTGAGAAGGCCTGATCAGAACATGAAAATTGGCATCCTTGAGGTCCAGGGAAGCTAGCCAGTCCCCTGGCCTTAGGGAAGGCAATATCATTGCCAGAGTCAACATTTTGAACTTTGGTTTCAACAGATGCTTGTTCAAGTATCTTAAATCTAGAATGGGCCGCCATTCTCCTGTCTTTATTGGGGTAAGAAAGTATCTTGAATAAAGCCCTTGCCCTGATGGCAAGGAGGAACCTTTCCACTGCTTTGCAGTCCAGCAAACAGAAACCTCTGCTTCAAAGCAAGGGCTTCTGAAGGATTTGCAGGTGGAAAATGCCTGGCTCTCATCTTTGGAAAGTGTTTGAAGCTGAGAACCAGACCCTGGCCTATACCTCCAGAACCCATCTGTCCGTGAGTTAGGGACAGCCAGTTCGGCTGAAATAGGCCAACCTGCCCCCACTGGTACAGGAGAATCGCCCTGGACACCCCATCAGGGTGCCTGCTTAGCAGCAGCCTTAGGCTGAGGGAGGGGATGGTCTACTTGTGCCACGCCTACCCCCTGCCTCTTGAAGAAACCCTCTGCGAGACAAGCAGAGGAGGCTTGAAATTGGTAAAAGGCCTGGAAAAGGGCCTGCCCCTACCTCTGGGAGCATGCCTTTGTGGCATGGCATGGCATGCTTCTCCTTAGCCTAGGCACTTTTGTAGGTAGTTCTGTATTCATCCATCTTTTCATATAGTTTTCTGTTTGCTCCCCAAAGAAATTTCCCTACAGGAAAATCCATAGCCTTTGACTGGGTATCTTGGGACAGATTAGTGCATCTGAGCCATGCCAACCTATGGGAAGCTACAGAAGTGGCCATGATCCTAGAAGAAACATCATTAACATCAACAGCAGTATGAAATTGAACTTTAGAGGCTTCAATGCCATCAGCAGCCACTGTTCCAACTCACTAGCCAGCTGGCCATGGGCCTGCTTGGCTAACTATACTAATGTGCGCACCTAGATTTCTGATATCTAGCTACATAAGCCATATAATTTGCCTGCCTGAGTCCCAAAGAAGCTGCCATATACTGTTTCTTCGCCATGGCATCAATCTTCCTGGAATCCTTATCAGGAGGATGTGAGGCCAGAGGAATATTAGCCTTGTCACAGGCTGCAGCTTGTACCACACCTACATGACTACACTGCCCAGTAGAAGTCTGTATCCGAGCCTGACAAAAGTATACCTTCTGTCCATTTTTTATCTACAGGAGGGACAGAATGAGGATTTTTAAAATCTTTGTTGTTTGCTTCCTAAATGACTTATGCAAAGGAATAGACAACCTCCTAGACTCTGGAATATCCATCATTTCCACATAATCAGGCTCTCTTGCTCATCCACAGCCTCCTCTAAAAGGAAGCTGGAGGTTTCTACAACCTTTTGTAAAATAAAGAAAGAAGGGACTCAGACAGAATAGGAGGAGATTCTAAAGGTCTGTCTGGAGAGATGTCCGGTTCAATGGGCACGTCCAGACCCCCCCAGCCACACATATATTGATCAAATTCCTCCTCCCCCTCCTGTGGTTCATAAAAATCCTCAACTTCAAAATCCTGAACCACTGGGACTGAACGAACCAACCTTTTACCAGCTGTTGGTGGTTCTACAGATCCCTGAGACAGTGACTGGACAATCTGAATGGCTTTAGCTATCTCTGCAGCAGTTGGAGACACAATTTTGGACTCCAGACCTACTGATTTCCTTGTCTTTTTACTTGGGACTGGTTCCTCTGAACCAGCCTTCCTTTTGCCCGAGGAAGTCTCGCCCTGGTCAGAGGGCACTCCCTCTGGTCCAGTGGGTACTGGACCGGGCTGGCCATCCGGGTCAGCGGACTTTTTGGCCTCTCGTTCCCTGAGCCGGCCCAATCTCTTCTCCAGGGTGGCTGCAGGGAAATTTTTACACACCTGGCAGTCTGACAGGAGGTGGTCAGCCCAGACAATAAACATAAGTATGTGTGTGGGTCAGCCTTGGCAGGCGTCCCCACAGACATCACAGTGTTGAAACCCAGTGGGCCGGTTTTTCTTTGTGTTTCTCAGACATAATGCCAGCCTAACCAAAACTTGCCCTTTTGATGGCAGTGCCAGGCAAGACACCCTTATCGGTTTCTAACACGTGTCACGGGTATTTGAAAAAACGTTATAATTCCGCTTTTAGAACCATAAGAACCGGGAACCGCACTCTAAAACCCACTGTACACTTTAAAATGCAGAAAAATCAACCGATCGGTTCAAAACCGAACCGATAATTAATTTTCCACACAGACTTAAATTTTAGTACTTACGGTTACCAGACAGAGCTTTAAAACCGAAATGCGGTAAAAATAATAACTTTTGCCGTTCAAATGAACGAAAAATACGCATGAACCGAGAATGAACCGAGCTGAAGGAGCTGATCTCCGGAGCGACTGTTCAGTGAAGCGGAGTAAAGAATCTGACAGTTTCATTTGAAACTGCCAGATGAAACTTTGGGCACAGCGCCCTCGCGCTGTAGAACTCCAGATCTTCTGGAGTTAACTCCTTCCTCTCCGGGGCAGTTCAGCTGCAGTGGCTGACTGCTGCTATTGTTATAATATAGCAAGACTTCATGGTGTTTGAATGAACGATACTAATATACAGTACTTCCATTATGTAAGTTCCATCTTTGTGCGCAGTAGACTACTTATTTTACAGTTTATTCACATATTATAGCCCCAATGAGATGCAACATGTCCGTTTAAGTGGGTCCTGTGTCTAATAAATTTATAGCTTGGAGGAGCAGAAACATAGGGAGCTTAGGGCAGCAGAGTCATTGCAAGAAACATGTTGCGGCAGCTTTCTCCACAAGCAGGTTGTGGAGGCGCGGCACTGTTGTGGCCAATGCCCCCACAGCCTGTAAAGGCTTGTCCCACTTCCCCCAAAGCCGTGGCATGTAGCTGCTGACACTAGCTGCCAGCGTGCCACCAACTTGTGAAAATTTAGCTGCTGCAATCAGGGGCCGCCTCGTCATTGCAGCGTCAGCCATCCGCTGCAATGAGGGAGCGACCCGTCATTGCAGGGCGGGATCTAGAAACACTGATATTGTTTGTGAACATGGCGGCGACTTGCCGCTGTGTTCACAAAAAATATAATCCTCCCACTGTGTTTATTTGACGACGGGGGCCCCAATCCCTGTCGGCTTCAGTGCCCCAATGTTTATTTTGCCGATGGAGGAGCCCACTCCCCGTCGGCATTATGTAACGAACCCCGCTTTTATTCTCTGCTGAAGGGGTGCCCAATCCCTGTCAGCATTATGCAATAACACCCCCTTTTGTTCTGTGCCGATGGGGGTGCCCAATCCCCCGTTGGCTACTGCTGGACCCCCCAAAAGAAAGACTCTGGTGGCATGCTGGGAGCCCACCCCAGTGTGCCACATGCCCCTGTAAAACAAAGAACGGTCCCACAATGTCTTTTTTTTTTTTACCTGTAAAAAAGGAAACTGTCCCTCGTCGGTCTCCCTGCCCCCCACCTGCAACCCGCACCCACCAACTGAGCACTGTGCCTCCCCACACCCTCCTCACCCCATACTTACCTAAAGAGCTCGTCGCGACGATCTTCGGTGGACCGAGAACACATCTGCACTCTTCAAAGCCGACAGCGAACTGAGGAAATGCCGGTAAGCTGTATAATGGAATAAATGGGGTTTTTCCAACTTTAATGCATATCTCAAGTTATTTTTTTGAATTTTGGCACCAAATTTTCAACATGGGGTTTTTGGGACCCCTCCTCATGAATTGTGGAACTGTCATGGCGTTAATCGGGCCCGAAAGCTGATTTTGCGGTCACTATGTGGAATCACCTTTCAGGGCTGATTCATGAAACAACAGTGCCAGTGTTCATGAGGTGGGCTCTCAAAAAGCCTATGTTGCAAGTTTGGTGGAAAAAATCCAAAAAATGACTATTTTTCGAGCGCGTGTAGCGCAGTTGCTACGCACACTCGTAACTTTGTGAATTTGCAATATTTTCACACCAGATTTTCAACATTGCCATTTTTTCACACCTCCTTGTGAACAGTACAGCTGTCAGAGTTCACATCCTGGCCGAAATGTGTTTTCACACTTCCGGCGCAGAATAGCGCGGTCACTGTGGGAAATCAAGTGTTCGGGACAGATTAAGAAAATGACAGTGACACTGTTCTTGAGTAGAGGTCCTAAAATGCCTATGTTGAAAATTTGGTAAAGATACTCCATAAAATGATTGTGTGACGAGCGTGCGTTGCGCAGTTTGCACGCACGCTCATAACTTCGTGAATTTATAATATTTTCACTCCAGATTTTCAACATTGCCATTTTCCCAGACCTACTTACGAACAGTACAGCTGTAATTTTTCCCATCCTGGCCGAAATGTGTTTTCGCACTTCCAGCGCAGAACAGAGCAATCGCTGTGGGAAATCACTGTTCGGGACAGATTAAGAAAATGACAGTGATACCGTTCATCAGCAGAGGTCCTAAAATGCCTATGTTGAAAATTTGGTGATGATATCCCATCAAATGACTGTGTTACAAGTGTACATTGCGCACTTTCTACACACCCTTGTAACTTCGCAGATTTGTAATGTTGTCACGCCAGATTTTCAACAGTGGCATTTTTTCATACCTCCTTATGAGCAGTACAGCTGTCATTTTTCACATCCTGACCGAAATGTGTTTTCACAGTTCCGGCGCAGAACAACGCGGTCGCTGCGGGAAATCAGTGTTCGGGACAGATTAAGAAAATGACAGTGTCACTGTTCATGAGCAGAGGTCCTAAAATTCCTATGTTGAGAATTTGGTGACGAAATTCCATAACATCACAGTGTTACAAGCGTGCGTTGAACTGTTTCAATGCACCCTTGTAACTTCGCAAATTTATAATATTTTCACGCCATATTTTCAACAGTGGCATTGTCCCACACCTCCTTATGAACAGCACCGCTGTCATTTTTCACATCCTGGCTAAAATATGTTTTTGCACTCCTGCCAGAGAATAGCACGGTCGCTGTGGGAAATCAGTGTTTGGGACAGATTATGATTGACCTAGTGAGAGGAGGGAGTGACCGAGCTCAACTGAGCTCTGTCGAGACTGCTGCGGATTTGCTTGTGGGCAGAAAAAAGCCCCAACGCAAGAGCCCAGTACAAAAGGGCAGCCTGCAGCACTGGGAGAAACAGAACGAGAGATCGAGTGAGGAAGGGGAAGTGAGCGAACTCAGCTGAGCACAGACAGGACTGCTGTGGATTTCTTTGTGGGAAGAAAAAGGCTTCAATGCAGGCAGGAGCCCAGTACAAAAGACTAGCCTGCAGCGGTGGGAGAAACAGTACAAGCGAGTGAGACAGGGGGACTGAGTGAGCTCAATGGAGCTCTATCAGGACTGCTGCGGATTTCTTGCAGAAAAAGGCACCAATGCAGGCAGAAGCCCTGTACAAAAGGGCAGCTTGCAGCACCAGGACAAACAGAATGAGCACATGAGAGAGGGAGACTGAGCAACCTCAACAGATCTCTGTCGGGACAGCTTTGGATTTTTTTGTGGACAGACAAAGGTGCCAACACAGCCAGGAGCCCCGTACAAAGGCGCAGCCTGCAGCGCCAAGAGAAACAGAATGAGCGGGTGACAGAGCAGTAGTGAGTGAGTTCAATGGAGCTCTATTGTGACTGCTGCAGATTTCTTTGTGGGCAGAAAATGCGTCAACGCAGGCAGAAGCCCAGTACAAAGGCCAGCTGCAGTGCGGCAGAAACAGAATGAGTGAGGTGAGAGAAGTGAGGCGAGCTCAATGAACTGTCGGGACTGCTTTCTTTGTCAGGCAGAAAAAGCCGCCAATGCAGGCAGAAGCCCAGTTCAAAGGGCAGCATGCAGCGGGGAGACACAGAACGAGCGAGTGAGGAGGGAGTGAGTGAGCTCAACAGAGCTCTGTTGAGACTGCTGCAGATTTGTTTGTGGGCAGAAAAAGGCAGCAATGCGCGCAGGGCCAGTACAAATGGGCAGCCTGCAGTGTTAGAAAACCAGAATGAGCGGTAGAGAGAGAGTTGAGCGAGGCTCAGGAGACTCTATTGTAACTGCTGAAAATTTCTTTGTGGGCAGAAGAAGGGCAAAGACAGGCAGGAGCCCAGTAGAAAAGGCAGCCTGCAGCGCGCTGGCAGAAACGGAATGAGCGAGTGAGAGAAGGGAGTGAGCGAGCTCAGCGGAGCTCTGTCGGGACAGCTGTGGATTTCTTTGTGGGCAGAAAAGGTGCCAATGCAGGTGGAGCCCAGTACAAAGGGCAGCCTACAGTGCGGCAGAAGCGGAGCAGTGAGTGAGAGAGGGGTGAGCAGGCTCAACAGACCTGTGTCGGGACTGCTGCAGATTTCTTTGTGGGCAGAAAAAGCTACCAACAGAGGCAGGAGCCCAGTACAAAAGGGCAGCCTGCAGCACCAGGAGAAACAGAATGAGCGAGTGAGAGATGGGGAGTGAGCCACCTCAACAGAGCTCTGTCGGGACAGCTGCGGATTTCTTAGTGGGCAGAACAAGGTGTCAACGCAGGCAGGAGCCCAGTACAAAAGAGCAGCCTGCAGCACTGGGAGAAACAGACTGAATGAGTGACAGAGGGGCAGTGAGCGAGCTTAACAGACCAACTCAATCAACATTCGGCACTGACAAATGCTTGTTTCTTCCAGGGGATGCTCCAATATTCATAACTTTTATGCAGTATGCCTTTAAGCCAGATCTGCCCAGAGATGGAACGTTATGCTACTGATGGAATCATTGGCTTGTGCCACTTTTTCAAGTGCTGCCACCTATAAACTGTCTACCTTCTAACCCTAAGATTTCATGGACGCCTGAGAAGACAGGGCCTGAGAGGAAATTAATAATTATCTATAATAATAATAATAATAATAATAATTATAACAAAATAACCAGAAACCTCCAACAGGAGGGAAGAAATTTTAACAAAAAAACACCCCTCAATGTCAGAATCACCTGAAGAGGGTAAAATCAATGAGAACACAGTTCCAAATACAAAAACCAGAGTGTGGCACACATACCCCTGGTAATGCAGCATGGAGTGCTGAGTCCACTGGTTCTAGCAGGGGAGGCATGGTAGGAGAGTTATCAATATTGGAGTATTCCCTGGAAGAAACAAGATTACTATGGTAAGTAATTTTTTCTTCACATCCGGAATACTCCAATATTCCTAACTCTTATGCAGATGAAGAAGCAGTACCTTTGGAAGTGGGCACAGAAAAGTACAGATACGTAATAACTTACCATAACAGTAGATCTTCGAGAGAGGCTCTTGCAGTAGGTAATTATATATAGGACTGATGCCAGCCAGCATCAGGAGCCAATGGAAAAATTTCTAGCTAGCAGTCTCTGGCGGTCCCTCACGCCCACCTTCCAGTTCTTTCCCGCCAAAGGCCAAAAGGCAAGAAGAGGAGAGAGAAACGGATATTTCCACTCCTGGAAAAGGTGCTGAAAAAGCTTAGGAGGGTGGGAAGGTATTACCTACTACAAGAGCCTCTCTCAAATATCTACTGTTACGGTAAGGTCTTACGTAACTGTATCTTATTTCGAGAGGGCTCTTGCAGTAGGTAATTACATACAGGACTGAGTCCCAAGCAGTCTGGAACAAGGAGAAGCAAATGGGAGGAGGAAAGCTACTTAGAAGTAGACCCTCTGGTTGTGAAGGCCTTAGGAAAGGAGGCCTTGCAAAACAGCCAGCCCGAAGCCTGCTCTACGGCGAGAGGCAATGTCCAAACTGTAATATTTCGTAAAGGTACAGACAGAAGTCCAAGTGGCAGCTGCGCAAATGTCAGCCGCTCACACGTTCTTGAAACAAGCCGCAGAGGCAGCGACCCCTCTGGTGGAGTGGCCTCTAACTTGACCCGGCAGGGTCTTGTTGTACTTGTCATAACAGAAAGTGATACAATGAGCCAACCATTTCGATAGGCATTGCTTACTAACAGCATTGCCTTCTCTTTTATGAGCAAAAGAGACGAACAGTTGATCAGTCTTTCTGAGATCCTTCGTCCTGTTGGTGTAGTATCTCAGAATTCGGTGAACATTCAAAGTATGCAGGAGGTACTCTCCTTGACTGGAGTGCTGCGTAAAAAATGCAGGCAACTCTATGGATTGATTCAGCGTCGATTCCGCTAGCACCTTAGGGATAAACTTAGGGTTGGTACGCAGAGACACACGTTCCTTGTGAAAAATCAGATACGGGATTTTACACATCAGGGCCTGAAGCTCGGAAATCCGTCATGCAGAAGTAATGGCCACTAGAAAGAGAGTCTTCCAGGAAAGGAACTTTAGATCCACTGAGTCTGCCGGCATGAAAGGAGGTAGAGTAAGCTCCTCTAAAATGAAATTCAGATCCCAAGGAGGGGCAGGAACCCAGATAGGGGGTCGCAAGTGAAGGACCCCGCTCAAAAAGGTCTTAGAGACCTCCAGCTGAGCAAACATTCTGTCTGCAAAGGGGACATGATAGGCCGAAATGGCCACCATGTGAACCTTTAAGGATGAATGGCTGAGACCCAGACCAAAGAGGTCTCGCAGGTAATGCAGAAGTCGTCCGACAGAGCACGAGAAGGGCTCAACATCATTGGAGGCAGCCCAAATAGAGAACCGCTTCCATTTCATGGCACAAGTAGATCTGGTTGAGGGTTTCCTGGCCTCCACCAGAATCACAGCTACCCAGGGGGAAACCCCAAATCGGGGTTGAGCTACGTCTGCAGAAGCCACACGTGCAACTGAAGGGACTTGAGGCCTGGATGGACCAGAGTCCCCTGATCCCAGGTCAGCAAAAACAGTGACAGAGGAAGAGGAAGAGGAGGTTCCTCTGAGTACTGTTGCAGAAGAGAGAACCAAACTTGCCTGGGCCAGAAAGGAGCGATCAGAATCATTCAAGCTCCTTCCATACGGAGTTTCTGCAAGACCCTCATAATCAGTGGAATCGAGGGAAGAAATAGAGCGAATCTGCCCTTCCAGTCTAGAGACAAGTCTCTCAAAAATGCCGTGCCCTGGAGCGAGCGAGCAGAAGACGGGAAGTTTAGTGTTTTGAGGGGAAGCAAACAGGTCTACCTGTGGAGTTTCCCAGCGCAGGAAGATGTCATCTACAATCCCCGGATCCAGTTCCCAGTCATGAGCTAGAGCAGATGACCGGCTTAGCCTGTCTGCCAGCGTGTTCTCGACCCCCAGGATACGAGATGCCGTGAGGTGAAGGTTGTGCTGCACTGCCCAATCCCAGACTCGCATCGCCTCTCTGCAAAGGGAGTAGGAACGAGTTCCTCCCTGTTTGTTGATGTACCAGACCACACACATATTGTCCGTCTGTACAGCTAGGAGACCGGGAGACAGATGCAGAGCCTGAAGAGCATACAGTACTGCCCTTAGTTCGAGCACATTGATGTGAAGAGACTTCTTGAGCTTGCACCAGGAGCTCTGGGTCCTGTGAGGACCTAGATGGGCTCCCCAACCCTCGCCTGAGGCGTCCGTAGTCAACGTCTGCGAGGGAGGAGGGAGACCGAAGGGAACTCCACGGTAGAGGTTCTCCTGAACCATCCACCACTGCAAGTCCCGAGCCATGGGAGTGGAGACCAGGACAAGCTGATCTAGGTCATCTACCAGCTGATCCCACTGAGACCAAAGCGTCTACTGAGAGATTCTCATGTGGAGCCGAGCGCAAGGGACTGTCGGAATCACAGCTGCCATTAGCCCAAGGAGGCGAAGGACTGACCTGGCGCTGCCCCGCCTGCGGTTGGACAACAGGCTGACCTGGGCCTGGAGAATGGCTGCCCTGTCCGGTGGCTGGAAGGCCATGCCAGAGGTCATGCCCAGGATCGCACCGATAAACTGGAGCCTCTGGGATGGGATCAGATGGGACTTGGCCTGGTTGATGGTAATACTCAGGCAGGCAAAGACCTGCTGGGTAAGAGAGAAGGGAAGCGCAGGAGTTCCTCCCTGGACAGGGCCGCCAGGAGCCAATCGTCCAGGTTTGGGAAAACCTGCACCCCCTGGGTACGCAGATAGGCCACGACCACCGAAAGGCATTTGGTGAACACCCGAGGCGCCGAGGAAGGACCAAATGGGAGGGTGTTGAACTGGTAGTGGTCCCCCTGGAACACAAAACGCAGGTATTTGTGGTGGGAAGAGAAGATAGAGATATGCAGGTAGGCATCCTGCCTGTCCAAAGCGCACAGCCACTGTCCTGGCCAGAGAAGGGGCAGCAGGCTCTGCAGTGAGAGCATCCTGAACCTCTTGTACTCCACGAACAAGTTCAGCAAGCTGAGGTCGAGAATCGGCCTCATGTCCCCTGTTTTCTTCGGGACCAGGAAGAAATGGGGAATAGTACCCCATTCCCTGAAGAGGAAAGGGGACGAGTTCTATCGCCTCCTTCAGCAAACGTGCTGAAATCCCTTTCTGGACCAGAAGATGATGTTCCCGAGAGTACGACGACCTTGGGGGAGGGTGTCGAGGGGGTTTCTGAAGAAACTCTATTGAGTGTCCTTCTGCGATCAGCTGGAGCACCCAGGAATCTGAAGTTATCCTCTTCCAACCCGGGAGGTACAGGGAAAACCTCCCTCCTACCAGTTCCTCTGGAAGGTCCAGAGGCTGTGGGAGAGGAAAGGAGTCAGGTGGTGTGGAACAGCGTCGCGGCTGAAGCACCCGCTGCTTTTTTGGGTGGAGGAGGCTTGGCAGCTGGAGGGGCCTGGCATTTATTGGTTCGCTTTCCCTGAGGTTTCGCCTTTTGCCGATTCTGCCTGAGAAAGGGACAGTACTGCATTTGATGGGGGTGGCACATGGAGTCCACAGACTTCAGTGCTGTCCCCTTCTCCTGCAGATTGGTGATAATGTCCTTGACATCACCACCGAATAGCACCGAACCCCAGAAGGGCGCTTCCTGAATAGCGGACTGCACTTCCAGGACCAACCCTGACACACGGAGCCAGGCATGACACTGTAAGCCTATGGTGAAAGCGGAGCTCCTACCAGCAGTGTCCACTGCATTGTATGCAGCATGAAGCATGTGCCGACTGACCGAACGTGCAGAGCGGATGAGGTCAGCCACTTCCTGTTTGACTTGAGAGTCAGGAAGGGAGTCCAATTTGGATTCCACCTCACCAAGAATTGCCTTCTGGAAACCACCCATGTGACCAACATAATTTAGGGCCCCAATTCCCAGAGTGGAAGAAGCAAAGATCTTCTTCACCTACTGATCCAGAAGATGGGATTCTTTGTCAGGTGGAGACGAGCTCAGATATTTCAGGTTAGCAGTCCGGCCATGAGCAGCACTAATCACGATCAAATCAGCTCGAGGGTGAGAATCTAGAAAGTCAACACCCTTGGGAGCCTGATATAGCCTGTTTGACTTCTGAGGAAGCGGGGCTAAAGCCGACGGTTGCTTCCAAATAGTGGAAACAAGATTGGCATGCGGCTCAATCCAGGGTGGCACCAAGGTAGGAGCTGTCTCGGGCAGGTCCAGATGCTCAGCGAGTTTCTTACGCTGTGGATCCGTCTCCAAGGAATGCCACTTGTGAACCTTCTGGATTTTGCGCAACTCTGTAAAGAAAGGATCCTCCTAGGCCTGGACTTAGACGGAGAGCATGGCTCGTCATCTGGCACGGAGCAGCCATCGGGAGTCGTCCGAGGTTTCCGAGGAGGAAGAAGATGAAGAGGAAGACTCCCTCTCCTGGCGAGGGAGAGGAACGGACCCCTTGGAAGGTCCTCGGAGGCGTATCCTGACCCGCCCTGGAACCAGAGGGCTCACCCCTGGTGTCCGGAGCTGGGGAGGGAGTCTGTCGTCGCGGATGTACGGGAGCCGGAATCAGCACCGTCGCCGTGAGAAGACTCTCCACCTCTCTGGTGAGCTAAGCCTTGGCCTCAGCCCACCAGGAGGCTAGAGTCTCCTTCTTCAAGTCCACCGGCGGCTGAGGGGGCGGTGGAGGAGGAGGAGGAGGAGGGGGATACGGGTATTGATTGAACCCGTGAGGCGCGTATCCATAACTCCGACGGCAGTAAACCTGGTGTTGGGTATTGAGGCACTGGGTACTGCAGCGTCGGATGGCCCGGCGTCAGGTACTGGGGCATCGGATACTGCGGAGCCGGGTAAGACAGCGTCAGATATGATGGGGTCAGATACCCGGGAACCGGGGGGGGGGTCTGCTGGAGATGGCCTGGCTGGAGGGCCCACGGGTGGGCCTGGAGCAGAAGGCCCGGTGGGCGGAAGGCCCAGCGTTGGAGCAGCATCCGGGAGCGGGATGTCGCCCAGCGTCAGCAAGACCGGCATCAGAGCCAGCTTCCGGGGAACTGATGTCAGGTCAGTCGGCCCAGCGGGCAAATGGCCTGACGAGGGTGCAGCAGGAACCTCGGCATCACCCAGGGATGGAGGGGAAAAATCCCCGGGTTCAGAGTTAGGAGACCCAGGGTCCCCGGAGGGCAGAGAAGGCTGCAGGGAGTGGGGAACGGCAGATGTGAGAGGGTCCGGTGTTGGCTCAGCCACCGTGCCGACGTCTGACTTATCAGTGGAGTCCGGGCGGACGCTGGAGGAGCCGACGTCCAACTTATTGGACCCATCGCCCGAGGCAGGTTGTGGAGGAGGAGCGACTTGGTTGGGCGGAAGAGGGGCGGTGCGCCGCCCTGAAGGGTCGGGCGACTTATCGACTGTCTCCGTGCGGGTGTCCGAGGAGCTGACGTCCGGCTTACCAGAGCCGCATGAACCAGTAGGCCACATGGTGGCGGCTTTACTGGGAGTGGAGGCCTCCAATAGCCCGGAGGTGCCTGAAGGACCCAAGTGCGGAGCCAGACAGGTGGGCCGGCCACCTGGAAGCCTCAAGGTGGACATCGTGGAGCGATCCCGGAGGGACATTACCTGTAGCTAAGCGACTCCGAGCTTGACGCGGTGGATGAGGAGCCCTTATCCCGGTGCTTCTCCTTGTCTTTCTTCTTACGATGGCCTTCAGGGGAAGTGGACGCCTGCCGGAGCTTTTTTAACTCCTTCTCCATGGAGGACATTTTCTTCTTTAGTATGTGGGCCTCCAGGGACTATTGCCTCTGTCTGCGGGTGGCGGTGTTGAATTTAAGGCAGTGCTGGCACTTCTCCACATGATGATTCGGGCGTAGACAGAAGAGGCACTGGGAATGGCCGTCCTCGTGCGGGAGTTGGGCAACGCCACGCAGTCGCACTTATTTTGTGCTTCCGGAAAGTGTGAGGGCGACATACACCGATGAATGCCTGCTGATTTAGTCAAAGAATTCAAAAAAGGCGGTAAAACTACCGGCGACAGAGCTGGCGTTGAACTTTACAGCGAGGCAACCGGGCCACGGGAAAGAACTGGAAGGCGGGCATGAGGGACCCCAGAGACTGCTAGCTAGAAATTTTTCCGTTGGGTCCCGACACCGGCCGGCATCAGTTCTACATGTAATTACCTACCGCAAGAGCCCTCTTGAAGTACGAGTGACAATTATGTACCTACTGTAATTCCTGATCTTTCTGTGCATCTTCACCATTCATCACTGGTGGGTAGTGAGCCGGAGGATCAGGACCCCGTGGGAGCCTTTTTTTTTTTTTGTGAGAGGAGGAGGAATCGACCTTGAGACAGCACTGCCGTCAAGGCCGACGTACTGCGTGGCGCTCACGGGTTAACTGTCGTCGACACCTCCTCAGCCCCAGTTCTGCACGCCAGAGAGAGAGAGACAGAAAATAAGGAGGGTTGGGAGGGTGGGCAAGGGGCCGAGGGACAGAAAAAGGAAAGGATGTAATACTAAAAGGAGGAATATGCTGAAGAGAGGACAGGAAAGGAGGAAGCCTAAGGGATTGGGAGAGTAGGGACCCAATCCCTGGGTGAGAAGGAATGGGTGGAAAGGGAAGGGTAGGAGGATAGAAAAAGAAGGAAGGAGGAAGAGAAGACACTGCCCCAAGGCACTGCCCTGGACTGCTCTGGAGAAGCTATGCCACAGGTCAGCAGCCAGCCAGAGAAAGAAGCCAAGGCTTGAAGAAAATGGCACTCATTTAGAGGAGCAGAAGCAGGCCAGAATACTAAGAATGGGTTGGTGTCTCCCCCTCCTGCAAAAAGGATTGAGGCAGAAGAACCGCCTTAAAAGGCCCTGGAGAACAACCCCAGGGGACAGAAACCTAATTATTGGGGGGGATGGGTACCTCCAGAAGAGGAACAGGAGGGGAAATACCAAATTATCCAGAAAGGAGGAGAAAATGAACCAAAACGAAGCACAAGAGGTTGGAGGGAGAACAACTGTGGGAGTCACCAGAGCACCCTCATGTCACCAGACTCCCTCAAGAGGCACAAGTGGGAGCCGGAAAAAAAAAACAGGAGCTACTTGGGCTGAGAGAGGGCTGTGGCGATTCCCAACAGCAGCAACCCTCCCTGTCTGTCCACCCAGAGGAAAAAAAAACAACCCCTAAGAGGAGGGGGTAGGAGGTGCTGGAAATGGACCAAGGTCCAAATGGGAGACAGACAGGGAGGAGGAGAATCACCCAGAGACTGAGGCCTGAGAGGGGAAGGTGGATGGGATTCAGTGGTGAATGGCGAAGATACACAGATCAGGAATTATGGTAGGTATGTAATTTTCATATCTTGTCTGTGTCAATCTTCACCATTCATCACTGGTGGGTGATTACCGGGCCGGAACCTCCCTAAGGGACAAAGTCCCTCAGCCTCCAGTGGGGAGACACTAGAGGAGGGAACCCTAACAGGCATGGCTAGGCCTGAGGCTGGTCTGGGTGAGGTGAGTTTCTCCTAGCAGGAGAAGGAAGGCGCCCTCTGATGCTCTCGTCTCACCCTACGGGAAAAAAGATGGGTTCCCCGGAAAGAGAGGGCAATCACCCTATGCCAGGCCAGGGCTGACAAGCGGGAGAGAGGAAGCCACACCGCCCGCTTAATGCAGATCGTTATCCCCCCCCAACCTGGAAGCCACCTCTTTGGCATCATACAGTGCCCTTGCTTGGTGCCTCGCTAGTTCCAGGCCCCGTGCGGAGAGGGCAGTGGCCTGTCTGGTTGCCTCTGAATCAGGCAAAGATGCTAGGATTTGACCTAGCAGAGACCACAAGTGCCTGTTGTAGGCAGCATGGTGGGCCTGATAAGAAGAGATACACAAAAGGAGGCATGACAATGAGCAAGCTTTCCTACCCCCCAAAAAAATCAAAGTCAACTGAGTTGGATTCCAGGGGTCGATCATGCCATGGGCTTCTGTGCCCAGTGGTTGTGTCCAGGAGACTCACGCCCGACGGCGGGTGAAGTAAGGCTCCTGCAGACCCAAGGGGGGCACAGTACCTCAGGCAGAGGTCCCTCGGGGCTGGTGGTTGCTTTGAGGGACGTCGCTGGGCCCATTACGACACCTCCCAAAAGGGATTAGGCCAAGCGGAAACCATCAGGTTGGCCGCACTGAACTCTCCTAAGAAGGCGCGCACCGATGGGTCAGTATTGCGTTCACCAAGGGTGTAAATATGGAGCTCGTCGAGCAACCCTGATAGGAAGCGCTGATAGCTGGAAAGATCAGCTGCTGGAGATAGGTGGACAGAAGAATCCTCTCCCTCAATGGAGGAAGACGAAGGAGCTGACGAGTCCAGAGAGCCAGTTTCCGGCTGCACAGGGGAGTGGTGAAACACCTCCTGGTCCATGGACTGATAATAGGCAAGGAACAGTGCAGCTGTGGACCGGAACTGTTCCCAGGTGAAGGGCCCCGTAGAGCCGGAGTGACCTGGGAAAGGGGGAGGAGTTGCCACAGGCAAAGGGGCCAGGCACCTCTGAGTAGGGGCACAACCTCTACCCGGGCTAGAGGACCTGCCGGGAGATCTCAAGGAAGGAGGAGATCCAGTGGTTCTGGCAGACGAAAGCCATTCAACCGAGCTGGAGCGGCCAGGGCTGAGTCCAAAAGAAGAAATCCCCTCGCGAGGTGACTAGGGCCACATGAGCCCAGAAGGGCGGTCCCTAACCTCTGAAGATGAGGTCCATCTTGAGGAGACCACAGGGGAGAAGGTCAGACCAGCACTGCGACTCTTCCCTGAACCCCTGCAGGTTCCCAGGAAAGGGAGCCGCCCTGAATCCAACCCCTCAACTCTTCGGACTCCGAGAGAGCCCTCTTCCTCGCCATCAGCTGAGGCAACTGACACCCCACAGCTGCCTCTTGAGAGACAGACGGAGGAGGAGTGTACTCCGCTACCTGAGGTGGTCCAGCCAACCCTGAAGTAAGGTCAGTAAGAACTACCACCGGAGGGGGTATGCCTCCGAAGGTGACAGATGGATCACCAACTCCAGGTTGTCCTGAGGCACCACCCAGGGCACCAGAGGACTGGTCGGAGCCACCGACCCTGGAATCGGCCAAACCCATCTGCTCCATTGGAGGGGGGACTGAATCAGAGCCGTAGCACTAGAAGCAGAGAAATAGGAGGATTCTGAAGAATCCGGGAGCCAGTCTGGGTCAGCCTCTGAATTATCCTCCCCAAAGGAGGCCCGAACCCAGACAACTCCACAATCCCTCTCAGCCGTGGTGCTGCGAGCGGTGCCGCGAGTTGGCCTCACAGTGCCCATGGCGCCATCCACATCCCTGGCACCGTGAATGGCACCGGAGTCAGAGATAGTGCTGGAGGCTGACCCCATGCCACCCGCGGCACTGCCCAGATTCCCGGCACCAAATCAGGAGCAGCACCAGCGGGCAGCGACAAGGACAGCACTGGCCCGTGCCCAGAGGCCTCATACCACAACACTGGGGAAGTCTTCCCCTCCAAAGACACTATTGCCTGAATGGTGCCTCCCGCCTGACCCACACGGGGGTCAGGACGGGCCTCCTGCACCGTGGGAGGCCTTCCTGCCATGGCAAGGCCAGAACTGGTAAAAACCCCCTCCTCCGTGGACCATATAGGTCAGGGAGGGGACCCAGAGGAAGGGCCGAGAACCCTGCTCTTGGTGACCCGTGTATGTGCCTGTCCCCTGAAAATTGGCGGCGCACATCCAACCTTCAGCGCGCGCAAGTCCAAAACCCGGCAATCCATGGAGAAATAGGTGTCGCATTTGTCCATATCATGATTTGGTACAAAGCAGATAAGGCAGCAGTCATGCTAATCTGTGATGGAGTAAAGACGGCCGCCGGGACACCGACGCATCGGAGGCCGACCCACCCTCATCGATTTTTTCTTGTCCCCTGAACCAGACGTGACAGGACATAAAACCAAAAACAAAAATCAGCACTCTGCATCGACAAGAAATAAAAAGGAAAGGTCTTACAAGTCAACAGACGTCAGTGTCAGTGGCTCAGTAGGTAGCACACTCGCCTCTGAGGCTGGGAGATCAGAGGGCTGTGGGTTCAGTTCCCAGAACGAGCACTTGGGTTAATATCCCAGTACTGACACTATAGTGCAGCATAAGAGGGGTGCTGCACTTCTGAGGTGCAGTCTTTCGGATGACACGTTAAACAGAGGTCCCATATGCATGGATTGGTGGTAGTTCAGGTGGATGTTAAAGATCCCATGGCACTTCTCGAAAAGAGTAAGGGAATTTTTTATTAAATCATAACAAAAACATATGTATGCGGATCAATATTATATCATACAAACTTATTGGGAGAAAAAAAATTAACATCAATAAATACTGATTCTTACAAAAACCCCAAACATAAGAAAAACATTTTAAATAATATAAAGCAATTTAAACTTCCCACCGCCACCCCACTATAAGAACAGGGGAAACGTTTTTTTTTCAAAGAAAATTCATAACAAAGACACCCAATCCAAAAAAAAAATCTTACAAATCATAAAGAAAAAAAACCCTGAAAAAACATAATGTAGGTGTTAATTCATACATTCCCCATACATAAGAAACTTTATAAGTAAAACCCCCATCCCTTCCCCTATTTTTTTCCACAAATAAATTTATCATAAACCATCTACAATGAAAAAATACTTTGTACATTATCCTGAAAAATAAATTATGGAACATGAATCAGTACCATTTATCCTAGTCCCCAATGATATAGTATCAAACCAAAAATACAATATCCAGTCTTATTACTAATCTGCTTTAGCCATCCCTAAATTCTAAGCATCTTTAAAGAAAATCATACCCACTCCATAATTTAGTCCAGCGAATAGAACTAAAATACAAAGCTTCTATATGTTTTAAATGGTGCAAACCAAAAGCTCCCATACAGAATAATTCTTCAGGAGAGATCCATTCTTGCTGTAATAACAATCTACATCTACTGATCCATAACCAATAGAGAAAATGGCCATCTATCATCCTTAGAAACATAGAAACATAGAATTTGACGGCAGATGAGGACCGCTTGGCCCACCTAGTCTGCCCATTTTCCTACCTAACAGATAAGCTGCAGATCCCAGTTAACCAACAGCTTACTTCCTCCTACCCCCCACTAGGACTGCCTTATGCCTGTCCCATGCATTCTTGAATTCCCCCACTGTTCTTGACTCCACGACCTCCTCAGGGAGGCTGTTCCATGCATCCACAACCTCTCTGTGAAAAATACTTCCTCCACATTACCTCTGAGCCGTCCCTCCTCTATCTTCAGGTAATTGGCCCCTTTTCTTGCACATCTCTTTTCTGGAAGATGCTACCCTCTTGGACTTTGTTGATTCCCTTGAGGTACTTGAAAGTTTCTATCATGTCCCCTCTCTCCCTTCTTTCCTCAAGGGTATACATATTAAGCTTCTTTAGTCTTTCTTCGTATGTCTTCTGGTGCAGACCCTGCACCATTTTGGTTGCCCTCCTCTGGACAGCCTCCACTTTGTCTATGTCTTTGCGGAGATGGGGTCTCCAGAACTGCACACAGTACTCCAGATGGGGTCTCACTATCTGTCTGTACAGAGGGATTACAACTTCCTGTTTTCTACTATCGATGCCTCTTCCTATGCATCCCAGTATCCCCCCAGCCTTCCTTACTGCCTTCTCACATTGCTTGCAGACCTTTAGGTCATCTGATATAATTACCCCCAGGTCCCTTTCTATTTTTACTGTTGTCAGTATCTCACCCCCCATTGTGAACGCTTCCCCTGGGTTTTTGTTTCCCATGTGCATTACCCTGCACTTCTTTGCACTGAATCTGAGCTGCCATACATTTGACCATTCCTCCAACCTTGCCAAGTCCCTTCTCATCCTTTCCACTCCATCTTGTGTATCAACCCTGTTGCAGATCTTTGTGTCATCTGCAAAGACATACTTTCCTTCAGTTCCTCTGCAATGTCACTTATAAAGACATTAAAAAGGACCGGTCCCAGTACTGAACCCTGCGGTACCCTGCTAGTAACCCTCCTTTCTTCACTGTGTACTCCATTTATTACTACACTTTGCGTCCTGTTATCTAGCCAATTTTTTATCCAGTCTACCACCTTGGGACCCACTCCAAGGCTGGCTATCTTGTGTATTAATCTTTTGTGTGGGGCTGTATCAAATGCCTTGCTAAAATCTAGGTAGGCCATGTCCACTGCCCTTCCCTGGTCTACTACTTTGGTCGCCCAGTCAAAGAAATCTATTAGATTCATCTGACACGACCTTCCCATCGTGAATCCATGCTGCCTTGGGTCTTGTGCCCCACTGGCCTCTAGGTACTCAACAATTCTTTCCTTCAAAGTGATTCCATCATTTTCCCTACCACTGAGGTCAAACTAACTGGTCTGTAGTTTCCTGCCTCTGTCCTGCTCCCACTTTGTGAAGAGGAATCACATCTGCCCTCCTCAGTCCTCGGGTACCACCCATCCTCCCATGACTTGTTAAAGAGAGTAGTCAGCGGTGTCACTAGTTCTACCCTTAGTTCTTTTAGAATTCTTGGGTGAATCCCATCAGGCCCCATTGCTTTGTCCACCTTCAATTTTATTAGTTCTTTCAGAACCCTTTCTTCTGTAAATGGACTGGTATTGACCCCCGTCTTCAGAGTGTTTCTCTTGTTTGGTTTAGGTAACTCCCCCTCCTCTTCCTTTGTGAATACTGAGCAGAAATATTCATTCAGTATCCCTGCTTTTTCACTGTCACCCTCTACCCACATTCCCTCCCCTTTATTAAGCCCTCCTTTGGTCTTTCTTCGCTCCCTAATGTACCTATAAAAGGTCTTATCCCCCTTCTTAACAGAATTGGCTATCCTTTCCTCGGTTTGGGCCTTTGCTATTCTGAGTGCCTTCCCAGCCTCTTTCTGCTTTAACTGATAAGTTATCTGTCCTGCTCCTTCTGTGTTTCCTTATATTTCCTGAATGCTGTCCTTTTCTCCTTAACCTTCCCTGCCACCTCTTTTGAGAACCATAGCGGATTTTTCCTTTGTTGTGTTTTATTGATTTGCTTTACACAAAGACTTGTTGCCTCTGTGATGGCTGTTTTGACCACTCCCCATTGTTCCTCCACCCTTCCTTCTTGCCTGTTTGCTAGTGCTTTTCTGAGGCACTCTCTCATTTTCCCAAAGTCAGCCCTCCTAAAGTCCAATACTCTTGCTTTTGTATGGCTTGATTGTATGGCTGTGTTTATCGTGAAACACACTGTTTGGTGGTCGCTTGTTCCCAGATGGCTACCCACTTCTAAATCTGAGATTCTTTCTCCATCCCCATTTGAGAGTACCAGGTCTAAGATTGCTCCCTCCCGAGTGGGTTCCAATACTAGCTGTCTGAGGCATGCCCCCTGTAGGGCATCAAGAATGACCCTGCTCTTGGATGTGCCTGTAGCAATGGTGCTCCAGTTAACATCTGGCATATTCAGGTCCTCCATCAACAATATTTCCCCTTTTTCTGCCATTCTAAGAAAGCCTTCTATCATTTCCTTGTCCATTCCCTCCCCCTGAGATGGGGTTTGTATACAACCTCCATGCGGATTGTGGTGCCATTTCCTGTCTCCAGGGTGACCCAAAGTGCCTCATCTGCTCCCTGTTTACTCTTTAGTTCTGTTGCTTTGATCCCTTCCTTTACATAGAGAGCTACTCCTCCTCCTCCTCCTCCTCTTTTACCCTCCCTGTCCCTCCTGTAGGTTGTGTATCCTGGTATGTTGACATCCCAGTCATGGTTCTCTGTGTACCATGTTTCTGTGACTGCCACAATATCCAGACAACCCTCTTCCATCAAGGCCACTAGTTCAGGGAGCTTGTTACACAGACTATGGGCATTGGTACTCATCACCCTCCACTTTTTGATAGCCTTACCGCTTTTAACCCCATTTCTGTCCTTACTGCCTTTGCCTTTTTTTACATTTAAATCTGTTCTGCTCCCTAATAACTTCTGTACCTTGGTGTTTACCTCACTAATCACCATGTTTTGTGGGGGAAGGCTGGGATTTCCCTGTTCCTTTTCAGTGCCTCCCCTTGGCTGGTTTAAATGCTTGCCAATGAGCATTTAAACCTCTCACCTAGGATCCTGGTTCCCCGGACAGATGCAGACCATCGCACCAGTATAGGTCTGCATCCCTCAGAGTAGCTCCCAGTCTCCAATGAAGCCAAAACCCTGAGCTCCACACCAGTTTTCAACACTCCATTGAATTCCCTGGTGAGGAGTGCCCTAACATCTCCTTGCCATAGACAGGCAGCACCTCCGAGAAGGTTACTGTATGCGCTACTTGTCTAAGATCCCTTCCCAACTCTACAAACTCCTCTTGCACTGCTCTGATCCCATTTCTAGCCAGGTCATTTGTCCCTAGGTGGACAAT
This sequence comes from Neoceratodus forsteri, assembly GCA_016271365.2. NCBI lineage: Eukaryota > Metazoa > Chordata > Ceratodontiformes > Ceratodontidae > Neoceratodus > Neoceratodus forsteri. Next base: position 55,710,429 of record JADMNL010000026.1, read on the forward strand.
GACATCCAGCTCCCTCCCTCATGCAGCTCCTCCCACAATCCTGAGGATTCGCTTCCTGTCCCTCCAAGCCATGGCCAGAAAGGCACCTTACCTCCCTCTTCCCTCCTCCCCATTTCTACCCCCTAATGATTGGAGTCCCCACCAGGAGTTGTTTCCTTCCTCTGTGGGGTCCCATACCACCCTCCTGTGGGTCTCCTTTGTGAAGGTTTCCAGCATCCTCCTTGGTCTCACTGCAGGTGCCTCCATGAGGAACCACTATCCACAAGAAGCGAATGATTGTGGAGAGGTACAGCTGGAGGGATGCAACTCTGTTCCACCACCCTCTCCTCCCTGAGCCCCTCTGGTCCAGCCTCTCCTCTTTCTTGGCAGCCTCTGAGGTGAGTGGCATTGGCCCTGGTGGTCCCTGGGTGGGGGAGGAGGTTTCACGAATCCTAGCCAGATCAGCCAGGAGATGGGCAACCTCCTCTCTCAGACCAGAGAGGTGCCTGCAAATAGGGCAGCATCGCAGCCTCCATAATGTCTCCCGGAACACTGCCGCCCCACAGCCATTGCACTGCACCACTCCTATCATGTCTTATTTTGTGTCCCCTCTACTGTTTTTCAGGATGCTTACTCTTTCCTCTCCTTACAACTCTCACCCTTCCTGTTCTGGGACAGCAACTTCTTATCTTCCTCAGTAGCCTCCTTCTTCCTTGCTCAATATCAGACCACCAGCAGCTGGGGAGTGAGCTACTTTTTTCCTTTAGGGTTGAAAAAAACAATGTTTCTCTATGATCCTTCCCTTCCTACTGCCAAACAGGAAGTTCCTGTTGACAGTCAAATCCAGTGGCTATAAAAGTAGAACTGGCTTAATCCTTAATGTACTAAGACTATCTTTAGCCATAGATATGTTAGGAATGCCATAAAAAAGTAATTCTATAGTCGGTGGAACTGGAATCTTATTTTTCCACCGTTTTTTTACCACATCCCAAAATTTTACTGCATAAGGACAATAAAAATAAAGATGTAACATAGCTTCTAATACCTCAACACAGCCCTCACTTGGACAATATCTTTCCTGAAGACTTTTGTGCTTTTGATTGCTTCGGACATTCACCCTATTGTGAAGACCCAACCATACTGTATCCCAAATATGCTTGGGTATTCTAAAATCTGTAATATAATCTGAAATATCTTGCTGATGAAGCAATGTGAAACTCGAAAATGGTGACTCACCAAAACATCTCTGAAGTACATCAAAATATAAAGCTTTTCTTGCTACTGGTTTTACAAAGGTCCAACCTATTTGCCACATTTTAATTTTATCAAAAACTCCTTCCTATTTAAATGTCAATAGAAACATACACTTTGTCGGCAGATAACAACCGCTTGGCCCATCTAGTCTGCCCATTTCCCTACATACAGGATAGGCCGCAGATCCTAGTTAACCAACAGCCTATTTCTTCCTACTCCCCACAAGAATTGCCTTATGTCTGTCCCATGCATTCTTGAATTCTCCCACAGTTTTAGACCCCACAACCTCCTCAGGAAGGCTGTTCCATGCATCCAAACCCTCTCTGTGAAATAATACTTCCTCACATTGCTCCTGAACCGCCCCCCCTCTGTCTTTAAATTGTGTCCCCTTGTTCTTGCACGTCTCTTTTTCTGAGGCGAGACTAAAGGAGCTTAGTATGTATACCCATGAGGAAAGAAGGGAGAGGGGGGACATGATAGAAACTTTCAAGTACCTCAAGGGAATCAACACAGTCCAAGATGGTAGCATCTTTCAAAAAAAGAGGTGTGCAAGAACAAAGGGGCACAATTTGAAGATGGGGGGGCGGCTCAGAGTTAATGTAAGAAGTATTTTTCACAGAAAGGGTTGTAGATGCATGGAACAGCCTTCGGAGGAGGTCGTGGAGTCAAAAACAGTGGTTGAATTCAAGCATGCATGGGACAGCCATAAGGCAATTCTAGGGGGTGAGGGTAGAGAGAAGTAGGCTGCTGGTTAACTAGGATCTGCAGCTTATCCATTAGGTAGGGAAATGGGCAGACTGGGTGGGCCAAGCGGTCCTTATCTGCCGTCAAATTCTATGTTTCTATATTATCATATCAATCTATTGTTGTAAGTTTATCCTGTATAATAATTTTTAGAACAGTTTCGGTGTCTGGTATTGTTAATAGAGAGGAATTAAGCCGCCATACCCCAGGACCTCTTTTACGTCTGAGGGGATTTTCAATGCCAACTCCCATTAGAGAATGGTCAGAAGTTTCCATTGGCGTATTCATTACTTTGTGAATCACTAGAGATTTATGTACAAAAATAAAGTCAATCCTAGAATTTAAAAGCCTTTTAGAAAATGTTGGTCTTGCTTTTAAGCCATTTTGAACATGTGCATCCACTAAATTTGCTTGAGTAAGAACTGACTTTAAAAAAACTTTATCACAATATTGTTTTCCTGATTCTGTTCTCTGATGTAAGTTTATGTTAAAATCCCCACAAAAGAAAATCTGGCAGCTTGTGTACAAATATGGTTGTATTTTTTTTAACAAAACAATTCTTAATGCCTTCGACTGAGGACCATAAAAGGAAACAAGCCGACACTGTAAACCGTGAAGGACCACATCTAACAAAAAAAGCCTCCCTGGATCAACATCTACTGATCGTAAAACCTGAACATCTGAAGTGAGAAAGCAAAACCCAATCCCACTATACGTGTCCTCTCCCACTGACCAATAGGAGAGGCCCCATGGCCAGTCTTCTGTTGCTTGAGCTACCTCACTCAACATATGTAATCTAGTATCCTGTAATAGGAAAACATCATAATTCAAAAGGGATAATGCGCCAAAGGTTATAAGACGTTTGACTGAAGATTTTATGCTATTTACATTTAAACTTGCAATGCGTATAGAAGATAGTTCAGGGAGGGGGTTTAAAAATTTTCCCACTAGATCTTGTAAGACGTTTTTTTGTTTCTAAACCCTGTACCTTTCTCGGGGGAAGTTGCACACAGCATGTTTGAACATCAGCGCTCCCCTGACTGACTTCAGCATCAAGCAAGGGACTATCTTGTTCCATTTGGTCTCCCCACGTAGAAGACAGATTAAATCTATAAGTTAATGGTAAAGGAGATAAGGGCAAACTCTGCATCTCAGTACCTTCCCTTTCCACCAACCCAGACGATAAATGAGACTTTCCCTGTTCTTGTGCATCTGAAGCCTGAGTCAAATTATCTGCATGAGATACTGGAAGGAGTTCATGGTTTTGTAAACCTAAAGAGGAAGAGGATAGGCATCCTCTAGTCTCTCTTACTGGGGAACCAAGTGGGGTCACAAAAGGGGTTTCTTGTTCACTAGTATCAACCATGTTTTGTGAAGGGAGAGTAACCTCCATGGCTTCCGGTACAGTAATATTAACCTCTGGTGAGGGCACAACCGCTAAGGGCCTCGAAATGACTCTCTCGCTTCTTGTACCCCTTCCCCTACCTTTACCTCGACGTCTACCTTTGTCTAAATTTCCAGGCACAAATTCTTGGGGAGGAAAGGATTTCCTAGCTCGATACAAAAAATACTCTTGGTCAGATGAAGTATCAGAATCATGTGTAGCCCATGGGCAATCAGCATAATAATGACCTTGATCCCCAAACAAATGACAAACAGAGGGTGCAACACAGTGGGCTGCAGTGTGACCCAACATCCCACACTGAAAGCATTTCACTTGGTCACATGAAGTATTCAAGTGTTGTAAAGATCCATATCTATAACAGCTCTTAGGCTGACCTGCATAGAAAACTATTCCCCTGTCTCGACCCAAAAAAAATGAACTTAGGAGATGCTGTATGCCTTGCTCAGTCTGATGTAATTGCACCCTTATTGTCCACCCCCAGTCCAAAAACCACTGTCATCTATTATCGGTCTTGGATGATCATACACCAAACACCTTTTTTCCAATCAAAATATAATATTGGCCACATTAACGCCCTCATTATGAAAAAGGACAGTCATAGTTTTAATAGTTGGCATGGTAATCGGAATAGCCAAGAAGTCCTTCCAAACCTCAGTGTCCTTAACCTCGTAATACTTCCTTCAGAATTTATCCAACGATTTCAAAGTTACAAAACTGATATCATAAGAATGTTCTCCGGGGGATGGATAAAGACGTATACTTCGGAAGGTGAAATTCCTAAAGAATCCACTAACAGAGTTTTCCTGACCCAAATCCTGTCTGGAACCACTGGGGCTTTACCCCATAGCGAAGTCTGACCAAGAAATGGTGCTTAGCAGCTTCTGCTGGCTTACGAAACAAGCCGGCATAAGTTTTAGGCCCAGAATCTGTTCTAGTAGGAGAATCCCCATTTGTTTGATTCTTATCAGAAATATTTCCCATAGATACGACATCCAATGCCGGCTGAACCATATTTGACTCACCTTCACTGTGCAGTCTTCCAGAAGGTGAATCAGTAGATTGTAAATCCAATTTAGAGCAAGAAGGAGTTGAATTATTATGCTGCAAAACTCGGTCGATACCGACACGCTGAACGCCTGACTCTCCTACCTGCCCTTGGAGACGCGCAGTCGCAGTAGACTTGGGCAGAGGTAACTCACTGACAGGAGGATATCGAACAGAAGGAACCAACTCAGAAACCTCAGCACCAGACCCAGATGGGTCATCCAAAGCAGGGGAGCCAGGCAAGGGTATTTGCGGATCCGGAATTCAGCGACCCCCCCCTCCCAGACCCAACCTACTTGTTGTAAAGCTGCTCCGGGAGACCAGTCCGGCAATATACAATCTTTCTCTGATATGTCAGCTGTCATAGAGGTTAGTTCATTATCTATAGGCTGAACTTCTTTAAATAAAGAAAAATGCAGTCTCTTACTTGTATCTTGTGTAGGACTAGCCGTAGAACGTTTTCTTTTGTTGCGCTCAGCTTCCAATTTCTGTCTACAGGTATGAAAATCTTGTTCTGCCATGTTCATCAAGTCTAGCAATTGTGCTTTTTTTTATCCAAATCACTTTGTAACTGATGTTCTGCAAAGGTTTCAGCTTCCATTGTTTCTATAGAAACAGTTGATTCCAAAGCCAATACTTGGTCACAGTCTGAAACAGACTGACCTTCTCTTTCAGATATAGAAGGCTCCACCAAGAGCTCAGGAGCTCCAAATTCACATCCATTCTCCTCCACAATCACCTTCGAACTGAGGTCCTCCAACCCTGCAGACAGAAGGACAGTGCCACCTGCATACAGAGTAGGGGAATATCCCCGGTGTCCTGGCCAAATTTCCCTCATTCGCTAAAAATACCACCGACAGCTTAATCTGGTTCAAGGTCAGTTGGCATTCATCTGTATCCCCCTCCCCCGGGTCGTGCCTGAAAATAGGCAGGATTTGTCTAGTGCACTTACCCGGTCAACAAAAACTAAATAAATAAAATAACTCAATAACACAGAGGAACGGAGCAGCAGAACTAGCACTGTGACATCTACCAACGGAATAGGCCGCAGAAAGATGGCGCTCACACGTGAGGCCATGCTCACTCGACAGCGTGAGAAGCAAAACCGTGGCTGAGGAGGCGTCGACGATGGTTACTGGCCAACCCACGAGTGCCACGTAGTATGTGGCTTCAACGGTGGCGCCACCTCCATGGCGACTCTTGCTCTTGCAAAAAAAAGCTCCCGTGGGGTCCTGATCCTCCGGCTCACGACTCACCAGTGATGAATGGTGAAGACTGACACAGACAAGATTCTATTTTGGAAATAGACTCTGCAGGACAGCTGTGCCAAACCTGGTATTAGCCATACCCTGCGTGTCCAGGCTGTAATGTGCAGTAAAGGTTTGTACTGTTCTCCAAGTAGCTGTCTTACAGATGTCCATCAGTGGAACATCCCTGGAAGCTGCTATAGTAGCAGCTGTACCCATTGTGGAGTGGGATTTCAGCCCTGCTGGTGTCTCTTTCCCAGCTTTTGAATAGCAAAACTGAATACACTGAACTATCCAGCGCGAAATGGACCTCTTAGATGCTGGATTTCCTTTTCCCACATCCACATATGTTAGGAAAGAACAGGTTATTCACCTGTAACAGTAGTTCTAGGAGTGGTTTATGTTGTTCATCCACACTCTTTGGCACGTCCCTTTCCCTTTAAATCTCGCCAGAAAGTCTTCAAGCTGGCTCCTCCCATCCACCTGGGTGGTAAATACCTCGGCTCCGCCCCATGACGCCAGATCTTAGCTAGCCCGCTGGAAGCAAGGTGATGTGCCTAAAGCCAGGGAGGTCTGGTGGGTGCGTGTGAATTAACACCGTATACCACTCCTAGAACTACAGTTACAGGTGAGTAACCTGTTCTTCTAGAAGCGTGGATTTGTTGTTCATCCACACTCTTTGGCAGACTCCTAGCAGCTCTCTGGGAGGAGGGAGGCAAGGCGCACATCCCCTACTTAGGAAACAGAGATTGGAGAACCGAGGTCCCAAAACTAGCATCCCGGCGTGACTCAAGGGCAATGTGGTAGTGGAAAATAAAGGTGTTAGCTGACTTCCAGGTAGCAGCCCGACAGATTCCCTGGATAGGGATGTCCCTGAAAGCAGCCACCGATGCAGCAGTATGGCAGGTAAAATGAGCTCTTAACCCTCTGGGAGGCTCCTTGCCCGCCAACTCATGGCACAGACCTATGCATGATGTAATGCATCTTGCAATGGTCGGTTTGGCTGCAGGTCTGCCAGAAGCGGCTGCAGCATAGGTGACAAAAAGCTGGCGAACCTCTCCACAAATTTCCGCTGTTCTTTCCTTATAGTAGGAGAGAGCACGTCTCAGGTACAGAGTATGGAGGCTGTACTCGGCGTCCGAGGTATAGTTAGGGTAGTATACCGCCTTTTCTCTACACTGGTATTACATTTGCTAATTGCTCTACATAACTATTGTCAATCATTTTCTGTACTTGTATTGAAATATTTTCCCTGTATTGTTGTACCCCCTGGGTCCTGCCTGAAATTAGTCATTGCTATGGCTAGTGCACCTACCCGGTAAACAAAAACTAAATAAAAAATAAAGGTGAAACTCTGAAAACACCTTTGGAAGGAATTTCGGTTGGGGGCGCAGGACAACTTTGTCCCTGTGAAAGACCAGATAAGGGGACTCCACCGAAAGCGTCTGGAACTCCCCTGTCCTTCTGGCTGACATGATAGCCACCAGAAAGGCCGTCTTCTACGACAAGTGAGAGAACTCACACTTGTGCATGGGTTCGAATGGCATGCCCATGAGCTTTGCCAAAACCAGCAAGAGATCCCACGGAGGTGGAGGTTCATGCACCGGAGGGGATATGTGATCCAGACCTTTGAAGAAGCGCCCGACCACTGCCCCTGTTCCAGTGTCGGCTGACCGGCCCGCGCCCGGTAAGCAGAAATGGCTGCCAGGTGCACCCTAAGGGTAGAGGACCGCAGACACCCTTTGGAGACAGACCAAAGATAGTCCAGAATGTTAGCCACAGAGCAGGATAGGGGGTCCAGACTCTTACCCTGACACAAAATGGAAAATCTCTTCCATTTGAAGGCATAACATTTCCTGGTCAATTCCTTGCGAGATGCTTCCACCACAGTCTAGACATCCTTGGAAAGACCCAGAGATTGGAACTCTAGCCACTCAGGTACCAGGCTGTGAGGTGCAGAGATTGAAGGTCTGGATGGAAGACCTTCCCCTTGGTTTAATGATATCAGGTCTGGGCATGTGCAAAGCCACTCCAGGGGCCTGCAGCTGAGGCTGAGGAGATCTGGGTACCAGAATTGGCGCGGACAATCTGGGGCTACCAGAATCACCTTCGCCTTGTCCCTTCTCACCTCGAGTAACACCTTGTGGATCAAGGGAAATGGAGGGAAGGCGTAGAGGAGGCCTGGGGTCCACGGCCACAAAAAGGCATCCCCCTGCAGTGAGCCCTGCTGAGGGGGGCGGGCATGGTACAGACTCAGCTTGGCATTCTCCCTGGAGGCAAACAGGTCCACCAACGGTTTTCCCAAATGGGAGAACAGACTGTAAGCTACCTCTGGAGGGAGGGACCACTGGTGGGATGTCTGGCCTAGGTGGCTGAGAGCATCCGGCAGTTGGTTCGAGATTCCTGCCACATGGATGGCCTGGAGATCTGCCTCCAACCGGCTGATGAGGGTCCAGATGCAGAGCGCCTCCTTGCACAGCAGACGGGAGTGTGTACCACCCTGTTTGTTGAGTAGTACATGGTCGTGGTATTGTCCATCTGGACTTGAACCACTTGACCCCTGAGCTGAGGAGCGAATGCTGACAATGCCAGTCTGAGTGCACTGAGCTCCAACAGGTTGATGTGGCATTGGGACTCCTCAGGGGTCCAGAACCCGTGGGCCCTGTTGTACCCCATGTGGGCTCCCCAGCCCATGAGAAAGGCATCGGTCGTGAGGATCACCATCGGCTTGAGGCGGACAAACGGGATGCCTTCCTGCAACCATTCTGGGATGGTCCACTGTTGGAGAGTGTCCCAAATCTTCTGGGTTACCGTGATCAGCTGGTCGAATTGACCATGGCACTGAGTCCACTGGGCAGCCAGCTCCCATTGAAGGGGGCGCATGTGCCTCTTGGCCCAATGGACCACTGAGGTGCACACTGCCATGTAACTCAGAAGGCACAGAAAGTCCCGGGCAGGGTGCAAGAGCCAACCAGAAATGATCGAGCAAAGGAGAAGAACCTCCGCCCTATCAACGCTGGAGCCGGGCTCTGGCTTGACAAAGTCGAGCTCTGCCTGATGAAGCCGTCACCTGAAGGGTAGCGAGTTCCGACTTGGCCTCATTGATCAGGAGGCCAGCTGAGAAACAGATTCTGAAGGCAGATCTGGATCTCCACCTCCTGAAGGGAGAACCTGCCAAAGCCAGTTGTCGAGATAAGGAGTAGATTAGGACTCCTCGATGCAGAAGATGAACACCACCACTGCAATGCACCTGGTGAAGACCCGTGGGGCCCATGGTAGGCCGAACGGCATGGCTCGGAACTCGTACAGGGTCCCCTAGACCCTGAAGGAGGGAACCACTGGTGGGACGGATGGATTGGGACATGAAAGAGCGGCACGTCCTGCAGTCCAGAGAACAAAACCATGTTTCGCTCAGGATGGGTGTAGTCTGGTTCCAAGTTACCACCATCCGGAAGATTGCAAGACCTGAGATACTGATTCAGGTCATGGAGATGTAGGATGGGAAGCCAACCCCAGATCCGCTTGGGCACCAGGAAGTACCTGGATACCAAGCCTGGGTCTACAGGCGGATCTGGCAAGACAGCTACTACCTCCTTGCAGAGAGCTGAGCTATATCATACCCGAAGGGCCCGACTGCATGTGAGCTGAGATCCTTTCCTCCCGAGGGGCGCAGGCTCAGTTGGGCAGGTACTGCTTCAATTCCAGAGGGAGTCCCTGCCCGACCACTTCTAGAACCCACCTGTCCGAAGTGATATCAGACCAGGCAGAAAGAAAGTAACAGAGCCGACCCCCCACGGGAGGACCCAGGGCAGGCATGGCCGGGGTAGCGGTGGCAACCCCAACCTGCCACTAAACAGGCTTAGAGGAGGAAGAGGAGGCCCTGGACAGCATCTGAAGCCTCCTTTATGGGCTGTTGAGGGCCCTGCTTGGGCCTAGAGTGTCAAGCTAGAGCCTGCTGATGCTGTTGGTGCTGCTGACCTCCTTGATAGGAGGGCTGCCTGACCGCAGGGGAGGACTGCCGAAAAGGCTTCCTCTTCTGCTAGTTCTTGCCTGAGGAACCATTAGCACAAGTGGTGTCCAAGGTGGCATTGGACTGTTCAATACGCTGAAGGTGGCCTGTCACTCTTGGGCCGAACAAGTCGGTACCAAGGAAAGGCACATCAGGTAACTTGTGCTGGGTATCCGCCGGAAAGGAGGATAACCGTAGCCAAGCCCTGCGACGTGTGGCCACTGCGGCTGCTAAAGAATGGGCACAAGAATCTCCGATGTCCAAGGCAGTCTGGAGCTGCTGTTTGGCAACAGCACGGCCCTGATCATGGACTTACTTGACCATGGTCTGCATGTCCGCGGGAAGGAGAGGAAGTACTTAATCCAGTGAACCAAGGAGTGCATGGGAGAAGTGTGCCATGATTACAGCTGAACTGGCCTGACGAAGGCCCAAGAAAGAGGCCGCGTCAGACCTTGGCGGACAGGTGGTCCCATGTTCTTGGACTCTCGTCAGAGGTCGGTTGGTGTCGGCCGAGCTACCAGTACGTCTAAAGAGGAAACAGTCACCAGGCTCTCAGCCGGATGTTCCGTGAATCCCAGTAGGGATCCCATAGGCACTGCATATTTACGGGCCATACAGGTAGATGGTGCTGGGCAGGAGGCTGGATGCTGCCAAAGCTCAAGGGCTCGACCAGTAATGGCCTCAGCCAATGGGAAGGCCTCCGTCGGGGGTATCCCCCCTCTTAAGGATATCCGTAAGGGGTTACTCCACTTTTTTCTGGATAGACTCCAGGGGCATTACGGTGGAATCAGAAATGAGGTGGAGGATGCCCAGAAATGAGGAAGGACCTTCCTCCAGGCCCACCGAGACTGACTCCTCATCACCCGGATGGGAGTGCAAACCGGTGGCATCCGAATCCGAAGAGTCGGGGTACAGCGGTCTCCCGCCTATGTCCCCCTCGATACGCCGAGGGTGGTCAGCGGTAACCATGATGGACAGGTGTCGGGGAAGTCCGGTGTCTGGATGGTCCCCTTTTGAGAGAGCCCCTAAGATAGGCTGTTTAGGCAGTGGTTCCACCCTAGTCAGTGGTGAGACCGGTATGGGCTTAGGAATAATGTCCGCCCCACAGGTGGAGGAACCGAAGATTTCGGATCTGAAGGGGTCGGCGTGACCCTTGAGAGTGCAAGTAGAGGTAATAGCTGGGGTGAACAGCGTGGCAGCTTCTGTCCAGCCAGAGAATCAGCTGTTGCCACACAAATTTCCTCATAAGCGTTGGCGGAGTTTCCGTTGAAACTCTCCTGCCTAGGAGGATGAGAACCTATGGTGGCGCCTCTTTTGAATGTCGGTGGTCTTTCTTCGGGTTTCCCACTGAAGAAGGAGACCCGAGTCCTTGATCGAGACTGACGGGGTCGACCAGGATCGGGTGAAACCGGGCTCGGTGAGAATTGAGGCTCAGGATCAATTCCCTTGATGGGGACACCCGAAAGAAGTGTCTCGTCATTGGGGAAAGAAAGGACCGGGGTCCTCTCTAGAGAATCGTCGACCGGAGTCTGCGAAATTGGCTCGATCGGCTCGATAACACTCTCGGCCGGATCAGCCGATCCCTAAGTCTCCGCCTGGCTAGATGGAAGATCTGTGAAGCCGGTGGCCGAGGAAGCGATCCTGACCGAAGTCAAGGTCGCAGTGTCCTGGGACCGGACCACTTCCGGTCCAAGGCGTCTCCTTTTGAAGGTGCTGGATCCTTGTCCCTCTTCTGAGGCGGGAGGAGATCCTGAAGGAACACCTCACCCTGATGGGGAGAGACTGGCACATCTCCCTGAAGGACCCTGTGAAGGAAGGACCGAGGTTGAGAGGCACAAAGAAACTTCGGCTGGCCGAAGCTTGGGCAGCTTCTCCTTCAAAGGCCATCATCTGCTCGAGCTGTTCAGCGGATTCCGCTGCCGGGGAAACCGCCCACCTCACTTCTTTCTGTTTCACCGGCGGGTTCTTTTTCTCCGGTCTCCCCAGCTTAAGGTGTGCCATGCGGTCGTCGAGGACATTGGGATGGAAAGCCAAGCAAAAAGAAAAAATTACTCACCTTAGTAATGTTGTTTCTTCTAATGGAGTCTTGCTATATAATGACATATGCAGTGAGTCCCAACCTTCGAACTGCTCCGGAGGTGAAAGAGTTAACTTCCATGCCAGGCATGGCAACGCTGAGCTCGAGCTCGGTTGAAACTCTGTCTGTTGTTCTTCAAACTCAAACCATCAGATCTTTACTAGCTAAACTCACTGAGGTCCCAGTGGAAGCTGTAAACCTACACTGGCCAACTGGCTACTAAACATAAGAACACATTTTTGGTCCAAAACAAAGACTCAAGTCAGAGACCCAAAATGAAAAACACAATACCAAGTCACCCCAAAAGGAGGGTGAAAACAACAAGGTGGGCATCTACTACGTGCCAACACTGCACTGCCCACCCACATCCCAAAAAACAGAGGTTCTGAGAGAGGCAGTGAGAGAGGTCATAATATAGCAAGACTCCATTAAAGAAACAACATTACTAAGGTGAGTAATTTTTCTTCAAACAACATGAAGTCTTGCTATATTATGACATATGCAGACTACACAGCAGTACCTCCATGGAGGACGGACAGAACCTACTTAGGAAATAGGCTCTGAAGCACAGCTGCGCTAAACCGAGCATCACTCCTAGCCTGATATCCAGGGAGTAATGCTTCATAAAAGTGTGAACTGTTTTCCAGGTAGCTGCTTGACATATCTCTAGAATAGGGATGTCCCTGGCAGCAGACAGGGAAGCAGCTGTACCTCTGGTAGAGTGAGCCCTCAGGCCTGAGGGAGGAACCTTACAAAGCTTTTCATAACAGAATTGGATACAAGAGACAATCCACCTGGCAATGGATCTTTTAGTAGCAGGTTTCCCTTTAACAACCTCACCATAAGTGAGGAACAGTTGGAGGGAGTCAAACCTGTGACTCTTGGTACACTCTATGTAGTAACTAAGGGCTCTCTTTACATCTAAGCTGTGCAGCCTCCTCTCGCCAGAGGAGGAATGGTCAGTGAAGTACACTGGAAGAGATATAGATTGATTAAGGTGGAAATCTGAAACCACCTTAGGCAAGAACTTCCTGTTAGTCCTGAGGACCACCTTATCTCTATGAAAGGAGATAAAATCAGGCTCCACTGACAAAGCTTGTAATTCACTTATGCGTCTGGCAGAAGTGATGGCTACTAGAAACACAGTCTTCCAAGTCAAGTACTTAAGCTCTGCTGAAGACAAAGGCTAAAGGGGGCTGCATAAGCTGAGCAATGCAAACATTAAGATCCCAGGCAGGGGCAGGGTCCCTGAATGGAGGGTTGGTGTGAAGCAATCCCTTAAAAAACTTGGAGAATACAGGATGAGCTGAAAGAGAAGAGGGCTTACCTGCTGAAATAAAAGCAGACACAGCTGCCAAATGTACTTTTAGGGTAGCTGGTCTCAGCCCCAGGGCATTTAAATGGACCATATAATCCAGGACTGTGGGTAAATCAGCAGATTCTGAGGAAATATGCTTCCCAGAGCACCATATGGAAAACCTCTTCCATTTGGAATTATAGGTAGCCCTGGTGGAAGGTTTCCTAGAAGCCTTCAGTATATCCATTACACTTTGGGAGAGCTGTAGATCAGCAAACTCCAACTCTTCAAGAGCCAGGCCTTGAGATTGAGAGACTTGAGGTACGGGTACCAAACCCTCCCCTGAGCACAGCTTAACAGGTTGTGATTCATGGGAAGACACAGGGGAAGATGGACTGCTAAGGACAGTAGGAGTGGATACCAGGGTTGTCTGGCACAATCTGGAGCAATCAGGATCATCTTGCAGGATTGAGATCTGATTTTGACTAACACTTTGAACAGGAGAAGGAAGGGGGGAGCATAGAGGAACTTCCCTTCCCAATTGAGAATTAAGGCATCCAGAGGGACTGAGCCCAACACTGGGGGCCTGCAGCAAAAAAGGGGAAGTTGGTGATTGTCTGGGGCTGCAAAAAGATCTATCTGCGGGTTGCCCCATCTGGCAAATATCACCTCCAGGACCAGGGGTCCAGTGACCATTCGTGATGGCCCTGGGAAATCCTGCTGAGAGCATCTGCCAGGACATTGTCCTTGACTGGGAGGTAAACTGCCGTAAGGAAGGTATTCAGGGAGTAAGCCGGAGACCACAACTTCATTGCTTCGGTGCACAAGGCCGTAGACCGAGTGCCCCCTTGCTTGTTGATGTACCACATTCTAGTGGTGTTGTCTGTTCTGACCTGCACAACTTTGTTCTGAACAGATTTGGAAAAAACTTGAAGTGCTAGAAAAACTGCTCTGAGTTCCAACAGATTGATGTGGAGCAGAGATTCCTGAGGGGACCACAATCCCTGGGTAGTGAGGTCGCCCATATGAGCTCCCCACCCCAAGAGGGATGCATCTGTAGTAAGGATTAAGGAGTGAGACTGAGTGACAAGGGAACCCCTTGTCTCAGATTGCTCTGATCCTGCCACCACTGTAGGGCCTGGAACAGGGTTCGAGTTATTGGGATCAATTTGGTTAGAGGGTCTTTCCTTTGAGACCAAAAGGCTCTCAAATGGAACTGGATGTCCCTCATTTGAAATCTTGCTCCCTGCACTACTGCTGTAGAAGCAGCCATGTGCCCCAGGAGCTGTAGAAAATGCCTTGCTGGTCGAGACACCTGCAGGGTGAATGAGGAGGCCAGAGAGACCAGGGTCCTTGCCCTGTCCAAAGGAAGGAAGGCTCTGGCTTTCTCTGTGTTTAGCTCTGCGCCTATGAAGGTGAGGAGCTGGACAGGCTCTAGAACTGACTTTGAAAGATTCAGAAGGAAACCTAGAGAGGTGAGCAGTTGCTGAGTTATCTGTAGATGTAACTTGACTTGGTCTGAGACTGGCCTACTATGAGCCAGTCATCCAGGTAAGGGAAGATGGCAATTTTTTGCCTTCTTAGGGAAGCAATTGCTACTGCCAGGTATTTTGTGAATACCCTTGGAGCAGAGGTGAGGCCAAAGGGCATTGCTCTGAACTGGTAATGGCCTGAGGGCAGCTCGAACCTGAGGTACTTTCAATGGGAGCTTCTGATGAGAATATGGAAGTAGGCATCCTTGAGGTCCAGGGATGCTAGCCAGTCCCCTGCCCTTAGAGAGGGTAGAATAATTCCCAGAGTCACCATTTTGAATTTTGATTTTAAAAGGTGCTTGTTTAAATATCTGAGATCCAGGATGGGCCGCCATTCTCCTGTCTTTTTTGGGGTAAGAAAGTACCTGGAGTACAATCCTTTGCCCTTGTGTAGGGGTGGAACCCTTTCCACAGCTCTGAGAGCCAGGAGGAAAGAGACCTCTGCCTCTAGGGCAAGTGCCTCTGGTGGATTTGCAGGTGGAAAGGATCTGGTTCTCATCTTTGGAAATTATTTGAAGCTGAGAACCGGTCCCTGGCTTACTACTTCCAGGACCCACTTGTCTGATGTCAGAGACTTCCAGTCCTGGACAAAGTAAGCCAGCCTGCCCCCTACAGGTAGCTGTGAATCGGCCCTGGCAACCCCATCAGGGTGCCTGCTTGGCAGGGGCTTTGGGCTGAGGGGAGGAAGCAGGCCTGCTTGTACCCCGTCTGCCTCTCCTTCTAAAGAACCCCCTCTGGACATAAGCAGAAGAGGAGGCCTGGGCTTGGTAAAAAGGCCTATGAAAAGGCCTGCCCCTGCCCCTGGAAAGCTACCTTTGAGGAGTGGCCTGCCTTTCCTTGGCCTGTGCACTCCTATAGGTGGTCCTATACTCATCCATTTTCTTCATGTAATTCTCTGTCTGCTCCGCAAACAGAGAATTACCCACAACAGGAAAATCCATGGCCTTAGTCTGGGTATCCTGTGACAGGCTAGTACATCTGAGCCAAGCCATTCTGCGAAGTGCCACAGATGTAGCCATGACTCTTGATGACACATCATTGAAGTCCACTGCAGCATGGAATTGCACCTTGGATGCCTCAATACCATCAGCAGCCACCTGCTCCAGCTCCTTGGCAAGCTGGCCAGGGACCTGTTTTGCTAGAGCCATAACAGTATCCCATCTGGATTTCTGATATCTAGCAACATAAGCCATATAATTTGCCTGTCTGAGTCCCAAGGATGCTGCCATGTACTGTTTCTTTGCCATGGAATCAATCCTCCTGAAGTCCTTGTCAGGGGGGTGTGAAGCCAAGGGAATATTTGCCTTGTCACAGGCTGCAGCCTGCACTACTCCAACATGGCTGCATTGTTGTGTAAGGAACTCCGTATCAGAGCCTGACAAAGTGTACCTCTTGTCCATTCTCTTATCCACAGGAGGTATAGCGTGAGGAGTTTTTAGAATTTTAACTGTCTGTTTCCCAAAAGATTTATGCAAAGGAATAGACAGTCTCCTAGACTCTGGGATATCCATCATTTCCACATAGTCAGGCTCCTCTTGATCATCCACAGCTTCCTCCATAGGGGAGCTGGAGGGTTTCAGCCACTTTCTTATAAAACATAGAATGAGAAGGGGACTCAGGAAGCCTAGGAGGAGACACTCCTGAAGGTCTGTCTGGGGAGATGTCTGGGTCAATGGGCACATCCAGACTTTCAAATCCACATTCACTCTCCTCATACTCCTCTTTCCCCTTCTCCGGTTCATAATATTCCTCTAAATCATACTCTTGAACCAGTGGAACCGGCCGAACCAGACGCTTACCTGATGGTGCCGGTTCGGTTGAAACCGGGGAAAGCGACTGGACAATTTTAATCGCTTTGGCTATTTCTTCAGCGGTTGGAGAGGAAAGTTTTGGCTCCACACCAGCTGATTTCCTAGTCCTTTTTGCTGGAACCGACTCCTCAGAGTCGGATCTCCTTTTGCCCCAGGAAGTCTCGCCCTGGTCAGAGGGCACTCCCTCCGGTTCGGTTGGAACCGAACCGGGCTGGCCATCCGGTTCAGCGGACTTTTTGGCCTCCCTTTCCCTAAGCCTACCAACTCTCTTTTCCAGGGTAGCTGCAGGAAAATTTTTACAAATCTGGCAGTCTGCATTGAGGTGGTCAAACCCCAGACAATAAACACAGGTGGTGTGGGGGTCAGCCTTGACAAAGACTTCCCACAGACACTGCAGTGTTGAAACCCAGTGGGCCGGTTTTTCTTTGGGTTTCTCAGACATAGTGCCAGTCCCTAACCAAACTTACCCGTTTATGGCAATCTGCCAGGTAAGACCCTCTTACCGGTTCCCAACCGTGTCACGGTTCGTGGAAAAAAATGTAATAAAATCCATTTTTTTTTAGAACCGATAAGAACTGGTAACCACACTCTAAAAGACAGATTAATAATTTTAAACAACCTGATCGGTTCAAACCGAACCGATAAACCGTTTTCAAGTTCCACACAGAATAGAAATTAATGTAAAACCTATCTAGTACTCACAAATACCACAGACAGAGTCTGAACTGACCGGTTGCGGTTTAAATTCGGTCGAAAACCGAGAAAAACAATACTTCAACCGACAAAATAAACCGAGCAGAAGGAGAAATCTCCGTAGCGACTGTTCAGTGAGGCGGAGTAAAGAATCTGACGGTTTGAGTTTGAAGAACAACAGAGAGAGTTTCAACCAAGCTCGAGTTTAGCGTTCCATGCCTGGCATGGAAAGTTAACTCTTTCACCTCCGGAGGAGTTCGAAGGTTGGGACTCACTGCATATGTCATAATATAGCAAGACTTCATGTTGTTTGAAGTACAGGTGGTGGTGTCATGACTGACACCTAGGCAGTACACGCAGGTAAGCTGGGGATCGGTGCGCGACATTTTCTGGCCGCACGTACACCGGCGAAAACCGGGGGAAGACTTGTCCTCCACATCCGATGTGCTAATATCAGAATCGAAAACTCTGACGAGTTTGAGCGTTAAATTCGGTAAAAAACGACAATACAAATCCAGGGCCTACGATGGCTAGAGTTAGTACGAGGGACCCTGAATCTTCCAGCGGAAAGGAAGATCTGCGTCATGGGGCGGAGCCGAAGTATTTACCACCCGGTTGGGTGGGAGGAGCCAGCTTGAAGACTTTCCGGCGAGATTTAAATGGAAAGGGACATGCCAAAGAGTGTGGATGAACAACATGTCCACGCTCCAAGAAAGATGTTTCCTGTCCCGCCTATGGGACTTGGTGAATGTCATGTAGCAGCTAACAGCTCTTGTGACATCAAGACTGTGCAATCTACGTTCCCCAGAGCATGAATGCTCAGTAAAGAAAACAGGTAAGGTGATGGACTGGTTCAAATAAAAGTCTGAGACCACTGTTGGAAGAAAGTTTCTTTTAGTTTGCAGGACCACTTTGTCCCTGTGGAATGAAATGTAGTCCTGTTCAATGCAGAGAGCCTGGAGCTCACTGATCCTTTTAGCAGAAGTGATTCCCACTAGAAAAACTGTTTTCCATATGACATATTTCAAGGGAGCTGAGGACATGAGTTCAAAAGTGGGACCCATGAGCTTGGCAATAAACACATTTAGATCCTAAGCAGGCACCAGATCACTATGGGGGAAGGGGGGTGCAAGTGAGCTAGACCCTTAAAGAACCTTTTGAATATATGGTTAGATGGCATACAGGCATTTTTCCCAGTTGAAGAGTAAGCAGACACTGAAGCCAAGTGGACTTTTAAAGTAGTGGACTGCAGGCCCAATGAGTGCAAATGAGTAAGGTAGTCCAGCACTGCTGGAACCCCTGCCTGAACTGGCAACAGGTCTCTGGTGGAGCACCAGATGGAAAACCTTTTCCATTTAGAGGCATAGGTTTTCTTGCTGGAGGGTTTCCTGTACCCTCTCAAAACATTCAGAACACTTTCAGAGAGATGCAGGCCTGCAAACTCTAGGTCCTCAAAAGCCATGATTTGAGTCTGAGTGACTTGAGGTTCAGGTACAGGAGTCTCCCCTGACTGGAGGTTAGCAAGTTGCGCCTCCGGGGAAGGTGTATTGGTTCAGCCACAGACATGGAGAGCAGCAGAGAGTACCATGGCTCTCTGGCCCAATCTGGCGCTACAAAGATCATTGAAGCTGGCTAAGCTCTGAGCTTGAGTAGCACCCACTACACCAGAGGGAATGGAGAGAACGCATATAGGTACTTTCCCAACCAGTCCAAATCAGAGCATCCAGGGGCACCGTACCCTGAGCTGGGGGTCTGCAACAATACTGTGGCAGGTGGTGACATTCACGGGATGCAAAGTGATCTATCTCTAGAGTGCCCCACCTCTTGAAAATCACTTCCACCACCAATCTGTTTAGGGTTCATTCATGATGGGCCTAGTTTATCTGACTCAGAGCATCTGCTAGGATATTGTCCTTGCCTGGCAGATGAATGGCCTGAAGAGAAACTCCCTGAGAGTAGGCCAGAGTCCAAATTATCATAACTTCTGTGCAGAGAGGATCCGACCTTGTTCCTCCCTGCTTGTTTATGTATATATGGTGGTAGTACTGTCTGTTCTGTCCTGTACCACCTTTCCCCGAACTAGTGGTGTGAAGGCTTGAAGTGCCAAGAACACCGCCCTGAGCCCCAGCAGGTTTATGTGCTGGAGAGATTCTGCACGGGACCAAGTGCCATGAGTAGTGTGATCCCCTAGGTGGGCAACCCATCCTGGCAGTGATGCATCTCTTGTGAGAATCACTGACGCAGGCTCCTTTTGAAAGGGGACCCCATCTCTGAGGTTGGCTTCATCTCTCCACCACAGAAGGGCCAAGAGTAATGTTTTTGTTACTGGAATCAGCTTTGAGAGGGGATCCTTTCTTTGACACCAATATATAGATACATAGACAGTGTCGGCAGATAAGGGCCTATGGCCCACCCAGTCTGCCCATTTGAGCTCTTAGGTGGAAGTGGACGTCTCTCATCTGAAATCTGGAACCTAGAACTGTGCCAGTGGCGGCTGCCATGTGGCCCAGTAAATGTAGGAACTACTTTGCAGTTTTTGGTTTGTTTAAAGCAGCAGTACTATGTAAAAAAGAAATCTGCGCATTTTCGACAGTTTATTCCCTGAGCTCTGTTGAGCTTGTACCTGGTACTCTTTCCTGCCGGCATTATACTATCCCCCTGTAATTTCCTCAGTTTCCCTTTGTTTTTGTTTACATTTTTGCCTCCCACCATGTTGACAGCAGCAGTAAAAGATAGGCAGACAGGCAGGTGCCTTATTTTCTGTAGATCTACAGAAAATGGAACTTGATCACTTCCTGGATAGACAGTACTGCTGCTTTAAGCTGAAGCAGCCTGCTATCTGCAGGATGCTTTTAACCCTGTCCAGAGGTAGGTAAGCCTTGCCCTCCTGGGTATTTAGTTCTGTTTCTATGAACTGCAGTACTTGTGCAGGGAGAAGGACTGACTTTTTGAGATTTACAAGGAATCCAAGGGACTCCAAGAGTCCTTGGGCTAGCTGAAGATGTTCCTCTACTTGTTGAGTTGATTTTCCCCACTGCCAGCCAGTCGTCCAGCTAGGGGAACACTGTGACACCCTTTCTTCGCAGGTGTGCTACAACCACTGCCAGGCACTTTGTAAACACTCTAGGAGCTGAAGTGAGACCGAAGGGCAAGGCTGAAAAAGTACAGTTACATAAGAACTTACTGTAACAGCAGATCTTTGAGAGGAGTTCTTGCAGTAGGTAATACCATTAGAACTAAGGCCGCCAGGCATTGGGACCCCACAGAAAAATTTTCTAGCTAGCAGACAATGGCGGGGGACTGCCCTCGACATCAGATGTGGTATAAAGGGGCAGTCCCCCGGCAACATCTCACTTCTCCCGCCGGAGACCCGGCTGAAGATAAAAAACAATGGGAGAACCAAGAGGGTCTCCTATTCCCAAAGATTAAAATACAGCTTGTCCCAGGGGTAGAAGGGTAGGAAAGCCACCTGCTGTAAGAGGTCCTCTCGAAGCTCTACTGTTACGGTACGTTCTTACATAACTGTACTATCTCACTTCGAGGGGAGCTCTTACAGAAGATAATATCATTAGGACAGAGTCCCAAGCAGTACCCAAAGAAAGACCCAGGTCAGAAGGGTGGAGGACAATAGTAGCTGTAGGCATATTAGGAGAGGAGTCCCTAAAGGATTGCTAGGCTGAAACCTGCTCTCCTCCTGGAAGCAACGTCCAGACTGTAATGCCTAATGAAGGTGTGCATGGAACTCCAAGTAGTGGCCATGCAGAGGTCTGCTGAAGACACATTCCTCAGGGAAGCAAAGGATATAGCTACTCCCCTGGTGGAGTGACTACTTACCAGTCCCAGTAAGGGTTTGTTGTGGTGTGGGTAGCAAAAGGTGATACAATGGACTAACCATTTGGTCAGCGTTTGCTTAGTCACAGGGGCCCCCATCTTCCTATGGGCAAAAGAGGCAAGAAAAAATTACTCACCTTAGTAATGTTGTTTCTTCTAATGGAGTCTTGCTATATTATGACATATGCAGTGAGTCCCAACCTTCGAACTGTTCCGGAGGTGAAAGAGTTAACTTTCCATGCCAGGCATGGAACGCTGAGCTCGAGTGCGGTTGAAACTCGGTCTGTTGTTCTTCAAACTCAAACCGTCAGATCTTTATGAGCTAAACTCACTGAGGTCCTGTGTGGAAGCTGTAAACCTACACTAGCCAACTGGCTACTAAACATAAGAACACATGTTTTGGTCCCAAAACAAAGACTCAAGTCAGGAGACCCAAAAAATGAAAAACACAACACCAAGTCACCCCAAGAAAGGTGGGGTGAAAAAGAACAAGGTGGGCACCCACTAAGTGCCAACACTGCACTGCCCTCCCACATCCCAAAAATGAAAATTACGTACCTACCGTAATTCTTGATCTTCTCTTGTATCTTCACCATTCATTACTGCTTGGGTGTAAGCCGGAGGTGCACACCCGTCACGGGAACTTTTTTTTTTTTTTTTTTTAAAGCTAGTACTAACGGCGCCGCCCTCGAGAGTGACGTCATGCGCCATGCGCGAGGGGCGGCCGTTAGTAGCGACCGACTCCTCCTCCAACTCAGTTCTGTGAGCCGGAGAGGCAAAAAGCGAAAGCATAGAAAAGAGAGACAGCGAGGCAAGGTAGCCAAGGGATAGCAAAGTAAGGAAGAATGAACTGAAAAAGGAATAAGCCGATGGAGAAAGGACAGAGGAGATAAGAACATTCCTAACCTAGGGATCGCAGGGCCTCCTTACCTGGGCGACTCTAGGTGGAGAGAGAAGGAAGGAGAAGGAATGAGGAAGAAAGAAGAAGAAGAAGAAGAGGAAGAGAAAGATGGGATGTTGAAGAGACCAGAATGCCCAACGAGCATAGTTAGCTGAAAAGCTTAAGGCTCGATTAGCAGGGGAGCAAGAATCCCTGGTGATACAGCTGAACAGAAGGTTCACCGAACCCGCTAGACAGACTCAGAAGGGCATAGTCCTTGACCTCAACATGCCATGGTCCTTGATCCTAACTTCGGGCTCCTGGCCGAGAAAAGGCCTTTAACTGGAGGACACCCGAGTAGGAAAGGATAAATCCTAGGCAGCATGTAAGAGCTGCTCAAGGGTTTAGAAATAGAAAATCTAGGCCTTTCAGGCGGTTTATAGGTATTGAAATGGAACTCAATCGGACTTGCCAAGGCAGGGCCAGAGGCTTAGACTGGCGAGAACTGGTCATGGTTAGCACTGCTTTTCTGCAAAACTGTCCAAGAAGGACACTTGAAGGGAAAATAATTATCTACATTATTAAAAGGAAAGAATTTTTCTTCCCTTTCTTTTCCTTTTTTTTTGACAGAGCATAACTTGCAGGCTTTAGGAGCATGACCCTATAAGCCAGGGATTGCCTTTCAGCAGTCGGAGAGAGTTCCCTCAGTTTTTTTTTTTTTAGAAAGGGAAAAATAATCGTACCCGTTCCTCTGCTCTGCAAGGCAAGAATAAAGGGGTTGTGATTCTAGGGCTTAACAGCTGGTAGCAGGAAGTGCGGGACTAAAACTGTATAGGCAGTCAGGCAGGAGTCCCCAGGAGTATCCGCCAGAAGGTATGGCAAAGAGATGGTTGTGCAGCCTGATCACCACACCATAATTCTAGCAAACGGCCCAAGAATCTTAGAGTAAATAATTTTCTGGATTAGAATTAAGGCCCCCTTTAAAAAAATTTTTTTTTTTGGAAAAATTGAAAGTAATTTCCCTTTTTTTATTTTTATTATATTTGCAGAGAGAGAAGGAGACGGGAGGGGAGAAGCCACAGGAGGAGGCCACTGAGGGATGGTGGGCGGGGTCAGTAATGAATGGTGAAGATACAGAGAAGATCAAGAATTACGTGGAGTCATTAATTTTCATATCTTCCCTTGTCAATCTTCACCATTCATTACTGCTTGGGTGAGTACCAAGCTCCTCTTCCCCCGAAGGGGGAAGGGGTAAAAGACCCTGAGGGAACAAGATCCCCAGCCTCCTGTTGGTGAGAAACAGAAGGGGAAGACCCTGGCTTATTCAAAGAAGCCTAAGTGGGAGAAGAGCTAGGAGGTGCCTCCCGAGGACGAGGAGACGGAGAGAGCCCCTGCAAAAGCCTCCTAGATCTAGAGGAGAAGATACAGGTCCCCCGGAAGGCGGAGCGAATCACCCTACACCGGGCCAGGGGTGACAACCTTGAGAGATGAAGCCATGCCGTCCGTCTAATGCAGATCGCTGTCCCCGCAAGCCTGGAAGCCACCTCATTGGCGTCGTAAGATGCCCTTGCTTGGTGTCTTGCCAGCTCCAGGCCTACCGCGGAGAAGGCAACGGCTTGTCTGGTTTGCTCCGTATCAGGCATTGATGCCAAAAGCTGGGACATCATCGACCACAAATGCCGGTTGTAGGCAGCATGGTGAGCCTGATGTGATGCAATACAGGCAACCGCACGAGAAGAAGAGAACACTCTTCGCCCCCAACGGTCGAACTGCAGAGAGTCCGGATCCGGTGGGCGGTCGTGCGCCAGGCAGCGGCGCCCGGAAGGAGTGTCCAGGTAGACCAAAGCCAGAGGGGGTTGGGAAGGGTACCTAGAGACTCGAGGTGCACAATACCGCTGATAGTCAGCGGGGCTGGAGAAGAAGCGGCTGGGGACTGCCAGGACCGGATAGACGCCTCCTGGAAGGGGATAGGCCAGGAAGGTACCACCAAATGCTGGGCACTGAATTCACCGAGGAACTCACGCATCTCCCGTTCGGTATTGTCTCTCCGAACATAGGAAATCCTAAGATCCCTCACCATCCTTGAAAGGAAACGCTGATATTCTGTGAAATCAGCATCGGAGGAGATGAGCAGGGGGTTCCTCTCCCTCAGAGGAGGGAGACGAGGATGATGGGGAGCTGGAATGCCCAGAAGACTCTTGCGGCGGTGGGGAGAGTCGAAAGACCCGCTCATGCATGTATCTAACATATGAGGGGAAGGCCGCCGCAGAACCTCTGAACTGCTCCCAAGATAACGGACCCATAGGCCCGACATGGCCTGGGAGCGGGGGTGGTGGAGGCAGAGAGATGGGAGAGGGGCACCTACAAGGAGGCAACAGATCTCTGCCAGGGCTCTGGAATCCAGGGAACGGAGCCCTAGCTGGAGAGGTCCCGGACAGCAGACCAGGCCGCAAAATGGAACTCTGGGGAAGCGCAGCCTGGAAGAGCCCAGGGGGAGAACCTCCCCTGTGATGACGTCGGGACTGCATGGATCCAGAAGGGCAGCCCGCAACAACGCCGCCGGAGGGGACGTTAGAGCCCCGGAGGGAGGGGCGGGGTTCGGCGCTACGGCTCCTGGCCACCCCCCCCGAGGTGGCCAAAGAAGACCGAGGGCCCGATCCTCTGCCCCATAACCCCTCGGACTCCGAGAGGGCCCTCCTCCTCGACAGCAACGTCCCCCTATCCCCAGAGGGGGCAACAGCACCCCGGGGGGTAGCTGTCACCGGCCCTCCGGAGAGGGGAGCCTCCCCCTCCGTCACCCCCTTCCCTCCCGGGACCCCCGGCCACCCCCAGCCGGGGAGCCCTCAGGAGAGGACAGAAGGGGGGACAGAGGGAGGGGCCCGCTGCGTCGCCTGGTACCTCTAGCCACAGGGGACCCAGACTCCGAAGAGTGGGGGTGCCAGGATGGGTCCACATCTGAATCATCGTCCTCCGAGGAGGACGAGACCAGCTGGACCTCGATGCTGGCCACCCCAGGGGTCCCAGAGGCAACGGCGCCGTGAACAGCACCGGTACCAATGGCGGCGCCGCTCGCCCCCCCAACGCTGGCAACAGCCAGGCCCGACTCCCAACCACCCACGGCGCCGGCAGGACAACGACACGCTCCCGTGCGGAAACCGAGCGGCGCGGGAAGGAGGCAAGATCAGGCCAGCAGCACCATGCTTGAGTGCGGAAGCCTTGGCGGCACCGCGCAGACGGTGCCGCCATGATCATCCGGCGCTGTTCGGGCGTGCCGGGATCCAAACAGCGCCGCGAGCAGCGCCGCCTGATCACCGCACAGTGAACGGTGCGGGATCCAAAACGGCGCCGAAAGCGGCAGGGTCCACTGGTGCCAGGCCCAGAAGTCGAGGGCCTCAGCAGGGGAGCCTGCACTCGAGGAGGTGACTACCGAGGCGGTGTCGGCGTCGCCGCCCCGGGAGGAACTCACGCGCTTCCTCGACACCGCAGAAGGGGCCTCCTCCTCGGCAAGAAAAGACGAGGAGACCCTCCTCTCGGACCAGATATAGGCCCGGGAGGGGACCCGGGGGAACGGCCTAGAGACCTTACCTGAGAGTCCCTCGAGCGACGTCGTCCCCTGAAGGTCGGCGGGGCCTTGCCGAGTTTGAACGCGGACTTCAAGGACATGGCGGTCCAAGGAGAAACAGGCGTTGCACGAATCCATATCATGGTTGGGTCCCAGGCAACGAAGACAGACGTCATGCCGGTCCGAGACGGAGAAATGCCGGCCACAGGAGCACAGATGCATAGGGGCGCGGCCCGTCTTGGAAAAACGCTTAGCTCCGGAACCGGACATAAAGCGAAACTATTGAGAGAAAAACAGTAGGAAACACACCCAGCGCCGCTTTAGAAAGAAAAGGAACAGTCTTACCGGTTGGCGTCGAGTGTGCGGGAAAAATCAGGAGTCGTGACGCAGTTAGCAGAAGAGCGCTTCGTGACAGGTGCTGCCTCTACGGCGGGAGAAACAGAACTGAGTTGGAGGAGGAGTCGGTCGCTACTAACGGCCGCCCCTCGTGCATGACGTCACTCTCGAGGGCGGCGCCGTTAGTACTAGCTTTTTAAAAAAAAAAAAAGCCCGTGACGGGTGCGTGCCTCCAGCTTACACCCAAGCAGTAATGAATGGTGAAGATTGACAAGGGAAGATACAGAGGTTCTGAGAGGGGCAGACGGGGGGGGCATAATATAGCAAGACTACATTAGAAGAAACAACATTACTAAGGTGAGTAATTTTTTCTTCAAACAACATGAAGTCTTGCTATATTATGACATATGCAGACTACAAAGCAGTACCTCCATGGAGGAGGGACAGAACCTACTTAGGAAATAGGCTCTGAAGCACAACTGTGCCAAACAGAGCATCACTCCGAGCCTGGATGTCCAGGGAGTAATGCTTCGTAAAAGTGTGAACTGTTTTCCAGGTAGCTGCTTGACATATCTCTAGAATAGGGATGTCCCTGGCAGCAGACAGGGAAGCAGCTGTACCTCTGGTAGAGTGAGCCCTCAGGCCTGAGGGAGGAACCTTACCCAGTTTTTCATAGCAAAATTGGATACAAGAGACAATCCACCTGGCAATGGATCTTTTAGTGGCAGGTTTCCCTTTACCAACCTCACCATAAGTCAGGAACAGTTGGAGGGAGTGAAACCTGTGACCCTCGGTACACTCTATGTAGTAACTAAGGGCTCTCTTCACATCTAAGCTATGCAGCCTCCTCTCGCCAGAGGAGGAATGGTCAATGAAGTACACTGGAAAAGATATAGATTGATTAAGGTGGAAATCTGAAAGCACCTTAGGCAAGAACTTCCTGTTAGTCCTGAGGACCACCTTATCTCTATGAAAGGAGATAAAAATCAGGCTCCACTGACAAAGTTTGTAATTCACTTATGCGTCTGACAGAAGTGATGGCTACCAGAAACACAGTTTTCCAAGTCAAGTACTTAAGCTCTGCTGAAGACAAAGGCTCAAAGGGGGGTTGCATAAGCTGAGCAATGCAAACATTAAGATCCCAGGCGGGGGCAGGGTCCCTGAATGGAGGGTAGGTGTGAAGCAATCCCTTGAAAAACTTGGAGAATACAGGGTGAGCTGAAAGAGAAGAGGGCTTACCTGCTGAAATAAAAGCAGACACAGCTGCCAGATGCACTTTTAGGGTAGCTGGTCTCAGCCCTAAGGTATTTAAGTGGACCATATAATCCAGGACTGTGGGTAAATGAGCAGATTCTGGGGAGATATGCTTTCCAGAGCACCATATGGAAAACCTCTTCCATTTGAAATTATAAGTAGCCCTGGTGGAAGGTTTTCTAGAAACCTTCAGGATATCCATTACACCTTGGGAGAGGTGTAAATCAGCAAACTCTAACTCTTCAAGAGCTAGGCCTTGAGATTGAGAGATTTGAGGTTCGGGTACCAAACCCTCCTCTGACCACAGGTTAACAGGTTGTGATTCCTGGGAAGACACAGGGGAAGATGGACTGCTAAGGACAGTAGGAGTGGATACCAGGGTTGTCTGGCCCAGTCTGGAGCAATCAGGATCATCTTGCAGGGTTGAGATCTGATTTTGACTAGCACTTTGAACAGGAGAGGGAAGGGGGAAAAGCATAGAGAAACTTCCCTTCCCAATTGAGAACTAAGGCATCCAGAGGGACTGAGCCCAACACTGGGGGCCTGCAGCAAAAAAGGGGAAGTTGGTGATTGTCTGGGGCTGCAAAAAGATCTATCTGCGGGGTGCCCCATCTGGCAAATATCACCTCCAAGACCAGGGGGTCCAATGACCATTCGTGATGGCCCTGGGAAATCCTGCTGAGAGCATCTGCCAGGACATTGTCCTTGCCTGGGAGGTGAACTGCCATAAGGGAGGTGTTCAGGGAGTAAGCCGGAGACCACAACTTCATTGCTTCGGTGCACAAGGCCGTATACCGAGTGCCCCCTTGCTTGTTGATGTACCACATTGTGGTGGTGTTGTCTGTTCTGACCTGTCAACTTTGTTCTGAACAGATTTGGAAAAAGTTTGAAGTGCTAGAAAAACTGCTCTGAGTTCCAACAGATTGATGTGGAGCAGAGATTCCTGAGGGGACCACAACCCCTGGGTAGTGAGGTCGCCCATGTGAGCTCCCCACCCCAAGAGGGATGCATCTGTAGTAAGGATTAAGGAGTGAGACTGAGTGACAAAAGGAACCCCTTGTCTCAGATTGCTCTGATCCTGCCACCACTGTAGGGTCTGGATCAGGGTTCGAGTCACTGGGATCAATTTGGTTAGAGGGTCTTTCCTTTGAGACCAAAAGGCTCTCAAATGGAACTGAATGTCCCTCATCTGAAATCTTGCTCCCTGCACTACTGCTGTAGAAGCAGCCATGTGCCCCAGGAGCTGTAGAAAATGCCTTGCTGGTCGAGACACCTGTGGGGTGAATGAGGAGGCCAGAGAGACCAGGGTCCTTGCCCTGTCCAAGGGAAGGAAGGCTCTGGTTTCTTCTGTGTTCAGCTCTGCGCTATGAAGGTGAGAGCTGGACAGGCTCTAGAACTCACTTTGAAAGATTCAGAAGGAAACCTAGAGAGGTGAGCAGTTGCTGAGTTATCTGTAGGTGTAACTTGACTTGGTCTGGGGACTGGCCTACTATGAGCCAGTCATCCAGGTAAGGGAAGATGGCAATTTTTTGCCTTCTTAGAGAAGCAACTGCTACTGTCAGGCATTTTGTGAATACCTATGGAGCAGAGGTGAGGCCAAAGGGCATTGCTCTGAACTGGTAATGGCCTGAGGGCAGCTCGAACCTGAGGTACTTTCGATGGGAACTTCTGATGAGAATATGGAAGTAGGCATCCTTGAGGTCCAGGGACGCTAGCCAGTCCCCTGACCTTAGAGAGGGTAGAATAATTCCCAGAGTCACCATTTTGAATTTTGGTTTTAAAAGGTGCTTCTTTAAGTATCTGAGATCCAGGATGGGCCCGCCATTCTTCTGTCTTTTTTGGGGTAAGAAAGTACCTGGAGTACAACCCTTTGCCCTGGTGGAGGGGTGGAACCCTTTCCACAGCTCTGAGAGCCAGGAGGGAAGAGACCTCTGCCTCTAGGGCAAGTGCCTCTGGTGGATTTGCAGGTGGAAAGGATCTGGTTCTCATCTTTGGAAACTTTTTGAAGCTGAAAACCAGTCCCTGGCTTACTACTTCCAGGACCCACTTGTCTGATGTCAGAGACTCCCAGTCCTGGACAAAGTAAGCCAGCCTGCCCCCTACAGGTAGCTGAGAATCGGCCCTGGCAACCCCATCAGGGTGCCTGCTTGGCAGGGGCTTTGGGCTGAGGGGTGGAAGCAGGCCTGCTTGTACCCCGTCTGCCTCTCCCTCTAAAGAACCCCATCTGGGCATAAGCAGAAGAGGAGGCCTGGGCTTGGTAAAAAGGCCTATGAAAAGGCCTGCCCCTGCCCCTGGAAAGCTGCCTTTGAGGAGTGGCCTGCCTTTCCTTGGCCTGTGCACTCCTATAGGTGGTCCTATACTCATCCATTTTCTTCATGTAATTCTCTGTCTGCTCCCCAAACAGGGAATTACCCACAACAGGAAAATCCATGGCCTTAGTCTGGGTATCCTGTGACAGGCTAGTACATCTGAGCCAAGCCATTTTGCGAAGTGCCACAGATGTAGCCATGACTCTTGATGACACATCATTAGAGTCCACTGCAGCATGGAATTGCACCTTGGATGCCTCAATACCATCAGCAGCCACCTGCTCCAGCTCCTTAGCAAGCTGGCCAAGGACCTGTTTTGCTACAGCCATAACAGTATCCCATCTGGATTTCTGATATCTAGCAACATAAGCCATATATTTTGCCTGTCTGAATCCCAAGGATGCTGCCATGTACTGTTTCTTTGCCATGGCATCAATCCTCCTGGAGTCCTTGTCTGGGGGGTGTGAGGCCAAGGGAATATTTGCCTTGTCACAGGCTGCAGCCTGCACTACCCCAACATGGCTGCATTGTTGTGTAAGGAACTCCGTATCAGAGCCTGACAATGTGTACCTCTTGTCCATTCTCTTATCCACAGGAGGTATAGTGTGAGGAGTTTTTAGAATTTTAAATGTCTGTTTCCCAAAAGATTTATGCAAGGGAATAGACAGTCTCCTAGACTCTGGGATATCCATCATTTCCACATAGTCAGGGTCCTCTAGATCATCCACAGCTTCCTCCATAGGGAGCTGGAAGGTTTCAGCCACTTTTTTATAAAACATAAAATGAGAAGGGGACTCAGAAAGCCTAGGAGGAGACACTCCTGAAGGTCTGTCTGGGGAGATGTCCGGGTCAATGGGCACATCCAGACTTTCAAATCCACATTCACTCTCCTCATACTCCTCTTCCCCCCCTTCCGGTTCATAATATTCCTCTAAATCATAATCTTGAACCGGTGGAACGGCCGAACGGAGCACCCGATGGTGCCGGTTCGGTCGGAACCGGAAAGCGACTGGACAATTTAATCGCTTTGGCTATTTCTTCAGCGGTTGGAGAGGAAAATTTTGGCTCCACACCAGCTGATTTCCTAGTCCTTTTGTTGAACCGACTAGAGTCGGATCTCGCTTGCCTGAAGAAGTCTCGCCTCTGGTCAGAGGGTATATTCCTCTGGTTGGTTGGAACCTAACCAGGCTGGCCATCCGGTTCAGCGGACTTTTGGCCTCCCTTTCCCTGAGCCTACCAACTCTCTTCCAGGGTAGCTGCAGGAAAATTTTTACAAATCTGACAGTTTGCATTGAGGTGGTCAAACCCCAGACAATAAACACAGGTGGTGTGGGGTCAGTCTTGCAAGACTTCCCCACACACTGCAGTGTTGAAACCCAGTGGGCCCGGTTTTCTTTTGGGTTTCTCAGACATAGTGCCAGTCTAACCAAACTTACCGTTTGGCAATCCGCCAAGAAGCGAGACCCCTCTAATCGAGTTCCCAACCGTGTCACGGGTCGTGGAAAAAACGTAATAAAATCTGTTTTTTTTAGAACCGATAAGAACCGGTAACCACACTCTAAATCACAGATTAAGATATTTTAAACAACCTGATCGGTTCAAACCGAACCGATAAACCGTTTACAAGTTCCACACAGAAGAGAATTAATGTAAAACCTATCTAGAACTCACAAATACCACAGACAAAGCCTGAACCGACCGGTTGCAGTTTAAATTCGGTCGAAAACCGAGAAAAACAATACTTTAACCGACAAAATGAACCGAGCAGAAGGAGAAATCTCCAGAGCGACTGTTCAGTGAGGCGGAGTAAAGAATCTGATGGTTTGAGTTTGAAGAACAACAGACAGAGTTTCAACCGAGCTCGAGCTCAGCGTTCCATGCCTGGCATGGAAAGTTAACTCTTTCACCTCCAGAGCAGTTCGAAGGTTGGGACTCACTGCATATGTCATAATATAGCAAGACTTCATGTTGTTTGAAACAACTGGTCTGCTTCCTAAAAGAACTGGTTCTAGTAAGGTATTAAGCAAGTCTGTAAACTGCAAACTGGGTCTTGCATACAGAGCAAAAAGTAATCTTACTCCGGCCAGAGGGGTGCTCCTACCCTCGCTCTGCTATGGGTTCCTCTTGTTTGCCCGCTCATTCAAAGTCCGCCTCACTAGGTGGTCCACTGCCTACAATAATGTCTGCTGCTTCTCGCTAGCTGCCCCCGTCTCAGTCACCATTGAGACCTCTATAGCAGGCTAAACTGACTCTCACCCGCTAACCACATAGACTTTGTCTTAGGGTGCTTCACCGGAAAGGTCCTTGGCACTGGCACCCCTCCAGGGCTTGCAAAATTTCTTGTCCCATCCATCTCCTCCTCCTATTCCCTCAGGTCCCAGGGACAGGCCCTCCTCAAGACACCGGCTAAACGGACTCAAATGGGTGGGCGGGACTTTGCTGCATTCCCTCCCAGACTGTGGAACTCCTTCCCTGCCAAGGCCCATGCCGCGCACTCACAGATGTGTCTCCATTCCTTCTTATGGAACCATCTCAAACTTGTCTCAGCCTGTAGCTGCCCCAAACCCCCATGAATTAATCCATCACAGCACTCCTCTGCTCTGGAGCTACTCCTGGACAAAAGACCAGACTCCAAGAAGCTGCTAAGCTGTTTATAGTGTCACATCTGAAGGATTTTGATACTGTACCCCTGGAACTGCTCTTGGCTTCCATAAGGTGTTTATGTTGTTATGTTAATACTGTATAATCTATGCCTTACCACGCTCGTACGCTGTGTTGAATCTGCAACATTACTGCTCTTATCTCCCACAAGGTGTTTATTTTTGTTATGTTAATACTGTATAATCTATGTCTCACCATGTTTCGTATGCTGTGTTGAATCTGTATCCTCACATGAACTGTAACATGTCTAATTTATACAATGTCGTTGTATGTACCTAAATCTACTATTCTTGTGCTCTCCCGGGTCGTACCTGAAAATAGGCAATTGTCTTGTCTAGTGTACCTACCTGGTTAACAAAAGCTTATTAAATAAATGTAAGATTCTATGAACATCCAGAGTGTGCAACAAGGCTTCCCCTCTGTTGGAATGCTCTGGGTAGTAAACTGGTAGCTGGATGTCCTGGTTCAGAGTGAACTAAGACACTACCTTCGGAAGAAAAGTACAGTTACGTAAGAACTTACCGTAACAGTAGATCTTCGAGAGAGGCTCGTGCAGTAGGTAATTACATATAGGACGGACGTCGGCAGGCGGCAGGACCCCACAGAAAAATTTCTGGCTAGCAGTCCCTGGGGAGGGACCGCCCCCACGTCAGGTGACCAGCGTCAGGAGACGTCAGTATAAAGGGGCGGTCCCTGACACCTGCCTCCCAGTTCTTTCCCACCACAGGCCAAAAGAGACCAGACAAGAGAGGAGCAGAAATTTCCTTCCCTGGAAAAGGAGCTGAAAAAGCTAGGGGGATGGAGGGCAGGAAGGTATTTCCTACTGCAAGAACCTCTCTCGAAGATCTACTGTTATGGTAAGTTCTTACGTAACTGTACCATCTTACTTTGAGAGGGCTCTGGCAGTAGGTAATTACATATAGGACTGAATCCCAAGCAGTCTGGAACAAGGAGAAGCACAAGGGAGGAGGAAATCTACTCCAAGTAGAACCTCTAGCTGTGCAAGCCTTAAGAAAGGAGGCCTTGCAGCACAGCCAGCCCAAAGCCTGCTCTACGGCGAGAGGCAATATCCAAACTGTAATGTTTTGTAAAGGTATGGACTGAGGTCCAGGTGGCAGTAGCACAGACGTCCGCCGCTAACACTTTTTTGAAACAAGCCGCAGAGGCGGCGACACCCCTGGTGGAGTAGCCTCTTGCTTGATCCGGGAGGGTCTTGTTGTATTTGCCATAACAGAAAGTGATACAATGAACCAACCATTTAGATAGGCATTGCTTAGAAACAGCATTGCCTTCCCTTTTGGGTGCAAAAGAGACAAACAGTTGATCAGTTTTCCTGAGATCCTTTGTCCTGTTAGTGTAGTATCTCAGAATCCGGTGAACATCCATAGTATGGAGTAAATACTCCCCTTGATTGGAGTACTGCGTAAAAAAGGTGAGGAACTCTATGGACTGGTTCAGAGTAGACTCGGCTACCACCTTAGGGAGAAACTTAGGGCTACTGCGTAGAGCCACACGTTCCTTGTGAAAAATCAAGTATGGAATTTTACACATCAGAGCCTGGAGCTCGGAAATTCTCCGAGCGGAAGTAACGGCAACCAGGAAGACAGTCTTCCATGAAAGGAACTTCAAGTCTGCGGAAGCTGGCGGTTCAAAAGGAGGCAGAGTAAGTTTCTCAAGAACAAAGTTCAAATCCCAAGGAGGGGCAGGATTACGTATAGGAGGTCTCAGATGGAGGACCCCTCTGAGGAAAGTCTTAGAGACCTCCAGTAGATCAAATGTCTTGCCTACAAAGTGAACATGACAGGCTGAGATGGCCGCCATGTGAACTTTCAGAAAAGAATGACTAAGACCCAGGTCAAAAAGATGGCGTAGGTACTCCAGCAGTAGCTGAGCCGAACAAGAAAAGGGTTCCATGTCTTTTGAAGCAGCACAGATAGTGAACCTTTTCCACTTCATGGCATATGTAGATCTAGTGGAGGGTTTTCTAGCCTCCACCAAAATCTCCGCCACTTGGGGAGAAACCCCAAAGCGATTTTGAGCTAAGACTGCAGGAGCCATGCATGAAGCTGAAGTGACTTGAGACCTGGATGGACCAGAGTTCCCTGATCCTGGGTCAGCAAACCTTGTGATACAGGAAGAGGAAGAGGATGATCCTCTGAGTATTGTTGAAGGGGAGAGAACCAAACTTGCCTGGGCCAGAAAGGAGCAATCAGAATCATTCGTGCTCCTTCTGAAACTAGTTTCTACAAGACTCGTGGGATAAGAGGAATTGGGGGAAAGGCATAGACGAATCTGTCCTTCCAGTCTAGAGACAGAGCATCTCTCCAGAAAACGCCTCATTCTGGAACGAGCGAGCAGAAGTCGGGAAGCTTTGCGTTTAGAGGAGAAGCGAACAGGTCAATCTGTGGTGTTTCCCAGTGTCGGAAGATGCCTTCTAGAACCCCCTGGTCTAGTTCCCACTCATGAGCCAGAGCGGACAAGCGACTTAGCTTGTCTGCCAAGGTGTTGTCGATTCCCGGAACATGAATTGCCGTGAGGTGAAGGTCGTGTTGTGTTGCCCAATCCCAAACCCTCATTGCTTCCCTGCAAAGAGGGTAGGACCGAGTTCCCCCGTTTGTTGATGTACCAAACCACGCACATATTGTCTGTCTGGACGGCTAGGTGGCCGGGAAGAATGTACAGGTGAAGGGCATGGAGAGCGTAGAAAACTGCCCGAAGCTCAAGCACATTGATGTGGAGTGTCTGTTCGAGCTTGGACCAAGAGCCCTGGGTCCGATGGGGACCGAGATGGGCTCCCCAACCTTCACCCGAGCCGTCTGTGGTTAGAGTCTGGGAGGGGGGAGGAAGAAAGAAAGGAACTCCCCGAAGCAAGTTCTCTCGAACCATCCACCATTGCAAGTCTTGCAGCATCGGTGAGGAGACTAGAACCGGTTGATCTAAGTCGTCCACCAACTGATCCCATTGGGAGCGGAGTGTCCACTGAGAAACTCTCATGTGGAGCCGAGCGCGAGGGACTGTCGGGATAGCAGCCGCCACGAGCCCGAGGAGGCGAAGGACCGATCTTGCACTGACCCGCCTGCGGCCGGACAACAGACTTATCTGAGTCTGGAGAGTGGACGCCCGGTCCGGTGGCAGGAAGGCCCTGCCAATGGTCGTGTCTAAAATCACCCCTATAAACTGTAGTCTCTGAGATGGGATCAAGTAATAGAGTAATAGCTTGGCAGAAGACTCCAGGAGAAAGGACTGCTGTGTGACTGAACTTATCTACTGGGACTATATGGCTCTCCTTCCTTCCCCTCCACCCAAAGCTAGTTCTATTTTTATAGGCACAGGATTTGACTGACAACAGGAACTTCCTGTTTAGGGGCAGGAAGTGAGTGATCACAGAACCACCAAGGACCCACCATCCTAGAAGGGCAGAGTAGCTCTCCGGCCCCCTCTAGCTGCTGGAGGTCTGCCTCTGAACAAGTAAGTGGTCTACTGAGAAATATAGGATATTCTTGTCTCAGAACAGGACAATCAGGAGCTTAAAGGGCACACAGGCAGAAAGTAAGGAGAGAGAGAGAAAAAAAAACAGAGGAAAGAGTAAGGATTGCAAACAGTTAAGGGGCCAGAAATAAGACATGATTGGAGTGGTGCAGTGCAGTGGCTGTGGAGCAGCAGTCTTCCGGGAGATGTTCTGGAGGATGCGGTGTTGTCTCATCTGCAGGCACCTCTCTGGGCTGAGGGAGGAGGTTGCTCATCTCCAGGCTGAGTTGGCCAGGATTTGTGGGACCTCCTCTTCCATCCAGGGACCACCAGTGCCACTGCTGTTGCCTCAGAGGTTGCCAAGAAAGAGGAGCGGTTGGACCACAGTGGGCTCAGGGAGGGTGAGGGTGGTGGAACAGAGGCACATCCCTCCAGTTGTACCTCTCCACAATTCCTATGCCATTCTGGCAAAGTGTGGTTCCTCTATGGAGGCACCTACAGTGGAGACCAAGGAGGATGCTGGGAACCTCCACAAAAGAGACCCACAGGAGGGTGGCAGGGGACCCTGCAGGGGAAGGAAACAACTCCTGGTGGGGACTCCATTGTTAGGAAGGTAGAACTGGGCAAGGAAGGGGAGAGGGAGGTAAGGTGCCTGCCTGGCGCCATGGCTTGGAGGGACAGGGAGCGAATCCTTAGGATTGCCGGAGCAGCTGCACAGGGGAGGGAGCTGGATGTCATTGTCCACTTAGGGACAAATGACCTGGCTAAGAAAGGGATTAGAGAAGTGCAGGAAGAGTTTGTGGAATTGGGGAGGGGCCTTAGTCAAGTAGCACGCACGGTAACCTTCTCGGAGGTGCTACCCATCTATGGCATAGGAGAGGCTAGGGTGTTCTGCATCATGGGATTCAATCAGTGGTTGAAAAACTGGTGTGGAGCTCAGGGATTTGGCTTCATTGGGGACTGGGGGTCCACCTGGAGTGATGCAAGCCTATACTGGCATGATGGGCTGCATCTGTCCAGGAGGGGAACCAGGATCCTAGGTGATAGGTTTAAATGCTTCATTGGCAAGCTTTTAAACTAGCCAAGGGGGGAGGCACTGGAAAGGAGCAGGAAAATCCTAGCCCCCAAACAATCACGTAGTAAGTGTGGCAAACACCAACATGAAGGTGTCGATAGGGAGAAGGGCAGGGGTAAATGGAGAAAGTGACAAAGGCAAGAAGGACAGGGATGGGGCAAAGGGGTAGGCCATCAGGAAATGGAGGTAATGAGTACCAATGCTGTAGTCTGGGCAACAAGCTCCTGAGCTGGTGGCCTTAATGGAAGAGGGATGCCTGGATATCGTAGCAGTCACAGAAACATGGTACACAGAGAACCATGACTGGGATGTTAACATACCAGGGTACATAACATACAGGAGAGACAGGCAGGAGGAGAAGAGGGAGGGTAGCTCTCTATGTAAAGGAAGAGATAAAAGCAACTGAACAAAAGAGTAAACAGGGAGGAGAGGAGCACTGTGGGTCACCTTGGAGACTGGAAAGAGCACCACAATCCGCACAGGGTTGTGTACAGACCCCTGTCAGGGGAAGGAATGGACAAGGATATGATGGAAGGCATTCTTAGAATGGCAGAGAAAGGAGATACTGTTGATGGAGACCTGAATATGCCAGATGTTAACTGGAGCACATTTGCTGCAGCGACATCCAAGAGCAGGGCCATTCTTGACGCCCTACAGGTGGCAGGCATTAGACAGCTAGTTTCGGAACCCACTCATGAGGGAGCAATCTTAGACCTCGTACTCTCAAACGGGGCAGTGAGAGAGGATCTCAGATCTAGAAGTGGGTTGCCATCTGGGGACAAGTGACCATCAAACAGTGTGGTTCACGTTAAACTCAGCTACAGAGTCAAGCCATACAAAAGTGAGGGTACTGGATTTTAGGAGGCTGACTTTGGCAAGATGGGAGAGTGCCTCAGAAAAGCACTGCAAACAGGCTAGAAGGAGGTGTGGAGCAACAATGGTGAATTATCAAAACTGCCATCATGAAACAACAAGCCTTTGTGAAGCAAATAAACAAATCAAAATGAAAGAAAAATGGTTCTCAAGAGAGGTGGCTGTGAAAGTCAGGAAGAAAAGATAGCATGCCGAAGTATAAGAAACACAGAAGGAGCAGGACAGAGAGCTGTACCAGTTAAGGCAGAAAGAAGCAGGAGGAAGTCAGAATAGCAAAGGCCCAAACTGAGAAAAGATAGCCAACTCAGTTAAGAAGGGGATAAAACCTTTTATAGGTACATCACAGCGTAGAAAGACAAAGGGAGGGATAGTGAGGCTGAACAGAATAAGCGGTAGGTGGGCAGAGGGGACAGTGAAAATCAGGAATACTGAACGAATATTTCTGCTCAGTATTCACAAAAGAGAGGAAGTGCCTAATTCAGTATCAGAAGCACTCTTGATGAAGTCGATCCCAGTCCTTTCACAGAAGAAAGGGTTCTGCAAGAACTCCTAAAACTGAAGGTGACAAAGCAATGGGTCCTGATGGAATTCACCCCAGAATTCTAAAAAATTAAGGAAGGAACTAGTGAAACCACTGGCTACTCTTTTTAATAAATCATGGGAGGATGGTGTGGTACCCGAGAGGACTGGAGGAAGGCGGATGTGATTCCCCTTCACAAAAGTGGGACCAAGACAGAGGCAGGAAACTACAGACCAGTCAGTCTGACCTCTGTGGTAGGGAAAAGTGATGGAGTCACTTCTGAAGGAAAGAATAGTGGAGTACCTAGAGGTCAGTGGAGCACAGGATCCAAGGCAGCATGGGTTCACAGCGGAAGGTCATGTCAGACGAATTTAATAGATTTCTTTGACTGGGTGACCAAGTAGTAGACCAGGGAGGGGCTGTGGACATGGCCTACCTAGACTTTAGCAAGGCATTTGACACAGTCCCACACAAAAGATTATTAGTCAAATTAACCAGCCTGGGAGTGGGTCCCAGGGTGGTAGCCTGGGTAAAACATTGGCTGGACAACAGGACACAGAAGGTAATTGTAAATGGAGTCCACTCTGAAGAAAGGGCAGTTACTAGTGGGGTACCGCAGGGTTCAGTATTGGGTCCAGTCCTTTTTAATGTCTTCATCAGTGGCATTGCAGAGGGACTGGAAGGAAAAGTATGCCTTTTTGCAGATGACACAAAGATCTGCAACAGGGTTGATACACAAGGAGGCGTGGAAAGGATGAAAAGGGACTTGGCAAGGTTGGAGGAATGGTCAGATGTTTGGCAGCTAGGATTCAATGCAAAAAAGTGCAAAATAATGCACCTGGGAAACAAGAACCCAGGGGAAGAATACACAATGGGTGGGGAGGTAGTAACAACAACAAAACAGGAAAGGGACCTGGGGGTAATCATATTAGATGACATTAAGGTTAGCAAGCAATGTGAGAAGGCAGTAGGGAGGCCGGGGGTATACTGGGATGTATAGGGAGAGGCATCAGCAGCAGAAAACAGGAAGTTGTTATCCCTCTGTACAGACAGTTGGTGAGACCCCATCTGGAATACTATGTCAGTTCTGGAACCCCATCTCCTGAGGACATAGACAGGATAGAGGCAGTCCAGAGGAGGGCAACTAAAATGGTGCAGGGTCTGCAAGGGGAGCCCGTGTGAGGAGAGACTAAAGGAGCTTAATATGTATACCCTTGAGGAAAGAAGGGGGGACATGATAGAAACTTTCAAGTACCTCAGGGAATCAACAAAGTCCAAGAGGGTAGCATCTTTCAGAAAAGAGACTTGCAAGAACAAGGGGACACAATTTAAAGATAGAAGGAGGGCGGTTCAGGGGCAATGTGAGGAAGTATTATTTCACAGAGAGGGTAGTGGATGCATGGAACAGCCTTCCTGAGGAAGTTGTGGAGTCTAAAACTGTGGGAGAATTCAAGAATGCATGGGACAGACATAAGGCAATTCTTGTGGGGGGCAGGAAGATATAAGCTGTTGGTTAAATAGGATCTGCGGCCTATCCTGTAGGTAGGGAAATGGGCAGACTAGATGGGCCTAGCGGTCCTTATCTGCCGCCAAAGTCTATGTTGCTATGTTTCTATGTAAGTGAGACTTGGAATGGTTGATGGTAATACCCAGGCAGGCAAAAACCTGCTGGGTAAGGGCGAGACAGTGCAGGAGTTCCTCCCTGGATGAGGCCGTCAGGAGCCAGTAAACCAGGTACGGGAAAACCTGCACCCCCCCGAGTATGCAGGTAGGCCGCCACCACTGCAAGGCATTGGGCAAATACTCGGGGAGCCGAGGATAGGCCAAAAGGAAGTTTCTTGAACTGGTAGTGGTCCCCCTGGAACGCAAAACGAAGATATTTGCGGTGAGATGGGTGAATGGAAATGCGCAGGTAAGCATCCTGCATATCCAGAGCACACAGCCATTGGCACGAACCGGGCAGGGGCAGAAGGCTCTGCAAAGAGAGCATTCTGAACCTTTTGTACTCCACAAAAAGATTCAGGGAACTGAGATCTAGAATGGGTCTTAGGTCTCCTGTCTTCTTTGGGACCAGGAAGAAGTGGGAATAGTAACCCGTCCCCTGAAGATGAAGAGGGATGGGTTCTATCGCTTCTTTCAGGAACAGAGCTGAAATCTCTTCCTGGACCAAGAGAAGATGTTCCCGAGAATATGACGACCTTTGTGGGAGATGGCGAGGTGGTTTCTATAGAAACTCTATTGAGTGTCCTTCTGCAATCAGCTGGAGCACCCAAGAATCTGATGTTATCTTCTCCCAGCCCGGAAGGTGGAGGGAAAACCCTCCCTCCTACCGGTTCCTCCGGGGAGTCCGGAGGCAGTGGGAGAGGAGAGGAGTCAGGTGGCGTGGGGCAGCGCCGCAGCTGAAGCACCCGCTGCTTTTTTGGGAGGGTGGGGTTTAGCAGCTGTGGTGGCCCGACGTTTAGTGGCCCGCTTTCCCTGAGGTTTCGCCTTGGGCCAATTCCGTCTGCGAAAGGGACGGCGCTGCGGCTGGTGGGGATGGTACATAGAGTCAACGGACTTTAGTGCCATCCCCTTCTCCTGCAAATCGGTGATGATGTCCTTGACATCGCCACCATAAAGCACCGACCCCCGGAAGGGCGCTTCCTGGATAGCGGACTGCACTTCCGGGGACAACCCTAACACACTGAGCCAAGCATGATGACATAAGCCTACAGCAAAAGCTGAGCTCCGTCCAGCAGTGTCCACTGCATCGTAGGTCACACGAAGCATGTGTCGAATGGCCAAACGTGCAGAGCGGACAAGGTCAGCCAACTCCAGCTTGACCTGAGAGTCCTGCAGGGAGTCCAATTTGGCTTCCACCTGAGTAAGAATTGCCTTCAGGTAATCTCCCATATGACTGACATAGTTCAGGGCCCTGATCCCCAGCATGGAAGAAGAAAAAATCTTCTTACCATACTGGTCCAGTAGGCGGGATTCTTTGTCAGGTGGCGACGAGCTAAGGTGTTTTGGGTTAGCCGACCGTCCATGAGAGGCACTAATCACTACCGAGTCAGCACGGGGGTGAGAATCTCAAAAGTCAACACCCTCGGGAGCCTGGTATAGCCTGTTTGACTTCCGGGGAAGTGGGGCTAGAGCCGACGGCTGTTTCCAAATGGTGGTAACAAGGTCGGCATGAGGCTCGATCCAGGGTGGCACCAAGGTAGGAGCTGTCACAGGCAGATCCAGATGCTTGGCAAGTTTCAACCGCTGAGGGTCTGGTTCCAAAGATTGCCACTTATGTACCTCCTGGATTTTGCGTAGCAGCTCCGTAAAGGAAGGATCTTCCGGAGGCGACTTCGGAGGAGTCCTTGGCCTGGGCTTTGACGGAGAGCGTGGCTCGTCGTCTCTTTCGGAGCAACCATTGGAAGAGTCCGAGGGGGAAGAGGAGGAAGAAGAATAAAAAGACTCCCTTTCCCGACCCGGGGGAGGAACGGACCCCTTGGGAAGCCCTCGAGGAAGCATGTCCTGCCCCTCTCTGGACCCAGAGGGATTAGCCATGGTGTCCGGAGGTGGTGAGGGAGTGTGTCACCGTGGACGTATGGGAACTGGAACCGGCACCATCGTCGGTAGGTGACTCTCCACCACCCTGGTGAGCTAAGCCTTGGCCTCGGCCCACCAGGAGGCCAGAGTCTCCTGCAAATCCACTGGCGGCTGAGGGGGCGGTGGAGGAGGAGGAGGAGGAGGAGGGCGATAAAGGTATGGACTATATCCATAAGGAGAGTATCCAAAACCCGGTGGTGGAAAACCAGGCATCGGGTATTGTGGCACCGGGTACTGCGGCGTCGGGTAGGCCGGCATCGGGTACTGTGGCGCCGGATACTGTGGTCCTGGATATGACGGCGTCGGATACAACGGAGGGTACCCGGGAGCCGGAGGAGCTGCCAGAGCAGACGGCCTGGCCGGAGGTCTCACGGGCGGGTCCAGGTTGAAAGGCCCGGAGGGCCCGGTGTCGGGGTGACATCCGGGAGCGGGATGTCAGCCGGAGTCGGTAAAACCGGCATCGGGGCTGGCGTCGGAGATACCAGCATCGGAGGTACCGGCATCCGGGGAACCGATGTCAGATCCGGCAGACCCGCAAGTGTGCAGTCTGACGGAGGCGGAACCCCAAGCGTCGCCCGGGGATGGAGTGGAAAATTCCCCGGTGTCAGGCTGGGAGACTCAGGGTCCCTGGAGGGCAAAGATATCTGCGGGGAGCCGGGGACGACGGATGTGGGAGGGTCCGGCGTCGGCTCTTTCGCTGTACGGACGTTGGACAAACCAATGTGCGGTTTCTCAGCGAGATCCAGGCGGTGCCAGAGGAACGGTGTCCGACTTATAGGACCCATCGTGAGGCAGACCATGATGGAGGAGCAGACTGGTCTCAGCGGAAGAGAACGTCGCCGCCCAAGGGTACGGGCGACTTACCAGCCTTCTCACGCAGGCGTCCGGAGGAGCCGACGTCTGCTTACAGGAGCCTCCCCACACCAGTAGGCCGCGAGCTTACGGCCATAACAGGGAGGCCTCCACAGCCTGGAGGCGCCCTGAGGGCCTGGCCGAGAGCCAGACAGGCGGGCCGCCGCCTCAGAGGTGGCCCGCCCGAGGCCGGTCCCCAGAGGGACATTACCTGAAGCACGGCGACTCACAAGGGAGTCGCCGTGAAGGACCCCTTGTCCTGGTGCCTCTCCTTGTCTTTTTTCTTCCAATGGCCTTCGGGGAAGTGGACGCCTGCTGCAGTTTTCTGAGTTCCTTCTCCATGGAGCTCATCTTTTTCTTCAGAATGTAGGCTTCCAGGGACTGCTGCCGCCTTTTCCAGGTAGCCATGTTAAAACTGAGGCAGTGCTGCCACTTCTCGACCGGGTGATTGGGGCCTAGAAAAAAACAGGCACAGGGGATGGCAGATCCTTGTCTCTTTGAGAGTTAGGCGCCACACACAAGTCGCACTTATTTTTCTGCTTTCGGAGGTGTGGGGATGACATACACCAACGGATGTACTGACGACTGTAGCAAAAAATGAAATTACTTGTGAAACACCACCACAAAGGGAGGCTGACAGTGAAGAACTTTTTCGCGAGGTGCTGACGAGATAACGGCGGTACAGAACTGGAAGGTGGGTGGCACAGCCCCTTTATACCGACGTCTCCTGATGCCGGTCACCTGACATGGGGGCGGTCCCTCGCCAGGGACTGCTAGCTAGAAATTTTTCCATGGGGTCCTGCCGCCTGCCGTCAGTCCTATATGTAATTACCTACTGCAAGAGCCCTCTCGAAGTAAGATCCTAGGATTTGTATGCAGGATCACCCTGTCCCTGTGAAAAATAAGATAAGGCTCCTTACACATCAAGGCCTGCAATTTTGGGATCCTCTGAGCCGAAGAAATGGCAACTAAAAATGACACCTTCCAAGAGAGAAGGCGAAGCTCACAGGTTGCCCAGTACCAGACCCTCATTGCTTCTCTGCAGAGAGGGTACAACTGGGTTCCTCCCTGTTTGTTGATGTACCAGACTGTGGACATGTTGCCCATCTGGACCAGAAGTGATCCTGGTACCAGGTGGGACTGGAACGCCTAGAGAGCGTAAAGAACTGCCCTGGTCTCCAGAACGTTGATGAGGAGCATAAGCTCCTGGTCGGACCAAGACCCCTGTCTCTTGTGTAACCCCAGATGGGCTCCCCAGCCCAAGTCTGAGGCGTCCGTGGTGAAGATTTGGGTTGGGACGGGGGAATGAAAAGGTGTTCCCCTCAAAAGGTTGGAGAGATCCTGTCACCAGCGAAGATCTCTATGTAGGCTGCTGGAAATCATGACTTTCTGGTTCATGTCATCCGTCCTCTGATCCCATTGGACTCGGAGAGACCACTGGGTGACCCTCATGTGTAGTCTGGCCAGGGATACTGTTGAAATGGCCACTGCTATCAGTCCCAAAAGACGGAGCGCAGCATGTGCTGGGATCCATCGAGCCTGGGCCACGAGAGGGGCCTGAGCAACTAAAGTCTCGGCTTAATCCGATGGCAGAAACGCCTTGCTCTGAACTGTATCTAGTATGGCTCCAATGAACTGGAGTCGTTAAGATGGTACTAGCTGGGACTTGGGGAAATTGATCGTGATACCCAGAAGTGAGAACAAGCTCAGAGTGAAAGAGAGGGACCCTTTCAGGCTGGTAGGAGAGGGTGCTGCGAGGAGCCAGTCGTCCAGATATAGGAAGACATAAATGCCCTGGTGGCGCAAGAACGCCGCCATCACCATTAGATATTTCGTGAGCACCCGAGGGGCTGAAGAAAGGCCAGATGGGAGCACCCGAAACTGGAAGAGGTCCTCCATAAAAACAAAATGGAGGAAGTGACGGTGGGCCGGGAGGATAGGGGTGTGCAGGTAGGCATCCTGCATATCCAGGGAGCACAGCCAGGAGTTTGGACGGAGCAGGGGGAGGAGCCCCTGAAGAGTCAACATACGAAACTTCTTGTATTCGACAAAGATGTTTAGTGTGCTGAGGTCCAGGATCGGTCTTAGGTCACCAGTTTTCTTTCAGACTAGGAAGAAGTGGGAGTAAAATCCCCTTCCTATCTGGTTTGGAGGGACGGGTTCTATGGCCTTCTTTAAAAGAAGTGCCTGGATCTCTTGAGAGACAAAGGGGACTTGATCCCATGGATAGAAAGACTGTCCCAGTGGCAGAGGGGCTGGGATCTTGAGGAACTTGATCGAGTGACCCTGCTGGATGAGCTGAAGCACCCAAGACTCTGGTGATGAACCTCCAACCCTCTAGGTGGAGGCCGAACCTCCCTCAGATCGGTTTCTCCTGATTTAAGGGAGGGAGCGGAAGGTGAGGAAAGGAGTCAGGACACTGAGGGGAGGGGAGCTTTAGCCCCCAAGGCTGGTTTGGGGAACTTAGCCTGTGGAGTTTGAGCTCCTGAGCCACGGGCACGTCTTTTTCCCTGACGCTTAGCCTGATTCTTATTCCACCTTCTTTGGCGGCGAAAGGGTTGCTTTTTTTGACCCATCTTGTACATAGAGCGTACATCTCTTAAGGAGCGTCCACTCTCTTGCAGTCCTGTGATAATATCTTTGGCATCGCCGCCAAAGAGGACGGCACCCCT
Source organism: Neoceratodus forsteri (assembly GCA_016271365.2). Classification (NCBI taxonomy): domain Eukaryota; kingdom Metazoa; phylum Chordata; order Ceratodontiformes; family Ceratodontidae; genus Neoceratodus; species Neoceratodus forsteri. Next base: position 55,755,393 of record JADMNL010000026.1, read on the forward strand.
AAAAGGGGCGTCCAAAAGGGAAGACTGTACATCCTTTGCCAGGCCTGCTATCTGGAGCCAGGAGAGCCGGCCGAGACAGATCCCCATGGCTGCCACTCTAGCCACTGAATCCACAGAGTTGTACGTTGCTCGGAGTACGTGACAACATGAGGACTTGCCCATCCTGACCTTGTCTAGGAGCTTGTTCCTAAGGTTTTCATCCTGAACATCAAGGAGGTCCCTTTCCAGCTCTAAAAGTGAAGCTTTTTGGAAAGCAACCATGTGCGAGACATAGTTGCGGGATCTACTAGAACAAGAGGAAGAAGTGTAGCTCTTTCATCCGAACTGGTCTAACTGACGAGAGTCCTTATCTGGAGGCAAGGAACTCAGGTGTTTCAGTTGGGCTGACTGGTCGTGAGCGGCAGTAATTACCATGGAGTCAGCCTTAGGATGGGTGTTAAGATGCTAAATCCCTTCCGGGGGATAATAAGTGCGGTCTGCCTTTCTGGAGACCGCTGGTATGGAGGACGGCTGTTGCCATATTGTGGTCACCAAATCCTCATGGGGCCCCATCCATGGGGGGATAGGGATAGGATCAGACGTAGCAAGATACAGGTGCTCCGCCAGTCTTTTTCATTGTGGATCCACCTCTTTCGGGGGCTAGCCTCCAGCTGCCTATATTGAGCGCAAGAGGTCTTCGAAGGAAGGGTCCTCTGGGGGAAACTTGGGGACTCCTTAGGAGGGACCTCAACAGGAGATCTGGGGTCCGAAGGTTCAGAGTCAGACTCCGTGTCAGAGGGCTTGGAGCTGCTGGGGATGGGAGGATCCAGCCCAGCAGATCCCACAGCTAAAGAACCTGAAGCTCTGCTGGAGGGAGGTGGTGGAGGGGGAGCCCTGGTTAGGGGAACGTCCCCCACAGACTGCCTGAGTGCAGACAGTAGCGGAGTTCTGGCCTCCTGCCACCATTGGGGGGCTGACTCACGGTCTGGTGCCGGGGTTGGCAGAGGAGGAGGAGGCTGGAAGTTAGGGTAGCCTGGGTACTGAGGCCAAGATGGGTAGTGATAACCCGTTTGAGGATAGTAAGAGTACCAAGGGTACCCCGGCGTCGGGTATCCTGGTGTCGTGGGCACATGGCCTGGTGTCGGATACTGTGGAGTTGACAGTGAGCCACCATGGAGAAGGGACAATGGGTTCTAGACCTGGAAACCTGCCCGGAGGATCTAGTCCCACCAGGGGAGGTGCCATGGTGCTTCTAGGAGGCGTGGGATCTTGGAGGGTCCTGAGGGACCCCGAAGGTTCTGAGGGAAGAGGCTCCAAGTAATGATCCCCGGTCGGGGACTGACTTATGTCCGAGGATGGCGGTAGGCCTGGCGAGGGTGGGAGGTCTGGAAGGAGCCCCGACAGCAGGTCCGAGGGTGATCCTGCTGGAAGAAAAATCAGAGGATCGGGTGGCGTGTCCCTGGGATGAATGACCCGGGGAGACAATGGGTCGCTCAGCCGCTCACTCTGTCTGGCGTCGGGGGCCAAACTGGAGCCCAACGGGAGAGTGGAGAGATCCAGGCGGGCGACGGAGGAGCTGTCGTCTGACTGAATGGACCGCACTGGGCTAGTGGTGGTCGAGGGGTGTTTTATCGGCTAGGCAAGGCGACTCAACTGATACCTCAAGAGAGGCTACCCCTGGCTGCCCACTCACCTCGGCAGGAAGGGGAGAAGGTGCACAGCCTGAAGAAGCAGACGGGCACTAGCTAAGTACTCACAGTTTCGGAAGGCCTCCCTCGATGGCAACAGACTCTGGTCCCGGCGCTTCTCCTTGTTTTTCTTGTTTTTGGGGCCGGCGACAACAACCTATCCCTCAGTTCCTGGAGTTCCTTTTACATCGACACCAGTCATTGGGTCAGGAGGTGGGCCTCGAGGGTCCGCTTGCACCTGGTTCGAGTTGCCTGGTTGAAGGTCTGGCAGATGGAGCACACCTCAGTGTTGTGCTTGGAACCAGGGCAGAGGAGACAGCGGGACTGGTCGTCCCCGTGCGGGATTTGGGCACCGCCCTTTGAGCACTTCTTCTTCTTCTGTCTAGAAGACATCAAATGGTTTGTAAATCGAGGAGAAAATTTTACTATGAGGTGAAGAAAACTTCAAAAAAAAGGTGGACTTTTGATCGCTGTTCTATCGCGTACTGAGGTGACGGAGGGAAAGAACTGGAGATCGGGCGCAGGACCGCCCCTTTTATAGTTGGGCTGACATCACATCACCTGACGTCGGGGGCAATCCCCACTGATGATTGCTATCTACAAGTTTGCCATTAGGACCTGACGCCAGGGGACGCAGACCTATATGTGAACACCTACTGCAGGAACGCTCTCAAAGTAAGATCTAAAAATAACACCTTCCAAGAGAGAAGGCAAAGCTCACAGGTTGTGGCTGACTCAAAAGAAGGTAAGGTGAGCTTTTCCTATACAAACAGGAGCTCTCATAGTGGTACAGGGTCTCTCCAGGGGGATTTGATATGCAAGATCCCTCTTAAAAAGGTCTTGCAGATGTCCAGCTGTGCCAGAGTCTTCCCATTAATTGATGCGTGATAAGCTGATAGAGCACAAAAATGCACCTTGATGGACGAGTAGCTAAGACCCAAGTCCGACAGGTGGAGAAGATATTCTAGCACAGATTCCACCAGACAATCCAGGGGGTCCAGAGAATGTGGAACCCCCCATAATCAGAATCACTTCCACTTTATGGGATAAGTTGCCCTGGTAGATGGTTTCCTTGCTGCCACGAGGACCCTTCTCCTTAGGGCTGCCACCACTATTACCAGGCACTTAGTGAACACCCTTGGTGCTGACGAAAGGCCTAATGGCAGGACCCTGGACTGGTAGTGTTCACCTTGGAAGATGAAGCGCAGGAATGTCCTGTGGGATGGCAGGATCTGCATGTCCAGGGAGCAGAGCCAGTCTCCTAGATAGAGCATGTGCAACAGGCTTGCCAGTGTCACCATTCTGAGTCTCTTGTACTTGATATAGTTGTTCAGCTGGCTGAGATCCAGAATGGGGCGAAGGTCTCCCATTTTCTTTGGGACTAGAGAAAAATGGGAGTAAAAACCTTGGCCCCTTTGAGCAAAGGGAACCTCCTGGATGGCTCTTTTTTCCAGCAGGGCCTGAATTTCTGCTCGAAGGATGGCCGGGGAGGGTGAACAGTGGGAGGGGACTGGAGGGTAGTGGCACCTGGGGGAACCGATTCTAATCTCCTGCCAGAGGCAGATGAAGCAGAAGCTCTCTGGGGGGATTAGGGGCGGGATTCTGACCTGGCCCTTTCTTTATCCCAATGATGGTGTTCCCCTCCCAACTTTCTCTCCTTGGGGGAGACTCCCGAGGTGATGAAGAAGAACTACGCCCTGAGTGGGTCTTCTGCATGGTGGCCACTAGTTTCTCCAGAAGATAAGCTCTTACCGTGTTCGCCCATTGAATTCTGGTCTTATTACTGAATTTCTGGCAGTGTGAGCAATCATCAGGCCTGTGGTCTGGGCCTAGACAGATCAAGCAAGTCAAGTGGCCATCTCTGGCCGGGATTGGCTTTCCACACAGACACTTTGACTTCCGTCGAGTTGTAGGTGAAGAAGACATGCAATTCTGTCGAAAAAAATGAACAAAATAGCTAACTGCATGAAGGCACAAAAAAGGTGGTTGACTGCAACACTGAGATGGCCGTAGATCTGATGTAAGCGGGTCGACGGCGGGAAAAGAACTGAGATGGTGCCGGGGGACCGCCACCTTTATACCATGTCTGACGTGGGCGGAGCCAATGCCGGGGGAGCTCCTGCGCCATAGACTGCTAGCTAGAAATGTTTTCCGTGGGGTCCTAATACCTGGTGGCCACAGTCCTAATGGTATTACCCGCTGCAAGAGCTCCCCCTCGAAGTGAGATCTGGTAGCGACCTGAAGGGAGTCTGAATCTGAGATACTTTCTGCTAGACTCCCTTATGGAGATGTGGAAATAAGCATCTTCTAGGTTCAGGGATGCCAGCTAATCTCCTTTTTCGAGGGCTGGCAGAATCAGTGACAAGGTTACCATTTTGAACCTTGGCTTTAGTAAGAGCCTGTTTAGCACCCTTAGGTCTAGGATTGGCCACTACTCCCCATTTTTATGTTGATTGCGCGCATGCGCCAGAAACATATTGTGGCAGGTTTTCAGAATCAGGTTGTGGAGGCATGGCGCAATTGTGGCCAATGCTCCCACAGATTTTAAAGGTTTGTCCGGCTTTCCCCAATGCTGTGGCATGCTGCTGCTGACACTAGTTCAGCCAGCGTGCCACAACCTTGAAAAGTGTCAGGCGCTGCAATCAGGGGCCACCTCACCATTCCAGCGTCAGCCATTTGCTGCAATGAGGAAGCGACCCGTGATTGCTGGGCGGAACTTTCCACGTGCAATATTGTTTGTGAAAATGGCGGCGGCTTGCCTCCATATTCACAAATAATATTAAGTATCCCCAGGTGCCGAGGGGGTGCCCAATCTGCCTTGGCGGCAAGCACCCCCCCACAACAGGTTTTGTTTGCAGACAGGGGCCCCAATCCCAATCGGCTTCAGTGGCCTACCCTTTGATGTTACCCGATGGGGAGCCCACTTCCCATCGGCATTATGTCCCCCCACCCGTTTCATGATCACAAATTGTTTTGTGGGGGCATTATACAGACAGGGAAGCGAGCTCCCTCGTAAACATAATACTTACAAACATCCAGAACATTTGTGCCGAGAGGTGCCCAATCCCCCTCGGCTCTTGCGCCCCCCCTCTTAGTGCCAACGGGGTGCCCAATCCCCGTCGGCATGATGTGGACCCCTCCCTTTTGTTGTGTGCCGAAGGGGATGTCCAATCCCCCGTCAGCTACAGCTGCCCTCCCAAGGACGAGTCCATTGGCACGCTGGGAGCCCACCCCAGCATTCCACATGCCCCATTAAACAAAAAATGGTCCTGCAATGTCTTTTTTTTGACCTGTGAAAAAAGAAAATGGTCTCTCAGTGGTCTCCCTGCCCCCCTGCAATCCCTCGCCCACCCACTGTGCACCCTGCCTCCCCACACCCCCTGACCCCGTACCTAACTCCGGAGTCCGGCGTGACGTTCTTCGCTGGAAAGGAAACACGTCTGCACTCTTCAAAGCCGACCGCAAACTGAGGAAATGCTGGTAAGCTATATAATGGAATAAATAGGGTTTTTCCAACTTTGATGCATATCACAGTCATTTTTTGGAATTTTGGCACCAAATTTTAAACATGTTAAACATGGGGGTTTTGGGACCCCTCCTCATGAATTCTGGCACTGTCATGGCGTTAATCTGCCCAGAAAGGAGATTTCGCGGCCACTGCACAGAATTATCTTTCGGGGCCGATTAACGAAACGACAATGCCAGTGTTCATGAGGTGGGCTCTCAAAAAGCCTATGTTGCAAATTTGGTGGAAAAAAAAAACAAAAATGACTGTTTTACGGCGTGCGTTGCCCAGTTACTCATACGCTTGTATTTCGCAATTACTGCAATATTTTCCATGGTTTTAAACACTGGCATTTTTCATACCTCCTTGTGAACAGTATAGCTGTCATTGTTCACATCCTGGCGAAATATGTTTTCGCACTTCCGGGCGCAGAATAAGCGCGAGTTGCTGTGGAAATCTGTGTTTGGGACAGATTAAAAAAATAGCGGTGACACTGTTCATGAGCAGAAAGTACTAAAATGCCTTTGTTGAAAATCTGATAACTCTCTCATAAAATGACTATTCACGAGCATGTGTTGCGCAGTTTGCATAGTAACCCAGCATTATATATTATCACTCCAGATTTTCAACATTGCCATTTTCCCCCACCTACTTATGAACAGTACAGCTGTCATTTTCCCATCCTGGCGAAATGTGTTTTTAGCACTTCCGGTATAAGAATATGCGATCGCTGTGGGGAAATCACTGTTAGGGACAGAGTAAGAAAATGACAGTGATACTGTTCGTAAGTAGAGGTCCTAAAATGCCTATGTTGAAAATTTGGTGATGATAGCCCATCAAATGACTGTGTTACAAGTGTGCGTTGCGCACTTTCAACGCACCCTTGTAACTACGCAGATTTGTAATATTGTCACGCCAGATTTTCAACAGTGGCATTTTTTCACACCTCCTTATGAGCAGTACAGCTGTCATTTTTCACATTCTGAACAAAATATGTTTTTGCAGTTTCGGCACAGAATAACGCGGTCGCTGTGGAGAAATCAGTGCTCAGGACAGATTAAGAAAATGACAGTGGCACTGTTCATAAGCAGAGGTCCTAAAATCCCTATGTTAAAATCCTGGCGATGAAACTCCATAACAAGACTGTGTTACAAGCGTGCATTGAACTGTTTCCACGCACCCTTGTAACTTCGCAAATTTATAATATTTTCACGCCACATTTTCAACACTGGTATTTTTTCACAACTCCTTATGAACAGTACAGCTGTCATTTTTCACATCCTGGCTAAAATATGTTTTTGCACTCCTGCCAGAGAATAGCACGGTCGCTGTGGGAAATCAGTGTTTGGGACAGATTAAGATCGAGCGAGTGAGGGAGGGGAGTAACCGAGCTCAACTAAGCTCTGTAGGAACTGCAGTGGATTTCTCTGTGGGCAGAAAAAGGCCCCAATGCAAGAGCCCAGTACAAAAGGGCAGCTTGCAGCACTGGGAGAAACAGAACAAGCGAGTGAGAGAGGGAGACTGAGCAACCTCAGCGGAGCTCTGTCGGGACAGCTGCGGATTTCTTTGTGGGCAGACAAACGTGCCAATGTAGCCAGGAGCCCCGTACAAAATCGCAGCCTGCAGCGCCAACAGAAACAGAGCGAGTGACAGAGTGGACATGAGTGAGCTCAATGGAGCTCTATAGTGACTGCTGCGGATTTCTTTGTGGGCAGAAAAATGCGGCAACGCAGACAGGACCCCAGTACAAAAGGCCAGCCTGCAGCACCGACAGAAATGGAACAAGTGAGTGACAGAGGGGGAGTGAGCGAGCTCAACAGAGCTGTGTCAGGACTGCTGCAGATTTCTTTGTGGCCAGAAAAAGCCGCCAACGCAGGCAGGACCCCAGTACAAAAGGGCAGCATGCAGCGGCGGGAGACACAGAACGAGCGAGTGAGGGGGGGAGTGAGTGAGCTCAGCAGAGCTCTGTTGGGACACACTGCAGATTTGTTTGTGGGCAGAAAAAGGCAGCAATGCACGCAGGGGCCCAGTACAAAAGGGCAGCCTGCAGCAGCGGGAAAACCAGAATGAGCGAGTGAGAAAAGAGAAGTGAGCGAGCTCAATGGAGCTCTGTTGGGGCTGCTGCAGATTTCTTTGTGGGTAGAAAAAGGCACCAACAGAGGCAGGAGCCCACTACAAAATGGCAGTCTGCAGCGCCAGGAGAAACAGAATGAGTGAGTGAGATAGGTGGACTGAGCGACCTTAGTGGAGCTCTTTCGGGACAGCTGCAGATTTCTTTGTGGGCAGAAAAAGGTGCCAGCGCAGGCAGGAGCCCAGTACAACAGGGCAGCCTTCAGCGCCCGGGGAGAAACACAACGAGTGAATGAGAGCGGGGGAGTGAGCGAGTTCAATGGAGAAACTCTATCGCGGCTGCTGCAGCTTTCTTTGTTGGCAAAAAGGCGGCAACACAGGCAGGAGCCCAGTATAAAAGGCCAGCCTACAGCGCCGGCAGAAATGGAATGAGTGAGTGAGAGAGGGGAGTGACCAGGCTCAACAGACCTGTGTCGGGACTGCTGCAGATTTCATTATGGGGAGAAAAAGCCACCAACTTAGGCAGGAGCCCAGTACAAAAGAGTAGCCTGCAGCACCGGGAGAAACAGACTGAGTGAGTGACAGATGGACAGTGAGCGAGCTCAACGGACCAACGCAATCAACAATTGGCATTGACAAATGCTTGTTCTTTGTGGTGAGGCTGTATCTTGAATAAAACCCCTTTCCCTTTTGCTGTGGAGTCACAGGTTCCACTGTTTTTGCCAACAATAGGTTTTGAACCTCCTTTTCCAGCAGGTTTCTTTCTGCATTGGAAGCTGGTTTGAACACTCTGGTTCTTAGAGAGGGAAGGGATTTGAAGCTTAGGAACAAAGCCTGACTCGCAACTTCCAGGACCCACTTGTCTGTGGTGATCTGTTTACAAGCCTGGAAATAGTGAGTCAGGCTGCCCCCTACAGGAAGTGGGGAGGTGGCCTATGAGTAGAAGTCAGGGGTCCTGCTTTGCCTGGGGCTGAGAATGGGAACCACGCCTGGAACCCCTTCTGCCTCTGCCCTTGAAGTACTCTTGCTGTGGGTACTTTGCACCTGGGGTACAGTCAATGCCTGATAAAAAGACCTGGAATGAAATTGCCTGCCCCTGTCTCCCCTTCCATATGGTCTGGTGGATGCGGAAGCTTTTTCTTCTGCAGAGTTGCTTCTATAAGTGACATTGTACTTGTCCACTTTCTTCACATAGGCTTCTTGTGAGTTCCAAAGAAATAAATTACTTACTATAGTAATCTTGTTTCTTCTAATGGAGTCTTGCTGTATTCTGACAATGGGAAGGCTTTAAGCCTGAGGTTCAATTGGGTGGAGCAACTACGTCACTCCCCCACCAGGCTTTATTAGATAGCTCCACGGGCCTTCCCAGGATTCATTTCTTTTTGCAACCGGAGGCGCTGCTCTCCGACCCTCCCTCTCTGTGGATTTTGTGTTTTTTCCTTTTTCCAGCTGCTTCCTCCGGCTGTCCATTTGTTTCTCCCCTCTTGCACTCTGTGGCACATTTCCGAATTTCTGTGCTTTCCCATTCTGCAGTCTCTGCTCCTCGCTCCTGTGTGCTGCCCGCTCCCTCCTGTGTCATGCTTGCCTTCCGCTGTGCATCTGGCCGCTGGCGCCCCACCACCTTGCTTCTCTCTTGTGCTGCTGTTGCATTGCTTCTTGTACTCCTTCCTGTTGCCCGCTCCTCGCCCTCTTGTCACGCATTTCCTGCTGACCTGGGGGTCCATCAGTATGCTTGGCCCTTCGGCCGTTTCTCCTCCTGTGCCTCCCATCCAGGTGTCGGCGTACATCCCCCTTCCGGTACACTGCTGTTTGGCAGGCCCAAGCCCCTCCCTGTCTCGGTATCTCTTCTCTGCCACACTGCCTTGCCATGTCCTCTCTCTGCATTTTGGGTGCCTCTCCTTCCCCTCCTGCTTCAGGCGCAGGACAGCTTACCTCCCTCTCCTATCCCTTTTGTGCACTGCCCGTTCCTTCATTTTGGTGTCACATTCTGTTTTGCCACCATAGACCACTGCAGGCTGGCTCATCGTCATCAGTTTGTATCTTCCTCCATCTTCTAGTGAGCACCGTAGCTGCTGGTTGCTGGCATATGGGTGATGGTGCTGTTTTGCTGCATGTAAGTGGGTTCTTGTGATATCATTGTCCTATTTTGTATCTCGGCATACTGCTGACTTCTGTATTGTGCTCCTGTTCCTCCAATTTCCACCTCTGTCTAAGTTTTCTGCTGTGCTTTGTGGCTTCTCTTTGTTGGGAGTGGTTCTAGTGTCTGTCCTGGGTTATGTCTTTGACTCTGTGCACTCATACGAATCCTGCAAGCATCAACTCAATACCGTATTCTTTGTCCCCTCTTCACCTGGCTTGCCATCCGTTGGGCCACTCCACAGAGGTTCAGTGTCCACGGTGTGCTTTCTGTATAGTTTTGCTCTTGCCTCTCCAGCCTCATATGTCACCTCATCTGACTCTCCCTACTGCAGTTCTCCTCCTGTACCGGCCATTGGGGATTCGCTCCCAGCATGGCCTGCATTTGATATTTCTTTTGGGCTTCCCTATTGTGGCTCCTATGCCACCTCATTGAGCCACAGCCCTCCTGCACATGTAGTCAGGTTCATGACATGTTTCATTTTCCCTTATCCATACCGTGCCTGCTCATCCATCAGGATTCACTCCACTCATGGCGTCACTCCTCTTTGTTCATTATCTGTTGCTCCCCTGCTAGTGCCATCCTTCATGTCTTCACTTCATTATTGTACATGGTCCGTTTCATACCTCACCTTCCCTGTTCTGGCCTTCATGGCTTCCCTCCATCAAGGTCTTATTGGCCTCAGAGTCGACTTCCTCACATCGATCATTCGACCACCTTGAATCATATGCCACCTCATTGAACCGAGGCCCTCCTGTCACATTCCGCAAGTTCCTGACTCTGGTCATCATACACTCATTCTTACCTCATGGTTCATCTTTTCTGGCCTCTACATTGGTCTTCTCTTAAGTCGACCACTCAGACATACTCCTCTCGGGTCCCTGCTACCTCAATTCGACTCTATCTCCACTCATGGCCAAGCTTTCCTGTTTGTCGCCCTTTACTAAAGGCTGGTTGGCTGCTCACCACCATCATTCCAGTTCATCTTCAAGTTCCTTCCCGTTTTCTCTTCCTCGGTCTTCTCGTATTGGCCTGCTGCACTCCTGCGGTGATCATCATCAATCATCATCACTCAGCATCATCCTCAGTCTTCTTCTGAGCGCATCTGGACTACCCTTTGCTCCTCTGCTTTCTGCATGGATCTACTCCTTCCCGTCACCTACTCGAGCATACCCCTCTCGGGTCCCTGCTGCCTCATGTTCCTTCTTTGATCTGTGCTTTCCTTTTCAGATTTTCCCCTATCCTGTCATCATCCTACCTACTCATACTTCTCTTTAATGAATCCTTCTCTTTAACAACATACGTCCTTAAATCAAATGTTGTCAGCCAGGAGGGAAGGCGACCTAGGCCTTAGATCCCCAGAGCTTTCCTCCTTAAAAAATTTTTTTTCCTCTCCTCCGTGCCAATGGTCATAATATTAGCTAGAGTTACTGCTTCCTTTGGTTAATGTGCTGTCCTAGGTTAATTAGTTAGGTTCCGCTGTTGGATGGAGGCAGATGGTGGCCCAGGCTTTCTCCTCACTCCTTGGGAAGTCTGCCTTAATCATCTTGTCAGTTTTTCATTCATCATCCTCGCCTCTTCAATGCTCGACACCCAGTAGGGTAATCTTTTTGGGCTTCTTCCTAAGCTACCTTTGGCCGATGGAATCACCATGGCACTTATGGAGGGAGGACTCTCCACTAGGGTTCCTCGCATCGTACCCTAATAGGGTGGTATATCCCATGGATAGAGAGGCGGAAAGCCACAACATATATCATATTCACAAAGTAAGTCAAGTCACACAAGCATTACCTCATCCAGTTGCGTAAGCAAAATCAAATGGGAAGGCTTTAAGCCTGAGGTTCAATTGGGTGGAGCAACTACGTCACTCGACCACCAGGCTTTATTAGGTAGCTCCCCCGGGATTTCCCAGGATTCATTTCTTTTTGCCCCACCATCCACCCTTCCTCCTCCAGCGGCACATCTCTCTTATCTGTGGGCTTCTTCCTAAGCTACCTTCATCCGACGGAATCATCACCACGGCACCTATGGGGGAGAACCCTTCTCTAGGGTTTCCCATGTTGTACCCTAGGAAAGTCACAACATAAATCATATTCACAAAGTAAGTCAAGTCACACAAGTATCATTTCATCCAGTTCCATAAGCACAATCAAATATGCAGTCAGCCCTTCCAGTTCAACTGCTCCAGAGAAGAAAGGGTTAACTCTATGCAGAAGCATAGAACGTTGAGCTCAAGCTCGGATTTCAAATCCCTGTCCCTGGTACATTCTCTGTAACCGTTAGATTCTTATGAGCACTAAATGACCTAAGACTAACTTTACTAAGTAAAACCCAAAAAGGCAAAAGTCAACACCAACCACCTGGGTAAAAAACTCAATCAAAAATCCCAGAAAAACACCACATGATAATAACAATAATGATAACAGCATAACCCTCTGAGGTGCAGCATTGGCACATGCCATCCCCTAAATAAAGTTTTGGGGTTCTGTGAGGGGAGGCAGGGAGGGAGGTCAGAATACAGCAAGACTTCATTAGAAGAAACAAGACTACTATGGTAAGTAATTTTTTCTTCAAACAACATGAAGTCTTGCTGTATTCTGACTAATGAGATACCAAGCAGTATCCCTAGTGAGAGGTACAGAACCTATTGGGGAACAGGCTCTGCAGTACTGCTGTGCCAAACCTGGCATCACTTCTGGCTTGAGTGTCCAGGCAGTAATGTTTAGTAAATGTGTGAACAGTCTTCCATGTGGCTGCTTTACAGATTTCCAAAAGGGGAATGTCCCTAGCTGCTGCCATAGAAGCAGCTGTACCTCTGATTGAGTGAACCCTCAGGCCTGATAGGGGCTCTCTGCCCAATTTACCATAACAGAACTGAATACAAGAGACAATCCACCTAGCAATGGTCCTCTTGGCGGCTCCTTTGCCCACCTCCCCACAGGTAAGGAACAGCAGAGAACAGTAATTTAGATGGGCTTTAGTCTGATCCAGAAAATAAATAATGACCCTCTTGAGATCCAGACTATGCAACCTTCTTTCATCTGAGGGAGAATGATCAATAAAGAACACTTGAAGTGTCATTGTACGGTTAAGATGAAAATCTGAGCCGGGGGAGGAAAGGATTGAGCGCCCATAGGCCGCTCTCCTTCTCTGGGAGAGGGTGGGTTGCCTGCTCCGCTGCTATACCGCCACCTGGGTGACCACGGGTGGCAGTGCAGTGAGACAGTCTGTAAGGGAAGGAGGTCATCGGCCAGGAGTCAGAGCGTTAGTGCGTCATTAGGCGCTCCGCCCCTAGACTCCCCCTGCATGCCGACGTCCGTGTGGATGGGAGAAACAAGGAAAATGGACCCTTGGATGCTGGCGTAGACTGGAGGATCTAACCACCAGACTCCATAACCTGGCTCTCAGGGTGTGTACGACCAGATCACCTGACACACACTCAGCTGGACTGGAGGGGGAAGTACCCGGGACCCCCTCCTCCACCCCCGGGAGGGGTAGGCCGAGACAGCATGGCAGTAGATCTGTCAGCTCCCTGAGAGGTACCGGGTGTGGGGCAGAGAGAGCATAAAACCCCCCAGAAGAGAGAGAGATAAAGAGGCATCCAAAGTGAGAAGGGGCCAAAAAAAAAAAAAAGATGAAAATCTGAGACTACCTTGGGAAGAAATTTTCTATTTGTCCTGAGAACAACCTTATTCCTGTGAAAGGAGATATAGTCAGGCTCAATAGAGAGGGCTTGCAGCTCACTAATTCTCCTAGCAGATGAGATAGCTACAAGAAAAACAGTCTTTCAAGTCAAATACTTAAGCTCGGCTGAAGAGAAGGGTTCAAAGAGGGGCTGCATGAGCTGTGTGATGCAGACATTCAGATCCTGAGCAGGAGTGGGCTCCCTGTGAGGGGGTGTAAATGCAACAACCCCTTGATGAATTTCTTAAAAACTGGCTGAGATGCCAGGGAGACAGGCTTACCTGCAGAGAGGAAAGCAGACACAGCTGCCAGATGAACCTTTAAAGTGGCAGGCTGGAGGCCCAAAGAGTGTAGATGGACAGAAACAGTCCAAAGTCTCAGGTAAACCAGCTGAACTTGGGTCTAGACTTTTTTGTGAACACCAAATGGAAAATCTCTTCCATTTGGAATTATAAGTTTTTCTGGTGGTTGGTTTTCTAGAAACCTTCAAGATGTCCAGCACTCCCTGAGAAAAATGCAAGCCTGCATATTTTAACTCCTCAAGAGCCAGGCAGTGAGCCCGAGGGAGCTGAGGTTGGAATACCAAATCCTTCCCAGAAGGAGGTTAGAAGACTCCTGGGTAGATAAATCAGAGGTGCCACTGACAGGGACATCAACAATGGGTACCAGGGTTTTCTGGTACAGTCTGGAGCAATCAGAATTACTGTACAGGGTTGAGTCCTGATTTTTATCAGTACTCTGAATGGGGGGGATGGGGGAAAGGCATACAGAAACCTGTTGCCCCAATTCAGAACCAGAGTATCCACGGGAAGAGACCCCAAGATAGGGGGTCTGCAGCAAAATTGAGGGAGCTGGTGATTGTCTGGCCCATAAAGAGGTCTATCTCTGGGGTGCCCCATTTACTGAAGATAACCTGAAGTATCTGCTTGTTCAGAGACCACTTGTGGTGGATCTGAGAGATCCTGCTGAGGGCATCCGCTAGGACAATATCCTTGCCTAGGAGATGCACTGCAACTAAAGATACCTGAAGGGAACAGGCCACACTCCAAACCTTCATGGCTTCTGTACAGAGAGCCATGGACCTTGTCCCTCCTTGCTTGTTTATGTAATACATGGTGGTGGTGTTGTCTGTCTTGATTGGCACCACTTTCCCCTGAATTTCTTTTGAGAATGCATGAAGGGCAAGGAGTACAGCTCTGAGTTCCAAGAGATTGATGTGTAGAAGAGACTCCTGCTCTGACCATGTGCCCTGAGCAGAGACTCCCTAGGTGGGTTCCCCACCTCAGCAGAGAGGCATCTGTGGTGAGAATCACTGAGGGAGACTACTGGAGGAAGGGGACTTCTTGTCTGAGGTTGTCCTCCTCTAACCACCACTGGAGAGCCTGCATAAATGTCCGAGTGACTGGAATCAGCTTAGACAGGGGATCCCTCTTCTGAGACCAGAAGGACCTGAGATGAAACTGAATGTCTCGCATCTGAAACCTGGCCTCTGGGACCATTGCAGTGGATGCTACAATGTGGGCCAAGAGTTTAAGAAAATGCCTGGCTGGCCAGGATACCAAAACTCTGAAAGAGCCTGCCAGACTGGTTAGGGCATTTACCTTTGCACTGGAAGAAAAATTACTCACCTTAGTAATGTTGTTTCTTCTAATGGAGTCTTGCTATATTATGACATATGCAGTGAGTCCCAACCCTCGAACTGCTCTGGAGGTGAAAGAGTTAACTTTCCATGCCAGGCATGGAACGCTGAGCTCGAGCTCGGTTGAAACACTGTCTGCTGTTCTTCAAACTCAAACCGTCAGATCTTTACAAGCTAAACTCACTGAGGTCCTGTGTGGAAGCTGTAAACCTACACTAGCCAACTGGCTACTAAACATAAGAACACACTTTTTGGTCCAAAAACAAAGACTCAAGTCAGGAGACCCAAAAAATGAAAAACACAACACCAAGTCACCCCAAAAAAGGAGGGTGAAAACAACAAGGTGGGCATCTACTAAGTGCCAACATTGCACTGCCCACCCACATCCCAAAAACAGAGGTTCTGAGAGGGGCAGGTAGGGGGGAGGTCAGAATATAGCAAGACTCCATTAGAAGAAACAACATTACTAAGGTGAGTAATTTTTTCTTCAAACAACATGAAGTCTTGCTATATTATGACATATGCAGACTACACAGCAGTACCTCCATGGAGGAGGGACAGAATCTACTTAGGAAATAGGCTGTGAAGCACAGCTATTCCAAACCAAGCATCACTCCTAGCCTGGATGTCCAGGGAGTAATGCTTGGTAAAAGTGTGAACTGTTTTCCAGGTAGCTGCTTGACATATCTCTAGAATAGGGATGTCCCAGGCAGCAGCCAGGGAAGCAGCTGTACCTCTGGTAGAGTGAGCCCTCAGGCATGAGGGAGGAACCTTGTCCAGCCTTTCATAACATAATTGGATACAAGAGACAATCCACCTGGCAATGGATCTTTTAGTGGCAGGTTTCCCTTTACCAACCTCACCATAAGTGAGGAACAGTTGGAAGGAGTCAAACCTGTGACCCTTGGTATGCTCCATGTAGTAACTAAGGGCTCTCTTCACATTTAAGCTGTGCAGCCTCCTCTTGCCAGAGGAGGAATGGTCAGTGAAGTACACTGGAAGAGATATAGATTGATTAAGGTGGAAATCTGAAACCACCTCAGGCAAGAACTTCCTGTTAGTCCTGAGGACCACCTTATCTCTATGAAAGGAAATAAAATCAGGCTCCACTGACAAGCTTGTAATTCACTTATGCGTCTGGCAGAAGTGATGGCTACCAGAAACACAGTCTTCCAAGTCAAGTACTTAAGCTCTGCTGAAGACAAAGGCTCAAAGGGGGGTTGCATAAGCTGAGCAATGCAAACATTAAGATCCCAGGCAGGGGCAGGGTCCCTGAATGGAGGGTTGGTGTGAAGCAATCCCTTAAAAACTTGGAGAATACAGGATGAGCTGAAAGAGAAGAGGGTTTACCTGCTGAAATAAAAGCAGACACAGCTGCTACATGTACTTTTAGGGTAGCTGGTCTCAGCCCCAGGGTATTTAAATGGACCATATAATCCAGGACTGTGGGTAAATCAGCAGATTCTGGGGAAATATGCTTCCCAGAGCACCATATGGAAAACCTCTTCCATTTGGAATAATAGGTAGCCCTGGTGGAAGGTTTCCTAGAAGCCTTCAAAATATCCATTACACCTTGGGAGAGCTGTAGATCAGCAAACTCTAACTCTTCAAGAGCCAGGCCTTGAGATTGAGAGATTTGAGGTTTCGGTACCAAATCCTCCCCTGAGCACAGGTTAACAGGTTGTGATTCCTGGGAAGACACAGGGGAAGATGGACTGCTAAGGACAGTAGGAGTGGATACCAGGGTTGTCTGGCACAATCTGGAGCAATCAGGATCATCTTGCAGGACTGAGATCTGATTTTGACTAACACTTTGAACAGGAGAGGGAAGGGGGGGGAAAAGCATAGAGAAACTTCCCTTCCCAATTGAGAACTAAGGTGTCCAGAGGGACTGAGCCCAACACTGGGGGCCTGCAGCAAAAAAGGGGAAGTTGGTGATTGTCTGGGGCTGCAAAAAGATCTATCTGCGGGGTGCACCATCTGGCAAGTATTACCTCCAGGACCAGGGGGTCCAGTGACCATTCGTGATGACCCTGGGAAATCCTGCTGAGAGCATCTGCCAGGACATTGTCCTTGCCTGGGAGGTGAACTGCCGTAAGGGAGGAGTTCAGGGAGTAAGCCGGAGACCACAACTTCATTGCTTCGGTGCACAAGGCCAGAGACCGAGTGCCTCCTTGCTTGTTGATGTACCACATTGTAGTGCTGTTCTCTGTTCTGACCTGTACAACTTGGCTCTGAACAGATTTGGAAAAAACTTGAAGTGCTAGAAAAACTGCTCTGAGTTCCAACAGATTGATGTGGAGCAGAGATTCCTGAGGGGACCACAATCCCTGGGTAGTGAGGTCGCCCATGTGAGCTCCCCACCCCAAGAGGGATGCATCTGTAGTAAGGATTAAGGAGTGAGACTGAGTGACATAGGAAACCCCTTGTCTCAGATTGCTCTGATTCTGCCACCACTGTAGGGCTTGGATCAGGGTTCGAGATACTGGGATCAATTTGGTTAGAGGGTCTTTCCTTTGAGACCAAAAGGCTCTCAAATGGAACTGGATGTCCCTCATTTGAAATCTTGCTCCCTGCACTACTGCTGTAGAAGCAGCCATGTGCCCCAGGAGCTGCAGAAAATGCCTTGCTGGTCGAGAGACCTGCAGGGTGAATGAGAAGGCTAGAGAGACCAGGGTCCTTGCCCTGTCCAAAGGAAGGAAGGCTCTGGCTTTCTCTGTGTTCAGCTCTGTGCCTATGAAGGTGAGGAGCTGGACAGGCTCTAGAACTGATTTTGAAAGATTCAGAAGGAAACCTAGCGAGGTGAGCAGTTGCTGAGTTATCTGTAGATGTAACTTGACTTGGCCTGGAGACTGGCCTACTATGAGCCAGTCGTCCAGATAAGGGAAGATGGCAATTTTTTGCATTCTTAGGGAAGCAACTGCTACTGCCAGGCATTTTGTGAATACCTTTGGAGCAGAGGTGAGGCCAAAGGGCATTGCTCTGAACTGGTAATGGCCTGAGGGCAGCTCGAACCTGAGGTACTTTCAATGGGAGCTTCTGATGAGAATATGGAAGTAGGCATCCTTGAGGTCCAGGGACTAGCCAATCCCTGGCCTTAGAGAGGGTAGAATAATTCCCAGAGTCACCATTTGAATTTTGATTTTAAAGGTGCTTGTTTAAATATCTGAGATCCAGGATGGGCTGCCATTCTCCAGTCTTTTTTGGGGTAAGGAAGTACCTGGAGTACAATCCCTTGCCCTGGTGTAGGGGTGGAACCCTTTCCACAGCTCTGAGAGCCAGGAGGGAAGAGACCTCTGCCGCTAGGGCAAGTGCCTCCGGTGGATTTGCAGGTGGAAAGGATCTGGTTCTCATCTTTGGAAATTTTTTGAAGCTGAGAACCAGTCCTTGGCTTACTACTTCCAGGACCCACTTGTCTGATGTCAGAGACTTCCAGTCCTGGACAAAGTAAGCCAGCCTGCCCCCTACAGGTAGCTGAGAATCGGTCCTGGCAACCCCATCAGGGTGCCTGCTTGGCAGGGGCTTTAGGCTGAGGGGTGGAAGCAGGCCTGCTTGTACCCCATCTGCCTCTCCCTCTAAAGAACCCCCTCTGGGCATAAGCAGAAGAGGAGGCTGGTAAAAAGGCCTAAGAAAAGGCCAGCCCCTGCCCCTGGAAAGCTGCCTTTGAGGAGTGGCCTGCCTTTCCTTGGCCTGTGCACTCCTATAGGTGGTCCTATACTCGTCCATTTTCTTCATGTAATTCTCTGTCTGCTCCCCAAACAGAGAATTGCCCACAACAGGAAAATCCATGGCCTTAGTCTGGGTATCCTGTGACAGGCTAATACATCTGAGCCAAGCCATTCTGCGAAGTGCCACAGATGTAGCCATGACTCTTGATGACACATCATTAGAGTCCACTGCAGCATGGAATTGCACCTTGGATACCTCAATACCATCAGCAGCCACCTGCTCCAGCTCCTTGGCAAGCTGGCCAGGGACCTGTTTTGCTAGAGCCATAACAGTATCCCACCCGGATTTCTGATATCCAGCAACATAAGCCATATAATTTGCCTGTCTGAGTCCCAAGGATGCTGCCATGTACTGTTTCTTTGCCATGGCATCAATCCTCCTGGAGTCCTTGTCAGGGGGGTGTGAAGCCAAGGGAATATTTGCCTTGTCACAGGCTGCAGCCTACACTACCCCAACATGGCTGCATTGTTGTGTAAGGAACTCTGCATCAGAGCCTGACAATGTGTACCTCTTGTCCATTCTCTTATCCACAGGAGGTACAGTGTGAGGAGTTTTTAGAATTTTTACTGTTTCCCAAAAGATTTATGCAAAGGAATAGACAGTCTCCTAGACTCTGGGATATCCATCATTTCCACATAGTCAGGCTCCTCTTGATCATCCACAGCTTCCTCCATAGGGAGCTGGAGGGTTTCAGCCACTTTTTTATAAAACATAAAATGAGAAGGGGACTCAGAAAGCGTAGGAGGAGACACTCCTGAAGGTCTGTCTGGGGAGATGTCCGGGTCAATTGGCACATCCAGACTTTCAAATCCACATTCACTCTCCTCATACTCCTCTTCCCCCTCCTCCGGTTCATAATATTCCTCTAAATCATACTCTTGAACCGGTGGAACCGGCCGAACCGTACGCTTACCTGATGGTGCCGGTTCGGTCGGAATCGGGGAAAGCGACTGGACAATTTTAATCGCTTTGGCTATTTCTTCAGCGGTTGGAGAGGAAAGTTTTGGCTCCACACCAGCTGATTTCCTAGTCCTTTTTGCTGGAACTGACTCCTCAGAGTCGGATCTCCTTTTGCTCGAGGAAGTCTCGCCCTGGTCAGAGGCACTCCCTCCGGTTCGGTTGGAACCGAACCGGGCTGGCCATCCGGTTCACCAGACTTTTTGGCCTCCCTTTCCCTGAGCCTACCAACTCTCTTTTCCAGGGTAGCTGCAGGAACATTTTTACAAATCTGGCAGTCTGCATTGAGGTGGTCAAACCCCAGACAATAAACACAGGTGGTGTGGGGGTCAGCCTTGGCAAAGACTTCCCCACAGACACTGCAGTGTTGAAACCCAGTGGGCCGGTTTTCTTTTGGGTTTCTCAGACATAATGCCAGCCTAACCAAACTTACCCGTTTATGGCAATCCACCAGGTAAGACCCTCTTATCGGTTCCCAACCGTGTCACGGGTCGTGGAAAAAACTGTAACAAAATCCGTTTTTTTTAGAACCGATAAGAACCGGTAACCACACTCTAATGGCAGATTAATATATTTTAAACAACCTGATCGGTTCAAACCGAACCGATAAACCGTTTACAAGTTCCACACAGAATAGAAATTAATGTAAAACCTATCTAGTACTCACAATACCACAGACAGAGTCTGAACCGACCAGTTGCAGTTTAAATTCGGTCGAAAACCGAGAAAAACAATACTTTAACCGACAAAATGAACCGAGCAGAAGGAGAAATCTCCAGAGCGACTGTTCAGTGAGGCGGAGTAAAGAATCTGATGGTTTGAGTTTGAAGAACAACAGACAGAGTTTCAACCGAGCTCAAGCTCAGCGTTCCATGCCTGGCATGGAAAGTTAACTCTTTCACCTCCGGAGCAGTTCGAAGGTTGGGACTCACTGCATATGTCATAATATAGTAAGACTTCATGTTGTTTGAAAGAATGCCTTTGCCTGAACAGTGACCAATTCTGCCCCATGAAGGTGAGTACTTGGACTGGCTCCAGTACTGACTTGGGCAAGTTGAGCGGGACGCCTAGAGAGCCTAAGAGTTGTTGGGTTGCTGCCAGAGCTGTCCTGACCTGCTCTGGGAACTGCCCTACTATGAGCCAGTCGTCCAGATAGGGAAATACTGCTATTTTATGCTTTCTGAGAAATGCTGCAACCACTGCTAGACACTTGGTGAAAGTTCTGGGGGCTGAAGAGAGGCTGAAGGGCATAGCCATGAACTGGTAATGGCCAGAGGGCAACTTGAACCTTAGGTAGGTACTTTCTGTGGGAGTATCTGATTGCTATATGGAAAAAGGCATCCTTGAGGTCCAGGGACGCTAGCCAGTCTCCTGGCCTTAGAGAGGGAAGAACAGTGCCCAGAGCCACCATCTTGAACTTGGGTTTTGTAAGATGTCTGTTTAGATATCTGAGGTTTAGCATGGGTCGCCGCTCCCCTGTCTTCTTTGGGGTGAGGAAGTACCTTGAGTACAAGCCTTTTTCCCTGAATGAGATGGGGACCTGTTCCACTGCTTTTAGTAGCAACAAGGAAGAAACTTCTACCTCTAAGGCAGCCATTTCCAGCAGAGTGGCAGGCTTGAAGGACTTTGCTCTGAACTTGGGAAATGTTCTGAAATTCAGAGCAAGCCCTCGGCTCACCACCTCCAGGACCCATGTGTCTGTAGTAACAGACTTCAAACAACATGAAGTCTTGCTGTATTCTGACTATTGCAGTTAGGTCCTGCCTTTCAACTGCCCTGGAGAACGAAGAGTTAACTTTCAATGGCCAGCATGGAACGTTCAGCACGAGCTCGGTTGAAGCCTCTGTCTGCTGTTGTTTAAACTCCAACCGTCAGATTCTTTACTCCGCCTCACTGAACAGTCGCTCCAGAGATTTTTCCTTTGCTCGGTTCAAAAAAGTCGGTTAAAGTGTCGTTTTTTTAGCTCGGTTTCGACCGAATTTCTGCTTCTGAAAATGTCGGTTAAGTCTCTGTCTGTGGTAAAGTGAGTACTAGATAGGTTTTGCATTTAGTTTCTGTGTGGAACTTGCAAATATTGGATCGGTTCGGTTTGAACCGATCAGATTGGTCTTAAAAAAAGTTTTGAATTTATTAGAGTGTGGTAACCGGTCTGTATCGGTTCTAAAACAAAATGAATTAATTACGTTTTTTTCCAAGACCCGTAACACAGTCAGGAACTGATAGGGGTGTCTTGCCTGGCGGATTGCCGAAAAAAGGGTACGTTTTGGATAGGATTGGCCTGAGTGAGAAACCCAGGAAAAAACCCGGGCCCACTGGGTTTCAACACTGTAGTGTGTGTGGGGAAGCCTCTGCTAAGGCTGATTCCCACACCATCTGTGTTTATTGTCTGGGGTTTGACCACCTCAATTCAGACTGCCAAATCTGTAAAAGCTTTCCCAAAGCTACTCTGGATAAGAGAGTAGGTAGACTGAGGGAAAGGGAGGCCGAGAAGTCCGCTGACCCGGATAGCCAGCCCGGTTCAGTTCCGACCGAACCAGAAGCAGTGCTCTCTGACCAAGGCAAAACTTCTTCGGCCAAAAGAAGAGCCGATTCTGAGGAGTCGGTTCCAGTTAAAAAAAAGAGAAGAGAAAAATCATCCGGTTTGGATCCACAAGTTCTTTCTCCGGCCGCAGATGAAATGGCTAAAGCGATAAGGATAGTTCAATTGCTAACCTCGGTTCCGGCCGAACCAGCACCATCTGGCAGAAGCTTGGTTCGGTCGGTTACCCCGGTTCCGGATCATACTTTAGAAGAATTTTATGAACCGGAGGAGGAGGGAGAGTATGAGGATAATGATGATGATGGTGATTATGGAAGTCTGGATGTGCCTATTGACCCGGACATCTCCTCAGACTGACCTTCAGGTGTTTCTCCTCCTAGGCTTTCTGAGTCCCCTTCCCACTTTATGTTTTACAAGAAACTGGCTGAAACCCTCCAGATTCCAAAGGAAGAAGCAGTAGAGGATCAGGACAAGCCTGATTTTGTTGAGATGATGGACATCCCAGAGTCCAGGAGATTGTCTATTCCCCTCCATAAATCTTTTGGGAAACAGACATTTAAAATTCTAAAGACTCCTAATTCCATACCTCCTGTGGACAGAAGAATGGACAAGAGGTATACCCTTTCAGGCTCGGACATGGAGTTCCTTTCCCAGCAATGCAGCCATGTTGAGGTAGTGCAGGCTGCTGCCTGTGATAAAGGCAAATATTCCTTGGCATCTCATCCCCAGATAAGGACTCCAGGAGGACTGATGCCATAGCAAAGAAGCAGTACATGGCAGCATCTTTGGGACTCAGGCAGGCCAACTATGGCCTACACAGCTAGATACCAGAAGTCAGGTGGGACACTATGCCTGACTCTGGCTAAACAGGCCCCTGACCAGCTTGCCAAGGAGCTGGAGCAGGTGGCTGCGGATGGGACTGAGGCATCCAAGGTGCAATTTCATGCTGCTGTGGACGCCAATGATGTTTCATCTAGAGTCATGGCTACAACTGTGGCCCTTCGGAGGATGGCTTGGCTCAGATGTACTAGCCTATCACAGGATACCGAGGCTAAGGCCATGGATTTCCCTGTCATTGGTAATTCTCTGTTTGGGGAGCAGACAGAGAACTACATGAAAAGATGGACGAGTACAGGACCACCTACAGGAGTGCTCAGGCCAAAGAAAGGCAAGCCACACCCCAGAGACAGCATTCCAGGGGCAGGGGCAGGCCCTTTCAAAGGCCTTTTTACCAAGCCCAGGCCTCCTCTTCTGCTTATGCTCAGAGGGGGTTCTTCAGAGGTAGAGGCAGAAGGGGAATGAGTAGGCCTGGTTCCACCCCTCAGCCTAAAGCCCCTGCCAAACAGACACCCTGATGTGTCTGCCTGGGCCGATTCTCCAGTACCTGTAGGGGGCAGGCAGGCAGGCTTACTTTGTCGAGGACTGGAACTCTTTGACATCAGACAAGTGGGTCCTGAAAGTAGTAAGCCAGGGACTGGTTCTCAGCTTCAAAAAAATTTCCCAAGATGAGAACCAGATCCTTTCCACCTGCAAATCCATCAGAGACCCTTGCCCTAGAGGCAGAGATTTCTTCCCTCCTGGCTCTCAGAGCCATAGAAAGGGTTCCTACGCTACACAGGGGCAAAGGATTGTACTCCAGGTACTTCCTAACCCCCCAAAAAACAGGAGAATGGTGGCCCATCCTCGATCTCAGATATCTGAACAAGCAACTTTTAAAACCAAAATTCAAAATGGTGACTCTGGGAATAATTCTGCCCTAAGGCCAGGGGACTGGCTAGCCTCCCTGGACCTCAAAGATGCCTATTTTCACATTCCCAACAGGTACTCCCACAGAAAGTACCTCAGGTTCGAATTGCCCTCAGGCCACTATCAATTCAGAGCAATGCCCTTTGGCCTAACATCAGCCCCAAGGGTGTTCACAAAGTGCTTGGCAGTAGTGGTTGCTTTCCTAAGGAGAAAAAACACCTCCATCTTTCCATACTTGGACGACTGCCTCATAGTGGGTCAGTCTCCAGACCAAGTCAAATCACATCTGCAAATAACTCAGCAAGTGCTCACTTCCTTAGGATTCCTCCTCAACCTTCCAAAGTCAGTTCTCCAGCCAGTACAGCTCCTCACCTTTACAGGGGCAGAGCTGGATAAAATAAGGGCAAAAGCCTTCCTTCCCCTGGACAGGGCATGGACCCTTATAGAACTGGCCTCTTCACTCGCTCTTCAGGTGTCTCGAACAGCAAGGCATTTTCTGCAGCTCCTGGGCCACATGGCAGCCTCTACAGCAGTGGTCCAGGGGGCAAGATTCCAAATGAGGGACATTCAGTTCCACTTAAGAGCCTTCTGGTCCCAAAGAAAGAATTCCCTTACCACACTAGTCCCAGTGACTCGAACCCTGATCCAGGCTCTGCAATGGTGGCAGGATCAGGACAATTTGAGACAAGGAGTTCCTTTTGTCACTAAGTCTCATTCAGTGATACTCACCACAGATGCCTCCCTGCTGGGCTGGGGAGCCCACTTGGGGGATCTTACCACCCAAGGGCTGTGGTCACTTCAAGAATCTCTGCTTCACATCAATCTCTTGGAACTCAGAGCAGTGTTTCTGGCACTGCAAGCCTTTTCCAAATCTGTACAGAACAAGGTGGTACAGATCAGAACAGACAATACCACCACAATGTGGTACATCAACAAGCAAGGAGGCACTTGGTCTACGGCCTTGTGCACAGAAGCAATGAAGTTGTGATCTCTTGCCTATTCCCTGCAAACCTCTATGATAGCAGTTCACCTCCCAGGGAAGGACACTGTCCTAGCAGATGCTCTCAGTAGGATATCCCAGGGCCACCACGAATGGACCCTAGATCCCCTAGTTTTGGAAGTGATTTTCTCGAGATGGGGCACTCCACAGATAGATCTTTTTGCAGCCCCAGACAATAACCAACTTCCTCTCTTTTGTTGCAGACCCCCAGTCTTGGGCTCAGTCTCCCTGGATGCTCTGATTCTGAATTGGGAAGGGAAGTTCCTGTATGCTTTTCCCCCTTTCCCTCTCCTGTTCAAAGTGTTAGCCAAGATCAGGTCTCAACCATGCAGAGTGATTCTGATTGCTCCAGATTGGGCCAGACAGCCCTGGTACCCACTGTTGCTGTCCTTAACAGTCCACCTTCCCCTGTCTCTTCCCAGGAATTATAACCTGTTGACATCCTCTCAGGGGAGGAGTTGGTATTCGAACCTCAAATCTCTTAATCTCAAGGCATGGCTCTTGAAGAGTTAGAGTTTGCTGATCTACACCTTTCTCAAGGGGTTCTGGATAGCCTTAAGGCTTCTCGAAAGCCTTCCACCAAAAACACTTACAACTCCAAATGGAAAAGGTTCACTATTTAGTGCTCTAATAAGCATATTTCTCCAGAATCTGCTGGGTTGCCTACAGTCCTGGACTATATGGTTCATCTTAATGGCTTGGGACTTAGGCCAGCTACACTAAAGTGCATCTGTCAGCTATTTCTGCCTTCTTGTCAGTAGCAAGCCCTCTCCTCTGTCAGCCCATCCTGTGTTTTGTAGTTCTTCAAGGGATTGCTGCACAACAATCCCCCCTTTAGGGACCCTGCTCCTGCTTGGGACCTTAATGTTTGCATTGCTCAGCTTATGCAACCACCCTTTGAGCCTTTGTCCTCTGCAGAGCTTAAGTACTTGACTTGGAAAACTGTGTTTTTGGTAGCCATTACCTCTGCCAGGCGTATCAGTGAATTGCAAGCCCTGTCAGTGGAGCCTGATTTCATCTCTTTCCATAGAGATAAAGTGGTCATAAGAACTAACAGGAAGTTTTTGCCTAAGGTGGTTTCAGATTTCCACATTAATTGAGTCTATGTCTCTCCCTGTTTTCTTCACTGGCCATTCCTCATCTGGAGAGGAGGCTGCACAGCTTGGATGTTAAAGGGACCTCAGCTACTACATAGGCGCACCAAGGGTCCAGGTTTGACTCCTCCAATTGTTCCTCACATATGGAGGTGGTGAGGGCAAACCTGCCACTAAAAGATCTATTGCCAGGTGGATTGTCTCTTGTATACAATTCTGCTATGAAAAACTGGGTAGAACCCCACCCTCAGGCCTGAGGGCTCACTCTACTAGAGGTACAGCTGCTTCCCTGGCTGCTGCCAGGGATATTCCTATCTTAGAGATTTGTCAAGCAGCCACCTGGAAAACAGTCCATACATTCAACAAGCATAACTCTCTGGATATCCAGGCTAGGAGTGATGCTCGGTTTGGCACAGCAGTACTTCAGAGCCTATTCCCAAAGTAGGTTCTGTCCCTCCTCCATGGAGGTACTGCTTGGTAGTCTGCAATAGTCAGAATACAGCAAGACTGCATGTTGTTTGAAGAAAAAAATTACTCACCTTAGTAATGTTGTTTTTTCTAATGGAGTCTTGCTGTATTCTGACCTCCCCCCCGCCTCCACTCTCAGAACCTGGTTTTTGGGATGTGGGTGGGCTGGAGCAGTGCTGGCACCCTAGAGATGCCCCTTTATCACCCGCCTTTATTTTGGGTGTGTGTTGTGTTTCGTTTTTTGGGTTTCCTGACTTGAGTCTTTGCTTTGAAACCAAAAAACCCTTTTTTAATAGATTTAGTTGCCAGTTGGCTAGTGTGAGTTTTACAGTTTCCACACAGAACTTCTAGTGAGTATTTCTCGTAAAGATCTGACGGTTGGAGTTTAAACAACAGCAGACAGAGGCTTTACCCGAGCTTACGCTGAATGTTCCATGCTGACCATGGAACGTTAACTCTTCGTTCTCCAGGGCAGTTGAAAGGCAGGACCTAACTGCAATAGTCAGAATACAGTAAGACTCCATTAGAAGAAATAACATTACTAAGGTGAGTAATTTTTACTTCCAGGCCCAAAAGAAGTGAGCCAGCCTGCCCCTACTGGAATAGAGGAGGCGACCCGGACTGACACATCAGGGTGTCTATTTAGCAGGGGTTCTAGTCGAGGAGGTTGATGTAGCCCTGCTCATCCCTCTCCTGCCTCTCCATATGAAGAAACCCCTCTGCTGGAAAGTAGAGTAGGCCTGTACTTGGTAAAAAGGCCTCTGAAAAGGCCTATCCCTGCCAGCCCTAGACTGCTACTTCTGAGGAGTAGCAGTCCTTTCCTTTGCCACTGCACTCCTGTAGGTAGTCCTGTATTCATCCATCTTTTTCATGTACATCTCTGTCTGCTGCCCAAACAGAGAGTTCTGGGTGTCAGGAAAATCCATGGCCTTGGCATGAGTATCCTGGGCAAGACTGGTACATCTGAGCCATGCAGACCTCCGCATGGAGACAGATGTAGCCATGACCCTAGATGAAACATCGTTAAGAGTCTACAGCAGCATGAAACTGCACTTTGGATGCCTCAATTCCATCAGCAGCCACCTGCTCCAGCTCCTTGGCAAGCTGGGGGGGCACCTTTGGCTAGGTCTAAGGTAGACTTCCATCTGCACTTCTGGTACCTAGCCACATATGCCAAGTAAGAAGCCTGTCTGAGTCCCAAGGAGGATGCCAGGTACTGCTTCTTTGCCATGGCATCCACCTTCCAGGAGTCCTTATCCAGGGGTGAGAAGTCAAGGTAATGTTAGCCTTATCACAGGCTGCAGTCTGCACAACCCCGACATGGCTGCAGTGCTTGTAGAGGAACCCCATACCTGGACCTGATAGCATATACCACCTATCCATTTCCCTATCCACAGGAGCTACGGATGTAGGTAACTGCAAGATTTTGTCTGTTTCCTCAGGGATTTGTGTAAGGGGAACAGACAACCTTTTGGACTCTGGGACGTCCATCATCTCTAAAAAATCAGGTGCCTCTTCCTCTTCAGATGCCTCAACTGTAGGCAGCTGCAGAGTGTCAGCCACTTTCTTATACAAAGCAAAGTGGGAGGGGGACTCACCAAGTCTGGGAGGTGAAACAGAGTCAGGCCTATCAGGGGAGGTTTCATGCTCCACTGGCTCACCAAGGCCTTCCTCTTCTTCTTCTTCACCCTCCCATTCCAGCTCATAATAAACCTCCGGATCGTAATCCGCATGAAGTTGAAATGACTGACAGGTGGGGTGCGTCAGTACGGTCGGTTTGCAGCGGCTGAACTATTTGAATCACTCTCACTATTTCGTCCATGGTTGGGGTCGGAGGCTTTGGATCCGAACCGGCAGACTTTCTTTTCTTTTTCGCCGGAACCGGAGAATTGGTTTCAGCCTTCCTCTTGCCCAAAGGAGGCATCGCCCTAGTCAGAAGGCATCTCCTCTGATTCGGTTGGACCCAAACCAGGCCAACCATCCAGGTCAGGGGATTTTTCAGCCTTTCTTTCCTTCAAACTTGCTAAACGCTCATCCAGCGTGGCTTTAGGAAACTTTTTACAAACCTGGCAGTCTGTTTCTAGGTGGTCAAACCCCAGACAATAAACACAAATGAGGTGGGGGATCTGCTTTAGCAAAAGCGTCCCATCACTCAGTGCAGTGATGCAACCCAGTGGGTCCGGTCTTCTTCTAGGGTTTCTTAGATATAGCATTTGTATTGCCAGTTACCCAAAGCGGCAGTCTGCCCGAGTAACACTAAAATACAGGTTACTCACCTGTAACAGAAGTTCTAGGAATGGTATATGTTGTTCATACACATTTCATGGCAGGTTCCTTGCCGCTTTAAATCTTGCCGGAAGGTCTTCAAGCTGCCTCCTCCCACCCACCCGGGAGGTAAACTCGGCTCCGCCCCATGACACCAGATCTAGCCCGCTGGAAGCCAGGTTGTGCATCGAGCCGGGAGGTTGGGTGGGTTGTGTGGATGAACAACATATACCATTCCTAGAAAGTACAGTTACGTAAAAACTTGCGTAACAGTAGATCTTCGAGAGAGGCTCTTGCGGTAGGCCAATTACATATAGGACTGGCGCTTGACGGGCGCTTGGAGACCCTGAAATTTCATAGCTAGCAGTCCTGAGGGGACCACACCACGTCAGATGACCAGTGTCAGGAGGCGTCAGTATAAAGGGTGGTCCCAGATGCCCGCCTTCCAGTTCTTTCCCGCCACAAGCCGAAAGAGGCCGGACGAGAGAGAAGCGGATATTTCCCTCAATGGAAAAGGAGCTGAAAAAGCCTAGGGGGATGGGGGGCGGGAAGGTATTACCTACTGCAAGAGCCTCTCTCAAAGATCTACTGTTACGGTAAGATTCTTACATAACTGTACTATCTTACTTCTAGAGGGCTCTTGCAGTAGGTAATTACATATAGGACTGAATCCCAAGCAGTCTGGAACAAAGAGAGGCAGCGGGAGGAGGAAAACTACTCCAAAAGGTAGTTCTGGTTGTGCAAGTCTCAAGACAGGAGGCCTTGCAAAACAGCCAGCCCGAAGCCTGCTCTATGGCGAGAGGCAACATCCAAACTGCAGTGTTTCGTAAAGGTATGGACGGAAGTCCAGGTGGTGGCAGCGCAGATGTCTGCAGCAGACACATTCTTGAAACAAGCCGCAGAGGCAGCTACTCCTCTAGTGGAGTGGCCTCTGACTTGACCTGGGAGGGTCTTGTTGTATTTGTCATAACAGAAAGTGATGCAATGAGCCAACCACTTAGACAGGCATTGCTTGGAAACAGAATTGCCTTCCCTTTTGTGTGCAAAAGAGACGAACAACTGATCAGTCTTTCTGAGATCCTTCGTGCTGTTGGTGTAGTATCTCAGAATCCGGTGAACATCCATAGTATGGAGTAAATGCTCCCCTTGATTGGAGTACTGCATAAAAAAGGCAGGTAACTCTATGGACTGATTTAGGGTAGACTCGGCTACTACTTTAGGGAGAAACTTAGGATTAGTGTGAAGAGCCACTCATTCCTTGTGAAAAATCAAGTACGGGATTTTACACATCAGGACCTGGAGCTCAGAGATTCTCTGAGCCAAAGTAATGTCCACCAAAAAGAGAGTCTTCCATGAAAGGAACTTCAAATCCACAGAAGCTGCAGGTTCAAAGGGAGGAAGAGTAAGTTTCTCAAGAACAAAGTTCAAGTCCCAAGGGGGAGCAGGAGTATGGAAAGGGGGCCTCAGATGGAGAACCCCTCCGAGAAAGGTCTTGGAGACCTCCAACTGAGCAAAAGCCTTGTCTGCAAAGGGAACATGATAGGCCGAAATGGCCGCCATGTGTACATTCAGAGAGGAATGGCTGAGACCCACGTCAAACAGATGACGTAGATACTCCAGCAGAAGCCCCGCTAAACAGGAGAAAGGTTCCACGTTCTTGGAAGCGGCCCAAATAATGAATCTTTTCCACTTCATGGCATAAGTAGATCTGGTGGAGGGTTTTCTGTCCTCCACTAAAATCTCCACCACTTTGGGAGACACTCCAAAACGGCATTGGGCTATGTCTGCAGGAGCCATGCATGCAGTTGAAGGGATTTGAGGCCTGGATGGACTAGGGTCCCCTGATCCTGGGTCAACAAAACTCGAGATAGAGGAAGAGGAAGAGGAGAATCCTTTGAATATTGTTGTAGAAGAGAGAACCAGATTTGCCTGGGCCAGAAAGGAGCGATCAGAATCATTCTCGCTCCTTTTGAAGCTAGTTTCTGCAAGACTCGTGGGATAAGTGGAACTGGGGAAAAGGCATAGACGAATCTGTCCTTCCAGTCTAGAGACAGAGCGTCACTCCAAAAAGCACCTCGCTCTGGAACGAGCGAACAGAAGATGGGAAGTTTTGTGTTTAAGGGGGATGTGAACAGGTCGACCTGTGGTGTTCCCCAAAGTTGGAAGATATTGTCTAGAACCCCTTGGTCCAGTTCCCACTCATAAGTCAGAGCAGAAGAGCAACTTAGTTTGTCTGCCAGGGTGTTGTCGACTCCCGGAACGTGAATTGCAATGAGGTGAAGGTCGTGTTGTGTTACCCAATCCCAAACCCTCATTGCCTCCCTACATAGAGGGTAAGACCGAGTCCCTCCCTGCTTGTTGATGTATCACACCACGCACATGTTGTCCGTCTGGATGGCTAGGTAGCCGGGAAGGATGTATTGGTGAAGGGCTTGGAGAGCGTACAACACCGCCCGAAGCTCGAGCACATTGGTGTGGAGAGCTTTTTCTAGCTTGGACCAGGAGCTCTGGGTCCGATGAGGGCCTAGATGGGCTCCCCAACCTTTGTCTGAGGCGTCTGTGGTTAGAGTCTGGGAGGGGGGAGGATGAAAGAAAGGAACTCCTCGAAATAGGTTCCCTCGAACCATCCACCATTGCAAGTCTCACATTATCGGCGAGGAGATCAGAACTGAGTGATCTAGGTCGTCCACTAACTGATCACATTGAGAGCGTAGAGTCCACGGAGAGATCCTCATATGGAGTCGAGCACGAGGTACCATCGGGATAGCAGCTGCCATTAGCCCGAGAAGGCGAAGGACCAACCTCGCAGAGACCATCCGGCAGTCGGACAACAGACTTGTTTGTGTCTGAAGGGTGGACGCCCTGTCCGGAGGCAGGAAGGCCTTGCCCATGGTCGTATCGAGGATCACCCCAATAAACTGTAGCCTCTGGGATGGGTCCAGATGAGACTTGGAATGGTTGATGGTAATACCCAGGCAGGCAAAAACCTGCTGGGTAAGGAGGAAGAAACGCAAGAGTTCCTCCCTGGATGAGGCTGCCAGGAGCCAGTCATCCAGGTACGGGAAAACGTGCACTCCCTTGGTAGGCAGATGGGCCGCCACCACTGCCAGGCATTTGGTAAATACTCAGGGGGCCGAGGATTGACCAAATGGGAGCACCTTGAACTGGTAGTGGTCCCCCTGAAATGCAAAACGAAGGTATTTGCGATGAGATGGGTGAATGGGAATGTGCAGATAAGCGTCCTGCATATCCAGAGCACAAAGCCATTGACCCGGCCGGAGGAGGGGCAGAAGGCTCTGCAAAGAGAGCATCCTGAACCTTTTGTACTCTACGTAAAGATTCAGGGAACTGAGATCCAAAATTGGTCTGAGATCTCCTGTCTTCTTTGGGACCAGGAAGAAATGGGAATAGTAACCCGTCCCTTGCAGATGAAGGGGGACAGGCTCTATCGCTTACTTCAGCAGAAGAGCCGAGATTTCCTCCTGGACCAAGAGAAGATGTTCCCATGAATACAATGACTTCAGAGGGGAGTGGCGGGGCAGTTTCTGAAGAAACTCTATGGAGTGTCCTTCTGCTATGAGCTGGAGCACCCAAGAATCTGTGGTTATCCTCTCCCATCCTGGAAAGTGGAGGGAAAACCTCCCTCCTATCACTTCCTCCAGGGAATCCGGAGGCAGTGGGAGAGGAAAGGAGTCAGGTGGTGTGGGGCAGCGCCGCAGCTGAAGCACCTGCTGCTTTTTTGGGCGGGGGAGCTTGGCAGCTGTGGGGGCCCAGCGTTTTGTGGCCTGCCTTCCCTGGGATTTCGCCTTTGGCCGATTCCGTCTGCGAAAGGGATGGCGTTGCTGTTGATGGGGATGGTACATGGAATCAACTGACTTCAGAGCCGTCCTCTTCTTTGGCAAATCGGTGATGATGTCCTTGACATCACCCCCAAAAAGCACCGACCCCTGGAAGGGTGCTTCCTAGATAGCAGATTGCACTTCCGGGACCAAACCTGACACACGGAGCCAAGCATGACGCCATAGGCCTACAGCGAAAGCTGAGCTCCACCCAGCAGTGTCCACTGCATCGTATGTCGCACGTAGCATGTGTCGACTGGCCAAACGAGCAGAGCGGACGAGATCAGCCAACTCCTGCTTGACTTGGGAGTCAGACAAGGAGTCCAGTTTGGCTTCCGCCTGAGTCAGGATGGCCTTCTGGTAGTTCCCCATATGGCCGACATAGTTCAGGGCCCTGATCCCCAGTGTGGAGGAAGCGTAAATCTTTCTCCCATACTGGTCCAGAAGTGTGATTCCTTATCAGGAGGTGACGAGCTAAGATGTTTGGGTTCAGCCCGATCAGCCGTGTGGCGCTAATCTAACCGAGTCGGCACGGGTGAGAATCCAGGAAATCAACACCCTCTGGAGCCTGATATAGCTGGTTCGACTTCCTGGAAAGTGGGGCTAAGACCGACGGCTGCTTCCATATAGTGGTAACAAGGTTGGCGTGAGGCTCTATCCAGGGTGGCACCAAGGTAGGAGCTGTCACGGGCAGATCCAGATGTTCAGCGAGTTTCAGACACTGAGGATCTGGTTCCAGGGAGTGCCATTGATGAAGCTCCTGGATTTTCCTAAGCAACTCTGTAAAAAAAGGATCTTTCAGAGGAGTCCTTGGCCTGCGCTTCGACGGAGAGCGAGGCTCGTCGTCTCTCTCGGAGCAACCGTCAGAAGAGTCCGAGAAGTCCGAGGCTGAAGAGGAGGATGAGGAAGAGAAAGACTCCCTTTCCCGACCCCGGGAGAGGAACGGACCCCTTGGGAAGTCCCCGGGGAAGCATGTCCTGCCCTTCTCTGGATCCAGATGGAAGAACCCTGGAGTCCGGAGGTGGTGAGGGAGTGTACCGCCTGGGGCATACGGGAACCTGGGACGTCACCATCGCCAGAAGGCGGCTCTTGACCTCTTTGGTGAGCTGAGCCTTGGCCTCAGCCCACCAGGAAGGCCAGAGTCTCCTGCAGGTCCACCGGCAGCCGCGAGGGCGGTGGAGGTGGAGGAGGAGGCGGGGGATGAGGATACTGGTTATAACCATATGGAGTGTATCCAAAACCTGGCTGCGGGTAGCCAGGCGTCGGGTATTGTGGCGTCGAGTACTGCGGCATCGGGAAGCCTGGCATCGGGTACTGTGGCGCCGGATACTGCGGTCCCGGGTACACCACCGTTGAATAGGACGGAGGATACTCGGGAGCCAGGGGGGCTGCTGGAGCAGACAGCCCGGCCGGAGGCCTCATGGGCAGGTCCATAGTGGAGAGCCCGTAGGGCGGAGAGCCCGATGGGAGTGGAATGTCTCCTGAAGTCGGTAAGACAGACATCAGGGCCGACGGTGGAGGCCCTGGCACCAGAGGTACCGACGTCGGAGGGGCCGGCGTCGGAGATGGCATCCGGGAAGCCGACGTCAGGTCCGGCGCTCCAGGTGGAAGAAGGACTGATGGAGGCAAAACATCTCCAGCTTCACCCGGGAACAGAGGGGAAAAGTCCCTGCGGTCAGGTTGGGGAGAATCTGGTTCCCCAGACGGCAGCGAAGGCTGCGGGGAACCGGGTACAACAGACGTGGGGGGGTCCGTCGTCGGTTCCTTCACCAGCCGGACGTCGGACGAGCCGACGTGAGGCTTAGTGGCGAGCTTTCGGCGGGCGCTGGAGGAGCCGATGTCAGACTTATGAGAGCCATCACTGGAGGCAGGCCGAGTAGAGTGATCGGCCTGGTCCAGTGGAGTGGAGGCCACGCGTTGCCCCGGAGGTTCGGACGTCTTACCGGCCCTCTCTGGGTGGACTTCAGATAAGCCGACGCCCGGCTTACTGGAGTCGCCCACAGTGGTAGGCCGCGAGCCTGCGGTCGAACCAGGGCGGAGGCCTCAACTGCCCGAGGCGCCTGCAAGGCCCGTAGCCAGCCAGACGAGCGGACCGACGCCCCCTTGGAAACCTCCGAGGCGGCCGTCGAGGAGCGATCCCCCGGAGGGATGTTACCTCCTACATCCCAGCGACTCCCAAGGGAGACACAGTGGAGGAACCCTTGTCCCGATGCCTCTCCTTCTCCTTCTTCTTCCGATGGCCTTCGGGGGAAGTGGACGCCTGCCTCAGTTTTTTGAGCTCCTTCTCCATAGAACTCATTTTCTTCTTTAGAATATGGGCTTCCAGGGATTGCTGCCGCCTTTTCGGGTAGCCGCGTTGAAACTGAGGCAGTGCTGGCACTTCTCGACCGGCTGATCGGGGCCTAGGCAGAACAGGCACAGGGAGTGGCCGTCCTTGTGCGGAAGTTGGGCGCCACACGAATCGCAGTTATTCTTGTGCTCGGAGGGTGTAGGGGACGATATACACCGATGCCAGTACTGACGTTAGTCGAAAAAATACTGATTTTTTTGTAAAAAAACGACGAAGGTAGGGCTGATGAAGCACAAACTTTTCTGCGGGGCTGCACGAGCTAACAATGGGCGCCCGATCGCCTTTATACTGATATCCCCTGACGCCGTCACCTGATCGTGGGGGGCGGTCCGCCAGGGACTGCTAGCAAGAAATTTTTCTCAGGGGTCCTGCTGCCTGCCGGCATCAGTCCTATATGTAATTACCTACTGCAAGAGCCCTCTCTAAGTAAGATCTCCTGTTACAGGTGAGTAACCTGTATTTCTAGGGACATGGATATGTTGTTCAATCCACACTTCATGGCAGACTCCTAGCAGTTCTCTGGGAGGAGGGAGGCAAGGCGCACACCCCCTACTTAGGAAACAAAGACTGGAGAACAGGTCCCAAAACCAGCATCCCGGCATGACTCAAGGTTGATGTGGTAATGGGTAATGAAGGTGTGTGCTGACTTCCAGGTAGCAGCCCTGCAGATTCCTTAATAGGAAAGTCCCTGGAAGCAGCCACCGAAGCAGCAGTATGGCGGGTAGAATGAGCTCTTATCCCTTTGGGAGGCTCCATGCCCGCCAACCTATAGCAGAGATCTATGCAGGAGGTGACCCACCTGCATATCGTCCGCTTGGCTGCAGGTCTGCCAGGTGCGGCTTCAGCATAGGTGACAAACAGCTGGCGAACCTCTCCCCGAACTTCAGCAGTCTGCTTCTTATAATAAGAGAGCGCTCTTCTAGGGTCCAGAGTATGGCCTTAGAGAGGGAAGAATTATTCCCAGAGTTACCATCTTGAACTTTGGTTTTAAAAGATGTTTGTTCAGGTATCTTAGGTCTAGGATGGGTCGCCACTCCCCTGTCTTTTTTGGTGTAAGAAAGTACCTGGAGTACAGACCTTTGCCCCTGTGTAGGGTAGGAACTCTCTCTATGGCTCTTAAGGCCAGAAGAGATGAAACTTCTGCCTCTAGGGCAAGGGTTTCTGAGAGACCTGCAGGTGGAAAAGATCTAGCTCTCATCTTCGGAAATTTTTGAAGCTGAGAACCAGTCTCTGGCTTACTACTTCCAGGACCCACTTGTCTGAGGTAACAGACATCCAGCCCTGGGCCAAGTAAGCCAGCCTCCCCCTAGAGATAGGAGAGTCGGACCAGGGCAAACCCATCAGGGTGTCTGCTTGGCAGGGCCTTAGGCTGAGGAGTGGATGCAGCCCTGCTCATCCCCCTTCTGCCTCTCCCTCTGAAGAACCCCCTCTATGAAAAGGGAGAAGAGGCCTGTGCTTGGTAAAAAGGCCTATGAAAAGGCCTGCCCCTGCCCCTAGACTGCTGCCTTTGAGGAGTTGCCTGCCTCTCCTTGGCCTGAGCACTCCTATAAGTGGTCCTGTACCCGTCCATTTTCTTCATGTAATTCTCTGTCTGCTCCCCAAACAGAGAATTACCCACTACAGGAAAATCCATGGCCTTAGCCTGGGTGTTCTGTGAGAGGCTAGTACATCTGAAAAAAGCCATTCTCCGAAGAGCTACAGATGTAGCCATGACTCTTGATGCTACATCACTGGAGTCCACAGCAGCATGAAACTGTACTTTTTATGCCTTAATCCCATCTGCAGCCACCTCCTCCAGCTCCTTGGCTAGCTGGGGGGAGGCCTGTTTAGCCAGTGCCAGTACAGTGTCCCACCTGGACTTCTGGTACCTGGCTGTATAGGCCATATAATTCACCTGCCTGAGTCCCAAGGAAGATGCCATGTACTGTTTTTTTGCCATGGCATCAATCTTCCTGGAGTCTTTGTCTGGGGGGGGGGGGTGAAGCCAAGGGAATGTTTGCCTTGTCACAGGCAGCAGCTTGCACTACCCCAACATGGCTGCATTGCTGGTATAAGAGCTCCGTATCTGAGTCTGATAGCGTGTACCTCTTGTCCATCCTTCTGTCAACAGGACATACAGAATTGCGAGACTTCAGGATTTTTGTGTCTGCTTCCCAAAGGATTTGTGAAGGGAAATAGACAGTCTCCTGGACTCTGGGATGTCCATCATTTCCACATAATCAGGCTCCTCTTGATCCTCCATTGCCTCCTCCATAGTGAGCTGGAGGGTTTCAGCCACTTTTCTGTAAAACAGAAAATGGGAAGGGGACTCAGAAAGCCTAGGAGGGGATATACCAGAAGGTCTGTCTGGGGAGATGTCCGGTTCCACAGGCACATCCAGACTTTCACCATCATCACCAAACTCCCCCTTCTCCTCCTCAAACTCCAGTTCATAAAAATCTTCAGGAGTATAATCTTGAACCGGTGGAACCGACCAAACCGAACCCCTGCCAAAAGGTGCCGGATCGGTCAGAACCGGGCAAAGCGATTCCACAATCCGAGTCGCTCTGGCTATCTCCTCGGTGGTCGGAACACGAACCTCTGGATCTGAACCGGTCGATTATTCTTTGCGTTTCCTTTTTGTAGAAACTGGACCCTTAGGATCGGCTCTCCTCTTGCCCGAAGAAGTATCGCCCTGGTCAGAGGGCACTCCTTCTGGTTCAGTCGGAACCGAACCAGGCTGGCCATCTGGGTCAGCGGACTTCTTGGCCTCCTTTTCCTTCAGTCTACCTAATCACTTTTCAAGAGTAGATTTAGGAAAATTTTTACAAATTTGGCAGTCTGTATCGAGGTGTTCAAACCCCAGACAATAAACACAGGTGGTGTGGGGATCGGCCTTAGCAAAGACCTCCCCACACTCACTGCAGTGTTGAAACCCAGTGGGCCCATTTTTTTCTTGGGTTTCTCAGACATGGCCAACCTAACCAAACTTACCCTTTTTTTTTTTAAACCCATCTTTATTCAATTTTCGAAAAATAGACAGACATACACATACCTGGCAAAAACCAGGATACACAGTCCCACACTGACTGTGCAAACTATGTACAGCCCACTTATGTACATACACAGCAGGTAAAACCACCCCAAGAACAGTAGCAGTCTCCTATATCATCCATAACCTAATGTAATGGGTCCGTAGATAAATTTACTGTACCCATATGT
Source organism: Neoceratodus forsteri (assembly GCA_016271365.2). Taxonomy (NCBI): domain Eukaryota; kingdom Metazoa; phylum Chordata; order Ceratodontiformes; family Ceratodontidae; genus Neoceratodus; species Neoceratodus forsteri. Next base: position 55,793,283 of record JADMNL010000026.1, read on the forward strand.
ATCCCAGATCCCATTACATCTAAAACCCCAGGACAGCATCACAGCACCGGTTCCTTCAAGGAGCCTTCCTTTCATAAGGTGGCATTCTGCTGTGTCCCCTCCCTGGAAAGAGAGACAGTCCCCCGTCCCCCTTGTAACCCAGCAGGCCCTTACCATCATAATACTACCCTTGCATATAAATCATAATCATCCCACGTAAATCAGAATAGTACCAGAAATAACAATTTCACACTCCAGCATAACTACCTTCTGTTAGTCACAATCTAACGAAACTTACCCTTTTTATGGCAACCACCAGCTAAGACTCCCTTATCAGTTCCTAACCGTGTTATGGGTATTGTAAAAAGACATTCAAAACACGGTTTTTTTTTTAGAACCGATAAGGACCGGTAACCACACTCTAAAGTAAAACACAAGGATTCACTACAAGTGATCAGTTCAGCTGAACCAATCTAACACTTTACAATTTCCACACAGAAAATCAGAACAAAACCTATCTATTACTCACGGTACCACAGACAGAGACTGAACCGACTGTGCGGAAATAAATTTGGTTTAAAACCAACAATTTAACTGAGACTTTAACCGACTTTCGAACAAAGCTGAAGGTGAAATCTCTGGAGTGACTGTTCAGTAAGGCGGAGTAAAGAATCTGATGGTTGGATTTCAAAGGGCTCCAGACAGAGACCTCAACCGAGCTCGAGCTAAGCATTCTATGCTCTGCATAGAAAGTTAACCCTTTGTTCTCCAGGGCAGTTTAAAGGCTGGGGCTAACTGCAATAGTCAGAATACAGCTAGACTTAATGTTGTTTGAAGAGCCTGATCCCTGGAGTAAGAAGACCTTTTTGGCAGAGATTCTTGAGGAATTTCCAGAAACTCTATAGTGTGTCCGACAGACACCAGCTGCAGGACCCATGTGTCGGAGGTTATTGCCTTCCATTCCTGCGCATGGTGGGTGAACCTCCCCCCACCTGCTCCTCGTCATGAGACTGGGGAATTAGTGGGGATAGGGAGTCAGGAAGTGGCAGGATGTTCGGCAGAGGACCTCCTGAATGTCTCTGGTTTTTGGAGGCCGGAGGAGTGGCAGAACCTGTGGCCTTGCGTTTGCCCTGGTGTCGAGCCGGGGCCTGCTTCCTCTGCCTCCAGGTCCTTTTCCGAAAGGGCTGTTGCTGTTGTTGAGTGCCCAATTGGTACATGGACCTTACTGATCTTAGGGCGAGACCTCTGTCCTGGAGATCAGTAATAATGTCTTTGGTGTCGCCACCAAAAAGCACCAAGCCCCGGAAGGGGGCGTCCTGAATCACAGACTGTACCTTGTTGGCAAGGCCAGAGATGCGGGCCAGGAATGCCGCCTTAAGGTGACAGCAGTTGCTGAGCCGCGAGCTACAGAATCGATGGAGTCGTATGTGGCTCACAAAGCATGCCTACAGCAGAAGCGAGAGAGGTGAAGATCCTTGGCAAGCTCCTCCTTGAGGCTCGAAAGGTCCATAGCCTGGACTTGGGCCTCTAGCCTGGCCAAGGCAGCTTTTTGGTGTGACACCATGTGGGCCACGTAGTTAAGGGACCGGAGCGCACATGTGGCCGAAGCGTAAACCTTCCTGCTGAACTGGTACATCTGCCTTGACTCTTTGTCAGGAGGATAGGTGCTCATGTGCTTGGGTGCAGATGAGTGATCATGAGCAGCTGAGGTATCGACAGAGTCCCCCTTGGGATGCATCTTGAGGAAAGGAGCTTCCTTCGGCACCCGGTACACCCTGTCTGCCCTCTTGGGGACAGCCGGGATAAAATGAGGCATCTGCCAGACCACAGAGGTGAGGTCCAATCCATGGGGGGATAGGAACTGGAGGCAGAGACTCTAAGTCCAGGTGTTTGGCCAGTCTCCGTCTCATGGGGTCCTGATCCTCTGACTCCCAGTTGAAAAAATCCTTCATGGACCTCAACAGATCCGAGAAGGCAGGGTCCTCGGGGGGGGGGATTTTGGGGAAACCTTGCCTTTTGGACCCTAGAGATCCTTCAAAACATCCTCCACTGACTCATCGGCGTCCTCGTCACCATCACCATCATCGTCATCATCCGCCCCCTTGTCCAGAAGGCCGCGAATGTCCGTGAGGACAATGGTTTGATGTGCCGTCCCTGAGATATGAACTGTAGAAGGTGAGCAACTCAGGGATGAAGATCTAGGAGAGCGTGGATACGGGAATCTATTCTCCAGATCTGATACCAACTCCGAGCGTGCCCTCTGCCACCAAGACTGGATTAAAGTCTTGAAATCTGGCGTAGCCAGATGTGGTGGAGGGGGAGATAGAGGCTCAGGGGGTTGAGGAGGAGGAGAAGGTGGAATAACCAGTGGAGGAGGGTAATGATACCCTTGGTAACCCTGGAAATGGAAGTAAAGATTGTACCCAGAGTAATACTGTCCCAGAAAACTCCAATCAGGAGGAGGACCAGCCGACTAGTGATCCCCAGGTGGGTAGTATGTAATAGTACGAGGTCTGGAAAAAATTCCCCGTCATCATGGGATCTGACAGAGGGGGAACCCATGTCGGACCCGCTATTGTGTAAATCAGTGGGTGGTCTGGCGTCGGGATAGCCAATGTCAGAGGCACCGGAAGGGGGGGGGAACTCTATGGAGGGACTGAGTCTGGCGTCGGAGCCAACGGCTGAGGCAGCCCACTGGGCCCAGGCTGAGAAAGAGTCATCGGAGGTTCCGGCGTCAGGATGGGAGTCGCCGGATCCGATGGTGGAATCAGGGCTGGAATATCCGCTGGGTCTGAAGGGATCCACCCGATGGGGGAGGAGGGGCCTCAACCGTAAGGCCAGAAGTCTGGGGAGGAGCCTCCTGCCCCATGACCCTGTCAGGGGAGTGCAGAACTGACCCAGAGGATTGATCTTCAATGTCGAGAGGTCCCGCACTATCCTCGCCGGAGGTACCCGCCTGAGAAGGGGAGGGTACCAGCGGGGGAGAAGAGGGGAAAAGGACAATCTCCCCTAATTCTGCTGGACATTGGGTGTGGCGCCGTTAGGCCTCTATGGGAGAACCACGCCTGAGCAGCCGTCAGCGACGGGAATCTTACCAGACAGAGCCGTGCGGATCCCTGAGGGTAGGGGAGCCAACTTACTGGTGGCCGGGTGGGCCCCGGAGGAGCCAATGGACGACTGAGACTGAGGCAGGTTTGTCAGACTTACTGTCAGAAGGTTTCTTAGGTGGTGGCTGTAAGGCCTTGCTCGTCAAGGGCCGCAAGGCTTCAGGCTGGACCTTCATGGAGCGGTCCTGCTCCCTGGATTTCTCCTTGTGGTGTTTCTTGGAGGCAAAATATTTTTCTGAGGAGGACTCACGGATCTTGTCTATTTGCTTCTCAAGGGAAGCTAGGCGGACTTTTAAAAGATGGGCCTCCAGAGCCTGCTTTCTCCGCTTTTTGGTGGCCTGGTTTAAAGTTTGTCACGCCAAGCAGGATGAGACAGGATGGTCTGGGCCCAATCAGATCATGCACTTCAGATGTCTGTCCTTATGAGGAATTTGCATGCTGCAGGACAAGCACTTCTTCACAGGAGAAGACATAAGCAAAAAAATTGAAAAGGAATAGTGAAGGAAAAAATCCGACGCCAGGAACTATCACGACGATCGCTCTCGGAAGTCTGCTATACGACTGATACAAGGCGATGGCGGGAAAGAACTGGAGGGCGGGCATGGGGACCGTCCACTATATTCGGCCATGCTGACGTCAGTCACATGATGTTGGGTGGGCAGTCCACTGTCAGGGATTGCTAGAAAAGTCTGTCATGCGGCCCGACACCAGGTGGCGCCAGTCCCATATGTAATGACCTACTGAAGGAATCCTCTCGAAGTAAGATCAAATATTATAAATGTAGAAAGTGTTGTAATTACGAAATCCCATTCCATCCAAATATTTCAATAAGAAACTGTTATACTTTTAACTTCATCAAAAGAAGAAAAATACTCTTAGTAATGCATTTCAGATTATACATGTTTTAACAATGTTGTTCATCTATAGTAACTGCATCCTATTTTTTTTTCTTTTCAAGTCAAATCTGGATAGAAAGAGCATATTTTCAGAATGATCACACATGCTCAGATTGTTTTTACAGTCTTTGTCCAGGAAACGCACACTGAGCAGCAGCTTGTTCACGGGTGTATTGAGAGAGCACAGGGAGGCCATGATGCCAGGCCAGTAGGTACGTAGCCACATCTGCATCTTGCAGACCTGAGTTCACACACAAAATTGTTAGAGAAAAGGCTGAAAGAGAAGGAATGGAAAAAGAAAGAAGGTGGTACTGTGGCAGCCCTAGAAATCTGTACTGATGTTCAGCTGGCAGTACTGTATATCCTAGAGGTTAAAGCAATCCTGAAGATTAATTATTTTTACTGACAGTTTTGAGATGTAAAGGTGATAACTCGTTTCAATGCACGTATAAAACAATTATTATAGATGTAGAAAGTGTTGTAATAACAGCTTAAAACACACTTAAACAGTTGATTTCCTATTTAACCTGTTGGATTAAATACAGTCAAAGGAGAACCTAGACTCTCGGTGATATCATTTCCTGTCAGCAGCCCAAAACGCATGGCTGCCACCAGCCCATAATTACAGGGTGATTTACATATGAATAACTCTAAAGATTCACAGATAAAGACAATGGCGCAATCAAATTAGCTTTTTATGGGCTTTTAGACATTAAGAAATCCTGTTGATGACAGTTCCCCTTTAACACTGGATCTAAACTAAAAACATGTAAGAGTGGGCTTAGTGGGCATCCCTGCCTAACCCCATTTCTAAAAAAGGTGGGTATGCCCATAAAACCGTTTGTAAGTGGAATGATTTGTGCTTCATTATATAACGTCTGTATAAAGTGGATACATTGTTCTGGTATACCATATTTGTGCTAAACTTCACCAATATAGTCATGGTACACTGCATCAAAAGCAGTTTCTTGGTCTAATGAGAAAATATATCCATGTGTCAGATTTTTATTACCTCTTTCTACAATTTCTCTAATGTATATCAAGTTTTGTATCATGCTTCTCTCAGGGATGGAGCATGTTTGTGAATCTATTATTACTTGTTTACCTAGTAATGTTAGTCTATTGCAAAGTATTTTTGCTAGAATTTTATAATCACTTGTTAGTAAGCTTAGCGGTCTCCAATTTTTTATTTGAGTATTATCTCCCTTCTTATAAATAAAGAAGATTATTCCCATTTTCATGCTCTCATTTAGAGTGCCCTTTTCCTGTATAGTTTTATATATTTCTTTTAATATTGGGACCATGTAATCTATGAAAAGTTTGTAAAATTCATTTGGTATTCCGTCAATACCTGGTGCTACATTTACTGACATTCCCTTAATTACTTCTCTTATTTCTATATCTGTTATATCTTCCTTTAGTAGCTCTTCTTCAGTGTTATTCAGTATAGGTATTTGTAATTGTTCCAAAAAAACATAGCTTTGCTTCATTTGTTGTTTTTTGAAAGTATGTTTTATATGTTCTTGCACTAGTATTTGTATTTGTTTTTGGTCTGTTTGTTTAACCCCTTTTTTATCAGTCAGTGTTGTTTTAACCCTGTTTTTCATTCTTTCTGAACAACTTTCAAAGGGGTTTGTATGAAATCCATTTCCTTGTGTACCATATTTTTGTTCCATAATTAAAGATTTGTCCCTATTGTACTGGCATTCCTTCATTTTACTTTTAATGTGTTGTATTTGTTCTGTCTGATCTTGTCCTGTTTCCTTAGCCTCTGTTAGTTACTGCAGTAATTTTGCTCAATAGCTTAAGTATTTGTCATACTCTGTCTGGTTCTTTTTTTTTAATTTTGGGTCATTAGAGTCTTAATGTCTTCTTTTGTATCGTCCCACCATTCTAGCAGGTCATCGTACATCTAAAATACTGATTCTCTGGCATATAGTAATTCTATAATGTCTTCTTTATTTTGTTCTTCCTGTAGCAATGCTAGGTTCATCCTCCATATTCCCCTTCCTATTTTAGGACTTTTTTGGAGTTTTATAATTACTTGTACTCCCACATGATCTGAGGTCTCTATAGGGTATCTATTGATCCTGTCAAGATGTGTATTGGCTGGGGCAAACCAGAAATCTATTCTGGTGGCCAATTTTCCCTTAAAAAAGGTGTGTTCAGGAGTTTGCTGCTTTATATCATATATGTCCTCTAAACTTGCATTTTTCAGAATGCTTTTCAATTTATTTGTGTCACAATAAACTTTCTCTGTTTTGTGACCCCAGTCTCTTTTGGACCTCCCACAATTCAAATCCTCACCCCATAGTACCATATTTGATGTGTGCAGATAGGCCTCTACTTGCTGTTTTAACTTGGGGGCTATAAATGTTTATTAATCTAATATACCTATTATGTATGATGATGCTTACCATCAGTGCACTCCCTGGACAAATGTCCACCACCTTTTGTACCTCTAAATCTTGGTTCTTAAATAAAATAGCAACCCTTGCACACAATTCCTCATTAATTGACCAAAGACAGGGACCCCATCTCCATTCTTTTTGTACCATATTAAGTGCTTGTATTGTGTGTAATTTAACATCTTGCAAAAAGATAATTTCTCCCCCTTTCCTCTATTATTCCAAAGGTTGCTATTCTCTTCTTTCTGTTCTTTATACAGTTTATGTGAAGGGTGGTACATGTAAATAAATTAACTCCATTATCACAAAGGTTGCCACTTATCACAAAGGTTGCCAACTCATCTCAATTTCTATTATGTTGCATCTCTTTTATCTTTCGTCTTATCTTTTGCCTTACATTTTTTTTTGAGTGTCTGTTGATTCATGACCCGAAGATTGTTCAGGTTGAGATGACTGTATGAAAGAAATATCTGAGTCATCTCCATATTCTCCCCATTCTTTTCCTTGAAATATGCTGTATTTGTTTTTTAGTTGTAAGCTTTCCACACCTTTCCTTACTAACTTTGATTTAGGCTGCTGAACTGATTTTTTCCCTGATCTGCTGATCATTTGAAATGGCTCTTCTGTTGGGAGTTGGGGGGGGGCATACTTTCTGTTGTGTTTTCTTTATCAGTTTTGTCTTCATTAATATCTTGGGCATGTGGTTCTATACTTTTATCAATTTCTTTCGGTTCTCCCATGTTTGTCTGTTGTAAAGTTTCTATTTCTGCAGCTACTTCTCTTTGCTGTTTTTGTGCATCTTGGCCTGTTCTCCTCATTTGTTTCTTTTTGAGCTAATGTGACATATAACTCTTGCTCAACTCTTTCATTTGGGGCTGGGCAAGTCCTGAAAGTGTGGCTTTGTTCTTCCCATAAATTACATTTTGTTGGATTAGGACAGTGTGCTCCATAGTGTCCTATTTCACCGCATAGCCCACATTTTATCTTTTCACAGATGTTGCCAACGTGTCTTTTGGAGCCACATCTGTAGCAGGCCCTGGGTTGGCCTGCATAAAAAACTACTACTCTGTCTCAGCCTAAAAAGAAGCAGTTTGGCAAGTGTTACAATTCCTCGTCCACAGTTTTTAGGATAATCTTGTATTTCTACACCCCAGTCCAAAAAGATTATTTGTCTAATATAGGTACATATTTTACATTTCTGTGCCAGCCAATATGTTGTATCTGAAACGTTGACCCCATTCATTTTTAAAAAGTACTATGATTTGCTTGTAAGCAGGCTTTCTTAGCGGGATCGCCAAAAAGAGTGACCAACGAAGGGTATTTTTTTTCTCTTGATAAAGTTTACAGAAACGGTCTAATCCAGAAGGGTGTTTAAAACTGATATCAAATTGCTGTTCTCCCGGGATGTGGATGAGAGCATAAACTTCATATGTGTAAAAACCCACACTTTCCTTAACTCACTCAGCCCCACAGCACGTATGTGCACCATCAGGAAAATTCCTTTAGTCCCCATAGCACATATTTGCATCAGGTATTCACTTCCTCTCATCCCCAGAGCGCATATGTGCATCCTACACTTCTTATGCACTTTCTGGATCAACCAATCAGGGATAAGGTTATTGGAAAGTGCAGATCAGTAGGAAACATTCCTACCTACCAGAATACCGACTTTATATTGGACACATTTGCTACCTTTCAGATTTTTTTTAGGTTTTAATTTGGGTTAAAAAGTGAATAAAATGCTGTTTTTCTCCATTGCAGGTACTGTTAAAAAAATAAAGTGAAAATGCTAGAAATGTGTGATCCCTGATTTGGAAGCTCTTTTCATTGTGATAAATTAGTATGCTGGTGTCTGGGAACTAGGAGATGTACTTTTTTGTTTTTAGTTTTTTGGGGATTAAAAAAAGAGTAAAAGGGATTTTCCTCCATTTCAGGTACTTTAAAAAAAAAAAAACTGTAAATACTAGAAACGTGTGTGACCCATCATCTGAAAGGTCTTTGTAATGTGGACAATTAGCATGCTGGTGTTTGGGGTCAAGGAGGTGTACTTTTTATGATGTAGGTTTTTATTTGGGAGCAAAATGTAAAAAAATGCTCTTTATCATTTCAGGAACTGTAAAAAAATATCTGCAAATGCCACTAACATGAGTGACCCATCATTTAAAAGCCCTTGTTATTGTGAACATTTTCCGTACAGGTGTCTAGGGGCTAGGAGGCATACTTTTTCAGTTATCGTGGTTTGTGCATCATGCGGGCAGTTGTGCAGAGCATTTTTCCGAATTCAGTCGGTTTACTGGCATTATGTGTTGGTACGTACCTTAGTTTATGGTCTATTTTATTATGTAAAACAGCTCAGAAATAGTCTAAGCTGTGGCAGTGTAATGCACAGATGTTGGGGTGAAGGAAAACCATCATACAGCAGACATTTGCCACTTCAGAGGTGTTTTTTTGAGTTTTTTTAAAAGAAAAAACTTACATTTTCATTGTTACATGCTCTGTAAAAAAACAAAAGTTAATGCTACTAACATGTGTAACCCCTCATTTTAAAGATTTTTTTATTGTGAGCAAACTTTGTGCTGTAAGTTTTGTGATAGGTGAGACACTTGGACAGCTGGTTCTGATCACTGTATCATTTTTTTGTAATATAAAAATGTGTATGGACTGTCTCTCATGAGAGATGCTGAGACAGCATGTGTGAGACACACACACACCCAGGTTTTAGATACAAGGTATTACTTGGAAGGCCAGAAGCTAATTATAGACTAGAACCGGCCTTAAGCAAGAATATCCTGTTTTTCTAAGTTAATTATAGCTTTAACTGCTAAGAGGGAAATCAGTATCCATTTTATGATGTTTCGAGGAGGAAAACGGGTTTGGCACACTGGTGCAAAATCATAAATGCTTTGATGTCTGTGTGAGAGGGGATACTGCTCATAGATGAAAGGAAATTTACAGACTTGATTGGCGAGGTCACATGGGGAAAGGAGTTTCTGCTGATGTAACCTTAATTATACAATGGCGAGAAAATTGCCTGGATTCTGATTAGTCAGTCTGGGGCTGGACCTGTGATGTTATCCCAGCATAACATCATGGGTGTGATGTTATCCCAGCATAACATCACAGGTCTACTGTCATCATTATGGCTCCTATGGCGCTCCTCTTTTTTTGCATCTCCTCTTAAGAAACAAAAATATTTTTCCACTCTAATAAAAACATTCTTTAAAATTATTTTTTTATTTTATATATAACAACAAGTCATTGCATAATAGGAATAATGCACTCCAGGGTGTGTGTTGTGCTGGGATAACGTCACTTCTGGGGTGATTAGTCGCACTCAGCCTCGTGACCTCGTGCTAATCACTCCAGGCGTGGCGTTATCCCAGCACGACACACACCCTGTCATGCATTATTCCTTTATTAACATTCCTTCTAAAATGATAACATTTCCTGGGTGTATGATTTTTAATAAACAGAGGAGGAGCCAGGTGACCTCACACAAACGGGTTGGCAAATACAGCTTTTTTAAAGAGTATTCTGTTTTTCCTTCAGAGACTTTTATCTAGACTCTGACAAAGAAACATCTTTGAGCACTTTAAGCAGGTATTTAGAGAGAGAGAGAGAGAGAGAGAGGAGACAAATAAGTACTGTAGTAGGAATTGCACTGTTTAAACCTTGTTCTTTTAAAAGATTTGTATAATTCTTGTGATATATAGTTCTGTATTTTATGTTTTACATATTTTTTTTCTATTTTAGTAAAACTCTGTTTTTAAAGCCTACTTGGTCTGTCCTTGAATTTCTTTTCTTTAACAAGTGAAGTATATATGGTGCTTAAGCTTGAATGGTGATACTAAACCGAAAAGAGAAGCGTTTTAAATCTGAGGTCTTTTATTAGAGTTTTTAAGGGTTCATTTCTGTACACCTGGTTAGGTGCCCGTATGCAAAGATATCTGGCCCCCTGAAGACAGAATTATCTGAGCCTGTGCATTGGGTACGCTAGCAAGAGGTTCACAGTTTGAATCCCTCCAAGACTTGAAACCAAAGGTTGATTCGAACCCACAAAAACAGACAAGAGGGTTACCCTGTTTCTGTTTCCTGTTCACAAGACTGCGCTTAGAGGTTGTCACGGTGGGAGCAGAGGACCTGACCTGCTGAGTGGGTTCATGACAACAGGAGTTATACTTTTTTTACTTATTTATACTCCAAGTCAGAGTGTTACCATTTAAGTTCCAAACATTCTAACTGCTCAGTAACAGCAATTTTTACACAGGAATACACCACTCACTCAAGATTCCATTCTAGAGCTGAGTGAGTTAATCATCTTTTTCCCTATGAACAGTCTGCCTGGGGCGTTGTGGTGGGGTTGTGGATAACAGATTGACCAGACACCGAACATCAAGTTCAACAAACAATCTCTGTGTGATGTTTATTCAAAATACAAAAGATAACCTTAAGCAATGGCATATCCCTTCTTCAGTACATCAGTTTGCAGCAACAGACTATGTGTGTCCTTTCCCTGCACTTAGCCAGCACCTACTGACAGTGATCACTGATCTAACTCAGCAGCTGAGATTCAGCCTCCACCCCCATGTGGACCTTGTTTGCTTGGGTGGTGGGGGCACAAATAAAAAAAAAGGAAAAAGCTAAAGACAAAAACAAAGAACCTCAATGCAGAAGCACTGAAAATGAAAATTACGTACCTACCGTAATTATGATCTTTCTGTGTATCTTCACCATTCATCACATATGGGTACTCGGCTGGAGGCTAGGACCCTGCGGGAGCTTTTTTGGTATGTAGAGTCGCGTACCGAAGCCGCCCCTCAAGGCCGACGCTCTACGTGGCGCGCTCGAGGGGTGGCCACGTTAGAAGCGTTGACTCCACCTGCCAGTTCTGAGTAGCCGGAGGGTGAGGAAAAAAGAGGGCTGGTAGGGTGGGACAAGAGAGTCCAAGGGACAGAAAAAAGAAAAGATATAAAAATCAAAAGGAGAAATAAATGACTGAGAGGACAGAGCAAAAGAGAGAAACAAAAAGCTAGAGAGATTGGGAAGGGGGCCCCAATCTCTGGAAAACAGAAAAAGTGGTGGAAGTTAGGGAAGGGTAGGAAATTTTGAGATATAATTGTTTGACATGAGAGGGGGAACAGAAAGACAGAATATGTTGGATTCTGTCCTGTCTCTAGATTGTATAGGAACTGCAAGGAGTAGCCAAGAGGCTTAATTGCCAGAATTCAAGTCACAGAATCCCTGGCAAAGAAACTCCTTTTTAAGGCAGAAAACAGCTAATTTTTAGAGGACAGGAACATAGGTTCTGCCCCCTCTCGTAAGCAACAATGAGAATTTTAGTTGGGATAAATGAACTAAAAGACTTGTCCAAAGGACAAGAAAACAAAATTTGAAAAGAGAAAGAAGGAGGTGAGGATGGAAGGCAACTGCCCTATCTCACTCCAAAGGAGTGGAAGCAGAGCACCGAAGAGGCAGTGCCACCCCATCCTGACCACTCTCCCCCAGACATACCATCCCACACTGTGCTCCCGATCACTCCCCCCGACAAAGACAGGGAAGGGGGCAAGGAAAGGCACAGAGAAGGAGGGGAATCCAGAGACTGAGGCCCCAGGGGGATGGCAGGTGGGGTTGTGATGAATGGTGAAGATACACAGAAAGATCATAATTACGGTAGGTATGTAATTTTCATATCTCATCTGTGTCAGTCTTCACCAGTCATCACATATGGGTGAGTGCCGAGCCCCCCCTGAAGGGGGCTTTCAAAACCCTAAAGGACAAGTTCCTTAGCTCTGAGTGGGTGACACGCTAAGAGGGAGAACCTTCAGGGCCTGGAGAGGCCCGAGAGTGGGGAGAGTGAGACGGTGACCTCCCGGAGGGGGAAGGAAGTTGCCCCAACGAGCCCCAACTCACCCTACGGGAAAACAGATAGGTCATCGGGTGCACAGAGTTAACCACCCTACGCCGGGCCAAGGGTGACAACCGGGAAAGACGTAGCCATGCCGTCCGCCTAGTGCAGATCGCTGTCCCTACGACCCTGGTAGCTACCTCATTGGCATCATACAGTGCCCTTGCTTGATGCCTTGCTAGCTCCAGGCCAAGTGCAGAGAGAGCAATGGCTTGTCTGGTTTGCTCCATGTCAGGCAAAGAGGCTAGGAGTTGACCCAGCCTGGACCACAAGAACCTATCATAGGCTGCACAGTGGGCCTGACGTGCAGAAATAGAAAGCAGCAACCGTGCCGAGTAGAAAGTCCTACTACCCCAGAAGTCAAAATCTGAGGAGTCTTGATCTGGGGGCCGATCACAGTGAAGGGAGCGAAGCCCATCGGGAGTGTCCAGCTGTGTCAATCCCGACTGAGGATGAGGCACAGAACCTAGAGATTCCGGGGAGGCATAATACCACTGGCGAAGATTCCTAGGGGCAGGGACTCCGGAGAAGGGTCTCTGCCAGAAACACAATGATGCCTCCCTAAAGAGAGCAAGCCAGGGGGGCACCACAAGGGTGTCCTCACTGAAATGGCCCAAAAACGCATGCGCCGAGTGATCTGGATTGCTCTGAGTGGAAGAAGAGAGATGCAGGTCCTCCAACATCCCCACAAGGAATCGCTGATACTCTGTGAGAACAGCGGCAGGGGAGATGTGGACAGAAGGCTCCTCTCCCCCAAAAGAGGGGGATGAGGAGTTAGAAGACCTCAACTGTTCAGAGGGTGGCTGCTCGGGGGGAGGTTGAAAAACCTGTCTGTCAATCGCCCTGACATAAGCGGGAAAACGAGCAACCGCGGCCCTAAACTGCTCCCAGGAGAGAGGCCCCCTAGGACTAAGGATGCCTGGGAGCGCAGTAGAGTGCGGCAGAGGGATGGGGACAGAGCCAAGAAGAGAAGTCGGCAGACCTCCACCTGGGCAAGGGAGCAGACCAGGAGCACCAGAGAATGAAGTTGCTCCGGAAGACTCCACAGCCGACAGCTGAACAACCATTTCAGAATTGCCTTGGCTGCACCCGGAAGAATCCCCCTGTGAGGTGACCGGGGCCATATAGGTCCAGAAGGACAGTCCCCTACCTCAAAAGAATGGGGTTCTCTCAAAGACAGAGAAGGGGAAGAGCGGAGATCCGCACTGCGGCTTCTTCCAAAGCCCGGCTGGGCCCACGAAAAAGGCCTCCGTGCAGACTCCATGCCCCTCGACCCCTCAGAATCCGAGAGTGCCCTCCTCCTCGAGGTGGTCAGCCAAGGTAACTGACAGCCCTGGTCAGCACCAGGAGCTATCCAAGGCACAGTACCCTCCCCTCTTGTAGGTGCTCTGGTCGGCCCCAAAGTTGGACGGTCCAGGCACACCACCTGAGGGGGTACCACCACTGAGGGGTCAGAGAATACTCCAAGGCTGGGCTGCAGTGCAATGGTGGCCTGCACAACTGCCCGCTGGTCACAGCCCCTGACCCCAGCCTCAGAAGTCGCTGGCCGCTCCTCAGAGGGGGGCTGACTCCGGTCTGTTGAGGACACCACTAGGCTACCCACGCTAGCAGCTAGTTCCTAGGAGTCAGACTGCTCGTCTGACCCAGAGTCCGATTCCTCCTCCAAAGAAGTGGAGTCTGAGGCCTTCTGCCAAACTGTAGGTGGGTGCCTTTCACCATCCTTGCCAAACAGGGTGCCAGAAATGGAGACCGCACCCGAGCCGCCGCTAGCATCCTCCCCAGCACCGTGAACGGTGGCTGAAGAAGAGGCGGCCCCGGCCCGGACAGCAGTCTCGGAGTCAGAACCTGTCGCGGCCGTTCAAGCCCTAGCGCTGCAAGCAGCACCAGGCAGAGATGGCCGCCAACAGCTCTAACCACACTTCGGTGCCGCGGATGGCGCTGAAGCCAGAAACCCCTCTGCGTCGACCTGCTCCACAGCGCCGTGAACGTCGGCAAGAGCAGAGACGGCGCCGACGACTGCTCTGACCGCACTTTCTGAATCCCTCATGGTGCCATGCCCCATTTGGCACCGCGAACGGCTCCAGAACTGGACACAGTGCAGAGCTCAACCTCGGTGCCACAAACAGCACCAAGGCGAGAAGAAGAAAAGGACGGCGCTGACAGCAGCCACATTACCGAGTGACGGACTGGCGCCGACACCGCCAAGGCCCACGGCGCCACGAACGGTGCTGACCCGGGCCTTGCGAACCACGGGTATGACACCGGGGGAGCCTTCACCCCCTGAAGGGGCGATGCATGGCGGTGCCTCCCACCCACTTCAAGGGAACGGACTGGGCCTCCTGCACCGCGGGAGGAGCCTCGGCCACAGCTAGGCTACTAGAAGCCGAGGCTCCCTCCTCCTCGGTCTGTATAGAACTGGGAGGGGACCTGGAGGAAAGGCAGAGAGAGCGTGGCTTGGCCCGACGAGTGTGTACCCGACCCCCGAAAGTCGGCGGAGCTCACCCCCACTTTCCACGCGTGCTGTTCGATGACCCGGTGGTCCATGGAGAAGCAGGCGTTGCTCAAATCCATGTCGTGAAGCAGGCCAAGACACGAAAGGCAACGGTCGTGCTGGTCGGTGACTGAAAATTTTTGGTCGCATGGGGGGCCGACCCGTCTTGGAAGTCTTCTTGCCCTCCGACCTAGACATGACCTTCGGAAAGAAAAACAAACAAGACACGACATTGCTGGAAAATAGTAAATGGAATGGTCTTACCGGCAACGTCGAGTGGCTAGCAGAACCGGCAGGAGGAACCGACGGACTTGTCGTCGAAAATTTTTTGGAAAACAAACAGACTACGAGTAGGCCCAAACTCCAGCTGAGAGAAAGCTTCCCACGAGGTGACCTCGACGGCGGGAGATGAAGAACTGGCAGGCAGGCAGAGTCGATGGCGCCTCACGGCCAACCCGCGAGCGCCACATAGAACGTCAGCGCCAAGGGCGCACCGGCTCCACCTACCAAAAAAAAAAAAGCTCCCGTGGAGTCCTAGCCTCCGGCTGAGTACCCATATGTGATGAATGGTGAAGACTGACACAGATAAGAACATAGGTTACCCCAAAGGGCATTGACAATAAGCCAAGTTTCAAAGAAACACATCACACATACTTCCATGAAGCAAAGCGTCATGGGATATATGCAAATCACCACGACATGTCAGACTTGTTCAGTTTACAGCAATTTACGTGCATTTTAAATAGCACAACTAACTTAATTTTTAAAATAGTCACCTAGTACTTTTTACCATTATCAAAAACACCGAGGGCCAGATATTCAAAACTTTGCCCCGGGGCAAAATTAGCAGTGCCCAGCGGGCAAACATAGCCCAGAGCACAGAGCACGCTATATTCAAAAGGAATAGCCCAGGGCAAACAGCTTCCGAATATGGCATGGTAATGAGGCCATGCAAACTGGGTTGGGAGTGCAGGGCAAAATAGCCCTGGAATAAGACAGCACTGAATAAAGCAACCAGGAAGTGCAACCCACAACAACAACACAGTACACAGCAACATGAGGGCAGGTACAGACGAACTACGTGGCCAATGTGTGTGCCAGCAAATGCATGGACTCAGTACAGCTGCAGGAAGCAGCAGATGTGAAAGAACAGTGATCAAAACTGTATAATATTCCCCGATGCCGTTAAGCAGCTAACACGATGCATGTGACATTAGCGCAGAGCTAAGCAGTTAGCCCGGGCAAACACGCTTGCCGGGCTAAAATGTGCCATATTCAAAGTGCTATGCAAATGAGCCTACTTACGTAGTCTCTGGGCAAACAACCGGATTAGTATCTCATTATACCCTGATTTGCATGCAGTTTGCCCAGCGTTACTGCAGAGTCCCACAGAGCCACCTGTAGGTCAGTCTGGAAGTACAGGGCTGACCAGGTCCAACCGCAGCTCCACCTGTAAGTCAGTCTGGCAGTGCATGATGATAGCTGCAGGCTACATGTAAACAGTACAGCATAGCATATTATACCCCAGGGGACAGCACACCATAGGCACAGGTGGTGGTGGTGCTACATGCAACTGTCACATTGTAGGGCATGCTACAGTGCACAGCAGAAACTACAATGACAAGGGAGCCAGTAGCGTGGACACAGCAATGCCTATGGTGTGTAGGGCAGTGATGATGACTGCACTATACACAGTGAGCGCCCAACCTGCGGATGTTTTCTGACACTGGACATTACTGTTACACTGTTGTGTGACCCACAGATGCTGCACCTGTGGCATGGATGCTCACAGTGACATGTACATTCCTGGCTTTGTGTGCTATGGCAGTTGTACAGCTGTGAGGTATGTGGTCGGGCATATATTATCCAAAAGGCACACTGGTGTTGGGGTATTCCAATACTGACCCATGTACACTGCATGATGTGTCCCAGCCTTGTGGCCACACCTGATCTGTAGCACAGCCTCGCCACCCATATATGCCCCTCAACATCCTCCATGCCCACAGTGCTGCATGTGTGCTGGCATCTGTTGGTGTCCACGGAACTGTGGTCCACAGGTGTGTGCTGTATGGCCACACTGCCGTGCTGTTCACTGGTGGCAGGGTCACCACTTACTGCCTGGCATGGCTGGGACTGGTGACAGATGATGGCATCATTGTGATGCCATCAGTTAGCAGCATGCTTCCTCTATGTTTGGCTTTATCTATGTGTCATATTTATTTATTAGGGTCGCGCAAAACCCGCGCTAAACCCGCGCAAAGCCATAATGTCGCGCAAAGCTGATTGCCCAGGATTAAGACCAGCTTTTCCTGGGCGGTAATGTGCACCGCGCTAAGTGTCGCGCTAAGTCGCGCAAAACCACTTAGCGCGGCGCTAGTTGCTGAATATAGCATTGTGCCTGTATTCATGTCAGTTTGCCCCTTGCATACATTATAATTTTGCCCGGTGCTAATGCAGTTTGCCCGCGCTATTTGGCCTTTTGAATATGGCAGACCCGCCCTAATCCCGCTCTAAACCTGCGCAAATGGTTTTTGCCCAGCGCAAAGTTTTGAATATCTGGCCCAGAGTGTCATGGTATTTTCAACATTTACATGTTTCTAAACATAAGGTATATACATCATGGTATTTTATGACATAGTACTATTACAAACTAAATCCAACAATGATAAGCACAACCTGTTTTACATATGCTTGGCGGTCACCACAATAAACTCCCTGTACGAGGACCTGAGAGGGAAAAGGAAAATTAAAGAAGACACTATAGCATAGTGAAGAAAGGGAAGGGAAGGGGGTGCCCATAGGTGGCCAACCTTATGGAATAGAAATTGTAAAGGATAGATTAGGCTAAGAAATAGAAGAACTGTTGCAACAGATTTAAGAAAAGGTCAGTCCTCAAGAGTGCCAGGAGCTCCCTGTAACAGGCATCATCTGGGTTGCCTTTGAATTTCAATCTGACAGCATTTCTACATTTTGCTGGTGTTACATTTTCCCTTATTCTTTCAGAAAACAGCTGCTTAGCTGTATTTGGCCCCCAGGCTCCAGTCAGTTTATCCTTTGTATTTTATTCTGTCTCCCTAGCTTCTTTATCTTTTTGTATTGGCTCCTCTCCCCGTGTCCATTTTTGAATCAGCCTTTGAGTCTTCATTACCTTCAAACAAGTCATTGTTTACTTTCCCCACTTTCTCAGTTATATTATTTTCTTCTATGCTTATATTGTTTTTGGTAGTATTACACTGACCTGATGGTTTTGTAGCTTCTTGATGGTTTGGGTCCCCGCCCTTGCCGTCTGGCATTCGCTTCCAACTCGCTTCCTCTAGAGCTTCTTTCACCCAGTCTGGTGTGTCCTTTGGAATATTGTCCACAATTCTTTCTCCAAGAGGGAGGTAACTAGGCTCCTGTTCGCTGTGCGCACTCCTCTGTGTCTTTTTGCCTGTTTCCGCCTTCTTTCTGTTTTACCATTTTCTCCTTAACGCTGCTTTCTTTTTTTACTGTTTTTCTCATGCCCAATCTTTTATTTATTGTTTTACTATCTCTTTAAGGTTCTTCTTTTAACATGTTTTCATCTTCAGTCTCAATAATGTCTTTTCAGCTACATGCTGTCTCAGGCGTGTTTGACGGGGTGACCTCACCCTCTCTCTTCTTTGATGACACTGCGTCATTCTCTACCCGACTCATCGGTTTGGGCATTGTCTCCTCTGTCGGCATTTGACAGTTTCTGCTTTTTGCTGCACGGATCGTGCTGGTGAGCTGCTTTTTTTTTTCAACCATGGGCGTAGCCCAGCAGGCGTTTTGCATTCAGAAAAGGGCAGGGCTCGGCACTTCGGCTCCTCCCCACACCCCGAGGGGTGGTGGGCGGAACTCTACACCCCTCATCTCAGCCCCTCAGACTCTGAGGATGCCCTCCTCCTCGAGCCCCCCTGACAGGCTCCATCGATCCTGAGGCCCTCCCAAGGTGGGCCTCTGGAGACAGAACCCTGAGTCCACCTTGAGAAGGTGCAGCAGCACCGGAAATGGCAGCTGCCACAGCCCCCTCTGGGGAGACAGACCGGTCCCTGACCTCCAAACCACCCTCACTGATGGGTTCCAGGCCAGCCCCAGCCTGGGAATCCTCAGAGGAAGACAGTTGGGGAGACTCAGGAATCAGAACGCTGGGCTGCCTGACACCGCGTTCCAGAAAAGTGATTCTGAAGAATCGGCAAGCCAGGTTGGGTCAACTTCCAAATCGTCTACCTCTGAGGAGGAGTTGACCAGAAGGACCTCGATGCTGGCCACTCCAACAGTCCCTTGAGAAACGGTGCCGCACAGTCCCGGCGCATCGCCTGCAGCTCCAAAACCCGGCCTCGATCTGCCCACGGCTCCAGCTAAATCCGTAGCGCTGACCACAGCACCAGAACTCAACACAGCACCACTCACGGAGTCGACCGGACCCACGGCGCCACGAGCAGCACCGAAAGCCAATACGGCACCGCATGTGGATCAACTCCGATCACCAGCACCACGGACGGTGCCGGAATCCGAGACGGTGCCGGAGAGCGGCGTCGAGGGTCCACCAATGCCAGACCCAGCAACCGTGGGCCGCAACACTGGGGAAGCCTGCACCTCCAAAGAGGTGACTGCCGAGATGGTGTCGCAGTGTTCCTCTGACACTGCAAAAGAGGCCTCCTTCTCTGCAAGGCTGGAAGATGATGAGACCTCCTCCTCACAAGACCGTATAGGCCTGGGAGGGGACCCAGAGGAAGAGCCAAGAGACCTGGCCTGGGAGGCCCGAGAGCGATGCCACCTTCCAAACGTCGTCGGGGCTTTGCCAACTTTGAACACGTGGACTTCGAGAACACAGCGGTCCATCGAGAAGCAGGCGTCGCATCTGTCCATATCCGAAGGCAGACATCATGTTGGTCCATAATGGAAAAATGCTGGCCACAGAAGCACCGACGCATGCGGGCACAGCCCGCTTTCGACTTACGCTTAGCTCCCGAACCAGACATGATGCAAAATTAACGATAACACAGACAAGGGCAGACCCAGTGGTGCTGAGGGTTGAGGCGCTGGATGCCTTAAACCACGCCATGCCAGCGACCTGGGTTCAGGACCGAGCTCGGGCTGCTGGGGGTCAGCAGGGGAGGGAGTGGATCGAGCATCCTATGAACTGCTCTCCTCTCCCGGGGTGGGTCTGGGTTCAGTGTCCGGCGTAAGTCTGACACCTAGCGGAGGCTGGGTGTCAGCATGTCTGGCCTGGTAGAATGGGGTGGTAGGTGGGGCAGCCGGCGGGTGCATTGTGTGCAGATGTGTGCGCATGGAGCACTTGTTGGCATTGCACGCCCTGCCTCCAAAAGAACACGGAAAAGGGGAGAGTGCCCAGCTGCTGCGGCTTGATGGCCATCCACAATGTCCTGCGCCGCTCCAAGGGACCACCATGAGCGGATCCATTGTGTGGTGGGCGACTTGATCGACCCCCATCGCCCCACCACGGGGGGTAAGCCGTGAGGTAATTGGTGGTTGTCCTCAGTAGGAGATCGGCGCAGGTCGGATGTCGGCCGGATCACAGGGGATGCAAGGATGATGAGGCCGGCTGGGACGCTCATGGGAGAAAAAAGTAACACAAAAAAACAAACAAAAAAAAAAACCATTACACAGAAAAGCTCCCAGTGCTGTTAAAATATTAAAGAAAAGAGCAATCTTACCGGCAACGACATTGGGAAAACGAACTGAGACGGAGTCGTTGACGAAATCAGAAAGCTAATGGCGTAGCACTGTAGAACTGCGCAGCAGGTGTTGCCTCGGCAGCGGGAGAAGCAGAACTGAGATGGAGGAGGAGGTCTGTGGTGCCCTAACGGCCGCCTGCACCACATTGTCGTGGCTCTTGGGAGGCGGTGCCATTTAGCAGACTCTCTCCAAAATAATAATAATAAAAAACTCTCATAGTGGATGCATGCCTCTGGCTAACACCCAAGCAGTAATGAATGGTGAAGACTGACAAGGGAAGATTCTTCTTCTTCAATGCCAGAACCCAAAAAGAAGAAAAACAACAAGGAGAGGCACAGAGACCGGGACAGGTCTCCATCCACTTGGCAGCGACCATTGGGCACCACTGACACCGGAGGAGCCTCCACTTCAGTAAGTACCCCTACTGCCAGGTCTCCTACTGCTCCGGCAGCCCAGACCATGGCCTCCCTGCCTGCTTTACTCACGGTGCAGCCAGGGCTCTACCTGGATGATGGAACCCCTACTGTGCTCCTTAGGCCCAGAACTTCCTCAGGGTCTATTGCCAGCAGCCAGGTCAATAAGTCACCTCCCAGCCCCACCAAGGAGCGCACAGTCACAGTCAGTAAACTGGACTCCAGCTCCGCCGTTGTCTGCATGGCCCATGCCGATATGTGGAATGTTAGTTCTTCTGATGTCTGCCACAGCTGATAAGTTGCTCCCCAGTTCCTCTGGGGACCTCACAGCTGGGGCTCTCCCATCGGGGTCACAGTATACTCCCGACGTCGAGTTGACCCAGCTGCTGGACATGCAACAGTCTTTTGAGTGTTCCTTGCTCCCACTGACACAACCAGACCATCCAGGCTTGCCTGAAGATCAAGAGCTGGAGGTGGGCACTAATCTGAAGGTTCCCCCTCCTTAGCCAGGTCAGTCTCTTAGTGATTTTCCCACTGGGCCTACTGTTAATCTCTCTGGGGACCTTCCAGCGGGACCTCCTCAACCCAAGCCCTCTTGGACAACCAGGTTCCACCATCTTGGACTCCGGCTCCCCAGACAATGGTGGGTCTTTCGTCGGGATCTACTCACATCCCGATGCCAAGTGACCCTTCGCCATGTGACTCTTCACCGGGTCAGCGTATATCTGGCACTCCAGCCATTCCTCAAATGCTGAACGGCCTTCCATCAGGCCCCAGGCACAGAATCTTCCAGTTACAGACATTCCTGTGCCTGATCCAGCACCAGCCCCTTCGAATGTCCCTACAGGGCCAACGTCTGGTCCTTCTGGACCTCCTGCCTGGCCTTAGGCCCCACCTCCTGCCAGGCCTTCAGCTCCACCTCTGACTGGACCTATGGGCAATGTTCCAGGCTACCCACCCCCACAATAGTCAATGTACCCTTCATGGGGGTATCCAATGCCTGGTCATCAACCCCATTATGAACCGGGGTACCAGACGCCGGACTAAGTCTAATCAAGGGTATACTCCTTCTGGCTTTCCCTACTCCTATCAGACTCATGAATACCCTTAATATCAGATGCCAGGCTATCCATTATACCACCCTTCTCCTCCACCTCCTCAGCCTCAGCCTCTGCCTCCACAGCAGCCTCAGGCTGATATCCAGGCAGTGTTTTAGACCCTGATTCAGGAGGACAGGACCCAACTAGCCTCGGAGCTTGACCGTCAGAAACCAGTGGCCGTCTCTACTTCCGTCTGCTTTCTGACTCCTAACTAAGCCTCTCCTGTGGATTCCCACCTTTCCGGAGAAGGCTCCTCTAGACACCAGGTCAGGGATAAAACCCAGGACAGTCCTCTAAAAAGGATTCAGACCCCCAGCAGGCACTCTTCGGACTCTGACTTGTCCTCCAGCTCTGGTATACATACACCTATATAGCCTAAGCCTAAGGAGTCCCTAAAGTCCCCTCCGGAGGACCCGACCTTTGCAGAACTCCTCATAACTATACAAAACGCATGTGGCTGGGCTATCCAGGAACAGGATCCATAGCAGAAAAGGCAGTATACCATGATGATAACGACCGCATATGGGCGACTGTCAAAACAGCGACCCATATGAGGGCGCTATCATCATGGACGATGGTAGAGGGATGGCGACGGCAAGGGTAGTGTGGGTGACAGTAAGGGAGGGTGGGTGACAGGACATGGAGGGATGGGGAAGAGGGTTGTGACCCTGTAGTGTGCCTGCTTCCGCCGAACCAAGCGTGTGGTGTGGTGGGTACAGTGGTTGGCTCTAATGGAGCAGGACCTGGGTTCAGGACTGGGGGCAGGTACAATTTTGTTGCATCCCACAGCTGCAGGACTTAATTATTTTTAAACCGGGCTTGCCCCCCCTTCCTGACATGCACCTCCCCCCCGGAGTTGAGAATGTTCAGTTGGGGGGGGGGGGCGAAGACCCCATGGGAGTCTGCATGCACAGTTTCCCAGTTGTCTTTTTTTGCATACCACTGAAAATGTTTTCGGCGATAATGCAGTTCGCGATAATAGTGATCGTCTTTCGGCGGTTGCTATTATAACATAGAACTGAAAAGGCTTGCGGAGCATCTTGACACAGCTCCTATGCCCATACTGTATTGGACTGAGCCCCATGAGGACCTGATGTCCACTATCTGGCAACAGCCTTCCTCCATTCCGGCTGTTTCAAAAAAGGCAGACACAGTGTACCACCCCCCAGATGGGGTCACACACCTTACTGGCCACTCCAATGCAGACTCGGTTGTTATCATGGCTGCCCATGACCAGTCCTCTAAACCTAACATTTGAGCATGTCTCCTTCTGATAAGGAGTCTAAACAGCAGGACAATTTCGGTCGCAAGATCCATTCCTCCTCCACTTACGCCCTCAGGTCCCTTAATTATGGGGCTCTCATGATTTCCTATCAGAAATCTTCCCTGGCCTCATGCGAGTCAAAAGTGGAAGCTATCCAGTACCAGGAGCTTAAGGCCGAGTTTGCCAAGACAGTGAGAATAACTAAAAATCTTCTGTCGTCATTCCCTCTGGGCCACTTATGACACAGTAGACTCAGCTGCTCGCACCACAGCCACTGCTGTCTGCATTTGGCGACATTTGTGGCTCAGGATTGCTGTCCTGGCACAAGACATCCAGACCTCCATCCTGGATTCCCCTTTCAGGAGATCCGTGTTATTCAGAGGTGACTCTAAGGAATGACATTATCACTATTGCAGGACCGAGGTAAATCCATCCGTGATGTCCGCTTCATGTATCGAGGGGGTTACAAAGGCAAACAGTCTTTCCTTCGGCAACAGAAACACCAGACCAAAGAGGCCCCTGCCAAACGCCAGGCCAAATGCTAGTATCCAGCATCAGGAACCCGTACTCCCCCTGTCAAGTCCCAGAAGCCCGCAGATCCTCTAGGGGAACCAGTGAAGGGCAATACTTGACCTCCACTTTCTGTGGTCGCAGAACATAACCACGGACTCTTGGGTCCCTTAGTTAATAGCAAGAGGTCACAGCATAGAGTTCCTAGACAGGTTTCTGGACAACCCCCCAGGCCTCTCCCATTATCCTCCAAGGCACTCATCTTTGATAGGGAACGAGATCCAAGCTCTTCTGCAAATGTCAGCCATAGAGCCCGTGGCTCCAGCACAAATAGGAAGAGGGTACTACTTCCATTTCTTCCTAGTGCACAAAAAGATGGGTGACGTAAGACCCATCTTAGACCTCAGCATGCTCAACCTGTATGTTGAGTACAAGAGGTTCTGCATGGTCACCATCCAGGGACTTCTACCCCTGCTCCACAAGGGACACTGGCTTTGTATGCTGGACATGCAGGATGCTTACCTGCACATCCCAGTCTTCCAGGCCCACCGCCACTTTCTTCTGTTTGCCTTTGGGGTGGGGGGGACATTGCCAGTTCAAGACTCTCCCTTTTGGCCTATCCTCAACACCTTGGGTTTTTACCAAGTGTCTAGCAGTGGTGGTTGCGGCCCTGTGCTGCAGAGGGATCTAACTGTGCCTGTATCTGGATGATTGGCTTCTATCAGCCTCATCACAGAGCAGTCTGAGGGAGTCACTCTCCTTCACCCTGGACCTCTTTTCCAGACTTGAAACAACAGTCAACTATCCCTAGTCCCATCTCTCCCCTCCCAGCGCCTACAATTCATTTGAGGCAGTGCTGGATACGGTCTAGGGCAGGGCCTTCCTCCCATCTGACAGAGCAGAGACTCTGCAGGAAAAGGCCAGATTAGTGGCCAGCTCACGCTGGAACACAGCCCAGTCGTTCCTCCATCTTCTCAGGTTGATAGCAGCTGCAATCCCTACAGTTCCTCTAGCCAGACTGCATATGAGGGTGACCCAATGGACTCTTTGTGTCCAATGGAATCAGCGGCTGGACAACCTGGACCACAGGGTCCTAGTGTCTGGGCACATAAGAAAAGGATCTTCTTTGGTGGCAGGAGTTGTCCAATCTCTCTGTGGGGGTTCCCCTTTCAACTCTCTGCTCCTACCATGACCCTTACAATGGATGCTTCGTGTCAAGGCTGGGGAGCCCACCTAGGAGACCATCAGACCCAGGGAACATGGTCTCAGCTGGAAGCATCTCTACACATCAAAGTGTTAGAAATGAGGGCAGTACTGCATGCCCTCCAGGCCTTCCAGCCTCTTCTATGTCTGGGGACACTCCTGATTCAGACCGACAATATGTCTGTGGTCTGGTACCTGAACAAACAGGGAGGTACTCGCTCGTACCCTCTATGCCGGGAGGTGATGCGAGTGTGGTACTGGGCAGTCCAGCACGACCTCCGCCTTACTGCTGTCCATGTGCCGGGCGTCAGCAACATCCTGGCAGACAGTCTCAGCCACACCACTGTCAGGGTTCATGAGTGGGAGTTAAATCAAGAGGTGGTTGAAAGCTTATTCAACCTGTGGGGTCGGACGGAAATAGACCTCTTCACCTCCCCATCCAATGCAAAACTACCCAATTGTTGCTTGCTCGTTCCCAGGCGTGGTGTTTTCTGGTGAGATGTGCTGTCTCTTTGCTGGACAGGGAGGTTCTTGTATGCCTTTCCTCCCTTCCCAGTGCTTCAGAGAGTTCTCCTGAAGCTACAGGCAGAAGGGGCTCACATGATTCTAATAGCCCCTCTTTGGCCTCGCCAGATTTGGTTTCCTCTGCTTCAACAGCTATCAATAGAACCCCCAGTGTCTCTGCCTCTCCGCCATGATCTTCTGACTCAGGAGCAGGGCAGACTGGTGCATCCGGGCCTCAGATCCCTCCACCTGCACGTGTGGCACCTGTGGACATATCTGGAATAACTCCCATTGTTATTTTATTTTTATTTTTTTTTTTACAAAAATTGTCAACTGTGCAGACCCATTGGAAAAAAATTATTTATTTATTTTTTACTTTTTCTCCCCCACCACTCGGAGCTGTACCCATCTCCCCTGCCTGTTTCCTATCCACCCGAGGTCTCCCCCATGGAGCCTTGGCTTACCTCCCAGGCAAAGTAGTGATGGCAGGGAGCTCCTATACCCCATCCCAAGGAATCAAGTCTAAGTAGGGGACCTCCGTGGCAGCTGGTTTGGCTGGCTGGGAAGGACACACTATAGAGCTCTCGTTGTGCTCTGCGAGCAGCATATTTTTGTGAGTGTGCCCCCCAGAGCGAGATGTGCTATGTGACACGCCGCATCCGCATGCTCCCCAGTGGTTTTGACGTCAGGGCTGTTGTAACCTCCTGGTCACTGCCGGAGGTCAGGCCACTCCCAGGCCAGGAACCCTCCTCGGAGGAGCTGAGCAGTCCATCGGATGCTCAGACTACCTCCACCCCAGCCAGTCTTCTGGCACCTGGGTCTGCTCCCGAACCTGGGTCGCCAGCATCGCAAGCAGGAAACCAACCACTGTACTGGCGGACCAGCTGGCTGTAAAAAATGAATTATAATAGTGAGACTTTTCGAAATGTTATTCGACTTACCATACTCATGGTTGTCTACCCACTTACTCAGTCTCCTACCTGTTTCTGTCCGTGTACTAACTAATTACTGTAGCTTCATATCAAGGGGTTGTTGATTTTCATATTGTGTGTGCCTGGGGTGGAGCAGCAATACTCCTCCCTCTCGAGTCTCTTGAGCTCCCAGGGCCTCCCTGCTCTGTACCCCTTCATACCTGGTAACACTTACTGTCCTCACTCCCTCCCCCACCTCCTCCCCCCTCCTCCCTCCCAACTTGGCCTCCCTTCCACCACTCCTCACCCCCGTCCTTTTCCCCATCCAATGCACTTACTATTGCTAGCACCCATTAACCTCACAAAGTGTACCGAATACATCTTGTTTTACCTTTAAATTCTCTTAGCCTTACCCCATTGTGTGTGCCTGCGTCTCCCAACCTCAATTTCTAATGATGCATTGCTTCCTTTTTCTTTTCAGGTAATGTTCGTTGTTTTTTCTTGATTACCATACTTGTACTTTACTGCTAGCTTATTCTGTCAATCCCGTTGTTTGCCTCTATTGTATGCAACTGACTCGGTTTACCAACTGTATGTAACTGATTCCTGTATGCCTCCACCACTGTAACCCTCCCGGGTCGCACCTGAAAATAGGCACTTGGTGTCTAGTGTGCCCTACCCGGTTAACAAAAGCAAATAAATAAAAATAAATAAATAAAAGATAATCTATGCAATATCCTCAATAACACACCTACCCCAGTTTACTTTTACCTGATGCCCATTTTTAGACCTTGCACAGTAAGAACTTCCTTCAAGAGAACAACCTGTAATGAAATGGGTAAGATTTACATTGACATTTGAGTATATGCACTTTTATATTATATTAATTATGTTTGTGAACTGTATGGCAATCTCTAAAAAAATCAATTAAACACATCAAATGTCTTCAAAAACATGTCTCAACATTGTGTTTGTCTTCCACCTCGACACAACATATAGCTGTCTCAGCAGTATTTGCAATTGAGGTACATTACCTTCATGTATATGATTGCCTGCTTCTGTTGAGTTGATTGCTAAAACAGTGCATAGAATAAATTGTGAAGCATATAGGTAAGTGTAATACAGATGATGGCATTATTTTTATATCTGCCCTTTCTCAATGTACCGTACTTTGATTCAGTTAGTGAATGAAACAGCAATTCACGCTTATGCTTAAGCCCATGAAACACCTTTATCTAGTTAATGCATTTACAGTCGCAGTGGCTCTGCCAGATCTTGTTTCTCCAGATATTTCTTCTCCTCACTCTTTAGCAGTGCATATAATCCTCTGTTTCCATATTTTGGGCAGAAAATACAGCTTCTTGATCCATATGTGTAGTCACTGCTTCTTTAGGTGAAAAAAATCCTGTTGCAGAACACTGGATATCCTCTGAGATCTTTCTGCCCCCATTTTCCCTGTTTTTCTCTCTTCAGTCTGTAGGTGATTTGAGGCTATGGAGGAGACCTGCTCCCCAGCCTCTCGCACAACTGACTCCTCCGTCGTCTTGTTGCAAGTGGCCATCTCGTAACTGCCAAGAGTTCCCCCTACTGGAGGGCAGGGGAATTTTTATTGATAAACAAAAACAGATCCTGGCAAAGTACAAACAACATCTCAACATAGCACGGAATGAAACCATAACTTATCAGAATACTCATTACAATTAAACCCCAACCACATCTCTAAATTAATAGTCGTAAACGTAAAATTCTCATTATATAATCATAACATTTTGCAATATTTTTGTTAAATAAGACGATCATCCCCCATTCCTGCCGATCAAGATATTCTAATAATCTTCGCAAAGTTATTAATAACTTTTCTCAAATAAGTATACTTCCCCCTTCACCCTACCCAATCCAGGCCTTTCCATAAATATTGACGTTTCACATCTCCCAGCATAGTCTTTTCATAGTGATAGGCTTTATCCAATTCCAGCTGGACTTGAAACAGTATATCCAATATATCTGCTTCCTTTTGCTGTAAGACTCTGAGGCACATATTGTACCAAATGGTCCATTTAAGATAGGCAAACATCACCCAAACAGTACTTTTATTTGATTTTCTCCATTCCTTCGTCAATTGTCCCAATACCAAAATATCATAATTCAGCTGTGTAAATGGTTGTTTGCCCTACAATGCAGCTAGGGAATTCCAAAATCCCTGTATAAAGGTCCAATCGAAGAATAAATGCTGCATGGTCTCTATTTTCCCCACACAAGTCCCTTCCATACACATCCTCTCTTCCATCGTTTTGGGCATCTGATTACCTTTGACATTCAATTTTTGATGTCCACACAGCCATATCACATCCTGCATTTTTAACGGTATTCTCTGCTCAATTATACCTTCCAACAATATTGTCAGTGTGAGCATCGATGTTAAATAAAGGATCTTCTAAATAACAATTTGCAACCAGTGTTTTACAGAAGTTTTTCCTGTCTGCATCTGCAAACCAGTGCAACACAATTTTCGACAATCTAATGTATTTCAAGGTTGTCAGTATATAGGTAGGTAAGGCTTTTTCCGACACATGCCACTTTCCTCTCCCCCATGCTTCCAGAAACTGTGCTACCCACCTTTTCATACTCCCTATCCCTTTGGGCTTTATAATACTATAAAAAAATTCCCAAATAAGTAGACTAACGGTTGTACCATATCCAGACGACCTTCTTTTTTAGCTCTATAACTATGTGCCCACTTTACTGGACTTAACCGATTGCCCCACAAAAACAGTCCCATCATCTTAGCATGCATGCTAAACTGTAAGGGATGTATATGTGAAACATACAATAAGGTCGGCATAATGTAAGCTTTCAATAAATATACCCGTTTCTTCCTTGTCATTTTCCATGATTTCCATGATTGAACTTTCCTATGTGCAGCTTTGCATACTTCAACCCAATTTGATTGTTCCGCCTGTCTACTACCAAATAAAAGCCCCAGAATGTTTACATCCCCTTTTTCTACTGGAATGGAAACATTTTCCTGCACAGGTGCATTGCCCAATACCAACAACTTACTTTTTGCAGTATTAATTTTTATCCCCGTTCTTCCATTCAAGTCCTCCAGTATATCCAGGACACACCATCCAGAATCTAAATCTTGCACTGTGTTTGTACAATCATCTGCATATGCCAACACCTTCTGAAATATCTGTCCTTCTACATTACAAACTGATTTCACATTACCTGCATTTTCTATAACTCTTAAAATTGGATCCACTGCAAAAACATATAACAGCGGACTCAAAAGGACAACCCTGTCTCACCCCATTTCTCAGGTGAACAGGGATTCCTAAGTGACAATTTACCAACGGAATCATCATGGCATATTCATACAAACATCTAACCACATCAGTAAACTGATTTGGAATCCCATATTGACACAACGTCTCCCATAGATAATCCTGCTTTACTGCATTGCAAGCAGTTTCTTAATCTAAGGACATTATGTACCCATCCAATTTCATGTCTAACCCTTGTTCCACAATCTCCATGATAAAGATCAGATTCTGCTGAATGTTCCTATCAGGCACTGCACGTTTGTGGCAAAATCACACACTTTGCCACTTGTGCTAACCTGGCCATCAAGACTTTAGTCAATATCTTATAATCTGTGGTAAGTAAGTTCAAAGGCCTCCAATTCTGTATATTCTGTGGCTCACCTTTTTATATAAAAAGGTCATAACTCCCTCCTGTGTACTAGGGACCAAATTTCCTCCATCTAGTATCTCCTGATACACTTCCTGTAACCATGGCACTAATTGAGCACTAAAAACCTTATACAAGTCATTTGGATATACCATCCAACCCAGGCATCGTATTAACTGATAATCTGTCAATAGCCAACTTAATCTCTTCCTTAGTAATAGGCACTACTAACTCCTACTTTTCTTTTCCTGGAATCTCAGGTACAATAATGTCATTCAAAAGGTCAGACCTCTGTATAGATACATCTCTCTGAAAAGTTTTACAAATGTGTACATAAATAGTATTTTGTATGCCCTGTTGAGTATCTTGTACTGTACCATCTTGCCTTATCAGGGCTGTAATTGTCATTTTCTTTACCCCTTGCAGTTCCACCTCATAGAGATTTACAATCTCTTTCCTACCTTGTGTAGCAAATGTTTGACGTTTTGCAATCTCCCCCTCCCTTATATTGTGATACTCATACATTTTATCTTTCAATTCCTGTAATTTAGCCCCTCTATCTCCTCATACAGTCCATGCTTGAATTAATAACTATAAATATTGTGCGGTTAACCTAACATAGTTTATATACTTTGTATTTGCTGTATTTCTCGAAAGTCATTTTAAAAATCCCCAATATCCCTTTTTGTATCTTCCCACCACTCACCGGAACGGTCATACAAAAAGCTAATGTCCCTACGGATTTCTAGCAAATCTCTAATTTCTTGTTGTACACCCTCACTCTGTAATACAGAAGTGTTCAACTTCCAGTAGCTGCTCCCAATAGTGATCTTATATACTGTCCCAATTTGGGCCTGCACTGCCATATGATCTGATGTTTCCATAAGTAAAATGTGCACTTCAACACGTCATTCTATCTGTAACAAGCCAAAAATCAATCCATGTAGACAGTCTCCCTTTATAAAACATATGCTCAGGAGCACTATCTACAAGTTCATAAATAGCTTTTAAAAAGGCAGTTTTTAAGATAGCAGTCAACACATGGGTGTCACTGTAAATTTTCCCTGTCTTTCTACCCCAATCTCTAGGTGCCAGTCCACAGTTAACATTTCTCCCCCCACAAAATTAACTTAGAGATAGCTAGGAAAGGCTCTATTGTTTGAAATAAAGAAGTTCTGTCTGCCTTTTTCTGGGGTGCATAGATGTTAATCATTCTATATGCTAATCCATAAAGAACTGAGTCTACCAGCAGGATTCTTCCTGGACAGACATCCAAGACCTTTAGTATTTGTATATGTATGTTAGCGAATAATATACCGACACCTGAGCAGGGTTCTTCCCCCACTGACCACAAAGAGGGCCCCCATTGCCAATCCTTTCTAGCTGGCTCAATTTCCAGAATCATGTGCAATCTAGTATCCTGTATAAAAATTAGCTGTCCTCTCCCCCATACAAACTAGCAAATGTAACCATATGTCTTTCAACATTTTTAATGCTGTTAACATTTACTGTTGTAATAATAAGATGAGGTTGCATCAGCAGAAAAAGTCAAGATAAACACTTAGTCCTATTCATTTTCTTTTCTTCCTTTTTTTCAGTTTTGGGTTTTCACTTTTACCAGGCCCAATGATAAGCTTCAGTTGTGAAGACGCCGCTGATGATCCATCAGATTCTCCACCTCCTTCCTCATCCTCTACCTCCATTAAGACATCATATGAATTTTGCACTGGAGTATCATCCGGTTCAGGAGCACTGTTGTGTGCAGTTTTTGACCTTGTAACCTGTTGAAAAGGCTCCGCCACTGTTCCTGGGGGTGGCATTACAGCCTCCATCACTTCTTTTTCAGCCAGAATCTCAGGCCCTGAATTTACATTATTCAGGAGTGTCTCTTCTTGGCCTTCCTCAGCTGGCCCCTGGTCACTGACCTGGCTCTGTATCAGTTCCTTAGGTTGTTGTCATCCCTGCTGCGAGGTCATGGAGGGAGTTGAACTGTGCTCCAACTGCACCATCATATCCTTAGTACCCTGTACAGGTGACCTTGGACAAAGGTCTCTCTGTGGGTCAGGCTCTGTGGCATTCAACTGACCATTAGCTAATATACACAATTTTTTTGAGCCGTAGCCACATAAACATCATGTTCAGCTAGCACGGATTGATCAATACTATTGTGGGAAGTCCAAGAACAGTTTCTGAATGTGTGGCCCTGTTCCTCACATAAATTACACTTCTGAGGTTGCTTGCATTGTGCTCCACAATGTCCCACCTCTCCACAGAGCCCGCATTTCTGTCTCTCACAAACACTGCTGAGGTGCCCCAATTCCTCACACCTGTAGCCCGCTCAGGGTTTGCCAGGGTAAAATATCACCCCCCTGTCTCTCCCCAAAAAGAAACAGTTTGGGAGATGCTGTATTACACCTTTATCTTGCTTTAGTGTGATTTTATATTTCCATCCCTCTGTCCATAAATGTTCCTCATCCAAGATGGGCTCTGGATACCCATTCACTATGCAATGCTGTTTCAACCAATATGAAATGTCTGCCATATTAATGCCTTCATTTCTAAAGAGGATTGTTATTGTTTTATACATGGGCTTAGTTAATGGTATTGCCAAAAAATGTCTCCACACAGAGCCATTTTTCAGCAACTGCTACTGTTTCCAGAAACATTCTAGTCCAGATGGATGTTTAAAACTAACTTCATACATGGTATCCCCAGGCATATGAATCAGAGCATAGATCTCATATGCAAAAAACTTCATACTGTTTTTCAGTACTGCCCGTCCCACAAAAAGTCTGTCAGGAATATCTACTGAATCACCACTGAATTTAAGCCGGACCACATTTCGCCTTGTGGCAGGTTCCGAGGTATTTCTAGTAGCATTTGGAAACAGTTTTTCTTTAGCTCTTGCATGCCATACATTTCCATTTACAGCAGAAATCCCTGTTTCCTTATCACAGAGAGCAGGCCTTACAGGAATATTAGATCCATTGCTTATTACCATCTCAGCAGCCTTATGTGCTGGAATGGGGGGTGTAACTCTCCAACCCCTGCGGTATATTGTCTCCTTCCAGCTCCCTGATAACAGATAACATAGTACCTGTCTCAGCGATAATGCTTGATACATTGCCCACAGGCACCTGCCCAGGTGGTATCTGTGAGGTCTGGGAACCAATGTCCTGACCAGAACACTCCTTCTGGTGTATAGGACTCACTGTATTGTCTAGCAATCTCATGATGTTCGCATCCCACCCTGTGCCATCTGCATTCTTTACCCAGCCTGCTACTTCTAATGATTTAGCCACCCAGTCTGCAGCAGCCATTGAGGACCCTAACAACACTGCAGCCGGTATAGAGCTTGCTGATGGTAAAGGCACCTGAGCAACTTCCCCACCATCCCCTTTGTTTTTCTTCCCTTTTTGCTGCTGTTCTTTACTAGACAATTTTTTTACAACCCCTCCGGTAGAAACTCCGATGGTAAAATGAATCATTTTGGGCTCAGCATTTGTAACTGCCATCCCATCCCCACCATTACACTCCTCTGTCCGCTGCTGCTGTTCCTCAGTAATTACCCAAGGAGAACAACCTTGCAGCACTGCTTCCTCTCATTCATTTTCCTTCCCCCCGCTCCCACCTGAGTTCCATTTCTCACCCATAAACATTGGTACCTCTGAAACTGGAGAGCCATCCTGGGGGTCCTCCATCAATTCTTCTGCTGTAGCTCCCACAGTACCTCCTTGCACCACCTTTCAAAAACGACGTGTAAGCGTGTCACCTCCTCATGTTACACAGTCCGTCTCTCCACTTGTCCCCTGCTCCTGCAGCTGTTTCTCGAGTTCCAGCTTTCGTGCTTGAAATCTCCATTCTTCAGCAGCTATTAGTTCGTGGATTTCCTCCGCCTTTGGGCCCGCCGCTGACTTTTCCTGATCATTCTTGTCACAATCCAGGTTAGTTACCTCTTCTGCAGCCAAAATAAAGACATCCTCATTTGAATTCTCCTGTCCCTTGATGGCCTCACATAGCACAATAACCATGGGGGGAGGCCTGCTCCCCAGCCCCTAACACATCCATCCTCCATGACTCTCCAGGCTGACTGGCCTTTGCAGCACCAGTCTCACTGCCACCTACCAGTGAGTAGGGGAATTTCCCCCCATTCACTAAATATACCATCAACAGCTTAATCTGGTTTAAGGTCAGTTGGCATTCATCTGTATCCCCCTCCCCCGGGTCGTGCCTGAAAATGGGCAGAATTTGTCTAGTGTACTTACCTGGTCAACACAAACTAAATAAATAAATAAAATAAATAAGTGATGGCATCATTCATTAGCTGAAGGCGTCCGTGGAGACAATGCTTGCGAGCTGAAAGTGGGGAAAAAAAAAGAGGGATGCTGGGGGACCCTCCCTTTTATGATGTATGGGACATCAGGGGCGGGGCCGACATCAGGGGCGGTCCCCCACTGTATGTAGCTAGCTAGAAGTTTTCCATGGGGTGCTACTGCCCGCCGACTTCAGCCCTAATGGAGTAACCTGCTGCAAGAGCTGTTTCTCGAAGTAAGATCTTAAGTAGCTCGGAAATCCTTCCAGTGGAAATAATGCCAACTAAAAATAATGCTTTCCATGAGAGGAAGTGTAGCTCGCAGCTTGTGGCTGGTTCAAAGGGAGACAACGTAAGCTTCTCTAACATAAAAAGAAGGTCCCATGGAGGGATGGGATCTCTCTTGGGGGGCTTAATATGCAAGTTACCCCACAGGAAGGTCTTGCACAAATCCAATTGAGCCAGAGCTTTCCCATCCATCTGCACGTGTTAAGCTGACAGCACAGAAAGGTGCACCTTGATGGATAAGTAACTGAGTCCCCTGTCGGATAGGGAAAGAAGGCACTTCAGCACAGATTCCACCAGACAGTGGAAAGGGTCCAAAGAATGGGGGAATGCCCGTAAGCAGAAACATTTCCGTTTCTTCTGGTGGAGGGTTTTCTCGCTGCCACAAGAACCTCTGCCACTCTAGAGGATACTCTAAATCTGTCCCTGATCAGGTCTGCAGGAGCCATGCGTGTAAATGCAGAGATCGAAGATTTGGATGTACTAGGGTTCCCTGCTACTAGGAGAGCAAGCGAGTGGATTGGGTAATGGGACTAGCGGTTCCAAAGCCAATTGCTGGAGCAATGGAAACCAGATCTGACAAGGCCAAAAGGACGCTACAAGAATTACGCATGCACTCTCTGCCTACAACTTCAGTAGCACTCTCTGGAGAAGCAGAAAGGGAGGAAAGGCGTAGAGGAACCTCTCTGTCCAAGAGAGGGGAAATGCGTCGCACCAGAAAACACCAGGCCCTGGATCTAGCGAGCAGAAATTGGTCAGTTTGGCGTTGTGTAGGGACGCAAAGAGGTCCAGTTCTGGTTTACCCCACTTTTTAAAGATGTTCTCTACAACCTCTTGCAGCAGCTTCCATTTGTGACTCTGAGACTGAGAGTGGTTTAGACTATCTGCGAGGACATTGTGAATCCCTGGAACATGAAAGTACAGTTACGTAAGAACTTACCATAACAGTAGATCTTCGAGAGAGGCTCTTGCAGTAGGCAATTACATATAGGACTGATCCCGGCAGGCATCAGGACCCCACAGAAAAATTTCTAGCTAGCAGCCTCTGGCAGGGGACCGTCCCCACGTCAGGTGACCGATGTCCTGCGACGTCAGTATAAAGGGGCGGTGCCCAACGCCTGCCTTCCAGTTCTTTCCCACCAAAGGCCAAAAGGTGAGATGAGAGAGAAGCAGATATTTCCCATCCTGGAAAAGGAGCAGGAGCTGTAAAAGCTTAGGGGGATGGAGGGCGGGAAGGTATTATCTACTGCAAGAGTCTCTCTCGAAGATCTACTGTTACGGTAAGTTCTTACGTAACTGTACTATCTTACTTCGAGAGGGCTCTTGCAGTAGGTAATTACATACAGTACTGAGTCCCAAGCAGTCTGGAACAAGGAGAAGCAAACAGGAGGAGGAAAACTACTCAGAAGTAGACCCTCTGGCTGTGAAGGCCTTAGGAAAGGAGGCCTTGCAGAACAGCCAACCCGAAGCCTGCTCTGCGGCGAGAGGCAATGTCCAAACTGTAATGTTTCATAAAGATATGGACAGAAGTCCAAGTGGCGGCTGCACAAATGTCAGCCGCTGACACATTCTTGAAACAAGCCGCAGGTGCAGCGACCCCTCTGGGGGAGTGGCCTCTGACTTGACCTGGCAGGGTCTTGTTGTACTTGTCATAACAGAAAGTGATCCAATGAGCAAACCATTTCAATAGACATTGCTTAGAAACAGCATTACCTTCTCTTTTATGAGCAAAGGAGACAAACAGTTGATCAGTGTTTCTGAGATCCTTCGTCCTGTTGGTGTAGTATTTCAGAATTCGGTGAACATCCAAAGTATGCAGAAGGTACTCTCCATGATTAGAGTGCTGCGTAAAAAAGGCAGGCAACTATATGGATTGATTCAGCGTAGATTCCGCTACCACCTTAGGGAGAAACTTAGGGTTGGTACGCAGAGCCACACATTCCTTGTGAAAAATCAAATACGGGATTTTACACATCAGGGCCTGGAGCTCAGAAATCCTTTGAGCAGAAGTAATGGCCACTAGGAAGAGAGTATTCCAAGAAAGGAACTTTAGGTCTGCTGAGGCTGCCAGCTCGAAAGAGGGCAGAGTAAGCTTCTCTAGAATAAAATTCAGATCCCAAGGAGGGGCAGGAACCTGGATAGGGGGTCACAAGTGGAGAACCCCTCTAAGAAAGGTCTTAGAGACCTCTAGCTGAGCAAACGTCCTGTCTGCAAAAGAGACATGGTAGGCCAAAATGGACTCCATGCGAACCTTTAAGGATGAATGACTGAGACCCAGATCAAAGAGGTGTCACAGGTAATCCAGAAGCCGCCCAACAGAGTATGAGAAAGGCTTGAAATCTTTGGAGGCGGCCCAAATAATGAACCGTTTCCATTTCATGGCATAAGTAGGTCTGGTGGAGGGTTTCCTGGCCTCCACCAGAATCACAGCTACTCGGGGGGGACCCCGAATCGGACTTGAGCTATGTCTGCAGGAGCCACGCATGCAACTGAAGGGACTTGAAGCCTGGATGGACCAGGGTCCCCTGATCCTGGGTCAGCAAAAGTTGTGACAGAGGAAGAGGAAGAGGAGGTTCCTCTGAGTACTGTTGCAGAAGAGAGAACCAAACTTGCCTGGGTCAGAAAGGAGTGATCAGAATCTTTCGAGCTCCTTCTGAACTGAGTATCTGTAAGACCCTTGGAATCAATGGGATCGGGGGGAAAGCATAGACGAATCTGCCCTTCCAGTCTAGAGACAGAGCATCTCTCCAAAAAGCAAATGAGCAGAAGTTGGAAAGTTTTGCGTCTTCAAGGGATGTGAACAGATCTAACTGTGGTGTTCCCCAACGTAGGAAGATATCGTCTGCAACCCCCGATCCAGTTCCCACTCGTGAGCTTGAGAAGACGACCGACAGAGTCTGTCTGCCAACGTGTTCTCGACCCCAGGGACATGAATAGCCGTGAGGTGAAGGTTGTGCTGCACTGCCTAATCCCAAACTCACATCGCATCCCTGCAAAGATGGTAGGAACGAGTTCCTCCCTGTTTGTTGTTGTCCCAGACCGCACACATATTGTCTGTCTGTCTGTACAGCCAAGTGACCGGGAAGCAGATGCAGATGCAAAGTCTGAAGAGCATACAGCACTGCCCGAAGCTCGAGCACATTGATGTGAAGAGATTTCTTAAGCTTGGACCAGGAGCCCTGGGTCCTGTGAGGCCCTAGATGGACTCCTCAGGCGTCCGTAGTCAGTGTCTGGGAAGGGGGGGAGAAAGACAGAAGGGAACTCCCCGGCAAAGGTTCTCCTGAACCATCCACCACTGCAAGTCCCGAGCCATAGGAGCAGAGACCAGAATGAGTTGATCTAGGTCGTCCACCAGCTGATCCCACTGAGACAGAAGCGTCCACTGAGAAATTCTCATGTGGAGCCGAGCGGGAGGGACTATCGGAATCGCAGCCTCCATGAGCCCGAAAAGGCAAAGGACTGACCTTGCGCCGACCCTCCTGCAGCTGGACAACAGACTGACCTGGGCCTGGAGTGTGGCCGCCCTGTCCGGTGGCAGGAAAGCCATGCCAGAGGTCGTGTCCAGGATCACTCCGATAAACTGAAGCCTCTGGGACGGGATGAAGTGGGACTTGGTGCTGTTGATGGTAATACCCAGGCAGGCAAAAACCCTGCTGGGTAAGGGAAAGGAAGCACAGGAGTTTCTCCCTGGATGGGGCTGTGAGGAGCCAATCGTCCAGGTACGGGAAAACCTGCACCCCCTGGGTACTCAGGTAGGCCGCTACCACCGAAAGGCATTTGCTGAACACTTGGGGCGCCAAGGAAAGACAAAATGGGAGGGTCTTGAACTGGTAGTGGTCCCCCTGGAATGCAAAACGCAGGTATTTGTGGTCGGAAGGGCGGATAGGGATATGCAGGCAAGCACCCTGCATATCCAGAGCGCACACCCACTGCCCCGGCCGGAGAAGGGGCAGGAGACTCTGCAGAGAGAGCATCCTGAACATCTTGTACTCCATGAACAAGTTCATGGAGCTGAAGTCGAAAAGCGGCCTCATGTACCCTGACTTTCGGACCAGGAAGAAATGTGATTAGTACCCCTTCCCCTTAAGAGGAGGGGGGACGGCTTCCATCGCCTCCTTCAAAAAAAGTGCGAAATTTCTTCCCAAACCAGAAGATGCCCTGAGAGCACGATGACCGGGTCCAGGAGGTTTCAAGAAACTCTATTGATTGTCCCTCTACAATCAGCTGAGTACCCAGGTGTCTGAAGTTATCCTCTTCCAACACGGAAGATGGAGGGAGAACCTCCCTCCTACCAGTTCCTCTGGAGACCCCAGAGGCAATGGAAGAGGAAAGGAGTCAGGTGGTGTGAGGAAGTGTTGTGGCTGAAGCCCCTGCTGCTTTTTTGGGCGGGGGAGCTTGGCAGCTAGGGGGGGCCTGGTGTTTATTGGCCCTCTTTCCCTGAGGTTTCGCCTTTTGTGGATTCCGTCTTCGAAAGGGACGACGCTTCGAATGAGGGGGTTTGTACATGGAGTCCACAGACTTCAGTGCAGTCACCTTCTCCTGTAGATCAGTGATAATCTCCTTGACATCACCACCAAACAGCACAGAACCCCGGAAAGACACGTCCTGGATAGCAGACTGCACTTCCGAGACCAACCCTGACATGATGCTGTAAACCCACGGCGAAAGCCAAGCTCCTACCGGCAACGTCCACTGCATCATATGTGGCACAAAGAATGTGCCGACTGGACGACCATGCAGAGCGGACAAGACCAGCTACTTCCTGTTTCACCTGAGAATCAGGAAGGGAGTCCAACTTGAATTCCACCTCACTAAGAATCATTTTCTGGTAATCCCCCATATGACAGACATAATTCAGGGCCCTAATACCCAGAATGGAAGAAGCGAAGACCTTCTTGCCATACTGGTCCAGAAGACAGCATTCTTTGTCACGTGGCATTGAGCTCAAATACTTCGGGTTAGCTGCCCGACCGTGAGCGGTGCTAATCATGACCGAGTCAGCTCGAGGGTGAGAATTAAGGGAGTCAACACCCTCGGGAGCCTGATCTAGCCTGTCCGACTTCCGGAGAAGAGGAGCTGTTGCCAACAGTTGCTTCCAAATAGTGGAAACAAGGTCGGCATGAGGCTTAGTCCAGGGTGGCACCAAGGTCAGAGCAGTATCAGGCAGATCCAGGTGAGTAGCGAGTTTTTTACGCTGTGGATCCGGCTCCAAGGAGCACCACTGATGAACCTCCTGGATTTTGCGTAGCAACTCCGTGAAGGAAGGATCCTCCGGAGGAGACTTCAGAGGAGTCCTTGGCCTGGGTTTATCTGGAGAGCAGGGCTAGTCGTCCAGGTAGGAACAACCATTGGAGTCATCCGAGGTGTCCGAGGAGGAAGAAGAGGAAGACTCCCTCTCCTGGCGCGGGGGAGGAACGGACCCCTTGGGAGGCCCTCGGGGAAGTGTATCCTGCCCAGCTCTGGAACCGGAGGGCTCACCTCTGGTATCAGGAGGTGGGAAGGGAGTCACTTGTCTTGGAAGTACGGGAACTGGAAATGGCACCATCACTGGGAGACAACTCTCCACCTCTCTGGTGAGCTGAGCCTTGGCCTCAGCCCACCAGGAGGCTAGAGTCTCTTTCAAGTCCACCGGCAGCTGAGGGGGCAATGGACGAAGAGGAGGAGGAGGGTGATACGGATATTGACTGTATCCATATAGCACGTATCTGTAACCCGACGGCGGGTAACTCGGCGCCAGGTAATGAGGCACCGTGTACTGCGGTGTCGGATAGGCCGGTGTCGGGTACTGGGGCACCGGATACTGCGGACCAGGGTATGACAGTGTCAGATACAACGGGGTCGGATACCCAAGAACCGGGGGGCTGGCCGAGGCAGACGGCCCAGCAGGTGGGCCTGGAACCGGAGGCCCGGCGAGCAAAAGGCCCGGCGTGGGGGTGGCATCTGGGAGAGGGATGTCACCTGGTGGAGGCAGGACCGGCGTCGAAGCCAGAGTCTGGGGAACCGATGTCAGGTCGTCCGGCCCAGCATGAGGGAGACCAGATGGGGGTGCAGAAAGATCCTCGGCATCGCCCGGGGAAGGAGGGCAGAAATCCCCGGGGTCAGGCTGAGGAGACCGAGGTCCCCGGAGGGCAGCGAAACCTGTGGGGAGCCAGGAACGGCGGACGAAACAGGGTCCGGCATCGGCTCGGCCGCGCGTGCTCATCGGACAGCCCAACATGCGACTTATCAGCACAGTCCAGGCGGGCATTGGAGGAGCCGACGTCTGACTTAGCGGACCCATCGCCTGAGGCAGGCCACGATGGGAGAGCGATCTGGTCGGGCGGAACAGGGGCCGTGCACCATCCACGAAGGGTCGAGTGACTTAACGGCCTTCTCCAGGCAGGCGTCAAGAGGAGCTGATGTCCGGCTTACCAAAACCACTACCTCCAGTAAGCCACATGGCGGTGGCCTTACCAGAAGTGGGGGCCTTCATTAACACAGAAGCACATGAAGGGCCCAAGCGCGAGCCAGACGGGCAGGCTGGAGCCGTCTTGGAAGCCTCCAAGATGGCCATCGCGGAGCGGTCCCCCAGGGGGACATTACCGGTCCTGGTGCTTCTCCTTATCCTTCTTCTTACGATGGCCTTCGAGGGAAGTAGAAGCCTGATGGAGCTTTTTCCTTCTCCATGGAGGTCATTTTCTTTTTAAGGATGTGGGCCTCCAGGGACTGCTGCCTCCGTATGCAGGTGGCGGCGCTGAATTTCAAGCAATGCTGGCACTTCTCCACCTGATGATCTGGGCCCAGACAGAAGGGACACTGGGAGAGGCAGTCCTTGTGCGGGAGTTGGGCACCGCCCAAGTCACACTTATTCTTGTGCTCGGAGGGTGTCGGAGATAACATACACCACCGAAAAAGTCAACTTTTTGTCGAACAAATCGAGAAAAAAATGACAGTAGCACTATCGACGACAGACTGATGAGCGTTGAACTTTACCGTGAGGCGCTGACACGAGCTAACGGTGGGAAAGAACTGGAAGGCGGGCGTAGGGGACAACCCCTTTATACTGACATTGCAGGACGTCAGTCAAATGATGTGGGGGCGGTCCCCCGCCAGAGACTGCTAGCTAGAAATTTTTCCGTGGGGTTCTGACGCCTGCCAGCATCAGTCCTATATGCAATTACCTACTGCAAGAACCCTCTCTAAAGTAAGATCCGCTGTTATTTCCAGGTTGTGATCCACTGCCCACTGCCGAACTCTCATAGCTTCTCTGCACAAGGGGTAGGAATGAGTGCCCCCTTGCTTATTGAGATAGAACACAACTGGAGTGTTGTCTGACTGGACTAACAAAGTACCTGGCATGAGCATGGACTGGAAGGCTTGCAGGGCACACAAGATGGCCCTCATCACCAGCATGATGATGTGAAAATTGCATTCCATGGAGGTCCAGGAGCTCCTTGTTTGATAGGATGCCAGATATGCCCCCCAGCCCATCCCAGAGGCATCCGTAGTTAGGATCTGCTGAGGACTGGGTGACTGAAAGGGAACCCCAATGTCCAGTCGAGAAGGGATGAGCCACTATTCCAGAGTGCAAAGTACCACTTTTGAGATCCTGACTGGTTGATCTAGATCGTCCATGCGTTGGTCCCATTGAACCCTAAGGTTCCACTGCAGAACCCTCATATGCAAGCGGCAAGGGGAACCATGATAGTGGCCATGGCCACGTGGCCTAAGACCAGCAGCAGCACTCTGGCTGGGATCGGATTTGTGGAGATGACCCTCTGAGCGATCACCCTTAACCTGTCTGCTCGATCTGAGGGGAGAAAGGCTTCTTCCTTGGACAGTGTCCAAGACTGCCTCTATATACTGCAGCCTTTGTGTAGGCCAGGGAAACTACTTGAGGAGGTTCAGAGTGACTCCAAAGTCTTGGAACAGACTAAGGTCTCCTCTATTGACTGG
This sequence comes from Neoceratodus forsteri, assembly GCA_016271365.2. Lineage (NCBI taxonomy): Eukaryota > Metazoa > Chordata > Ceratodontiformes > Ceratodontidae > Neoceratodus > Neoceratodus forsteri. The sequence continues at coordinate 55,835,899 of JADMNL010000026.1, forward strand.
CGCAGCTGCTCCTCTGTAGATGCTGTTAGAAGTCACTTGTCCAGGTAGGGATAAATACAGTGACCTTTCCTCTTGAGGGCTGCTGCCACAACTGCTAAGCATCTAGCAAAGACTTTTGGCACCAAGGAAAAACCGAATGGCAGTGCTCTGTGTCACAAACCCACTCAGCAGCTCAGGCCCTCTACTCCCAAAGTGCCAACCTCTGAGCGCAGCCTTGTGAATAGTTTAACAGAACAAGGTAACCCTCTTGTCTGTTTTGTGAGTTCAGATCAACCTTTGGTCTTGAAGGGATTCAAACTGTGAACCTCTTGTTAGCATACCTAATGCACAGGCTCAGATATTTCTGTCTTCGGGGGGCCAGATGTCTTTGCCTACAGGCACCTAGCCAGGTATACAGAGATGAACCCTTAAAAACTTTAATAAAGACCTCAGATTTAAAACGCTTCTCTTTCCAGTTTGGTATCACCATTCATGCTATACCTCGTGTCTGCTATAACCATATATACTTTTCTTACAACTAAAAGAAATTCAAAGACAGACCAAATATGTTCTAAAAAGAATTTTACTAAAACAGATAAAAATATGTAAAACACAAAATACAGAACTGTTATATCACAAGACATACAAATCTTTTAAAAGAACAAGGTTTAAATAGTGCAAATTCCTACTTACAGTACTCAGATTTGACTCTCTTTCTAAATACTTGTTTAAAAGTGCTCATGATCTTTCCTTGTCAGAGTCTAGGTAAAAAAAAGCTCTTAAGTAAAACAGAATTATTCCTTAAAATAAACTGTATTTGCCAACCCCTTTTGTGTGAAGTCATCTAGCTCCTCCTCTGTCAGATTATATATAAAATATATATATCTTATACAAAAACAGGATGTCTTTTAAAGTATTACATTCTGCAACTTCAGCTTAATTCATGTCCTTCAAATGACACTTCTTTGATCTCATAATAAGCTCTCCTCCAGGACATGAAAGCATCTTTATGATTTCGCACTTTGTAATAACCTGGGTTTTTCCTCCATCATAAAATGGATATGATAACAGCAACTATGGCTGTAATTAACTCGGACAAACAGGATCCTTGATTAAGGCCTTCCATGTAACACCTAGTATTTAAAACTGTGTGTGTGATCTCACATGCTGTTTTCAGCATTTTCTCATGGCTTGCATCTTTCAGCTGAAACCTGGGGGGGGAGATGAGTGAGGTCATTCTAAGAGCACCAGATTTTTCAGCAGAGACAGTCAGTAATACATTTTATATTAAAAAAAAATGATACAGCACTCAGAACTGGCTGTCCATGTCACACTCTGAACTGAAAGTCTTCTCCTTGGAAGATGAATCGGAAATACTTTCAGTGGGATGGCAGGATCTTTATGTGCATGTAAGAGTCCTGCATGTCCAGAGAGCAGAGCCAATCCCCTTGGCAACTCATGGGCGGCAAACCCTGCAAAGTCACCATCCTGAACCTTTTGTATTCAATAAAGTTGTTCAGTTGGCTTAGATCAAAAATGGAATGGAGGTCCCTTGTTTTCTTTGGTACAAGGAAGAAATGAGAGTAGTATCCTCTTCCTTTGTGACCTGGAAGTAGCACCTGACTCACTCTTTTGTCCGAAACAGTTTGGATTTCAGCTTTTATGAGAGCCGCATGGGAAGGGGAGCAGTGGGGCAGAGACAGGTGGGTTGTCTGGTGGGATCAGTGTGAACTCTAGGGCGTACTCTTTTTCTATTAGCTGGAGTACCCACTGATCCATGGTAATGTTATACCATCCATTGAGGTAGAGGAAGAAGCTGCCCCCTGCTTCCTCCCCTGGAGCCTGCGCCAGAGGCGGCAGGCAGGGACTCATGCCGAAGTGAAGGGGGCAGGTGAGGGAGCTCTGGCATTCTTTGCACTTTTGGGTCCCTGGGTGCTGGAAGGCAGGGGAGGGCCCCTGTGCTTCAAACCCCCTTAAGGTTGCAGATGCCTTCCCTGTTGGCTTGGCTCTTATAAAAGGGGCGGCATCTGGTAGTTCCTGGTTCTGATTTGTACATCCTATGGATGTTGGAAACTGCCTTGCCGGGAGTCCTGTAGCCCTGTGACATGTTTTTCGGTTTCTGTACCAAAGAGAACTGACCGTTGGAAGGGTGCATCCGAGACCCGTAGCCAAGCATGGCGCCTCATACAAACCCCTGTAGCAGTTGCCCTGGTGGCTGTATCTGCCGAGTCATATGAACTCCTTAGAAAGGTACAGCTACATAAGAACTTACCGTAACAGTAGATCTTTGAGAGAGAGGCTCTTGCAGTAGGTATTCACATATTGGACTGACACACCACGCATCAGTACCCCACAGAAAAATTTCTAGTTAGCAGTCTCTGGTGGGGCACCACCCCCTCGTCAAGTAACCAATGTCATGCAACGTCAGTATAAAGGGGCGGTCCCCCACACCCGCCTTCCAGTTCTTTTTCCGCCAAGAGCCAAAAGAGGCAAGACGAGAGAGAAAGAAAAATTACTCACCTTAGTAATGTTGTGTCTTCTAATGGAGTCTTGCTGTACTCTGACTATTGCAGTGATCTCCAACCTTTGAACTGCCCCGGAGAACAAAGAGTTAACTTTCCATGCAAGGCATGGAACGCTGAGCTTGAGCTCGGTTGAAGCCTCTGTCTGCTGTTGTTTGAACCCCAACCGTCAGATCTTTACGAGCTATACTCACTGGGCGTTCTGTGTGGAAACTGTAAACTCACACTAGCCAACTGGCAACTAAATTTGATAAAAGGGTTTTTTCGGTTTCAAAGCAAAGACTCAAGTCAGAAAACCCAAAAAAGAAACGCAACACACACCCAAAATAAAGAAGGGTGAGAAAAAGGGGCACCTCTAGGTGCCAACACTGCTCCTGCCCACCCACATCCCAAAAAACAGGTTCTGAGAGAGGAGGCGGGGGGAGGTCAGAATACAGCAAGACTCCATTAGAAGAAACAACATTACTAAGGTGAGTAATTTTTTCTTCAAACAACATGAAGTCTTGCTGTATTCTGACTATTGCAGACTACCAAGCAGTACCTCCATGGAGGAGGGACAGAACCTACTTTGGGAATAGGCTCTGAAGTACTGCTGTGTCAAACTGAGCATCACTCCTAGCCTGCATATCCAGAGAGTAATGCTTGGTGAAAGTATGGACTGTTTTCCAGGTGGCTGCTTGACAAACCTCCAAGATAGGAATATCCCTGGCAGCAGCCAGGGAAGCAGCTGTACCTCTAGTACAGTGAGCCCGCAGGCCTGAGGGTGGGATTCTACCCAATTTTTCATAGCAGAATTGTATACAAGAGACAATCCACCTGGCAATAGATCTCTTTGTGGCAGGTTTTCCCTTACCAACCTCTCCATAAGTGAGGAACAACTGGAGGGAGTCAAACCTGTGACCCTTGGTGCGCTCTATGTAGTAGCTAAGGGCCCTTTTTATGTCCAGGCTGTGCAGCCTCCTCTCTCCAGAGGAGGAATGGTCAGTGAAGAAAACAGGAAGAGACATAGACTGATTAAGGTGGAAATCTGAAACCACCTTAGGCAAACACTTCCTGTTAGTTCTTAGGACCACTTTATCTCTGTGGAAAGAGATGAAATCAGGCTCCACTGACAGGGCTTGCAATTCACTGATGCACCAGGCAGAGGTAATGGCTACCAAAAACACAGTTTTCCAAGTCAAGTACTTAAGCTCTGCAGAGGACAAAGGCTCAGAAGGGGGTTGCATAAGATAAGGAATGCAATCATTAAGGTCCCAAGCAGGAGCAGGGTCCCTGAAGGTTGGATTGGTGCGCAACAGTCCCTTGAAAAATTTGCAAAATACAGGATGGGCTGAAGGAGAAGAGGGCTTGCCTACTGAAAAAAGCAGAAACAGCTGCCAAATGTACTTTGAGTGTAGCTGGTCTGAGTCCCAAGCCATTGAGATGAACCATATAGTCCAGGACTGTAGGCAACCCAGCAGATTCTGGAGAAATATACTTACCAGAGCACCAAATAGAGAACCTTTTCCATTTGGAGTTGTAAGTCTTTCTGGTGGAAGGTTTTCGAGAAGCCTTTAGAATATCCAGAACACCTTGAGAGAGGTGCAGATCAGCAAACTCTAACTCTTCAAGAGCCATGCCTTGCAAATGAGAGATTTGAGATTCAGATACCAAACCCTCCCCTGAGAGGATGTTAACAGGTTGTAATTCCTGGGAAGAGGCAGGGGAAGGTGGACTGCTAAGGACAGCAACAGTGGGTACCAGGGCTGTCTGGCCCAGTCTGGAGCGATCAGAATCACTTTGCAGGGTTGAGACCTGATCTTGACTAGCACCTTGAACAGGAGAGGGAAGGGGGGGAAGCATACAGGAACTTCCTTTCCCAATTGAGTACCAGAGCATCCAGGGGGACTGAGCCCAATACTGGGGGTCTGCAGCAAAAGAGAGGAAGTTGGTGATTGTCTGGGGCTGCAAAAAGATCTATCTGTGGAGTGCCCCATCTGGAGAAAATCACCTTCAAAATTAGGGAATCTAGGGACCATTCGTGGTGGCCCTGAGATATTCTGCTGAGAGCATCTGCCAGGACATTGTCCTTCCCTGGGAGGTGAACTGCTGTGAGAGAAGTTTGCAGGGAATAGGCCAGGGACCACAACTTAATTGCTTCTGTGCACAAGGCCGTAGACCCGAGTGCTCCCTTGCTTGTTAATGTACCACACTGTGGTGGTATTGTCTGTTCTGATCTGGACTACTTTGTTCTGAACAGACTTGGAAAAAGCTTGTAGTGCCAGAAACACTGCTCTGAGTTCCAAGAGATTGATGTGAAGCAGAGATTCTGAGGTGACTACAGCCTTGGGTGGTAAGATCCCCAGTGGGCTCCCAGCCCAAGAGGGAGGCAGCTGGTGAGGAACAGATAATGAGACTGAGTGACAAAAGGAACCCTTGCCTTAAATTGTTCTGATCCTGCCACCATTGCAAAGACTGGATCAGGGTTCGAGTCACTGGGACTAGTTTGGTCAGGGAATCCTTTCTCTGGGACCAGAAGGTTCTCAAGTGGAACTGAATGTCCCTCATCTGAAATCTGGCCCCCTGGACCACTGCTGTAGAGGCTGCCATGTGGCCCAGGAGCTGCAAGACGTGCCTTGCTGGTCAAGACACCTGAAGGGTGAAAGAAGATGTCAGTTCTATTAGTGTCCTTGCCCTGTCCAGGGGAAGGAAGGCCTTTGCTCTTATTGTATCCAGCACCGCCCCTATAAAGGTGAGGAGCTGCACTGGCTCTAGAACTGACTTTGGAAGGTTTAGGAGGAATCCTAAGGAAGTGAGCAATTGCTGAGTTATCTGAAGATGTGACTTGACTTGGTCTGGAGACTGATCCACTATAAGCCAGTCATCCAGGTATGGAAAGATGGAGATCTTTTTTCTCCTTAGGAAAGCAACCACTACTGCCAGGCACTTTGAGAATACCCTTGGCGCTGATGTTAGACCAAAGGGCATTGCTCTGAATATATAGTGGCTTGAGGACAACTCGAACCTGAGGTACTTTCTGTGGGAGCACCTGATGGGAATGTGAAAATAGGCATACTTGAGGTCCAGGGAGGCTAGCCAGTCCCCTGGCCTTAGAGAGGGCAGAATTATTCCCAGAGTCACCATTTTGAATTTTGGCTTTAAAAGGTGCTTGTTTAGATATCTCAGATCCAGGATGGGCCGCCATTCTCCTGTCTTTTTGGGGGTTAGGAAGTACCTGGAGTACAAACCTTTGCCCCTGTGTAGGGTAGGAACCCTTTCTATGGCTCTGAGAGCCAAGAGGGAAGAAATCTTTGCCTCTAGGGCAAGGGCCTCTGAAGGATTTGCAGGTGGAAAGGATCTGGTTCTCATCTTGGGAAATCTTTTGAAGCTGAGAACCAGTCCCTGGCTTACTACTTCCAGGACCCACTTGTCTGATGTTAAAGACTTCCAGTCCTAGACAAAGTAAGCCAGCATGCCCCCTACAGGTAGTGGAGAATCGGCCCAGGCAGACCCATCAGGGTGTCTGCTTGGCAGGGGCTTTAGGCTGAGGGGTGGAAGCAGGCCTGCTCATACCCCGTCTGCCTCTCCCTCTAAAGAACCCCCTCTGAGCAAAAGCAGAAGAGGAGGCCTGGGCTTGGTAAAAGGCTCATGAAAGGGCCTGCCCTGCCCCTGGAATGCTGCCTCTGAGGAGTGGCTTGCCTTTCTTTGGCCTGAGCACTCCTGTAGGTGGTCCTGTACTCGTCCATCTTCTTCATGTAATTCTCTGTCTGCTCCCCAAACAGAGAATTACCAATGACAGGAAAATCCATGGCCTTAGCCTGGGTATCCAGTGACAGGCTAGTACATCTGAGCCAAGCCACCATGTAGCCTTGACTCTAGACGAAACATCATTGGAGTCCACAGCAGCATGAAATTGCACCTTGGATGCCTCAATCCCGTCCGCAGCCACCTGCTCCAGCTCCTTGGCAAGCTGGTCAGGGGCCTGTTTAGCTAGAGCCATCACAGTGTCCCACCTGGACTTCTGGTATCTAGCTGTGTAGGCCATACAGTTAGCCTGCCTGAGTCCCAAAGATGCTGCCATGTACTGTTTCTTTGCCGTGGCATCAATCCTCCTGGAGTCCTTATCTGGGGGGTGTGAAGCCAAGGGAATATTTGCCTTATCACAGGCAGCAGCCTACACTACCCCAACATGGCTGCATTGCTGGGAAAGGAACTCGTGTCTGAGCCTGAAAGGGTATACCTCTTGTCCATTCTTCTGTCCACAGGAGGTATGGAATTAGAGTTTTAGAATTTTAAATGTCTGTTTCCCAAAAGACTTATGGAGGGAACAGACAATCTCCTGGACTCTGGGATGTCCATCATCTCAACAAAATCAGGCTCTTCCTGATCCTCTACTGCTTCTTCCATAGGAAGCTGGAGGGTTTCAGCCACTTTTTGTAAAACATAAAGTGGGAAGGGGACTCAGAAAGCCTAGGAGGAGAAACACCTGAAGGTCTGTCTGGGGAGATGTCCGGGTCAATAGGCACATCCAGACTTTCATAATCACCATCATCATCATCATTATCTTCATACTCTCCCTCCTCCTCCTCTGGTTCATAAAATTCTTCTAAAGTATAATCCGGAACCGGGGGAACCGACCGAACCGAGCCCCTGACCGATGGTGCCGGTTCTGCCGGAACCAAAGTTAGCGATTGAACTATCCTTATCGCTTTGGCTATCTCATCAGAGGTCGGAGAAAGAACTTGTGGATCTGAACTGGATGATTTATCCCTTCTTTCTCTTTTAACCATAATCGACTCCTCAGAATCGGTTCTCCTTTTGCCCGAAGAAGTTTCGCCCTGGTCAGAGGGCACTCCTTCTGGTTCGGTCGGAACCGAACCGGGCTGGCCATCCAGGTCAGCGGACTTCTCGGCCTCCCTTTCCCTCAGTCTACCTACTCTCTTATCCAGGGTAGCTTTGGGAAAACTTTTACAAATTTGGCAGTCTGAATCGAGGTGGTCAAACCCCAGACACTAAACACAGGTGGTGTGGGGATCAGCCTTAGCAAAGGCTTCCCCACACGCACTGCAGTGTTGAAACCCAGTGGGCCCGGTTTTTTTCTTGGGTTTCTCAGACATGGCCAATCCTAACCAAAACTTACCCTTTTTTCGACAATCCGCCAGGCAAGACACCCCTATCAGTTCCTCACCGTGTTACGGGTCTTGGAAAAAAACGTAATGAAATCCATTTTTTTTTAAGAACTGATATGGACCGGTTACCACACTCTAATAAGAACATAAGTTTTTTACACAAACCTGATCGGTTCAAACAGAGCCAATCCAATGTTTACAAGTTCCACACAGAAAACTAATATAGAAAACCTATCTAGTACTCATGGTACCACAGACAGAGACTTAACCGACAGGTTAGAAGCAGAAATTCGGTTGAAACCGAACGAAAAAAACGACACTTTAACCGACTTTTTTTGAACCGAGTGAAGGAGAAATCTCCGGAGCGACTGTTCAGTGAGGCGGAGTAAAGAATCTGACGGTTGGGGTTCAAACAACAGCAGACAGAGGCTTCAACCGAGCTCGAGCTCAGCATTCCATGCCTGCATGGAAAGTTAACTCTTTGTTCTCTGGGGCAGTTCAAAGGTTGGAGATCACTGCAATAGTCAGAATACAGCAAGACTTCATGTTGTTTGAAAGGATATTTCCCCCCATGGAAATGGAGCCAAAGAAGCTTAGGGGGATGAAGGGCGGGAAGGCAATATCTACTGCAAGAGTCTCTCTCGAAGATCTACTGTTACGGTAAGTTCTTACGTAACTGTACTATCTTACTTCGAGAGGGCTCTTGCAGTAGGTATTCACATATAGGACTGAGTCCCAAGCACTCTGGAACAAGGAAAGTACTAGGGAGGAGGATAAGTATCCATGGCATGGAACCTCTGGCTGAGCTGGTCTTATGAAAGAAGACCTTGAAGCACAGCCAACCCGAAGCCTGCTCTATGGCGAGAGGCAATGTCCAAACTGTAGTGTTTCGTAAAGGTATGGACAGAAGTCCAAGTTGCAGCTGCACAGATGTCTGCTGCTGACACATTCTTGAAACAAGCTGCAGAGGCAGCTACTCCTCTGGTGGAATCACCTCTGACTTGACCCGGCAGGGTCTTGTTGTACTTGTAACAGAAAGTGATACAATGAGCCAACCATTTTGATAGGCATTGCCTAGAAAAAGCATTGCCTTCTCTTTTGTAGGCAAAAGAGACAAAAAGTTGATCAGTCTTCTTGAGATCCTTAGTTTGAGTGGTGTAGTATCTCAGTATTCTATGGACATCCAAAGTGTGCAAGAGGAATTCTCCTTGATTGGAGTGCTGCATAAAGAAAGTGGGTAGCTCAATGGATTGATTCAGCGTAGATTCAGCCACCACCTTAGGGAGAAACTTAGGGCTGGTGCTTTGACGTGGCCCAAATGGAAAACCATTTCCACTTCATGGCGTAGGTGGACCTGGTGTTTTCTCATACTGCCTGTGTACCTCAGTGTCCTCTGCCTTGTATATATTCTGTACCTATGTTAATACTATGTAAATACCTGTACTAAAGTACCCCTTGTAATTCCCCCAGGTAGCATCTGGAAACGAGTGGTCCCCTGCTCAGTATGCCTGCCTGGTTAATCTCTTAAATAAATAAATAAATAAATAAGCCTTCCTGGCCTCTACCAAGATGCCCGCTATGAGCAGAGAAAACTCTGAAGTGGGCTTTTGCTGCTGTACGTCTGCAGGAGCAACACATGTAAATGAAAGGATTTGAGACCTGGATGAACAAGGGTCCCCTGATCCTGGGTCAACAATTGTTGCAACAGAGGAAAAGGAAGTGAAGGTTCCTCTGAAAACTTTTGCAGAAAAGAGAAAAAAATTTACCTGGGCCAGAAGGGAGCGATGAGGATCATTCGTGCTCCCTCTGATCTGATCTTGTTCTGGTCCCTCTGAATTAAGGGAAAAGGAGGGAAGGCATAGACGAATCTGTCCCTCCAAGAGAGAGACAGAGCATCCCACCAACAAATGCCTCGCCCTGGAGTGAACGAGCAGAAGGCGGAAAGTTTTGCGTTTTGGGGAGACATGAACAGATCTATCTGAGGCGATCCCCATTGCAGAAAGATGTCGTCTACGACCTCTTGATCCAGTTCCCATTCGTGGGCCCTGGCTGAGGACCGACTGAGGTGGTCTGCTGGTGTATTTTCCACCCCAGAAACGTGGATGGCAGTCAAGTGAAGGTGGTGCTGGGTTGCCCAGATCCATACTCTCATCGCTTCCCTGCACAGAGGGTAGGAACGCGCTCCTCCCTGCTTGTTGAGATACCAGACTACGCACCTGTTTTCTGTCTGTATGATGAGATGACCGGGAAGGATGAAGGAATGCAGAGCCTGAAGGGCATAAAGGACTGCTCTCAGTTTGAGCACATTTACGTGCAGATTTTGTTAGAACTGGGACCAGTTACTCTGAGTCCTGTGAGACCAGAGATGGGCTCCCCAGCCTTCGCCTGACACATCGGTTGTCAACGTCTGGGGGGGGGGGGTTCGATGTTGAAGTGAACTCCCTGGCAGAGGTTCACTTGTGCCATCCACCATTGCAAGTCCCTAATCATGGGATCAGAAATTAGTACCTCTTGGTCTAGATTGTCCAGGGTTTGGTCCCATTGAGACTGAAGCGTCCACTGAGAAATCTTCATATGAAGCCGAGCGCATGGGACTGTCAGAATGGCAGCTGCCATTAGCCCGAGGAAGCAAAGGACTAACCTGGCTCTGACTCTTCTGTGACTGAACAGGAGACAGGCTTGAGTCTGAAGGGTGTCCACCCTGTCCTGAGGCAAAAAGGTTTTGCAGACGGTCATGTCCAGAATTGCTATAAATTGGAGGCGTTGACAAGGGACCAAATGAGACTTTGCCTGGTTGATGGTGATACCCAGGCTGGTGAAAACCTGCAGGGTAAGGGACACAAAGTGTAGGAGTTCCTCCCTGGATGGTGTCACCAAGAGCCAATCGTCCAGGTACGGGATTACCTGAACTCTCAGGGCACGCAGGTGGGGCACTACAACAGACAGGCATTTGGTAAATACTCGGGGGACTGAGGAAAGATCAAATGGGAGGGCCTTGAATTAGTAGTGGTCCCCCTGAAAGCGAAACCGGAGGAATTTGCGGTGGGAAGGGCATATGGGGATATGCAGGTAGGCATCCTGCATGTCCAAAGCGTACAGCCACAGTCCCTGCCGAAGAAATGGCAGAAGGTTCTCCAAGGAGAGCATTCTGAAGCATTTGTACTCCATGAACATGTTCAGGGAACTGAGGTCTAAAATAGGCCTCATGTCTCCAGTCTTCTTTGGAACCAGGAAGAAATGGGAATAGTAACCTGTTCCCCCAGAGGTGGTTGGGGACTGGTTCTATAGCCGCCTTCGAAAGAAGCGAGGTGATTTCCTCTAGGACAACAGGAAGATGTTCCGAGGAGTAAGATGACTTGAGGGGTGGTCTTCGGGGTGGTTACTGTAGAAACTCTATTATAGAGTGTTATGCTGAAATCAACTGGAGCACCCAAGCATCTGACATTATCCTCTCCCAACCTGGTAGATGGAAGGAGAATTTCCCCCACTACTGGTTCCTTTAGAACCTCCAGAGGCAGTGGGAGAGGCGAGAAGTCAGGAGGTCTGGGGCAGCACAGCAGCCGAGGTTCCCGCAGCTTTTTTGGTAGGGGGACTCTTGGTTGCTGGAGGGGCCCTGACGCTTGTTGGCCCGTTTGCCCTGTGGTTTTGGTTGGCTCCGTCTACGAAAAGGAGGTCGCTGCCCCTGAGGGAGTCTCTACATAGAGTCAACAGACTTGAGTGCAGTGCCCTTCTCTTGCACTTCGGTAATGATGTCCTTGACATCACCCCCAAACAGCACCGAACTTCTGAAAGGGGCATCCTGAATAGCGGATTGCACTTCAGGGACCAAACCTGACACACGGAGCCAGGCATGATGCTGAAGGCCTATGGAGAAAGCCGAGCTCCGTCCAGCTGTGTCCACTGCACCGTAAGTGGCACGAAGCATGTGCCGAATGGCCGAACGAGCAGATATGAAAATTATGTACCTACCGTAATTCTGATCTTTCTGTGTATCTTCACCATTCATCACCTTTAGGTACTGGCCGGAGGTCATGACCCCGCGGGAGCTTATTTTTTTGGATGGGCAGAGTCGACGCACCATCGGCACCGCCCTCGAGGCCAACACACTGCGTGGCGCTCACGGGTTGGTCACTAGGTTCAGTTGACTCCACCCTCCCGCCAGTTCTAAGTCACCGTGAGAGGTGAGAAGAGGGTTGGAGGGTGGGACAAGGAAGTCCAAGGGACAGACAAAGGAAAAGATATATAAACTAAAAGAAAAAATTACTCACCTTAGTAATTGTGTTTCTTCTAATGGAGTCTTGCTGTATTCTGACATATGCAGTTAGCCCCAGCACTTGAACTGCTCCGGAGAGGAAAGAGTTAAATTCTATGCAGAGCATAGAACGTTGAGCTCGAACTCGGTTCAGACCTCTGTCTGCTGCACTTTGAAGTGTAACCGTCAGATTCTTACGAGCTAATACTAACTACCCCCGCTATCTGGAAATTGAAAAAAATTTTACTAGCCAAAAAGGCAACCAAATATTTTGGATCCCTAAAAAACTCAAGTCGAGAAATCCAAAACAAAAACCTAGGTAGTGAACAAATAATTACCAAATTATAACAACAACCCACTCCCCTTGACAAAAAAGGGAGAGTGCCAAGTACACCGCTGAGGTGCAACACTGCGCCTCCCCACCCACTTCCCAAAAAACAGGTTCTGAGAGGGGAGGCAGGGAGGGAGGTTAGAATACAGCAAGACTCCATTAGAAGAAACAAAATTACTAAGGTGAGTAATTTTTTCTTCAAACAACATGAAGTCTTGCTGTATTCTGACAAGTGCAAACTACCAAGCAGTACCTCCGTGGAGGAGGGATCGAGCCTATTTTGGGAATAGGCTTTGCAGTACTGCTCTACTAAACCGAGCATCACTCCTAGCCTGGATATCCAGAGAGTAATGCTTGCTGAATGTATGGACTGTTTTCCAGGTGGCTGCTTTGCATATCTCTGGTAAGGATATATCTCTGGCAGCACCCAGAGAAGCAGCTGTACCTCTAGTCGAATGAGCCCTCAGGCCTGAGGATGGTGTTTTGCCTAGCTTTTCATAGCAGAATTGTATACAAGAGACAATCCACCTGGCAATAGATCTCTTAGTGGCAGGTTTGCCTTTCCCACTTCCCCATAAGTGAGGAACAACTGGAGGGAGTCAAACCCGAGTGCCTTAGTATGCACAATGTAGTAACTAAGGGCCTTTTTAACATCCAAACTGTGCAACATTCTTTCTCCTGAAGAAGAATGATCAGTGAAGAAAACAGGGAGAAAAATGGATTGGTTCAGATGAAAATTTGAAACCACTTTCGGTAAGAACCTCCTGTTGGTTCTAAGGACCACCTTATCTCTATGGAATGAGATAAAATCAGGCTCCACTGACAGAGCTTGCAATTCACTGATACGTCTGGCAGAGGAAATGGCTACCAGGAACACAGTTTTCCTAGTCAAGTACTTAAGCTCTGCTGAAGACTAATGCTCAAAGGGGGTTGCATAAGCTGAGCAATGCACACATTAAGGTCCCAAGCAGGAGCAGAATCCCTAAAGAGGGACTGGTATGAAGCAATCCCTTGAAAAATTTACAGAAAACAGGATGAGATGCTAGTGAGAAGGACTTTCCTACTGAGAGAAAAGCACAAACACCTGACAAGTGTACTTTGAGGGTAGCTGGTCTGAGGCCTAGGCCATTAAGATGAACCATGTAATCCAGAACTGTAGACAAGTCAGCAGTATCTGAGGATATATACTTCTTGTAACACCAAATGCTGAATATTTTCCATTTGGAGTTATAAGTTTGTCTGGTGGCAGGTTTTCGAGAGGCTTTGAGAATGTACAGAACCCCTTGAGACAGATGCAAACCTGCATACTTTAACTCTTCTAGAGTCATGCCTTGAGATTGAGAGACTGAAGGTTGGGATACCAGATCCTCCCCTGAGAGGAGGTTAACAGGTTGTGATTCCTGGGAAGAGATTGAGAAAGATGGACTGCTAGGGACAGCAACAGAGGATACCAATGCAGCCTGGCCCAATCTGGAGCAATCAGGATCACTTTGCAAGATTGTGCCCTTATCTTGACCAGAACCTTGAGCAGTAGAGGAAAATGAGGGAAGGCATACAGAAATCTCCCTTCCCAATCCAGAATCAGAGCATCCAGAGGGACTGAGCCCAAGGCTGGGGGTCTGCAACAGAAGAGAGGAAGTTGGTGATTGTCTGGGGCTGCAAAGAGATCTATCTCCGGAGTGCCCCGCCTTCAAAAAATCACTTTTAACACCAGGGGATCCAGGGACCATTCGTGATGGCCCTGGGAAATCCTGCTCAATGCATCTGCTAGCACACTGTCCTTTCCTGGGAGGTGGACTGCTACCAGACAGGTCTGTAGAGAATATGCCAGGGACCATAATTTCATGGCTTCTGTGCACATGGCCATAGACCAAGTGCCTCCCTGCTTGTTGATATACCACATGGTGGTGTTTTCTGTCCTGACCTGAACCACCTTGTTCTGTACTGACTGAGAAAAGGCTTGCAGGGCCAGATAAACCACCCCGAACTCCAGAGGGTTTATGTGGAGAACAGACTCCTGAGTGGACCAAACTCCCTGGGCTGTGAGAGTCCCCAGTTGGGCTCCCCACCCCAGGAGAGAATCATCTGTGGTTAGAACCACAGAATGAGACTGAGTGATGAATGGGACCCCTTGCCTGAGATTATCCTGATTCTGCCACCATTGAAGAGCTTGGATCATGGTCTGAGTCACTGGAATAAGTTTCGCTGGAGGATATTTTTTCTGAGACCAAAAGGCCCTCAGGTGAAACTAAATGTCCCTCATCTGAAATCTGGCCCCTTGGACCACTGCAGTGGAAGCTGCCTTGTGGCACAGAAGCTGAAGGAAGTACCTTGCTGGTCGAGAAACCAGAAGGTAGAAAGAAGAAGCCAGCTCTATGATGGCCCTTACCCTTACCAAGGGGAGAAATGCTCTTGCTTTGACAGTATCCAGTTCTACCCCTATGAAGGTCAGAAGTGTTACTGGCTCGAGAACTGACTTGGGAAGACTGAGAAGGAATCCTAGAGAAGTGAGCACTTGCTGGGTCACTTGCAGGTCTGACTTGACTTGGTCTGAAGACTGACCCACAATGAGCCAGTCATCCAGGTATGGGAATATGGAGATATTTTTCTCTTTAGAAAGGCCACTACTACTGCTAGGTATTTTGTAAACACCCTTGGAGCTGATGTTAGGCCAAAGGGCATTGCTTTGAACTGGTAATGGCTTGAATGGAATTCGGAACCTGAGGTACTTTCTGTGGGAGCACCTGATGGGAATGTGAAAGTAGGCATCCTTTAGATCCAGGGAGCCTAGCCAGTCCCCTGGCCTTAGAGAGGGAAGAATTATTCCCAGAGTCACCATTTTGAACTTTGGCTTTAACAGATGTTTGTTCAGGTATCTTAAGTCTAGAATGAGCCGCCACGCCCCTGATTTTTTCAGGGTAAGGAAGTATCTGGAATACATACCTTTGCCCCTGTGAATTGTAGGAACTTTCTCTCTATGGCCCTTAAAGCCAGCAGAGATGAAACCTCTGCCTCTAGAGCAATGGTTTCAGAGATGTTTTCAGGTGGAAAGGACCTGGCTCCCAGCTTTGGAAGTTTTTTGAAGCTGAGGGCCAGTCACTGGCTTACTACCTCCAAGACCCACTTGTCTGAGGTAACAGACTTCCAGTCCTGGAAGGAGTAAGCCAGCCTGCCTCCTACAGGAATTGGGAAGTCGACCCGGGCAGACACATCAGTGTGTCTGCTTGGCAGGAGCCTTAGGCTGAGAGGAGAATGCAGCCCTGCTTATCCCCCTTCTACCTCTCTCTCTGAAGAACCCCCTCTGGGAAAAAGGAGAGGAGGCCTGTACTTGGTAGAAAGGCCTATGAAAAGGCCTGCCTCTGCCCCTAGCTTGCTGCCTCTGAGGAGTTGTCTGCCTTTCCTTGGCCTGTGCACTCCTGTAGGTGGTCCTGTATACATCCATCTTCTTCATAGAATTCCCTGTCTGCTCCCCAGCCAGAGAATTATTAACCACAGGGAAATCCATAGCCTTAGCCTGGGTATCCTGAGATAGGCTAGTACACCTGAGCCAAGCTAGTCTCCGAAGAGCCACAGATGTAGCCATGACTCTTGATGACACATCATTGGAGTCCACAGCAGCATGAAACTGGATTTTCGATGCCTCAGTCCCATCAGCAGCTACCCCCTCCAGCACCTTGGCAAGCTGGGGGGAGGCCTGCTGAGCCAGCTCCAATAGTGTCCCACCTGGACTTCTGGTACCTGGCTGTACAGGCCATGTAATTAGCCTGCCTGACTACCAAGGAAGATCCCATGTATTGTTTATTTGCCATGGCATCCAACTTCCTGGAGTCTTTATCTGGGGGGTGTGAAGCCAAGGGTATGTTAGCCTTGCTGGTACAAGTACTCCATACCTGAGCCTGACAACATGTACCTCTTGTCCATCCTTCTGTCTACAGGAGGTAAAGAATTTGGAGTTTTTAACAACTTTGTGTCTGTTTCTCAAAAGACTTATGAAAGGGAATAGACAACCTCTTGGACTCTGGGATGTCCATCATCTCCACATAGTCAGGCTCCTTTTGCTCCTCGACAGCTTCTTCCAAAGGGAGCTGGAGAGTTTCTGCCTCTTTCTTGTAGAACATAAAGTGGGAAGGGGATTCAGAAAGCCTAGGAAAGGAAACACCAGAAGGCCTGTCTGGGGAGATGTCCGGTTTTATGGGCTCATCCAGGCCTCCTACTCCATCATCATCATCATCATCGTAATCATCATCCCCCTACAAATCTGGTTCATAAATATCTTCAGGGGAATAACTATGAACCGGGGGAACCAACCGAACCAAATGCCTGCCAGAAGGCGCCGGATCAGTCGGAACCGGACGAAGCGATTCAACTATGCTAATCGCTCGGGCAATTTCTTCAGCGGTCTGATTATGCGGTTCTGGATCTGAACCGGACAATTTTTCTTTTTCTTTTTACCGGAACTGACCCCTCAGAATCGGCTCTCCATTTGCCCGAGGGAGTATTGCCCAGGTCAGTGGGCACTCACTCAGGTTCGGCCGAAACCAAAACCGGGCTGGCCATCCGGGTCAGCGGACATCTTGGCCTCCTTTTCCCTAAGCCTGCCCAATCTTTTGTCCAGGGTGGCATTAGGGAAATTTTACAGATTTGGCAGTCTGACTCCAGGTGGTCAAAACCCAGACAGGAAACACAGGTGATATGGGGATCGGCCTTAGCAAAGGCCTCCCCACATTTACTGCAGTGTTGAAACCCAGTAAGCCCGGTTTTTCTCTTGGGTTTCTCAGAGGAAGCCATAACTAAACACTTACCGTTTTTTTGACAACCGCCAGGCAAGACCCTTTTCGTTTCTAACCATGTTAGGTATTTGAAAAAAATGGTAAAACACATTTTTTTTTTAAAACTGATAAGGACCGGTACCACACACTAAATTCCGAAAGAAAAGAAGAATAACACACTCCAAACAGTAACCGGTTCAGCCGAAATAGTTGAAATTCTTTAAATTACAATTTCCACAATAGTTTTTAAGTAAGTCCACTACCTATGCACTTACCGTACCACAGACAGGGATCTGAACTGAAAAAACAATTAAAGTATCAGTAAAAACAACGATTTTTAAACCGATCGAACCGTGAGCAGAGGAGGAATCTCCGGAGCAACTGTTCAGTTAGGTGGTGTAAAGAATATACAGGTTACTCACCTGTAACAGGAGTTCTAGGAATGGTATATGTTGTTCATCCACACTCATTGGCAGTATCCTTGCCGCTTAAATCTTGCCGAAGGTCTTCAAGCTTGCTCCTCCCACCCACCCGGGTAGATAACTCGGCTCCGCCCATGACGCCAGATCTGGCCCCGCTGAAGCTCAGGCCAGCGCGTCAGCCGGAGGTCGAGAGGTCAGGGTGGATGAACACATACCATTCCTAGAACTCCTGTTACAGGTGAGTAACCTGTATTTCTAGGACATGGATATGTTGTTCATCCACACTCATTGGCAGACTCCTAGCAGTTCTCCGGGAGGAGGGAGGCAAGACGACACCCTACATACTTACTTGGGAAAGAGAGACTGAGAACCGAGGCCCCAAAACCAGCATCCCGGCGTGACTCAAGGTCGATGTGGTAGTGGGTATGAAGGTGTTTGCTGACTTCCAGGTCAGCCCTGCAGATTTCCTGGATAGGGACGTCCCTGGAAGCAGCCATCGCATGCAGTATGGCGGTAGAATGAGCTCTATCCTCTGGGAGGCTCCATGCCCGCCAACTTATAGCAGAGATCTATGCAGGAGGTTACCCACCTGCTTATCGTCCGCTTGGCTGCAGGTCTGCCAGATGCGTTCAGCGTAGGTGACAAACAGCTGGTGAACCTCTCCTCGAATTTCAGCCGTGCGCCCTTATAATAAGCGAGCACCTTCTAGGGTCCAGAGTATGAGTTTGTATTCGGCCTCCGAGGTGTGATTGGGGTAGAACATCGGAAGAGTCAACACCTGGTTAAGGTGAAACTCCGGCCACCACCTCTCGGAAGGAATTCTGGTGTGGGGCGCAGGACAACCTTGTCCCTGTGGAAGACCAGGTAAGGAGACTCGATGGAGCCTGGAGCTCTCCCATCCTTCTGGCTGACGGATAGCCACCAAGAAGGCGTATCTCCACGACAGGTGAGAGAGAGTACACCTGCATAGGTTCGAATGGCTTGCCCATGAGCTTTGCCAGTACCAGCAGTAGATCCCACGGAGGTGGGGGTTCCCGACTGAGGGAAATGATCAAGGCCTTGGAAAAGCGCCAGACCACCTTCTCCTGGCACCGACTGCTTCCCGGCCCGCGCCTGTAAGCAGAGATGGCTGCCAGGTGCACCCTTAGGTCGCTCGACCCAAGCCCTTGACTAGAAAGGACCATAAATAGTCCAAGATGCTGCTAAGGAACAGGAGGAAGGGTCCAGCCCTGTTCTGACACCAAATGGAAAACCTTTCCATTTGAAGGCATAGCATTTCTGGTCGACTCTTACGGACGCCTCAACTACATTGAGGACCTCGCCGGAAAGACCCAAGGCCTGGAACTCTGCCGCCAGGAACCAGGCGTCAGGTGCAGGGATTGAAGGTCCGGATGGAACACCTTCCCTGATTGACTGAGAGCAGGTCCGGGCGAGCTGGAAGCCGTCATGGAGTCCTGGAGCTGAGACTGAGAGATCTGGGTACCAGAACTGGCGAGGCCAGTCTGGGGCTATCAGAATCACCTGCGCCTGTCCCTCCTCGCCTTGAGAAGCACCTGTGGATCAAGGGAAATGGGGGAAAGGCGAAAGAGGCCCGGGGTCCATTGCCTCGAGAAGGCATCCCCTGCAGCGAGCCCTGCTGAGGGGGCGGGCATGGAACAGACTCAGCCTCTGCCTCCATGGAGGCAAACAGGTCCACCTGAGGTGTGCCCCAAAGGGAGAACAGATACTGTACTACCTCCGCAGGAGAGACCACTCTGGGATGCAGCCCCTATCCGCCCAGGGCATCGGCCAGGGTGTTGGAGGCCCTGCCACGTGAATGGCTAGAGATCCGCCCAGGCTGCGCACGCAGTGACCAAATGCGAGAGCTTCCTGCATAGAAGCATGGAGCGCCCGCCCCTGGCGGTTCAGATAGTACATGGTCGCGGTATTGTCCGCCTGGACTCGGACCACTTGACCCCGGAGGAACGGAGCAAAGGCGGTGAGAGCTAGGCGGACCGCTCGGAGCTCCAGCAGGTTGATGTGGCATCGGGACTCCCGCGGGGACCAGAGGCCATGAGCCCGGTGTTCCCCCAGATGGGCACCCCAACCCATCAGAGAGGCATCGGTCGATAGAGAGACCGTCGGCTCGGGGCGGACGAACGGGATGCCCTCCTGCAAATGAACTGGAACGGTCCACCACTGAGAGCGCCCACATCCCCTGTGTCACCGGCTAGCTGGTCCAAGGGATCGCAGCGCAGGACCACTGGCTGGCCAGTCCCCACTGAAGGGGACGCATGTTCCAGCGGGCCCAACGGACCACGCTGGTGCAGGCCGCCATGAGACCCAGGAGGCGCAGGAAGTCCCGGGCAGGGGGCAATTGCCCAACCAGAAATGATCGGGCAAAGGAGGAAAGAACCTCGGCCCTGTCCACCGGGAGCCGCGGCCTGGCTCAAGAGAGTCGAGCTGCGCCCGATGAATAGAATCACCTGCTTCGGCTCGAGTCTCACTTGGCCTCGTTGATAAGGAGGCCCAGTTGAGAGCAGACCTGAGGGCCAGATCTCTGACCACCTCCGCCTCCTCCCTGGAGGGAGCTGCTATCAGCCAGTCGTCCAGGTAAGGGTACACCTGACCCCTCGCCAGCGCAGGAATGCTGTCACCACTGCCATGCATTTGGTGAAGACCCTGGGAGCTGGAGACAAGCCGAAGGGCGTTGAATCAAGAGGATCCCTCCGCCAGAAGCGAAGGAATCTCTGCAGAGACGGACGGATAGGACGTGAAAACGCGCCCTGCAAGTCCAGAGAGCAGAACCACACGCCTGCTGCTCCCAAGGATGGCATTATCTGAGCCAGAGTGACCATCCTGAAGGTTCGAGACCTTAGGAACTGTTTAGGTCGTGTGGGTCGAGAATGGGGTGCCAGCCCCTGCCTGTTTCTGAACCAGGGAATTACCTGGACACAAACCCTGGGTCTGAAGGAGGGTCCACCACCTCTCTTACCACCTCCTTCTGGAGGAGGAGAGCGATGTCGGCTCGACGAGCCGCCAGTGAGGCTGGGGATCCCGAAGCCCCCCGAGGGGCGACGGCTCTGAAGGGTGGTGCCTGCTCGAATTCCAGAGGCAGGCCTCTTCCCACCACCTCCAAGACCCACCTGTCCGTGGTAACAGCGGACCAGGCGGAACGGAAGTGCCGGAGCCGTCCCCCCACGGGGGGACCCAGGGGTAAGGTGACGGGGGTGGGGGCGACACCCCTCAGCCCGTCACTGGGCAGGCTTGGAGGAGGGACCGGCCGAGGGACCTCCTGGGCCCTTTCCTCCCTGCCTCCTGTTAGAGGAAGCCGGCGGCTTGGGTTTGGGATGCCAAGGCCGAGCCTGCTGGCCCTGACGTTGCTCGGGCGCACTGGGGCACAGAAGGACTGAAAGGGCTTAGGCTGTGGTTTGCGGCCTTTGTCCTTCTGAGCGGAAGAGACCGAGTCCAAGGTGGCATTGGACTTCTCGATCCTCTGCAGGTGACCTTCCACCCAGGGCAAGAGGTCAGTCCCAAAAGGAACATCCGCCAACTTGTGCTGGGTATCCGAGTAAAGGTGGATATCCTCAGCCAAGCCACCCCGACGACATAGCCACTGCGCCGCCACCGATCTGGCACATGAGTCCCCTATATCCAAAGCAGTCTGGAGCTGCTGTTTGGCCACTGCCCTGCCCTGGTCCCGCACCTGCTTAACCGCTGTCTGCAGATCGGGGGAAGATGAGGGATGACTCATCCAGGAGCCCAACAGGGCATGAGAAAAATGTGCCATGAGGACGGCCGAACTGGCCTGACGAAGGCCGAGAGAGGACGCAGCGTAGACTTTTCGCCCGACATAGTCCAATTTCTTGGACTCCTTGTCAGGAGGTTTGTCCACATCCCTGGCGCTGCCGGCGGCGCGAGAAAGCGCTGTCGGTAACCAACCCCTCAGCAGAGGGTGTTCAAAACCGGACAAGGAACGGGGACCCATACTTCCTGGCCATCCTGGCCAAGGCGCAGGGCAGGAAGCAGGGCGCTGCCAAAGTTCCAGTGCGGACCCACTATGGCCTCGGCCACCGGAAAGGCCTCCGTCGGAGAATCCTCGGTCCAGAATCTCCGTGAGGATACCACCAGCCCGTTTGGAAGCGGGTTCCGAGCTCCATCCCGTAGACTCCGAGATGAGCGAAGCAGTCCTAGGAAGGACGACGGGCTATCGTCCATTGACTGACCTCCTGAAGACTCAAGTCAAGTCGCTTGGAGAAGAAGGAGGAATCATCTTCGGACTCGGAAGAGTCCTCGAAGAAACTACCTCTGGCCTGAGCCACCCTTCACCTGCCGAGGTCGGTCGGGAGTGAGGGTAACTGACAGCCGATGGGGTAAACCCTTAGCCGACCGAGAATCCTTGGTCGAGCCCCAATTAGTGGCTGTGGAGGCGGAGGTTCCACCGAATCGGTGGAGCAGCTGGTTTGGCCGAACAACCGCCTGGTATGAGCTCCCCGGACAAGTCGAGGGTTGTGTCGGCTGCCCGTGACAGCCACTTAATGCCGGGAGAGTCGGCTTATTCCCGGCCAGGAGGAGCTGTTGCAACATAAGGTCCCCGCACGCCGACGACTTACGCCAAGCCTCCCCTCATCCGAGGAGGAGGACGAGGGCCAGCCGGCGACGCCGCTTACCGTGTGCCGAGACCGAGACCGCCTATGACGGTGGGAACGGCTGGACCGCGAAGAGGTCCGAGACCGAGACCGAGAGTCCCGGAATTTCCGGGGTCGGTGCAGGGAGGTGTCGGCCGGAACCGACACTCCCTTCGGCTCGGAAGGTCCATCCGAGGGCTCCGGAACCGGAGGCACAGGCGAGCCCGCACGGGATCCTCAACTCCCCCCGGGGGAACCGGGGAGAGGGGAATCTCGGCTGCTAAAGGCGACAGCCCGTCCAATGGGTCGAGAAAAATCTCGACTTCATCGGTGGGAGTCTCGGTCAACTGACCTGACGGGGACACCGTGAGGCCAGTGGCCGAAGCCGAGCGGTCGACCGAAGCCGACGGTCGACGGCCCGGGAGAGGGACCTTCCCGCCCCAAGAGCGCCGACGGAGGGATTCTACCTCGTCCTCTTTTTGGACCGAGAATAAGGTCCCGCAGACGAGGCCCTTCTCCTTTAGTGGAGAGGACAGACAAAGCTCCTTAAAAGAAGCCGTAGGAAGAACCCAGAGAGAGCGGGATAAATGCCGCGCCGAGGAAGATACGGCTGTACCGCCTCCTCTTCGAGGGCGACCATCCGCCGAGCTGATCCGGCCGAGCCCACCGCACACCGCCAACCGGCCTCCTTGACTTCACCGGAGGGAAAGCTTCGGACGGCCCAGTTGCAATCGGGCAGCACGGTCTTCAGGACGAGGCCGAGAAAGATGAGCACAGGTCGTAAGCTCATGGGTCGAAGCCAAGGCCCAGGGCAGTATACACGCGGAGTGAGGATCCGTCCGAGACATCTTCTGCCCGCATGGGCATCTCCGAAATCCGGGAGTCGATTTGTCCATCGCAGCCGTGAGGGATAGAAGACTGAAGTCTTTTTGCAAAATTTTATTTTTAAATCCGCAAACGGAGAAATAGGAACCAGTCGCAAACGCAGAGCGTTAAGGAGGGAACCTGAGCTTCCAAGCGGTAAGGAAGATCTGGCGTCATGGGGCGGAGCCGAGAGTTATACCACCCGGGTGGGTGGGAGGAGCAAGCTTGAAGACCTTCCGGCAAGATTTAAAGCGGCAAGGATACTGCCAATGAGTGTGGATGAACAACATATCCATGTCCCTAGAACTGACGGTTACACTTCAAAGTGCAGCAGATAGAGGTTTGAACCGAGCTCGAGCTCAGCATTCTATGCTCTGCATAGAATTTAACTCGTTCCTCACCGGAGCAGTTCAAGTTCTGGGGCTAACTGCATATGTCAGAATACAGTAAGTCTTCATGTTGTTTGAAGAAGAGATAAACGACTGAGAGAACAGAAAAAGTTTGAAAGACTAAGGGGATTGGGTAGGGGACCCAATCTCTGGAAGTAGAAAAGAGGAGGTAGTGTGAGTTAAGGATTTTAGAATAAGGATGAGAGTGAGAGGGAGGAAAAATTGAAAATATACCCTTGAACCTTGACCTGTCTCCAGATTGTATAGAAACTGTGAAAAAGTAGCCAAGAGGCTAACTGCCAGAATTCAAGGCACAGAATCACTGGCAATAACTCCAACAAAAGCAGAATCGGCTATTCTGAAAGAAAAGACAGAATACAGGGATATCCCCCCCCAAAGGAAATTTTTGGTGTAAGAAACACAGTTTCTTAAATTAATTGGAGTTATGTCTAAGAACAAGGAAATCAAAGGACTGACAGGAAGAAGGGGAGAAGGAAAGAAAGGAGGGCAACTGCCAACTCCCATCCCACAGGGGGTGGAGCCAAAGCACTGAAGAAGAAGTGCCCCCTTCCTGACCACTCTCCCCCCCAAAGAATTATCCCCCTATGTGCCCAAAGTTATCGCACTCCTGACTGACGGAAAGGAGAGGGACAAGCAAGAGGGCACAGAGAGGGAGGGGGACCCAGAGACTGAGACCCCAGGGGGAGAAGGGTGGGATTGTTATGAATGGTGAAGATACACAGAAAGATCAGAATTACAGTAGGTATGTAATTTTCATATCTCATGTGTGTCAGTCTTCACCATTCATCACCTTTGGGTGAGTGCTGAGCCCCCTCGAAGAAGGCTTAAACCCTAAGGGACTGAGTCCCTTAGTTCTCAGTAGGTGACACACTAAGAGGGAGAACCTTTGCGGATCTGGAGAGGCCCAGGAGTGGGGAGAGTGAGACGGGAACCCCCTGGAGGGGGTAGGAAGTTGCCCGGACAGACGCCATCTCACCCTAAGGGAGAAAAGATAGGCTCTCTGGTGAACGGAGTTAATCACCCTACGCCGGGCAAAGGGTGACAACCGGAAGAGACACAGCCATGCCGTCCACCTAGTGCAGATCGCTGTCCCTACGACCCTGGTAGCTACCTCATTGGCATCATACGATGCCCTTGCTTGGTGCCTTGCTAGTTCAAGGCCACGTGCAGAGAGTGCAATGGCTTGTTTAGTTTCCTCAGTGTCAGGCATCGAGGCTAGGAGTTGACCTAACCTGGACCACAGGATCCTATCATAGGTAGCATAGTGTGCCTGATGTGCTGCAATAGAGAGCAGCAACTGTGCCAAGTAGAAGTAAAAATCCATAGAATCTTGATCTGGGGGCCGGTCACGGCTAAGGGCGCAAAGCCCATCAGGAGTATCCAGCTGCATCAATCCTGACTGGGGATGAGGCATGGAACCTGGAGACCCGGGTGGGGCACAATACCGCTGGCACAGAGATCCCTAGGGGCTGGGACTCCGGAAAAGGCTCTCTGCCAGAAACGCAATGACGCCTCCCAAAAGGGAGCAGGCTAGGGGGCACCCCAAGGGTGTCCGCACTGAAATCGCCTAAAAAGGCGCACGCCAAGTGCTCCAGATTGTGTTGAGTGGGTGGGGTGATGTGCAGGTCCTCCAACATCCTCAAGAGGAATTGCTGATACTCAGCGGGATCAGCAGCTGAGGAAATGTGGACAGACGGCCCCCCTCCCCCAGAAGAGGGGTATAAGGAGTCAGAGGACCTAAAGTGCTCAGAAGCTGGCTGCTCAGGGGGAGGTTGAAAAACCTGTCTGTCCATAGCCCTAACATAAGAGAGAAACTGAGCAGGCACCTCTCTGAACTGCTCCCAGGAGAGAGGACCGCTAGGAATAAGAATACCCTGGAGCACTGGAGAATGTGGCAGAGGAGTGGGGGCATAGCCAACAATAGGAATCGTCTGATCTCTGCCTGGGCTAGGGAGCGCACCATGAGCCCTAAGGAAAGAAGGAGCTCCGGAAAACTCCACAGCCGATCAACCAAATTGGAACTACCTAGGCTACGCCCTGAAGAATCCCCGTGAGGTGACCGGGGCCATGAAAGTCCAAAAGGATGGTCCCCTACCTCTAAAGAACGGGGCCCTCTCGAGGAAACCGAAAGGGAAGGGCGGAGATCTGCACTACGACTTCTCCCAGACCCCAGGTGGGCTCCAGAAAAAGGCCATCGCACAGACCCCATATCCCTTGATCCCTCGGAATCCAAAAGCGCTCTCCTCCTTGAGAGAGCCAGCCTAGGCAGCTGGCAGCCCTGGTCAGCCTCCGAAGGGGCTATCCAGGGAGCAGCACCTTCCCCTCCTGTGGGTGCTCCGATCGGCCCAAAAGTCGGGTGATCCAGGCACACCACCTGAGGGGGTACCGCCACTGAGGGGTCAGAGAACCCTCTGAGTCCAGGCTGCAGAGCAATGATGGCCTGTGCCACTACCTGCTGGTCAGCACCCCTGACCCTGGACCCGGAAGCCACTGTCCGCTCCTCAGAGGGGGGCTGGTTCCGGCCTGTCGAGGATACTACCAAGGTGTCCACATGAGCAGCCAACTCTAAAGAGTCAGACTGCCTGTCCAACTCACAGTCTAATTCCCCCTCTGAAGAGGTGGAGTTCGAAGTCCTGTGCCAAACAGTGTGTGGACGCCCCTTACCATCACGACTGAAAAGGGCACCAGATCTAGAGACTGCACCAGAGTCAGTGCCGATGTCCCCAACTGCACGTGAATGGTGCAGGAAGAGGACACAGCTCCAACAATGGCAGCAGCCTCGGAGCCGGAGCCCATCACGGTGCTGTCCCGACCCATGACGGCTCCTACAGCGCTCTCGGCAAATCGAACGGCGCCAAGGTCAGAAACCCCCATGGTGCTGAGAGGGGCACCCAGGACAGAGACGGCGCAGAGGACGGCTCCGAGATCCGAAACACCCATGGCGCCATGTCCTCGCTTGGAGCCACGAGCGGCTCCAGAGCTCGACATGGCGCCATGCTCAAACACAGTGCCGCGGATGGCACCAGGCTGAGAGACAGTCAAGGATGGCACCATAGAGCCTCCCATGGCACCGCATACACCATCTGCACCACGAGCGGACCCAATGGCAGCAATGGCACTGAGCGACGGACTGGTGCCGACGATGGCGCCATAAGGGCCCAGAGTACCACAAACGACACCAAGGCCCAAGACGGCGCAGACAGACGGTGTCAAGGACAGCGCCGACCCAGGCCTTCCAAGCCGAGGCGCGACACCAGGGTAGCCTTCACCCCCGAAGGGGCGATTGCCAAGGCGGTGCCTCCCACCCGTCCCCCAGGGGGGACAGACTGGGCCTCCTGCACCACGGAAAGGGCTTCTGCCATGGCTAGGCTAAGAGAAGCAGAAGCCCCCGCCTCCTCGGTCTATATAGAACCGGGAGGGGACCTGGATGAAAGGCCAAGAGAATGCGGCTTGGACCGACGAGTGCACACCTGTCCCACAAAAGTTGGCGGAGCTCGTCCAACTTTCCATGTGCATTGTTCGATGACACGACAGTCCATGGAGAAGCAGGCGTCGCACAAATCCATATTGTGAAGCGGGCAAAAACACGTGAGTCAACGGTCATGCTGGTTAGTGACGGAATACTTACGGCCGCATGGGCACCGACACATAGGGGGCTGTCCCGTCTTCACAGATTTCTTGCTCCCCTGACCGAGACATGACATACGAAAAAAACAACAACAAAGAAGACCCAATGTCGCAATAAAGAAAAAAGTAACAATCTTACTTTAATTTCTCAGGCAATGTCGAGTGGGCACAACAGAACTGGCAGGTAAATGAATGGAGTCGACGGACTCGAATGGAGCCAAAGCCTTCAGAAATTCTTACAGGCCTCTCAACAGCAGAGCTTCCATGAGGTGACCCAGATGGTGGGAGATGAAAAACTGGCAGGAGGGCAGAGTCGACGGCACCTAACGGCCAACCCGTGAGTGCCACGCAGTGCGTCAGCCTCAAGGGCGGTGCCGATGGGGCGTCGACTTTGCCCATCCAAAAGAAAAAAGAGCTCCCACGGGGTCATGATCTCCGGCCAGTACCCAAAGCTGATGAATGGTGAAGACTGACACAGATAAGATCGGGCAAGATCCACCACTTCCTGTTTAGTCTGGGACTCAGGAAGGGAGTCTACTTTGGATTCCACCTGACTAAGGATGGTCTTCTGGTAATCCACCATATGTGCTACATAATTCAAAGCCCTAATACCAAGGGTAGAAGAATAATAGATCTTCTTCCTGTATTGGTCAAGAAGCCTTGATTCCTTATCAGGCGGAGACGAGCTGAAGTGTTTTCGATTTGCAGAGCGTCCATGAACGGCGCTAATAACGACCGAGTCCGCCTTGGGGTGTAGGTTCAAGAAATTTACTCCCTTGGGAGCCTGATATAACCGGTCTGCCTTCCTCGAAAGGGGGGCTAACGCGAAGGTTGTTTCCAAATAGTGTAAACAAGGTCCGCGTGAGGCTCTATCCAGGGTGGAATCAATGTAGGAGAAGCCTCGGGCAGATCCAAGTGGGCAGCAAGCTTTTTATGCTGTGGATCTGGCTACAGTGTTTGCAACTGATGAACTTCCTGGATTTTCCTCAGTAGCTCCAGAAAAGAGGGATCCTTCAGAGGAGATTTCGGAGGGGTCCTTGGCCTAGGGCGATCTGGAGCACGTGGCTCATCATCCGGATCAGAGCGTGCCTCTGACTCTGAGCCAGAAGTCTCTGATGAAGATAAGAAAGACTCCTCCCCATGCGGGGGAGGGACAGCTCCTTTGGGGAGTTCCCTGGGGCGTGTATCCTCCCCACCCTGGTGCCAGAGGACTCACCTCTGGTGTCGGGTAAGGGAGAAGGAGTCTTCTGTCTCCAACATGGGAATCCTGTGATGGGTCCGGCATCGGTAAACGACTCTCTACTTCTCTGGTGAGTTGAGCCTTGGCCTCAGCCCACCAGGAGGCCAGAGTCTCCTTCAAATCTGCAGGCAGCTGTGGTGTGGGCGGCGGAAGAGGAGGGGAATACGGATACTGAAGATATCTGTAAAGTGAGTATCCATAACCTGATGGCAGGAAGCCTGGCGTCGGATATTGAGGCGCTGGGTACTGTGGTGTTGGGTAAAGTGGCGTCAGGTACTGCGGCGCCAGATACTGTGGAGTCGGGTATGACGGCACCGGGTACTGAGGTGTCGGATACCTCAGGGCTAGGGGCTCTGGTGGAACAGAGGGACCTGGCAGAGGCCCAGATGGTGGGCCAGGCAAAGGAAGGGCTGGCCTCGTGGACATCGGGCTCAGCGTGGGAGCGCCGTCAGGTAAGGGGATGTCAGCCGGCATTGGGTAAGCCGGCTTCGGCATCAGGGTGTCTGGTGCCAAAGGAGGGGGGCCCTGATGGCAGCGTGTCAAGATCCTCTGTGACGACTGGGGAGGAAGGGAGGATTAGAGTCCCCAGGGGTCAGCAGAGGAGACGCAGGGACCTCAGAGGGCAACGTCACGTGCTGTGGTGAACCTGGAGCATCAGATCGGTCAAGAGCGTCCGGCACAGGCTCCTTGGCTGGGTGGGCGTCGAAAGGGCAGACGTTCGGCATATCAGCCAGATTCGGGTGGGCATCGGAGGAGCTGATGTCCGACTTATCGGAGCCCTTACTCGAGGAAGGCCACACTGGAGATGCGGCCTTGTCGAGCGAAAGTTCGACTGTGCGCCCTCCCAAAGGAGCGAGCGGCTTAGCAGTCTTGTCCAGGCGGACATTGCTGGCACCGGTGTCTGACTTAACGGACCAGCTCAAACCTAAGGGCCGCATGGTGGAAGCGGCCCTCCCGGGAGCAGAGGCCTCCTTTACCCCAGAGGCACCAGAAGAGCCCGAGCATGGGCCAGATGGGAGGGGCAACACCTTCTTGGAAACTGCCAAGCCGGACGTCATGAAGCGGTATCCTGAAGGAGATGTTATCTTTAATACCGCAACTCCGGCTGGAGTCGCGGTGGCCATGGAAGCTGAATCCCGCTCCCGGTGCTTCTCCTTTTTCTTCTTATGGCCTTCAGGTGAAGTGGACGCCTGCCTCAACTTCTTTAGCTCCTTCTCCATGGATGCCATTTTTTTCTTTAAAGTATGGGCTTCCAGGGACTGCTGTCTTCTTTATTGGGTAGCGGAGTTAAATTGTTGGCAGTGCTGGCACTTCTCCACAGGATGTTCTGGGCCCAGACAGAAGAGGCACAGGGAATGGCCATCCTTATGCAACAGCTCACAGCCACACGATTCGCACTTATGCTTATGCAATTTGGAAGGCATTGGGGACGACATACACAACAAATCAAAGAATTAGTCGATAAAGTGAAAAAAGTAGGTTGAAAAGTCCAAAAACTATACAGATGAACAACTGACGAGCGTTGAACTCTACCATGAGGAACTTTCACAAGTCGACGGCGGGAAGGAACTGGAAGGCGAGCGTGGGGGACCGCCCCTTTATACTGAAATCGCATGACGTTGGTCACCAGACTTGGGGGCGGTCCCCCGCCAGAGACTGCTAGCTAGAAATTTTTCCGTGGGGTCCTGATGCCTGGCGGGTCAGCCCTATATGTGAATACCTACTGCAAGAGCCCTCTAAAAGTAAGATCATATTTTCCCATGTCAATGCCGGACTGAATGACAGCCATAAGTTCCAACTTGTTGTCCGAATCAGGCTGATCTTTGGCTAGGTCCAAGACCTTGTTCCACAAGGATTTTTGGTACATTACCATATGTACCAAAAAATTAAGTGATCTTACAATGCAGATGGCCAAGGAGCACATTTTGCGGCCCATCTGGTCCAGCCTCTTGGATAAGGGGTCTGGAGGTTGGGACCTCATGTGGTTAGGCTGCTGTGCCCTGCCATGTCAGCACCATGGAGTCTGCCTTTGGTTGCTCACTCAAGTGAAGCTCTCCTTTCGGCATCCTGTAGAGGCGGTCTGCCTTCCTAGGGACTGCTGAAGTAGTGGAAGGATGCTTCCAGGCCAACTTAGTGAAGTCCTGGAAAGGCTCTACGAGTAGAGGGACGACCATGGGTTTTGGGAACTTTGCCAGGTGCCAGCATTTGGGGTCAAGTTACTCTGTGTCCCATTGGTTAAGGTATTGGATGTGCTGCATCACATCCAAAAATGAAGGGTCATCTGGGGGAGACCTGGGAGAGTCCCTCTTGCGATCAGGAGAGGGTAGAGGCAACTCATCCTCAGAGGAGTGGAGGATGAGGTGTCCCCTGTATCCTTGTCAGAGGACGAACGCGTCCGTCCTATGGATGAGGGTATGGACAATGGGTGTCGACCATGTCCGCTAGGCACTGGAGACCACCGGTCATCATCTCCTGATGATGGGTGGTCTGGCATCAGAGGTGGTCTCAGAGGCTCCTGGGGCGAGCGTTCCCTGGGCAGAACTAGAGGCGTGAGTCCTCTAGGGCTAGGGAACTGCTCCCATGGCCTGGACAGCAGATCCCCTTTTATGGTGTTCCACCACGAATTGAACAGTGCACCTACTTCCTCCAATGGGATGACAGGCTGTGCTGGCGGCGGGGTAGGAATGTTCGGGGCCCCTGGAAGTGGCCCATGAGGTGCATCCAGTGGGGTCATCTGGTCCGCCAATTCTTTGCCATCAGGCGCTGGGACCAGTGGTGCTGTGCCTTCTGGGGTACTGTCCCCTGGAGGTTAGACGTCCAGCTATTTGGGAGGAGGCGGGGATGATGGGTTTGAATCTCTTTCAAGAGGCCTGGACATCTGGTCCTCAGGAGTAGGGTCTGTTGCCTGGTCCGACGTCTGGTCTGTAGGAGCAGATGGCTATTTAGGAGGGGGCATCTGGTCTGCTTACGATGTGGAACGTGAGGGCCCTGAGGTCTAGTGTCCTTCTGAAGCAGTCAACGCCCTGTCACGGGGCAGCAGGTGCTTCTGGTGGTGCTCTGATTCCTGGCATCTGGTAGTGTCACTCGACCCCTTTGACCTGTCGGACAACTCTAATGTCTTGCGGACGGCAGACCCCGACTTGCCACCCGCAGAAGACGCCTGTCCATCTGACTTTGACCCTAGGGACTGCTTGTGGGGCCTTAAAGCCAGGGACACAGTGTTGGACAAATGCCCATGTCCAGAGACTCCCTGTACTACGAATGGGAAGAGGCAGGAATTTTCTTCACAGTAATCCTGAGAGGAGTCAAAGTGCCTGGGGGAACAGATTCTGACCTGCCACCGGAGGCAGAGGACATAGAGGTCTTGTGGGGGAACTTAGGATGTGATTCTGACCTGGCTCGATCCTTGTCCCTATGATGGTGTTTCCCCACCTGATTTCTTCTCTCTGGGGGAGGATTCCCTGGCTGAGGAAAATGAACTGTGTCCCAGATGAGTCCTCTGCATGGCGGCCACTTGCTGTTCCAAGAGGTAGGCTTCCAATGTCTTGAGTCGGCGGATTTGAGTCTTTTTGATGAATTTTTGGCAATGCGGAGTTGTCCAGCTTTTGGCCCGGGCCCAAGCAGATAAGGCAGGCTGATTGGCCATCTCTTGCCAGGATCTGCTTGCCACACGTACACTTAGACTTATGCCACTGTGAAGATGATGAAGACATGCACAAATATCGGAAAATTGCAAGGTGAAAAACGCCAACAAATGGTAACTGCTCAAAGCGCGAAAGTGGTGGTCGACTGTGAGACAGGCATCCGTGGAGCCAATACCAGTGGGTCGATGACATGAAAAGAACTGAGGTGGTGGGGGGAATCACCCCGTTTATATGGTTTTATGCGATAATAGCGACCGCACAAAGGCGATCGCTATTATCCTGACCTGCAATATCGCCAAAAACAATTTTGGCGATATGCACATTAAGGCTACCGGGAATTGTGCACGCGGGGTGGAGGCTGTCCCCCCCATCTAAATAAAAATTATCAACTGCAGGAAGATGCATGTCAGGGACGGGGGCACATCCCGGCTCAAAAAAATCCCTAAGTCCCGGCTACGTGTACCATAATAATTATACACCTGCCGCCAGTCCCAGACCAGGAACTTGCGCCAGAGCCATGCACCCTACCCACCACACCACACGGCTGGCTCGGGCGGAAGCAGGTTCCCCACTGGTCACATCTCCGTCCCCATCCCACCACATCCTGTTGCCACCCTCCCTTCCCGTCACCTACGCTACCGTCGCCATGTAGGCAGTCGCCATCCCCCAACGGTCGCCCACGAGGAAAGTGCCGTTACATGGGTAACCCTTATGACGGTCGCCCATATTCGGTCGCCTTCCTCATGTGCTACAATTTATACCACGCGGAACGCTGAGGCAGGGCTGACATCAGGGCCGGTCCCCCACCTTGGACTGCTAACTAGAAATTTTTCCGAGGGGTTCTAATGTCTGGCAGCATAGTCCTCTATGTGTTACCTTCTGCAAGAGCTCCCTCTTGAAGTAAGATCACAAAATCCTCATAGGGAAAGACAAAATCATGCTTCAGTTTCAACCGCAATTAAACAATTATTTTTAAGAAGAAAAAAAAAGTTTACAAAGAACAAATACAGCTATAAAACAAATATCGCCTCAGTTCCTCAGACGTGGAACTGAGATGAAAAAACAAGTAAAATGATACCAAAGCCAGAAATAAACACAATTTGCCTCATTTTTATCTCAGAGCTGAGAAAAACATGATGCTTTTCTTCAGGTAAAAATGAAAATACTTGCGGAGTTCTCCAGTTCCCAGGAACCAATGCAGAACCAGAAAACTCATGCTAACACTAATTAAAACCAAAATTTATAACTAAACCAAGAGGGCAGGGACAGATGAAATAATAAAAAACTACGTTTTAAATATTTGTACTTCAAGTGAGTTGCTGAAGAGAGCTCTTCAGGGTGACTTTCTTGAGCAGGTGGAGAAAAGGATCTAACGTCAAGCTGCAGAACGCAGCACTACCCAGAGGGCAGAAATTTGAACTGCATTCTAAATAGTATTCCACGCACTCTGGGGCAGCTTCACCAGCAATGCTTACAGCGTATGTTAAGCATAATGAAGTATTCCTGGGGTTTGAAAGATTGATTCTTGGAAGACCAGGAAATCCATAAGAGAGGCAAACATGAGTTATCAACGACTTGCTCCCGCAGTATCATGGTGCTTCTGACTGGGACCCAGGAGTGGGATTCTATGGAGAAGATCATTCTTGTAAGATCTACATTACCACATTTTATAGGTACTGTATTGTATTAATTTCTGAGGCTATAGCAAAGTGTCCATAAATTATTACAAAAAATACTTACTCGTGCATTGTCCACCACCAAAAAGATCTCAATATATGATTTTGGAAATAGTATACTATCTGCTGTTCTTTGGTCTTCCGCTAAAACTGACGGATCAATACCTGCGCTGTCTGCACTATCTTCATCCTGGAAGCACACAAAAAAAAGGTAATAATAAATGGCAATTAGGTCTCAGCAAATTTTAAAATCTACAAGGTCAAAAAAACTGTCAACATTCTGTATTTAGCACTCCCCGTTTGCTGGTGCCCCACCACCTCTAAATTCAGTCTCCTCCACCCGTCTTCATCCCTTTACTCCTCCCCTTAACTTACAAAGTGCCTTTAGATGTCCCTATCAAGCTGTGTATCCTCACATTTTTTCAGCAGGACATGCTACCATATTAGAAAGGAATGAAGAACTCATACCAGACTTATAAAAATGAAAGCACTACAAGGAAACAACCTTCACCATTGATTCCCACTTAGGCACTAGGACCCCGCAGAAGTAAAACTGTTTTGCAGGGAGGGAGCCAACATCAGGTAATAATAGTGCTTGCATATCTCAAGTGGTGCCATGCACACCAGCTAATAATCATTGTTGGCTCCCTCAGCACCTCAGTTCTGTTCTTCTCGTAATCAAGTGCACATTGTGGGAGCAGCAGCAGCGCCGTTCACCATTCTTAAACTGCTTCTCCATTCTTTAAGTTACCCAACACTGTTTCTTTTCTTCTACATTTATTAATTTTCTGACAATGCCAAAACCAGACAAGGAGGCTAATAAAAATAACACCGTCTGCCCCAATCATGCGTTAACGCGCCTGTGGGAAACAGATGGTGATGACGGACTGGATCGGACCTGTATGGTATGCCTTGGTCCAGCTCACATGGATGAGTGTGATGCCTGCTTCTAAATGGGCTGCTGCATGATAGAAATTTGCACGATGAGGTGGGGTCAGCTGAATGCAACCTTCAGAGGCAGGCATCACACTCGTGAGGCCAAGGTAAGCTCTCTGGGCCTTTTCCCTCAGCCTCTTCCAGGACTTCTTTTTCCAAGGAAGGAAGGAAAGGGTCCTCCTCAACCTCATTGTGCTGGGGAGTTGGAGGTCCTGGAGCATGGGTCAACTGGATAGCCAGCTCCTTCTGGGAAGTTGGCTACAAAACTCCACAGTCTGTCTGCACTGGGCAGTAAATGCCCCTGGTCATGAGACCAAAGGTATACACCCACTATCCACTGATGGACACCTTGGTGTCACGGCCTGGTGTCACCTTGGTTTCTGGCACCATTTATGGTTTCAGTGAGCAGGTGGCAATGACCACGACATCGGGTCCCCCTCAGGCACCATTAGTGGTCTAGGAAGAGGGACCAACACTGTGGCCGTGCGCCGTTCTGTTGCTGAGGTGCAGGTAGTTCTTTTTTCCGGTGTCACTATCAATGCCAAGGAAGTACAGCTGGGCAAATTTGTAAATTCTGCTTTAGCGGAACTTCTTCAAAATTACACAACTTTCGCGGAATTTCTCAAACTTCCACCTTTGGTGAAATCAGAAATCTTCCAAATGTCTAGTGGCACTCCCAACCCTATAATCGACATACTCCTAAGAAAGAAATGCTTCCCTGGAGCCTAGTGGCACCGCCCACCCTTCAATCACTATCCCCTGTGAAAGTAATGTTTCTCTGGTGTCTAGTGGCACCCCCCACCCTCCAATTGCCATCCCCTATGAAAGAAATGTTTCCCTGATGTCTAGTGTCACGACGCACCACCAGTTGCTTTCCCCCTATGAAAGAAATGTTTAAATGGTATCTACTGGCACCTGCTAGCCTTTAATCCCAATCCATCTATGAATGAAATGTTTCCCTGGTGTCTAGCAACCCCACCACCCACACCGGGTGGATTACAGTAACCTGCCACTCCCCCCTTTCCATGGACTTTTTGGGCCTCTGCTGCACTGCCGTGGGGAGTCCATAGGGTGACCAGCACAGCCCTCCTCTCACTACCTCAGCCAGCCACCGTATGCAAATGATAATTACATACTCACCGTAATTTTTGATCTTCCCGGACATCTTCATCATTCAGCACTGGTGAGTTCTGGATGGAGGTGCAGGACTTTGCAGGAACCATAGCTTTAAGATTTTAGTAGTGGGGACCCAATGTCGAGGACGGCACCACACGCAAGGCTGACATATGACGCAGTGCTCATGGACTGGCCAGTAACCGTATCGCAGGGTACGTGGGTATAAAAATAACACTGGACACAGTAATAGGATACAACATACCCACAGTGTGTTTTATTTTATACAAAAATAGAAAAAATTAAAAAGAAATGAAACAGCTCAAACAAAATAAGAAAATAAACAATAGCTCAAGGCTATTTCATGTTACATCAGGTATCTCAAATCAATTCATTAGCTGTCCTGCTGTTAGAGATACATTCTTGTTCAAGCACAGGTCCTTCCGCTTACCTTCCTTCAGAGAAGTGAGACTGGCTATGCAACTATTCTGACTCTTGGTGTTTGAGGAGGGCTTTTAAAGTCCTCCCACTTATGGGAAGTCCCTCTTATAACATCCAATTAGTTCTAGAATGGTCCCTAAACAGGGAAACTCCTTCCCGATCACATAATGAGGTTTTAACTCACAGAGTATGAATACAGCCCTCTACAGAAAATCCCATTTCCTGAAATCTTGCTAACAGGTCAGCACTTATTTTATTTCCAAACAGTGAAAAATGAAAATTACGTACCTACCTTAAATCTTGATCTTCCAGTATATCTTCACCATTCATCACTGGTGAGGTGTTGGTCATCAGCGACCAGGGGGAGGAGACTGCGCCATCCACGAGGCCGACGTACATCATGGCACTCGTGAACTGCCTAGTAGCAGCCATTGGCTCGTCCTTTTTCAGTTCTGCAACCCAGACAGACAAAGGAAAAGAGAACAGAGAAAAATAATGGCGGGGCAAGGGAGCCCGAGTGATAGCAAAAGGAAAAGATATCAACTGAAAAAGGAAAAGGCTGGCCAGAGGACAGACGAGGATGAGGATCTGGGGATATGGGCCGTAAGGCCCCAGTCCCTGGATGGCCAGAGAAAATAGGAAAGGTGAGAAGAAAGGAAGCTAGAAAGAAAAGGGAACAGGGAGGGGGAGGGGTGAGGGACCCGACAATAGCCCAGGAGAAGATCAAGAGTGTCTCCAAAGGAAAGCAGTGAATTTAAAGAAAGTAGCATTTTAGTGCATCCAGCAGAATTAATTCCTCTAGCTAGAAGGGCGATCGGGAAGGTCCCCCCCCATCCTCAGTTAACCAGGGAGAAATTCCATTGGATGGGAGACCACACCACTCCACCCCGACCAAAACTCACAGAAGAGAACCCACAGAGTTCGGGCCGGGGGGGAGTGAGGTTTCCACCCATCAACAACTGCGTCCAAGGTAGAGGGAGAGGGAGAGATAAGGGCTGGAGAAGGGACATAGAAGGAGTATGTGGGATTCCTGCTGGCTCCGCCGCCCCCAGTCCAAGGGACCTCCCTGAGGGCCAGGCACACCGAAGGAGCTGGAACAGTCCTGGAGGTTCAAGTGAGGGCAGAAAAAAAGGGTCCCGCTATGAGTTCCTCCCCTGAGATTTTCCTAGAGGGCCTACTGGCTCTCCTCCCAAAAGAGACCCCTCTCCTAAATTTGGAAGAAGAGGGTACTAAGGCTGCAGGAAGGAAGGTACCCCCCCAAGGACCTGGGGAGGAGAACCAGCAGGGTGGAGGTTTGCCCAGGGACTGAGGCCATCTGAGGGGAAGGTGGGCAGGATTCAGTATTGAATGGTGAAGATACAATGGAAGATCAAGAATTATGATAGGTACGTAAGAAAAAATTACTCACCTTAGTAATGTTGTTTCTTCTAATGGAGTCTTGCTATATTATGACCTATGCAGTGAGTCCCAACCTTCGAATTGCTCCGGAGGTGAAAAAGTTAACTTTCCATGCCAGGCATGGAACGCTGAGCTCGAGCTCGGTAGAAAACTCTGTCTGTTGTTCTTCAAATTCAAACTGTCAGATCTTTAGGCACTAAACTCACTAAGCTCCTGTGTGGAAGCTGTAAACCTACACTAGCCAACTGGCTACTAAATATAAGAACACATTTTTTGGTCCCAAAACAAAGACTCAAGTCAGGAGACCCAAAAAATGAAAAACACAACACCAAATCACCCCAAAAAAGGAGGTGTGAAAAAACAAAGGTGGGCATCTACTAAGTGCCAACACTGCTGCCCACCCACATCCCAAAACATAAGTTCTGAGAGGGGCAGCTGGGAGGTCAGAATAGCAAGACTCCATTAGAAGAAACAACATTACTAAGGTGAGTAATTTTTCTTCAAACAACATGAAGTCTTGCTATATTATGACATATGCAGACTACACAGCAGTACTTCCATGGAGGAGGGACAGAACCTACTTAGGAAATAGGCTCTGAAGCCAGCTGGGCCAAACCGAGCATCACTCCTAGCCTGGATGTCCAGAGAGTAATGCTTGGTAAAAGTGTGAACTGTTTTCCAGGTAGCTGCTTGACAAATCTCTAGAATGGGGATGTCGCTGGCAGCAGCCAGGGAAGCAGCTGTACCTCTGGTAGAGTGAGCCCTCAGGCCTGAGGGAGGAACCTTACCCAGCTTTTCATAACAGAATTGGATACAAGAGACAATCCACCTGGCAATGGATCTTTTAGTGGCAGATTTCCCTTTACCAACCTCACCATAAGTGAGGAACAGTTGGAGGGAGTCAAACCTGTGACCCTTGGTACGCTCAGTGTAGTAACTAAGGGCTCTCTTCACATCTAAGCTGTGCAACCTCCTCTCGCCAGAGGAGGACTGGTCAGTGAAGTACACTGGAAGAGAAACAGATTGATTAAGGTAGAAATCTGAAACCACCTTAGGCAAGAACGTCCTGTTAGTCCTGAGGACCACCTTATCTCTATGAAAGGAGATAAAATCAGGCTCCACTGACAAGGCTTGTAATTCACTTATGCGTCTGGCAGAAGTCATAGCTACCAGAAACTCAGTCTTCCAAGTCAAATACTTAAGCTCTGCTGAAGACAAGGGCTCAAAGGGAGGTTGCATAAGCTGAGCAATGCAAACATTAAGGTCCCAGGCAGGGGCAGGGTCCCTGAATGGAGGGTTGGTATGAAGCAATCCCTTAAAAAACTTAGAGAATATAGGATGAGCTGAAAGAGAAGAGGGTTTACCTGTTGAAATAAAAGCAGGCACAGCTGCCAAATGCACCTTTAGGGTAACTGGTCTCAGCCCCAAAATGTTAAAATGGACCATATAATCCAGGACTGTGGGTAAATCAGCAGATTCTGGGGAAATATGCTTCCCAGAGCACCATATGGAAAACCTCTTCCATTTGGAATTGTAAGTAGCCCTGGTGGAAGGCTACCTAGAAGCCTTCAATATATCCATTACACCTTGGGAGAGTTGTAGATCAGCAAACTCTAACACTTCAAGAGCCAGGCCTTGAGATTGAGAGATTTGAGGTTCGGGTACCAAACCCTTCCCTGAGCACAGGTTAACAGATTGTGATTCCGGGGAAGACACAGGGGAAGATGGACTGCTAAGGACAGTAGGAGAGGATACCAGCGTTGTCTGGCCCAATCTGGAGCAATCAGAATCACTTTGCAGGACTGAGATCTGATTTTGACTAACACTTTGAACAGGAGAGGGAAGGGGGGAAAGGCATAGAGAAACTTCCCTTCCCAATTGAGAACTAAGGCATCCAGAGGGACTGAGCCCAACACTGGGGGCCTGCAGCAAAAAAGGGGAAGTTGGTGATTGTCTGGGGCTGCAAAAAGATCTATCTGCGGGGTGCCCCATCTGGCGAATATTACCCCCAGACCAGGGGATCCAGTGACCATTCATGATGGCCCTGGTAAATCCTGCTGAGAGCATCTGCCAGGACATTGTCCTTGCCTTGGAAGTGAACTGCCGTAAGGGAGGTGCTCAGGGAGTAAGCCAGAGACCACAACTTCATTGCTTTGGTGCACAAGGCCATAGACCGAGTGTCTCCTTGCTTGTTGATGTACCACATTGTAGTGGTGTTGTCTGTTCTGACCTGTACAACTTTGTTCTGAACAGATTTGGAAAAAGCTTGAAGTGCTAGAAAAACTGCTCTGAGCTCCAACAGGTTGATGTGAAGCAGAGATTCCTGAGGGGAGCACAGTCCCTGGGTAGTGAGGTCGCCCATGTGAGCTCTCCACCCCAAGAGGGATGCATCTGTAGTAAGGATTAAAGAGTGAGACTGAGTGACAAAGGGAACCCCTTCTCTCAGGTTGCTCTGATCCTGCCACCACTGTAGGGCTTGGATCAGGGTTCGAGTACTGGGATCAACTTGGTTAGAGGGTCCTTTCTTTGAGACCAAAAGGCTCTCAAATGGAACTGGATGTCCCTCATCTGAAATCTTGCTCCTTGCACTACTGCTGTAGAAGCAGCCATGTGTCCCAGGAGCTGCAGAAAATGCCTTGCTGGTCGAGAGACCTGCAGGGTGAATGAGGAGGCCAGAGAGAGACCAGGGTCCTTGCCCTGTCCAAAGGAAGGAAGGCTCTGGCTTCCTCTGTGTTCAGTTCTGTGCCTATGAAGGTGAGAAGCTGGACAGGCTCTAGAACTGACTTTGGAAGATTCAGAAGGAAACCTAGAGAGGTAAGCAGTTGCTGAGTTATCTGAAGATGTGACTTGACTTGGTCTGGAGACTGGCCTGCTATGAGCCAGTCGTCCAGGTAAGGAAAAATGGCAATTTTTTGCCTTCTTAGGTAGGCAACTGCTACTGCCAGGCATTTTGTGAATACCCTTGGAGCATAGGTGAGGCCAAAGGGCATTGCATTGAACTGGTAATGGCCTGAGGGCAGCTCAAACCTGAGGTACTTTCGATGGGAGCTTCTGATGAGAATATGGAAGTAGGCATCCTTGAGGTCCAGGGACGTTAGCAAGTCCCCTGGCCTCAGAGAGGGTAGAATAATTCCCAGAGTCACCATTTTGAATTTTGGTTTTAAAAGCTGCTTGTTTAAGTATCTGAGATCCAGGATGGGCCACCAGTCTCCTGTCTTTTTTGGGGTAAGGAAGTACCTGGAGTACAATCCTTTGCCCTGGTGTAGGGGTGGAACCTTTTCCACGGCTCTGAGAGCCAGGAGGGAAGAGACTTCTGTCTCTAGGGCCAGTGCCTCTGATGGATTTGCAGGTGGAAAGGATCTGGTTCTCATCTTTGGAAATTTTTTGAAGCTGAGAACCAATCCCTGGCTTACTACATCCAGGACCCACTTGTCTGATGTTAGAGACTTCCAGTCCTGGACAAAGTAAGCCAGCCTGCCCCCTACAGGTAGTTGAGAATCGGCCCTGGCCACTGTGGAAGTGTGGGTTAAGTGACAACACAAGACAGTTCTGAGTTGTAGAAAACACACTGACTTAGTGTGTTAAAATGATTTATTTCTGTTACAAATCAAACTCATCCACTGAAGCAACGAAAGGAAAATAACTTTCATAGTTCAAATCAAACAAAATTCACACAGGGTGATCCCATCAGACTAACAGGACCACCATCCTCTGTGTCCAACATCCATCTGAATCGGGCTTCAGTTGAAGTCTTTATATAGTCTTTACTTGATGACATCATGTTACACTAACTCCGCCCCTAATACTAATACAAGGAATTAATCTACACTAATACATGCATTTGGGCGGTAACTGAGGTCATTAGTTGCATTATATCATATTTATAAGCCCATTAGATTGGCTGAATCAAATAAAGTTTTATAAATTTTGTATAAATCATAATAATTTTAACTGCATACTAATAGGACACCTTAACACCTTGACTCCTCCCTCTGATGTAATACCTCCTTCTGAATGTTGTTATAAAAGCAGGACAGAGAGGAGCATTTAGTCCTATGAGTGCCTTCCTACAGGTAGGAACTATGTGTGGAGTGTTAGGCAGGTAAGGTTTAGCCTTTAACCCAAAAAGAAAATGAAATGTCTCCATTATAAAATAAAACTCCTTCACTAACAGTGATTATGAATACTAGACCTAAATTGCTACTGTCACTTTAAATATTAGCATTGTTTAGGCTGCTCTGAAGTCTAGCTGAAGGAGTTCCTTCCTAAGCACCTCTGTCAGGTAGCTTATAAACTTAACTATTTTCTTGTTCCCTTTCTGACGTGCTCTATTTTATCTGGACTGGGTCATTGAAAGACCAGGCAGGCACAGTCCTTGTGTGCAGGTTGAAACAAGAAAAGGGGAAAAATGATAACTGTAGAAAGAGCATGCTATGAGTCATTTCTTGTTTGTTTTTAATTCACTTCCTGCTTGTACCTGCCTAGCTGTCTCTGTAAGATGCTCACAGCCCAATGACAGTGAGGCAGCAGGGAAACAGGGCATGTCAGGCAGCACTCTCCCTTGCTCTAATGAGCAAGAATTCCAACACAGCTATAACCTCTACATACTGAGTTCAACGAGGGGGGTATACATATCAAGAGTCTACCTTTTACAGTCTGACATTCATTTGGTGATATGTGGGAACTTTCCACCTCCTGAACAAATCCTAAAGAGAAAACAGGCAGGAATGTACTATAATAGGAGGCCAACCCTATTACAGTAGAAAATAAAGGATAGAGAAAGAAAAAAAAATAAATATAGAAATAAACTAGTACTACTGCAGTAGATTTAAAAGAAAAATAACAGAATAGAGAACAGCAGAGGTTTGTCGGGAGGGGTTCCCACTCTGCCATAGCCACCCATCAGGGTGCTGCCACAATCAGGGCTTAAGGCTGAGGGGTGGAAGCAGGCCTGATTGTACCCCGTCTGCCTCTCCCTCTAAAGAACCCCCTCTGGGCGTAAGCTGAAGAGGAGGCTTGGGCTTAGTAAAAAGGCCTATGAAAAGGCCTGCCCCTGACCCTGGAAGGCTGCCTTTGAGGAGTGGCCTGTCTTTCCTTGGCCTGTGCACTCCTATAGGTGGTCCAATACTCATCCATTTTCTTCATGTAATTCTCTGTCTGCTCCCCAAACAGAGAATTACCCACAACAGGAAAATCCATGGCCTTAGTCTGGGTATCCTGTGACAGGCTAGTACATCTGAGCCAAGCCATTCTGCGAAGTGCCACAGATGTAGCCATGACTCTTGATGACACATCATTAGAGTCCACCGCAGCATGGAATTGCACCTTAGATGCCTCAATACCATCAGCAGCCACCTTCTCCAGCTCCTAGGCAAGCTGGACAGGGACCTGTTTTGCTAGAGCCATAACAGTATCCCATCTGGATTTCTGGTATCTAGCAACATAAGCCATATAATTTGCCTGTCTAAGTCCCAGGGATGCTGCCATGTACTGTTTCTTTGCCATGGCATCAATCCTCCTGGAGTCCTTGTCAGGGGTGTGAAGCCAGGAATATTTGCCTTGTCACAGGCTGCAGCCTGCACTACCAACATGGCTGCATTGTTGTGTAGGAACTCCGTATCAGAGCCTGACAATGTGTACCTCTTGTCCATTCTCTTATCCAGAGGAGGTATAGTGTGAGGAGTTTTAGAATTTTTACTGTCTGTTTCCCAAAGATTTATGCAAAGGAATAGACAGTCTCCTGGACTCTGGGATATCCATCATTTCCACATAGTCAGGCTCCTCTTGATCATCCACAGCTTCCTCCATAGGGAGCTGGAGGGTTTCAGCCACTTTTTTATAAAACATAAAATGAGAAGGGGACTCAGAAAGCCTAGGAGGAGACAGTCCTGAAGGTCTGTCTGGGGAGATGTCCAGTTCAATGGGCACATCCAGACTTTCAAATCCATAATCAATCTCCTCATACTCCTCTTCCCCCTCATCCGGTTCATAAAATTCCTCTAAATCATACTGTTGAACCGGTGGAACCGGCCGACCCGTACGCTTACCTGATGGTGCCGGTTCGGTCGGAATCGGGGAAAGCGACTGGACAATTTTAATCGCTTTGGCTATTTCTTCAGCGGTTGGAGAGGAAAGTTTTGGCTCTACACCAGCTGATTTCCTAATCCTTTTTGCTGGAACTGACTCCTCCGAGTCGGCTCTCCTTTGGCCCGAGGAAGTCTCGCCCTGGTCAGAGGGCACTCCCTCTGGTTCGGTTGAAACCAAACCGGGCTGGCCATCCGGGTCAGTGGACTTTTTGGCCTCCCTTTCCCTGAGCCTACCAACTCTCTTTTCCAGGGTAGCTGCAGGAACATTTTAGCAAATCTGGCAGTCTGCATTGAGGTGGTCAAACCCCAGACGACAAACACAGGTGGTGTGGGGGTCAGCCTTAGCAAAGACTTCCCTACAGACACTGCAGTGTTGAAACCCATTGGGCCCGGTTTTTCTTTTGGGTTTCTCAGACATAGTGCCAGTCCTAACCAAACTTGCCCGTTTATGGCAATCCGCCAAGCAAGACCCTCTTATCGGTTCCCAACTGTGTCACGGGTCGTGGAAAAAAACGTAATAAAATCCGGTTTTTTTAGAACCGCTAAGGACCGGTAACCACACTCTAAAGGACAGATTAATATATTTTAAACAACCTTGATCGGTTCAAACCGAACCGATAAAACCGTTTACAAGTTCCACACAGAAGAATAAATGTAAAACCTATCTAGTACTCACAATACCACAGACAGAGCTTGAACCGACTGGTTGCGGTTTAAATTTGGTCAAAAAACGGAGAAAATAATATTTTAACTGACAAAATGAACCGAACAGAATGAGAAATCTCCGGAGTGACTGTTCAGTGAGGCGGAGTAAAGAATCTGACAGTTTGAGTTTGAAGAACAACAGACAGAGTTTTCAACCGAGCTCGAGCTCAGCGTTCCATGCCTGACATGGAAAGTTAACTCTTTCACCTCCGGAGCAGTTCGACGGTTGGGACTCACTGCATATGTCATAATATAGCAAGACTTCATGTTGTTTGAATTTTAATATCTTCCCAGTGTCAATCTTCACCATTCATCACTGGTGGGTGAGTATCGAGCCCCCCAAAGGGGGTTTAGCACTTCCCTGAGGAACTAATGTCCCTCAGCCTTCAGTAGGGGGAAAACATGGGAGGAGGAGACCCTTTACAGAATAGCTAGGTCTGGGACTGGTCAGGATGAGGCAGGGTCCCCCGTTCCTTGGGGGAAGGAAGACGCCCCTGTAGTTCCTTTCTCACCTCGCGGGAGAAAAGAAGAATCCCCTGGAACGTGGAGGCAATCACCCACGCCGGGCTAGAGGTGATAACCAGGACTAGCAAAGCCACGCCATCCTCCTAATGCAG
Organism: Neoceratodus forsteri; assembly: GCA_016271365.2. Taxonomy (NCBI): domain Eukaryota; kingdom Metazoa; phylum Chordata; order Ceratodontiformes; family Ceratodontidae; genus Neoceratodus; species Neoceratodus forsteri. The sequence continues at coordinate 55,880,646 of JADMNL010000026.1, forward strand.
ATCACTGTCCCCGCAAGCCTTGACGTGACCTCGCTGGCACCATAACAAGCCCTTGTCTGCTGCCTTGCCAACTCCAGGCCTATTGTGGAGAGGTCTGTGGCTTGCCTGGTTGCCTCTGAATCAGACAACGATGCCAGTACCTGGCTCAGCATCACTCAGAAGTGACTGTTATAGGCCGCATAGTGCGCCTGACGTGAAGCAATGCAAAGAAGCATCTACGTTGAAGGGAAGAAAAAATTACTCACCTTAGTAATGTTGTTTCTTCTAATGGAGTCTTGCTGTAATCTGACTATTGCAGTTAGGTCCTGCCTTTCAACTGCCCCGGAGAACAAAGAGTTAACTTTCCATGGCCAGCATGGAACGTTCAGCGTGAGCTCGGTTGAAGCCTCTGTCTGCTGTTGTTTAAACTCCAACCATCAGATCTTTATGAGCAATACCTACTAGAAGTTCTGTGTGGAAACTGTAAAACTTACACTACCCAATTTGCAACTAAATTTATTAAAAACGTTTTTTTTTGTTTCAAAGCAAAGACTCAAGTCAGGAAACCCAAAAAACAAAACACAACACACACCCAAAATAAAGGAGGGTGAAAAAAGGGCACCTCTAGGGTGCCAACACTGCTTCTGTCCACCCACATCCCAAAAACCAGGTTCTGAGAGGGGAGACGGGGGGATTCAGAATACAGCAAGACTCCATTAGAAGAAACAACATTACTAAGGTGAGTAATTTTTCTTCAAACAACATAAAGTTCTGCTGTATTCTGACTGTTACGAACTATCAAACAGTACCTCCATGGAGGAGGGAAAGAACCTACTTTGGGAATAGGCTCTGAAGCACTGCTGTGCCAAACCGGGCATCACTCCTAGCCTGGATATCCAGAGAGTAATGCTTGGTGAATGTATGGACTGTTTTCCAGGTGGCTGCTTTACAAATTTCTAAGATAGGAATATCCCTGCCAGCAGCTAGGGAAGCAGCTGTACCTCTAGTAGAGTGAGCCCTCAGGCCTGAGGGTGGGGTTCTACCCAGTTTTTCATAGCAGAATTGTATACAAAAGACAATCCACCTGGCAATAGATCTTTTAGTGGCAGGTTTGCCTTTACCGACCTCTCCATAAGTGAGGAACAACTGGAGGGACTCAAACCTGTGACCCTTGGTGCACTCTATGTAGTAGCTGAGGGCCCTTTTAACATCCAAGCTGTGCAGCCTCCTCTCTCCAGAGGAGGAATGGTCAGTGAAGAAAACAGGGAGAGACATAGACTGATTAAGGTGGAAATCTGAAACCACCTTAGGCAAAAACTTCCTTTTGGTTCTTAGGACCACTTTATCTCTATGGAAAGAGATGAAATCAGGCTCCACTGACAGGGCTTGCAATTCACTGATACACCTGGCAGAGGTAATGGCTACCAAAAACACAGTTTTCCAAGTCAAGTACTTAAGCTCTGCAGAGGACAAAGGCTCAAAGGATGGTTGCATAAGGTGAGGAATGCGAAGATTAAGGTCCCAAGCAGGAGCAGGGTCCCTAAAGGGGGCATTGGTGTACAGCAATCCCTTGAAGAATTTACAAAACACAGGATGGGCTGACAGAGGAGAGGGCTTGCCTACTGACAAGAAGGCAGAAACAGCTGCCAGATGCACTTTAAGTGTAGCTGGCATAAGAGCCAAGCCATTAAGATGAACCATATAGTCCAGGACTGTAGGTAACCCAGCAGATTCTGCAGAAATATGCTTATTAGAGCACCAAATAGTGAACCTTTTCCATTTGGAGTTGTAAGTCTTTCTGGTGGAAGGCTTTCGAGAAGCCTTAAGGATATCCAGAACCCCTTGAGAAAGCTGTAGATCAGCAAACTCTAACTCTTCAAGAGCCACGCCTTGAGATTGAGAGATTTGAGGTTCGGATACCAAATCCTCCCCTGAGAGGATGTCAACAGGTTGTAATTCCTGGGAAGAGACAAGGGAAGGTGGACTGTTAAGGACAGCAACAGTGGGTACAAGGGCTGTCTGGTCCAGTCTGGAGCAATCAGAATCACTTTGAATGGTTGAGACCTGATCTTGACTAACACTTTGAACAAGAGAGGAAAGGGGAGGAAGCATACAGGAACTTCCCTTCCCAATTCAGAATCAGAGCATCCAGGGGGACTGAGCCCAAGACTGGGGGTCTGCAACAAAAGAGAGGAAGTTGGTGATTGTCTGTGACTGCAAAAAGATCTATCTGTGGAGTGCCCCATCTCGAGAAAATCACTTCCAAAACTGGGGATCTAGGGTCCATTCGTGACGGCCCTGGGATATCCTGCTGAGAGCATCTGCTAAGACACTGTCCTTCCCTGGGAGGTGAACTGCTATCAGAGAGGCTTGCAGGGAATAGGCCAGAGACCACAACTTCATTGCTTCTGTGCACAAGGCCGTAGACTGAGTGCCTCCTTGCTTGATGATGTACCACATTGTGGTGGTATTGTCTGTTCTGATCTGTACCACCTTGTTCTGTACAGATTTGGAAAAGGCTTGCAGTGCCAGAAACACTGCTCTGAGTTCCAAGACATTGATGTGAAGCAGAGATTCTTGACGTGACCAGAGCCCTTGGGTGGTAAGATCCCCCAAGTGGGCTCCCCAGCCCAGCAGGGAGGCATCTGTGGTGAATATCACTGAAAGAGACTGAATGACAAAAGGAACTCCCTGTCTCAAATTGTCTTGATCCTGCCACATTGCAAAGCCTGGATCAGGGTTCGAGTCACTGGGACTAGTTTGGTAAGGGAATCCTTTCTTTGGGACCAGAAGGCTCTTAAGTGGAACTGAATGTCCCTCATCTGGAATCTAGCCCCCTGGACCGCTGCTGTAGAGACTGCCATGTGGCCCAAGAGTTGCAGGAAATGCCTTGCTGGACGAGACACCTGAAGGATGAATGAAGAGGCCAGTTCTATAAGGGTCCTTGCCCTATCCAGGGGAAGGAAGGCTTTTGCCCTTAATATATCCAGCTCTGCCCCTATAAAGGTGAGGAGCTGTACTGGCTCGAGAACTGACTTTGGAAGGTAGAGGAGGAATCCTAAGGAAGTGAGCACTTGCTGAGTTATTCGCAGATGTAACTTGACTTGGTCTGGAGACTGACCCACTATGAGCCAGTCGTCCAAGTATGGAAAGATGTAGATCTTTTTTCTCCTTAGGAAAGCAACCACTACTGCCAGGCACTTTGTGAACACCCTTGCGGCTGATGTTAGGCCAAAGGGCATTGCTCTGGTGGTAGTGGCCACAGCGGCAACTCGAACCTGAGGTACTTGTGGGAGCACCTGATGGGAATGTGAAAATAGGCATCTTTGAGGTCCAGGGAGGCTAGCTAGTCCCCGGCCTTAGAGAGGGAAGAATTATTCCCAGAGTCACAATTTTGAATTTTGGTTTTAAAAGGTGCTTGTTCAGATATCTTAGATCCAGGATGGGCTGCCATTCTCCTGTTTTTTTGGGGGGGTTAGGAAGTACCTGGAGTACAATCCTTTGCCCTTGTGTAGGTTAGGAACCCTTTCTATGGCTCTGAGAGCCAGGAGGGAAGAAACCTCTGTCTCCAGAGCAAGGGTCTCTGATGGATTTGCAGGTGGAAAGGATCTGGTTCTCATACGGGAAATTTTTTGAAGCTGAAAACCAGTCCCTGGCTTACTACTTCCAGGACCCACTTGTCTGATCTCAAAGACTTCCAGTCCTGGACAAAGTAAGCCAGCCTGCACACTACAGATATTGGAAAATCGGCCCGAGCAGACCCATCAGGGTGTCTGCTTGGCAGGGGCTTTAGGCTGAGGAGTGGAAGCAGGCCTGCTCATTCCCCATCTGCCTCTCCCTCTGAAGAACCCCCTCTGAGCATAAGCAGAAGAGGAGGCCTGGGCTTGATAAAAAGGCCTTTGAAAGGGCCTGCCCCTGACCCTGGAATGCTTTCTCTGAGGAATGGCTTGCCTTTCTTTGGCCTGAGCCCTCCTGTAGGTGGTCCTGTACTCGTCCATCTTTTTCATGTAGTTCTCTGTCTGCTCCACAGAGAATTACCATTGACAGGGAAATCCATGGCCTTAGCCTGGGTATCCTGTGATAGGCTAGTGCATCTGAGCCAAGCCATCCTCCAAAGGGCCACAGATATAGCCATGACTCTAGATGAAACATCATTGGAGTCCACAGCAGCATGAAATTGCACCTTGGATGCCTCAATCCCATCTGCAGCCACCTGCTCCAGCTCCTTGGCAATCTGCTCAGGGGCCTGTTTAGCCAGAGCCAGCACAGTGTCCCACCTGGACTTCTGGTATCTAGCTGTGTAGGCCATATAATTAGCCTGCCTGAGCCTCAAAGATGCTGCTATGTACTGCTTCTTTGCCATGGCATCAATCCTTCTTGAGTCCTTATCTGGGGGGGCGTGATGCCAAGAGACTGTTTGCCTTATCACAGGCAGCAGCCTGCACTACCCCAACATGGCTGCATTGCTGGGAAAGGAACTCCGTGTCCGAGCCTGAAAGGGTATACCTCTTGTCCATTCTTCTGTCCACAGGAGGTATGGAATTAGGAGTCTTTAGAATTTTAAATGTCTGTTTCCCAAAAGATTTATGGAGGGGAATAGACAATCTCCTGGACTCTGGGATGTCCAACATCTCAACAAAATCAGGCTCCTCTTGATCCTCTACTGCTTCTACCATTGGAAGCTGGAGGGTTTCAGCCACTTTCTTGTAAAACATAAAGTGGGAAGGGGACTCAGAAAGCCTAGAAGGAGAAACGCCTGAAGGTCTGTCTGGGGAGATGTCCAGGTCAGTAGGCACATCCAGACTTTCATAATCACCATCATCATCATTATCCTCATACTCTCCCTCCTCCTCCTCCGGTTCATAGAATTCTTCTAAAGTATAATCCGGAACCGGGGGAACCAACCGAACTGAGCCCATGCCAGATGGTGCCGCTTCGGCCAGAACCGAAGTTAGCGACTGAACTATCCTTATCGCTTTGGCTGTCTCATCAGTGGTTGGAGAAAGAATTTACGGATCCGAACCAGATGATTTTTCTCTTCTCTTTCTTTTAACCGGAACCGACTCCTCAGAATCGGCTCTCCTTTTGCCCGAAGAAGTTTCGCCCTGGTCAGAGGGCACTGCTTCTGGTTCAGTCGGAACCGAACCGGGCTGGCCATCCGGGTCAGCGGACTTCTCGGCCTCCCTTTCCCTCAGTTTACCTACTCCCTTATCCAGGGTAGCTTTGGGATAACTTTTTCAAATTTGGCAGTCTGAATCGAGGTGGTCAAACCCCAGAAAATAAACACAGGTGGTGTGGGGATCAGCCTTAGCAAAGGCTTCCCCACACACACTGCAGTGTTGAAACCCAGTGGGCCCGGTTTTTTTCTTGGGTTTCTCAGACATGGCGAATCCTATCCAAACCTTACCCCTTTCTCGGCAAACCGCCAAGCAAGACTCCCCTATCGGTTCCGGACCGTGTTACGGGTCTTGGAAAAAAACATAATTAAATCCGTTTTTTTTAGAACCAATACAGACCGGTTACCACACTCTAATAAATTCAAAACTTTTTAAGACCAATCTGATCGGTTCAAACCGAACCGATCCCAATTTTCCAAGTTCCACACAGAAACTAAATGTAAAACCTATCTAGTACTCACGGTACCACAGACAGAGACTTAAACCACCAGATTCAGTAGCAGAAATTCGGTAGAAACCGAGTGAAAAAAACAACACTTTAACCGACTTTTTTGAACCGAGCAAAGGAGAAATCTCCGGAGCGACTGTTCAGTGAGGCGGAGTAAAGAATCTAACGGTTGGAGTTTAAACAACAGCAGACAGGGGCTTCAACGGCGCTTTCGCTGAACATTCCATGCTGGCCATGGAAAGTTAACTCTTTGTTCTCTGGGGCAGTTGAAAGGCAGGACCTAACTGCAATAGTCAAAATACAGCAAGACTTCATGTTGTTTGAAGTCAGGGTGTCTGTTTTGTTTGAGGCTGGGCATGGGTACCATGCCTTATGCCCCTGTCCCTGAAATACCCCTGCTGTGGGTACTGCTGATACTGAGGTGCAGCCACTGTGAAATTATCTACCTCTCCTTCCATAGGTTTTAGTGGACAGAGAAGCCCTTTCTTTTGCAGAATTGCTTCTGTAGGTAGTTTTGCATTCATCCACCTTTTTTATGAAAGCCTCTGTCTTTTCTCCAAAGAAGGAATTACCATCAACTGGGAAATCCATAGGCTTAGTCTGGGTATCCTGAGTGAGGTTTGTGGCTCGCAGCCAGGCAAACCTCCTCTGAACCACAGCATTTGCCATCCATCTGGCAGCAGTGTCATTAGAGTCAGCAGCCATTTGAAACTGTTATTTGGCTGCTTCCAAATCAAATTTAGCTGTTTCAGCTACATCATCTGACAGGGGCGTCTGGAACTTGACAGCCATAGCAAGGATAGAGTGCCATAGTGACTTTTGGTATTCAGTAGCATAGGCTTGAAAGTTTGCCTGCCTGATGGCCAAGGAAGCTGATAAATATCCTTTTTTTGGCCATGCTGTCCATTTTCCTGGAATCCTTGTGAGGAGGATGGGATGCCAGGGATACCTTTGCCTTGTCACTCGCTACCACTTGTACCACTCCTTGGTGGATACGGTGAGAGAATAAAAATTCAGCTACCTCCCTGTCCAGTTGATATTTCTTATCCAGCCTCTAATCAAGAGGGGGAACAGAGCTTGGAGTCTGTAAAATCTTTAGCATCTTTTTTGAAGAATTTATTTACAGGAAGGAAAAGCTTTTTAGTGGGTGTCAGCCCCATCATTTCCAAGTATTCAGCTTCCTCCACATTCTCAATCACTTCATTAGTGGTGATGTCTAAAGCATACAGCATTCTTCTCACAAATGTGAAGTGTGAGGAATAATCCTTAGATGCTGTGTAGGAGAGCCAAACTCCTGTTCAGGGGAAACTTCAGGTTCATTAGGTTCCCCTTCTTCATGATCACCATATTCTTCCTCATAAATAATAGGAAGACTGAGCAGAGGAGACAGACTGCTTTGCAGGTGTCTGCTGCTGAGAGGCAGACCACCCTTGTAAGCCTGAATAACCTTAAAGGCCTGTGCAATTTCTTCAGGAATTGGCAGGCTTTATAGCAGGCAAAGAAGTCCCTGAATGCTGTCCAGCAGGGGGTTTCTGTGTACATAAGTTTTCTTTGATTTCTTTGAGGGAACCGGGGAGTTAGCCAGTTCAGCAAGCCTCTTAGGATCTGCTTGTATACCCATCTCAGGGGTAGCAATTACAATAATTGTCGGGGCTTCACCCACAGTGATTTAAGGTGTCGGCTGGTCAGAGCTTGAGGGACCCTTAGGTGGTGAGGGTTTTCTCTTAGCCTTATCTAAGCATTTTTCAACAGTTCTCTCAGGGCATGTATTGCAAATTTCACTCTCCTTTTAAATGTTCATGCCCTCTTAGCAAAATTTCACCACTCAATACCTGGTTTGAAACCAGGATCAACAGTTTTTCTTCCCAGTTTTCCTGACATTCTCAATGAAAAACTGATAAAAGTTGCAACCGCTAAAAAATGTTTTAAATTTAAAGTTTATTTAGCGGTTGTTGCCGGTTCCAGAACCGATTGGAAAACGGGAACCGAGGTGAAAGTGAACCTAGACTATCGGTTCAGAAGAAAAAATTACTCACCACAAGAATGTTGTTTCTTCTAATGGAGTCTTGCTGTATTCTGACTATATACAGTCAACCCCAACACTTGAACTGCTCCAGAGAGTAAAGGGTTAACACTATGCAAAGGCACAGAATGTTGAGCTCGAGCTCAGTTTTCAAACCTCTGTCTGTGGTACTTTGAAGTGTAACCGTCAGATTCTTATGAGCACTAGACTAACTAACTCAAAGTAAGAAATTGTTTCTAAATTGTTTGTGTCAAGTGGCAAAACAAGGTTTTAGTGTTAAAAGATTCAAGTCAAGAAAACCCAAAAAGAACACAACAGGTAGTGATTCACCAAACTAAAAGGAACCCCTTAAGAGATTGAGGCATGTCAGGAACACCTCTCGGGTGCATCACTATACCTGCTCCACCACATCCCAAAACTACTAGTTTCCAGGAGGGGAGGCAGGGAGGGAGGTCAGAATACAGCAAGACTCCATTAGAATCAACAACATTACTATGGTCAGTAATGTTTTCTTCAAACAACATGACGTCTTGCTGTATTCTGACTATAAGCAGACTACCAAGCAGTACCCCCGGAGGAGGGAGTTACAGAACTTATTTTGGAAACAGGCTCTACAGCACAGCTGTGCCAAACCTAACATTACTTCGTAACTGAATGTCCAAAGAGTAATGCTTGGTAAAGGTGTAAACAGATTTCCAGGTAGCTGCTTTATATATGCCCACTAAAGATATATCTCTAGCTGCTGCAACCAAAGCAGCTGTACCTCTGGTAGAATGAGCCCTCAGGCCTGAAGGAGGCTCCTTCCAAAGTTTAAAGTACCAGAATTGAATACAAGAGACAATCCACCTGGCAAAAGACCTCTTGGTTGTAGGCTTACCCTTTCCCACTTCACCATAAGTGAGAAACAACTAAGAGTAGTCCTTCCTATGGGCCTTAGCATGCTCAATATAGTAACTAAGGGCCCTTTTCACATCAAGACTGGTAACCACTGATAAGGCCTGCAATTCACTGATCCTCCTTGCAGAGGTAATGGCCACCAGGAATACAGTTTTCCAAGTCAAGTATTTCAGCTCAGCTGAGGATAAAGGTTCAAAAGGGGTCTGCATAAGCAGTGCAATACAGATGTTCAGATCCCAAGAAGGAGTAGGCTCCCTAAAGGGAGGATTGACATGGACCAAACCTTTGAAGAATTTCTTGAAAATTGGATGAGAAGCTAGGGAAGAGCACTTACCAGCAGAAAGAAAGGCAGATACAGCTGCCAAATGTACTTTAAGAGTAGCAGGCCGAAGGCCTAAACTGTTAAGATGTACCAAATAGTCCAAAACAGTGGCAATATCAGCCAGGTCTGAGTTAGTATGCCTACTGGAACACCAAAAGCCAAACCTTTCCATTTGGAGTTGCAAGTCTTTCTAGTAGCAGTCTTCCTGCTAATTTTTAAAATATGCAGGACTGATTGGGAAAGATGCAAACTTACATATTCTAGCTCTTCAAGAGCCAGGTTTTGAGCCTGAGAATCTGAAGATTGGGATACAGAATCCTCCCCTGAGAGGAGGTGAGGAGATTGTGTTGCCTGGGAAGACACAAGGGCAGTGTTGCTGACAGTGACAACAGTAGAGGATATAAAGGCTGTCTAGCCCAGTCTGGAGCCACTAGAATCACCTTGCAAGGCCGAGACCTGATTTTTATCAGGACCCTGAATATCAGAGGAAAAGGAGGAAATGCAAACAGAAATCTGCTTGTCCAATTTAGTAGAAGAGCATCCTGGGGAACAGGACCCAGAAGGGGTGGTCTGCAACAATAAAGAGGAACTTGATGATTGTCTGGGGCTGCAAAGAGATCTATCTCTGGGGTGCCCCATCTCCTGAAAATGACTTGAAGAATGAGAGGGTCCAGGGTCCATTCGTGGTGACCCTGAGAAATCCTGATGAGAGCATCTGCTAGAATGTTGTCCTTCCCTGGGAGATGCACAGCCATCAGGGAAGCCTGAAGGAAATAAGCTAGAGACCATACTTTCATGGCCTCTGTGCCCAAGGTCAAGGACCGAGTACCTCCCTGTTTGTTGATGTACCACATGGTTATGGTATCGTCTGTCCTGATCTGCACCACTTTCCCTTGGACAACCGTTGAGAATCTCTGAAGTGCTAGGAAGACAGCTCTTAATTCGAGCAGATTTATGTGTAGAAGGGACTCCTGGTGTGACCAAGTTCCCTGAACTGTAAGATGATCTAAGTGGGCCCCCCACCCTAACAGGGAGGCATCTATGGTGAGAATTACAGAAGGGACCTGACAGATAAAAAGGACCCCTTGACAAAGATTGTCTTCCTCCAGCCACCACTGAAGGGCCTGGACCATGGTTTTGGTGACTGGAACCAGTTTGGAGAGAGGGTTCTTTTTCAGAGACTAGTAAGATCTGAGATGAAACAATCTCTCTAATTTGAAATCTTGCTCCCTGAACCACTGCTGTGGAAGCTGCCATGTGGTCCAGCAGCTGTAGAAAGTGTCTGGCTGGACAAGACACTAGAGGATGAAAAGAGGAGTCCAGAGTGACCAATGACTGAGCCCTTGAGAGAGGAAGAAATGCTCTTGCCTGAACTGTATCTATTTCCACCCCTACGAAGGTGAGAAGCTGGCTTGGCTCTAGAACAGACTTCTCTAAATTTAGAATGAAGCCCAAGGATTCTAGAAGTCTTTGGGTGACCTCTAAAGCTGACTTGACTTGGTCTGAGGACTGGCCCACTAAGAGCCAGTCGTCCAGATATGGGAACAGAAGGATGCCCTACCTCCTGAGGAATGCAACCACTACTGCAAGACACTTGATTAACACCCTTGAAGCAGATGTTAGGCCAAAGGGCATGGCCCTGACTTGATAATGGCCTGAGGGCAACTCGAACCTGAGGTACTTTCTGTGAGAATGTCTGATAGGTAGGTGGAATTAGGCATCCTTGGGATCCAAGGAGGCTAGCCAGTCTCCTGGTCTCAGAGAGGATAAAATTACTCCAACAGTCACCATTTTGAACTTTGGTTTTGCCAAATGTTTGTTCAGGTACCTTAAATCCAAGATGGGACACCACTCCCCTGTCTTTTTGGAGGTAAGGAAGTATCTGGAGTACAGTCCTTTTCCCCTGTGACAAAGAGGTGCATCTTCTCCACTGCTTGCAAAAGAGAGGAGACTTCTGCCTCTAAGGCCTGAAGGATCTTGCTCTCATTCTTGGGAACCTTTTGAAACTGAGAGCAAGTCCCTGGCTCACTACTTCCAGGACCCATTTGTCTGAAGTAATAGACTCCCATGCCTGGGAGTAGTGAGCCAGCCTGCCCCCTACTGGGATTGGGGAGGTGACCCCGACTGACACCTCAGGGTATCTGCTTGGCAAGGGGCTTGGACTGAGTGGCTGATGGGGTCCTAGTTACTCCACATCTTCCTCTTCCCCTAAAGAAACCCCCTCTGCTGGAAAGAAGAGGAGGAGGTCTGAACTTGGTAAAAAGGCATGTAAAAAGACCTGCCCCTGCCCCTAAACTGCTGCCTCTGAGGGGTGATCTGCTTCTCATTGGCTGCAGCACTCCTATAGGTGGTCCTGTACTTATCCATTTTGTTCATGTAATTCTCTGATCCCCAAAGAGAGAATTACCAGTTGCAGGAAAATCCATGGCCTTAGCCTGGGTATCCAGTGAGAGGTTGGTACATCTATGCAAAGCAAACCTCCTCATGGAGATAGATGTAGCCATGACCCAAGAATGAACATCATTAGAATCAACAGCAGCGTGGAATTGCACTTTAGATGCCTCTATACCATTCGCAGCCACCTGCTCCAGCTCCTTGGCTAGCTGGGGGGGGCATTCTCAGCCAGTTCCAGAACTGTATCCCACATAGATTTCTGGTACCTAGCTATATATGCCACGTAATTAGATTGTCTGAGTCCCAAAGAGGATGCCAAGTACTGTTTTTTTTTTTTGCCATGGCATCCACTTTCCTGGAATCCTTTTCTGGAGGGTAAGATGCCAGGGGAATATTAGCCTTGTCACAGGCTGCAGCTTTTACTACCCCAACATGGCTGCTATGATTTGAAAAGAATTCCATCCCAGGACCTGACAAAGCATACCTCCTGTCCATTCCCTTTTCCACAGGAGGAATGGATGTAGGAAACTGTAAATTTTTTTTGTGTCTGCTTCCCCAAGGATTTGTGTAAGGGGTTAGACACTCGTTTTGACTCTAGGACATCCATCATTTCCAGATAGTCAGATTCTTCCTGATCCTGTTCAGCCTCTTCCATAGTAAGCTGAAGAGTCTCAGCCACTTTCTTGTAAAATAAGAATTGGGAAGGGGACTCAGAAAGCCTGGGAAGAGAAGCCTGAGAAGGCCTGTCTAAGGAGATGTAAGGCTCTACTGGCTTATCTAGGCCTTCACATTGCTCTTCTTCATACTCTTCATCCTCCTCCCAATTCCCAATAACCCTCATAGTATGCCTCAGGATCTATATCTGAAGCAGCTACTTCCGACCGAACCGATCAGCTCTGAACCGATGCCGGTTTGATCGGAACTGGGCAAAGCGACTGAACTATTGAAATCCCATTCGCTATCTCATCAGCAGTCGGACCATGGGAAGCCGGATCCGAACCGGCAGATTTTCACTTCCTTTTTCTCGGAACTGATTCCGCAGAACTGGCTCTCCGTTTGCCCGAAGAGGTATCGACCAGGTCAGTGGGCACCTCTTCAGGTTCAGTCGCAACCGGGCTGGCCATCCTGGTCAGCGGACTTCTCGGCCTCCATCTTCCTCAGTCTACTAAAAACGTTTATCCAGAGTGGCTTTGGGAAAGTTCTTGCATATTTGGCAGTCTTCCTTGAGGTGGTCAAACCCCAGACAATGCACACACACACAAAAGGTGAGGGTCAGCCTTAGCAAAAGGCCTCCTTACACTCGATATAGTGCTGAAACTCAGTGGGTCCGGTTTTCTTTTTGGGTTTCTCAGACATACCTTCAAACCAAAATTCACCCTATACAGCGGTTAAGCCAGACGATTACACACTTAACGGTTCCAACCATGTCATGGGTCGGTTAAAAAAAATCCTAAATATCGGATTTTTTAGGAACCGATAAGTATTGGGAAAACCACACACAAGCATACAATAAATGAAAAGAAAAAATTACTCACCTTAGTAATGTTGTTTCTTCTAATGGAGTCTTGCTGTATTCTGACATATTTCAGTGATGTCCAACCTTTGAACTGCCCCGGAGATGAAAGAGTTAACTTTATATGCCAGGCATGGAACGCTGAGCTTGAGCTCGGTTGAGACTCTGTCTGTTGCTGTTTGAACTCAAACCGTCAGATCTTTACGAGCTATACTCACTGGGTGTCCTGTGTAGAAACTGTAAACTTACACTAGCCAACTGGCTACTAAGTATAACAAACAGATTTTTTGGTCCCAAAACAAAGACTCGAGTCAGGAAACCCAAAAAATAAAACAAAACACAACACCCGCACACCCAAACTAAAGAGGTGAGAAAATAAGGGGTGGGGGCACCTTCCGAGTGCCAACACTGCTACTGCCCACCCACATCCCAAAAACCAAGGTTCTGAGAGGGGAGGCGGGGGGGGGAGGTCAGAATACAGCAAGACTCCATTAGAAGAAACAACATTACTAAGGTGAGTAATTTTTTCTTCAAACAATATGAAGTCTTGCAGTATTCTCACATATTGCAGACTACCAAGCAGTACCTCCGTGGAGGAGGGACAGAACCTACTTAGGAAATAGGCTCTGAAGCACTGCTGTGCCAAACCGAGCATCACTCCTAGCCTGGATATCCAGAGAGTAATGCTTGGTAAAAGTGTGTACTGTTTTCCAGGTGGCTGCTTGACAAATCTCTAAGATAGGAATATCCCTGGCAGCAGCCAGGGAAGCAGCTGTACTTCTGGTAGAGTGAGCCCTCAGGCCTGAGGATGGAATCCTACCTAGTTTTTCATAGCAAAATTGAATACAAGAGACAATCCACCTGGCAATAGATATCTTAGTGGCAGGTTTTCCCTTACCAACCTCACCATTAGTGAGGAACAGCTGGAGGGAGTCAAACCTGTGACCCTTGGTGCGCTCTATGTAGTAGTTAAGGGCCCTTTTCACATCCAAACTGTGCAGCCTCCTCTCGCCAGAGGAGGAATGGTCAGTGAAGAAAACAGGAAGAGACGTAGACTGGCTAAGGTGGAAATCTGAAACCACCTTAGGCAAAAACTTCCTATTAGTCCTGATGACCACCTTATCTCTATGGAAAGAGATAAAATCAGGCTCCACTGACAGGGCCTGTAACACACTTATGCGTCTGGCAGAAGTGATGGCCACCAAGAAAACAGTTCTCCAAGTAAAGAACTTAAGCTCGGCTGAGGACAAAGGTTCAAAAGGGGGTTGCATAAGCTGAGCAATGCAAACATTAAGGTCCCAAGCAGAGGCAGGGTCCCTGAATGGAGGATTGGTATGAAGAATCCCTTGAAAAATTTAGAAAATACAGGATGAGCTAAAAGGGAACAGTGCTTGCCTGCTGAAAGGAAGGCAGAGACTGCTGCCAGATGCACTCTTAGTGTAGTGGGTTTGAGTCCCAAGCTATTAAGATGAACCATATAGTCAAGGACTGTGGGCAGGCCAACAGACTCTGGAGAAATATGCTTCCAAGAGCACCATATAGAAAATCTTTTTCACTTGGAGTTGTAAGTGTTTCTGGTGGAAGGCTTCCGAGAAGCCTTTAAGATATCCAGAACACCTTGAGAGAGGTGCAAATCAGCAAACTCTAACTCTTCAAGAGCCAGGCCTTGAGATTGAGAGATCTGAGATTCGGATACCAAACCCTTCCCTGAGCACATGTTAACAGGTTGTAATTCCTGGGAAGAGACAGGGGAAGGTGGACTGCTAAGGACAAGAGAGGGTACCAGGGCTGTCTGGCCCAGTCTGGAGCAATCAGAATCACCTTGCAGGGTTGTGACCTGATTTTGACTAACACCTTGCACAGGAGAGGGAAGGGGGGAAAAGCATACAGGAACTTCCCTTCCCAATTGAGAACTAGGGCATCCAGGGGGACTGAGCCCAACACTGGGGGCCTGCAGCAAAGAGGAAGTTGGTGATTGTCTGGGGCTGCAAAAAGATCTATCTGTGGGGTGCCCCATCTGGAGAAGATCATCTTCAAAACCAGGGGATCCAGGGACCATTCGTGATGGCCCTGAGATATCCTGCTGAGAGCATCTGCCAGGACATTGTCCTTGCCTGGGAGGTGTACTGCTGTAAGAGAGGTGTTCAGGGAATAGGCCAGAGACCATAAATTCATTGCCTCTGTGCACAAGGCCGCAGACCGAGTGCCCCCTTGCTTGTTGATATACCACATTGTGGTGGTATTGTCTGTCCTGATCTGAACTACTTTGTTCTGAACAGACTTGGAAAAAGCTTGAAGTGCTAGAAACACTGCTCTGAGTTCTAATAGATTGATGTGAAGCAGAGATTCCTGAGGAGACCACAACCCTTTCCCTTTGTGTAGGGGTGGAACCCTCTTTATGGCTCTGAGAGCCAAAACGGAAGAGACCTCTGCCTCTAGGGCAAGTGCCTCTGAAGGATTTGCAGGTGGAAAGGATCTGGTTCTCATCTTTGGAAATTTTTTGAAGCTGAGAACCAGTCCCTGGTTTACTACTTCCAGGACCCATTTGTCTGATATTAAAGACATCCAGTACTGGACAAAGTAAGCCAGCCTGCCCCCTACAGGTGGTGGAGAATCGGCCCTGGCAACCCCATCAGGGTGCCTGTTTGGTAGGGGCTTTAGGCTGAGGGGTGGAAGCAGGCCTGCTTGTACCCCGTCTGCCTCTCCCTCTGAAGAACCCCATATGAGCATAAGCAGAAGAGACGGCCTAGGCTTGGTAGAAAGGCCTATGAAAAGACCTGCCCCTGCCCCTGGAATGCTGCCTCTGGGGAGTGGCTTGCCATTCCTTGGCCTGAGCACTCCTATAGATGGTCCTGTATTCATCCATTTTCTTCATGTAGTTCTCTGTTTGCTCCCCAAACAGAGAATTACCCACAACAGGAAAATCCATGGCCTTAGTCTCGGTATCCTGAGACAGGCTAGTACATCTGAGCCAAGCCATCCTACGAAGGGCCACAGATGTAGCCATGACTCTAGATGAAACATCATTGGAGTCCACTGCAGCATGGAACTGCACCTTGGATGCCTCAATACCATCCGCAGCCACCTGCTCCAGCTCCTTGGCAAGCTGGCCAGGGACCTGTTTAGCCAAAGCCATTACAGTGTCCCATCTAGATTTCTGATATCTAGCTGTACTCACAAATACCACAGACAGAGTCTGACCCGACCGGTTGCGGTTTAAATTCGGTCGAAAACCGAGAAAAACAATACTTTAACCGACAAAATGAACCGAGCAGAAGGAGAAATCTCCGGAGCGACTGTTCAGTGAAGCGGAGTAAAGAATCTGACGGTTTGAGTTTGAAGAACAACAGAAAGAGTTTCAACCGAGCTCGAGCTCAGCGTTCCATGCCTGGCATGGAAAGTTAACTCTTTCACCACCGGAACAGTTCGAAGGTTGGGACTCACTGCATATGTCATAATATAGCAAGACTTCATGTTGTTTGAAAACTGTCCAATGATTAGAACACATTTAAGTTTGGCCAACTTCCAATGTTTCCCCTTTGAATTTTATGATCTACAGCAGTCAGGGTGTTTTCCCAATTCAGGGAGGGGAGATTTTGGGGTCCAAAAAGAATCCCCAAAATCTTCAGTGGTTCTGTAGAAATTTGAATGCCATGAATAATCTCCGGATCGGGATATCCAACACCCACGAAGAAAAAATTACTCACCTTAGTAATGTTGTTTCTTTTAATGGAGTCTTGCTGTATTCTGACATATGCAGTTAGGTTCTGCCTTTCAACTGCACCAGGGAACAAAGAGTTAAACTTTCCATGGCCAGCATGGAATGTTCACCGCGTGCTCGGCTGAAGCCCCTGTCTGCTGTTGTTTAAACTCCAACCGTCAGATCTTTATGAACAATACTCACTAGAAGTTCTGTGTGGAAACTGTAAAACTCAAAACTAGCCAACTGGCAACTATAGCTATATAAAGGGTTTTTTTTTGGTTTCAAAGCAAAGACTCAAGTCAGGAAACCCAAAAAACAAAACACATCCCAAAACACAACACTCACCCAAAATAAAGGAGGGTGAAAAAGGACACCCCTAGGGTGCCAACACTGCTCCTGCCCACCCACATCCCAAAAACTAGATTCTGAGAGGGAAGACGGGGGGGGTCAGAATACAGCAAGCCTCCATTAGAAGAAACAACATTACTAAGGTGAGAAGTTTTTTCTTCAAACAACATGAAGTCTTCCTGTATTCTGACATATGCAGACTACCAAGCAGTACCTCCATGGAGGAGGGACAGAACCTACTTTGGAAACAGGCTCTGAAGTACTGCTGTGCCAAACCGAGCATCACTCTTAGCCTGGATATCCAGAGAGCAATGCTTAGTGAATGTATGGACTATTTTCCAGGTGGCTGCTTGACAGATTTCTAAGATAGGAATATCCCTGGCAGCAGCCATGGAAGCAGCTGTACCTCTAGTACAGTGAGCCTCAGGCCTGAGGGTGGAGTTCTACCCAGTTTCTCATAGCAGAATTGGATACAAGAAACAATCCACCTGACAACAGATCTCTTAATGGCAGGTTTGCCCTTACCAACCTCTCCATACATGAGGAACAACTGGAGGGACTCAAACCTGTGATCCTTGGTGCGCTCTATGTAGTAGCTGAGGACCCTTTTAACATCTAAGCTGTGCAGCCTCCTCTCTCCAGAGGAGGAATGGTCAGTGAAGAAAACAGGGAGAGACATAGACTGGGTGAGGTGGAAATCTGAAACCACTTTAGGCAAAAACTTCCTGTTAGTGCTTAGGACTACTTTATCTCTATGGAAAGAGATGAAATCAGGTTCCACTGACAGGGCTTGCACTTCACTGATACGTCTGGCAGAGGTAATGACCACCAAAAACACAGTTTTCCAAGTCAAGTACTTAAGCTCTGCAGAGGGCAAAGGCTCAAAAGGGGGTTGCATAAGCTGAGCAATGCAAACATTAAGGTCCCAAGCAGGAGCAGGGTCCCTAAAGGGGGCATTGGTGTGCAGCAATCCCTTGAAGAACTTACAAAACACAGAGTGGGCTGACAGAGGGTAAGGCTTGCCTCCCGACGGGAAAGCAGAGACAGCTGCCAAATGCACTTTAAGTGTAGCTGGCCTAAGGCCTAGGCCATTGAGATGGACCATATAGTCCAGAACCATAGGCAACCCAGCAGAATCTGGAGAAATATTCCTCTTAGAACACCAAATAGCGAACCTTTTCCATTTGGAATTGTAAGTCTTTCTGGTGGAAGGCTTTCGAGAAGCCTTAAGGATATCCAGAACCCCTTGGGAAAGATGCAGGTCAGCAAACTCTAACTCTTCAAGAGCCATACCTTGAGATTGAGAGATCGAAGGTTCGGGTACCAAATCCTCCCCTGAGACGATGTCTACAGGTTGTAATTCCTGGGAAGAGACAGGGGAAGATGGACTGCTAGGGACAGTAACGGTGGTACCAGGGCGGTCTGGCCCAATCCGGAGCAATCAGAATCACTTTGCATGGTTGTGACCTTATCTTTGACAAACACTTTGAACAGGAGAGGGAAGAGTGGAAAAGCATACAGAAATTTCCCTTTCCAATTCAGGATCAGAGCATCCAGGTGGACTGAGCCCAAGACTGGGGGTCTGCAACACAAGAGAGGAAGTTGGTGATTGTCTGGGGCTGCAAAAAGATCTATCTGTGGAGTGTCCCATCTCAAGAAAATCACTTTCAAAACTAGGGGATCTAGGATCCATTCATGATGGCCCTGGGATATTCTGCTTAGAGCATCTGCTAGGACATTGTCCTTCCCTGGGAGGTGAACTGCTATCACAGAGGTTTGCAGGGAATAGGCCAGGGACCACAACTTCATTGCTTCTGTGCACAAGGCCGTAGACCGAGTGCCTCCCTGCATGTTGAGGTACCACATGGTGGTGGTGTCTGTTCTGACCTGGACCACCTTGTTCTGTAGAGATTTGGAAAAGGCTTGCAGTGCCAGAAACACTGCTCCGAGTTCCAAGAGATTGATGTGAAGCATAGATTCCTGAGGTGACCACAGCCCTTCGGTGGTAAGATCCCCAGATAGGCTCCCCAGCCCAGCAGGTAAGCATCTGTGGTGAGTATCACTGAATGACAAAAGGAACTCCTTGTCTCAAATTGTCCTGATCCTGCCACCATTGTAAGGCCTGGATCAGGGTTTGAGTCACTGGGACTAGTTTGGTAATGGAATTCTTTCTTTGGGACCAGAAGGCGTTTAAGTGGAACTGAAAGTCCCTCATCTGGAATCTTGCTCCCTGGACCACTGCAGTGGAAGCTGCTATGTGGCCCAGAAGCTGAAGGAAATGCCTTGCTGGTTGAGACACCTGTAGGGTAAATGAAGAGGCCAGTTCCACAAGGGTCCTTGCCCTGTCCAGGGGAAGGAAGGCTCCTGCCCTTATTGTATCCAGCTCCGCCCCTATGAAGGTGAGGAGCTGTACTGGTTCGAGAACTGACTTTGGAAGGTTGAGAAGGAATCCTAAGGAAGTGAGCACTTGCTGAGTTATTTGCAAATGTGACTTGACTTGGTCTGGAGACTGACCTACTATGAGCCAGTCATCCAAGTATGGGAAGATGGAGATCTTTTTTCTCCTTAGGAAAGCAACCACTACTGCCAGGCACTTTGTGAAAACCCTTGGGGCTGATGTTATGCAAAGGGCATTACTCTGAATTGATAGTGGCCCGAGGGCAACTCGAACCTGAGGTACTTTCTGTGGGAGCACCTGATGGGAATGTAAAAATAGGCATCTTTGAGGTCCAGGGAGGCTAGCCAGTCCCCTGGCCTTAGAGAGGGAAGGATTATTCCCAGAGTCACCATTTTGAACTTTGGTTTTAGAAAGTGTATGTTCAGATATCTTAGGTCCAGGATGGGCCGCCACTCTCCTGTCTTTTTGGGGGTTAGGAAGTACCTGGAGTACAATCATTTGCCCTTGTGTAGGGTGGGAACCCTCTCTATACCTCTGAGAGCTAGGAGGGAAGAAACCTCTGCCTCTAAGGCAAGGGTCTCTGATGGATTTGCAGGTGGAAAGTATCTGGTTCTCATCTTGGGAAATTTTTTGAAGCTGAGAACCAGTCCCTGGCTTACTACTTCCAGGACCCACTTGTCTGATGTCAAAGACTTCTACTCCTGGACAAAGTAAGCCAGCCTGCCCCCTACTGGTACTGGAGAATCGGCCCGGGAAGACCCATCAGGGTGTCTGCTTGGCAGGGACTTTAGGCTGAGGGGTGGATGCAGGCCTGCTCTTACCCCGTCTGCCTCTCCCTCTAAAGAACCCCATCTGAGAATAAGAAGAGGAGGCCTGAGCTTGGTAAAAAGGCCTTTGGAAAGGCCTGCCCCTGCCCCTGGACTGCTGCCTTTGAGGAGAAGATTGCCTTTCTTTGGCCTGAGCACTCCTGTAAGTGGTCCTGTACTCGTCCATCTTTTTCATGTAGTTCTCTGTCTGCTCCCCAAACAGAGAATTACCAATAACAGGGAAATCCATGGCCTTAGCCTGGGTATCCTGTGACAGGCTAGTACATCTGAGCCAAGCCATCCTCTGAAGAGCCACAGATGTAGCCATGACTCTTGATGAAACATCATTGGAGTCCACAGCAGCATGAAATTGCACTTTGGATGCCTCAGTCCCATCTGCAGCCACCTGCTCCAGCTCCTTGGCAAGCTGGTCAGATGCCTGTTTAGCTACAGCCAGCACAGTGTCCCACCTGGACTTCTGGTATCTAGCTGTGTAAGCCATATAATTAGCCTGCCTGAGTCCTAAAGATGCTGCCATGTACTGTTTCTTTGCCATGGCATCAATCCTCCTGGAGTCCTTATCTGGGGGGTGTGATGCCAAGGGGATATTTGCCTTATCACAGGCAGCAGCCTGCACTACCCCCAACATGGCTGCATTGCTGGGAAAGGAACTCTGTGTCTGAGCCTGAAAGAGTGTACCACTTGTCCATTCGTCTGTCCACAGGAGGTATGGAATTAGGAGTCTTAAGAATTTTATGTGTATATTTCCCAAAGAATTTGTGGAGGGGAATAGACAGTCTCCTGGACTCTGGGATGTCCATCATTTCAACAAAATCAGGCTCCTCCTGATCCTCTACTGCTTCTTCCATAGAAAGCTGGAGGGTTTCAGCCACTCTCTTGTAAAACATAAAGTGGGAAGGGGACTCAGAAAGCCTAGGAGGAGAAACACCTAAAGGTCTGTCTGGGGAGATGTCCGGGTCAATAGGCACATCCAGACTTTCATAATCACCATCATCATCCTCATACTCTCCCTCCTCCTCATCTGGTTCATAAAATTCTTCTGAGGTGTAATCCGGAACCGGGGAACCAACCGAAACAAACCCCTGCCAGATGGTGCCAGTTCGGCCAGAACTGAAGTAAGCGGCTGCACTATTCTTATCGCCTTGGCTATCTCATCGGCAGTCAGAGTATGAATTTCTGGGTCCAAACCGGATGATTTATCTTTTCTTTTTCTTTTTACCAGAACCGACTCCTCAGAATCGGCTCTCCTTTTGCCCGAAGAAGTATCGCCCTGGTCAGAGGGCACTCCTTCTGGTTCATTCAGAACCGAACCGGGCTGGCCAACCCGGTCAGTGGACTTCTCAGCCTCCCTTTCCCTCAGTCTACCTAATCTCTTTTCCAGGGTAGATTTGGGAAGATTCTTACAAATTTGGCAGTCTGAATCGAGGTGGTCAAACCCCAGACAATAAACACAGGTGGTGTGGGGATCAGCCTTGGCAAAGACTTCCCCACACACTGCAGTGTTAGGAAACCCAGTGGGTCCGTTTTTTTTCTTGGGTTTCTCGGACATGGCCAATCCTAACCAAAACTTACCCTTTTTCGGCCAATCCACCGAGCAAGACTCCCCTATTGGATCCACAACTGTGTCACAGGTCTTGGAAAAAATTTAATAAAATCGTTTTTTTTTTTTTAGAACTGATACGGACCGGTCACCACACTCTAAGTAAATACACAAACTTTTTTACCTGAAACTGATCGGTTCAGCTGAACCGATCCACAATTTACAAGTTCCACACAGAAACTATATAGAAAACGTATCTAGTACTTATGGTACCACAGACAGGGACTTAAACCGACAGATCAGTAGCAGCAATTCGGTAGGAACCAAGCGAAAAAAACGACACTTTAACCGACTTTTTTGAACTGAGCAAAGGAGAAATCTCTGGAGCGACTGTTCAATGAGGTGGAGTAAAGAATCTGACGGTTGGAGTTTAAACAACTGCAGACAGAGGCTTCAACCGAGCTCGCGGTGAACATTCCATGCTGGCCATGGAAAGTTTAACTCTTTGTTCTCCGGGGCAGTTGAAAGGCAGGACCTAACTGCGTATGTCAGAATACAGCAAGACTTCATGTTGTTTGAACAGGCTCTTACTCTTCTAGGTATTCAATTTGGAATTTGAAATAAAAGAATAAGTATGCATAAATTCCAAAAACAAGGATACTTGGGTATGATCGGAAAAAAATAAACAAATATCATCAGCATAGACTTGTAAATAAAGTACCTTATCTGTGGTTGCCCCTGACATCCCTGTCCAATGGGGAAAATCAGTTAAAGACCAAATTAGTGGGTCAGTAGTAAATATATACAGAAGGGGACTGAGCGGGCATCTCTGTCGAACCCAAGTCTGTAATTGGAATCCTTCTCTGACTTCATTTTTTATTACAGGGTGTACTATTGCAGTGGCATATAAGGATCTGACCCATCTTATTACTTGAGCAGGGACACCATATGTTTCCAGGGTTAAAAACAAGAAGGGGTGGTAGACCCTATCGAAGGTCTTCTGTTGATCTACTGAAATGATACTCCCATATTTCCCATTTAATGATAAATGTTCAATCAGATCTCTGATAATCATTAGAGCGTATTGAATTTTTCTACCCAGAAGGCCACAGAATTGCATAGGGGAAAGAACTGAACAAGCATAAACCCTTAACCTGGCATTCAAAATACCAATCAAGATTTTGTAGTCTGAATTTAAAATGGTGATTGGTCGCCAGTTGTCTAGAGAGGTTTTGTCCCTAGATTTAAACAAAAAAATCAGTAATCCCTCCGTGAACCATATAGGAAAAATCTCTGATGATAAAAAGAAGTTAAATTCTTTTTCTAAACATAATGAGAATTCTTCAGGAAAAGTTTTACATAATTCATTGGTTAGGCCATCAAGGCCTGGGGCTGTCCCCCTCTTCAGGGTCTTGATTACTCCCTCACTTTCTGCTGCCGTAATGGGTCTAGTCATCCCCAAGGACCCTTCTGGATCCCGTGGAAATCAATAGTGTGTAAAAACTTTAAAATATCTGACTCACAGGGGAACACTGAGGGGTGATGAGATGACAAATAGTCCTTCACAGTAGTATGAAGACCTTCCTTAGAATGAATAATTCTTCCATCTTTATTTTTAAAAGAGTCCAAAAAAGTCACATCTTTAAATTTTTTAAAAGCTTCGTAGGGATCTCCCTGTGGGGATTGTTTTGTTCCATCATGTAATAATGCCTTCATGGTGTTTGCCCTATCATACTGACACTCCTGCATAGTGTTCTTTAAAGCAGCTATCTGGGTGGTATAATCATGTCTGGAAGTATTAGCTATTGAAAAAAGGTATTGCAATTGCTGCCATAATATAAGATATTTGAGAATGTTACATTTTCTCCTGTACTGCCCAATTTCTTAAGTAAGGTCTTAAGGTCTGCTTTTGAATCCATCCACCAGACTACTAAATTATCATAAAGTAAGGTAACAGAAAGTCTAGCGAGTAATAACTCTTTAATTTTCAACAACACAGTAAGGTTCAATAAAACAGAGGAGTTCAGTTTCCATCTAGGTTTCTGTGGTATTTGTAATTGGGATGGTAAAAAATTACATTGCAAAAGCAAAAGGTCTGAAACCTCAACTGGAATAGTCCTAAAGTTAAAGGGGGAAGATTGTTGGAAAGAAACATATAATCTATAGTAGAACTGTATTTATTTTGTTTATAAGTAAACCCAGGGCCACTGAGTTGATTCTGTCTACTATCCAGGAGACGTGCCGTGTCCACAAGGTGCCAAAGGGCATTTGAATCACAATAAATCTTTTTCCTTTGCCCTACTGGTCCCTCAGTCTTAGGCTGCAATACACTATTAAAGTCCCCACCTAAAAATTTTTTGTAAGAAGTAAGTAGAAAAGGCCTCAGGGCAGAAAAAAGGCTTACCCTTTCAACCTTGACCTGGAAGCAATATACAATAATTAATCTATAGGTCACATGTTTCCATAAGCCATCTATAATCAATATTCTCCAAGGAATTAAATCTATCAATTTAAGTAAAGAAAAATCATAAGAGTTAAAAAGTAATCCTATCCCATCAGCTGTTTCTGTACCGAAAGACCAATAGGAAGGACCCCATATCCACTCTCTCTAGAAAAACCAAGCCTGGTCACTTGTAAACATCCATATTTCTTGAAGAAAACAATTATCAATAGCAGTTCTCTGAATATACTCAAAAATCACCTGTCGTCTCCTAGAATTTAATAAACTATGAACATTTAATGATCCTACACTAAAGGAAGCCAGGATTTAAGCAGAAAATGAAACATGTTTTCCTCCTCTTCTTTTTCTTCCCTTTATACCCCTCCTGAGGATACAGCGGGGTCTGTGGGTCTAATTTAGAGGACTGGGAGTCGGAATCTCCACAGTCCATCTCCGAATCTCCCCATTGTGTGGTGAGAACTGCAAAGGAATTGCTGGACTCAATATTGGGCTTAATATTATGGGTTGATCTCCGAACAGGTACTACCAGAGGAGGTGCAGGGGGTGGGTCAGGGCCCTCCATCACCTGCGGTTCTGTATAACACACCGGTGTCAACATAAGAGGGACAGAAGGAAGGGGAAGGGGAGGGAAGGGTTCTTATGTTCATCTAATTCTTCTTGTAAAGAGATAAGACGGGGAGGCTGAAACTCTGTGGGACATGGATGGGGCTCAGTCAGAGCCTGATTAGGGCAAGAAACAGAATCCTGTGCCTGTTGAATTACGAGATCTGGACTGATGCATGAAGCCATATTTTTGGCTACCCAAGTGCATTCTGAAAAGACATGCTCAATGTCCTCAGATAGATCGCATTTTGTATGATTGGCTCACTGAAATGCGATGTGACCTATTTCCCCACAGTTGTCACATCAGGGCTTGTCAGAAGAACTAGATGAAAAAATTACTCACCTTAGTAATTGCTTTTCTTCTCATGGAGTCTTGCTATATTATGACTAATGCAGTTAGCCACTGCACTTGAACTGCCCCGGAGAGGAAAGAGTTAACTCTAGGGAGTCTGGAGTTCTACAGTGCGAGAGCACTTATGCCAAAGCTCTATCTGGGCAGTTTCAAATGAAACTGTCAGATCTTTACGAAGCTAATACTAAGTAACAAGTCTGTGTGGAAAGCTCTACACTAGCCAAATGGCTACCTACTAGTAGAAATAACAACAATAAACAACAATAACAATAATAACAATGAATAATAGTATTATTAGTTACCCCCGACAAGCACCATTAGGACTCCCCTTCCCCAAGACTCAAGTCCAGGAAGGGGCCAATATATACCTAAATAAAATAACCTAGTTCCTAACCCTAAATAAAAGAAGGTAAGGAAAAAAACTACAATGGCATGACACAGTGCTTGCACTAATTTGCCACCCCTACCCAAGTAGAAGTTCTGAGGGGCAGGAGGGAGGGTGGTCATATTATAGCAAGACTCCATGAGAAGAAAAGCAATTACTAAGGTGAGTAATTTTTCTTCAAACACCATGAAGTCTTGCTATATTATACTAATGCAGAATACACAGCAGTACCTCCATGGAGGAGGGTCAGAACCTACTTAGGAAATAGGCTCTGAAGCACAGCTGTGCTAAACGAGCATCTCTCCTGACTGAATATCCAGGGAATAGTGCTTGTCAAAGTGTGAACTGTTTTCCAAGTAGCAGCTTGACAGATTTCCAGAATGGAATATCTCCAGCAGCCGCTGGAGATGCAGCTGTACCCTGGTGGAGTGAGTCCTCAGTCCCGAGGGGTTCTCTACCTAGTTTTTGATAACAAATTGGATACAAGAGACAATCCACCTTGCAATTGTCCTCTTAGTGGCGGGTTCCTTTGCCAACCTCACCATAGGTAAGGGAGAGTTGGAGGATTGAGACCTGTGACCCCTTGAGTGCGTTCAAATATTTAGCTTAGGCTCTTTTGACATCCAAGCTGTGCAGTCTCCTCTCACCTGAGGAAGAATGCTCAGTGAAAATACTGGAAGAGATATGGATTGGTTCAGTGGAAATCTTGAAACCACTTTAGGCAAAACTTTCTGTTAGTCCTGAGGACTACTCATCTCTTTGTGGAAAGAGATAAAATCTTCTTCCACTGACAGGGCCTGTAGTTCACTTATGCGTCTGGCAGAAGTGATAGCCACTAGAAAACAGTTTTCCAAGTTAGAAACTTGAGCTCTGCTGAGGACAGAGGCTCAAAGGAGGTTGCATTAACTGAGCAATGCAACATATCAGGTCCCAGGCGGGACTGGTTCTCGAGGAGGTTAGTGTGAAGTAACCCTTAAAAAACGGAAAACACAGGGTGAGAAGAAGGAAGCAGGCTTCCTGCTGACACAAAAACAGAGACAGCTGCCAGATGAACCTTTAAGGTAGCTGGCCCTAGGCCTAAAGAATTTAAATGGACCAAATAGTCCAGTAAAATGGGCGAATCAGCAGATTCTGGGATAATCTTCTTCTCAAACACCAGATGAAAACCTTTTCACTTAGAATTGTAAGTAGCCCTAGTGGAAGGTTTCCTTGAAGCCTTTAAATATCCAGAACACCTTGAGAAAGGTGTAAGTCAGCAAATTCTAACTCCTCAAGAGCCATGCCTTGAGATGGAGGGATTTGAGGTCCGGATACCACACTCTCCCTGTGCACAGGCCAGCAAGTCGTGGACTCTGGGCAAGCTCAGGGCAGGGTGAACTGTCAGGACAAGCAGAGTGGGTACCAGGGCTGTCAGCCCAATCTGGGAGCAATCAATCACTTTGCAGGGGCTGAAATCTGATTTTTACTGGTACCCTTGGAGAAGAGGAAAGGGGAAAAGGCATGCAGGACTTCCCTTTCCAACTGACTGAAAGGCGTCCAGGGGACTGAGCCTGCACTGGAGGCCTGCTGCAACAAAACAGGAAGTTGGTGTTGTCTGGGGCTGTGAAAAGATCTATCTGAGGGTGCCCCATCTGGCAAAGACCGACCCCAGCACCTGAGATTCAGAGCCCATTCGTGATGGCCCTGAGAAATCCTGCTGAGGGGCATCCGCCAGGTTTTTTATCCTTCCTGGAAGGTGAACTGCCTCGAGGAGATGTTCAGGGGAGTAAGCCAGAGACCACAACTTCATTGCTTGATTGCATAGGCTGATGACCGAGTGCCCCTTGTTGTTGATGTACCACATTGTTGTGGTGTTGTCTGTCCTGACTTGAACTACTTTGTTCTGACAGAAGCTGAAAATGCCTGAAGAGCTAGAAAAGACAGCTCTGAGTTCCAAAGGTTGATGTGAGCAGAGATTCCTGAGGCCACACTCCCTGGTGGACAGGTCGCTCAAGTGAGCTCCCACCTAAAAGGGAGGCATCCGTGGTGAGGGTGAGGGAGGGGAGGCGGGAATGAAAGGAACCCTTGTTTTGGGTGCTTTGATCCTGCCACCAGTGTGAGCCAGGATCAGAGTTTGGGTCACTGGAACCAGCTTCGGAAGGGGTCCCTCCTTTGAGACCATAGGCCCTCAAATGGAACTGAATGTCCCTCATCTGAATCTTGCTCCTTGCACTACCGCTGTGGGAAGCTTGCCATGTGCCCTAGGGGTTGCAGAAATGCCTTGCTGGTCGAGAAACCCGCGAGGGTAAAGGAGGATGCCAGGGCAATGAGCCTGTCTACCCTTTCCGAGGAAGAAATGCCCTGGCTAACTTGTGTTCAATTCTGCACCTATGAAGTTAGTACCTGAACTGGTTCCAGAACTGACTTTGGTAAATTCAGCAGGAATCCCAGGGAAGTGAGAAGCTGCTGGGTGACTTGCAAGTGGGATTTTACTCTGATCTGGGGACTGACCCACTATGAGCCAGTCATCCAGGTAAGGAAACACCAATCCCTTGCCTTCTTAAATGAGCCACTACCACAGCTAGACATTTTGTGAATACCCTTGGCGCAGAGGTGGGCCGGGCGGGCATTGCCCTGAACTGGTAGTGGCCTGAGGGCAGTTCGAACCTGAGGTACTTTCGGTGAGAAGGCCTGATCAGAACATGAAAATAGGCATCCTTGAGGTCAGGGAAGCCAGCCAGTCCCCTGGCTCTCAGGGAAGGCAAATCATTGCCAGAGTTAACATTTTGAACTTTGGTTTCAAAGATGCTTGTTCAGGTACCTTAAATCTAGGATGGGCCGCCATTCTCCTGTCTTTTGGGGTAAGAAAGTATCTTGAGTACAGCCCTTGCCCTGATGGCAAGGAGGGACCCTTTCTACTGCTTTGCAGTCCAGAAGAGAAGAAACCTCTGCTTCCAAAGCAAGGGCTTCTGTAGGATTTGCAGGTGGAAAATGTCTGGCTCTCATCTTTGGAAACTGTTTGAGCTGAGAACCAGACCCTGGTTTGCTTCCAGAACCCATCTGTCCGAAGTTAGGGACACCCAGTTCTGGCTGAAATAAACCAACCTGCCCCCACTGGTACAGGAGAATGGGCCCTGGGCACCCATCAGGGTGCCTGCTTGGATGTAGCCTTAGGCTGAGGGGAGGGGCGGTTTACTTGTGCCCCGTCTCACTCTGCCCTCTGAAAAACCCCTCTGTGCAAACGCAGAGGAGGCCTGAGATTGGTAAAAAGGCCTGTGGAAAGGCCTGCCCCTCACTCTCTGGGAGTGTGCCTCTGTGGAGTGGCATGCCCTCCTTAGCCTGGCACTTTTGTAGGTAGTTCTGTATTCATCCATCTTTTTCATATAGTTTTCTGTTTGTTCCCAAACAGAGAATTACCCACTAAGGAAAAATTCATAGCTCTTTGACTGAGTATCTTGGGACAGATTAGTGCATCTGAGCCATGCCAACCTACTTAAAGCTACTGAAGTGGCCATGACCCTAGAGGAAACATCATTAACATCAACAGCAGTATGAAATTGAACTTTAGAGGCTTATGCCATCAGCAGCCACCTGTTCCAACTCACTAGCCAGCTGGCCATGTGCCTGCTTGGCTAACTTCAATATCTGTGTCCCATCTAGATTTCTGATATCTAGCTACATAAGCCATATAATTTGCCTGCCTGAGTCCCAAAGAAGCTGCCATATACTGTTTTTTCGCCATGGCATCAATCCTCCTGGAATCCTTATCAGGAGGATGTGAGACCAGGAATATTAACCTTGTCACAGGCTGCAGCTTGAACCACACCTACATGACTACACTACTCAGTGAGGAAGTCTGTACAGAGCCTGACAAAGTATACCTTCTGTCCATTTTTTATCTACACGAGGACAGAATGAGGATTTTTAAAATCTTTGTTGTTTGCTTCCTAAATGACTTATGCAAAGGAATAGACAACCTCCTGAGACTCTGGTATATCCATCATTTCTACATAATCAGGCTCCTCTAGCTCATCCACAGCCTCCTCTAAAGGAAGCTGGAGGGTTTCTGCAACCTTTTTGTAAAACATAAAATGAGAAGGGGACTCAGACAGAATAGGAGGAGATTCTAAAGGTCTGTCTGTAGAAATGTCCGGTTCAATGGGCACGTCCAGACCCTCCCAGCCACATATATATTGATCAAATTCCTCCTCCCCCTCCTGTGGTTCATAAAATTCCTCAACATCATACTCCTGAACCACTGGAACTGAACGAACCAACCCTTACCAACTGTTGGTGGTCTCGACAGGACCCTGAGACAGTGACTGGACAATCTGTATGGCTTCAGCTATTTCTGCAGCAGCTGGAGAGACAATTTTGGACTCCACACCTACTGATTTCTTTGTCTTTTTCACTGGGACTGGTTCCTCTGAACCAGCCTTCCTTTTGCCGGAGGAAGTCTCGCCCTGGTCAGAGGGCACTCCCTCTGGTCCAGTGGGTGCTGGACCGGGCTGGCCATCCGGGTCAGTGGACTTTTTGGCCTCTCGTTCCCTGAGCCAGCCCAATCTCTTTTCAGGGTGGCTGCAGGAAATTTTACACCTGGCAGTCTGACAGTAGGTGGTCAGCCCCAGACCAATAAACACAAGTGGTGTGTGGGTCCAGCCTTGGCAAATGCTTCCCCCAAGACATCACAATTATTGAAACCCAGTGGGCCGGTTTTTCTTTTGGGTTTCTCAGATAATGACCAGCCTAACCAAAAACTTGCCTTTTGATGGCAGTGCCAGGCACAGACCCTTATCGGTTCCAACCGTGTCACAGGTATTTGAAAAACCTAATTTAAAGAGTAGGTTTTTAGAACCGATAAGAACCGAACCACACTCTAAAAGCCCAACCAACACTGTAAACGTTAATTTCAGCAAACCGATCGGTTCAAACCGAACCGATAATTGAATTTCCACACAGACTTTAATTTTGTACTTACGGTTTACCAGATAGAGCTTTTAACCGAAATGCGGTAAAATAAATACTTTTGCGGTTCATATGAACCGAAAATACTAGCATGAACCGAGAAATGAACCGAGCTGAAGGAGCTGATCTCCGGAGCGACTGTTCAGTGAAGCGGAGTAAAGAATCTGACAGTTTCATTTGAAACTGCCCAGATAGAGCTTTGGCATAAGCGCTCTCGTGCTGTAGAACTCCAGACTCCCTGGAGTTAACTCTTTCCTCTCCGGGGCAGTTCAAGTGCAGTGGCTAACTGCATTAGTCATAATATAGCAAGACTTCATGGTGTTTGAAAAATGGGTTCTAGACCCACACTTATAACAGGCCCTGGGCTGATCTGCATAAAAACAGACACCCCTATCGCACCCCAACAAAAAAGAGTTTGGAATATGTTCAATTCCCACATCTGTTTGTCTGAGTTTCACCTTTTAGAGCCAGCCCCCCGTCCCAAACTGTTCTGAATTAAGTATAGCCTCAGGTGAACTTAACACTTCACATTTAAGGAATAATCAATAGGTAATATCCTCCACGTGTGCCCCCTCATTCCGAAACATAACTGTTACAAAATTAATCAATGGTTTAGATAATGGAATGACCAAAAAGGTGGTCATGTGGGGGAGAACTTTACCTGGTTATACCGTTCCCAAAAAAGGTCAAGTGCATAAGCAGAACGAAAATTGACGTCAAAATTGTCTTCCCCCAAGATATTTATAAAAGCAAATACTTCCCTCGGCAAAAAGTGCAAGGATTCCTTTAATAATAATTTTCCAACATAATGCCTGTCAGGCCGAACCTCCGGTCCACCTTTATAACATATCCGAACCGTGTTCCTTCGCAGTGCAGCTTCTTTCTTGATTTTCAAAAATAAGTCAGATAATAAAGGTTTGGTCTCCTCAGGAGTGTCCTTTATAGGGGAAATGTGTTCAGTCTCCCTCTCAGTAGGAATGTCTGGAGCTGCCATGGTATTCAAGTTAGATATAATTGGATCTACACCCTGTCGTGGTAAATCTTGATGTACCCCAGAAATATCCAAACCAGTCACTGGGAGAGGGGTTGTAGAATTTCTTGGAGTAGCTAATTTGGGCATATTTTGTGAAAAATTTAATTTGGCGTCCCAGTCAGGGGTTGGGAGCCACGTCCCTGATCAATTTTGTGTCCAGCTTGCCTCACTGAGAGCCTTCTGAGGTGACCAGGGTTCAATGGGAGACATAGTTGGATTTTGGGATAAAGATTGCAGGTTACAGAAGGGAAGAAGTAATGCAGGCGACCCCTCTTGGGTTAAACTGGACCCCACTGTTGTTTAAAGAGCAACATTACTCCCCAACTGCCTATTTGCCAAAGTTATGGCAGTATGTTTGTCTTTTTTCTCTCCTCCAGACCCCAGCCGAGGTGGCAAGCCTCGTTTGGAGAAGGAGAAAACAGTCATTCCATCCTGTAATGCAGGGTCAGTTTGAAAAATGACCTCACCCCTGGGAGAAGAGGGAGGGGGATCTCTGTGGAAAATGAATCCCGTAGTTTTAGATATAGTGGTGACCCCAGGAGAATCATCCTTGCTAGGCTGAACGATGTCAACCATATTCGTTCTGTAACAGCCTGTGAGTTGTTTACCTCCATTGCTGCTATTTCGAGTAATATGCTCCTCAGAATTAACTTTGACTATCTCAGACTTTAGGCACGAACCCTGTATGGTTCCAGAACTGCCAGTCTCTGAATCAAGTAGAATACTTTGAGCATTTACAGAGGGAACAGAAGAAGAGTTAGGAGACTCACCCGATATTGCGGCCGCTTTTGCTGTTGCCACGTCATCCCTTAAATCAGGCCCTTTGACAAGTGGCATCAAAGGTTTGACAGCCGTGCTCTTCTTCGCAATTGTGTCAGCCTTTCCTGTAAACAATCCATCTGTATCTGCAATTGCAAAGTTTTTTCGGTTCTAAGAATCTCTCGTCGCGCAGACTGCTCGTCGGTTTCCACACCCGACTTACTCAGATCTTCGGCGGACACAAGAATCTCTTCATTCTCCTTTTCACTCTGAATTATTTTCGGCTCATTGAGTACGATGCTCTCTGAAAAGTCAGAACGCTGTATTCTCTCACCATCCTCACGGACCTCCATTTCTAACAGAACTGCAGTCTCCAGACTACCAAAATCAGTTTGCAGAGAAGCAGCCATAGCTCCAAGCTCCTCCATGTCTTCCACTCTCCACACACTGACCAAGACTGACACAGAGACAATCAGTCTATCCTCCTGCAGGTGAGTAGGGGAATTTTTTATTGAAATCATAACAAAATCATAACAAAATATATACAAATCAGTATTACATCATACATAACCACAAAGGAAAAAAAAAAACAGAAACATAGAACAAGTATTAATTCATATAATAACCTTAAACATAAAAAGAAAGTGATTAAAAAAAAAGCTCCACCTCCCCACTATAACAGTAGGGAATTTTTTTTTTGGAGATTAGAACAATCAAAAACAAATTTTATACTGCTCAGTTATTATGTCACCTAAATCACAAAGAAAAAAACCAAAAGAACAGGTTACTCACTTGTAACAGTAGTTCTAGGAGTGGTATATGGTGTTCATCCACACTCTCTGGGCATGTCCCTTTCCCCCTTAAATCTGGCCGGAAAGTCTTCAAGCTGGCTCCTCCCACCCACCCAGGTGGTAAATACCTCGGCTCCGCCCCATGACGCCAGATCTTAGCCCGCTGGAAGCAATTCCTTACGCGATGCCTCTACCACAGTGTAGACATCCTCAGAAAGACCCAGAGCCTGAAACTCCAGCCGTTCAGGTACCAGGCTGTGAGGTGCAAGGATTGAAGGTCCAGATGGAATACCTTCCCCTGGTTCAATGATATCAGGTCCGAGCATGTACAAAGCTGCACCGGGGCCCTAAAGCCGGGGAGCTTGGGTGGGTGCTTAAGGATGAACAACATATACCACTTCTAGAACTACTGTTACATGTGAGTAACCTATTCTCCTAGGAGCGTGGATATGTTGTTCATCCACACTCTCTGGCAGACTCCAAGCAGTTCTCTGGGAGGAGGGAGGCAAGGCGCACACCCTCTATTTAGGAAACAGAGATTGGAGAACCGAGGCCCCACAGCCAGCATCCCGGCGTGACTCAAGGTCAATGTGGTAGTGGGTAATGGAGGCATTTGCTGACTTCCAGATAGCAGCCCGACAGATCTCCTGGACAGGGATGTCCCTGGAAGCAGCCACTGATGCAGCCGTATGGTGAGTAGAATGATCTCTTATCCCTCTGGGAGGCTCCTTGCCCACCAATTCATAGCACAGACCTATTCATGATGTAATCCATCTAGCAATGAATGGTCCGCTTCGTTGCAGGTCTGCCAGAAGTGGCTTCAGCATAGGTGACAAACAGCTGGTGATCCTCTACCCGAATTTCCGCCGTCCTCTCCTTATAATAGGAGAGAGCACGTCTGAGGTCCACAGTATGGAGCCTGTACTCGGCATCCGAGGTGTAGTTTGGAAAGTATACTGCCAGAGTCAACACCTGGTTAAGGCAAAACTCTAACACCACCTTCGGAAGGAATTTCGGGTGGGGGCACAGGACAACTTTGTCCCTGTTAAAGACCAGATAAGGGGAGTCCACTGAAAGCGTCTGGAGTTCCCCTGTCCTCATGGCTGACGTGATAGCCACCAGGCAGGCTGTCTTCCATGACAAGTGTGAGAGCTCACTCTTGTGCATGGGTTTGAATGGCTTGCCAATGAGCTTTGCCAAAACCAGCAAGAGATCCCACAGAGGTGGAGGTTCACGCACCAGAGGGGATATGTGATCCAGGCCTTTGAAAAAGCACCCAACCACTATCTCCTGTGCCAATGACGGCAGACCGGCCCACACCCAGTAAGCAGAAGTGGCTGCCAGGTGCACCCAAAGGGTCGATGACCGCAGACCCCCTATGGAGAGAGAGAGACCAAAGGTAGTCTAAAATGTTAGCCACAGAGCAGGATAAGGGGTCCAGACTCTTACCCTGATAGCAAAGAAAAAAATTACTCACCTTAGTAATGTTGTTTCTTCTAATGGAGTCTTGCTATATTATGACAATTGCAGTTTGTCCCACCATTAGAACTGCCCCGGAGGTGAAATAGTTAAATTCCAAGCCAGGCATGGAACTTGGAGCGCGAGCTCGGTTAGAGAAGCTCTGTCTGTGTAGTTTCAAACTGAAACTGTCAGATCTTCACGAGCAAAACTCACTAAGGTTCTGTGTGGAAGCTGTAACCTACACTAGCCAACTGGCTACCTAAATATTAACACATATTCCTGGTCCCAACACAAAGACTCAAGTCAGGGTCAGAAAATAAGATAAGATAAGGTAAAACAAAACACAACACCCAAAACCCCAAGAAAAAGGGTGGAAAAAATATAAAATGAGGCATAAACAAGTGCCCACACTTGACAGCCCACCCCATCCCAAGTAGAAGTTCTGAGAGGGGCAGGCTGGGGAGGTCATAATATAGCAAGACTCCATTAGAAGAAACAACATTACTAAGGTGAGTAATTTTTTCTTCAAACAACATGAAGTCTTGCTATATTATGACAATTCGAACTATACAGCGTACCTCCATGGAGGAGGGACAGAACCTACTTGGGGAATAGACTCTGAAGCACGCGGCTGTGTCAGAAGCCAAGCATCCCTCCTGGCCTGGACATCCAGGGAGTAATGCTTGGTGAAAGTGTGTACCGTTTTCAAGTAGCTGCTTGACATATCTCAAGATAGGAATGTCTCTGGCAGCAGCTAGAGACGCAGCTGTACCTCTGGTAGAGTGAGCCCTCAGGCCTGAAGGGGGAACCTTCCCCAGTTTTTGATAACAAAATTGGATACAAGAGACAATCCACCTGGCAATGGATCTCTTAGTGGCAGGTTTCCCTTTCCCAACCTCACCATAAGTGAGAAAAAGTTGGAGGGATTCGAACCTGTGACCCTTGGTACGCTTTATATAGTAACTTAGGGCCCTCTTAACATCTAAACTGTGCAACCTCCTCTCACCAGAGGAGGAAATGATCAGTGAAGAACACTGGAAGGAGATAGATTGATTAAGATGGAAATCTGAAACTCACTTTAGGCAAAACTTCCTGTTAGTCCTAAGGACTACCTTATCCCTGTGGAAGGAAATAAAGTCAGTCTCTACTGACAAAGCTTGTAACTCACTTATGCGCCTGGCAGAAGTGATAGCTACTAGGAAAACAGTTTTCCAAGTCAAGTACTTAAGCTCTGCAGAAGACAGAGGTTCAAAGGGGGGTTGCATCAACTGAGCAATGCAAACATTAAGATCCCAGGCAGGGCCAGGTCCCTGAAAGGTGGATTAGTATGAAGTAATCCTTAAAAACTTGAGAATACAGGGTGAGCGGAAAGAGGAGGGCTTTCCTGTTGAAATAAAGGCAGAGACAGCTGCCAAATGTACTTTCAGGGTAGCTGGTCTCAGACCCAAAGAATTAAGATGGACCATATAGTCCAAAACAATGGGCAAGTCAGCAGATTCTGGGAAATATGTTTCTGAACACCAGATGGAAAACCTTTTCCATTTAGAGTTATAAGTAGCTTTAGTGGAAGGCTTCTTGAAGCCTTCAGGATTTCAAGAACACCTTGAGAAAGTGTAGGTCAGCAATTCTAACTCCTCAAGAGCCAGGCCTTGAGGTTGAGGGATTTGAGATCGGATACCAAACTCTCCCTGGGCACAGGTTAACAGGTTGTGATTCCTGGGAGACACAGGGAAGATGGACTGCTAAAGACAGAAGGAGGGTACCAGGGCGGTCTGGCCCAATCTGAGCAATCAGAATCATCCTGCAAGGCTGGGATCTGATTTTGACTAGCACCTTGAATAGGAGAGGAGGGAAAAGGCGACAGAAACTTCCCTTCCAATCTAGGAGAAAGGCATCCAGGGGACTGAGCCCATCACTGGGGCCTGCAACAAAACAGTGGAAGTTGGTGATTGTCTGGGGCTGCGAAAAGATCTATCTGAGGGGTGTCCCATCTGGCAAAAACTATCCCAGTATTTGGGATCCAGGGACCATTCGTGATGGCCCTGGGAAATCCTACTGAGAACATCTGCCAGGACATTGTCCTTTCCTGGGAGGTGAACTGCTATGAGGGAAGTGTTCAGGAATAAGCCAGAGACCACAACTTCATTGCCTCGTGCACAAGGCGAAGACTGAGTGCCTCCTTGTTTGTTGATGTACCACATTGTAGTGGTGTTGTCTGTTCTGACTTGTACCACTTTGTTCTGAACAGATGCAGAAAACACCTGAAGTGCTAGAAAAACAGCTCTGAGTTCCAGCAAATTGATGTGGAGCAGAGATTCCTGAGGGACTACACTCCTGGGTGGAGAGGTCACCCATGTGAGCTCCCAACCCAGAAGGGATGCATCTGTAGTAAGGGTCAAGGAGTGAGATAGGGGGATGAAGGGACCCCAGTCTCCAATTGCTCTGATCCTGCCACCACTGAAGGGCCTGGATCAGGGTTCGAGTCACTGGGATCAACTTGAAAGGGATCTTTCCTTTGGGAACAGAAGGCTCTCAAATGAAACTGAATGTCCCTCATCTGAAACCTTGCTCCTTGCACTACAGCTGTGGAAGCAGCCATGTGTCCTAGTAGCTGTAAGAAGTGCCTTGCTGGTCGAGAAACCTGCAGGGTGAAGGAGGAGGCCAGGGCCACTAGGTTCTTACCCTTTCTAGGGGCAGGAAGGCTCTGGCCTGCTTTTGTCCAATTCTGCACCTATAAAGGTGAGTACCTGGACAGGTTCCAGAACTGACTTTGGAAGGTTGAGAAGAAAACCCAGAGAGGTGAGCAGCTGGGGTAACTTGCAGGTGTGATTTGACTTGGTCTGGAGACTGACCTACAATGAGCCAGTCGTTCAGGTAGGTAAAGATGGCAATCTTTTGCCTTCTTAAATGAGCAACTGCTACTGCTAGACATTTTGTGAATACCCTTGGGGCAGAGGTAAGGTCAAGGGCATTGCTCTGAACTGGAATGGCCTGAGGCAGTTCGAATCTGAGGTACTTTCGATGGG
This sequence comes from Neoceratodus forsteri, assembly GCA_016271365.2. Lineage (NCBI taxonomy): Eukaryota > Metazoa > Chordata > Ceratodontiformes > Ceratodontidae > Neoceratodus > Neoceratodus forsteri. The sequence goes on from JADMNL010000026.1 coordinate 55,918,030, forward strand.
GCTTCTGATGAGAACATGGAAATAGGCATCCTTGAGGTCCAGGGAAGCTAGCCAGTCCCCTGGCCTTAGAGAAGGAAAAATCATTGCCAGGGTCACCATTTTGAATTTTGGTTCCAAAAGGTGCTTGTTTAGATATCTTAGGTCCAATATGGGCCGCCATTCTCCTGTCTTTTTTGGGGTAAGGAAGTACCTGGAGTACAGACCCTTGCCCTGGTGTAGGGGAGAAACTCTTTCTACAGCTCTGAGAGCCAGGAGGGTTGAGACTTCTGTTTCTCAGGCAAAGGTCTCTAGAGGGTTTGCAGGTGGAAAAGATCTGATTCTCATCTTTGGAAATTTTTTGACGCTGAGAACCAGACCCCGGCTTACTACTTCCAGAACCCACTTGTCTGATGTTGGGGACTCGCAGTTCTGAACAAAGTAAGCCAACCTGCCCCCTACAGGTAATGGAGAATCGGCCCTGGGCACCCCATCAGGGTGCCTGTTTGGCAGGGGCTTTAGGCTGAGGGGTGGGAGCAGGCCTGCTTGCACCCCGTCTGCCTCTCCCTCTGAGGAACCTCTTCTGAGCAAAAGCAGAGGAGGCCTGGTTTGGTAAAAGGCCTGTGAAAAGGCCTACCTCTACCCCTGGGGCCTGCCTCTGAGGAGTGGCTTGCCGCCCTGGCCTGGAGCAATTTTATAGGTTGTCCTATATTCATCCATTTTTCATATAATTCTCGTCTGCTCCCCAAACAGAGAATTTCTACCACAGGAAAATCCATAGCCTTAGTCTGGGTATCCTGTGACAAGCTAGTACACCTGAGCCAAGCCAACTCACGAAAAGCCACAGATGTAGCCATGACTCTAGAGGATACATCATTAAAATCACAGCAGCATGGAACTGCACCTTGGATGCCTCAATACCATCAGCAGCCACCTGTTCCAGCTCCTTGGCAAGCTGGCCAGGGCCTGTTTGGCCAAAGCCATGACAGTGTCCCATCTAGATTTTTGGTATCTTGCCACATAAGCCATGTAATTTGCTTGCCTGAGTCCCAAGGATGCTGCCATGTATTGTTTTTAGCCATGGCATCAATCTTCCTGGAACCTTGTCAGGAGGATGTGAAGCCAAGGAATATTAGTCTTATCACAGGCTGCAGCCTGAACTACTCCAACATGACTGCATTGCTGTGACAGGAATTCTGTATCAGGACCTGAGAAAAGTGTACCTCCTGTCCATCTTCTTGTCCACAGGAGGCACAGAATTAGGAGCTTTTAAAATTTTTATTGTTTGTTTCTAAATGACTTATGTAAGGGATAGACAATCTCCTAGACTCTGGGATATCCATCATTTCTACAAAATCAGGTTCCTCTTGCTCATCCACAGCTTCCTCCAATGGGAGCTGGAGGGTTTCAGCAACCTTTTATAAAACATAAAGTGAGAAGGGACTCAGAAAGTGTAGGGAGATTCTAAAGGTCTGTCTGGGAGATGTCCGTTCAATGGGCACACCCAGACTCTCAAAGTCACATTCATACTGTTCATAATCATCCTCCTCCTCTGGTTCGTAAACTCTTCTACATCATATTCTTGAACTCGTGGAACCGCCGAACCGACCTTTACCAGACAGTGGTGGTTCGGACGGAACCGAGAAAGTGACTGGACAATTTGTATAGCTCTTGCTATCTCTGCAGCAGTTGGAGAAGGAATTTTAGACTCCACACCTGCTGATTTCCTAGTTTTCTTTGCTGGAACTGGCTCCTCTGAGTCAGCTTTACGTTTGCCCAAGGAAGTCTCGCCCTGGTCAGAGGGCACTCCCTCCGGTTCAGTTGGCACCGAACCGGGCTGGCCATCCGGGTCAGCGGACTTTTTGGCCTCTCATTGCCTGAGCCTGCCAACTCTCTTATCCAGGGTGGCTGCAGGGAAATTCTTACAAATCTGGCAGTCTGAATTGAGGTGGTCAAACCCCAGACAATATACACATGTGGTGTGTGGGTCAGCCTTGCCAAAGGCTTCCCCACAGACACCACAGTGTTGAAACCCAGTGGGCCCGGTTTTTCTTTTGGGTTTCTCAGACATAATGCCAGCCTAACCAAAAACTTGCCCTTTTAACGGCATTGCCAGGCAAGACACCCTTATCGGTTCCCAACCGTGTCACGGGTCGTGGAAAAAAACGTAATTAAATCCGTTTTTTTTAGAACCGATAAGAACCGGGAACCGCACTCTCAAAGCTTTTAAATGCTTGATTTTTAAAGTTTTAAAACAACCTGATCGGTTCAAACCAAACCGATAAACATTTACAAGTTCCACACAGAAATAAACCTGTCTATTACTTACAATACCACAGACAGAGCTTGAACCGATCGGTTTACGGTTAAAATAATAATACTCGCGGTTGAATTTAACCGAGAAAACACTGTTTAAACCAAGAAATGAACCGAGCAGTAGGAGAAATCTCCGGAGCGACTGTTCAGTGAGGCGGAGTAAAGAATCTGACAGTTTCAGTTTGAAACTACACAGACAGAGCTTCTCTAACCGAGCTCGCGCTCCGAGTTCCATGCCTGGCATGGACTTTAACTATTTCACCTCCGGGGCAGTTCTAATGGTGGGACAAACTGCAATTGTCATAATATAACAAGACTTCATGTTGTTTGAATAGAAAACCTTTCCCATCTGAAGACATAACATTTCCTAGTCGATTCCTTATGCGACGCCTCCACCACAGTGTAGACATCCTCTGAAAGACCCAGAGCCTGGAACTCTAGCCGCTCAGGTACCAGGCTGTGAGGTGCAGTGATTGAAGGTCCAGATGGAATACCTTCCCCTGGTTCAATGATATCAGGTCCGGGCATGTACAAAGCCGCTCCGGGGCCCTGCAGTTGAGGCTGAGGAGATCTGGATACCAGAACTGGAGGGGCCAATCAGGGGCTACCAGAATCACCTTCACCTTGTCCCTACTCACCTTGAGGATCAAGGGAAATGGAGGGAAGGCGTAGAGCAGGCCTGGGGTCCACGGCCTTGAGAAGGCATCCCCCGGCAGACAGCCTGCTGAGGGGGGCAGGCATGGTACAACCTCAGCTTGGTGTTCTCCCTGGAGGCAAACAGGTCCACCAATGGTTTGCCCCAACAGGAGAAGAGATTGTATGCTACCTCTGGATGGAGAGACCACTCGTGAGATGTCTGACCTATGCGGATAAGAGCATCCACCACATGGATGGCAAGAAGATCTGCCTCCAACTGGCTGACAAGGGTCCAGATTCGGAGCACCTCCTTGCATAGCAGATGGGAGTCTGTGCCAACCTGTTTGTTGAGGTAGTACATACTCATGGTATTGTCTGTCTGGACTTGAACCACTCGACCCCGAAGCTGAGGAGCGAAAGCTGACAGGGTCCATCTGACTGCTCTGAGCTCCAACAGGTTGATGTGGCATTGGGACTCCTTGGGGGTACAGACCCCTTGGGCCCTGTTGTCCCCCATGTGGGCTCCCCAGCCCATGAGAGAGGCATCGGTCATCAGGACGACTGTCAGCTCGAGGCGGACAAATGGGATTCCTTCCTGCAATTGGTCTGGGATGGTCCACCATTGGAGAGTGCCCCACATCTTCTGGATTACAGTGATCAGCTAGTCGAAGTGACAATGTCGCTGAGTCCACTGGGTGGCCAGCTCCCACTGGAGGGGGCGCATGTACCACCTGGCCCAACGGCCCACTGAGGTGCATGCTGCCATGCAGCCCAGAAGGCGCAGAAAGTCCCGGGCAGAGCGCAAGTGCCCAACCAGAAATGATTGGGCAAAGGAGGAGAGAACCTCCACCCTGTACGCCGGCAGCCGAGCTCTGGCTTGACAAGAGTCAAGCTCTGCCCCAATAAAGCCCATCACCTGAGAGGGCACGAGTTCCGACTTGGCCTCGCTGATCAGGAGGCCTAGTTGGGGGCAGGTTCGGAGGGCCAGATCCCTGGAACTCTCCACCTCCTGAAGGGAGGAACCCGCCAGGAGCCAGTCGTCAAGATAGGGGTATATCCGAACTACTCGATGCCAAAGATGGGCTGCCACCACTGCAATGCACTTGGTGAAGACCTGAGGGGCCGATGACAGGCTGAACGGCATGGTTCGGAACTCATACAGGGTCCCTTCAACCCTGAAGCAGAGGAACTGCTGGTGGGTTGGATGGATTGGGACATGAAAGAATGCGTCCTGTATATCCAGTGAACAGAACAACATGTTTTGCTCCAGAGATGGTATGATCTGGTTCAGAGTTACCATCCGGAAGGTGCAAGACCTGAGATATTGATTCAGGTCGTGGAGATCTAGGATGGGGCACCAACCCCCCCATCCTCTTGGGCACCAGGAAGTACCTGGACACAAAGCCTGGGTCAGTAGGAGGATCGGCACTGGAGCTACTGCCTCCTTGCAGAGAAGCTGAGCAATGTCGTCCCAAAGGGCTGACAGAGTGCGAGCTCAGATCCTTTCCATCCAAGGGGCGCGGGCTCGGCTGGGACAGTACTGCTCGAATTCTAGAGGCAGTCCCTGGCCGACCACTTCCAGAACCCACCTGTCCGAAGTGACACCAGATCAGGCAGAAAGAAAGCGACGGAGCCGGCCCACCACGGGAGGACCCAGAGCTGGCGTGACAGGTGGAGGGGTGGTAACCCCTGACCCATCACTGAGCAGGCTTAGAGGAGGAGGTTCCCGGACCGGCACCTCGGCCTCCTTTACGGGTCTGTTGAGGACCCTGCTTGGGCCAGGGGTGCCAAGCTTCAGCCTGCTGTTGCTGCTGACCTCCTTGATAGGAGGGCTGTCTAACCGCAAGGGAAGAGTGCCGAAAGGGCTTCTTCTTGTGCTTCGGCTGGTTCTTGCCTGAAGAACCCTTTGCAGAGGTAGCATCCAAGGTGGCACTGGACTGCTCTATTTGCTGGAGGTGACCTGCCACTCCCGGACTGAAGAGGTCGGTGCCAAGGAAGGGCACGTCAGATAACTTGTGCTGAGCATCTGCCAGAAAGGAGGATAACCTCAGCCAGGCCCTGCAGCGAGTGGCCACTGCAGCTGCTAAGGAGCGGGCACAGGAATCTCCAACATACAGGGCCGTCTGGAGCTGCCATTTTGCAACAGCACAGTCCTGGTCACGGACCTGCTTCACCGTGGTCTGCATGTCCACTGGGAGATTCATCTACTGACCCCAAGAGGGCATGAGAGAAGTGTGCCATGATCACAGCCGAGCTGGCCTGATGAAGGCCCAAGGATGAGGCCGCATAAACCTTCCAGGCAGAATGGTCCACATTCTTGGACTCCTTGTCCGGAGGGCGGTCAGTGTCAGCTGAGCTACCCATGTGTTCAAACATAGAAGCAGTCACAAGGCTCTCGGCCGACAGATGCTCTGTGAACCCGGCCAGGGACCCCATGGGTACCGCATACTTGTGGGTCATGCGGGCAGATGGAGCTGGGCAGGAGGCAGGGTGTTGACATAGCTCAAGAGCCAGGCCACCAATGGCTTTGGCCACTGGAAAGGCCTCCACCGGGGTATCTCCCCTCTTGAGGATATCCGTGAGGGGGTATTCTGCCTTCTTTTGGATAGGCTCCAAGGGCAGTCCGGTCAATTCGGAAATCAGGTGGAGGATGCCCTGAAAAGAGGAAGGATGCGAGTGCAGACCAGTGGCATCCAAGTCTGAAGAGTTGGGATATAAAGGTCTCCCACCTATGTCTCCCTCGATACGCCAAGGGCGATCGGGGACAACAGTAATGGACAGACGACTGGGGAGGCGGGTGTCTGTCTGATCCTCTTTTGAGGGAGCCCCTCCCTGAGGCTGCTTAGGTGGTGGTTCCACCAATATCAGTGGGGAGACCAAAACAGGCTGAGCTGGAATGCATGCCGGCCCTACAGGTGGGGGGAACCAAGACCTTCAGTTCAGGAGGGGTCAGCGTCGGTGTCAACCTAAGAGGCTGGGGCCAAGTAATGGCCGGTGTTGCCGGCAGAGCCGGCTTTTGACCACTCAGAATCAGCTGTTGCCACATGAGATCCTCATAACATCGACAGAGCTTCCATTGAAGTCTCTCCTTGTCCGAGGAGGATGAGGATTGGTGGCGACGCCTCTTCCTGAAGTGCTTGTGACCTTTCTTCAGTTTTTTGACCGAAGGGGACCTAGTCCTCAGTCGAGACCGATGGGGTCGACTCATTCGATCGGTAGAAGCCGGAGTCGGGGAGAACCAAGGTTCCGGCATCTTTCCCTCGATCGGGACACCTGAGGGCTGGGTCTCCTCATCGGGGAAGGAAAGGATAGGTGTCCTTTCCCAAGGAGTCGTCGACCAGACTCGGCAACAAAGGCTTGATTGGGTTGAGAGAAATCTCAGCCGGTTCAGCCGTTTCCTCTGCCTCGGTGCCTTGGCCTGACGGAAGGTCCGAGAAGCTGGCAGCTGAGGAAGTGATTTCGACCAAGGTCGAGACCACAAGTTCTTGAGAATGGGACCTCTCTCGGTCCCAGGAACATCTGCTTCGGGATGAAGAAGACTTGGGGTCCTTGTCCCTTTTCCTAGGGCGGGAGGAGTGCAAGCCCGAGGGCACCTCACCCCTGGTGGGGAGATACTGGCACAGCTCCCGAAAGGACCCAGTGAAGGTAGAGCCAAGGTTAAGAGGCACGAAAAAACTTAGTCTAGTCGAAGCTTGAGCAGCTTCCTCTTCAAAATCCGCCATCTGATCAAGCTGCTCAGCGGATCCCGCAGCCGCAGAAACTGCTCACCTTGCATTCCTTCGACCACAGGTGGATTATGGCCTGCCCTCAATTTTAGGCGCGCCTTTGCAGTCATCCAGGACGTTGGGATGGAAGGCCAGACAGATGGTGCAAGAGGTGGTGTCATGTACGACACCCAAGTAGTAGACACACGAGAGGTGGGGATCGGTGCGCGACATTTTCTATCCTCAGGGACACCAGCAAAATCCGGGGGACGATTTGTCCTCCATGTCCGATGCACTTGGATTGGTATCGTAACCTCTAGTGAGTTTTAGAGAAAGCGTTTGTGGTGAAAACCGTTGTTGAGAATCCAGGGCTTATGAACTGCACAAGTAGCACGAGGGAACCTGAATCTTCCAGCGGAAAGGAAGATCTAGCATCATAGGGCAGAGCCAAGGTATTTACCACCCAGGTGGGTGGGAGGAGCCAGCTTGAAGACTTTCCAGCCACATTTAAAGGGGAAAGGGACATGCCAGAGTGTGGATGAACAACATATCCACGCTCCTAGAACCATGAATACGTGCAAATTCATACAATAACTCTAAAGATAAGAATTATAATAACCCATCCCTCTCCCTCCCAACTATAAAAGTAGGGATACATTTATTTATTATTTTTTCCCACATCAAAATGAATCATAAACAACATACATACAAATTAATAATACTACCATACAGAAAACAAAACAGAAGGAGAAACAAAATCATATTTAGGTAATGATCCATAAAATAATTTCCCATCATAAAAAGACATTTATTCTAAATCTCCCTCAAATAAAGTCAAACTCGTCCCATAATACCTTCCATTTAGAAACTGCATACTGTTTCCGTTCATCTAATTTAAAGGAGTGTATATTCATTATTATGATATGTACTAACTCCAATTCTGAAACATCCTTTTGTTGTAGCACCGACATCTACTTAGCCATAGCCAATATAATAAATGTATATGAATTATTCGCAGCGTATTCACACAATCCTCTGACACTTGTGAAGAAAAAATACCATAATACAATGCTTCAGGTAACGGGGGGATCGTAAATCTACACTTCCATCTATCCTTCAGTGCGTCCCAAAATTTAACAGCATAGGGACATTGAAAATATAAATGATTCATTGTTCCTATCTTAGCTGTACAATCTTCCCTCGGACAATAACGTTCTTGCAACCTTTCAAGTTTTTGGTTATTTTTAACATTTATTTTATTGTGAATTCCCTACCAGACAGTATCCCACATTTGAGTGGGAATTTTGGGATTTGTAATGTAAGAAGAAATTTGATTCTGATGAAGAGCTGGAAAGGCCGAAAATGGATGTTCTATAAAATTATTACACATCACCTCTTCATACAAATTCTTCCGTGATTGACTTAAAATCCTTACATAAAGTACAGTTACGTAGGAACTTACCATAACAGTAGATCTTCAAGAGAGGTTCCTTCAATAGGTCATCACAAATAAGACTGACGTCGCCTGATGTCGGGCAGCACGGCAGACTTTTCTAGCAATCCCTGATGGAGGACCGCACACCCGACGTCAAGTGACAGATGTCAGAGTGATGGTATACAGTGGGCGGTCCCCACGCCCACCCTCCTACTATCCCGCCGGAGCCAGGAAGAGGTCTAACAGCAGGAGCGAACAGGATTGGAGACCCTGTAAAAAATAAAATAAGGGAAGGAGGAAGAGAAAAATATGACCTACTGAAGGAACCTGTCTCGAAGATCTACTGTTACGGTAAGTTCCTACGTAACTGTACTATCTTACTTTGAGAGGGTTCCTTCAGTAGGTCATCACAAATTAGGACTGAGTCCCAAGCAGTCCCTCTAAGGAGAGAGACGGAGAGAAACTAGGGAGGGGGCAAAACAAGATCCATGGAAAAGACTGAAGCCCAAAAAGGACCCAGCCTAGGTCAATAGACCCTGCAGGACAGCTAGGTGAAAGCCAGCCCTCCGCCTAGAAGCAATGTCCAAATTATAATGCTTGGTAAACGTATGGACAGAACTTCAAGTAGCGGCAGCACAAATATCTGCTGCAGAAACATTACGAAGGAAGGCTACAGAAGCGGCCATGCCTCTAGTAGAATGACCCCTGATAGAGCCTGGGAGGGGTTTATCATACTTTTGATAACAGTATCTAATGCAGTTGCCCAATCATTTGGAAAGGCCCAGCTTGGAAACCGGTTTGCCTCGTGTTCGGTGTGCGAAGGAGACAAACAATTGATCACAAGAGCGAAGGACTTTAGTTTGGTGTGTGTAACACCAGAGAATCCGGTGGACATCCATCGTATGGAGGAGTGCCTCACCCCTGTTAGCGGGAGCCGGATAACATACTGGAAGCTCTACCGATTGGTTCAGAGTAGCTTCCGACACGACCTTTGGAAGGAACCTCGGATGGGTTCTGAGAACCGCCCTGTCCCGGTGAAAAATTAGATAAAGCTCCTAACAAACCAGCGCATGAAATTCTGAAATTCTTCAAGCTGAAGTGATAGCAACCAGAAACAACGGCTTCCAATATAGAAAGCGTAGGTCACAGCTCATGGCTGGCTCGAAAGGAGGCAAGGTGAGCTTTTCCAGGATGAAATTCAAGTCCCAAGGTGGTGTTGGGCTGCGGATGGGGGATTTCAGATGGAGGATCCCTTTCAAAAAGGTATTTGAGATATCCAACTGAGCCACGGGTTTACCATCCACCAGTTCGTGGTACGCCGAGATAGCAGAGAGATGCACTTTCAGAGAGGAATAGGCTAGACCTGAGTCCGATAGGTGAAGGCAGTATTCCATGACTTGCGGGGCGGAGCAAGAAAAAGGGTTCCAGCCCTTCACAGTCGTCCAAATGGAAAACTGCTTCCACTTCAATGCATAAGTGGAACGGGTGGAAGGTTTTCTGGCTTCGACCAGGACCTGTGCCGCTCTAGAGGATACCTGAAAGTGAGAGATGGCTATGTCTGCAGGAGCCATGCATGGAGATGCAGGGTCCTGAGCCTCGGATGAACCAGATGGCCTTGATCCTGAGTAAGGAGGTCGTGTGTCAATGGAAGTGGAACCGGTGGTTCCCTGGATAGCTCCTGAAGCAGCGGGAACCAAATCTGTCTTGGCCAAAGAGAAGCGATGAGAATCATCTTGGCATTCTCCATCTGAAGTTTGAGGTGGACCCTCTGCAGAATGGGAAATGGAGGGAAGGCGTATAAAAATTTCTCTGTCCAGGATAAAGATAATGCGTCGCTCCAGAAAGCACCTGGCTCTGGAACGAGTGAGCAAAACTTGGGAAGTTTTGGTTGAATTGAGAGGCGAATAGGTCGAGTTCCGACGCCCCAAATTTTGGAAGATGGATTCCGCCATTTCCTGATAAAGTTCCCACTTGTGAGCACGGGTCCACGATCTGCTGAGACTGTCCGCCAGGACGTTTAGAACTCCCGCTATGTGCACGGCCACTAGAGACAAGTGGTGCAAGAAATACAGGTTACTCACCTGTAACAGGAGTTCTAGGAATGGTATATGTTGTTCATCCACACTCATTGGCAGGTATCCTTGCCGCTTTAAATCTTGCCGGAAGGTCTTCAAGCTTGCTCCTCCCACCCACCCGGTGGTATAACTCGGCCTGCCCCATGATGCCAGATCTGCCCGCTGGAAGCTCAGGTTGCGCCGGCCGGAGTCGAGTAGGTCGTAGGATGAACAACATATACCATTCCTAGAACTCCTGTTACAGGTGAGTAACCTGTATTTCTAGGGACATGGATATGTTGTTCATCCACACTCATTGGCAGACTCCTAGCAGTTCTCCGGGAGGAGGGAGGCAAGACTGACACCCCAATACTTACTTGGGAAAGAGAGACTGGAGAACCGAGGCCCCAAAACCAGCATCCGCGTGACTCAAGGTCGATGTGGTAATGGGTAATAAAGGTGTTTGCTGACTTCCAGGTAGCAGCCCTGCAGATTTCCTGGATAGGGACGCCTCTGGAAGCAGCCACCGCAGCAGCATGGCGGTAGAATGAGCTCTTATCCTCTGGGAGGCTCCATGCCCGCCAACTTATAGCAGAGATCTATGCAGGAGGTTACCCACCTGCTTATCGTCCGCTTGGCTGCAGGTCTGCCAGATGCGGCTTCAGCGTAGGTGACAAACAGCTGGCGAACCTCTCCCAATTTCAGCCGATGGCTCCTTATAATAAAGCGCCTTCTAGGGTCCAGAGTATGGAGCCTATATTCGGCCTCCGAGGTGATTGGGGTAGAACACCGCAGAGTCAACACCTGGTTAAGGTGAAACTCCACACCACCTTCGGAAGGAATTTGGTGGGGGCGCAGGACAACCTTGTCCCTGTGGAAGACCAGGTAAGGAGACTGATGGAAAGTGCCTGAGCTCTCCCATCCTTCTGGCTGACGTGGATAGCCACCAAGAAGGCGGCCTCCACGACAGGTGAGAGAGCACACCTGCATAGGTTCTGAATGGCTTGCCCATGAGCTTGCCAGTACCAGCAGTAGATCCCATGGAGGTGGGGGTTCCCGCACTGGAGGGGAAATGTGATCAAGGCCTTTGAAAAAGCGCCAGACCAGCTTCTCCTGCGCCACCGACTGCTTCCCGGCCCGCGCCCGGTAAGCAGAGATGGCTGCCAGGTGCACCCTTAGGGTCGTCGACCTAAGCCCTTGACTAGAAAGGGACCATAAATAGTCCAAGATGCTTGCCAAGGAACAGGAGGAAGGGTCCAAGCCGTTGCTCTGACACCAAATGGAAAACCTTTTCCATTTGAAGGCATAGCATTTTCTGGTCGACTTCACGGACGCCTCAACTACATTGAGGACCTCGTCGGAAAGACCCAAGGCCTGGAACTCTAGCCGCTCAGGAACCAGGCCGTCAGGTGCAGGGATTGAAGGTCCGGATGGAACACCTTCCCCTGATTGACAGAGAGCAGGTCCGGGCGAGCTGGAAGCTGCCGCGGAGTCCTGGAGCTGAGACTGAGGAGATCTGGGTACCAGAACTGGCGAGGCCAGTCTGGGGCTATCAGAATCACCTGCGCCTTGTCCCTCCTCGCCTTGAGAAGCACCTTGTGGATCAAGGGAAATGGGGGAAAGGCGTAGAAGAGGCCCGGGGTCCACTGCCTCGAGAAGGCATCCCCCTGCAGCGAGCCCTGCTGAGGGGGGCGGGCATGGAACAGGCTCAGCTTCGCTCTCCCTGGAGGCAAACAGGTCCACCTGAGGTGTGCCCCAATGGGAGAACAGATGCTGTACTACCTCCGGCAGGAGAGACCACTGTGGATGCAGCCCTATCCGCTCAGGGCATCGGCCAGGGTGTTGGAGGCTCCTGCCACGTGAATGGCTAGGAGATCCGCCTAGGCTGCGACGAGTGACCAAATGCGGAGAGCTCTTGCATAGAAGCATGGAGCGGCCCCGCCCTGGTGGTTTAGATAGTACATGGTCGTGGTATTGTCCGTCTGGACTCGGACCACTTGACCCCGGAGGAACGGAGCAAAGGCGGTGAGAGCTAGGCGGACCGCCGAGCTCCAGCAGGTTGATGTGGCATCGGACTCCACGGGGACCAGAGGCCATGAGCCCGGTGTTCCCAGATGGGCACCCCAACCCATCAGAGAGGCATCGGTTCGAGAGAGACCGTCGGCTCGGGCGGACTTAACGGATGTCCCCTGCAAATGATCTGGAACGTCCACCACTGGAGAGCTGCTCCACATCCCCTGTGTCACCGACACAAGCTGGTCCAAAGGATCGCAGCCAGGACCACTGGCTGGCCAGTCCCCACTGAAGGGACGATGTTCCAGCGGGCCCAACGGACCACGCTGGTGCAGGCCGCCATGAGACCCAGGAGGCGAGGAAGTCCCGGCAGTACGCAATTGCCCAACCAGAAATGATCGGGCAAAGGAGGAAAGAACCTCGCCCCATCCGGGCCGGAGCCGCCTTCTGGCTCAAGAGAGTCGAGCTGCGCCCGATGAATAGAATCACCTGCTTCGCTCGAAGTCGACTTGGCCTCGCTGGATAAGGAGGCCCAGTTGAGAGCAGACCTGGAGGGCCAGATTTCTGGACCACTCTGCCTCCTTCCTGGAGGGAGCTGCTATCAGCCAGTCGTCCAGGTAAGGGTACACCCGGACCCCCTCGCGCCGAGAGGAATGCTGTCACCACTGCCATGCATTTGGTGAAGACCCTGAGCTGGAGACAAGCCAAAGGGCATGGCTTGAACTCGAAGAGGGATCCTTCCGCCGGAAGCGAAGGAATCTCTGGTGAGACGGACGGATAGGGACGTGAAAAAGCTGGCCCTGCAAGTCCAGAGAGCAGAACCACACTGCTGCTCCAAGGATGGTATTATCTGAGCCAGAGGACCATCCTGGAAGGTTCGAGACCTTAGGAACTTGTTTAGGGTCGTGAGGTCGAGAATGGGGCGCCAGCCCCCCGTCCGCTTCGGAACCAGGAAGTACCTGGACACAAACCCTGGGTCTGAAGGAGGGTCCACCACCTCTCTTATCACCTCCTTCTGGAGGAGGAGAGCGATGTCGGCTCGACGAGCCGCCAGTGAGGCTGGGGATCCCGAGGCCCCCCGAGGGGCGACGGCTCTGAAGGGTGGTGCCTGCTCGAATTCCAGAGGCAGGCCTCTTCCCACCACCTCCAAGACCCACCTGTCCGTGGAAACAGCGGACCAGGCGGAACGGAAGGGCCGGAGCCGTCCCCCCACGGGGGGACCCAGGGATAAGGTGACGGGAATGGGGGCGACACCCCTCAGCCCGTCACTGGGCAGGCTTGGAGGAGGGACCGGCCGAGGGACCTCCTGGGCCTTTTCCTCCCTGCCTCCTGTTAGAGGAAGCCGGCGGCTTGGGTTTGGGATGCCAAGGCCGAGCCTGCTGGCCCTGACGTTGCTGGGCCGGGCGCGCCGGGGGCACAGAAGGACGAAAGGGCTTAGGCTGTGGTTTCGTGCCTTGTCCTTCTGAGCGGAAGAGACCGAGTCAAGGTAGCATTGGACCTCTCGATCCTCTGCAGGTGACCTTCCACCCCAGGGGTCAAGAGGTCAGTCCCAAAAGGGACATCCGCCAACTTGTGTTGGATCAGGTAAAGGTGGATATCCTCAGCCAAGCTCTACCGACGCATACAGCCACCGCGGCCGCCACCGATCTGGCACATGAGTCCCTAAATCCAAAGCAGTCTGGAGCTGTTGTTTGGCCACTGCTCTGCCCTGGTCCCGCACCTGCTTAACCGTAGTCTGCAGATCGGCGGGAAGATGAGGGATGACCTCATCCAGGGAGCCCAACAGGGCATGAGAAAAATGTGCCATGAGGATGGCCGAACTGGCCTGACGAAGGCCGAGAGAGGACGCAGCGTAGACTTTTCGCCCGACATAGTCCAATTTCTTGACCCTTGTCAGGAGGTTTGTCCACATCCTCATGCCATGCCGGGCGCCCGGAAAACGCTGTCGGTAACCAACCCCTCAGCAGAGGGGTGTTCCAAAACCGGACAAGGAACCAGTAGGGACCGCGATACTTCCTGGCCATCCTGGCGTCAAGGCGAGGGCAGGAAGCAGGCGCTGCCAAAGCTCCAGTGCCGACCCACTATGGCCTCGCCACCAGAAAGGCCTCCGAGAATCCTCGGTCCAGAATCTCCGTGGGGATACCTGGCCCGTTTGGAAACGGTTTGAGCTCCATCCCGTGGACTCGCGATGAGCCAAGTAGTCCTAGGAAGGACGCACGGCTATCGCCCATTGACTGACCTCCTGAAGACTCCAAGTCCAGTCGCTTGGAGAAAAGGAGGAATCATCTTCGGACTCGGAAGAGTCCTCGAAGAGCTGCCTCTGGCCTGAGCCACCCTTCACCTGCCGAGGTTGATCGGGAGTGAGGTAACTGCAGCCGATGGGTAGACCCTTAGCCGACCGAGAATCCTTGGTCGGAGCCCCAGTCGCTGGCAGTGAGGCGGAGGTTCCACCGAATCGGTGGAGCAGCTGGTTTTGGCCGAACAACCGCCTGGGTATAGGCTCCTCGGATAAGTCGAGGGGTTGTGTCGGCCGATCCGGTGACAGCCACTTAATGGCCGGGGAAGGCGACAGGGTCGGCTTATTCCCGGCCAGGAGGAGCTGTTGCAACATAAGGTCCTCGTACCGTCGACGTAATTTACGCCGAAGCCTCCCCTCATCCGAGGAGGAGGACGAGGACGAGCGGCGACGCCGCCTACCGCGGAGCCGAGACCGAGACCGCCTATGACGTTGGGATCGGCTGGACCGCGAAGAGGTCCGAGACCGAGACCGAGAGTCCCGGAATTTCCGAGGTCGGTGCGGGGAGGTGTCGGCCGGAACCGGCACTCCCTTCGGCTCGGATGGTGCATCCGAGGGCTCCGGAACCGGAGGCACAGGCGAGCCCATGGGATCCTCAACTCCTCCCGGGGGAACCGGGGAGAGGGGAATCTCGGCTGCTAAAGGCGACAGCCCGTCCAACGGGTCGAGAAAAATCTCGACTTCATCGGTGGGAGTCTCGGTCAACTGACCTGACGGGGACACCGTGAGGCCAGTGGCGGCAAGCTGGCCAGGCGAATCGTCGACGCGGCCGGGAGAGGGACCTTCCCGCCTCCCAGACGCCGACGGAGGGACTTACCTTGTCCCTCTTTTGACCGAGAATAAGGTCCCGCCAACATAGGCCCTTCTCCTTTAGTGGAGAGGGACAGACAAAGCTCCTTAAAAGAAGCCGTGTAAGAAGAGCCCAGAGAGAGCGGGATAAATGCCGCGGCCGAGGAAGATACGGCCCGCGCCGCCTCCTCTTCGAGGGCGACCATCCGCTCGAGCTGATCTGCCGAGCCCGCCGCCGCGGACACCGCCAACCGGGCCTCCTTGGACTTCACCGGAGGGAAACGCTTCTCGGGATGGCCCAAATGTAATCGGGCAGCACGGTCTTCGAGGACGTAGGCCGAGAGAGATGAGCACAGGTCGCAAGCCTGCGGATCGTGCTCAAGGCCTAAGCAGTAGACACACGTGGAGTGTGGATCCGTCCGAGACATCTTCTGCCCGCATGGGCATCTCCGAAATCCGGGAGTCGATTTGTCCATCGCAGCCGCGAGGGATAGAAGACTGAAGTCTTTTTGCAAAATTTTATTTTTAAATCCGCAAACGGAGAAATAGGAACCAGTCTCAAACGCAGAGCGTTAAGGAGGGAACCTGAGCTTCCAAGCGGTAAGGAAGATCTGGCGTCATGGGGCGGAGCCGAGAGTTATACCACCCGGGTGGGTGGGAGGAGCAAGCTTGAAGACCTTCCGGCAAGATTTAAAGCGGCAAGGATACCTGCCAATGAGTGTGGATGAACAACATATCCATGTCCCTAGAAAGCCCAGTTCCACACCCTGGTCGCCTCCCTGCAAAGAGGGTATGACCGGGTTCCTCCTTGTTTGTTGAAGTACCAAACCACCAACATGTCCGTTTGGATCAGCAGTGTTCCCTCGGACAGCAGGGGTTGAAAGGCCTGTAAGGCATACAGGACCACCCTGAGTTCTAGAACATTGATGTGAAGAGATCCAAGCTGGACCAAAGTCCCTGGGCTTGATGTTCCCCCAGATGCGCACCACACCCCATGGTCAAGGCATCTGTGGTGAGCATGGTGACGGGTGCTGGGTCTCGAAACGGAAGACCCAAGGAAAGATTGTTTGGATTCATCCACCATAGAAGATCTTTCTGGACCACTGAAAAGATGAGGACCGGATGGTCCAGATCATCCAAAAGCTAGTCCCATTGCACCCTTAGGGACCACTGAGTGATCCTTATGTGGAGCCTGGCTAGGGGAATGGTACAAATGGAAGATGCCATGAGGCCTAACAGGCAAAGGGCCTTCCGGGCCAGGATGGTCCTGCAAGATGCCATCTTGGAGGCCTGGTGGACCAGAGTCCCCACTCTGTCTGAAAGAAGAAAAGCTCTGCACTGGACTGTGTCGAGGACTGCCCCAATAAACTGCAGTCTTTGGGTGGGGATACGGTATCACTTGGGCATGCTGACAGTGATCCCTAGTCAATTGAACAGGTCCAGGGTAAACGACAGAGCCTCCAACAACGCATCCCTGGATGGGGCCGCTAGAAGCCAATCGTCCAGGTACGGAAACACTGCAATCCCTCTGTGGTGTAAAAATGCCGCAACCACCGCTAGGCACTTGGTAAAAACACGAGGTGCCGAAGACAGCCCAAAGGGAAGCACTCGGAACTGGAAGTGCCCCCCCCACCCAGAACAGGAAATGCAGGAATCAACGGTGGCTGGGGAAAATAGGGATTATATAGGTAGGAATCCTACATATCCAAGACGCAGAGCCAGTGATTCTCCAACAGGAGTGGCAGAAGGCTCTGGAGTGTCAGCATGCGAAACTTCTTGAACTCGACATAATGGTTCAGCTGACTGAGATCTAGAAAGGGTCGGAAGGCCCCGGCCTTTTTTGGAACCAGGAAAAAATGGGAGTAGAAACCTTTGACTGTTTTCCCTGAAGGGACTCGCTCGATCGCTTGTTTTAGCAAGAGCAAATTTATTTCCTCTTGAATGAGGATAGCCTGATCCCGAGTGTATGAGGACTTCAATGGAGAATTTCCCAGAGGAAGCTCCAGTAACTCTATGGTGTGACCTAAGGCCACTATTTGCAGGACCCACTCATCGGAGGTAATTGCCCTCCACTCCTGCACAAGGAGAGCGAAAATCCCCATCTGCTCCTCGCCAAAAGGCTGAGGAGGCAGTGGGGCCAGGGAGTCAAGAAGTGGCGGGTCGGTCAGGGGGAGGACCCCCTGAACGTTGCAGATTCTTGGAAGCAGGAGTGGTGACGGTACCCCTGGCCTTCCGCTTACCTTGGCGATGTGCCTGAGTGGGTTTCCCCTGCCTCCCGGTCCTCTTCTGAAAGAGCTGCTATTGTCATCACTGAGGAGCACCCGATCGGTGCATAGACCAAACAGATCTTAGGGCAACACCTTTGTCCTGTAGTTCTGTAATGATGTTTTTGGTGTCACCTCTGAAAAGGACTGAGCCCCGGAATGGAGCGTCCTGAATTGCCAACTGAACCTCATTAGAGAGGCCAGTGAGGCGGAGCCAGGAGTGCTGTCCCAGGGCCACGGCAGACGCCGAGGTACGGACCACGGAATCGACCGAATTGTAGGTGGCCCGTAAGGCATGCCTACAAGAGATCATGGAGAGGCGGAGATCCTTGGCATGTTCCTCCTTGAGAGATGAAGGGGATCCTTAGACTGGTCCTTCATCTCCAACTTGGCCATAGTCACTTTTTGGTGGGACACCATATGGGCCACATAACTTGAGGGAGAGGAGCATGCACGTAGCAGAACAGTAGATATTCTTGCCAAACTGGTCCATCTGCCTCAACTCCTTATCTGGAGGAGTAGTGCTCAAGTGCTTGGGAGTAGCGGAGCGATCATGAGCCACTGAAATGACCACGGAGTCTGCCTTCGGATGGGGCTTCAAAAAAGGAGCTTCCTTAGGTGCCCGGTAAAGCCTGTCCACCCGCTTGGCGACAGCCGGGATAGAGTGAGGCATCTGCCAGATGGTGGTGGTGGTGAGGTCGTGGTGGGGGCCCATCCACGGAGAAACTGGGATGGGAGACAGGGACTCTAAATACAGGTTACTCACCTGTAACAGGAGTTCTAGGAATGGTATATGTTGTTCATCCACATTGTCTGGCAGGTTCCTTGCCACTTTAAATCTTGCCGGAAGGTCTTCAAGCTGGCACCTCCCACCCACCCGGATGGTAAAACTCTCGGCTCCGCCCCATGACGCCAGATCTGGCGCGCTGGAAGCTCAGGTTGTGCGTCGAGCCAGGAGGTCAGGTGGTCGTGGGATGAAAACATATACCATTCCTAGAACTCCTGTTACAGGTGAGTAACCTGTATTTCTAGGGACATGGATATGTTGTTCATCCACACTGTCTGGCAGACTCTAGCAGTTCTCTGGGAGGAGGGAGGCAAGGCGCGACCCTCTACTTAGGGAATAAAGACTGAGAACCGAGGCCCCAAAACCAGCATCCCGGCGTGACTCAAGGTCGATGTGGTAATGGGTAATGAAGGTGTGTGCTGACTTCCAGGTAGCAGCCCTGCAGATTTCCTGGATAGGGACGTCCCTGGAAGCAGCCACCGATGCAGCAGTATGGCGGGTAGAATGAGCTCTTATCCCTCTGGGAGGCTCCATGCCCGCCAACTTGTAACAGAGATCTATACAGGAGGTGACCCACCTGCTTATCGTCCACTTGGCTGCAGGTCTGCCAGGTGCGGCTTCAGCGTAGGTGACAAACAGCTGGTGAACCTCTCCCCGAATTTCAGCCGTGCGCTCCTTATAATAAGCGAGCACCCTTCTAGGGTCCAAAGTATGGAGCCTGTATTCGGCCTCCGAGGTGTGATTGGGGTAGAACACCGGCAGAGTCAACACCTGGTTAAGGTGAAACTCTGACACCACCTTCGGAAGGAATTTCGGGTGGGGGCGCAGGACAACCTTGTCCCTGTGGAAGACCAGGTAAGGAGACTCGATGCAGAGCACCTGGAGTTCTCCCATCCTTCTGGCTGATGTGATAGCCACCAAGAAGGCGGTCTTCCACGACAGGTGAGAGAGTTCACACCTGTGCATTGGTTTGCCCATGAGCTTTGCCAATACCAGCAGTAAATCCCATGGAGGTGGAGGTTCTCGCACCAGAGGGGAAATATGATAAAGGCCTTTGAAAAAGTGCCAGACCACCTTCTCCTGCGCCACCGACTGCTCCCCGGCCCGCACCCGGTAAGCAGAGATGGCTGCCAGGTGCACCCTTAGGGTCGTCAACCTAAGCCCTTGACTAGAAAGGGACCATAAATAGTCCAAGATGCTTGCCAAAGGACAGGAGAAAGGGTCCAAGCCCTTGCCCTGACACCAAATGGAAAATCTCTTCCATTTGAAGGCATAGCATTTCCTGGTCGACTCCTTACGGGACGCCTCAACAACATTGAGGACCTCGTCGGAAAGACCCAAGGCCTGGAACTCTAGCCACTCAGGAACCAGGCCATCAGGTGCAGGGATTGAAGGTCCGGATGGAACACCTTCCCCTGATTGACTGAGAGCAGGTCCGGGTGAGCTGGAAGCTGCCTCGGGAGCCTGGAGCTGAGGCTGAGGAGATATGGGTACCAGAACTGGCGGGGCCAGTCTGGGGCTATCAGAATCACCTGCGCCTTGTCCTTCCTCGCTTTGAGAAGCACCTTGTGAATCAAGGGAAATGGGGGAAAGGCGTAGAAGAGGCCCGGGGTCCACAGCCTCGAGAAGGCATCCCCCAGCAGCGAGCCCTGCTGAGGGGGGTGGGCATGAAACAGTCTCAGCTTCACATTCTCCCTGGAGGCAAACAGGTCCACCTGAGGTGTGCCTCAATGGGAGAACAGATGTTGTACTACCTCCGGCAGGAGAGACCACTCGTGAGATGCAGCCCCTATCCGGCTCAGGGCATCGGCCAGGGTGTTGGAGGCTCCTGCCACATGAATGGCTAAGAGATCCACCTCCAGGCTGCGCACGAGTGACCAAATGCGGAGAGCTTCCTTGCATAGAAGCATGGAACGCGTCCCGCCCTGGCGATTTAGGTAGTACATGGTCGTGGTATTGTCCGCCTGGACTCGGACCACTTGACCCGGAGAAACGGAGCAAAGGCGGTGAGAGCTAGGTGGACCGCCCGGAGCTCCAGCAGGTTGATGTGGCATCGGGACTCCCGCGGGGACCAGAGGCCGTGGCGCCCGGTTCCCTCAGATGGGCACCCCAACCCATCAGAGAGGCATCGGTCGATAGAGAGACCGTCGGCTCAGGGCGGACAAACGGGATGCCCTCCTGCAGATGAGATGGAACGGTCCACCACCGGAGAGAGTTCCACATCTCCTGGGTCACCATCACTAGCTGGTCCAATGGATCGCAGCATTGTGACCACTGGCTGGCCAGTCCCCACTGAAGGGGGCGCATGTGCCAGCGTGCCCAATGGACCACGCTGGTACAGGCCGCCATGAGACCCAGGAGGTGCAGGGTTCGGGAGGGATGCGATTGCCCAACCAGAAATGATTGGGCAAAGGAGGTAAGAACCTCGGCCCTGTCCGCCGAGCCGTGTCTGGCTCAAGAGAGTCGAGCTCTGCCCCGATAAACAGAATTACCTGCTTCGCTCGAGTCTGACTTGGCCTGGATGAGAAGGCCAATTTGAGAGCAAACCTGAGGGCCATATCTCTGACTGCTCCACCTCCTGTCTGGAGGGGCTGCTATCAGCCAATCATCCAGGTAAGGGTACACCCGGACCGGCGTCAAGAGGAGAAGCTGTCACCACTGCTATGCATTTGGTGAAGACCCTGGGAGCTGGAGACAAGCAAGGGCATGGCTTGAACTCGAAGGATCCCTCCGCCGAAAGCGAAGGAATCTCCGGCGTGACGGACGGATAGGGACATGAAAGAACGATCCTGCAGGTCCAGAGAGCAGAACTACATGCCGTGGTGTTCCAGGGATGGTATTATCTGAGCCAGAGTGACCATCCTGAAGGTTCGAGACCTTAGGAACTTGTTCAGGTCATGTAGGTCAAGAATGGGGCGCCAGCCCCCATCCGTTTCAGAACCAAGAAGTACCTGGACACAAACCCCGGGTCTGAGGGAGGGTCTGCCACCTCCCTGATCACCTCCTTTTGGAGGAGGAGAGCGATGTCGGCCCGACGAGCCGACAGTGAGGCTGTGGACCCCAAGGCCCCCCGAGGTGCGACGGCTCTGAAGGGCGGGGCCTGCTCGAATTTTAGAAGCAGGCCTTTTCCCACCACCTCCAGCACCCACCTGTCCATGGTAATAACGGACCAGATGGAAAGGAAGTGCGAGCCGCCTCCAGGGGAACTTGGGGTGAGGTGCGGGGTTGGGGCGACACCCTCAGCCCTCACTGGGCAGGCTTGGAGGAGGGACCGGCCGGGGACCTCCTGGGCCTTTACCTCCTGCTTCCTGTTGGAGGAAGCCCGGCTTGGGTTTGGGATGCCAAGCCCGAGCCTGCTGGCCCTGACATTGCTGGGCCGACGCCGCAGGCGAGAAGGACCAAAGGGCTTAGGCTGTGGTTTGCTGCCTTTGTCCTTCTGAGCGGAAGAGACCGAGTCCAAGGTAGCATTGGACGCCCTCGATCCTCTGCAGGTGACCTTCCACCCCAGGGCCGAAGAGGTCAGTCCCCAAAAGGAACATCCGCCAACTTGTGCTGGGTATCCGGTAAAGGTGGATATCCTCAGCCAAGCCTCGACGACGATAGCCACTCGCGGCCGCCACAGACCTGGCACATGAGTCCCCAATGTCTAAAGCAGTCTGGAGCTGCTGTTTGGCCACTGCTTCCCTGGTCCCCACCTGCCTGACCGTGGTCTGCAGATCCGCGGGAAGATGAGGGCGACTTATCCAGGGAGCCCAACAGGGCATGAGAGAAATGTGCCATGAGGACGGCCGAACTGGCTTGGCGAAGGCCGAGGGAGGACGCAGCATAGACTTTTCGCCCGGATAGTCCAATTTCTTGGACTCCTTGTCGGGAGGTTTGTCCACATCCCTAGCATTCCCGGCACGCCAGAAAACGCTGTCGGTAACTAACCCCTCGGCCAAGGGGTGTTCCGAAAAACCGGACAGGGAACCGGTAGGGACCGCATACTTCCTGGCCGAAGGTGCAGGACAGGAAGCAGGGCGCTGCCAGAGCTCCAAGGCCGGGCCCACTATGGCCTTGGCCACCGGAAAGGCCTCCGAAGGGGAATCCCCTCGGTCCAGAATCTCCGTGAGGGGATACCTGGCCCGCTTAGAAATGGGTTCGAGCTTCATCCCGGTGGACTCCGAGATGAGCCGAAGCAATCCCAGGAAGGACGAAGGGCTATCGTCCACCGACTTTCCTCCTGAGGATTCCAAGTCCATTCACTTGGAGAAAAGGGAGGAATCGTTCTCGGACTCGGAAGAGTCCTCAAAGAGCTGCCTCGGGCCTGAGCCACCCTCCACCTGCCGAGGTCGATCGGGAGTGAGGGTGACAGACAGCTTATGGTGCAGTCACTGAGCCGACCGAGAATTTTTGGTCGGAACCCCAACTAATGGCTGTGGAGGCAGAGGTTCCACCGGAATCGGTGGGGCAGCTGGTTTTGGCCGAACAACCGGCCTGGGAACAGGCTCCTCGGATAAAACGAGGGGTTGTTTCGGCTGCTCCGGTGACAGCCACTTAATGGCCGGGGAAGATGACGGCGTCGGCTTATTCCCGGTCAGAAGGAGCTGTTGCCACATGAGTTCCTTCATATCTTCGACGCAACTTGCGCGAGCCTCCTCGTCCGGTGGAGGAGGAAGAGGACGAGCAGCAGCGCCGCTTGCTGCACGGTGCAGAGACTGCCTATGATGGCGGGATCGGCTGGACCGCGAAGAAGTCAGAGACTGAGACCGAGAACCTCGGCTTTTCCAAGGACAGTGCGGGGAGGTGTCGCGGGGAACCGGCACTCCCCTCAGTTCGGAAGATTCAACCGAAGGCTCCGGAACCGGAGGCACAGACGAGCCGACGTGGTCCTCAACTCCCACCGGGGGAACCAGGGAGAGGGGATTCTCGGCTTCTCCAGCCGACAACCTGTCCAACGGGTCGAGAAAAATCTCGACCGCATCAACGGGAGTCTCGGTCAACTGGCCTGACGGGAACACCGTGAGACCAGTGGCTGAAGCCGAGAAGTCGACCAAAGTCGACGGCCGACAACTCGGGGAGAGGGATCTTTCCCGCTCCCAAGAGCGCCAACGGTGAGACTTACCCTTGTCTCTCTTTTTGGACCGAGAAAACGGTCCAGAAGAAGTTGGACCCTCACCTTTAGTCGAGAGGGTCAGGCAAAGCTCCTTAAAAGAAGCTGAATAAGAGGCACTGAGAGAGAGCGGGACAGATGCCGCAGCCGAGGTAGAAGCGGCCCACGCCGCCTCCTCTTCGAGGGCGATCATCTGCTCAAACTGATCCACCAAGCCCACCGCCGCGGACACCGCCGACCGGGCCTCTTTTGACTTTACCGGAGGAAATCGCTTCTCGGGACACCCAGTTGTAAACAGGCAGCACGGTCTTCGAGGACGTAGGCCGAAAAGGAAGAGCACAGGTCGCAGGCCTGCGGGTCGTGCTCAAGGCCCAAGCAGTAGACGCACGTGGAGGCGGATCCGCCCGAGACGCCCAAGGGCATCTCCGAAACCGAGTCGATTGGTCCATCGTAGTCATGAGGGAGAGAAGACCAAGTCTTTTCAGCAAAAACTTTTAATTTCAAAATTCGAAGAATTAGGAACCAGTCTTATACGCAGAGTGTTAAGGAGGGAACCTGAGCTTCCAAGCGGTAAGGAAGATCTGGCGTCATGGGGCGGAGCCGAGAGTTTTACCACCCGGGTGGGTGGGAGGAGCCAGCTTGAAGACCTTCCGGCAAGATTTAAAGCGGCAAGGAACCTGCCAGACAGTGTGGATGAACAACATATCCATGTCCCTAGAAATCGAGGTGCTCCGTGAGTCGCTGTCTCATCAGGTCCTGTTCCTCTGACTCCCAATCGAAATAATCTCTGAGGGCCCTCAAGAGATCCATGAAGGAAGGATCCTCAGGTGGTGATTTGGGTGAGGGCTTGCCTCTCGGCTCAGGTTCCTCCACAACTTCCTCATCCGAAGAGTCCTCTCTCCCAGCAGAACTGTCGTCGACCTCATCCACTGGACGACGTTCGAAGCAAGAAAGGGGAACATTCAGTTGAGTCTTCCCCGAGAGGTAGACAATCAGACCCGAACTGCTCGGGGAAGGGGATCTATGAAGTGGCGGAGGTGGGAGCCTCGCTTCCAGGTCCAAAACCAACTCCGACCTCGCTCCCTGCCACCAAGACTGTAGGAAGGACTTGAAGTCCAGTACAGCCGGAGGGGGTGGAGGTGGAGCTGGTTGAGGCTGGGGGGAGAGAGGAGGTGGAGGGGGAACACCGACTGGAGGAGGGTAATATCCCTGCGGACCCATATAATGGGTAGTGGGATAATAACCCTGGTAAAACTGTCCCATTGGACTCCATCCAGGAGTGGAAACCTCTGGGTAATGATCACCAGGATACCCGTGGGGGTAATGTGGGACAGTGAGGGGATGGTATACCCCGTCATCAGCCCTGACGTCAGAGGAACCCACATCAGACCTGCTGTGGTGTAGATTAAGTTAGGATCTGGCGTTGGGACAGTCCACGTTATAGGGACTGACATCAGCACCGGTGCCACCTGATCCAGTGACGGAAGAGGATCCTGCGTCGGAGGAGCCAGCGTTGGCACCGGATGAAGGGTCTCAGTTTATAAGAGTTGGGTCCGGCGTCGGGGACGACGGAATAGGCTTGACTACTGGTCCCAGCATCTTGATTTTTGTAGGGACTGGCAACGTTGGAGGCGCCGGTGGTCCCAGCATCAGGATTGTTGTAGTGACTGGCGGCATTGGAGGTGCCGGCAGTCCGCCCTTGGGCTGAGGAGGGGCCTCCAGAGAAAGGCCATTTGGCCGAGGAGGAGTCTCCTGACCCTGGTCCCTGGCGGGGGAGCGCGGGGAAGAACCCCTGAAATCAGCTGGTTCACCAGCGTCCCCATCAGCATCACCAGACATGTCTGTGGTGCAATGCGAGGACACAGGCGAGGGAAGAACAGGTGGGAGCGATGCTGTCTCCTTTTGGTCCTGCCGGACGTTGGTTGATGCGCCAGTAGACCCCGATGGGGGAACCGAGCCCATGCGGTCGTCAGAGACTTAGTGGGTGTGGTCACGTGGCCTGGGAGAGGACTCCCGACTGACTTAGCAACCGAGGCCGGGCAACTACCCCCCAGCTGGGGGAGTCGACTTAATGGCCGCCGGGCGGTCTCTGGAAGAGCCGAAGGACGACTTACCGCCCGGTGCAGCGCGGTCGGCGGAGGAGCTGGCGGCTGACTTATCTGCTTGAAGTTTTTCACCTGAGTGCTTCAACGGTGGCTGGGTCTTGCTGGTAGAGGGCCTGACATCGTCCGTGGAGCGAGCCCGCTCCCCAGTCTTCTCCTTTTGCTTTTTGGGGGAAGATTTGCGGACGAGTCCCTAAGCTTGTCCATCTTCTTCTCAAGCGAAAGGAAACGGACCTTGAGAAGATGGGCCTCCAACACCTGCTGTCTCTGCTTTTTGGTAGACTGATTGAATGACTCACAGTCGGGGCAGGAGGAGACTGGATGGTCTGGATTAGGCAGATGACGCACTTGGAATATCTGTCTTTGTGAGGTATCTGAGTGCCACACTTGGAGCACTTTTTCTTCAGAGAAGACATGAACTAACGAAATATGGATGAAGAAAATAGTGAGTTTGAAAAAAAAACGCGCGAAAAACAACTTTCAGACAAACGCTGAATGAAGTCTGCGAAGCGATTAACATGAGGCGACAGTGGGAAAGAACTGGAGGGCAGGCACGGGGACCGCCCACTAAATCCCGTCACGCTGATGTCTGCCACGTGACGTCGGGTGGGCGGTCTCCCATCAGGGATTGCTAGAAAAGTCTGCCGTGTGGCCTGACGTCAGTCCTATTTGTGATGACCTACTGAAGGAACCCTCTCGAAGTAAGATCTTATATTCCATAATTTGACTCTATCAAATACCTCTTCCCAAAATTTTAACAATCTGGAATGTCTTTTGCTTTTATGCAAAAAACTAGCTGCTTTCCATTCTCGTAAACCCCATCTAATTTCAACAATCCCCATGGCATCCATGATTTCCCCCCTCATTTTTAATCAGTGGGATCACATTGTGATAAAAAAATACTGTGAAGAAAAATAACACTGGGTTAATCATATCTACCCCTCCCTTTTTTTGCTCAAATATACTATATTCCTTTTAACAGGATTTAACCTGCTACCCCAAAAACAACTGAAAAAAACACCCTCAAAATCTTAGTTTCCAATTGCTTTTGTAATGGAAAAATAGCACTTAAATATAAAAAAAAGAAAAAATTACTCACCTTAGTAATGTTGTTTCTTCTAATGGAGTCTTGCTATATTATGACATATGCAGTGAGTCCCAATCTTCGAACTGCTCCGGAGGTGAAAGAGTTAACTTTCCATGCCAGGCATGAAACGCTGAGCTCGAGCTCGGTTGAAACTCTGTCTGTTGTTCTTCAAACTCAAACCGTCAGATCTTTACGAGCTAAACTCACTGAGGTCCTGTGTGGAAGCTGTAAACCTACACTAGCCAACTGGCTACTAAACATAAGAACACATTTTTTGGTCCCAAAACAAAGACTCAAGTCAGGAGACCCAAAAAATGAAAAACACACCACCAAGTCACCCCAAAAAAGGAGGGGTGAAATAACAAGGTGGGCATCTACCAAGTGCCAACACTGCACTGCCCACCCACATCCCAAAAACAGAGGTTCTGAGAGGGGCAGGCGGGAGGTCATAATATAGCAAGACTCCATTAGAAGAAACAACATTACTAAGGTGAGTAATTTTTTCTTCAAACAACATGAAGTCTTGCTATATTATGACATATGCAGACTACACAGCAGTACCTCCATAGAGGAGGGACAGAACCTACTTAGGAAAAAGGCTCTGAAGCACAGCTGTGCCAAACCGAGCATCACTCCTAGCCTGGATGTCCAGGGAGTAATGCTTGGTAAAAGACCAAAAGACCAAAAGGCTCTCAAATGGAACTGGATGTCCTTCATCTGAAATCTTGCTCCCTGCACTACTGCTGTAAAAGCAGCCATGTGCCCCAGGAGCTGTAGAAAATGCCTTGCTGGTCGAGAGACCTGCAGGGTGAAAGAGGAGGCCAGAGAGACCAGGGTCCTTGCACTGTCCAAAGGAAGGAAGGCTCTGGCTTTCTCTGTGTTCAGCTCTGTGCCTATGAAGGTGAGGAGCTGGACAGGCTCTAGAACTGACTTTGAAAGATTCAGAAGGAAACCTAGAGAGGTGAGCAGTTGCTGAGTTATCTGTAGATGTAACTTGACTTGGTCTGGGGACTGGCCTACTATGAGCAGTTGTCCAGATAAGGGAAGATGGCAATTTTTTGCCTTCTCGGGGAAGCAACTGCTACTGCCAGGCATTTTGTGAATACCCTTGGAGCAGAGGTGAGGCCAAAGGGCATTGATCTGAACTGGTAATGGCCTGAGAGCAGATCGAACCTGAGGTACTTTCGATGGGAACTTCTGATGAGAATATGGAAGTAGGCATCCTTGAGGTCCAGGGATGCTAGCCAGTCCCCTGCCCTTAGAGAGGGTAGAATAATTCCCAGAGTCACCATTTTGAATTTTGGTTTTAAAAGGTGCTTGTTTAAATATCTGAGATCCAGGATGGGCCACCATTCTCCTGTCTTTTTTGGGGTAAGGAAGTACCTGGAGTACAACCCTTTGCCCTGGTGAAGGGGTGGAGCCCTTTCCACAGCTCTGAGAGCCAGGAGGGAAGACACCTCTGCCTCTAGGGCAAGTGCCTCCGGTGGATTTGCAGGTGGAAAGTATCTGGTTCTCATCTTTGGAAATTTTTTGAAGCTGAGAACCAGTCCCTGGCTTACTACTTCCAGGACACACTTGTCTGATGTCAGAGACTTCCAGTCCTGGACAAAGTAAGCCAGCCTGCCCCCTACAGATAGCTGAGAATCGGCCCTGGCAACCCCACAAGGGTGCCTGCTTGGCAGGGGCTTTGGGCTGAGGGGTGGAAGCAGGCCTGCTTGTACACCGTCTGCCTCTCCCTCTAAAGAACCCCCTCTTGGCATAAGCAGAAGAGGAGGCCTGGGCTTGGTAAAAAGGCCTATGAAAAGGCCTGCCCCTGCCCCTGGAAAGCTGTCTTTGAGGAGTGGCCTGCCTTTCCTTGGCCTGTGCACTCCTATAGGTGGTCCTATACTCATCCATTTTCTTCATGTAATTCTCTGTCTGCTCCCCAAACAAAGAATTACCCACAACAGGAAAATCCATGGCCTTAGTCTGGGTATCCTGTGACAGGCTAGTACATCTGAGCCAAGCCATTCTACGAAATGCCACAGATGTAGCCATGACTCTTAATGACACATCATTAGAGTCCACTGCAGCATGGAATTGTACCTTGGATGCCTCAATACCATCAGCAGCCACCTGCTCCAGCTCCTTGCCAAGCTGGCCAAGGACCTGTTTTGCTACAGTCATAACAGTATCCCATCTGGATTTCTGATATCTAGCAACATAAGCCATATAATTTGCCTGTCTGAGTCCCAAGGATGCTGCCATGTACTGTTTCTTTGCCATGGCATCAATCCACCTGGAGTCCTTGTCGGGGGGGTGTGAAGCCAAGGGAATATTTGCCTCGTCACAAGCTGCAGCCTGCACTACCCCAACATGGCTGCATTGTTGTGTAAGGAACTCCATATCAGAGCCTGACAATGTGTACCTCTTGTCCATTCTCTTATCGACAGGAGGTATAGTGTGAGGAGTTTTTAGAATTTTAACTGTCTTTTTCCCAAAAGATTTATGCAAAGGAATAGACAGCCTCCTAGACTCTGGGATATCCATCATTTCCACATAGTCAGGCTCCTCTTGATCATCCACAGCTTCCTCCATAGGGAGCTGGAGGGTTTCAGCCACTTTCTTATAAAACATAAAATGAGAAGGGGACTCAGAAAGCCTAGGAGGAGACACTCTTGAAGGTCTGTCTGGGGAGATGTCCAGGTCAATGGGCACATCCAGACTTTCAAATCCACATTCACTCTCCTCATACTCCTCTTCCCCCTTCTCTGGTTCATAATATTCCTCTATATCATACTATTGAACCTGTAACCCGCCGAACCGGACACTTACCTGATGGTGCCGGTTCGGTCGAACCGGAAAGCGACTGGACAATTTTAATCGCCATATTTCTTCAGCGTTGGAGGAAAGTTTTGGCTCCACACCAGCTGATTTCCTAGTCCTTTTGCTGGAACCGACTCCTGGAGTTGGATCTCCTTTACCTGAGGAAGTCTCCCTGGTCAGAGGGCACTCCTTCTGGTTCGGTTGGAACCGAACCGGGCTGGCCATCTGGTTCAGCGGACTTTTTGGCCTCCTTTTCCCTGAGCCTACCAACTCTCTTTTCCAGGGTAGCTGCAGGAAAATTTTTACAAATCTGGCAGTCTGCATTGAGGTGGTCAAACCCCAGACAATAAACACAGGTGGTGTGGGGGTCAGCCTTGGCAAAGACTTCCCCACAGACACTGCAGTGTTGAAACCCAGTGGGCCTGGTTTTTCTTTTGGGTTTCTCAGACATAGTGCCAGTCCTAACCAAATGTACCTGTTTATGGCAATCCGCCAGGTAAGACCCTCTTATCGGTTCCCAACCGTGTCACGGGTCGTGGAAAAAAACGTAAGAAAATCTGTTTTTTTTAGAACCGATAAGAACCGGTAACCACTCTCTAAATGACAGATTAATATATTTTAAACAACCTGATCGGTTCAAACCGAACCGATAAATTGTTTACAAGTTCCACACAGAATAGAAATCAATGTAAAACCTATCTAGTACTCACAAATACCACAGACAGAGTCTGAACCAACCAGTTGCGGTTTAATTTCGGTCGAAAACTGAGAAAAACAATACTTTAACCAAATAAATGAACCGAGCAGAAGGAGAAATCTCCAGAGCGACTGTTCAGTGAGGCGGAGTAAAGAATCTGACGGTTTGAGTTTGGAGAACAGACAGAGTTTCAACCGAGCTCGAGCTCAGCGTTCCATGCCTGGCATGGAAAGTTAACTCTTTCACCTCCGGAGCAGTTCGAAGGTTGGGACTCACTGCATATTTCATAATATAGCAAGACTTCATGTTGTTTGAACTGGTATTATGAAATGTTTAATATAGTATACCTCTTTTGTTTTGTAACTTTCCATCATGACCAAACTGCCACTTTTTTTTTTGCAATTTCTATTGCCCATTGCCAATTAAAGGAGGCCATGTCTTTTCCCCCTAAATATATTCCTAAAATCTTACATGGCTCTTGTGCCACCTGAAAATTACCCATAAATCTTCTGTCACTAGAAAACCCATTCAAACTTAAAATTTTGGTTTTGTGCAAATTCAGTGCTGCTCCAGTACTACATCCTATTTTCTGTATCATTTCACAAGCTAAGTGGAATGATAATTCATCTTCCAAAGTCAAACACACGTCATCTGCATATACTATAATTTTACAACAAACCCCACAATTTTGATTTACCCCTTTAATTAATGGAGATCTGTTCAAGATTCTTATTAATGGGTCCAAAACAAATACGTATAAAAGGGGACTTAATGGGCATCCCTGTCTTAACCCTCTATATGTCAAGTGTGTACCTCCCCTCCACCCATTTTCGTAGGGCACTACATATGCTAATGCATAACACAATTTAATCCATCCAATAAACATTTCTGGTAACCCAAAGGCCTTCAAACATGCACATAAAAAGGACTGCGAGACTGCGTCAAAAGCTTTAACTTGATGTAAACTCACTAGATAGCCATTTCCCTCTAAAGGTTCCGTATTACCCATATATTGTCCCATAATTTCTCTTATTATCAATAAGGCATCTACAATACTGTACCCTGGAACTGCACAGAATTGCATTGTGCTAATCAATGAAGGCATAATTTCTGATAGTCTATTCCCCATCAATTTTGCAAAAATTTTAAAATGAACGTTAAGTAAAGTTAAGGGTCTCCAATTATTTATGTCCATACAATCCCCTAATTTAAACAAAAAAATCAACAGACCTTCGTACATTTGTGTGGGCAAATTGTACTCAACCAAAATATAGTTATAAAAGCGAAGCAAAATATCTGGTATTATTGTCCACAGAATTTTATAAAACTCACCAGATAATCCATCTGACCCTAGTGAAACATTTGAATGTAATGAGTTAATAACCCTATTTAATTCCTGTAGGGCAAAGGGTTTCACAATCAATGCACTTTGTAAACTAGACAATTGCAGAAGATCAGCCATCTGCAAAATATCAAACACCTGGTCATCTGAGTCTTGTGCTAGCCCAAAGGTCTTTTCAATATATTCTTCCACGACTGTCATAATCCCAACATTATCCTCATATTGCACCTGTTTAATCATATAGAGATGTAAACCCACGTCTCCCCTTTCTTTTTTTGCACGCCATAAATGGGTTAACCTGTTCTGATTTCCCTTGTGTGCCAAATATTTGTTTTTTCTGTAGTGATAGAATTCTGGAATACTGATAATCTTTTATATCTTGTCTCACTTTAGTAATTCTATCTTCTATATTAATATCCTCTATTACTTGTCTCGTTAATAATCCTCACAACTCCCTCCATAATTGCATATATTTTTTCTTTTGTGTTTATATTTTATCAATACCTAATATCTTCAAAAGGCTAACCAAACACTCTTTAAAATCTTCCCACCATATACTAATATTCTCATACAGTTCTAACATAGTCAATTTATTCTGTATAATAATTTTTAATGTCTTTAATATATTCTCATCTGCTAATAAAGAAGCATTCAATCTCTAAATCCCTACTCCTGTCATACGTTTTTGGGGGGGATTCAAACCGTATACCTAAAAGACAGTGGTCAGAAGTTTCTATTGGAACTATTTGTGTAGAATCTCCCTGGAAGGATTTTTGAACAAAAATAAAATCTATACAAGATGAAAGAATTCCTTTGTAAAACGTAGTTTTTAGAGCTTGACGTGAATTCAAAAAAGCATCCTTTAAATCAGCTTGTAATAACACCTGTTTTAAAAAAATGTTCTCATAATATTGTTTCCTGCCACCATATTTCTCCAAAAAGTATATTAAAATCCCCTCCAAAAATCAATTGGCGATTTGTGAAGAGATAAGGCTGTATTTCCTTTAATAAATCTATTCGTAATGCTTTCATTTGTGGATTATAAATATTTATCAAACAAAAATGAATTCCACATAATTCTATATCTAACATAAAAGCCCTTCCGGGTTCAATGTCTACTATTTTCTGAACTGTAATATCCATGGTGGAAAAACAAAAACCCACCCCGCTACATGAATCCATATCCAAAGACCAGTAAGAATCTCCCCAACCCCAATCCTGTTGTGCCTGTTTAAGCTCTCCTTCCGTATGCAATCTTGTATCTTGAAGAAGCACGACATCATATTGTAAGGAATGTAAAATCCCAAACGTCGTAAGATGTCTTTTCCTACATTTAATACTGTTTACATTAAGACATGCTACTGAAAGTACCATTAGTCTATGGGGGGGGGTTATGGGTTTCCCACTTGTTCTTGTTATCCATCTAGAGGGTGTAAACGCATCACCCTCTTTAACCAGTGAAGCCTCCTCTATTACTCCTACCAATGGAATTTGGGTATTTTCAGTCCCCTCCATATCAATGGGAAATTCCTGCTCCATCTGTTCACTCCAAGACGTGAGTGGAGTAAAGCTATTTGAAATAAGTACTGGAGACATAGGGGGTCAGGGAAAGGCCCCTTACCACCCTTCTTTTTGTTTACTTTTCTGAATAGCCTTTTCTCCTGAATAAATTCCTCAAGTACCAAGGCTGTTAATGGAGTTTCTGTATCAGAAACTTCCATCTGCATGTTATACAGTGTGTCTCTAGAAAGCACAGTCTGTGGCCTAATCGGGGAACCTTGAGGGGTGACAAAAGGGGTTTCTTTATCCTCTGAACCTTCTCCATGTGGTTTCCCTACAACTGTTTTAGCAATTTCCTGACGTGTAGCTTTTGAATATCCAGAAACCCGTGTAGGTAAAGGTCTGGTACTAATTCCTCCTTTTGCCCCCCTTCCCCTACATCTCTCATTCATACCTAAAGGATGTCCTGTCTCTATTGGTTCTACATAAGGGAGTTTTGCTTACTGTAAAAAAAATTCCTGATCAGAAGCTTCATCATGATCATGTGTTGCCCATGGACCGGTCTCATAACCATGTTCTGTATCCCCACATAAATTACACACCAGGGAGGCTTCACAATCTGCTGCTACATGCCCAAGACACCCACAAATAAAACATTTAACCACATCAAAATCATTATTTAAATGATCCAGTGAACCACATTTGTAACAGCTTCTAGGTTGACCCATATAGAAAATGATACCTCTGTCCCTTCCTAAAAAAAAAGGAACTAGGCAGATGTTGTTTGCCTGTATCATTGTGGGATAATTGTACCTGATAAGTCCAACCCCCTGTCCAAAATCCATTTTCGTCTATGGTAGGTTTAGGATGTTCCATTATATGACATCTTTGTTCCAACCAGTACATGATGTTAGCCACATTGACTCCTTCGTTATAAAAAAGAAGTGTTACCGTCTTAATCGTAGGTTTGGTAATTGGAATTGCTAAAAAGCCCTTCCAAATCTCCAGATCTTTCACATCATAGTAAAGTTTCCAGAATTTGTCCAACAATTTCATGGAACAAAAACTAAGGTCATAATTGTAATTCCCGGCTGAATGTATCAAACCATACACTTCGGATGGTACAAAATCCAACTGTCAATTATTAAGGTTTTGCCCACTCAAATTCTATCTGGTACTACTGGAGCCTTACTCTTATATCTCAGACGTACTAAAAATCTACATTTGGCTTCTGTAGCAGGACATTTAAACAAATCTGCAGAAGTTTTTTTTTTTCTGATGTCTTAACTTTGTTCTTTGCTTATATTCATACTATCTTTATGTGCAAAAGAATATCGTCAGTCGTATTCTATCCTCCTTTCCTCAGCAGAAAGACTCACCCCGTGCTTCCATTTCTCCGGTTGGTCGGAGGCTGGTTCATGGCGTCTGGCGCAGTTTCACTCATGGCTGCCTCCACCTCATCCAATGCATGCGCAGTATAGATTTTCAGGGACTTTGCATTTTTTTATTAGAAACATTCTCATTTATTTCCTCAGTCAATTTGTAGTCCAAAACTAAGATAGATCCGGGGAGAGGAATGTTTGGATCAGGAATCCATATATTGTCTTGCCGAATCCATCCTGCTTTTGCCAGTACTTCCCCTGTAGTCCACAGATCTTCTCCAACCTGGTCCACACAGGTACTGTAGTCATGTTGTTTTTCAAGATTTTCTGGTCCTTCCAAGGAGGTACCAGGCAGTCTCTCTGGTGAACTAATAGGCAATCTTTTATTTCCTGTAGATGAAGGACTAGCTATTGATCGCTTTCTCTTTTTTTCTTCTTCTAAACGTTCTTGACATAATCCAAAATCCCTTTCTGCTACAGAAATTAAGTTCAATAATTGTATCTTTTTCAGGCCCAATTCTTTTTGTAACATTTCTTCTGTCATTAATTCATTTTCAGATATCTCCAAGCTAATGTCCTGGTTTTCTAACTGCGGAGCAATATCTTGGGCAGCATTCAGCATTTCATCTACAGCGACATTAGATGATCCTCCCAAGAGCTCCAGGAACCGAACCTTCTCCTTCCATAGTCTCCATCAGACTGAGAGCCTCTGTTCCTGCAGACAGATGGACAGCGCCACCCGTCTACAGAGTAGGAGAAATTTTTATTGCAAAATTCAAAAACCAACTTAAATGATTATACAAAAAAGAAACAAATGTAAGAGAAAAGCACAGCAATTTTTCAAAGAACTCTAAAACAATCAATACAGAAAAAGACAAAAACATAAAAGAAATAAACATACAATACATTTGAAGCATAAAGTACAAAAAGTAAGATGCAAAAAAAAGTCTCATTGCTAAAAGCAGAATCAGCCAACCTAAGTAATATCTTTCCAGAAATGAGCACAGACTGCAGTACCCAAAGTTGTAGTCTCATATGTATACACCTTCTCTATTTCTATTTGTAACTTAAAAAGAATGTCCTGCAAAAGAACTGCTTCATTCTGTAATACTCTTTGGCAGCGTGCTTGCCAAATCCCCCATTTTACACATGCCAATATCATAAAAATAGTATGCTTATTCCAAATAGACCATTGTTCAGTTAATTGGCCTTGTATCACTATATCATATGTCATATCGGCAAAAGGTGCCGCACCCCAAAAAGACGCCATAGCAGACCAGATGTCTTGTATCCTAATACAATCAAAACACAGGTGTTGCATAGTTTCAACCTTATTAATAAAGTCTATTTCTGAGCAGTTTCCTTCTTCCATACATTTATGCTTATGATTGCCCTTTACATTTAATTTACCATGCCCACATAACCATACCACATCCTGCATCTTTCTAGGAATTCTAGGTTCAGTAATGCATTCCAAAAGTTTACTACTACTAACCCCATCATTAAGGACAAAAACCAGAGATTCAAAATAACATTTTTCTACCAAAGTAATGTAAAACCTTTTCCTTGACCGAGTTAGAAACCAAAGCAACTCAATTTTCCAAGTTCTAATATATTTTAAAGCAATTTGTACATACGAAGGCAATAATTTATCCAATGGATGTCATTTTCCTCTACCCCAAGCTGTCAGAAAATAGGCACTCCATTCGTGCATTAGATCCGTCCCCACAGTTTTAGTACCCAAAATCAATGGTCTCACATTAGTGTAAAAGAAATGAGAAAATAAAAACACTAGCGGCTGTAACATATTTAAACCCCCTTCTTTCCATGGGCGGTAAGTATGAGCCCTTTTCACTGGATTGAGCGTACTGCCCCACAATAAAGAAAAGAACAAACTGTATATTTTTGTATGCATTCCGAATGGTAATGGCTAGATATGCGACACATGGAGAAAGAGTGGTGCAATGTATGTTTTTAAAAGAAAAACTCGTTTCTTACATGTCATTTCCAAGATTTCCAAGCTTGAACTTTCGAAAAAGCGAAATCATAAGCTATGTCCCAGTTCAGTTGTCCAGTATCATAATTACCAAACCATAGTCCTAAAATTTTTATTATTTCTGCCACCATAGGAATCGGAAATGCAAACTTCAAAGGTACATCCTCTATAGGCATTATTGAGCTTTTGTTCAGATTTAACTGTATGCCAGTATGAAAATATTTGTCATCAAAAATTTGCAATGCTCTTTTCCCATCTTCCACAGATGCTACCATCAAAATGCAATCATCTGCATAGGCTACTACCTTACTATATTTCTTGCCAAAACTACTAACCATCGGAGCTATGTCTCCAGATTTCTCTATCAATCATAATATCGGATCCAGTCTAAAGACATAAAACAGAGGGCTTAAAGGACAACCCTGTCCAACTCTCTTTTTAACAAAAACAGGAATTCCTAAATGTCCATTAATCAATGGCCGTACCTGAGCCAAATCATAAAGAAGTTGAATAAAGTCCACCAGTTGTGATGGTATACCATATGCCCGAAGAACCGTCCATAAATACCTATGAGCAAGAGCATCAAAAGCCTTTTCTTGATCAATGGATAATAAATACTCTTTAGTTTTAGAAGCCAAGCCTTGTTCTATGATCTCTAGAACATGTTGCAAATTTTGATAAATTGCACGCCCCAGAATTGCACGTTTGCACTGGTAGAATAACATGTTGTGCCATTTTAGCCAGTCTTACCATCAAGATTTTAGTCAAGATTTTATAATCAGAATTAAGCAAAGTTAATGGTCTCCAATTATGAATATTTTGTGCATCAACTTTTT
Source organism: Neoceratodus forsteri (assembly GCA_016271365.2). Taxonomy (NCBI): domain Eukaryota; kingdom Metazoa; phylum Chordata; order Ceratodontiformes; family Ceratodontidae; genus Neoceratodus; species Neoceratodus forsteri. The sequence continues at coordinate 55,955,139 of JADMNL010000026.1, forward strand.
TATATTAAAAAATCATAACACCCTCAGTCATACTATAACAGAGTCTATTCTCTCTCTGTATAGATTCATATACCTTTTGTAATATAGGTGTAAGATCGTCAATAAAGACTTTATAGAATTTATTAGGTAAGCCATCCAAACCTGGGGCAGTACCAGGCGACAGACCATGGACTGCCGTCCTAATTTCTTCACTAGATATAGGCTGTAGTAATGATTCGTTATTGACTGCAGGGATTTCGGGAACATCTGTGTCCCATAAGACAACAGTCTCATTCTGTTGATTATTTAGTAATGAAAAAGTATATGTACATAATGTTGTATTTCCTGCTGAATAGAACTTTGTTCATCCACTATTTTCCCATTAGCAGTCAGTAAAGTCATAAATAATGTATGTGATTTACTAGTAGTACCACTATTATACAGATTTACCAACTCACTCCGGCCCTTCATTAAAAACTGCTGTTGCAAACCCATGTGATAATTCTGTTTTTTGGATATAATTTGTCATATTATCTTTTAATTGAGTTAAGATATTTATATGAGCTCTAGTTATTTCATTAGGTTGTGTCCGAAGTTTTAAGTATTTTGCCCTTAGACTTAAATATGAAACATATTTACATCTTGCTTCCCTACTAGTTAAAGTAACCATTAATTCCTTAATATCTCTCTTGGTATCTTCCCACCAATCAATTGGGCTATCATAAAGAAAATCAAGTTCCAAACGTAGTGTAAGTAAATCCTGTATCTTAATTTTATAAAGGGCATCTTGTAGTTTGGAAGAATTCATCTTCCAATAACCTCTACCTACAGTGATTTTATGACAGGAACCTATGATTACTCATAAGGCAAGATGATCTGAAGTTTCTAAAGGGATAACCTTAACATCCTGACATAATACTCTCTCAGTCGTAAACCAAAAGTCAATCCTTGTACTAAGAGAACCCTTATAAAATGTATGGCAAGAGTCTAGCTTCAGTATATCATAAACATCTTGTAAAGAATGTTTATGAAGAATAGATATCAAAGCATTAGTATCACAATACAATTTGTTAGTTTTACAACTCCAATCTTTAGAACTAAGTCCACAATTAAAATCTCCACTCCACAAGACCAATTTAGATGTGTGTATAAAAGGTTCTATTAACCTAAATAGTTCAGCCCTGAGGGCCTTGGATTGCGGTGCATAGATATTAATACATCTATACATAATATCAATCTTAACATCAAGTAATAAAACATGCCCAGAATATATATCCAATACTTTAGACATGTTAACAGTTATATGCTGAAATAATATTCCAACTCCTGAACACATGAGGTCTCCTACAGACCACAAAGATGGGCCCCACCTCCAATCTTTTTGGGCTTGCTTCATTTCAGAAAGGTCATATAATCTAGTATCTTGTAAAAAATAAACATTATTACCTCCCTCCCGTAAACTACTAAATGTGACCTGTCGCTTTTCTTGCAATTTAATGCTGTTTACATTAGAAGTAGTAAATATTAATTGATCCATCATGTTATGCAAGAAATAGGAAAAGAAACAACAACAAAAAAAAAATCATTTATTGATTCTGTGCAAAATAATAAATTCAGTTTATGATTGTTTGCTGCTGGAATACTGCTTTAAAACTCATGCCAAACTGATATACCATCTTTGTATGTTGTTATAATTCAAACTAGCACTGTACTCGCTATCGCGAGGTTTCGGAGCCCTAGCAACACTAGGTAGAGGAGTGTAGTTCAGGAACTTGAATAGTAGAACTACAACTCATTCTATCGGGTGATTTCTTGCAGTTTTAACTGCTTGGGAGACTTGCTTTTATTTTCACCACACTGTGTGGTCTAAAACATATTTTTTTAAGTTTTAATTTGTTCAAATCAGATCATCCACTCGGTGACCTTGGCAAGTAACTTCCAGGTTATACAGCACTATTTTAGGAAGTCCTACTGCGAGCAAGCGCCTTCGATTCTGTGCAAAATAATACATTCAGTTTATGACTGTTTGCTGCTGAAATACTGCTTTAAAACTTATGCCAAACTGATATACCATCTTTATATGTTGTTATAATTCAGGCTAGCACTGTACTCGCTATCGCGAGGTTTCAGAGCCTTAGCAATGCTAGGTAGAGGAGTGTAGTTCAGGAACTTGAATAGTAGAACTAATTTTATCAGGGGATTTCTTGTACTTTTAACTACTTGGGAGACTTCTGTTTTTATTTTCACCACACAGTGTGGTCTAAAACATATTTTTTAAGTTTTAATTTGTTCAAATCGGATCATCCTCTCGGTGACCTCGACAAGTAACTTCCGGGTTATACAGCACTATTTTAGGAAGTCCTGCTACGAGCAGGGCGTGCGCGCGCTTATGCGTGCGAAGACACGCACGTCGCATGTCATGCGTGTCAAGAGTGACAGAAAGGAGAGGACTAGTTAACTAGAGGAGTAAGTACATAATATTTAAAGTATAGTTACCACTGACAATAAATAAAGAAACATGACCGACTTAATAGTTTTGGATAACGCATTGTGCAACAGTACAGCCCCCACAATTGTATCTAAGCCTGTAAGGAGAGATATTATTATGACTCTTGATGGGGAAACAGGTTTAAAATGTAACACCTGTTCTATGTATACCTTATTTGATTCTCTTCCCAAAATACCTATATATGTCTGTGACAAATGTATAAATAACAGTGTTTTGAGGGAAGATATTGATAATTTCTATAAAAGATTAGCAGTTATAGAACTATACCAAGAAACCCTGAGTCAAACTACAGATAGTTTATTGAAGGAAGGTACTTCAAAAAAATCGGGTAACAATACAGAATTAGGTGAATCGGACCTACATAGTGAGGTCAGTGTATATGAAAAAAGGAAAAGAATTGAGTCAAATGAGAAAAATATCCCCAGCGAGTCTGAAGAATGGACTGATGTTGTTATAGGCCATAAATCTAAATCTAGATGCAGGGCCTTGGGTAACAATATCACCCTAAGTAATAGGTATGAAGCCCTGATTGATCTGGATATGGGGGATAATACCATGGAAAATGTGCAGGACAGCATCCTAAATGAACGACCAATTGATTCCCTCTCCAATACAGTTTATACAGAATCTCAAGCAGCAACATTGACTTCTGGCATTTCAGTTCCCTCATCTTGCATAATGGAAGCTGTAACGTATCCAAACATTACAGTAACAAATAATCAAGGGAAATTTAAAAATAAAGCAAGTAATATCGATAAAATAGTCAATGAGAGTTCCACTCATGAAACAGCAGAAGTACAGTCAGGCACAACAGATGATGCATGTTTTATGGAAACACAGCCAACAAATGACTTAAACAGGCAATATTTTGTACTTGGTGACTCAATAATTAAATACACAGATAAAATTGTGCGTACAAGAAACAAACACAATATAACATGTTCATCATTTCGAGGAGCTGGAAATAAGGACATAAATACAATGTGTTCTGATATTTTATACAACTCAGGCCCCAATCCACTTGTCATAATTCACGCCGGTACAAATTACCTAAAAAAGTTGTCTATCGACGAAATCAAATAGGAATATATAAATTTGGGCAAAACATTGGATGAATTTAAATGTGAGATATGGTTTTTAGAAATACTACCTGTTCCTAGAGCTAATTACCAGACAACCAGAAAGATTAAATGTATAAATGAATGGATGCGTAAATGGACACTTAAAGAAGGCTTCCGGGCTATTCGTCACTGGGAAACTTTTTGTGAAAATACATCCTTGTTTTGTTGGGATGGACTTCATTTAAGTAAGCAAGGTGCTTACAAACTGGGCAGAACTTTTGAGAACATTATACATAGAGATTTAAACTAGAAAATAAGGGGGATGAGGGTGTCAAATTAGATCCTAGCCTTAATAATTCAAAATCTAGGAAACTTAAAATATGGAATATTAATGCCAGAAGTCTTAATAATGTCAAACTAACTGAATTAAAAACACTTATAAATAAACATAGTATAGACATTATTTGTGTAACTGAAACATGGTGGGATGAGAGCAACAACTGGTATTCCTGGGTATCATCTTTTCTTAAAAAATCGTATTGGCAGGAAGGGTGGTGGTGTTTGTTGTTATGTTTTGGAGCATATACAGTATCAAGAAATTGTAGTATCTAATAGCTCTGACAGTATAACTGAAACCTTCTGGATAAACTTAATATTTCCTCATTCACCCAAAATAGTTCTAGGAATCTGTTATAGACCCCCTAATAGTGACAGTAATTATAACAATAACTTAATAGATGGAATTGATAAAGCATGCAGTTTAGGTGATATCTTAATTCTGGGAGATTTTAATGTACCAGGCATTACTTGGGACCAAATGAAAGGAATTACCACTTTTGAGAAATTGATTGACACTTTAGTATCCAACGGTTGTCATCAGATGGTAGATGTTCCTACTAGAGAGAGAAATATTCTGGACTTAGCAATAACAAATTCTATTGATAGAATTAGTAATATAGAAATTCTCCCCCATCTAGGATGCAGCGACCATAAGATTGTGGAGTGTACTATCAATATTAAAAAAAACTAAATCAAATAGATCCTCCTTAGCATTTGTTTACAAAAAGGCTGATTGGATGAAAACTATAGAAGCCTTCAATAAAATAGATTGGGGAACATCATTCTGTAAACTAGATGCAAATTCAATGTGGGAGAAATTAAAATCCAAAATTCAAGAAATAATAAATCACTTTATCCCAAGGCAAAATAATAAAGGTATTATTCCATTATGGTTTAATAAAAATATTAAGGTGCAAATAAGAAGGAAAAATAAAGCTTTCAGAAAATATAAATCTCTTCCATCCCAGAAAAACCTAAGTAAATATAAGATCCAACAGCGACTCCCAAAATCCATTATTAAAAAAGGAAAGTTAAAACTTGAAAATAAACTGGCATCCAACAAAAAACACAAGGCCTTTTATGCATACATTAATAATAATAAGCAAACTGGGAAAAAAATTAATTCAGTGATAGTTAATGGAGAAATAATTGATAGTAATAAAGAAACTGCAAATAGTTTTAATAATTATTTCAAGTCGATCTATCAGGTGAATAAATCAAAGGTGACTATTCCCAGTGTATTCAACTCAGAAGTTTTTAGTATTAGTCGAGATATGGTACTTAAGGAATTATCTAAATTACGAACTTCTTCCTCCTCAGGTCCAGATGTGGTAATAAGTCCTTTGACTTCCATATTCAATAAATCTCTTTCAACCGAAATTATTCCACTTGACTGGAAAAGTGCTACCACAGTACCAGTACATAAAAAGGGAAATAAATCTAATGTGGCTAACTATAGGCCTATTAGCCTAACAGTAATCTGTTGTAAGACTCTGGAATGCTTGATTAAAAATAAAATTGAGAATGATGTAGTTGAATTGGGACTGCAGGATTTTTCTCAACATGGCTTCAAAAGAGGGATCTCATGTAATACCAATTTACTATCATTCTATAATCATGTTAGTAGTAATTTGGATGAAGAGAAACCAGTGGATATGATTTATTTGGCTTTGGGAAAAGCATCTGATATGGTTCCACACAATAAACTTATTACGAAACTATTAAATCTAGGTCTAAATAAATAGATAGTAAGATGGATTGGGAATTGGTTATCCAATAGAAAAATGAAAATTACGTACCTACTGTAATTCTTGATCTTCTTGGACGACTCTCCACCACTCATTCACACTATTGGGATCTGCGTCGGAGGCACCAGGAACCATCAGGAGCAAACTTTTTGCTGGAGGGTCGGCGCCAGAGATGGCACCACGAGGCACAGCACCGCGAGCCTCAGCTCGCGCCGTAATGACTATCTCAGCGTCGACCCTCCAACCGCCTCAGTACCTTTTTTACCAAGGAGGTGCAGCTTAACTAACCTAGAAGGGTAGCCTAACCTAAAAACCGGACATAAGATAGTCCGGACGACCCGTATAAGAAGGGTCAACAAAAAAGTCTTCACAGCCTAAAGATTTGAGGGAGTGAAGACCAACAACAGAGGTGAGCTTGGGGGACAGAGGGTGGGCGTGTGAATGAGTGGTGGAGACTCGTCCAAGAAGATCAAGAATTATGGTAGGTACGTAATTTTCAAATCTTCCTGGACATAAGTCTCCACCACTCATTCACACTATTGGGAGAGTACTGAGCTAATAATCCCCCGAGAGGGCAGCAGGAGAGACCAAGAGCTCACATTCCTAAGACAGAAGTCCATTAAGGATGGCTCTGCCAAAGGAAGAATGTCGTCTGGCATGGACATCTAGTGCATAATGTTTAACAAAAGTATGCACTGAGCTCCAGGTGGCAGCGTTGCAAATATCTGGAATGGGCACGTTGCGAATTTCCGCTAGGGATGCCGTGACCGCTCTAGTAGAGTAAGCGTAAACCCTACCCTCCAACTTAACCTGCGCCATGGAATAGCAGTGGTGAAGGCATGCCACTAGCCATGCTGAGATACATCTGATAGCGACAGGTTGACCCAGCTGGGTTTCGCTGAAGGAAACGAACAGTTGCTGGGCTTTGCGAAAGTCCTTGGTTCTATCCAGATAGAAACACAAGGCCCTCTTAACATCCAAAGAATGAAGAGAACGCTCTCCTTCATTTTGGAAGTTCGCAAAGTAAGAGGGAAGGAGCAAAGGTTGGTTTAGATGAAATTCTGACACAACCTTAGGAAGAAATTTAGGATGAGTACAAAGAACTACTTTGTCCCTATGGAACACAGTATACGGAGGGTCTGTGACTAGGGCATGTATCTCAGAGACCCTGCGGGCTAAGGTAATGGCCACTAGGAAGGCAGTCTTCCACGTGAGGAATTTTAGCTCACAGGTAGCCAGAGGTTCAAAAGGTTTCCAAGTGAGCATATCTAGCACAAGATTGATGTCCCAGGCTGCAACTAGACGTCTTGTAGGAGGTCTGGTATGCAGAATTCCTTTAAGAAATCTCTTAACCACAGGTAGCTGAACCAGAGATAAGGAAAAAAATCGGCTCATGATATGCTGAAATGGCACTAAGGTGAACTTTGACTGTAGAGAACTGTAGGCCTGAATTTGAGAGGTCTAAGAGGTACTCCAGAACTTTATCTGGTGGGCAGGAAAAGGATTCAAAAGACTTTGCACACCAGAGCGGAAACCTCCATTTGGCTGTGTAAGTTTTCCTAGTGGCTGGTTTCACGTGCAGCCAGAAGAATATCTGAAACTCTTGAGACACATTGAACGGTTTACTTCTACCTCTTCAAGAGCCAAGCGTGAAGGTGAAGCGATCTCAGGTTGGGATGGACCACAGGCCCCTGAGTCAAAGGTTCATCTGTAGGGAAGTGGTCTCGGAGGAACTGCCAACATATTGTTGAGTAGTGGAAACCACAGCTGCGAGGCCAAAAGGAGCAATGAGAATCATCTTGTCCCCTGGGATTCGAACTTGAGGAGTACCTCTGAATTAGAGGAAGAGGTGGAAAGGCGTAAAGAAAGCGCTTTGTCCACCGCAGCCTGAACGCATCCTGACAGAAAATGCCAGGCCCTGGATTTCTGGAGCAGAAGAGAGGCAGTTTTGCGTTGAGTAGGCAGACCCATTTAATGCCCTCACTACATCTGGGGTGTGTACCTCAGGACTGGAGGATGGCTTATGTGGTGCCCCTCCACAAGAGTGGCCCCAAGGATGAACCGGGAAACTACAGACCAGTGAGCCTCACATCCATTGTGGGTAAGCTAATGGAGACTATCCTGAAGGAGAGGCTGGTGGCCCTCCTAGAGGCCAAAGGACTACAGGACAGCAGACAGCATGGGTTCATACGTGGCAGATCCTGCCAAACCAACCTGGTCCAGTTCTATGACTGGGTAACTAGGCAACTGGACAGGGGCCATGCAGTGGATGTCCTGTATCTGGACTTCAGTAAGGCATTCGACTCGGTGCCACATGGAAGGCTGGGAAGGAAGTTAGTAGGCACAGGGGTGGGTGCAAAGCTGGTGAGATGGGTAGGAAACTGGCTGCAGGTAAGGCAACAGAGGGTGGTGGTGGGTGGGGAGCTCTCATACCCCAGAGCAGTGACGAGCGGTGTCCCACAGGGCTCGGTGTTGGGACCAGTGTTGTTTGGGATGTTCATTGCAGACATATCATGGGACATCAAGAGCAAGATCAGTCTATTTGCTGATGATACCAAGGTTGGCGCGGTGGTGGATGACCTAGGGGGATGGCAGGGGTTGCAGGATGATCTGGCAAAGCTTGAAACCTGGTCAGACACCTGGCAACTGGGCTTTAATGCCAAAAAGTGCACGGTGCTGCATTTTGGGATGAAGAACCCAAGGAGGACTTACCAGCTAGGGGGAGTGCAGCTAGCCCAGACAGAGGAGGAGAAGGATCTGGGTGTGCTCATTACAGGGTCAATGAACAACTCGGCACAGTGTAGGAAGGCAGCTGCAAAGGCCAACAAAATGCTGGGTTGTATTTCAAGGGGTATATCCTCGAGGAGGGAGGAGGTGATTCTGCCACTGTATAGGTCATTAGTTAGACCACACCTGGAGTACTGTGTGCAGTACTGACGCCTGTATCTGAAGAGGGACATTAAGTTACTGGAGGGGGTGCGGCGCAGTGCGACAAAGATGATCAAGGGGCTGGGGGACTTATCATACGAGAGGAGGTTAAAGGAGTTGAACATGTACTCACTGGAGGGGAGGAGAGACAGGGGTGACATGATTGAAACCTTTAAACACATGAAAGGAATAAACAAGACAGGTACAGAGGGGCTGTTCAAAGTAAGGGAGGGGAGGGCCACCAGGGGCCATGATATGAGACTGGAGCGAGGAAGGTTCAGAAGGGAGATAAGGAGACACTTTTTTACAGAGAGGGTGGTGGCTGGGTGGAATGCATTACCTGCAGAAGTGGTTTGCAGTAGAACAGTGGACTGCTTCAAACGAGGATGGGACAGGGCAAGGGGGAGGGTTAATGAAGGGGAAGGGTGGAAGGGAGGGGCAGTTGCAGAATAAGGGGTGCTAGCTGCACATTCGAGCAGACTTGATAGACCTCTAGGCCTTTATCTGCTTGCAAATTTCGTATGTTCATATGAGTGGGGATGCAAACAGGTCCAGGTCTGGAGTTCCCCACTCTTCGAATAGTGACTGAACTATGGTTGAGTCGAGAGACCACTCGCGGGGGTCTGTCTCTGTTCTGCTGAGACGGTCTGCCAGTTCGTTCTGAATGCCTGGCAGGTAGACTGCTTGAATTAGAGCCTTGTGCTCCAAGCACCATTCCCATTCCCTCATTGCTTCCCTGCATAATGGGTAAGAAGGAGCACCGCCCTGCTTGTTGATATAATACATCACTGCTTTGTTGTCCGTTTGAAGGAGAATGTTCTTGTGATACAGAATGTCCTTCAACGCTCGGACCGCATAAAGGACGGCTTTCATTTCTAGGACATTTATGTGAAGCTGGGACTCGACTTGAGTCCACGCACCTTGAGTGTGGAGAGCCTGACAGTGAGCTCCCCACCCCATCAGGGATGCGTCCGTGGTAATGGAGATCTGATGGTCCAGAGGAGCAAAGGGATATCCTTCCAGGAGATTGCTCTCTTGAGACCACCAGGTGAGTGACCTCTTTAAAGGTTCTGTCACCATGATGAGATAGGACTGCGGGTGAGTGGTTGGGGACCACTGAGTACTGAGCATCCACTGAGTGGTTCTCATGTGCAGACGTGCTAGGGGTACAGTGAACAGTGAGGAAGCCATGAGGCCTAGCATCCGTTGCATCGAGAATGCTGTAACTGAGGAGTTCTCCCCGATGTGACGGGCCATTTGAAGGATACCGTTCCTTCTGTCTTCTGGAAGAAAAGCCTTCGCACAGGAGGTGTCCAGAAGAGTCCCTATAAAGAGGAGCCTCTGGGAGGGCTTCAGTTGCGACTTCTTGAGGTTCAGCAGAACTCCCATGGACGTAAGGAGGTGAGAAGCCGTCTCTATGGCATCCAGGGTCCCTTGCCTGGAAGGGCTTGCTAGAAGCCAATCGTCCAGATAAGGGAACACCTGTATCCCGACCTTTCTGAGGTGCGCTGCGGAGAACTGCACAACACTTTGTAAAAACCCGCGGCGCCGAGGATAGCCCAAAGGGCAGGACTCTGAACTGATAATGCTGTCCCAGAGCCACAAACCTCAGGAATTTGTGGTGCCTCGGGTGAAGAGAAATGTGCTGGTAAGCATCCTGCATGTCTAGGGAGGCTAGCCAGTCATGTTGATGAAGCAAAGGTAACAGGATTCCCAGAGAAATCATTTTGAATTTCTCCTTGGGGAGAAATTTGGTTAGCTTTCTGAGATCCAGAATGGGGCGCATACCCCCTGGACTTCTTTGGAACCAGAAAGTAATGGGAGTAGAAACCCGTGTTCCGTTGATGCAGTGGCACCACTTCTACTGCCCTGTTGTTGAGAAGGCCCTGAATCTCGGCAGCAAGAAGGTCTGACTGAAGGGTTGACAGCCTGGGCTGCCGTTTGGGAGGACAATCCAGAGGGGTCTCCAGAAGATTGAGTGAATACCCTTCACGAATTATCCGAAGGACCCATTTGTCTGAGGTTATGGACTTCCACTGGTTGTAGAAGTGCATCAGACGACCTCCCACCAGAGAGGAAAAGTCCACCTTGGGCAGCTGAGATGGGACTTGGGCCAGCCATTCATAAGGTAGCGCTGGGCACTTTGGGCCCTTGCGCTTTCTGTTGCATCTTTTTTTGAGGTTGGGCAGGTTGGTTTTTATGGAAACCTCCTCTGCCTCCGCCTCGAAAGGACTGGACGATTATGAAACTGACGCTTATTGACATGCCCCCGAGAGGGGACAGGAGGGGTCGAGCCAACTTAATGACTGACCTAGTCTTTTGAGTAGCTTCTAGAGCTTGCTCTACCTGAGGACCAAAAAGATACGCACCATCAAAGGGCAACGCCATTACCTGCTGCTGCGCGTCATTTGTGAAACCCGAAGTGCGCAGCCAGGAATGACGGCGGGTGCAAATACCAGCAGCCGCTGAACAGGAAGCAGTGTCGAAAGCATCCATGGCTGCTTTAACCTGCTGGTTGTTAGAATCGATACCTCTGGTAATGGTTTGAAGAAACTCTGGCTTTGCATCCGACTCCAGAAGAGCTTCAACCATCTGCTTGATAGAGTGCCACAGGATATACTCATACTGTGAGAAATAGCCCTGGTAGCTGGCAATACGCATACTTAGGGTAGAAGCAGCAAAGACTCTCTTACCTAAGGTGTCTGTCTTACGAGATTCTTTGTTAATAGGTCGAGCTGTAGTAGTCTGAGGAAGAACGACCTTATCATTCTCTGCCAGGACTGCAATAGGATCCGCAAAGGTTTGAGATGCCAAAATGGGACGATCCTTGGGGGCTGAATATTTCCTATCTATGGATTTAGTCACCGAAGGGGTGAGAGCAGGATTATTCCATACCATTTGAGACAGCGTCTCGAAGGAAGGCTGAACCGGAGGAGTCAAATCCGTGGGCTCTCCGGAACATGAAGGTATTGGAGTCTTAATTTCCCAGGATCGATGTCTGTAGTCTGGAGAGAAAGAGTGGAACTCAGATTTTTCAGCAGAGACTTAAATGACAGGTCCTCGACCACAGGCTCTGTAGCAGTGATAGATCCTGCTTCGTCCACTTCATCACCCAACCGAAGGTCTGGGTCAGGCTCAATGTCATCTCCTGACAGTCCAGGAGGGACTGTATGGACAGGAAAGGAATGAAAATCAGAAGAGAGGGAAGAAGGAAACGCGTGAAAAGAGGAGTCCTGAAAGGCAGAGGGAGCCCCGAGAGCCCCCGGCACTGCGGAGGCGCACGGCACCGAGAACGACACCGAGGGACCACGAGGCACTGAAAACGATGCCGAGGGACCACGCAGCGCTGAAAAGCCGTACAGCGCCGAGGACGGCGCTGAGAAGCCACACGGCACCGAAGACAGCGCCGAGGATGCCGAAAACACCCCCAGACTCTGAAAAACAGGTTTTGAAGGAAGAAGAGCAGGAGATGAAGGCATCGGTGTGGCTCCCTGTGCCGCAGCCATGTGAGGGGGGGGAACACTTAAGCGCGGAGTCGACGGCACCGAAGAAGGTGCCTGCGACCAGGAAAATCCAACCGCCCTACCTGGTCTCTCGATGAGCCCGAAAGCCCATGAGTGATCGAGCCAGGTAGCTGAACTAACCTCCGAGCCCATTGCTCCATAAGAACGGCTCACTGATGAAACTGTTCATCTGAAGACCTACCTGCGTGCGGGGTAGGACCTCGATGTCGAAGCCATTGGCTACCAGAAGCAGAGGTTGGTGACTCCGAAGGAAGAGGCCATCAACTAGCCCCAATAACCGAACGTCTACGCGCAGACATATCAGAGGGCGACCTCGAGTGATGCCTTCTCTTTTTAGACCTGTGGGCCGAAGAAGAGCTCGAGGCCGAACGGTGCCGAGAATGCGACCGTTTATTTTTATGCTTCCGCGGGGACCACCCATCCCCCCGGGCATTGGACTGACCGTTGTCAGACCCCCCCTCCGGAGAAGGCGGCGGACCGGACCCAGCCCGACTGACTGAACAGCTTTCATACGAAGTCTCCCTACCGTCACCTGACCTGCTCATGGTCGACTCCGTCAAAGTAGGCTGAGACTTCTTTATTTTTAAAATAAGACTAAGTGATACTGTATCGAGATAATACTACAAAATAAAAAAACTGAAAACTATGCTGCTAGTTTGAAGTTTGACTCTCAGCGGGCGAGCGACGTCGTCACTGAAGCGCACTCAACGGAGGGAAAAAAGGAACTGAGGCGGTTGGAGGGTCGACGCTGAGATAGTCATTACAGCGCGAGCTGAGGCTCGCAGTGCCGTGCCTTGCGGCGCCATCTCTGATGCCGACCCTCCAGCAAAAAGTTTGCTCCCGATGGGTCCTGGTGCCTCCGGCGCAGATCCCAATAGTGTGAATGAGTGGTGGAGACTTATGTCCAGGAAGATCAGAGAGTTAGAATAAACTCTGTTCTTTCGGACGAAGGTAATGTTTTAAGTGGAGTCCCCCAGGGCTCAGTGTTGGGCCTGATTTTGTTTGGTTTATATATCAGTGACATGGGCGATGGTCTAGATTTAGTCATCACTAAATTTGCAGATGACACCAAAATAGGAGGAGAAGTGTCATCATTATTTAAGTATAAAGAACTAAGTGATAGTTTCCAGAAAATACAAATATGGGGTGAAATAAATAATATGAAATTTAATGAAAGCAAATATGTAGTGATACATTTTGGTAAAAGAAATCATAAATATCCATATTTCCTAAATGGAAGACTCATAAAAAATAGTACATGTGAAAAAGATCTTGGAGTATGGATAAACTCACAATTGTCATCAGGTTCACATACAGTTAAGACTGTGGGGAAATGTAATAGTATTATTCACTCCATTAAAACTGCATTTATCTCCAGGAATAAAGACAGTGTCCTTAAACTATACAGAACTTCAAACAACATGAAGACTTGCTGTATTCTGACATATGCAGTTAGGTCCTGCCTTTCAACTGCCCCGGAGAACAAAGAGTTAAACTTTCCATGGCCAGCATGGAATGTTCACCACGAGCTCAGCTGAAGCCCCTGTCTGCTGTTGTTTAAACTGCAACCATCAGATTCTTTACTCCGCCTCACTGAACAGTCGCTCCGGAGATTTCTCCTTTGCTCAGTTCAAAAAAGTCGGTTGAAGTGTCATTTTTTTCGGTCGGTTTCTACCGAATTGCTGTTACTGCTTAGTCGGTTCAAGTCTCTGTCTGTGGTACCGTGAGTACTAGATAGGTTTTCTGTTTTGTTTCTGTGTGGAACTTGTAAATTGTGGATCAGTTTGGCTGAACCGATCAGTTTGAGGTAAAAAAAAGTTTGTGCTTCATTTAGAGTGTAGTAACCGGTCCATACCGGTTCTAAAAAAAGGATTTTATTACGTTTTTTTCCAAGACCTGTGACACGGTCAGGAACCGATAGGGGAGTCTTGCCTGGCAGATTGCCAAAAAAAAGGGTAAATTTTGGATAGGATTGGCCATGTCTGAGAAACCCAAGAAAAAAACCGGGCCCACTGGATTTCAACACTGCAGTGTGTGGGGAAGTCTTTGCCAAGGCTGATCTCCACACCACCTGTGTTTATTGTCTGGGGTTTGACCACCTCGATTCAGACTGCAAAATTTGTAAGAATTTTCCCAAATCTACCCTGGAAAACATTAGGTAGACTGAGGTAAAGGGAGGCCGAGAAGTCCGCTGGCCGGATGGCCAAGCCCTGTTGGTTCGGCCATTACCAGAAGAGTGCCCTCTGACCAGTGTGGTACTTCTTCGAAGCAAAAGGAGACGATTCTGAGGAGTCGTTCCGGTGAAAAAGGAAGAGAAAAGATAAATCGTCCGGTTCGGACCCAGAAATTCATACTCCGACTGCTGATGAGATAGCCAAGGCGATAAGGATAGTGCAATCGCTTACTTCGGTTCCGACTGAACCAGCACCATCTGGCAGGGGTTCGGTTCGGTTGGTTCCCCTGGTTCCGGATTACACTTTGGAAGAATTTTATGAACCGGAGGAGAAGGAAGGAGAGTATGAGGATGATTATGGTGATTATGAAAGTCTGGATGTGCCTATTGACCTGGACATTTCCCCAGACAGACCTTCAGGTGTTTCTCCTCCTAGGCTGAGTCCCCTTCTCACTATATGTTTTACAAAAAAGTGTCTGAGACCCTCCAGCTTCCTGTGGAGGAAGCAGTAGAGGATCAGGTGGAGCCTGATTTTGTTGAGGTGATGGACATCCCAGAGTCCAGGAGACTGTCTATTCCCCTCCACAAATCCTTTAGGAAACAGACACATAAAATTCTTAAGTCTTCTAATTCTATACCTCCTGTGGACAGATGAATGAATAAGAGGTACACACTCTCTCGTGCTTAGACACAGAGTTCCTTTTCCAGCAATGCAGCCATGTTGGGGTAGTGCAGGCTGCTGCCTGTGATAAGGCAAATATCCCCTTGGCATCACACCACCCAGACAAGGACTCCAGGAAGATTGATGCCATGGCAAAGAAACAATACATGGCGGCATCTTTGGGACTCAAGCAGGCTACCTATATAGCCTATACAGCTAGATAACAGAAGTCCAGGTGGGACACTGTGCTGGCTCTGGCTAAACAGGCCCCGACCAGCTTGCCAAGGAGCTGGAGCAGGTGGCTGCAGATGGGATTGAGGCATCCAAAGTGCAATTTCATGCTGCTGTGGACGCCAATGATGTTCCATCAAGAGTCACGGCTACATCTGTGGCTCTTCGGAGGATGGCTTGGCTCAGATGTACTAGCCTATCACAGGATACCTAGGCTAAGGCCATGGATTTCCCTGTTGTTGGTAATTCTCTGTTGGGGGAGCAAATAGAGAACTACATGAAAAAGATGGACGCGTACAGGACCACTTACAGGAGTGCTCAGGCCAAAGAAAGGCAAGCTATTCCTCAAAGGCAGTAGTCCAGGGGCAGGGGCAGGTCTATCCAAAGGCCTTTTTACCAAGCTCAGGCCTCCTCTTCTTATTCTCAGATGGGGTTCTATAGAGGGAGAGGCAGACGGGGGATGAGCAAGCCTGCATCCACACCTCAGCCTAAAGCCCCTGCCAAGCAGACACCCTGATGGGTCTGTCCGGGCCGATTCTCCCATACCAGTAGGGGGCAGGCTGACTTACTTTGTCCAGGATCTGAAGTATCTGACATCAGACAAGTGGGTCCTGGAAGTAGTATGCCAGGGACTGGTTCTCAGCTTCAAAAAAATTCCCAAGATGAGAACCAGATCCTTTCCATCTGCAAATCCATCAGAGACCCTTGCCTTAGAGGCAGAGGTTTCTTCCCTCCTAGCTCTCAGAGCTATAGAGAGGGTTCCCACCTTACACAAGGGAAAGAATTGTACTCCAGGTACTTCCTAACCCCCAAAGACAGGAGAATGGCGGCCCATCCTAGACCTAAGATATCTGAACAAACACCTTCTAAAACCTAAGTTCAAAATGGTGACTCTGGGAATAATCCTTCCCTCTCTAAGGCCAGGGGACTGGCTAGCCTACCTGGACCTCAAAGATGCCTATTTTCACATTCCCATCAGGTGCTTCCACAGAAAGTACCTCAGGTTCGAGTTGCCCTCAGGCCACTACCAATTCAGACCAATGCCCTTTGGCCTAACATCAGCCCCAAGGGTTTTCACAAAGTGCCTGGCAGTAGTGGTTGCTTTCCTAAGGAGAAAAAAGATCTCCATCTTCCCATACTTGGACGACTGGCTCATAGTAGGTCAGTCTCCAGACCAAGTCAAGTCACATTTGCAAGTGACCCAGCAAGTGCTCACTTCCTTAGGATTCCTTCTCAACCTTCCAAAGTCAGTTCTCGAACCAGTACAGCTCCTCACCTTCATAGGTGCAGAGCTGGATACAGTACAGTACAGGCAAGAGCCTTCCTTCTCCTAGAAAGGGCAAGGACCCTCATGGAACTGGCAGCTTCATTCACCCTTCAGGTGTCTCGACCAGCAAGGCATTTTCTTCAGCTTCTGGGCCACATGGCAGCTTCCACAGCAGTGGTCCAAGGAGCAAGATTCCAGATGAGGGACATTCAGTTCCACTTAAGAGCCTTCTGGTCCCAAAGTAAGGATTCCCTTACCAAACTAGTCCCAGTGACTCGAACCCTGATCCAGGCCTTGCAATGGTGGCAGGATCAGGACAATTTGAGACAAGTGGTTCCTTTTGTCACTCAGTCTCATTCAGTGATAATCACCACAGATGCCTCCCTGCTGGGCTGGGGAGCCCATTTGGGGATCTTACCACCCAAGGACTGTGGTCACCTCAGGAATCTCTGCTTCACATCAATCTCTTCGAACTCAGAGCAGTGTTTCTGGCACTGCAAGCTTTTTCCAAATCTGTACAGAACAAGGTGGTCCAGGTCAGAACAGACAACACCACCACAATGTGGTACATCAACAAGCAGGGAGGCACTCGGTCTACGGCCTTGTGCACAGAAGCAATGAAGTTGTGGTCCCTGGCCTATTCCCTGCAAACCTCTCTGATAGCAGTTCACCTCCCATGGAAGGACAATGTCCTGGCAGATGCTCTGAGCAGAATATCACAGGGCCATCATGAATGGACCCCAGATCCTCTAGTTTTGAAAGTGATTTTCTCGAGATGGGGCACACCAGAGATACATCTTTTTGCAGCCCCAGACAATCACCAACTTCCTCTCTTTTGTTGCAGACCCCCAGTCTTGGGCTCAGTCCACGTGGATGCTCTAATTCTGAACTGGGAAGGGAAGTTTCTGTATGCTTTTCCCCCTTCCCTCTCCTGTTCAAAGTGTTAGTCAAGATAAGGTCACAACCATGCAAAGTGTTTCTGATTGCTCCAGACTGGGCCAGACAGCCCTGGTATCCCCTGTTGCTGTCCCTAGCAGTCCACCTTCCCCTGTCTCTTCCCAGGAATTACAACCTGTTGACATCCTCTCAGGGGAGGATTTGGTACCCAAATCTTCGGTCTCTCAATCTCTAGGCTTGGCTCTTGAAGAGTTAGAGTTTGCAGATCTGCATCTTTCCCAGGGGGTTCTGGATATCCTTAAGGCTTCTCGAAAGCCTTCCACCAGAAAGACTTACAACTCCAAACGGAAAAGATTCAGCATTTGGTGTTCTAAGAAGAACATGTCTCCAGACTCTGCTGAGTTGCCTACGGTTCTGGACTATATGGTCCATCTTAATGGCCTAGGCCTCAGACCAGCTACCCTTAAAGTATACTTGGCAACTGTTTCTGCTTTCTTGTCAGTAGGCAAGCCTTCCTCTCTATCATCACATCCTGTGTTTTGTAAGTTTTTCAAGGGATTGCTTTACACCAATCCCCCCTTTAGGGATCCTGCTCCTGCTTGGGACCTTAATGTTTGCATTGCTCAGCTCATGCAACCCCCCCTTTGAGCCTTTGTCCTCTGCAGAGCTTAAGTACTTGACTTGGAAAACTGTGTTTTTGGTAGCCATTACTTCTGCCAGGCTTATCAGTGAATTGCAAGCCCTGTCAGTGGAATCTGATTTCATCTCTTTCCATAGAGATGAAGTGGTCCTAAGAACTAACGGTAAGACAATATCCATATTATCAGCTTCCATATGGTGAGTCTCCGTAGGCACATAGACGAGGGAGGAGACCAGCTCCTCGGTCCTGCAAGCATCCGTCCTGTTCTTCAACAATGGGAGACTGGCCATCACAACACCAGTCGTAGCGCCCTCTCACACAGAGCAGGGGAATTTTTTATTAGAAAGAAAACAATAAATCACAAATTCAAAATCATACAGAAATCCAAAAAGGCACGTAGGGATTGTAAAATAAGAAAAGAAAGTGCAATAACAACAAAACAATCAAATGAAAATCAAAAATAATCTCCCAGACAGAAATTCATGTAGCCTGTAGTTTAGAACTTAAACATTACTGATGCACACCATACACAAAATAGGAGAACGTTAAATCAGAGTATCCATAAAATATGTTTCCAATAACTGTTAAATAGTTGACTATCAATAGTGTCATACTCCAAAGTTTTCTGTCTGACAATAGCCTGTTCAATCTGCTTAAGTAAGACGATATTAGGAAGTACAGTGTGTTGTACAGAATACTGACACCTGGCTTGCCATAGATAATATTTGATACATACAAAGATTAAAGTTAAAGTACTCGTATGGTACCTCGCTAAAAAATCTGTGTAATCACCTAAAATCAAACTCTGATAAGAAATATGGCAAACTATACCCCATTGCCACTGGGATGCTAGGTCTGCCCAAAATGCACTGAATAGGGACATCGAAGAAAAAAATGCTCTAGTGTTTCTTCCTGACCAACACATTCAGGCCTAATGCATTGCCTGTCTGCAACAGGTTTGTGCTTCAGGTTACCCCAAACTCCTAACCTGCCATGGCAGCTTAGCCATTGAACATCCCACACTGGAGATGGTATTCTTTTATCTATTAATGTGTGTAATGCCTGAGGGATCTTAGTGGGAGCACAAAAAGGGAAATCTACCTGAACATAAAAAACATTACTCATAATTTCCTCATAAAAATTCTTCCTAGAAATATCATGCAATTGGGTCTTACCCAATTGCCATTCCATGAGTTTTCTGACTGCTGAATCTGCATAAGATGGTGCAGCCTGCCTAGAATTTTGCTTCAGTATGCCACCACCCTCCCATTGGGACATAACTGAGTGAAACAATGACTGGATCCAAACAGACCATGGATGACCATCAGGAAGGGATTTAACTTGAAAGGACGTTATCATGAAAAAAGAGTGGGAAAAAAAAACAACGGATTAATCATCCCAAGTCCACCCTGTTGAACCTTTAAGTAAGTAAAGGCTTGTTTTATGGGGTTTAATCTACTCCCCCAAGGGGTGTAGCCAGACAACATACAAATGTACACCAGGACCATGTTTGTTGTTTCATTTGGCACAATAAATACAACTTTTGTATCTCATGACAATGGTTGTTGCCATGCATGGGTAAATACAAATGCCATACATTGCTCCCTAAGACACCCACATACCAGCCCAGAGCCTGTAACGTGGTATTGTCCTTGGGATGCAAAGACAGTGTTAGTGACCAGTCCTCCTAGTTTTGACTCCTATGAATAAAATTACAGAAAGGTTCAACATATTCTTTGTTAGCTTTCACGGAAAAAGGAAGCAGTTCAGAGCCTATTTGCTACCCTCCTTAAATAAAATTGCACACCATGGAGTGCTTGAAGTATGCCTGGCTACACCCATGACTCCCCCATACCATCTGAAAGAAACAACTATACAGCCTAGTTTCCAGGGAGGTCAGAATAGGGAAAACAGAACATAGATGTAAAAAGACTGGCAATAAAGACTTCTTAATTACCATCACCCTTTTCTTTTTTGAAAACTCCCAAGCTTTCCACTGCTGAACTTTGTGTTCACCTACAACTAAGTGCCTTTCCCAATTCTGCAGCACCAGATCCCCACTCCCAAAATAAAGACCTAAGATTTTAGCTGAATCGGAAACAGGAATACCCCCAACACTCTGTACTGCAGGGTCCTGCCTACTGCAAGTCAAACACATTTCTCATGATTTAAAATAGTACCATTTAATGTTGAAAATTGCTCAATTGTCTGAAGTGCATTTTTGACCAGACTAGACATCTGTCACCAATAAACATATGTCATCAGCACAGAATACCAACTTTTGAGCTGGAATACTGAAAGATGGAGTCAAACCGCAAATAACTTGATTATGCTCAATTTCCCGTATTATAGGATCCAACACAAATGCATATAAGAGAGGACTTATAAGGCACCCTTGTCTAACCCCTTGTTGTAAACAGATTTCATTACCCAGTAGGTTATTTATTATGGGACAGAATCGTGCATTAACATATAATGTTCTAACATATTTAATAAATGTTTTGGGAATACCATACTACTCTAGGACTTGGAACAAAAAAATCATGGGAAACCTTGTCAAAAGCTTTAGACTGATCTAAAGCCAAAATAAAACCTGATAATTTATTCTGGGCCCCATATTCACAGATATCTCTAATAAATCGTAAATTTGCTGTATTGATCTTTGGGGAATGGAACAAGTCTGTGCTGGCTGAAGCACACATTGTACTACAATTTGTAACCTCTTACAGAGAATGGGGGAAAGGATTTTAAAGTCAGTACTGAGCAGGCTAATCGGCCTCCAGTTGCTCAATTCAGTAATATTCCCTTTTTTGTATAAAAAGGTAAGAATTGCCAAGTTACATTTTGCATCCTTCAACCCAAATTGAAGTATATCATTACAAAAATTAGCCAAAATCTCACTAAGGTCCTCTTTAAAGGGTTTGTAGAACTCGTTTGTAATACCATCCTCCCCTGTCGAAACCCCTGTTCCAAGGTTATTTATGGCTGTGAGAACTTCTGAAGGAGAAACAGGCGCATTTAGCTTGTCTACTTCAGTGTGTGAGAGATGCCAAATCTCATTTCGGCATACATGGAAACTGCCATGTCATATTGGTATTGTTTCATTTTATGTTTTATAACCCCTAATTGTGTTTGTACATCTGGGGATGTTATCCGAGGGCTAGACAGCAATTTATAGTATTGATTTCTATAGTCCAAATATTGTAAATAATCTGAGGTACTCCTCTTATTACCGTAAAAATTAAAAAAATCCTTAATGGCAGTTTTAGTGTCCCTCCACCAAGAAAACCAGTCATCATAAAGATCTGCAACTGATTTCCTAGAACTCAGTACATACTGAAATTGTTGTAAAAAAGAAGCATAATCTAATAGCCGTGAGTTCAATTTCCATCTCCTACTGATGGAAGGAAACCTTGTGGGTATCTGATTTAACCCCAAAACACAATAAAGTAGTTTATGATCTGCAAATTCTCAACGTTGTAAAGAAAAATGTTGTGCTACTAAATATTTAGAGATAAAAAAATAATCTATCCTTGTTACAAAGGAAGCCCCCTGATAAGTAAACCCATCAGTCTTGTAAAGCCTCCTACAGGCATCCTCAAGGTTTGCGACTGCCAATGTTTGTGTGACAGCATGAGAATCGCAATAAGTTTTTTGTTGAACATTATCCCTTATACGAATATCTAAACTGCAATTCATATCTCCCCCCCAAATAATGAGTTTTGAAGTAAATAGATAAGGTTTGATCTACTGAAATACTCCTTGCAGTTTTTACTTGGGGAGCGTATGTGTTGATTAATCTGAGAGAATACCCTTTATAATAACAATCAATGAGCAAAGCTCTGCCAGGCAGTATGTCGATAAGTTGTGTAACGTGCACTGTGGAGTGGTTAAAAAGAATTTCCACCCTGTCAGCCGCATCAGAACCAAAAGATCAAACGGAAGGGCCCTCCCACCAGGCCTTTTTAGCTTGAGTAACTTCAGCCAAAGAAGACAAATGCATTTCCTGCAAAAAGATGATATCAGCCTGTAAATTCTTGCAATGCATCAAACAAATCATACGCCTTCTGTAGTTCTTAATACTACAACAATTAAGCGATATCATCTTTAGGCAGGCCATGATTATTTAAGACAAGAGTAAATGTTTATCCTGTTTTCGTTTTCTACCTTTCTTTTTTTTAACTCTAAAAGGTCTTTTTCACCTTCTTCATCCACCTCCATCTCAGAACAAGCTTCTGATTTAGATGTTTCAGAGCCAGAATCCCCTTCAATTTCTGCCAAGACATGGAAAGCATTCTGAGTGTGACAAGTCCCTGAAACTCCCTTCTGTCTACTAACTGCCTGGGTGATTCTTCTAGGGGTTTGAAAATCAGAATCTGGTGGGGGCATTACCAGGAGGTCCTCGGAGGGGGGTGTACAAAGTATCAGGAACAGGTCCCGTACCAGTAGTAGGAACCTCAGTTAAAACAACTAACTGGTCCTGGTTTGAAGGCCTCGGCTGCTCAAGCTCAGGCTCTGGAGTCTGTGAATGACTAGGCTGTGAATCCTGAGGTGTATCCCTACTCCGCTGGCTAGAAGGTTCCGTGTCTGTATTCGAATGAGAAGGTGCCTGAGGCCTATACCTACCCTGGGCCTGATTTATTAAGTCTTCTTTATTGGGGCCTCCCTGCCGATTCTGACCCGCCCAAGGGCATTGGTGATAAGCATGACTGGCTTCCTCGCATAAATTGCATTTAAACACATTTCTACAAACCTCGCTATCATGATCCATCTCCCCACAAAGCGCACACGTAACCTTGTCGCATGTACTCCTTAGATGACATTTGCTACCACATCGATAACATGCTTTGGGTTGGCCTGGATAAAAACAGACACCCCTGTCCTTTCCTAAAAAGAAACTGTTGGGTACATGCACCACATCATTATCCACAATATGTAATTTCATTTTAAAACGCCATGCCCCAGTCCAAATACCTTCAGAATCTATAATGGGCTCAGGGGGGCCCTAAAACAGTGCATTTTTTCTCCAACCAGTACTGGATATCCCCCACGTTCACCCCCTCATTCCTAAACATAATGTTTATTGTTTTAAACAGGAGTTTCGTAATGGGAATCACCCAAAAAGGGAGCCATAAAGGCAAAGTCTTGCAGGTTTTGTATTTTTGCCAAAATTTGTCCAAACCAGAAAAATGTTTAAAACTAATGTCAAACGTGTCTTTTCCGCGGATGTTTATTAATGCATATACATCTGTGGCCAAAAAGTTCATAAAATCCTTTAACAGTTTTATGGCAACATATGCCCTGTCTTCAGGCAAGCTGCCCCTATACCTGAGTCATACTGCATTCCTATGAGGGGCTTGTTCTAATTTATTATTTTTGAATAAATCTGCAAAGCAGGGGCCCCTCCTCGCATCAGTTCCATGTGGTGAATGAGCAGGGGACTGTCTTGGTGGGCCCTCGTAAGGAGGTGTATCAGCATTAGCCAAGTCAGATTCAGTCTCTAAGCCCGCTTTACCCTGCGTGGGGGGAAAAAAAACAAAGGCTGACCTGCAGGGGAAGCTCCCCATTGAGTATGCGAAGGCGCCTGTGAATCCGAAGTCTCCGAAGAAAATGAAATCCAAGTAGGGTCCAGGACCCAACAACCATCCGCCTGTTGCATCCAACCTGCCAGAGCAAGGGCAGATTCTTTGGTCCACGTTGCACCATTCTCCACGTCTGACAGCCGCCTTCTGGGACCGGCAGCACAGTCAGACACCGCCGACACTTCCGCGTTCCTTTCCCCAGCTGTAGCAGTGACACGTTCAGCATCAGAAATCAAGCATTCTGCTGTCTCAGCTACCGCTGAGCAGCCTGCAGCAAAGGAGCAGCCAATCCAAAACTTTTGCGATAGAAGTAGTCTCACCTTCCGCAGTCGAGGACTTGTTTGCCATAGTACATTGCATTGAAAACCCCACTGCATGCTCACTAGCATACAGATCTCCGTGAGCCATTTCCTTAGTAATAATTCGAGTTGATGCATCCTGAGTCTCTCGTTTATCAGTAATGAAATCCTGCAGAGCTACAGTATGCACATCTTGCTCCTCCACACTCAGGGAGCCGTCTGCCATGTTAGCAGTGCGACAACCCCCTCTACTGACCGCAACTCCATAGGGGAATTTTTATTAAAATCATAACAAATCAGATACAAGTCAGTATTACATCATACAAATTCATAAAAAAAAAAAAAAAGGGTAAACAAGAGCATAAATAAGTATTCCATACAGTAACTCCAAACATAAGGAAAACAATCGAAACAACCCCCTTCCCCTACCCCACTAAAAGAGTAGGGGAATTTTTTATTAAAAACAAACCAAAACCATAACAAAATATATACAAATCAATCATACATTACACAGAACCATAGACAGATATCAAACATCAAAAAAAGGTTTTTTTTAAATAATAACCAATTTAAATAATTCATATACAAAAATAACCCTCATACCTCAATAATATTAAATAAATCCATACATTCCCCATAAAGAAGTCCAAAAAACAACATTGCATTTCATATATTCTGTCTGCTTCAAATGACGTAAATCTGAACATAACATAAAAAAATAACTCTTCAGTAGAAATCAGTTGCTATTGCAATAACAACCTACATCTGCTGATCCACAACCAATATAAAAAATGCCCATGTATCACTCTTGAAGTACTAAGACTATCTTTAGACAAACAACCTTCATGAACACCATAAAACAATAATTCCAAGGATGGCGGTATAAGAAAACTATTTTTCCATCAATTTTTATCCACATCCCAGAAATTAACTGCATACAGGGACTGAAAATAAAGATGTAACATAGTTTCTAATTTTAATTGGCATCATTCTCTTGGACAATAACATTCCTGTAAACTTTTGTGCTTCTGATTGCTACGGACGTTCACTCTATTATGAAGTCCTAACCAAACTGTATCCCAAATATGTTTTGGTATATGCTTATCCATTATATAAGCCGAAATTTCTTATTGGTGAATCACCGAAAATCCAGAAAATGGAGAATCAAAAAAACACCTTTGTAAAACATCCACATAAAGGGCTTTCCTAGCAGTATGACCAACCGATAACCAACTTATATGTCAAACTTTTATTTATTTTTTTTTTTTATCTCTTTATCCCTCCTATCTGCTCTCGGTGCCCACTCCTTCTGTCCACTAATTTTTCCTCCAATCCACCTTCCTTGGGATCTGCCCCTAGAGTGCCTCTTCTCCCTCTCCTGCACAGTGGGGTCTGTCCCTTCTTGGTGGTCTGGATGGAACCGGAGCGGCTTTTATCCAGGGCTGCTGAGAGGTGTTTTCCGTTTTCTCCCCTAGATCCCCTACCCTCTGAGACATCCGGCGCTTGAGACGTTCGTCCTGAGTGGTGGCGTGCTGACGCGCGCTGCATCCTCTCATCGCGCCAGTCGACGCCCTCCCGCCGTTCATGAAGGAGTTAATTCTCCATCCTTTCCTGTTGCCAGTGCTTCCACTGGCTATGCGGAAGGATGCAGAACCAGGTGCATTCTTGGTTTCCCACCCTGAGAGGGAGAGCATCCGTTGGGACGCCGATCCTCCCTCTCCGACCTCGACCACCGAGTCCGTTCCCGAACCCGGGTCGCCAGCGTAGCGCGAGGTGAGGTGTCCAGTGCCTCAACCCTCAGTGCCACCGGGCCGGCTACCAAACTTTTATTTTATCAAACACACCTTCCCATTGCATAGCCAATCTTGGGTGTCTTTTGTTCTTATGGTGAAAAGAATTTAACCTCCATTCTGTAAAAAAACCAGACAACCGCTGTTTTACAAAAAGGCTCCAATTATGCGAACAGTTAGTCATTAAAGGTACAATATTACAGTATAAAAAACCATGAAAAAAAATACCGGCTGAATCATATTAACCCCTCCCGCCTGTACTGGTAAATATAAAACATTCCGTCGTATTGGATTCAAACGACTGCCCCAAAAACAACTAAAAAACAACCCATCAAATGAGTCTCAAAATGTCGTGGTAACAAAAAAATATAGCTCAAAAACAAAAAGACAGGAAGCAGGAAAGTTCTAATCATATAAATTCTTTTCAATTTTGACAACTTCCATCAATTCCAACCTGCTACCATCTTTTGTCCTTTAAGTAAGGTTTTTTTGCCAATTGTATTCTGCCATATCTGAACCCCCAAAATAAATCCCAAGTATGTGACAAGGAACCCTATCCACTTGAAATCCTCCCACCATTTTACTCATGCTCAGAAATCCACTCTAGACACAGGCAATGTGCTTTCTCCAAATTAATTCTAGCTCCGATAATACTACCAACTTCTGTTATTAAAGTATACGCTGTGCTGATTGACTCACTGTCCTTTAAAATTAAACAAAGATCATTTGCATATGCCACAGTCTTCGTAAAATTCCCTCCTATTTCCCTAATTCTAGGAGACCTGACCACTAATCTTAATAATGGGTCCAATGAGGAAACATATATAAGGGGACTAAGCGGGCACTCTTGACGGACTCCTCTAAAAATCAGATGTCGTTAGCCCAACCTCCCATTTTCATATGGTAATACATATGCCAACGCATAACATAATTTCACCCATTGCACAAATAATGTTGGAATACCATAAGCTTCTAGACAATTCCACAAATAAATGTGCGAGACTTCATCAAAAGTTTTGACCTGATCCAAACTCACCAAATACCCTAAATTTGAATCCACCAAGCCCGTCTCATTCTGATATTCCATCACTTCTCAAATTAACAACAATGCTTCGGTAATTCGTCTACCTGGAACAGAACAATATTGATCCCTACTTATAAGATCCGGCATAACTAAAGATAGTTTATTCCCCAGTAACTTTGAGAACATTTTGAAATCAACATTCAATAATGTAAGTGGTCTCCAATTGTTGATATCAGCCTGATCCCCAGTTTTAAAGAGAAAGACCAATAAACTTTCATGCATTTGCATAGGCAAAATCATATCAGTTATGAAAAAATGATATAACAATACCAATACTGATGGCATCAAACATACTAACATACTAACTGCCAGCAGATTAGGCCTTACGGTCTATCAAGTCTGCTCGAACCTCAGATCCCTAGTTGGGTGCCGAGGCCCTCCCCACTTCTGTTCCAGAAACCCCTATCATCCATCCCCACCCTCCTGGGCCAGGCCCTCAAACGCCACAAAAGTTTATATAACTCACTTGGTAAACCATATGAACCAGGAGAAACATTTTTATGCAAAGATTCAATCACCTTTTCTATTTCTTTAAAAGTAAAATCCTGAAGCAATGTTTGTTGCCAATTCCTAGATAAACATGGAAGGTTTGCTGCAATAAATAACTGATGAAATTTATCAGAATTCTCCACAGGTACTCCAAATTTCTGTTCAATATAACTGTCCACTATTGCTATTATACCTTTATTATCCCAAACCTTTTCACCAGAAGGGGCTACTAAATTAACAAAAACTCTTTTCTCTCTCCTATCCTTACAGGCCAAAAAGGAACTAACATATGCAGATCTCCCTTGCATCCCAAAAGACTGTTCTTTATGTAACAAGGAATATCTATCATATTGATATTGAAACATAGAACACTTAACCTGAGAAATTTCATCAGTCAAAGATTCCTCCCCTTCTTCTTGTCTCGACAATAAATCCCCTAACAAATTTCTGAAAGATATTCCTCCATCTTCGTTCTAGCCCGTGATTTCCCTATAGCCTGAAAAAATCCTATCAAGCAGTTTTTAAAATCTTCCCACCAACATCCAATATTCTCATACAATTCAAGAGTTGTAGTTTTATCTTGAATAAAGTACAGTTACATAAGAACTTACCGTAACAGTAGACCTTCGAGAACAGCTCTTGCAGCAGGTCACACCATTAGGACTGAAGCCGGCAGGCGCCAGGACCACACGGAAATTTTCTAGCTAGCAGTATTCAGCGGAGACCGTCCCCGTCAGTCCCGCCCCCGACGTCAGGCATAGTACACAAGGGGGCGGTCCCCCAGAATCCCCAGTTCTACCGCCGGAGACTCCTGGATGCTTGATGACATCAGAAGAGGAGACTGAGGATCCGCCATCAAATGGCAGTCAGAGAGATGCTGAGACACTTGATCCTAGGAGAAGGATGTTGGAACTAGAATCTACCTGCAGCGGGGATGCTGGGAGGGAAAGTACCTGCTGCAAGAGCTGTTCTCGAAGATCTACTGTTACGTTAAGTTCTTACGTAACTGTACTATCTTACTTCGAGAAACAGCTCCTGAAGCAGGTTACACCATTAGGACTGATTCCCAAGCAATAATGGAAATCCCACACCACTGGGAGAAGGGAAGGTAGAAATCCTTAATGAAACCAAAGCCTAGGACAGAAGTCCTTGAAGGACTGCTAGACCAAAACCTGCTCTTCACCTCGATGCAATATCCAGGCTATAATGCCTGATGAAAGTGTGCTCGGAGCTCCAAGTAGCTGCAGCACAGATGGCCGAGGTGGACACATTCTTAAGGGCCGCAAAGGAGGTAGCCACCCCCCTTGTGAAATGACCCTTAACCGTGCCCGGTAAGGGTTTGCTGCGCTTCTAGTAACAGAACATGATACACTGAATGAGCCACCTGCACAGAGACTGTTTGGAAACAGGAGCTCCCATCATCCTGTGGGCAAAGGAGACAAAAAGCTGGTCTGATTTTCAGTTGTGTTTGGTTCTGGTCAGGTAGTATCAGAGACACCTATGCACATCTAAGGTGTGCAACAGTGCCTCTCCTCAAGTCGAATAATTAGGAAAGTACACTGGTAGATCGATGTCCTGATTAAGGGAGAGAGCTAAGACCACCTTATGCAGAAATGTTGGATTAGTCCATAAGGATACCCTGTCTTGATGAAAAACCAAATAAGGCTCTTTGCACATGAGTGCATGGAGTTCAGAAATTCTTCTGGCTGAGGTAACGTCAACTAAAAATAACGTCTTCCAAGTGAGAAGACGTAGCTTGCAATCCGCGGCTGGTTCAAAGGGTGGCAGCATGAGCTGCTCCAGGACAAAGGGTAGATCCCATGGTGAAATTGGATCCTTAATCAGAGGTCTAAGGTGGAGAATACCTCTCAGGAAGGCTCGTGCTGTGTCCAACTGGGATATGGTGCGTTGGCCTAGAGGACAATGATAGGCTGATATGGCACAGAAGTGTACTTTGATCAAGGAGTAGGCCAAGCCTGTCTGAAAAAGAGACTATAGGTAGTCCAAGACTGACTTTTCTGGACAGTCTAGAGGCGAAACCCCCCACGCTTCAGCCCATAGGCAAAAACGGCACCATTTCATGGTGTAAGTAGCATAAGTGGCCGGTTTTCTCACAGCCACCAGAATATCAGCTACCTCTTGTGAGACCCCGTGTCACAAAATGGCTGTGTCTGTAGGAGCCAAGCGTGCAGGCTCAACGAACAAAGATCTGGATGGACCAAGGAGTCCTTCCCCTGAGACAAGTGAGAGCTGATTGGCAGAGGCACCAGAGGTTCCCAGGATAGCTGATGCAGTAGAGGAAACCAGATCTGCCTGGGCCAGAACAGCACGATGAGTATCAGCATTGCTTGATCTCTGCGAAGTTTCAGAAGAACCCTTTTGATCAACGGAAAAGGGGGGAAGGCATAGAGGAATCTGCCAGCCCAGGAGAGGGACAACGCGTCTTGCCAGAAAACACCAGGCACTGGATCTAGCGAGCAAAACCTAGGCAGTTTTGCATTGGATGGGGACAGGAAAAGGTCTAACTCTGGTGTACCCCATCTGTGAAACAGATCCTCTGCTATCTCCTGGAGTAGCTCCCACTCGTGGACTTTGGCCTGAGAGTGGCTCAGGCCGTCTGCAATAACGTTTTCCACTCCTGGGACATGAAAGTACAATTACATAAGAACTTATTGTAACAGTAGATCTTCGAGAGGAGCTCTTGCAGTAGGCTATAACAGTAAGGACTATGCCACAGGCACTAGGACCCTCCGGTGAAAACTTCAGCCAGCAGTACACAGCAGGGACCGCCCCAGACGCCGGCCCCACCATGTTGGTCTGAGTACAAAAGGGGGCGGACGCAGCTCCACTTCAGTTCTCCCACCAAGGCCTGCAACAAGGCCTGACAAGAGAAGGAGACGGAGCGACAGTAGAAGATGAAAATGGAGATGGAAATGAAGATGGATCTGCACACCTCAAAGGGGAAGGCGGATGGGAAGTAACACCTGCTGCAAGAGCTTCTCTCGAAGATCTACTGTGACGGTAAATTCTTACGTAACTGTACTGTCTTACTTCGAGTGGGAACTCTTGCAGCAGGCTATAACAGTAAGGACTGAATAACAAGCAGTCCCACGCCAAAGAGGTAGACGACCCCAGGAGGTGGAATTTACTAACTCCAGAGGCCTCAGAACAGAAGCCCTTGCAAAACAGCTAGGCTGAAGCCAGCTCGGCATCTGGAGATGATATCCAAGCTGTAATGCTTGACAAAGGTATGCACTGAGTTTCAGGTGGCGGCCGCACATATGTCCCTTATAGAGACATTTCTCAAGCCGGTGAATGAAGCAGACACCCCTCTGGTGGATTGACCCCTGACCGAGCCCAGCAGGGGCTTATTGTGTTTCTCGTAGCAGAAGGAGATGCAGTGAACTATCCACTTTGAGATAGTCTGCTTGGTCACCAGTCTACCGAAGCATTGTGGCGCAAAGGCCACAAAAAGTTGCTCTGATTGACAGTGTGTAGCCGTCCTCTTGAGGTAATACCTCAAAGTCCTGTGCACATCCAGTGTGTGAAGGAGAGCCTCTCCTCTATTAGAAGGGGAAGTAAAATAAACAGGAAGGTCAACCGACTGGTTGAGGGTCAACTCTGAGACCACTTTCGGAAGAAACTTAGAATTTGTTCTGAGGGAAACCCTTTCCCTGTGGAAAACTAAACACGATTCTTTACACATCAGAGCTTGAACCTTAGAAACCCTTTGAGCTGAGGTAACCGCAACTAAAAAACAAACCTTCCAAGAAAGGTAACACAGCTCACAATCCACTGCTGGTTCAAAAGGAGGAAGGGGGAGTTTCTCCAACATAAAAAGGAGGTCCCAGGATGGGATAGGGTCTCGAATGGGAGGTCTCATATGCAGAATTCCTCTCAGGAAGGTGCGGGCGACCTCCAATTGAGCCAATGCCTTATCTCCCAAAATGGCATGATAGGCAGAGATAGCCCACATATGCACCTTGATAGAGAAGTAACTCGGCCCGTTTCATACAAGGAGAGGAGATACTGCAACGCTGAGTTCACTGGGCAACTGATGGGGTCCAAATGTTGTGACGAGGCCCATAGACAAAAACGCTTCCACTTCATAGCGTGAGCGGAGCGGGTAGAGGGCTTTCTCACCGAAATAAGGACTGCTGCCACTTCCGGGGAGACCCCACATCTGTTTTGAGCTACATCTGAAGGAGCCAGGCGTGTAGGTGCAAGGACCAAAGGTCTGGATGGACCAGAGAACCCTAATTCTGGGACAGTAACTGGAGGCCCCGTGGATAACCGCTGCAGGAGTGGGAACCAAATCTGCCAAGGCCATCTGGGGGCTACGAGAATCATGCGGGCCCCTTCTGCCTGCAACTTTAGTAGGACTCTCTGAATGAGAAGGAAGGACGGGAAGGCATAGAGAAACCTCCCTGCCCAGCAGAGGGATAACGTGTCTGGCCAGAAAGCTCCAGGCACGTGCTCTCGCCTGGAACGTGCACTGCGGACAACAGAATGCCTCGCTCCAGCGCCCAGTACCAGACTCTCATCGCCTCCCTGCAAAGGGGGTACGAGTGAGTACCCCTTGCTTGTTGATGTAAAAGATGACCGCTATGTTGTCTGTTTGAACCAGAAGAGAGCGCCGTACCAGGTCCTCCTGAAAGGCCTGTAAGGCACAGGGAACCGCTCGCATCTCCAGTACATTGATGTGGAGGGACCACTCCTCGGGTGACCAAACCCCTTGCGTTCGATGAGCACCCAGGTGCGCCCCCCCCATCCCAGGTCCGCTGCATCTGTTTTCAGAGCCTGAACGGGTGGCTCCGGATGGAAACTGACCCCTTTCTCCAAGTTCCTGCGGTCCAACCACCAAAGCAAAGTTCTCCTGACTAGCCCCGAGATCTTGACCGTGGAGTCCAGATCATCGTAGCCTTGTTCCCACTGCACCCTGAGCATCCACTGTGGGACCCTCATGTGGAGCGAACCAAGGGAGTGACAGGAATGGCCGCCGCCATGTGCCCCAGTAACCTGAGGAAGTTCCGAGGTGGCACTTGAGGAGTTATTGAAATCCGTTCCGCAATCTCCCGCAGGCGATCTCCCCTGTCCTGGGGAAGGAAAGCCATGCCTTGGATGGAGTCCAAGGCCGCTCCAATGAAGACGAGCTTCTGACTGGGCTCTGGGGATGATTTTCATAGGTTCAGGGTGATCCCCAGCCTTCGGAATAGAGTATAGGTGTCTCCGAGGGCACGAAGCAGGGCTGTCCGCGACGGGGCTGTAAGCAGCCAATCATCGAGGTAGGGGAACACATAGTGTCCCAAGCCCCTTAGAGCACCAGCCACCACTGCCAAGCACTTGAAGACTCACGGAGCGGAACAGAGGCTGAACGGAAGCACTCGAAATTGATAGTGCTCCCCTTGGAAGTGGAACCTCAGAAACTTCCGGTGGGGAAGGAAGACGCCGATGTGCATGTATGCATCTTGCACGTCTAGGGAACAGAGCCCGTCTCCTTGGTGCAGCAGAGGAAGAAGGCCTTGGAGGATCACCATCCTGAACCTTTTGTACTCGATAAAGAGATTTAGAGGGCTGAGGTCCAGAACGGGACAAAGGTCCTGTGTCTTTTTTAGAACCAGGAAGAAATGTGAATAAAACCCTTTTCGTCACTGATGCAAGGGGACTAACTCTATTTCCCTTTTTTGCAAGAGGGTCTGAATCTCTCCTTCTATTAGTGGGATGTGAGAAGGAGGATAACGGGAGAGCTTTGGTGGAGTATTCAGGGGAAACTCCGTGAACTCCAGCGTGTGTCCCCTCCTGATAATGTCTAAGACCCATTGGTCCGCAGTAATTGACTTCCAGCCTTCAAAGTGAAGGGAGAAGCGGCCTCCGACTAGCTCCCTTGGGTCTTCCTGTGGAAGGGGGGGCCGGAAGGGAGTCATTGGGTTGAGCAGGTGTGGGCAGAGAAGCCTGGGAGGACTTGGGCCCATGAGCAGGAGCTCCACCAGACTGTTGGTTACTGGACCTCCTACGAAAGCCGCCTCTCTGCCCATGCTGGTTTTCACAGGCATGACCTTGGCCACCTGAGGGCTTATGAAAAGGCTGTTTTCGTTGTCTACGCTGGTCGCCATGGTACATCTGGCGGACCAACCAGATAGACTTACCTGACTCTTGGAGACGCGAAATCAAGGCTTCCGTCTCCTGCCCAAAGAGCACGGTACCCTGGAAGGGTAAATCCTTGATACTCTCAACCAAGCATGGCACCGGAGGTACACCCCAGAAGTGGCTGCTCTGGCTGCTGTATCTGCAGTATCATACAAGGCTCTCAGAACATGGGAGCCTACGTCTGAGCCCGATTTCAGAATATCCAGGAGCTCTTTCTTCTGGTCAGAGTCTGGAAGGACCTTTAACAGCTCTTGTCCCCTTTCCCATAGCGCATTCTGGTACTGGACCATATGCGTTAAGAAGTTGAGGGAACGTATGGAACAGGTGGAGACAGAACAGACCTTCTTGCCCACCTGATCCAAATAGCGAGACTCCGGGTCGGGAGGCTGTCAGCTGAGGTGTTTCGGCTGCCTGGACTTATCATGGGCAGCCGTGATCACCGAAGAGTCCGCCTGAGGGTGTTCAGCAAGGAAACCTTCTGCCTTCGGGGCCTTGTACAGCCTATCCGACTTCTTCGAGACAGCCGGAACCGAAGCTGAATGCTTCCAGGTAGTTCAGGTGAGGTCCTGGAAAGTATCCACCAAAGGAGGGACCACCAAAGGTTTAGGCTTCTTTTGCCTCAAGTATTTCACAAGTCTCCGGTGTTCCGGGTCCAGGTCCTCCGCCTCCCACTCATTGGAGGCCTGGATATGCCGCATGATGTCCATAAAGGTAGGATCATCTGGAGGCGAGCAAGGCTGGTCCTTCTCTCCAGGGGAGTGCTGCAGACTGAGAGAGGAAGTTGAGGAAGATGAGGATGAGGGAGATCGACTATGGGATTTCGAATAGTCTGACCTTGCCCTATGACCAGACTCCCGCTGTCGTCGGTAGCTGGGAGACCGACGTTGGGAGCATTCTCTCCTAGAGGATCGAAAAAGGTTCCTAGAACACGACCTGGACCGACGACGATCACCAGAGTCCCTGGAGCGACGTCGGTGGTCCCTGGACCAGGTGTGGGAACGAGCCCTAGAGGGAGGTGTAGGCTGGTGCTCCAAAGACTTCCGTGGAGAAGGCTCACCTCCCGGCTGTGGTTTACCCGCTGGATCGCGAACCGGTGTCTGGGCCAGCAATGGGGGGGTCCGCTTATGGACCTGCCCCCACCAAAAGGAAAATAAGTCCTGTAACTCGTCCTTCATGAAAATATCTGCCACCCTGCCCGGAGGGAAAGGATCCGGGATTTCGGCCCGCGCAAGAGAGCCCTCCTGGGAGCACAGGGGGGAGGAGGACTTGGGCGATGGGGACGTCGGATCTTCCACAGCTGCCCCTCCCCTTCACCCCTTCGACCAGGCCGGTGCTGGTACCACGATGGCGGGCTGCAACGGGGTGCTGGAGAGTCCTTGGGAGGTGGGATCGAAGCATGCACCTCAGGAGCTTAGGTGGTGACCACTTAAGCGGGTTACCTTGGAAGCAACGGCTTCTCCCGTGAAGGGCGGCCTTGGCCTGAGCAGACTTGGGGCGCTCTCCTGATCCCAAGGGACGGGCCTTCTTTGGAGAGGGCTGCGAGTGAGAGCGGGACCGGGACCAACTACGGTCTTTGCTGTACCGTTTCTTCTCCTTGCATTTCCCTTCTGAGGAGTGCAGATCCATCTTCTGCTCCAAGAGAAAGGCTTTCAGGGCCTTAAGGTGGCGGATGCGGGTCCTGCTAGTGAAGGCCTGACAAGCGGAGCAGTTCACGGTGTCATGTTCCGGTCCTAGGCAGAAGACACAGCGGCGATGGCCGTCCTTGGCCGGGATCTGCCTCCCACACTCGCACTTGTTAAGATGTTCCGGCGAGGCCGACACCCAAGAAGACATCCATCTGAATTGCACAAAAACCATAGAACAACAGCTTGATGTCGGTAACTTTGCAGGAAAAACTGTCGAAAAACAGCTGAAGAGGCGTCGGACAGCGGTCTGACGGTACGAAGAAAATCGTCGAAAAAACAGTTTAAAAGCGGGTTTTTTGACTGCAGATTCTTGCTGAACTGGCAAGCTGAAGCTGTTCTTTTGTTCACGTGCAGGACGTGGCGGGAAAAGAACTGAGGTGGAGCTGGGTCCGCCCCCTTTTGTACCCAGACCGACGTTGGGGCGGGGCCGGCGTCGGGGGCGGTTCCTGATGTGTACTGCTGGCTGAAGTTTTCACCGGAGGATCTTGGTGCCTGCGGCACAGTCCTTACTGTTATAGCCTGCTGCAAGAGCTCCCACTTGAAGTAAGATCAGAAATGAGGTTTGCACCATGTTGCAAAGTCCAATCTCACACTCTCATGGCCTCCCTGCAAAGCGGGTAGGAATGGGTGCCTCCTTGTTTGTTGAGGTAATACATCACCGTGGAATTGTCTGTTTGTAACAGAAGGGTACCCGGTGGAATCTCTGACTGGAAGGTCTGCAGGGCGTAAAGAACTGCTCTAATTTCCAGGATGTTTCTGTGGAGATGAGTCTCTTGGGCTGTCCACAGGCCCTGAGACCAAACACCGTCGAGGTGTACTCCCCATCAAAGCCCTGAGGCATCTGTGGAGAGTGTCACAATCAGAGACGGCGCAATGAAGGGGACCCCTGCTGACAGATTCTGTGGATCTAGCCACCATTGCCAATCCCAGATTACGGTCTTCGTGATCCGGATTGGAAGCTGCAGATCGTCTTGCTTTTGATCCCACTGGACCCATAACATCCACTGGGTGACTGCATGTGGAGACGAGCAAGCGTGACTGTTGCAATGGCCGCAGCCATGGGTGACGGACCAATCTGGCAGGAACGGTCTTCTTCGCCGAAATGTCCCTGATGAGGGATCTGATGTGTTCCGCTCTGTCCCGGGGAAGAAAGGCTTTCCCTTGGACGGTGTCCAAAACTGCACCTATGAACTGCAGAGTCTGTGACGGAACCAGGTGTGACTTCTCTTGATTGATCATGGTGCCCAGCGTCTCGAACAGAGACTGAGTATAATGAATGGCTGACATCAAGGCCTCCCGAGAGGGCACCATGAGAAGCCAGTCATCCAGGTAGGAGAGTATGTAGTGGCCTTGTCTCCTCAGAGTCGCCACTACGACCGCCATACACTTTGTGAATACCTGAGGTGCCGATGACAGTCCAAAGAGGAGGGCTCGGAACTGATAATGGTGGCCCTGGAACTCGGAGCGCAAAAACTTCTGGTGCGCTTGAGTAATGGGTATATGCAGGTAAGCGTCCTGCATGTCCAAGGACGCTAGAAAGGCACCCTGCTTGAGCACGGGGATCAGACCTGGGAGGGTCACCATGTGGAAGCATTTGTACAGGACCGACTCGTTGAGGTCGCTGAGGTCCAGTATCGGACAGAGGTCCCCTGTTTTCTTGGGAACCAGAAAGAAGTGAGAATAATACCCTGCACCCCTCTGGTTCCGTGGTACGTGCTCTATCATTTCTTTTCCTAGGAGTGCGAGCACCTCCTGCTGTATGAGCAGAGCATGCTGACCCGAGTAACGGGAAAGCAGGGGAGGTCTTGTTGGTGGGTGGGCGAGGAATTATATAAAGTGACCTTTCCTGACTAACTGGAGAACCCACCGGTCGGTGGTAATTGACTGCCACAATAAAAAGTGGTGAGCGATGCGACCCCCAGCCTTTTGTGCCCATTGATCCAGAGGAGGGGCGGGGGCCGGGAAGGAGTCATGCTTTGGCAACACTGGTCCCTGCAGGCTGGGCCGGTTTAGTGTAGCATTGGGCTCTGCCTGGGGACGACTTAGCCTGGGCTTTCCGCTGAAAGGTGCCCCTTTGTTGCTGGCCGGAACATGGCTGCTGCCTTTGTTGCCAGCTGCGAAAGCAGCTCTGGTTCCTATGAAAGGAACCGGGCCTGGATCTGTACATGGCCTGTACAGTCCTGACTGCCTTCCCAGCGTCCTGGAGTTTGGTGATAACCTTCTCCGAGGGTTCACCAAAGAGTATTTCACCATTGTAGGGGACGTCAAGAATGTTCTTCTGTACGTCCGGGGTGAAGCCTCAGACACGGAGCCAAGAGTGTCACCGGAGACAGATGCCTGAAGCTGCAGCTCTGGTGGATGAGTCTGCAGAATCGTATGCAACTCGTAGTACTTGGGTACCCACATCTGACCCTGTGCGGAGAAGGTTAAGGAGCTCTGCCTTCTGATTGCCATCCGGAAGCTTATCGACCAGGTCCTGGCCCTGTTCCCATAGGGCGTTCTGAAACTGTACCATGTGGGTTAGGTAGTTCAGGGACCTGATGGAGCATGTAGCAGCCACATGCACGTGTCTCCCCAGGGCGTCCAATTGCTTGGATTCCTGGTCTGGTGGCTGTGTACTCAAGTGCTGCAGTCTTTGAGACCGGTCATGTGAGGCCGTAATGACCAGGGAGTCTGCCAGAGGTTGTTGAGCCAAGTACTGGTCCTCTCTCGGGGCCTTGTACAGGCGGTCAGCTTTCTTCGGCACTGCAGGAGTAGAATGTGGGCGCTTCCACGCAGCCTTGGTGACGTCCACGAAGGTGTCCACCAAGGGTGGCACTACCATAGGCTTTGGGTCTTTCTGCCGAAGATAACTGGCAAGGCGCTGTCTTTCGGGGTCGAGGTCTTCAGCGTCCCATCCCATGTTGTGCTGGATGTGCCTCATGATCTCAGAGAAAGAGGGATCATCCAGAGGAGACCTGGGCAGGTCATGTGGGTCCAGTGATGGAATGCTGAGTGGAGAAGGAGATCTGGAGTAATCAGAAGTATCCAATCTGGAGTCCTTCCCTGACGGAGTATACCGCCGACGCTTAGGTGGCTTGGGCCTGGGAGACCTTGATGGGGATCTTGAGGGAGGCATTCTCCGATCCTTGGATCTACCCCTGGGAGGTGGAGTCTGCTCCTTAGATGTTGTTGGTCATCCTGCTGGCCCCTGTGGTGGAGGAGGCGGCGTAGGAGGTGAAGGAGTAGGAGGAGGAGGAGGTGGAGGAGGTTTTACAGGGACCACATCCTTTCAGATGGTGTCCCACCAGAAAGTAAAGAGGTTCTTTACTTCTTGCAGGTTCATGCCCAACGACGGGCCTGGTGCCAGTGGTCTGTCACCGGGGTCAGGCGTCGGGTCCCCAGGTATCTCCAGGTAGTGCGAAGGTTCCTTCGGGACCCCAGCATCCTCAGTGTCGCCTGTCTGGTCTTCGGGCAGCGTCGTGTCCTCCTCTGTTGAGTACCTGTGACCGGTCTCCACCGGTGTCTGGGGGGACGGTCTTGCTCCAGAGAATGCGAGGCCGACGTCGGTCGCCTGGCCGATGTCTTCGGGTCCGGCGAGCAACCGCCTGGCGTCTGGTGTCCGCGGCTCCGGCAAACACCTGGCCAGCTTTGTATGCTTGGCCGACGTCGGGTCTGACGTCCACTTTAGGGAAAGCAGGTCCTTAGTCTTCCTGGGTGGAGGATCTGGACCTCTGGGAGGCTGGGAGACCGACCTGGAGTTGAGGTCCTGACGTTGGGTCGATGAGGAAGACTTGTGGCATTCTGAGGACTTGGAGGAGGCCCGAGAGGGAGTAGAGGAAACCGAGGGCCTTGAAGTCTTGATGGGCTGGAGAGTCGAAGAGCCGCCTGAAGCCTGGACTTTGACCGGAGGGGGCTGAGAACGAACCCTGGAGGAAGAGTGGTCAGATCTGGTGGAGCCTGAGCTACAGGGGTCCGAGGCCCAGGTCAGGGATCTGGACCTTACTTTCTCCCGGTGTTTATGGGCTTTGGAAGAAGAATCGCCCCTGGAGGAAGGTTCTTGGTCCATCCTACTGAGTCTTTCTTCCAGCAGGTAAGCCTGACGTGCATTCTGACAGCGGATCCCG
Organism: Neoceratodus forsteri; assembly: GCA_016271365.2. Lineage (NCBI taxonomy): Eukaryota > Metazoa > Chordata > Ceratodontiformes > Ceratodontidae > Neoceratodus > Neoceratodus forsteri. Next base: position 55,994,278 of record JADMNL010000026.1, read on the forward strand.
GTGCAGCTGTTGAACCCATGGCAGAAAGTGCAGGCCTTGGTATCGTGGTCCGGGCCTAAGCACCGCACATAGGAGGAAAGAGTATCCTTAAAAGGGATCTATTTTCCGCAGACACACTTGGAAAGGTGTCCTTAGATTGAAGATGTTGGAGAGGACATCAGTTTGGAGAAACTCTTGAAGTTCTAAGTCATCGTGCGCTAGGTAGAGACCGAGAGGCCGATGCTGGCGAGTCGACGGCAGGAAAAGAACTGGAGATTCTGGGGGACCGCCCCCTTATGTACTAAGCCTGATGTCGGGGGCAGGACCGAATACTGCTAGCTAGAAAATTTCTGTGGGGTCCTGGCACCTGCCGGCTTCAGTTCTAATTGTGTAACCTGCTGCAAGAGCTGTTTCTCAAAGTAAGATCAATCTTTAAATCTTCTATACCTGGTAATACTAAAAGAGAAGTGTTGAGTCTCCACACTCCAGAGCCTTTCATCCATCTTGGTGGATTCTCAACACTTATTCCTATCAAAGTGTGATCAGATGTTTCTACAGGCATATTCTTAGTTGTAATAATTTTTTGTACAAAAATAAAATATGTTCTTCAATGCAAAAGACCTTTAGAAAACATTGATTTTCCTTTTAAACCCCCTTTAGCATGTGCATCTACTAGACCTGCTTGAGAAAGAACATTCTGCAAAAATAATTTATCGCAATATTGTTTGCCCTGCTCTGTTCGTTGATGACAATTAATGTTAAAGTCCCCACAAAAAAAAATCTGTCTACTGGTGTATAAATATGGTTGTATTTTTTTCAATAAAGCTATTCTTTGTGCCTTAGTCTGTGGCCCATAAAAGGAAACTAATCTACATTGTAAACCATTAACAACGCCATCCGATAACAAAATTCTCCCTGGTTCAACATCTACTAATCGAAAAATCTGAACATCCTGTGATAAAAAACATATCCCTATACCACAACAGGTATCTTCCTCCATAGACCAGTATGTTTTTCCCCAAGGCCAATCTGTAATGGCCTGAGTCATCTCTCTCTCTCTGTAATCTAGTGTCTTGTAATAAAAAAACATCATAATCTAGTTGTGATAATACCCCAAAAGTTGCTAATCGTTTAACTGTAGACTTAATACTATTAACATTTAAACTTGCTACATGTAGAGAAGATGGCTCAGGAAGGGGGTTTAATTATTTTCCCACTAGATCTTGTAATCCTCTTTTTAACCTCCAAACTCTGGGCCTTTCGAGGAGGTAATTTCCGCCCATCTAATGCGTCAACAGTAGACTCCTGACTCCCATTTACATCAAGTAAAGGATTTTCGTTGTCCACTTGGTCACCCCAAGAAGAAAATATAGAAAATCTATTGGATAGAGGCAAAGGAGACGGGGAATACCCTGACTCTCAAGCCTCTTCGTACTCTCTTCCTCTGACTGTACCTGGGTCTCCTCTTGGCCCAACACTTCACACTGATGAAGTACTCCACTTACAGAGGGGGCTACCAAATGACCTATTTCTAACGGAGAAGAGACCAGCAAATTCATAGTACTTCGCTGGGGAGAACCTTGTGGAGTCACAAAGGGGGTTTCCCGTTCTTCAATCCTAGAAAGTTCTGCAGGAAGATTAGACTCCATATTTTTAGCCTGGGAAAAATCCCTAACTACAGAAGGCAAGGCTATGGGTAGTACTGGAATCCCTCTCCTATCCTCCGTAGCCCCTCCACATCCTCTGCCTCGCCTCCTACCTCTCCCTAAATTATCTAACTCAAACTCAGTAGAATGAAACGGTCTTCTAGCCTGATACAGAAAATATTCCTGGTCAGAAGAAGTGTCATTATCATGCGTAGCCCATGGGAACTCAGTAAAAGAGTGGCCCTCATCCCCACACAAATGGCAAACCGGGGAAGCAGCAAAATGAGCAGCAGTAAGACCTAATACCCCACACAAAAAACACTTTACTTGGTCACAGGAGGTGTTCAAGTGTTGCAGGGAGCCACATCTATAACAACTTTTTGGCTTCCCTGCATAAAAAACAATACCCCTATCTTGACCTAGAAAAAAAGAACTCTGAAGGTGTTGTATACCCTCTTCCGTTTGGTGAAGCTGTACCCTTATTGTCCACCCCCAGGTCCAAAAAACATTTTCATCTATGATAGGCTTAGGCTGCTCATACACAGAACGTTTTTTTTCTAGCCAAAAGATAATATTAGCAACATTAACTCCCTCATTTCGAAAAAGAATAGTTACTGTTTTTATAGTAGGTTTGGTAATCGGAATGGCTGTAAAGTCCCTCCAGACTTCAGCGTCTTTCACCTTATAATATTTTTTCCAAAATTTGTCTAAAAATTTCATTGTTACAAAACTAACATCATATAAATGATCTCCAGGGGAATGAATGAATGCATACACCTCCAACAGTGAAAAACTTAGTCAACCAAATGCGTTTTCCCAACCCAAACTCTGTCTGGGACTACAGGGGCCTTTCCTTTATATTTAAGCTTAACCAAAAAACGCCGTCTTGCCGCCTCTGCTGGCTTGCGAAAAGGTCCCGCATATGATTTAGGACTAGAGTCCTTCTGTGGAGGGGAATCTCCTCCTGATGTATGACCTGTAGTCATATCTTCCAATGGAACAACAACCGATTCAGTTTGTGTCCTATCCGTCACATTCTCCATTTCAGGACTGTTTTCTAAAACCAAAGTATCCAACATATTGTTAGTACCTCCAATTCCTCCTTGTATATTAGATATTATGGTCTGGGAGGTCGGTATTTGAGTTTCCACCAAATTCTCCTTATCCGTGGGAAAGCGCGACACCTCCCTATTCAAAGATTCTGTACTTACTGACCCAGGCAACGGAATTTGCGGATCAGGAATCCAGCGACCATCCGACCATAAATATCCTGCTTGTCACAATGCTTCTCCCAAAGTCCAGTCAGGTAAAGAACATCCATTATCCATCTCTCCGTGAGATGTATGGGAACAATTCGGATCCCAATTCAAGACTCGACAGAAGTTGAGGGTGTTATCTCTAAAGGTATCTGTTTACCTCCGTCTTGCGTAGGGCTTGCCGCAGATCGCTTCCACTTATTCTGTTCCGCCTCAAGCTGTTGGCGGCAGGATTGGAAATCATTTTCAGCCAATGAGATGAGATTTAGTAGCTGCGATTTTTTTCAACTACAGCTCATTCTGTAAGCGCAATTCAGCAGTTGCATCCTCCATATCCATTGCAGAAGAAATATTTTGTTCCAAAACAATCACATTCTCATCATTCTATTTGGGCCCACCTTCTCCCTCAGATATTGAAGGCTGCACCAAAAGCTCCTGTGCCTCAGAGACACAACCATCCTCCTCCACTACCTCCATCGAACTGAGGTCCGCCATCCCTGCAGACAGACGGACAGCACCACCTGCCTACAGAGTAGGGGAATTTCCCCAATGTCCTGGCCAAATTTCCCTCATTCACTAAAAATACCACCAACAGCTTAATCTGGTTCAAGGTCAGTTGGCATTCATCTGTATCCCCTTCCCCCAGGTCATGCCTGAAAATAGGCAGGATTTGTCTAGTGCACTTACCCGGTCAACAAAAACTAACTAAATAAATAAATTTGGCTCTGTAAGTTTTCCTAGTGGAAGGTTTACGTGCAGCCAGGAGAATCTTCGAGACCCTCAGACAAACTTTGAACCTGCTCACCTCTCTCTCTTCAGGAGTCAGGCACTGGATTTGGAAAAATCAATAAAAGTATTTAAAAAAAAAAAAGGAGCCAGGTGTGGAGATGAAGGTAGCACAGGGTGGGATGGACCAGGGACAACTGTATCAGAAGTTCTGTCTGCAGAGGGAGGGGCCTGGGAAGGGCCACTGACAAGTTGTTAATAGAAACCAAATCTGACATGGCCAGAATAGAGCAATCAGAATCATTTTGCCGCTGTGGGTCTCCAACCTGAGCAGCACCTTCTGAACTAGAAGATGAGGAGGAAATGTGTACAGAAAACGATTTGTCCACTGTAGCCTGAATGCATCCTGACAGAAAACACCAGGTTCTGGATTTTTGTACCAGAATTGAGGTAGTTTTGTGTGGAGTGTGGATGCATAAAGGTTCAACCCTGGGGTTCCCCACTCATCAAAAATAGAATCAATGATGTCTGGAGCTAAGGACCACTAGTGCGGATCTGCTTCCATTCGACTGAGTAGGTCTGCTAGATTGTTCTGAGTTCCTGGCAGGAAGATAGATAAATAAAAACTTTATTTTTATACAGGAATTCTAGTCATTAGGATTATACAATCCTGTTCTCAAGACAGCCCTGTTTGCATCACACTAAGTTACAACTAAACATATAATATAACTCACAGACAATTACAAAGTTTGCACAAATACAGTTTACAATAACTTATGAAAGAAATCTTATTTATCTAAATACTCCATCTACAATAGACATACATACATACTCATCAAAATACATATAAAAAATAAATATAAGCACATTTAATTAAAAAGAAAATACAGACTAATTCACAGTAAAAACACCCTTATCATACAAAATCAAGTGCAACTGCATTCTGTTTTATAAAGTTTCAAAATTTCAGTTTTGAAAGTCACATGGTTATCTAAAGATCTTATTGAAGGGAGTAGAATATTCCATACTTTAGCTCCCTGACATGAAAGGGTACCATTGCCATATCTATTGATAATTTTAATGGAACAGATTCTATGTCTATGCACAGATCTTGTTAATTCTCGCTTACCCTTACTATCTTTAGGAAAAAGAGTTTGTGTGATATAATGGACAGGATAAAATATCAAATATTTGTGTATCAATTTTAACTAATTTTTTAAAGAAATCATTTCTAAAGACTGCCAGTTTAATTTATGAACATATTGCAATGATGGGTTCGATATGTACACTGTAGTACATATCTAGCATTGTACCCTATCCAATTTAAGTAACAGATGCTTATTCGCAGTTCTATAAATTAAATCCCCATAAGTTAATGTTGGCATAATCAACTGTTCGGACACTTTTTTCCTATCCTTTATTTGTAAGCACTTGGTGGTTCGTCTCAAGGCTCCTAGTTTCTTGGTCACCTTTTTTATAGTAATACTTATATGAATATCAAAAGTTTGCAAGGAGTCAAAAGACGCCCCCAAATAACAGTAACTATCAACCTGTTCAATAGATTCATTTGTATTTGTAACAATATGAATCTGCGATGTAGTCTTCTTTTGTGAAAAATGCATTAACTTTGTTTTGTTAACATTCATCAAGAGCCCTGACCAGGTGAACCACTCCCCCCACCCTAGCAAAATCTGTTTGGAGCTTTAATTGGAGATCCAAAACAGAACTTCCGGTGGCGACAATTGCTGTATCATCCGCATACAGCCTCATGGCTGAATGCGTCACCACCTGCAGCAGATCATTATTAAACAATAGAAACAACAGGGGCCCTAAGATGGACCTCTGTGGAACACCTCTACTTACATTTCTAGATGTAGATAATTTCTGTGAAACCTCTACCCTCTGAGTGCGTCCTGTTAAGTTATATTTTATCCAATTACTGGGCCCATCAACTATGCCCATTCCTTTTAATTTATCCAATAAGAGGGAGTGGTTCACCAGGTTGAAGGCCTTGGATAAATCCACAAAAACAACAGCAGTTTCCAATCCCAAAGTCAGAGAAGTACAAACCAAATTTTTAAACTCTAATAACGCCGTTGTTGTTGAGTGACCCTTTCTAAACCCTGATTGATAGGGTGTCAACAATTTATATTTGTCCAAGTGTTCAGAAATCTGCCTATTGACACATTTTTCCAAACACTTGGACAAAATAGACAGTAAGGTTATAGGCCAATAGTTATTTAATTCTGCAGTATCACCTCCTTTGTAAATGGGGATGATCTTACTTTCTCTCCAGGATATAGGAAGGCATTCAAACGCTAAGCTCCTATTAAAGATGTAAGTTATGATTGGAGCAATATAGTCTGCCGCTAGCTTAAAAAATCTACCCTCAATTTCATCTGGTCCTGTTGACTTATGGGCATTTATAGACCTCAGTTCTCTGCAAACTTCTGATATTTTTAAGGCCTTGAATCTAAATGGTGGCAAACTAGGTGGATTTTCTATTTGCATAGGCAGTATGTTCCCAGACCTGGAACCATCTATCTCATTACAACCTGACAGGTCTATAAAAAAATTATTCAAAGCATCAGAAGTGCTCTCAGGTTCCTCTGTTAGATTTGCACCAACCCGTAAATTCAAATGTGTTTGTATTCCAGATTTACCAAGATTTGTTTAATGATTGGCAGTATGCCAAAACTTGTGTGGATCAGAATGACATCTCATCTTGTTTCTGTACTAATGGGCCCTAGTCTTTTTTTATAAGATGTTTACATGCATTTTCTTTGATTTTGAACAGTTCCCAATCAGAGATTAATTTATATTTTCTAGCCTTTTTCCACAATCTATTTTTTACTCTGATATATTTCAAAATCTTATAATTGATCCATGGTAACTAAGTTTGCTTATCATGTGATCTGGATTTTGGTGCATGATAATCACAAATCATGCAAAAAGTGGCAGAAAAATACTCTACTGCTTGATCCAATTCTGGTACTAGCCTACATCGTTCCCACTTTTCATATGCTACACTCTGGAGGAATCTCTGTTCAGAGAAATTCTGCATGTCCCTTTTCTTGTTATTATTTGGGCATTTTAATAAACACTAGGCCTGTTTAGTGGCCACGGCCCATATTTGATTGTGGTCTCCAAGATACGGTGGTAAAGTTCCTGAGGCCTCAATATCTATTTGGGAGTTTGTAAATAACAGATCCAGTATAGTTCCTTCGATCCTAATATTTGTATACCGAGTTGATATTTTAATATGCTGCTTTAGTCCCAAAGTCGAAGCCACCTCCTTTAATTTCCTATCTCTAGGCTTAAACCAGTCACAATTCACATCTCCAATTAGGATTAATGACCTATCCTCTATACATCCACAAATTTTATGTAATACTTCCTCAATAGATATAAGACTTGATTTTGGAGGAGAGTACACCCCGGCAAAAACTAATTTAAGTCTATCCACATACACTACCAAATATTCAATATTACTCTTACTCCCCTTCAGGGGGAGTTCCACATGGCCCACCACATTTTTAACATAAAATATTACCCCCCTCCCCTTTTATCTCTGTCAGAACTAAAAAGTTGGTAATTTGGTAAGGTCAATTCACTATCCCCAATCTTGTTTGATAACCAAGTTTCACTTAAACCTAGTACATTTGGATCATGTTCTGCTACCAATAAAGCTAATTGATCAGTCTTTGGTGCCACGCTACGTGCATTATCATGCATTACTTTACAAATATTTGCTGGTCCGGGATTCAACTCTACATCTCCTCCCAAAATCATCAACATCATAAAGTAAATCCCCTTACAGTCATGCACTATCCTTGGTGAAGTATTAATGGAGACCTTTATATTATTATAATACGCAAATCTCCCCCAGTTTCTGGTAAAACAATTCCTAATGGATTTCAATTTCATCTCTGAGACCGGGGATGACCAGTATGCTCCCAATTTATTTCTATTTGTTCCATTTGTGGAAGCAAACATCACAAAACAAAATAGTAAGAAACAACTTAATACTCTAAATAGTATCATTTTCAAATGAAACAACCAAAATTAATATATACAAACACACCCTATAGTAAAAAAGAAGAACCTGCCTGCACTACGAGTGTGATTAAACAAGACTACCATAGACTAAACTCACTAAAGTTTTTTTTTTTTAATTTAATTAAAATTTAAATAAGGAAGGCTGCTAGATTCAGAGCATTCTGTTCTAGGCACCATTTCCACACTCTCTGCAGAGTGGGTAGGAGTGTGCCCCATTGAAGCAGGTTTGCGTTGAGCGGGGATATTAACAGGTCCAATTCTGGGGTTCCCCACTCATCGAAAAGAGACTGAATGACAACTGGCACTAATGACCACTCATGCAGATTATTCTGAGTTCCTGGCAGGTAGAATGCTTGGATCAGAGCATTCTATTCCAGACACCATTCTCACACTATCATAGCTTCCCTGCAGAGTGGACAGGAGTGTGCCCCGCCTTGTTTGTTGATGTAGTACATCACTGACTTGTCATCTGTCTGCAGAAGGATAACTTTGTGACTGACAAAGTCCACTAGGACTCGAAGTGCATAATGTACCACTCTCATTTTCAGAACATTGATATGGAAATCAGATTCCGCATGAATCCAAACTGGCCCTGGCAGTGGACTCCCCACCCCAATAGAGATGCATCCATGGTAAGAGTTATCTGAGATTCTGGTGGAGCAAAGGGGAGACCTGAAAAAAGGTTGTCTTCCTGTGTCCACTACAGAAGTGACAGGTGCAAACAATCCATTACTTTGGGCAGGACTGAGGATGCACTGATGGAGACCACTGAGTACTGACCATCCACTTAGTTGTCCTCATTTGCTGATAAGCTAGAGTGACTGAGAAGCTGGAAGAAGCCATCAGGCCCAGCATCCGCTGCATGGAGTGAGCTTTCACATCATTGTTGTCCCTGATGAACTGCACCATCTGCAGGATGGCACTGAGTCTGTCCTGTGGAAGGAAGGCCCTGGCCTTGGTACTATCCAATAATGCCCCTATGAAGAGAAGCTGCTGAGTGGGTTGATGCTGCAATTTCTCCAGATTTAGCAGAATCCCCAATGGAAGTCAGAAACTGAGCTGCAGTGTATACTGCTTGTTCTGTGCCCAACCTTGACAGGCTTGCAAGGAGCCACTGGTCTAGGCAGGGGAAGATCTGTAGTTCTAGCTTGTAAAAATGCACTGCGAGAACAGTGAAACACTTTGTAAAGAATCAAGACACTGAAAACAGTCCAAAGGGTAGGACTATGAACTGATGATGCTGACCCAAGGCCACAAACCAAAGGAAAATGTGATGGCTTGGGTGAACTAGGATGTGCTGGTAGGCGTCCAGCATGTCTAGGGATGTCATCCAGTCCCATGGCTTGAGAAGTGGAAGGAGGACTCCTACAGAAACCATCTTGAACTTCTCATGGTACAGTAACTTATTCAGTTTTCTGCGGTCAAGAATGGGGCACATGCCCCCTGTCTTCTTAGGAACAGAAAATAATGGGAGTAGAAAACCGTGTTGTGTTCGGCCAAGGGGATTACTTCTACTGCACAGTTTTTCAGCCTGCTATTTCCGAAGTGAGAAGTGAAAAAAAAAAAAAAATGATTTGAGCCCAAAACTACACTGTCAACAAGTAATCAAAAACACTGGGGGAATACTCCATTGTATAAATAAGTATATACAAAGTAATAGTAGCAAAATGTTGCAGCCTTTGTATACTTCCTTGGTGAGGCCACATGTGGAATACTGCACTCAGTTTTGGTCTCCAGGAGACATGGGTTCAAAAAATGCTTTGGAAAGAATTCAAAGGAAAGCTACTAGGAGGATGTATGTGGTAAAAGGATTAAACTATAAGGACCGTCTAAAACAGTTGGGACTTTTTACTCTCGAATATCGTAGGATGAGAGGTGACCTTTGTATGGTCTTTAGAGCATTGCATGATGATTTATTATGGGACCAACTGGGACTTACATTTAGGAATATCGTTTATAAAACCAGGGCGCATCCTTTACAACTGATGAGTGAATGTTGTAAAACAAAAAAAAGAAGTTCTAGGGACGTGGATATGTTGTTCAATCCACACTTATTGGCAGGTTTTTTGCCGCTTTAAATTTTGCCAGAAGGTCTTCAAGCTGGCTCCTCCAACCCACCGGGTGGTAAAACTCTCGGCTTCGCCCCATGATGCCGGATCTTCCTTACCGCTTGGAAGCTCAGGTGCCCTCCTTAGCGTTCTGCGTTTTAGGCTGGATTCACACTCTTGAGTTAATCCGAAAAGTACAGCTACGTAAAACTTACCGTGAGTAGATCTTGAGAGGCTCTTGCGATAGGTAGTACATAGGACTGATGCTGCAGGCGGCAGGACCCCCAGAAAAATTTCTGGCTAGCAGTCCCTGGCAAGGACCGCCCCCACGTCAGGTGGACGTTGTCAGGAGACGCAGTATAAAGGGGCGTCCTCACCCGCCTTTCCAGTTCTTTCCCGCCAAAGGAGGCCAGACGAGAGAGAAGTGAGTATATCCCTCACTGGAAAAGGAGCTGAAAAAGCTTAGGGGGATGGCGGGCAGGAAGGGTTACTACTACTGCAAGAGCCTCTCTCGAAGAGCTACTGTTACGGTAAGTTCTTACGTAACTGTACTATCTTACTTCGGGAGGGCTCTAGCAGTAGGTAATTACATATAGGACTGAGTCCCAAGCAGTCTGGAACAAGAAGAAGCACACGGGAGGAGGAAAGCTACTCAGAGTAGATCCTTTAACTGTGAAGGCCTTAAGAAAGGAGGCCTTGCAAGACAGCTAACCCAAAGCCTGCTCTACGGCGAGAGGCAATATCCAAACTCTAATGTTTTGTAAAGGTATGGACGGAAGTCCAAGTGGCGGCAGCATAGATGTCTGCCGCTGACACATTCTTGAAACAAGTCGCTGAGGCAGCGACTCCCCTGGTGGAGTGGCCTCCTACTTGACCCGGAAGGGTCTAGTTGTACTTGTCATAACAGAAAGTGATGCAATGAGCCAACCATTTGGATAGGTATTGCTTAGAAACAGCATTGCCTTCTCTTTTGGGTGCAAAATAGACAAACAGTTGATCAGTCTTTCTGAGATCCTTTATCCTGTTAGTGTAGTATCTCAAAATCCGGTGAACATCCATAGTATGTAGTAAATACTCCCCTTGATTGGAGTACTGTGTAAAGAAAGCGGGTAACTCTATGGGCTGGTTCAATGTAGACTCTGCTACCACCTTGGGGAGAAACTTAGGATTGGTGTGCAGAGCCACACGTTCCTTGTGGAAAATCAAGTATGGAATTTTACACATCAGGGCCTGGAGCTCGGAAATTCTCCGAGCCGAGGTAATGGCCACGAGAAAAAGTGTCTTCCAAGAAAGTAACTTCAAGTCTGTGGAACCTGCCGGTTCAAAAGGAGGCAGAGTTAGTTTCTCAAGGACAAAATTCAAATCCCAAGGCAGGGTGGGAACTCGAATAGGAAGTCTCAGGTGGAGAACCCCTCTGAGGAAAGTCTTCGAGATTTCCAGTTGAGCAAATGTTCTGTCTGCAAAGGGAATGTGATAGGCCGAAATGGCCGCCACGTGGACTTTCAGAGAGGAGTGACTAAGACCTAGGTCAAAGAGATGGCGCAGGTACTCCAGCAGACGTCCCGCGTGGCAAGAGACAGGCTCAATGTCTTTCAAAGCAGCCCAGATTGTGAACCTTTTCCACTTCATGACACAGGTAGACCAAGTGGAGGGTTTCCTAGCCTCCACCAGAATTTCCGCCACCTGGGGAGAAACTCCAAAGTGGGCTTGGGCTATGTCTGCAGGAGCCATGCATGTAGCTGAAGGGACTTAAGACCTGGATGGACCAGGGTCCCCCGATCCTGGGTCAGTAAACATTGTGACAGAGGAAGAGGAAGTGGAGATTCCTCTGAGAATTGTTGTAGAAGAGAGAACCAAACTTGCCTGGGCCAAAAAGGAGCGATCAGAATAATTCGTGCTCCATCTGAAAATAGTTTCTGCAAGACCCGTGGGATCAAAGGAATTGGGGGAAAGGCATAGATGAATCTGTCCTTCCAAACTAGAGACAGAGCATCTCCAGAAAATGCCTCGCTTTTGAACGAGCGAGCAGAAATCTGGAAGCTTTGCGTTTTGAGGGGAAGCGAACAGGTCGACCTGTGGTGTTCCCCAGCATAGGAAGATATCTTCTAGGACCCCTTGATCCAATTCCCACTCGTAGGCCAGGGTGGACGAGCGACTCAGCTCATCTGCCAAGGTGTTCTCAACTCCCGAAACATGAGTTGCCGTAAGGTGAAGGTCGTGTTGTGTTGCCCAATCCTACACTCTCATCGCTTCCCTGCAAAGAGGGTAGGACCGAGTCCCTCCCTGTTTGTTGATGTACCATACCACACACATATTGTCCGTCTGGACGGCTAGGTGGCCTGGAAGGAGATACAGATGGAGGGCTTGAAGTGCATAAAGCACTGCTCGGAGTTCGAGCACATTGATGTGAAATGTTCATTTGAGCTTGGACCAAGAGCCCTGGGTCCGATGAGGACCGAGATGGGCTCCCCAACCTTCGCCCGAGGCATCTGTGGTCAGAGACTGGAAGGGGGGAGGGAGGGAGAATGGAACCCCCCGAAACAGGTTCTCTCTGACCATACACCACTGCAAGTCTCGAACCATGGGAGAGGAGACCAGGAACAGCTGATCCAAGTCGTCCTCCAACTGATCCCATTGGGAGCGAAGCGTCCACTGAGAAACCCTCATGTGGAGCCGAGCACGAGGAACTGTCGGGATAGAAGCCACCATGAGCCCAAAAAAGTGAAGAACCGACCTTGCAGTGACTCGCCTGTGGCCGGACAACAGGTTTACCCAAGTCTGAATAGTGTCCGCCCTGTCCGGTGGCAGAAAGGCCCTGTCCAGGGTCGTGTCCAGTATCGCCCCGATAAACTGGAGTCTCTGGGATGGGATCAAGTGAGACTTGGAAAGGTTGATGGTAATACCCAGGCAGGCAAAGACCTGTTGGGCAAAAGAGAGGCAGCGCTGGAGTTTCTCCATGGATGAGGCCACCAGGAGCCAGTTGTCCAGGTACAGGAAAACCTGCACTCCCTGGGTATGCAGGTAGGCCGCCACCACCCAAGGCATTTGGTAAATACTCGGGGAGCCAAGCAGAGGCCAAATGGAAGTGCCTTGAACTGGTAGTGGTCCCCATGGAAAGCAAAAAGGAGGTATTTTCGGTGGGACGGGCGAATGGATATATGCAGGTAGACATCCTCCATATCCAGAGTGCACAGCCACTGGCCCGAGCGAAGGAGGGGCAGAAGGTTCTGCAGTGAGAGCATTCTGAATCTCTTGAATTCCACGAATAGGTTCAGGGAACTGAGATCTAGGATAGGTCTTACATCTCCTTTCTTCTTCGGGACCAGGAAGAAGTGGGAATAGTAACCTGTTCCCTGTAGGGGAAGGGGGACAGGTTCTATCGTCAGTTTCAGCAACAGTGCTGAAATCTCTTCCTGAACCAGAAGAAGATGTTCCTGAGAGTATGACGACCTTGGGGGAGGGTGACGAGGTGGTTTCTGTAGAAACTCTATTGAGTGTCCTGCGGTTAGCTGGATCACCCATGAATCTGTTGTTATCATCTCCCAGCCCGGAAGGTGGAGGGAGAACCTCCCTCCTACCGATTCCTCTGGGAAGCCCGGAGGCTGTGGGAGAGGGAAGGAGTCAGGTGGTGTGGGGCAGCGCTGCAGCTGAAGCACCTGCTGCTTTTTTGGGTGGAGAGGGCTTGGCAGCTGAAGAGGCCCGGCGTTTAGTGGACCACTTTCCCAGAGGTTTCACCTTTGGCCGGTTCCATCTGCGAAAGGGATGGCGCTGCGGTTGATGGGGATGGTACATAGAGTCAACGGACTTTAGTGCCGTCCCATTCTCCTGCAGATCAGTGATGATGTCCTTGACATCACCCCCAAAGAGCACCGACCCCCGGAAGGGCACTTCCTGTATAGCGGACTGCACTTCCGGGACCAACCCTGACACACGGAGCCAAGCATGACGTCGTAAGCCTATGGCGAAAGCTGAGCTCCATCCAGCAGTTTCCACTGTATCGTAAGTCGCACCAAGCATGTGTTGACTGGCCGAATGTGCAGAGCGGACGAGGTCAGACAGTTCCTGCTTGACTTGAGAGTCCAGCAGGGAGTCCAATTTGGTTTCCACCTCAGAAAGAATTGCCTTCTGATAATCCCCCATATGACCGACATAGTTCAGGGCCCTGATCCCCAGCGTGGAAGAAGTGAAAATCTTCTTGCCATACTGGTCCAGAAGGCGGGAGTCTTTATCAGGTGGCAATGAGCTAAGGTGTTTTGGATTAGCTGACCGGCCGTGAGTGGCACTAATCACGACCGAGTCAGCTCGAGGGTGGGAATCTAAACAGTCAACACCCACTGGAGCCTGGTATAGCCTGTTCGACTTCCGTGGAAGAGGGGCTAATGCCGACGGTTGTTTCCAAATCATGGCAACAAGGTGGGCATGAGGCTCGATCCAGGGTGGCACCAAGGTGGGAGCCGTCACGGGCAGATCCAGATGCTCAACGAGTTTTAACCGCTGTGGATCTGGCTCCAAGGATTGCCACTTATGCACTGCCTGGATTTTATGTAGCAGCTCCGTGAAGGAAGGATCCTCCAGAGGAGACTTTGGAGGAGTCCTTGGCCTGCACTTTGACAGAGAGTGAGGCTCGTCGTCCTTCTCGGAGCAGCCGTCGGAGGCATCCTAGGCGTCCGAGGAGGAAGAGGAAGAAACTGATGAAGAAGAAGATGACTCCCTTTCCCCTTGGGAAGCCCTCGAGGAAGTGTGTCCTGCCCCCCTCCCTGGACCCAGAGGGTTTAGCCCTGGCGTCTGGAGGAGGGGAGGGAGTTTGCCATCATAGACATATGGGAACTGGTACCAGCCTTGGCCTCAGCCCATCAGGAGGCTAGAGTCTCCTGCAAATCCACCGGTGGCTGGGGGGGCAGTGGAGGAGGAGGAGGATAAGGGTATGGGTTATACCTATAGAGCGAGTATCCATTACCCGACGGCAGGAAGCCCGGCGTCAGGTAATGTGGCATTGGCTAGGCCAGCGTCGAGTACTACGGCGTCGGATACGGTGGTCCTGGGTACGATGGCGTCAGATACGACAGGGTCGGGTACCCAGGAGCCGGGGGAGCTGCCTAAGCAGACCCCCCCGCCTGAGGCCCCACGGGCAGGACTGAAGCAGAAGGCCCGGGGGTGGAGGGCCCAGTGTCGGGGCGGCATCCAGAAGCAGGATGACAAATGGAGCTGGCACTACCGGCGTCGGAGAGCCGACGTCAGATCAGCAGGAGGTTGGTCCGACGGAGGTGGAACAGGGACCTCAGCGTCACCTGGGGGATGGAGGGGAAAAATCCCTGGGGTCAAGCTGAGGAGACCCGGGGTCCCCGGAGGGCATCAAGGCCGCGGAGCCAGGAACGACGGACGGGAGGGTCCGGGCTGGCTCATCCACCGCGCAGACGCTGGCAGACTGACGTGCATCTTGCCAGCGGATCCGGGCGGTGCCGGAGGGGCCGGCGATCGACTTAACAGAACCTTCGCTGGAGGCAAGCCGCGATGGAGGGGTGGTTGGTCCGTGGAAGAGGGGTCGCGCCGCCTGGCGGTCGGGCACTTACTGACCCTTCCGCACGGACGTCCGGAGGAGCCGACGTCCGCTTATCAGAGCTGCCCATGCCTGTAGGCCGCAAAGCCATGGCTTTACCAGGGGCGGAAGCCTCCTAGAGCCCGGAGGCGCCCGACGGGCCCCAGTGCGAGCCAGACGGGCAGGCCGACGCCACCTTAGAAGCCTTCAAGGTGGCCGTCGAGGAGCGGTCCCCCGGGAGGGACGTTACCTTCAACACAGCGACTCCCGAGGGAGTCGTGGTGGGAGAGGAGCCCTTGTCCCGGTGCTTTTCCTTGTCCTTTCTCTTGCGATGACCTTCAGGGGAAGTTGACACCTGCCGAAGTCTTTTGAGTTCTTTTTCCATGGAGCTCATCTTCTTTTTGAGAATGTGGGCTTCCAGGGACTGCTGCAGCTTTTTCTGGGTAGCCGCACTGAAACTCAGGCAGTGCTGGCACTTCTCTACTTGATGGTCGGGGCCTAGACAAAAAAGGCACAGGGAATGGCTGTCCTTGTGCGGGAGTTGGGCCCCGCACGAGTAGCACTTATTTTTGTGCTCGGAGGGTGTAGGGGACAACATACACCTACGAATGACTGACGATTATTAAGAAAAAAATGAAAAAACTCGGTAAAATAACTGACGAAGGAGCCTAACGAGCTAGGAACTTTTCTTCGAGGTGCTGGCATAGGCTAACGGCGAGAAAGAACTGGAAGGCGGGCATGAGGGACCACCCCTTTATACCAACATCTCCTGATGCCGGTCATCTGACGTGGGGGCGGTCCCTCACCAGGGACTGCTAACTAGAAATTTTTAAGTGGGGTCCTGTCACCTGCCAGCGTCAGTCCTATATGTAATTACCTACTGCAAGAGCCCTCTCGAAGTAAGACTTCGGCCTGTATCTTCTCTCACAGCTGCGAAGGACAAATCGACTGCCAGATTTCATCAGTGCCCCCGTGGGCAGAAGATGTCCCGGATCAATCCGCACACCATGAGCGTTTATTGCCTTGGACTTGGCCATGACTCACAGGCTTGTGAGTTATGCAAATCCTTTTTGGCTTCGATCTTGGAGGACCGCGCTGCCCGACTGCTGTTGGGGCGACCCAAGAAACGTTATCCTCCAGTCAAGTTGAAGGAGACCCATTGGGGCGGTGTCCGCAGTGGCGGGCTCGGCGGAACAGCTAGAGCAGATGATCGCCCTCAAGGAGGAGGCAGCCCACGCCGCATCTTCTTCATCCTCAGTTGCAGCATTTATCCCGCTCTCCTTGGAATCCTCCTACACAGCTTCTATCAAAGCGCTTTGCCAATCCCTCTCCACCAAGGGAGAAGGCCCTTCGGGACATTCCTCTCGGTCCAAAAAGAAGGACCCCAAGGATAAGTCCCACCGTCAACGTTCATGGGGGCGGGAGAAGTCCCCTTCCCCGGACAGTCAACACTCGACTTCGGCCGAGGTTGCGGCTAAGGTCGCTGGCTTCACAGTGTCTTCGTCAGGTCAGCCGGCCGAGACACCCGTCGACGTGGTCAAGATTTTTCTCGACCCGTTGGACTGTCTGTCGACTGAAGAAGCCGACAACCCTTCCTCACCGGTTTCCCCGGTGGAAACCGAGGACTTATCTGTGCCTCCTGTGCCGGAGTTCCCGGTTAAGGCCCCTGAACCGAGGGAGGAGTGGGTTTCCATTGCCCCCTCTCAGACCCACCCTCGGAAACACTGAAGGTCTCAGTCTCGGACCTCTTCTTGGTCCGCCAACATCAGCGGTCTCGGCACCATGGAAAGCGGCGGCGCCGCTCATCCTCGTCTTCATCCTCTTCAGAGGATAGGCTCCGGAGCAAATTGCGTTGGCGCTACGAGGAGCTAATGTGGCAGCAGCTCCTTTTGACCAGGAATAGGCCGACTTCGTCATCTTCCCTGGCCATTAAGTGGCTGTCACCGGAGCAGCCGAAACAACTCCTCGCAGTGGTCGAGGAGCTGAAGCCAGCACCAGTTGTTCAGCCAAAACCGGCTGCGCCACCCATTGTGGTGGAACCCCCACCTCCACAACCTAAATTTCGGCCCCGTCCAAGGATTCTTGGTCAGGTCAAGGCTTGCCCCATCGGTTGTCAGTCACCCTCACTCTCAATCGACCTCGGCAGGTGAAGGGTGGCTCAGGTGCTTGCCAGCTGTTCGTAGACTCCTCGGAGTCTGATGATGACTCCTCCTTGTTCTCCAGGCTGCTTGAATTGGAGTCCACCGGGGGTCAGTCAGTGGACGAGAGCCCATCCTTGTTTTTGGGAATGCTTCGGCTCATCTCAGAATACACTGGGATGAAGATCGAACCCGTTTCAAAGCGGGCCAAGTATCCCCTCACGGAGATACTGGACCAAGGGGATTCCCCACGGAGGCCTTCCTGGTGGCCAAAGCCATTGTTGGCCCGGCCCTGGAGCTATGGCAGCGGTCAGCTTCTTGTCCAGAACCTTTGGCCAGGATGCCTCGGAAGTATGCTGTCTCCACCGGTTCACTCTCCGGTTTCCCGGAGCACCCCTCTGCAGAGAGGCTTATAACTGACAGTGTTTTCCGGCATTCCGAGAACGCTCGGGACATGGACAAGCCTCCCGATAAGAAGTCCAAAAAGCTGGACTACTCTGGGCAGAAAGTTTACGCCGCTTCCTCCCTAGGCCTTCGTCAGGCCAGCTCGGCCGTCCTGATGGCACACTTTCCTCAAGCCCTTTTGGGCTCCTTGGATGAGGTGATTTCTCATCTCCCGGCTGACCTCCAAACCACGGTCAAGCAGGTGCAGGATCAGGGAAGGGCAGTGGCCAAACAGCAGCTCTAGACCTCCCTGGACATCGCTGATTCATGTGCCTGGTCAGTAGCGGCCGCAGTGGCCATGCGCCGCAGAGCTTGGCTATTGATCTCCACCTTCATGGTGGATACTCAGCACAAGCTGGCAGACATTCCCTTCCTGGGTACCGACTTGTTCGGACACGGGGTGGAGGGTCACCTCCAACGGATCGAGAAGTCCAATGCCACCTTGGACTCGGTCATGTCTGCCCAGAAGGACAAAGGCCGCTAGCAGCAGTGTAAGACCTTTCGTCTTTCAGCCTCTGCGGCATGTCCGGCCCAGCAACACCAGCATCAGGGCCAGCAGGCTCGCACTTGGCACCCCAAAGCCAAGCCTGCTGCTTCCTCCAACAGGAAGCTGGGAGGGAAGGGTCCAGGAGGCTCCTCGGCCGGTCCTTCCTCCAAGCCTGACTAGTGATGGGATGAGGAGTGTCGCCCTTGACCTCGTCACTCCTCCCCACCACTTCATTTCCACCTGGTTCATTATCACCACGGACTGCTGGGTGTTGGAAGTGGTAGGAAAGGGTCTGCCACTGGAATTCAGGCAGTCCCCACCCTATTGAGCCGTCGCCCCATGGAGGGCTACAGGGTCCGCAGCCTCTTTGTCGGCCCGTCGAGCCAACACTGCCTGCTCCTCCAGAAGGAGGTGATATGGGAGGTGGCGGACCCTCCTTCAGACCCAGGGTTTGTGTCCAGGTACTTCCTGGTCCCAAAATGGACGGGAGGCTGGTGCCCCATTCTAGACCTCCACGACCTGAACAAGTTCCTAAGGCCTCGGACCTTCAGGATGGTCACTCTGGCTCAGATCATCCCATCCTTGGAACGAGGCATGTGTTTCTGTTCTCTGGACCTTCGGGACACGTTCTTTCACGTACCAATCTGTCCGTCACACCAGCAATTCCTCCGCTTCAGAGCAGAAGGATCCCTTTACGAGTTCCGGGCCATGCCCTTCGGCCTCTCTCCAGCTCCCAGGGTCATCATCAAATGCATGGCAGTGGTGAAAGCATTCCTGCGGCACCAAAGGGTCCGGCTATACCCTTACCTGGATGACTGACTGATTGCAGCCTCCTCCAAGTCGGAGGTGGAGCGGTCCAGAGATCTGGCCCTCCAGGTCTGCTCTCAGATTGGCCTCCTCATCAACGAGGCCAAATTGGAACTCGTGCCAACGCAGGTGATTCAATTCATCAGGGCAGAGCTAAACTCTCTTTGAGCCAGAGAACGGCTCCCAGCGGACAGGGCCGAGGTTCTTTCCTCCTTTGCCCAATCATTTCTGGATGGGCAACTGCGCCCTGCCCGGGACTTTCTACACCTCCTGGGACTCATGGCAGCCTGCACCAGCATGGTCCATTGGGCCCACTGGCACATGCGTCCCCTACAATGGGGACTGGCTCGTCAATGGTCACAGCGCTCCAGTCCTCTGGACCAGCCAGTGATGGTGACCCACGAGATGGGGAATGCTCTCCAGTGGTGGATCGTTCCCACTCATCTTCAGGAGGGTATCCCATTGTCCGCCCAGAGCCGACGGTCACTCTAACGATCAATGCCTCTCTGATCGGTAGGGGTGCCTATCTGGGGGAGCTCAGAGCACATGGCCTCTGGTCCCCCCAGGAGACTCCATGCCACATCAACCTGCTGAAGCTTCGAGTGGTCTGACTAGCCCTCACCGCCTTCTCTCCGTTTGTATGGGGTCAAGTGGTCCAGGTCCAGACGGACAACACCACGACCATGTACTACCTAAACTGCCAGGGTGGGACACGTTCCTTGCCTATGTGCAAGCAATCTTTCAGCACTTGGTCTCTCATGGGCAGACTGGAGGCGGATCTCCAAGCCATTCATGTGGCGGGAGCCTCCAACACTCTGGCCGATGCCCTAAGCCGGATAGGTACTGCATCTCAGGAGTGGTCTCTCCTGCTGGAGGTAGTACACAATCTGTTCTCCCACTGGAGTACACCTCAAGTGGACCTGTTTGCCTCCAGGGAGAATGCGAAGCTGAGGCTGTTTCATGCCCACCCCCTCAGCAGGGCTCGCTGCAGGGGGATGCCTTCTCAAGGCCGTGGACCCCGGGCCTCTTCTACACCTTTCCCCCATTTCCCTTGATCCACAAGGTGCTTCTCAAGGCAAGGAGGGACAAGGCGCAGGTGATTCTAGTAGCCCCAGACTAGCCCCGTCAGTTCTGGTATCCAGAGCTCCTCAACCTCAGCTCCAGGCTCCCGAGACAGCTTCCAGCCCGCCCAGACCTGATCTCAGTCAACCAGGGGAAGGTATTCCACCCGGACATTCAGTCCCTGCACATGACAGCCTGGTTCCTGAGCGGCTAGAGTTCCAGGCCTTGGGTCTTTCCGATGAGGTCTTCAACGTTGTTGAGGCATCCCGAGGAGTCAACCAGAAAATGCTATGCCTTCAAATGGAAGAGATTCTCCATTTGGTGTCAGGGCAAGGGGCTGGACCCTTCCTCCTGTTCCTTGGCCAGCATTCTGGACTACCTGTGGTCCCTTTCTCAGCTAGGGCTTTGGTCGACAACCCTTAAGGTGCACCTGGAAGCCATCTCTGCTTACCAGGCGTGGGCCGGAAAGCAGTCGGTGGCGCAGGAGAAGGTGGTAGGGCACTTTTTCAAAGGCCTTGATCACATATCACCTCCAGTGCGAGAACCTCCACCTCCATGGGATCTACTGCTGGTATTGGCTAAGCTCATGGGCAAGCCATTCAAACTGATGCACAGGTGTGACATCCCTCACCCATCATGGAAGACTGTCTTCTTGGTGGCTATCACGTCAGCCAGAAGGATGGAAGAGCTCCAGATGCTTTCCATCAAGTCTCCTTATCTGGTCTTCCACAGGGACAAGGTTGTCCTGTGCCCCCACCCAAAATTCCTTCTGAAGGTGGTGTCAGAGTTTCACCTTAACCAGGTGTTGATTCTGCTGGTGTTCTACCCCAATCACACCTCGGAGGCCTAATATAGGCTCCATACTCTGGACCCTAGAAGAGCGCTCCCTTATTATAAGAAGCAGATGGCTGAAGTTTGGGGAGAGGTTCGCCAGCTGTTTGTCACCTACGCTGAAGCCGCACCTGGCAGACCTGCAGCCAAGCGGACGATACGCAGGTGGGTCAGATCCTGCATAGATCTCTGCTATAGGTTGGCAGGCATGGAGCCTCCCAGAGGGATAAGAGCTCATTCTACCCGCCATACCACTGCTTCAGTGGCTGCTTCCAGGGACACCCCTATCCAGGAAATCTGCAGGGCTACTACCTGGAAGACAGCACACACCTTCATTACCCATTACCATATCGACTTTGAGTCACACCGAGATGCTGGTTTTGGGACCTCGGTTCTCCAGTCCTTATTCCTTAAGTAGGGGATGCGCGACTTGCCTCCCTCCTCCCAGAGAACTGCTAGGAGTCTGCCAATAAGTGTGGCTTGAACAACATATCCACATCCCTAGAAATACAGGTTACTCACCTGTAACAGAAGTTCTAGGAGTGGTATATGTTGTTCATCCACACAACCCACCCAACCTCCCTGGCTTCGACACACAACCTGGCTTTCAGTGGGCTTGATCTGGCATCATGGGGTGGAGCCGAGAGTTTTACCACCCAGGTGGGTTGGAGGAGCCAGCTTGAAGACCTTTCAGCAAGATTTAAAGTGGCAAGGAACCGGCCAATAAGTGTGGATGAACAACATATACCACTCCTAGAAAGTACAGTTATGTAAGAACTTACCGTAACAGTAGATCTTCGAGAGAGGCTCTTGCAGTAGGTAATTACATATAGGACTGATGCCAGCCGGCGGCAGGACCACACGGAAAAATTTCTAGCTAGCAGTCCCTGGCGAGGGACCGCCCCCACGTCAGGTGACCAGCGTCATGCAACGTCGGTATAAAGGGGCGGTCCCGGATGCCCGCCTTCCAGTTCTTTCCGGCCACAGGCCCGGAAGGCCCGGACGAGAGAGAAGTAGATATTTCCTTCAATGGAAAAGGAGCTGAAAAAGCCTAGGGGGATGGAGGGCAGGAAGGTATTACCTACTGCAAGAGCCTCTCTCGAAGATCTACTGTTACGGTAAGTTCTTACGTAACTGTACTATCTTCGAGAGGGCTCTTGCAGTAGGTAATTACAAATAGAACAGAATCCCAAGCAGTCTGGAACAAATAAAAGGCACCGGGAGGAGGAAAAACTCCAAGAAGTAAGCAAAAGATCTTGCAACCTCAAGACAGGAGGCCTTGCAAGACCGCTAACCCAAAGCCTGCTCTACGACGAGAGGCAATGTCCAAACTGTAGTGTTTAGTAAAGGTATGGACAGAAGTCCAAGTGGCGGCAGCACAGATGTCTGCCGCAGGCACATTCTTGAAACAAGCCGCAGAGACTGCTACTCCACGAGTAGAGTGACCTCTGACTTGACCTGGTAGGGTCTTAACATAGAAACATAGAATTTGACGGCAGATAAGGACCGCTTGGCCCACCCAGTCTGCCCATTTCCCTACCTACTGGATAAGCTGCAGATCCTAGTTAACCAGCAGCCTACTTCTTCCTACCCCAACCCCCCAGAATTGCCTTATGACTATCCCATGCATGCTTGAATTCCACCACTGATTTTGACTCCACAACCTCCTCCGGAAGGCCATTCGATGCATCCACAACCCTCTCTGTGAAAAAATACTTCCTTAAGTTACCTCTGAGCCTCCCCTTCTATCTTCAAATTGTGCCCTCTTGTTCTTGCACACCTCTTTTTTTGAAAGATGCTACCCTCTTGGACTTTGTTGATTCCCTTGAGGTACTTGAAAGTTTCTATCATGTCCCCCCTCTCCCTCCTTTCATCGAGGCTATACATATTAAGCTCCTTAAGTCTCTCTTCATATGTCTTCCGGTGCAGACCCTGCACCATTTTAGTTGCCCTCCTCTGGACAGCTTCCATCCTGTCTATGTCTTTGCGGAGATTGGGTCTCCAGAACTGCACACAGTACTCCAGATGGGGTCTCACCAGCTGTCTGTACAGAGGGATAATAACTTCCTGTTTTCTACTGGTGATGCCTCTCCCTATGCATCCCAGTATCCCCCCAGCCCTCCTTGCTGCCTTCTCACATTGCTTGCCCACCTTTAGGTCATCTGATATGACTACCCCCAGGTCCCTTTCCATTTTTGTTGTTGTTAGTATCTCACCCCCATTGTGTACTCTTCCCCTGGGTTTTTGTTTCCCAGGTGCATTACCTTGCACTTCTTAGCATTGAATCTAAGCTGCCATATATTTGACCATTCCTCTAACCTTGCCAAGTCCCTTCTCATCCTTTCCACCCACCCTGTGCATCAACTCTGTTGCAGATCTTAGTGTCATCTGCAAAGAGACATGCTTTTTCCTTCCAGTCCTTCTGCAATGTCGCTATAAAGACATTGAAGAGGACTGGTCCTAATATGAACCCTGCATGTACCCCGCTAGTAACCCTCCTTTCTTCTGAGTGGACTCATTTACTATTACTCTCTGTGTCCTGTTCTCCAGCCAATTCTTTACCCAGGCTGTCATCTTGGGACCCACTCCCAGGCTGGCTAACTTATATATTAATCTTTGTGTGGGACTGTGTCAAATGCCTTGCTAAAGTCTAGGTAGGCCATGTCCACAGCCCTCCCTGATCTACTACTTTGGTCACCCAGTCAAAAAATCTATCAGATTCGTCTGGCATGACCTTTCGCTGTGACTCCATGCTGCCTAGGGTCCTGTGCCCTTCTGGCCTCTAGATACGCGACAATTCTTTCCTTTAGAAGTGATTCCATCATTTTCCCTATCACTGAGGTTAAACTAACAGGTCTATAGTTTCCTGCTTCTGCCTTGCTCCCACTTTTGTGAAGGGGAATCACATCTGCCCTCCTCCAGTCCTCGGGTACCACCCCATCCTCCCATGATTTGTTAAAGAGGGTAGTCAGTGGTGTCACTAGTTCTACCCTTAGTTCTTTTAGAATTCTGGGATGAATCCCATCAGGCCCCATTGCTTTGTCCACCTTCAGTTTTAAGAGTTCTTTCAGAACCCTTTCTTCTGTAAATGGGCTGGTATCAACTTCTGTATCCAGAGTGTTACTACTGTTTGTTTTATGTACTCCCCTCTTCCTTTGTAAATACTGAGCAAAAATATTTGTTTAGTATCTCTGCCTTTTCACATTCTCTCCTCTGCCCACCCTCCCTCCCCTTTATTAAGCCTCACTATCCCTCCCTTGGTCTTCCTTTGCTCCCTGATGTACCTATAAAAGGTTTTATTCCCCTTCTTAACTGAGTTGGCTATCTTTTCCTCAGTTTGGGCCTTCCTTTGTTCTGACTACCTTCCCAGCCTCCTTTTGCTTTAACTGATACAGTTCTCTGTCCTGCTCCTCTTGATTCCTTGTACTTCCTGAATGCTTTCTTTTCTCTTGAACCTTCACTGCCACTTCATTTGAGAACCATAGTGGTTTCTTACATCATCTTGTTTTGTTTATTTGCTTCACACAAAGGCTCGTTACCTCTGTGATGGCAGTTTTATTATTCCCCATTGTTCTTCCACCCTCCTTCCCGCCCATTTGCTAGTGCATTCCTTAGGCACTCACCTATTTTGCAAAGTCAGCCTCCTAAAGTCCAGTACTTTTGTCTTTGTATGGCTTGACTCTGTTGCTGTGTTTATTGTGAACCATACTGTTCGATGGTCGCTAGTTCCCAGATGGCTACCCACTTCTACATCTGTGATCTCTCTCCATCTCCATTTGAGAGTATCAAGTCTAATATTGCTCCTCTTGAGTGGGCTCCAGTACTAGTTGTCTAAGGCATGCCCCTGTAGGGCATCTAGAATAACTGCACTCTTTGAAGTGGCAGCTGCAACTGCGCTCCAGTTAACATCTGGCATATTCAGATCACCCATCAGCAATATCTCCCTTTTCTGCCATTCTAAGTATACTTTCTATCATTTCCTTGTCCACTTCCTCCCCTGAGAAGGGGTTCATACAACCCTGTGCGGATTTGGTGCCATTGCCTGTCTCCAAATTTACCCACAGTGCTTCTTCTCCTCCCTGTTTACCCTTTTGTTCTGTTGCTTTTATTCCTTCCCTTATGTAAAGAACTACTCCTCCCCTCTTTTACCCTCCCTGTCCCTCCTGTAGATAGTGTATCCTGGTATGTTTACCTCCCAGTCATGGTTTTGTGTGTACCATGTTTCTGTGACTGCCACGATATCCAGATGTTCCTCCTCCATGAAGGCCACTAATTCAGGAAGCTTGTTACCTAGACTACGGGCATTGGTACTCATTGCTCTCCATTTTTTGATGGCCTTACCTTCTGTTGCAGCATCCCCACTGACCGTCTCTACCTTGGTCTTTTCTCATTTAGTACCCTGTTTTGTAGGGAGAGGCTGGGATTTTTCTGCTGCTTGTCAGTGCCTCCCCATTGACTAGTTTAAAAGCTTGCCAATGAAGCATTTAAACCGATTGCTCAAAGACTTGTTCCTTCCTGGACAGATGCAGACCATCCTGCCAGTATAGGCTGGTGTCCCTCCAGGTGGAACCCCAGTCCCCAATGAAGCCAAACCCCTGTGCTCCGCACCATTTTTTCAACCATTCATTAAACTGCATGGTGCCAATTACCCTCGCTTCCCCCATGCCTTTGACAGGCAGCACCTCTGAGAAGGATACTTGAAGGGTCTGAGAAGGGTCTTGTTGTACTTGTCATAACAGAAAGTGATGCAATGAGCCAACCACTTTGATAGGCATTGCTTGGAAACAGCATTGCCTTCCCTTTTGTTAGCAAAAGAGACGAACAACTGATCAGTCTTTCTGAGATCCTTCGTCCTATCGGTGTAGTATCTCAGGATCCTGTGAACATCCATGGTATGGAGCAAATATTCTCCCTGGTTGGAGTACTGCATGAAAAAGGCAGGTAACTCTATAGACTGATTTAAGGTAGACTCCACTACCACTTTCGGTAGAAACTTAGGGTTCGTGCGAAGAGCTACTCATTCCTTGTGAAAAATCAGATAGGGGATTTTACACATAAGGGCCTGGAGCTCGGAAATTCTTCGAGCAGAGGTAATGGCCACTAAGAAGAGCGTCTTCCACAACAGAAACTTCAAGTCTGCGGAGGCCGCAGGCTCGAAGGGAGGAAGGGTAAGTTTCTCGAGAACAAAGTTCAGATCCCAAGGGGGAGCGGGAGTCCAGACAGGGGGCTGAAGATGAAGGACCCCTCTGAGAAAAGTCTTGGATACCTCTAATTGGGCAAAGGCTTTATCAGTGAAAGGGACATGGTAGGCTGAAATGGCAGCCATGTGAACTTTCAAAGAGGAATGACTGAGACCCAGGTCGAAGAGGTGACGTAAATATTCGAGCAGAATGGCCACAGAACAGGAGAAAGGCTCTACCTTCCTGGAGGCAGCCCAAATAGAAAATCTCTTCCATTTCATGGCGTAAGTAGACCTAGTGGAGGGTTTTCTAGCCTCCACCAGAATCTCGGCCACTTTTGGAGAGACGCCAAAGTGAGATTGTGCTAGGTCTGCAGGAGCCATGCATGAAGCTGAGGACTTGAGTCCCGGATGGACCAGGGTCCCCTGATCCTGGGTCAGCAATCCTCGAGATAAAGGAAGAGGAAGAGGAGGAACTCTGACTATTGTTGTAGAAGAGAGAACCAGATTTGCCTGGGCCAGAAAGGAGCGATCAGAATCATTCTCGCTCCTTCCAGTGCAAGTTTCTGCAGTACACGAGGGACCAGAGGAATTGGGGGGAAAAGCATAGACGAATCTGCCCTTCCAGTTTAGAGACAGAGCGTCGCTCCAGAAAGTGTCTTGCTCTGAAGCGAGCAAGCAAAAGGTGGGAAGTTTTGCGTTTTGGGAAGAGGCGAACAGGTCTACCTGTGGAGTCCCCCAGAGCTGGAAGATGTCATCTAGAACCTTTTGGCTCAGTTCCCATTCATGTGGCAGAGCCGAAGAGCGACTTAACTTATCTGCCAGAGTATTGTTGACTCCTGGAACATGGATCACCGTGAGGTGAAGGTTGTGAAGCATTGCCCAGTCCCAAATCCTCGTCGCTTCCCTGCACAGCAGGTAGGATCGAGTCCCTCCCTGCTTGTTGATGTACCACACCACGCACATGTTGTTCGTTTGGACAGCTAGGTGACCAGGAAGGATGTATGGGTGAAGGGCTTGGAGAGCATATAGTACTGCTCGTAGCTCTAGCACATTGATGTGGAGAGCTAACGCCAATCTGGACCATAAACCCTGGGTTTGGTGAGGACCCAGATGGGCTCCCCAACCTTCGCCTGATGCATCTGTGGTCAGAGTCTGGGAGGGGGGAGGATGACAGAAGGGGACCCCCCGAAACAGGTTCTCTCGAACCATCCACCATTGCAAGTCTCTTGTCATCGGCAAGGAGATCAGCACCAGATGATCTAGGGTGTCTACTAGTTGATCCCACTGAGAGCAGAGAGTCCACTGAGAAATCCTCATGAGGAGCCGCGCTCGGGGAACCGTCGGGATGGCAGCCGCCATAAGCCCCAAAAGACAGAGAACCGACCTAGCCGGAACCTTCCTGCATTCTGATAACAGGGAAATCTGTGACTGGAGGGAGGCCGCCCTGTCTGGAGGAAGGAAGGCCTTGCTCACTGTCATATCGAGGATCGCCTCGATGAACTGAAGTCTCTAGGAGGGGAGATGAGACTTGGAATGGTTGATGGTGATACCCAGGCAAGTGAAAACCTGCTGGGTGAGGGAGAGAAAATGCAGGAGCTCCTCACTGGACGAGGCCGCCAGGAGCCAGTCGTCCAGGTAGGGGAAACATCTGAAGTCCCAAAGTACGCAAGTGGGCTGCTACTACCACCAGGCATTTGGTAAAAACTCGGGGAGCCGAGGAAAGACCAAACGGAAGTGCCCGGAATTGGTAATGGTCCCCCTGGAAAGCAAACTGGAGGTACTTGTCGCGAGGGATAGATGGGGATGTGCAGATCACATCCTGCATATCCAGTGCACAAAGCCATTGACCCAGCCAAGAAGGGCAGAAGGGTTTGAAGGGAAAGCATCCTGAACTTTTTGTATTCCACGTAGAAGTTCAGGGAGCTGAGATCGAGAATGGGTCTGAGATCTCCCGTCTTCTTTGGTACTAGGAAGAAATGGGAATAGTAACCCGTCCCTTGAAGATGAGGAGGAACGGGTTCTATGGCCTGCTTCGCAAGAAGGGCAGATATTTCTTCCCTGACCAAAGGAAGATGGTCCCTTGCGTACGAGGACTTCAGAGGGGGGTGGCTTGGAGGTTTCTGTAGAAACTCTATGGAGTGCCCCGCTGTGATGATCTAAAGCACCCATGAATCCGATGTTATCTTCTCCCAATCCGGAAGATGGAGGGAGAATCTCCCTCCTACCGGTTCCTCCAGGGAGTCCGAGGCGTGGAGAAGGAGGAGTCAGGTGGTGTGGGGCAGCCATGGCTGGGGCAATGCTGTTTTTTGGGTATGGGGCCTAGCAGCTGTGGGCCTGGCATTTGGTGGCCCGCCTTGGGGTTTCACTTGAGGCCGCCAAGGTCTGCAAAAAGGGATGGCGCTTCGCGGGGTTGGGGACGGTACATGGAATCCACAGATTTTAGAGCCGGTCCCTTCTCCTGCAAATCGGTGATGATATCCTTGACATCACCGCCGAAAAGCACTGAACCCCTGAAAGGTGCTTCTTGGATTGCTGACTGCACCTCCAGGACCAAATCTGACACGCGGAGCCAGGCGTGACGCCGAAGACTTATAGCGAACGCGGAGCTCCACCCTGCAGTGTCCACTGCATCGTAGGTCATCCTCAGGATGTGACGACTGGCCGAACGAGCAGAATGGACTAGGTCAGCTAACTCCTGCTCGACTTGGGAGTCAGGTAAGGAGTCAATCTTAGATTCTGCCTGGGTAAAGATAGCCTTCTGGTAATCCCCCATATGTGCTACATAATTCAGGGCCATGATTCCCAGTGTGGAAGAAGTGTAAATCTTCCTTCCATACTGATCCAGAAGGCAAGATTCCTTATCCGGGGGAGACGAGCTTAAATGTTTGGGGTGTGCTGACCGGCCGTGAGCGGCGCTAATCACGACCGAGTCTGCATGGGGGTGAGAATCCAAAAAATCTACACCCTCCGGAGCCTGGTATAGCCTATTGGACTTCCGAGGAAGTGGGGCTAAAGCCGACGGTTGTTTCCAAATAGTGGAAACAAGGTGGGCGAGACTGGATCCAGGGTGGCACTAGAGAAATAAGGGCAGGTCCATGTTCAAGCTAGTTTAACCAGCTGAGGATCTGGTTCCAAAGAACACCACTGATGGACTTCCTGGATCTTCCTGAGCAACTCCTGAAGGAAGGATCCTCCGGAGACTTGGAGTCCTCCGGCCGGGGCTTGATGGAGATCGAGGCTCGCTCGTCTTCTCGAGCAACTATCGGAGGAATCCGAGAGGAGGAAGAAGAATTAGAAGCAGAGTAAGACTCCTGACCTGTCTAGGGGAGGAATGGGTTCCTTAGGGGAATCTCTGAAGCTGTCCCGCCCTCTGGATCCAGAGGGAAGAGCTCGAATCCGGAGGCGGAGAGGGAGTGTGCCGTCTCGGGCGCATAGGGCCGAGGGTGCACCATCGCTGTGAGGCGGCTCTTCACTCCTTGGTGAGCTGAGCCTGGCCTCAGCCCACCAGGAAGCCAGAGTCTCCTGAAGATCCACCGGCTGCCTGGGGGCAGTGGAGGAGGAGGAGGATAATTATACTCGATTATATCCGGTATGGCACATCCATAACCCGCTGCAGGAACACTGGTGCTGGGTATTGCGCAGGTACTGCGGCCAGAGGGAGCCGCCGGGTACTGCGGCGCTGGATACTGTGGACCCGGGTAGCGCGCTGATAGGACGGCGGATACCCAGGTACTGGAGGAGCTGCCGGAGCAGACGGCCCAGTAGGGAGCCCCACGGGCGGATTCAACAGTGATAGGCCCATGGGGGTCGGGCCCACGGAGGAGGGATATCCTCACCGTGTCGGAACTGGCGTCCGGACCCATGTCGGTGTGCCAGCATCCGCATCAGATCCGGTCCTGTAGGAGGAGGGTCTGATGGTGAAAGCATCCCTGCATCACCCGGGATGGAGGGAAAAGTCTCGGATCAGACAGGGGTGACTCGGGCTCCCCAGACGACAGCGAAGGCTGCGGGGAACCTAGGATCACAGATGATGGAGGGTCTGTCATAGGCCTTATTCCCAGCGCACGCCGGAGGAGCCGACGGCCACTTAGGGGTGAACTTCGGGCGGACGCCAGAGGAGCTGCCTGGCTGGCGGGTCCCTCATCGGAGGCGGGACAGGAGGAGGGAAGCTGCCTGTCTGAGGGGGATGCGACTGCGCGCCCGCCTCAAGGGTCGGGCATCTTATTGGTCTTCCCGCAGGCGCCAGAGGAGCCGACGTCCAGTTTATGGGAGGTGCCCGCCAGTAGCTTCTGAAGCCTGCGGCAGTGGCCTGGGGCAGAGGCTCTCAGCCTGGAGGCACCCAGAGGACGCAAGCGCACTCGACAGGGGCGCAACGCCTCCAAAACCTTGAGGCTGCGGCTAGCATCGCCCGAGGTGACGTTACCTGAACCGCGACTGGGCGGAGTCGCGGACGAGGAGGCTTCTTCCCTTGCCTTCCTTTGTCCCGCTTTGTGGTGTCCTTCTGGAGACGCTCGACGCCTGCCTAAACTTCTTCAACTCCTTCTCCATTGAAGACATCTTCTTTTGAGCAGATGGGCTTCCAAAGACTGCTGGCTGCCTGTGGGTAGCAGCACTGAAATGCAGGCAATGCGGCACTTGCGTCGACCATGTGGTCGGGCCTAGGCAAAAAGGCAGAGAGAGGACCGGCCCTTGTGATGCAGTTACCGATGTCACACTTATTTTTGAAGGGACTATATATACCGATGTTCGCCTTCGCGATGCAGTAATAAAATACTAATAATTTTCGGTAAAACCAACGAAAGAACAGGGCTGAGCACTAACTTTACCACGAGGAGCTGTACCAGCTGACGCGGAAAGAACTAGAAGGCGGGCATCCGGGACCGGTCCTTTATACCGACATCACATGTGCCGTGGTCACCTGATCGGAAGGCGTCCTCGCCAGGGACTGCTAGCTAGAAATTTTTCCGTGGGGTCCTGCCGCCGGCCGGCATCAGTCCTATATGTAATTACCTACTGCAAGAGCACTCTCGAAGTAAGATCTCCAGTTACAGGTGAGTAACCTGTATTTCATGATTCACAATTAGAGTTTCAAAAGTTTGGAATGAACTGCCCATTTCAGTGGTGGTCAGTGAAAGTATGGATATCTTTAAGGCAAGACTTGACATCTACCTATGTAAAAATTCAGTAAAAGGTTATAACTAATTTTGGGCGAGCAATATGGACCCCAGTCTTTTTTGAGCTCTGATATCCTATGAAACGTATGTCTGACTGAGTAGTTGACAGAGTGTGCTTCCGCTTGGGTGGACAATCTGGGGAATCTCTGAAAAGTTGAGAGAGTACCCCTCTCGAATGATCCTTAAAACCTACTTGTCTGTGGTGATAGACTTCCACTGACTACAGAACAGAGTTAGATGCCCTCCCACTACTGAGGAGAGGTTCACCTTGGGCAGCCGAGGTGGAACTGTGGTCAGGGTCTCAGAAAGTGGCACTGAGCACTTTCAGGGCCTGTGCCTTCTGCTGCATTTTCTTTTGAGGCTGAGGAGACTGACGCTTGTTTGGGGCTCCTCTGCCTCTTCCTCGAAAGTGCTGTCTGTTACAAAAAATACAGTTACATTAAGAACTTACAGTGATCTTCGGGAGAAGCTCTCTCAGCAGGTACCACAATTAGGACTGACGCCACCCGGTGGCAGTTCTCTGTATTTTTTTCCATCCAGCAGTACCAATGTGGGAACGCCCCAGCTGACATCGGCTCCACCCCCGGCGTCACCATATATGTAGCAGAGGAATTATAGCTGGGGGTCCTCCAGGCTATGGATTACCTCAGGACCTAGTTGTACATTACAATACAGATGACACAGATGCAGTCGGAAGAGTAAAAGATATGTTTACTTCAGCATGGTGCTGTACAGCCGTTGATGTTATATTTTCTTTTCTCCTAAGACAAGCAAGCAAGTATATATATATATATATATATATATATATATATATATATACACACACACACACACATTATCTCCCCTCTCCCTTTAGCATAAAATTACCCATGTACCAATAAAATCATTTTGTTATTAGCATCTAGGCAGAACTTGTCTAGACATGTTTGGGCATTCTTAGGTATTGCATTCCACACATTGGTTTCTGCTAGACCCATATAAGGACATGTAGGCTTGTGGTGTGGTATGTTGCTATGGTGTGAGTGAAACTCATTGTTTCTCCTATGTCAAGTTGACCCACTGTGCACACATGAACAGTTAGGCAGTTGGACCCAGTGGATGATTACATAGGTACATTATATGGTTACAATATATAAGGGAGGAGTTCCCCAAGTGATCCAGCTCTTGCACGCACCCCCGTCAGGCAGAGAGATGGTAACAGGCAATAGTCAGACGTATGAGATGATTCCCTCACAAGGAAGGAAAGCCAACCTGAAAAGATCTGATCCTTGGGGGAAGGAGGGCAGGAAATATACCTGCTGCAAGAGCTTCTCTCGAAGATCTACTGGTACAGTAAGTTCTTACGTAACCGTACAATCTTACTTGGAAAGGAAGCTCTTGCAGCAGGTACCACAAGTAGGACAGATTCCCAAGCAGTATAAACCTATAACAACCCCTGGAAGGGAGAACAATAAGGAAAGGAATAGCAGGAAAGGGAACGGTCCCTCTGGAAACCAGGCCTTGCAGAACTGCAAAGCCAAACCCTGCTCTGCGTCTGGAAATTATGTCAAGGCTGTAATGCCTGACAAAGGTATGAACAGAACTCCAGGTAACGGCAGCACAAATATTGGCTGGTGGTACCCGCTTCAGAGCTGTGAATGAAGCAGCGACAGCTCTGGTAGAGTGAGCTCTAACTGGCCCCAGGGTAGACCTGTTGTGCTTCTCATAGCAAAAGATAATGCAATGAACCAACCAGCGTGAAAGCATCTGTTTGGTGACTGGGTGACCTAAGAATCATTGAGCAAAGGATACAAAAAGGAGATCAGATTTCCTGTCCCCTTTTGTCCTGGCTAGGTAACATCGGAGAGCTCTGTGGATGTCCAAGAAGTGAAGCAGGGCTTCCCCCCTGTTAGAATGCTCTGGATAATATACCGGGAGCTGAACAGATTGGTTCAGAGTGAGCTCGGAAACTGCCTTTAGTAAAAACTTTGGGTTAGTGCAAAGATCAACCCTATCCTTGTGAAAAACAAGGTAAGGTTCTTTACACATGAGGGCTTGAAGTTCTGAAATGCGCCTCGCCAAAGTAATAGCTACCAAAAGCAAAGTCTTCCAGGATAGAAGATGGAGCTCAGTCTCGATGGCTGGTTCAAAGGAAGGAAGAGTAAGCTTCTCCAGGACGAAAAGGAGATCCGGGGGGGGGGGGGCAGGATCCCTGATGGGAGGTCTGATATGAAGAATACTGCATAAAAAGGCTTTGGAAACCTCCATCTGAGCCACCGTCTTATCTGATACAGGCAAGTGATAAGCGGAGATGGCAGCCAGGTGCACTTTGATGGAGGAATAGCTGAAACCTGTCTCTGAGAGAGAAAGCAGGTATTCCAGAACTGAATTAACTGGACAGACCAGCGGGTCAACCCTCTTGGCTGTAGCCCGTATACAGAAACGTTTCCACTTCATAGCGTAAGTGTCCCTAGTGGCAGGCTTGTGCGCCTTGACCAGAACTTGCACTACCTGATTGGACACACCGAATCTGGCTTTAACTAGGTCCTGAGGAGCCAGGCATGCAGGTGAAGAGAACGCAGATTCGGGTATATCAGGGACCCACTGTCCTACGACAGGAGGTGAGAGGACAGTGGAAGAGACAGTGGAGGCTCTGCCGCTAAACGCTGAAGTAAGGGAAACCAAATCTGATGAGGCCATAGTGGAGCAATCAAAATAAAGATAGAGGGTTCTGACTGCGCTTTAAGGAGAACCTTCTGTAACAGCAGGAAAGGAGGAAACGCGTAGAGAAATACAGGTTACTCACCTGTAACAGGAGTTCTAGGAATGGTATATGTTGTTCATCCACACTCATTGGCAGTATCCTTGCCGCTTTAAATCTTGCCGGAAGGTCTTCAAGCTTGCTCCTCCCACCCACCCGGGTGGTATAACTCTCGGCTCCGCCCCATGACGCCAGATCTGGCCCGCTGGAAGCTCAGGCCAGCGGCCGGGCCGAGGTCAGGGATTGTAGGATGAACAATATATACCATTCCTAGAACTCCTGTTACAGGTGAGTAACCTGTATTTCTAGGGACATGGATATGTTGTTCATCCACACTCATTGGCAGACTCTAGCAGTTCCCGGGAGGAGGAGGCAAGACGACACCCCATATACTACTTGGGAAAGAGAGACTGGAGAACTGAGGCCCCAAAACCAGCATCCCAGGCGTGACTCAAGGTCGATGTGGTAGTGGGTAATGAAGGTGTTTGCTGACTTCCAGGTAGCAGCCTCAGATTTCTGGATAGGGACGCCCTGGAAGCAGCCACCGCTAGCAGCAGTATGGCGGGTAGAATGAGCTCTTATCCTCTGGGAGGCTCCATGCCCGCTAACTTATAGCAGAGATCTATGCAGGAGGTTACCCACCTGCTTATCGTCCGCTTGGCTGCAGGTCTGCCAGATGCGACTGGCGTGAGTGACAAACAGCTGGCCGAACCTCCCGAATTTCAGCCCGTGCCCTTATAATAAGTGAGCGCCTTCTAGGGTCCAGAGTATGGAGCCATATTCGCCTCCGAGGTGGATTGTGCAGAACACCGCAGAGCTGCTACCTGGTTAAGGTGAAACTCCGGCACCACCTTCGGAAGGAATTTTGGGTGTGGGGCTTAGGACAACCTTGTCCCTGTGGAAGACCAGGTAAGGAGACTGATGAAAGCGCCTGAGCTCTCCCATCCTTCTGGCTGACGTGATAGCCACCAAGAAGGCGGTCTTCCACGACAGGTGAGAGAGAGCACACCTGCATAGGTTCGAATGGCTTGCCCATGAGCTTTGCCAGTACCAGCAGTAGATCCCACGGAGGTGGGGTTCCCGCACTGGAGGAAATGTGATCAAGGCCTTTGAAAAAGCGCCAGACCACCTTCTCCTGCTGCGCCATCGACTGCTTCCCGGCCCGCCACCGTAAGCAGAGATGGCTGCAGGTGCACCCTTAGGGTCGTCGACCTAAGCCCTTGACTAGAAAGGACCATAAATAGTCCAAGATGCTTGCCAAGGAACAGGAGGAAGGGTCCAAGCCCTTGCTGACACCAAATGGAAACCTTTTCCATTTGAAGGCATCAGCATTTTTGGTCGACTCTTATCGACGCCTCAACTACATTGAGGACCTCGCTGTAAAGACCCAAAGCCTGGAACCCTAGCCGCCAGGAACCAGGCCGTCAGGTGCAGGGATTGAAGGTCCGGATGGAACACCTTCCCTGATTGATTGAGAGCAGGTCCGGCGAGCTGGAAGCTGCCGGAGTCCTGGAGCTGAGACTGAGGAGATCTGGGTACCAGAACTGGCGAAGCCAGTCTGGGGCTATCAGAATCACCTGCGCCTTGTCCCTCCTCGCCTTGAGAAGCACCTTGTGGATCAAGGGAAATGGGGGAAAGGCGTAAAAGAGGCCCGGGGTCCATTGCCTCGAGAAGCATCCTGCAGCCAGCCCCGCTGAGGGGGCGGCATGAACAGACCAGCTTCGCTCCCATGGAGGCAAACAGGTCCACCTGAGGTGTGCCCCAAAGGGAGAACAGATGCTGTACTACCTCGGCAGGAGAGACCACTCGTGGGATGCAGCCCCTATCCGGCTCAGGGCATCGGCCAGGGTGTTGGAGGCTCCTGCCACGTGAATGGCTAGAGATCCGCCCAGGCTGCGACGCAGTGACCAAATGCGGAGAGCTTCTCTGGTATAGAAGCGATGGAGCGCGTCTCGCTTCCGGCGGTTTAGATAGTACATGGTCGTGGTATTGTCCGCCTGGACTCGGACCACCTGACCCCGGAGGAACGGAGCAAAGGCGTGAGAGCTAGGCGACCGCTTGGAGCTCCAGCAGGTTGATGGGCATCGGACTCCCGGGGACCAGAGGCCATGAGCCCGGTGTTCCCCAGATGGGCACCCCAACCCATCAGAGAGGCATCGGTCGGACAGAGAGACCGCTGCTCGGGCGGACTAACGGGATGCCCTCCTGCAAATGATCTGGAACGGTCCACCACTGGAGAGCTGCCACATCCCCTGTGTCATCGACAAGCTGGTCCAAGGGACCGCAGTTGCCAGGACCACTGGCTGGCCAGTCCCCACTGAAGGGGACGATGTTCCAGCGGCCCAACGGACCACGCTGGTACAGGCCGCCATGAGACCCAGGAGGCGAGGAAGTCCCGAGGGATGCGAATTGCCCAACCAGAAATGATCGGGCAAGGAGGAAAGAACCTCGCCCCTGTCCGCCGGGAGCCGCCAGCCTGGCTCAAGAGAGCCGAGCTGCTCGATGAATAAAATCACCTGCTTCGGCTCGAGTTCCGACTTGGCCTCGCTGGATAAGGGAGGCCCAGTTGAGAGCAGACCTGAGGGCCAGATCTCTGGACCACTCCGCCTCCTTCTGGAGTGAGCTGCTATCAGCCAGTCGTCCAGGTAAGTGCACACCGACCTCGGCAACAAGAGGAATGCTGTCACCACTGCCATGCATTTGGTGAAGACCCTGGGAGCTGAGACAAGTCAAGGGCATGGCTTGAACTCGAAGAGATCCTTCCGCCGGAAGCTTAGGGAATCTCTGGTGAGATCTGACGGATAGGGACGGAAAAACGCTGGCCTGCAAGTCCAGAGAGCAGAACCACACGCCGCTGCTCCAAGGATGGTATTATCTGAGCCAGAGTGACCATCCTGAAGGTTCGAGACCTTAGGAACTTGTTTAGGTCGGTAGGTTTGAGAATGGGGCCAGCCCCTCTTCTGCTTCGGAACCAGGAAGTACCTGGACACAAACCCTGGGTCTGAAGGGAGGGTCCACCACCTCTCTTACCACCTCCTTCTGGAGGAGGAGAGCCGATGTCGGCTCGACGAGCCGCCAGTGAGGCTGGAGATCCCAGCCCCCGAGGCGACGCCTGAAGGGTGGTGCCTGCCCGATCCAGGCAGGCCTCTTCCCACCACCTCCAAGACCCACCTGTCCGTGGTAACAGCGGACCAGGCGGAACTAGTGCCGGAGCCGCCTTCCCCACGGGGACCCAGGGGTAAGGGATGGGGGATGAAGCTACACCCTTCAGCCCGGCACTGGGCAGGCTTGGAGGAGGGACCCGCCCAGGGACCCCTGGGCCCTTTCTCCCTGCCTCCTGTTAGAGGAAGCCGCGGCTTGGGCTTGGGATGCCAAGGCCGAGCCTGCTGGCCCTGACGTTGCTGGGTTGGCGGCAAAGGCCAGAAGGACCTGAAGGGCTTAGGCTGTGGTTTGGCCTTTGTCCTTCTGAGCCGGAAGAGACCAGTCCAAGGTGGCATTGGACTCTCGATCCTCTGCAGGTGACCTTCCACCCCAGGGCCGAAGAGGTCAGTCCTCAAAAGGGAACATCCGCCAACTTGTGCTGGGTATCCGAAAGGTGGATTATCCTCAGCCAAGCTCCGCCGACGATAGCCACCGCGTCGCTTCCCGATCTGGCACATGAGTCCCCACACCCAAAGCAGTCTGGAGCTGCTGTTTGGCCACTGCCCTGCCCTGGTCCCGCACCTGCTTAACCGTAGTCTGCAGATCGGCGGGAAGATGAGGATGACCTCATCCAGGAGCCCAACAGGCATGAGAAAATGTGCCATGAGGACGCCGAACTGGCCTGACGAAGGCCGAGAGAGAGGACGAGCGAGACTTTTCGCCCGACATAGTCCATTTCTTGACTCCTTGTCAGGAGGTTTGTCACATCCTGGCGTTGCCGGGCACGGAAAACGCTGTCGGTAAACAACCCCTCAGCAGAGGGTGTTCCGAAACCGGACAAGGAACGGTAGGGTTGCGATACTTCCTGGCCATCCTGGCGAAGGCGCAGGGCAGGAAGCAGGGCGCTGCCAAAGTTCCAGTGCCGGACCCACTATGGCCTCGGCCACGGAAGGCCTCCGTCGGAGAATCCCCTGGTCCAGAATCTCCATGAGGATACCTGGCCCGTTTGGAACGGGTTCGGGCTCCATCCCGTAGACTCCAGATGAGCCAAGCAGTCTAGGAAGGACGAGCGGGCTATCGCTCATTGACTGACCTCCTGAAGACCCAAGTCCAGTCGCTGAGAAGAAGGAGGAATCATCTTCGACCCGGAAGAGTCCTCGAAGAGCTGCTCTGGCCTGAGCCACCTTTCACCTGCCGAGGTCGGTCGGGAGTGAGGGTAACTGACAGCCGATGGGGTAAACCTTACCGACCGAGAATCCTTGGTCGAGCCCCAATTGGTGGTTGGAGGCGGAGGTTCCACCGGATCGTGGAGCAGCCTGGTTTTGACGAACAACTGCCTGGGTATAGGCTCTCGGACAAGTCGGGGGTGTCTGGCCGCTCCGGTGACAGCCACTTACGGTCGGGAAGGCGCCTCGATCGGCTTATTCCGGCCAGGAGGAGCTGTTGCAACATAAGGTCCCCATCGCCGACGACTTACGCCGGGCTTCCCTCATCCGGTGAGGAGGACGAGGACGAAGCGGCGACGCCGCCATCATGGGTGCCGAGACCGAGACCGCTAGACGGTGGGATCGGCTGGACCGCCAAGAGGTCCGAGACCGAGACCGAGAGTCCCGAATTTCGGTCGGTGCGGGAGGTGTGCCGGCGAACCGCACTCCTTCGCCGGAAG
This sequence comes from Neoceratodus forsteri, assembly GCA_016271365.2. Taxonomy (NCBI): domain Eukaryota; kingdom Metazoa; phylum Chordata; order Ceratodontiformes; family Ceratodontidae; genus Neoceratodus; species Neoceratodus forsteri. Next base: position 56,033,200 of record JADMNL010000026.1, read on the forward strand.
GTCCATCCGAGGGCTCCGGAACCGAGGCACAGGCGAGCCCACGGATCCTCAACTCCTCCGGGAACCGGAGAGGGAATCTCGGCTGCTAAAGGCGACAGCCCGTCCAATGGCGTGAAAAATCTAGAAACTTCATCAGTAGAGTCTCGGTCCAACTGACCTGACGGGACACCGTGAGGCCAGTGGTCAAGCCGAGCGGTCGATCAAGCCGACGGGTCGACGGTCGAGGGGGACCTTCCGCCCCAAGAGCGTCACGGAGGGACTTACCCTGTCCCCTTTTGACCGAGAAAAAGGTCCAGCAGACGCAGGCCCTTCTCCTTTAGTGGAGAGGGACAGACAAAGCTCCTTAAAGGAAGCCGTGTAGGAAGAACCCAGAGAGAGCGGGATAAATGCCGCGGCCGAGGAAGATACGGCCCGCGCCGCCTCCTCTTCGAGGGCGACCATCCGCTCGAGCTGATCCGCCGAGCCCGCCGCCGCGGACACCGCCAACCGGGCCTCCTTGGACTTCACCGGAGGGAAACGCTTCTCGGGACGGCCCAGTTGCAATCGGGCAGCACGGTCTTCGAGGACGTAGGCCGAGAAGATGAGCACAGGTCGCAAGCCTGCGGGTCGTGCTCAAGGCCTAAGCAGTAGACACCGGGGTGTGGATCCGCCGGAGACATCTTCTGGCCCGCATGGGCATCTCCAAATCCGGAGTCGATTTGTCCATCGCAGCCGCGAGGGATCAAGACTGAAGTCTTTTTGCAAAATTTATTTTAAATCCTAAACGGAGAATAGGGAACCAGTCGAACGCAGAGCGTTAAGAGGAACCTGAGCTCAAGCGTAAGGAAGATCTAAGCGCCATGGGGCGGAGCCGAGAGTTATACCACCCGGGTGGGTGGGAGGAGCAAGCTTGAAGACCTTCCGGCAAGATTTAAAGCGGCAAGGATACTGCCAATGAGTGTGGATGAACAACATATCCATGTCCCTAGAAACCTCCCTTTCCAGCAGAGGGAAAACACGTCTTGCCAAAAAGCTCCAGACTCTGGACCTAGTGAGCAGAAACTGGGCAGTTTTACATTGAACCATGATGCAAAGAGATCCAAGTCTGGTATCCCCTACTGACAGAAGATGTGATCTGTGACCTCTTGAAGCAGCTCCCATTCGTGAGCTTGCGACTTTGTCCTGCTGAGCGTATTGGCCAGTACATTTTGCTCCCCTGGAACATGTACCACCAGAAACAAGAACTGGTACTCCAGAGCCCAGTCCCACACTCGCATGGCTTCATGGCAGAGGGGTTAAGAGTGTGGCCACCCTGCTTGTTGATGTAGAACATCACCAAAGTGTTTTTCATCTGTACCAAGAGGTGACCCGGCACGAGGACCGAGACCAGGGCTTGGAGGGCATAAAGGACCGTTCTCATATCCAGAATGTTGATATGCGGATCTTCCTCTAGCGGGGACCAAGAGCCTTGAGTGTGATGTGTCCCCAGCTGAGCGCCCCATCCTGCGGACGATACGTCTATGGTCAGAATCTGGGATGGTGCCCCCACGTGGAAGGGAATGTCCACCAGCAAATTTTTGAATGACGTCCACCAGCGTAATTCTCAGTGGACTGGCTCCGAGATCCGGATCGAGGCATCCAAGCTGTCTAATGTTTGATCCCACTGTACCTTTAACGACCACTGGATGGTTCTTATGCATAGGCACACTAGAGGGACTGAAACTATGGTGGTGGCCATATGTCCTAACAGCCTGAGAAGGAGTCTTGCAGGGACTCTTGAGGCTGAAGAGATCTGAGACGCCAAGACATGAATGCGATCCGCTCTGTCGGTGTGAAGAAACACCTTCCCAAGAGTAGTATCCAGAAGAGCTTCGATGAATTGGAGGTTCTGGGCAGGAAGCAGATGAGATTTGTCCCTGTTGATGGTGATCCCCAGGCGCTGAAACAGCGAGATGGAATCCCTGCCAGTTTCCAACAGGCGAGACCTGGAGGGAACCCGGAGGAGCCAATCGTCCAGATAAGGGAGCACAAAGTGGTCCCATCTCCACAGTGCTGCGGCAACTACTGCCAGGCACTTGGTGAAGACTCTGGGGGCTAAAGAGAGACTGAAGGGAAGGACTCAAAACTGATAGTCCTTGTCTTCGAACCTGAACCTGAGAAATCTTCGATGGTTCCTGGCAATAGGGATATGCAGGTAAGTGTCCTGCAAGTCCAGGGATGCCAACCAGTCCCCTGCCGAAATGAGTTGCAGGAGAGTGGGCAGGGAGACCATCCTGAATCTCCTGTAGGAGACCCATTGGTTCAGATCGCTGAGGTCCAGAATGGGTCTGAGGTCTCCCGACTTTTTCGGAACTAGGAAGAAGTGGGAGAAGAACCCTCTCTCTCTTTTTCGACCGGAGAAACTAGTTCGATGGCCTTTTTGACCAAACGGGATAAAATCTCCCTTCTGACCAGCGCTCGGTGTTCTTCGATAATGGGATGGTGGCGGTGGTCTGTCCGGCGGAGTAGAATCAAACTCTATGGAGTGCCCGATCTCCACGAGATCGAGTACCCAGGAGTCGGAGGTCACTTGCCCATACACGTCTGTGTAGAGGGAAAAGCAGCCTCCAACCGGCTCCCCTGACTGAATGTCTAGAGGAGAGTAGCCTGGTTAGTCAGGCAGTGGGAGGGAGGGAGGAGGGTGGCAGTGGCTGCCTTGGCCTGTCTAGAGGAGGTGGCTGAAGAAACTCTGGCTCCACCCTTACGACTGAAGCCACCTCACTGCAACTGTTGCTGAAGCTGATGTCCCCCACGGCCATGAAAACGAGGCTTACGAGCTCGCCCCTGTTTCGGGCGGTACACAGACTGCATGGTTTGGATTGCCTTGCTGGAGTCCTGCAGCCTGGTGATGATCCTCTCCATGTCTTCGCCAAAGAGCATGGAGCCCTTGAAGGGAGCATCCAGTATGTTTGTCTGTACATCTGGATCGAACCCAGAAACCTGAAGTAAAGCATGGTGTCGGAGGCAAATGCCAGTGGCGGCTGCCCTTGAAAAGGTGTCCGCAGAGTCATGGGCCGACCTCAGAATGTGAGTACCCACGTCGGAGCTGATCTGAAGTAATTTGGCAATCTCTGCCTGCTGAGGGCACTCGGGCATGCTCTGCACTACGTTCAACACCTGTTCCCAAAGGGTGTTCTGGAATTGGACCATGTGTGCCAGGCAGTTTAGACTCCTGATACTGCAAGTGGCAGCAGAGTATGCCTTGTGGCCCATAGCATCCAGCTGCTTTGATTCTCTGTTAGGAGGCTGGGTGCACAGGTGTTTGGGCCTCTACGAATGGTCATGAGCTGCCGAAATCACCACTGAGTCCACTGTGGGTGGTTCGGCCAGAAAAGGCTGGTCCGTAGGTGTCCGGTAAAGCCGATTAGCCTTGCTGGGCACGGCATAGGAGGAGTGAGGGAGCTACCAGGTCACGCGGGTGACATCCTCAAAGGTGTCGAACACGGGCGGGATATAATCACCAGCTTGGGGTCTTTTTGGCGGAGGTATTTAGCCAACCGCAGCCGCTGGGGGTCCAGGGCCTGAGTGTCCCAGCCCATGTTGGCCTGGATGTGCCTCATCACCTCCATGAAGCTAGGGCCATCTGAAGGGGATTTGGGATGTCCCTCCATGTCCCCCTAGTCTAGCTCTATGTCGGAGTCTGCATGTGAGGTGTCAGAGTCCACGTAAGACTCTGGTGTGAAAAGGCAGGAGATCTGTGTCGCTTCCTCTTGCGCCTCCCATCCGGAGAAGAAGAGTGGGAGGAACTACAGGATCTGGTCCTAGTTGTTTTCTTCTTGTGCTTCTTGGGTGCCGGTTCCTCCCCTACCCCAACGTCTAACGGTTCCGGAGTATTAGGTACTGGAATCAGAACAGGCGTGGGAGGAGACATCCCCTCTGGTAGGTCCCTCTTCATGCTGTCCCACCAGTGGGAGAAAAGCTCCATGACCTGCAATAAATTCAGTTTGGGTGAACCAGGCGCAGGGGGTGGAGGAGCACTCGAGCCTGAGCTGGCGTCGGTTCCATCGTCAGGGGGTACAGGCGTCAGGTCTACACCCTTATCCACTGGTGTAGACCTAAGGGGTGGTGTCAGAGGGACGTCAGCGCCTCCTTTGACAGGCTCCAACGTCGGCAGGACAGTGACCAGTGGGGCCGCAGTCGGTCCAGAGTCCACTTATCTTTGGAGGCCGATGGACGTCCTTCAGAGGCATGAGACTAAGGGCGGTCGGCTTTATGAGAGGCGGACTTCTCGACTGAGCGCCGGTCAGTTGCTGGAGACGGGCTTTGGTCGGAGTCACGCGATTTCGGCGGCAAGGAAAAAGCTCTGCTGTCAGAGGACCCAGAGGCCTTGCTCAACTCCCAGGAGTCAGCCTTCGAAGAAGAGGCCAAGCGGGAGGAGGCCTTACCTGCACCCAGTGAGAAAGCCTTCAAGGGTTAAAGGGTAGCTCCAGGAGACTTGGTCGCAAAAGACCTGGAAGATGGTTTAAGGGCCGTGAGGCAGGAGTCATGCCCCAATGACCCGGGACTTCGAGCCCGAAGACCTGGACCAAGAGTGAGACCTTCCTCTGTCCTTGTGCTCCCGGTGTTTGTGTGGCTTGTGGGCGGGAGAGTGATTGAATTCCCCGAGGAAGATGCCCATTCCATGTCAGCCAATTTGGACTCCGCTAGGTAGGCAGAAAGGGACTTCTGTCGCCTGATCCTAGTAGCAGCAGCGGCCCTAGCCACAAATGGTTACCAGGGCACAACAGATGGCAACCAGGGCACTGATATATTGTTACTATGGGGAAGCTCTGCATCATAAGGGGCATCTACTGGGGTACAGCATTTTTTTACTGGGGCACGTGCCCAGGCGGGCCCTGGTGCAAAGCCGTCACTGGTGGGAGCTGAAGGCCTGACAATGGGGGCAGGTGTTGGCATCGTGGTCGGGCCCGAGACAGAAGAGGTACACCGAATGACAGTCTTACACAGGTATCTGTCGCCCACAAGCGTACTTGTTAAAGTGTGAAGTCAATTACATAGATGCACGCGAAAACACTCTGCTGAATGTTGGTGAAGGAAGCGATCGGTACTACGAAATGGGAAGGTGAACTATCCCTGACTGTGCAGCAGGAAAGAACTGGAGCACGTGGGGAACTCCTCCCTTATATAGGGTGACACCAGGGGTGGAGCCGACGTTAGTGGGGGCGCTCCCACGTCAGTACTGCTGGATGGAAAAAACTCTAGAGAACTGCCACCAGGTGGCATCAGTCCTAATTGTGGTACCTGCTGCAAGACCTTCCTCTCGAAGTAAGATCTCTGACAGTTTTTGCCCCTCCGTGGATGTGAAGAAGCTGGCCTGGCTGATTTAATGACTTTTCTGGGAATTTTAAGAGGCCTCCAGGTATTGCTCAACCTGTTGGCAGAACAGGTAAGTACCATCGAAAGGAACATACACCTGCTGCAGGGAGCCTGAGGAAAATCCTGAGGTCTGCAGTCAGGAATGTCTTCTGATACAGAATCCAGTGGCGGCAGCTCGAGGGGCAGAATCATATGCATCCACAGCCGCCTTCAGCTGGTGTCTGCTGGATTCTATTCCATGCGTAGCAGTCTGAAGTATTTTCTATTTAGTATTAGACCTGCCAAGGACTCAACCGGAGACTTAAGCGAAATCCAAAAGGCATACTCATACTGAGAGAAATGTCCTTGGTAACTAGCTATTCACATGTTAAGATTGGCCACTGTGAAAGCTCTCTTACTCATAGTGTCAATCCTGCGAGATTACCCATTAATAGGACATGCTGTGATTTCCTGAGGCAGGAAAGCTTTGGCGTTCTCAGCAAGAATAACTAGCGCATCCGCAATAGGCTGGGAAGCTAGAATAGGTCTTTCTTTAGGAGGAACATACTTCCAATCTATATACTTGCATACTGAAGGAATAGATGCAGGTTTAGTCCACACTGACTTGGAAAGGGTTTCAAAGGCTGGAGGAACTGGGGCATGAGATTAATTGGAATGTTAGGAACATGGAGCCACTTGAGATGCATCTGCTTACCCGGGTCAAGGATAGAAGTCTTGAGAGCCGGAGTTGCCAGCATGTTTCTGAGTAATGTCTGAAAGGAGAGAGCCTCCTGAGGGACAGGTGTAGAACCTGGAGGATGATTCTCCAGGCTATAAAAAGTGTTGTTCTTGCTTCTCTCAAAAATAATGAGGTCAAGGCAAACTCATCCCCTTCCAGATCCTCCTCAGAAGGGAAAGCCAGAAAAGGTGTGGACTCAGCGAGCTCAAGTCCGGGCCTGGGGATTGAAAAGACAGGGGACACCAGACCCAGAGCAGGAATTGGCACCAGAACTGGCGCTGGCCCAAAAGGGAGCCAGAAGTGGCACTGAACCTTGTGTCGGCATCAACGGGCCTGCTCTGAACTGGTTGCCAGCAACGGAGGCAGTGCTGCCCAAGAGCCAAAACCTGGCCTAGTCAGTACAACCAGCACTGAAGTAACCGGTTGAGGTATCTGTGCTGGTCCTTGTGAAGAGATAGAGTGACGGAGGGTGACACATGCAATTAGCATCGGTGCTGCAGCCACTATCAAGGGATCAGGATCCATTGATGAAGACAAATGATCTACCTGGTTTGAAGGCCTTGACCGTGGCCCCAAAACATCAGGACTCACTGGCCCTGCCTCGACTCTTTGTCCGGAGGAGTAGTGCTCATGTGCTTGGGTGCTGAAGAGCAATCATGAGCTGCTGCATTGACCACAGAGTCAGCCTTGGGATGAGCCTTTAAGAAAGGAGCATCCTTTGGCGCCCAATGGAGTCTGTCCGCCCACTTGGGGACAGCCAGGATAGAATGAGGCATCTGCCAGATGGTAGTGGTGAGGTCTTGGTGAGGGGCCATCCATGGAGGTATGGGGATGGGAGACAGAGACTCTAAGTGTAGGTGTTCCATGAGCCTCTGTCTCATGGGATCCTGTTCCTCTGACTCCCAGTTGAAATAGTCTTTCACGGCCCTCAAGAGCTCCGAGAAGGCAGGGTCTTCAGGTGGAGACTTTGGCGAGACCTTGCCTCTTGTGTCCTCAGTGTCCTCCGGGACCTCCTCCGAGGAATCCTCCCTCCAATCTGAATTGTCATCATCATCATAATCCGCCTCCTCAACAGGACGGCATCTGGTATCCAGAAGGGAAACATCCTGTCAAGTCTTCCCCGAGATGTGAACAGTGGCCATCGATGAACTGCTCGGGGAAGGGGGACCTAGGAGACTGCGGTTGTGGGAGCCTAGTCTCCAGATCCGAAACCAACTCCAAGCTAGCCCCCTGCCACCAAGACTGTATTAAGATCCTGAAATCCTGGGTAACTGGAGGAGGAGGGGGAGGTGGAGTAGGCAGAGGAGGGATAACTGGAGGTGGATGAGCTGCCGCATTGACCACAGAGTCAGCCTTGGGATGAGCCTTTAAGAAAGGAGCATCCTTTGGCGCCCAATGGAGCCTGTCCGCTCACTTGGGGACAGCCAGGATAGAATGAGGCATCTGCCAGATGGTAGTGGTGAGGTCTTGGTGAGGGGTCATCCATGGAGGTATGGGGATGGGAGACAGAGACTCTAAGTGTAGGTGTTCCATGAGCCTCTGTCTCATGGGATCCTGTTCCTCCGACTCCCAGTCGAAATAGTCTTTCATGGCCCTCAAGAGGTCCGAGAAGGCAGGGTCTTCAGGAGGAGACTTTGGCGAGACCTTGCAACTTGTGTCCTCAGTGTCCTCCGGGACCTCCTCCGAGGAATCCTCCCTCCAATCTGAATTGTCATCATCATCATAATCCGCCTCCTCAACAGGACGGCATCTGGTATCCAGAAGGGAAACATCCTATCGAGTCTTCCCCGAGATGTGAACAGTGGCCATCGATGAACTGCTCGGGGAAGGGGGACCTAAGAGACTGCGGTTGTGGGAGCCTAGTCTCCAGATCCAAAACCAACTCCGAGCTAGCCCCCTGCCACCAAGACTGTATTAAGATCCTGAAATCCTGGGTAACTGGAGGGGGAGGTGGAGTAGGCAGAGGAGGGATAACTGGAGGTGGATAATAGCCCTGGAATCCTGTGTAATGGGAGTATGGATTAAATCCAGGGTAGAACTGCCCGAGATGACTCCAGTCCGGACTGGGACCCCCCCAGGTAGTGGTCCCCAGGATACCCCAACGAGTAATGTGGGACAGTTCGGGGTCAGGTATAAATCTCTGTCGTCAGATCAGGCATCAGGAGAACCCACGTTGGACCTGCCATAGCGTAAATAGGTTGAGGGTCCGGCATCGGGACAGCCTGCGTCAGGGGAACCGACTTCGGAACAGGCACCACCCAATCCGCACCGGAAGGGATCCGCATCGGAGGGGCGGCGTTGGAACTGGATGAAGGGGCCCTGGTATCGGGAGCTGATCTGCGTAGGGTCAAGGCAAGGCCAGTCAGCCGGTCCCGGCTGCGGGACTGTCGTCAAGATAACCGGTGTCGGAGGAAGCGCTGGAACATCGCCGGAAGGTGGAGGAGGGGCCTCCACAGAAAGGCCTGTAGGCCGAGGAGGAGCTTCCTTCTCCTTGACCCCAGAAAGGGAGTGTGGAGTAGACCCCGAGGCATCAACAGGGTCGATGGGTTCTCCGCTGCCATCACCAGACGTACCCGCTGGTGAATTGGAGGGCACAGGCGAGGAAGGAGGAGGAAGGAGAGCGGCTTCCTCCTTCTGGTTCCACCGGGCATCAGGTGTGGCGCTGTTAGGCCACGATGGAGGAACTGAACCCGAGTGGTCGTCAGGTCAGGGGGAGCCCCCAGCCGGCTTATCGACCTGAGCTGGACGAGTACCCACTGCCTGGGTACATGACTTACCGGCCGCCGCGCGGTCCCAAGAGGAGCCGGGGGGCCAACGCATCGGCTAAAGCGGTACAGTCAGAGGAGGAACCGACGGCTGACTGATCTGCCAAAAATCTGCCAGACTTAACGTCCGATTATCTGGGTGGCAGCTAGGCCTTGCTCGTCGAGGGCCTGGCGACGTCTGCGGAGCGGTCCCGCTCCCTGGTTTTCTCCTTATGTTTCTTGAAGGAGAAGATTTTTCAGACGAATCTCTAAGACGATCCATTTTCTTCTCGAGGGAAGCCAGGCGGGCTTTTAGCAGATGGGCCTCCAAAGCCTGCTGTCTCCTCTTTTTAGTGGCCTGGTTAAAGGTCTGGCACTCAGGGCAGGAGGAGACTGGATGGTCCGGGCCTAAACAGAGGATGCACTTGAGGTGACTGTCTTTGTGCGGGATCTTCGTGCCACAGGATGAGCACTTCTTTTTGGGAGAAGACATCAATGATAGAACTCGAATTTGGGAGAAAAAAGCAGCGAGGGATAAACCGACGCGATAACTTTCACGACAATCGCTATCTGGATGTCTGCAATGCGACTGACACGAGGCGACGGCGGGAAAGAACTGGAGGGCGGGCGTGGGGACCACCCACTATATACAGTCACTGTGATGTCAGTCACATGACGTCGGGTGCGTGGTCCCCAGTCAGGTATTGCTAGAAACGTCTGCCGTGCGGCCCGACACCAGGTGGCACCAGTCCTATATGTGATGACCTACTGAAGGAATCCTCTCAAAGTAAGATCGCACTTGACAGCAGGAAGAAAGGAACTGAGGCGGTTGGAGGGTCAACGCCGAAATATCCTATACGGCACGAGCCAGCTTTGTAGTGCCGTGCATGCATGGACCCACCTTAGCTCTTGCCCTCCTGAAAATTTCTGGGTCCCACAGAGTCCCAGCACCTCCAGCTCGAAACACAGCAGTAAGAATAAATGAAGACTTAAGTGCAGCAAGATCTTATGAAATCAAATATTCTCCCTCTTTGATTTCTACAGCTGCAAAGAACTGTGTTCTTAGAATCTAGATGGACGACAGATCCCTTCTTTATGCGAATGGTTAAATGAATTGACAGATAAGTACAGTTACGTAAGAACTTACCGTAACAGTAGATCTTCAAGAAAGGCTCTTACAGTACGTACTAACAGGAAGGACTGGCAGACAAGTGGACCTTCAAGGTCGAATAACTGAGTCCCAGGTCAGGGAGGTACAGGAGGTAACTGAAGACCTATGGAACAGGGCAGGAGAAGGGGTCCCAGTCCATGGATACGGGGGTCAGAATACAGCAAGACTCCATTAGAAGAAACAACATTACTAAGGTGAGTAATTTTTTCTTCAAACAACATGAAGTCTTGCTGTATTCTGACTATTGCAGACTACAAAGCAGTACCTCTATGAAGGAGGGACAGAACCTACTTTGGGAATAGGCTATGAAGTACTGCTGTGCCAAACCGAGTATCACTCCTAGCCTGGATATCCAGAGAGTAATAATGCTTGGTGAATGTATGGACTGTTTTGAAGGTGGCTGCTTGACAAATTCCTAAGATAGGAATATCCCTGGCAGCAGCCAGGGAAGCAGCTGTACCTCTAGTAGAGTGAGCCCTCAGGCCTGAGGGTGAAGTTCTATCCAGTTTTTCATAGCAGAATTGTATACAAGAGACAATCCACCTGGCAATAGATCTCTTAGTGGCAGGTTTGCCATTGTCAACGTCTCCATATGTGAGGAACAACTGGAGGGACTCAAACCTGTGACCCTTGGTGCACTCTATGTAGTAGCTAAGGGCCCTTTTAACATCCAAGCTGTACAGCCTCCTCTCTCCAGAGGAGGAATGGTCAGTGAAGAAAACAGGGAGAGACACAGACCGGTTAAGATGGAAATCTGAAACCACCTTAGGCAAAAACTTCCTGTTAGTTCTTAGGACCACTTTATCATTATGGAAAGAGATGAAATCAGGCTCCATTGACAGGGCTTACATTTCATTGATACGCCTGGCAGAGGTAATGGCTACCAAAAACACAGTTTTCCAAGTCAAGTACTGAAGCTCTGCAGAGGACAAAGGCTCAAAGGATGGTTGCATAAGCTGAACAATGCAAACATTAAGGTCCCAAGCAGGAGCAGGGTCTCTAAAGGGGGGATTGGTGTGCAGCAATCCCTTGAAGAACTTACAAAACACAGGATGGGCTGACAGAGGACAGGGCTTGCCTACTGACAAGAAGGCAGAAGCAGCTGCCAAATGCACTTTAAGTGTAGCTGGCCTAAGTCCTAAGCCATTAAGATGGACCATATAGTCCAGAACTGTAGGCAACACAGCAGATTCTGGAGAAATACGCTCATTAGAGCACCAAATAGTGAACCTTTTCCATTTGGGTTGTAAGTCTTTCTGGTGGAAGGCTTTCGAGAAGCATTAAGGATATCCAGAACCCCTTGAGAAAGGTGCAGATCAGCAAACTAACTCTTCAAGAGCCATGCCTTGAGATTGAGAGACTTGAGGTTCGGATACCAAATCCTCCCCTGAGAGGATGTCAACAGGTTGTAATTCCTGGGAAGAGACAGGGGAAGGTGGACTGCTAAGGACAGCAACAGGGGGTAGCAGGGCTGTCTGGCCGTCTGAAGCAATCACGAATCACTTTGCATGGTTGTGACCTGATCTTGACTAACACTTTGAACAGGAGAGGGAAGGGGGGAAAAGCAAACAGAAATTTCCCTTCCCAATTCAAGATCAGAGCATCGAGGGGGACTGAGCCCAAGACTGGGGGTCTGCAACAAAAGAGAGGAAGTTGGTGATTGTCTGGGGCTGCAAAAAGATCTATCTGTGGAGTGCCCCATCTCGAGAAAATCACTTTCAAAACTAGGTGATCTAGGGTCCATTCCTGATGGCCCTGGGATATCCTGCTGAGAGCATCTGCCAGGACATTGTCTTTCTCTGGGAGGTGAACTGCAATCAGAGAGGTTTGCAGGGAATATGCCAGGGACCGCAACTTCATTGCTTCTGTGCACAAGGCCGAAGACCAAATGCCTCCTTGCTTGTTGATGTACCACATTGTGGTGGTATTGTCTGTTCTGATATGGACCACCTTGTTCTGTACAGATTTGGAAAAGACTTGCAGTGCCAGAAACACCGCTCTGAGTTCCAAGAGATTGATGTCAAGCAGAGATTCTTGAGGTGACCAAAGCCCTTGGGTGGTAAGATCCCCCAGGTGGGCACCCCAGCCCAGCAGGGAGGCATCTGTGGTGAGTATCACTTAAGGAGACTGAGTGACAAAGGGAACTCCTTGTCTCAAATTGTCCTGATCCTGCCACCATTGCAAAGCCTGGATTAGGGTTCGAGTCACTGGGACAAGTTTGGTAAGGGAATCCTTTCTTTGGGACCAGAAGGCTCTTAAGTGGAACTGAATGTCCCTCATCTGAAATCTTGCTCCCTGGACCACTGCTGTAGAGGCTGCCATGTGGCCCAGAAGCTGCAGGAAATGCCTTGCTGGTCGAGACACCTGAAGGGTGAGTGAAGAGGCCAGTTCCATAAGAGTCCTTACCCTGTCCAGGGGAAGGAAGGCTCTTGCCCTTATTGTACCCAGCTCTGCCCCTGTGAAGGTGAGGAGCTATACTGGCTCAAGAACTGACTTTGGAAGGTTTAGGAGGAATTCTAAGGAAGTGAGCACTTGCTGAGTTATTTACAGATGTGACTTGACTTGCTCTGGAGACTGACCCACTATGAGCCAGTCGTCCAAGTATGGAAAGATGGAGATCTTTTTTCTCCTTAGGAAAGCAACCACTACTGTGAGGCACTTTGTGAACACCTTTGGGGCTGATGTTAGGCCAAAGGGCATTGCTCTGAACTGATAGTGGCCTGAGGGCAACTCGAACCTGAGGTACTTTCTGTGGGAGCACCTGATGGGAATATGAAAATAGGCATCTTTGAGGTTCAGCGAGGCTAGACAGTCCCCTGGCCTTAGAGAGAGCAGAATTATTCCCAGAGTCACCATTTTGAACTTTGGTTTTAACAGGTGCTTGTTCAGATATCTTAGATCCAGGATGGGCCGCCATTCTCCTGTTTTTTGGGGGGTTAGGAAGTACCTGCAGTACAATCCTTTGCCCTTGTGTAGGGTAGGAACCCTCTCTATGGCTCTGAGAGCCAGGAGGGAAGAAACCTCTGCCTCTAGGGCAAGGGACTCTGATGGATATGCAGGCGGAAAGGATCTGTTTCTTATCTTGAGATATCTTTTGAAGCTGAGAACCAGTCCCTGACTTACTACTTCCAGGTCCCACTTGTCTGATGTCAGAGACTTCCAGTCCTGGACAAAGTAAGCCAGCCTGCCCCTTACAGGTATTGGAGAATCAGCCCGGGCAGACCCATCAGGGTGTCTGCTTGGCAGAGGCTTTAGGCTGAGGGGTGGAAGCAGGCCTGCTCATTCCCCGTCTGCCTCTCCCTCTGAAGAACCCCCTCTGAGCTTAAGAAGAGGAGGAGGCCTGGGCTTGGTAAAAAGGCCTTTGAAAAGGCCTGCCCCTGCCCCTGGAGTGCTGCCTTTGAGGAGTGGCTTACCTTTCTTTGGCCTGAGCACTCCTGTAGGTGGTCCTGTACTCGTCCATCTTTTTCATGTAGTTCTGTGTCTGCTCCCCAAACAGAGAATTACCAATGACAGGGAAATCCATGGCCTTAGCCTGGGTATCCTGTGATAGGCTAGTACATCTGAGCCAAGCCATCCTCCGAAGGGTCACAGATGTAGCCATGACTCTTGATGAAACATCATTGGAGTCCACAGCAGCATGAAATTGCACCTTGGATGCCTCAATCCCATCTGCAGCCCCCTGTTCCAACTCCTTGGCAAGCTGGTCAGGGCCTGTTTAGCCAGAGCCAGCACAGTGTCCCATCTGGACTTCTGGTATCTAGCTGTGCAGGCCATATAGTTAGCCTGCCTGAGTCCCAAAGATGCTGCCATGTACTGCTTCTTTGCCATGGCATCAATCCTCCTGGACTCCTTATCTGGGGGGTGTGATGCCAAGGGAATATTTGCCTTATCACAGGCACCAGCTTGCACTACCCCAACATGGCTGCACTGCTGAGAAAGGAACTCCGTGTCCGAGCCTGAAAGGGTGTACCTCTTGTCCATTCATCTGTCCACAGGAGGTATGGAGTTAGGAGTCAAGAATTTTATTTGTCTGTTTTCCAAAAGATTTATGGAGGGGAATAGACAGTCTCCTGGACTCTGGGATGTCCATCATTTCAACAAAATCAGGCTCCTTCTGATCCTCTACTGCTTCTTCCTTTGGAAGCTGGAGGGTTTCAGCCACTTTTCTGTAAAACATAAAATGGGAAAAGGACTCAGAGAGCCTAGAAGGAGAAACACCTGAAGGTCTGCCTGGGGAGATGTCCGGGTCAACAGGCACATCCAGACTTTCATAATCACCATCATCATCCTCATACTCTCCCTCCTCCTCCTCCTCCTCCTCCAGTTCATAAAATTCTTCTGAAGTGTAATTTGGAACCGGGGGAACCGACCGAACCGAGCCCCTGCCAGATGGTGCCGGTTCGGCTGGAACCGAAGTTAGTGATTGCACTATTCTTATCGCTTTGGCTATCTCATCAGCAGTCGGAGTATGAATTTCTGGATCTGAACCAGATGATTTATCTTTTCTCTTCCTTTTAACTGGAGCCGACTCCTCAGAATCAGCTCTCCTTTTGCCCGAAGAAGTTTCGCCCTGGTCAGAGGGCACTCCTTCTGGTTCAGCCGGAACCGAACCGGGCTGGCCATCCGGGTCAGTGGACTTCTCAGCCTCCCTTTCCCTCAGTCTACTACTCTCTTATCCACAGTAGCTTTGGGAAAATTCTTACAAATTTGGCAATCTGAATCAAGGTGGTCAAACCCCAGACAATAAACACAGGTGGTGTAGAGATAAGCCTTAGCAAAAGCTTCCCCGCACAAACTGCAGTGTTGAAACCCAGTGGGCTCGTTTTTTTTTCTTGGGTTTCTCAGACATGGCCAATCCTATCCAAAACTTACCCTTTTTTCGGCAATCTGCCAGGCAAGACTCCCCTATCGGTTCCTGATCGTGTTACGGGTCTTGGAAAAAAACGCAATAAAATCCATTTTTTTTAGAACCGATACGGACCGGTTACCACACTCTAAGTAAATTCACAAACTTTTTTAAACTAAACTGATCGGTTCAGCCGAACCGATCCGAAATTTACAAGTTCCACATAGAAACTAAATCCTATCTAGTACTCACGGTACCACAGACAGAGACTTAAACCGACAGATTCGGTAGCAGAAATTCGGTAGAAGCCAAGCAAAAACCGACACTTTAACCAACTTTTTTGAACTGAGCAAAGGAGAAATCTCCGGAGCGACTGTTCAGTGAGGCAGAGTAAAGAATCTGATGATTGGAGTTTAAACAGCAGCAGACAAGGGTTTCAACCGAGCTCGCGCTGAACGTTCCATACTGGCCATGGAAAGTTAACGCTTTGTTCTCCAGGGCAGTTGAAAGGCAGGACCTAACTGCAATAGTCAGAATACAGCAAGACTTCATGTTGTTTGAATGGCAGTGTTCAGAAGGGGAAAAGAGGAAGCGCTTGATAGAAAGCTTGAGAGGCCCTGCTCTGGAAGCCATCCGGTTTTTACGTGCTACTAGTCCGGAGACCACTACAGCAGAACATCTTTCTGCCTTGGAGGGAGTGTTTGGCAGCACAGAATCAGGGGATGATTTATTATGGAAGTTCAAGTCAGCCAAACAGTGGAAAAATGAGAAATTGTCTGCCTTTGTCACTAGGATAGAAAGGGCTTTGCAGAGGGCCCACAGAAAAGGGGGAGTGCCTGCCAAAGAGTTAAACCAGGTCAGATTAGACCACATATTGAAGTCAGCTAGATTTTCGAGCGTAATGATCCTGAAGCTCAAGCTGCAAGACAGGAGGGCCAGCCCTCCAGAGTACTGTCATTTGATGAAAGAAATCCGTGAGATTGAAACTGATGAAGAGGGCTGGGAACCCTGTGCTGGAACTATGAACACTTGTCAGACCCCGGAAAAGAGTGAGCTAGATGAGGCTCAACAGTTGAGAGATTTAATTAAGGAATTGACTGAGGCCTACAGAGAACCATATCTGTATCAGGCTCCTCCGAGCCCAAAAGTGGAGTGGGAGTGCATGTTGTTCCCCCTGAGACCCAGATTGAGGGTAACCTGCTAGCAGAACTGAGAGAATTGAGAGAGATGGTGGGGAAGCTGCAAAGGGCTGCCCTCACCCCCAACCGTAGTGGAGATTCAGAAGCCCCAAGGTGTCAGCCCCAGTCCAAGAAGAGCCCCGCAGGGCTCCAGAGGTGCCCCAACAGAAAAGAGATTCCCCACTCTTCAAGAACACTAGAGACATTATGTTATGCTACCGTTGTGGGGAGGATGGGCATTTTCAGTCAGCCTGTCGGCTTGCCCGTGAACTTGAGAAAAGAGATTACCAACAGGTTGGTATTGCATCCACCAGAACCGACGTCTGGCCACCAGGGGGAGCTACCCGGAACAGTTATGCCACCAGAGCCAATGCCCACTTGACACCCAGATCAGTGCCACCAGAATGGTCTAAAGTAGTGGGTCCCTCCATGGAGACCACTGTAAAAGTGAATGGAGTGCCTGCAAGAGCTGTGTTAAACAGTGTTTCCCAAGTGACAATTATGTTCCAGGACTGGTATCAGAAGCATTTGTCTGATGCACCCTGCAACCATTGGGAGGACTGCATGTCTGGGGTTTAAGTGAGAAGGCCTACCCCTACTCCAGCTATATCCGAATTTGGTTGTTCTTTCCCACTTCTGTGGCTGGAGTGGCAGAGCAAGTGGAGACCTTGGCTCTAGTGTGTCCCCCTACTGGACTGTACGATGGGGTTCCTCTACTAATTGGGACTAATGCACAAATGTTTGTGTAACCCCTAGATGGCGCTATCCCAGGGGCTACTACCCCTGCCTGATTTGCCACTAACAGGTTGAGGGGCCTGGATCCAATGGCGGGTGCCTCCACCCAGAGGTCAGGGTTTGCAATAGTTAAACTAACTTGGTCACAGCCCTCTGGGACACTGCAACCCCTCTTCTTCCACTAATGGCCCACACAATATATCAGAATTACCTTCACAGTATACACTTACCCCCAGGTCTGGTTCCGCACTGGGACCTCCTGAGAAATGAGACACAGTGCAACAATCACAGTACAGTACTTTAACATAGACAAATACCTCAGGCAGTATAACTTTGCTGAAACAAGCAGCTCTGATTTATTTAGGATATAACAAGGACAGGGAAATCAGGTTAATTAGCTTATCACTCTAATAATCTACCTATGGCTCTGTGCACAGGCCTATCCCTATCAGTTACTGTCCCTGGGTACCCAAGCCCTGGTGGCTAGTCCAAACCGTGGCAGCTGGTAGGGGCCTTTCACACAGAAAAAGGAGAATTAAACAGTCAGCAGTACAGTAATTCCATTTGGATTTAATGTGGCAATTCAACAGGGAGCGACCTTGAATTAGTACTCACGACCTCCAAATAAGATAGGGTCCTTCAATGTCAGCAGGGCTCACTTGAGGTACACAAACCTCTTCACACATCCATATAAAAGAAAGCACTATACCAGGCAGGCTGCATCTGTATCCCGATCGCAATTACTGCACAATACCGGAGAACACACAGCAGATTCAGTTCCTGACAGACCGAGTGCAATTTTCAGCAATTCCTCCAGTCTTCTACAGGGTGAGCCTGGTTTCTACTCTTCAGAGATCCTTTGATTCTTTTCACAGGACGGATTCAGTCCTAACAAGCTGTTACACAAGCTGCAGACCGAACTCTGGGCCTTACACACATTTTTGACTAAAACTGCACACTGAAAAGCACAGGGCTCCTTCCTTCTTCACTGCCAAAGCTCAACTGAAACTCCAACCGACAAAACGGGCACTTCCTTTGAGTTCCTCCCAGTTCTTGACTGGATTGGTGTCACCACAATAGACTGCTGCTGTTGGTCCAAAAGGCACTGAAGTCTAAACTACATCTCCCAGAGTCACTGCCCATACAATCCTCTTGTGGCTGGCTCAGATTATGAGTCCAAGTTCTGATTCGTCCAAGCACCATTTTAGAGCTAGCTTACCCCACACTGATTGGTCCAGTTCAGCAGTTCAAAACTAGAATGGGGAACTAGCAGACACAGTTCTGACTGCAAAGAAAGCAGGTTAGACAAACTGTAATTTCATTATTACTCTAAATAATTTCTGGCAAACAGTTACATCTTTCAGATAGGTTCCTTTGCACTCCTAGTGACTGCAAAATGAAGTGAATTAGCAGCAGCTCGAGTGGTACTCAGAGAAGCACACAGTCCCCCCATACAAACTAATTATGTCTGCAAGCAGACAGCTCTTAAAGAGACAGTACCAGAGGCTCTAAAAACACTCACTGATAAATGGCTTAAATGCCAAACACCATTCAGGCTTGGAGCATTCAAGCAAGCTCCTGGAAGTCTTTTGGGAACCCCCATTTGCAGGGGGGTTACATTTGGATGACTGGCACAGTTGTGTTATGAAAAACAGGGGTCCCGAACTGGTAGAGCTTTAAGAATTCTGGCCTTGATCAGGAAGGCCTATGATGCCCAGAGAGATGCTGACAAAATGAAACCAGAGGAACCGGTTGGAATTGTCTGGAAAAAGGATCCTGAGTCTCTGATCCTGGCGCCAAATGCCCAGTGTACCTTACAGGGAGAGCTCCGTATCAGAAAGGATGTCAAGAATAAAATATTAATGCTGGATGCACCAGGCGATGGAAAATTGCCGGAAGGGCTGCTGGTCAAGCCAAGTATTTTGCCTGCCAGAGCCCATGCTTATGCCAGAAGGGTAATGGTTCAAGTTCATAATGTGTCTGATAGAGAGATTCGAGTAAATAGAGGTTGCACCCTGGCTAATGTGCATTGTACACACACTGCAGTGCTACCTAGTAACAAGAGTTCGGGGAAGAATGATAGAGTAACGCCTGACTTGTTTGATTTCGGTGACTCTCCGTTGTCAGCTGAATGGAAAGTGTGGATCAGTGAGAAGCTTGCCCAGAGAAACCAGGTGTTTTCTTTAAAGGAATGGGACATGGGATGTGTGCAAGGAGCTGAGCACCATATCCGGCTGCATGATGAAAGACCATTTCGTGAGATGTCTCGACGCCTGGCACCTGTTGACATAGTGATGTGAGATGGCATCTGCAAGAGATGCTAGCTGCTGGTGTAATACAAGAATCTAGAAGCCCACATGCTTCCCCTATCGTGGTAGTGAGAAAAAAGAATGGGACAGTAAGGATGTGTGTGGATTATCGCACTTTAAACGGCCGGACTATCCTGATCAGTATACAATGCCCCGCATTCAGGATGCTTTGGACTGCCGAACAGTAGCAAATGCTTCTCTGTGCTGGATCTTCACAGTGGGTACTACCAGATCCCGATGGCCCCAGAAGACCGTGAGAAGACAGCCTTTATCTGCCCGCTTGGTTTCTATGAGTTCACGAGGATGCCTCAAGGGATTTCAGGTGCTTCAGCCACTTTTCAACGACTGACGGAGTGTGCAGTGGAGGACATGAACCTATTAGAGTGCCTGGTGTACTTGGATGATGTTATTGTGTTTGGCAGTTCGCTGGAGGAACATGAGAGTAGATTGTTCAAGGTGCTGGACCGACTGGAAGACTTTGGCCTGAAACTGTCTATCGATAAATGGTCAATTCTTCTAAACATCTGTAAAGTATGTGGGACACATAGTCTCCACCGAAGGAATAGAGACAGACCCGAGTAAAATTGAGGCCCTGACCACCTGGCCACAGCCCCACAATCTAAAAGAAATGCAAAGATTCCTGGGTTCTTGTGGCTACTATCACCGTTTCATCAGGGACTATTCAAGAGTGATCCGTCCTTTACTTAAAGGATACCTAAACAACATTTTGACAACAAACTATTCAAAAATCTGACTCTGTAAGTGACTAAAGGAAAGGCTGCTGTATTCATTAAGGCTAAAACTACATTTACATAATTGACCTAAATGTTGTTCCAGAGCATTTGAAAATTGTAAAATCAGCCTTCCAATTTCAAAAAAACTGTCTTGCCTGCTTCCTAAAATGGCCGCCAAATGTGTTATGTGATGACATCATTTGAGCCAAAGTCAGTGAGATATATGGCTCTCTCTAGTGCAAACTAGTTCTTGTTTCCCTTTGTATAGAATTGTTTCACCTAAATGGTCAAAACTATGTGCATTATTTTGTATAATGCACATGTCAGGCTATGGTTCTGTTCATTTTGTTTACTTTAACATGCTGAAAATGTGTTTTAATCCAACCGACTTTCTCTGTGGCAAACCACAGTGCAGTACAAATCTTGAATAACCTGATGGTCTAGTGGTTATGGTAGATCCAGAATGCTACAATGGGGTGCTGGTGTGGCATGCATGCTTAATATGCACTTTTAACATTTTTATTAAACCTCAATATTTTCTGCTATTATTCTTTTCTTGTATGTTTTTGACAGAACCTACAAATGTAATCCATAGTTTGAATGTAAATATTTGTACAATCAATACATCAGACTTCTTCAACAAAATGAAATGCAACAGCAAGCAAGTACGTTATAAGTTACTATGGGGGGGGTGCAGCCACACCCTTCACCACCCCCTAAAGCCACCACTTTTTTTGTAGTAAAGTTCTTGTGCAGTCTAATGTTAGAGTTCATACTTTCTCAAAACTCAAATATATGCTTGTCTTGTCTTCTTTTTTCATGGGAAATAATAATAATAATAATTAGCATTTACATAGTGATTTTCATACACATTGTATCCCAAACTGCTTTACAAGCAATACTAGACTGGTAGTGAAGTGACTGACCATGTAGTGGCAGCCATGTCACACATTAATATCCACACACAGCCTTGGACAATTGCATAAACTATATCCGAATTTGGTTGTTCTTTCCCACTTCTGTGGCTGGAGTGGCAGAGCAAGTGGAGACCTTGGCTCTAGTGTGTCCCCCTACTGGACTGTACGATGGGGTTCCTCTACTAATTGGGACTAATGCACATACGTTTGGATGGCTGGCATAGTTGTGTTATGAAAAACAGGGTTCCCGACCTGGTAGAGCTTTAAGAATTCCGGCCTTGATCAGGAAGGCCTATGATGCCCAGAGAGATGCTGACAAAATGAAACCAGAGGAACCAGTTGGAATTGTCTGGAAAAAGGATCCTGAGTCTCTGATCCTGGCGCCAAATGCCCAGTGTACCTTACAGGGAGAGCTCCGTATCAGAAAGGATGTCAAGAATAAAATATTAATGCTGGATGCACAGATGGAAATTGCGGAAGGGCTGCTGGTCAAGCCAAGTATTTTGCCTGCCAGAGCCCATGCTTATGCCAGAAGGGTAATGGTTCAAGTTCATAATGTGTCTGATAGAGAGATTCGAGTAAATAGAGGTTGCACCCTGGCTAATGTGCATTGTGCACACACTGCAGTGCTACCTAGTAACAAGAGTTCGGGGAAGAATGATAGAGTAACGCCTGACTTGTTTGATTTCGGTGACTCTCCGTTGTCAGCTGAATGGAAAGTGCGGATCAGTGAGAAGCTTGCCCAGAGAAACCAGGTGTTTTCTTTAAAGGTATGGGACATGGGATGTGTGCAAGGAGCTGAGCACCATATCCGGCTGCATGATGAAAGACCATTTCGTGAGATGTCTCGACGCCTGGCACCTGTTGACATAGTGATGTGAGATGGCATCTGCAAGAGATGCTAGCTGCTGGTGTAATACAAGAATCTAGAAGCCCACATGCTTCCCCTATCGTGGTAGTGAGAAAAAAGAATGGGACAGTAAGGATGTGTGTGGATTATCGCACTTTAAACCGGCGGACTATCCCTGATCAGTATACAATGCCCCGCATTCAGGATGCTTTGGACTGCCGAACAGTAGCAAATGCTTCTCTGTGCTGGATCTTCACAGTGGGTACTACCAGATCCCGATGGCCCCAGAAGACCGTGAGAAGACAGCCTTTATCTGCCCGCTTGGTTTCTATGAGTTCACGAGGATGCCTCAAGGGATTTCAGGTGCTTCAGCCACTTTTCAACGACTGACGGAGTGTGCAGTGGAGGACATGAACCTATTAGAGTGCCTGGTGTACTTGGATGATGTTATTGTGTTTGGCAGTTCGCTGGAGGAACATGAGAGTAGATTGTTCAATGTGCTGGACTGACTGGAAGACTTTGGCCTGAAACTGTCTATCGATAAATGGTCAATTCTTCTAAACATCTGTAAAGTATGTGGGACACATAGTCTCCACCGAGGGAATAGAGACAGACCCGAGTAAAGTTGAGGCCCTGACCACCTGGCCACAGCCCCACAATCTAAAAGAAATGCAAAGATTCCTGGGTTCTTGTGGCTACTATCACCGTTTCATCAGGGACTATTCAAGAGTGATCCGTCCTTTACTTAAAGCATACCTAAACAACATTTTGACAACAAACTATTCAAAAATCTGACTCTGTAAGTGACTAAAGGAAAGGCTGCTGTATTCATTAAGGCTAAAACTACATTTACATAATTGACCTAAATGTTGTTCCAGAGCATTTGAAAATTGTAAAATCAGCCTTCCAATTTCAAAAAAACTGTCTTGCCTGCTTCCTAAAATGGCCGCCAAATGTGTTATGTGATGACATCATTTGAGCCAAAGTCAGTGAGATATATGGCTCTCTCTAGTGCAAACTAGTTCTTGTTTCCCTTTGTATAGAATTGTTTCACCTAAATGGTCAAAACTATGTGCATTATTTTGTATAATGCACATGTCAGGCTATGGTTCTGTTCATTTTGTTTACTTTAACATGCTGAAAATGTGTTTTAATCCAACCGACTTTCTCTGTGGCAAACCACAGTGCAGTACAAATCTTGAATAACCTGATGGTCTAGTGGTTATGGTAGATCCAGAATGCTACAATGGGGGTGCTGGTGTGGCATGCATGCTTAATATGCACTTTTTAACATTTTTATTAAACCTTAATATTTTCTGCTATTATTCTTTTCTTGTATGTTTTTGACAGAACCTACAAATGTAATCCATAGTTTGAATGTAAATATTTGTACAATCAATACATCAGACTTCTTCAACAAAATGAAATGCAACAGCAAGCAAGTACGTTATAAGTTACTATGGGGTGCAGCCACACCCTTCACCACCCCCTAAAGCCACCACTTTTTTTGTAGTAAAGTTCTTGTGCAGTCTAATGTTAGAGTTCATACTTTCTCAAAACTCAAATATATGCTTGTCTTGTCTTCTTTTTTCATTGGAAATAATAATAATAATAATTAGCATTTACATAGTGATTTTCATACACATTGTATCCCAAACTGCTTTACAAGCAATACTAGACTGGTAGTGAAGTGACTGACCATGTAGTGGCAGCCATGTCACACATTAATATCCACACACAGCCTTGGACAATTGCATAAACTGGTTTTATGGGAAGCGGAATGTTGGC
This sequence comes from Neoceratodus forsteri, assembly GCA_016271365.2. Taxonomy (NCBI): domain Eukaryota; kingdom Metazoa; phylum Chordata; order Ceratodontiformes; family Ceratodontidae; genus Neoceratodus; species Neoceratodus forsteri. The sequence continues at coordinate 56,056,524 of JADMNL010000026.1, forward strand.
CAGGACAACGGGGTCAGGTAGTGATCAAGGTGCTGGCAACCCCACATTTTATTTCTCACAATAATCTGCTCATATTTCTCTTCTTCTGTCTGGCCTTCTCAGTCCCCCTCTGGTATTCATTCTTCACTATTCCTCCTCACACCAAAAACTGGTGAGCTCATCACCCGTCTGCATCATAAATGCATGTAGTACAGTCCCCGTTTTATTTTGCCATATCAATTATAAAAACAAGTTACTCACCTGTAGCAGGAGTTCTAGGAATGGTATATGTTGTTCATCCACACTGTCTGGCAGGTTCCTTGCCACTTTAAATCTTGCCGGAAGGTCTTCAAGCTGGCTCCTCCCACCCACCGGGGTGGTAAAACTCTCGGCTCTGCCACAAGACGCCAGATCTAGCCTGCTGGAAGCCAGGTTGTGCGTCGAAACGGGGGAGGTCATGTGGGTCGTGTGGATGAACAACATATACCATTCCTAGAACTCCTGTTACAGGTGAGTAACCTGTATTTCTAGGGACATGGATATGTTGCTCATCTACACTGTCTGGCAGACTCCTAGCAGTTCTCCGGGAGGAGGGAGGCAAGGCGCACACCCCCTACTTGGGAAATAAAGACTGGAGAACCGAGGCCCAAAAACCAGTATCCCGGCCTGACTCAAGGTTGATGCGGTAGTGGGTGATGAAGGTGTGTGCTGACTTCCAGGTAGCAGCCCTACAGATTTCCCGGATAGGGACATCCCTGGAAGCAGCCACCAAGCAGCTGTATGGTGGGTAGAATGAGCTCTTATCCTCTGGGAGGCTCCATGCCCGCCAACCTATAGCAGAGATCTATGCAGGAGCTGACCCACCTGCCTATCGTCCGCTTGGCTGCAGGTCTGCCAGGTGCGGCTTCAGCGTAGGTGACAAACAGATGGCGAACCTCTCCCCGAACTTCAGCCGCACGCTCCTTAAGTAAGTGAGCGCTCTGCTAGGGTCCAGTATGGAGCCTATATTCGGCCTCCGAGGTGTGATTGGGGTAGAACACCGGCAGAGTCAACACCTGGTTAAGGCGAAACTCTGACATCACCTTCGGAAGGAACTTCGGGTGGGGCGTAGGACAACCTTGTCCCTGCGGAAGACCAGATAGGGAGACTCAAAGGAAGCGCCTGGAGCTCTCCCGTCCTTCTGGTTGACGTGATAGCCACCAAGAAGGCGGTCTTCCACAACAGGTGGGAAACATCACACCTGTGCATTAGTTCGAATGGCTTGCCCATGAGCTTGGCCAATACCAGCAGTAGATCCCACGGAGGTGGAGGTTCTTGCACCAGAGGGGAAATGTGATCAAGGCCTTAGAAAAGCACCAGACCACCTTCTCCTGCGCCACCGACTGCTTTCCAGCCCACGCCCGCTAAGCAGAGATGGCTGCCAGGTGCACCTTAAGGGTCGTCAACTGAAGCCCTTGCTGAGAAAAGGACCACAGGTAGTCCAGAATGCTTGCCGAGGAACAGGAGGAAGCATCCAGGCCCTTTCCCTGACACCAAATGCAGGATCTCTTCCATTAGAAGGCATAGCATTTTCTGGGCAACTCCTTACGGGACACCTCGTCGGGAGACCCAAGGCCTGGAAATCTAGCCACTCAGGAACCAGGCCGTCAGGTGCAGGGATTGAAGGTCTGGATGGAATACCTTCCCCTGATGACTGAGATCAGGTCCAGGCAGGCTGGAAGCCGCCTCAGGAGCCTGGAGCTGAGACTGAGGAGATCTGGATACCAGAGCTGGCGGGGCCAGTCTGGGGCTACCAGAATCACCTGCGCCTTGTCCCTCCTCACCTTGAGAAGCACCTTGTGGATCAAGGGAAATGAGGAAAAGGCGTAGAAGAGTCCGGGGTCCAAGGCCTCGAGAAGGCATCCCCCTGCAGCGAGCCCTGCTGAGGGGACGGGCATGAAACAGTCTTAGCTTCGCATTCTCCCTGGAGGCAAAAAGGTCCGCCTGAGGCGTGACCCAGTGGGATAAGAGATCTTGTACTACCTCTGGCAGGAGAGAGCCCCTATCCAGCTTAGGGCATCGGCCAGGGTGTTGGAGGCTCCTGCCACGTGAATGGCTAGGAGATCCGCCTCCAGGCTGCGCACGAGACCATATGCGGAGAGCTTCCTTGAAAAACAGCATGGAACGTGTCCCGCCCTGGCGGTTTAGGTAGTACATGGTCGTGGTATTGTCCATCTGGACCTGAACCACTTGACCCCATAGAAATGGAGCAAAGGCGGTGAGAGCTAGGCGGACCACTCAGAGCTCCAGCAGGTTGATATAGCATCCGGACTCCTGAGGGGACCAGAGGCCATGCGCTCTGTGCTACCCCAGATGGGTACCCCAACCCATCAGAGATGTGCCGGTCGATAGAGAGACCGTCGGCTCGGGGCGGATGAACGGGATGCCCTCCTGCAGATGTGCCGGAACGGTCCACCACTGGACAGCATTCCACATTTCCTGGTCACTGTCACCAACTGATCCAATGGATCGAAGCATTGTGACCACTGGCTGGCCAGTCCCCGTCGAAGGGGAGGCATGTACCAACGGGCCCAACGGACCACGCTGCTGCAGGTCACCATGAGGCCCAGGAGACGCAGGAGTCCCGGGCAGGGCGCAATTGCCCAACCAGAAATGATTGGGCAAGGAGGAAGAACCCAGGCCCTGTCCATCGGGAGCCGAGCTCTGGCTCTGAAGAGAGTCGAGCTCTGCCCCGATGAAGGATATCACCTGCTTCGGCACGAGTTCCAACTTGGCCTCGTTGAAGAGGAGGCCAATCTGAGAGCAAGCCAGGAGGGCCAGATCTCTGGACTGCTCCACCTCCGCTCTGGGGGCGGCTGCCAACAGCCAGTCGACCAGGAAGGGGTACATCCAGATCCGTCGGCACCACAGGAATGCTGTCACCACTGCCATGTATTTGGTGAAGACCATGGGAGCTAGAGAGAGGCCAAAGGGCATGGCCTGCAACTTGTAAAGAGATCCCACCGCTCTGAAGCGGAGGAATCTCTGATGAGACGGACGGATCGAGACGTGAAAGAACGCGTCCTGGAGGTCCAGGGAACAGAACCACACATCTCGTTCCAAGGATGGGATTATCTGAGCCAGAGTGACCATCCTGAAGGTCCGAGACCTTAGGGACCTGTTCAGGTTGTGCAGTTCGAGAATGGGGTGCCAGCCCCCCATCGGTTTTGGGACCAGGAATACCTGGACACAAACCCCAGGTCTGGAGGAGGATCTGCCACCTTCCTGATCACCTCTTTCTCGAGGCGCAGGGCAATATCGGCTCAGCGGGCCAACAGCAAGGCTTCAGACCCCGTGGCGCCACGGGGGGGGCGACGACTCGAAAGGGAAGGGTTTGCTTGAATTCCAGAGGCAGGCCCTTTCCTACCACCTCCAACACCCAATGGTCTGTGGTAATAGCGGACCAGGCAGAAAGGAGGTGGCAGAGCCATCCCCCCACGGGGGGGGGGACCCAGGGAAGTGTGGCAAGGTTGGGGGCGATGCCCCTCAACCCATCACTGGGCAGGCTTGGAGGAGGGACCGGCCGAGGGACCTCCTGGGCCTTTACCTCCTTGCTTCCCATCAGAGGAAGCCACTGGCTTGGGTTTGGGATGCCAAGCACGAGCCTGCTGGCCCTCGTGCTGGTGCTGTTGGGCCGGTCGTGCTGCAGGGACCGAAGGACGAAAGGACTTACGCTGTTGTTGCCAGCGGTCCTTGTCCCTCTGGGTGGAGGTGACCGAGTCAAGAGTGGCGTTGGACTTTTTGATCTGCTGGAGGTGTCCCTCCACTCCAGGGCCGAAGAGGTCAGTCCCCAAGAAGGGGATGTTCGCCAACTTGTGCTGGGTATCCGCCGTGAAGGTGGATATCCTCAACCACGCCCTGCGGCGCATGGCCACCACGGCTGCTACTGACCTGGCACAGGAATCACCTATGTCCAGAGCAGTCTGAAGCTGCTGCTTAGCCACTGCCCTTCCCTAGTCCCGTACCTGCCGGACCGTGGTCCGCAGGTCGGCCGGGAGATGAGGGATCACCTCATCCAGGGAGCCCATGAGGGCATGGGAGAAGTGTGCCATCAGCACAGCCGAGCTGGCCTGTCGGAGGCCGAAGGAGGACGCAGTGTACACCTTACGCCCGACATAGTCCAGCCTTTTGGACTCCTTGTCGGGGGGGCCTATCCACGTCCTGAGCATTTCCGGAACACTGGAAGACGTTATCGGTGATTAACCCCTCGGCAAAGGGGTGCTCCGAGAAACCAGGCAAAGAGCCGATAGGGACCGCATACTTCCTGGCCATCCTGGCCAAGGGCGCAGGACAGGAAGCAGGCTGCTGCCAAAGCTCCAAGGCTGGGCCGACAATGGCCTCAGCCACAGGGAAGGCCTCCGTGGGTGAATCCCCTCAGTCTAGAATCTCCGTCAGGGGATAATTGACCCGTTTGGACACGGGCTCGAGCTGCATCCCGGTAGACTCCGAGATGAGCCTAAGCAGACCCAAGAAGGACAATGGGCTATCGTCCAGAGACTGGCCCCGGGAGGACTCCAGGCCAACCCGCCTGGGGAACATGGAGAAGTCGTCATCGGACTCCGAAGAGTCTGCGAAGAGCTGCATCAGGCCTGAGCCACCCTCCACCTGCCGAGGATGGCCGGGAGTGAGGGTGACCGACAAGCTGTGGGGTGGGCCATGACCCGATCGAGGTTCCATCAGAATCGGTGGGGCAGCTAGATTTGGTCGAACAACCGGCCCAGAAATGGGCATCTCGAGTGAGGCGAGCGGTTGCTTCAGCCGTTCGGGCAGCAGCCACTTGATAGCCGGGCAATGAATCACAGTCGATTTACTCCCAGACAACAGCAACTGCTGCCATATAAGCTCCTCGTAATGCCGACACAGTCTGCGTCGAAGCCTCTCCTCATCCGAGGAGGATGACGAAGAGGAGCGGTGTCACCACTTAATTTGGTGCCCAGCCGAGACCGCCCGATGTCGGAGGCGGCTTGACAAAATAAGGTCCAAGACCGAGACCCTTGGTGAAACTGAGGGCAGGCCTGGGAAGAGCGGGGACACCGCTCTTCCTCGGCTCAGTTTCACTTTAACGGGGACTACCCGCCCCAAAGTGCGGGCAGATCCTCCGGTCTCCACCCAGGGGAACCAGGGTTGACAGCTCTACCAGTCGACCACCTGGCTGTCGGGTCGAGAGAAATCTCAACTGCGTCGATGGGTGTCTCGGCAGGCTGGCCTGACGGGGACACCGTGAAGCCAGCGGCCTGAGTCGCAACCTCGACCGAAGTCGACGGTCGGCTGTCCGGGGAAGGAGACCTCTCCCACTCCACGAATGCTGACGATGGGACTTACCTTCGACTCCCTACTAGCAGGCCGAAGGAATGTCCCGATGGCCTCTCCCTTCCGGAAAGGGACTGGAGCTCTTGAACGAAGCCAAATAAGAGGAACTCAAGAGAAAGCGGGATAAATGCCGTGACCGAGGAGGAGGAAGATGCGGCCTGGGCTGCCTCCTCCTCGAGGGCGATCAAGTGCTCGAGCTCCTCAGCCGAGCCAGCCGCCGCGGACACCGCTCAACAAGCCTCTTTGGGATTTACCGGCGGGGAAAACTCCTCGGGGTGCCCGAGCTTGAATCGGGCAGCGTGATCCTCCAGGATGTTGGCCGAAAAGGCGCAGCACAACTCTCAGACCTGTGGGTCATGGTCTGGGTCGAGGTAGTACACGCACGTGGAGTGCAGATCCATCCTGGACATCTTCTGCCCGCTAGGGCGCCTCCGAAAGCTGGGAATCGAATTGTCCATCACAGCCGCGAGGGATGAGAAGACCGAAGTTTAGAAAACTTCAAAACTAGATTCGGACGAACCGAAGACTTAGGATCCAGTCTAAAACACAGAGCGCTAAGGAGGGACCCTCAGCTTCCAAGCAGTAAGGAAGTTCTGGCGTCATGGGGCGGAGCCAACAGTTTTACCACCCGGTTGGGTGGAAGGAGCCAGCTTGAAGACCTTCCGGCAAGATTTAAAGCGGCAATGAATCTGCCAGACAGTGTGGATGAACAACATATCCATGTCCCTAGAAAATACAATTACTCACCGAAGTAATATTCCTTTTTCCAGGGTATTGTTTAGCATTACTGGCAGATGCAGCATGCCACCTGGGTTCAGCTGCCCCGGAGAGGAGAATTCAATGCAAATGAGGAAGGCATTGGCCAATCAGGATAGAGATAGAGTGCTGCCTGCAATCAGCCCGAGGGACCTCAGAACGAATTTCGGAGCTGAAAAAGAGCAAAAACTGTGCCCAACAAAGGCAAAAAACTGTCAACAACATACAAACTATCTATTCTGATCCACTATCGTGAAAACATTTTATCACTCAGATCAATACCAGTTAGCAAGTTTGGCTAAATCCCCTAACAGAGCCCTTAGTCGAGGTTTCCAGGGGAGGATGGGTGGGAGTGTCAATAATGCCAAAGAATAGCCTGGAAGAAGTAATATTACTTCGGTGAGTAATTGTTACTGCTCACCCCAGAATTCTTTAGTATCTATTGACAGATGCACACTTCAAAGTAGTGCAGTTAGGAGGAGGGCACAGAAACCTATTTAGGAAAAACACTCTGTAGCACCGCCCTGCCGAACTTTGCATCTGAACAGGACTGCACATCCAAGCAATAATGCTTGGTGAAAGTGTGGACCGATTTCCAAGTAGCTGCTCAAAAAACTTCCAGCAACGGGATATCCCTGAAAGCTGCCACTGAAGCAGCTGTTCCTCTGAAAGAGTGAGCTCTGAGCCCAAGAGGGGGCTGTCTACCCGCCTTGTTGTAACAGAACTGAATACAAGAAACAATCCAACGGGAAATGGTTCTCTTGGTCGCGGGTCCACCCCTGCCCACCTCACTGATGGTGAGAAAAAGCTTGGATTGTCTCTCTCTGAACTGCTTGGTTCAGTCTAAGTAGAAAGAAAGGGCTCTCTTCACGTCCAGGCTGTGCAGTTTGCGCTCACCTGGGGAGGACTTATCTGAGAACAGCACCGGCAGAGAGATGGACTGATTAAGGTGGAACTCTGAGACCAGCTTGGGAGGGAAAGTACACTTACGTAAGAACTTACTGTAACAGTAGATCATCGAGAGAGGCTCTTGTAGTAGGTAATTACATATAGGACTGACATCGGCAGGCGGCAGTACCACATGGAAAAATTTATAGCTAACAGTCTCTGGCATGGGACCGCCCCCACGTCAGTTGACTGGCGTCAGGAGATGTCGGTATAAACAGGCGGTCCCTCACACCCGCCTTCCAGTTCTTTCCGCCACTAGGCCACAGAGACCAGGCGAGAGAAGCGGATATTTCCTCCTGGAAAGGATCTGAAAAAGCTTAGGGGGATGGAGGCCGGGAAGGTATTACCTACTGCAAGAGCCTCTCTCGAAGATCTGCTGTTACGGTAAGTTCTTACATAACTGTACTATCTTACTTCGAGAGGACTCTTGCAGTAGGTAATTACATATAGAACTGAGTCCCAAGCAGTCTGGAACAAGAAGAAGCACACGGGAGGAGGAAAGCTACTCAAAGCAAATCCTCTAGCTGTGAAGGCCTTAAGAAAGAAGGCCTTCCTGAACTGCAAGCCCGAAGCCTGCTCTACGGTGAGAGGCAATATCCAAACTGTAACGTTTTGTAAATGTATGGACAGAAGTCCAAGTGGCGGCAGCAGAGATGTCTGCCGCTGACACGTTCTTGAAACATGCCGTTGAGGCAGCGACCCCTCTGGTGGAGTGTCCTCTTACTTGTCCCGAAAGGGTCTTGTTGTATTTGTCGTAACAGAAGGTGATGCAATGAGCCAACCATTTAGACAGGCCTTGCTTAGAAACAGCATTGCCTTCTCTTTTGGGTGCAAAAGAGACAAACAGTTGATCAGTCTTTCTGAGATCCTTTGTTCTGTTAGTGCAGTATCTCAGAATGTGATGAACGTCCATAGTGTGGAGTAAATACTCCCCCTGATTGGAGTACTGCGTAAAGAAGACGGGTAATTCTATGGACTGGTTCAATGTAGATTCCTCTACCACCTTGGGGAGAAACATAGGATTGGTGCGCAGAGCCACGTGTTCCTAGTGAAAAATCAAGTACGGGATTTTACACATCAGGGCCTGGAGCTTGGAAATCCTCCAAGCAGAGGTAATGGCCACTAGGAAGAGTGTCTTCCATGAAAGGAACTTCATGTCTGCTGAGGCCGCCGGTTCAAAAGGAGGCAAAGTAAGTTTCTCAAGAATGAAGTTAAAATCCCAAGGAGGGGCGGGAACTCGGATAGGGGGTTTCAAGTGAAGAACCCCTCTGAGGAAAGTCTTAGAGACTTCCAGTTGAGAAAATGTCCTATTTGTGAAGGGAATATGGTAGGCCGAAATGGCCACCATGTGTACCTTCAGAGACGAGTGGCTAAGACCCAGGTCGAAGAGATGGCGCAGGTACTCCAGCAGTCGCCCACCTGAGCATGAGAAAGGCTTGAAGCCTATTGAAGTGGCCCAGATTGAGAACTGTTTCCACTTCATGGCATAGGCTTACCTAGTGGAGGGTTTCCTAGCCTCCACCAAGATCTCAGCCACCTGGGGAGAAACCCCAAAGCGTACTTGAACTATGTCTGCAGAAGCCACGCAGGCAGTTGAAGGGACTTGAGACTTGGATGAACCAGGGTCCCCTGATCCTGGATCAACAGAATCCATGACAGCGGAAGAGGAAGAGGAGGCACCTCTGAGTATTGTTGCAGTAGAGAGAACCAGACTTGCCTGGGCCAGAAAGGAGCGATCAGAATCATTCGTGCTCCTTCTGCACCTAGTTTCTGCAAGAAACGTGGGATCAGAGGAATTGGGGGGAAGGCATAGACGAATCTGTCCCTCCAGTCTAGAGACAGAGCATCTCTCCAGAAAATGCCTCGCTCTTGGAGCGAGTGAGCAGAAGTCGGGAAGCTTTGTGTTTAGAGGTGAAGCGAACAGATCCACCTGAGGTGTTCCCCAACGTAGGAAGATATTGTCTAGGACCCCCTGATCCAGCTCCCACTCATGAGCTTGAGCAGACAAGCGACTTAGTTTGTCTGCTAAGGAGTTCTCGACCCCCGGAACATGAACTGCCGTGAGGTGAAGGTCGTGCTGTGCTGCCTAATCCCAGACTCTCATCGCTTCCCTGCAGAGAGGGTAGGACCAAGTCCCGCCCGGTTTGTTGATGTACCATACCACACACATATTGTCCATCTGGACGGCTAGGTGGCCTCGAAGAAGATGCAGGTGGAGGGCCTGAAGAGCATGAAGCATCACCCGAAGCTTGAACACATTGATGTGCGGTGATTGCTTGAGCTTGGACCAAGAGCCCTGGGTCTGATGTGGACCGTGATGGGCTCCCCAGCTTTCGCCCGAGGCGTCTGTGGTGAGAGTCTGGGAGAGAGGAGGAAGGAAGAATGGAACTCCCCGAAGAAGGTTCTCTTGAAACATCCACCATTGTAAGTCTCGAATCATGGGAGATGAGACTAGGACCAAGTGGTCCAAGTCGTCTACCAACTGATCCCATTGAGAGCAAAGCGTCCACTGAGAGACCCTCATGTGGAGCTAAGCACGAGGGACGGTCGGGATAGCAGCCACCATAAGCCCAAGGAGGCGAAGAACTGACCTTGCACTGACTCGTCTGCGGCCGGACAACAGGCTTATCTGAGTCTGTAGTGTGGATGCACTTGTCCGGAGGCAGAAAGGCCCTGCCTAGCATCATCTCCAGTACTGCCCCAATAAACTGAAGCCTCTGGGATGGGATCAAGTGAGACTTGGAATGGTTGATGGTAATACCCAGACAGGCAAACACCTGCTGGGTGAGGGAGAGGCAGTGCAGGAGTTCCTCCCTGGACGAGGCAGCAGCCAATCGTCCAGGTACGGGAAAACCCCTGGGTACGCAGATAGGCTGCCACCACAGCAAGGCATTTGGTAAAACCTCGAGGGGCCAAGGAGAGGCCAAATGGAAGTGCCTTGAGCTGGTAGTGGTCCCCCTGGAAAGCAAAACAAAGATATTTGCGGTGAGACGGGCGAATAGCTATGTGCAGGTAAGCATCCTGCATATTCAGAGCGCACAGCAACTGGCCCAAATGGAGGAGGGGCAGAAGGCTCTGCAGTGAGAGCATCCTGAACCTCTTGTATTCCACGAAAAGGTTTAGGTAACTGAGATCTAGAACAGGTCTTACATCTCCTGTCTTCTTCAGGACCAGGAAGAAGTGGGAATAGTAACCCGTTCCTAGCAAGGGAAGGGGGACAGGTTCTATCGCCTCTTTCAACAAAAGTGCTGAAATTTCTTCCTGGACCAGAAGAAGATGTTTCCGAGAGTATGACGACCTTGGGGGAGGGTGTTGAGGTGGTTTCTGCAGAAACTCTATTGAGTGTCCTCCTGCGATTAGCTGGAGCACCCATGAATCTGATGTTATCCTCTCCCAGCCCGGAAGGTGGAGGGAAAACCTCCCTCCTATCTGTTCCTCCGGGAAGCCCAGAGGTAGTGGGAGAGGGAAGGAGTCAGGTCGTGTGGGGCAGCGCCGCAGCCTGAAGCTCCCGCTGCTTTTTTGGGCGGGGGTGGTTGGCAGCTGGGGGGGAGGCCCGACGTTTACTGGCCCTCTTTCCCTGTGGTCTCGCTTTGGGTCGGTACCATCTGCGAAAGGGATGGTGCTGCAACTGATGGGGATGATATATAGATCCGACAGACTTTAGTGCCGTCCCCTTCTCCTGCAGGTTGGTGATGATGTCCTTGACATCACCCCCGAACAGCACCAAACCCCGGAAGGGCGCTTCCTGGATAGTGGACTGCACTTTCGGGACCAACCCTGACACTCTGAGCCAAGCGTGACGCCATAAACCTACGGAGAAAGCTGAGCTCCTCCCAGCAGTGTCCACTGCATCATAGGTCGCGTGCAGAATGTGCCGACTGACCGAACGTGCAGAGTGGATGAGGTCCACCACTTCCTGCTTGACCCGAGAGTCCGGAAGGGATTCCAATTTCGATTCCACCTCATTAAGGATCGCCTTCTGGTAATCCCCCAACTGGCCAACGTAGTTCAGGGCCCTAATACCCAGAGTGGAAGCAGCAAAAATCTTCTTGCCATACTGGTCCACAAGGCGGGATTCCTAGTCAGGTTGAGATGAGCTAAGATGTTTGGGTTGAGCTGACAGACCAGGAGCGGCGCTAATCACAACCGAGTCAGCCCAAGGGTGGGAGTCTAAAAAGTCAACACCCTCTGGAGCCTGGTATAGACTGTTCGACTTCCTGGGAAGTGAAGCTAAGGCCGACGGTTGTTTCCATATGGTGATAATAAGGTCGGCATGAGGCTCGATCCAGGGTGGCACCAAAGTGGGAGCTGTCACGGGCAGATCCAGATGCTCAGTGAGTTTTTTACACTGGGAGTCTGGCTCCAAGGATTGCCACTTATGAACTTCCTGGATCTTCCGTAGCGGACTTCGGAGGAGTCCTTGGCCGGGGCTGGGACAGAGAGCGTGGCTCATCATCTAGCTCGGAAGAACCATCGGAAGGATCCGAGGTGTCCGAGGAAGAAGAAGATGAAAAAGAGGTAGATTTTATCTCCCGACAAGGGGCAGGAACGGACCCCTTGGGAATCCCACAGGAAAGCGTGTCCTGCCCCTCTCTGGACCCAGAGGGTTGAGCCCTGGTGTCTGGAGGTGGGGAGGGAGTGTGTCGTCATGGATGTATGGGAACCGGTACCGGCACCATCATCGGAAGACGACTTTCCACCTCTCTGGTGAGCTGAGCCTTGGCCTCAGCCAACCAGGAGGCCAGAGTCTCCTGCAAGTCCACCGGCAGCTGAGGGGGCGGGTGGAGGAGGAGGAGGAGTGGGATACAGGTATGGACTATACCCAAAGGGCACGTATCCATAACCCGACAGCGGGAAGCCCAGCATCGAGTATTGAGGAGCCGAGTACTGCGGCATTGGATATGTCAGTGCTGGGTACTGAGCCGCCAGATACTGCGGTCCCAGGTATGGTGGCGTCGGATACGATGGGGCCGGGTACCCGGAAGCTGAAGGAGCTGCCTGAGCAGACGTCCCGGCCGGAGGCCCCATGGGCGGTTCTGGAGCAGAAGACATGGGGGGGCTGAGGGCCCGGTGTTGGGGCGACATCGAGGGGTGGGATGTCGTCTGGCGTCGGCAATATCGGTGTTGGAGCCAGCGGCCAAAGAGCCGGCATCCGGGGAACCGACGTCAGATCAGAAGGTGGACGGTCTGACGGAGGTGGACCAGAAACCTCAGCGTCACCCGGGGATGGGAGGAAGAAATCCCGGGGTCAGGCTGAGGAGACTCAGGGTCCCCGGAGGGCAGCGAGGGCTGTGGGGAGCCTGGAGCGATGGACATGGGGGGGGTCCAGTGTCAGCTCATCCACTGTACGGACGTCGGACGAACCGACGTGCGGCTTAGCAGCGGGATCTGGGTGGACGCCGGATGGGCCAGCATCTGACTTAACGGACCCTTCGCTGGAGGGGCGGCCTGGTTGGGCAGAACGGGGGCTGCACACTACCCCAAAGGGTTGGGCGACTTGCTGACCTTCTCTGTGCGGGCATCGGAGAAGCTGACATCTGGCTTATTGGAGCCGCTCGCACCAGTAGGTCGAGAAACCACGGCTTTACTGGGAGCAGAGGTCTCCACGAGCCTGGAGGTGCCTGAAGGGCCCAGCGAAGACAGGCAGGTGGGCCGACACCACCTAGAAGCCTCTAAGTCAGCAGTCGTGGAGTGGTCCCCCGGAAGGGACGTTACCTGTTTCACGGTGACTCCCGAAGAAGACGCGGTGGGAGAGGAGCCCTTTTCCCGGTGCCTTTCCTTATCCTTCTTCTTGCAATGGCCTTCAGGGAAAGTCAACGCCTGCCGGAGCTTTTTCAGTTCTTTCTCCATGGAGCTCATTTTCATTTTTAAAATGTGGGCTTCCAGGAACTACTGCCGCTTTCTCCGGGTGGCCGCATTAAAGCTCAGCCAGTGCTGGCACTTCTCCACCGGATGGTCGGGGCCTAGGCAAAAAAGGCACAGGGAATGGCCGTCCTTGTGCAGGAGTTGGGCACCACACGAGTCGCACTTGTTTTTGTGCTCGGAGGGTGTAGGGGACGACATACACCGATGGGTACCTGACGATGGCTGAGAAAAAAATCAAAAATACTCGGTAAAACTAACGTGAAGAACACAATGAACAGAACTACATTGGCTATCATAAACTAGCAGGTGGGAAAGAACTGGAGGCGGACGTGAGGGACACGCCCTTTATACTAACGTCTCCTGACGCCGGTCACCTGACGTGGGTCGGTCCCTCGCTAGAGACTGCTAGCTAGAAATTTTTCTGTGGGGTCCTGCCATCTGCCGACGTCAGTCCTATATGAAATTACCTACTGCAAGAGCCCTTTCGAAGTAAGATGTTCCTATTTATCCTCAGGACAACCTTGTCCTTTTAGGGAATAATGTAGTTAGGATCTGTACACAGGGCCTGCAACTTTGCAATCAGTCTGGCAGAGGTAATGGCCACTAGGAAGATAGTCTTCCAGGTAACGAATTTCAAGTCAGCCATAGCCATAGGTTCAAAAGGAGGAACCATGAGCTTGGCTTAACAGAGGTTAAGGTACCATGGGGAAAGAGGTTCCCTTACGGGGGGGGTGCAGGTGGAGAAGTCCCTTGAAAAACTTCTTGAAAATGGGTTGAGAAATTAGTGATTTCTCTTTATCTGCAGAAAGGTAGGCCGAAATGGCCGCTAAGTGAACTCTTAAGGAAAATGCCTTTAGACCTCCCGCCTGAAGATGAACAAAGTAATCCAGTAAGGAAGGAGAAGAGGTCTGTAAAGGGTCTAAGCCCTTATCCCTACACCAGAAAGAAAAACGTCTCCACTTGGAGGTGTAAGTTTTCCTTGTGCTGGGTTTTCTAGCCATCCGTAAAACATTTAGTACTTTCTCTGAATACAAAGAGTCTGGGAATTCTAACTCCTCAAGTACCAGGCTTTTAGGTGAAGAGACTGGATGTTGGGGAACACCACTCTGGTCTGAGGAAGGGTTCAGAAAGCTGAGACACAAAGGAAGTCCGATGGGTTTCCTTGACCGACAAGGAGAGGAGCAGGAATAGCATGGCTGTCTTGCCCAATCAGGAGCCACCAAGATCATGGTGGCGGTTGTTCCTTGAAGTACTCTGTACAAAGAGAGAAAGGAGGAATGCAAAAGGAACCTCCCGTCCAATCTGGGGTCAACGCATCCGTGGAATACTCCCAGGGTGTGGGCCTGCAACAGTACAGGGGAATTGATGGATCAGACTGGATCCGAACAGATCCAGATCTGGGGCATACCATCTTCTGAACACCATGTGAAGGACCTGCTTGATGAGGGCGACTCATGGAGGCCTGACTGATGCAGCTTAGGGCATCTCCAAGAATATTGTCCTTGTCCAGAAGGATGAATGGGCATGAGACATGTCCGGGGAATGACAGGGACCCAAATCCTCATGGCTTCCGTGCAGAGTTTGGTTGATCGAGTCCCTCCTGTTTGTTGATGTAGAACATGGCCGTGTGTTGTCTAGCCTTACTTGCACAGACTGACCCCTGAGCTGAGAAGCGAAGGCCTTGATGGCGAGGAGCACAGCTCTGAGTTCCAGAAGATTGATGTGAGGCGAGGATTCCCTTGGTGTCCAAGTCCCACTTATGGACAAGTCCCCTAGATGGGCCCCCCATCCAAGGAAGGAAGCATCGGTAGTCAAAATTTGGGAAGGTTGGGGAGTTAAAAAAGATATCCCGACCCGGAGATTGTCTGCATCTTTCCACCAGTCCATGGATCAACAAAACGTCTCTGTGACTGGGACAAGCTTTGTAAAGGGGTCTCTTCTCTGGGACCAATGAGATCTGATGTAAAACTTGAATGTCCCTCATCGGGAATCAGGCCCCTGGCACTACCGCGGTCACTGAGGCATTATGACCGAGAAGTTTGATGAAATGTCTGGCTGGTCTTGGTTGGCCTGGACTGAATGAGTTCAGCAGAGAAAGGAAACAGTCGACCCTGTCTGAAGGGAGGAAGGTCTTTCCTTGCAGGGTGTTGAGCTCTGCCCCTATGAAGTGAAGAATCTGGGCAGGCTGAAAATGCAACTTTTTTCATTGATAAGGAAGCCCAGTGACTCTGGGATACGCCTTATCCGAATGAGGGCCTCTGAAACAGACTGGGACGAGTTGGCCACAATCAGCCAATCGTCCAGGTAGGGACAGACTGAGATTCCTTATTTTCTGAGATGAGCTGCAACCACTGCCAGGCACTTGGTGAATACTCTGGGAGTGGAAGTGAGCCTGAAAGGCATGGCTGTGAACTTATAATGCCCAGAAGGCAGACAGAATCTGAGGAACTTTCTGTGGGATTGCCTTATTGGCACATGAAAGTAGGCGTCCTTCAGAATCCATGGAGACTAGCCGGTCCCCTTGTTTTAGTGAGTGTATGACCTGAGTCAAGGTAACCATTTTGAACTTTGGTTTTGTCAGGTGCTTGTTCAGGTACCTTAGGTCCAGAATAGGTTGCCATTCCCCTGTTTTGTTTAGGGTCAGGAAACATCTGGAATAAAGACCCTTCCCCATTGGGAAAGCAGCACTCATTCCACGACCTTGGCCCTCATGAGATTCTTCACCTCTACCTCCAGCAGTAATCGTTCTGCAGGGGAGGAAGGTCTTGGTTGTAAGGGCCTGTGGAGAAAGGGGAATTTTTCGAACTGAAGAGATAGGCCCTGCTCTACTACCTCCAAAACCCACTTGTCTGAAGTGACCTGATGCCAACAATGGAGGTAGTGCGAGAGCCTGCCCCCCCCCCATGGGGAGAGGGAAGGCGACCAGCAAGCAGTCAGGAAGACTGCTGTCTAGACTGAGTAGAAGTAACAGGAGTGCGGTTAGCTCTTCTTTGACCCCTCCTGCTCCTACCTCTGAAAAAACACTTTCATCTGAGAGAAAATACAGGTTACTCACCTGTAACAGGAGTTCTAGGAATGGTATATGTTGTTCATCCACACTTATTGGCAGGTTCCTTGCCGCTTTAAATCTTGCCGGAAGGTCTTCAAGCTAGCTCCTCCCACCCACCCGGGTGGTAAAACTCTCGCTCCGCCCATAGCCAGATCTGGCCCGCTGGGAAAGCTCAGGTTGTGCGTCGAAGCCCGGGAGGTGGGTGGATTCGATGTGGATGAACAACATATACCATCCTAGAACTCCTGTTACAGGTGAGTAACTACATTTCTAGGGACATGGATATGTTGTTCATCCACACTTATTGGCAGACTCCTAGCAGTTCTCGGGAGGAGGCAGGAAAGGCGCACACCCCATACACTTACCTGGGGAATAGAGATTGGAGAACCGAGGCCCAAACCAGCATCCCGATGTGACTCCAAGGTCGATGTGGTAATGGGAAATAAAGGTGTTTGCTGACTTCCAGGTAGCAGCCCGCAGATTTCCTGGATAGGGACAGCTCACCGGAAGCATGCCACCGAGCGCAGCAGTATGGGCGGTAGAATGAGCTCTTATCCTCTGGGACGCTCCATGCCCGCCAACCCATAGCAGAGATTTATGCAGGAGGTGACCCATCATCTGCTCATAGTCCGCTTGGCTGCAGGTCTGCCAGGTGCGGCTTCAGTGTAGGTGACAAACATCTGGCGAACCTCCCCCAATTTCAGCCGTCGCTCCTTATATAAAGCGGCGCCCTTCTGGGGTCAGGTATGGAGCCTATAGTCGGCCTCCAGGGTGTGATTGGGGTAGAATACTGGCAGAGAGTCAACACCTGATTAAGGTGAAACTCCGACACCACCTTCGGAAGGAATTTCGGTGAGGCGTGGGACAACCTTGTCCCTGTGGAAGACCAGGTAAGGAGACTCGATGCTAAGCACCTGGAGTTCTCCCATCCTTCTGGCTGACGGATAGCCACTCATTGAAGGCGAAGTCTTCCACGACACAGGTGGGGGAGACCACCTGTGCATTGGTTCTGAATGGCTGCCCATGAGCTTTGCCAGTACCAGCAGTAAATCCCACAGAGGTAAGAGTTCCCGCACTGGAGGGAAATGTGATCAAGGCCTTGAAAAGCCCCGACCACTTTTCCTCGCGCCACTGACTGCCCCTGACCGGCCAGCCGTAAGCGAAATAACTACCAGGGTGCACCTTAAGAGTCACGACCCTAAGCCCTTGACTAGATAGGGACCATAGAATAGTCAAAATGCTTGCCACCGGACACGAAAGGGTCCAACCCTTTTCCCGACACCAAATGGAGAACCTCTTCCATTTGAAGGCATAGCACTTTCTGGTCGACTCCACGGGACGCCCAACGACGCTTGAAGACCTCGTCGAAAGACCCAAGGCCTGAACCCCAGCCAGGAACCAGGCCGTCAGGTGCAGAGATTGAAGGTCCGGATGGAACACCTTCCCTGATTGACTGAGAGCAGGTCCGGGCGAGCTGGAAGCTGCCGAGTCCTGGAGCTGGGACTGAGGAGATCTGGGTACCAGAACTGGCAAGGCCAGTCTGGGGCTATCAGAATCACCTGCGCCTTGTCCCACCTCACCTTGAGAAGCACCTTGTGGATCAAGGGAAATGGGGGAAAGGCGTAGAAGAGGCCCGGGGTCCACGGCCTCAAGAAGGCATCCCCCTGCAGCGAGCCCTGCTGAGGGGGGCGGGCATGAAACAGCCTCAGCTTCGTGCTCTCCCTGGAGGCAAACAGATCCACCAGAGGTGTGCCCCAACGGGAGAACAGGTCTTGTACTATCTCTGGCAGGAGAGACCACTCGTGCGATGCAGCCCCTATCGGCTCAGGGCATCGGCCAGGGTGTTGGAGGCTCCTGCCACGTGAATGGCCAGGATATCCGCCTCCAGGCTGCGCACTAGTGACCAGATGCGGAGAGCTTCCTTGCATAGAGGCAAGGAGCGCGTCCCGCCCTGGCGGTTTAGATAGTACATGGTCGTGGTATTGTCCGTCTGGACTCGGACCAGTAGACCTCGGAGAAACGGAGCAAAGGCGGTGGAGAGCTAGGGCGGACCGCACGGAGCTCCAGCAGGTTGATATGGCATCGGGACTCGGGACCAGAGGCCATGCGCCGTGTTCCCCAGATGGGCACCCAACCCATCAAGAGGCGCCGGCGATAGAGAGACCGTCGGCTCGGGCGGACAAGCGGGATACCCTCCTGCAGATGAGACGGACGGTCCACCACTGGAGGCGTGCCACATCTCCTGGGTCGTCCACACGCTGGTCCAGAGGATCGCAACGCTGTGACCACTGACTGGCCAATCCCAACTGGAGGGGGCGCATGTGCCAGCGTGCCCAACGGACTACGCTGGTACAGGCCGCCATGAGACCCAGGAGTCGAAGGAAGTCCCGGGAAGGGCGCGATTGCCCAACCAGAAATGATTGGGCAAAGGAGGAAAGAACCTCGGCCCTGTCCGCCAGGAGCCGTGCTCTGGCTCGAAGAGAGTCGAGCTCTGCCCTGATGAAAGATATCACCTGCTTCGGCTCAAGTTCCGACTTGGCCTCGTTGACCAGGAGGCCAAGTTGAGAGCAAACCCGGAGGACCAGATCTCTGGACCGCTCCACCTCCAACCTGGAGGGGGCTGCTATCAGCCAATCGTCCAGGTGGGGCACCCGGACCCCCGGCACGCAGGGAAGGCTGTCACCGCTGCGATGCATTGGTGAAGACCCTGGGGGCTGAAGAAGGCCGAAGGGCATGGCCTGGAACTCGAAGAGGATCCTCCGCTCTGAAGGGAGAAATCTCTGGTGAGACGGACGGATAGGGACGTGAAAGAACGCGTCCTGGAAGTCCAGAGAACAGAACCACAGCACGTGTTCCAGAGATGGTATTATCTGAGCCAGAGTGACCATTCTGAAGGTTCAAGACCTTAGGAACTTGTTCAGGTCGTGTAGGTCTAGGATGGGCGCCAGCCCGTCCGTTTCGGGACCAGGAAGTACCTGGACACGAACCCCGGTTCTGATGGTGGATCCTCTATCTCTCTTATCACCCCCTTTAGAATGAGAAGGGCGATGTCGGCTCGACAAGTCTGTAGAGATTCTGGGGACCCCGAAGCCACCCGCGGGGCGACGGCTCTGAAGGGTGGAGCCCGCTCGAACTCGAGAGGCAGGCCTCTTCCCACCACCTCCAAAACCCACCTGTCTGTGGTAACAGCGGACCAGGCGGAAAGGAAGTGTCGAAGCCGTCCCCCCACAGGGGGAACAAGGGGCGAAGCGACGGGGATGGGGGCGACACCCCTCATCCCGTCACTTTGCAGGCTTGGAGGAAGGACCGGCCGAGGGACCACCAGGGCCTCTCCCTCCTTGCTTCCTATTTGAGGAAGCTGGTGGCTTGGGTTTGGAATACCAAGGTCTAGCCTGCTGGCCCTGACGCTGTTGTTGGGCCGGACGCGCAGCGGGAGCAGAGGGACGAAAGGGCTTAGGCTGGGGCTTATGACCTTTGTCCCTCTGCGCGGACGAGACCGAGTCCAAGGTGGCATTGGACTTCTCGATCCTCTGGAGATGGCCTTCCACCCCAGGGCCGAAGAGGTCTGTTCCCAAGAAGGGAACGTCCGCAAGCTTGTGCTGGGTATCCGAGGTGAAAGTGGATATCCTCAGCCACGCCCATCGACGCATGGCCACAGCGGCCGCCACTGACCGAGCGCAAGAATCTCCGATATCCAAGGCAGTCTGGAGCTGCTGCTTGGCTACTGCTCTGCCCTGGTCCCGCACCTGCTTGACCGTGGTCTGCAGGTTGGCGGGAAGATGAGGGACGACCTCATCCAGGGAGCCCAACAGGGCATGGGAGAAGTCGCCATGAGGATGGCGAACTGGCCTGGCCGAAGACCAAGTGAGGAGGCAGCATACACTTTCCGCCGCATAGTCCAACTTCTTGGACTCTTTGTCGGCGGTTTGTCCACGCCCCTGGCATTGCCAGGCTGAAAACGCTGTCCGTAACTAACCCTTCGGCCGAAGGGTGTTCGGAAAAGCCGGACAGAGAGCCCGTAGGGACCGCATACTTCCTGGCCATCCTGGCCGACGGCGCAGGGCAGGAAGCCGGACGCTGCCATAAATCCAGGGCCGGGCCGACAATGGCTTCGGCCACCGGAAAGGCCTCCGTAGGGGAATCCCCTCGGTCCAGAATTTCCGTGAGGGGATATCTAGCCCGTTTGGAAACGGGTTCAAGCTTCATCCCAGTGGATTCTGAGATGAGCCGAAGAAGTCCGAGGAAGGACGAAGGGCTATCGTCCACTGACTGCCCCCCAGAAGACTCCAAGTCCAAACGCTTGGAGAATAGGGAGGAGTCCTCCGAATCCGACGAATCGTCAAAGAGCTGCCTGGAGCCTGAGCCACTCTCCACTTGCCGAGGCTTATCAGGCGTGAGAGTGACCGACAGCCTGCGGGGAAGACCCTGGGCCGGTCGAGAATCCTTCGACGGTGCCCCTGCTGTCGGCTGAGGCGGAGGCGGTTCCACCAAGATTGGTGGAGCAGCTGGAGTAGGTCGAACAATTGGCCTGGGAAGAGGCTCCTCGACCACCACAAGAGGATGATTCAGCGGTGGCAACCATTTGATGGCCGGGAAGAGGCCTGAGCCGGTTTGTTTGCCAGCCAGTAAAAGTTGTTGCCACATGAGATCCTCATATTTCTGGCGCAACTCGCCGAAGCCTCTCCTCGTCCGAGGAGGAGGAAGATGAGGAAGAGCGGCGACGCCGCTTACCGCGGTGCCGAGACCGAGACCATCTTATGAGGGGCAGTCGGACCGCGAAGATGTCCGAGACCGAGACCAAGAATCTCGGCCAGGCCGAGGTCGGTGAGGCGGGCAGCCGGGGATCGGCAATCCCGTCGGTTCGGACGGCAAGACCGGCGGCTCTGGGGCCAGAGGCACAGGTGAGCCGACGGGAACCACAGTCCTCGCCGGGGGAACCAGTGAGGAGGGTATATCGGCTTCTCCAGTCGACAACCCGTCCAACGGGTCGAGAAAAATCTCGACCACGTCGGCGGGAGTCTCAGCCACCTGGCCTGATGGGGAACCGTGAAGTCAGTGGCCGAAGCCGAAAAATCGACCGAAGTCGACTGTCGACGAGGGAAGGGAGATCTTTCCCGCTCCCAAGAGCGTCGACGACGGGACTTACCCGTACTCTTCTTCGACCGATGAAACGGTCCCGCAGAAGAAGGACCCTCGCCTTTAGTTGAGAGGGTCAGGCAAAGCTCCTTAAAAGAAGCTGAGTAGGAGGACCCGAGAGAAAGCGGAACGAAAGCCGCAGTCGCGGCCCGGGCGCCCTCTTCCTCAGGGCAACCAACCGTTCTAGTTGTTCGGGCGGATCCCGCAGCCACGGAAACCGCCAGTCGAGCCTCCTTGGATTTAACCGGAGGAAATCTCCTTTCGGGGCGCCCTAGTTGAAGACGGGCAGCGCGATCCTCGAGGATGTAGACTGAAAAGGAGGAGCAAAGATCGCAAGCCTGCGGGTCGTGCTCGTGGCCAAGGCAGTAAACACACGTGGAGTGCGGGTCCGTCCGAGACATCTTCTGCCCACAGGGACATCTCCGAAATCCGGGTGTCGATTTATCCATCACAGCAGCGAGGAAGAAGACCGAAGAGGTAACTTTTATTATTTTTTGAGAATTCAAAAACCAAAGTTTTTATGAGGCCCAAAGCTTAATCGCAGAGCGTTAAGGAGGGAACCTGAGCTTCCAAGCGGTAAGGAAGATCTGGCGTCATGGGGCGGAGCCGAGAGTTTTACCACCCGGGTGGGTGGGAGGAGCTAGCTTGAAGACCTTCTGGCAAGATTTAAAGCGGCAAGGAACCTGCCAATAAGTGTGGATGAACAACATATCCATGTCCCTAGAATCCATGTTATATGGCATGGGAAAGAATGTCCTAAGGAAATAACCCCTGCCCCTACCCCATCTATGGTGAGCTCTCTGAGAGGGAGGGGGCTTTTCCTTCACTGAATTACTCTTGTACTTGTGTTTGAACTCATCCATTCCTTTCATATAGACATCCTGGGTAAGACTAGTAGTTCTCAACCAAGAAAAACGTCTGAGAGAAACAGCCTGAGCCATGACCCTTGAGGCTGTATCATTATCTACAGCCATGTGCAACTGGTACTTCGTGGCTTCCATGGCTCGTTTAACAGTTTCGGAAACATCTCTGAGCATAGTGTCCCCATGTTGCACTATGGCCAGTACAGTTTTAATAGAGCCCTCTGATATCTAGCTGTGTATGCCATGAAAGAAGACATGCACAGCAAGAGAGAGGCGGTAGCATAAGATTTCTTACCCAAAAGATCTATTTCAAGTCTTTATTTATTTATCTATTTTTCTAGACTCTTTTTCTGGTGGAAGCACAGATAGCGACACGTTAGCTTTGTCACAGGCCGCTGTCTGAACTACCCCTCTGTGATCTGAATGTGTATAAAGAAAATCAGCAGTAGACTTACCGAGCTGGTATTTCTTCTCAATCCTTCTGTCTATCCCAGTAGAAGTTTCCAGAACCTTAAACGTACTTCTCTTCAAAGTGTTGTGGATAGGGAGAATAAGCCTCTTAGAAGGAGAAATGCCCATCATCTCCATGTAGTCGTCTTCCATCTCTGATCAGTGTCATCCTGGAGACGCAGGTCCAGGGTGTCCACCATCTGTTTTAAAAATGTAAAAAAGGAAGATACTTCTTCACTTGTATCCATATCATCATTAACACCAACCACAGGATGGCCATCAGGAACAAGAGGGTCCGCATGAGGCAATTCGCCACCATGATCCTCTCCCTCATCAAAATAAAAACCCTGGGCGTAGGGGTCCTCAAGGAAAGAATCACTCGGTCCCGCAGGAGCCAAGAAAAAATTGCCCACAGATTGTAAAGTCTGATATAAATGCCAAGCTTTTGCTAAATCATCTGCAGAGGACACATATTTATCAGCTACTGTCATTTCCAATTGCCTTTCGGAAGGTGGGACAGTAGTGTTATTATTTTTCTTAGACTTTTTTGTAGGGGCAGGCTCAGAAACCTGCTCTGAAGTTCTTTTAGAGGCTTGGCTAGAATTTTTACTTCTACCAGACTTAGTTACACTGGAGACAATAGAAGACTTGTCATTAATTCTGTGTTGACTTGAGGTACATTCCTCAGCGCTTCTAGAGGAAAAGGTAGACTGAGAGGCCATGGTAAAGGGGTAGACCAAAGCTTACCAAATCAAAATTAACCTTACTAGAGGTAGAGAGATTTTTTTTTCCACAACAGTGGAGAAGAACAGAAATCACCTCCACACCTCTTGCCAACAGAAGCCCACCGCACAGCCACACAAAAGGCATCTCCCCAGACAAAAGGGGGATTACCATTCAAATATATTAAAACTTATATAAGAAAGAAAATACAGGTTACTCACCTGTAACAAGAGTTCTAGGAATGGTACATGTTGTTCATCCACACTTATTGGCAGGTTCCTTGCCGCTTTAAATCTTGCCGGAAGGTCTTCAAGCTGGCTCCTCCACCCACCGGTGGTAAAACTCAGCTCCACCCCATGGCATGAATCTGGCCGCTTGAGAAGCTCAGGTTGTGCGTCGGCCGAGGAGGTCGGGTGGGTCGTGTGGATGAACAATACCATTCCTAGAACTCCTGTTACAGGTGAGTAACCTGTATTTCTAGAGACATGGATATGTTGTTCATCCACACTATTTGAACTCCTAGCAGTTCTCCGGGAGCAGGAGGCAAGGCACACCCCAATACTTACTTGAGAAATAAGGACTGGAGACAGAGGCCCCAAAACCAGCATCCCGGCATGACTCAAGGTCGATGTGGTAATGGGTAATAAGGTGTGTGCTGACTTCAGGTAGCACCCTGCAGATTTCCTGGATAGGGACGTCCCTGGAAGCAGCCACCGATGCAGCAGTATGACGGGTAGAATGAGCTCTTATCCCTCTGGGAGACTCCATGCCCGCCAACTTATAGCAGCGATCTATGCAGGAGGTGACCCACCTGCCTATCGTCCGCTTGGCTGCAGGTCTGCCAGGTGCGGCTTCAGCGTAGGTGACAAACAGCTGGCGAACCTCTCCCCGAATTTCAGCCGTGCGCTCCTTATAATAAGCGAGCGCCCTTCTAGGGTCCAGAGTATGGAGCCTATATTAACCTCCGAGTGTGATTGGGGTAGAACACCGGCAGAGTCAACACCTGGTTAAGGTGAAACTCCGACACCACCTGGAAGGAATTTCGGTGGGGGCGCAGGACAACCTTGTCCCTGTGGAAGACCAGGTAAGGAGACTCAATGCAGAGCCTGGAGTTCTCCCATCCTTCTGGCTGGCGTGATAGCCACCAAGAAGGCGGTCTTCCACGACAGGTGAGAGAGATCACACCTGTGCATTGGTTCGAATGGCTTGCCCATGAGCTTTGCCAGTACCAGCAGTAAATCCCACGGAGGTGGAGGTTCTCGCACCGGAGGGGAGATGTGATCAAGGCCTTTGAAAAAGCGCCCGACCACCTTTTCCTGCACCACCGACTGCTTCACGGGCCGCGCCCGGTAAGCAGAGATGGCTGCCAGGTGCACCTTTAGGATCGTCAACCTAAGCCCTTGACTAGAAAGGGACCATAAATAGTCCAAAATGCTTTCCACAGAACAGGAGGAAGGGTCCAAGCCCTTGCCCTGACACCAAATGGTGAATGTCTTCCATTTGAAGGCGTAGCATTTTCTGGTCGACTCCTTACGGGATGCCTCAACAACAGTGAGGACCTCGTCGGAAAGACCCAAGGCCTGGAACTCTAGCCGCTCAGGAACCAGGCCGTCAGGTGCAGGGATTGAAGGTCCGGATGGAACACCTTCCCCTGATTGACTGAGAGCAGGTCCGGGCGAGCTGGAAGCTGCCTCGGGAGCCTGGAGCTGAGGCTGAGGAGATATGGGTACCAGAACTGGCGGGGCCAGTCTGGGGCTATCAGGATCACCTGCCTTGTCCCTCCTTGCTTTGAGAAGCACCTTGTGAATCAAGGAAATGGGGAAAGGCGTGAAGAGGCGAGTCCACAGCCTCGAGAAGGCATCCCCTGCAGCGAGCCCTGCTGAGGCGGGCATGAACCAGCCTCAGCTTCGCGTTCTCCCTGGAGGCAAACAGGTCCACCTGAGGTGTGCCCCAGTGGGAGAACAGATCTTGTACTACCTCCGGCAGGAGAGACCATTCATGAGATGCAGCCCCTATCCGGCTCAGGGCATCGGCCAGGGTGTTGGAGGCTCCTGCCACATGAATGGCTAGGAGATCCGCCTCCAGGCTGCGCACAAGTGACCAAATGTGGAGAGCTTCCTTGCATAGAAGCATGGAGCTCGTCCCGCCCTGGCGGTTCAGGTAGTACATGGTCGTGGTATTGTCCGTCTGGACTCGGACCACTTGACTCCGGAGAAACAGAGCAAAGGCGGTGAGAGCTAGGCGGACCGCTCGGAGCTCCAGCAGGTTGATGTGGCATCGGGACTCCCGCGGGGACCAGAGGCCGTGCACTCGGTGTTCCCCCAGATGGGCACCCCAACCCATCAGAGAGGCATCGGTTGATAGAGAGACCGTCGGCTCAGGGCGGACAAACTGGATGCCCTCCTGCAAATGGAATGGAACGGTCCACCACTGGAGAGCGTTCCACATCTCCTGGGTCACTATCACTAGCTGGTCCAAAGGATCGCAGCGTTGTGACCACTGGCTGGCCAGTCCCCACTGAAGGGGTGCATGTGCCAGCGGGCCCAGCGGACTCACGCTGGTACAGGCCGCACATGAGACCCAGAAAGCAGGAAGTCCCAGGCAGGCTGGTGCCCAACCAGAAATGATTGGGCAAAGGAGGTAGAACCTCGGCCCTGTCCACTGGGAGTCGTGCTCTGGCTCGAAGAGAGTCGAGCTCTGCCCCGATGAACAGGATCACCTGCTTTGGCTCGAGTTCCGACTTGGCCTCGTTGATGAGAAGGCCAACGAGAGCAAACCTGGAGGCCAGATCTCTGGACCGCTCACCTCCCCATCTGGAGGAATGCTATCAGCCAATGCGTCCAGGTGAGGTACACCGGACCCCTCGGCACACAGGAATGCTGTCACCACTGCCATGCATTTGGTGAAGACCCTGGGAGCTGGAGATAAGCTCGAAGGGCATGGCTGGGAACTCGAAGAGGATGCCTCCGCTCGGAAGCGGAGGAATCTCGATGTGACAGACGGATAGGGGCGTGAAAAGAGCGCGTCCTGTAGGTCCAGAAACAGAACCACATGCCGTGTTCAGAGATGGTATTATCTGCGCAGTGTAGAACATTCTGAAGGTTCGAGACCTTAGGAACTTGTTCCGGGTCGTACGGAGTCGAAATGGGCGCCAGCCCGTCGTTGAACCAGGAAATACCTGGACACGAACCCGGGTCTGAAGAGGTCCTCCACCTCCGTGATCACCTCCTTTTGGAGGAGGAGCGATGTCGGCTCGGTGAGCCGCCAGTGAGCTGCGGACCCGAGGCCCCAAGGTGCGATGGCTCTGAAGGGGCGGGCCTGCTCGAATTCAGAGGTGAGGCCTTTCCACCACCTCCAGTACCCACCTGTCCGTGGTAACAGTGGACCAGGTGGAAAGGAAATGTCTGGGCCGTCCCCCCCCAGAGGAACCAGGGGTGTGAAGTGACAGGGATGGGGCGACACCCCTCAGCCGTCACTGGGCAGGCTTGGAGGAGGACGGCCGAGGAACCTCCTGGGCCTTTCCTCCTGCTTCCTGTTGGAGAAGCTGACAGCAGGGCTTGGGATACCAAGGTCGAGCCTGCTAGCCCTAGCGTTGCTGGACCAGGTGCGCCGCAGGGCGCAGAAGGACGAAGAGCTTAGGCTGTGGCTTGCGGCCTTTGTCCTTCTGGCGGAAGAGCCGAGTCAAGGTAGCATTGGACTTCTCGATCCTCTGCAGGTGACCTTCCACCCCAGGGCCGAAGAGGTCAGTCCCAAAGGGAACATCCGCCAACTTGTGCTGGGTATCCGAGGTAAAGGTGGATATCCTCAGCCAAGCCCGACGGCCGCAAGCCACCTGGCCGCCACAGACCTGGCACATGAGTCCCTGATGTCTAAAGCAGTCTGGAGCTGCTGTTTAGCCACTGCTCTGCCCTGGTCCCGCACCTGCCTGACCGTAGTCTGCAGATCTGCGGGAAGATGAGGGACAACCTCATCCAGGGAGCCCAACAGGGCGTGAGAAAAATGTGCCATGAGGACGGCCGAACTGGCCTGACGAAGGCCGAGAGAGGACGCAGCATAGACTTTTCGCCCGGCATAATCCAATTTCTTGGATTCCTTGGGAGGTTTGTCCACATCTCTGGCGTTCCCGGCACGCCGGAAAACGCTGTTGGTAACCAACCCCTCGGCCGAGGGGTGTTCCGAAAAACCGGACAGGGAACCAGTAGGGACCGCATACTTTCTGGCCAACCTGGCCGAAGGTGCAGGGCAGGAAGCAGGACGCTGCCAAAGTTCTAAGGCCGGACCAACTATGGCCTCGGCCACCGGAAAGGCCTCCGTGGGAGAATCCCTCGGTCCAGAATCTCCGTGAGGATACCTGGCCCCTATAAGCAGGTTCGAGGCTTCATCCCGGTGGATTCGAGATGAGTCGAAGCAACCTAAGAAGGACGAAGGGCTATCGTCCATTGACTGTCTCCGAGGACTCCAAGTCATCGCTTGGAGAAGAGGAGGAACCATCATCGGACTCAGAGAGTCCTCAAGAGCTCACCTCGGCCTGAGCCACCCTCCACCTGCCGAGGTTTATCGGGAGTGAGGGTGACCCGACAGCCTATGGGCAAACCCAAAGCCGACCGAGAATATTTGGTCAGAGCCCCAACTAATGGCTGTGGGGCGGAGGTTCCACCAGAATCGGTGGGGCAGCTGGAATTGGCCAAACAACGGCCTGGGAACAGGCTCCTCGGCTACAACGAGGAGTTGTTTGGCCCGCTCAGTGACATGTAATGGCGGGAAGGCGACTGGGTCGGCTTATTCCCAGTCAAAGGAGCTGTTGCCACATAAGTTCCTCATACCTCCGACACAACTCGCGAAGCCTCCCTCGTCCGAGGAAGAGGAAGAAGCGGCGAGCGCCGCTGCCGTGGTGCCGAGACCGCCTATGATGGCGGGATCGGTTGGACGCAAAGGATGTCCGAGACCGAGAGTCTCGACTGGGCGAGGCGAGGAGAGTGTGAAATCGGCCTCCCTCGGCTCGGACAATCCTACAGGCTCCAGAACCGGAGGCACAGGCGACGACGGGATCCTCAACTCCCACCGGGGAACTGGGAAAAGGGTTCTCAGCTTCTCCAGCGACAACCCGTCTAACGAGATGAGAAAAAATCTCGTCGCGTCGATGGGGTCTCGGTCAACTGGCCTGACGGGGACACCGTGAAGCCAGTGGCCAGAAGCTAAGTCGACCGAAGTCGACTGTCGACAAGGGAGGGATCTTTCCCGCTCCCAAGAGCGTCGACGGAGGAACACCTTTGCTCTTTTTGGACCTGGAAGAAGGTCCGAAGAGTTGGACCCTCACCTTTGGTCGAGAGGGTCGAACAAAGCTCATTAAAAGACCGGTAAGAGGCACCGAGAGAAGCGGGACAAATGCAGCGAGGTAAGCCGGCCTGTGCCGCCTCCTCTTCGAGGTGATCATCTACTCAGCTGATCCACTTCCGACGCCGCCCGCCCGGACACTGTCGGGCCTCTTTAGATTTCACGGTGGAATTCTTTTCTGAAAGCGCCCCAGTTGTAATCTGGCAATGGGTCTTCAGGGCGTAGAGCCGAAAAGGAAGAGCACAAGTCATGAGCCTGGGGTGGTATCAAGGGCCAGGCAGTAGAGGCACGTGGTGCGGATCGTACTAGACATCTTCTGCCCACAAGGGCACCTCAGAGAAATCCGGGGAGTCGATTGTCCCGCCCGCGCGGCGAGGAGAAGAAGACCGAAGTCTTTGCAAAACTTTTTCAATTTGAACTTTTCGAAGAATTAGGAACCAATCTTAAGCGCAACGCGTTAAGGAGGGAACCTGAGCTTCCAAGCGGTAAGGAAGATCTGGCGTCATGGGGCGGAGCCGAGAGTTTTACCACCCGGGTGGGTGGGAGGAGCCAGCTAGAAGACCTTCCGGCAAGATTTAAAGCGGCAAGGAACCTGCCAATAAGTGTGGATGAACAACATATCCATGTCCCTAGAAAAGAGGGTTTCATAAATTCACGCAGGTGTGCAACAAAAATTAGCTGCGGCGAAAAACCAATTAAATAATTTTTATGCACAAGCGGGAAAAAAAAAACAAAAATACTAAAACTAACAACTTAAGTAAAAACGACGCAATTTATGGTACCGCAGGCGACTTTACCTCAGAAAAAACACAGAAACGGAAAAATTACGAAATCCCCCCAATGACTGCACGGATCCTAGTGCACCTGCAGTAAAAATAGGTTAAATGAGAAAAATATACAAAATACCTTGAAAGCAGCACTCAAAAAAGAAGAAAATGGCACCAGAAGGCCTCTGAAGAGGAGAGCTCTGGGGCAGTGTTACAAGTTCAGTGGAGAAAAAGTTCTAAGGTCCCTCAGGCTGATTGCAGGCAGCACTCTACTCTATCTCTATCCTGATTGGCCAATGCCGTCCTCATTTGCATTGACTCCTCCTCCCCGGGGCAGCTGAACCCAGCTGGCATACTGCATTTGTCAATAGATGCTAAAGAATTCCTGGGTTGAGAATCACCTTTGCTTTTTCCCTCCTCACCTTGAGTAACATCTTGTGGATCGAGGGAAGGCACAGAGGAGGCCTGGGGTCCACGGCCTCAAGAAGGCATCCCCCTGCAGCGAGCCCTGCTGAGGGGGGCAGGCATTGGTGTCTTCCCTGGAGGCAAACAGGTACACCAGCGGTTTGCCCCAACGAGACAAAAAGCTGTAAGCTACCTCTGGATGGAGAGACCACTCATGGAATGTCTGGCCTAAGCAGCTGACAGCATCCGCCAGCTGGTTCAAGGCTCCTGCCACATGGATGGCTAGGAGATCTGCCTCCACCCAGCTCACGAGGGTCCAGATGTGGAGTGCCTCCTTGCAAAGCAGATGGGAGTGCATGTCGTTCTGTTTGTTGAGGTAGTACATGGTCGTAGTATTATCCTTCAGGACTTGAACCACTTGACCCCGGAGCGGAGGAGCAAAAGCTGACAATGCCAGTCTGATTGCTCTGAGCTCCAACACGTTGATGTGGCATTGGGACTCCTCAGGGGTCCAGAACCCGTGGGCCCTTTTGTCCCCAATGTGGGCTCCCCAGCCCATGAGAGAGGCATCGGTTGTGAGAATGACTGTCGGCTCAGGGCTGACAAACGGGATCCCTACCTGCAACCAGTCTGGAGCGAACTACTACTGGAGAGCGTCACACATCTTTTGGGTTACAGTGACCAGCTGGTCGAAATGACCATGATGCTGAGTCCACTGGGCGGCCAGCTCCCATTGAAGGGGGCACATGTGCCACCGGGCCCAATGGACCATTGAGGTGCACGCCACCATGTAACCCAGAAGGCGCAGAAAGTCCCAGGCAGGGCGCAAGTGCCCAACCAGAAATGATTGGGCAAAGGAGGAGAGAACTTCCGCCCTCTCCACCAGGAGCTGAATTCCAGCTTCACAAGAGTCGAGCTCTGCCCCGATGAAACCCATCACCTGAGAAGGCACAAGTTCCGACTTGGTCTCATTGATCAGGAGGCTGAGTTGGGAGCAGGTTTGGGGGGTCAGATCCCTGGACCTCTCCACCTCCTGTTGGGTGGAGCCTGCAAGGAGCCAATCGTCAAGGTATGGGATTATTCTGACCCCCCGATGCCAAAGATGGGCCACCACCACTGCAATGCATTTGGTGAGGACCCGTGAGGCCGATGACAGGCCGAACGGCATTGCTCGGAACTCGTACAGGATCCCTTCGACCCTGAAGTGGAGGAACTGCTGATGGGACAGACAGACTGGAACATGAAATAACGCATCCTGCAGATCCAGTGAACAGAACAACATGTCTTGCTCCAGGGATGGTATGATCTGGGACAGAGTGACCATCTGAAAGGTGCGTGACTTGAGATATTGATTCAAGTCGTGGAGATCTAGAATGGGGCACCAGCCCCTCATCTGCTAAGGCACCAGGAAGTACCTGGAGACAAAGCCTGGGTCTGCTGAAGGATCCACCACTAGAGCCACTGCCTCCTTGAGGAGGAGCTGAGCGATGTCGTCTCAGAGAGCTGACTGGGTGTGTGTGGAAATCTGTTCTTCCCTAGGGGCGCAGGCTCGGCTGGGAGGGTACTGCTCAAATTCTAGAGGTAGTCCCTGATCAACCACTTCAAGAACCCACCTGTCCGTAGTGACATCAGACCAGGCGGAAAGAAAGTGATGGAGTCGGCCCCTCACAGGAAGACCCAGAGCTGCTGTGACGGGAATAGGGTTGGCAACCCCAACCTCATCACTGAGCAGGCTTGGTGCAGGAGGAAGCTCCGGGACCTGAGCCTCAGCCTCCTCTGTGGGTCTGTTGGGGTCCAAGATTGGGCCGAGGGCACCAAGCTTGAGCCTCCTGCTGATGCTGATGTTGCTGTCTTCCTTGGAAGGAGAACTGCTGAACCGCAGGGGAAGAGTGCCAAAAGGGCTTCTTCTTTTTCTTCTGCTGATTCTTGCCTGAAGAACTCTTAGCAGAAGAGGCATCCAAGGTGACACTGGACTGCTCTATAAGCTGTAGGTGACTGGCCACTCCAGGGCCGAACAAGTCAGTCCCAAGGAAGGGCACATCAGCTAACTTGTGCTGAGTATCCACCGGGAAGGAGAAGAGCCTCAGCCAAGCCCTGCAGCGGGAGGCAACTGCGGCGGCCATCGATAGGGCACAAGAGTCCCCAATGTCCAGGGTCATCTGGAGCTACTGTTTGGCAACAGCTCACCCCTGGTCCCAAACCTGATTAACCGTGGTCGGCATGTCCAAGGGGAGATGTGGGAGGACTGTCTAAGGACCCAAGGAGGGCATGAGAGAAGTGTACCATGATGACGGCCAAATTTGCCTCACGAAGGCCCAAGGAAGAAGCCGCACAGACCTTCTGTGCCGAGTGGTCCAAAAGTTTGGACTCTTTGTCGGGAGGTCGGTCAGTGTCAGCTGAACTGCCAGTATGCCTGAACACAGAGGCAGTCACCAGGCTCTCGGCCGAAGGGTGCTCTGTGAACCCTGCAAGGGACCCCATGGGAACCGTGTACTTGAGGGCCATGCGGGCAGACGGTGCCAGACATGAGGCTGGACGCTGCCACAGTTCAAGTGCCGGACCAACAATGGTCTCAGCCACAGGAAAGGCCTCCATCGGGGAATCCCCTCTCTTGAGGATGTCAGTGAAAGGGTATTCCGGCTTTTTCTGGATGGGTTCCAAGGGCATCCCTGTAGAATCAGAGATGAGGCGAAGGATCCCTTGGAAGGAGGAAGGATCTTTCTCTGTCCCGGCGCCAATGGATGACTCATCATCTCCAGGATGGGACTGAAGCCTGATGGCATCCGAGTCCGAAGAGTCGGGGTACAGCAGCCTGCCACCCAAATCACTCTCAACCCCCCTAGGGCAGTCCAGGATGACCGTGCTCGACAGACGTCGGGGCAGCCCGGTATCTAGTCGGTGCTTTTTGGAAGGAGTCACTCCCACATGCTGCTTAGGCAGCGGCTCCACCACTATCAGTGGAGAGGTGGAATAGGCCAAACAGCCAGTTGTGCCGGCCCTGCGGGAAGGGGAACCAAAGGTTTTGGTTCCGGGAGGGTCGGCTTCGGCCTAGGAGGTGAAAGCAAAGTAATGGCCAGGGTAGGAGTCAAAGTCGGCTTGTGCCCAATCAAAATCAGTGGTTGCCACATGAGGTCCTCATAGCACCAACGGAGTTTCCATCGAAGCCTCTCCTCATCCGAGGAGGATGAGGATAACCAGTGGCATCACCTCTTTTTGCAGCGCTTATGGCTCTTCCTCAGCCGTCCGGACGAGGGGGTTCTAGACCTCGCCTGAGATCGGGCAGGCTTACTCAGTCGCTCGGGAGACACCAGCAGGACCGGTGAAACTCGGGGATCCGGAACCGGGTCCTCGATGGGGACACCAGAGGGCTGGGTCTCCTCATCGGGGAAGACAAGGACCGGAGTCCTTTCCAAACGGTCGTCAACCGGGCCGGCGACAGTGAGTCAATAGGATCGAGAACAATCTCGACCTCATCCGCTGCATCTTCGGTCGGCTAGCCTGATGGAAGGTCCGTAAAGCCTGCGGCCGAGGAAATGCTCTCGACCGAGGTAGAGACCGTATGCTCCTGGGACTGAGACCTCTCATGGTCCCAAGAGCACCTTCACTGAGACGAAGACATGCTCAGTTCCTTATCCCACTTTCAGGAACGGAGGAGGGTGAGCCCGCGGGCGCCTCTCCCTGGGTGGGGAAGAGACTGGCACAACTCCTTGAAGGAGCCGGGGAAAGTTGAGCCCCAGTTTAGCGGAACGAAAAAGCTTCATAGAAAAATAGACTTTGAGGTAGATAAGGACTGCTTGGCCCACCTAGTCTGCCCATTTCTCTACCTACAGGATAAGCTGCAGATCCTATTTAACCAACAGCCTATTTCTTCTTACCCCCCACAAAAATTGCCTTATGTCAGTCCCATGCATTCTTGAATTCTCCCACAGTTGTAGACCCCATAACCTCCTCAGGAAAGCTGTTCCATGCATCCACCACCCTCTCTGTGAAAAAATACTTCCTCACATTGTCCCTAAGCCATCCCCCCTCTATCTTCAAATTGTGTCCCCTTGTTCTTGCACATCTCTTTTTCTGAAAGATGCTACCCTCTTGGACTTTGTTGATTCCACTGAGGTACTTAAATGTTTCTATCATGTCCCCCTTCTCCCTCCTTTCCTCAAAGGTATACATAATAAGCTCCTTTAGTCTCTCCTCGTATGGCTTCTCTTGCAGATCCTGCACCATTTTAGTTGCCCTCCTCTGAACTGCCTCCATCCTGTCTATGTCCTTGCTGAGATGGGGTCTCCAGAACTGGACACAGTACTCCAGATGGGATCTCACCAGCTGTCAGTACAGGGGGGTAACAACTTCCTGTTCTCTGCTGGTGATGCCTCTCCCTATACATCCCAGTATCCCCCCAGCCTTCCCTGCTGCCTTCTCACATTGCTTGCCAACCTTAAGGTCATCTGATATGATTACCCCCAGATCCGTTTCCATTTTTGTTGTTGTTACTACCTTCCCCCTCATTGTGTAATCTTCCCCTGGGTTTTTGTTTCTCAGGTGCATTATTTTGCACTTCTTTGCACTGAATCCAAGCTGCCATACTTCTGACCATTCCTCCAACCTTGCCAAGTCCCTTCTCATCCTTTCCACGCCTCCTTGTGTATCAACCCTGTTGCAGATCTTTGTGTCATCTGCAAAGAGGCATACGTTTCCTTCCAGTCCCTCTGCAATGTCAAATGACTGGACCCGGTACTGAATCCTGTGGTACCCCACTAGTAATCCATCTTTCTTCAGAGTGGACTCCATTTACAATTACTTTCTGTGTCCTGTTGTCCAGCCAATGTTTCACCCAGGCTACCACCCTGGGACCCACTCCCAGGCTGGTTACTTTGACTATTAATCTTTTGTGTGGGACTTTGTCAAATGCCTTTCTAAAGTCTAGGTAGGCCATGTCCACAGCCCCTCCCTGGTCTACTACTTTGGTCACCCAGTCAAAGAAATTAATTGGATTCATCTGACATGACCTTCCCGCCATTAACCCACGCTGCCTTGGGTCCTGTGCCCCACTGGCCTCTAGGTACTCAACAATTCTTTCCTTCAGAAGTGATTCCATCACTTTTCCTACCACAGAGGTGAAACTGACAGGTCTGTAGTTTCCTGCCTCTGTCTTGGTCCCACTTTTGTGAAGGGGAATCACATCTGCCTTCCTCCAGTCCTCAGGTACCACACCATCCTCCCATGATTTGTTAAAAAGGGTAGTCAGTGGTGTCACTAGTTCTTTGCTTAACTCTTTTAGAATATTGGGGTGAATTCTATCAGTCTCCATTGCTTTGTCCACCTTCACTTTTTTAGGAGTTTTTTCAGAACCCTTTTTTTTGTGAAAAGACTGTGATCGACCACCCATCCAGAGTGCCTCTGTTAATTGGATTAGGCACCTCCCCCACCTCCTCTTCCGTGAATGCTGAACCGAAGTATTCATTCAGTATCCCTGCTTTTTCACTGTCCCTCTCTGCCCACCCACCGTCTATTCTATTCAGCCTCACTATCCCTCCCTTTGTCTTTCTACGCTCCCTGATATACCTATAAAATGTTTTATCCCCCTTCTTAACTGAGTTGGCTATCTTTTCCTCAGTTTGGGCCTTTGCTATTCTGACTACCCTCCTTGCTTCCTTCTGCCTTAACTGGTACAGTTCTCTGTCCTGCTCCTTCTGTGTTTCCTTATACTTCTAAATACTATCTTTTTCTCCTAACCTTCACCGCCACCTCTTTTGAGAACCATAAGTGGCTTTTTCTTTCATTTTGATTTGTTTATTTGCTTCACCAAAAGGCTTGTTCTCTCTGTGATGGCAGTTTTGATATTTCCCCATTGTTGCTCCACCCCTCCTTCTAGCCTGTATGCTAGTGCTTTTCTGAGGCACTCTCCCATCTTGACAAAGTCAGCCCTCCTGAAGTCCAGAACCCTCACTTTTGTATGGCTTGACTCTGTAGCTGAGTTTGTGAACCACACTGTTTGGTGGTCACTTGTTCCCAAATTGTTACCCACTTCTAGATCTGAGATCCTCTCACTGTCCCCATTTGAGAGTCCGAGGTCTAAGATTGCTCCCTCACGAGTAGGTTCCAAAACTAGCTGTCTCAGGCATGTCACCTAAAGAGCATCGAGAATGGCCCTGTTTTTGGATGTGGCTGCAGCAAAGGTGCTCCAGTTGACATCCGGCATATTAAAGTCCCCCATCAACAGTATCTCCCCTTTCTCTACCATCCTAAGTATGCCTTCTATCATATCCTTCTCCTTTGAGAGTCCAAAGCATAGGCGGCTTCTTTCTCGAATGCCGTCATGCATTCAAGATGTTTGTCAGAACCCGTGACCACAGAAACCACCTACCTGGCCTCCTTGAACTTCACCGGAGGGTTCCTCTTGTCCGGTCTCCCCAGTTTAAGACGAGCGAGGCGGTCATCCAGGAAATTGGGATGGAAGGCCAGACAAAAACTGCAGGATGAGGTGTTATGCCCGACACCGAGGCAGTAGACGCATGTGTGGTAGGGATCAGTGCGCAACATTTTCTGGCCGCAAGGACACCAGCAAAATCCAGGGGAAGAATTCTCCTCCATGATCAATGACGAGAAGAGGCGATCACTAACTCGAACAATTTTTAATCTCGGTCAAAGCCAGGGCCCACGAAATGCGTGAGCACGAGGAAGGCAACCTGTATCTTCCAGCAGAAAGGAAGCTCTGGCATCACGGGGCGGAGCCGAGGTATATGCCACCCGGGTGGGTGGGAAGAGCCAGCTTGAAGACTTCTGGTGAACCTTAAAGGGAAAGGGACATGCCAATAAGTGTGGATGAACAACATATACACGATCCTAGAAATGTAATTTACACAAAATCTTAGTTAAACACAGAGTAATCACAAAACTGACTAAAATGCACTTCTTTTGATAAACTACAAAATAAAAATCCAACAGGAGAACCAGCCATTACCGGAGTTTACTACGGGGGGACTACTCTCTTCAGGCGGAGAAACAGATCAGAGCAAGGGTCAAAGTGGAGTACAGATACAGAGTTTGAATCTACATTAAATTCTAAAATTCGCATAGGTTCTGTCTCTAGAGCATCAATTTCAGCCAAGATGACTGCATAAAGTGTAAACATTTAAGTGAGGGATTCCTGGGGTTAGAAGTTGAAAAGAGTGCACTTACGTCTTCTTCTTGATACTGTCGCCAAGTAAAAACATAATCCTCCAAATTGTCTTCTTCTTTAATATTTGAATCAGGTAAACCACATGAAAGTGGCTTTTCCGGTAAATATTTCGCATCATAAATCACATGCTGAAAGGTGGAGGAAGACCACAGGGGTACAACTTCATAAGAGGTCTTCTCAGTATGCATAATTCCACTAGGAAGTAAACGAATGAATGCAGAATTAGTCATCAGAGCAGTAAAGAGTTACTAACTGTGCTTCTGCTATTCAACCACAGGCATTAATCTTCAGTAATATGCAGAAATTTGAATGTATGTATACTCTGGAATTCTTATCACACTCATTGCCACTTCTTCTTATCTTAAACCTCCTGCCGACAATTGTCAGGTCTGTGTCTGCTCTTAAAAGATGTTCAAAGTTAGCATGTGGAATCCAGGGCCTAAATCCAGTAAGATTCACTGCACTAACACAGGAGGATGGGAGGGAGGTGTGTGGCTGCTGATCAATACCATTTGAAGACAAACCTTTGTCAATCCTGGACGTTTGATGTGTGTTAAACAATTTCTTTTGTTTCTTTAATTTTGATCACAACTTTTGAAGATATTTGTTTTAGGTGTCACCTAATAGATACGACATGTACCATGTGTAGTATAGTGGGCCCATCTAAAAGGTACCATAGTAAAGATAACAAACATTTGCATTTGGCAAATAACCAAAGGAAAGAGGAAAATAAAACCTATATGGTTCTCAAAGGAAGTGGCCGGTAAAGTGAGGGCAAACAAGGTGGCTTTCAGGAAATACAAGGAAACACAGAAGGAGGAGGACAGGGCAGTGTATCTGGAGAAACAAAGGGAGGTAGGAAGAGCAGTCAGGGATGCAAAGGCACAAACAGAGGAGAAAACAGCTGAAGAAAGAAAGAAAGAAAGAAAGAAAGAAAGAAAGAAAGAAAGAAAGAAAGAAAGAGGGCAAAACTTTCTACAGGTACATTTGAGAAAGGAGGAAGACCAGCGGGGGGGACTATAAGATTAAAAGGAGAGGAAGGTGAGGGCATAGAGGGAGACCAGGAAAAAGCATCACTACTGAACAAATACTTCTGTTCAGTATTCACAGAAGAACGGGAAGGGGAGGGACCACAGGTAAGACACAGGATTGGAAAGGAGGTGCACACCAGCCAATTTACAGAACAGAGAGTCCTAAAGGAACTCACAAAACTGAAGGTGGACAAAGTAATGAGACCAGATGGGATACATCCTAGAATATTAAAGGAATTAAGGGTGGTGCTGGCAGCACCACTGGCTGACCTGTTCAACAACTCACTAGATACAGTAGTGGTTCCAGACAACTGGAGACAGGCAGATGTAGTCCCTCTCCACAAAAGTGGGAGTACAGAGGATGCTGGAAACTACAGACCTGTCAGCCTGACCGTGATGGTGGGGAAAAGTACAGTCATGTAAGAACTTACCGTAGATCTTCGAGAGAGGCTCTTGCAGTAGGTACTAAGGACTAAGCTGCCAGATGCTAGGACCACATGGAAAACTTTAGCTAGCAGCATCTGGCAGGGGACTGCCCACCCAGCATCAGCATGGCGCTATATAGCGAGCGGTCCCCACGCCCGCCCTCCACTTCTCCTGCCAGAGACCTAGAAAGCTGGGACAGGAGATAGGAGTGGGCTCCTGGAGCTATAAAGCTATGAAAGGAGAAGTAGCAGAAGAAACCCAGGAGGGAGGTGGGAGGGAAAGCAGTACCTACTGCAGGAGCCTCTCTTGAAGATAGTACAGTTACGTAGGAACTTACCGTAACAGTAGATCTTCGAGAGAGGTTCCTTCAGTAGGTCATAACTTATAGGACTGGTGCCACCTGCCATCGGGCCGAATGGCAGACTTTTCTAGTAATCCCAGATAGGGCACCGCCCACCCAAAATCATGTGACTCTCGTCAGCGTGCCAGTATATAGTGGGCGGTCCCCACGCCTGCCCTCTAGTTCTCCCGCTGGAGCCAGGAAGAGAACTGACAGCAGGAGCGAGCAGGATTTGAAGTCCCTGTAAAACACAAAATGGGGGGAAGCAGGGAGGGAAAAAATATGACCTACTGAAGGAACCTCTCTCGAAGATCTACTGTTACGGTAAGATCCTATGAAACTGTACTATCTTACTTCGAGAGGGTTCCTTCAGTAGGTCATCACATATAGGACAGAGTCCCAAGCAGTCCCTCCAAGGAGAGACCGAGAGAAACTAAAGAGGAGGAGAAGAAAAAATTACTCATCTTAGTAATTATGTTTCTTCTAGTGGAGTCTTGCTGTATTCTGACTATTGCAGTTAGGTCCTGCCTTTCAACTGCCCCGGAGAACAAAGGGCTAACTTTTCTATGCCTTGCATAGAACATTCTTCATGAGCTCGGTTGAAGCTCCTGTCTGTTGTTTAAACTGCAACCGTCAGATCTTTACGAGCAAAAACTCACTAGGTGTTCTGTGTGGAAACTGTAAAATGTTTACTAGTCAACTGGCAAATATATATATATATATAATGTTTTTGATTTCAAAGAAAGACTCAAGTCAGGAAACCGAAAAACAAAAACACATCCAAAACACAACATTCCACCCAAACAAAAAGAGCATGTAAAAAGGACACCCCTGGGGTGCCAACACTGCTCCTGCCCACCCACATATCAAAAACTAGGTTCTGAGAGGGGAGGCGGGGGAGAGGTCAGAATACAGGAAGACTCCACTAGAAGAAACATAATTACTAAGGTGAGTAATTTTTTCCTCAAACAACATGAAGCCTTGCTGTATTCTGACTATTGCAGACTACCAAGCAGTACCTCCATGGAGGACGGACAGAACCTACTTTGGGAATAGGCTCTAAAGTACTGCTGTGCTAAACCGAGCATCACTTCTAGCCTGGATATCCAGAGAGTAAAGCTTGGTGAAAGTATGGACTGTTTTCCAGGTGGCTGCTTGACAAATTTCTAAGAGAGGAATATCCCTGGCAGCAGCCAGGGAAGCAGCTGTACCTCTTGTGGAATGAGCCCTCAGGCCTGAGGGTGGAGTTCTACCCAGCTTTTCATAGCAAATTTGTATACAAGAAACAATCCACCTGGCAATAGATCTCTTAGTGGCAGGTTTGCCTTTACCAACTTCTCCATAAGTGAGGAACTGGAGGTCACTTTTTTTTGTCACTTTAGCCATAATTTCTTTAAGTCCAGTCTCTACCTCTTGTCAATTAAAGTATGAATTTGTGTTTTCTGTCTGGACATCATTTCCTGATGTGTTTTCTTTCAGAGCACAGTAAGCCCCTAGAATGTCCTGTCAAAGCAGAACAGGTGGTACTGTAACCCTAAGAGTGTGGTGGAAAAATATGGCAAGAACAAACTGGTAGAATTTAACAGGAACGTTCCATCCCACATCAAAGCTGGTGACCCCCCCCCTTTTTTATTATTATTTTTTCCCACTTCCAACACTATTACAATTAGCGACACAAAGAAAGCGCGAATACCTCCTGGAGCCCGAAGCAAGGTCCGGCATACAGACTTGTGGTCTCGCTCCCCCATATACATTAGAAGTGCATTCCCTCTTTTTGGACGCTATGCATGAACACTTTTTAAGTTGCCACTCACTACACCCCGATGATAAGAGCACACACGGAAAATGAAACAATAATAAAAATTAAAACTAGGGAACTATAATAAATGGCCAGAGTTGTCAGTTCTCCCCACCTTCCACAAGTGCATGGTGATATCAAGGAAGATACTACCTGGGAGCAATATCCAGTAGCAAAAGTAATGTTGGTTCCCAGATGTGCCAACAGTGCACTCACTTGTATTAGTCATATACGCTGTGGGAGCTGTAGTCTGGAGGTTCATTCCTATGCCTAAAAGTCAGTATGCAGATTTGACATGTATCTGGATGATGCCCTAATGGCACAAACAAAACCAGGATATGAAAGCTCTTTTTGTCATTTGTCGTTTAGCTTGGAAAAGTGTTCTCTGTAATCTGGTGACCAAAATAAGTTGGAAGACTGTAGTAAAGTTGCCTCCATTGTTTAAAATTATTATATTGCAGCTAAAGGGAAAATGCTTGGCAAGATATAAATGCTTACTTCAACAAAAATTTTGAGTCACTGCTAGTAGTGGCCCTGAACTCTGTGAAGAGCAGGGCAAAGTGGATAACTGGAACTTGTTCTGCATAATCTAGCCGTGGCTTGTATTAAACCGGCAGCTGCCCGGTTGCAACCTATGCAATTCTGTTGAAATGGGACTAGTGATATGAGTGTGGGTACAGGTGTAATGATACTACAAAGTCGACACCCCAGATTAATTGCCAGAATATTGCCCTATTAATGTTGTGCACCCCTCAATGCAAGGCACCTTTATTAGAACTGAAAATCCCTTCACTGTACATACGTACTCCAGTATACATCCTTATGCTACAGAGGGTCCCAGTCATTTCCCAACTCTGAAGAGGCAGGTTTTGTACACTTACTGTAAAAAGTTTCCGTTTCTCTCTAAAAGAAACTACCAGCATCCTCTCTTCCCAACAATCTCATTTCTACTCAGTGCCCCTCGCTATATGGGTATTAAGCGCATAAAATGATTCTAAAGAAGTAGAAAATGACCAAGTCCAACACGTCAAGCTTTCTTTGAGAGTTTGCAAGTCTAACCGTCAAAACGCAGCGAACCATTCTTCTTGACAGGTGTACTTGCTAAGAGACAGAAGAAGATATATATTATCGAGGACTGTAAAAGTAATCTTTAGCATCACCTCAAAAACACCTAACAAAAACCGAGCTGAAAAAGTCCTAATCCCGAGTTAAAAAAATGAATACATATTCCAGAATACTCATTGCCCTCCTCCAGAACCTAGAACTGGATATTACGTAATACACCCATTCCAAGGCAAAGACATCCAGCCCGGGGGCAGGTGCTATTTGTCAACATTAGATTTAAACCTTATCCAATCCTTTTAGTCACCTCTGGCACAGCAAGGGTTGTGATTAAGTTGACCCTTAGACATTAAATGAACTTAGCTGCTGTATGAGGTTTGCATGAATCGGCTTCTATGCCTCAAGCACACGGCACATAGCCCCATTTCTGTTTCTTATTCAGCAATACTTTTTCCTTTTGACACATCTAAGGTGCACTAGGAAGCTTCCAAAGTTATTTGTGAGACATATATGAACTCATTTGCTCATAATTTTTCTTGATTGAGATTCAATTCCGGACTGGTTCTCAAAAGTCGCTATAAAAAGCAAGTTTTGGCTAAAGTGTTTAAACAAAGGCACACTGGTGCTTAGGCCCTATAGTCCACAATAAAAAAATTACTGACCATAGTAATGATGTTTCTTCTAATGGAGTCTTGCTGTATTCTGACATAATGCAGTTAGTCCCAGCACCTGAACTGCCCTGGAGAGGAAAGAGTTAACTCTATGGAGAAGCATAAAACGTTGAGCTGGAGCTCGGTTTTCAAACCTCTGTCTGTGGTACTTCCCAGTGTAACCATCAGATTCTTACTAGCAAACTAACTAAGTACTATACTCTGGAAATTGTTCAAACATATAGCCAAAGCGCAAAACATTTGGGTCCAAAAAGACTCAAGTCAAGAAACCAAGAATGAAAGGTAATGACAATATTTAACTATGAAAACACAAGAAAGTAACAATAACAGCTATCCCACCCTTAAGAGGGAAGGTACAAGGTGTTCAAGTGTTGCACCCTGAGGTGCAACACTGTACCTGCGAGGCCCACTTCCCAAAAACTAGGTTCTGAGAGGGGAGGCGGGGAGGTTAGAATACAGCAAAACTCAATTAGAAAAAACAACATTACTATGGTGAGTAATTTTTTTCTTCAAACAACATGAAGTCTTGCTGTATTCTGACATAGTGCAGACTACCACACAGTTCCCTATGGAGGAGGGAATGCAGAACTTACTTTGGGAACAGGCTCTGCGGTACTGCTGTGTCAAACCTAGCATCACTCCAAGCCTGCATGTCCAGGGAGTAATTCTTGGTGAATGTATGTACTGTTTTCCAGGTGGCTGCTTTACAGATCTTTTAACAAGGGTATATCTCTGGCCGTAGCCAGAGTAGCAGCTGTACCCCTAGTCGAGTGTGCCCTCAGGCCTGAAGGGGGTGTTCTACCCAATTTGTCATAGCAGAATTGTATACAAGAAACAATCCACCTGGCAACAGTTCTTTTAGTGGCAGACTTACCTTTCCCCACTACACCATAAGTAAGAAACAATTGAAGACAGTCATTTCTGTGTGCCTTAGTATGCTCTATGTAGCAGCTAAGAGCCCTTTTAACATCCAAACTGTGTAATCTTCTTTCCCCTGAAGAAGAATGGTCAGTGAAA
This sequence comes from Neoceratodus forsteri, assembly GCA_016271365.2. Lineage (NCBI taxonomy): Eukaryota > Metazoa > Chordata > Ceratodontiformes > Ceratodontidae > Neoceratodus > Neoceratodus forsteri. The sequence goes on from JADMNL010000026.1 coordinate 56,099,673, forward strand.
AACACAGGGAGAGATATAGATTGGTTCAGATGAAAATCCGATACCACTTTGGGCAAGAACCTCCTATTGGTTCGTAGGACCACTTTATCCCTATGGAAGGATATGAAGTCAGGGTCAACTGACAGGGCCTGTAATTCACTAATCCGCCTGGCAGAATTAATAGTTACCAAGACCACAGTTTTCCAGGTCAAGTACTTCAACTCGGCCGAAGCCAGAGGTTCAAAGGGTGACTGCATAAGCTGAGCAATGCAGACATTAAGATCCCAAGACGGAGTAGGCTCTCTAAAGGGAGGGTATTGTGAACCAGACCTTTGAAAAACATTCTGAAAACAGCACAAGATGCCAGGGAAGAGCCCTTCCCTGCTGAAAGGAATGCAGAGAAAGTTGCTAGATGTACCTTCAGAGTGGCAGGCCTAAAGCCTAGAAAATTCAGATAAACTAGATAATCTAAGGCTGTGGAGATGTCTGCAGAATCAGGCACAATGCCTTTCTGAGAACATCAAATACCGAACCTCTTCCATTTGGAATTGTAAGTTTTTCTAGTGGAAGGTTTTCTGGAGACCTTCAGAATACCCAGAACTCCCTGAGAGCGAGCGAGAGAGAGATGTAATGCTGTATATTCTAACTCTTCAAAAGCCAGGCCTTGAGGTTGAGTGACTGGAGATTGGGGTACCACATCCGCCCCTGAGAGGAGGACAGGAGATTGTATTTCCTGGGAACAGACAGGGGACATGACACTGACAAGGACAGCACTACAGGATACTAAGGCTGTCTGGCCCAATCTGGAGCCACTAGAATCACAGTGAAGGGTTGAGTTCAGATCTTGATCAGAACTCTGAACAGCAGAGGGAAGGAAAGAAGGCATAGAGAAACCTGCCCTTCCAGTTCAAAATGAGAGCATCCAGAGGAACCGTCCCCAGGACTGGAGGTCTGCAACAAAACAGAAGAAGCTGATGATTGTCCAGTGTTGCAAAGAGATCTATCTCTGGAGTGCCCCACCTGGAGAAGATGACCTTCAGGATGGGAGGATCCAGGGACCATTTGTGATGTCCCTGTGAAATTCTGCTCAGGGCATCTGCTAGTACATTGTCCTTTTCTGGAAGGTGAACTGCTACCAGAGAAGTCTGAAGAGAATAGGCCAGAGACCACAGCTTTATGGCTTCTGTGCACAAGGCCATGGACCGAATGCCTCCCTGCTTACTGATGTACCACATTGTGGTGGTGTTGTCTGTTCTGACTTGGACCACTATGCCCTTGACTGAATCTGAGAAGCTCTGAAGGGTTAGGAATACTGCCCTGAGTTCCAGGAGATTGATATAGAAACATAGAAACATAGACTTTGACGGCAGATAAGGACCACTTGGCCCACCCAGTCTGCCCATTTCCCTACCTACTGGATGAGCTGCAGATTCTAGTTAACCAACAGCCTACTTCCTGCAACCCCCCACTATAATTGCCTTGTGTCTGTCCCATGCATGTTTGAATTCCCTCACTGTTTTAGACCCCATAACCTCTCCAGGAAGGCGGTTCCATGCGTCCACCACTCTCTCCGTGAAAAATAATTTCCTCACAGTACCCCTGAGCCGTCCCCCCCTCTAACTTTAAATTGTGCCCCCTTGTTCTTACACATCTCTTTTTCTGAAAGATGCTACCCTCCTGGACTTTGTTGATTCCCTTGAGGTACTTAAAAGTTTCTATCATGTCCCCCTGTCCCTCCTTTCATCAAGGGTATACATATTAAGCTCTCTCAGTCTCTCTCTTCATGTGGTTTCTGATGTAGACCTGCACCATTTTAGTTGCCCTCCTCTGGACTGCTTCATCCTATCTATGTCCTTGCATAGATGAGGGTCTCCCAAAACTGCGAAGTACTCCAGATGGGGTCTCACCAACTGTCTGTATAGAGGGATAACCACTTCCCTTTTTCTACTTGTGATGCCCCTCCCTATGCATCCCAGTATCCCCCTGGCTCTCCTTACTGACCTGTCACATTGCTTACCCACCTTTAGGTCATCTGATATGACTACACCCAGATCCCTTTCCATTATTGTTGTCGTTAGTACCTCTCCTGCTATTGTGTACTCTTCTCCTGGATTTTTATTTCTCAGGTGCATTACTTTGCACTTCTTTGCATTGAATCTAAGTTGCCATATGTCTGACCATTCCTCCAACCTTACCAAGTCCCTTCTCATCCTTTCTACCCCGCCTTGTGTATCAACTCTGTTACAGATATTTGTGTCATCTGCAAAGAGGCATACCTTTCCTTTCAGACCCTCTACAATGTCACCTATAAAGACGTTAAAGAGGACTGGACCCAGTACTGAGCCCTGAGGTACTCCACTAGTAACCCCCCTTTCTTCAGAATGTGTTCCGTTTACTATTACCTTCTGTGTCCTGTTGTGCAGCCAGTTTGCTACCCAGGCTACCACCCTGGGACCCACTCCCAGGCTGGCTAACTTGATTATTAATCTTTTGTGCGGGACTGTGTCAAATGCCTTTCTAAAGTCTAGGTAGGCCATATCCACGGCCCCATCCCGGTCAACTACTTTGGTCACCCAGTCAAAGAAATCGATTAGATTCGTCTGACATGACCTTCCTGCTGTGAATCCATGCTGCTTTGGGTCCTGTGCCCCGCTTGCCTTTAGGTACTCGACAGTTCTTTCTTTCAGAAGTGATTCCATCATTTTCCCCACCACTGAGGTCAAACTAACAGGTCTGTAGTTTCCTGCTTCTGCCTTGCTCCCACTTTTGTGAAGGGGATTACACCTGCCCTCCTCCAGTCCTCTGATACCACCCCATCTTCCCATAATTTGTTAAAAAGTGTGGTTAGTGGTGTCACTAGGTCCTCCCTTAGCTCTTTTAGGATTCTAGGGTGAATCCCGTCAGGCCCCATTACTTTGTCCACCTTGAGTTTTAGGAGTTCTTTCAGTACTCTTTCTTCTGTAAATGGACTGGCGTCAACCCCACTATCCAGAGTGGTTCTACTGTTTGGTTTAGGTAACTCCTCCTCTTCTTCTTTTGTGAATACTGAGCAAAAGTGTTCATTCAGTATTTCTGCCTTTTCACTGTCTCCCTCTGCCCACCTCCCCTCTCCTTTATTAATCTTCACTATCCCTCCCTTAACCTTTCTATGCTCCCTAATGTACCTATAAAAGGTTTTATCCCCCTTCTTAACTGAGTTGGCTATCTTTTGTTCAGTTTGGGCCTTTGCTTTTCTAACTGCCTTCCCCACTTCTTTCTGCTTTAATTGATACAATTCCCCGTCGTGCTCTGTCTGTGATTCCTTATACTTTTTGAATGCAGCCTTTTTCTCCTTAACCTTCCCTGACACCTCTTTTGAGAACCATAGTGGTTTTTTATTCCGCTTTGTTTTCTTTGTTTCACACAAAGGCTTGTTGCCTCCATGATGGCAGTTTTGATTTTTCTCCATTGTTCTTCCACCCCTCCTTTCTGGACATTTGCTAATGCATTCCTCAGGTATTCACCCATTATGCCAAAGTCAGTCCTTCTAAAGTCCAGTATCTTTGCCTTTGTATGGCTTGTCTCCATGGTTGTGTTTATTGTGAAGCACACTGTGCAGTGGTCACTTGTTCCCAGATGTCTACTGACTTCTATATTTGTGATCCTCTCTCCATTTGAGAGTACCAGGTCCAATATTGCTCCCTCCCAAGTGGGTTCCACCACTAGCTGTCTAAGGCATGCCCCTGTAGGGCATCGAGAATGACCCTGCTCTTGGATGTGGCTGCAGTCCATGTCGCCCGGTTAACATCTGGCATATTCAGGTACCCCATCAACAGTATCTCCCCTTTTTCGGCCATTTTGAGAAAGCCCTCTATCATTTTCTTGTCCATTTCCTCCCCCTGAGACAGGGGTCTGTATACAACCCCTATGCGGACTGTGATGCCATTCCCTGTCTCCAAGGTGACCCAGAGTTCCTCTTGTCCTCCCCCTTTACTTTTTAGTTCTGTAGCTTTGATCCCTACCCTTATGTAGAGAGCTACTCCACCTCCTCTTTTACCCTCCTTGTCCCTTCTGTAGATTGTGTACCCTGGTATCTTGACATCCCAGTCATGGTTCTCCGTGTACCATGTTTCTGTGACTGCCACAATATCCAAGTGTTCCTCTTCCATCAGGGCTACTAGCTCTGGAAGCTTGTTTCCCAGACTACAGGCAATGGTACTCATTGCCCTCCATTTAACGTTGGCTTTATCCTTTTTTACCCCATCCCTGCTCTTATTGCCCTTGTCCATTTTTCCATTTACCCCTGTCCTGCCCTCTGTCAAGCTCTGTACCTCAGTGTTTACCCTACTACCTGCCATGTTTTGTGGGGGGAGGCTTGAACTTTCCGGTTTCCTATCAGCACCTCCCCCCTTGGCTAGTTTAAAAGCTTGCCAAGGAAGCCTTTAAACCTGTCACCTAGGAATGTGTTTCCCTTCCTGGACAGATACAGACCATCATGACAGTATAGACCTTCATCTCTCCAGGTGGCCCCCCAGTCCCCAATGAAGCCAAAGCCCTGTGCTCTGCACCAGTTTTGCAACCATTCATTAAACTGCATGGTGTGCATTACCCTAGCCTCACCCCTGCCATAGACTGGCAGCACCTCTGAGAAGGTTACCGTGCTTGCTACCTGTCTGAGGTCCCTCCCCAACTCCACAAATTCATCCTGCACTGCACTGACCTCATGCCTAGCTAGGTCATTTGTCCCGAGGTGGACAACGATATCTAGTTTCCTCTCCTGTGATGCTGCTTCTGCAATCCTGAGGATTTGCTTCCTCTCCCTTCAAGCCATGGCACCAGGTAGGCACTTTACTTCCCTCTTCTCTCCCTTCCCCAGGTCTACACTACTAACAACTGAGTCCCCTATCAGAAGCTGTTTCTTTCCCCTGTGGTGTCCCTTGCCACCCTTTTGTGGGTCTCCCTTGTGGATGTCCCCAGTATTCTTCTTGGTCTCCATTGAGGGTGTCATCATAGAGGAACCTTGATTTGCCAGACTGACATATGATTTGTGTAGAGGTGCAATCCGGGGGCTACGCCTCTGTTCCACCACTCTCACCCTCCCAGAAGCTACTGTGGTCCATCTGCTCTTCACACATGGCAACCTCTGAGGCAGTGGTTGTGGAACTGGTGCTCTTTGGGTGAAGGAGGCCTCCTTAGTCCTTGCCAGTTCAGCCTGGAGGTGGGCAACCTCCTCCCTCAGAGCTGACAGTTGCCTGCAAATAGGGTAGCAATGCAGGTTCCAGAATGTCTCCCAGAAAATTGCTGCCCCACAGCCAGTGCATTGCACCACTCCCCACATGTCCCTCTTCCATGTAATATACAATGAGTAATATATAATTTTTTTTTTTTTTTTTTTGTGTGTGTGTACTTACCTTTTATGCACTCTGCTGGGTAATTAAGAATATGACAGTTCTGCCCCAAGACCTGTTGAGGAAGTGATGTCAGAACCTTGGCTATAAAGGAAATGCCACAACCACTGGTGACTGTTAGAAACAATCAAATACACCACTGCTCCACCACCCTGGTGAGTACTGCCCTTTATAGTAAGTCAACCAACACCACAATTTACTAGACCACTGCTCCTACACAAACCACTCTACTGAGTCCGGGGATAAAAACAAACTCACTGTTCAGCCAGCAGGACACTTCTAAAATATTGCACAAATATCCTTCCAAATCCTATGTGTCTAGCAGAGAAATCAAGCAACTTCAGTTGTATTACACCCCCTCTGGTTATAAAATTACTACACTTTAATGGAATCCTGCAATTCTTAATGCCAATAAACAAATAGTGAAACTTTCTGTAGAAAGTGCCGCTTACCTTTCTCACTAGTCCCCTACAATATTATGTTTTACCAGGTTCCCAGTTCCTCAAATGCGTTCTAGTTTGTACTCTGCAGTATAGCAAGTTTCTCAGCTTCCAAAAGGAGCAGGCAAGTCTTTTCTGACTGGCTTTTCTCTGTGTAGTTTGCCTAAGACAGCAGTGATAAAAGCTCCACCCAGAATCAATTGACTGACTAGTGACACCTGTAATGTAAGCAGGCCTTTCAGTGAAGACAATTTGCTATGTCTGCTTCTAATACACACACAAACCCTTTATCTGAAACCAGGGATAAACTCACTGCTTAGCCAGAAGGACACTTCTAAAATATTGCACAAATATCCTTCCAAAGGAAGGAGAGACTCGTGTGGAGACCAGACCCCTTGAGCTGTCAGGGCTCCCAGGTGGGCTCCCCAACCTAGGAGAGAAGCATCCATAGTTAGAAAGTACAGTTACGTAAGAACTTACCATAACAGTAGATCTTCAAGAGAGGCTCTTGCAGTAGGTAATTACATATAGGACTGACGACGGCCGGCGCCAGGACTACAATAAAATTTCTAGCTAGCAGTCCTGGCGAGGGACCGCCCCCATGTCAGGTGACCGGCGTCATACGACATCGGTATAAAGGGGTGGTCCCGGATGCCCGCCTTCCAGTTCTTTCCCGCCACAGGCCCGGAAGAGAGAGAAGCCGATGCTTCCATTCCTGGAAAAAGAGCTGAAAAAGCCTAGGGGGATGGAGGGCAGGAAGGTATTACCTACTGCAAGAGCCTCTCTCAAAGATCTACTGTTATGGTAAGTTCTTAAGTAACTGTACTATCTTACTTCGAGAGGGCTCTTGCAGTAGGTAATTACATATAGGACTGAATCCCAAGCAGTCTGGAACAAATAAAAGGCACCGGGAGGAGGAAACTACTCCAGAAAGTAGCAGAAGCCTTGCAATCCTCAAGACATGAGGCCTTGCAAAACAGCTAGCCCGAAGCCTGCTCTACGGCGAGAGGCAATGTCCAAACTGTAGTGTTTCGTAAAAGTATGGACGGAAGTCCAGGTGGCGGCAGCACAGATGTCTGCCGCAGACACATTCTTGAAACAAGCCGCAGAGGCCACTACTCCATGAGTGGAGTGACCTCTGACTTGACCCGGAAGGGTCTTGTTGTACCTGTCATAACAGAAAGTGATGGAATGAGCCAACCACTTCGACAGGCATTGCTTGGAAACAGCATTGCCTTCCCTTTAGTGAGCAAAAGAGACAAACAACTGATCAGTCTTTCTGAGATCCTTTGTCCTGTTGGTGTAGTAACTCAGAATCCGGTGAACATCCATGGTATGGAGTAAATATTCCCCTTGGTTGGAATACTGCGTAAAAAAGGCAGGTAACTCTATGGACTGATTTAAGGTAGACTCTGCCACCACTTTAGGTAGAAACTTAGGAATTGTGCGAAGAGCCACTCGTTCTTTGTGAAAAACCAAATATGGGATTTTACACATAAGGGCCTGGAGCTCGGAAATTCTTCGAGTGGAAGTAATGGCCACCAAGAAGAGCGTCTTCCACCAAAGAAACTTCAGATCTGCGGTTGCTGCCGGTTCAAAGGGAGGAAGGGTAAGTTTCTTGAGAACAAAGTTCAAGTCCCAAGGGGGAGAAGGAGTTCGGATGGGGGGCCTCAGATGAAGGATCCCTCTAAGAAAGGTCTTAGAGAACTCTAATTGGGCAAACGCTTTATCTGCGAAAGGAACATGGTAGGCTGAAATAGCAGCCATGTGCACTTTCAAGGAGGAATGACTGAGACCCAGGTCGAAGAGATGACGTAAATATTCCAGCAGAACAGCCACTGAACAGGAGAAAGGCTCCACATTCCGAGATGTGGCCCAAATAGAAAATCTCTTCCATTTCATGGCATAAGTGGACCTAGTGGAGGGGTTTTCTAGCCTCCACCAGAATCTCCGCCACTTTTGGAGAGACACCAAAATGAAATTGAGCTAGGTCTGCAGGAGCCATGCATGAAGTTGCAGGGACTTGAGGTCTGGATGGACCAGGGTCCCCTGATCCTGGGTCAGCAAACCTCGAGATAAAGGAAGAGGAAGAGGAGGAACCTCTGAATATTGTTGTAGAAGAGAGAACCAGATTTGCCTGGGCCAGAAAGGAGCGATTAGAATCATTCTCGCTCCTTCTGTGGTTAGTTTCTGCAATACACGAGGGACCAGAGGAATTGGGGGAAAAGCATAGACGAATCTGCCCTTCCAGTCTAGAGACAGAGCGTCGCTCCAGAAAGCGCCTTGCTCTGGAACGAGCGAGCAAAAGGTGGGAAGTTTTGCGTTTTGGGAAGAGGTGAACAGGTCTACCTGCGGAGTCCCCCAAAGCTGAAAGACATCGTCCAGCACCTTTTGGTCCAATTCCCACTCATGTGGCAGGGCAGAGGAGAGTGGCTTAGCTTGTCTGCCAGGGTATTGTCGACTCCTGGAACATGAATTGCAGTGAGGTGAAGGTTGTGTTGAGATGCCCAGTCCCAAACATTTATTGCTTCCCTGCATAGAGCATAGGATCGAGTCCCTCCCTGCTTGTTGATGTACCACACCACGCACATGTTGTCCGTCTGGACGGCTATGTGACCAGGAAGAATGTATTGGTGAAGGGCTTGGAGAGCATATCGTACTGCTCAAAGCTCGAGCACATTGATGTGGAGAGCTAGTTCCAATCTGGACCATAATCCCTGGGTTCGGTGAGGACCCAGATGGGCTCCCCAACCTTCACCTGATGCGTCTGTGGTCAGAGTCTGGGAGGAGGGAGGATGACAGAAGGGAACCCCCCGAAACAGGTTCTCTCGAACCATCCACCATTGCAAGTCTTGAGCCATCTGCGAGGAGATCAGAACTAGATGATCAAGGTCATCCACAAGTTGATCCCACTGGGAGCGAAGAGTTCACTGAGAGATCCTCATGTGGAGCCGAGCCCGGGGAACTGTCGGAATAGCGGCTGCCATGAGCCCCAGGAGACAGAGAACTGACCTCGCCGGAACCCTCCTGTGTTCTGATAGCAGGGAAATCTGTGACTGAAGAGAGGCCGCCCTGTCTGGAGGCAGGAAGGTCTTGCTCACCGTCGTATTGAGGATAGCCCCGATGAACTGTAGTCTCTGGGAGGGATCCAGATGAGACTTGGAATGGTTGATGGTAATACCCAGGCAAGTAAAAATCTGCTGGGTGAGTGAGAGAAAATGAAGGGAGCTCCTCCCTGGACGAGGCCGCCAGGAGCCAGTAGTCCAGGTAAGGAAACACCTGAACTCCCATCATACGCAGGTGGGCCGCTACCACAGCCAGGCATTTGGTAAATACTCGGGGTGCTGAAGAAAGACCAAACAGGAGTGCCCGGAATTGGTAATGGTCCCCCTGAAAAGCAAACCGAAGATACTTGCGGTGAGAAGGGCGAATGGGGATGTGCAGATATGCATCCTGCATATCCAGCGCACAAAGCCATTGACCCAGCCGAAGGAGGGGCAGAAGGGTCTGTAGGGAGAGCATCCTGAACCTTTTGTATTCCACGTAAAGGTTCAAGGAGCTGAGATCGAGAATGGGTCTGAGATCTCCCGTCTTCTTTGGGACCAGGAAGAAATGTGAATAGTAACCCGTCCCTTGAAGGTGAGGTGGAATGGGTTCTATGGCCTGCTTCGCGAGGAGGGCAGAGATTTCTTCCTGGACCAAAGGAAGATGGTCCCTTGCGTAGGACGACTTCAGAGGTGGGTGGCGGGGTGGTTTCTGTAGAAACTCTATAGAGTGCCCTTCCGCTATGATCTGGAGCACCATGAATCCGTTGTTATCCTCTCCCAACCCGGAAGGTGGAGGGAGAACCTCCCTCCTACCGGTTCCTCCGGTGTGTCCGGAGGTGGTGGGAGAGGGGAGGAGTCAGGTGGTGTGGGGCAGCACCGCAGCTGGGGCACCCGCTGCTTTTTTGGGTGGGGGGGGGCCTGGCAGCTGCAGGGGCCCGATGTTTAGTGGCCCGCCTTCCTTGGGGTTTTGTTTGTGGCCTTCTGTGAAAAGGATGGAGCTGCGGGTGATGGGGACAGTACATGGAATCCACGGATTTCAGAGCCGTCCCCTTCTCCTGCAAGTCGGTAATGATGTCCTTGACATCCCCACCAAAAAGCACTGAACCCCTGAAAGGTGCTTCCTGGATCACAGACTGCACCTCCGGGACCAAACCTGACACGCGGAGCCAAGCATGACGCCAAAGACTCACGGCGGAAGCGGAGCTCCGCCCGGCAGTGTCCACTGCATCGTATGTCGTCCGCAGAATGTGGCGACTGGCCGAACGAGCAGAACGGATTAAATCGGCCAACTCCTGCTTGACTTGAGAGTCAGGCAAGGAGTCAATCTTAGATTTCGCCTGGCTAAGGATGGCCTTCTGGTAATCCCCCATATGAGCAACATAATTCAGGGCCCGAATACCCAGTGTGGAAGAGGTGTAGATTTTTCCTCCATACTGGTCCAGGAGGCGAGATTCCTTATCCGGAGGAGACGAGCTTAGATGTTTGGGATGCGCTGACCGGCTGTGAGCAGTGCTAATCACGACCGAATCTGCACGAGGGTGGAAGTCCAAATAGTCTACACCCTCTGGAGCCTGGTATAGCCTGTTAGACTTCCTAGGAAGCTGGGCTAACGCCGACGGTTGTTTCCAAATAGTGGAAACAAGGTGGGCGTGAGGCTCGATCCAGGGTGGCACTAAAGTTGGAGCTGTGAAGGGCAGGTCCAGATGTTCAGCGAGTTTAACCCATTGAGGATCTGGTTCCAAGGAGCGCCACTGATGTACTTCTTGGATTTTTCTCAGCAACTCCGTAAAGGAAGGATCCTCCAGAGGGGTCCTCCGCTGGGGCTTGGACGGAGAGCAAGGCTTGTCATCTCTCTCGGAGCATCCGTCGGAAGAATCCAAGGAATCCGAAAGGGAAGAAGAAGAATCGGAAGCAGAATAAGACTCCCTAACACGGCTGGGGGCAGGAACGGGTTCCTTGCGGGGGATCCCTGGATGCGTGTCCTGCCCCTCTCGGGATCCAGAGGGAAGGACCCTGGAGTCCGGAGGCGGTGAGGGAGTGTGCTGTCTCAGGCGTACGGGAGCCGGGGGTGGCACCGTCGCCGTAAGGCGGCTCTCCACTTCCTTGGTGAGCTGAGCCTTGGCCTCAGCCCACCAGGAAGCCAGAGTCTCCTGCAGATCCACCGGCGGCCGAGGGGTCGGTGGAGGTGGAGAAGGAGAGGGAAAGGAATACGGATTGTATCCGTAAGGTGAGTATCCGAAACCCGGCTGCGGGAAAACCAGCGCCAGGTATTGTGGTGTCGGGTACTGTGACATCGGAGGGACCGGCGTCGGGTACTGCGGCGCTGGATACTGCGGCCCCGGGTACAACGGCGCCGGATCAGACGGTGGGTACCCAGGCACTGGAGCTGCCGGAGCAGACGGCCCGGAAGGTGGCCCCACGGGCGGGTCAATATTGAGAGCCCCGGAGGGAGCAGGGCCAGACGGAAGGGAAAATCCCTGGCCAGCGTCGGGGCTGGCATCCGGGGCGGTGTCCATCCGGTTCCATAGGAGGAGGTCTGATGGAGGTGGAACATCCCCTCCCGCCCGGGATGCGGGGAAAAATCCTCGGGGTCAGGCTGGGGTGACTCGGGCTCCCCGGACAGCAGCGAAGGCTGTGGGGAACCAGGTACGACGGGTGTCGGAGGGTCTGTCGTAGGTTCCGTCGCCCCGCGCATGTCGGGGTAGCTGACATGCGGCTTAGGGCATAGTTCACGGTGGGCGCCGGAGGAGCCGGCATCCGTCTTGCAGGGTCCCTCATCGGGCGGGCCGAGGAGGGGAGCGCCCGGTCCGAGGGGAACAGGTCGCCGCCCGAAGGTCGAGGCGTCTTATCGACCTTCTCCCAGCGGACGTCGGAGGAGCCAATGTCCGACTTATGGGAGTCACCCGCATCAGTAGGCCGCAAGCCTGCTGCCGAACTGGGGGTGGAGGCCTCCTTTTGCCCGGAAGCGCCCGCAAGGCCCGCGCGAGCCAGCAGGCGGGCCGATGCCTCCTCAAACCCTTGGAGGCTGCTGTCGGACGGTCCCCTGAGGGATAAACACTTTGCGCTGATCTCGCCAGAGTCGCGACCAGGAGGCTCTCCGTGTGCCTCTCTCCTTTCTTGTCCCGCTATGGCGTCCTTCCTCGAGAAGTAGACGCCTGCCTGAGCTTCTTCAATTCTTTTACCATCGAAGACATCTTTTTCTTGAGAAGATGGGCTTCCAGGGACTGTTGTCGTCATCAGCGGGTAGCTGCGTTGAAGTGAAGGCAATGCGGGCACTTGTTGACCGGGTGGTCGGGGCCTAGGCAGAAGAGGCAGAGGGAATGGCCATCCTTGTGAGGCAGTTGAGCGCCGCTCGAGTCGCACTTGTTTTTGTGCTCGGAGGGTGTAGGGGACGACATACACCGACGATGACCTGACGATAGAAGTTAAAAATACTTTAATTTTTGGTAAAACCGACGAAAGAGCAGGAGCTGCCTAAGCACGAACTTTACCACGAGGAACTGCATGAGTTAACGGCAGGAAAGAACTGGAAGGCGGGCGTCCGGGACCACCCCTTTATACCGACTTCTCCTGATGCCGGTCACCTGACGTGGGGGCGGTCCTTCGCCAGGGACTGCTAGCTAGAAATTTTTCCGTGGGGTCCTGCCGCCGGTCGGCGTCAGTCCTATATGTAATTACCTACTGCAAGAGCCCTCTCGAAGTAAGATCGCTTTTACCATTATCCAGAACCTGGCGAACAGGGACAATGTTATATATGACTTTTGTAATTATTTTGGGAACTTCTGAAAATATTTTGGAGCAAGTCCCGAGGTAAATCCAAGTGCTGTATTATAAAATTTATATTTTAACCTAATGTTCCGAGATATTTGGGGGCTCATCCAGGATAACATTTAGTGAATAACAGTCCACACTTAGAGTGTATGGGAAATAAATATTACTATTGTTATTGTTTGCAAGTTACTAAATGGCATAAATATTTTTTCTGTTCTTGTTGCTCGAGGATTTAAAGATAGAATTACTCCTAGACAGCGAGAAAAGACAGGAAGAAGTAATTGGCAGTAAAGCTGCAATAAAAAAACTTTTGAAGCATCACAAGAAAGATTTAATCACTGGCTTTAAATGGTGTTGGGTAAAAGGTTATTGATATTTAACTGTGATTGTTGTTAAAGTTTAATAACAAGAGTGTAAAACATGACAGCTGCTAGTGCAATTGTAGAATAAGGTTAAGACAAATAAAGAGGCATCGCTTTTAGAGTTTTCAGTATCTTCCATTACATTGGAGCCATTGACACCTCTAAGTCCAAGCTGTAGCCCAGAGGAAAAAAATTGAAGAATTAGAGAAACTAAATAAAGAGTATGTAGACCTGCTTGAGAACCTGCATGCTGATAAATTAAGGTTATCTAATGCTGTAAAACAGCTAAGTCAACAACTAGGAGAGAAATCTCTTGAATGTAGTAGACTTGTAGGCCAGATTCAATTGCTAAAAAAACAGTTAGATTAAAGTAATGAGAAAATATCTGACAAAGACTGTGTATTGGTCAGCCTAAAGACTGACAATGCTGTCTTACAAAATTCTACTGAACAGCAGAAAGAGCGGTGCTCAGCTTTAGAAAAAGAGAAGGCCAAAATATTAAAGGCTAATGAACAGCAAGAAGAGATAGTGCAAGAAGATAGAGAGATCAGTGTATCAACAGATACAAAGACAATAGTAAAGAGACCAAATACACAGAAAGAAAAGAGGAGATCTGAAGGTGCAACTTCACAAAGTGAACTACCATATATACTCGCGGATCCGTGTACAAGTCAACCTCCCCTAAAGTGTCCTTCATGTTTAAAGAAAAGTCAGTGACCTGTGTATAAGCTGAGATCGCTCACCAAAAGCACACCACAAGAAATCATAGCAAAACCAAAGCTGGCAGAGAAAAGTGAGGAGCACTGCCAGAGGGCTCCGTTGTCGAACACGGTATGAGATGGACGCCGCTGGGAGGGGTGCTTGGGGTCATCAGAGAGGGAGGGGGCACTGATCTTGGGCATCTTGCTGACTCAGAGCTGCACTGAGACATGCAATCTTTTTAAGGTTTACCTGGGGCCCAGCATCGTTATCAGGTTATTTGGAGCCGAGTTCCTAATCAGGGTTGGATTGCAGGCTGGATTGTTTTGTTTACCATAATCAGGGTTGTGACTGTGGGGTTCTGTTTCTTCCAGAGGGTTTGACCAAGTGCTGGATAACTACAGTAAATATACAAATAAAGACTTCACTGGATTTCTAAAACAGGGTTTGCTTGTGGGCTGCATCATAAACACAACGCTTTCTTTTTACCAGCACTTTTTTTTTTGGCAAATGCACTGATTGCGATCATGGAGTGACTCGCGTATAAGCCGAGATCCCTAATATGGACACATAAAATTGGTCTCAAAATCTCAACTTATACATGAGTAAATACAGTAAATGAGGATAGCCAATGGAAAGAGCGGTATACCCTTTTGGAAAAACAGATCTTTGAATTAGGAAAAGAAGTTAGAGATACAAAGATCCAAAAAAGAGATACCCAGAGTAAAAGAAACAAGCATTTGTCAATGCTGAATGTTTGCTTGCTGGCATTGGCAGTGGTAGTGTAGAAGTTATAGAGCTGCGTAATAGGAATGGCAGTGAAGTACTGAACTGAAGCCAACCCCACCACCACCCTGCAGAGAGCGACAGGCATTGGGGTGTGCCTTTGGGTCATCAGGCATAACGGCCACACCATTTCACCACACCCCACCCTGCAGACACTGACAAGTGTCACGGTATTCCTTGGGGTCTTTGGCCCTTATGCGCACCCCATTACATTAGGAAATACGGTGAGATGGGTGCGATATAAGAGAATGGGGTGAACATTGGGGCCAAAGAGTCCAAGGCATACCTCGATGCCTCTCACTGGCTGCAGGGTGTGGAATGGTATGAGCATTACAGGCAAGAATCCCAAGTCACACCCCTGATGCCTGTCATTCTCTACAAGGTTGGGCATTATGGTTGGAAACCCTAATACCACAGGCATTCGTTGGTATTTTCACTCCAAATGTTCAACATGGTTTTTTTGTGACCCCACCTCATGAACAGGGAGAATATCAGTTTGTTAGCCGAAAGCTGCTTATGCACAGCGACTACGGCATTTAGCACCACAGGTGCAAAAACATTCCGAACAGGATGTAAAAAATGACAGCTGTACTGTTAGTGGGGAGGTGTAAAAATGGCAATGTTGCAAATCTGCAGTAAAAATATTTAAAAATGGTGAAGTCAGTGAACGTCACATAGAAACTGTGCAGCACACACCATAATATAATTAGGCTGGGATTTTTTACAGCAGATTGTCAACTCAGGCATTTGGTGCCTCCGATCATGAACAGTGTCACTGTGGTTTTCTTTATCTGTCCCGAACAATGATTTCCCACAGCGACCACGCATCTCTGCACTGAAAGTGTGAAAACACACTTCGGCCATGTTGTGAAAAATGAGAGCTGTACTGTAAATAAGGAAGTGTGGAAAAATGCCACTGGTGAAAATCTGGACTTAAAATATTACAAAGTCATGAACTTACGAGGGTGCGTGGAAACTGTGCAATGCTCACTCGTAACACAGTCATTTTATCGACTTTTGTCACCAAATTTTCAAGATAGCCATTTTAAGACCTCTGCTCATGAACAGTGTAACTGTGATTTTCTTAATCTGTTCCAAACATTGCTTTTCGCATACCAACAGCACCATTGTGCGCTACATGTGCTGACTTACATTTTGAGCAGCATATGAAAATAGCAGCTGTGCTGTTCATAAGGAAGTGTAATAAAATGGCAATGTTGAAAATCTGAGTGCAAATATTAAATCGCATAAACTTATGAGCATGCATAGGAACTGCTAGCACGCTCGTAAAACAGTCATTTTGGAAATTTTTTCACCAAATTTTCAACATAGCCATTTAAGACCTCTGCTCATGAACAGTGTCACTGTGATTTTCTTAATTTGTCCCATACATTGATTTCTCACATCGACTGCGCCATTGTGCGCTACATGGCCGGAAACACGTTTTGGGTGAGATGTGAAAAATGATAGCTGTACTACTCATAAGAAGGGATGGTAAAATGGCAATGTTGAAAATCTGGAGTGAAAATATTGAAAATTCGCGAACTTACGAGCGTGCGTAGGAACTGCGCAACACATGCTCGTAAAAGTCATTTTTAGGAATTTTTTCACCAAATTTTCAACATAGCCATTCTAAGACCTCTGCTCATGAACAGTGTCACTGTGATTTTCTTAATTTGTCCCGTACATTGATTTCACACACGAGCTGCGCCATTGTGCGCTACATGGGCAGAAACACGTTTTGGGTGAGATGTGAAAAATGACAGCTGTGTTACTCATAAGAAGGTGTGGTAAAATGGCAATGTTGAAAATCTGGAGTGAAAATATTGAAAATTCGTGAACTTACAAGCGTGTTTAGGAGCTGCGCAACGCACGCTCGTAAAACAGTCATTTTTAGGAATATTTTCACCAAATTTTCAGCATAGCCATTTTAAGACCTCTGCTCATGAACAGTGTCACTGTGGTTTTCTTAATTTGTCCCGTACATTGGTTTCGCACACCGACTGCGCCATTGTGCACTACATGGGCAGAAGCACATTTTGGGTGATATGTGAAAAATGACAGCTGTACTGCTCATAAGAAGGTGTGGTAAAATGGCAATGTTGAAAATCTGGAGTGAAAATATTGAAAATTCACGAACTTACGAGCGTGCATAGGAACTGTACAACGCACGCTCGTAAAACAGTCATTTTTGAATTTTTTCACCAAATTTTCAACAAAGCCATTTTAAGACCTCTGCTCATGAACAGTGTCACTGTGGTTTTCTAATTTGTCTTGTACATTGGTTACGCGCAGACCCACGGGCGCCATTGTGCGCTACATGGGCGGAAACACATTTTGGGTGAGATGTGAAAAATAACAGCTGTACTACTCATAAGAAGGTGTGGTAAAATGGCAATGTTGAAAATCTGGAGTGAAAATATTGAACATTCGCGAACTTATGAGCGTGCGTAGGAACTCGCAATGCATGCTCATAAAACAGTCATTTTTAGGAATTTTTTCACCAAATTTTCAACATAGCCATTTTAAGACCTCTGCTCATGAACAGTGTCACTGTGGTTTTCTTAATTTGTCCCGTACATTGGTTTTGCACACCGACTGCGCCATTGTGCGCTACATGGGCGGAAACACATTTTGGGTGAGATGTGAAAAATGACAGCTGTACTACTCATAAGAAGGTGTGGTAAAATGGCAATGTTGAAAATCTGGAGTGAAAATATTGAAAATCCGCGAACTTACAAGCGTGCATAGGAACTGCGCAATGCACGCTCGTAAAACAGTCGTTTTTTGGAATTTTTCCACCAAATTTTCAAAATAGGTTTCTTGAGAGCCCACCTTAGGAACACTGGCAGTGTCGTTTCGTTAATCATCCTGAAAGGTGATTTCGTGCAGTGACTGCGAAATCAACCTTCGGGCCCAAATAACGCCATGACAGTGACATCATTCATGAGAAGGGGTCCCAAAAACCCCATGTTGAAAATTTGGTGCAAAAATTCCAAAAAATGCCTGAGATATGCAACAAAGTTGAAACCCCTATCTAGCCCATTATACAGCTTACCGGCATTTCCTCAGTTGCATGTCGGCTTTGAAAGAGTGCAGGCGTGTTCCCAGTCCACGAAGATAAATCGTGCCAGACTCCGGAGGTAAGTATGGGAGTAGGATGGGAGGCAGGAGTCGCAGTGGGTGGAGTGCGGGTTGTGGGGGGCAGGAAGACTCGTGGGACCGTTTTTGCTTTACAGGTTAAAACAAAAAAAGAGCGACATGAGGCGTTTGCCACGCTGGGTGGGCTCCCAGCATGGCAGAAGAGTGGCTGGGGCGTGGAGCCGGCGGGATTGGGCACCCCGTCGGCCATGGCATTGTTGCCCACGCTGGGGTGGGCTCCCAGGCGTGGCACCTTGCTGGGGGAGGTGAAGCCGATGGGGATTGGGCACCCCATCAGCTATACATGGGGAGAGACAGTGAAGCCGGCGAGGTTGGGCACTCCATCGGCTATACCATCAGGGTGCCCACGCTGGGGTGGGCACCCAGGCGTGTGGCATTTGGAAAACTTTGAAGCCTTGGCACAGCCGGCGGGGATTGGGCACCCGTCGGCTGATAAGTGCGTGGGGGGCAGAACGCAGTATGCGTGCGTGCGTGTGTCTGTGTGGGAGCTGCGCATGAGCAGGCGATATCTTATCGCTGCTCACTGAAGCGTAGCTCCCCCTTTCAACTGTATGCCACTGCATTTTGGAGCTTGTCATAGACAGCTCCAGCATGCATTGGCTTACAGGGGCCGCGCCTGCCAACACACTGACTGAACTGGAACAGGGGGTGACACATCTCCGAAATCTCGGATGATGGCACTGTGTTTCTTGCACATGCATGCAAGCAAACATAAAAATCATGTGAGACTAAGAGCATCTGAGGAATCAGGCCCAGATTTCTCCTCCTCTGAAAATGAATATTCCAGTTCAGAAGAGGAATCACATGAGAAACCTAAAGGGAAACATAAAACTAATCAGAACAGAAGTTCTGGTCCTGAAGATGAGTCACTGATAGATCTAAAAGAAATAAAAGATGTCAGAAAAGGAACAGGGGTATTTAAAATCAAAGACTGTTACACAAGCTTTGAAACAGGTAGGAGAGAGAGGAACAATTCTAAATCTGCGAAACGAGGCACTGAGCAATATATTTGAAAAGTGAAAGAATGTTTTTAATCATTGTCCATAACTGATGAGGGAGAATAGGGTTTTGTGATTAGGTGGTCTGTCAATCACCCTCAAGCTGAATAGCCAAGAATGTCTAGAGACAGTAGGAATAAACCAGATAAGCTGTAGAAGTTCTTAAAAAAGGAGTTTGGTAAATATCGCACTAAGGGGGCAGTCACCAGATGCTGTGTGGTATTGATCAAAGCCCCAGGGAATATTATTGTAGGCTAAAGGTGGATGGGGAGGAGGGGAGGGTGGCCCTGCAGGGGGACCTGGAGGCTCTGGAAAGATGGTCTAGAAAGTGGAAGCTGAGGTTCAATGCAGGGAAATGCAAGGTACTCCACCTGGGGGCCAGAAACCCAGGCCAAGTGTACACCCTGGGGAAATACTACAAGTCTCGATGGCTGAGAGGGACCTGGGGTGGTGGTGGATGTCAAGATGAACAACT
Source organism: Neoceratodus forsteri (assembly GCA_016271365.2). NCBI lineage: Eukaryota > Metazoa > Chordata > Ceratodontiformes > Ceratodontidae > Neoceratodus > Neoceratodus forsteri. Next base: position 56,118,779 of record JADMNL010000026.1, read on the forward strand.
CTGAGACTTGTAGGAGGCAGCAGCCAAGGCCAACAGGATGCTGGGATGCATCGCTGGGGATCACCTCAGAAGGAGGGAAGTGATACTCCCTCTGTATAACTGCTTTGGTGAGGCCACACCTGGAGTACTGTGTGCAGTTTGGAGGCCATGCTTAAGAGGACATTAACCTCCTGGATAGGATCCAGAGGAGGGCAACCAAAATGATTTGGGGCTTGGGGACAGGACCTATGAGGAGAGGCTCAAGAGCTAAATATGTACACATTGGAAGAGAGAAGGGACGGGGGACATGATAGGGTCTTCAGGTACATGAAGAGGGTAAATGGGGAGGAACAGTCAGGGTGCTTGAAGGAAGGAGGAAGGGGCCACTAGAGGGCATGGGTGGAAGCTGGAGGGGGGAAGATTCAGGGGAGAAAGGAGGAGGTGCTACTTCACTGAGAGGGTGGTGGAGCCATGGAATGCACTACCTAGGGGGCTGGTGGAGGCAGAGACAGTGGAGGGGTTCAAGAGGGGGTGGGACAGGTACAGGGGAAGGGTTCTGGAAGCAAAATCCAATGCAGCAAGAATATCCGGAACTGGGAAGGGAGAAGCCAGAGAAGGCGAGGGGGACAGCAAGGTCAGCACCCAGGGTGGGGGCTGACCAAACGAGCAGACACGAAAGACCGTTAGGCCTATTCTGCTGGCATTTTAGTATGTTAGTATGTAAAGGATGTGTATTTTGGAACAGAGGATCACTCAGATAGTGATTCCGATGACTTCCAAGATGCATATTATTAAGGTTTACCCTCTTCTATTAGAACACAATTGGCACTTGAGCTTAAAAGGAGGCCCAGGGCATCCACTGGGTTGTCAGGCAGGCAGAACATATCTGGGACTCTGAAAGAAGCAATGACTCTCCTCCACAGAAAAAGGCAGGGTGGTCCTGCTCCTAAAGTCCAAGTGTCTGAGGTAACTATCCCAAATACTGTGGAGGGGAGTGAGCTATCTACTCCCAAAAACAGGAGGCAAAGGAAGAAAAAGGGCAACCAACACTCCACCAGAAAAAGCTGTGGAGCAGCCCAAGGCTATGCCTGACCCCGCAGTGGTGGCCCAACCTACCAACCCTGCCCAAGCTTCCCCTGTGGTGCACCTGGCCCTGAGACACAGTTCTATTGAAGCCCTCAGCAATTAGCACAACTTCAGCTGTACCAAAACCAGGGACCTTCCTATGGAGGATATGATCCTGTTAGATGGAGTGGCTGGGGGTACAGGAGAGGATACTATAATGACAATAAAGGTTATTATAGGGGGCAGTACAATGGCTATAGAGGTAGAAGAGGTATCCATAGAGGAAATCAAAATTATAACAATGATCAAGACAGACCTAGAAATGAGAGAAGAAATGAAGAAATCACAAAAAGAGATGAGAAACCAGACAGAGGACTTAAGAGCTCTTGTTCAAACCCACTTGCTCCCTACTCCCCAGCTGCCACTTGGTTTCGATAGTCCTGTGCAGCGTTCCTCTGCAACATCCGGGGCAAGTGGAGCCAGTCATGGCCAGTCATGGCAACTGACTAGTACCGTCTATACTCCCTAATGTGGCCCAGGTAAATGAAATTGTAATTGTTAACAATGGTAATGAAGCTACAGGTATTACGGAATATGAAAATGAAAATGTTAGCTCAGACCCTGACCTTCCCCTATAGGTATTTGAAGTTACTGCTGCAAGCAGTGTAGAGAGTCACAGTGAACCTGACATGTTACCAGGAGTTAAGAAAAAATTCTATCTGGGTAAATAATCCCTAAAGGGGACAGATAGGTTTTACTTTGACATAAACACTGAAAACAGCCTAAGTCATGAAGCTTTAGTGGACTCTGGAGCTGAAGTAACCCTGATGTCCAGAAACTTCTATGACAAGCAGCTTGTGATAGGTAACTCCAAGGTATGAAGGCCCTTCAGGATGGCTCACAGGTTGTAGGTGGGGGGGACTCAACAGACTCTAGGTAAAGTGTGGCTGAAGTTAAGGTTTGGCAAGATGGAAGTCAACCAAGGTATATCACTTATACAGCTAGGGATAATTTCTTGATTGGGAATGACCTCCTAAAAAGATTTTGGCCTATCACTATTTTCATAGAATCCTGTGGCCCCAGGAAAACAGGACCATTCCATTTGGGAAGAGTCTTTAGGTTGTTAAAACATCAAAATCATGTTATCTGGAGAGAAATGATGCAACAATTACACTGAATGTTGTATGTTCTGGTGTACCTGATGTATCTGTACTAGGAAATCCTGAAAATGTGGCTCCATGGAAAAGTAGAACTCACATGGTTTATTTGTCAAAGCATGATGTGGTAAAGTCTGAGGCTAATACAATAGGCTTTACTTTCTTTACCAAGGAAGCCAACCCTGTTACCTCAGAGACATGTCTTGCATCTGACACAGAGACATTGGATTCTGAGTACCCAACCCCCTCTGGGGATGAGGAAAAGAAAATGCTGCCACTAAATCACGGGTCCTTGCTCTGCAACATAAGGTCAGAAAACGGCAGATTAAAGGTGCCCATGAAAGCAAAGAGTTTGCAGACTGTACATTCTGTGTTATCCTTAGGTTATGAGCACTGGCCTAGTTTCCCATAAGTAAAGAAACAGGAGTGGCTGGAGAATGTTCCATACCAGAAAACTAGCATAAGAAGCACAGCTATCTGTGTTTTGAACCTCCAAATAGGGCAAAAGAAAAAATTACTCACCTTAATAATTGTGTTTCTTCTAATGGAGTCTTGCTGTATTCTGACATTATGCAGTTAGCCCCAGCACTTGAACTGCTCCAGAGATGAAAGAGTTAACTCTATGCCAGAGCACAGAACGTTGAACTCAAGCTCAGTTCAAACCTCTGCCTGCTGCACTCTGAAGTGTAACCGTCAAATTCTTATGAGCTAATACTAACTAACTAACCCCACTATGTGGGAACTGTAAAATGTTTACTAGCAAAAAGACAACCAAGTATTTTGGATCCCCAAAAGACTCATGTTGAGAAATCCAAAACAAAAACTAGGTAATAAACAAAATAATCAAACCATCACAATAACCCACTCCTCCTAAGTAAAAAGGGGGCATGCCAAGTACACCCCTGAGGTGCAACACTGCGCCTACCATCCCACTTCCCAAAAAGCAGGTTCTGAGAGGGGAGGCAGGGAGGGAGGTCAGAATACAGCAAGACTCCATTAGAAGAAACACAATTACTAAGGTGAGGAACTTTTTCTTCAAACAACATGAAGTCTTGCTGTATTTGCCCTTTCCCACTTCACCATAAGTGAGGAACAACTGGAGAGAGTCAAACCTGAGTGCCTTAGTATGCTCAATGTAGTAGCTAAGAGCCATTTTAACATGCAAACTGTGTAATCTTCTTTCTCCTGAAGAAGAATGATCAGTGAAGAATGCAGGAAGAGACATGGATTGGCTCAGACGAAAATCTGAAACCACTTTGAGTAGGAACATTCTGTTGGTTCCGAGGACCACTTTATCTCTATGGAATGAGATAAAAATCAGACTCCACTGACAGAGCCTGCGATTCACTGATACGTCAGGCAGAGGTAATGGCTACCAGAAACACAGTTTTCCAAGTCAAGTACTTAAGCTCTGCTAAAGACAAAGGCTCAAAAGGGGGTTGCACAAGCTGAGCAATGCAAACATTAAGGTCCCATGCAAGAGTAGGATCCCTAAAGGGAGGACTGGTATGAATCAATTCCTTGAAAAATTTACAGAAAACAGGATGAGATGCCAGTGAGGAGGGCTTTCCCACTGGCAGAAAAGCAGACACAGCTGACACCCAGTAGTGTACCTCAGCAGGAAGCTACTTCCCAAGGAGCAAGCTTACTCCACGGTGGAAAAAGAATGTCTTGCCATAGTGTGGACCCTAAAGAAATTAGAGTCATACCTGTATGGGCAGCATTTTGTGGTGCAGACTGACCACAACCCCCTGGTTTAGCTGACGCAGATGGGGAAAAACAATGGCAGATTACTAAAATGGAGTCTTGCTTTACAAGGGTATGATCTAAAAATTGTACATAGGGCTGGAGCGAAGAACCAGAACTCAGATGGGCTGTCTAGGGTCTATGAGGAGTGACCTGATTTGGGAAGCTCATCTCATGTAGGGGACAGAACCCCCAAATTCAGTCTAGGTGGGGAAGAATTCTGACGTGGACAGCCAGTTCTGAGTACTGTATCATTTTTTTAATATAAAATGTATTACTGAATGTCTCTGCTGAAAATCTGATGCTGTAGAAGTGACCTCGCTTACAGCCCCCCCCCCAGGTTTCAGCTGAAAGATGAAAGCCATGAGAAAATGCTGATACAGCATGTGAGATCACACACAGTTTTTAGACACCAGGGCCCAGATATTCAAAAGGGTTAGCGCCATATGCGCAACAGGGTTCTTGTCATAACTCAAAATAGCCATTCTGCGATATTCAGAAGGGGCCAGTTGCGCCACCAAAACATGCTGAGCAACAGCGCAATGGAAATGAAGGCATGCGCAATCAAGGGGGTGGGTCCATGCATAAAGTGCGCAATTTCGATATCGAACACTCGCGCAATGCGCAAGAGTGACTCAGCCGAAGCGTGAATAGCGAATTGAGCCAAAATAAAAAGGCTCAAGGAAGCGGCGCAAGAACCCTAGCAGGCCGCAAACTGGGGGAGAGAGACAGAGAGAGAGACAGGAGCTGGAAGGGCAGAGAGGGATAGTGGGTCCAGGAGGACAGAGAGGCCAGTGGGGGGTGCCCGGTGCAGTGGAAGCAGCAGTGGGGGCAGCGGGGGTAACACAGGAACAACAGCCGGGGGGGCAGAAGCCAGGGAGATGGACAGTGCCAGCTTCCACATGGAAGCTGTAATGAGGGGGGTGAGACACCATGCTGCAGGGGGACGTGGCCGCGGAGGGGCCCGTCGGCGGTATGCCCCCGACAGGCGGTATCGTGCCCGCATCAGCTTCGAGCTGTACACAGACGTCGAGATTGTGGGCCGGTACCGCCTGAACAGGGCAATACTGAGACGGCTCTGCGAGCTGTGCAGTGATGTGATGCAGGCACCCTCACGACGGAGTCACGCTCTGTCCGTGGAGACCAAGGTGACAGCCTGCATGTGCCTGCTCACCACAGGCACCTTCCAGGAGCCAACAGGGGACACCACAGGCATTACACAGTCGAGCAGCGTCACGCATCCTCACCCAATTCCTCAGCGCACTGCTGCCTCATGCCTGGAGTACATCCATTTCCCCAGCACCGCAGAGCGTACAACAAACATGCAGGAGTTCCACAGGGTAGCACGTATGCCTGGCGTGCTAGGGGCCATAGACTGCACCCATGTGGCCATTCGCACGCCACCTGGCCCCGACGGCCAGGCATATCGGAACCGAAAGGGGTTTTCCAGTGTCAACTGCCAGGTGGTGTGTGATGCCACTGGGCGCATTATCAATGTCTGTGCCACACACCCTGGCGGAGCACATGATGCCTTCATATGGCACCAGTCTGCACTGTGCCATCGATTCGAGAGTGGGGACATCCCCACGGGTCATCTAGTGGGTGAGTACACATGTATGGAATGCAAACTCTGGGCAAGGGTGGGAATGACACAGGTGCCATGGTAGTGGCACACAAAGATATGGGCAATATGGACCTGTCATGACACTGATCTCCACTATCTCCACACAGGTGACTGCGGATACCCACTCCGTCCCTGGCTGTTCACACCGTACCGGTGCCCCACGACCCCAGCACAGCTATGCTTCAATGAGGCACATGCCGCAACACGTAACATCATAGATCGGGTGTTTGGGATGCTCAAGGCACGCTTCCAATGCCTGGACACCTCCGGCGGAGCCCTACAGTACAGCCCCCAAAAGGCCTGTGGGATATTCCTGGCCTGTTGCATCCTGCACAACATGGCCAAAGACCATGGGATAGCCGTACAGGTCCAAGAGGGGGACAGCGATGGGGACGCCAGTGGCGCCGGTGATGTTAGTGATGAGCAGCCCCCCCTAGGACGGAGGGACCCCCGACTGACCCGGCAGGCCCAGCTGCACCAGGACACCATTGCAGAAGAGCACTACGCCCAACACAGGTAAGTCAAGGGGACATGTGCAGGCAACACTGTCCATGCGCAAACCACAGGCACACAGGGGAACACACCGTGCATGAAGGTCAGGGGAGTTGAAGGTTCCAGGCATACCAACACACCATCAGAGAGGGGTGAGCACTCATATGGACACACACACACACCAGGCAGCATACATGGGCAGCAGCACAGCACTGCGGAAATGACATTGCCAACACACAGCACCATCAACCACCCCTACCACCTGGACTGTCCACGTACATGTGTCAGGACCTGGGCACTCTTGCACCTTGGTGTACAGTGCAATGCAGGCATCATCATGCACACGCACCTGTGGACAGCAGTTGGGAGAGTGTGCAGGTGGTCCGCGTGTCAGCGTGGTGAGCAGAGCACCCAGCAGTGCACTGCCCACCATGACACACATTGCACACAGGACAGCACCAGACAGGGCCTGCACTGGGAGACAGCTCAGTCATGTAGCACTGTCCCACGGCCACCATTGATGCGTGGGCAGCCCCGCCGTGGCCCAGCAGCACTGGCAGGCTGAGCAGAGGCCACATCGGGTGGCGCTGGTGCACCACCAGGGGTCCCACTGCGCGAACGTGACCTTGCCCGCACAGGGGTCTGCATCCTGCCAAACAAACTTGCACCAGGGGTGCTCGGGATGCCCACAGCAGAACCCGGCGTCGACAGGCCTGGTGTCGCATGAGCCGCACCGGGAGCGAGGAGGCGCACTGTGTGGGGTGTGTGGTACAGGGGCACCTGACAGTGTGGCCAATGCATCGCGACAGAGACCACTGCCTGGGTCAGCCTGTCAATGGCAGCGGTCACATCCGTCCGCATAAGGACCAGCTCGGCTCGGTCCGAGCACACTCCCTGCTATGCCGCTCCACGGACAAAGACAGTGCCTCCACGGACCTTGCAACCCACCCTGCAGCTGTACGAGTCCTGCAGCAGGCGGGTGTCTTGGCGTCAATGAGTACTGTCCCCCCAATATCGTGACCCCAGGGTGTGGGACGGTCCTGGTGCACAGCACCCTTGAGGGTGGGCGCTAGTCCGCCAGGACCAGGTATGGGCGGATCAAGGGCAGTGGACATGTGCCACTGCTTGACACTGTACCCCCAGACCTGGTGTGCGACTGCTGCTGCCGCCCCTCCAACTGCTGAGCCCCCAGGTCCAACTGTTCCACCTCCGTGCTGACAACAGTGCCAGACACCTGCACAGCCACCGGTGCTGCCCCACCGGTGCTGACAGGCACAGCCTGGGACTGTGCCAGCATGCTGGTACACAGGTGTGAACCAGGAAGGCCCAGGGGCATGTGCTGGCCTGCCATGTGTCCGTCATGGAACACACACCTATCACTGCCCATTGCAGGCCTGCTATCATCAATGGTGCAGGTGCGTGCCACTGCCATAGGCACAGCATGCTGGCATACCTGCATGCCAGACTGCTGTGACACAGGCTGTGCACTCCCTGCACCCGTATCACTGACACCGAGTTGTTGGCCCAGCATGCATGCTGCTGCAGTGCCTGCAGGCTGGTGGCGGAGGTGGATGGTCCCTCCTCCACGCCCAGCAGGTCTGCATCACTGTCTGGACCCACCACCACCGTCTCCTGAAGACGAACAGGATCTGTAACAGAAAGAGAGTACATGTGAGTGCATGTGAACAACAGCCCCCCCCAACAACACCACCATTTCATACCGTGCAGTGATGGGCTTCCACCTGTCTGGAATCCTCCGCCTGGTACGCCCGCAATGGCACTTTCGGCTGCATGGCGCTGACCAGTGTCTCTCTGTAGGGGTCAGCTGCACCACTGGTGGCCCCACCAGTGCCAGCAGTGCGCCCTGAAGGCTGCCACCTTCTCCTTCAGCCTCCTGCGGTCAGTCCCCATCTTCTTGCATTCCTGGGAGGCGCTGGTGGCTTCCGTGCAGGTTGGCCTTGAGCTACCCTCTCCCATGCAGCTGCGGTTCCTGAGGGTGCCCTCCGTCCACTCACTAGTGGCTCATCCTCCAGGTAGGCCTGGAAGAGGCCTCCGTCTCTGCCGCGGTGAAGTTCGGCCTCCTCCTATGCCCGCCGTCCACACCCTCAGCTTGGCTCTGGTCAGTCATGGTGATCTGTATGGGTGGAAGTGGACACCTGTCACTGTGCAGTTGACAGCATTTCCTCATGAGCATAGCTGCCGGCCCAGGGGCGGAAGCCCCCCACGTTTCCTCTCCGCATGGCAGATACTGATAGAAAGGGTGTCCTTTGTCCCTTTCTAAGTGCCCTTTTCATGCTCAGCCCCCTCAGCCTTTATCATCCTCCGCCCATGAACATTGTCCTGAGCATCACACAGCATGTAATTCACCTCTCACCTGCAGTAACCAAATCTGGCCAGCACAACCCACTGTCGCATTTTTATAGCGCAACACATGCAAATGAGGTGTGGCGCAACTTTAATGACATGCTAATCGCGCCACTGCGCCTTTGAATAGCTGATCGCATGATTTGCATATGTCGGCTGAATATCGCGTATTTGCGCTTTGCGCAATACGGAAGGTCCGGCTGAGCCAATGGCGCAGGTTTGTGGCTGTGTGCCACACTGCATTGCGCATGCCCAGACAGCTTCGCATGCGTCTATCACGCTGCAGACCTGCTGAGCGCGATAGGCGATTCAGACCATGGCCACCATTGTGCCAGTGGCGCTACAGCACTGGGCACTATATGGCGCTGTGGCACTACTGCGCGATAGTCCACTGTGGCACTGGTGTGCAGCTTGGCAGTCGCGCAGGATGCCTATATGTCCGATGGCGCTGTGTGTAGCCTTGCGTCATTGCCGTGACCTTGTGTATGCCCTCTGACCCCTGGCGCTGTTGGCATGCCATGTGTACGTCCCTATTGCGCTGTCTGGTGACAGCGCCATGTGAAGTGACGGCGCTGTTCGAACAGCGCGATTGGAGCCTGTGGTGGTCTATTGCGCAACAACTCCACGTGGGGTTACGGCGCAGCGGGGCGCCATATTGCCTGCTGTAAAGTTGGTGCCATGGCTAGGAGGAGGGCGGTGTCCTGGAGCCAGATTGAAGTGGCCAACCTGGTGGCCCTAGTTGAGCCACACTATGATGGCCTGTATGGTGGCGCCCTCACCAGTGCCAGGACTCAGCTGTGGCAGCAAGTGGCCACTGACCTGGTGGAGATCACTGGATGGGGCCGGTCTGCTGAGCAGTGCCGGCACCGGTACAGTGACCTCCGCCGGAGGGAGCCAGAACTTTAGTCGCAGCTGCGGTCACGTGCCAGGCGGGGCATAGTGCCTAGGCCAGGTGAGTGTACCATCTATGCACCTATATTCTCTGTAGGGGTGTGTGTGTGCTTGGGTGGCTGTGCATAGGTGCTGGCTCGGACACGGTTGGCTGTGTCAGTGTGTGCAGCTGTGCGATGGATGGTTATGGCTGTGTGGGCAGGCACTCTCACTGGGGCAGGGGGCACTCTGCTTTTGAGTCACACTGATGTTTGTCTCAACATATGTCTCCCACAGGCGGAATCTGAGGGGCATGAGGCGGACGGTGGCGTGGGCGTGCCAGGGCGGTGCCGAGGGGTGTTGTGCCCAACAGCAGCAGCATCAGCAGCAGCAGCGGCAGAGCCAGCTGCTGGAGGAGTGTGAGTATCATTACTTCATGGATGCTATTGCATGCTGGGGGAGGCAAGACCACCAGCCATGCACAACACAACCATGCAGGAAAGGGGAGGTCATAATTCCACTATACAAGACACTGGTGAGGCCCCACCTGGAGTACAGTGTACAGTTCTGGAGACCATACCTACGTATGGACATGGACTGGGTAGAGAGGGTTCAGAGGAGGGCAACATGGATGGTGCATGGATTGCATCACAAGTCCTATGAAGACAGGTTGAAGGAACTGAACATGTACTCCCTGGAGGAGAGGAGGGAGAGGGGGATATGATGGGGACATACAAGTATCTTACAGGGGGGAACAGAGTGCAGGAAAACACTATTTTTAAGCTTAAAAGATGTTCCAGGACTAGGAGGCATGGGATGAAGTTGGAGGGGGGACGATTCAGAGGAAACATGAGAAAGAATTTCTTCACAGAACGGGTGGTGGACAAGTGGAACACCCTGCCAGAGGAAGTGGTGGGGGCTGACTTGGTCACGGGATTTAAGAATGCACAGGATAGACATAAAGGAATTCTGGAGGTCAGGGGTAAGGGCAACAGACTTATAGGAAAACAGAGTGAACTTACAAGCTCAAATGGGCAGACTGGGTGGGCCATAGGCCCTTATCTGCCGACACTGTCTATGTATCCATGTATGTAGGCACGACACAGGTGACATGCATCACTGTGCAGTATCACAGCACGTCTGTGTATGCGTCACTGGTGGTCCAGGCATGCACTGGGCACATAGCTGTGTAACTGGCATCGCACGCGTTGCCCGTCACTTGCCAGCCTAGTTTGTACTGTGATTGACGTGGGCAGTGTGTGTGGGCGGTGGTGCGCATAGCTGGTGCCGCCTGTTTGTGATGGCCATGTGCATGTTCACTGTGGGTGGGTGTATGCCATCACAGGTGCGGGACATTGGGCTATATGGCTTGCAGGTTGGGTGGTGTTCAGGGTTGTGGTCAGTCACAGCCATTGACTGTGTTCCCATTTTCCTAGGCCTCGAGGTTCTCAGGAGGTTGGCGCGTGATGTCAGGCGCCTCACACAAGTCAGCATTGAGAACCAGGAGATCCTGCAAGCCATCCGGCGACATGGACGTCAGCAGGGGCGGCACAGGACGGTGCACCAGCAGGGGGAGGACCAGGAGCCAGCTGGGCCATAGCCGACATTACCCTTCCCACTTCTCCCATCCCTACCACCCTGCCTTCCCTCTCCAAGTTTTTAATCCCTCCCCCTTGAACACCCCTTCCTTGTACCCGTCCCCTTGTAAATAGTTTCTATTGTTGTTGTTATAATATGTTCAATATACATTTCTATTTTGATATATGAATACTGTGTCGGTCTCTGATTTGCAGCTGGCTATGGGTGCTCAGTTGCAGGTGTGTACATGCCATCTGGGCTGGTATGGTCCTGGGTATGTGTGTGTGGTGTGTGTGTGTGTGTGTGTGTGTGTGTGTGTGTGTGTGTGTGTGTGTGTGTGCATGTGTGTGCATGGGAGGTATCTCCAGCATGGCAGTGACTTTCGGTTGGTCTTACCATCTGCTGCCACCCACTGCTGGGTGCACAGGGTGTGTCTGGCTTGTAGGCTTCTGTGTTGCACGGGGCTGACGAGTGCTGGGGGGACTGCATGGTTTCCTGCAGTGCCAGTCACTGCACATGGGAGGTGTCTTGGGGTCACAGTGCAGGGTGTGCTGTGTGTACGGGGGGCTGATGTGCACTGTGGTTGTCAACCCCTGTGTGTGGCACTCTCCGCCTGCCAGTGGTTGTGCTGGGGTGTCATGGCTCTGCTATGCTTTGTTGGCTTGTCCCCATGGGCACGTGGATCATCCGTCCCACCCCCAGTGATGCTGTGCTTGGGGTGTGCAGGTGTGGTGTGGGTTCTGCAGTGTGTTCCTGTGCCCATGTGTGGCATGGCTGGCGGTGGCCCCAGCCTGCCTCCCTGGATGTGCAGTTCCATTGCTTTGGGAGGGCTGTGCTTGCGCTATGGCAGCTCTGGAATGCTCAGCTGAGCTTCCCTGGTTGCTCCATAGCGCAACATTTTGGCTCAGCTTCTCCTTCCTGGTTGCGCGATGGCGCAGTATGTGCGATATTCAGACGTTGGTTGCTTGCGCAATTTGCTGTGCTCCATGTTTGAATATCGCACCTGTTGCGCATTTGCACAACTGGTTTGTGCTTGCTCCTGCTGTTGCGCTACTTTTGAGCGCAGTTTGAATATCTGGACCCAGGTGTTACGTGGAAGGCCTGAACCTAATTTCAGGGTGGAAGACGCTTGAGTTGAGCATATCCGCTTTATGACATTCCAAAGGAAGAAAAGCAGGTTGTGATGTATTAGTGCGAAAATCATAAAGATGTTTTCATGTCCTGAAAGGGGGAAGCTTATGATGAGATCAAAGAGATGTCATCTGACACATGAGTTATGCTGTGGTTGCAGAATTTCATACTATAAAAAAAAAGGCTTTTTTTTTATTAAATATATATTTTCTTTATATATTCTGACAGAGGAGGAGCTAGCTGACCTCACACAAAAAGGGGTTGGCCAATACAGTTGTTTAAGGAATACTCTGTTTTACCTCAGACACTTTTATCTAGACTCTGAAGAGGATACATCTGTAAGCACTTTAAGCAGGTATTTAGAGAGCCAAATCTAAGTACTGTAAGTAGGAATTTGCAATGTTTAAACCTTGTTCTTTTAAAAGATTTGTATGTCTTGTGATATAACAGTTCTGTATTTTGTGTTTTACATACTTTTATCTATTTTAGTAAAATTCTTTTTAGAACACATTTGGTCTGTCTTTGAATTTCTTTTAGTTGTAAGAAAAGTATCTATGGTTATAGCAAACACAAGGCATAGCTTGAATGGTGATATCAAACTGGAAAGAGAAGCATTTTAAATCTGAGGTCTTTATTAAAGTTTTTAAGGGTTCATCTCTGTATACCTGGTTAGGTGCCTGTAGGCAAAGATATCTGGTCCCCCGAAGACAGAAATATCTGAGCCTGTGCATTGGGTATGCTAGCAAGATGTTCGCAGTTTGAATCCCTCCAAGACTTGAGACCAAAGTTTGATCCGAACTCACAAAACAGACAAGAGAGTTACCTTGTTCTGTTAAACTGTTCACAAGACTGCGCTCGGAGGTTGGCACTTTGGGAGTAGAGGGCCTCACCTGCTGACTGGGTTTGTGACAGATACCACCACTATGATGAAAATGTATGTGAGATTTTGCCTACAGCCTATGTTGACGGTTGTTCATTCCAGCAAGGTGAAGACTGGTATTCTGGTTTAGGAGTGGTATGGCATGATAATATACCATGTACTCCTATCAAATACAAGCTCGGTCCTAAGTCTAATCAATATGCAGAATTGGCAGCCACCTATATAGCGGTAGAGACTGCAGAACAACCTGAGTTATAAAACACTGCAATTTGTACTGATTCTGATTATGTTAGGCATGACTTCCTTACACATTTACCAGGGTGGAAGGTGAACAGTGTGATCAATTCAAGAGGCAGTAAGGTGATGCATGCAGATCTCATCATAGCCATAGATCAGTTGGTTCAGGAACATAGATTGGCTGTTTTTTGGAAAAAGGTAAAAGGACACTCAAAAATTCAGAGACTAGACAAAACAAGAAATGACCGCCGGCCTAGTGCCGCTGAGGCCTGAGGTGCTGGTCACCTTACCTTGAGCCATGCCGGTGACCAAGCTCGTGTGCCAGGGGTTGTCAGGGGGGAGAGAGAGGACTGAGCATCCGGAGGACTGCTCCCTTCTCTCTGGGGAGGGATCCAGGGCCCATTCGGCACAGTAGCGGTCCCCAGTGGTAGCCAGAGGCACTACTTATGCTTAGAGATGAAGTAGAGGGGAGGAGTGTAGTGGATGTCTGTGGCATTGCCACGTTGATGTCATTGCACTACCACACTCTTGGGGATAAACAAATGGAAACTTTCTGCCACAGCACCACGGAGATTATGGGGGCTCCAGGGACAGGCCCACATCCCACCATCGGGCCATCACTGCAGAGACCCAGTACCCAGGTAAGGCCTCTCTATTTCCAGATAGGCCCACAAGAGAGGGCGGACCCGCTTCGTGGGTGATACGGGGGCTAGGCCTGCCTGGTTGGTGGGGGGAGTCCTTCAGATGAGGGGTTCAGGCACGGAGTAGAAGGTCTAGTCGAACGAGCACCCTGGAAGAATGCCCGGGCTGTGGAGGGAGCAAAAATACAGGTTACTCACCGGTAACAGGAGTTCTAAGAATGGTATATGTTGTTCATCCACACTGTCTGGCAGGTTCCCTTGCCCGCTTTAAATCTTGCCGGAAGGTCTTCAAGCTGGCTCCTCCCACCCACCCGGGTGGTAAAACTCTCGGCTCCACCCCATGACGCCAGTTCTAGCCCGCTGGAAGCCAGGTTGTGCGTCGAAGCCGGGGAGGCCGGGTGGGTCATGTGGATGAACAACATATACTATTCCTAGAACTCCTGTTACAGGTGAGTAACCTGTATTTCTAGGGACATGGATATGCTGTTCATCCACACTGTCTGGCAGACTCCTAGCAGTTCTCTGGGAGGAGGGAGGCAAGGTGCACACCCTCTACTTGGGGAATAAAGACTGAAGAACCGAGGCCCCAAAACCAGCATCCTAGCGTGATTCAAGGTCGATGTGGTAGTGGGTAATGAAGGTGTGTGCTGACTTCCAGGTAGCAGCCCTGCAGATTTCCTGGATAGGGACATCCCTGGAAGCAGCCACCGATGCAGTGGTATGGTGGGTAGAATGAGCTCTTATCCCTCTGGGAGGCTCAATGCCCGCCAACCTATAGCAGAGATCTATGCAGGAGGTGACCCACCTGCCTATCGTCAGCTTGGCTGCAGTTCTGCCAGGTGCGGCTTCAGTGTAGGTGACAACCAGCTGGCGAACCTCTCCCCGAACTTCAGCCGTCCGCTCCTTGTAGTAAGAGAGCGCGCTCTTCTAGGGTCCAAAGTATGGAGCCTATATTCAGCCTCCGAGGTGTGATTGGGGTAGAACACTGGCAGAGTCAACACCTGGTTAAGGTGAAACTCTGACACCACCTTTGGAAGGAATTTCGGGTGGAGGCGCAGGACAACCTTGTCCCTGTGGAAGACCAGATAAGGAGACTCGATGGAAAGCACCTGGAACTCTCCCATCCTTCTGGCTGACGTGATAGCCACCAAGAAGGCGGTCTACCACGACAGGTGACAGATGTCACACCTGTGCATCGGTTCGATTGGCTTGCCCATGAGCTTAGCCAATACCAGAAGTAGATCCCACGGAGGTAGAGGTTCTCGAACCGGAGGGGATATGTGATCAAGGCCTTTGAAAAAGAGCCCGACCACCTTCTCCTGCGCCACCAACTGCTTCCTGGCCTGCGCCCGGTAAACAGAGATGGCTACCAGGTGTACCTTAAGGGTCGTCGACCGAAGCCCTTGGTGGGAAAGGGACCACAGGTAGTCCAGAATGCTTGCCAAGGAACAGAAGGAAGGGTCCAGGCCCTTGCCCTGACACCAAATGGAGAATCGCTTCCATTTGAAGGAGTAGCATTTTCTGGTTGACTCCTTGCGGGATGCCTCAATGACGTTGAGGACCTCGTCGGAAAGACCCAAGGCTTGGAACTCTAGCCGCTCAGCAACAAGGTCGTCAGGTGCAGGGATTGAAGGTCCAGATGCAATACCTTCCCCCGATTGACTGAGATCAGGTCCGGGCAGGCTGGAAGCCGCCTCGGGAGCCTGGAGCTAAGACTGGGGAGATCTGGATACCAGAAATGGCTGGGCCAGTATGGGGCTACCAGAATCACCTGCGCCTTGCCCCTCCTCGCCTTGAGAAGCACCTTGTGGATCAAGGGAAATGGGGGAAAGGAGAAGAAGAGGCCCGGCGTCCATGGCCTTGAGAAGGAAATCCCCTGTAGCGAGCCCTGCTGAGGGGGGCGAGCATGAAACAGTCTCAGCTTTGCATTCTCCCTGGAGGCAAACAGGTCCACCTGAGGCGTGCCCTAGTGGGAGAACAGATCTTGTACTACCTACTGCAGGAGAGACCACTCGTGGGACGCAGTTCCTATCCAGCTTATGGCATCGGCCACAGTGTTGGAGGCTCCTGCCACATGGAAGGCAAGGAGATCCGCCTCCAGGCTGCACGCGAGGGACCAAATGCGGAGAGCTTCCCTGCACAGAGGCATGGAGCGGGTCCGGCCCTGGCGGTTTAGGTAGTACATGGTTGTGGTATTGTCCATCTGGACCTGAACCACTTGACCCAGTAGAAACGGAGCGAAGGCGGTGAGGGTTAGATGAACAGCTCGAAGCTCCAGCAGGTTGATGTGGCAACAGGACTCCCGAGGGGAACACAGGCTGTGCGCTCTGTGCTCCCCCAGATGGGCACCCCAACCCATCAGAGAGGCATCGGTCGATAGAGAGACCATTGGCTCGGGGCGGATGAACAGGATGCCCTTCTGCAGATGTGCTGGAACGGTCCACCACTGGACAGCATTCTACATCCCCTGGGTCACTGTCACTAGCTGATCCAGCGGATCGAAGTGCTGTGACCATTGGCTGGCCAGCCCCCACTGAAGGGGACGCATGTACCAACGGGCCCAATGGACCACGCTGGTGCAGGCCGCCATGAGGCCCAGGAGGCGCAGGAAGTCCCGGGCAGGGCGAATTGCCCAACCTGAAATGATTGGGCAAAGGAGGAAAGAACCTCGGCCCTGTTCACCGGGAGCCATGCTCTGGCTCGTAGAGAGTCGAGCTCTGCCCCGATGAATTGTACCACCTGCTTTGGCACGAGTTCTGACTTGGCCTCGTTGATGAGGAGGCCAACCTGAGAGCAAACCTGGAGGGCCAGATCTCTGGACCGCTCCACCTCCATTCTGGAGGGGGCTGTAATCAGCCAGTCGTCCAGGTAGGGGAACACCCGGTCCCTTCAGTGCCGCAGGAATGCTGTCACCACTGCCATGCATTTGGTGAAAACCCTGGGAGCTAGGGAAAGGCCGAAGGGCGTGGCCTGGAACTCGTAGAGGGATCCCTCTGCCCTGAAGCAGAGGAATCTATGGTGGGACGGACGGATTGGGACATGAAAGAACGCATTCTGGAGGTCCAGAGCACAGAACCACACGCCTCGTTTCAAGGATGGGATTATCTGAGCCAGAGTGACCATCCTGAAGGTCTGAGACCTTAGAAACCTGTTCAGGTCGTGCAGGTTGAGAATGGGGTGCCAGCTCCCCATCCGTTTTGAGACCAGGAAGTACCTGGACACAAACCCAGGTCTGGAGGAGGATCCGTCACCTTTCTGATCACCTCTTTTTCGAGCAGCAGGGCGATATCGGCTCAGCGAGCCAACAGAGAGGCTGCAGACCTCTAAACCCCCCCGAGAGGCGACGGCTCGGAAGGGCGGGGCCTGCTCGAACTCCAGGGCAGGCCCATTCCTACCACCTCCAACACCCAGCGGTCCGTGGTGATAGCGGACCAGGCGGAAAGGAAGTGGCGGAGCTGACCCCCCACGGAGGGAACCCACGGGGGAGAGACAAGGCTGGGGCCGACACCCCTCAACCTGTCACTGGGCAGGCTTGGAGGAGGGACTGGCTGAGGGACCTCCTGGGCCTTTTCCTCCCTGCTTCCTATTAGAGGAAGCCACAGGCTTGGCTTTGGGGTGCTAAGCGCGAGCCTGCTGGCTCTGGTGCTGGTGCTGTTGGGCCGGACGTGCCACAGGCACAGAAGGGCGAAAGGACTTATGTTGTTGCTGTCGACGACCCATGTCCTTCTTGGCACAGGTGACAGAGTCCATAGTGGCATTGGACTTTTCGATCCGCTGGAGGTGACCTTCCACTCCAGGGCCAAAGAAGTCGGTCCAGAGGAAGAGGACATTTGCCAGTTTATGCTGGGTATCCGCCGTGAAGGTGGATATCCTCAGCCATACTCTGCGGCGCATGGCCACTGCGGCCGCAACTGATCTGGCACAGGAGTTTCCAATGTCCAGAGCCGTTTGAAGCTGCTGTTTTGCCACTGCCCTTCCCTGGTCCCGTACCTTCCTGATCGTGGTCTGCAGGCCAGCTGGGAGATGAGGGATCACCTCATCCAGGGAGCCCATGAGGGTGTGGAAGAAGTGTGCCATCAGTACGGCTGAGCTGGCATGGCGGAGGCCGAGGAATGACGCAGTGTACACCTTGCGTCCGGTATAGTCCAGCTGGAATCTTGCCCCTTGGACCTGCCATGTGGCCCAAGAGCTGGAGGAAATGACTTGCTGGTCGAGATACCCGAAGGCTGAAAGAAGAAGCTAGTTCCTTAAGAACCCTTGCCCATTCTAGAGGAAGAAAGGCTTTGGCTCCGAGTGTGTCCAGCTCTGCCCCTATAAAGGTAAGAAGCTGGACTGGTTTGAGAACTGACTTGGGAAGGCTGAGAAGAAATCCTAGAGAAGTGAGTACTTGCTGGGTCACTTGCAGGTGAGACTTGACTTGGTCTGGAGATTGACCCACTATTAGCCAATCGTCCAGTTATGGAAAAATGGAAATCTTTTGCCTTCTTAGAAAGGTAACTACTACTACCAGGCACTATGTGAAAACCCTTGAGGCTGAGGTTAGGCCAAAGGGCATTGCTCTGAACTGGTAATGGCCTGAGGGCAACTCGAACCTGAGGTACTTTCTGTGGGCGCACCTGATGAGAATGTGAAAGTAGGCATCTTTGAGGTCCAGGGAGGCTAGCCAGCCCCCTGGCCTTAGAAAGGGAAGGATTATTCCCAGAGTTACCATCTTGAAAGTACAGTTACTTAAGAACTTACCGTAACAATAGATCTTCGAGAAGGGCTCTTGCAGTAATTACATATAGAACTGACGGCGGCAGGACCACACGGAAAAATTTCTAGCTAGCAGTCCCTGGTGAGGGACCGACCCCACATCAGGTGACCGGCATCAGGAGACGTCGGTATAAAGGGGCGGTCCCTGAAGCACACCTTTCCAGTTCTTTTCCCACCACAGGCCAAAAGGCGCAGACGAGAGGAGCCGGATATTTCCTGAATGGAAAAGGAGCTGAAAAGCTTAGGGATGAAATGAAGGACATTTACTGCAAGAGCTCTCTCAAGATCTACTGTTATGGTAAGTTCTTATGTAACTGTACTATCTTACTTCAAGAGGGCTCTTGCAGTAGGTAATTACATATAGGACTGAGTCCCAAGCAGTCTGGAACAAGGAGAAGTACCGGGGAGGAGGAAATCTACTCCAAGTAGAAAACTCTAGCTGTGCAAGCCTTAAGAAAGGAGGCCTTGCAGGACAGCCAGCTCAAAGCCTGCTCTATGGCAAGAGGCAATATCCAAACTGTAGTGTTTTGTAAAGGTATGGACGGAGGTCCAGGTGGTGGCAGCACAGATGTCTGCCACTGACGCATTCTTGAAACAAGCAGCCGAGGCAGCAACTCCCCTGGTGGAGTGGTCTCTTACTTGACCCGGCAGGGTCTTGTTGTACTTGTCATAACAGAAAGTGATGCAATGAGCCAACCATTTGGATAGGCATTGTTTAGAAACAACACTGCTTTCTCTTTTGGGTGCAAAAGAGACAAACAATTGATCGGTCTTCCTGAGATCTGTTGTCCTGTTAGTGTAGTATCTCAGAATCCGGTGAACATCCACAGTATGGAGCAAATACTCCCCTTGATTGGAGTACTGTGTAAACAAGGTGGGTAACTCTATGGACTGGTTCAGAGTAGACTCCGCTAATACCTTAGGAAGAAACTTGGGATTAGTGCACAGAGCCACACGTTACTTGTGAAAAATCAAGTATGGAATTTTACACATCAGGGCCTGAAGCTCGGAAATTCTCCGAGCGGAAGTAATGGCCACCAGGAAGAGAGTCTTCCATGAAAGGAACTTCAAGTCTGTGGAAGCTGCCAGTTCAAAAGGAGGCAGAGTAAGTTTCTCGAGAACAAAGCTCAAGTCCCAAGGGGGAGCAGGAGTACGTATGGGAGGTCTCTGATGGAAGACCCCTCTAAGGAAAGTCTTAGAGACCTCCAGTTGAGCAAATGTCTTGTCTGCAAAGGGGATATGATAGGCCGAGATGGCCGCCATGTGGACTTTCAGAGAAGAATGACTAAGACCCAGGTCAAAAAGATGGCGTAGGTACTCTAGCAGAAAAAACGTTGAACAGGAAAAGGTTCCACATCCTTAGAGGCAGCCCAGATAGTGAACCTTTTCCACTTCATGGTGTAAGTAGATCTAGTAGAGGGTTTTCCAGCCTCCACCAAAATTTCTGCCACTTGGAGAGAAACCCCAAAGTGGGATTGAGCTAAGTCTGCAGGAGCCATGCATGCAGCTGAAGAGATTTGAGGCCTGGATGGACCAGGGTCCCCCGATCCTGGGTCAGCAAACCTCGTGATAGAGGAAGAGGAAGAGGATGATCCTCTGAGTATTGTTGAAGAAGAGAGAACCAAACTTGCCTGGGCCAGAAAGGAGCGATC
Source organism: Neoceratodus forsteri (assembly GCA_016271365.2). Classification (NCBI taxonomy): domain Eukaryota; kingdom Metazoa; phylum Chordata; order Ceratodontiformes; family Ceratodontidae; genus Neoceratodus; species Neoceratodus forsteri. The sequence goes on from JADMNL010000026.1 coordinate 56,138,950, forward strand.
AGAATCATTCATGCTCCTTCTGAAGCTAGTTTCAGTAAGACTTGTGGGATAAGTGGAATTGGGGGAAAGGCATAGGGTGAATCTGTCCTTCCAGTCTAGAGACAGAGCGTCTCTCCAGAAAATGCCTCGCTCTGGAACAAGCGAGCAGAAGACGGGAAGCTTTGTGTTTAGAGGAGATGCGAACAGGTCGACCTGTGGTGTTCCCCAGAGTCAGAAGATAGGACCACTTGGTCCAGTTCCCACTCGTGAGCCAGAGCAGAAGAGCGACTTAGCTTGCCTACCAAGGTGTTGTCGACTCCCGGAACATGAATTGCCATGAGGTGAAGGTCGTGCTGTGTTGCCCAGTCCCAAACCCTAATTGCTTCCCTGCAAAGAGGGTAGGACTGAGTCCCCAACCCCGTTTGTTGATGTACCAAACCACACACATATTGTCCGTCTGAACGGCTAGGTGGCTGGGAAGGATGTCTGGGTGAAGGGCTTGGAGAGCGTAAAACACTGCCCGAAGCTCGAGCACACTGACGTGGAGTGTCTGTTCGAGCTTGAACCAAGAGCCCTGGGTCTGATGGTGACCTAGATGGGCTCCCCAAGCTTCGCCCGAGGCATCTGTGGTTAGAGTCTGGGGGGGGATGAAAGAAAGGAACTCCCCGAAGCAGGTTCTCTCGAACCATCCACCATTGCAAGCCTCGGGGCATCGGCGAGGAGACTAGAACTGGGTGATCTAAGTCGTTCACTAACTGATCCCATTGGGAGCAGAGTGTCCACTGAGAAACTCTCATGTGAAGCCGAGCGCGAGGGACTGTCGGGATAGCAGCCGCCATGAGCCCGAGAAGGCGAAGGACTGACCTTGCACTGACCCACCTGCAGTCAGACAACAGACTTATTTGAGTCTGGAGGGTGGACGCCCAGTCCGGTGGCAGGAAGGCCCTGCCAATGGATGTGTCTAGAATCACCCCTATAAACTGTAGTCTCTGAGATGGGATCAATTGAGACTTGGAATGGTTGATGGTAATACCCAGGCAGGCAAAAACCTGCTCGGTAAGGGCGAGGCAGCGCAGGAGTTCCTCCCTGGACGAGGCTGCCAGGAGCCAATCGTCCAGGTACGGGAAAACCTGCACCCCCCGAGAACGCAGGTAGGCTGCCACCACCACCAGGCATTTGGCAAATACTCGGGGAGGCGAGGATAGGCCAAACGGAAGTGCCTTGAACTGGTAGTGGTCCCCCTGGAATGCAAAACGAAGATATTTGCGATGAGATGGGTGAATGGAAATGTGCAGGTAAGCATTCCGCATATCCAGAGCATACAGCCATTGTCCCGACCGAAAAAGGGGCAGAAGGCTCTGCAACGAGAGCATTCTGAACCTTTTGTATTCCAGAAAAAGATTCAGGGAACTGAGATCTAGAATGGGTCTTAGATTTCCTGTCTTCTTTGGGACCAGGAAGAAGTGGGAACAGTAACCCGTCCCATGAAGATGGAGAGGGATGGGTTCTATTGCTTCTTTCAGTGGCAGAGCTGAAATCTTTTTCTGGACCAAGAGAAGATGTTCCCATGAATATGACGACTTTGGGGGGGGTGGCGAGGCGGTTTCTGTAGAAACCCTATTGAGTGCCCTTCTGCGATCAGCTGGAGCACCCAAGAATCGGATGTTATCCTCTCCCAGCCTGCAAGGTGAAGGGAAAACCTCCCTCTTACTGGTTCCTCCGGGGAGTCCGGAGGTTGTGGGCGAGGAGAGGAGTCAGGTGGTGTGGGGCAGCGCCACAGCTGAAGCACCCGCTGCTTTTTTGGGTGGGGAAGGGGCTCAGCAGCTGTGGGGGCCTGACATTTTGTGGCCCGCTTTCCCTGGGGTTTCGCCTTGGGCCGATTCCATCTATGAAAGGGACGGCGCTGCGGTTGGTGGGAACGGTACATGGAGTCAACAGACTTTAGTGCCATCCCCTTCTCCTGCAAATTGGTGATGATGTCCTTGACATCTCCACCGAAAAGCACCGTCCCCCCCGAAGGGCACTTCCTGGATAGCGGACTGCACTTCCAAGACCAACCCTGACACATGGAGCCCAGCGTGATGCCGTAAGCCTACGGCGAAAGCTGAGCTCTGTCCAGCAGTGTCATAGGTCGCACGAAGCATGTGTCGACTGGCTGAACGTGCAGAGCGGACAAGATCAGCCAACTCCTGCTTGACCTGAGAGTCTGGCAGGGAGTCTAGTTTGGCTTCCACCTGACTAAGAATGGCCTTCTGGTAATCCCCCATATGACCAACATAGTTCAGAGCCAGTTCAGAGCCCTAATCCCCAGCGTAAAGAAGCAAAGATCTTCTTACCATACTGGTCCAGTAGGCGGGATTCTCTGTCAGGTGGTGACGAGCTACGATGTTTTGGGTTAGCCGACCAGCCGTGAGCAGCGCTAACCACTACCGAGTCAGCACGAGTGTGAGAATCTAAGAAGACAACACCCTCGGGAGCCTGGTATAGCCTATTTGACTTCTTCGGAAGTAGGGCTAGAGCCGATGGCTGTTTCCAAATGGTGGTAACGTGGTCGGCATGAGGCTCTATCCAGGGTGGAACCAAAGTAGGAGCTGTCACGGGCAGACCCAGATGCTCGGCGAGTTTCAACCATTGAGGGTCTGGTTCCAAAGAGTGCCACTGATGAACCTCCTGGATTTTGCGTAGCAACTCTGTAAAGGAAGAATCTTTTGGAGGAGACTTCGGAGGAGTCCTTGGCCTGGGCTTCGATGGGGAGCGTGGCTCGTCGTCCCTTCCGGAGCAACCATCAGAGGAATCCAGGGAGTCTAATGGGGAAGAGGAAAAAGACTCCCTTTCCCAACCTGGGGGAGAAATGGACCCCTTAGGAAGCACCCAAAGAAGCGTATCCTGCCCCTCTCTGGACCCAGAAGGGATAGCCCTAGTGTCCGGAGGTGGTGAGGGAGTGTGCCGCCATGGACGTATGGGAATCTGGGTCGGCACCATTGTCGGTAGGTGGCTCTCCACCTCCCTGGTGAGCTGAGCCTTGGCCTCAGCCCACCAGGAGGCCAGAGTCTCCAGCAAATCCACCAGCGGCTGCGGGGGCGGTGGTGGGGGTGTAAGGGTATGGATTATATCCATACGGTGAGTATCCAAAACCCGGCGGCGAAAAACCCGGCGTCGGGTATTGTGGAGTTGGAAAGACTGGCGTCGGGTACTGTGGTGCTGGATACTGTGGTCCCGGACATGACGGTGTCGGATAGGACGGAGGGTATCCAGGAGCCGGAGGAGCTGCCGGAGCAGAAGGCCCGGCCAGTGGCCTCATGGGCAGGTCCAGATTGGAGGACCCGGCGTCGGGGCAACATCCGGGAGCGGGATGTCAGCCGGAGTCTGTAAAACCAGCGTCAGGGCCAGCGTCAGAGGTACCGGCATTGGAGCCAGCATCCAGGGAACCGACATCAGATCCGGCGCACCTAAAGGAGGACGGTCTGACGGAGAAAACAAGCGTCGCCTGGGGATGGAGAATGGAAAATTCCGGGGTCGGGCTGGGGACTCAGGTCCCCCAGAGAGGCAGCGAAGTCTCGCGGAGAGCCGGGACGACGGAGGTGGGGTTCTGTCATCGTTCTTTTCGCCGACCGGACGCCGGAGGAGGCGACGCAGGCATTACAGCGAGATCCTGGTGGGCACCGGAGGCAGACCGAGAAGAAGGGTCGGCCTGGTCCGGGCGGGAGAGGTGCCACTACCTGAAGAGTTGTGCCGCGCCTACCAGCTTTCTCCGCTGCAGACGCCGGAGGAGCCAAATGTCCGCACACTGGAGTCGCCATGCCAGTAGGCTGCAAAGCTACGGACAAACTGGGGGCGGAGGTCTCCAATTGCCCTGAGGCACCCGAAAGGCCCAAGCGCAAGCCAGACAGGCGGGCCGCTACCGCCTCAGAAGCCTCCGAGGTGGCTGTCAAGGAGCGGTCCCCTGGAGGGGACGTTACCTGAGTCACGGCAACTCCCGAGGGAGACGCAGTGGAGGAGCCCTTGTCCCGGTGCCTCTCCTTGTCTTTCTTCTTCTGATGGTTTTTGGGGAAAGTGGATGCTTTCTTCAAGATGTGGGCTTCCAGGGATTGTTGCCGCCTTTTCCAGGTAGCCGCATTGAAGCTGATGCAGTGCTGGCACTTCTCGACCGGGAGATTGGGGCCTAGACAGAACAGGCACAGAGAATGGCCGTCCTTGTGCGGGAGTTAAGCGCTGCATGAGTCACACTTATTTTTGTGCTCAGAGGGTGTAGGGGACGACATACACCGACGGATGTACTGACGATTGTCGAAAGAAGGCAAAATTATTCGGTAAAAACCGACGAAGGGAGGCTAACGAAGCGAAGAACTCTTCCCCGAGGCGCTGCACGAGCTAACAACAGGAAAGGACTGGAAGGCTGGCATCAGGGACCACCCCTTTATACCGACGTCTCCTGACATGGGGACGGTCCCTCGCCAGGGACTGCTAGCTAGAAATTTTTCCGTGGGGTCCTACCACCTGCCGACATCAGTCCTATATGTAATTACCTACTACAAGAGCCCTCTCGAAGTAACATCTTTTGTTTTAAGAGATGTTTGTTTAGATATCTTAGGTCTAGGATGGGTCACCACTCCCCCTCTTTTTGGGGGTCAGGAAATACCTGGAGTACAGTCCTTTGCCCCAGTGTGAGGTAGATACTCTCTCTATGGCTCTTAAAGCTAGGAGAGAAGAAACCTCTGCCTCTAGGGCAAGGGTTTTCAAGAGATTTGCAGGTGAAAAAGATCTGGCTCTCATCTTCAGAAATTTTTTGAAGCTGAGAACCAGTCCCCGGCTTACTACTTCCAGGACCCACTTGTCTGATGTAACTGACATCCAGTCCTGGACAAAGTAAGCCAGCCTGCCCCCTACCGGAATAGGAGAGTCGACCCGGGCAGACCCATCAGGGTGTCTGCCTTGCAGGGGCTTTAGGCTGAGGAGTGGATGCAGCCCTGCTAATCCCCCTTCTGCCTCTCCCTCTGAAGAACCCCCTCTGAGAAAAGGAAGAAGAGGCCTGTGCTTGGTAAAAAGGCCTTTGAAAAGGCCTGCCCCTGCCCCTAGACTGCTGCCTTTGAGGAGTTGCCTGCCTTTCCTTGGCCTGAGTACTCCTGTAAGTGGCCCTCTACTCATCCATTTTCTTCATGTAATTCAGTGTCGTGTGAGAGGCTAGTACATCTGAGCCAAGCCATCCTCCGAAGAGCCACAGATGTAGCCATGACTCTTGATGACACATCATTAGAGTCCACAGCAGCATGAAACTGAACCTTAGATGACTCAATCCCATCTGCAGCCACCGCCTCCAGCTCCTTGGCTAGCTGGGTGGAAGCCTGTTTAGCCAGTGCCAGTACAGTGCCCCACCTGGACTTCTGGTACCTGGCTGTATAGGCCATGTAATTCGCTTGCCTGAGTCCCAAAGAAGATGCCATGTACTGCTTCTTTGCCATGGCATCAATCTTCCTGGAGTCCTTGTCGGGGGGGGGGGTGAAGCCAAGGGAATATTTGCCTTTTCACAGGCAGCAGCCTGCACTACCCCAACATGGCTGCATTGTTGATATAAGAACTCTGTGTCTGAGCCTGAAAGTGTATACCTCTTGTCCATTCTTCTATCCACAGGAGGTATAGTGTTAGGAGACTTTAGGATTTTTTGTGTCTGTTTCCCAAAAGATTTGTGGAGGTAAATAGACAGTCTCCTGGACTCTGGGATGTCTATCATCGCTACATAATCAGGCTCCTCTTGATCTTCCATAGCCTCCTCCATAGGAAGCTGGAGGGTTTCAGCCACCTTTCTGTAAAATACAAAGTGAGAAGGGGACTCAGAAACCCTAGGAGGGGAAACACCTGAAGGTCTGTCTGGGGAGATGTCCGGTTCCACAGGCACATCCAGACCCTCACTTACATCACCATCCTCAAATTCCCCTTCCTTTTCAAATTCCTGTCGATAAAAATCTTCAAGGGTATAATCTTGAACCAGGGGAACCAACCGAACCCCTGCCAGAAGGAGCCAGATCGGTCGGACCCGGACGGAGCAATTCTACAATCTGAATCGCTCTGGCTATCTCTTCGGCAGTCGGAACATGAACCTCTGGACCCGAACCGGTCGATTTGTCTTTTTGCTTTCTTTTTGTCTGAACTGATCCCTCAGAATCGGCTCTCCTTTTGCCCAAAGAAGTATCACCCTGGTCAGAGGGCACTCCTTCTGGTTCGGTCGAAACCGATCCTGGCTGGCCATCCGGGTTAGCAGACGTCTCAGCCTCTTTTTCCCTCAGTCTACCTAATCTCTTCTCAAGGGCAGATTTGGGAAAGTTTTTACATGTTTAGCAGTCTGAATCGAAGTGGTCAAACCCCAGACAATAAACACAGGTGGTTTGGGGATCGGCCTTAGTAAAGACCTCCCCACACTCACTGCAGTGTAGAAACCCAGTGGGCCCGGTTTTTTGGGGGGGTTTCTCAGACATGGCCAACCTTACCAAACTTACCCTTTTTTCGGCTACCGCCAGGCAAGACTCCCTTGTCGGTTCCTAACCATGTCACGGGTGTTGGAAAAAACGTTTCAAAAGATGCTTTTTTTTAGAACCGATAACCGGTAACCACACACTAAGAAAAAAACACAAATTTCACTACCAAATGGTAGGTTCAGCCGAATTGAACAGCACATTTACAAGTTCCACACAGAAAAAACAGAACAATTCCTATCTAGTACTCACGGCATCACAGACAGAGACTGAAACGACTATGTGGATACTTTTTCGGTTTAAAAACCGACGAAAACTGAAACTTTAACTGATTTTCGAACCGAGCTGAAGAAGAAATCTCCGGAGCGACCGTTCAGTGAGACGGAGTAAAGAATCTGACGGTTTAGGTTTGAATCACTCCAGACAGAGACTTCAACCGAGCTCGAGCTCAGCATTCTATGCTCTGCATAGAAAGTTAACTCTTTGTTCTCCGGGGCACTTCAAAGGTTGGGAATCACTGCAATTGTCAGAATACAGCAAGACTTCATGTTGTTTGAAAAACGTTTCCACTTCATGGCATAAGTGGAACGAGTAGAGGGTTTTCTGGCCTCAATAAGGACTTAAGCAACCTGGGAGGAGACCCTGAAGTGAAAGATCGCTATGTCTGCAGCAGCCAGGCATGAAGATGCAGGGTTCTGAGCCCCGGATGTAACAATCAACCTTTATCCTGGGTCAGGAGGTCGTGAGTCACTGAAAGTGGAACCGGTGGTTCCCTGGAGAGCTGTTGCAGCAGCGGGAACCAGATCTGTCTTGGCCAGAGAAGAGCGTTGAGGATCATCTTTGCTCTTTCCACCTGAAGCTTGAGAAGGACCCTCTCTAGAATGTGAAATGGAGTAAGGGCATACAAAAATGTCCCTGTCCAAGAGAGAGACAATGCATCGTTCCAAAAAGCACTGTGCCCTGGAACTAGCGAGCAAAAGCTGGGAAGTTCTGCATTGGATTCGGAGGCGAAGAGGTCGATTTCTGGATGCCCCAACATAGGAAGCTAGATTCAGCCACTTCCTGATGCAGTTCCCACTCATGAGCTAGGGTCTGAGGCCTGCTGAGACTGTCTGCAGGATGTTTAAAACACTCGGAACATGCACAGCCACTAGGACCAGATGGTGCTGGACTGCCCAGTTCCACACCCGCGTCGCTTCCCGGCAGAGGGGGTACAACCGGGTTCCCCCTTGTTTGTTGATATATCAAACCACCAACATGGTCTCCATTTGGATTAGCAGTGATCCCTTGGGAAGGAGGGACTGGAAGGCCTGTAGAGCGTACAGGACCATCCTCATCTCCAGAACATTGATATGCAAAGAAGTCTCCAAGCTGGACCATAGTCCCTGGGCTTGGTGCTCTCCAAGATGTGCTTTTCACCCTATCCCATATTCGAGGCATCCGTGGTGAGGGAAGCCAAGGGTGCCGGGCTCCGGAAGAGAAGCCCCCAAGGAAAGATTGCGAGAATCCATCCACCAATGCAACTCTTTCTGAACTGCTGAGAAGACCAGTACCGAATGGTCTAGGTTGTCCAGGAGCTGATCCCACTGCACCCACAAGGGCCACTGAGTGACCCTCATGTGAAGCCTGGCCAGGGGAACGGTCATGATGGAGGCCGCCATCAAGCCCAGAAGGTGCAGGACCTCCCGAGCCAGGATGGTCCTGAGAGAAGCCACTTTGGAGGCCTGACAGAGAAGGGTCTCCACACTGTCTGGAAGAAGAAAGGCTCTGCACTGGACCATATCCACGACTGTCCCAATAAACTGTAGTCTCTGGGCAGGGATGAGGGAGGGCTTGGGAACACTGACTGTGATCCCTAGGCTGTTGAAGAGGTCCAGGGTGAAGGCAAGAGCCTCTAGCAAAGAATCCCTGGACAGGGCTGAAATCAGCTAGTCGTCCGAGTAAGGGAAAACTGCAATACCACTGCGGTACAAAAAGGCCGCGACCACCACAAGGCACTTGGTAAAGACCCGTGGTGACGAAGACAGACCAAAAGGGAGTGCTCAAAACTGAAAGTGTTCCCCCTGGAAGCGAAAGCGCAGGAACCGGCGGTGGCTGGGGAAGATGGGGATGTGCAGGTAGGCATCCTGCATATCCAGAGCACAGAGCCAATGGTTCTCCATGAGGAGTGGAAGGAGGCTCAGGAGTGTCAGCATCCGAAATTTTTTGTACTTGACAAACTGATTTAGCTGTCTTAAGGCGAGTATGGGTCTGAAGTCCCCCATCTTTTTTGGAACCAGGAAACAATGGGAGTAAAACCCCTTTCCCCTTGGGGAACATGCTCTTATTGCTTCCTTGAGCAAGAGCGAGTTTACCTCTTCTCGAACAAGGAGGGCCTGGTCCCGTGAGTAAGAAGACTTCTTTGGTGGAGTTTCTGGGGGAATTTCCAGAAACTCTATGGTGTGTCCGACGGACACTAGCTGCAGGACCCATTCATCAGAGGTGAACGCCCTCCACTCCTGTGCGTGGCAGGTGAACCCCCCCCCCACCTGCTCCCCGTCGAGAGACTGAGGAGACAGTGGGGTGAGGAGTCAAGAAGTGGTGGGGTGTTCAGGGGGAGGACCCTCTGAACGTCTCTGGTTTTTGGAGGCAGGAGGAGTGGCTGTACCCATGGCATTACGCTTCCCCTGGCGATGCACTGGGGCATTCTTTCTCTGCCTCCAGGTCCTGTTCCAAAAGGGCTGCTGCTGCTGGGAGCCAGATCAGTACACTGACCTCACAGACCTAAGGGCAAGGCCCCTGTCCTGTAGGTTTGTGATAACATCTTTGATGTCCCTATCAAAGAGCACTGAGCCCCTAAAGGGGGTGTCCTGAATCGCTGACTGGACCTTGTTGGCGAGTCTGGAGAGGCAAAGCCAAGAGTACCATGTAAGGGCAACAGCAGTTGCAGAGGTACGTGCCACCAAGTTGACAGAGTCGCAAGTGGCATGTAAGGCATGCCTACATGAGACTTTAGAGAGGCGAAGATCCTTGCCAAGTTCCTCCTTTAAAGGCGAGGGGTCCATGGACTAAACTCGCGCTTCTAACCTGGGCAAGGTAGCCTTTTGGTGGGACAGCATGTGGGCCACATAGTTAAGGGACCGGAGGGCATATGTGGCCGATGAATAATCTTTCTTCCGAACTGGTTCATTTGCCTGGACTCTTTGTCCGGAGGAGAGGTGCTCATGTGCTTTGGCGCTGAGGAGTGATCATGAGCAGCAGAAATGACCAAAGAGTCAGCTTTGGGATGTGCCTTCAGGAAAGGGGCATCCTTCAGCACCCAGTAAAGTCTGTCTGCACGTTTGGGGACAGCCGGGAGAGAATGAGGCATCTGCCAGATGGTAGTGGTGCGGTCTTGGTGAGATGCCATCCAAGGAGGAATGGGGACCAGGGACAGAGACTCTAGGTCGAGATGTTCCACGAGTCTCTGTCTCATAGGGTCCTGATCCTCAGACTCCTAGTCGAAGTAATAGTTCATTGACCTCAGAAGGTCCGAAAAGGCAGGGTCCTCTGAGGGAGATTTCGGTGAAACCTTGCCTTTCAGGCCGTCAGGCTCCTCCAAGACCTCCTCTAAAGAATCTTCAGCCCCCTCTGAGCTATCATCATCGTCCGCCTCCTCGACAGGACAGCATCGGGTATCGGGAAAGGAAACCTCCTGACGAGTCTTCCCCGAGACATGGACAGTAGCAATGGAGGAACTGCTTGGGGAAGGTGACCTGGGAGACCGTGGGAGTGGGAGCTTAGTCTCCAGGTCTGAGACCAACTACGACCGTGCCCCCTGCCACCAAGACTGAATCAGAGCCTTGAAATCTGGAGCAACCGGGGGGGGTGGAGTAGGAAGAGGCTGAGGAGGGGGAGGAGGAGGAACAACCGGTGGAGGGTAATAACCCTGGAATCCCTGATAAGTAGAGTGGGGATTAAATTCAGAGTAGAACTGTCTGAAATCCCTCCAATCCAGAGGGGGACCCGCTGGGTAGTGGTACCCAGGAAACCCCTGCGGGTAATGCGGGACAGTTCGGGGTCTAGAGTAAATCCCCATTGTCAGATCCGGTATCGGGGGTACCCATGTCAGACCCGCCACAGTATATATCTGTTGGGGGTCTGGAGTCGGGACAGCCCATGTCAGGGGAACCGACGTCGGGACTGGCACCACCTGATCCGGTGCCGGAAGGGGATCCAGCGTCAGAGGGGCCCTGGCTGCAGGACCTGATCCGGCGTCGGGGTCAAAGGCTTAGGCTGGTCGAACAGTCCAGGCTGCAGGACTGTCATCGGGACATCTGGTGTTGGAATGGGCGACGGAATCCCACCCAAAGGCAGACGAGGGGCCTCCACAGTAAGGCCTGCTGGCTGAGGAGGAGCCACCATCTCCTTGACCCCGAGAGGGGAACACGGAGCTGACCCCGTAGCGTCGACAGTGTTGAGGGGTCTGCCACTATCATCATCAGAAGTACTCGCCAGAGAAGGGGAGGAGAGGGTATGGACGAAGAAAGATGAGGAAGACAGGCTTTCTCCTTCGGATTCCACCGGATGTCGGGTGAGGCGCTATAGAGGACCCAAAGGGAGAACCACACCGATGCAACCGTCAGGGATGGCCATTTTAGCGGGTGTAGTCGGGAGGCAAAGGAGGCTCACGTATCCTCAGCCTGGGTAGTCGACTTTCACTATGGCGCCGATCTCCAGAGGAGCTTGGAGACGACCATCGGCCGAGGCGGTGCGGTCATCGGAGGAGCCGACAACCGGCTGACATGCTACGGTCTTACAAGACTTACCATCCAATTTTCTGGGTGGAGGCTGTGCCTTGCTTGTCGAGGACCGCGCTCCTGCTCGCTGGATTTCTCCTTATGCTTCTTGGAATGAGAAGATATTTCAGCCAAGGACTCTCTCAACCGGTCCATCTTCTTTTCAAGGGAAGCCATGCAGGCTTTTAAAAGATGGGCCTCCAAAGCCTGCTTTCTCCTTTTCTTTGTGGCCTGATTGAAGGTCTGACACTCAGGGCAGGAGGAAACAGGATGGTCCACGCCTAAACGGAGGACGCACTTAAGGTGACCGTCTTTGTGTGGGATCTGCGTGCCACAAGACGAGCACTTCTTCTTGGGTGAAGACATCAAGAAATAAGGTCAACAAGGCAAGGAAAACACTGTGGAAAAACTTTCACGACGATCACTAATGGACGTCTGCAATGCGACTGACACAAGGCGATGGCAGGAAAGAACTGGTGGGCGGCTGTGGGACCGCCCACTATATACAGTCACGCTGACATAGGTCATGTGACGTTGGGTGGGCGGTCCCCCATCAGGTATTACTAGAAAAGTCTGTTGTGCAGCCCAAGGCCAAGTGGCACCAGTCCTATATGTAATAACCTACTGAAGGAACCCTCTCGAAGTAAGATAACCAATTTTCAGGCATGACCCAGGAGGATTACAATAAAGTGGTATATGACATTGTAGGAAAATGCAATACAACATTTAGCTGAGATAAACAGTATGGCTGATGAACAGTTAGTGCACTAAAGTGATACATGATATTGGAAGTATTTTTTTTTCCTTTTGTGATTTTCTTTTCTCTTTTAGCCATCCAAATGTGGCCAATTTCTCCGAGGAGCTGCATGGTATGAGGAGTGAGTGTGGGACTTCTGATCTCCACACATGCTTGCACAATTGTGTTGCCGACCGGGGGAACTGAGAAGTGGTGGACTGAGGACTCTGCTTCATTTTCATTAGACTGTTATTTTTTTTTTTTATTGGGATTCAGTTGAGAAGTTGTGGAGGCTGTGTATGGACTGTAGAAAGAGGGAACAACTGAACGACTGGCCAACGGATGACTGCTGGCACTGTGAGTAGACAGGGCAATGGGGCTACTGGGCAGTGATTCCTTTTACATGGTGCCATGTGATAAGGCCAGTTTTCTGCCTGTCCTAGATACAGTGATGTTATTGTGAAATAACATCACTGTCTCCAGGGCAGTCTGACCAATCACAGCCCAGGATTCTTTCTTGCCGTTGTATAATCTTTTTTTGGGTTGTTTTACACACCCTTGGTGTTTAGTACCATTTCAAACCACTCATTCTTTGCACTTGTGGCTTTTGTGGTATTACACACACCAGCTGTGTAAAACCTCAGCTACAACACCCATACATTATTCTCGATTTGTTAGAAAATTCTAATGTTAGGTTCAGTACTGTATATGTCAAAGCAAGCCTACCTGAGTTGTCCGGAACAAACACCCATTATAGCTTCTGAGTTAGGAATACCCTCCACATATCCCTTATACTGGCAACTCTCCTAAAAAAAAAACACAAAAGCAAGAGGAAAAAAATACTCACTGTAGCAATGTTTTTATTCCAAATGGATTCCTCAATATGCTAAACAACTGCTTCATTCCCCTGGAATAAGCAGCTACAGAGCTTAGAATTTTATGCTAGCTAGAGAATCTTAGAATGAGATTCAAAACTCTGCTGTGTAGTCATTCGAAAAAATTACTCACCTTAGTAATTATGTTTCTTCTAGTGGAGTCTTGCTGTATTCTGACAAGTGCAGTTAGCTCCAGCCTTTAAACTGCCCTGGAGAACAATGGGTTAACTTTTCTATGCAGGGCATGGAATGTTCATCTCGAGCTTGGTTGATGTCTCTGCCTGTTGTCATTTGAACTGCAACAGTCAGATCTTTACGAGCAAAACTCACTAGGTGTTCTGTGTGGAAACTAAAATTTTACTAGCCAACTGGCAGAAAAACAATCTTTTGGGTTCAAAAAGGAAGAATCGAGTCAGGAAACCCAAACACAAAAAACAGTCAATTGAAATAACATCTCACCCCATGAGAAACAGAGGGTGTAGAGGGGCACCCCTAGGGTGCCAACACTGCACCTGCCCACCCACATCCCAAAAACTCTAGGTTCTGAGAGGGGAGGCGGGGGGGAGGTCAGAATACAGGAAGACTCCACTAGAAGAAACATAATTACAAAGGTGAGTAATTTTTTCTTCAAACAACATGAAGTCTTGCTGTATTCTGACAAGTGCAGAGTACCAAGCAGTACCTCCATGGAGGAGGGACAGAACCTACTTTGGGAATAGGCTCTGAAGTACTGCTGTGCCAAACCAAGCATCACTCCTAGCCTGGATATCCAGAGAGTAATGCTTGGTGAAAGTATGGACTGTTTTCCAGGTGGCTGCTTGACAAATTTCTAAAAGAGGGATATCCCTGGCAGCAGCCAGGGAAGCAGCTGTACCTCTTGTGGAATGAGCCCTCGGGCCTAAGGGTGGAGTTTTTCCCAGTTTTTCATAGCAAAATTGTATACAAGACACAATCCACCTGGCAACAGATCTCTTGATTGCAGGTTTGCCCTTCCCAACTTCTACATAAGTGAGGAACAACTGGAGGGAGTCAAACCTGTGACCCTTGGTAGACTCTATGTAGTAGCTAAGGACTCTTTTAACATTCAAACTGTGTAGCCTCCTCTCTCCCGAGGAAGAATGATCAGTGAAGAAAACAGGGAGATACAGACTGATTCAGGTGGAAATCTGAAACCACTTCAGGCAACACTTTCTGTTAGTTCTAAGGACCACTTTATCTCTGTGAAAAGAGATGAAATCAAGTTCCACTGGCAGGGCTTGCAATTCACAGATACATCTAGCAGAAGTAATGGCTACCAAAAACACAGTTTTCCAAGTCAAGTACTTATGCTCTGCTGAGGACAAAGGTTCAAAAGGGGGTTGCATAAGCTGAGCAATGCAAACATTGAGATCCCAAGCAGGAGCAGGATACCAAAAGAGGGGGCTGGTGTGAAGCAATCAACTGAAAAACTTACAGAATACAGGGTGGGATGACAGTGAGGAAGACTTGCCTACTGACAGGAAAGCAGAAACAGCTGACAAGTGTACCTTGAAAGTAGCTGGTCTGAGGCCTAGGCCATTGAGATGGACCATATAATCAAGAACTGTAGGCAAATCAGCAGTGTCTGGAGAAATACTCTTCTCAGAACACCAAATGCTGAATCTTTTCCATTTGGAGTTGTAAGTCTTTCTGCTAGAGGGCTTTTGAGAAGCCTTGAGGATATCTAGAACCCCTTGGGAAAGATGCAGCTCTGCAAACTCTAACTCTTCAAGAGCCAAGCCTTGAGACTGAGAGACTGAAGATTGGGGTACCAAATCCTCCCATGAGAGGATGTTAACAGGTTGTAATTTCTGGGAAGAGACGGGGAAAATGGACTGCTAAGGACAGCAACATGGGATATCATGGCTGCCTATCCCAGTCTGGTGCAATCAGAATCACTTTGCAAGGTTGTGACCTTATCTTGACGAACACTTTGAACAGGAGAGGGGGGGGGGGAAGCATACAGAAATTTTTCTTCCCAGTTCAGAATCAGAGCATCCAGGGGGACTAAGCCCAAGACTGGGGGTCTGCAACAAAAGAGAGGAAGTTGGTGATTGTCTGGGTCTGCAAAAAGATTTATCTCTGGAGTGCCCCATCTTCAGAAAATCACCTTCAACACCAGTGGATCCAGGGCCCATTTGTGATGGCCCTGAGATATTCTGCTCAGTGCATCTGCTAGGACATTGTCCTTCCCTGGAAGGTGAACTGCTATCAGAGAGGTTTCCAGGGAATAAGCCAGGGACCACAACTTCATTGCTTCTGTGCATAAGGCCGTAGACTGAGTGCCTCCTTGCTTGTTGATGTACCACATGGTGGTGGTGTTGCCTGTTCTGACCTGAACCACCTTGTTCTGTACTGATTTGGAAAAAACTTGCAGTGCCAGAAACACTGCCCTGAGTTCCAAGAGATTGACGTGTAGAAGAGATTCCTGAGGAGACCACAGACCCTGGGTGGTGAGGTCCCCCAAATGGGCTCCCCAGCCCAGCAGGGAAGCATCTGTGGTAAGGACCATTGAATGAGACTGAGTGGCAAATGGAACCCCTTGCCTCAAATTGTCCTGATCCTGTCACCATTGCAGGGCTTGGTTCAGAGTTCGAGTCACTGGGATTAGTTTGGGAAGGGAATCCCTTCTTTGGGACCAAAAGGCTCTTAAGTGGAACTGAATGTCCCTCATCCGGAATCTTGCGCCTTGGACCACTGCTGTAGAAGCTGCCATGTGGCCCAAGAGCTGAAGGAAATGCCTTGCTGGTCGAGACACCTGAAGGCTGAATGAAGAGGCCAGCTCCATGAGAGCTCTTGCCCTTTCCAGGGGAAGGAAGGCTCTTGCTTTTACCGTATCCAGCTCTGCCCCTATGAAGATGAGGATCTGCACTGGTTCGAGAACTGACTTTGGTAGGTTGAGAAGAAATCCTAAAGAAGTGAACACTTGCTGGATCAATTGCAGGTGTGACTTGACTTGGTCTGGGGACTGGCCCACTATGAGCCAGTCGTCCAAATATGGAAAAATGGAAATCTTTTGTCTTCCTAGGAAGGCAACAATTACTGCCAGGCACTTTGTGAAGACTCTTGGGGCTGAGGTTAGGCCAAAGGGCATTGCTCTGAACTGACAGTGGCCTGAGGGCAAATCGAACCTGAGGTAACTTCTGTGGGAGTACCTGATGGGAATGTGAAAGTAGGCATCTTTGAGGTCCAGGGAGGCTAGCCAGTCCCCTGGCCTTAGAGAGGGAAGAATAATTCCCAGAGTTATCATCTTGAACTTTGGCTTTAAAAGATGTTTGTTCGGGTATCTTAAGTCCAGGATGGGTCGCCACTCTCCTATCTTTTGGGGGGTTAGGAAGTACCTTGAGTACAGTCCTTTGCCCCAGTGTAGGGTAGGTACTCTCTCTATAGCTCTTAGAGCTACGAGAGAAGAAACCTCTGCCTCTACGGCAAGGGTCTCTGAGAGATTTGCAGGTGGAAAAGATCTGGCTTTCATCTTTGGAAATTTATTGAAGCTGAGAACCAGTCCCTGGCTTACTACTTCCAGGACCCACTTGTCTGATGTAACAGACCTCCAGTCCTGGACAAAGTAAGCCAGCCTGCCCCCTACTGGGATAGGAGAATTGACCCAGGCAGACCCATCAGGGTGTCTGCTTGGCAGGGGCTTTAGGCTGAGGGGTGGATGCAGGCCTGCTCATCCCCCTTCTGCCTCTCCCTCTGAAGAACCCCCTCTGTGAAAAGGAAGAAGAGGCTTGTGCTTGGTAAAAAGGCCTGTGAAAAGGCCTGCCCCTGCCCCTAGGCTGCTGCTTTTGAGGAGTTGCCTGCCTTTCCTTGGCCTGAGCACTCCTGTAAGTGGTCCTGTATTCATCCATTTTCTTCACGTAATTCTCTGTCTGCTCCCCAAACAGAGAATTACCCACTACAGGAAAATCCATGGCCTTAGCCTGGGTATCCTGTGAGAGGCTAGGACATCTGAACCAAGCCATTCTCCGAAGAGCCACAGATGTAGCCATGACTCCTGATAATACATCACTGGAGTCCACAGCAGCATGAAACTGGACTTTTGATGCCTCAATCCCATCTCCAGCTACCTCCTCCAGCTCCTTGGCAAGCTGGGGGGGGGAGCCTGTTTAGCCAGTGCCAGTACAGTGTTCCACCAGGACTTCTGGTACCTGGCTGTATAGGCCAGATAATTTGCCTGCCTGAGTCCCAAGGAAGATGCTATGTACTGCTTCTTTGCCATGGCATCGATCTTCCTGGAGTCCTTGTCTGGGGGTGTGATGCCAAGGGAACGCTTGCCTTATCACAGGCAGCAGCCTGTACAACCCCAACACGGCTAAATTGCTGATAAAGG
This sequence comes from Neoceratodus forsteri, assembly GCA_016271365.2. Classification (NCBI taxonomy): domain Eukaryota; kingdom Metazoa; phylum Chordata; order Ceratodontiformes; family Ceratodontidae; genus Neoceratodus; species Neoceratodus forsteri. The sequence continues at coordinate 56,156,115 of JADMNL010000026.1, forward strand.
AACTCCGTATCTGAGCCTGAGAGTGTATACCTCTTGTCCATTCTTCTATCCACAGGAAGTATGGAATTGGGAGACTTAAGAATTTTTTGTTTCTGTTTCTCAAAAGATTTGTGGAGGGGAACAGACAGTCTCCTGGACTCTGGGATGTCCATCATCTCTACATAGTCAGGCTCCTCTTGATCCTCCACTGCCTCCTCCATAGGAAGTTGGAGGGTCTCAGTCACCTTTCTGTAAAACATAAAGTGGGAAGAAAAAATTACTCACCTTAGTAATGTTGTTTCTTCTAATGGAATCTTGCTATATTATGACAATTGCAGTGAGTCCCCATCTTCGAACTGCCCCAGAGGTGAAATAGTTAACTTTCCATGCAAGCATGGAACTCTGAGCTCGAGCTCGGTTAGAAGGCTCTGTCTGCTGATCCTCAAACGTAAACTGTCAGATCTTTATGAGCAAAAACTCACTAAGGCTCTGTGTGGAAGCTGTAAACCTACACTAGCCAACTGGCTACTAACATAAACACACACTTCTTGGTCTCCAACAAAGACTCAAGTCATGAGACCCAAAAGAAATGAAAATACAACACCAATTCACCCCAAAGGAAGGGGAAACAACAAAGTGGCATAAAGAAAGCGCCTATCATTGTAATGCCCACCCACTATCCCAAAACAGAGGTTCTGAGAGGGCAGGCAGGAGAAGGTCATATATAGCAAGACTCCATTAGAAGAAACAACATTGCTAAGGTGAGTAAATTTTTCTTCAAACAACATGAAGTGCTTCTATATTATGACAATTGCAGACTACACAGCAGTACCCCCATGGAGGAGGGACAGAACCTACTTAGGGAATAGGCTCTGAAGGACAGCTGTGCCAAACCGAGCATCACTCCGAGCCTGGATATCCAGGGAGTAATGCTTGGTAAAAGTGTGAACTGTTTTCCAAGTAGCTGCTTGACATATCTCTAGAATAGGGATGTCTCTGGCAGCAGCCAGAGAAGCAGCTGCACCTCTGGTAGAGAGAGCCCTCAGGCCTGAGGGAGGAACCTTACCCAGTTTTTCATAACAAAATTGGATACAAGAGGCAATCCACCTGGCAATGGATCTTTTAGTGGCAGGCTTCCCTTTACCAGCCTCACCATAAGTGAGGAACAGTTGGAGGGAGTCAAACCTGTGACCCTTGGTGCGCTCTGTGTTAGTAACTAAGGGCTCTCTTCACATCTAAGCTGTGCAGCCTCTCTCACCAGAGGAAGAATGGTCAGTGAAGTACACTGGAAGAGATATAGATTGATTAAGGTGGAAATCTGAAACCACCTTAGGCAGAAACTTTCTATTAGGTCCGAGGACTACCTTATCTTTGTGAAAGGAGATAAAATCCGGCTCCACTGACAAAGCTTGTAATTCACTTATACGTCTGGCAGAGGTGATGGCTACTAGAAACACAGTTTTCCAAGTCAAGTACTTAAGCTCAGCTGAAGACAAAGGCTCAAAGGGGGGTTGCATAAGCTGAGCAATACAAACATTAAGATCCCAGGCAGAGGCAGGATCCCTGAATGGAGGGTTGGTGTGAAGCAATCCCTTAAAAAACTTGGAAAATACAGGGTGAGTTGCAAAAGAAGAGGATTTACCAGCCGAAATAAAAGCAGAGACAGCTGTCAAATGCACTTTCAGGGTAGCTGGTCTCAGCCCCAAAGTGTTCAGATGGACCAAATAATCCAGGACTGTGGGTAAATCAGCAGAGTCTGGGGAAATATGCTTTTCTGAGCAGCATATGGAAAACCTTTTCCATTTGGAGTTGTAAGTAGCTTCTGGTGGAAGGCTTCCTAGAAGCCTTCAATATATCCATTACGCCTATGAAAGGTGTAGTCAGCAACCCCTAACTCTTCAAGAGCCAGGCCTTGAGATTGAGAGATTTGAGATTGGTACCAAACCCTTCCCTGGGCACAGGTTAACAGATTGTGATTCCTGGGAAGGCACAGGGGAGGATGGACTGCTAAGGACAGTAGGAGTGGATACCAGGGTTGTCTGGCCCAATCCGGGCAATCAGAATGACCGTGCAGGATTGGGATCTGATTTTGACTAGCACTTTGAACAGGAGAGGAAAGGGAGGGAAGGCATAGAGAAACTTCCCTTCCCAACTGAGGACTAAGGCATCCAGAGGGACTGAGCCCAAGACTGGGGGCCTGCAGCAAAGAGGGAAGTTAGTGATTGTCTGGGGCTGCAAAAGATCTATCTGCAGGGTGCCCCATCTGGCAAATACCACTCCCAGAACTAGGGGATCCAGGGACCATTCGTGATGGCCCTGAGAAATTCCTGCTGAGAGCATCTGCCAGGACATTGTCCTTGCCTGGGAGGTGAACTGCCGTAAGGGAGGTGTTCAGGGAGTAAGCCAAAGACCACAACTTCATAGCTTCGTGCACAAGGCCGTGAGACCGAGTGCCCCTTGTTTGTTGATGTACCACATTGTGAGTGGTGTTGTCTGTTCTGACCTGTACAATTTTGTTCTGAACAGATTTGGAGAAAAGTTGAAGTGCTAGAAAACTGCTCTGAGCTCCAACAGGTTGATGTGGAGCAGATTTCTTGAGGGGACCACAGTCCCTGGGCAGGAGGTCGCCCATGTGAGCCCCCAACCCCAAGAGGGATGCATCCTTAGTAAGGATTAAGGAGTGAGACTGAGTGACAAAAGGAACTCCTTGTCTCAGGTTGCTCTGATCCTGCCACCACTGTAGGGCTTGGATCAGGGTTCGAGTTACTGGGATCAACTTGGTAAGAGGATCCTTTCTTGAGACCAAAAGCTCTCAAATGGAACTGAATGTCCCTTATCTGAAATCTTGCTCCTTGCACTACTGCTGTGGGAAGCAGTCATGTGTCCTAGGAGCTGCAGAAAATGCCTTGCTGGTCGAGAGACCTGCAGGGTGAATGAGGGGGCCAGGAGACTAGGGTCTTTGTCCTGTCCAAAGGGAGGAAGGCCCTGGCTTCCCGTGTGTTCAGTTCTGCGCCTATGAAGGTTAGGAGCTGGACAGGCTCTAGAACTGACTTTGAGAGATTCAGAAGGAAACCTAGGGAGGTAAGCAGCTGCTGAGTTACCTGAAGGTGTAAGCTGACCTGTTCTGGGGACTGGCCTATTATGAGCCAATCGTCCAGGTAAGGAAAGATGGCAATTTTTTGCCTTCTTAGGGCATGCAACTGCTACTGCCAGGCAATTGGTGAATACCCTTGGAGCAGAGGTGAGGCCAAGGGGCATTGCTCTGAACTGGTAATGGCCTGAGGGCAGCTCGAACCTGAGGTACTTTCGATGGGAGCTTCTGATGAGAATATGGAAGTAGGCATCCTTGAGGGTCCAGGGACGCTAGCCAGTCCCCTGGCCTTAGAGAGGAGTAAAATAGTTCTCAGGGTCACCATTTTGAATTTTGGTTTTAAAAGGTGCTTGTTTAAGTATCTGAGATCCAGGATGGGCCGCCATTCTCCTGTCTTTTGGGGTAAAGAAGTACCTGGGTTCAAATCGTTGCCCTGGTGTGGGGGTGAACCCTTTCCACGGCTCTGAGAGCCAGGAGGGTAGAGACCTCTGCCTCTAGGGCAAGTGCCTCTGATGGAGATGCAGGTGGAAAAGATCTGGTTCTCATCTTTGGAAATTTTTGAAGCTGAGAATCAGTCCCTGGCTTACTACTTCCAGGACCCACTTGTCTGGCGTTAGAGACTTCCAGTCCTGGACAAAGTAAGCTGCCTGCCTTCACAGGTAGAGAAGAATCGGCCCTGGCTACCCCATCAGGGTGTCTGCTTGGCAGGGGCTTTAGGTTGAGGGGTGGAAGCAGGCCTGCTTGCAACCCCCGTCTGCCTCTCCTCTAAAGAACCCCCTCTGGGCATAAGCAGAGAGGAGGCTTGGGATTGTATATACCATTCCTAGAACTCCTGTTACAGTTAGGTAACCTGTATTTCTAGGGACATGGATATGTTGTTCATCCACACTGTCTGGCAGACTCCTAGCAGTTCTCCGGAAGAGGGAGGCAAGGCGACACCCCTACTTGGGAAATAGACTGAGAACTGAGGGCCCCAAACCAGCATCCAGCGATTCAAGGTCGACAGTTAGTGGGTAATGAAGGTGTGTCTGACTTCCAGGTAGCAGCCCTGCAGATTTCCTGGATAGGGACGTCCTGGAAGCAGCCACCGACGCTGTGGTATGGCGGTAGAATGAGCTCTTATCCCTCTGGGAGGCTCCATGTCCACCAACCTGTAGCAGAAATCTATGCAGGAGGTACCCACCTGCCTGTTTGTCATCGGCTGCAGGTCTGCCAGGTGCGGCTTCAGCGTAGGTGACAAACAGCTGGTGAGAACCTCTCAATTTCAGCTGTCTGCTCCTTATAATAGCGACCGCTCTTCTAGGGTCCAAAGTATGGAGCCTATACTTCATTCCTCCGAGGTGTGATTGGGGTAGAACACCGCAGAGTCAACACCTGGTTAAGGTGAAACTCTCGACACCACCTTGGAAGGAATTTCGTGGTGGGGCATAGGACAGCCTTTGGTCCCTGTGGAAGACCTCAGATAAGGAGACTTGATGGAAAGCGCCTGGAGTTCTCCCATCCTTCTGGCTGACGTGATAGCCACCAAGAAGGCCGTCTTCCACGACAGGTGAGAGATGTCACACCTGTGCATCGGTTCAAATGGTTTGCCCATGAGCTTAGCCAATACCAGCAGTAGATCCCATGGAGGTGGAGGTTCTCACACTGGAGGGGATATGTGATCAAGGCCTTGGAAAAAGCGCCCGACCACCTTCTCCTGCGCCACCGACTGCTTCCCGGCCCGCGCCCGGTAAGCAGAGATGGCTGCCAGGTGCACCTTAAGGGTCGTCGACCAAAGCCCTAGCTGAGAAAGGGACCACAGGTAGTCCAGAATTCCAGAATGCTTGCCAAGGAACAGGAGGAAGGGTTCAGGCCCTTGCCCTGACACCAAATAGAGAATCTCTTCCATTTGAAGGCGTAGCATTTTCTGGTCGACTCCTTATGGGACGCCTCACCAATGTTGAGGACCTCGTCGGAAAGACCCAAGGCCTGGAACTCTAGCCACTCAAAGAACCAGGCCGTCAGGCGCATGGATTGAAGGTCCGGATGGAATACCTTTCCCTGATTGACTGAGATCAGGTCCGGGCGTGCTGGAAGCCACCTTGGGAGGCTGAAGCTGAGACTGAGGAGATCTGGATACCAGAACTGGCGGGACCAGTCTGGGGCTACCAGAATCACCTGCGCCTTGTCCCTCCTCACCTTGAGAAACACCTTGTGGATCAAGCGAAATGGGGAAAAGGAGTAGAAGAGGCCTGGGGTCCACGGCCTTGAGAAGGCATCGCCCTGCAGCGAGCCCTGCTGAGGGGGGCGGGCATGAAACAGTCTCAGCTTCACCTTCTCCCTGGAGGCAAACAGGTCCACATGAGGCGTGCCCCAGTGGGGAGGAAGAGATCTTGTACTACCTCCAGCAGGAGAGCCCATTTCGTGAGGCAGCAGCCCCTATCCGCGCTTAGGGGCACGGCCAGGGTGTTGGAGGCTCCTGCCCGCGTGAATGGCGAGGGAGCCACCCCCAGACTGCGTGAAGAGTGACCAAATGTGAGAGCTTCCCTGCACAGAGGCATGGGAGCAGCGTCCCTGCCCTGGCGGAGTTAGGTATAGCATACATCGCATGGTCCGCCTGGACCTGAACTACTTGACCCGTCAGACGAAACGAACGGCTAGCGTGAGGGCTAGACGAACCACTCAAGCTCCAACAGGTTGATATGGCATCGGGACTCCCGAGGGGATCAGAGGCCGTGCACTCTGTGCTTCCCCAGATGGGCACCCCAACCCATCAGGGAGGCATTGGTTGATAGAGAGACCGTCGGCTCAGGGCGGACAAACGGGATGCCCTCCTGCAGATGTGCTGGAACCATCCACCACTGGAGAGCATTCCACATCCCCTGGGTCACTGTCACTAGCTGATCCAGCGGATCAAAGTGCTGTGACCATTGGCTGGCCAGTTCCCATTGAAGGGGACGCATGTACCAGCGGGCCCAATGGACCATGCTGGTGCAGGCCACCATGAGGCCCAGGAGGCACAGGAAGTCCCGGGCAGGGTGCGATTGCCCAACCTGAAATGATTGGGCAAAGGAGGAAAGAACTGGAGCCTGTCCACCGGGGAGCCGTGGCTCTGGCTGCGGTTGAGATTCGAGGCTCTGCCCGGTGGGTTGTGCCACCTGCTTTGGACACGCAGTTCCGACTTGGCCTGCTGGATGAGGAGGCCAACCTGAGAGCAAATCTGAGGCCATATCTCTGACCGCCCACCTCTGCTCTTGGAGAGGGCTGTAATCAGCCAGTCGTCCAGGTAGGGGTACATCCAGACCCTTCGGCGCCGCAGGAATGCTGTCACCACTGCCATGCATTTAGTGAAGACCCTGGGAGCTAGGAAAAGGCTAGAGAAAGGCTGAAGGGCATGGCCCGGAACTCGTAAAGGGATCCCTCCACTCTGAAGCAGAGGAATCTCTGGTGGGACGGATGGATTGGGACGTGAAAGAACATGTCCTGAAGGTCCAGGGAACAGAACCACACGCCTTGTTCCAAGGATGGGATTACCTGAGCCAGAGTGACCATCCTGAAGGTCCGAGACCTTAGGAACCTGTTCAGGTCGTGCAGGTCGAGAATGGGGCCGCCACCTTCCTGATTACCTCTTTGTCGAGGAGCAGGGCAATATCGGCTCGGCAGGCCAACAGAGGATCACCGGACCCCGTGGCCCCGAGGCGGCGGCTCGGAAGGGTGGGGCCTGCTCAACTCAGAGACAGGCCCTTTCCCTACTACCTCAACACCCACCGTCTGTGGTGATAGCGGACCAGGTGGAAAGGAAGTGGCGGAGCCGTCCCCCCCACGGGGGAAACCCAGGAGGGAGTGACAAGGCTGGGGGCTACACCCCTCAACCCGTCACTGGGCAGGCTTGGAGGAGGGACCAGTCGAGGGACCCCTGGGCCTTTACCTCCCTGCTTCCTTATTGGAGGAAGCCCTGGAGCTTAGGTTTGGGATGCTAGCCCAGCCTACTGGCCCTAGTGCTGAGTGCTGGTTGGTTGGGACGTGCACAGAGGCGAGATGGGCTAAAGAACTTGTTGCTGCTATTAGCGGCTCATCCTTCTGGACGGAGGTGACTGAGTCCAGAGTGGCATTGTACTTTTTGATCCGCTGGAGGTGACCTTCCACTCCAGGGTCGAAGAGGTCGGTCCCCAGGAAGGGGACATCCACCAATTTGTGCTGGGTATCCGCCATGATGGTGGATATCCTCAGCCATGCTCTGCGGCGCATGGCCACCATGGCCTCAACAGATCTGGCACAGGAGTCTCCTATGTCCAGAGCCATTTGGAGCTGCTGCATAGACACTGCCTTACCTGGTCCTGCACCTGCCGGACCGTGGTCTGCAGGTCGGCCGGGAGATTAGGGATCACCTCATCCAGGGAGCACATGAGGGCGTCGGAGAAGTGTGCCATCAGCATGGCTAAGCTGGCCTGGCGGAGGCCAAGGGAGGATGCAGCGTACACCTTGCGCCCAACGAAGTCCAGCTGGACTCCTTTTGTCGAGGGCTTTGTCCACGCCCGAACGCTCCTCGAAACGCCGCAGAGCTGTCGGTGACCAAACACTCGGCAGAGGGGTGTTGCCAAAAGCAGGCAAAGAGCCGGTAGGGACCGCGATACTTCCTGGCCATCCCTGGCCTGGCGCAGGGCAGGAAGCAGGCCGCTGCTGAGCTCCAAGCTTGGGCCAACAATGGCTTCAGCCACCAGAAAGGCCTACGTGAGATCCTCGGTCCAGTATCTCCATCAGGAGATACTTGGCCCGCTTGGATATGGGTTCGAGCTGCATCCCGTGGACTCCGTAGATGAGCCGGGCGAACCCATGAAGGACGATGGGCTGGTCCAACAACTGGTCCCAGGAGGACTCCAGGTCAATGGTCCTGAGAGCAGGGAGAGTAATGGTCGTCGGGACTTCGAGGAGTCGCAAAGGGTTGCCTGGGGCTGAGCCACCCCTCCACCTGCTGAGTACAGTCGGAGTGAGGGTGACCGACAACCTGTGGGGCAAGCTCTTTACTCTGACTGATGGTTCCTGGTCGGCACCCCGATTTCAGTTGTGGAGGCAGAGGTTCCACCACAACTCGGTGGGGCGGCTGGTTTCCAGCCTAACAGCAGGCCCAGGCTTGGGCACCTCGACTACAGCGAGGTTGCTTGCCGCTGGTGACAGCTACTTATGGCCGGAGCGATGCATCAACTTGTTCTCGACAGAAGTAACTGCTGCCATATCAGGTCTGGTAGCCGAGTAATTTGCCGAAGCCTCTTCCTCTGAGGAAGATTGAGAACAAGCGGTGCTGCTACTCCGGTGCCAAGACCGAGACTGCCAAGTCAGCGGATCGGCTGGATCGAGACGGTCCGAGACCAAGATCCTCGGTGTTCTGAGACGGTCTGGGAAGGAGCGGGGACGCCTCTTCCCCTTGGAGCCTTAACTGGACTGCTGCACCGAGGCACAGGCAGATCCTCGGCTCCACCGGGAATTGGGAAGAAGGGTTGTCGGTCTCACCAGTCGACAGCCCGTCCGACGGGTCAAGGCGTCTCACCACGCCGATGTGCCCTGCCGCTGCCTGACGGGGCGCCAGGCCAGCAGCCTTAGCTGCAACCTCGACCGGTTTTTCCATAGTCGGGTCCGAAGAAGACCGCCCGCCCCATTAACGCCTTTTATGGACTCCCTTTTCAGTCCTTCTTTTGGACCGAGTAATGTCCCATGGCCCCTCTCCTCATGGAAAGGATTGGCAAAGCTCCTTGAACGAAGCTGAATATGAGGTACCCAGAGAGAGCGGGATAAATGCCGTGCGGGCTAAGAGGTATGATGCTGCCTTGGGGCCTCCTCCTCAAGGGTGATCATCTGCCTGAGTTGCTCAGCTGAGCCAGCTGTCCGCGGTAACCAGCCAACGGGCCTCCTTCGAATTTAACCGGGCGGGTAGCGCTTTCCTCGGGCTTCCAAGCCGTAAGGGCAGCAGTCCTCCAGGACACACGTAAAAATGAACCGCATGACCCGCAGGCCTGTGGGTTGTGTTCTAGGTCGAGGCAGACGCGACGGGAGTTGCGGGTCCGTCCTGGAAATCTTCTGCCTACAAGGGCACAGCCTGAACTGAGTCGATTTGTCCATCGCAGCCACTTAGGGAGAAAGATGACCGGAAGTCTTGAAAATTTTAAAAATGAGCTTCAGCTAACCAAAGAATTAGGATCCAGTCTATCACGTAGAGTGTTAAGGAGGGAACCTGAGCTTCCAAGCAGTAAGGAAGATTTGGCGTCATGGGGCGAAGCTGAGAGTTTTACTACCTGGGTGGGTGGGAGGAGCCAGCTTGAAGACCTTCAGGCAAGATTTAAAGTGGCAAGGAACCTTCCAGACAGTGTGGATGAACAACATATCAATGTCCCTAGAACCACATGCCTCGTTCCAAGGATGGAATGATCTGAGTGAGAGTGACCATTCTGAAGGTTCGAAATCTTAGAAACCTGTTCAGGTCGTGCAGGTCTAGAATGGGACGCCAGCCCTCCGTCCATTTCGGGACCATGAAATACCTGGACACAAACCCCGGGCTTGGTGGAGGAAAAGCCACCTTCCTGATCACCTCCTTTTCGAGGAGCAGGGCAATGTTGGCTCAACGAGCCGACAGGGAGGCTGCAGACCCCATAGCCCCCTCTTGAGGCAACGGCTCGGAAGGGCGGGGCCTGCTCGAACTCCAGAGGAAGACCCTTTCCTACCACCTCCAACACCCAGCGGTCCATGGTGATAGCGGACCAGGTGGAAAGGAAGTGGCGGAGACGCCCTCCCAAGGGGGGAGCCCAGGGGGAAGTGACGAGGCTGGGGGCGACACCCCTCAACACACCACTGGGCAGGCTTGGAGGAGGGACCGGCCGAGGGACCTCCTGGGCCTTTTCCTCCCTGCTTCCTGTTGGAGGAAGCCGCAGGCTTGGCTTTGGGGTGCCAAACATGAGCCTGCTGGCCCTGATGCTGGTGTTGCTGGGCCGGACGAGCCGCAGGACCAGAAGGTCGAAAGGACTTATGTTGCTGACGACGGCCCTTGCCCTTCTGAGCAGAGGTGACCGAGTCCAGGGTAGCGTTGGACTTTTCAATCCTCTGGACGTGGCCTTCCACTCCAGGGCCAAACAGGTCAGTCCCCAAGAAGGGAACATGCACCAATTTGTCCTAGGTATCCGCTGTAAAGGTGGATATCCTCAACCAGACTCTGCGGTGCATGGCCACTGTGGCCACTACTGATCGGGCACGGGAGTCTCCAATGTCTAGAGCCGTTTGGAGCTGCTGTTTCACCATTGCCCTTCCCTGATCCCACACCAGCTTGACCGTAGTCTACAGGTTGTCCGGGAGATGAGGGATCACCTCATCCAGAGAGCCCATGAGGGCATTGGAGAAGTGCGCCATCAGTACAGTCGAGCTCTCCTGACGGAGGCCGAGGGAGGACGCAGCATACACCTTGCACCCGGCATAGTCCAGCTTTTTGAGCTCCTTGTCGGGGGGCTTATCCACACCCCTAGCATTCCCAGAGCGCCGGAAAACGCTATCGGTGCCCAACCCCTCCGTGGAGGGGTGTTCCAAAAAACTGGACAAAGAGCCGGTAGTGACCGCATACTTCCTGGCCATCCTGGCCGAAGGCGCAGGACAGGAAAACGGCCGCTGCCAAAGCTCCAAGGCTGGGCCAACAATGGCTTCAGCCACTGGAAAGGCCTCCGCGGGAGAATCCCCTCAGTCCAGTATCTCCATGAGAGGATACTTGGCCTACTTGGATATGGGCTTGAGCTGCATCCTGGTGGACTCCGAGATGAGCCAAAGCAGACCCATGAACGACGATGGGCTCTCGTCCATCGACTGCCCCCGGAGGACTCCAGGTCAAGGGGCCTGGAAAACAGGGAAGAGTCGTCCTCAGGCTCCGAGGAGTCTGCGAAGAGCTGCCTGGGGCCTGAGCCACCCTCCACCTGCCGAGAACGGTTGAGAGTGAGGGTGACCGACAACTGGTGGGGCAGACCCTGACCAGACCACGAGTCCTTGGTCGGCGCCCCTGATTTCAGTTGTGGAGGTGGAGGTTCCACCACAATCAGTGGGGCAGCTGGTTTCGGCCGAACAACCGGCCCAGGCTTGGGCACCTCGACCACCACAAGGGGTTGTTTCAGCTTTCGGTTGACAGCCACTTAATGGCCGGGGAAGGCGACGGTGTCGGCTTGTTCCCGGACAAAACATTAAGTCCTCGAAGCGTCGACACAACCTGCGCCAAAGCCTCTCCTCTTCCGAGGAGAAAGATGAGGACGAGCGGCGCCACTGCTTACCTCGGTGCCAAGACCGAGACCGCCAATGTCGGTGGGATCGGCTGGACTGAGACAAGGTCTGAGACTGAGACCCTCGGTGTTTCCGAGGGTGAGTCTGGGAGGGAGCGGGGTACACCCGCTCCTTCCTCGGCTCGGGAACCTTGACCGGGGACTCCGGCACAGGAGGTGCAGGCAAGTCCTCGGTTTCCACTGGGGAAACCATTGATGAAGGGTTGTCGGCTTCACCAGTCGACAGCCTGTCCGACGGGTCGAGAAAAATCTCGACCACGTCAACGGGTGTCTCGGCTGTCTGACCTGACGGGGACACCGTGAAGCCAGCAGCCTTAGCCGCAACCTCAACCGAAGTCGAGTGTCGACTGTCCAGGGAAGGGGAACTCTCCCGCTCCCACAAACGTCAATGGTGGGAATTACCCTTCGAGTCCTTCTTTTTCGACCGAGAAGAGTGTCCCGATGGCCCCTCTCCCTGTGGAGAGGGACTGGCAAAGCTCCTCAAAAGAAGCTGTGTAGGAGGATCCCAGAGAGAGAGCGGGACAAATGCCGTGACCGAGGCAGATGAGGATGTGGCCTGGGCCGCCTCCTCCTTGAGGGCGATCATCAGCTCGAGTTGCTCAGCTGATCCAGCTGCCACGGACACCACCCAACGGGCCTCCTTGGACTTCACCGGCGGATAACATTTCTCGCGGCGCCTAAGTTGTAACCGGGCAGCGTGGTCTTCAAGGACATTGGCTGAGAAATATCTACACAACTCGCAGGCCTGCAGGTCGTAGTCAAGGCTAAGGCAGTAGACGCACGTGGAGTGCGGATCCGTCCTGGACATCTTCTGCCCCCATGGACACCGCTGAAAACCGGGAGTCAATTTGTCCATCGCAGCCAGGAGGGAAGAATTTGACCGAAGTCTTGGAATTTTAAAATTATTTTCGGGAGAACCGAAGAGTTAGGGTCCAGTCTATACGCAGAGCGTTAAGGAGGGAACCTAAGCTTCCAAGCGGTAAGGAAGATCTGTCGTCATGGGGCGGAGCCGAGAGTTTTACCACCCAGGTGGGTGGGAGGAGCCAGCTTGAAGACTTTCCGGCAAGATTTAAAGCAGCAAGGAACCTGCCAGACAGTGTGAATGAACAACATATCCATGTCCCTAGAAAATGCCATTGCTGAAAATGTGGCATGACAATAATACGAATCTGCAAAGTTACAAGGGTGTGTGGAAAGTGTGCAACACACACTTGTAACACACTCATTTGATGGGCTATAATCACCAAATTTTCAATATAGGCATTTTTGAAACTCTGCTCATGAACAGTATCACTGTGATTTTATTAATCTGTCTCGGACAGTGATTTCCCACAGTGACCGCTCTATTCTGCGCTGGAACCGCGAAAACACATTTTGGCCAGGATGGGAAAAATGACAGCTGCACTGTTCATATGTAGGTGTGGGAAAATGGAAATGTTGAAAATCTGGAGTGAAAATATTATAAACTCCGACGGTTACGAAGGTATATTAGTTCGCCAAGCGCAATGCACGCCAGAACACAGTCATTTTATGGAGTATTGTTACCAAATTTTCAACATAACCATTTCACTGATCTCTACTCATGAACAGTGTCACTGTTATTTTCTTAATCTGTTCCGAAAACTGATTTCCGACAGCGACTGTTCTATTCTGCGCCGAAAGTACGAAAACACATTTCCACTACGATGTGAACAATGACAGCTGTACTGTTCATAAGGAGGTGTGACAAAATGCCAATGTTGAAAGTCTGGCATCAAAATATTGCAAATTCACGAAGTTACAAGCGTGCATAGCAACTGCGCAGCGCATGATCGTAAAACAGTCATTTTGGGACTTTTTTCCCCAAATTTGCAATATAAGCTTTTTGATAGCCACCTCATGAACACTGGCACTGTCATTTCGTTACTCAGCCCCTAAAGGCGATTCTGCGCAGTGCTGCGAAATCACCTTCCGGGGCCGATTAACGCCATGACAGTTCAAGCATTCATGAGGAGGGGTCCCAAAAACCCCATGTTGAAAATTTAATGAGAAAATTCCAAAAAATGTCTGAGTTATGCATTAAAGTTGAAAACACCCTATTCATTACATTATGCAGCTTACCGGCATTTCCTCAGTTCGCGGTCGGCTTTGAAGAGTGCAGACGTGTTCCCGGTCCATCAAAGATCGTCGCGCCGGACTCTGGAGGTAACTATTGGGTGAGGGGGGGATGTGGGGAGGCAGGATGTGCAGTGGGTGGGTGTGGGTTGTGGGAGGGGCGAGCAGGCAGAACACAAGGGACCGTTTTCCTTTTTTCAGGTGAAAAAAAAAGAAACGTCGCAGGATCGTTTTTTCCCCTTACAGGGCAATGTGGCACACTGGGGTGGGCTTCCACCATGCCAAAGGAGTCTTTGTTTTGGGGGGGCCAGCAGTAGCCGACAGGGGATTGGGCACCCCAGTCGGTGCACAACAAAGGGAGGGGTTTCAGATTATGCCGACGGGATTGGGCACCAAGTCGGCAGAAAACGAAGGGGGTTTATAGAATGCCAACAGAGAGTGCTCCCCCATCGGCAAAATCAACACGGAGGTACCGAAGCCAACGGGAATTGGGGGCCCCATCAGCACATAAACGGGGGGGGGGTATATTGTTTGTGAACTGGGCAGCGACCACCGCCATGTTCGCAAACAATATCAGGCTTGCTAGAGACCGCCCTGCAATGACGGGTCATTCCCTCAATACAGTAGATGGCTGACACTGCAATGACGAGGCGGCCCCTGATTGCAGCGGTTGATTTGTCACAAGGTGGTGCAATCGTTTCTAACTTGTGTCACCAGCAGCCTGCAACGGCATCGGGGGAAGTGGGACAAGCCTTTGCAGGCTGAGGGGGCACTGGCTACAACAGTGCCATGCCTCCACAGCCTGCTTCTCAGCAAGCTGTCCCAATATGTTTCTTGCACTGTGCTCAATCAACATAAAAACAGTATTTGTTTTTAGACAGCAGTCGGTTCCCATGGGTTAAACAAATAAGGGAACCAGACGTAAAGTACAGTTACGTAAGAACTTACCGTAACAGTAGATGTTCGAGAACAGCTCTTGCAGCAGGTTACACCATTAGGACTGAAACCAGCAGGCATCAGGACCCCATGGAAATTTTCTAGCTAGCAGTCTTCAGTGGGGACCGCCTCCGACGTCGGTCCCGTCCCCGACGTCGGGCGCATTACATAAGGAGGCGGGTCCACCCATAATCCTCAGTTCTCCAGCCGGAGACTCCCGGCCGCTGGATGACATCAGAAGGGGAGAGCAAGGATCCGCCATCAGATGGCAAAACAAGGCAATAGGAATGTCCCATCTTATGAGATGGGTGCTTGACTACGATTTACCTCCAGTGGGGATGGTGGGAGGGAAAGTTCCTGCTGCAAGAGCTGTTCTCGAAAATAGTACAGTTACATAAGAACTTACCGTAACAGTAGATCTCCGAGAGAGGCTCTTGCAGTAGGTAATAACATATAGGACTGACGCCGGCCGGCGGCAGGACCTCACGGGAAAAAATTTCTAGCTAGCAGTCCCTGGCGTGGGACCGCCCCCTCGTCAGGTGACCGGAGTCATGCGACGTCGGTATAAAGGGGTGGTCCCAGACGCCCGCCTTCCAGTTCTTTCCCGCCACAGGCCCGGAAGGCCTGGACGAGAGAGAAGCAGATATTTCCCTCAATGGAAAAGGAGCTGAAAAAGCCTAGGGGGATGGCGGGCGGGACGGTATTCGAAGATCTACTGTTACAGTAAGTTCTTACGTAACTGTACTATCTTACTTCGAGAGGGCTCTTGCAGTAGGTAATAACATATAGGACAGAATCCCAAGTAATCTGGAACCAATAAGAAAGGCACTGGGAGGAGGAACTACTCAGATAAGTAGTAGGAAAGCTTGCAACCCTCAAGAAAGGAGGCCTTGCAAGACCGCTAACCCGAAGCCTGCTATACGACAAGAGGCAATGTCCAAACTGTAATGTTTAGTGAAGGTATGGACGGAAGTCCAAGTGGCGGCAGCACAAATGTCTGCCACGGACACATTCTTGAAACAAGCCGCAGAGGCAGCAGCTCCACGAGTGGAGTGACCTCTGACTTGACCCGGAAGGGTCTTGTTATACTTGTCATGACAGAAAGTGATGCAATGAGCCAACCACTTTGACAGGCATTGCTTGGAAACAGCATTGCCTTCTCTTTTGTGAGCGAAAGAGACAAACAACTGATCAGTCTTTCTGAGATCTTTCGTCCTATTGGTATAATATCTCAGAATCTTGTGAACATCTATGATGTGAAGCAAGTATTCTCCATGATTGGCGTATTGAGTGAAAAAAGGCAGGTAATTCAATAGACTGATTCAAAGTAGATGCAGCTACCACCTTCAGGAGAAACTTAGGGTTTGTGCGGAGAGCTACTCGTTCTTTGTGGAAGATCAAGTAAGGGATTTTGCACATAAGGGCCTGAAGCTCAGAAATTCTGCGAGCTGAGGTAATGGCCACTAAGAAAAGCGTCTTCCATGATAAAAACTTCAAGTCTGCAGAAGCCGCAGGCTCGAAGGGGGGAAGAGTAAGTTTCTCAAGGACAAAATTTAAGTCCCAAGGTGGAGCTGGGGTCTGAGATGAAGGACCCTCTATGAAGGTTTTGGATACCTCTAGCTGGGCAAAGGCCATATCAGCGAAGGTATGTGGTGAAGCAGAGATAGCTGCCATACTTGAACCTTCAGAAGGGTGACAGACTCAAGTCAAGAGATGAAGAACGTAATCCAGCAAAGTGGTTACGGGGCAGAAAAAGGGTTCCTCGCTCCTGGACGCGGCCCAGATGGAAAATCTCTTCCATTTCATGGCATAAGTGGACCTAGTGGAGGGCTTTCTAGCCTCAACCAAAATCTCGGCTACCTTAGGGGATACCCCAAAGCGAGATTCAACTAGGTCTGAAGGAGCCATGCATGAAGTTGAAGGGACTTGAGTCCCGGATGGACCAGGGTCCTCTGATCCTGAGTCAGCAATCCCGGAGATAAGGGAAGAGGAAGAGGAGGAACCTCTGAGTATTGTTGTAGAAGAGAGAACCAAATTTGCCTGGGCCAGAAAGGAGCAATTAGAATCATTTTTGCTCCTTCTAGAGCCAGTTTCTGTAACATACATGGGACCAGTGGAATTGGGGGAAAAGCATAGACGAATCTGTCCTTCCAGCTTAGAGACAGAGCGTCTCTCCAGAAAGCTCCTCGCTCTGGAGCGAGCGAGCAAATGATTGGAAGTTTTGTGTTTTGGGAGGAGGCGAATAGGTCTATTTGAGGAGTCCCCCAAGCCTGAAAAATGCTGTTTAGGACTATTCCATCTAATTCCCACTCATGTGGAAGAGCTGACGAGCGACTTAGCCTGTCTGCTAGGACGTTGTCTACTCCCGGAACATGGATCGCCGTGAGGTGAAGGTTGTGGAGGGTGGCCCACTCCCAGACCCTCATCGCTTCCCTGCACAGTGGGTAGGATTGAGTTCCTCCCTGCTTGTTGATGTACCACACCACGCACATGTTGTCCATTTGGACGGCTAGGTGACTGGGAAGGATGTATTGATGAAGGGCCTGGAGTGCATAAATCACCGCTCGGAGCTCGAGAACATTGATGTGGAGAGCTACCTCCAATTTCGACCAAAGTCCTTGAGTTAGATGAGGACCGAGATGGGCCCCCCAACCTTCGCCGGAGGCGTCCATAGTCAAGGTCTGATCGGGGGGAGGATGAAAGAAGGGAACCCCCCCGGAAGAGGTTCTCTTGTACCATCCACCACTTTAAGTCTCTGACCATCGGCGAGGAGATCAGGATCGGAAGATCTAGGTCGTCTACTCGTTGGTCCCACTGAGATCGAAGAGTCCATTGAGATATTCTCATGTGGAGGCGTGCTCGTGGGATCGTCAGGATGGCAGCCGCCATGAGCCCCAGTAGATGGAGCACCGACCTCACCGGGACCTTCCTGAAGTTCAGTAGGAGGGAAATCCGTGACTGGAGCGAAACCCCCCGGTCCGGAGGCAGAAAAGCTTTGCACAAAGTTGTGTCGAGAATCGCCCTGACAAACTGGAGCCTCTGAGAAGGCTCCAGAAGAGACTTGAGAGGTTGATGGTAATACCCAGGTTGGTAAAACCTGCTGGGTGAGGAGAGGAAATGCAGGAGTTCCTCCCTGATGGAGCCGCCAGGAGCCTACGTCCAGGTAGGGAAAACCTGAGCTCCCAAAGAACGCAGGGTGGGCCGCTACCACCACCAGGCATTTGGTAAAGACTGTGGAGCCGAGGAAAGGCCAAACCGGAAGCGCCCGGAATTGGTAATGGACCCCCTGGAACGCAAATCTGAGGTACTTGCGGTGCGAAAGGCGAATGGGGATGTGCAGGTATGCATCCTGCATATCCAGTGCACAAAGCTATTGGCCCGGCCGAAGTAGGGGCAGAAGGGATTAAAGGGAGAGCATCCTGAACCTTTTGTATTCCACAAACAGGTTCAAGGAGCTGAGATCGAGAATCAGTCTGAGATCTCCCGTCTTCTTTGGTACAAGGAAGAAGTGGGAATAGTACCTCGTTCCGTAAAGATGAGGAGGAACGGGTTCTATAGCCTGTTTTGTAAGAAAAGCTGAGATTTCTTCCTTGACCAGAGAAAGATGGTCCCTTGAATAAGCAGAATTCAGAGGGGGGTGACGTGGAGGTTTCTGCAGAAACTCTATGGAGCATCCCTCTGCGATGATTTGAAGCACCCATGAATCTGATGTTATCCTCTCCCACTCCGGGAGGTGGAGGGAGAACCTCCCTCCTACTGGTTCCTCCGGAGTGTCCGGAGGCGGTGGGAGAGGGGAGGAGTCAGGTGGTGTGAGGCAGCGCCGCAGCTGGAGTGCCCGCCGCTTTTTTGGGCGGAGGGCCCTGGCAGCTGCAGGGCCTGGCGCTTAGTGGCCCGCCCCTGGGGTTTCGCTTGAGGCCGGCGAGTCCTGCAAAGGGACGGCGCTATGGAGGGATGGGGGACGGTACAGTGAGGCCACGGATTTAAGGGCCGCCTCTTCTCCTGTAAGTCAGTGATGATGTCCTTGACATCACCACCGAAAAGCACGGAACCCCTGAAAGGTGCCTCTTGAATGGCGGATTGCACCTCCGGGACCAGACCTGACACGCGGAGCCATGCGTGGCGCCGAAGGCTAACAGCAAATGCAGAGCTTCGTCCAGCGGTGTCCACTGCATCGTATGTCATCCTTAGCATGTGACGACTGGCCGAACGAGCAGAGCAGACTAGATCGGCCAACTCCTGCTTGAGTTGGGAGTCCGGCAAGGAGTCAATCTTGGATTCCGCCTGGGTAAGGACAGCCTTCTGGTAATCCCCCATGTGAGCTATATAGTTCAGGGCCCTTATACCCAGTGTGGAGGAAGCGTAAATCTTCTTTCCAAACTGATATAGAAGGCGAGATTCCTTATCCGGGGGAGAAGAGCTCAAATGTTTAGGATGTGCGGACCGGCCGTGAGCGGCGCTGATCACGACCGAGTCGGCACGGGGGTGAGAATCTAAGAAGTCTACACCCTCCGGAGCCTGGTATAGCCTGTTTGACTTCCTAGGAAGTGGAGCTAAAGCCGACGGTTGTTTCCAAATAGTGGAAACAAGGTGGGCGTGAGGCTCGATCCAGGGTGGCACTAAAGTAGGGTCCGTAAGGGGCAAATCCAGATGTTCGGTGAGTTTCACCCGCTGAAGATCTGGATCTAAGGACTGCCTCTGATGGACCTCCTGGATTTTCTTAAGTAACTCCGTGAAAGAAGGATCCTCCGGAGGAGACCTCGGAGGAGTCCTCGGCCGGGGTTTGGACGGAGAACGTAGCTCGTCATCTTTATCGGAAACTCCCGCGGAGACTTCCGAGGAGTCCGAGAGGACCACAGAGGAAGAATCCGAGGCAGAAAAAGACTCCCTCACCCGTCTAGGGGGAGGAACGTGTCCCGTGGGAAGAGACCCAGAATGCATGTCCTGCCCCTCTCTGGAACCCGAGGGGAGGCCCCGGGGAACTGGAGGAGAGGAGGAAGAGCGCCATCTAGGGTGTACGGGAACCAGTGGAGGCACCGCTGTCGTAAGATGGCTCTCGACTTCTCTGGTGAGCTGAGCCTTGGCCTCAGCCCACCAGGGGGGAAGAGTCTCCTGCAAATCCACCGGCGGCCTGGGGGGCGGTGGAGGAGGAGGAGGGGGATAGTGAAACGGAGGATATCCATAGGGAGAGTACCCAAGACCCATCTGCGGATAAGTCGGAGACGGGTAGTGAGGCGTCAGGTACTGCGGAGCCGGAGCATTCGGGGCCGGGTACGGTGGCGTGGGGTACTGCGGGCCCGGGAAGACCGGCGTCGAGTATGACGGTGGGTACCAAGGCGCTGGAGGAGCTGCTGGAGCAGACAGCCCAGCCGGGCACTCCAGGGGCGGATCAGCCGGAAAAGGCCCCCGGGGTGGAGGGCCCAGAGGAGGGAGAAAATCCCCTGCTGGCGTCGGAGACTTGTTTTTAGAGGGGGACGACATAAAACGACGCTCACCTGACGATCGAACAGAAAAACTGTAGCTTTTCGGAAAAAACGATCAAGAGACAGAACTGCAACTAACTTAACCGCGAGGTGCTACCGTAGCTAACGGGCGGAAAGAATTGGAAGGCGGGCGCCTGGAACCGCCTTTATACCGACGTCAAGACGACGCTGGTCACCTGACGAGGGGCGGTCCCACGCCAGGGACTGCTAGCTAGAAAATTTTTTTCGTGGGGTCCTTGCCGCTGCTGGCGCCAGTCCTGAGTAAAGAGTATTTACCGTAAGAGCCCTCTAGGTAAGATCTACTGTTACGGTAAGTTCTTACGTAACTGTACCATCTTACTTCAAGATACAGCTCTTGCAGCAGGTTACACCATTAGGACTGATTTCCAAGCAGTAATGGCAATCATGCACCATCGGGAGGAGGAAAGGTAGAGATCTCGAGATATCTCGAGCCTAGGACAGAAGTCCCTGAAGGACAACTAGACCGAACCCCGCTCTTCGCCTCGATGCAATGTCCAGACTGTAATGCCTGATAAAGGTATGCACAGAGCTCCAAGTAGCTGCAGCGCAAATAGCTGAGGTGGAGATGTTCTTCAACGTCGCAAAGGAAGTAGCCACCCCTCTAATGGAATGACCCTTGACCTCGCCCGGTAAGGATTTATTGCGCTTCTGGTAACAGAAAGTAATGTACTGGATGAGCCACCTAGATAGTGACTGCTTAGAGACAGGAGTTCCCTTCATCCTGTGGGCATAGGAGACAAAAAGTTGGTCCGACTTTCGGTGCGGTTTGGTTCTGGTCAGGTAGTATCTGAGGCACCTATGCACATCTAAGGTGTGCAGAAGGGCTTCTCCTCGATTAGAGTATTTCGGAAAATACATTGGTAAATCGATGTCCTGATTAAGGGTGAGAGCTGAGACCACCTTAGGCAAAAATTTTGGGTTTGTCCTTAGGGATACCCTGCCCTGGTGGAAAACCAAATAAGGCTCTTTGCACATAAGAGCGTGCATTTCCAAAATTATTCTGGCAGAAGTAACTGCAACTATAAATAACGTTTTCCAGGACAGAAAATGTAGCTCGCAATCCACGGCTGGTCCAAAAGGTGGCAGCGTGAGCTGCTCCAGGGCAAAGGGTAAATCCTGTGGAGGGATTGGATCCTTAATTGGAGGCCTAAGATGGAGGACGCCCCTCAAAAAGGCACGAGTAGTGTCCAGCTGGGCCACAGTGCACTGGCCTACAGGGGCATGGTAGGCTGAAATGGCACAAAGGTGCACTTTAATCGAGGAGTAAGCCAGGCCGGAGTGGAAAAGGGAAAGCAGGTAGTCCAGTACCAGCTTTTCTAGACAGTCCAAAGGCGGAAAACCACAAGCTTGAGCCCACAAGCAGAACCTGTGCCATTTCATGGCGTAGGTTGCATGGGTAGCCGGTTTTCTGGCGACAGAAAGCACATCTGCCACTTCTTGCAAGACCCCGTATTGCATCATGGCAATGTCTCTAAGAACCAAGCGTGCAAGTTCAGCGAACGTAGGTCCGGATGGACTAAGGAACCCGCCTCCTGAGACAGTAGATGGAAGCTGATTGGCAAAGGTACTGGAGGTTCCCGGGATAGCTGGTGCAAAAGAGGGAACCAGATCTGTCTGGGCCAGAAGGGTGTGATCAGGATGAGCATTGCTTGCTCCCTGCAAAGTTTTAAAAGAACTCTCTGGATCAATGGGAAAGGAGGAAAGGCATAGAGGAATCTGCCCGCCCAGGAAAGGCACAACCCGTCTCGCCAGAAAACACCAGGCCCTGGATCTAGCGAGCAAAAATTGGGCAGTTTTGCGTTGTATGGGGCTGCGAAGAGGTCCAACTCTGGAGTATCCCATTTGCGAAACAGATCTTCTGCCACCTCCTGGAGTAGTTCCTATTCATGGACTCTGGCCTGAATGCAGCTCAGGCTGTCTGCGGTGATGTTGTCCACTCCGGGAACATGAACTGCAATAAGGTTTGCGCCGTGTTGCAAGACCCAGTCCCACACTCTCATGGCCTCCCTGCAAAGCAGGTAGGAGTGGGTGCCTCCTTGTTTGTTGAGGTAATACATCAACGCGGAATTGTCTGTTTGTAACAGAAGTGTACCCGGTGGAACCTCCGACTGGAAGGCCTGCAGAGCGTAAAGGACTGCCCTCATTTCTAGCATGTTTATGTGGAGATGAGACTCCTGGGCTGTCCACAGGCCCTGAGACCGTGCACCATCGAGGTGTGCTCCCCACCCGAGCCCTGAGGCATCTGTGGAGAGAGTCCCAGTCAGGAATGGCGCTGTGAAGGGGACTCCCACCAAAAGGTTCCCTGGATGTAGCCACCATTGACAATTTCGAATTACGGTCTTCGTGATTCAGACTGGATGCTGCAGATGGTCTTGCCTTTGGTCCCATTGTACCCATAACATCCACTGGGTTACCCGCATGTGGAGGCGGGCTAGCGGGACTGTTGCAATGGCCACAGCCCTGTGTCCGAGCAGGCAAAGGACCAGTCTGGCTGGGACGGTCTTCTTCGCCGATAACTCCCTGATGAGGGATATGATGTGTTCCGTTCTGTCCGTGGGAAGGAAAGCTTTCCCTCTGACGGTGTCCAGAACTGCTCTGATGAACTGCAGCGTTTGGGACGGAACCAGGCGTGACTTCTCGTAACTGATGAGAATGCCCAGAGTCTCGAACAGAGACTGGGTGCAGTGGATGGCAGCCATCAAGGCCTCCTGGGAGGACGCCATGAGAAGCCAGTCATCCAGGTATGGGAAAATGTAGTGGCCCTGTCTCCTCAGAGACATGGCTACGACCCCCATGCACTTCGTGAACACCCGAGGTGCCAATGACAACCCAAAGGGAAGAGCTTGGAACTGATAATGGCAGCCCTGAAACTCGAAGTGCAGGAACCTCTGGTGCACCTGATCGATGGGAATGTGCAGGTAGGCATCCTGCATGTCCAGGGACGCCAGAAAGGCGCCTTGCTTCAGCATGGGAATTAGGCCCGGGAGGGTCACCATGCGGAAGCGCTAGTAAGCGACCGAAAGGTTGAGGTCACTGAGGTCCAGTATTGGACGGAGGTTCCCTGTTTTCTTTGGAACCAGAAAGAAGTGAGAATACTACCCTAGTCCTCTCTGGTTCCCTGGTACGTGCTCTAAGGCTTCCTTTTTCAGAAGCGCGAGCACTTCCTGCTATATGAGCAGGGCATGCTGACCCGAATAACGGGAAAACAGGGGAGGTCTTTTTGGTGGGCTGCTTACAAACTCTATGTAATGGCCATTTTTGACCAGCTGTAGAACCCACCTGTTGGTGGTGATCGATTGCCACCCTGGAAAGTGGCATGCGATGCGACCCCCGACTTTCTTTGCCTGTTGATCCTGAGATGGGGCTGCAGCCGGGAAGGAGTCATGCTGTGGCAGCATTTGTTCCTGCGGGCTGCGCCGCCTTTGAGAATCGTTGGCCTCTGCCTGGGGATGACTTGGCCTGGGCCGTGCATAAGAAAGTGCCCCTCTGCTGCTGGACAGAACGTTGCTGCTGTCTTTGTAGCCAGCCACGAAAACGGCTCTGGTTCCTGCGAAAGGAACTAGGCCTAGACCTGTACATAGCTTGTGCAGATCAGACTGCCTTCCCTGTGTCCTGGAGTTTGGTGATAACTCTCTCAGAGGCTTCACCAAACAGGACCTCGCCATTATATGGGACGTCTAGAATGTTTTTCTGGATGTCCGGGGTAAATCCGGAGACATGGAGCCAAGATTGTCTCCAGAGACAAACGCCTGAGGCTGCAGCTCTGGCTGAAGAGTCCGCAGAATCATATGCGGCTCTGAGCACTTGGGTCCCCATATCTGACCCCGTGTGGAGAAGGTATAAGAGTTCCGCTTTCTGGTCACCATCGGGAAGCTTTTCGACCAGGTCCTGACCCTCTTCCCACAGGGCATTCTGGAACGGAACCATATGGGTCAGATAGTTCAGTGACCTGATGGTGCAAGTAGCAGCCGTATACGTGCGCCTTCCAATGGCATCCAATTGCTTGGATTCCTGGTCCGATGGCTGGGTGCTCATATGCTGTGGTCTCTGAGAACAGTCATGTGAAGCAGTGATGACCAGGGAATCAGCCAGAGGGTGGTTCACCAAATACTGGTCCACCGTAGGGGCCTTGTATAGGCGGTCAGCCTTCTTCGGCACCACAGGAGTTGAATGCAGACGTTACCACGCAGCCTTGGTGACGTCCGTGAAGGTATCTACCAAGGGCGGCACTACCACAGGCTTCGGGTCTTTTTGCCAAAGGCAGCAGGCAAGGCGTTGTCGCTCAGGGTCAAGCTCCTTAGCATCCCACCCCATGTTCTCCTGGATGTGCCTCATGATCTCAACGAAGAAGGGAACATCCGGAGGGGACCTGGGTAGGTCATGTGGGTCAAGAGAGGGAATGCTGAGAGGAGAAGGTGATCTGGAATACTCTGACGTATCCGACCTGGAATCCTCCCCCGAGCGGAGTGTACCGGCGTCGTCTGGGTCTTCTGGGGCTGGGAGACCTGGAGGGGGATCTGGAGGAAGGCCTTCTCCTGTTGGAAGATCTACCCCTATGAGGTGGCACTTGCTCCTTGTGGGATGGAGGACGTCCTATGGGCCCCACAGGTGGAGGGGGGGCGTAGGCGGTGAAGGAGGAGGAGGAGGAGTAGCAGGTGTAGTAGGAGGAGGACGTACGGGGACCATGTCCTCCTTGATGGTGTCCCACCAAAAGGTAAAGAGCTCCTTTACCTCCACAAGGTTCATACCCAACAACGGACCTGGCACCGGTGGTCTGTCGCTGGGGTCGGGCGTAGGGTCCCCGGGGATCACCCGCTCCGGGGAGAGTTCCCGTGGGAGCCCGGCATCCTCGGTGTCGCTCGCCTGGTCTTCGGGCTGTGTGGTGTCCTCCTCTGTAGAGTCCCTCTGACCGGCGTCCGCTCAGGGGTAGCTGACGTTGGTCCCCTGGCCGACATCTCGGACCTGGCAAACGCCTGGCCGGCGATGGCTGTCTCAGTGTCGTCGGCTCCTGTGAGCGCCGAGGGTGCTTGGCCAGCGTCGGGTGGTGGTCCGGCGTCCGTTTGAGGGACGTCAGGTCCTTAGTTTTGCGGGCGCCGGATCCGGACCTCGGGGTGGCTGGGAGACTGACCTGGAGTTGGTATCTCGGCGACGGGAGGAAGATTTGTGGCGCTCACCTGACTTAGAAGAGGCCTTGGAAGGTGCTGAGGAAGCCAAGAGCCTCGAAGTCTTCAGAGGCTGGAGTGAAGAAGAACTGCTGGAGGACCTGACCTGGACCGGGGGAGGATGCGACTGAGCCCTGGAGGGAGAGCAGTCCGATTTAGAGCCGGAGCTTCGGGATTCCGAGGCCCGTGCATGAGACCTGGACCTCGCCTTTTCCAGGTGCTTCTCCTGGTGTTTATGGGATTTGCTTGAAGATTCTAACCGGGAGGAAGGTTCCTGGTCCATGCTTTTCAGCTTTTCTTCTAGGAGAAATGCTTGAAGTGCCTTCTGATGGCGGATCCTGGTGCGGCTGTTAAAACCCTGGCAAAAGGAGCAGGCCTTGGTGTCGTGGTCCGGGCCTAGGCAGCGCACGCAGGACGAATGGGGATCCTTGAAGGGGATCTGTTTGCCACAGGTGCACTTCGAGTGGTGACTCTCTAAAGATGGAGTTGGAGAGGACATCAGTTGAGCAGAGCCAAAAAAGAAACGAAATTCTTCGTAGTTCTGTAGTCATCGTACGCTAGAACGGAGACCGAGAGGCTGATACTGGCGAGTCAACGGGAAAAGAACTGGGGATTATGGGGGACCGCCTCCTTATGTACTACGCCCGACGTCGGGGGCGGGACCGACGTCGGAGGTGGTCCTCGCTGAAGACTGCTAGCTAGAAAATTTCCTTGGGGTCCTGGTGCCTGCCGGCTTCAGTCCTAATGGTGTAACCTGCTGCAAGAGCTGTATCTCGAAGTAAGATCACTCGGTTCCTGACAGGAAAAAGAGCCAAACAGTAAATAAAATCCCAGTAAAATAAATAAATGCTATGGTTCTGAGAGGGAACTGAGTTTTACTTACAAAAAATTAATAAAACAGGTAAAAATTACCACAGAAAACGGCGGTTCCACATGGTTCCGTGGAACCAAGGAAAGAATACTGTAAACCGTAAATAAACCTACTAAACTATCTGAAATACCTGAAATCAGGGGCAGCACTGTAAATCTAAGTAAAATAAAACAAACTTCTTGTCAAAAACAGAGTCTATGAAGAAGCTGAGGAGAGCTCTCCGAAGCGTCCGAACTGAGCAGGAGGAGTACAGAATCTGAGCAGTTACTAGGGACAGCAGTTTGAAATTGGCACAGGCTAATAAGAGTCCCATCATTTACATACATTCCAATCTCTCCGGAGCAGTTCAACACTGACAGCTTACTGCAATAGTTAAGCAGACTGAGTGATTCCTGGGATTTGAAGTGTAAATAAAATGTAAATAAATGGGATGTAAATAATGTAAATATGAACAAATATGATGATATGCCTGCAACATAGAAGTTGAGTTTGAGTAAAGCTGTGCTGCAGTCTTGGAGCCCGAACAAATGGTGTGTGTGTTGTATTCTTCCAAAGGGGCAGGAGAAGGGGGCTGGCATGGAGGCCTCTGTGTCCAATGCATGCATACCCAACTCATGGGTGTGATGGTTTAATGTGAGTTGTTTAGTAGCTGGGAGGGAGGTGAGAAGGAGTGGTTGAAAGGGCAATTTGATTTCCAGAATGAGGGGCTTGTTGAAAGTTCCAGTACAGTACTGAATCAAGTTCACAGCTGTAGATAAATCCGTGCTGACAGAAGTTATGCTTTTAGCATCCATTTAAAAAGGAGTTACTTCTTTATTTTCAGTCGACCTCTACCACTTTTGATCCCTTTGTTTTGTTCTTTGATTGTGTTTTATGGCCCTCAATTTCCAGTTTGTGATACCTTAATAGAAGTACTGTATTAGAAGAGTAAAAGTTTTTGCTAAGAGCTTACCCTAATGTCTGGTTTCCTGGAATGTGAACCGCCGTCCTTGCTTGTGGTATAAATGGTATAGTTATCTCCTAAAAAGTCACTGAAAAACACATACACAGTAAATATAAACAGCAATTCAACATGTACTTTCATAAGCATGATGTTTTAGCTATTACAATTTCCTGAAGAACACGTTTGTTTTATTTTCTGTTTTCCTTTCCAGGGGTTATAATCTTTTTTGGCAGTCTGCAGAACAGTCTGTATAAAAAGGATTTGACTGTCCCCAGGTGGCCTCACACAGCCTGTGTTTATGGCATCACAGTCTTTTTATCATGACAACATACTGATGCTGCAAATCAGAACGGTGAGGTTAGTTAAGGAAAGTCAAATGCCTTTTGAAAGATACCATGAAGTATGTACTACATCATCTAAAACATTTGGTAGACCAACAAGAAGAGAAAGTGAAAGAGAACTAGAAAACACAAAACGCAAACATAATTGTTTTTTTTTTGTTTTTTGAGTGATCTATTTTTCCGCCCCCGTGCTTGCTGGTCCTCCACTCCTTCGGGCTCTGTCAGGTTCCCTCTGACCCCTTCTGTCCTTCCCCGGCCCTCCTCAAACCCCCAGATCGCAGCTGGCCCCCAGGATATCCCGGTGTATCCCTTTCACCGGGCGGGTCCCTCTCCTCCGAGGGGGAAGGCACTGGGGGGGGATAGCCCCAGCGCGCACTTTCTAGGGTCCGGGGATGCTGCTGGGGAACAGGAGGCACTGGGAAGGCACTGGAGGCCTTTAGGAACAGAAAGCCGTCATCCGGAGGCCAGCGAGCAATTTTCCTGGCTATCTTAAGATGAGTGACGTCCGGACGTCAAGGCAAGAGTCGACATCTGTCACGCACCACCCCTAATGGCCCTGACGTGATGCACTACCACCGGCCTCCACCAGTGGTCACTTCAGCACCGAGTCGCGATCCCTTCCCTCCCTGGAGACAGCGAGCAGTCATGGGACGCTCAAGCTGCCTCCCCCTCGGCTGGCCCTCCAGTGACCCGAGCTCGTTCCCAAACCCGGGTCGCTGGCGTTGCAAGCAGAAATCCAACTGCTGCGCTGACATGCCGGCCTACTGTTTTTAAAATAAGAGTTTTAAGTGTATTATTATTAGAGATTGGAAATAATTATTTAACAAGTAGCTAAGCAGCTCAATATATATTTTCATGAACATGTTATGCTAGGAAGAAGAAAAAAAATACTCACCTGTAGTAATATTGTTTCTTCCAAGGGACCCCTCAGTATGTTTAACTGCAATCAGTCCCCTGGATGGAGCAGCCCTGCAGCACGGAATTTTATTCTAATTAAAGAGCAGTTTCATACTTTTTATAGTACCACCCACCTCAAACATAGAATAACTCTTGCTTGGCCCCAAGTTGAGTGAAAGGTACTTTTCAATTAATTGCTGCCTGTATTTGTTAAAAAGAAGAGATTGTAATTGGCTCTGTGGAGAAAATAACCAAAACGCTGCCATTTCCCGAGTTCCCAAACACGCTCCCTTGCTCTCACATTTTGTGATGTCACAAAAGAAAAAATTACTTACCATAGTAATGTTGTTTCTTCCAGAGGATCCCTTATTATGCTTGACACAGGCAGTGGGCCTTGCAGGTGAAGCTGCCGCAGAGCGCCTGAAATGGAATTCTGAACGCAATTCAAATCTCTGCCCTCTTGGTGGTGCTGTATTCTACAGCTTAACGTCAGCTCCTTTGTAGCTTACACAAAAGTAGCTCCACCCTCCCCTTTGCCTATTAATCTATGTAAGCTATAGACAATATAGGCCCAAAGGGCAATATAAAAGATGGCCCCAAAGGCAATTATGGCAGAACAGCCATTTTAGTAAAAAAAAAACGTATCTGTGATTGGCAACAAATAATGCTCAAGCCATTGAATAAAAAGAGTAACAACTAATTATTGTAGAACCATTTTGGTTCTGGAAGGGGAGGTAGGGTGGGAGATTTGAGTATAACGAGATATCCCCTGAAAGAAACAACATTACTATGGTAAGTATTTTTTTTTCTTCAAACCCCAGGAATCCCTCATTATGCTTGACATATGCAGACTACAAAGCGGTACCTTGGGAGGCTGGGTACAGAACCTACTTGGGTAAAAGGTTCTGCAGTACAGCAATGCCAAACCTAGCATCTCTTCTGAATTATATGTGTAATAAACAGTTTTTTCAGGACTCACCTTTGGCTGTTTCTGGGACCCTTGGGTCCTCACTGGATACACCTTGAAGGGGCTAGCCTAGGTT
Organism: Neoceratodus forsteri; assembly: GCA_016271365.2. Lineage (NCBI taxonomy): Eukaryota > Metazoa > Chordata > Ceratodontiformes > Ceratodontidae > Neoceratodus > Neoceratodus forsteri. The sequence goes on from JADMNL010000026.1 coordinate 56,185,252, forward strand.
CCTGGAATACCCATGCTACGGGAACAGTAAATGCACTCGGTGCCTCCACCTAGGGTAGTGGTTGGAAATACCTGAAAATAAATTACAGGTTAACACCCCCCCCAGGAAAATATAGTAGCTGCCCCCATTGTATCTTCCCCACACAGCAACAATTCCCACCTTTTGCAATAAGTCAGTGTACCAGAATGTAACATTAACAATTAACAGATTTCTTTTGGGGAGGGGAAGGGGAAGGGCAAAAAAATAGCTGAACAACTTCATCAGTTTCTGAATACTTGTATCCCACTCAGTCCCACCTACCAACTATGGGTGTACCCGGTTTCCATATAGCAGCTGTCAGAATGTCTCTACAGTCCCTTAGGTAGGTACAACACTGCAGATGCAGAAAATACAGGGGATCTTTTGTCAGGGCCCAAATATCTTTAGAAAGACGCAAAACTTTTAAACTTTGGCCTGGGCACCTTTTGATCTGAGACTCAGTCCTGCCCAGGACTTAACCCCACCTGTATTTTGACTAACTGGGAAACTAATGAGGACTTCCCAAAGCTGAAGCTGAGGGTACTTAAAATTCTGTTGATTCTCAAGGGGATTTGCAGATACTAGAAGTGACAATACCATGCTGGTATTAGAAGATGGTGCTGAAACACAAAGCCACGGACTGAAACAATGACGAAATTTGGTCTTTACCTGCCAAGCCTTTCCCATCATCAGCCTTGGGGGGGGGGGGGCCTGTGTATGAGGTGTTCACCTGGCAGGCCTCTTAACTCTTGCTCTTGAAAAATTCTCTTCTTATCCGGATACAAATTCTCTCTCTGTTCAGTTACAACTTCTCGGTCTCCAACAAGGAACAACACCCTGAAACTCACATTTTCAAAGTGTTAGCAGAGCACTGCAGATGTTAGGTAGCAACCTATAGAGTCTATGAAGTCCAACTGAATTTCTCCCATATCACTTTCTGCACTGCAGAACAGTCCAATTCCTTTTTGGTCAATCTCAAAAATGTCACACATCAGCAGAGGTGATATTGTCACCGTCACCCAAAGGTCATTCTCGGTGATATTGCCACCGTCATCACACAATCATCCTGGGTGATATTGTCACCAACACCACATGGTCCAAATTCCACACAGCCTCTCACAGGTGAATTCCTCACTGCAACAACATTCTTCAGCCACAAGTTTAACTCTCCATGGCTCTCTCACTAAAGCAAATTTCCTTTTCTAACGGCCGAATGTCCCATTCTGAGCAGCAGCTCCCAACGGCTTTGCAACAACTTCACAAAGGCTATGTGTCACGTGTCCTATGCTGTGGCCACCAAGATCAAGGAGCAAACCCCAAGACCTTCAAAGCTAGCAAGCCCTAAGCACTCTCTCCCCCCAGAATCCTGGCTGGGCTATATCCACTAACCAAAGACCTCTTTTGGCAGATAGCAGTCTCTTTCAGTAGTCCTTAAAACCTCTGTTCATTGAAATTCACAGAATTCTTCCACTTCAGAAACCTTAAACCCTTTGAAGTCATAGTCCCCCACAGCACTCTCACCACTGTGGTTGCAGTCACTTGCAGCTCTCTCACAGTTGGATGTTAGTGGGCTCCACAGCTCTCCTACAGCTGAAGGTTTCACAAGATTCCCTGGGCTCTGCCTAACACGTAACTGGCAATCCCCAGGAAGGCCCTATTCCCCATGAAGCCACATCTCTCTCATAGGGGCTGGAGCCCTCTCCCGTAGGACGGGGTACTGAAGAAATGACCCCAAGCACCAAAAGTCTCTCAGTTTTGGGAGCTTTCTGACACTCCTTATTGGTTGAAACACTTGCCCTTCTAAAAAATTAATATTAATTAATCTCCTTCAGTGCTCTACTGTTCCTCTGAACCAGCGCCACAAATTAGCCCTCCTTTTTCTCCCAAAAGTCCTTTTTTTAGACCCATAGTCCTCTAGCAGCTTTCTGAGCTCCAGATTGGATGGAGCAGGGATTAGAGGGCACAAGTATGGCTGCTGACTAACAATCCCAGTACAAGTCCTCACTTTAAAATATATACTGCAGCCACATTAAACATTTTTAATATTTCCCCCACAGATCCATAATAGCCCCTCTCACACGACTGAAGAGTTTTATATTTTAAATTTACTGGCAGCCTGTCGCTGCTGCTGAAACACTGTCTACCCAGTATCAGAGGCAGACTTATTAATATTCATGAGCCTCATGAATTATTTATATTACCCCCTGTAGCACTCATAGGCGCTCTTAAATCAAATAACTTTGAGGCCTCTCTGCAGCCTCCTCCAGGTGTCCAGACCTCAATTGCCAGAACAAGGGGGTCAGGAGCACTGAACAGGCACTCTGATTGCCACAGCAGCGGCAGGAAAACCCGATGCCTTCACCGCACATGTGCAGACCGCCGCCTCACATGTAAGTGGTGATCCAGACGGCAGTACCACGGAGAAGAAAAAATTACTCACCTTAGTAATGTTGTTTCTTCTAATGGAATCTTGTTATATTCTGACAGAAGCAGTGAGTCCCAACCTTCGAACTGCCCCGGAGATAAAAAGAGTTAACTTTCCATGCCAGGCATGGAACGCTGAGCTCAAGCTTGGTTGAGAATCTGTGGGTTGTTCTTCAAACTCAAACCGTCAGATCTTTACGAGCTAAACTCACTAAGGTCCTGTGTGGAAGCTGTAAACCTACACTAGCCAACTGGGTACTAAACAGAAAACACATTTTTTTTGTCCCAAAACAAAGACTCAAGTCAGGAGACCCAAAAAATGAAAAACACAACACCAACTCACCCCAAGAAAGAAGGGGTGAAAACAAAAAGGTGGGCACTTACTAAGTGCCAACACTGCACTGCCCACCCACATCCCAAAAAAGTACAGTTACGTAAGAACTTACCGTAACAGTAGATCTTCGAGAGAGGCTCTTGTAGTAGGTAATTACATATAGGACTGTGAAAGCAGTGGCAGGACCCCATGGAAAAATTCTCTAGCAAGCAGTCCCTGGCGTGGGACCGCCCCCTCGTCAGGTGACCGGCGTCATGCGACGTCGGTATAAAGGGGTGGTCCCAGATGCCCGCCTTCCAGTTCTTTCCTGCCACAGGCCCGGAAGGCCCGGACAACAGAGAAACAGATATTTCCCTCAATGGAAAAGGAGCTGAAAAAGCCTAGGGGGATGGCGGGCGGGAAGAGTATTGTCATGCAAGAGCCTCTCTCAAAGGTCTGCTTTCACAGTGGTTCTTACGTCAACTGTACTATCTTACTTCGAGAGGGCTCTTGCAGTAGGTAATTACATATAGGACAGAATCACAAGCAGTCTGGAACCAATAAGAAAGGCACTGGGAGGAGGAACTACTCAGAAAAGTAGTAGGAAAGCTTGCAACCCTCAAGAAAGGAGGCCTTGCAAGACCGCTAACCCGAAGCCTGCTCTATGACGAGAGGCAATGTCCAAACTGTAATGTTTAGTGACGGTATGGACGGAAGTCCAAGTGGCGGCAGCACAAATGTCTGCTGCGGACACATTCTTGAAACAAGCCGCAGAGGCAGCAACTTCACGAGTGGAGTGACCTCTGACTTGACCCGGAAGAGTCTTGTTATACTTGTCATAACAGAAAGTGATGCAATGAGCCAACCACTTTGACAGGCATTGCTTGGAAACAGCATTGCCTTCTCTTTTGTGAGCGAAAAAGACAAACAACTGATCAGCCTTTCTGAGATCTTTCGTCCTATTGGTATAATATCTCAGAATCCTGTGAACATCCATGGTGTGAAGCAAGTATTCTCCATGATTGGAGTATTGCGTGAAAAAGACAGTTAATTCAATAGACTGATTCAAAGTAGATGCAGCTACCACCTTCGGGAGAAACTTAGGGTTTGTGCGGAGAGCTACTCGTTCTTTGTGGAAGATCAAGTAAGGGATTTTGCACATAAGGGCCTGAAGCTCAGAACTTGCGTAGCTGAGGTAATGGCCACTAAGAAAATCGCTCCTTCCACGATAAAAACTTCAAGTCTGCAGAAGCCGCAGGCTCGAAGGCGGGAAGAGTAAGTTTCTCAAGGACAAAATTTAAGTCCCAAGGTGGAGCTGGGGTCTGGATCGGGGGTCTGAGATGAAGGACCCCTCTAAGGAAGGTTTTGGATACCTCTAGCTGGGCAAAGGCCTTATCAGTGAAAGGTACGTGGTAGGCAGCGATAGCTGCCATGTGGACCTTCAGAGACGAGTGGCTGAGACCTAGGTCGAATAGATGACGCATGTAATCCAGCAAAATGGTTATGGGACAGGAAAAAGGTTCCTCATTCCTGGACGCGGCCCAGATGGAAAATCTCTTCCATTTCATGGCATAAGTGGACCTAGTGGAGGGCTTTCTGGCCTCTACCAAAATCTCGGCTACCTTAGGGGATACTCCAAAGCGAGACTGAACTAGGTCTGAAGGAGCCATGCATGAAGTTGAAGGGACTTGAGTCCCGGATGGACCAGGGTCCTCTGATCCTGAGTCAGCAATCCCGGAGATAAGGGAAGAGGAAGAGGAGGAACCTCCGAATATTGTTGTAGAAGAGAGAACCAAATTTGCCTGGGCCAGAAAGGAACAATTAGAATAATTTTTGCTCCTTCTGGAGCCAGTTTCTGTAACACATGTGGGACCAGTGTAATTGAGAGAAAATCATAGACGAATCTGTCCTTCCAGCTTAGAGACAGTGCGTCTCTCCAGAAAGCTCCTCGCTCTGGAGCGAACGAGCAAAAGATTGGAAGTTTTGCATTTTGGGAGGAGGCGAACAGGTCTATTTGAGGAGTCCCTCAAGCCTGAAAAATGCTGTTTAGGACTATTCCATCTAATTCCCACTCATGTGGAAGAGCTGACGAGCGACTTAGCCTGTCTGCTAGGACATTGTCTACTCCCGGAACATGGATCGCCGTGAGGTGAAGGTTGTGGAGGGTGGCCCACTCCCAGACCCTCATCGCTACGCTGCACAGCGGGTAGGATCGAGTTCCTCCCTGCTTGTTGATGTACCACACTACACACATGTTGTCCGTTTGGACGGCTAGGTGACCGGGAAGAATATATTGATGAAGGGCCTGGAGTGCATAGAGCACCGCTCGGAGCTCGAGAACATTGATGTGGAGAGCTACCTCCAATTTCGACCAAAGTCCTTGAGTTCGGTGAGGACCGAGATGGGCCCCCCAACCTTCGCCGGAGGCGTCCATAGTCAAGGTCTGATCGGGGGGAGGATGAAAGTAGGGGACCCCCAGGAAGAGGTTCTCTGTACCATCCACCACTTTAAGTCTCTGACCATCGGCGAGGAGATCAGGATCGGAGAAGATCTAGGGTCGTCTACTCGCTTGGTCCCACTGAGATCAAGAGTCCATTGAGATATTCTCATGTGAAGTGCGTTCGGGATCGTCGGGATGGCAGCTGCCATAAGCCTCAGTAGACGGAGCACCGACTCCGCCGGACCCTCCTGAAGTTCAGTAGGAGGGAAATCCGTGACTGGAGGAAACCCCGGTCCGGAGGCAGAAAAGCTTTAGTGCAGTTGTGTCAAGAATTGCCCTAATAAACTGGAGCCTCTGAGAAGGCTCCAGAAGAGACTTGGAGAGGTTGATGGTAATACCCAGGTTGGTAAACCCGCCGGTGAGGCAGAGGAAATGCAGGAGTTCCTCCTGACGGAAGCCGCCAGGAGCCAATCGCTCCAGTAGGGAAAACCTGAGCCCCAAAGAACGCAGGTGGGCCGCTACCACCGCTAGGCATTTGCAAAGACTCGAGGGCCGAGGAAAGGCCAAACGGAAGCAATCTGAATTGGTAATGGACCCTTGGAACGCAAATCTGAGGTACTTATGTGCAAAAGTCTTACTGGGATGTGCAGGTATGCATCCTGCATGTCCAGTGCACAAAGCCATTCTGCCCGGCAGTAGGGGCAGAAGGGATTGAAGGGAGCATCCTGAACCTTTAGTATTCCACAAACAGGTTCAAGGAGCTGAGATCAAGAATCGGTCTGAGATCTCCTGTCTCTTTGGTACAAGGAAGAAGTGGAATAGTATCCCGTCCGTAGAGGTGAGGAGGAACGGCTCTATAGCCCGCTTTGTAAGAAGAGCTGAGATTTCTTCTTGACCAGAGAAAGATGGTCCCTTGAATAAGCGGAATTCAGAGGGGGGTGACGGGAGGTTTCTGTAGAAACCTATGGAGTGTCCTCTGCGTGATTTGAAGCACCTATGAACTGACATTATCCTCTCCCACTCCAGGAGGTGGAGGAGAACTCCTCCCACCGGTTCCTCCTGAGTGTCCTGGAGGCGGTGGGAGAGGGAGGAGTCAGGTGGTGAAGCAGTGCCGCAGCTGGAAGTGCCTGCCGCTTTGGGCACAGGGGCCCTGGCAGGCTGCGGGGCCCGGTGTTTAGTGGCCCTTCTTCTGGGATTTTGCTTGAGGCCGGCTGCGGCTGCGAAAGGGATGGCGCTGAGGAGGATGGGGACGGTACAGTGAGTCCACGGATTTAAGGGCCGCTCTCTCTCCTGCAAATCAGTGATGATGTCCTTGGGCATCACCGCCGAAAAGCACAGAACCCCTGAAAGGTGCCTCTTGAATGGCGGATTGCACCCCAGGACCAGACCCGACACGCGGCCATGCGCGGTGCCAAGGCTAACGGCAACGCAGAGCCGCCAGCGTGTCCACTGCATCGATGCTCGCCCTTAGCATGTGACGACTGGCAGAACGAGCAGAGCGGACTAGATCTGCCAACTCCTGCTTGGAGTGGGAGTCCGCAAGGAGTCGATCTTGATTCCGCCTGGGTAAGGACGGCCTTCTGGTAATCCCCATGTGAGCTAATAGTTCAGGGCCCTATACCCAGTGCGGAGGAAGCGTAAATCTTCTTTCAAACTGATCCAGAAGGCGAGATTCCTCATCCGGGAGACGAGCTTATGTTTAGGATGAGCGGACCGGCCGTGAGCGGCGCTTGATCACGTACCAAGTCGGCACGGGGTGAGAATCTAAAAGTCTACACCTCCTCGAGCCTGGTATAGCCTGTTTGACTTCCTAGGAAGTGGGGCTAAAGCCCACTGTTGTTTCCAAATAGTGGAAACAAGGTTTGGTGAGGCTCGATCCAGGGTGGCACGTAAGTAGGGGTCAGGGGGCAAATCCAGATGTTCGCGAGTTTCACCCGCTGAGGATCTGGATCTAAGGACTGCCACTGCTGGACCTCCTGGATTTTCTTAAGTAACTCCGTGAAAGAAGGATCCTCCAGAGGAGACCTCGGAGGAGTCCTCGGCCGGGGTTTGGATGGAGAACGTAGTTTGTCGTCTTTATCGTAAACTCCCACGGAGGCTTCCAAGGAGTCCGACAGGACCACAGAGGAAGAATCTGAGGCAGAAAAAGACTCCCTCACCTGTCTAGGGGGAGGAACGTGTTCCATGGGAAGAGTCCCAGAACGCATGTCCTGCCCCTCTCTGGAACCCGAGGGGAGGCCCCGGGGAACTGGAGGAGGGGAGGGAGAGCGCCGTCTAGGGCGTACGGGAACCGGTGGAGGAACCGTCGTCGTAAGACGGCTCTCGACTTCTCTGGTGAGCTGAGCATTGGCCTCAGCCCACCAGGAGGCAAGAGTCTCCTGAAAATCCACCGGCGGCCTGGGAGGCGGTGGAGGAGGAGGAGGAGGGGGACAGTGAAACGGAGGATATCCGTAGGGAGAGTACCCAAGACCCGTCTGCGGATAAGTCGGAGACAGGTAGTGAGGCATCGGGTACTGTGGCGTGGGGTACTGTGGGCCCGGGAAGACCGGCGTTGGATATAACGGAGGGTACCAAGGTGCTGGAGGAGCTGCAGGAGCAGATGGCCCAGCAGGGCACTCCAGGGGCGGATCAGCCAGAAAAGGCCCCTGGGGTGGAGGGCCCAGAGGAGGGAGAAAACTGCTGGCGCGAGAGGCCGGTGTCGGGTCCAGCACGGCGCAGGGCCGTGGCCGGCTCGGCCAGCCGGAGGGGCCGGGCACTGGAGCCGGGCGTCGGGGCCGACATCGGGGAACCGGCGTCAGATCTGGGTTCTCAATGGGGGGATCTGACAGCAGCCCAGGATCCCTAGTCTCATCTGGGGAAGGTGGTGAAAAATCCCCTGAGTCAGGCAAGGGGGACTGGGGCTCCCCTGACGGCAGCGCAGGCTGCGGAGAGCCTGGTACGACGGAAGAGGGTGGTTCCGATGTAGGCTCTAGGACCCGGCGCACGTTGGAGGAGCCGACGTGTGACTTATGGGTCGGAACCCGGCGGACGTCGGAGGAGCCGGCATCCAACTTCGGTGCTCTCACGTCCGAAACGGGCCGCGGAAGAGGAGAGGCCCAGTCGGAGGGAGAGACAGCCTGGTGCCGCCCCGAAAGCGGGTGACTTAGGGGTCTTCTCCTGCGGATGTCAGAGGAGCCGACGCCCGCTTAAGGGAGGTGCACCCGTGACTAGTAGGCCGAGGATGTAAGACCGCATTGGGGCTGGAGTCTCCTTTATCCCGAGACAGCCGACAGGCCCGAACTCGAGCCTGAAGGGTGGGCCGAAGCCTCCTCCAAACCCTTGGAGGCTGCCGTCGAAGAATCTCCCGGAGGGGAAGTTACCTTGCCAGCGACTCTGGCCAGAGTCACGGAAGAGGAGGCCTTCTCCCGGTGCCTATCCTTGTCCTTCTTTTTATCCCCTTCCGGAGTAGTCGACACCTGCCTTAACTTTCTCAGCTCTTTCTGGGCTTCGAGGGACTGCTGGCATCGCTTGCGGGTTGCTGCGTTGAACCGGAGGCAGTGCGGACAGTTATCCACCGTGTGGTGGGGGCCTAGGCAGAGGAGGCAGAGGGAGTGACCGTTCTTGTGTGGCAGTTCGGCGCCGCACGAATCGCACTTGTTTTAGAGGGGCATGATATAAAACGACATTCACCTGACGATCGAACAGAAAAACTGTAGCTTTCTCGGAAAACAACGACAAAGAGACAGAACTGCAACGAACTTAACCACGAGGTGCTACTCGTAGCTAACGGCGGAAAGAATGGAAGGCGGGCGCCTGAACTCGCCTTTATACCGACGTCGTGATGACTCGGGTCACCTGACGAGGGGCGGTCCCACGCCAGGGACCAGCTAGCTAGAGAATTTTTTCTCTGGGGTCCTGCTGGTCAAGCGCCAGTCCTATATGTAATTACCACTGCAAGAGCCCTCCTCAAGTAAGATCAAAGGTTCTGAGAGGGGCAGGCAGGGGGGAGGTCAGAATATAGCAAGACTCCATTACAAGAAACAACATTACTAAGGTGAGTAACTTTTTCTTCAAACAACATGAAGTCTTGCTATATTTTGACAGTAGCAGACTACAAAGCAGTACCTCCATGGAGGAGGGACAGAACCTACTTAGGAAATAGGCTCTGAAGCACAGCTGTGCCAAACCGAGCATCACTCCAAGCCTGGATATCCAGGGAGTAATGCTTGGTAAAAGTGTGAACTGTTTTCCAGGTAGCTGCTTGACATATCTCTAGAATAGGGATGTCCCTGGCAGCAGCCAGGGAAGCAGCTATACCTCAGGAAGAGTGAGCCCTCAGGCCTGAGGGAGGAACCTTACCCAGTTTTTCATACCAAAATTGGATACAAGAGACAATCCACCTGGCAATGGATCTTTTAGTGGCAGGTTTCCCTTTACCAACCTCACCATAAGTGAGGAACAGTTGAAGGGAGTGAAACCTGTGACCCTTGGTACGCTCTATGTAGTAGCTAAGGGCTCTTTTCACATCTCAACTATGCAGCCTCCTCTCGCCAGAGGAGGAATGGTCAGTGAAGTACACAGGAAGAGACACAGATTGATTAAGGTGGAAATCTGAAACCAACTTAGGCAAGAACTTCCTGTTAGTCCTGAGGACCACCTTATCTCTATGAAAGGAGATAAAATCAGACACCACTGACAAATTCAGGTTACTCACCTGTAACAGGAGTTCTAGGAATGGTATATGTTGTTCATCCACACTGTCTGGCAGGTATCCTTGCCGCTTTAAATCTTGCTGGAAGGTCTTAAAGCTGGCTCCTCCCACCCACCCGGGTGGTAAAACTCTCGGCTCCGCCCCATGACGCCAGATCTGGCCTGCTGGAAGCTCAGGTTGTGCGTCGAAGTCGGGAGGTCGGGTGGTTGCGGATGAACAACATATACCATTCCTAGAACTCCCGTTACAGGTGAGTAACTCATTTTAGGTATGGATATGTTGTTCATCCACACTGTCTGGCAGACTCCAGCAGTTCTCCTGGAGGAGGAGGCAAGCACAACCCCTACTTAAGGAATAGAGACTGAGAACTGAGGCCCAAAACCAGCATCCTGCATGACTCAAGGTACGGCGTGGTAATGGGTAATAAGGTGTGTGCTGACTTCCAGGTAGCAGCCCTGCAGATTTCCTGGATAGGGACGCCCTGGAAGCAGCCACCGATGCAGCAGTATGACGGGTAGAATGAGCTCTTATCCTCTGGAGACTCCATGCCCGCCTAACTTATAGCAGATCTATGCAGGAGGTGACCCACCTACCTATCGTCCACTTGGCTGCAGGTCTGCCAGGTGCGGCTTCAGCATAGTGACAAAGAGCTGGCAAACTCTCTCCCGAATTTCAGCCGCAGCACTTATTATGAGCTGAGCTAGCCTCTAGGGTCCAAGGCATGGAGCCTGATTTGGCCTTCGGGGTGAGATTGGGGTAGGAACACCAGCAGAGTCAGCACTTGTTAATGGGTGAAACTCCTGACCACCTTCTGGAAGGAATTTCGGTGGGGCGCAGGACAACTCCTATCCCTGTGGAAGACCAGGTAAGAAGACTCGATGCAGAGCGCCTGGATCTCCCATTCTTCTGGCTGACGTGATAGCCACCAAGAAGCTGGTCTTCCACGAGAGGTGAGAGATCACACCTGTGCATTGGTTCAATGGTTCTGCCCATGAGCTTTGCCAGTACCAGCTGTAACCCACAGAGGTGGAGGTTCTCTGACTGGAGAAATGTGATCAAGGCCTTTGAAAAGCCGCCAGACCACCTTCCTCCTGCGCCACCGATTGCTCCCCGCCCGCGCCTGGTAAGCAGAGATGGCTGCCAGGTGCACCTTTAGGGTCTTCGACCTAAGCCCTTGACCAGAAAGGGACCATAAATAGTCCAAAAAATGCTTGCCACAGAACAGGAGTGAAGGGTCCGAGCCTGCCCTGACACCAAATGGAAAAATCTCTTCCATTTGAAGGCTTAGCATTTTCTGGTTGACTCTCACGGACGCCTCAACAACATTGGAGGACCTCTGGCTGGAGAGACCCAAGGCCTGGAACTCTAGCCGCCAGGAACCAGGCCGTCAGGGTGCAGGGATTGAAGGTCCGATGGAACACCTTCCTCTGATTGACTGAGAGCAGGTCCGGGTGAGCTGGAAGCTGCCTCGGGAGCCTGGAGCTGAGGCTGAGGAGATCTGTGGTACCAACTGGCGGGGCCAGTCTGGGGCTATCAGACTCACCTGTGCTTGTCCTCCTTGCCTTGAGAAGCCTTGTGAATCAAGGGAAAGGGAAAGGCGAAAGGAGGCCTGGGGTCCAGAGCCCGAGAAGGCATCCCCTGCAGCGAGCCCCTGCTGAGGGGGGCGGGCATGAAACAGCCTCAGCTTCACGTTTCCCTGGAGGCAAACAGGTCCACCTGGTGTGCCCAGTGAGAACAGATTTGTACTTCTACCGCAGAGACCACTGTGAGATGCAGCCCCTATCCGCTCAGGCATCGCCAGGGTGTTGGTGGGCTCCTGCCACATGAATGGTCTAGGAGATCCACCCAGGCCGCGCACGAAAGGACCAAACGCGGAGAGCTCTCAGAAGCATGGAGCGGCCCCGCCTGGCGGTCCAGGCAGTACATGTCGTGGTATTGTCCGTCTGACCTCGGACCACTTGACCCGGAGAAACGGGAGCAAAGGGGCGTGAGAGCTAGCGGACCACTCGGGAGCTCAGCAGGTTGATGTGGCATCAGGACTCCCTGGGACCAGAGGTCGGCACTCGGTGCTCCCCGAGATGGGCACCCCAACCCATCAGAGAGGCATCGGGTCGATAGAGAGACCGCCGGCTCAGGGACAAACAGGATGCCCTCCTGCAGATGAGATGGAATGGTCCACCACTGGAGAGCGCTCTGACATCTTGGGTCACTATCACTAGCTGGTCCAATGGTCTCGCAGCTGCCAGACCACTGGCTGGCCAGTCCCTTACTGAAGGGGCGATGTGCCAGTGTGCCCAACGGACCACGCTGGCAGGCCGCCATGAGACCAAGAGGAGCAGGAAGTCCTGGCATATGCCATTGCCCAACCAGAAATGATTGGGCAAGAGGGGAGAACTCGTCTGCTGCACTGGGAGCCGTGTTTCTGGCTCTCGAGAGAGTTGAGCTCTGCTCCGATGAACAGGATCACCTGCTTCGCCGAGTTCGACTTAGCCTGATGAGAAGGCGGACTTGAGAGCAAACCTGAGGCTAGACTTGGCCCACCCACCTCCTGTCTGGAGGGGTTGCTATCAGTCAATCGTCCAGGTGGTACACCTGGACCCCGGCCCGAGGGAATGCTGTCACCACTGCTGGCGTATTTGTGAAGACCTGGGAGCTGGAGATAATGGGCGTTGGCTGAACTGAAGAGGATCCTCCGCGGAAGTGAAGGAATCTCCGTGATGGATGGATAGGACGAAAGAAAGTATCCTGGGTCCAGAGAGCAGAACCACACGCCGTGTTCCAAAGATGGATATCTGTACCAGAGTGACCATTCTAAGGTTGGTGACCTTAGGAACTTGTTCAGGTCGTGTGTCGAATGGGGCGCCAGCCCCTTCTGCTTTGAACCAGAAATACCTGACACAACCCCAGGACTGAGGGGGTTCCCACTTCCCAGATCACCTCCTTGGAGGAGGATGTGGCCGATGAGCTGCCAGTGATGCTGTGACCCTGAGGCCCCCCAAGGCGATGGCTCTGGCGGGCGGGCCTGTTCTAGAGGCAGGCCTTTCCCACCACTCTACCCACCTGTCCGTGGTAACAGCGACCAGGCGGAAAGGAAGTGTCGGGGTTTCCCTACTGGGAACCAGGGGTGACAGGGATGGGGCAATACACTCAGCCTGTCACTGGGCAGTGAGGAGGGACCGGCCGAGGGACCTCTGGGTTTTTCCTCCTGCTTCCTGTGGGAGGCCGACTGTTTGGGTTTGGGATGCCAAGCGTCGACGGAGAACTACTTTTGCTCTTTTGGACCTGGAAAAGGCCAGAAGAAGTTGGACCCTCACCTTCAGTAGAGAGGGTCAGACAGAGCTCATAAAGGAAGCGAATCTGAGGCACCTAGAGAGAGCGGGACAAATGCAGCGGCGAGGTAAAGCGGCCTGCGCGCCTCCTCTTCAAGAAGCGATCATCTGCTCGAGCTAATCCGCCGAGCGCCCTGAACACGCCAACCGGGCCTCTTTAGATTTAACCGGAGGAATTCTTTCTCGGGTGCCCCAGTTGTAATCAGGCAGCACGGTCTTCAGGGACGAGTCGAAAAGAAGAGCACAAGTCGCAGGCCTGGGACATGCTCAAGGCCTAAGCAGTAGATGCACGTGGAGTGCGGATCCGCTCCTAGACATCTTCTGTTCGCGAAGGGCACCTCCGAAACCGGAGTCGATTGTCCATCGTGAGCCGCAAGGGAAAGAAGACCGAAGTCTTTTTAGCAAAAACTTTTTGATTTCGAACTTTCGAAGAATTAGGAACCAGTCTTATACGCAGAGCGTTAAGAAGGGAACCTGAGCTTCCAAGCAGTAAGGGAGATCTGGTGTCATGGGGCGGAGCCGAGAATTTTACCACCCGGGAGGGTGGGAGGAGCCAGCTTGAAGACCTTCCGGCAAGATTTAAAGCGGCAAGGATACCTGCCAGACAGTGTGGATGAACAACATATCCATGTCCCTATAAAGCTAGTAATTCACTTATGCATCTGGCAGAAGTGATGGCTACCAGAAACACAGTCTTCCAAGTCAAGTACTTAAGCTCTGCTGAAGACAAAGGCTCAAAAGGGGGTTGCATAAGCTGAGCAATGCAAACATTAAGGTCCTAGGCAGGGACAGGGTCCCTGAATGGAGGGTTGGGTGAAGCAATCCTTTGAAAACTTGGAGAAAACAGGGTGAGCTGAGAGAGAACAGGGCTTACCTGCTGTTAAAAAGCAGACACAGCTGCCAGATGCACTTTCAGTGTAGCTGGTCTCAGCTCAAGCTATTTAAGTGAACCATATAATCAAGGACTGTGGGCAGATCAGCAGATTCTGGGGAAATATGCTTCCCAGAGCACCATATGGAAAATCTTTTCCATTTAGAATTATAAGTAGCCCTGGTGGAATGTTTTCTAGAAGCCTTCAGGATATCCATTACACCTTGGGAGAGGTGTAAATCAGCAAACTCAAACTCTTCAAGAGCCAGGCCTTGAGATTGAGAGATTTGAGGTTCGGGTACCAAACCCTCCCCTGAGCACAGGTTAGCAGATTGTGATTCCTGGGAAGACACAGGGGAAGATGGACTGCTAAGGACAGTAGGAGTGGATACCAGGGCTGTCTGGCCCAGTGTGGACAATCAGAATTACCTTGCAGGATTGGGATCTGATTTTGACTAGCACTTTGGACAGGAGAGGGAAGAGGGGAAAAGCATAGAGAAACTTCCCTTCCCAATTGAGAACTAAGGCATCCAGGGGGACTGAGCCCAACACTGGGGGTCTGCAGCAAAAAAGGAGAAGTTGGTGATTGTCTGGGGCTGCAAAAAGATCTATCTGTGGGGTGCCCCATCTGGAAAATATCACCTCCAAGACCAGGGGATCCAGTGACCATTCGTGATGGCCCTGGGAAATCCTGCTGAGAGCATCTGCCAGGACATTGTCCTTGCCTGGGAGGTGAACTGCCGTGAGGGAGGTGTTCAGGTAGTAAGCCAGAGACCACAACTTCATTGCTTCGGTGCACAAGGCCGTAGACCGAGTGCCTCCTTGCTTGTTGATGTACCACATTGTGGTGGTGTTGTCTGTTCTGATCTGTACAACTTTGTTCTGAACAGATATGGAAAAAGCTTGAAGTGCTAGAAATACTGCTCTGAGTTCCAACAGACTGATATGGAGCAGAGATTCCTGAGGGGACCACAACCCCAGGGTGGTGAGGTCGCCCATGTGAGCCCCCCACCCCAAGAGGGAAGCATCTGTAATACGGATTAAAGAGTGAGACTGAGTGACAAAGGGAACCCCTTGTCTAAAATTGTTCTGATCCTGCCACCACTGTAGGGCCTGGATCAGGGTTCGAGTTACCGGGATCAGTTTGGTCAGAGGGTCCTTCCTTTGAGACCAAAAGGCTCTCAAATGAAATTGAATGTCCCTCATCTGAAATCTTGCTCCCTGCACTACTGCTGTAGAAGCAGCCATGTGCTCTAGGAGCTGTAGAAAATGCCTTGCTGGTCGAAACACCTGCAGGGTGAATGAGGAGGCCAGAGAGACCAGGGTCCTTGCCCTGTTCAGGGGAAGGAAGGCTCTGGCCTTCTCTGTGTCTAGCTCTGCACCTATGAAGGTGAGGAGCTGGACAGGCTCTAGAACTGACTTTGAAAGATTTAAAAGGAAACCCAAAGAAGTGAGCAGTTGCTGAGTTATCTGTAAGTGTAACTTGACTTGATCTGGGGACTGGCCTACTACGAGCCAGTCATCCAGGTAAGGGAAGATGGCAATTTTCTGCCTTTTTAGAGAAGCAACTACTACTGCCAGGCATTTTGTGAATACCCTTGAAGCAGAGGTCAGGCCAAAGGGCATTGCTCTGAACTGGTAATGGCCTGAGGGCAGCTCGAACCTGAGGTACTTTCGATGGGAGCTTCTGATGAGAATATGGAAGTAGGCATCCTTGAGGTCCAGGGACACTAGCCAGTTCCCTGGCCTTAGAGAGGGTAGCATAATTCCCAGAGTCACCATTCTGAATTTTGGTTTTAAAAGGTGCTTGTTTAAGTATCTGAGATCCAAGATGGGCCGCCATTCTCCTGTCTTTTACGGGGTAAGGAAGTACCTGGAATACAATCCTTTGCCCTGGTGTGGGGTGGAACCCTTTCCACAGCTCTGAGAGCTAGGAGGGAAGAGACCTCTGCCTCTAAGGCAAGTGCCTCTGATGGATTTGCAGGTGGAAAGGATCTGGCTCTCATCTTTGGAAACTTTCTGAAGCTGAGAACCATTCCCTGGCTTACTACTTCCAGGACCCATTTGTCTGATGTCAGAGACTCCCAGTCCTGGACAAAGTAAGCCAGCCTGTCCCCTACAGGTAACTGAGAATCGGCCCTGGCAACCCCATCAGGGTGCCTGCTTGGCAGGAGCTTTGGGCTGAGGGGTGGAAGCAGGCCTGCTTGTACTCGGTCTGCCTCTCCCTCTAAAGAACTACCTCTGGGCATAAGCAGAAGAGGAGGCCTGGGCTTGGTAAAAAGGCCTATGAAAAGGCCTGCCCCTGCCCCTGGGAAGCTGCCTTTGAGGAGTGGCCTGCCTTTCCTTGGCCTGTGCACTCCTATAGGTGGTCCTATACTCATCCATTTTCTTCATGTAATTCTCTGTCTGCTCCCCAAACAGAGAATTACCCACAACAGAAGAATCCATGGCTCTTAGTCTGGGTATCCCAGACAGGCTAGTACATCTGAGCCAAGCCATTCTGCGAAGTGCCACAGATGTAGCCATGACTCTTGATGACACATCATTTGAGTCTACTGCAGCATGGAATTGCACCTTGGATGCCTCAATCCCATGAGCAGCCACCTGCTCCAGCTCCTTGGCAAGCTGGCCAGGGACCTGTTTTGCTAAAGCCATGACAGTGTCCCAACTGGATTTCTGATATCTAGCCACATAAGCCATATAATTCGCCTGTCTGAGTCCCAAGGATGCTGCCATGTACTGTTTCTTTGCCATGGCATCAATCCTCCTGGAGTCCTTGTCTGGGGTGTGAGCCAAGGGAATATTTGCCTTGTCACAGGCTGCAGCCTGCACTACCCCAACATGGCTGCATTGTTGTGTAAGGAACTCCATATCAGAGCCTGACAATGTGTACCTCTTGTCCATTCTCTTATCCACAGGAGGTACAGTGTGAGGAGTTTTTAGAATTTTAACTGTCTGTTTCCCAAAAGATTTATGCAAGGGAATAGACAGCCTCATAGACCCTGGGATATCCATTATTTCTACATAGTCAGGCTCCTCTTGATCATCCACAGCTTCCTCCATAGGGAGCTGGAGGGTTTCAGCCACTTTTTTATAAAACATAAAATGAGAAGGGGACTCAGAAAGCCTAGGAGGAGACACTCCTGAAGGTCTGTCTGGGGAGATGTCTGGGTCAATGGGCACATCCAGACTTTCAAATCCACATTCACTCTCCTCATACTCCTCTTCCCCCACCTCCGGTTCATAATATTCCTCTAAATCATACTCTTGAACCGGTGGAACCGGCCGAACCGAGCACCTACCTGATGGTGCCGGTTCGGTTGGAACCGAGGAAAGCGACTGGACAATTTTGATCGCTTTGGCTATTTCTTCAGCAGTTGGAGAGGAAAGTTTTGGCTCCACACCAGCTGATTGTCTAGTCCTTTTTGCTGGAACCGACTCCTCAGAGTCGAATCTCCTTTTGCACGAAGAAGTCTTGCCCTGGTCAGAGGGCACTCCTTCTGGTTCGGTTTGAACTGAACCGGGCTAGATATCTGGTTCAGCGGACTTTTTGGCCTCCCTTTCCCTGAGCCTACCAATTCCTCTTTTCCAGGGTAGCTGCAGGAAAATTTTTACAAATCTGGCAGTCTGCATTGAGGTGGTCAAACCCCAGACAGTAAACACAGGTGGTATGGGGATCAGCCTTGGCAAAGACTTCCCCACACACACTACAGTGTTGAAACCCAGTGGGCCCGGTTTTTCTTTTGGGTTTCTCAGACATAGTGCCAGTCCTATCCAAACTTGCCCATTTATGGCAATCCGCAAGGAGAGACCCTCTTATCGGTTCCCAACCGTGTCACGGGTCATGGAAAAAAACGTATCAAAATCCGTTTTTTTTAGAACCGATAAGAACCGGTAACCACACTCTAAAAGTACAATTTAAGATTTTTTAAACAACTTGATTGGTTCAAACCGAACCAATGAACTGTTTACAAGTTCCACACAGAACAGATAAAATATAACCTTTCTAGTACTCACAGATACCACAGACAGAGACTAAACCGACAGGTTACGGTTCAATTTCGGTCGAAAACCGAGAAAACGGCACTTTAACCGACAAAATGAACCGAGCAGAAGGAGAAATCTCCGGAGCAACTGTTCAGTGAGGCGGAGTAAAGAATCTGACGGTTTGAGTTTGAAGAACAGACAGAATCTCAACCGAGCTTGAGCTCAGCGTTCCATGCCTGGCATGGAAAGTTAACTCTTTCAGCTCCGGGGCAGTTCGGAAGGTTGAGACTCACTGCATATGTCAGAATATAGCAAGACTTCATGTTGTTTGAAGAGGGCTTACCTGCTGAAATAAAAGCACAAACAGCTGCCAGGTGCACTTTCAGTGTAGCTGGTCTCAGCCCCAAGCTATTTAAATGGACCATATAATCAAGGACTGTGGGCAGATCAGCAGACTCTGGGGAAATATGCTTCCCAGAGCACCATATGGAAAATCTTTCCCATTTGGAATTATTAGTAGCCCTGGTGGAAGGTTTCCTAGAAGCCCTCAGAATATCCATTACACCTTGGGAGAGGTGTAAATCAGCAAACTCTAACTCTTCAAGAGCCAGCACTTGAGATTGAGAGATTTGAGGTTCAGGTACCAAACCCTCCCCTGAGCACAGGTTAACAGGTTGTAATTCCTGGGAAGACACAGGGGGAAGATGGACTGCTAAGGACAGTAGGAGTGGATACCAGGGCTGTCTGGCCCAGTCTGGAGCAATCACGATCATCTTGCAGGGTTGAGATCTGATTTTGACTAGCACTTTGAACAGGAGAGGGAAGGTGGGGGAAGCATACAGGAACTTCCCTTCCCAACTGAGAACTAAGGCATCCAGGGGACTGAGCCCAACACTGGGGGCCTGCAGCAAAAAGGGAAGTTGGTGATTGTCTGGGGCTGCAAAAAGATCTATCTGCGGGGTGCCCATCTGGAAAATATCACCTCCAAGACCAGGGGGTCCAGTGACCAATCGTGATGGCCCTGGGATATCCTGCTGAGACCATCTGCCAGGACATTGTCCTTCCCTGGGAGGTGAACTGCCATGAGGGAGGTGTTCAGGGAGTAAGCCAGAGACCACAACTTCATTGCTGCGGTGCACAAGGCCATAGACCGAGTGCCTCCTTGCTTGCTGATGTACCACATTGTGATGGCATAACTCTCAACTGTCCCTGATTTTCAGGGATGTCCCTGATTTTGCCTCAAAATTTTACTCTGTCCCTCCTAAAACTTGTGTTTCCATGACCAAACAGTGGGAGTTGTCAGCACAAAATAATGTCAAACATTAAAGTTACAGACTTGTTCTTCCTTAGAAAATGCATTTTATACTTAAGTCCCTTATTCTACCAGCTTCCTGAGTGGATACCACCAATTTTGAAGATCTGTCCCTGATTTTGGTCCTTTGTCCCTGATTTTTTTAAACCTTGTCCCTGATTTATGAGGCATGAGGGTGAGAGGTATGTGTGATGGTGTTGTCTGTTCTGACCTGGATAACTTTGTTCTGAACAGATTTGGAAAAGCTTGAAGTGCTAGAAATACTGCTCTGAGATCCAACAGCTTGATGTGAAGCAGAGATTCCTGAGGGGACCACAACCCCTGGGTGGTCAGGTCGCCCACATGAGCCCCCCACCCCAAGAGGGAGGCATCTGTAGTAAGGATTAAGGAGTGAGACTGAGTGACAAAGGGAACCCCTTGTCTCAAATTGTTCTGATCCTGCCACCACTGTAGGGCCTGGATCAGGGTTCAAGTTACTGGGATCAGTTTGGTCAGAGGGTCCTTCCTTTGAGACCAGAAGGCTCT
This sequence comes from Neoceratodus forsteri, assembly GCA_016271365.2. NCBI lineage: Eukaryota > Metazoa > Chordata > Ceratodontiformes > Ceratodontidae > Neoceratodus > Neoceratodus forsteri. Next base: position 56,205,161 of record JADMNL010000026.1, read on the forward strand.
CACATGGAACTGAATGTCTCTCATCTGAAATCTTGCTCCCTGCACTACTGCTATAGAAGCAGCCATGTGCCCCAGGAGCTGCAGAAAATGCCTTGCTGGTCGAGACACCTGCAGGGTGAATGAGGAGGCCAGAGAGACCAGGGTCCTTGCCCTATCCAGGGGAAGGAAGGCTCTGGCCTTCTCTGTGTCTAGCTCTGCGCCTATGAAGGTGAGGAGCTGGACAGGCTCTAAAACTGACTTTGAAAGATTCAGAAGGAAACCTAGAGAGGTGAGCAGTTGCTGAGTTATCTGGAAGTGTAACTTGACTTGGTCTGGAGACTGGCCTACTATGAGCCAGTCGTTCAGGTAAGGGAAGATGGCAATCCTTTGCCTTCTTAGAGAAGCAACTACCACTGCCAGGCATTTTGTGAACACCCTTGGAGTAGAGGTCAGGCCAAAGTGCATTGCTCTGCGCTGGTAATGGCCTGAGGGCAGCTCGAACCTGAGGTACTTTCGATGGGAGCTTCTGATGAGAATATAGAAGTAGGCATCCTTGAGGTCCAGGAACACTAGCCAGTCCCCTGGCCTTAGAGAGGGTAGAATAATTCCCCAGAGTCACCATTTTGAATTTTGGTTTTAAAAGGTGCTTAAGTCTCTGAGATCCAGGATGGGCTGCCACTCTCCTGTCTTTTTTGGGGTAAGGAAGTACCTGGAGTACAACCTTTTGCCCTGATGTAGGGGTGGAACCCTTTCCACAGCTCTGAGAGCTAGGAGGGAAGAGACCTCTGCCTCTAAGACAAGTGTCTCTGAAGAATTTGCAGGTGGAAAGGATCTGGTTCTCATCTTTGGAAACTTTCTGAAGCTGAGAACCAGTCTCTGGCTTACTACTTCCAGGACCCATTTGTCTGATGTCAGAGACTCCCAGTCCTGGACAAAGTAAGCCAGCCTGCCCCTTACAGGTAGCTGAGAATTGTCCCTGGCAACCCCATCAGGGTGCCTGTTTGGCAGGGGCTTTGGGCTGAGGGGTGGAAGCAGGCCTGCTTGTACCTCGTCTGCCTCTCCCTCTAAAGAACCCCTCTGGGCATAAGCAGAAGAGGAGGCCTGGGCTTGGTAAAGGCTTAATGAAGGCCTGCCCTGGGAAGCTGCCTTTGAGGGAGGGCCTGCCTTTCCTTGGCCTGTGCACTCCTATAGGTGGTCCTATATGTTCCATTTTTTTCTATGTAATTTCTGTCTGCTCCCTAGATAGAGAATTACCCACAACAGGAAAATCCATGGCCTTAGTCTGGGTATCCTGTGACAGGCTAGCACATCTGAGCCAAGCCATTCTTCTATGCCACAGATGTAGCCATGACTCTAGATGACACATTATTGGAGTCCACTGCAGCATGGAATTGCACCTGATGCCTCAATACCATCGCAGCCACCTGCTCCAGCTCCTTGGCAAGTTGGCCAGGGACCTGTTTTGCTAAAGCCACAACAGTGTCCCATCTGGATTTTTGATACCTAGCAGTATAGGCCATATAATTGGCCTGTCTGAGTCCCAAGGATGCTGCCATGTACTGTTTCTTTGCCATGGCATCAATCCTCCTGGAGTCCTTGTCCGGGGGGTGTGAAGCCAAGGGAATATTTGCCTTATCACAGGCTGCAGCCTGCACTACCCCAACATGGCTGCATTGTTGTGTAAGGAACTCCGTGTCTGAGCCTGACAACGTACACCTCTTGTCCATTCTTTTATCCACAGGAGGTATAGTGTTAGGAGTCTTTAAAATCTTAAATGTCTGTTTCCCAAAAGATTTGTGCAAGGGAATAGACAGCCTCCTAGACTCTGGGATATCCATCATTTCTACATAGTCAGGCTCCTCCTGGTCATCCACAGCTTCTTCTATAGGAAGCTGGAGGGTTTCAGCCACTTTTTATAAAACATGAAATGGGAAGGGGACTCAGAAAGCCTAGGAGGAGACACTCCTGAAGGTCTGTCTGGGGAGATGTCCGGGTCAACAGGCACATCCAGACTTTCAAAACCACATTTACTTTCCTCATATTCCTCTTCCTCCTCCTCCGGTTCATAATATTCCTCTACATCATACTCTTGAACTGGTGGAACCGACCGAACTGGACGCTTACCTGATGGTGCCGGTTCGGTCGGAACCGGGGAAAGCGACTGGACAATTTTAATCGCTTTGGCTATTTTTTCAGCGGTTGGAGAGGAAAGTTTTGGCTCCACACCATCTGATTTCCTAGTCCTTTTTGCTGGAACCGACTCCTCGGAGTCGGATCTCCTTTTGCCCGAGGAAGTCTCGCCCTGGTCAGAGGGCACTCCCTCCAGTTCGGTTGGAACCGAACCGGGCTGGCCATCCAGTTCAGCGGACTTTTTGGCCTCCCTTTCCCTGAGCCGACCAACTCTCTTTTCTAGGGTAGCTGCAGGAAAATTTTTACAAATCTGGCAGTCTGCATTGAGGTGGTCAAACCCCAGACAATAAACAGGTGGTGTGGGGGTCAACCTTGGCAAAGACTTCCCCACAGACACTACAGTGTTGAAACCCAGTGGGCCCGGTTTTTCTTTTGGGTTTCTCAGACATAGTGCCACTCCTAACCAAACTTACCCGTTTATGGCAATCCGCCAGGTAAGACCCTCTTATCAGTTCCCAACCGTGTCACGGGTCGTGGAAAAAAATGTAATAAAATCCGTTTTTTTAGAACCGATGAGAACCGGTAACCACACTCTAAATGACAGATAAATATATTTTAAACAATTTGATCGGTTCAAACCGAACTGATAAACTGTTTACAAGTTCCACACAGAATAGAAATCAATGTAAAACCTATCTAGTACTCACAATACCACAGACAGAGTCTGAACCGACCGGTTAAGGTTTAATTTTGGTCGAAAACTGAGAAAAACAATACTTTAACCGACAAAATGAACCGAGCAGAAAGAGAAATCTCCGGAGCGACTGTGCAGTGAGGCGGAGTAAAGAATCTGATGGTTTGAGTTTGAAGAACAACAGACAGAGTTTCAACCGAGCTCGAGCTCTGCGTTCCATGCCTGGTATGGAAAGTTAACTCTTTCACCTCCGGAGCAGTTCGAAGGTTGGGACTCACTGCATATGTCATAATATAGCAAGACTTCATGTTGTTTGAAACGCCGAAGACGAAAGGCTGAAAGGCCTAAAATTCTTGTCAGAAGCTTCCCACGAGGCGACCTCGACGGCGGGAGACGAAGAACTGGTAGGCAGGCGGAGTCGACACAGCCTAACGGCCAACCCTCGAGCGCCACACAGTACGTCTGCCTCAAGGGTGGCGCCGATGGTGTGTTGGCTCCGCCTACCCCTTTCTTAAAAAAAAGCTCCCGTGGGGTCCTGACCTCCAGGTCAGGTAACCCATCTGTGATGAATGGTGAAGATTGACACAGATAAGATCCTCTGGTACTTCACTGAGAGGTTGAGCTTGCTGAGGTCCAGAATAGGACGAAGGTCTCCTATTTTCTTCGGGACGAGGAAGAAATGGGGGTAGAAACCTCTCCCACTCTGGGCCTCTGGGACCCTTTGAATAGCTCTTTTCTCTAGGAGCTGCTGGATCTCCCCTTCTAGGAGAAGGCTGTGATCCGGTGGACAACGGGACATGGGTGGGGGGTTGTCCGGTGGGATAGAGGTGAACTCTATCGAATACCCTTTCCGAAAGGTATCCAGTACCCATTGGTCTGCAGTGATACTGGACCATTCAAGCGGGTAAAGTGCAAACTGCCCTCCTACCTGCTTGATCTGCCTGTCCCCGAGGGGACGGGGGCGGCAGGGGGAGTCAGGCAGAGGGGCTGGTGGGAACTGGGCCCTGAGAGCTTTAGGCTGCTTTGGGCACTGGGAACCTTGAGGGGCAGGGTGACCCCGCCTCTTGAATCCCTTACCCTGGGACTATTTGCCACTTTGTCCTTGCCCTTGACCTCAACGAAAAGGGCGTCAGCTGGGTTCTTGGGGCTGGGACTTGTACATTTGGCGTACATCCACCACCGCTCTCCCTGACTCCTGAAGCTGTTTCACCATCTGTTATTCTTCAGGACCAAACAAAACAGGGCCCTGAAAAGGAGAATCAAGAATGGATTCCTGAAGAGCCGGTTGGAAACCTGTGAGTCTGATCCAGGACTGCCGTCTCATACAGATTCCCGAGGCGGCGGTCCTGAAAGCCATATCTACAGCGTCATAAGAACACCGGAGGGCATGCTTGTCCACATCCAGGCCCAACTGGGCACAGGCTAAAATCTCCTGTTTGGAGTCAGTTTCAGGGAGGGTCTCTACTAAGTCCATGGTCTTTCTCCACAGGGACTGCTGGTAGGAGATCATATGGGCCATAAAGTTCAGTGACCTGATGGTCCCAGTAGCCGAAGGGAAGACCTTACGGCTCCAGCTATCTAGTTTCTTGGAAACGGTGTCAGGAGGTTGGGAGCTAAAGTGTTTTGGTTGAGCTCCCCACCCATGGGCAGCCGTAAGGACTAACGATAGCCTTTGGCTGTTCTGCCAGGAAAGGTTCTGATTTGGGAGGCTTACAGAGTCTGTCCATCTTCCTTGGAACCACCAGGATAGAGGATGGTGTGTACCAAGTGAGGCGAGTAACATCCTGGAAGGGCTCCACAAACTGTGGGATCACCAAGGGCTTGGGTTCCTTTTCTCCAAGTAACTTGGCCAGGCGGTTACAATCCGGGTCTAGGTCCTCGGTATCCCACTCATAAATAGTCTGGATGTGCTTCATGGTATCGAGGAATGAGGGATCATCCGGGGGGGGCACCATGGAGAATCCTTAGGTTCTGGCGAGGGAGAATAGAAGCCTCCATCCGATGTATCCGAGTCTACGCCCGCCTCATCCGAGGAGGACATGATGGGTGGAGATGAAGGAGATGGGAATGAAGGTCGCTTCCTTTGTTTCCCTTTCGGATGTGGACTTGGGTGCTCATCCTGGTTTCCCTGAGGTTCTGGAGAAGAAGGGGGACCTATGGGTGGTGGAGGAGGGACCTTGTCCGGTGGTCAGTATAAAAGGTCCCCTTTTACAGTGTTCTACCAGGTGGCAAAAAGGTTACCTCTATCTGCCACTGGGACGACCTCGGGTGCCAGGTCAGAGGGGCTGGGCGTCAGATCCTCAGAAGTGGGTGTCTGGTGTTCTTGAACCCCTATTGGAGTGGCAGGCATCGGGTCCAGCACCCTGGCATCAGTAGGCCGGCGACCGCTATCCAGTGTGGCCTTGATGTGCATCTGGTCCCTCGGGGAAGGGGAAGATGACTGATCCTCATCCGGCGACTGCCCAGTGTCTGGCATCGGGAAGCGAGTCATCGGGGTAGGCGATCAGCTAGGTGGGCGTTTGTCGGAGGGCTCACCTTAGCCTGGGGTAGAGGCGTCCGAGCCCGGACGACCTCCTGCCTACTGGAAGGTTCTTCGGAACGATTCCTCTTCTCTGAGGAACTCAGCCTGTCCTGAGCCCTGGGCAGGTATCCTGAGTCGACCCTGTGGTTTTTGGAGGTCGACGAGCCAGGGAGGTAGAGCGGTGTCCCGCTGAGGCCGACTCCCGGTGGTGTCCCTGAGGAGGGGTGGGAGTGGACTTGGAGGAGCGGGAAGGTTTGGTTGGCAGGGTCAGAACCAAACCAGACCTTTTTCTGGATGAAGATGATGACGTCTGTTTGGCTGGTGACCAAGGGTGGGGTTCAGACCTTGCCCGATCCTTCTCCTTGTGGTGATGCTTCCCCTGGAGGACCTATCTTTAGGAGGGGATTCTCTAGCAGGAGAGGATGAGCTGGTCCCCGAACCTCGCTGCATGGCTGCAAGCTTTTTCTCCAAAAGGAAAGTTTTGAGAGTATGGGCTCTTCTGGCGTGTGTCTTTTGGCTGAACTTCTTGCAGTGGATGCAGGATTCAGGCTGGTGTTCCAGGCCTAGGCAGATGAGGCAGGCCACGTGGCCAGCTTTGGCCAGAATCTGCTTCCCTTACGCACACTTGGACTTTCGCTGTGGTGGTGAGGGCGACGACATAAACAAGGCGAAGAAATAATTTGGATAAAGAAGAAAAGGACTAATCTGACGTTCGAAGTTATCGATTGCTGAGAGAGGTGTCCGAGGAGCCGAACTACGTGGGTCAATGGCGGAAAAAGAACTGAGGTGGCGCCAGGGGACCACCCCCTTTATACCACATCTGAGGTTAGGCAGAGCCAACGATGGGGGCAGTCCCCTGCCTCAGATTGCTAGCTACAAGTTTTCCATGGGGTCCTGACACCTGACTGCTTCAGTCCTAATGATATTACCTGCTGCAAGAGCTCCACCCTCGAAGACATATCCTGAGTATCCTGTGCACATCCAATGTGTGCAGGAGAGCCTCTCCTTTATTGAAATACTCCGGGTAGTAAACTAGTAGGTCAATATCCTGGTTGAGGGTTAACTCTGACACTACCTTGGCAGAAACTTAGGATTGGTTCTTAAGGACACCCTGTCCCCATGAAAAATCACATATGGCTCATTGCACATGAGTGCATGCAGCTCAGAAATTCTCCTTGCAGAAGTGACCGCAACTAAAAATAACGTCTTCCAAGGAAGAAGCCATAACTCACAATCTGTGGCTGGTTCAAAGGGAGGTAGTGTGAGCTGTTCTAAAACAAAGAGAAGGCCCCAAGGAGGGATTAGATCCCTAATGGGTTGCCTCAAGTGAAGGATACCACACAAGAAGGTGCATGACAAATCTAGTTGGCCCAAGGATTTGTCCACAAAGTGTGCATGGTATGCAGATACTGCAGAAAGGTACACCTTTATTAAGGAGTAACTCAGCCCTGCTTCTGATAAGGAAAGGAGGTATTCTAATACCAATTTCACCAGACAAGTTAAAGGTTCCAGGTCACGGGCCGAGGACCAGGAGCAAAACCTGCACCGTTTCATGGCATACGTGGCACAAGTAGAGGGTTTCCTTGCTACCACTAGGACATTGGTCACACTGTCAGAGACTCCATGGCGAGACATTGCTAAGTCCTCAGGAGCCAGACATGCAGGTATAGGGATCTGAGATTCGGGTGAATCAAGGACCCGTTGTCTTGCAACAGTAAGTGTGAGCTGAGCAGAAGAGGAAAGGGTGGCTCGCTCACCATGCCTTGGAGAAAAGGAAACCATATCTGTCTGGGCCAATATGGTACCACCAGAATCATGACTGCTCTGTCACCCTGCAGTTTGAGTAGGACTCTCTGGATCAAAGGGAAGGAAAAGGAGGAAAGGTGTAGAGGAACCTGCCTGTCCAGGAGAGGGACAATGCATCTCGCCAGAAAACACCAGGCCCTGGATCTAGTGACCAGAAATTGGGCAGTTTTGCGTTGTATGGGGAGGCGAATAGATCCAGCTCTGGTGTCCCCCATTTTGCGAAGAGCATTCCTGCTACTGGTTGTAGGAGCTCCCATTCGTGTGCACTGGATCGAGATCTGCTGAGTGAGTAGATCTGCCAGTGTGTTCTGTAATCCGGGAACATGCACTGCAGAAAGTGTGATGTTGTGCTCTGTTGGCCAGTACCACATTCTCATTGCCTCTCGACAGAGCTGGTATGAATGAGTGCCCCCTTGCTTGTTGATGCAGAACACCACTGATGTATTGTCTGTTTGCATCAGTAGGTGTCCTGTGGTTATGCCTGTCTACAAGGCCTGAAGGGAATACAGAACTGCCCTCATCTTGAGGACATTTATGTGAAGAGCTCCTTCTGTCCCTGACCATAGTCCTTGAGTCTTTTTGCCACCCAAGTGGGCATTCCAACCTGATCCCAACTCATTTGTGGTCAGGATCAGTCAAGGAGTAGGAGACAAAAAGGGAACTCCTACCGAGAGGGGTTCTGGTATTAGCCACCATTGTAAGACTTGGAGAATAGAGTTTGGGACTGAGACCAGCTGGACCCTGAGTGTCCACTGAATGGTTCTAATGTGTAATTGAGATAAGGGAACTATGACTATGGCAGCCATCATACGGCACAGAAGGTGCAACATGGTCCTTGCTGGGACCTGTTTTTGACCCTTGATATACTGTGTTAGGTTTCTTAGACGTTCTGCCCTGTCTTCTGGTAGAAAGGCCCTTCCCCTTCTGGTGTCCAGTACTGCGCCAATGAACTGCAGTCTTTGGCATGGTGTAAGGGATGATTTTGACAGGTTGATGGTGACACCTAGGGAGTCAAATATTTAATATGTGTCTTGTAGAGCGTGACAGCTCTCTCTCTCTCTCTCCCTGGGACAAAGCCATCAGGAGCCAGTCATCCAGGATAGGGAAGACATAGTGGCCCTTTCTACTGAGTGCCACTGCTGCTACTACCAAGCATTTGGTGAATACCCTCGGGGCCAATGACAGGCCGAAATGCAAAGCTCAGAACTGGTAGTGGTGGCCCTGGAATTCAAATCGCAGGAACCTCTGATGGTGTTTCATGATTGGAATGTGAAGCTAGGCATCTTGCATGTCCAACGATGCAAGCCAAACATCTGGATATAGCATCAGGATTAAGCCTGGTAAGGTAACCATCCTGAAGCATTTGTATGCCACGAAGGTGTTGAGATCGCTGAGGTCTAGGATGGGGCGTAGGTCTCCTGTCTTTTTTGGTACCAGAAAGAAACAGGAATAATACCCTTTCCCTCTCTGGATCCATGGGAAATTTTCTATGCCTCCTTCTCAAGAAGGGTATTGATCTCCTCTCGAATCAGTGTGGCATGTTGTCTCGAATACTGAAACCACAGTGGCGGTCTGAATGGTGGTTGCCCTGTGAATTCGATAAAGTGGCCTCTTTGAATGAGTTGAAGCACCCATTGATCTGAAGTGATTTGTCACCATCCTGCTAGGTGTTTTGCAAAGCAACCCCTGACCTTCTCTCCCCTTTGAACTAGAGGGGGGGAGGGGTCTGCAATGAGTCAGGCAGTGGAGTGGGAAAGGAGGGTTACCTGAGGAGTTTTTGTGTTCCTGGCACCTGAACCTCCTGCAGTTCAAGATGGGCCTTTGCGATTGAAGTCACCTCTCTGTTGTTGTCTGAATCAGGGCTGTTGACCTTTCTTGCCCTTGAATCAGTTTTGTTGCCTCCAAAATGGCTTCTGCTTGGGTCTGTACATGGCTTGTACAGATCTTACCACCTTTACAGCGTCGTGTAGTTTCGTGATTATCTTTTTGAACTCTTCTCTGAAGAGAACCAAGCCATTGAAGGGAACATCCAGGATGCCTTTCTGGAAGTCCAATGTAAAGCCTGATACCCTCAGCCAGGAGTGTCTTCTAATGCATACTCCTGATGCTGTGCTTCTTGCAGCTGAATATGCTGAGTCGTATGCTGCTCTGAGTACATGTGTACCCACATCAGAGCCCATTTGAAGGAGTTTTGTCAGCCCCTCTTTTTGGTCTCCATCTGGCAGTTTTTTGACCAAGTCTTGACCTTGTTCCCACAGGGCATTTTGAAACTGGACCATGTGGGTGAGGAAATTAAGTGACCCGATGGAACATGTCATTGATGCATACATTTTCCTCCCCGTGGAGTCAAGTTGTTTAGGTGTCAGCATGGCTCATTTGGTAGCACATCCGCCTCTGGACCAGAAGGTCATGGGTTCTCATCCCACACCGGGATTGGACTTGCACCTAAAAATCGCTGGCATCCAAGTGCAGTATTGGGGGGTGCTGTACTGCTGGGGTGTGCCGTCCTTTGGATGAGACGTTAAACCGAGGTCCCTTCTGCCCATCCTGGTGTTGTCCTGGTGGGTGTCCAGGTGGAAGTAAAAGAACCCAGGGCACTCTTCGCAAAGAGTAGGGAACATTACCGGTGTCCTGGCCAACGTTCCACTTCCCATAAACCGATTCATGCAATTATCCAGGCTGTGTGTGGGTGATGATGTGTGATATGGCCGCCACCACACATTCAGTCACTTCACTACCAGTCTAACATTGCTTGCAAAGCGCTTTCGATGTATGAAAAGCGCTATATAAACGCTGATTCTTCTTCTTCTTCTTAACTCTCGGTCTGGGGGCTGGGGGCATACATGATGGAGTCTTTGTGACCTGTTGTGAGTGGCCATGATGACCACAGAGTCTGCCACTGGTTGCTCTCCAAGATAAGGATCCCCTAGAGGGGCCCTATACAGGCGGTCCGCCTTCTTGGGGACTGCAGATGAAGAAAAAGGGTGCTTACAAGTGGCTTTCATCACATCCTGAAAGGTGTCCACTAATGGTGGGACCACCACTGGTTTGGGATCCTTTTGTCTTAGATACTTAGCCAGGCGAGGCCTTTCAGGATCAGAGTCTTCCGTGTCCTAACCCATGTTATCTTGGATATGTCGCATAATATTCATAAATGTTGGGTCATCGGGGGGGTGACTTTGGCAGATCCCGTGGTTCTGGTGAAGGACACTAAAAGGAGAGTTTGACCTTGATGACTCTGAAGAGGAGGAATGAGACTCGTACAAGGATGAGGAGTCTGACCTCCTGTGGTGCTTTTCAGGTCTATGTATCCTGGGAGAGCAGGGAGAGGTCTGGGAAGGAGACCTCAGCCACTTCTTTTCTTAAAGAGACCTTCTGTTCCTAGACTGGCCCCTAGGTTTGGGATTCTCCTCTCCTCTCCTCTCTAGAGGGTGGTCTGTCTGGGCTTTTCTCTTTTGGAGGAGACAGGTTCTCCAGCGGTTGTTTTGTGGGAACTATGTCCTTTCTAATGGTTTTCCACTAGTAGGAAAACAATTCCTTCACCTCGATAATGTTGAGGCCCAAAGACTGATTTGGTGTCGGTTCCTCAAGAGATGACGTCTGACCATCATCTGAATTTTCGTGCTCTGACGCACCCATTTTCTGGTCCTTGGGTGGCACAGGGTCGTGTGGGAGGTTTGTCTCTTCCTTACCTCCTGATGCCTGGTCATCGCTGAGATGTTTGACCCTGGCGTCGGTACCTTAATCGTCCGAATGTCCGGTACGGACGAGGTGACATCCTTTTTGTGAGACTGGACCTCAGACAGTCATTGAACCTTAGGACGTTTTGCAGACGTCTGCTCCGACATTCGTTTTCGGTCTGAGGTCCGCTTGAGGAACATCAGGACTGAGGTCTTTTTAGCGTATGTCCCCGAGTTTCCCTTGGGGGGTCGTGAGGCCGACCTTCAGTGGTCGGTGTCCCAGAGCCGATCCAGCGAGTTGAGGCCTAAAGAAGCGGCCGACTTGGAGTGCACCTTGGTCAGACGATCTGTGGATGCAGATCGGCCTGAAGGGCCCGAAGGCCTGCTGTGCAAGGTTTCTTTCGATCTGACCTTTAAGGGCTGGAGGGTGGATGCAGCGCCGGAACCACCCGAGGTCTGGACTTTTGGCCAGCGGCGGCTGGGTCTTTGTCCAAAACGGAGATCTGCTGAAGTGAGCAGAGTCTGAGCTCACCCTGGAGTCTGAAATCTGTGTGGATGGGGAGTGCTCGTTCTCCTTCTCCCTCCGTATTTCCTTGTGTTTCCCCGATCTATGGGATGACTTCCCGTGAGGAGCAAGTTTTCTGCATGGCTGCTAATCTTTTTTTTTCTAAAAGGAAGGTCTCCAAAACTTTCTGTCTGCAGATTCTCATGCGGCTGTTAAAGTTTTGGAAAATGTTACAGGCCTTAGTTTCGTGTTTTAGACCGAGGCACCTGACACAGGCCGTGTGTCTATCCTTAAACGGGATTTGTTTATCACACGCGCACTTTGAGGAGTGCCTTTCGACAGAAGACACCAGGGAAGACGAAATGCTAGAGAAAGAAAGAAATCCGAACTTTGTCAAGAAAATACAGGTTACTCACCTGCAACAGGAGTTCTAAGAATGGTATAAGTTGTTCATCAACACTTCGTGGCAGGTTCCTTGCCACTTTAAATCTTGCCAGAAGGTCTTCAAGCTGGCTCCTCCCACCCACCCGGGTGGTAAAACTCTCGGCTCCGCCCCATGACGCCAGATCTAGCCCACTGGTAGCCAGGTTATGCGTCAAAGCCAGGGAGGCCGGGTGGGTTATGTGGATGAAAGTACAGTTACGTAAGAACTTACCGTAACAGTAGCTCTTCGAGAGAGGCTCTTGCAGTAGGTAATTACATATAGGACTGACGCCGGCAGGCGGCAGGACCCCATGGAAAAAATTCTAGCTAGCAGCCCCAGGCGAGGGACCGCCCCCACGTGAGGTGACCGGCATCAGAAGATGTCGGTATAAAGGGTGTCCTGCCTCATTTCTTCCAGTTCTTCTGCCACAGGCCGAAGAGGCCAGAAGACAGAGAAGTGGATATTTCCTCAATGGAAAAGGAGCTGAAAAAAGTCTAGGGGATGGAGGTGGGAAGTTATTACCTACTGCAAGGCCTCTCGAATCTCTGTGCAGTAAAGTTCTACATAACTATCTATCTTCGAGAGGGCTCTTGCAGTAAGTACTTACATGTAGTACTGAATCCCAAGCAGTCTGGAACAAAGAAAGGCACCAGGAGGAGGAAAACTACTCCAAGAAGCTGTTCTAGCCGTGCAAGTCTCAAGATAGAAGGCCTTGCAACACAGCTAGCCCGAAGCCTGCTCTACAGCGAGAGGCAACATCCAAACTGTAGTGTTTCGTAAAGGTATGGACAGAAGTCCAAGTGGCGGCAGTGCAGATGTCTGCCGCAGACACATTCTTGAAACAAGCCACAGAGGCAGCTACTCCTCTTGTGGAGTGGCCTCTGACTTGACCCGGGAGGGTCTTGTTGTATTTGTCATAACAGAAAGTGATACAATGAGCCAACCACTTAGACAGGCATTGCTTGAAAACAGCACTGCCTTCCCTTTTGTGAGCAAAAGAGACAAACAACTGATCAATCTTTCTGAGATCGTTCGTCCTGTTGGTGTAGTATCTCAGAATCCAGTGAACAGCCATAGTAAGGAGTAAATAGTCCCCTTGATTAGAGTACTGCGTAAGAAAAAATTACTCACCTTAGTAATGTTGTTTCTTCTAATGGAGTCTAGCTGAATTCTGACTATTGCAGTGATCTCCAACCTTTGAACTGCCCCGGAGAACAAAGAGTTAACTTTCCATGCAAGGCATGGAACGCTGAGCTCGAGCTCAGTTGAAGACTCTGTCTGCTGTTGTTTGAACCCCAACCGTCAGATCTTTACGAGCTATACTCACTGGGCGTTCTGTGTGGAAACTGTAAACTCACACTAGCCAGCTGGCAACTAAATTTGATAAAAAGGGTTCTTTTTTCAGTGTCAAAACAAAGACTCAAGTCAGGAAACCCAAAAAACAAAACACAACACACACCCAAAATAAAGGAGGGTGAGAAAAAGGGGCACCTCTAGGTGCCAACACTGTTTCTGCCCGCCCACATCCCAAAAACCAGGTTCTGAGAGTGGAGGCGGGGAAGGTCAGAATACAGCAAGACTCCATTAGAAGAAACAACATTACTAAGGTGAGTAATGTTTTCTTCAAACAACACAAAGTCTTGCTGTATTCTGACTATTGCAGACTACCAAGAAGTACCTCCATGGAGGAGGGACAGAACCTACTTTGGGAATAGGCTCTGAAGTACTGCTGTGCCAAACCGAGCATCACTCCTAGCCTGGATATCCAGAGAGTAATGCTTGGTGAAAGTATGGACTGTTTTCCAGGTGGCTGCTTGACAAATCTCTAAGATAGAATATCCTGGCAGCAGCCAGGAAGCAGCCTACACCTCTAGTAGAGTGAGCCCCAGGCCTGAGGGTGGGATTCTACCCAATTTTTCATAGCAGAATTGTATACAAGACACAATCCACCTGGCAACAGATCTTTTAGTGGCAGGTTTTCCCTTACCGACCTCTCCATAAGTGAGGAACAACTGGAGGGAATCAAACCTGTGACCCTTGGTGTGCTCTATGTAGTAGCTAAGGGCCCTTTTTACGTCCATGCTGTGCAGCCTCCTCTCTCCAGAGGAGGAATGGTCAGTGAAGAAAACAAGAAGGGACATAGACTGATTAAGGTGGAAATCTGAAACCACCTTTGGCAAACACTTCCTGTTAGTTCTTAGGACCATTTTATCTCTATGGAAAGAGATGAAATCAGGCTCCACTGACAGCGCTTTCAATTTACTGATGAGCCTGGCAGAGGTAATGGCTACCAAAAACACAGTTTTCCAAGTCAAGTACTTAAGTTCTGCAGGGGACAAAGGCTCAAGAGGGGGATGTATAAGCTGAGCAATGCAAACATTAAGGTCCCAAGCAGGAGCAGGGTCCCTGAAGGGAGGATTGGTGTGAAACAGTCCCTTGAAGAATTTGCAAAATACAGGATGGGCTGACAGAGAAGAGGGCTTGCCTACTGACAATAAAGCAGAAACAGCTGCTAAAGGTACTTTGAGTGTACCTGGTCTGAGTCCCAAGCCAGTGAGATGAATCATACAATCCAGGACTGTAGGCAAGCCAGCAGATTCTAGAGAAATATGCTTACCAGAGCACCAAATAGTGAACCTTTTCCATTTGGAGTTGTAAGTCTTTCTGGTGGAAGGCTTTCGAGAAGCCTTTAGAATATCCAGAACACCATGAGAGAGGTGCAGATCAGCAAACTCTAACTCTTCAAGAGCCAGGCCTTGAGATTGAGAGATTTGAGATTCGGATACCAAACCCTCCCCTGAGAGGATGTCAACAGGTTGTAATTCCAGGGAAGAGACAGAGGAAGGTGAACTGCTAAGGACAGCAATAGTGGGTACCAGGGCTGTCTGGCCCAGTCTGGAGCAATCAGAATCACTTTGCAGGGTTGAGACCTGATCTTGACTAGCACCTTGAACAGGAGAGGGAAGGGGGGGAAGCATACAGGAACTTCCCTTCCCAATTGAGTACCAGAGCATCCAGGGGGACTGAGCTCAATACCAGGGGTCTGCAGCAAAAGAGAGGAAGTTGGTGATTATCTGGGGCTGCAAAAATATCTATCTGTGGAGTGCCCCATCTGGAGAAAATCACCTTCAAAATTAGGGGATCTAGGGACCATTCGTGGTGGCCCTGAGATATCCTGCTGAGAGCATCTGCTAGGACATTGTCCTTCCCTGGGAGGTGAACTGCTGTCAAAGAAGTTTGCAGGGAATAGGCCAGAGACCACAAGAAAAAAATTACTCACCTTAGTAATGTTGTTTCTTCTAATGGAGTCTTGCTGTATTTTGACAACAGCAGTGAGTCCCAACCTTCGAACTGCCCCGGAGATGAAAGAGTTAACTTTCCATGTCAGGCATAGAACGCTGAGCTCGAGCTCGGTTGAGACTCTGATGCTGTTTGAACTCAAACCGTCAGATCTTTACCAGCTAAACTAACTGAGGTCCTGTGTGGAAGCTGTAAACCTACACTAGCCAACTGGCTACTAAACACAATAACACATTTTTTATTCCCAAAACAAAGACTCAAGTCAGGAAACCCAAAAAGTGAAATAAACACAACACCCACTCACCCAAAGAAAGAGGGTGATAATAAAAAAGGTGGGGCACTTCCTGAGTGCCAACACTGCTATTGCCCACCCACATCCAAAAAACAGAGGTTCTGAGAGGGAAAGGCAGGGGGGGAGGTCAGAATACAGCAAGACTCCATTAGAAGAAACAACATTACTAAGGTGAGTAATTTTTTCTTCAAACAACATGAAGTCTTGCTGTATTCTGACAATAGCAGACTACCAAGCAGTACCTCCATGGAAGAGGGACAGAACCTACTTAGGAAATAGGTCCTGAAGCACAGCTGTGCCAAACCGCGCATCACTCCTAGCCTAGATATCCAGAGAGTAATGCTTGGTAAATGTGTGAACTGTTTTCCAGGTAGCTGCTTGACATATCTCTAAGATAGGAATATCCCTGGCAGCAGCCAGGGAAGCAGCTGTACCCCTAGTAGAGTGAGCCCTCAGGCCTGAGGGTGGAACCTTACCTAGTTTTTCATAGCAAAATTGAATGCAAGAGACAATCCACCTGGCAATGGATCTTTTAGTGGCAGGTTTTCCTTACCAACCTCACCATAAGTGAGGAACAGTTGAGGAGTCAAACCTGTGACCCTTGGTACGCTCTATGTAGTAGCTAAGGGCTCTTTCACATCTAACTGTGCAACCTCCTCTCACCAGAGGAGGAATGGTCAGTGAAGTACACAGGGAGAGACATAGATTGGTTAAGGTGGAAGTCTGAAACCACCTTAGGTAAAAACTTCCTGTTAGTCCTGAGGACTACCTTATCTCTAAGGAAAGAGATAAAAACAGGCTCCACTGACAGGGCTTGTAATTCACTTATGCACCTGGCAGAAGTGATGGCCACCAGGAACACAGTTTTCCAAGTCAAGTACTTAAGCTCTGCTGAGGACAAAGGCTCAAAAGGGGGTTGCATAAGCTGAGCAATGCAAACGTTAAGGTCTCAAGCAGGGGCAGGGTCCCCGAATGGTGGATTGGTATGAAGCAATCCCTTGAAAAACTTGGAGAATACAGGGTGAGCTGAAAAAGAAGAGGGCTTACCTGCTGAAATAAAAGCAGAGACAGCTGCCAGATGCACCCTAAGTGTAGCTGGTCTGAGTCCCAAGCTATTCAGATGGACCATATAGTCAAGGACTGTGGGCAGATCAGCAGACTCTGGGGAAATATGCTTCCCAGAGCACCATATGGAAAATCTTTTCAACTTGGAATTATAAGTAGTTCTGGTGGAAGGCTTCCTAGAAGCCTTTAGAATATCCATAACATCTTGGGAGAGGTGTAAATCAGCAAACTCTAACTCTTCAAGAGCCAGGCCTTGAGATTGAGAGAGTTGAGATTCGGGTACCAAACCCTCCCCTGAGCACAGGTTAATAGGTTGTAATTCCTGGGAAGAGACAGGGGAAGGTGGACTGCTAAGGACAATAGGAGAGGGCACCAGGGCTGTCTGGCCCAGTCTGGAGCAATCAGGATCACCTTGCAGGGTTGAGACCTGATTTTGACTAGCACTTTGAACAGGAGAGGGAAGGGGGGAAAGCATACAGGAACTTCCCTTCCCAACTGAGAACTAAGGCATCCAGGGGACTGAGCCCAACACTGGGGGCCTGCAGCAAAATAGGGGAAGTTGGTGATTGTCTGCGGCTGCAAAAAGATCTATCTGTGGGGTGCCCCATCTGGAGAACACCACCTCCAAAACCAGGAGATCCAGTGACCATTCGTGATGGCCCTGAGATATCCTGCTGAGAGCATCTGCCAGGACATTGTCCTTGCCTGTGAGGTGTACTGCCGTGAGGGAGGTGTTCAGGAAACAGGTCAGAGACCACAACTTCATTGCTTCTGTGCACAAGGCAGTAGACCGAGTGCCCCCTTGCTTGTTGATATACCACATTGTGGTGGTATTGTCTGTTCTGATCTGAACAACTTTGTTCTGAACAGACTTGGAAAAAGGCTTGAAGTGCTAGAAACACTGCTCTGAGTTCCAACAGATTGATGTGAAGCAAAGATTCCTGAGGGAACCACAACACCTGGGTGGTCAGGTCTCCCAAGTGGGCCCCCCACCCCAAGAGGGAGGCATCTGTAGTAAGGATTAAAGAGTGAGACTGAGTGACAAAGGGAACTCCTTGTCTTAGATTGTTCTGATCCTACCACCACTGCAAGGCCTGGATCAGGGTTCGAGTCACTGGTGTCAGTTTGGTCAGAGGGTCTTTCCTTTGAGACCAAAAGGCTCTCAAGTGGAACTGAATGTCCCCCATCTGAAATCTTGCTCCCTGCACTACTGCTGTAGAAGCAGCCATGTGCCCCAGGAGCTGTAGAAAATCCCTTGCTGGTCGAGACACCTGCAGGGTGAATGAGGAAGCCAGAGAGACCAGGGTCCTTGCCCTGTCCAAAGGAAGGAAGGCTCTGGTTTTCTCTGTGTTCAGCTCTGCGCCTATGAAGGTGAGGAGCTGGACAGGCTCTAGAACTGACTTTGAAAGATTCAGAAGGAAACCTAGAGAGGTGAGCAGTTGCTGAGTTATCTGTGGGTGTAACTTGACTTGGTCTGGGGACTGGCCTACTATGAGCCAGTCGTCCAGATAAGGGAAGACTGCAATTTTTTGCCTTCTCAGAGAAGCAACTGGTACTGCCAGGCATTTTGTGAATACCCTTGGAGCAGAGGTGAGGCCAAAGGGCATTGCCCTGAACTGGTAATGGCCTGAGGACAGCTCGAACCTGAGGTACTTTCGGTGGGAGCTTCTGATGAGAATATGGAAGTAGGCATCCTTGAGGTCCAGGGACGCTAGCCAGTCCCCTGGCCTTAGAGAGGGTAGAATAATTCCCAGAGTCACCATTTTGAATTTTGGTTTTAAAAGGTGCTTGTTTAAGTATCTGAGATCCAGGATGGGCCGCCATTCTCCTGTCTTTTTCGGGGTAAGGAAGTACCTGGAATACAATCCTTTGCCCTGGTGTAGGGGTGGAACCCTTTCCACAGCTCTGAGAGCTAGGAGAGAAGAGACCTCTGCCTCTAAGGCAAGTGCCTCTGATGGATTTGCTGGTGGAAAGGATCTGGTTCTCATCTTTGGAAACTTTTTGAAGCTAAGAACCAGTCCCTGGCTTACTACCTCCAGGACCCATTTGTCTGATGTCAGAGACTCCAGTCCTGGACAAAGTAAGCCAGTCTGCCCCTACAGGTAGAGGGAGAATCGGCCCTGGCAACCCCATCAGGTGCCTGCTTGGCAGGGCTTTGGGCTGAGGGGTGGAAGCAGGCCTGCTTGTACCCCGTCTGCCTCTCCCTCTAAAGAACCCCTTCTGGGCATAAGCAGAAGAGGAGGCCTGGGCTTGGTAAAAAGGCCTATAAAAAGGCCTGCCCCTGCCCCTGGGAAGCTGCCTTTGAGGAGTGGCCTGCCTTTCCTTGGCCTGTGCACTCCTATAGGTGGTCCTATACGAAAAAATTACTCACCTGAGCAATGCTTAGTAATTTAATTAGTAATTGCTTTTCTTCTCATGGAGACTTGCTATATTATAACAATAGCAGTCAGCCACTGCAGCTGAACTGCCCCGGAGAGGAAGGAGTTAACTCCAGAGGATCTGGAGTTCTACAGCGCGAGGGCGCTGTGCCAAAGCTCTATCTGGCCAGTTTCAAATGAAACTGTCAGATCTTCTAAGCTAACACTAAGCAACAAGTCTGTGGAAAGCTCTACACTAGCCAAATGGCTACCTACTAGTAGTAATAACAACAATATAAACAACAATAGAAACACCAATAACCATAATAACAATGAATAATGGTATTATTATTATTAGTTTTCCCCCTCTGACAAGCACTATTAGGACCCCTTCCCCAAAGACTCAAGCCCAGGAAGGGGCCAATATAATACCTAAACGAACAACCTAGTTCCCTAACCCTAAAAGAAAGAGGTAAAGGAAAAACTACAATGGCATGACACAGTGCTTGCACTAATTTGCCACCCTACCCAAGTAGAAGTTCTGAGAGGGCAGGAGGAGGTGGTTATAATATAGCAAGACTCCATGAAGAAAAGCAATTACTAAGGTGAGTAATTTTCTTCAAACACCATGAAGTCTTGCTATATTATAACAATACAGATTACACAGCAGTACCTCCATGGAGGAGGGGTCAGGACCTACTTAGGAAATAGGCTCAGAAGCACTGCTGTACCAAACCGAGCATCTCTCCTGGACTGGACATCCAGGAATAATGCTTGGTAAAAGTGTGAACTGTCTTCCAGGTAGCAGCTTGACAAATTTCCAGAATGGGAATGTCTCTAGCAGCCGCTAGAGACAGCAGCTGTACCCCTAGGGAGGTGGGCCCTCAGTCCTGAGGGGTTCTCTACCTAGTTTTGGTAACAAAATTGGATACAAGAGACAATCCACCTTGCAATTGTCCTCTTAGTGGCAGGTTCCCCTTGCCAACCTCGCCATAAGTAAGGAAGAGTTGGAGGATTGAACCTTGACCCTTAGTGCGTTCCAAATAGTAGCTAAGGCTCTTTTGACATCCAAGCTGCAGCTCCTCTCACCTGAGAAAGAATGCTCAGTGAAAAATACTGGGAGAGAGATGGATTGGTTCAGGTGGAAATCTGAAACCACCTTAGGCAAAAACTTTCTATTAGTCCTGACGACTACCTTATCTCTGTGGAAAGAAATAAAATCTTCTTCCACTGACAGGGCCTGTAATTCACTTATGCGTCTGGCAGAAGTGATAGCCACTAGGAAAACAGTTTTCCAAGTTAGATACTTGAGCTCTGTTGAGGACAGAGGTTCAAAGGGAGGTTGCATTAACTGAGCAATGCAAACATTCAGGTGCCAGGCAGGAGCTGGTTCCCGAAAAGGGGGGTTAGTATGAAGTAACCCTTTAAAAAACTTGGAAAACACAGGGTGAGAAGAAAGGAAGGCAGGCTTCCTGCTGAACAAAAAGCAGAGACAGCTGCCAGATGAACCTTCAAGGTAGCTGGCCTAAGGCCTAGGGAATTTAAATGGACCAAATAGTCCAATAAAATGGGAAGATCAGCGGATTCTGGAATAATCTGCCTCTCAGAGCACCAGATGGAAAACCTCTTCCACTTAGAATTGTAAGTGGCCCTAGTGGAAGGCTTCCTTGAAGCCTTTAAAATATCCAGGACACCTTGAGAAAGGTGTAAATCAGCAAATTCTAACTCCTCAAGAGCCAGGCCTTGAGATGGAGAGATTTGAGGTCCGGATACCACACTCTCCCCTGTGCACAGGCCTGCAAGTCGTGGACTCTGGGCAGCTCAGGGCAGGGTGGACTGTCAAGGACAGAAGCAGAGGGTACCAAGGCTGTCTGGCCCAATCTGGGCAATCAGAATCACTTTGCAGGGTTGAGATCTGATTTCACTAGTACCCTGAAAAGAAGAGAAGGGGAAAGGCATACAGGAACTTCCCTTTCCAGTCCAACAGAAAGGCATCCAGGGGACTGAGCCCATCACTGGAGGCCTGCAACAAAATAGAGGAAGTTGGTGGTTGTCTGGGGCTGCGAAAAGATCTATCTGAGGGGTGCCCCATCTGGCAAAGACAGACCCCAGCACCTGTGGAATCAGAGCCCATTCGTGATGGCCCTGAGAAATTCTGCTGAGGGCATCCGCCAGGACATTGTCCTTCCCTGGAAGGTGAACTGCTATCAGGGAGGTGTTCAGGGAGTAGGCCAGAGACCACAACTTCATTGCTTCGGTGCACAAGGCTGATGACCGAGTGCCCCTTGTGCTGATGTACCACATTGTGGTGGTGTTGTCTGTCCTGACTTGAACCACTTTGTTCTGGACAGAAACTGAAAATACCTGAAGAGCTAAAAGACAGCTCTGAGTTCAAAAGATTGATGTGGAGCAGAGATTCCTGAGGAGACCACACTCCCTGAGTGGACAAGTCCCCAAGTGAGCTCCCACCCTAACAGGGAGGCATCCGTGGTGAGGGTGAGGGAGTGGGAAATAGGAATGAAGGGAACCCTTGTTTTAGATTGCTTGGTCCTGCCACCAGTGGAGGGCCGGGATCAGAGTTGGGTCACTGGGACCAATTTGGAAGGGGTCCTTCCTTTGAGACCAATAGGCCCTCAAATGGAACTGAATGTCCCTCATCTGGAATCTTGCTCCTTGCACTATAGCTGTGGAAGCAGCCATGTGCCCCAGGAGTTGCAGAAAATGCTTTGCTGGTCGAGAGTCTCGCAGGGTAAAGGAGGATGCCAGAGCAATGAGTCTGTCTACCCTTTCCGAGAGAAGAAATGCCCTGGCTAACTTTGTGTTCAATTCTGCACCTATGAAAGTTAGGACCTGAACTGGTTCCAGAACTGACTTTGGTAAATTTAGCAGGAATCCCAGGAAGTGAGAAGCTGCTGGGTGACTTGCAAGTGGGATTCGCCTGATCTGGAGACTGACCCACAATGAGCCAGTCGTCCAGGTAGGAAACACAGCAACCCTTGCCTTCTTAAGTGAGCCACTACCACAGCTAGACATTTTGTGAATACCCTTGGCGCGGAGGTAGGGCCGAAGGCATTGCCCTGAACTGGTAGTGGCCTGAGGCAGTTCGAACCTGAGGTACTTTCGGTGAGAAGGCCTGATCAGAACAAGAAAATAGGCATCCTTGAGGTCCAGGAAGCTAGCCAGTCCCTGGCCTTAGAGAAGGCAATATCATTGCCAGAGTCAACATTTTGAACTTTGGTTTCAAAGATGCTTGTTCAGGTACCTTAAATCTAGAATGGGCCGCCATTCTCCTGTCTTTTGGGGTAAGAAAGTATCTTGAATATAGCCCTTGCCCTGATGGCAAGGAGGGACCCTTTCCACTGCTTTGCAGTCCAGAGAAGAAACCTCTGCTTCCAAAGCAAGGGCTTCTGGAAGTTTGCAGGTGGAAAATGTCTGGCTCTCATCTTTGGAAACTGTTTGAAGCTGAGAACCAGACCCTCGCTTATTACCTCCAGAACCCATCTGTCCGAAGTTAAGGACAGCCAGTTCTGGCTGAAATAAGCCAACCTGCCCCCCACTGGTACAGGAGAATCGTCCCTGGGCACCCCATCAGGGTGCCTGCTTGGCAGCAGCCTTAGACTGAGGGGAGGGGGACGGTTTACTTGTGCCTTGTCTACCCCTGCCTCTGAAGAAACCCCTCTGCGCAAAAGCAGAGGAGGCTTGAAATTGGTAAAAAGGCCTGTGGAAAGGCCTGCCCTACCCTCTGGGGGCGTGCCTTTGTGGAGTGGCATGCCTCTCCTTAGCCTGGGCACTTTTGTAGGTAGTTCTGTATTCATCCATCTTTTTCATATAGTTTTCTGTTTGTTCCCCAAACAGAGAATTTCCCACTACAGGAAAATCCATAGCCTTTGACTGGTATCCTGGGACAAATTAGTGCATCTGAGCCATGCCAACCTACGGAAAGCTACAGAAGTGGCCATGACCCTAGAGGAGACATCATTAACATCAACAGCAGTATGGAATTGAACCTTAGAGGCTTCAATGCCATCAGCAGCCACCTGTTCCAACTCACTAGCCAGCTGGCCATGGGCCTGCTTGGCTAACTGCAATATTGTGTCCCATCTAGATTTCTGATATCTAGCTACATAAGCCATATAATTTGCATAATCAGGCTCCTCTTGCTCATCCACAGCCTCCTCTAAAGGAAGCTGGAGGGTTTCTGCAACCTTTTTGTAAAACATAAAATGAGAAGGGGACTCAGACAGAATAGGAGGAGATTCTAAAGGTCTGTCTGGAGAAATGTCCGGTTCAATGGGCACGTCCAGACCCTCCCAGCCACACATATATTGATCAAATTCCTCCTCCCCCTCCTGTGGTTCATAAAATTCCTCAACATCATACTCCTGAACCACTGGAACTGAGACGAACCAACCTTTTACCAACTGTTGGTGGTTCGACAGGTCCCTGAGACAGTGACTGGACAATCTGAATGGCTTTAGCTATCTCTGCAGCAGTTGGAGAGACAATTTTGGACTCCAAACCTACTGATTTCTTTGTCTTTTAACTGGGACTGGTTCATCTGAACCAGCCTTTCTTGCCGAGGAAGTCTAGCCTGGTCAGAGGGCACTCCCTCTGGTCAGTGGGTGCTGGACTGGGCTAGCCATCGGGTCAGGACTTTTGGCCTCTGTTCCTGAGCGGCCCAATCTCTTTTCCAGGGTGGCTGCAGGAAATTTTTACACACTGGCAGTCTGACAGGGAGTGGTCAGCCCCAGACAATAAACACAAGTGGTGTGTGGGTCAGCCTTGGCAAGGCTTCCCCACAGACATCACTGATGTTGAAACCCAGTGGGCCAGTTTTTCTTTTGGGTTTCTCAGACATAATGCCAGCCTATCCAAAAACTTGCCTTTTGATGGCAGTGCCAGGCAAGACACCCTTATCGGTTCCTAACCGTGTCACGTATTTGAAAAACCTATTTAAAAACCAGGTTTTTAGAACCGAGCAAGAACCGGGAAACCGCACTCTAAAAGCCCAACCAAACACTTCAAAACGTTAAAATCAGCAAACCGATCGGTTCAAAACCGAACCGATAATTGAATTTCCACACAGACTTTAAATTTGTACTTACGGTTTACCAGATAGAGCTTTTAACCGTAATCTCGGTAAAATAAATACTTTTGCGGTTCAAATGAACCGAAAATACGCTTGAACCGAGAATGAACGAGCTGAAGGAGCTGATCTCCGGAGCGACTGTTCAGTGGAGCGGAGTAAAGAATCTGACAGTTTCATTTGAAACTGGCCTGATAGAGCTTTGGCACAGCGCCCTCGCGCTGTAGAACTCCAGATCCTCTGGAGTTAACTCCTTCCTCTCTGGGGCAGTTCAGCTGCAGTGGCTGACTGCTATTGTTATAATATAGCAAGACTTCATGGTGTTTGAAACATCCATTTTCTTCATATAATTCTATGTCTGCTCCCAACAGGGAATTAACCACAACAGGAAAATCCATGGCCTTAGTCTGGGTATCCTGTGACAGGCTAGTACATCTGAGCCAAGCCATTCTGCGAAGTGCCACAGATGTAGCCATGACTCTTGATGACACATCATTTGAGTCCACTGCAGCATGGAATTGCACCTTGGATGCCTCAATACCATCAGCAGCCACCTGCTCCAGCTCCTTGCCAAGCTGGCCAGGGACCTGTTTTGCTAGAGCCATAACAGTGTCCCATCTGGATTTCTGATATCTAGCAACATAAGCCATATAATTTGCCTGTCTGAGTCCCAAGGATGCTGCCATGTACTGTTTCTTTGCCATGGCATCAATCCTCCTGGAGTCCTTGTCCGGGGGGTGTGAAGCCAAGGGAATATTTGCCTTGTCACATGCTGCAGCCTGCAGTACCCCAACATGGCTGCATTGTTGTGTAAGGAACTCCATATCAGAGCCTGACAATGTATACCTCTTGTCTATTCTCTTATCCACGGGAGGTATAGTGTGAGGAGTTTTTAGAATTTTAAATGTCTGTTTCCCAAAAGATTTATGCAAGGGAATAGACAGTCTCCTAGACTCTGGGATATCCATCATTTCCACATAGTCAGGCTCCTCTTGATCATCCACAGCTTCCTCCATAGGGAGCTGGAGGGTTTCAGCCACTTTTTTATAAAACATAAAATGAGAAGGGGACTCAGAAAGCCTAGGAGGAGACTCTCCTGAAGGTCTGTCTGGGGAGATGTCCGGGTCAATGGGCACATCCAGACTTTCAAATCCACATTCACTTTCCTCATACTCCTCTTCCCCCTCCTCCGGTTCATAATATTCCTCTAAATCATACTCTTGAACTGGTGGAACCGGCCGAACCGGGTGCTTACCTGATGGTGCCGGTTCGGTCGGAACCGGGGAAAGCGACTGGACAATTTTAATCGCTTTGGCTATTTCTTCAGAAGTTGGAGAGGAACGTTTTGGCTCCACACCAGCTGATTTCCTAGTCCTTTTTGCTGGAACCGACTCCTCAGAGTCGAATCTCCTTGTGCCCGAAGAAGTCTCGCCCTGGTCAGAGGGCACTTCCTCTGGTTCGGTTGGAACCGAACAGGGCTGGCCATCCGGTTCAGTGGACTTTTTGGCCTCCCTTTCCCTGAGCCTACCAACTCTCTTTTCCAGGGTAGCTGCAGGAAAATTTTTACAAATCTGGCGTCTGCATTGAGGTGGTCAAACCCCAGACAATAAACACAGGTGGTGTGGGGGTCAGCCTTGGCAAAGACTTCCCCACACACACTGCAGTGTCGAAACCCAGTGGGCCTGGTTTTTCTTTTGGGTTTCTCAGACATAGTGCCAGTCCTATCTAAACTTACCCATTTATGGCAATCCGCCAGGTAAGACCCTCTTATCGGTTCCCAACCGTGTCACGGGTCGTGGAAAAAACGTAATAAAATCTGTTTTTTTTAGAACCGATAAGAACCAGTAACCACACTCTAAATGACAGATTAAGATATTTTAAACAACCTGATCGGTTCAAACCGAACCAATAAACCGTTTACAAGTTCCACACAGAAGAGAATTAATGTAAAACCTATCTAGTACTCACAAATACCACAGACAGAGCTTGAACCGACTGGTTGCGGTTTAAATTGGTTGAAACCGAGAAAAACAATACTTTAACCGACAAAATGAACCGAGCAGAAGGAGAAATCTCCGGAGCGACTGTTCAGTGAGGCGGAGTAAAGAATCTGACGGTTTGAGTTTGAAGAACAACAGAGTTTCAACCGAGCTTGAGCTCAGCGTTCCATGCCTGGCATGGAAAGTTAACTCTTTCACCTCCGGAGCAGTTCGAAGGTTGAGACTCACTGCATATGTCAGAATATAGCAAGACTTCATGTTGTTTGAATAGTGGGTCCCTCCATGGAGACCACTGTAAAGGTGAATAGAGTGTCTACAAGAGCTGTATTAGACAGTGGCTCCCAAGTGACAATTATGTTCCAGGATTAGTATCAGAAGCATTTGTCAGACGTACCCTTACAACCATTAGAAGGGCTGCATGTATGGGGGTTAAGTAAGGAGGCCTACCCCTACTCCGGGTATATCCGAATTTGGCTGTCTTTCCCCACCTCTGTGGTTGGAATGGCAGAGCAAGTAGAGACCCTGGCCTTGGTGTGTCCCCCTACTGGACTGTATGATGGGGTTCCTTTACTAATTGGGACTAATGCACATATGTTTGGACGGCTGGCACAGTTGTGTTATGAAAAACAGGGGTTAAGGACTAGTAGAGCTTTAAGAATTCCGGTCTTGACCAAGAAGGCCTATGAGGCACAGAGAGATGCTGACAAAGTGGAACCAGAGGAACTGGTTGGAGTTGTCTGGGAAAAGGATCCTGAGTCTCTGATCCTGGCGCCAAATGCCCAGTGTACCCTCCAGGAGGAAGTCCGTATCAGAAAGGATGTCAAGAATAAAATATTAATGTTGGATGCACCAAGCGATGGAAAATTGCCGGAGGGACTGCTGGTCAAGCCTAGTATTTTGCCTGCTAGAGCCCATGCTTATGCCAGAAGGGTAATGGTTCAAGTTCATAATGTGTCTGACAAAGAGATTAGAGTAAATAGAGGTTGCACCCTGGCTAATGTGCATTGTGCAGACACTGCAGTGCTACCCAGCAGCAAGAGTTCGGGGAAGAATGACAGAGTAACGCCTGACTTGTTTGATTTCGGTGACTCCCCGTTGCCAGCTGAATGGAAAGTGAGGATCAGTGAGAAGCTTGCCCAGAGAGACCAGGTGTTTTCTTTAAAGGAATGGGACGTAGGATGCACGCAGGGAGCTGAGCGCCCCAGCCACTTTTCAACGATTGATGGAGTGTGCAGTGGGGGACATGAACTTACTAGAGTGCCTGGTATACCTAGATGATGTTATTGTGTTTGGCAGCTCACTGGAGGAACATGAGAGCCGATTATTTAAGGTATTGGACCGACTGGAAGACTTTGGCCTTAAACTGTCCATTGATAAGTGTCAATTCTTTCAAACATCAGTAAAGTATGTGGGACACATAGTATCCACCGAGGGAATAGAGACCGACCCAAGTAAAGTTGAGGCCTTGACCACCTGGCCACAGCCCAAAAATCTAAAAGAACTGCAAAGATTCCTGGGATTCTGTGGTTATTATCGGCGTTTCATCAAGGGCTATTCAAGAGTGATCAGCCCTTTACTTAACCTTACTCAAGGGTATCCCCCAACCCACAAAGAATACAAAAAGTCAGCGTCCCTCAAGACTGAAAGAGTGTATTTTCGTCTGAGTGAAGTAATTCGGGCCCGCTGGACTCTTGATTGAGAGACTGCTTTTCATGAGATCATATATCAACTTACCTACGCTCCAGTGCTGGCCTATGCCGATCCAATAAAACCTTATGTCCTGCACACTGATGCTAGCTTGCAAGGGTTGGGGGCTGTGTTGTACCAAGAGCACGAGAATGGCCTGAGACCAGTGGCCTTTGCCAGTAGAAGCCTGACCCCATCCGAAAAGAACTATCCTGTACATAAGTTAGAGTTCCTAGCTTTGAAGTGGGCTATTGTTGACCAATGCCATGAGTACTTGTATGGGGCTAAAATACTAGTAAAAACTGACAATAATCCTTTGACCTATGTGCAGACCTCAGCTAAGTTGGATGCCACTGGCCATAGGTGGCTTTCTGCATTATCTACGTATGGCTATGCTGTTGAATACCGAGCAGGCCTGAACCACATAGATGCTGATGCTCTCTCCCAGAGGCCTGTTCCCCAGAATGATGGGGTCAGATTGGCAGAACCTGATATTCGGGCACTCTTCCAGAAGTTTGACAGGGAGGAACAAATGTCCACGGACGCAGTGGACTGCATGGTGGATTGCTTGGGACCCTCTGAGAATTGCATACCTGCTGCTTATTGCCACTTTTCTGCAGTAGACATTGGTGCACTGCCTCAGCTGGACAATAACAGTATTCGGCGGACTCAATCCCGCAATCCCATGATCAAATCAGCTTTAGAAGCCCTCTATGCAGGAAAAGATGTGCCCAAATTACGCTCCACTGATTTGAGAACTGCATTGTTATACAAAGAAGGTCCTAAGTTGAAACTGATCAATAAAGTGTTGTACAGAGAAACAGTAGACAGAGGGGGACAAGTAGACAAACAACAACTAGTGCCGCCCACTGCCTTTCGAGACTCAGTACTGAGGTCCTTGCACAACCACATGGGGCACCTTGGTATAGACAGAACACTTGACTTGGTGAGATCCAGATTCCATTGGCCTAAGATGGGGGCTGATGTGGAGCAACACATTCGAACTTGTAGTCGCTGCTTACAGAGGAAAGCTTTGCCCAGAGGCTGCCCCTTGTTAACATCACCACCAGTGCACCCATGGAGCTGGTCTGTATTGATTTTCTGAGTCTGGAGTCAGATCAAAGAAATATCAGTATGTGCTGGTGGTCACTGACCATTTACGAGATATGCCCAAGCTTTCCCCACCAAAGACCAGAAAGCATCCACTGTGGCCAAAGTACTTGTAGAAAACTTTTTTGTTCACTATGGGGCTCCACAAAGAATCCATTCTGATCAAGGGAGAGACTTTGAGAGTCGTCTGATCAAAGAGATGCTTTCTCTGTGGGGAATGTGAAAGTCCAGAACCACTCCTTACCACCCCCAGGGGGGACCCACAGCCTGAACGTTTCAACGGCACTTTGCTAGATATGCTAGGCACCCTACACCCAAAGGACAAGCCTAGATGGAGCCAACAAATTAGCACCCTGGTACATGCTTATAACTGCACCAAAAGTGATGCCACTGGGTTCTCCCCCTACCGCCTGATGTTTGGAAGAGAAGCTTGACTGCTGGTAGATGTGTGTTTTGGGGTCTCTCCTGATGGGGTTCAAGCTGACAACTATTTACAGTATGTGCAAAAGTTAAAGGCCCAGTTAACTCATGCGTACCAACTGGCTCAAACCATGGCTGCCAAAAGAAATCTGGCCAACAAAGCAAGGTATGATAAAAAGGTGAAAGCACAGGAACTCCAGGAGGGGAGATCGGGTATTACTAAGAAATCTGGGACTGCACGGCAAACACAAGATTGCTGACAGATGGCACCATCTCCCTCACATTGTAGTGGGCAAACTAAATGATCTGCCAGTGTACAAAGTAAGGCCTGAGAATAATTCAAAAGATGTAAAAACAATGCACAGAAATCATTTACTGCCCATTGGACAAATCTTGATTGAGTCTGAGTCCCCAGAAGATGCCCCCTCTGGACCAGTGACTAGAGCTGCTGCTAAGAAAAGATCAAGAAAGTCTGCACCTACAGAAGCTGAGTTAAAGGGTTCCCCTCCACAAGTCCCAGTTGAGCATGACTGTCAGTCCATATCAGAAGAAAGTGAGTGAGACTTTGAATACTATCCTTCTTACGAACTTAGTCAATTGTTTCGGGGCAATCTCCTAGTCAATACTGTAGACGAAGCTGGGCCTTCTGGACTGTCTAAGCCCCCAGCTTCGTCCCTGGAGCCAGTGCTCCAAGAAAGTGAAGTGCAAAGCATCAAGTCAGATGAAATGGAATCATTGTGTATGGTTGAACTGTTTGAGCTTTCAGGGGAGGAAAATGATGGAGTGGGACAGACTGGTGATACACCAGAACAAGAAGAGTATTTTGAGTGCCCTGATGGTCCACTGCCAGTGTCCGAAAGCTCTCATGTGAGCCAAATGTTATGGACTCAGAGACTGTATCCTGGAGCTGAGAGAGTACCCCAAGTTTCTAGCCTCTCTACCCTCATGGAGACTCCTGACAAGTGAGGACAATGCTGAAAATAAGGCTCAGAGTGTAGAGACTGTAACAGTTCCCCCTAGAAAGACTGGTCGAGCTGTAAAGCCTGTGGTGCACCTCAGTTATGATTCTCTTGGGAGGCCTGTGGACTTGCCTCTCAATGTTGTAAATAAAGGAATGCATGTGTCCCCGAGCTCAGTGCCCAAACTGAGCGTCAGTGCTAACTCCAAGTTACTTGAGTTACCCTCTAGGTATGGTGCCCTTGCCCCATCCAGCCCCAAGGTAACTGATAGGGAAGGACCCCCCCTCTCTTCAGGTTTCATGTACAAGAGGTAATAACCTGAGTTATGGTACAATGTGTGTGTAATACTGTGTAAAGAGTGACGTACGGCAACGTTTCAGAAATGTGTTCCTGGTAAAGTGATATATTGACTGATGATTACATGTGTGAGCCTAATGCAAACGTATATGGTTGCAATTGAAACTTATGGGGTTACTTGCTTGACGCAGACATCAAGCTTTCCCAGGCCAGGAAGAGTGTAACCTCATCTGCAAATGGGGGTTCCCAAGAGACTTCCAGGAGCTTGCTTGAATGCTCCGCGCCTGAATGGTGTTTGGCGTTTAAGCCATTTATCTGTGAGTGTTTTTAGAGCCTCTGGTGCTGTCTCTTTGAGAGCTGTCTGCTTGCAGACATGGTTGGTTTGTATGGGGGGGGACTGTATGTTTCTCTGCTTCAGTCTCACTCGAGCTGCTGCCAATTCACTCCATTTTTGCAGTCACTAGGAGTGCAAAGGGAACCTATCTGAAAGATGTAACTGTTTGCCAGAAATCATTTAGAGTAATAATGAAAATACAGTTTGTCTAACTTGCTTTTCTTTGCAATCAGAACTGTGTTTGCCTAGTTTCCCATTCTGGTTTTGAACTGCTGAACTGGACCAATCAGTGTGGGTTAAGGGAGCTCTGAAATGGTGCCTGTGGACGAATCAGAACTTGGACTCGTAATCTGAGCCAGTCACAAGAGGATTGTATGGGCAGTGACTCTGGGAAATGTAGTTTGGACTTAGGCGCCTTTTTGGACCAATAGGGGGAGTCTATTGTGAGTGACAGCCAATCCAGCCAAGAACTGGGAGGAACTCAAAGGAAGTGCACGGTTTTGTCTACTGGAGCTTCAGTTTAGCTCTGGCAGTGAAGAGAGAAGGAGCCCTGTGCTCCTTCGGTGCACAGTTTTAGTCGGGAAACGCGTGTAAGGCCCCAAGTTTCGGTCTGCAGCTTATGCAGCTGCTTGTTTGGACTGAATCCATCCTGTGAAGAGAATCAAAGGAGATCTGAAGAGTAGAAACCAGGCTCACCCTGTAGAAGACTGGAGAAATTGTTGAATCGCGCTCGGTCTGTCAGGAACTGAATCTGCTGTGTGTTCTCCCGGGTAATGTGCAGTTATTGCGATCGGGATAGAGAAGCAGCCTGCCTGGTATAGTACTTTCTTTTTCCATATAAACGTGTGTAGTGCTTGTGGGGACTCATGTTTCAAATCCCCTGTACAGTGAATTGAGTGCATGAAGCTGCAAGTAAGCCCCAGATTAATCCAGACTACATCCATTTGCTCTGAACTGCCATGGGGTCCAGTCACAAGGACCTTGTCGAAATGGTCTGCTCCTCCTGGCAATCCAGGACAATCTGCCTTCCATTCAGTTACAGCATTGAATTTGTGAGTACAAATCAGGGTAGCTCCCTGCTATCATCTAATTGCAAGTGTTCCGTCTCATTACTCTTCCTTTCTTTCTCCACGAACTGAGCCTACTGGCTCCGAATTACAATTTGGGTATTGTGCATGCATTTTCCATCTTCAGGGCCCCAACCAGCTGCACCAAATAGGCTAGCCTCTTATTGCCTGGGTACCCAGTAAGACTGACATTGGGACATTTGGGATTCTGAAATATGTGCACAGTACTGTGATTATTAATGCATTTAAACTAATTAACCTGATTTCCCCCATCCTTGTTATATCCCCCTAAATAAATCAGATCTGTTTGTTTCAGCAAAGTTACACTGCCTGAGATATTTGTTTATGTTAATGTATTGTACTGTGATTTTTGCACTGTATCATCTTGTTGTACAGGGAGTCTCCAGAGTCACGCTGACTGAACCAATCCTGGAGGTAAGTGTATATTGCAAGGGTACTCTGATTGATTTGTGTGGGCCACTAGTGGGAAGAAAGGGGGGTTGCAGTGTCCCAGAGGGCTGTGACCAAGTCATATCAGACTGTCTTAACCCCGACCTCTGGGTGGAGGCACCCGCCATCGGATCCAGGCCCATCAACCTGTTAGTGGAAAATCAGGCAGGGGTAGTAGCCCTTGGGATAGCGCCTCCTGGGGGTTACACGGTGAACATCCATAGTATGGAGTAAATATTCCCCTTGGTTAGAGTACTGCATAAAAAAGGCAGGTAGCTCTATTGACTGATTTAAAGTAGACTCTGCTACTACCTTAGGTAGAAACTTAGGATTCATATGAAGAGCAACTCGTTCTTTGTGAAAAATGAAGTAGGGGATTTTGCACATCAGGGCCTGAAACTCGGAGTTTCTTCAAGCCGAAGTAATGGCCACCAAGAAGAACGTCTTCCATGAAAGAAATTTTAAATCCACAGAAGCTGCAGGTTCGAAGAGAGGAAGAGTAAGTTTCTCGAGAACAAAATTCAAGTCCCAAGGGGGGGGCAAGAGTACAGATTGGAGGCCTCAGATGGAGGACCCCTCTGAGAAAGGTCTTAGAGACCTCCAGCTGAGCGAAAGCTTTATCTGCGAAGGGAACATGGTAGGCTGAGATAGCTGCCATGTGAACCTTCGAGGAGGAATGGCTGAGACCCAGGTCGAACAAATGACGTAAGTACTCCAGCAGAAAAGCCACTGAACAGGAGAAAGGCTCCACGTTCTTGGAGGCTGCCCAAATACAGAATCTCTTCCACTTCATGGCATAAGTGGACCTGGTGGATGGCTTTCTAGCCTCCACTAAAATCTCCGCCACTATTGAAGACATTCCAAAACGGGATTGGGCTAGGTCTGCAGGAGCCATGCATGTAGCTGAAGGGATTTGAGGCCTGGATGAACTAGGGTCCCCTGATCCTGGGTCAACAAACCTCAAGACAGAGGAAGAGGAAGAGGAGGATCCTCTGAATATTGCTGTAGAAGACAAAACCAGATTTGCCTGGGCTAGGAAAGAGCAATCAGAATCATTTTCACTCCTTCTGAGGCTAGTTTCTGCAATACTCGTGGGATGAGAGGAATTTGGGGAAAAGCATAGACGAATCTGTCCTTCTAGTCTAGAGACAGAGCGTCGCTCCAGAAAGCGCCTCGCTCTGGAACGAGCGAGCAAAGAGTGGGAAGTTTTGGATTTAGGGGAGAGGCGAACAGGTCTACCTTTGGTGTCCCCCAAAGCTGAAAGATATCGTCTAGTACCCCTTGGTCAGTTCCCACTCGTGTGCCCGAGCAAAAGAGCGGCTTAGCTTGTCTGCCAGAGTGTTGTTGACTCCTGGAACATGAATCGCCGTTAGGTGAAGATCGTGTTGTGTTGCCCAATCCCAAACCCTCACTGCCTCCCTGCATAGAGGGTAGGACCGAGTTCCTCCTTGTTTGTTGATGTACCACACTATGCACATGTTGTCCGTCTGGACGGCTATGTGGCCCGGAAGGATGTATTGGTGAAGGGCTTGGAGAGCATACAACACAGCTCGAAGCTCGAGCACATTGATGTGGAGAGCTTGTTCCAGCCTGGACCATGAGCCTTGGGTCCGATGAGGACCTAGGTGGGCTCCCCAACCTTCGCCTGATGCATCTACAGTCAGAGTCTGGGAGGGGGGAGGATGAAAGAAAGGGACCCCCCGAAATAGGTTCTCTCGAACCATCCACTATTGCATGTCTCTTACCATCGGCGATGAGATCAGAACTAATTGATCTAGGTCGTCCACAAGTTGATCCCACTGAGAGCGAAGAGTCCACTGAGAGATCCTCATGTGGAGTCGAGCTTGGGGGACCATCGGAATAGCAGCCGCCATGAGCCCCAGAAGACGGAGGACCGACTTCGCCGAGACCCTCCTGCTTTCTGATAGCAGAAAAATCTGGGTTTGAAGAGAGGCCACCCTGTCCGGAGGCAGGAAGGCCTTGCTCACGGTCGTATCTAGGATAGCCCCGATGAACTGTAGCCTTTGGGAAGGATCCAGATGAGACTTGGAATGGTTGATGGTAATACCCAGGCAAGTGAAAACCTGCTGGGTGAGGGAGAGAAAACACAGGAGCTCCTCCTTGGATGAGGCCGCCAGGAGCCAGTCGTCCAGGTAAGGGAACACCTGTACTCCCATTGTACGCAGGTGGGCCGCTACCACAGCCAGGCATTTGGTAAATACTCGGGGGGCCGAGGATAGACCAAAGGGGAGCACCTTGAATTGGTAGTGGTCCCCCTGAAACGCAAAATGAAGATACTTGCGGTGAGAAAGGCGAATGTGAATGTGCAGATAGGCATCCTGCATATCCAGTGCACAAAGCCATTGACCCGGCCGAAGGAGGGGCAGAAGGCTTTGCAGAGAGAGCATCCTGAACCTTTTGTATTCTACGTAAAGATTCAGGGAAC
Organism: Neoceratodus forsteri; assembly: GCA_016271365.2. Lineage (NCBI taxonomy): Eukaryota > Metazoa > Chordata > Ceratodontiformes > Ceratodontidae > Neoceratodus > Neoceratodus forsteri. Next base: position 56,239,769 of record JADMNL010000026.1, read on the forward strand.
TGAGATCTAGACTAGGTCTGAGATCTCCCGTCTTCTTTGGGACCAGGAAGAAATGGGAATAGTAACCCGTCCCTTGAAGATGAAGGGGGATGGGTTATATCGCCTGCTTTGTGAGAAGAGCCGAGATTTCTTCCTGAACCAAAAGAAGATGTTCCCTTGAATAGGACAACTTCAGAGGTGGGTGGCGGGGTGGTTTCTGAAGAAACTCTATGGAATACCCTTCCGCTATGAGCTGGAGCACCCAAGAATCCGTGGTTATCCTCTCCCATCCTGGAAGGTGGAGAGAAAACCTCCCTCCTACCAGTTCCTCTGGGAAGTCCAGAGGCGGTGGGAGAAGAAAGGAGTCAGGTGATGTGGGGCAGAGCAGCAGCTGAAGCACCCGCTGCTTTTTTGGGTGGGGGGGCCCTAGCAGCTGCGGGGGCCCGACGTTTGGTGGCCCTCCTTCCCTGTGGTTTCGCCTTTGGCCGAATCCATCTGCGAAAGGGACGGCGCTACTGTTGTTGGGGACAGTACATGGAATCCACTGATTTCAGAGCCATCCCCTTCTCCTGCAAATCAGTGATGATGTCCTTGACATCACCCCCGAAAAGCACCGACCCCCGGAAAGATGCCTCTTGAATAGTGGATTGCACTTCCGGGACCAACCCTGACACGCGGAGCCAGGCATGACGCCATAGACCCACGCGAAAGCAGAGCTCAGCCTGGCAGTGTCCACTGCATCGTATGTCACCCGCAAAATGTGGCGAATGGCCGAACGAGCAGAACGGACGAGGTCGGCTAACTCTTGTTTGACTTGGGAGTCAGGCAAGGAGTCCAGCTTGGATTCCACCTGAGTAAGGACAGCCTTCTGGTAATCCCCCATGTGGCCGACGTAGTTCAGGGCCCGAATTCCTAGTGTGGAGGAGGCGTAAATCTTTCTCCCATACTGGTCCAGAAGTCGAGATTCCTTATCAGGAGGAGTCGAGCTAAGATGCTTTGGGTGTGCCGACCGGCCATGAGCGGCGCTCATCATGACCGAGTTGGCCCGAGGGTGAGAGTCCAGGTAGTCAGTGCCCTCGGAAGCCTGGTATAGCCTGTTCAACTTCCTTGGAAGTGGGGCTAACGCTGACGGCTGTTTCTATATCGTGGTGACAAGGTCGGCGTGAGGCTCAATCCAGGGTGACACTAATGTAGGAGCTGTCATGGGCAGATCCAGATGTTCAGCGAGTTTCAGTCGCTGAGGATCTGGTTCCAAAGAGTGCCACTGATGCACCTCCTGGATTTTTCTAAGCAACTCTGTAAAAGATGGATCCTCTGGAGGAGACTTCGGAGGAGTCCTCGGCCGGGGCTTCAACGGAGAGCGGGGTTCGTCGTCTCTCTTGGAGCATCCTTCGGAAGAGTCCGAGGAATCCGAGAGTGAAGAAGAAGAATAAGACTCCCTGATCCGACTAGGGGGAGGAATGGGTTCCTTGGGTAGTATCCGTAAACACGTATCCTGCCCCTCTCTGGACCCAGACAGGAGAACCCTGGAGTCCGGAGGTGGAGAGGGAATGTGCCACCTCGGATGTATGGGAACCTGGGGTGCACCGTCGTCATGAGGCGGCTCTCAACCTCCTTGGTGAGCTGAGCCTTGGCCTCAGCCCACCAGGCACCAAGTCTCCTGCAGATCCACGGCGGCTGGGGGCGGTGGAGGTGGAGGAGGAGGGGAAAAGTGCTACGGGTCATACACCAGGGGAGTAATCAAAACCGCTGTGGGAAACCCGGCATCGGGTATTGTGGCGTCGGGTACTGCGGCGTCGGAAAGACCGGAATCAGGTACTGCGGCGCTGGATACTGTGGTTCCCGGTACAACGGCATCGGATAAGACGGCGGGTACCCGGGAGCCGGGGTGGGCTGCCGGAGCAGATGGCTCGGCCCGGTGGCCTCATGGGGGGGTCCACATTGGAGGGCCCGGAAGGTGGAGGGCCCATCAGAGGGGGGACAACCGGACATGGGATGTCTCCTGGGGCCGGCAGAACTGGCGTCGGGGCCGGCGTCGGAGGTACCGACAGAGGTCCTGGCGTCGGGGCCGGCACTCGGGGGGAGCCGACGTCAGCTCCGGTTCCAACGGAGGGGGGTCTGACGGAAGAGGAAGATCCCCCACATCACCCGGGGATGGAGGAGAGAAATCCCCGGGGTCAGGCTGGGGTGACTCTGGTCCCCGGATGGCAGCGGCTGCAGGGAACCAGGTTCGGCGGACGGGGGGTCCGTGCCGGTTCCGCCGCCCACGAAAGCATCGGAGGAGCTGGCGTGGTGAGTTTGAGGCGAGCTCGGCGGGCGCCAGAGGGCCGGCGTCCGGCCTACGGAACCATCACGGGCGGGCTGAGGGAAGGGTCGGCCTGGTCCGGTGGGGTAGAGGCTGCGCGCCGCCCTGAAGGGTCGGGTGTCTTACCAACCCTCTCCATGCGGACATCAGAGGAGCCGACGTCCCGACTTAGAGGAGTCGCCCACGCCAGTAGGCCGCAAGCCTGCGGCCAAACCGGGGGCGGAGGCCTCCACTAGCCCGGAGGCACCCGCAAGGCCCGCGCACAAGCCAAACGGGCGAGCCGATGCTGCCTCCGAAGCCTTCGAGGCAGCCGTTGAGGAGCGGTCCCCGGGGGGGGACGTTACCTGAGTCCCTGCGTCTCCCAAGGGAGACGCAGTAGAGGAGGTCTTCTCCCGGTGCCTCTCCTTGTCTTTCTTTTTCCAATGTACTTCGGGGGAACTGGGTGCCTGCCCCAGCTTTTTATGTTTGCTTGCACGCATGTGCAAGAAACATAGTGCCATCATCCAAGATTTCGGAGGTGTGTCACCTCCTCCTCCGATTCAGTCAGTGTTTTGGCAGGCGCGGCCCCTGTAAGCCAATGCATGCTGGAGCTGTCTATGACAAGCTCCAAAATGCAGTGGCATACAGCTGAAAGGGGGAGCTACACTTGAGTGAGCAGCGATAAGATATCACCTGCTCATGCGCAGCTCCCCCTACACACACGCACACACAGAAACTCCCCCCTCCCCCTCACACACCTATAGCTGACGGGGTGCCCAATCCCCGTCGGCTTGTGCTGCGCTCCCCCAAAGCCTTCCAAATGCCAGCACCGCGGGTGCCCAATCCCCCATCGGCTTCAATGTCTCTCGCCTCCCCATACTATAAGCTGATAGGGGTGCCCAATCCCGTCAGCTTCACTCCCCCATCGTACAAGGTGCCACGCCTGGGAGTCCACCCCAGCGTGGCAACAATCATGGCCGACGGGTGCCCAATCCCCGTCGGCTGAACACCCACCGTCCTTGCCGCCTGGGCACCCCAGCTGCATCGCATCGTTAATTTTTTTTTTCAACCTGGAAATAAAAGCGGTCCCCGTAGTCTCCCAGCACACCCTCCCACAACCTGCACCCACCCACTGCGCACCCTGCCTCCCACCCCCTCAACCCCCTCACCCCATACTTACCTCCAGACCTCAGTAGCCGATCTTGGTGGACGGGAACACGTCTGCACTCTTCAAAGGCAACCGCGAACTGAGGAAATGCCGTAAGCTGTATAATGGGCTAGATAGGGGTTTCAACTTATTATGCATATCTCAGTCATTTTTGGAATTTTGCACCAAATTTTCAACATGGGTTTTTGGGACCCTTCTCATGATGATACACTGTCATGGCGTTTTGGGGCCCGAAGAGTGATTTCGTATGATGACTGCAAAATCACCCTTTGGGCCTGAATAACGCCATGACAGTGACATCATTAATTAGAAGGGGTCCCAAAAACCCCATATTGAAAATTTGGTGCCAAAATTCCAAAAAATGACTGTTTTACGAGCGTGCGTTGCGCAGTTCCTACGCAGGCTCATAAGTTCGCGAATTTTCAATATTTTGACTTCAGATTTTCAACATTGCCATTTTACCACACCTTCTTATGAGTAGTACAGCTGTCATTTTTCACATCTCACCCAAAATGTGTTTCCGCCCATGTAGCGCACAATGGCGCAGTCAGTGTGCGAAATCAATGTACGGGACAAATTAAGAAAATCACAGTGACACTGTTCATGAGCAGAGATCTTAAAGTGGCTATGTTGAAAATTTGGTGAAAAAATTCCTAAAATGACTGTTTTACGAGTGTGCGATGCGCAGTTCCTACGCATGCTCATAAGTTCGCGAAATTTCAATATTTTCACTCCAGATTTTCAACATTGCCATTTTACCACACCTTCTTATGAGTAGTACAGCTGTCATTTTTCACATCTCACCTGAAATGTGTTTCCGCCCATGTAGCGCACAGTGGTGCAGTCGGTGTGCGAGATCAATGTACGGGACAAATTAAGAAAATCACAGTGACACTGTTTATGAGCTGAGGTCTTAAAATTGCTATGTTGAAAATTTGGTGAAAAAATTCCAATAAATGACTGTTTTACGAGCATGCGTTGTACAGTTCCTACGCACGCTCGTAAGTTTGCGAACTTTCAATATGTTCGCTAAAGATTTTCAACATTGCCATTTTACCACACCTTCTTATGAGCAGTACAGCTGTCATTTTTCACATCTCACCCAAAACGTGTTTCCACCCATGTAGCACACAATGGCGCAGTTGGTGTGCAAAATCAATGTACGGGACAAATTAAGAAAATCACAGTGACGCTATTCATGAGCAGAGGTCTTAAAATGGCTATGTTGAAAATTTGGTGAAAAAATTCGTAAAAATGACCCAAACGCACACCCCAATGCCTGTCACTCTCTGCACAGTAGTGGTGGGGTTGGCTTCAGTTCAATACTTCACTGCCATTCCTATTACGCAGCTCTGTAACTTCTACACTACCACTGCCAATGCCAGCAAGCAAACATTCGGCACTGACAAATGCTTGTTTAGTTCCTTTTCCATAGAACTCATCTTTTTCTTGAGAAGATGGGCTTCCAGGGATTGTTGGCGCCGTTTTCGGGTAGCCACGTTGAAGTTGAGGCAGTGTTGGCACTTCTCAACCGGGTGATCGGGGCCTAGGCAGAAAAGGCACAGGGAATGGCCGTCCTTGTGTGGCAGTTGGGCGCCGTACGAGTCGCACTTGTTTTTGCGCTTGGAGGGTGTAGGGGACGACATACACCGACGATGACCTGACGTTATAGGAAAAAAATAACCAATTTTCGGTAAAACTGATGAAGATATGGGCTGGCCAAACACGAACTTTACCATGAGGCGCTGCATGAGCTAACAGCGGAAAGAACTGAAGGAAACGAGCGTCCGGGACGCCTTTATACCGGCGTCTCCTGATGCGGTCACCTGACGTGGGGGCGGTCCCTCGCCAGGGACTGCTAGCTAGAAATTTTTCCGTGGGGTCCTGCCGCCGGCCGGTGTCAGTCCTATATGTAATTACCTACTGAAAGAGCCCTCTTGAAGTGAGATCTATCCTTATCGCTTTGGCTATCTCATCAGTGGTCGGAGAAAGAACTTGTGGATCTGAACCGGATGATTTATCGTTCCTTTTTCTTTTAACCGGAACAGACTCCTCAGAATCGGTTCTCCTTTTTCCCAAAGAAGTTTCGCCCTGGTCAGAGGGCACTCCTTCTGGTTCGGTCGAAACCGAACCGGGCTGGCCATCTGGGTCGGCGGACTTCTCGGCCTCCCTTTCCCTCAGTCTACCTACTCTCTTATCCAGGGTAGGTTTGGGAAAACTTTTACAAATTTGGCAGTTTGAATTGAGGTGGTCAAACCCCAGACAATAAACACAGGTGGTGTGGGGAACAGCCTTGGCAAAGGCTTCCCCACACACACTACAGTGTTGAAACCCAGTGGGCCCAGTTTTTTTCTTGGGTTTCTCAGACATGGCCAATCCTATCCACAACTTACCCTTTTTTTCAGCAATCCGCCAGGCAAGACACTCCTATCGGTTCCTGACCGTGTTACGGGTCTTGGAAAAAAACGTAATTAAATCTGTTTTTTTTAGAACTGATACGGACTGGTTACCACACTCTAATAAATTCAGAAGCTTTTAAAAACCAAACTGATTGGTTCAAACCGAACCGATCCAATGTTTACAAGTTCCACACAGAAACTAAATGCAAAACCTATCTAGTACTCACGGTACCACAGACAGAGACTTAAACCGACAGGTTCAGTAGCAGAAATTCGGTAGAAACCGAGTGACAAACGACATTTTAACCGACTTTTTTGAACCGAGCAAAGGAGAAATCTCCGGAGCGACTGTTCAGTGAGGCAGAGTAAAGAATCTGACGGTTGGAGTTTAACCAACAGCAGACAGAGGCTTCGACCGAGATCGAGCTCAGCATTTCATGCCCTGCATGGAAAGTTAACTCTTTGTTCTCCGGGGCAGTTCAAAGGTTGGCAATCACTGCAATAGCCAGAATACAGCAAGACTTCATGTTGTTTGAAGAAGGTGTTCCCGAGAGTACAACGACCTTGTGGGAGGGTGACGAGGTGGTTTCTGTAGAAAGTCTATTGAGTGTCCTTCTGCGATTAGCTGGCGCACCCAGGAATCTGAAGTTATCCTCTCCCAGCCCGGGAGGTGGAGGGAAAACCTCCCTCCTACCGGTTCCTCTGGGAAGCCCGGAGGCTGTGGGAGAGGGAAGGAGTCAGGTGGTGTGGGGCAGCGCCACAGCTGAAGCACCCGCTGCTTTTTTGGGCGGGGGGCTTGGCAGTCGGAGGGGCCTAGTGTTTAGCGGCCCGCTTTCCCTGAGGTTTCGCCTTTGGCTGATTCCGTCTGCGAAAGGGACAGCGCTGTGTTTGATGGGGATGATACATGTAGTCCACAGGCTTCAGTGCTGTCCCCTTCTCCTGCAGATCAGTGATGATGTCCTTGACATCACCACCGAACAGCACCGAACCCCAGAAGGGCGCTTCCTGGATAGCAGATTGCACCTCCTGAACCAACCCTAACACACGGAGCCAAGTTTAACGCCGTAAGCTGAGCTCCTACCAGCAGTGTCCTCTGCATCGTAAGTTGCATGAAGCATGTGTCGACTCGACTGGCCGAGCATGCAGAGCAGACGAGGTCAGCCACTTGCTGCTTGACCTGAGAGTCCGGAAGAGAGTCCAATTTAGATTCCCCCTAACTAAGAATCGCCTTCTGGTAATCCCCCATGTGGCCGACATAGTTCAGGGCCCTAATACCCAGAGTGGAAGAAGCAAAAATCTTTTTGCCATACTGGTCCAGAAGACGGGATTCTTTGTCAGGTGGAGACGAGCTCAAATGTCTCGGGTTAGCTGACCGTCAGTGAGCGGCGCTAATCATGACCGAATCAGCTCGAGGGTGAGAGTCTAAAAATTCAACACCCTCGGGAGCCTGATATAGCCTGTTCGACTTCCTAGGAAGAGGAGCTAAAGCCGATGGCTGTTTCCAGATAGTGGAAACAAGGTCAGCATGAGGCTCGATCCAGGGTGGCACCAAGGTGGGAGCCGTCACGGGCAGATCCAGATGCTCAGCGAGTTTCTTACGCTGGGGATCTGGCTCCAAGGATTGCCACTAATGAACCTCTTGGATTTTACGTAGCAACTCCGTAAAAGAAGGATCTTCCAGAGGAGACTTCAGAGGAGTCCTTGGCCTAGGCTTAGACGGAAAGCGTGGCTTGTCATCCTCCTCAGAACAACCGTCGAAGGCATCCGAGGAAGAAGAGGATGGTGATGAAGAAGACTCCCTCTCCTGGCATGGGGGAGGAATGGACCCCTTGGGAAGCCCTTGGGGAAGTGTGTCCTAGCCCTCTCTGGAACCAGAGAGTTTAGCCATTGTGTCCGGAGGTGGTGAAGGAGTTTGTCGTCGAGGACGTACGGGAACCAAAACTGGCACCATCATCAGAAGATGACTCTCCACCTCTCTGGTGAGCTGAGCCTTGACCTCAGCCCACCAGGCGGCCAGAGTCTCCTGCAAGTCCACCGGCGGTTGAGGGGGCAGTGGAGGTGGAGGAGGAGGGGGATACGTGTATGGATTATACCCGTAAGGTGCGTATCCGTAACTTGACGGCGGGAAGCCCGGTGTCAGGTATTGAGGCGCCGGGTACTGCAGTGTCAGATAGACCGGCGTCAGGTACTGGGGCATGGGATACTGCAGCCCCAGGTAAGACTGCGTTGGATATGACGGGGTCAGATACCCGGGAGGGGGGGGCTGCGGAGCAGATGGCCTGGCCGGAGGCCCCATGGGCGGGTCTGGAGCAGAAGGCCCAGTGGACGGAGGGCCCGCGCTGAGCCGGCATCTGGAAGTGGGATGTCTCCCAGTGTCAGCAATACCGGCGGCAGGGCCTGCGACCGAGGAGCCGGTGTTGGGGCTGGCATCCGGGGAACTGACGTCAGATCGGTCGGACCAGCAGGCGGACGGTCTGACGGGGGAGGAGCAAGAACTTCAGCATCGCCCAGGGATGGGGGAGAAAAATCCTCGGGGTCAGCCTGAGGAGACCCAGGGTCCCTGGAGGGCAGCAAAGGCTGCAGGGAGCCGGGAATGGCGGACATGGGAGGGTCCGGAGGCAGCTCATCCGTTGTGGGGACGTCAGGCGAACCGACATCCGACTTATCAGTAGGATCCGGGCGGGCGTCGGAGGGGCCGGCATCTGACTTAACGGACCCTTCGTTGGGCAGGCCACGATGGAGGGCGGTCTGGTTAGGCAGGAATGGAGCCATGCACCGCCCGAGGGGTCGGACTTACCACCGACCTTCTCCGTGCAGGCGTCAGAGGAGATGACATCCGCTTACCTGGGCCGCTCACACCAGTAGGCCGCGCAGGACAGCTTTACGGGAGTAGAGGCCTCCAAAGCCCAGAAGCGCTCGAAGGGCCTGAGCCCCGAGGCCAGATGGCGGGCCGCCGCCTTAGAAGCCTCTAAGGTGGCCGTCGCGGAGCAGTCCCCCAGGATGGGGAATGTTACCTGCAACACGGTGACTCCCGAAGAAGACGCGGTGGATGAGGAGCCCTTGTCCCGGTGCTTCTCCTTGTCTTTTCTCTTTCGATGGCCTTCTGGGGAAGTGGACACCTGCCGAAGCTTTTTCAATTCTTTTTCCATGGAGCTCATTTTCTTTCTTAAAATATGGGCCTCCAGAGACTGCTGCTGCCGTCTTCGGCTGGCCGCGTTGAACTTGAGGCAGTGCTGGCACTTCTCCACCGGATGGTCGGGTCCTAGGCAAAAGAGGCACAGGGAGTGGCCGTCCTTGTGTGGGAGTTGGGCGCCGCACGAGTTGCACTTGTTCTTGTGCTCGGAGGGTGTAGGGGACGACATACACTGACGAATACCTGACGATGGATCAAAAAATCGAAAAATACTTGGTCAAAACTACCAGCGATAGAGGCAGCGGCGATGAACTTTACTGTGTGGCGCTGGCATAATGGCGGAAAGAACTGGAAGGCGGGCATGACGGACCGCCCCTTTATATCGACGTCTCCTGACGCCGGTCACCTGACACAGAGGCGATCCCTCGCTAGAGACTGCTAGCTAGAAATTTTCCGTGGGGTCCTGACGCCTGCTGACTTCAGTCCTATATGTAATTGCCTACTGCAAGAGCCCTCTCGAAGTAAGATCTTCTGGTTTTCCATTTTTCTGACATGCAGCACAGATGTCAAAGGACTCTGGTTTAGTCATAAAGGCTTTATTTATTAAAACTACCAGCTTACATTTCTGAAAAATAGAGCTTTTTATTTTACAAATCCAGTCAGAAGGGAGAGTCTTCTTGGCTTACAGCTCACTTCCTGTCTCACATTTTTGATGGGGACCAGCATGATATTGTAGAGGCTCTGTTTCGATAAAATTATAACAGCTAAACTATACAGGGCACTGTTTGGTTTGTTAACATAATATTCTACAAAACTGGCATTTTACTTTTTTAAATTTGGATTCTGTATTAAAATTAAATGGCTCGTAAGTGCAGCTCAGCCAGTCAGACTGGCACTTTCGGTGCTTCACTCAGACACAAAACTTTCCAGGGCTTCCAACGGGCTAAACTTCAATCGTGACCATTTTTTTTTTTTTTTCAAACTGTGAGTAAGATGACCCTCTACTGGCAGACACGATACAAATAGGTGTCTGCTGATTGGCTGGCTTGCAGTTTCACTGAAAACATGATGATGACACAGGACGTCCATCGGAAACAACAGATGGCATATAGAGATGTCTCAGGGCGCTACTGGCAACACAGGCTGCAAAAGTAAGTGACATCTAGAGGTGCTAATGGGTAGAAAGAGTTTTTAATTGAAGAATAGCTAAGGCCCGCCTCAGACAGATGTGCGATGTACTCTAGAACCTGGGAAGCCGAGCACGAAAATGGATCCCAGCCCCTTGCCTGGGCCTATATCGTGAACCTCTTCCACTTCATAGCGTAGGCAGAGCTGGTGGATGGTTTTCTGGCCTCCACTAGAATATGCACAACCTGCAAAGATACCCCATAGCGAGAAATCGCTATGTCCACAGGTGCCACGCATGAAGGTGGAGAGACTGAAGGCTCGTATGCACCAGGGTGCCCTGCTCCTGACTCAGAAGGTCGTGGGAAATGGGCAGAGGAACTGGGGGTTCCAGTGCCAATTGTTGCAGAAGAGGGTACCAAATTTGGTGTGGCCAAAGAGGGTCAATCAGGACTGCGTAAGCCCCTCCTGAAGAAGTTTCACCAGAACCTTCTGAATGAGAGGAAAGGGAGGAAAGACATACAGAAACCTCCCTGTCCATGAAAGAGACAGCGAGTCTCGCCAAAAAGCACCATGCCCAGGAACGAGCGAGCAGAAGACAGGTAGTTCTGCATTGCATGGGGAGGCGAACAGATCTATCTCTGGCCGACCCCATTGAAGAAAGAGTTCTTCAACTGCCTCTGACTTTAGCTCCCACTCATGGGCCCTGGCCACTGATCAACTGAGACTGTCTGCCAGGATGTTGGTGATGCCCAGAATGTGGACTGCTGTCAAGTAAAGGCTGTGCTGAATCGCCCAGTACCACACCCTCATAGCTTCTCTGCAAAGTGGATATGACCGGGTTCCTCCCTGTTTGTTTAGGTACCAGACAGTGGACATGTTGTCCGTCTGGACTAAAAGAGATCCCAGAACCAGAAGCGACTGGATTGCCTGGAGCACGTAAAGAACCACCCTGGTCTCCAGAACATTGCTGTGGAGCATCAGCTCCTGGTCTGACCAAGACCCTTGCATCTTGTGGGTCCCAAGATGGGCTCCCCAACCCAGATCTGAGGCATCCATGGTGAGAATCTGGGTTGGAATTGCAGGGTGGAAAGGAATTCCCTTTCCTAGGTTTGAGAGATCTTGCCACCGACGAAGTTCTCTCTGAAGGCTGTTGGAGATCATGACTTTTTGGTTCACGTCGTCTGTCTTCTGGTCCCATTGGACTCGAAGAGACCATTGGGTGACCCTCATGTGAAGCCTGGCCATGAGAACTGTCGAAATAGCGGCCACCATCAGTCCCAATAGACGAAGCACCGAGTGTGCTGGGATCCATCGGGCCTGAGCCATGAGAGTGACCTGAGAAGCTAAGGTCTCTGCCCAATCCGATGGTAGGAAATCCTTGCCCTGCACTGTGTCTAGTACAGCTCCAGTGAACTGGAGCCTCTGGGATGGTACTAGCTGGGACTTGGGAAAATTGACCGTAATACCCAGGGAAGCAAACAAGCTCAGAGTGAAAGAGAGAGACTCTTTCAGGCTGGTAGGAGAGGGTGCTGCGAGGAGAGAGTCGTCCAGGTACGGGAAGACATAAATGCCCTGACAGCACAGAAATGCCGCCACTACTGCTTGGCATTTGGTGAACACTCTGGGGGCTGAAGAGAGGCCAATGGGGAGTGCTCTCAATTGGTAATGCTTCTCCAGGAAGACAAAATAGAGAAAACGGCAGTGGGCCAGGAGGATAGGAATATGCAGGTAAGCATCCTGCATGTCCAAGGAGCACAGCCAAGAATTGGGGTGGAGCAGGGGAAGGAGCCCCTAAAGGGTCAACATACGAAACTTCTTGTACTCTACGAAGACATTTAGGCCCAGATTTTCAAACTGCGCCATTCTGAGGCGCAAGCCCCTGCGCTGCTCAAAATAGTTGTGCAGGGGTGTGGCCGGGGTGATATTCAAAGGAGTTGCGGCTGTTGAGCAACTCCTTTGAATATCACCCAACCACAACACTTGCGCGTAGCGCAGTGGAACTAACGCCACCGCAAGTTGCCAGGATTGAGCATTAAACTTGCGGTGGCGCAAGTACCATTGCGCCATGCTCAAATTTCCGATATTCAAAAGGTGACATGCAAATGGGGCTATAATTTATGCAAAGGCGCAGGGGCCATTTCATCTATTTATGGCCCCATTTGCATGCCATTTGCATGTAGGGTGCGCCGATCCCGAGGACTTGCTCCTGGCCACCCTGCCAGGCAGCAGCCGTCGGGACCATCGCACAATGCAGCCCGATCGCTGGCAGTACAGGTACATGAACCCCCACATATCCCACAGCCCGATCGCGGGCAGTACAGGTACATGAACCCCACACACATATCCCACAGCCCGATCGCGGGCAGAGCGTGTCTGAACCCCCAGTGCCCGATCGCGGGCAGAATGTAACCCTCCCCCCAGCCGAATATCTCCTGGTGGTCCAGTGGACCGTAAAGCCCGATCGCGGGCAGAATGTCACATCACAACCCCCAAACATCTCCCTGGTGTCTAGTGTCCCCACCCACCCACGAAGCCCTCCACCCGCTCCCCGCAGCCGGGCGGGCGACAGCATCCCACTCCTGCGCCGCTGCTCTCGACCGATTGTCGTGGGCTGACGCCATTGTGTAGAGCTACAGCCAATGGGCGCAGCCCATACCGTACATGACAGTTCAGATGTGTAATGAACTCATTCACAAATCTGGACTGTCATGTACGTATGGGCTGCACGCCATTGGCTGTAGCTCTGCACCACTGGGCGGCAGCCCACCGACAGTCAGTCGGGCGGGCGGCGGGCGGTGGTGGGCTGTCGCCGCCGGCCGCGGGGGGAGCGGGTGGAGGGGCTTCTGGGTGGGGGGGGGACACTAGACACCAGGGAGATGTTTTGGGGGCTGTGATGTGACATTCTGCCCGCGATCGGGCTTTACGTCCACTGGACCACCAGGAGATATTCGGTGGGGAGGGTTACATTCTACCCGCGGTCGGGCACTGGGGTTCACATACGCTCTGCCCGCGATCGGGCTGTGGGATATGTGGGGGTTTCATGTAATGTAATGCCCGCGATCGGGCTTCGGATATGTGTGGGGGTTTCTAACTCGTGATGCCCGCGATCGGGCTGTGGGAGATGTGGGCGGGGGTCATAGCATTTCTATGCCCGCGATCGGGCTGGTGGGGGTTGATACAGGTTATGCCCGCGATCGGGCTTCGGGAGATGTGTGGGTGGGGGTTGTTTTTACGTTCTGCCCGCGATCGGGCTGGTGGGGGGGCACAGGGACTGAGTTGGGGGCCAGCCAGGGGTGGCAGCTGCTGTGTTGCGCCCTGCAATACAGCAGCTCACCTGTGGGTGGCCCTCAACGTGATCCTTTTTTTTTTGGCTCAAGGTTGTGCAGGCGCAGGTTGGGGGTTGTGCATGCACAACTCTGCACAACCCGACTGAATATCGGGTTGCGCAGTTTATGCATGGTTCCTCCCCCTCCTGTTGAGCATGCATTCATTTGCATTGCTCTTTTGCGCAACCTGTTGTCAGTGGCGTAACTGCCTCCTGCTGAATATCGCAGAATGGCGCATTTTTGGACTTGCTCATGCGCAACCCTGTTGCGCATGGCGCAACCCTTTTGAATATCTGGGCCTAAGTGTGCTGAGGTCCAGGATCGGTCTCAGGTCGCCCGTTTTCTTGGGAAGCAGGAAGAAGTGGGAGTAAAATCCCCTTTTCTACTTGGTTTGATGGGATGGGTTCTATGGCGCTCTTTAGAAGGAGTGCCTGGATCTTCTGAGAGACTATGAGGACCTGATCCCAAGGATAGAAGCACCATCCTGGCAGCTGAGGGGTTGGAATTTCGCTGAATTCTATCGAGTGACCTCGCTGTATGAGCCGAAGCACAAGATTCTGCGGTGACGAACCTCCAACCGTCCAGGTGGAGGCCGAACCTCCCTCTGACCGGTTCCTCCTGTGTTACCGGAAGGGAGCAGAAGGAGGAGAAAGGACTCAGGATGCCAAGGGAAGGGGAGCTTTTGCTCCAGAGGCCCGTTTGGGAAATTTGGACTATGGGGTTTGAGCTTCTGATCCAGGTGCGCGTTTCTTTGCCTGGCGCATGGCCTGGGATTTGTTCCACCTTCTTTGGCGGTGAAAAGGCTGCTTCTTCTGGCCCGTCTTGTATAAGGAGCGGACATCCTGCAAGGAGCGTCCGCTTTCCTACAGCCCAGTAATTATGTCTTTAGCATTGCTGCCAAAGAGGACGGAACCCCTGAAAGGGGCATCCAGAAGAGAGGACTGCACATCCTGCACCAGTCCCGCTATGCGAAGCCAGGAGAGGCAGATCCCCGTGGCTGCCACTCTAGCCACTGAGTCTACCGAGTCATAAGTCATCCGAAGGGCATGATGACACAAGGGTTTCCCCATTCTAACTTTGTCTAACAACTTCTTTCTCAGGGTTTCATCCTGAATCCCTTAGAGGTCCCTTTCCAAATCCGAAAGAGAAGCTTTTTCAAAGGCGACCATGTGTGAGACATAATTTAGGAGGCAGTATAGCGCAGTGGTCTAAGGCTCTGAGCTGCAAATCTGGTGACATCCAGCAGACCAGACCTGGATTTGAATCCCACAGCTTCCACTTGCATACTGTGTGACCTTGAGCAAGTCACTTAACCTCCTTGTGCTCCCAGGTCGCTCCTATAAAAAAGCTTTCAGCTTAGTGTGCTATACCTGGTTAAACAACTAAATAAAAAAAAATAATAATAATTTAAGGAGCGTATCGCACAAGAGGAGGAAGAGTATATTTTACATCCGAACTGGTCGAGCTGACGCAAGTTCTTATCAGGAGGCGAAGAGCTCAAATGTTTGGGCTGGGCTGAATGGTCGTGAGCGGCTGTGATGACCATGGAGTCAGCCTTAGGATGGGAGCTAAGGTGAGCTATCCCTTCCAGGAGGGTAATACGTGCAGTCAGCTTTGCAGGAGACCACTGGTATGGAGGACGGTTGCTGCCAGACCGTGGTCACAAGGTCATATGGGGTCCCATCCACGGAGGAATGGGGATAGGGTCCGAGGTGGCCAGATCCAGGTACTCTGCAAGATGTTTCCTTTGTGGGTAAACCTCTTTGGACGGCCATCCACCAGCCGCCTGAATCGAACGCAATAAATCTCCGAAAGAGGGGCCCTCCGGAGGTGACTTTGGAGAGTCTTTCGGAGGGACCTCTACTGGAGACCTAGACTCCAACACATCCATGTCGGAGTCGGTGTCAGAGGGCTTGGAGCCACTAGGCACTGAAGGCTCTGGTTCCGTGATTCTAACAGTGAGAGAGGTTGATGCTCTGGCCCAAGGAGGCAGTGGAGAGTCAGCCCTGGGGGTGGGCACTTCCTGCACCGGCTGTCTTAACTCTGACAAAAGTTGCGCTCTAGCCTCTTTCCACCAGAGAGGGATGGATTCGCGATTCGGTACCGGAGGAAGAGGAGGAAGCTGGTAACTCGGATGCCCCAGGTACTGAGGATAGTGCCAGGATGGGTAATATGAAGAGTACCCGGGATAACCTGGCATGGGGTGTCCTAGAGTAGGATATCTTGGCGTTGGGAAGGATGACGTCAGAAAACTCTGTGTCTGGTAACTCGGCATCAGGAGACCCGGCAATGGAGGCACCTGGCCCGGCGTCGAGTACTGAGTGACCAACGGAGGGCCACTCGCAGGAGGGAGAGAAAGCTCAGGAACTAGGAACTCAGTCGAAGGGCCCGAAGGGGATGGTGCCATAGTGCCAGGAGGTGGCAGGGATCCTGGAGCGCTCCCGAAGAGCCAGAGGGTGGAGGCTCCATAACCGGATCCCCAGTCGGCAGCGGAACCTTGTCCCGCGATGGCAGAAGGCCTGGTGGTGGGGGGGGCTCGAGGGGCCCCTGACGGCAGGTCAGGTGCGATCCTGTTAAAGCAAAAAGCAACGGATCGGGTGGCGAATCTTTGGGGTGAAGAACCCTGGGAGACGATAGGTCAACTTGTCCCTCACTCTGTCCGACGTTGGGGGCCAAACTGGAGCCCGACAGGAGAGTGGATGGATCCTGACGGGCGTCGGAGGAGCCAGCGTCCGAAACAGCAGATCCGGCTGGGCTAGTGATGGCTGGAAGGCCGCCGCTAGGCTGATTGGCGGAGGTCGTGCGCCCTTCGCTGAAGGCGAGGAGTGACTTATTGGCAGGACAAGGCGATGAAATTACCACCTCTAAGGAGGCTACCCCCGGCTGCCCGCTCACCTCGGCAGGAAGGGGAGAGGGGGCCCAGCCCAAAGAGGTGGACGGGGCTCCCGAAAAAACTACTCACAGCTGCAGGCCTCTCATGTGGCAACGGACTCCAGTCCCGGCGCTTCTCTTTACTTTTCTTCTTTTTCGGGGCCAGCGACGACGACCTTTCCAGAGTTTTTGGAGCTCCTTTTCCATAGACGCTAAGCGTCGGGTCAGAAGGTGAGTCTCGACAGACCGCTTGCGCCTGGTTCTGGTTATCTGGTTGAAGGCCTGGCAGATGGAACACTCCTGGATGTCGTGTTTTGAACCTAGGCAAAGGAGGCAACGGGAATGGTCGTCCCCGTGCAGGATTTGAGTGCCGCACTTAGAACACTTTTTCTTCTGTCTAGAAGACATCAATTTGAAGAAATATTTAGAAAGTTATGAGGCGACGGAAAACTTCGACAAAAAACAACGCAGACGTTGAACTGCTGTTCTGACACAAGCCAAACGTTACTGAGGCGACGGTGGGAAAAGAACTGGAGAGAGCGGTCTTGGGACCGCCCTTTAATAGTTGGGCTGACATCATGCCACCCTGAAGTCAGCAGTCCCCGCTGATGATTGCATTCAAGTTTGGTGTGGACCTGATGCCAGAGGGCGCAGTCCTATATGTGAAGACCTACTGCAGGAACCCTCTCGAAGTAAGATTGACTATTTATGAGCCAAACTACAAGCTGCAGACCTATGCATATGCTCTGCTGTGATGAAGATGGCCACCATGTTTGAAGGCGCATGCAAAGTCATTCGTAAGATGGACGCTGCCTGAACTGCATGCAGGGCCATAAGAAAGATGGCAAGCGTTTTTCCAAGCATGCTGCTGGCCTCCTAATATGGCGCTGCAGCTGTCATGTGACTTCTAGTGTAGGAAGCCACCCAGCCACATTAGATTTTGCACTGTTCTTCTCACCTCAGCATATCTTCTCATGGCTGCACCACCAGAGAACTGTAATATGAATAAAGCCACACATAAACATATTACATTACTCTTACTGGCAGCAAAGAAAGCCATTACCAAGCTTTGGCACACCACTAAAGTCCCAACTCAAGAATCCTGAAGGAACCTTACTGTGGAGGCATACGCCTTGGAGAGACTCTCAGCTCGGATGCTTAACCATTTCAAGACTTTTGAATTTAAATGGCATAAGTGGATCATGTATCAATTGGATAATTTCTCTGATTTGCACCATGAGGTCTAATTAGGGGGGTACCGTGGGGTACAAAATAATCATCTGGCCATCACTTAGTGTGAACCTCAGGAAAGGGAAGGGCAGTCTACTGACATTTTCTAAAAGTGGCCTTTGTTTCCTACCTCTACAATGCTATCTGCCATAGTCCTTGTTCATGAGATTTTCCTCAATTCTGGTTCTTTATTTTTACAAGTCTTTTCTTTCTTAACTTAACATTCTGTCTGCACTGTCTTCGCAGCAAGCTGTGATATAAAAGTATCACTTTAGCAGGAAGCTAATTTTAATGAGATTGTATGGCTAAAATATTACAGGAAAGCACATCTGCGCTCTCCAAACAGTTATTAATTTATGTCGTCTTATCCTCAGTAGATGCTTTATGGTGACAGACATCATAGAAAGAAAAGAAAGTCTTCATGCTTCCTTATGTTAAAATGGCCGAGACTGGGGAGAGAAGCTATTTATAATTTTGACTAACATTGGTTAGTTTCATAATTTATACAAGGCCTACTGTCCCTGAAGGAAAATACCATATTCTTCAATGGACTAATCAGCCAAGCCAGATATTGTAATTCTTCACAGCGGACAATGTCAGCAACATGTGAAAATGTGTGTTATCTATAACTTTATTGTAAATACTTTCTTGAATAACAATTTTAATTGTAAAAAAAAAAGATTTTGCACTGTGATCTGTGAAGACATAGGGCATTCCCTCTCCCTAAATCAAAATATAAGCCCTGATCCCACCTGTGGGCAAAGGCAATGGTGCAGGAGAAACAGTATCACCAGACACAAAGAGTACGCTCTTACAGCCCTACCAGGCACTGCAGTCCTGGGTTCCTCCTTCAAAGATAAATGGCAGTTCTTGCAAATTCCTTCAGAAAGCCTTCTCTTCAGTTGCAAAACTTGTTTAATAGGTGTCAGCGTGGCTCAGTTGGTAGCACATCCACCTATGGACCAGAAGGTCGTGGGTTCTTGTCCCACACCGAGATTGTACTTGCACCTAAAAACACTGACATCTGAGTGCAATATTAGGAGGGTGCTGTACTGCCGTGGTGTGCCATCCTTCAGATGAGACGTTAAACCGAAGTCCCTTCTACACATCCTGGTTGGTGTCCAGGTGGAAGTAAAAGAACACAGGGCACTCTTCGCAAAGAGTAGGGGACATTCCCGGTGTACAGGCCAACATTCCCCTTCCCATAAACCGGTTTGTGCAATTACCCAGGCTGTGCGTGGGTGTTGATGTGCAATATGGCTGCCACTACACATTCAGTCACTTCACTACCAGTCTAGCATTGCTTGTAAAATGCTTTGGGATACACTGTGTATGAAAAGCGCTATATAAATACTGATTATTCTTCTTCTTAATATGGCAAAAAAAATCAAAATCAATTCAGAAATTGACAAAAATTCCATAGATGTGGGGAAAAAGTTTCCTTACGTATTCTGTGTTCCTGTTCATGGCAGAAATGGTAATTCTCATATGCACTGTATATTGCTGGTATATTTGATGCAAAGACTCGGTTGTACAGGCTTGTATTTCATTTGTTTAAAATGCAATAAAATATAAGTAAAAAAAAGATTCCTTACTAGGCAGAGCTGTCTACTAGCTAGTGGCCGGACTGAAAAGACTGAGGGTGTACAGGTAAACAGGTGTGTCCTAACACTCTCAGACTTTTCAGTCTGACACAACTGACAGAGGCAGACAGCCCATACAGTACCATTACTGCCTGCCTACAAGAGCAGATACACAATTGTAACTAACTAATACTGAACATGTGTTTCTTTCCTTGGAACATGTCTTTATACCCTTTCTAAAGTGTTATGTCCCCAGGCTGCTCCTGGGAACAAGCCTTGGCTCAATGCGCCATTTTAAATAAATAAATCAATACAGTAATACATATCATGAAATATGCTACTGTATATAAAACTGAATTGAATTATGTCTTACAAAGGTTAAAATAAGTTTCTCATTACACATGTATAATTATTTCTATATACAGTACAACGTGATTTTATAATCAGCTATAAGTTAGAAACAGCAAATAAGCCATGAAATCTTTAAAAAAAGGTCATGGTACTAGAATTACGTACGTGTTCTTCTCCAGGTGGACAGTGTAGTCCTTCCCATCTACTGGAATGACATACGACACATGTTCCTAAAGAAGTCAGAAGAGTAAAATTGAGTGAGTGGAATCCAAATTTTGTGAGAATTCTTGTACTCTTAGAAAAGCGGTAGCGAGGAATAAATTACACTGTAAATGACCAGGGCTAAATCCTTGCAATTATTAAGTAGTGACTGAGTGTTAGTAGTTAGGCTAGTTTTAGTCTGTCTACGGTCACATCAATTTCACTCTTTTTACTCCGAAACTACCTAGAGTATATTGCTATTAGCGTCTAATCCTAGTAAAGCCAGCATCATTGTAAACTTATGTTGACATTGTGAAGATTAAACCATTTTTATGTTGCTTGCACGCATGTGCAAGAAACACAGTGCCATCATCCGAGTTTTCGGAGGTGTGGCACCAGTCTTCCAATTCAGTCACTGTGTTTGCAGGCGCAGCCCCAGTTCCCCAATCACTGCTGCAGCTCTCTATGACAGCAGTTGAAAATGCAGTGGTCATACAGTTGAAAGGGAGATCTCCACTTCAGTGAGCAGAGCTCCCCCCTCCACACACACACACACACACACACACACACACGCATGCATGCACGCACACTGCGTGCTCATGCATCTTCCCATGCACAAGCAGTGCGGCGGAAGGGGGCCCAATCCCCGATCGGCTCCCGCCCAAAGCATCCAGCTGCCACGTTGGGAGCCCACCCCAGGCGTGGCAAAATGCCATGGCGGCGAGTTTGCCCAGTCCCCTGTCGTCCGCATCCCAAAGCATCCAGGTGCCCGCTGGGAGCCCATCCCAGCGTGGCAAAAATATTATGGCCGACGGGGTGCCCAATCCCCCATCGGCTCCACACCCCCTCAAAGCATCCAGCTGCCACACTGGGAGCCCACCCCAGCGTGGCAAATGTCCTCGTCGTCTTATTAAAACAATCAACCTGTAAATGCAAAAACTGTCCTCGGCCTCTCCTGCCCCTCCCACAACCCGCACCCACCCATAGCGCACCCTGCCTCCCCACACCCCCCAACACCCAATACTTACCTCCGGACCTCAGCGTGACGATCTTCAGTGGACCGGGAACACGTCTGCACTCTTCAAAGACGACCGTGAAGTGAAGAAATGCCGGTAAGCTGTATAATGGGATTAATAGGGTTTTTTCAACTTTGCTGCATATCTCAGGTATTTTTTGGAATTTTGTCACCATATTTTCAACATGGGGTTTTTGGGACCTCTCCTCATGAATTCTGTCACTGTCATGGCGTTAATCAGGCCCGAAGGGTGATTTCACGGTCACTGCGCAAAATCACCTTTCGGGACCGAGTAGCGAAAGCGACAGTGCCAGTGTTCATAAGGTGGGCTCTCAAAAGCCTATGTTGCAAATTTGGTGAAAAAATTCAAAATGACTGTTTGATTTGACGATAGCGCAGTTCCTAGGCACGCTCGAAAGTTCACGAATTTTTAATATTTGCGCTCCAGATTTTCAACATTGCCATTTTACCACACCTCCTTATGAGCAGTACAGCTATCATTTTTCACATCATGCCCAAAATGTGTTTCCGTGCATGTAGCGCACAATGGCGCAGTCGGTTTGAGAAAGCAATGTATGGGACAAATTAAGAAAATCACAGTGACACTGTTCATGAGCAGTGGTCTTAAACTGGCTATGTTGAAAATTTGGTGAAAAAATTCCTAAAAATGACTGTTTTACGAGCATGCGTTACGCAGTTCCTACGCACGCTCATAAGTTTCCTAATTTTTAATATTTTCACTCCAAATTTCCAGCATTGCCATTTTACTACACCTCCTTATGAGCAGTGCAGCTGTCATTTTTCACATGTCACCCAAAATGTGTTTGCATGCATGTAGCACACAATGGCGCAGTCGGTGTGCGCAATGTTTGGGACAGATTAAGAAAATCACAGTGACACTGTTCATGAGCAGAGGTCTTAAAATGGCTATGTTGAAAATCTGGTGAAAAAATTCCCTTCAGACATTCTGCAATGTTACTAATGAAGACACTGAACAGGACTGGCCCCAGGACCGACCCCTGCAGCACCCCACTGGTGACCCCCTCTCCCTAGACTGCACACCATTTACCACCACTCTCTGCCTCCTGTCTGTTAGCCGGTTTCTAACCCAGTTTACCACCCTTTCCCCCATGCTCAGCCTACCCAGCTAGTTTATCAGCCTCCTATATGGGATGGTGTCAAAGGCTTTGCTGAAATCAAGGTAAGCGTTGTCCACTGCCCCATCCTGATTCACTTCCTTTGTCACCCAGTCAAAGAAATCAACCAGATTTGTCTGACATGATGTCCCCACTGTGAATCCATGTTGTCTATGGTCCTGGGCTCGATGGCTTCTAGATGCCCACTATCCTTTCTTTAAGCAATGTCTCCATGATCTTCCCCACTACTGTGGTGAGGCTGAACGGCCTATTGTTCCCTGCCTCCTCCCTGCTGCCGGACTTGTGTAGAGGGACCACATGTGCCCTCCTCCAGTTCACTCCTGTTGAATGACTCAGTGAACATGGCTGCCAGAGGTACTGCTATCTCCCTTCGCAGTTCTCTTAATATCCTTGGGCGTATGCCATCTGGTTCCATCGCTTTGTCCACCTTCAATTTAGTGAGCTCCTGCAGGACTCTTTTGCCTTTGAATGGACTATTGTCCACCTCTTCACCGCCTTGGCAACTGCTGTACTGCTGTGCCCCTTGCCCCTCCCACTCTTCTGTGAATACTGAACGGAAAGACACAGTGGATGTCTTGGGAGGAAAGCATGGAACTATCACTTCCAAACACCTAAACAGCACATACAAGCAAGCAACATTCGGCATTGACAAATGCTTGTTTCTTTATGTTCTATAAATATGAAGACTGCCTTCAAAGTGATAGTAGGAAACTGACACGAGTGACAGCTTACATTTGGGCTCTTACATGAGACCTGTAGCTGGTTTAAATCATAAAGATGGGCTTGTCTCCACCACACAAGGGACCTAATGAAAATAAAGCCCCCTGACATGGAGTATTCACCAAACCCTGAATTGGCCTTTTTTTTTTTTGGTTATACATTTTCTATGCCTGTGCCTCCGCTGGGGGGAATGTACCTATGGTTTCCCCCCATCTATCCTGCTATCTCCAGTGCCACAGCCCCCACTGCAGCCAGGAGCTCAGAGAGACCCCTATGTCCTGCCCCTCCCTAGCCACATCACGACGGGTACATGCCCCTCACACCGCAAAAGACCAGGGGGCAGGCACACACCAGGGGAGCTACTGTGGATGCAATCGTCATCACACACGGGGGACTGGCTTGATTTTTCCTGTGTGTTTTCTCCTCCACAGAGCAGGCATGCAATGACGCCAAGGACTCTCCTTGTGCGTGCCTGCACCCAGTGAGTCTGGCATCAGCCTGCGTTGACCAGCACAGAGGACCATGGCTCTGCATCAGTGCCCAGTCGCCACCAGGAGCCAGTACAACCACGGTCGATCCCTCCCAGGAGATGGAGAGCAGTCCTTAGGACGCATGATCCTCCTCCTCCCCAGCCGACCCCCAGCACCTGAGGTCGCTCCCGACCCCAGGTCGCTGGCGTGGCGTGAGGTGTGGCGTCCAGCACCTCAACCCTCAGCGCCACCATGCCGGCTTCCTGAATTGGCCATTTTAACTGACCACTATCTGGCCTATGTTATCTCTCACTCAGGGAGAACCGACCACCATGAAGGTATGTCTGTAGCATATCATGGTCAGCACTGTCAGTGAATACCTGGAGGAGGCAAACCCAGAGAAAGTCTTGGAGTAGAAGTCTCAGGCACAGACAGCTCAAGATCTGAGTCAAGAGTAGTGATACTGTGCAGGATATCAATCACATGGTGCAGCAACTTCTGACATCAAAATAAAAAGCCAGTAACCAAAACTGTCCAAAAGATTCTAGCCACACCATGTTCATCACTTTATACCTTGTGCCCTGCTCCCTTCATTCATCAAATCGTACCTCAAACAAGGGGAAAAAGCAAAGTTACTTACCACAGTTCTTGATCTTCTAGAGTTACTTCTCTATAGAGCAGTGGTCTGTGCTGTTAGTGCCAGAGGCACCAGGGACCCTAAGAGAGTGCAGACATTTAGGACAGCTGGTGTAAACACTGGTGCCAACATGTGACCAAGTTACATGCCCATTCCACACAAAAGGCACCGCCCGTCCCAACCACCTCAGATAATTTTTTTGTCAAGGCGCGCGCAAAAAGAAATAAGCATTTGTCACTGCCAAATACTTGCTTACTTATATTTGCTGTATTGGGGTTTGGCTTTGATAGTGCAGAGGTGATAATTAACAAAGTAATAACACGAGTTATAATAGTGAAACTGCCATGATTAGGAAGTGAAGAGGGTCACACATAGCAGTCATTTTCTTAGCATGTGACCTTGAATTTTCAAAATGCTAGGTGTTTTTTTTTTGGGCCTCAGCATATGAATATGACAGGCGCCATTTATGAAATGCAACCCAAAACACTGTTTTGTGGAATGACCATGAAAACAGGTTTTGGAGGGGGGTGTGATAATGACACTTGTCATGTTCATTCAATGGGGGTAAGAAATATCAGTATGTCAAAACGTGGGTTCAAAAGTAAAAATATTGCAAAGTTATGTGTAAGCATTGAAGAATGTCAATATTTGTTCATAACTTTGTTTTCTGTTTTTTTAATTTTGACCTCAAATGATCAACACGGTCTTTTTGTTACACCACCTTATGAACATGACAGGTCTCATTTATGAAATTCTGTCCAAGTGTCATTTTGAGGCACAAGTGTGAAAAGACGTTTTGGGTAGGATCTGAAAAATGAAATGTATTGTAGCATGTTCATGACAAGGAATATAAACATGGTTTTGTTGAAAATGAGGGGTCACAATCTGGTAAAATAGCTAAGCACTCTTGCTCTGGCTCACACACATTTCCAGAAACGTTTTCTCTTAGCCATGTATCAAAGAAGGCCTCTTTTCTCACCGTGCATGTGCAGAACAAATACGGAAGAGGCTCTCTCTCCAAAGTTTCAGAAACCAGTTTCCAATCCAGTTTTCAGTAGCCATTTCCCAACGCTACAACCAGTCCTCAGACCTTGTGTCCTTCCCACTTTTCTCTTTAGATGCCTTGTCTTGCAGGGTCAGACAGGACTTTTTCCCTGTCACACTTTTTTTACAGCTCTCTCACCACACATCATGGATCACCCGTGTCTTACCATCAAGGTACAGACGAATACTAAGCAGGCTCTCTCCTGTCCAGGATCAGTCCATTTCTCTAATCCTTTTCCCATTCTCAAACATCCTTTTCTCTTTATCTTCACCACTGTGGTGCAGCTTCCCACTACAGCACCAGGATCCCACAGCTCTCTTTCTCTGCAGAGCTGCCTGCACCATCCTTCTCTTTTCTCAGCAGATGGGGAAAGGCAACAACTAGCCCTGGGTGACATATTGCTGGCAGCCCCCCAGGCAGGCCCTCTACCAGCCTTGCAGCCCCATTCTCTCACTAGGAGCTGGAGCTCCACCTCCCTGTGGAGGGGCTCCTGTCAAACTGACCCAGAAAAAGTACAGTTAAGTTAGAACTTACTGTAACAGTAGCTCTTTGAGAGAGGCAGTAGGTAATTACATATGGGACTGAAGCCAGCAGTGTCAGGACCCCACAGAAAAATTTCTAGCTAGCAGTCTTTGGCGGGGGACCGCCCCGTCAGGTGACCGGCATCAGGCAACGTCAATATAAAGGGCCCCCACGCCCACCTTCCAGTTCTTTCCCGCCAAAAGCCAAAAAGGCAAGACGAGAGAGAAACAGATATTTCCCTTCCTGGAAAAGGAGATGAAAAAGCTAAGGCGGATGGACGGCAGGAAGGCATTACCTACTGCAAGAGCCTCTCTCGAAGATCTACTGTTACGGTTAGTTCTTACATAACTGTACTATCTTACTTCGAGAGAGCTCTTGCAGTACGTAATTACATATAGGACTGAGTCCCAAGCAGTCTGGAACAAGAAAAATCACTCAGGAGGAGAACACTACCAGCCAATAAACCTCCGGCTGTAAGGGTCTTAGGAAAAAAGACCTTGCAAAACAGCCAACCCGAAGCCTGCTCTACGGCGCGAGGCAATGTCCAAACTGTAGTGTTTCGTAAAGGTGTGGACGGAAGTCCAAGTTGCGGCTGCGCAGATGTTTGCCGCTGACACATTCTTGAAACAAGCTGCAGAGGCAGCTACTCCTCTGGTGGCGTGACCTCTGACCTGACCCGGCAGGGTCTTGTTGTACTTTATCATAACAGAAAGTGATAAAATGAGCCAACCATTTCAACAGGAATTTCTTAGAAACAGCGTTGCCTTCCCTTTTGTTGACAAAAGAGACAAAAAGCTGATCAGATTTCCTGAGATCCTTAGTCCGAGTGGTGTAATATCTCAGTATTCTGTTAACATCCAAAGTATGCAAGAGGTACTCCCCTTGATTGGAGTGTTGCGTAAAGAAGGCAGGTAGCTCAATGGATTGATGCAGCGTAGATTCTGCCAATACCTTAGGGACAAACTTAGGATTAGTGCGCAGAGTCACTCGTTCCTTGTGGAAAACCAAATACGGGATATTACACATTAAGGCCTGAAGCTCGGAAGTCGTTCGAGCTGAGGTAATGGCCACTAGGAAGAGAATCTTCCACGAGAGGGCCTTCAAGTCTGCTGAGGCTGCCAGCTCAAAGGGAGGCAGGGTAAGCTTCTCAAGAACAAAGTTACGATATCAAGGAGGGGCCGGAATGTGGATAGGGGGTCATAAATGGAGAACCCCTCGAAGGAAAGTTTTAGAGACTTCCAACTGTGCGAATGCTGTTGCCAAAAGGACATGGTAGGCAGAGATAGCCGCCATATGAACCTTCAAGGAGAAATGGCTGAGACCCAGGTCAAAGAGATGATGCATGTAGTCCAGGATTCTCCCAACAGGGCAAGAGAACAGCTCGAAATCCTTGGAAGTGGCCCAAATCGAGAACCGCTTCCATTTCATGGCATAAATGGATCTAGTGGAAGTCTTTCTGGCCTCCACTAGAATATTGGCTACGAGTGGAGAAACCCCGAACTGGGCCTGGGCTACGTCTGTAGGAGCCACGCATGTAACTGAAAGGATTTAAGACCTGGATGAATCAGGGTCCCCTGATTCTGGGTCAGCATATGCTGTGAAAGAGGAAGAGGAAGCGGAGGTTCCTCTGAAACTTGTTGCAGAAGAGAGAACCAAACTTGCCTGGGCCAGAATGGAGCGATGAGGATAATTCGAGCTCCTTCTAAGCTGAGTTTGTGTAAGACCCTCAGAATCAAGGCAATCGGTGGGAAGGCATAGACAAATCTGCCTTCCCAGTCGAGAGACAGAGCGTGCTGCTAAAAAATGCCTCGCCCTGGAGCAAGCGAGCACAAGGCGGGAAGCTTTGCGTTTTGAGAGGACACGAACAGGTCTACTTGGGGGGGTTTCCCAGCACCGGAAGATGTCATCTGCCAACTCTTGATCCAGTTCCCATTCCTGGGCCTTTGCTGAGGACCGGCTGAGGTGGTCCACCAGCGTGTTCTCAACTCACGGAATATGAATTGCCGTCAAGTGAAGGCTGTGCTGAACAGCCGAGTTCCAAACTCTAATTGCTTCCCTGCACAGAGAGTAGGAAACGTGTTCCTCCCTGCTTGTTGATGTACCAGACTATGCACATGTTGTCCATCTGGATGGTCAGATGGCTGGGAAGGACATAAAAGTTCAGAGCCTGGAGAGCATACAGAATGGCTCTGAGCTAGAGCACATTTATATGAAGAGTCTGCTCGAGTCTGGACCAGGAGTCCTGAGTTCTGTGAGACCCTAGATGGGCCCCCCAGCCCTCTCCCGAGGCATATGTTGTCAATGTTTGGGAGGGGGAATCGAGGCAAACAGGAACCCCCGGCAAAGGTTCTCTCGCACCATCCACCACTGCAAGTCCGAGACCATGGGATCGGACACCAGAACTTCCTGGTCCAGGTCTTCTAGTGTCTGGTCCCAGTGAGAACGAAGTGTCAGGACTGTCGGAATAGCAGCAGCCATGAGCCCGAGTAGGCGAAGGACTGACCGGGTGCTGACCTGTCTGCAACTGGACAGCAGGCTTGCATGAGCCTGGAGGGTATCCATCCTGTCCAGGGGCAGAAAGACCATGCCGAGGGTCACGTCCAGGATAGCCCATATAAACTGGAGCCTTTGGCAAGGGACCAGATGGGACTTGGCCTAGTTGATGGTGATACCAAGGCTGGTGAAAACCTGCAGGGTAAGGGAGCAGGAGCGCAGAAGTTCCTCCCTGGAGGGGGCCGCCAGGAGCCAATTGTCCAGGTATGGGAAGAAAAAATTACCCACCTTAGTAATTATGTTTCTTCTAGTGGAGTCTTGCTGTATTCTGACAATTGCAATTAGCCCCAGCCTTTAAACTACCCCAGAGAACAAAGGGTTAACCTGTCTATGCATGGCATAGAATGTTCATCTGGAGCTCGGTTGATGTCTCTGCCTGTTGTTATTCGAACTGCAACCATCAGATCTTTACGAGCAAAACTCACTAGGTGTTGTGCATGGAAACTGTAAAATTTTTAACTAGCCAACTGGCAGAAAAAATCTTTTGGGTCCTCAAAGGAAGACTCAAGTCAGAAAACCACAAAACAAAAACCAATCAAATTAAATAACATTTCACCCAAAGAGAACAGAGGGTGTAAAAGGGGGCACCTCTAGGGTGACAACACTGCGCCTGCCCACCCACATCCCAAAAATCTAGGTTCTGAGAGGGGAGGCAGGGGAGAAGGTCAGAATACAGCAAGACTCCACTAGAAGAAACATAATTACTAAGGTGAGTAATTTTTTCTTCAAACAACATGAAATCTTGCTGTATTCTGACAATTGCAGACTACCAAGCAGTACCTCCATGGAGGAGGAACAGAACCTACTTTGGGAATAGGCTCTGAAGTACTGCTGTGTCAAACAGAGCATCACTCCTAGCCTGGACATCCAGAGAGTAATGCTTGGTAAAAGTATGGACTGTTTTCCAGGTGGCTGCTTGACAAATTTCTAAAAGAGGGATATCCCTGGCAGCAGCCAGGGAAGCAGCTATACCTCTTGTGGAATGAGCCCTCAGGCCTGAGGTTGGAGTTTTACCCAGTTTTTCATAGCAGAATTGTATACAAGAAACAATATACCTGGCAATAGATCTCTTGGTGGCAGGTTTGCCATTCCCAACTTCTCCATAAATGAGGAACAACTGGAGGAAGTCAAACCTGTGACCCTTGGTACGCTCTATGTAGTAGCTAAGGGCTCTTTTAACATCCAAACTGTGTAGCCTCCTCTCTCCCCAGGAAGAATGATTAGTGAAGAAAACAGAGAGAGATATAGACTGATTCAGGTGGAAATCTGAAACCACTTTGGGCAAGAACTTTCTGTTAGTTCTAAGGACCACTTTATCTCTGTGAAAAGAGATGAAATCAGGTTCCACTGACAGGGCTTGCAATTCACTGATATGTCTACCAGAAGTGATGGCTACCAAAAACACAGTTTTCCAAGTCAAGTACTTAAGCACTGCTGAGGACAAAGGTTCAAAAGGGGGTTGCATAAGCTGGGCAATGCAAACATTAAGATCCCAAGCAGGAGCAGGATCCCTAAAGGGGGGATTGGTGTGAAGCAATCCCTTGAAAAACTTACAGAATACAGGATGGGATGACAGTGAGGAAACTTGCCTACTGACAGGAAAGCAAAATAGCTGCCAAGTGTACCTTGAGAGTAGCTGGTCTGAGACCTAGGCCATTGAGATGGACCATATAATCCAGAACCAGGAGCAATTCAGCAGTGTCTGGAGAAATATTCTTCTTAGAACACCAAATGCTGAATCTTTTCCATTTGGAATTGTAAGTCTTTCTGGTGGAGGGCTTTCAAGAAGCCTTGAGGATATCCAGAACCCCTTGGGAAAGATGCAGATCTGCAAACTCTAACTCTTCAAGTCCAAGAGCCAAGCCTTGAGATTGACAGACTGAAGATTGGGGTACCAAATCCTGCCCTGAGAGGATGTTAACAGGTTGTAATTCCTGGGAAGAGACAGGGGAAGATGGACTGCTAGAGACAGCAACAAGGGATACCATGGCTGCCTGACCCAGTCTGGAGCAATCAGAATCACTTTGCAAGGTTGAGACCTTATCTTGACTAACACTTTGAACAAGAGAGGGAAGGGGGAAAAAGCATACAGAAATTTCCCTTCCCAGTTCAATATCAGAGCATTCAGGGGGACTGAGCCCAAGACTGGGGGTCTGCAACAAAAAAGAGGAAGTTGGTGATTGTCTGGGGCTGCAAAAAGATCCATCTCTGGAGTGCCCCACCTTGAGAAAATCACCTTCAACACCAGAGGATCTAGGGCCCATTCGTGATGGCCCTGAGATATTCTGCTCAGTGCATCTGCTAGAACATTGTCCTTCCCTGGAAGGTGAACTCCTATCAGAGAGGTTTGCAGGGAATAGGCCAGGGACCACAACTTCATTGCTTCTGTGAACAAGGCCATAGACCAAGTGCCTCCTTGCTTGTTGATGTACCACATGGTGGTGGTGTTGTCTATTCTGACCTGAACCACCTTTTTCTGTACTGATTTGGAAAAAGCTTGCAGTGCCAGAAACACTGCCCTGAGTTCCAAGAGATTGATGTGTAGAAGAGATTCCTGAGGCGACCACAGTCCCTTGGTGGTGAGTTCCCCCAAATGAGCTCCCCAGCCCAGTAGGGAAGCATCTGTGGTAAGGACCACTGAATGAGACTGAGTGGCAAATGGAACCCCTTGCCTCAAATTCTCCTGATCCTGCCTCCATTGCAGGGCTTGGATCACAGTTCGAGTCACTGGGATTAGTTTGGCAAGGGAATCCTTTCTTTGGGACCAAAAAGCTCTTAAGTGGAACTGAATGTCCCTCATTTGGAATCTTGCGCCTTGGACCACTGCTGTAGAAGCTGCCATGTGGCCCAATAGCTGAAGGAAGTGCCTTGCTGGTCGAGACACCTGAAGGCTGAATGAAGTGGCCAGCTCCATGACAGCCTTTGCCCTTTCCAGGGGAAGTAAAGCACTTGCTTTTACCGTATCCAGCTCTGCCCCATGAAGGTGAGGAGCTGCACTGGTTCGAAAACTGACTTTGGTAGGTTGAGAAGAAATCCTAAAGAAGTGAGCACTTGCTGGGTCACTTGCAGATGTGACTTGACTTGCTCACTATGAGCCAGTCATCCAAATATGGAAAAATGGAAATCTTTTGTCTTCTTAGGAAGGCAACAACTGCTGCTAGGCACTTTGTGAATACCCTTGGGGCTGAGTTTAGGCCAAAGGGCATTGCTCTGAACTGATAGTGGCCTGAGGGCAACTTGAACCTGAGGTACTGGCACTGGGAGCACCTGATGGGAATGTGAAAGCAGGCATCTTTGAGGTCCAGGGAGGCTAGCCAGTCCCCTGGCCTTAGAGAGGGAAGGATAATTCCCAGGGTTATCATCTTGAACTTTGGCTTTAAAAGATGTTTGTTCAGGTATCTTAGGTCCAGGATGGGTCGCCACTCTCCTGTGTTTTTGAGGGTTAGGAGGTACCTGGAGTACAGTCCTTTGCCCCAGTGTAGGGTAGGTACACTCTCTATAGCTCTTAGAGCTAGGAGAGAAGAAACCTTTGCCTCTAGGGCAAGGGTTTCTGAGAGATTTGCAGGTGGAAAAGATCTGGCTCTCATCTTGGGAAATTTTTTGAAGCTGAGAACCAGTCCCTGGCTTACTACTTCCAGGACCCACTTGTCTGATGTAACAGACATCCAGTCCTGGACAAAGTAAGCCAGCCTGCCCCCTACTGGGATAGGAGAATCGACCCGGGTAGACCCATCAGGGTGTCTGCTTGGCAGGGGCTTTAGGCTGAGGGGTGGATGCAGGCCTGCTCACCCCCTTTCTACCTCTCCCTCTGAAGAACCCCATCCGTGAAAAGGAAGAAGAAGAGGCCTGTGCTTGGTAAAAAGGCCTTTGGAAAGGCCTGCCCCTGCCCTTGGACTGCTGCCTTTGAGGAGTTGCCTGCCTTTCCTTGGCCTGAGCACTCCTGTAAGTGGTCCTGTATTCGTCCATTTTCTCCATGTAATTCTCTGTCTGCTCCCCAAATAGAGAATTACCCACTACAGGAAAATCCATGGCCTTAGCCTGGGTATCCTGTGAGAGGCTAGTACATCTGAGCCAAGCCATTCTCCGAAGAGCCACAGATGTAGCCATGACTCTTGATGATACATCACTGGAGTCTACAGCAGTATGAAACTCAACTTTTGATGCCTCAGTCCCATCTGCAGCCACCTCCTCCAGCTCCTTGGCAAGCTGGGGGGAAGCCTGTTTAGCCAGTGCCAGTACAGTTTCCCACCTGGACTTCTGGTACCTGGCTGCACAGGCCATATAATTAGCCTGCCTGAGTCAAAAGGATGATGCCATGTACTGCTTCTTTGCCATGGCATCAATCTTCCTGGAGTCCTTGTCTGGGGGGTTTGATGCCAAGGGAATGCTTGCCTTCTCACAGGCAGCAGCCTGTACAACCCCAACATGGTTGCACTGCTGATGAAGGAACTCCGTGTCTGAGCCTGAGAGAGTGTACCTCTTGTCCATTCTTCTATCCACAGGAGGTATGGAACTGGGAGATTTAAGAATTTTTTGTGTCTGTTTCCCAAAAGATTTGTGAAGGGGAATAGACAGTCTCCTGGACTCTGGGATGTCCATCATCTCTACATAGTCAGGTTCCTCCTGATCCTCCACTGCCTCCTTCACAGGGAGCTGGAGGGTATCAGCCACCTTTCTGTAAAACATGAAGCGTGAAGGGGACTCAGAAAACCTAGGAGGAGAAACACCTAAAGGTCTGTGTGGGGAGATGTCCGGGCCAATAGGCACATCCAGACTTTCCCCATCACCACAGTCATCTTCCAAGTCTCCTTCCTCCTCAAACTCCGGTTCATAAAATTCTTCCAGGGTATAATCCTGAACCGGGGGAACCGACCAAACCGAGCCCCTGCCAAAAGGTGCCGGATCAGTCGGAACCGAGCGAAGGGATTCCACAATACGAATTGCTTTGACTATTTAATCAGCGGTCAGAGTATGAGATTCTGGATCCGAACCGGTCGACTTGTCGTTGCGTTTTCTTTTTGTCGGAACCGATTTCTCGTAATTGGCTCTCCTATTCCCTGAAGAAGTATCACCCTGGTCAGAGGGCACTCCTTCTGGTACGGTCGGAACCGAACCAGGCTGACCATCCGGGTCAGCGAACTTTTCATCCTCCCTTTCCCTCAGTCTACCTAATCTCTTTTTAAGGGTAGATTTGGGAACATATTTTACAAATTTGGTAGTCTGAATCGAGGTGGTCAAACCTCAGACAATAAACACAGGTGGTGTGGGGATCGGCCTTAGCAAAGACCTCCCCACACACACTGCAGTGTTGAAACCCAGTAGGCCTGTTTTTTTCCTTGGGTTTCTCAGACATGCCAACCTAACCAAACTTACCCCTTTTTTCGGCAACCGCCAGGCAAGACTCTATCGGTTCCTGACCGTGTCACGGGGCTTGGAAAAAAACGTACTAAAACCCGTGTTTTTTTAGAACCGATACGGACCGGTAACCACACACTAAAGTAAAGTACAAATTTTACCTGAATGATCAGTTCAGCCGAACCAATCTACACTTTTTACAAGTTCCACACAGAAAACAGAACAAAACCTATCTAGTACTCACAGTACCACAGACAGAGATTTGAACCGACTATGCGGAAACAACAATTTCGGTAGAAAAAAACGACCGAAAACCCACACTTCAACTGACTTTGAACCAAGCAGCAGGAGAAATCTCCGGAGTGACTGTTCAGTGAGGTGGAGTAAAGAATCTGATGGTTGCAGTTCAAATAACAACAGGCAGAGACATCAACCGAGCTCGAGATGAACATTCTATGCCATGCATACAAAAGTTTACCCTTTGTTCTCCAGGGCAGTTTAAAGGCTGGGGCTAACTGCAATTGTCAGAATACAGCAAGACTTCATGTTGTTTAAATACCTGCATCCCCTGGGTACGCAGGTGGGCCACCATTTTGTGAACACTCGGGGAGCAGAGGAAAGACCAAATGGGAGGGCCCTGAATTGGTAGTGGTCCCCCTGTAAAGAAAAACTAAGGAATTTGTGGTGGGAAGGGCAGATGGGGATATGCAGGTAGGCATCCTGCATATCCAGCACGCACACCCACTGTCCCTGCCGAAGGAGCGGCAGAAGGCTCTGCAGGAAGAGCATTCTGAAACGCTTGTACTCCACGAACATGTTCAGGGAGCTGAGGTCTAAAATAGGCCTCACGTCTCCTGTTTTCTTTGGAACTAGGAAGAAATGGGAATAGTAACCTGTTCCCCAAAGGTGGGTCGGGACAGGTTCTATTGCCGCCTTCGATTTTTATGCGAATCGAAAGGAGTAGGGAACGACATACACGGCAATCTGGAAGAAATTCGAGAGATGTGAAAAATTTGGTAAAAATAACTGACGACAAACTGACAAAGCAGTAGGAACTTAACCTCAACGCACTTTCACAAGCTATCGGTGGGAAAGAACTGGAAGGCGGTCGTGGGGGACCGCCCCTTTATAGTGACGTTGGTTGACACAGGTCACCTGACGTGGGGGCGATCCCCCACTAGAGACTGCTAGCTAGAAATTTTTCGTGGGGTCCTGCCGCCTGCCGCCTTCAGTCCTATATGTAATTACCTACTGCAAGAGCCCTCTCGAAGTAAGATCAAAAGTTCTTGTCTTTTTCAGAGTTTTCAGGCGGCTCCTCATTGACTGGAGCCACTGTCCTTTACAAAAATGAATATGTATGAGGCTCCCTTGACACCTCATTGGCTGGAAAAAAGGCGCCTAGATTTTCCCAGTATTAACCCCCCAAGAGTCTTTTCAAACAGTCTTGAGCAGAGTAGAACATAATGAGCCCTCTCACCAAGCATATAAACAATTCTGTGTTTTTTATTTAATATTTATGCAGTTCAAATCAGCGTAGCTGCTGTTAGACGTTTCAGATTATTATTCTTCATCAGTGGTACACTTGTTTTGTTACCACATGTGACCCCTTTCAAGTCATCTGCTTCCTTTTTTAGATACGTTTTCAAAAATACTGCATTCTCCTCATGTTCAGTATGTTTATTTTTCTTGTCAGTTCTTTTCTCGTTTTAGTGCTTGCTTTTTTTCTTTCATTTTATGTGTATTATCTCTGCTCAAGCACAGCATGACCTCCTGCTTTCTCTATCATGGAGGACAATAATCCAAAACGTATGACAGCAACTACACTGATTTGAACTGAGTAAATATTAAATAAAAAAAAAATATATATATTTTTTTATATACTTGGTGAGTGGGCTCATTATGTTCCAATCTGCTCAAGATTGTTTAGCTATGCCATGATTGGAACTGGGCTACTCCCTCTAAAAAATACAGTTGTGTAAGAACTTACCGTAACAGTAGCTCTTCGAGAGAGGCTCTTGCAGTAGGTAATTACATATAGGACTGACACCGGCAGGCGGCAGGACCCCACGGAAAAATTTAGCAGCGTCCCAGTGCTAGGACCACCCCACATCAGGTGACCGGCATCAGGAGACGCTGCAAAAGGGCGGTCCTGGACGCCCGCCTTCCAGTTCTTTCCTGCCACAGGCCAAAAGAAGCCGGACCAGAGAGAAGTGGATATTTCCCTCAATGGAAAAGGAGCTGAAAAAGCCTAGGGGGATGGAGGGCGGGAAGGTATTACCTACTGCAAGAGCCTCTCTGGAAGATCTACTGTTACAGTAAGTTCTTACGTAACTGTACTATCTTACTTCGAGAGGGCTCTTGCAGTAGTTAATTACATATAGGACTGAATCCCAAGCAGTCTGGAACAAAGAGAGGCACCGGGAGGAGGAAAACTACTTCAAAAGGTAGTTCTGGTTGTGCAAGTCTCAAGATAGAAGGCCTTGCAAAACAGCCAGCCCGAAGCCTGCTCTATGGCAAGAGGCAGCATCCAAACTGTAGTGTTTCATAAAGGTATGGACGGAAGTCCAGGTGGCGGCAATGCAGATGTCTGCC
Organism: Neoceratodus forsteri; assembly: GCA_016271365.2. NCBI lineage: Eukaryota > Metazoa > Chordata > Ceratodontiformes > Ceratodontidae > Neoceratodus > Neoceratodus forsteri. The sequence goes on from JADMNL010000026.1 coordinate 56,275,488, forward strand.
GCAGACACATTCTTGAAACAAGCCGCAGAGGCAGCTACTACTCTAGTGGAGTGGCCTCTGACTTGACCGGGGAGGGTCTTGTTGTATTTGTCATAATAGAAAGTGATGCAATGAGCCAACCACTTAAGACAGGCATTGCTTGGACACAGCATTGCCTTTACTTTTGTGAGCAAAAGAGACGAACAACTGATCAGTCTTTCTGAGATCCTTCGTCCTGTTGGTGTAGTATCTCAGAATCCGGTGAACATCCATAGTATGGAGTAAATACTCCCCTTGATTAGAGTACTGTGTAAAAAAGGCAGATAACTGTATGGACTGATTTAGGGTAGATTCGGCTACTACTTTAGGGAGAAACTTAGGATTACGTTTTGAAGACCTAGTTCATGTGAAAATCAAGTCACAGGATTTTCACATAAGGCCTAGACTCGAGATTCTCCGAGCCGAAGTAATGGCCACCAAGAAGAGAGTCTTCCACGAAAGGAACTTCAAATCAGCAGCAGCTGCAGATTCGAAGGGAGGAAGAGTAAGTTTCTCGAGGACAAAGTTCAAGTCCCAAGGGGGAGCAGGAGTACAGATGGGGGGCCTCAAATACAGGATCCCTCTGAGAAAGGTCTTGGAGACCTTCAGTTGAGCAAAAGCCTTGTCTGCAAAGGGAACATGATAGGCCGAAATGGCCGCCATGTGCACCTTCAGAGAGGAATGGCTGAGACCCAGGTCAAACAGATGACGTAGATACTCCAGCAGAAGCCCTCCTGAACAGGAGAAAGGTTTCACGTTCTTGGAAGCGGCCCAAATAGTGAATCTTTTCCACTTCATGGCATAAGTGGATCTGGTGGAGGGTTTTCTGGCCTCCACTAAAATCTCTGCCACTTTGGGAGACACTCCAAAATGGGATTGGGCTAGGTCTGCAGGAGCCATGCATGCAGCTGAAGAGATTTGAGGCCTGGATGGACCAGGGTCCCCTGATCCTGGGTCAACAAACCTCGAGGAAGAGGAAGAGGAGGATCCTCCCAATATTGTTGTAGAAGAGACAACCAGATTTGCCTGGGCCAGAAAGGAGCGATTAGAATCATTCTCGCTCCTTCTGAAGCTAGTTTCTGCAAGACTCGTGGGATAAGTGGAATTGGGGTAAAGGCATAGACAAATCTGTCCTTCCAGTCTAGAGACAGAGCATCGCTCCAAAAAGCGCCTCGCTCTGGAACGAGCGAGCAGAAGACGGGAAGTTTTGCATTTAGGGGGAATGCAAAAAGGTCGACCTGTGGTGTTCCCCAAAGTTGGAAGATATTGTCTAGGACCCCTTGGTCCAGTTCCCACTCGTGAGTCAGAGCAGAAGAATGACTTAGTTTGTCTGCCAGGGTGTTGTCAACTCCCGGAACGTGAATTGCCATGAGGTGAAGGTCATGTTGTGTTGCCCAATCCCAAACCCTCATTGCCTCCCTGCACAGAGAGTAGGACCGAGTCCCTCCCTGTTTGTTGATGTACCACACCAAGCACATGTTGTCCGTCTGGATGGCTAGGTGGCCGGGAAGGATGTATTGGTGAAGGGCTTGGAGAGCGTACAACACTGCCCGAAGCTTGAGCACATTGATGTGGAGAGCTTGTTCAAGCTTGGACCAGGAGCCCTGGGTCCGATGAGGGCCTAGATGGGCTCCCCAACCTTCGCCTGAGGCGTCTGTGGTTAGAGTCTGGGAGGGGGGAGGATGAAAGAAAGGAACTCCCCGAAACAGGTTCTCTCGAAACATCCACCATTGCAAGTCTCGCATCATCGGCAAAGAGATCAGAACTGAGTGATCTAGGTCATCCACTAGCTGATCCCATTGAGAGGGTAGAGTCCACTGAGAGATCCTCATGTGGAGTCGAGCGTGAGGTACCATCAGGATAGCAGCCGCCATGAGCCCGAGAAGGCAAAGGATTGACCACGCAGAGACCATCCTGCAGTCGGACAACAGACTTATTTGGGTCTGAAGGGTGGCCGCCCTGTCCGGAGGCAGGAAGGCCTTGCCCATGATCGTATCGAGGATCGCCCCAATAAACTGTAGCCTCTGGGATGGGTCCAGATGAGACTTGGAATGGTTGATGGTAATACCCAGGCAGGCAAAAACCTGCTGGGTAAGGGAGAGGAAATGCAGGAGTTCCTCCCTGGATGAGGCCGCCAGGAGTCAGTCGTCCAGGTACGGGAAAACCTGCACTCCCTTGGTACGCAGGTGGGCCGCCACCACTGCCAGGCATTTGGTAAATACTCGGGGGGCCGAGGATAGACCAAATGGGAGTGCCTTGAACTGGTAGTGATCCCCCTGGAACACAAAACAAAGCTATTTGCAATGAGATGGGTGAATAGGAATGTGCAGATAAGCGTCCTGCATATCCAGAGCACAAAGCCATTGACCAGGCTGGAGGAGGGGCAGAAGGCTCTGCAAAGAGAGCATCCTGAACCTTTTGTACTCTACGTAAAGATTCAAGGAACTGAGATCCAAAATTGGTCTGAGATCTCCCGTCTTCTTTGGGACCAGGAAGAAATGGGACTAGTAACCCGTTCCTTGCAGATGAAGGGGGACAGACTCTATCGCTTGCTTCAGCAGAAGAGCCGAGATTTCCTCCTGGACCAAGAGAAGATGTTCCCATGAATACGACGACTTCAGAGGGGGGTGGCGGGGTGGTTTCTGAAGAAACTCTATGGAGTGACCTTCTGCTATGAGCTGGAGCACCCAAGAATCTGTGGTTATCCTCTCCCATCCCGGAAGGTGGAGGGAAAACCTCCGTCCTACCGGTTCCTCAAGGGAGTCCGGAGGCAGTGGGAGAGGAAAGAGTCAGGTGGTGTGGGGCAGCGCCGCAGCTGAAAGCACCCACTGCTTTTTGGGCAGGGGCTTGAGGCCTGCGAGGGGCCTGGCAGCTTGTGGCCTGCCTTCCCTGGGGTTTACGCCTTTGGCCGATTCCGTCTCGCGAAAGGGATGGCACTGCTGCTGATGGGGATGGTACATGGAATCAACTGACTTCAGAGCTGTCCCCTTCTCTTGCAAATTGGTGATGATGTCCTTGACATCACCTCCGAAAAGCACTGACCCCCGGAAGGGTGCTTCCTGGATAGCAGATTGCACCCCCGGGACCAAACCTGACACACGGAGCCAAGCATGACGCCATAGACCTACAGCGAAAGCTGAGCTCTGCACAGCAGTGTCCACTGCGTCATATGTCGCACGTAGCAGGTGTCGACTGGCCGAATGAGCACAGTGGACGAGATCAGCCAACTCCTGCTTGACTTGGGAATCAGGCAGGGAGTCCAGTTTGGCTTCCGCCCAAGTCAGGATGGCCTTCTGGTAGTCCCCCATATGGCTGACATAGTTCAGGGCCCTGATCCCCAGCGTGGAGGAAGCATAAATCTTTCTCCCATACTGGTCCAGAAGGCGTGATTCCTTATCAGGAGGTGACAAGCTAAGATGTTTGGGGTTCGCTGACCGGCCGTGAGTGGCGCTAATCACGACCGAGTCGGCATAGGGTGAGAATCCAAGAAATCAACACCCTCTGGAGTCTGATATAGCCAGTTCGACTTCCTAGGAAGGGGCTAAGGCCGATGGCTGCTTCCATATTGTGGTAATAAGGTCGGTGTGAGGCTCTATCCAGGGTGGCACCAAGGTAGGAGTGGGCAGATCCAGATGCTCAGCGAGTTTCAGACGCTGAGGATCTGGTTCCAGGGAGTGCCACGGATGACCCTCCCGGATTTTCCAAAGCAACTCCATAAAAAAGCATCCTCCGGAGCAGACTTCGGAGGAGTCCTTTGCCTGGGCTTGAGGCGAGGCTCATCGTCTCTCTGGAGCAACCGTCGGAAGCGTCTGAGGAGTCCGAGGGTGAAGAGGATGATGAAGAAGAGAAAGACTCCCTTTCCCGACCCAGGGGAGGAACGGACCCCTTGGGAAGTCCCCGGGGAAGCGTCTCCTGCCCTTCTCTGGATCCAGATGGAAGAACCCTGGAGTCCAGAGGTGGTGAGGGAGTGTGCCACCTCAGATGTACGGGAACCTGGGATGGCACCGTCGCCGGAAGGTGGCTCTCGACCTCTTTGGTGAGCTGAGCCTTGGCCTCAGCCCTCCAGCAGGCCAGAGTCTCCTGCAAGTCCACCGGTGGCCACGAGGGCGGTGGTGGAGGAGGAGGAGGTGGGGGATAAGGATATGGGTTATAACCGTATGGAGCATATCCAAAACCCGGCTGCGGGTAGCCCGGCATCGTATATTGTGGCGTCTAGTACTGCGGCATCGGGAAGCCCAGCATCGGGTACTGTGGCACCAGATACTGCGGTCCCGGGTACCCTGGCGTCGAATAGGATGGAGGATACCCAGGAGCCAGGGGGGCTGCCAGAGCAGACGGCCCGGTTGGAGGCCTCATGGGCGGGTCCATAGTGGAGAGCCCGGAGCGCCCAATGGCAGCGGAATGTCTCCCAGACTCGGTAAGGCCGACGTCAAGGCCAACAGCGGAGGCCCTGGCGACGGAGATACCGACATCGGAGGGGCCGGCGTCGGAGCCAGCATCCAGGGAGCCGACGTCAGGTCCGGCTCTCCAGGTAAAGGAAGGATTGATGGAGGCAAAAGATCCCCAGCTTCACCCAGGGACGGAGGGGAAAACTCCCTGGAATCGGGTTGGGGAGACTCTGGTTCCCCAGACGGCAGTGAAGGCTGCGGGGAACCGGGTACGACGGACGTGGGGGGGTCCGTCGTCGGTTTCTTCGCCAGCTGGATTTTGGACGAGCCGACGTGAGGCTTAGTGGCAAGCTCTCGGCGGGCGCTGGCAGAGCCGCGTCTGACTTATGAGAGCCATCACCGGAGGTAGGCCGAGTGGAGTGATTGGCCTGGTCGGGTGGAGTGGAGGCCGTGCGTCGCGGAGGGTCGTCGTCTTCTGGGACCTCTCCGGGCCGGACATCAGAGAACCGACACCGGCTTACCCGGAGTAAGCCCACTGTGGTAGGCGGCGAGGCCAGCGGCAGGGCAGGCAGAGGCCTCCAACTGCCCACATGGCCCGAGCACGACCCAGGCGGGTGAGCAGCCCCGGAAACCTCCGGGCGGCCGTCGAGTGATCCCCGGAGGAGATGTTACTCTGCGCCCCAGCGACTCCCGAGGGAGCCGGTGGAGGAGCCCTTGTCCCGATGCCTGTCCTCCTCCTTCTTCTTCCGATGGCCTTCGGGGAAGTGGACGCCTGCCTCAGTTTTTTGACCTCCTTCTCCATAGAACTCATTTTCTTCTTTAGAATGTGGGCTTCCAGGGATTGCTGCCGCCTTTTCCGGGTAGCCGCGTTGAAACTGAGGCAGTGCTGGCACTTCTCAACCGGGTGATCGAGGCCTAGGCAGAACAGGCACAGGGAGTGGCCATCCTTGTGCGGTAGTTGGGCGCCGCACGAATCGCACTTAATCTTGTGCTCGGAGGGTGTAGGGGACGACATACACTGATGCTAGTACTGACGTTAGTCGAAAAAAATAATGATTTTTCGGTAAAAAAACGATGAAGGTAGGGCTGACGAAGCCGCGAACTTTTCATGAGCACTACCTGCAAGCTAAAGGCGAGGAAAGAACTGGGAGGCGGGCGTCCGGGACCGCCCCTTTATACCGACGTCTCCTGACGCCGGTCACCTGACATGGGAGCGGTCCCTCACCAGGGACTGCTAGCTAGAAATTTTTCCGTGGGGTCCTGCCGCCTGCCGACATCAGTCCTATATGTAATTACCTACTGCAAGAGCCCTCTCGAAGTAAGATCTATTAATTTTTGTTTAAACCGTGGTTGACTGGACTTGAACAACACAAGTCTTTTCAAACAATCCCACAATTCCTCAGAAAAAATCCTGAACCTCTGGTTGGTTGGCAGGTGTCACATGGCTGCAAAATATGGCCACTGAAGAAAAAATTACTCACCTTCCTAATGTTGTTTCTTCTAATGGAGTCTTGCTGTATTCTGACATATGCAGTTAGGTCCTGCCTTTCAACTGCCCCAGATAACAAAGAGTTAAACTTTCCATGGCCAGTATGGAATGTTCACCACGAGCTCGGTTGAAGCCCCTGTCTGCTGTTGTTTAAACTGCAACCGTCAGATCTTTACAAGCAATACTCACTAGAAGTTTTGTGTGAAAACTGTAAAACTCATACTGGCCAACTGGCAACTATATCTTATATGAAAAAATTACTCACCTTAGTAATGTTGTTTCTTCTAAAGGAGTCTTGCTGTATTCTGACATATGTATTCTTACATATGCAGTTAGGTCCTGCCTTTCAACTGCCTCGGAGAACAAAGAGTTAAACTTTCCATGGCCAGCATGGAATGTTCACCGCGAGCTCGGTTGAAGCCCCTGTCTACTGCTGTTTAAACTCCAACCATCAGATCTTTATGAGCAATACTCACTAGAAGTTCTGTGTGGAAACTGTAAAACTCAAAACTAGCCAACCGGCAACTATATCTATATAAAAGGGTTTGTGGTTTCAATGCAAAGACTCAAGTCAGGAAACCCAAAAAACAAAACACATCCCAAAACACAACACTCAACCAAAATAAAGGAGGGTGAAAAAGGGACACCCCGAGGGTGCCAAGAGTGCTCCTGCCCACCCACATCCCAAAAACTAGGTTCTGAGAGGGGAGGTGGGGGGGAGATCAGAATACAGCAAGACTCCATTAGAAGGAACAATATTACTAAGGTGAGTATTTTTTTCTTCAAACAACATGAAGTCTTGCTGTATTCTGACAATTGCAGACTAGCAAGCAGTACTTCCAAGGAGGAGGCACAGAACCTACTTTGGGAATAGGCTTCTGAAGTACTGTTGTGCCAAACCGAGCATCACTCCTAGCCTAGATATCCAGAGAGTAATGCTTGGTAAAGGTATGTACTGTTTTCCAGGTGGGTGCTTGACAAATTTCTAGGAGAGGAATATCCCTGGCCGCAGTCAGGGAAGCATCTGTACCTCTTGTGGAATCAGACCTCAGGCCTGAGGGTGGAGTTTTTCCTAGTTTTTCATAGCAGAATTGTATACACGACACAATCCACCTGCCAATAGATCTTTTGATGGCAGGTTTGCCCTTTCCCACTTCTCCATAAGTGAGGAACAACTGGAAGGAGTCAAACCTGTGACCCTTGGTACGCTCTATGTAGTAACTAAGGGCTCTTTTGACAGCTAAACTGTGTAGCCTCCTCTCTTCTGAGGAAGAATGATCAGTGAAGAAAACAGGGAGAGACATAGACTGATTTAAATGGAAGTCTGAAACCACTTTGGGCAAGAACCTTCTATTGGTTCTAAGGACCACTTTATCCCTATGAAAGGAGATAAAAACAGATTCCACTGACAGGGCTTGCAATTCACTGATATGCCTGGCAGAGGTAATGGCTACCAAGAACACAGTTTTCTAAGTCAAGTACTTAAGCTCTGCTGAAGACATAGGCTCAAAGGGGGGTTGCATAAGCTGAACAATGTAAACATTCAAAACCCAGGCAGGGCAGGGTCTCCAAAAGGGGGTGTGAAACAATCCTTTAAAAAATTTACAGAACACAGCATGGGAAGATAGTGAGGAAGGCTTCCCCACAGACAAAAATGCAGAAAGATCTGACAAGTGTACCTTGAGAGTAGCTGGTCTGAGGCCTAGGCCATTAAGATGGACCATATAATCCAGAACAGTAGGCAATTCAGCAGTGTCTGGAGAAATATTCTTCTCAGAACACCAAATGCTGAATCATTTCCATTTGGAGTTGTAAGTCTTTCTGGTGGAGGGCTTTCAAGAAGCCTTGAGGATGTCCAGAACCCCTTGGGAAAGATGCAGATCTGCAAACTCTAACTCTTCAAGAGCCATGCCTTGAGATTGAGGGACTGAAGATTGGAGTACCAAATCCTCCCCTGAGAGGATGTTAACAGGTTGTAATTCCTGGGAAGAGACAGAGGAAGATGGACTGCTAGGGACAGCAACAGGGGGGTACCAGGGCTGTCTGGCCCAATCTGGAGCAACCAGAAGAAAAAATTACTCACCTTAGTAATGTTGTTTCTTCTAATGGAGTCTTACTATATTATGACATATGCAGTGAGTCCCAACCTTCGAACTGCTCCGGAGGTGAAAAAGTTAACTTTCCATGCCAGGCATGGAACTCTGAGCGCGAGCTCGGTTGAAAACTCTGTCTGTTGTTAATCAAACTCAAACTGTCAGATCTTTATGAGCAAAACTCACTAAGGTTCTGTGTGGAAGCCGTAAAACCTACACTAGCCAACTGGCTACTAAATATAAGAACACATTTTTCTTGGTCCCAAAACAAAGACTCAAGTCAGGGGATCCAAAAAATTAAAACATAACACCCAAACACCCCAAAAAGGAGGAGAGAAAAAATTAAGGTGGGCATCTACTAAGTGCCAACACTACACTGCTCACCCACATCCCAAAAGTAGAGGTTCTGAGAGGGGCAGGTGGGGGGGGGGTCATAATATAGCAAGACTCCATTAGAAGAAACAACATTACTAAGATGAGTAATTTTTTCTTCAAACAACATGAAGTCTTGCTATATTATGACATATGCAGACTACACAGCAGTACCTCCATGGAGGAGGGACAGAACCTACTTTGGAAATAGGCTCTGAAGCACAAATAAGTTTCAGAAACCGAGCATCACTCCTAGCCTGGATGTCCAGGGAGTAATGCTTGGTAAAAGTGTGAACTGTTTTCCAGGTAGCTGCTTGACATATCTCTAGGATAGGGATGTCCCTGGCAGCAGCCAGAGACGCAGCTGTACCTCTGGTAGAGTGAGCCCTCAGGCCTGAGGGAGGAACCTTACCCAGTTTTTCATAGCAAAATTGGATACAAGAGACAATCCACCTGGCAATGGATCTTTTAGTGGTAGGTTTCCCTTTACCAACCTCACCATAAGTGAGGAACAGTTGGAGGGAGTCAAACCTGTGACCCTTGGTACGTTCTATGTAGTAACTAAGGGCTCTTTTGACATCTAAACTGTGTAGTCTCCTCTTGCCAAAGGAAGAATGTTCAGTGAAGTACACAGGGAGAGACATAGATTGATTAAGGTGGAAGTCTGAAACCACCTTAGGCAAGAACTTTCTGTTAGTCCTGAGGACTACCTTATCTCTATGAAAGGAGATAAAATCAGGTTCCACTGACAATGCTTGTAACTCACTTATACGCCTGGCAGAAGTGATGGCTACCAAAAACACAGTTTTCCAAGTCAAGTACTTAAGCTCTGCTGAAGACAAGGGCTCAAAAGGGGGTTGCATAAGCTGAGCAATGCAAATATTAAGATCCCAGGCAGGGGCAGGGTCCCTGAATGGAGGGTTGAGTGTGAAGCAACCCTTGAAAAACTTGAGAATACGGGATGGGCCGAAATAGAAGAGGGTTTACCTGCTGATAAGAAAGCAGACACGGCTGCCAGGTGCACTTTTAGGGTAGCTGGCCTCAGCCCCAAAGTATTCAAATGCACCATATAATCCAGGACAGTGGGTAAGTCAGCAGATTCCGGGGAAACATGCTTGCCAGAGCACCAAATGGAAAATCTCTTCCATTTGGAATTATAAGTAGCCCTGGTGGATGGCTTCCTAGAAGCCTTCAATATATCCAATACACCTTGGGAGAGGTGTAGGTCAGCAAACTCTAACTCTTCAAGAACCAGGCCTTGAGATTGAGAGATCTGAGATTGGTACAAACCCTCCCTGAGCACAGGTTAACAGGTTGTGATTCCTGGGAAGACACAGGGGAAGGTGGACTGCTAAGGACATAAGGAGGGTACCAGGGCTGTCTGGCCCAATCTGGTGCAATCAGGATCATCTTGCAGGGTTGAGATCTGATTTTGACTAGCTCCTGAACAGGAGAAGGAAGGGGAAGGCATAGAGAAACTTCCTTCCCAACTGAGAAGTAAGGCATCCAGAGGGACTGGAGCCCAACACTGGGGACTGCAACAAAAAGGGAAGTTGGTGATTGTCTGGGGCTGCAAAAGATCTATCTGCAGGGTGCCCCATCTGGCAAAACTACCTCCAATACTAGGGATCCAGTGACCATTCGTGATGGCCTGGGAAATCCTGCTGAGAGCATCTGCCAGGACATTGTCCTTGCCTGGGAGGTGAACTGCCGTAAGGGAGGTGTTCAGGGAATACGCCAGAGACCACAACTTCATTGCTTCGGTGCACAAGGCCGTAGACCGAGTGCCTCCTTGCTTGTTGATGTACCACATTGTAGTGGTGTTGTCTGTTCTAATCTGTACAACTTTGTTCTGAACAGAGGTGGAAAAAACTTGAAGTGCTAGAAAAACTGCTCTGATTTCCAACAGATTGATGTGGAGCAGAGATTCCTGAGGGGACCACAATCCCTGGGTAGTGAGATCGCCCATGTGAGCTCCCCACCCCAAGAGAGATGCATCTGTAGTAAGGATTAGGGGTGAGACTGAGGATGAAGGAGACCCCCTGTCTCAGATTGCTCTGCTCCTGCCACCACTGAAGGGCTTGGATCAGGGTTCGAGTCAGTGGGATCAATTTGGTCAGAGGGTCTCTCCTTTGAGACCAAAAGGCTCTCAAATGGAACTGGATGTCCCTCATCTGAAATCTTGCTCCCTGCACCACTGCTGTAGAAGCAGCCATGTGTTCCAGGAGCTGCAGAAAATGCCTTGCTGGTCGAGAGACCTGCAGGGTGAAAGAAGAGGCCAGAGAGACCAAGGTCCTTGCTCTTTCCAGAGGAAGGAAGGCTCTGGCCTCTTTTGTGTTCAGTTCTGCACCTATGAAGGTGAGAAGCTGGACAGGCTCTAGAACTGACTTCGGAAGATTGAGAAGGAAACCAAGAGATGTGAGCAGTTGCTGAGTTACCTGAAGGTGTAGTCAGACTTGTTCTGGAGACTGGCCTACTATGAGCCAGTCGTCCAGGTAAGGAAAAATGGCAATCTTTTGCCTTCTTAAGTGGGCAACTGCTACTGCCAGGCATTTTGTGAATACCCTGGGGGCAGAGGTGAGGCCGAAGGGCATTGCTCTGAACTGGTAATGGCCTGAGGGCAGTTCGAATCTGAGGTACTTTCGATGGGAGCTTCTGAGAAGAACATGGAAGTAGGTATCCTGAGGTCAGGCCAGCCAGTCCCCTGGCCTTAGAGAGAGGTAAACTAACTCCCAGAGTCACCATTTTGAATTTTGGTTTTAAAGGTGCTTGTTTAGGTATCTGAGATCCAGGATAGGCCCCATTCTCCTGTCTTTTTGGGGTGAGGAAGTACCTGGAGTACAACCCTTTGCCCTGGTGTGGGGTGGAACCCTTTCCACAGCTCTGAGAGCCAGGAGGGTAGAAACTTCTGTTTCTAGGGCAAGTGCCTCTGATGGATTTGCAGGTGGAAAGGACCTGGCTCTCATCTTTGAAATTTTTGAAGCTGAGAACCAGTCCCTGGCTTACTACTTCCAGGACACACTTGTCTGGTGTTAGAGACTTCAGTCCTGGACAAAGTAAGCCAGCCTGCCCCCTACAGGTAGAGGAGAATCGGCCCTGGCTACCCCATCAGGGTGCCTGCTTGGCAGGGGCTTTGGGCTGAGGGGTGGAAGCAGACTTGCTTGCACCCCGTCTGCCTCTCCCTCTAAAGAACTCCCTCTGGGCATAAGCAGAAGAGGAGGCCTGGACTTGGTAAAAAGGCCTATGAAAAGGCCTGCCCCTGCCCCTGGGATGCTGCCTTTGAGGAGTGGCCTGCCTTTCTTTGGTCTGTGCACTCCTATAGGTGGTCCTATATTCATCCATTTTCTTCATGTAATTCTCTGTCTGCTCCCCAAACAGAGAATTGCCCACAACAGGAAAATCCATGGCCTTAGACTGGGTATCTTATGACAGGGTAGTACATCTGAGCCAAGCCATTCTGCGAAGTGCCACAGATGTAGCCATGACCCTTGATGACACATCATTAGAGTCTACTGCAGCATGAAATTGCACCTTAGATGCCTCAATACCATCCGCAGCCACCTATTCCAGCTCCCTGGCAAGCTGGTCAGGGACCTGTTTTGCTAGAGCCAGCACAGTATCCCATCTGGATTTCTGGTATCTAGCAGCATAAGCCATATAATTTGCCTGTCTGAGTCCCAAGGATGCTGCCATGTACTGTTTCTTTGCCATGGCACCAACCTTCCTGGAGTCCTTTTCAGGGGGTGCGAAGCTAGAGGAATATTTGCCTTGTCACAGGCTGCAGCCTGCACTACCCCCACATGGCTGCATTGCTGTGTGAGGAACTCCGTATCAGAGCCTGATAATGTATACCTCTTGTCCATCCTTTTATCAACAGGAGGTATAGTGTGAGGAGTTTTAGAATTTTACTGTCTGTTTCCTAAAGATTTATGCAGAGGAATAGACAGTCTCCTGAACTCTGGAATATCCATCATTTCTACATAATCAGGCTCCTCTTGGTCATCAACAGCTTCCTCAACAGGGAGCTGGAGAGTTTCAACAACTTTCTTATAAAACATAAAATGAGAAGGGGACTCAGATAGCCTAGGAGGAGAAACCCCTGACGGTCTGTCTGGAGAGATGTCGGGTTCAATGGGCACATCCAGACTTTCAAACCCACATTCACTCTCCTCATACTCCTCTTCCCCCTCCTCCGGATCATAAAAATCCTCAAAATCATAATCTTGAACCGGTGGAACCGGCCGAACCGAGCTCATCCCTGATGGTATTGGTTCGGTCAGAACCGGGAAAAGTGACTGGACAATGTGAATTGCTTTAGCTATTTCCTCAGCGGTTGGAGAAAAAACTTTTGGCACACTAGCTGACTTTCTAGTCCTTTTAGTTGGAACTGGCTCCTCAGAGCTGGCTTTTCTTTTGCCTGAGGAAGTATCACCCTGGTCAGAGTGCACTCCCTCCGGTTCGGTTGGAACCGAACCGGGCTGGCCATTCGGGTCAGCGGACTTTTTGGCCTCCCTTTCCCTGAGCCTACCAACTCTCTTCTCAATGGTGGCAGCAGGAAAATTACTACATATCTGGCAGTCTGCATTGAGGTGGTCAAACCCCAGACAATACACATAGGTGGTGTGTGGGTCAGCCTTAGCAAAGGCTTCCCACAAACACCACAGTGCTGAAACCCAGTGGGCCCGGTTTTTCTTTTGGGTTTCTCAGACATACTGCCAGCCTAACCAACTTGCCCGTTTATGGCAATCCGCCAAGCAAGACTCCCTTAACGATTCCCAACCGTGTCACGGGTCGTGGAAAAAAACGTAATGAAATCCGTTTTTTTTAGAACCGATAAGAACCGGGAACCGCACTTTAAATAAGGACTAGTAAAGTTTTAGAACAACCTGATCGGTTCAAACCGAACCGAAAGACGTTTACAAGTTCCACACAGAATAAAATAAATGTAACCCTATCTATTACTTACAATACCACAGACAGAGCTTGAACCGACCGGTTGCGGTTTAATTTCGGTCAAAAAACCGATAAAATAACACTTTGACAAAATGAACCGAGCAGAAGGAGAAATCTCCGGAGCAACTGTTCAGTGAGGCGGAGTAAAGAATCTGACAGTTTGAGTTTGATTAACAGACAGAGTTTTCAACCGAGCTCACGCTCAGAGTTCCATGCCTGGCATGGAAAGTTAACTCTTTCACCTCCGGAGCAGTTCGAAGGTTGGGACTCACTGCATATGTCATAATATAGCAAGACTTCATGTTGTTTGAATCACCTTGCAAGGTTGAGACCTTATTTTTACTAAAACTTTGAACAGGAGTGGGAAGGGGGGAAAGGCATACAGAGACTTCTCTTCCCAATTCAGAATCAGGGCATCTAGAGGGACTGAGCCCAAGACTGGAGGTCTGCAACAAAAGAGAGGGAGTTGGTGATTGTCTGGGGCTGCAAAGAGATCCATCTCTGGAGTGCCCCACCTTGAAAAAATCACTTTCAACACCTGAGGGTCCATAGACAATTCGTGATGACCCTGAGAAATTCTGCTCAGTGCATCTGCTAGCACATTGTCCTTCCCTGGAAGGTAAACTGCTACAAGAGAGGCTTGCAGGGAATAAGCCAGGGACCACAACTTCATGGCTTCTGTGCACAAGGCCATGGATCGAGTGCCTCCCTGCTTGTTGATGTACCACATGGGTAGTGTTGTCTGTGCTGACTTGAACCACCTTGTTCTGAACTGTCTGTGAGAACGTTTTTAGAGCTAGAGAAACTGCCCTGAGCTCTAGAAGATTGATGTGGAGAGGGGATTCTTGGGGGCGACCACAGGCCCTGGGTACTGAGGGACCCCAGGTGGGCTCCCCAGCCCAGAAGAGAAGCATCTGTGGTAAGGACCACTGAACAACGCTGAGCAACAAAAGGAACACCTTGCCTTAAATTGTCCTGATCCTGCCACCACTGGAGGGCCTGGATGAAGGTCGAAGTCACTGGAATCAGTTTAGTAAGGGAGTCCTTTCTCTGAGACCAGTAAGCTCTCAGGTGGAACTGAATATCCCTCATCTGGAATCTTGCCCCTTGGACCACTGCTGTTGAAGCTGCCATGTGGCCCAAGAGCTGGAGGAAATGCCTTGCTGGTCGAGATACCTGAAGGCTGAAGGAAGAAGCCAATTCCATATGAGCCCTTGTCCTTTCTAGAGAAAGAAAAGCTCTTGCTCTGAGTGTGTCCAGTTCTGCCCCTATAAAGGTAAGGAGCTGGACTGGTTCGAGAACTGACTTGGGAAGGTTGAGAAGAAATCCTAGGGAAGTGAGCACTTGCTGGGTCACTTGCAGGTGAGACTTGACTTGGTCTGGAGACAGACCCACTAATAGCCAATCGTCCAGATAAGGAAATATGGAAATCGTTTGCCTTCTTAGAAAGGCAACTACTACTGCCAGACACTTTGTGAAAAGCCTTGGAGCTGAGGTTAGGCCAAAGGGCATTGCTCTGAACTGATAGTGGCCTGAGGTCAACTCGAACCTGAGGTACGTTCTGTGGGAGCACCTGATGGGAATGTGTAAGTAGGCATCTTTGAGATCCATGGAGGCTAGCCAGTCCTCTGGCCTTAGAGACAGAAGGATTATTCCCAGAGTTATCATCTTGAACTTTGGTTTTAAAAGATGTTTGTTCAGATATCTTAGGTCTAGGATGGGTCACCACTCCCCTGTCTTTTTGGGGGTCAGGAAGTACCTGGAATACAGTCCTTTGCCCCTGTGTAGGGTAGGTACTCTCTCTATAGCTCTTAAAGTTAGGAGAGAAGAAACCTGTGCCTCTAGGGCAAGGGTTTCCGAAAGATTTGCAGGTGGAAAAGATCTGGCTCTCATCTTGGGAAATTTTTTGAAGCTGAGAACTAGTCCCTGGCTTACTACTTCCAGGACCCACTTGTCTGATGTAACAGACATCCAGTCCTGGACCAAGTAAGCCAGCCTGCCCCCTACTGGAATAAGAGAGTCGACCCAGGAAGACCCATCAGGGTGCCTGCTTGGCAGGGGCTTTAGGCTGAGGGGTGGATGCAGGCCTGCTCATCCCCCTTCTGCCTCTCCCTCTGAAGAAACCCCTCTGTGAAAAGGAAGAAGAGGCCTGTGCTTGGTAAAAAGGCCTGCCCCTGCCCTTAGACTGCTGCCTTTGAGGAGTTGCCTGCCTTTCCTTGGCCTGAGCACTTCTGTAAGTGGTCCTGTACTCATCCATTTTCTTTATGTAATTCTCTGCCTGCTCCCCAAACAGAGAATTACCCAGTACAGGAAAATCCATAGAGAGGCTAGTATATCTGAGCCAAGCCATCCTCTGAAGAGCCACAGATGTAGCCATGACTCTTGATGAGACATCATTAGAGTCCACAGCAGCATGAAATTGCACCTTAGATGCCTCAATCCCATCTGCAGCCACCGCCTCCAGCTCCTTGGCTAGCTGGGGAGAGGCCTGTTTAGCTAGTGCCAGTACAGTGTCCCACCAGGACATCTGGTACCTGGTCAGCAGCCATGTAATTGCCTGCCTGAGTCCCAAAGAAGATGCCATATACTGCTTCTTTGCCATGGCATCAATCTTCCTGGAGTCCTTGTCAGGGGAACTTACAGTGGAGGAACCGCTGTCAGGGAGTGACCACGACTCAATACGGCTCACATTGGTTATGGGCAAGGAAGGAGTGGAACCTGGCACAATAGTGCTGGACTTCAGGAGGGCCGACTTTGGGAGGATGGGGAAGTGGTAAAGGTACCTGGCCAGAATTCAATCTAGAATGGACACTAACCAGAGGTGGGAGCTCATAAAGCTGGGGATAGTGGAGGCAAACCTTCTGCAAAGCCAAGAGCAAGAGGTTAGGGCTAAGAAACCAATCTGGTTGAGCAAGGAGGTCATGGAAAAGGTAAGGAGGAAAAGAGCTGCCTTTAGAAGTACAAGAAAAACAGGGAGGGGGAGGACGGGGAGGAGTACTTGACAGAATCCGAAGGAGGTGACAAGACGGTAAGGGGAGCCAAAGCATCTACGGAACTCAGGCTGGCACAAGGCATTAAAAGGGAGAAGGACTCTTAAGTACATCAGGGAGAAAAGGAGCTGTAAGGACCACATAGTAAGGATTAGGAAGGAAGGGGGTTGGGTGGAAGACAGGGTGCGATAAAGGAAGCACTAAAATGAGTACTTCTGCTCAGTATTTACTAAAGAGAAGAGGGGTGACACCCAAGGTGGGAGAAATGGCAGAAGCGGGGGAAAGTGGTGACAGATGGGGAAATCATGGAGAGCAGAGTTCAAGAGGGTTTGAAGGCACTGAGGGTGGACAAGGCACCAGGCCCAGATGGCATCCACCTCAGGGGTACTGAAGGAGCTGGCAGAGGTCCTTGCAGGACCTTTGGAGACCTATTTAATGCCTCCACTACATTCGGGGTGTGTACCTCAGGACTGGAGGATGGCTCATATGGTGCCCCTCCACAAGAGTGGCCCCAAGGATGAACCGGAAACTACAGACCAGTGAGCCTCACATCCATCGTGGGTAAGCTAATGGAGACTATCTTGAAGGAGGCTGGTGGCCCTCCTAGAGGCCAAAGGACTACAGGACAGCAGACAGCATGGCTTCATACGTGGCAGATCCTGCCAAACCAACCTGGTCGAGGTTCTATGACTGGGTAACTAGGCAACTGGACAGGGGCCATGCAGTGGATGTCCTGTATCTGGACTTCAGTAAGGCATTCGACTCAGTGCCACATGGAGACTGGGAAGGAAGTTAGTAGGCACAGGGTGGGTGCAAAGCTGGTGAGATAGGTAGGAAACTGGCTGCAGGGAAGGCAACAGAGGGTGGTGGTGGGTGGGGAGCTCTCACACCCAGGGCAGTGACGAGCGGTGTTCCACAGGGCTCAGTGTTGGGACCAGTGTTGTTTGGGATATTCATCATGAGACATATCATGGGACATCAAGAGCAAGATCAGTCTGTTTGCTGATGATACCAAGGTAGGCGGTGGTGGATGACCTAGGGATGGCAGGGTTGCAGGATGATCTGGCAAAGCTTGAAACCTGGTCAGACATCTGGCAACTGGCTTTAATGCCAAAAGTGCAAGGTGCTGCATTTTGGGATGAAGAACCCAAGGAGGAGGTGTACCAGCTAGGGGAGTGCAGCTAGCCCAGACAGAGGAGGAGATGGATCTGGGTGTGCTTATTACAGGGTCAATGAACAACTCAGCACAATGAGGAAGGCAGCTGCAAGGCCAACAAATGCTGGGTTGTATTGCAAGAGGGATATCCTCGAGGATGGAGGAGGCATTCTGCCACTGTATAGGTCATTAGTTAGACCACACCTGAGTACTTGTGCAGTACTGGCGTCCGTATCTGAAGAAGGACATTAAGTTACTGGAGGGTGCAGCGCAGGCGACAAAAGATGATCAAGGGGCTGGGGGACTTATGCAGAGAGGAGGTGGAAGGAGTTGAACATGTACTCACTGGAGGAGAGGAGAGACAGGGGTGACATGATTGAAACCTTTAAATACATGAAAGGAATAAACAAGGCGGGTACAGAGGGGCTGTTCAAAGTAAGGAAGGGAGGGCCACCAGGGCCATGATATGAGACTGGGCGAGGAAGGTTCAGGAGGAGATGAGGAGACACTTTTTACAGAGGTGGTGGCTGGGTGGAATCGTTACCTGCTGAAGTGGTATGCAGTAGAACAGTGGACTGCTTCAAGCGAGGATGGGACAGGACAGGGGAGGGTTAATGAAGGGGAAGGGTGGGAGGAGGGGCAGCTGCAGGATAAGGGTGCTAGCTGCACATTCGAGCAGACTTGATAGACCTCTAGGCCTTTATCTGCTGGCAAATTTTGTATGTGTAGTATGAAGCCAAGGAATATTTGCCTTGTCACAGGCAGCAGCCTGCACTACCCCAACATGGCTGCATTGCTGATATAAGAACTCCGTGTCTGAGCCTGAGAGTGTATACCTCTTATCCATTCTTCTATCCACAGGAGGTATAGTGTTAGGAGATTTTAAGATTTTTTGTGTCTGTTTCCCAAAAGATTTATGGAGGGGAATAGACAGTCTCCTGGACTCTGGGATATCCATCATCTCTACATAATCAGGCTCTTCCACAGCCTCTTCCATAGGAAGCTGGAGGGTTTCAGCCACTTTCCTGTAAAACATAAAATGGGAAGGGGACTCAGAAAGCCTAAGAGGTAAAACACCTGATGGTCTGTCTGGGGAGATGTCCGGTTCCACAGGCACATCCAGACCTTCACTTACATCATAATCCTCAAATTCCCCTTCCTCTTCAAACTCTGGTTCATAAAAATCTTCAAGGGAATACTCTTGAACTGGGGGAACCAAACGAACTGAACCCCTGCCAGAAGGAGCCGGATCGGTCGGAGCCGGACGGAGCGATTCCACAATCTGAATCGCTCTGGCTAGTTCTTCGGCGGTCGGAACATGAACCTCTGGATCTGAACCGGTCGATTTATCTTTGCACTTTCTTTTTGTCGGAACCGATCCCTCAGAATTGGCTCTCCTTTTGCCCAAAGAAGTATCGCCCTGGTCAGAGGGCACTCCTTTAGGTTTGGTCGAAACCGAACCGGGCTGGCCATTCGGGTCAGCGGACTTCTTGGCCTCCTTTTCCCTCAGTCTACCTAATCTCTTCTCAAGGGTAGATTTGGGAAAAAGTTTACATATTTGGCAGTCTGAATCGAGGTGGTCAAACCCCAGACAATGAACACAGGTGGTGTGGGGATTGGCCTTGGCAAAGACTTCCCCACACTCACTGCAGTGTTGAAACCCAGTGGGCCTGTTTTTTTCCTTGGGTTTCTCAGACATGGCCAACCTAACTAAACTTACCCTTTTTTCGGCAACCGCCAGGCAAGACTCCCTTATCGGTTCCTAACCATGTCACAGGTATTGGAAAAAAACGATTAAAACACGTTTTTTTTAGAACCGATAAGAACCGGTAACCACACACTAAATACACCAAAATTCACTATCAAATGCTCAGTTCAGCCAAACCGACCGCACTTTTACAAGTTCCACACAGAAATATAGAACAATTCTTATCTGGTACTCACGGCACCACAGACAGAGACTGAACCGACTATGCGGATACTTTTTTTGGTTTAAACTGATGAAAAACTGAAAACTTTAACCGACTTCAAACCAAGCTGAAGGAGAAATCTCCGGAGCGACTGTTCAGTGAGGCGGAGTAAAGAATCTGACGGTTTGAGTTCAAAACACTCCAGACAGAGACTTCAATGGAGCTCGAGCTCAGCGTTCCATGCCCTGCATGGAAAGTTAACCCTTAGTTCTCTGGGGCAGTTCAAAGGTTGGGAATCACTGCAGTTGTCAGAATACAGCAAGACTTCATGTTGTTTGAAACACTTTTTTAGCTCCATACGTACCAACTACCTTAGGATTGTTGCCCCTTCTAAGGCAATGGGGGGGGATGTTATCCATGGACCAACACCCCTGACTGGCCCCCTACCTCACAGACAGTACTACTTGTAAGTATATGTACTAACCTTAGTGCACAGGCACTTATCGTGAAAGCATAAGTGTCAGGATCTGAGTTCTACTGTATTTTTACTGAGAATCATAATGCATTTGCTACTATTCTGATTGTAACACTTGGGAGACACTTCTGTTTACACCATTCTATAATGATTAGTTAGGCAATACTGCCATCTTTAGTGATAGTGCAGAACTGTAACTGCATATGTAACCTCAAGTGTCCTTCATGATATCAAGACCTATTGTCTTAGCTAGCTCTTAATTTCTGCTAGCTCAGCATGCTTTCCCAGGCTAGTGAGAAGTCAGGCCAGTTACCACTGGCCAATTATAATGTTTTTATATATTTTTTTAGATGTTGCTATGACAATTATTAGGGGTATAAGACCCATTTCATTGCACCTTCTCTCTGAGAAGAGATGTACTGCTACCTATAGGTAAGAAAGATTGGAAGTATTCTCCCGGTGATCACATTATTTGGTTGTAAGCCTGCTTTATATACCAGAAATAAATCACTTTTTGTGCTGGACACCACTTGTCTGTCATTTCTTCACTTTAGTGCAGTTTCAACAAGAACCTGAGAAGGTGATGGTTTTACCATCCCGTTACAGTTATAGAAATGGGCAGGTCCAGGTTGTCCCACCTCTGGTCCCATTGCATACAAAGAATCCATTGAAGGGTCCTCATTCGGAGTCTGGCAAAGGGAATGGTCATGATGGCAGCCGCCATGTGACCCAACAGCCAGTGGAGCAACCTGGCTAGTATGGTGGAGGCAGAATAAATCTGAGTGGCTAGAGCCCAAGTGTGCACTTCCCGGCCTAGAGGTAGGACGTTCCGCCCCGAACAGAGTCTAGGAGCGCTCCGATGAATGGAATCAGCTGATCTGGGCTGAGTGACGACTTGGCTGGGCTGATGGTGATTCCCAGGTTCCAGAACAGGTTGCAACTGTCCCGGATGGCAGCCTGGAGTTGGATACAGGAGTGCGCCATGAGTAGCCAGTCGTCCAGGTATGGGAACACATATTGCCCCATCCTGCAAAGCACTGCGGCCACCACCCCCAGGCACTTCTTGAACACCCTCAGTGCAGAAGAGAGACCAAAGGGCAGGGCTCTGACCTGGAAATGTTTGCCCTGGAATGCAAACTGACGATACCTCCGGTGACCTTCAGCTATGAGAATGTAGAGGTAGGCATCCTGCATATCCAGGGATGTGAGCCAATCTCCTTGCCATAACATACGGATCAGGTTGTATAATGTGATCATCCTGAAACGTTTGTATGCGACTGACAGGTTCAGGTCGCTGAGATGGAGGATTGGTATCAGGTCTCCCGATTTCTTCGGGACCAGGAAGAATCTGGAATAAAACCTGGTGCCTCTTTCCTGAGGAAGAACGGGCTCTATGGCATTTTTTGACAGCACAGCCTGAATCTCCTGTTGGATGAGGGCTGCATGACCTGGTGAGTGACAGCATGGGGAAAGGGGCCTGTATGGAGGGGTAGGCACAAACTCTATAGAGTGCCCGTGTTCTACAAGCTCGTGAACCCACAGGTCAGAGGTCACTTGTCTCCAGGCTTCTGGATAAAGGGAGAAGCGACCTCCCACCATCTCTCCCAGCAGAGCATCATGGAGAGGTGGGTTTGGCTGGAAGTCATGCTGTTGGAGGGGAAGGGAAAGTGGCTTGGGCGGGCTTAGCCTGTCAAGAGGTGGCGGCCGAGGATCCCCTGGGTCCACCATAGAAACATACACTTTGACGGCAGATAAGGACCGCTTTGCTCACCTAGTCTGCCCACTTCCCTACCTACAGGATAAGCTGCAGATCCTAGTTAACCAACAGCCTATTTCTTCCTACCACCCACAAGAATTGCCTTATGTCTGTTCCATGCATTCTTGAATTCTCCCACAGTTTTAGACTCCACAACCTCCTCAGGAAGGTTGTTCCATGCGTCCATCACCCTCTCTGTGAAAAAATAATTCCTCACATAGCCCCTGAGCTGTCCCCCCATCTTCAAATTGTGTCCCCATGTTCTTGCACATCTCTTTTTCTGAAAGATGCTACCCTCTAGGACTTTGTTGATTTCACTGAGGTACTTAAAAGTTTCTATCATGTCCCCCCCCCTTTCCTCAAGGGTATACATATTAAGCTCCTTTAGTCTCTCCTCATATGGCTTCTCTTGCAGACCCTGCACCAGTTTAGTTGCCCTCCTCTGGACTGCCTCCATCCTATCTATGTCCTTGCGGAGATGAGGTCTCCAGAACTGGACGCAGTACTCCAGATGGGGTCTCACCAACTGTCTGTACAGAGGGATAACAACTTCCTGTTTTCTGCTGGTGTTGCCTCTCCCTATACATCCCAGTACACCCCCAGCCCTCCCTACTGCCTTCTCACATTGCTTGTTAAAATTAAGGTCATCTGATATGATTATCCCCAGGTCCCTCTCCATTTTTGTTGTTGTTACTATCTCATCCCCCATTGTGTAATCTTCCCCTGGGTTTTTGTTTCCCAGGTGCACTATTTTGCACTTCTTTTCATTGAATCCAAGCTGCCATACTTCTGACCATTCCTCAAACCTTGCCAAGTCCCTTCTCATCCTTTCCACGCCTCCTTGTGTATCAACCCTGTTGCAGATCTTTGAGTCATCTGCAAAGAGGCATACTTTTCTTTCCAGTCTCTTTGCAATGTCACTTATAAAAACATTAAAAAGGACTGGACCCAGTACTGAACCCTGCGGTACCCCACTAGTAACCCCTCTTTCTTTAGAGTGGACTCCATTTACAATTACCTTCTGTGTTCTGTTGTCCAGCCAATGTTTTACCCAGGCTACCACGCTGGGACCCACTCCCAGGCTGGTTAATTATTATTAATCTTTTGTGTGGAACTATGTCAAATGCCTTGCTAAAGTCTAGGTAGGCCATGTTCACAGCCTCTCCCTGGTGTATTACTTTGGTCACCCTGTCAAAGAAATTGATTAGATTCATCTGACATGACCTTCCCGCTGTGCACCCATGCTGACTTGGGTCCTGTGCCCCACTGGCCTCTAGGTACTCAACAATTCTTTCCTTCAGAAGTGGTTCCATCACTTTCCCTACCACAGAGGTCAAACTGACAGGTCTGTAGTTTCCTGCCTCTGTCTTGCTCCCACTTTTGTGTAGGGGAATCACATCCACCTTCCTCCAGTCCTCAGATACCACACCATCCTCCCATGATTTGTTAAAAAGGGTAGTCAGTGGTGTCATTAGTTCTCCCCTTAATTCTTTTAGAATTCTGGGGTGAATTCCATCAGACCCCATTGCTTTGTCCACCTTCAGTTTTAGGAGTTCTTTCAGAACCCTTAGTTCTGCAAAAGGACTGGGATCGACCCCCCTATCCAGAGTGCTTCTGTTAATTGGATTAGGCACCTCCCCCTCCTCTTCCTCGTTTGTGAATACTGAGCAGAAGTATTCGTTCAGTATCCCTGCCTTCTCACTGTCCCTCTCTGCCAACCCACCGTCCATTCTATTCAGCCTCACTATCCCTCCCTTTGTCTTTCTACACTCCCTGATGTACCTATAAAGAATTGTATCCCCCTTCTTAACAGAGTTGGCTATCTTTTCCTCAGGTTGGGCCTTTGCTATTCTGACTTCCTTCCCTGCTTACTTCTCCCTTAACTGGTACAGTTCTCTGTCCTGCTCCTTCTGTGTTTTCTTATACTTCCTAAATGCTATCTTTTTCTCCCTAACCTTTTCCGCCACCTCTTGTGAGAACCACAGTGGCTTTTTCTTTCATTTTGATTTGTTTATTTGCTTCACACAAAGGCTTGTTGCCTCTGTGATGGCAGATCTGATGTTTCCCCATTGTTGCTCCACCC
Source organism: Neoceratodus forsteri (assembly GCA_016271365.2). Lineage (NCBI taxonomy): Eukaryota > Metazoa > Chordata > Ceratodontiformes > Ceratodontidae > Neoceratodus > Neoceratodus forsteri. The sequence goes on from JADMNL010000026.1 coordinate 56,299,171, forward strand.
CTCCTTCTAGCCTGTTTGCTAGTGCTTTTCTAAGGCACTCTCCCATCTTGCCAAAGTCAGCCCTCCTGAAGTTCAGTACCTTCACTTTTGTATGGCTTGATTCTGTAGCTGAGTTTATCGTGAACCACACTGTTTGGTGGTCGCTTGTTCCCAGGTGGCTACCCACTTCAAGATCTGAGATCCTCTCACTGTCCCCATTTGAGAGTACGAGGTCTAAGATTGCTCCCTCACGAGTGAGTTCCAAAACTAGCTGCATGAGGCATGCCACCTGTAGGGCATCGAGATGGCCCTGCTCTTGGATGTGGCTGCAGCAAAGGTGCTCCACGTCGACCAAAGCCACCTCGCTGTGCCTGGGGTTGCTGAGACTGTTGTCTCCCTCTGCCACGAAAACAAGACCTCCGAAACTGTCTCTGCTTCAGGTGATACACAAACTGCACAGTACGGACAGCCATACTGGAGTCCTGTAGTCTGTTGATAATCTACACCGTTGCTTCCCCAAAGAGAACACAGCCCTTAAAGGACACGTTGAGGATGTCAGACTGAACATCTGGTGCGAACCCAGAAACCTGGAGCCAGGAATGACGCTGGAGACAGATGCCCATAGCCGCTACCCTAGCTGAGGTGGCCGCAGAGTCGTAGGCTGAGCGCAGCACATGCGTGCCCACATCTGACCCCATTTGAAGTAATTTTGAAAGTTCTGCCTTTTGAGAGCAGTCGGGCACTCCTTGCAATATGTCCAGAACTTGTTTCCAAAGGGCATTTTGGAACTGGACCATGTGAGTCAGGAAGTTTAAGCTCCTGATCCTGCAGGTCGCAGATGTGTACACCTTCCGGCTCATGGAATCCAACTGATTGGATTCCCTATCTGGAGGCTGGGTACTCAGTTGTTTGGGCCTCTGCGAACGATCATGAGCTGCTGATATAAGCACCGAGTCAGTGGTGGGTTGTACAGCCAAAAAGGAGTGTTCCTTAGGAGCCTGGTATAGCCAATCTGCCTTTTTCGGGATGGCAATGGACGAGTGGGGGCATCGCCAAGTGGCCTGCGCGACGTCCTTGAAAGTACCCACCATGGGAGGGTTAACAATGGGTTTAGGGTCTTTCTGTCAGAGGTACTTGGCCAGCCTCATTCGTTCGGGGTCCAAGTCCTCCGTATCCCACCCCATGCTGGCTTGAATGTACCTTATGACCTCCATTAAAGACAGGTCATCTGGAAGTGATTTAGGCAGATCCTCAGGTTTATCAGATGGGGGGGTCCTAGTAGAATGTTACAGAGGAGGCCGTCATATGGTAGGAGTCCGTAGAGGAGACTGAGGGAGATCTGTGTCTCCTACGCTTGTGTCTGCACCGATCAGGGCTAGAGACGCTCGAGCTCCTAGAGTGAGATTTGTGGCACCTTCTTTTTTCTCTACATTTCCTAGGTTTGTCTGGAGGTGGACGTTTTCCCCTTTCTTCATCCAAGGGTGGTCGAGGAGGAACTTCTTCAACCGGTGTTGGAATCTCCTCCACCAGGGTCGGTACTGGGTCAGAATTTATCGGAGTGGTGGGATCGGGAGGTTATCCATCCTAATAGTTTCTCACCAACGGGACAAAAGGCCCTTGACCTGGCTGAGGTTGAGTTTCGGAGAACCCAGCGCCGGGTTCCAGTGGCAGTTCTGAAGCTCCGGTGCCGGTACCAACTTCCATCCTGTCCGGTGTCGGCGGTCTGACTGGTAGGGCCGCTGGTGTGTCCTGGTTATCAGAGCCATCATCGGGGCCCAAAGGAATGCCAAGGACCGGCATTTGATCAGCCGACATCGTTGCGTCATCCCCCCCCCCGGCATTGGACTGAGGAGAAGAAGCCAGGGCGACTGGTCTTGACGAAGGGAGGCACAGTGTTTTGGAGTGCTCTTCGCAGGTTTGCACCGGAAGTCCTTATAGACGCAGGCTTACGGTTTGTCCGAGGGATGCTTGTCCGATAACGGGACTTGACGTGGTGTCCATTGACGGAGCCTGGCGCTTGTTTAGTTTATTGTTCTAGGAATTACTACCTTTGAGCCAGAGGCTCTTTTACAAAGGTTCCATGTCAATTAGGTACAGTACAAAAGGTTACATAGATAACACAGCAATTTGTGTTGTGTCAAGAGCAATAAAACATATACAAATACATATCAAATCACTTGTGCTAAAGGACATGAGATATCAATAATCACATTATTTTTACAAGAAAGAGGTCATGCCAGATTAGGAGAAACAAATAGGGAAAAATTCCAGAACAGAGAGGTTAAGTGAAAGGTGTGGGGAGCAGACAATAGCAAGAGAAAAGGTTTCCCAAACATGTCTTTGTCAGATAACGGAACAGGGTGGGTAGTGAGAAAATAGGAGGTTTAATCAGGGCAGTCACAGGGCTGGAGGTGGCAAGATGAGAGAAAAGCCTTGATTTGAAAATACCTAGAGAGGTGGAGGCAGTAATATGAGTGCTGAGGGCATTTAGCCAGCTGGGGCACGATAGGCAAATGATCTTTGTCCCTGAAAGTCCGGCATCGGGGGACTTGGAGAGGCTGGTGTTCTGATCTTCTGGTAAGCAGGTGCTACTGCTCGGGCATAACAGGTCTTGAATACAGGGTGGAGGTGAGGCCCAGAGTGGATTTTTACGCCATCAGGCAGGTAAGGTACTTTATCCGGTTTGAGAGTTGCAGACCAACCTGAGTCAGCGTAGAGTTCACATGTGTGGAGTGCGTCGATGTGCACCAGTGAGCAGCCGACAGGCCTTATTTAGGGATGTTGTAATGCGACTAAGTGCTGTAGTAGTGGCAGATCCGTATATAACTAAGCCATAGTCAACGACTGAGATGACAGAAGATTGGATGGCAGTCCTCAGTGCAGAATGGGTAACAAGCTGTCGGTTCCGATACAGAATCCCAATTCGCTGATTAATAGTTTTTGCTGTACTATCAATGTGAGTTGCAAAGGTTAGGCCTTGATCAAAGTTGATTCCAAGATATTTGAAAATTGGCACTTGTTCAAGGGTATTTCCCAGGTATGTATTAATGGTGAGTGGGACTTGCTGTTTCTTGTTTTGCGGGTTAGAGAAGAGCATGGATTGTTAGAGGCTTTGTGGGCATGTTTCGGTGGGAGGAAGGAAGACCTTCCCACCGGCGGGCCTGACAATTCTGCCTTCTCCCAGTGATTGGAACTGCATACAGAGGCCGACCGGGAGGCAGAGTGTGACTTACCTGGGTCAGACGAGCAGCCCAACAAGGCTGAAGGAGGCTTGATCTTGAGGGGTTTAAGGGTAGCCGAATGCCCCAAAGACTTCTCCTCTGTCACAGGGGCTCTGGTGGAGGCCGGGGCTGTGACCACAGTAAGGCGGGAGTCGTGGCCTGACCACCCCGATCTGGAGGCAGTGTGGGATTCAAAGGATCTGGATCTGGAGGAGGACCTCTCCCTGTCTCTGTTCCGCTCTCTATGTTTGTCCTTCGGCTTAAGCGTGTGGTGTTTCCCCGAAGATTTGTGGGCATGGCGGGGAGAATCCCCCCAGAGGATGAATCCCTCTGCATGGCCGCCAGTTGCTGTTGAGCCAAAAAAGCCTGAAGGGACTTTTGTCAGCGGATGCGGTTTCGGCTATTGAATGCCTGACAGTGGGGGTAGGACACAGTGTCGTGGTCCGAGCCAGGCAAAAAACGCAGGCCACGTGTCCGTCTTTAGAAGGTATTTGTTTTACGCAGGCACACTTATTTGTGTGCCTGGACAGGGTAGTCGACATGCAGATGTTTGACGAAGAAAGGATATCGAAAAAGATTATACTAGAGTTGAGTAAATTCTCACTAATGGTCGAACTGGCGAGGGAGAGCCGTGGCGGTCCCCCGCTAACAACGGATGGAAAAAGTTTGCAGTGTGGTCCTGTCACCAGCCAGCGCCAGTCCTATCCTGTATGTGTTACCTGCTGCAAGCGCTTCCTCTCGAAGTAAGATCTGTGGAATATCTGCAGAATCTACTGCGCGCTTTTGTATAAACTTTGATATGGTAATTTATTTATACACACAGACAGACATGCCCTGCTGTAATGATGAGTGTCTGTAATGAATAATGTGTTTGTTCAAATCTTTTTTATTGTAATTTTAATATGTATTTGCCCAATCTTCTATCGTTGTAAATGTTAATATATAATGACCTAGTGGCTGCCCTGTCTAGAGGCAGAAATGCTGAGCCTATGGTCGTATCCAAGACAACCTCTATATATTGTAGGTGCTGGAAAGGAGCCAGAATAGATTTTGGCACACTGACAGTGATCCCCAGAACATCAGAAAGTTGCCTGGTTTGAGCTAGTGTGTGTGAGTTGTTCCCTGGAGTGAGCTGTCAGAAGCTAGTCACCCAGGTAATAGAATACATAAATGCCTTCCCTGTGAAGGCCTGATGCAACCACAGCCACGCATTTGGTGAGGACCCGTGGCACAGATGACAAGCCAAAGGGCAATACTCTGAACTGGAAGTGTTCCCCCTGAAACAGGAATCTTAAATATTTCCTGTGAGGTTTTCAGGTTTTGATATAAAAGTAGGCATCTTTCATTCGAGGGAACAGATCCAATCCCCTGCCTGCAGTACTGGTAGCAGGCCCTGTAGTGTCACAATCCGGAACTTTTCGTATTCCATAAAAAAGTTCAGGTCCCTGAGATCCAAAATAGGCCTTAGATCCCCTGTCCATTTTAGAACTAGGAAGTACTGAGAATAGAACCCTGTGTTTCTCTGTTCCCTAGGTACAGGTTATTTTGCTCTTTTCTGGACCAGCTTGTGAATTTCCTCCAGAAGCAGAAGAATGTGCTTTTGAGAATGTGTAGGCCCTGCTGGATGGTCTGGAGGTAGCTCTAGATGCTCCAGAGCATGTCCTTGTGCTATTATTTCCAGGACCCAGGCATCTGAGATCAGATCCTTCCAGTGGTCCAGGTGGAGGGAGAGACGACCCACAACAACCACCCCTGAAGGTAATGGTGACTGGTGTGTGTGTGTGTGTGTGTGTGTGTGAAAGGAGTCAGGCTAAGTAAGTTGCAATTCCTGCCACACTGCCACCTTTAGGGGCTTTTGAATGGGCACCTGGAGTGGCTGCTGGAGTAGGCAGGACTCCTGCTCCTTTACCCTTGCCTGACTGTCTAGTGATGGTTCGGTGTCTCGCACCAACTGGACAAAACGGCACCCACTGTCTGCTCCTTGGCTGGGTGTGATAGAGGGAACAGACTTATTTGAGGGGGTCTGCCTGAGGCCTGCAAATTTAGGAGAATGTCTTGCACATCTGCACCAAATAATTTATATCCTCTGACAGGGGCATTTAGAATTGACTGCTGGATGTCATTTGCAAAGCCCGCCAACCTTAGCCAGGAATATCTTCTCAAACATATTCCTGAGGCTGCTGCCCTATCTGAGGCATCCAAAATGTCATAGGCTATACATAGGAGGTGTTTATTTTTGTCAGCCGTAGCCGTTAAGGCCTTAAGGAGCTCTTGCTTTGGTGCACCTTCTGGCAGAGCCTCAGCAGCTGCTTTAGCTTTTCTCCAGTATGTGTTTTGGTATTTTATCATATGGGCCTGGTAGTTTGCAATTCTTTGGCCCAAAGAGGCAGAGGCATAGGTCATTTTGTCCATGACTTCCAGTCTCCTGGATTCCTTTTTCAGAAGGAAGAGAACTGAGATGTTTTGGTGCCTTTGATCAGTCGCGGCAGTGTTAATGACCACAGAGTTAGCTTCAGATTGACCTGCAAAGAAAGGCGAACCTGAGGGGGCCACACTCATTTTATCTACCTTTCTAGATATGGCAGGAATTACACTTGGCCTATGCCAGGCAGTAAAAGTGACATCCTCCAGGGCAGGGAGGCAGGGTGGAATTACTATTGGGGGGGGGAGCTCAGGAAGCTCCAAGACGTCTATCAGGTGATTTTTGGTTGTGTCCTGCTCCTCCAAATCAAACCCCATGGCAGCTTGAAGTTGCTGCATCATGGTTATAAAAGAGGGGTCCTGGGGGTGTGGCCAACTGCAGAGCAAGGAGCAGCAACTCCGAGAGGCCCCAAGTCACATGAGGGCAATTTCTTTAAAATATTGAAAACTGACAGCTTTAAGTGTTATTTACTGTAAGTGTTCTCAGACAAAGGAGAAAATCTTGCTGAATACTCCTGTACCGAATCTGTACTGGTTTTGACTACTGCAGATCAGAATGGGGAGAAAGCAAGTAGGTGCTGGCGAAGAGGGAGCCCAGCTGAAAGAGCCACGACCGGGACCCAGCAAGGATGATTAACAACCTGATTTGGATGGCACATCTTCCCAGCTTACTAATGCAGCACTTTTATGGGCTATTCAGTCTCTGAACAAGAGGACGGCTGATTTCCAAGATCAGCTTTAATCGATAGACTCAAAAATTAGCTCCCTTTCGGCAGAGACTCAAACAGCTGCTAAGATGGCTGACAGAGCTCTGTGTCTACAGGCCTGACAAAAGAAAATGGCTTGCTTCGCAAACGGCTTGAGGTCCTGGAAAACAATGTTCTAGAAAGTAATGTTAGAATCTTAGGACTTCCAGAAGGCACTGAAGGGGACAACGTGCCTGATTTTATCACCAACTGGCTAACTGAACATTCCCAATTACCTACGGCTAAACTAGTGCTAAAAAGTTTCAGGATTATCCCCGGCCCCCCCGGAAACTCGCAGTCGTCGACCAACCAACAATCCCCAGCCACAGACTATCTTGGTTAAACTGGGGTCGGTCACGGTGCGAGATGCAGTTCTGCACAAAGCAAAACAGAAGGGACCATAAGAATGGATGAAGAACCGCGTACACCTTCTTCCCGACCTTAGCTATGAAACTAGGCAACGCCATAAAAGTTTTGACAGGGTATGCACCAGATTAATGCAACTAGGAGTCCAACACCTTCTTCTTATGCCAGCAGTCTAAAAGTTAAGTGTGGAGACAAAACTTCCGACCCTAAAGAGGCTGCTAAACTAGTGGAAAAAACTGAAAAGGAATTTCAGTGCAGGGAGTTGGAATTGGAAGAAGAGGATACAAAGACTGCATGAATGACTATTTGTTTTCCTATCATTGTGAAGCACAAAGGATGGAGGTACTGTATGTCTGAGCCTGGAGTTGTTTTTCATTCGGAACTAACTGGGGGGAATATTGGACATGTATTCAATACGGGGCTATGGGGTACTCATTATATTAAATAACTGTTGCTGATTGATATTTGCCCCGGCAATACCTGGCACAAACAATATGGCAGTGCAACATGATGTTAATAACGTCGCAGGTTCTACCTTCTCCTTTCCTCGCCTTGAGAAACCAATTTTACACCACACTGAGACCTACCAGCACAGGTGCACTGGGAACGTTAAACAAACACTGCGTACAGAGGACTGTATATAGTTGGACATATTCTTTTACAGATGGGAGTCTATGTAACTTTTATGAGACTCTTTTATATGAAAGTTATAGCTCATGTCCTGAGAGAGTTGCCCCGGACTTTTTATGAGATAGTATAGTGCAGTGCGTTAAGGCTCTGAGCTGCAGCTCTGGAGACCTGGATTTGAAACCAGCTGTCAGCTTAGTGTGCCACTCCTGATTAAACAATTGGAATCCCACAGTCACCTAGGTGCATACTGTGTGATCCTGAACAAGTCACTTAACTTCCTTGTGCTCCCAGGTCGCATCTGGAAATAAGCTTCGGCTTAGTGTGCTACTCCTGGTTAAACAATGTTCCCTTTCCCATTAGTCCCTCTTTACTCTGACCTGACGTGCTTTTTACATTTTAGCAAGTAGGCACCCTAGTACAGAGAAGTCCTTAGAAATGCTGGTTTTTTAGAGAATACACCTAGTATGATGTCATAAAATGGACTGTTTACTAGTTATAAAGCACTTTCATAAAGTTTTGTCAATCTGAAAGTTTTATATATTGCCTTCAAATAAGTGGGATCTGTCTCTAGGGGCTGCCTATTATTATGTCCCCTGCTTATGGCAGAGCAAGCAATGTAGCAGTTATGATGAAATGCTATAGGCATATCCCTAATGAAGTAACAGAGTTTGGGGGGTACAGAAGTGTACTTACTATTAAAATGTTGTATGCTCTACTGAATGGTTACAGAATATAATGATTGTGCCATGCCTACCCATGGTCTTTTATGCTGTACTGTCGTACAGTTAAAGTTTAGAAATAAAGTTAAAAAATAAAAATAAAAGAGGGGTTCTCAGAAGGGGACCTGGGATATAAACCACCAAGTCCTCACCAGGATTGTATTCCATGTCATTGTCCGTCTGGTCAACAGGACAAAGAGAGAGTGTTGGTGAAGACATCAGTGCTTGAGAGGGTATAACCTTGGTAGGCATTGGCGCAGGGGATTGAATGATGGACCCCATCGACAGACCTCCAGGTGTAGGATGTGGAAGCAAAAGCCATTTGAGGATGTCCATAAAAAACAACAAGATGGCATGCACACCTGCACCCATGTATGCGACAGGACTGCAGGAGGAGGCTGACAGGGGAGGCAAGATTCTTTACAACAACGGCAATGCACCAGCTCTATTAGGCCTGGTGGCACCTGAAGCCTGACCTGACCTGGAAGCTATGTTAACAATCTGGGCAGCTGGCAGCATTGCCACCGAAGCTCTCAACAGCGCAGAGGTGGTTGGCACCACAAGGTGGGGTGACTGAGAACAAACCTAGGGGGCTTTGTCTTTGTCTCTCCCTCTCCCAGTGCTTGTACTTATGTGACGCAGATGTTTTTTCTCGGGATTTTGAGAATTTGGATCCCAAGGAGTGCACCGGCAACACAGCAGAGGTCTTTTGCTGGAGCTCCTTCTCCATTTGGGCTACCTGCTGCTTTAATAGGTGCTTTTCTAGAGTGCATTTTCTGCGTCACTGGGTGGCTGTGTTGAATCCTTGCAAATCTAGCATGCCTGAACATTGCGGTCTGGGCCTAGGCAGCACAGGTAGATGTTGCGTGAGTCTCCAGAATATATTTTCTTGCCACACCTACAGTAGCGGAACAGCTTCGATGACTCTTTAGTTGACATACACGCCATCGAAGATCACTTGAGAAAGTGATTGCATGACTAAGGTGAGAAATAAAAGAAATTGGCGATTATAACAACATTGTTTCTATGCACAGTCCAACAAGAATGGTCGACGGCGGAAAAAGAACTAAGGAGGGAAGGGTCTTCTCATGTTTATATAGGAGAGTCGACATCTGATGTTGTCATGGGTGGCCCCTGGTGGACTGCTTGCAAAACATTTCTGTAGTTCCATAGGCATGGCCTGATGAAAGAGATATCCTCAAAGAAGATCTTCCCAGTCCAGTCCAAGACCAGGGCATCCTCTTGGGCTATCCCACTGGCTAATAGTCTGTTACAAAACTGTGGAAGCTGATTGTTTTCTCAAGAAACAAACAGGTCTGCCTTCAGTGTGCCCCACCTTCTGAACACTGTAACCAGAACCTGTCTGTTTAAGGCCCATTTGTGGTTTCCCGAACTGATTTTGTTTAAAGAATCTGCCAGGACATTGTCTTTGCCTGATAAGTGCACCGCATGAATGTCTGCTTCTAAGGTGTGTGCCAGGTTCCAAATCCTTATTGCTTCTGTACACAGTTTTAAGGATCTTGTCCCTCCCAGTTTGTTATTGTAATACATTGTTGTGGTGGTATGTGTTCTGATTTGGACAGACTGACCCTGTAGCTGGGAAGAAAAATATTTCACTCCAAGCAGCACTGCCCCAAGCTCCAGGAGGTTGATGTGTTCCAGTGACTCCTGTGGGCTTCATGTGCCACTGACTGTGAGGTCCTGTAGGTGGGCACCCCACCCCAAAAGTGAGGTTTCTGTAGTAAGGATACTTGTTGATGACTGCTAAAGGAAGGGAAGCCCTCTCTGAGGTTGCTTTCTTCCTTCCACTATTCTAGTGATTTTGCCAGCACTTTTGAAAGTGGATCCCACCTTTGAGACCGGTCGCCTCTTAAGTGGTACTGAATAGCTCTCATTTGGAATCTGGCCAATGGAACCACAGCTGTGGATGCAGTCATGTGTCCTAGTAACTGCAGGAAGTCCCTTGCAGGTCTTGGCTGACCTGTTGTAAAAAACTCTGCTGCAGCTATCAGAGCTGAAACTCTGGTCTGCAGGAGGAAAGCTTTCCCCTGTAAGGTGTTCAGCTCTGCTCCGATGAAGTCCAGCACTTAAATAGGTTCTAGTTGGGACTTTTAAGGGCTACAAACTGGAACTAGCAGTTTCCTTGCCTGAACCTGGGTATGTTCTGTAGGTAAGCCTGACTGGAATGTGAAAGTCGGCATCTTTCATTTCCAGTGACCCTAGCCAATGTCCTGACTGAAAGGATGGTACCACTGTGCCCAGTGTAACCATCTTGAACTTTTTTTGTGTGTTTGTTCAGACACCTAAAGTCTAAAATGGGTCTCCCCTCACCATTTTTCTTGTGGGTCAGGAAGTACCTTAAAAACAGGTCCTTGCCCCACTGAGAGGCAGGGACCTCTTCCACTGCTTTTGCTTGCAGCAGTTTGTTCACTTCCTGTTCCAACAGAAATCTTTCTGTGGGAGAGATAGCTGGAAAACCTTTGTGTTTCTGCAGTTTTGGACATTTTTTGAAATGCAGGGACAACCTCTAGCCCAATAGGCCAGCCTTCCCCACACTGGCAATGAGTGGACGACCTAGGTAGAATTGCCGGGGGGTTGGCTGTAGATTGAGGCCTGGTGCTACAGCAGCACACTTGGAGCCCCTCCTGCCTCTGCACCTATAGTAACCTCTTTGGGTTGATATTCATAAGGGGCATAGGGAGCATGAGCTCTTGGGAAGTAGCCGCTGCCCCTGCCTCCCCTACCATAAGGCCTGTAGTAGTGGAGACCTTTTCTTTCTCAGCATTAATCTGGTAAGTGGTTTTGTATCCATTCACTTTTTTGTATGTAGGACTAGGACTGAGGGAGTGTGGGAAAGGGTGTGTTCTAAGACTTCTCTCTGACTGTCACAATCTGTCCCACCTAACAAGGAGGACAGCTCTTACCAACTGACTGCCTGTAGGCACTGGCACATAAAATTGTGTTTGTCTGTTGGGCTTCATGTTGTTATCCACTAGTGCGAAAAAATAACCTACATCAAAGTACAGTAGATGCCAGATGATCTGTGTCCTACTGGACGATTTTAACTAAACATTGATAGCCTGAAAATCCCAAGAAAAATGAATAACTTGGAGGTAAATCCCTCATTACACAGCAAAACCCCTTAATATGGTGCAAAGTTAATACCAGACTAGAGATCCTTATAAAAGGGTGGAATACCTCTGGAAAACCATCACTGGAGGCTTCACGTTCATGTAGTCCACTTAATTTCTGTGGAATTATGATTTCAAAGGAAGTCAGATCCACATAATCACTAAAACCTAAAAAGACAAAAAAAGAACATTAAATCCTCTCAAACTGACTAAAGGATCTACAGTGGAGCACTATTACTGTGAGCTGTGATTAAGTGGGAACTGCGCAAACAGAAAACTTCAACAAATATTTAAACGTAATTGCTGAGTTTTTAAATTTACCTTTTGGGTGTCATTGCCTATTACCCTAATGCGGCAATAGTCCATCACCCTAATGTGCCGATAGCCCATCACCCTAATGTGCCGATAATCCATGACCCTAATGTGGCAATAGTCTGTCTGGGCCCCTCAAAATGTTCAAAGTGTCGTATAAGGGAAGGAAGGAATCATAAATCTAGCCAAACTGCTGGCCAGTCGATCCCTTCCATTTCTTGATCTGCCGCCCTCGCCCCTGTGCTCAGACGTGTTGTGCCATCTTACCAAGAAGAATGCAGGGGCACACCCCATTGAAGCCTACAAAGGAGGTTTTAAAAACTTTATTATTCATGTTTAAGCTACCTGTGATAAAAATGAAAGCCACCACTTAACTAATAGGGGCCCTATTAGCTGATCGGGGACTTTCTTTATTAGACATAGCAATCACAGCCCTGGCATACTTGTTAGAGGAATTTGCCCACTTGTCAGACCTAAAGAATAACTGGGACAAAACTGAGGTGTTAGGAAAAATAAGCAGTATAAAGTCAGTACCTGGGAATTTAGGACGTTCATTGGGCAAAGGACAGCTTCAAGTTTCTGGTAATTAATATTTCGGTTACCTGGAAGGGATGAGTGCAGAATAACATGGGGCCCCTGATAAATACCCTGTAAGAGGTTGTGGCCTAGTGGAAGATGATGAGGCTGTCACTATGGGGGAAGGTACAGATACTCAGAATGATGGTCCACCTGAAGGTTATGTACATTCTTCAGAGCTTGCCAGATTTCCAGCAACCTACTGGAAACAACTGGGAGGCGAGGATGGTTAGCAAATTTCTGTGGGAGGAAGGGAAGAAAAACAAGCATTTGTCATTGCCGAATGTTGATTGCTTATATGTGCTGTTTAGGTATTTGTAAGTGAAAGTACCATGCCTAAGAAATGTCATGTGCGCCCCCCCAAAGACATCCACTCTGTCTTTCTGTTCAGCATTCACAGAAGCGGGGGAGGGGCAAGGGGTACAGCAGTAGCAAAGAGGTGGACAATAGTCCATTCACAGGCAGAAGAATCCTGCATAAGGTGAGTAAACTGAAGGTGGACAAAGCGATGGGACCAGATGGCATACACACAAGGATATTAAAATAACTGTGAAGGGAAATAGCAGTACTTCTGGCAGCCATGTTCACTGAGTCATTCAACACAGGGGTGGTACCAGAGAATTGGAGGAGGGCACATGTGGTCCCTCTATACAAATCCAACAGTAGGGAGGAGGCGGGGAACTATAGGCCGGTCAGCCTTACTTCAGTAGTGGGGAAGATCATGGAGACATTGGTTAAAGAAAGGATAGTGGGGCATCTAGAAGTCATCAGAGCCCAGGACCACAGGCAACATGGATTAACAGTGAGGAGGTCATGTCAGACAAATCTGGTTGATCTCTTTGACTGGGTGACAATGGAAGTAAATCAGGGTGGGCCAGTGGACAACGCTTACCTTGATGTAAGCAGAGGCTTTGACACCATCCCACACAGGAGGCTGATAAAGTAGCTGAGTAGGCTGGGCATGGAGGAAAGGGTGGTGAACTGGGTTAGAAACTGGGTAACAGACAGGAGGCAGAGAGTGGTGGTAAATGGGGCGCAGTCTGGGGAGGGGGGTGACTAGTGGGGTGCCACAGGGATTGGTCCTGGGGCCAGTCCTGTTCAATGTCTTCATTAGTGGCATTGCAGAAGGGCTGAAGGGAAAGGTCTACCTCTTTGCAGGTGACACCAAGATCTGTAACACAGTGGATACCCCAGAGGGGATGGAGAAAATGAGGAGGGACCTGGGAAAGCTTGAGAAATGGTCTGAGGACTGGCAACTGATGTGTAATTCAAAAAAGTGCAAAATCATGCACGTGGGACACAGAAACCTAGGGAAAGGTACAGAATGGGGGGGAGTTGCTGACAGTCACAAAGAAGGAAAGAGACCTGGGGGTTCTTATTTCAGATGACCTGAAAATGTCAAAGTGGCAAGGCAGCTGGGAGGGACAGTGACAATCCATGCTGGGGTGCAAAGGCAGGGATATCACCAGCATAAGGAGGGAGACAGTGATGCCATTATATAAAATCATGGTCAGGCTTCACATGGAGTACTGTGTGCAGTTCTGGCGGTCACACATTCATAAGGATATTACCAGGCTGGAGACAGTCCAGAGAAGGGCGAATGAGATGGTACAGAGCTTGCAACACAAGACTTATGAGGAGAAATTAAGGGACCTCAACATGTACCCACTGGAAGAGAGGAGGGAAAGAGGGGATATGACAGAAACATTGAAGTACCTCAAGGATATAAATAGAACTACTGAGAAGTAGGAGACAGCTGCTATAGGCACATGTGCCAGCTTCTGTGTGATATTCTTTTGTTCTTATAAATCTGTAATCTCCAGTATTTCAGTAACCACATGACCACACTGCCTTCTTTAGGCAATTTTATGCTGGTTGATGCCTCGTGTAAGATGGCAGACAGAGGGTTCACCAGATTGTGTTTCCATTTGGAAAACTTCATAGAGTGTTCTTGTACTGGTAAGCATTTTGGAAAGCTGGTAAAGGTCTCACAATTTTTATTCTGATTTTATCTCTTTATGTCTGTCCCCTTTGGTCCCCCCATCCCCACACCCCAACAGTCATCAGTGGCCACAACTTCAGCCTTCTTCTTGCCAAGATGGTGGGTGAGAAACATACAAAAGTACAGTTACGTAGGAACTTACCGTAACAGTAGATCTTCGAGAGTTTTTCCTTCAGTAGGTCATCACATATAGGACTGGCACCACCTGGCATCGGCCCGCACGGCAGACTTTTCTAGCAATACCTGATGGGGGACCGCCCACCCGACGTCACATGATTGACGTCAGCGTGACTGTATATAGTGGGTGCTCTCCACGCCCGCCCTCCAGTTCTTCCGCCGGAGACAGGAAGAGGCCATACAGCAGGAGCGAACAGGAACTGGAGTCCCTGTAAAACACAAAATCAGGGGAAGGAGGGAGGGAAAAATATGACCTACTGAAGGAACCTCTCTCGAAGATCTGCTGATACGGTACGTCCCTACATAACTGTACTATCTTACTTAGAGAGGGTTCCTTCAGTAGGTCATCACATATAGGACAGAATCCCAAGCAGTCCCTCCAGAGAGAGACCAAGAGAAACTTGGGAGGAGGAAGCTAGCTCCAACAGAACAACTGAAGTCCAGCATGGACCCAGCCTAGGACAAAAGGCCTTGCAGGACGGCTAATCCAAAGCCGTCCCTCCACCTAGAAGCAATGTCCAGACTATAGTGTTTCGTAAAGCTGTGGACAGAACTCCAAGTAGCGACAACACAGATGTCCGCTGTGGAAACGTTCTGAAGGAAGCCTGTGGAGGCAGCCATGCCCCTAGTAGAATGACCACTTATGGAACCCGGAAGAGGCCTATTCTACTTCTGGTAACAGTACTGGATGCAGTTTCCTAACCATTTGGAAAGGCCCTGCTTAGAAACCGGTTTGCCCCTTGACCTGGGGGCAAAGGAAACGAATAACTGATCACAAGAGCGGAGATCTTTAGTCCGGTGAGTATAGCACTGGAGGATCCGATGGACATCCATAATGTGAAGGAGTGCCTCACCCTTCTTGGAAGGGGACGGGTAGTAAACCAGAAGCTCTACTGATTGGTTCAGTGTGGATTCCGACACCACCTTGGGAAAGAACCTCGGACGCATCCTAAGGACCGCCCGGTCCCTATGGACAATCAAGTAGGGCTCCTTGCACACTAGAGTGTGAAGCTTAGAAATCCTTCGGGCGGAGGTGATAGCTACCAGAAAAAGCATCTTCCAAGAAAGGAAGCGCAGATCACAGCTCACAGCCGGTTCGAAAGGAGGAAGGGTGAGCTTTTCCAGGATGAAGTTCAAGTCCCAAGGTGGAGTTGGGCTGCGGATGGGGGGAGTTTCAGATGGAGGATTCCTTTCAGAAAGGTCTTTGAGACTTCCAACTGAGCTACGGGTTTACCATCCACTAGCTCATAGTATGCGGAAATGGCCGAGATATGGACCTTCAAATAAGAACAGGACAGACCAGAGTCTGATAAATGAAGGAGGTATTCCATGACTTGAGGGGCTGAACAGGAGAAAGGGTCCCAATCCTTAGCGGAAACACAGATCAAAACCCGCTTCCACTTCATAGCGTAAGTGGAACGGGTGGACGGATTCCTGGCCCCGATGAGGACCTCAGCCACTCTAGAGGAGACCCCAAAATGAGAAATTGCTATGTCTGAAGGAGCCATGCATGAAGATGCAGGGTCCTGAGCCCCAGATGAACCAGCCTGCCCTGATCCTGAGTCAGGAGGTCGTGAGTCAGTGGAAGTGGAAAGTACAGTTACGTAAGAACTTATCGTAACAGTAGATCTTCGAGAATATCTCTTGCAGCAGGTTACACCATTAGGACTGAAGCCGGCAGGCGGCAGGACCCCACGGAAATCTTCTAGCTAGCAGTCTTCAGCGGGACCGCCTCCGACGTCGGTCCCGCCCCCGACGTCAGGCGTAGTACATAAGGAGGCGGTCCCGCCAGAATCCCCAGTTCTCCCGCCGGAGACTTCCAGCCGCTGGATGACATCAGAAGAGGAGACCGAGGACCCGCCATCAAGTTCAAGGTTGAGGACAATCTGTCAAGCCTAGGCTAGGACTTACCTCTCCAAGGAGAATGGTATGGAGAAGTACTTGCAAGAGCTGTTCTCGAAGATCTACTGTTATGGTAAGTTCTTACGTAACTGTACTGTCTTCTTCGAGATACAGCACTTGCAGCAGGTTACACCATTAAGACTGATTCCCAAGCAATGGCGCCTAGAAACGCCCTAGGGAGGAGGCAGAAACAGAGATCCTGGGAAATCCTGATTCTAGGACAGGAGGCCCTGCAGAACAGCGAGGCCAAAACCAGCTCTCTGCCGTGAGGCGATGTCGAGGCTGTAGTGCCTAATGAAGGTGTGCACTGAGCTCCAGGTGGCTGCAGCACAGATGGCCGAAATGGAGACGTTTTTCAGTGCTGCAAAGGAAGTGGCCACCCCCCTTGTCGAGTGGCCCCTAATGGTAGCCGGAAGGGGCTTCTGTCTGTTGTTGTAGCAAAAGGAAATGCACTGGACAAGCCAGCGAGAAAGAGTTTGCTTTGAGACTGGTTGGCCCAACATCCTTTCAGTGAAGGAAATAAACAGCTGCTCGGATTTGCGATGCTGTTTGGTCCTGTTCAAGTAGTATCTTAAAGAGCGGTGAACATCCAGGGTGTGAAGCAGTGCCTCTCCTCTGTTGGTGTACCTAGGGAAGTACACTGGCAAATCAATGTCCTGATTAAGGGTGAGGGCTGAGACCACCTTAGGCAGGAATTTTGGATTCGTCCTCAGGGACACCCTGTCCTAGTGAAAAATTAAATAAGGTTCCTTACACATGAGGGCATGTAGCTCGGAGATTCTGCTTGCCGAAGTAACAGCAACCAAAAACAACGTTTTCCATGACAGAAAACGTAGCTCGCAATCTGCGGCAGGTTCAAAGGGTGGCAGCGTGAGCTGCTCCAGGACAAAGAGCAGGTCCCAAGGAGGGATGGGATCCTTAATGGGTGGTCTAAGGTGGAGCACCCCCCTCAAAAAGTCACAAGAAGTGTCGAGTTGTGCCACTGTGCGTTGGCCTATAGGAGAATGGTAGGCTGAAATCGCACAGAGGTGAACCTTAATTGAGGAGTAGGCCAGACCTGAATGAAAGAGGGAAAGCAGGTATTCCAGAACTAATTTTTCTGGGCAGTCTAAAGGGGAGAGACCGCGTGCCTGAGACCACAGGCAAAACCGATGCCATTTCATGGCGTATGTAGCATGCGTTGCCAGTTTTCTGGCAGCAGAAAGGACTTCTGCCACCTCTTGTGAGGCCCCGTGTTGCAGAATGGCTATGTCTCGAGGAGCCAGGCACGCAGGTTCAGTGAGCACAAGTCCGGGTGGACTAGCGAACCATCCTCTTGAGACAGCAGATGGGAGCTGATTGGCAAAGGAAGAGGAGGCTCCCGGGACAATTGAGTCAAAAGCGGGAACCAAATCTGTCTGGGCCAGAAAGGCACTACCAAGATCATCATTGCATGCTCCCTGCGAAGTATGAGAAGGATTCTCTGGATCAACGGGAAGGGAGGAAAAGCATAGAGGAATCTGCCCGCCCAGGAGAGGGACAACTCGTCTCGCCAGAAAACACCAGGCCCTGGATCTAGTGAGCAAAAATTGGGCAGTTTTGCGTTGGATGGGGAAGCGAACAAGTCCAATTCTGGAGTGCCCCATCGATGAAACAGATCCTCTGCTACCTCCTGAAGAAGTTCCCACTCATGGACTCTGGCCTGGGAGCGACTCAGGCCGTCTGCGGCCGTGTTGTCCACTCCGGGAACATGAATTGCAATCAGGTTTGCGCCGCGTCGAATTACCCATTCCTACACTCTCATGGCCTCCCTGCAGAGGGGGTAGGAGTGTGTGCCTCCTTGTTTGTTGAGGTAATACATCACCGCCGTATTGTCTGTTTGAAGCAGAAGAGTACTCGGTGGAATTTCTGACTGGAAGGCTTGCAGGGCATACAGGACCGCCCTCATCTCCAGAATATTGATGTGGAGGTGGGCTTCTTGAGGGGTCCATGTTCCCTGAGACCTCACCCCGTTCAGGTGTGCCCCCCACCCCAGCCCTGAGGCATCTGTGGAGAGGATTACTCCGGGGACGGCATATAATGGGACCCCACAGAGAGGGTCCCCGGGTCTAACCACCATTGCCAATCCCAAATCACAGCCCTCATGATTCTGACTGGCTGCTGCATATGGTCTTGCTTCTGGTCCCATTGCACTCTGAGCATCCACTGAGTTACCCGCATGTGGAGCCTTGCCATCAGGACGGTTGGAATGGCCGCAGCCATATGTCCAAGCAGGCGAAGGACCAGTCTGGCTGGGACGGTCTTCTTTGCCGAAAGGTCCCTGATGAGGGACCTGATGCGTTCCGCTCTATCCACGGGAAGAAAGGCTTTCCCTTGGACAGTGTCCAGAACTGCGCCTGTGAAATGCAGCTTCTAGGACGGTACCAGGAGAGACTTCTCATAGTTGATAAGTATGCCCAGCAACTGAAAAACAGCCTGGGTGTGCTGGATAGCCATCAACAGCGCCTCCCAGGAGGCGGCCATGAGAAGCCAGTCGTCCAGATACGGGATCACGTAGTGGCCCTGTCTCCTTAGAGATGCTGCCACGACTGCCATGCACTTGGTAAAGACCCTGGGGGCCGAAGACAGCCCGAAAGGAAGCGCTCGGGAACTGATAGTGGTGGCCGAGAAACTCAAAGCGCAGGAACCTCCTGTGCGCTTGAGCTATGGGGATGTGCAGGTAAGCATCCTGCATGTCCAGTGATGCCAGAAATGCGTCCTTCTTCAGCATGGGTATAAGGCCCTGGAGGGTCACCATGCGGAACCGTTTGTAAGCGACCGACATGTTGAGGTCGCTGAGGTCCAAGATTGGACGGAGGTCCCCTGTTTTCTTTGGAACCAGGAAGAAGTGGGAATAGTAGCCTGTTCCTCTCTGGTTCCCTGGGACATACTCCACAGCTCCTTTGTACAGAAGCGCGAGTACTTCTTGCCTGATGAGCAATCTGTGCTGACCCAAGTAGCGGGAGAGCAGGGGAGGCCTTGTGGGTGGCTTGTCTGTGAACTCTATAAAGTGGCCTTTTTTGACCAACTGGAGTACCCACCTGTCGGTGGTGATCAACTGCCACCCTGGCAGGCTGGTCTGCAATGCAACCCCGGTCCTTGGTATCCCGTTGATCCTGAGGGGCGGGGGCCGGGAAGGAGTCATGCTGTGGCAGCTGTGGGTCCTGCAGGTTGGGCCGACTTGGTGGGACGTTGGCCTCTGCCTGAAGACGACTTGCCCTGGGCTTTCCAAGGGAAGGAGCCCCTCTGTTGCGGGCCGGAACGGGACTGTTGCCTCTGGGTCCGGCCGCGAAAACGGCTCTGGTTCCTATGAAAGGAACCGGGCCTGGATCTGTACATGGCCTGGACAGATCTCACGGCCTTCCCGGCCTCCTGAAGCTTGGTGATGACCTTCTCCGAGGACTCACCAAAGAGAACTTAGCCGTGAAAGGGAACGTCCAGTATGTTCTTCTGGATGTCCGGGGTGAATCCGGAGACACGGAGCCATGGGTGTCTCCGGAGGCATACGTCTGAGGCTGCCGCTCTGGCCAAAGAGTCTGCGGAGTCATACGCGGCTCAAAGCACCTGGGTTCCCACGTCTGAACCCATGCGGAGGAGCTGGAGTAGCTCTTCCTTCTGCTCACCTTCTGGCAGCTTTTCTGCCATCTCTTGTCCTTGCTCCCACAGGGCATTCTGAAACTGGACCATGTGGGTAAGATAATTGAGCGACCTAATGGAGCAGGTCGCAGCTGCGTACGTGCGCTTACCCATCGTGTCCAATTGCTTGGACTCCGGGTCCGGTGGCTGGGTGCTCAGATGTTGCGGCCTTTGGGACTGGTCATGTGAAGCTGTGATGACCAGGGAATCAGCCAGAGGATGAGATGCCAAGTACTGGTCCTCCCTAAGGGCCTTGTACAGGCGGTCAGCCTTCTTCGGCATCGCCGGGAGCAAGTGTGGACGTTTCCACGCTGCCTTGGCGACGTCCATGAAGGTATCCACCAAGGGTGGTACTACCACAGGGGTCCTTTTGCCGAAGATAACGCACAAGGCGTAGCCTCTTGGGGTCAGGGTCTTCCACGCCCCAGCCCATGTTCTCCTGGACATGCCTCATAATCTCTGAGAATGATGGGTCATCTGGAGGAGATCTTGGGAGTTCACGTGGGTCCGGAGAAGGGACGCTGATGGGAGAAGGGGATCTGGATCTATCAGAGATGTCCAATCTGAGTCCTCCGTCGACAGCGAGTAGCGGCGTCTTCTGGGTCTCTTGGGCTGGCTGACCCTGAAGAAGATCTGACAGAGGTCTCTTGTCCGGCTGGTCTGCCCCTGGAGAGATTCAGCAGGATCCTGGGGAAGGTACTGCCCACTGCCCCAGATGGCGGGGAGGCACTGGGGCGGTGGAGTCACGGGGAGGAGGAGGAGGAAGGAGGAGGGTATGGGGACCACGTCCTTTTAATGGTGTCCCACCAGAAAGTGAAAACTCTTCACCTCAGCAATATTCAGGCCCTATGAAGGGCCGGGCCGGTGATAATGATCGTCGGGTCCCGCCGGGCACCAGGTCTCTGGTTCCGGAGAGGGTTCCCTCGGGCTCGACAGGACCAGGGTCGCCGCCTGGCCTCGGGCTGGCCGACTCTAAACCGTGAGCGCCCTGGCCGACATCGGTAGGTGGCGCTAGGGTTCCTCCATCTGCTGGAATGGTTGTCGGTCCCCCAGCCGGCGTCCACGGTGGTGAGGGCCTGACCGGCGACGGGCGTCTAGCTGTCGTCAGGTCCCGGGACCGGTGGTGTTTGGCTGACGTCGGGTGGGCCGACCTCGGGTCCGACGTCCGTTTAAGCGAGGTCAGCTCCTTGGTTTTCCGTCGGGGGGAGGAGGCAAGGAGACCGACCGGATGTCGGGAGCCGAGTGGCGGGAGCCGGACTTGTGGTGATGGTGGTCCCCTGACCGCGGCGAGGCCTTAGACGAAGAAGAAGAAGGCCTGGGGGTCTTAACAGGATGCAGAGTGGAGGAACCGGTAGAAGACTTGACCGTGACCGGGGGAGGCTGAGAACGGGCCCAGGATGGAGAGCGGTCAGACCGGGAGCCGGAGCTGCGGGAGTCTGAGGCCCTAGAAGGGGATCTAGTTCTCACACTCTCCCTATGTTTTTCGAGGTGTCTGTGGGCTTTTTCGGAAGATTCCCCCTTGGAGGCAGATTTCATGGCCTTCAATCTTTCTTCCAGAAGGTAAGCTTGGAGGGCCTTCTGACAACGGATCCTGGTCCGACTGTTGAAGCCTTGACAAAAGGAGCAGACCAGAGTGTCGTGGTCCAGGCCTAGGCACCGCACGCAGGCCGGGTGTGGATCTTTGAAGGGAATTTGCTTCCCGCAGGCACACTTAGACGGATGGCCCTCCGCGGATGTTGGTGAGGACATCAGATGGCAGACAATCGAAGAAGAAGAAGTTTCTTGATGAAGAAACGGAAAAAAGAACTTTTCCAAATGTTAGCTAGACACTGAGCCGGGGTCCAGGACATACAAGTCGACGGTGGGAAAGAACTGGGATTCTATGCGGACCGCCTCCTTATGTACTACGCCTGATGTCGGGGCGGGACCGACGCTGGAGGCAGTCGCTGAAGACTGCTACCTAGAAGATTTCCGTGGGGTCCTGCCGCCTGCCGGCTTCAGTCCTAATGGTGTAACCTGCTGCAAGAGCAGTATCTCGAAGAAGATCCGGTGGTTCAATGGAGAGCTGCTGTAACAGCAGGAGCCAAATTTGTCTTGGCCAGAGAGGAGCAATGAGGATCATTCTTGCTCCCTCGGCTTGAAGTTTGAGGAGAACTCTCTGTAGAATGGGAAAAGGAGGGAAAGCGTACAAAAATGTCCCTGTCCATGATAGAGATAATGCGTTGTTCCAGAAAGCACCTCGCTCTGGGATGAGCGAGCAAAACTTGGGAAGTTTTGTGTTGGATTGGGAGGCGAAGAGGTCGATTTCCGGACGTTCCCAATTCTGGAAGATGGTGTCTGCCACTACCTGATGCAATTCCCACTCGTGGGAAAGGGTTCGAGTTCTGCTGAGACTGTCCACCAGGACATTTAGAATGCCTGGAACGTGCACGGCCACGAGGAGCAGAAGGTGCTGGACTGCCCAGTTCCACACCCGGGTCACTTCCCTGCAAAGTGGGTACGATCGGGTCCCTCCTTGTTTGTTGATGTACCAAACTACTGACATGTTGTCCGATTGGATCAGCAGCATTCGCTTGGGTTGCAGGGTCTGAAAAGCCTGTAAGGCATATAGGACCGCCCTGAGCTCCAAAACATTGATGTGGAAAGAAGCCTCCAGGCCTGTCCAAAGGCCTTGAGCTTGATGATCTCCCAGATGGGCCCCTCACCCCATATTCGAGGCATCCATGGTGAGGGTAGCTGCTGGTGCAGGGTTTCGGAACGGAAGTCCCAGGGAAAGATTGTGGAGATCCTCCCACCACTGTAAATCCCTTTGAACCGCTAAAGAGACCAAGACCGGATGGTCCAGGTCGTCTAGGAGCTGATCCCACTGTACCCTTAATGACCACTGAGTGATTCTCATGTGTAGCCTTGCTAGGAGAACGGTTGTGATGGAAGCTGCCATCAGTCCCAAAAGACGAAGGACCTCTCGGGCAGGAATGGCCCTGAGAGAGGCTACTTTGCGAGCCTGGCTGATTAAGGTCTCCACCCTGTCTGGAGGAAGGAAGACTCTGCACTGGACTGTATCCAGAAAGTACAGTGACGTAAGAACTTACCATAACAGTAGATCTTCGAGAGAGGCTCCTGCAGTAGGTAATTACATATAGGACTGATGCCGGCAGGCAGCAGGACCCAACGGAAAAATTTCTAGCTAGCAGTCCCTGAAGAGGGACTGCCCCCACATCAGGTGACCGGCGTCAGGAGACGTCGGTATATACGGGTGGTCCCGGATGCCCGCCTTCCAGTTCTCTCCCGCCACAGGCCAAAAGAGGCCAGACGAGAGAGAAGCGGATATTTCCCTCAATGGAAAGGAGCTGAAAAAGCCTAGGGGGATGGAGATGGAGATTGAGCTCTACTGCAAGAGCCTTTAGATCTACTGTTACGGTAAGTTCTACGTTAACTGTACTATCTTACTCAAGAGGGCTCTTGCAGTAGGTAATTACATATAGGACTGAATCCCAAGCAGTCTGGAACAAAAAGAGGCACCGGGAGGAGGAAAACTACTCCACAAGGTAGCTCTGGTTGTGCAAGTCTCAAGATAGGAGGCCTGGAAAAACAGCCAGCACGAAGCCTGCTCTACGGCGAGAGGCAACATCCAAACTGTAGTGTTTCGTAAAGGTATGGACGGAAGTCCAGGTGGTGGCAGCGCAGATGTCTTCCACAGACACATTCTGGAAACAAGCCGCAGAGGCAGCTACTCCTCTAGTGGAGTGGCCTCTGACTTGACCCGGGAGGGTCTTGTTGTATTTGTCATAACAGAAAGTGATGCAATGAGCCAACCACTTAGACAGGCATTGCTTGGAAACAGCATTGCCTTCCCTTTTGTGAGCAAAAGAGATGAACAACTGATCAGTCTTTCTGAGATCCTTCGTCCTGTTGGTGTAGTATCTCAGAATCCGGTGAACATCCATAGTATGGAGTAAATACTCCCCTTGATTAGAGTACTGCGTAAAAAAGGCAGGTAACTCTATGGACTGATTTAGGGTAGACTTGGCTACTACTTTAGGGAGAAACTTAGTATTCGTGCGAAGAGCCACTCGTTCCTTGTGAAAAATCAAGTACAGGATTTTACACATCAGGGCCTGGAGCTCAGAGATTCTCCGAGCCAAAGCAATGGCCACCAAGAAGAGAGTCCTCCACGAAAGGAACTTCAAATCCGCAGAAGCTGCAGGTTCGAAGGGAGGGAGAGTAAGTTTCTCGAGAACAAAGTTCAAGTCCCAAGGGGGGGCAGGAGTACGGATGGGGGGCCTCAGATGTAGGACCCCTCTGAGAAAGGTCTTGGAGACCTCCAGCTGAGCAAAAGCCTTGTCCGCGAAGTGAACATGATAGGCCGAAATGGCCGCCATGTGTACCTTCAAAAAGGAATGGCTGAGACCCAGGTCAAACAGATGACATAGATACTCCGACAGAAGCCCCACTGAACAGGAGAAAGGTTCCACGTACTTGGAAGCAGCCCAAATAGTGAATCTTTTCCACTTCATGGCATAAGTGGATCTGGTGGAGGGTTTTCTGGCCTCCACTAAAATCTCCGCCACTTTAGGAGACACTCCAAAACGGGATTGGGCTAGGTCTGCAGGAGCCATGCATGCAGTTGAAGGGATTTGAGGCTTGGATGGACCAGGGTCCCCTGATCCTGGGTCAACAAACCTCAAGATAGAGGAAGAGGAAGATCCTCTGAATATTGTTGTAGAAGAGACAACCAGATTTGCCTGGGCCAGAAGAAAAAATTACTCACCTTAGTATAATGGAGTCTTGCTGTGTTCTGACTATTGCAGTGATTGCCAACCTTTGAACTGCCCCGGAGAGCAAAGAGATAACTTTCCATGCAGGGTATGGAACGCTGAGCTCGAGCTCGGTTGAAGCCTCTGTCTGCTGTTGTTTAAACTCCAACCGTCAGATCTTTATGAGCAATACTCACTAGAAGTTCTGTGTGGAAACTGTAAGACTCACACTAGCCAACTGGCAACTAAATTTATTAAAAGAGTTTTTTTTGGGTTTCAAAGCAAAGACTCAAGTCAGGAAACCCAAAAACAAAACCCAACACACACCCAAAAGAAAGGAGGGTGAGAAAGGGGGCACCCCTAGGTTGCCAACACTGCCCCTGCCCACCCACATCCCAAAAACCAGGTTCTGAGAGGGGAGGCAGGGGGGAGGTCAGAATACAGCAAGATTCCATTAGAAGAAACAACATTACTAAGGTGAGTAATTATTTCTTCAAACAACATGAAGTCTTGCTGTATTCTGACTACTGCAGACTACCAAGCAGTACCTCCATGGAGGAGGGACAGAACCTACTTTGGGAATAGGCTCTGAAGTACTGCTGTGCCAAACCAAGCATCACTCCTAGCCTGGATTTCCAGAGAGTAATGCTGGTGAATGTATGGACTGTTTTCCAGGTGGCTGCTTGACAGATTTCTAAGATAGGAATATCCCTGGCAGCAGCCAGGAAGCAGCTGCACCTCCTAGTAGAGTGAGCCCTCAGGCCTGAGGGGTGGGTCTCTACCCAGTTTTCATAGCAGAATTGTATACAAGAGACAACCACCTGGCAATAGATCTTTAGTGGCAGGTTTGCCTCACCACCTCTCCATAAGTGAGGAACAACTGGAGGGACTCCAAGCCTGTGACCCTTGGTGCGCTCTATGTAGTAGCTAAGGGCCCTTTTTACGTCCAGGCTGTGCAACCTCCTCTCTCCAGAAGAGGAATGGTCAGTGAAGAAAACAGGGAGAGACACAGACTAAGGTGGAAATCTGAAACCATCTTACGCAAAAACTTCCAGTTGGTTCTTAGGACCACTTTATCTCTATGGAAAATATGAAAACAGGCTCCACTGACAGGGCTTGCAATTCACTGATACGCCTGGCAGAGGTAATGGCTACCAAACACACAGTTTTCCAAGTCAAGTACTTAAGCTCTGCAGAGGACAAAGGCTCAAAGGGTGGTTGCATGAGCTGAGCAATGCAAACATTAAGGTCCCAAGCAGGAGCAGGGTCCATAAAGGGGGGGATTGGTGTGCAGCAATCCCTTGAAAAATTTGCAAAACACAGGGTGGGCTGACAGAGGAGAGGGCTTGCCTACTGACAAGAAGGCAGAAACAGCTGCCAGATGCACTTTAGTGTAGCTGGCCTAAGTCCCAAGCCATTAAGATGAACCATGTAGTCCAGGACTGCAGGCAACCCAGCAGATTCTGGAGAAATATGCTTATTAGAGCACCAAATAGTGAACCTTTTCCATTTGGAGTTGTAAGTCTTTCTGGTGGAAGGCTTTGAGAAGCCTTAAGGATATCCAGAACCCTTGAGAGAGGTGCAGATCAGCAAACTCTAACTCTTCAAGAGCCAGGCCTTTGAGATTGAGAGATTTGAGGTTTGGATACCAAACGCTTCCTGAGAGGATGTCAACAGGTTGTAATTCCTGGAAGAGACAGGGAAGGTGGACTGCTAAGGACAGCAACAGTGGGTACCAGGGCTGTCTGGCCCAGTCTGGAGCAATGAGAATCACTTTGCATGGTTGAGACCTGATCTTGACTAGCACTTTGAACAGGAGAGGAAGGGGGGAAAAGCATACAGGAACTTCCCTTCCCAATTCAGAATCAGAGCATCCAGGGGGACTGAGCCCAAGACTGGGGGTCTGCAACAAAAGAGAGGAAGTTGGGGATTGTCTGGGGCTGCAAAAAGATCTATCTGTGGAGTGCCCCATCTGGAGAAAATCACTTCCAAAACTAGGGGTTCTAGGGTCCATTCGTGATGGCCCTGAGAAATCCTGCTGAGAGCATCTGCTAGGACATTGTCCTTCCCTGGGAGGTGAACTGCTATCAGAGAGGTTTGCAGGGAATAGGCCAGAGACCACAACTTAATTGCTTCTGTGCACAAGGCCATAGACCGAGTGCCTCCTTGCTTGTTGATGTACCACATTGTGGTGGTATTGTCTGTTCTGATCTGGACCACCTTGTTCTGTACAGATTTGAAGAGCTTGCAGTGCCAGAAACACTGCCTGAGTTCCAAGAGATTGATGTGAAGCAGAGATTCTTGAGGTGACCACAGCCCTTGGGTGGTAAGATCCCCAAGTGTGCTCCCCAGCCCAGCAGAGGAGGCAACTGTGGTGAGTATTACTGAATGAGACTGGTGACAAAAGGAACTCCCTGTTATAAATTTGTCCTGATCCCGACACCCTTGCAAAGCCTGGATTGAGGGTCTCGAGTCACTGAGACTAGTTTGGTAAGGGAATCCTTTCTATGGGACCAGAAGGCTAAGTGGAACTGAATGTCCTCATCTGAATCTTGCCCTGGGACCACTGCTGTAGAGGCTGCCATGTGGCCCAGGAGCTACAAGAAGTGCCTTGCTGGGTGTGAGGACACCTGAAGGGTGAATGAAGAGGCCAGTTCTATAAGGGTCCTGGCCCTGTCAAGGGGAAGGAAGGCTTTTGCTCTTATTGTATCCAGCTCTACCCCTATAAAGGTGAGAAGCTGTACTGGCTCGAGAACTGACTTTGGAAGGTTGAGGAGGAATCCTAAGGAAGTGAGCACTTGCTGAGTTATCTGAAGATATGACTTGACTTGGTCTGGAGACTGACCCACTGTGAGCCAGTCGTCCAAATATGGAAAGATGGAGATCATTTTTCTCCTTAGGAAAGCAACCACTACTGCCAGGCACTTTGTGAACACCCTTGGGGCTGATGTTAGGCCAAATGGCATTGCTCTGAATTGATAGTGGTCTGAGGGCAACTCGAACCTGAGGTACTTTCTGTGGGAGCACCTGATGGGAATGTGAAAATAGGCATCTTTGAGGTCCTGGGAGGCTATCCAGTCCTCTGGTCTTAGAGAGGGCAGAATTATTCCCAGAGTCATCATTTTGAATTTTGGTTTTAAAAGGTGCTTGTTCAGATATCTTAAATCCAGGATGGGCCTCCATTCTCCTGTCTTTTTGGGGGTTAGGAAGTACCTGGAGTACAATCCTTTGCCCCTGTGTAGGGTAGGAACCCTTTCTATGGCTCTGAGAGCCAGGAGGGAAGAAACCTCTACCTCTAGGGCAAGGGTCTCTGATGGATTTGCAGGTGGAAAGGATCTGGTTCTCATCTTGGGACATTTTTTGAAGCTGAGAACCAGTCCCTGGCTTACTACTTCCAGGACCCACTTGTCTGATGTTAAAGACTTCCAGTCCTGGACAAAGTAAGCCAGCCTGCCCCCTACAGGTATTGCAGAATCAGCCCGGGCAGACCCATCAGGGTGTCTGCTTGGCAGGGGATTTAGGCTGAGGGGTGGAAGCAGGCCTGCTCATTCCCCATCTGCCTCTCCCTCTGAAGAACCCCCTCTGAGCATAAGCAGAAGAGGAGGCTTGAGCTTGGTAAAAGGGCCTCTCAAAGGGCCTGCCCCTGCCCCTGGAATGCTGTCTCTGAGAGTGGCTTACCTTTCTTGGCCTGGAGCGCTCCTGTAGGTGGTCCTGTCACTGCGTCCATCTTCTTCATGTAGTTCTCTGTCTGCTCCCCAAACAGAGAATTACCAATGACAGGGAAATCAGTGGCCTTAGTCTGGGTATCCTGTGATAGGCTAGTACATCTGAGCTGAGCCATCCTCCGAAGGGCCACAGATGTAGCCATGACTCTAGATGAAACATCATTGGAGTCCACAGCAGCATGAAATTGCACCATGGATGCCTCAATCCCATCAGCAGCCACCTGCTCCAGCTCCTTGACAAGCTGGTCAGGGGCCTGTTTAGCCAGTGCCAGCACAGTGTCCCACCTGGACTTCTGGTATCCAGTTAACCAGGCCATATAGTTAGCCTGCCTGAGTCCCAAAGATGCTGCCATGTACTGTTTCTTTGCCTTAGCAATCAATCCTCCTGGAGTCCGTTTATGGGGGGTGTGAAGCCAGGGAATATTTCTTATCACAGGCAGCAGCCTGCACTACCCCAACATGGCTGCATTGCTCAGAAAGGAACTCAGTATCGAGCCTGAAAGGTATACCTCTTGTCCATTCTTCTATCCACAGGAGGTATGGAATTAGGAGTTTTAAAATTTTAAATGTCAGTTTCCAAAAGATTTATGGAGGAATAGACAATCTCCTGGACTCTGGGATGTCCATCATCTCTACAAAATCAGGCTCCTCCTGATCCTCTACTGCTTCTTCAATTGGAAGCTGGAGGTTTCAACACTCTTGTAAAACATAAGTGGGAAGGGGACTCAGAAAGCCTAGGAGGAGAAACACCTGAAGGTCTGTCTGGGGAGATGTCCGGGTCAATAAGCACATCCAGACTTTCATAATCACCATCATCATCATTATCCTCATACTCTCCTCCTCCTCCTCCTCTGGTTCATAAAATTCTTCTTAAGTATAACCCGGAACGGGGAACTGACCGAACCGAGCCCCTGACAGATGGTGCCAGTTCGGCCGGAACCGAAGTTAGCGACTGAACTATCCTTATCGCTTTGGCTATTTCATCAGCTGTTGGAGAAAGAACTTGTGGATCCGAACCAGATGATTTTTCCCTTTTCTTTCTTTTAACTGGAACCGACTCCTCAGAATCGGTTCTCCTTTTGCCTGAAGAAGTTTCGCCCTGGTCAGAGGGCACTCCTGGTTCTGTCGGAACCGAACCGGGCTGGCCATCCGGGTCAGCAGACTTCTCGGCCTCCCTTTCCCTCAGTCTACCTACTCTCTTATCCAGGGTAACTTTGGGAAAACTTTTACAAATTTGGCAGTCTGAAATGAGATGGTCAAACCCCAGACAATAAACACAGGTGGTGTGGGGATCAGCCTTATCAAAGGCTTCCCCACACACACTAAAGTGTTGAAACCCAGTGGGCCCGTTTTTTTTCTTGGGTTTCTCAGACATGGCCAATCCTAACCAAAACTTATCCTTTTTTCGGCAATCCGCGAGGCAAGACACCACTATCGGTTCCTGACCGTGTTACGAGTCTTGGAAAAAAACGTAAATGAAATCCGTTTTTTTTAGAACTGATACAGACCGGTTACCACACTCTAATAAGAACAGAAGTTTTTTTACACAAACCTGATCGGTTCAAACTGAACCAATCCAATGTTTACAAGTTCCACACAGAAAACTAATATAGAAAACCTATCTAGTACTCACGGTACCACAGACAGAGACTCAAACCGACAGATTAGAAGCAGAAATTCGGTTGAAACCAAGCGAAAAAAACGACACTATAACCGACTTTTTGAACCCGACAAGGAGAAATCTCCGGGCGACTGTTCAGTAGTGAGGAGTAAAATCTGATGGTTGGGGTTCAAACAACAACAGACAGAGGCTTCAACCGAGCTCGAGCTCAGCGTTCCATGCCTTGCATGAAAGTTAACTCTTTGTTCTCTGGGGCAGTTCAAAGGTTGGAGATCACTGCAATAGTCAGAATACAGCAAGACTTCATGTTGTTTTGAAAACCAGGTTCTGAGAGGGGAGGCAGGGAGGGAGGTCAGAATACAGCAAGACTCCATTAGAAGAAACACAATTACTAAGGTGAGTACGTTTTTCTTCAAACAACATGAAGTCTTGCTGTATTCTGACATATTGCAGACTACCAAGCAGTACCTCCATGGAGGAGGGAATCAAACCTACTTTTGGAATAGGCTCTGCAGTACTGCTGTACCAAAGCGAGCATCACTCCTAGCCTGGATATCCAATGAGTAATGCTTGGTGAAAGTATGGGCTGTTTTCCATGTGGCTGCTTTACAAATCTCTAGCAAAGGAATATCCCTGGCAGCAGCCAGGGAAGCAGCTATACCTCTAGTCGAATGAGTCCTCAGACCTGAGGGTGGTACTTTACCCAGCTTTTCATAGCAGAATTATATGCAAGAGACAATCCACCTGGCAATTGTTCTCTTAGTGGCAGGTTTGCCCATTCCCACTTCCCCATAAGTGAGGAACAACTGGAGGAAATCAAACCTGTGTACCTTAGTACGCTCAATGTAGTAGCTAAGGGCTCTTTTAACATCTAAACTGTGTAATCTTCTCTCTCCTGAAGAAGAATGGTCAGTGAAGAACACAGGAAGAGACATGAATTGGTTCAGATGAAAATCTGAAACCACTTTGAGTAAAAAACCCTACTGTTCTAAGGACCACCTTATCTCTGAAATGAAGTAGAAATCAGGCTCCACCCCAACAGAGCTTAGCAATTCACTGATACATCTGGCAGAGGTAATAGCTACCAGAAACACATTTTCCAAGTCAAGTACTTGAGCGCTGCTGAAGACAACGGCCCAAAGGGGGGTTGCATAAGCTGAGCAATGCAAACATTAAGGTCCCAAGCAGGCGTAGGGTCCCTAAAGGAGGGATTGGTATGAAGCAACCCCTTGAAAAATGTACAGAAAACAGGATGTGATGCCAGTGAGAAGGGCTTTCTCACTGACAGAAGAGCAGAAACAGCTGAAAAGTGTACCTTGAGGGTAGCTGGTCTAAGGCCTAGGCCATTAAGATGAACCATGTAATCTAGAACTGTAGACAGTTTAGCAGTGTCTGGGGATA
Source organism: Neoceratodus forsteri (assembly GCA_016271365.2). Taxonomy (NCBI): domain Eukaryota; kingdom Metazoa; phylum Chordata; order Ceratodontiformes; family Ceratodontidae; genus Neoceratodus; species Neoceratodus forsteri. The sequence goes on from JADMNL010000026.1 coordinate 56,330,511, forward strand.
TGTGCTTCTTGGAACACCAAATACTAAATCTCTTCCATTTGAAGTTATAAGTTTTTCTGGTGGCAGGTTTTCAAGAGGCTTTGAGAATGTCCAGAACCCCTTGAGACAGGTGCAAAATTGCATACTCAAACTCTTCAAGAGCCATGCCTTGCAATTGAGAGACCGAAGGTTGGGATACCAAATCCTCCACTGAGAGGAGGTTAGCAGATTGTGATTCCTGGGAAGAGACATGGGAAGATGGACTGCTAGGGACAGCAACGGTGGGTACCAAGGCTGCCTGGCCCAATCTGGAGCAATCAGGATCGCTTTGCAGGACTGTGACCTTATCTTGACCAGGACCTTGAACAATAGAGGAAAAGGAGGGAAGGCAAATATACAGGTTACTCACCTGTAACAGGAGTTCAAGGAATGGTATATGTTGTTCATCCACACTGTCTGGCAGGTTCCTTGCCGCTTTAAATCTTGCCGGAAGGACTTCAAGCTGGCTCCTCCCACCCATCCGGGTGGTAAAACTCTCAGCTCTGCCCCATGACACCAGATCTAGCCCGCTGGAAGCCAGGTTGTGCATCAAAGCCGGGGAGGTCGGTTGGGTTGTGTGGATGAACAACATATACCATTCCTAGAACTCCTGTTACAGGTGAGTCACCTGTATTTCTAGGGACATGGATATGTTGTTCATCCACACTGTCTGGCAGACTCCTAGCAGTTCTCTGGGAGGAGGGAGGCAAGGCGCACACCCCCTACTTGGGAAATAAAGACTGGAGAGCCGAGGCCCCAAAACCAGCATCCCGGCGTGACTCAAGGTCGATGTGGTAGTGGGTGATGAAGGTGTGTGCTGACTTCCAGGTAGCAGCCCTGCAGATTTCCTGGATAGGGACATCCCTGGAAGCAGCCACAGATGCAGCGGTATGGCAGGTAGAATGAGCTCTTATCCGTCTGGGAGGCTCCATGCCCGCCAAACTATAGCAGAGATCTATGCAGGAGGTGACCTACCTGCCTATTGTCCGCTTGGCTGCAGGTCTGCCAGGTGCGGCTTCAGCGTAGGTGACAAACAGCTGGCGAACCTCTCCCCAAACTTCAGCCGTGCGCTCCTTATAGTAAGCGAGCGCTCTTCTAGGGTCCAAAGTATGGAGCCTATATTCGGCCTCTGAGGTGTGATTGGGGTACAACACCGGCAGAGTCAACACCCGGTTAAGGTGAAACTCCGACACCACCTTCGGAAGGAATTTCGGGTGGGAGCGCAGGACAACCTTGTCCCTGTGGAAGACCAGATAAGGAGATTCGATGGAAAGCGCCTGGAGCTCTCCCATCCTTCTGGCTGACGTGATAGCCACCAAGAAGGCGGTCTTCCACGACAGGTGAGAGATGTCACACCTTTGCATCGGTTCGAATGGCTTGCCCATGAGCTTAGCCAATACCAGCAGCAGATCCCACGGAGGTGGAGGTTCTCGCACCAGAGGAGATATGTGATCAAGGCCTTTGAAAAAGCGCCCGACCACCTTCTCCTGCGCCACCGACTGCTTCCCGGCCCACGCCCAGTAAGCAGAGATGGCTGCCAGGTGCTCCTTAAAGGTCGTCGACTGAAGCCCTTGCTGAGAAAGGGACCACAGGTAGTCCAGGATGCTTGCCAAGGAACAGGAGGAATGGTCCAGGCCCTTGCCCTGACACCAAATGGAGAATCTCTTCCATTTGAAGGCGTAGCATTTTCTGGTTGACTTCTTACGGGACGCCTCAACGATGTTGAGGACCTCGTTGGAAAGACCCAAGGCCTGGAACTCTAGCTGCTCAGGAACCGGGCCTTTAGGTGCAGGGATTGAAAGTCCGGATGGAATACCTTCCCCTGATTGACCGAGGTCAGGTCCGGGCAGGCTGGAAGCCGCCTCGGGAGCCTGGAGCGGAGACTGAGGAGATCTGGATACCAGAATTGGCGCGGCCAGTCTGGGGCTACCAGAATCACCTGTGCCTTGTCCTTCCTCGCCTTGAGAAGCACCTTGTGGATCAAGGGAAATGGGGGAAAGGCGTAGAAGAGGCCCGGGGTCCACGGCCTCAAGAAGTCATCCACCTGCAGCGAGCCCTGCTGAGGGGGGGCGGGCATGAAACAGTCTCAGTTTCGCATTCTCTCTGGAGGCAAACAGGTCCACCTGAGGCGTGCCCCAGTGGGAGAACAGATCTTGTACTACCTCCGGCAGGACAGACCACTCGTGGGACACTGCCCCTATCCGGCTTAGGGCATCGGCGAGAGTGTTGGAGGCTCCTGCCACATGGATGGCAAGGAGATCCGCCTCCAGGCTGCGCACGAGTGACCAAATGTGGAGAGCTTCCCTGCACAGAAGTATGGAGCGCGTCCCGCCCTGGCAGTTTAGGTAGTACATGGTCGTGGTATTGTCTGTCTGGACCTGAACCACTTGACCCCGTAGAAACGGAGCGAAGGCAGTGAGGGCTAGATGAACCACTTGAAGCTCCAGCAGGTTGATGTGGCATCGGGACTTCCGAGGGGACCAGAGGCCATGCGCTCTGTGCTCCCCCAGATGGGCACCCCAACCTATCAGAGAGGCTTCGGTCGATAGAGAGACCGTCGGCTTGGGGCAGATGAACGGGATGCCCTCCTGCAGATGTGCTGGAACCGTCCACCACTGGAGAGCATTCCACATCCCCTGGGTCACTGTCACTAGTTGATCCAGCGGATCGAAATGCTGTGACCATTGGCTGGCCAGCCCCCATTGAAGGGGACGCATGTACCAGCGGGCCCAACGGACCACGCTGGTGCAGGCCGCCATGAGGCCCAGGAGGCGCAGGAAGTCTCGGGCAGGGCGCAATTGCCCAACCTGAAATGACTGGGTAAAGCAGCAAAGAACCTCGGCCCTGTCCGCTGGGAGCCATGCTCTGGCTCGTAGAGAGTCGAGCTCTGCCCCGATGAATTGTATCACCTGCTTTGGCACGAGTTCCGACTTGGCCTTGTTGATGAGGAGGCCAACCTAAGAGCAGACCTGGAGGGCCAGATCTCTGGACCACTCCACCTCTGTTCTGGAGGGGGCTGCAATCAGCCAGTCGTCCAGGTAGGGGTATACCCGGACGCTTCGGCACCGCATGAATGCTGTCACCACTGCCAAGCATTTGGTGAAGACCCTAGGAGCTAGGGAAAGGCCGAAGGGCATTGCCCGGAACTCGTAGAGGGATCCCTCTAGCCTGAAGTGGAGGAATCTCTGGTGGGATGGACGGTTGGAACGTGAAATAACGCGTCCTGGAGGACCAGAGAACAGAACCATATGCCTCGTTCCAAGGATGGGATTATCTGAGCTAGAGTGAACATCCTGAAGGTTCGAGACCTTAGGAACCTGTTCGGGTCGTGCAGGTCGAGAATGGGGCGCCAGCCCCCCTGTCCGCTTTGGGAACAGGAAGTACCTGGACACAAACCCCGGGCCTGGAGGAGGATCCGCCACCTTTCTGATCACCTCTTTTTCGAGGAGCAGGGCGATATCGGCTCGGCGAGCCAACAGAGAGGCTGCGGACCCCGTAGCCCCTCAAGGGGCGACGGCTCAGAAGGGTGGGGCCTGCTTGAACTCCAGGGGCAGGCCCTTTTCTACCACCTCCAACACCCAGCGGTCCATGGTGATAGTGGACCAGGCGGAAAGGAAGTGGCGGAGCCATCTCCCCGCGAGAAGAACCCAGCGGGGAGTGACAAGGCTGAGGGCGATACCTCTCAACCCGTCACTGGGCAGGCTTGGAGGAGGGACCGACCGACGGACCTCCTGGGCCTTTTCCTCTCTGCTTCCTATTAGAGGAAGCCGCAGGCTTGGCTTTGGGGTGCCAAGCGCAAGCCTGCTGGCCCTGGTGTTGGTGCTGTTGGGCCAGACATGCCGCAGGCGCAGAAGGGCGAAAGGACTTATGTTGTTGTTGTCGTCGGCCCTTGTCCTTCTGGGCAGAGGTGACCGAGTCCAGAGTAGCACTGGACTTCTCGATCTGCTGGAGGTGACTTTCCACTCCAGGGCCGAAGAGGTCGGTCCCCAGGAAGGGGACATCCACTAGTTTGTGCTGGGTATCCACCGTGAAGGTGGATATCCTCAGCCATGCTCTGTAGCCCATGGCCACTGCAGCCGCAACTGATCTGGCACAGGAGTCTCCAATGTCCAGAGCCATTTGGAGCTGCTGTTTTGCCACCGCCCTTCCCTGGTCCTGTACCTGCTTGACCGTGGTCTGCAGGTCGGCCGGGAGATGAGGGATCACCTCATCCAGGGAGCCCACGAGGGTGTGGGAGAAGTGTGCCATCAGCACAGCTGAGCTGGCCTGGCAGAGGCCAAGGGAGGACAGAGCGTACACCTTGCACCCGGCATAGTCCAGCTTTTTGGACTCCTTGTCGGGGGGCTTATTCATATCCCTAAGCGTTCCTGGGCCGCGGAGGCATGTCGGTGACCAACCTCAGCGGAGGTGTTCGAAAAACGGACAAAGAGCGGTGGGGACCGCATACTTCCTGGCCATCCTGGCCGAGGTGCAGGACAGGGAAGCAGGCCGCTGCCTGGGCTCCAGGCTGGGCCAGCAATGGCTTCAGCCACCGGAAAGGCCTCCGTGGGTGAATCCCCTTAGTCCAGTATCTCCGTTAGGGGATACTTGGCCTACTTGGATACGAGCTCGAGCTGCATCCCAGTAGACTCCAAGATGAGCCGAGGCAGACCCATGAAGGATGATGGGCTTTCATCCATCGACTGGCCCCCAGAGGACTCCAGGTCAATGGGCCTGGAGAACAGGGAGTCGTTGTCGGACTCCGAGAGTCCGCGAAGAGCTGCCTGGGGCCTGAGTCACCCTCCACCTGCCGAGGACGGTCGGGAGTGAGGGTCCTTGGTCGGCGCCCCCGATTTCGGTTGTGGAGGCGGAGGTTCCACCACAATCGGTGGGGCAGCTGGTTTCGGCCAACAACTGGCCCAGGCTTGGGCACCTCGACTACAGCGAGGGGTTGTTTCTGCCGCTCGGGTGACAGCCACTTGATGGCCGGGGAAGGCATCGGCTTGTTCCCAGACAGAAGTAACTGCTGCCACATCAGGTCCTCGTGCGTCGGCGCAATTTGCACAAACCTCTCCTCTTCTGAGGAGGAAGGCGAGACGGCGCCGCTACTTGATGCCGAGACCGCGATGTCGGCAAGATTAGCTGGACCGAGACGAGATCCTCGGTGTTTCCGAGGAGGCAGGTCTGGGAAGGCGGGGACACCCCCTCTTCCCTCGGCTCGGAAGCCTTGACCGGGGACTCCGGCACCGGAGGCACAGACAAGTCCTCGGTCTCCACTGGGAGAACCAGTGAAGAAGGGTTGTCGGCTTCACCAGTCGACAGCCCGTCCAATGGGTGTCTCGGCTGACTGACCTGATGGGGACACCGTGAAGCCAGCGGCCATAGCCGCAACCTCGACCGAAGTCGAGTGTCGACTGTCCGGGGAAGGGGACCTCTCCTGCTCCCATGAACACCGACGGTGGGACTTACCTTTCGAGTCCTTCTTTTTGGACCGAGAAGAATGTCCCGATGGCCCTGTCCCTTTCTGGAAAGGGATTGGCAAAGCTCCTTGAAAGAAGCTGAGTAGGAGGTACCCAGAATGAGCAGGATAAATGCCGCGACCGAGGAAGAGGATGATGCGGCCTGTGCCGCCTCCTCCTCGAGGGCGATCATCTGCACAAGTTGCTCAGCCGAGCCAGTCGCCTCGGTAACCGCCCAATGGGCCTCCTTCGACTTCACCGGCGGGTAGCGCTTCTCGGGGCGCCCAAGCTGTAACAGGGCAGCGCTTGTCTTCCAGGATGTTGGCGAACGAGCGGCATAACTCGCGGGCCTGCGGGTCATGGTCTAGGCTGAGGCAGTAGCGCACGTGGTGCGGATCCGTCCTGGACATCTTCTGCCCACATGGGCACCGCCGAAATCCAGAAGTCAATTTGTCCATCGCAGCCGCGAGGGAGCAATTTGACCGAAGTCTTGAAAATTTGAGAATAAGTTTCGGGCGAACCGAAGAATTAGGATCCAGTCTACACGCAGAGCGTTAAGGAGGGAACCTGAGCTTCCAAGCGGTAAGGAAGATCTGGCGTCATGGGGCTGAGCCTAGAGTTCTATTATCCAGGTGGGTGGGAGGAGCCAGCTTGAAGACCTTCCGCCAAGATTTAAAGCAGCAAGGAACCTGCCAGAAAGTGTGGATGAACAACATATCCATGTCCCTAGAAAGAAATTTCCCTACCCAATCTAGAATCAGAGCCTCTAGAGAGACTGAGCCCAAGACTGGGGGTCTGCAACAAAAAAGAGGAAGCTGGTGATTGTCTGGGGCTGCAAAGACATCTATCTCTGGAGCGCCCCACCTTGAAAAAATCACTTTCAACACTAGGGGATCCAGGGACCATTCGTGATGGCCCTGGGAAATCCTGCTCAATGCATCTGCTAGCACATTGTCCTTTCCTGGAAGGTGAGCTACTACTAGAGAGGTCTGTAGAGAATAAGCCAGGGACCATAACATCATGGCTTCTGTGCACAAGGCCGTAGACCAAGTGCCTCCCTGCTTGCTGATATACCACATGGTGGTGGTGTTTTCTGTCCTGACCTGAACCACCTTGTTCTGTAATGACTGAGAAAAGGCTTGCAGGGCCAGATAAACTGCCCTGAGCTCCAGAAGGTTTATGTGGAGAAGAGACTCCTGAGTGGACCAAACTCCCTGGGCTGTGAGAGTCCCCAGGTGGGCTCCCAACCCCAGGAGAGAAGCATCTGTGGTTAGAACCACAGAATGAGACTGAGTGATGAATGGGACTCCTTCCCTGAGGTTGTCCTGATCCTGCCACCATTGAAGGGCCTGGATCCGGGTCTGAGTTACCGGAGCCGGTTTGGTTAGAGAATCTTTTTTTTGAGACCAAAAAGACCTGATATGAAACTGAATGTCTTTCATCTGAAACCTGACCTCCTGGACCACTGCAGTGGAAGCTGCCATGTGACCCAGAAGCTGAAGGAATGCCATGCTGATTGAGAAGAAAAAATTACTCATCTTCGTAATTATGTTTCTTCTATTGGACTCTTGCTGTATTCTGACAAGTGCAGTTAGCCCCAGCCTTTAAACTGCCCCGGAGAACAAAGGGTTAACATTTCTATGCAGAGCATAGAATGCTGAGCTCGAGCTCGGTTGATGTCTCTGTCTGTTTCCCTTTGAAAGCTAACCGTCAGATTCTTACGAGCAACACTCTAATAGTATTCTATGTGGAAATTGTAAAAAGATTTTTAATAGCCAACTGGCAACAAAAAGTTTTGGACTACCAAAAGAAGACTCAAGTGAGGAAACCCAAAACTCAAAACACAAACCAAAGAAGAATATAATAAAATAAACATCCACACAAGAAGAGGGTGTAAAAAGAGCACCACTGAGGTGCAACACTGCACCTACCCAGCCACTTCCCAAAACCAGGTTCTGAGAGGGGAAGCAGGAAGGGAGGTCAGAATACAGCAAGACTCCATTAGAAGAAACATAATTACTAAGGTGAGTAATTTTTTCTTCAAACAACTTGAAGTCTTGCTGTATTCTGATAAGTGCAGACTACCAAGCAGTACCTCCATGGAGGAGGGACAGAACCTACTTTGGGAATAGGCTCTGAAGTACTGCTGTGCCAAACCGAGCATCACTCCTAGCCTGGATATCCAGAGAGTAATGCTTGGTAAAGGTATGTACTGTTTTCCAGGTGGCTGCTTGACAAATTTCTAAGACAGGGATATCCCTGGCAGCAGCCAGGGAAGCAGCTGTACTTCTTGTGGAATGAGCCCTCAAGCCTGAGGGTGGAATTCTTCCCAGTTTTTCATAGCAGAATTGTATACAAGACACAATCCACCTGGCAATAGATCTCTTGGTGGCAGGGTTGCCCTTTCCCACTTCTCCATAAGTGAGGAACAACTGGACGGAGTCAAACCTGTGTCCCTTGGTACGCTCTATGTAGTAACTAAGGGCTCTTTTAACATCTAAACTGTGTAGCCTCCTCTCTCCTGAGAAAGAATGATCAGTGAAGAAAACAGGAAAAGACACAGACTGATTTAAATGGAAGTCTGAAACCACTTTGGGCAAGAACCTTCTATTGGTTCTAAGGACCACTTTATCCCTGTGAAAGGAGATAAAGTCAGGTTCCACTGATAGGACTTGCAGTTCACTGATACGCCTGGCAGAGGTAATGGCTACCAAGAACACAGTTTTCCAAGTCAAGTACTTAAGCTCTGCTGAAGACATAGGCTCAAAAGGAGGTTGCATAAGTTGAGCAATGCAAACATTCAAATCCCAGGCAGGGGCACGGTCTCTAAAAGGAGGATTGGTGTGAAGCAATCCTTTGAAAAATTTACAGAACACAGGATGAGAAGATAGGAAGACTTCCCCACAGACAGAAATGCAGAAACAGCTGACAAGTGTACAGCAGTATCTGGAGAAATATGCTTCTTAGAACACCAAATGCTGAATCTCTTCCATTTGGAGTTATAAGTCTTTCTGGTGGAGGGCTTTCGAGAAGCTTTGAGAATATCCAGAACCCTCTGAGACAGAAGCAAATCTGCAAACTCTAACTCTTCAAGACCCATGCCTTCAAATTCAGAGACTAATGATTGGGGTACCAAATCCTCCCCTGAGAGGATGGTAACAGGTTGTAATTTCTGGGAAGAGACTGGGAAGATGGACTGCTAGGGACAACAACAGGGGGTACCAGGGCTGTCTGGCCCAATCTGGAGCAATCAGAATCACTTTGCAAGGTCGAGACCTTATCTTGACTAACACTTTGAACAGGAGTGGGAAGGGAGGGAATGCATACAGAAATTTCCCTTCACAATTCAGAATCAGGGCATCCAAGGGGACTGAGCCCAAGACTGGGGGTCTGCAATAAAAAAGAGGAAGTTGGTGATCGTCTGGGGCTGCAAAGAGATCTATCTCAGGGGTGTCCCACCTTGAAAAAATCACTTTCAACACCTGAGGGTCCAGGGACCATTCGTGAACTCCAAACTCTGCGAAATGAAAAGGATTAGGCAGCTCCTGCAAGAGGCTGGCACTCAGGAAGGGATTATCCACACTGCGGCTGAAGCTGCAGCTCAGGCTGCCCTGGATGGCGCTCGAGACAATCTACCTTTGCCTGATCGACCCACTAATCCCCTACAAATGGCCTACTCTGTTCAGCAAATTGCTGACAGCATTGGTCGGATGAATCCATCCGACAACCTCAGCTGTCACTTGGAGAAGGTGCGTTCTAAATGCGAGATGCTTAGCCTCACTGCAGAATATCAATTCCAAATACTACGCCAGACCATCGATCCTGGTTTGTGAGCCAAACTCCCCGATGCTGTTCGCCAGGATGGGAACACTACCTTTGACGAGGTTGCAGCTGAGCTCATTTCTGCTCACAGCCCAGGTGTAATAGGAGTGATGCTTGCATACCCTGTGAAGCAGAATGCAAAAGAAAGTCCAATGACTTACCACCAGAGACTCTGGATGGCCTACTGAGCAGGAAAGCACCTGGCACAAGAAGCTGCGGATGTAGATCTTATTGAATATAAGACCCTGTTCCTTAGGAACATGATTCCAGCAGTAAGAGAAAAGGTAGAGCCAACACCACCTACCCTAATATGGATAGATTTGCCGACATCCTTCGGAAAAGTTGGTTCTGCTCCTAGGGAGTCGGTAGTTTCTCCCTTTCTCTCTGATGTTGTTAGACTTGCTTCCCAGCCTCATTCTATTTCCTTGATATACTCCTTTCTTCTGGATTATAATTTACCGAAAGTGTTGTTGGTTCGGATGTTTGGACCCATCTCCTGCCTGGTAACTCCTTTGATTGGCCTGGGGTTTTGAGCGACCTTCACAGATATCATACTCAGGATCGGTTCCGACTAGCAGTATACATTGTCAATAATTTATATTATACCCCAGCTAAGCTCTTTCAGTTTAAGAGGGTATCTTACCCTAGCTGTTTCAAGGAGTGTTTACAAGGAAGGCAATCTTGTTCATATATTTTGGGATTGCCCTAAAATTGCTCCGTTATGGTCTCAGATTAGGACTATCTTGATCCTTTATTAGGCCTGTCTGGCTTTTTCAGTCCTGAGGTGTGTGTCCTAGGGGAGCTTTCTCGGGTTGACAGTGTTGAACGTAGATATCATATGGCTTTGGTGACTATGGCTGTTAAAAAGCTGGTGTTAAGACACTGGACGGACCAGCTGGTTCTGTCCTTTGCCGATTGGCTAACTGAAATGCTATTGTATCTCCAATCTGAAAAATTAGCTGCTAGTTTCAGAGGGCACTGAGATTTGTTTCAGAGGAGATGGGGTAAACTCCAGGCCCTTTGTCTGGCTTAAATTGGTTCTCCTTTTTATTATGACCTGATCCCTTATGTCCACATTTTTCTTTTTGTTCCCTCCTCTGTCAGCTTAATCATAGTAAGTTTGTTACCTAAGCGTCTATTTTATGGTTGTTACCAATTACAACTTCTGTTTTTTTTTTAGCCTGTTTATCTTATAACTGTAGAGTTATATGTTGGGTGCACCCTGGGGGTGGGGGATGGGTTAGGGGTTGTTGGGGTTTTTATTAGGTGTATATTGTTCTTCTTTCTGTTGTTGGTTTTGTTGAGGTTTTTTGGGAGGGTAGGTGGGTGGGTGTGTTTGAGTATGTTCTTTGTAGTATGTCTCTTTGGGGAGGGGGGGTGGATGATGTTTTTGTTGTTGTTTGATTACACTGTCTGTTTCACTGTAATAATGTTTCTCCCGATATATTGGGGTTATTGTGTTTCCTTTGTACTTTTAAATCAATAAAATTTAAATTTTAAAAAAAAAAAAATCCTTCGGAAAAGTGAGAGAGTGTATCAACTCTATATCCGTGATCTGGGCTCCGGTTCCAAAAAGGTAGCTGCCGTGGAGTCTGTTCCGGAGGCCATGACTCACTACACAGTGGAAGGGCAGGCCCAATGCCAACAGGCCCAACATCAGCAAGCCCCTCCAGCTGATAATCAACACCCCCATCAGGCCCATCAACAACAACAACAGTGGGGTAGGAACCGGAATTGGCATAAGAACAGGAAGCATAAGGTTAGAGGTAAACCACAACAACAGAGAATGGGTCCTTCATATAGGGAGATAGCTGAAGAGAATTGGAAATTTCGAGAGCTCCTGGGACAAGTACGCTCTGTGGCGGATGCTGTTCCCACACAGGCCCTTGCGGCAGTACAACTCACGACCCAGGCCCCAACCGGCCCTCATTCAGGTCTGAACCCAGAAGCTCCTCCCTATATAGCATCAGTGCAACATGGTGAAGTGATTCACATGAGCCAGGCCTAACCTCTTCAGGCTTCCGGCAGTACGGATTGACAATTACAGACCCCAGCCCAGATTGTAAACAAGCTAGTCTTGGATACAAACAGAAGGCCCTGCACCGAGGCCGAGGTCGGGCGCCGCCTACAAGTAGTTTTGTTAGATACAGGTGCAGCTGTATCTGTGCTACATGACGAACACCCGGACATATCCCCTTGGTCCACCAGACGGAGGACCAACATGTCAGGAGTTGACGGTACTAGGCTACCTGCATACCGTTCTCTACCCTTACCGGTAGAGCTAGACCATCTAAAGTCCTCACACACTCTCTAACTAATGGTACTGCATGATCATCCTAGTATTATAGGGATTGACTTCCTTGCACTGCACGGCTGTGTGGTGGACCTAGCTAACATGCTACTAATACAGATTCAGGGTCAATATCATACCATTTTGATTCCTGATTCGCACGTTGTGGCAACAATATCTGCCAATGACAAAGAGTATGATGTCATAGATTTGTTCAAGAATCATGAACTTTTCCCGAAGCTTCTACCTATTTTGCAACGACATTTGGAAGCGTTTGCAGTCAACAAGCATGACTGTGGTAGAATGCACACAATCATTGAAGTGCCAGGCCCAGCACATGAGAGGCAAAGGCAATATCCTTTCCCAACTGAGGCCTTGCTTTCCCATAGAGAAACGATCAAGTGACTCCTCAAGCAACGAGTAATCAGAACTTGTGTTTCCACTGCCAACTCCCCAGTATGGCCCGTGAAGAAACTCACAGGTGCCTGGAGACTTACTATTGACTACAGGAAACTGAATCTAGGTCACCCCCAGTTGTTCTCCAACTGTAGCATCAGCACCAGATGTGCTACGACTTCTGACCCCTGATTTGAAATGGTTCAGTGCCCTGGACATCGCCAATGGTTTTTGGTCATTGCCATTGGCCCTTAAGAGTCAATATAAGTTTGCCTACACCTTTGAAGGAAGACAGTACACGTGAACCTGCTTGCCACAAGGATTCCATAACAGTCCATCCCTGTTCCATCTCCACATGATGGACGCAATCGAGAGTTTCTCTACTCCCCAATGTCTCTTACAATGATATGTTGACCTGTTGCTGGCAACAGCCACACAGGAACAACATTTGGATCTCTTGGACGAACTATTGACTCTCATTCAGAAAGCAGGCCTGAAATGTAATCCAGCAAAAGCACAGTTGTGTCAGAAAGAAGTACTCTTTCTGGGTCTAAAAATAACTGACCAAGGTCGAAGCCCTACCTGGAAGAAGGTACAGGGATTGCAAGACTTGCCATTACCTACCAGTGTGGCAACTCTTCAAAGGTTTCTAGGTATGGTGAACTATTCGAGAGATTTTATTTGTGATTTTGCTCAGAAAGCTGCTCCTCTGTATGAATTACTCAAGAAGGATGTACCATGGACTTGGGGCCCTATACACACCCAGGCTGTGACGTCACTGAAGCAGGCCTCCACCCCAGCTCTGGTCAACCCCAATCCAGCACTACCATTCCATCTGGAATGGGCCACCTCTGACATTGCCATGTCAGCAGTGCTGGCTCAGAAGGTGCATGGCACCTTGAGACCCACTGCATATGCCTCACTGCTCTTGACCCCAGTGGAACAGAAGTATGGCCTTTGTGAAAGGAACCTTCTGGCCACCTGCTGGGCTGTCAAGCACATCTTGTATATCACTGGGTACTCACCACTGATCATTAACACCAACCACACCCCAACCACCCTTCTGCTCTCAGATAGAGTGAAGGATGGGTCAGTCTCTAACACCAGACTGACGCACTGGTCACTTCTTCTCCAGGACAGAGACATACAGGTACAACCGACTAAAGTTCCATCTATGTTAGCTCATGGCCTCCTTTTCCAGGGAAAACCCCATGACTGTACACTACAGTCACCTGATCTTCCCGATCCAGGTCCTTTCCTCCCTGCCACGCCACAAATACTTGATAACACTTCTTTGTGCCGTGTCTTTACTGATGGTTCAGCATCCTACTATTAGGGAGAACAAATTGCAGGAATGGGCATTCTAGTGATCTACCCTTATGGGAACACTGTCAAAATATCTAAGTGCTGTAGTGTAGCATCATCACAATATGCAGAGATGGCAGCGGTGGCCTGTGCCCTCGAGTTCATCCAGCATGGAACCGAGGATACCATCATCTTTACAGACTCTAACTGGGTTTGTTGTTCTCTTACAGAATTTCTTCCCTTCTGGCAGAAGAACTCCTTCCTTTCATCTGATGGCAGCCCAGTGAAGTACAAGGAATTGGTAATATACATACATTCACTGGCACAAAAATTTGCACACAAACTCTATGTACACAAAGTTAAAGCCCACTCTCTCCATGACCCCTATCATACCTTCAATGACACAGCAGACACCCTTGCTAAGGAAGGGGCCCAAGGAGAGGACATCCAGAGGCTAATGCAGCTGTACACATTGCAGCACTCAGGAAGAAACCTGAACCTTTTTCCCCCTTGGACCTCTCCACAGCCCAGCAGCTTGACACTGAACTCAAAGAGGTGTTCAAGTTCCTTGACAAAGGTACTGAAGAGAAGCTTCCCACACACAACCCCTATCGGAGACATGAAGGTAAGTTGCGCTTTTCACCAGATGACAAGCTCATCTGGTTCCAACCAGATGACTCCACCACTAAGTTGTGGGTGGTCCCCAGACATTTAAGATCTGAATTTTTACACCGAGTGCACATCACCCCTACTGGTGGACACCAGGGAGCAGAAAATACCCTCCAACGACTCAAGACCACCACCTGGTGGCCTGGTATCACCAAAGATGTTAAACAATACATAGACAACTGTCTCATTTGTGTGCAAAACAACCCCATCCCTACCAAACGAAATGCCAAACTCTTACCACAAAGACATTCTGGCCCTTGGCATGCCATTCAAATTGATTTCATTGGCCCTCTGACCAACACCAACAGAAATAATAAATATGCTCTTGTGGTAACTGACCTCTTCTCTAAGTGGGTAGAAGCTTTCCCCACTAAGACATGTACAGCAAAAACTACTGCCAAAATCCTGGTGGAACAGATTTTCTCCAGGTGGGGTCTACCTCTTAAGGTAGACTCTGACAAAGGAACCAGTTTTACAGGTGAGTTGATGAAAGAATCCCTTGAACTCCTTGGAGTTCAACAGAGTTCCACATACCTACCACCCTCAATCCTCAGGTCAAGTAGAGAGAGCCAACAGACGGATTAAGCAAATGCTTTCCTAATTCATTGAGGACAATCCCAAAACCTGGGATTCTCCTATTGCCATTACTCCTTATGGCAATTAGGGGGACACCCTCAGCCACCACCCGGCTCACACCCTTTGAGGTGATGACTGGTAGACAGATGAGATTACCTGAACACCTGTTTGACCTGCACACCCCCACTGCAGACCGTGTGTCTGTGGACCAATATGTGGAAAAACTTAGGAAAGACCTCATACATACACACACACTTGTATGCTGCCAACTGCATGGGCAAGGCCCAGCAACAATCCAAAATACAGTTTGACAAACACGCACAAGAAGTGGATTGGCAAGTTGGAGATCAGGTAATGGTACTTTGATTTGCGCATCCCACCCACTCCTTCTCCAACAAGTGGGAAGGCCCATACCCCATTGTCAACACGCTCAGTCCGGCAGTCTATCAAGTTAGACTCCTCCACAACAAGTTGACTGACAAATGGTTACATGCAAACCAGCTGAAACTGTATAAAGGAGCTTAAATCACTTTTCCTCACCCCATTGGGCGGAATAGTACTAACATACTAATCTTTGATATTCCTTTCCAGATACACTGACAAGATGGCTATCTTATTCCATTATCTCCTCCTCCTCCTCTCAGGAGTTATCCCCTGCATCCAAGGCATGGTACCGGACCTCCTACGACACCTCGATCCTCCAGCACCTCCTCCAGAGGGAGTATCCATCAATATACCAGATAGTATGATCACTGCCCAGGAAGGTTCCGATGCTTACCTCACTGCCTCGGTTGTTGCTCCTGATAAATCTACCCTTCAAACTGAGTGGCAAACCACATTACAAGGACAAATTCTCCCTGTGGCCAAACTCTCCAAAGGAACTTTCCAAGGTTGGCCCAATGCTAAATTGTCCCTGAATGGTTTGCTGTCCTAGTTACAAACTGAATTAAGACATTCTGGTTTGTACAATATAACTGCCTTAATTGATCCTTCATACTGTAATTCCTTGTCCAAAGATTCTGCTCGGAAATTCTGTGCTATACACCACATGGCTTCTGCAGCCATGTACCTCTCTGTGTTACCACCCACTGACAAGCAGCTTTTGGAATGTCCAAAGCATACCACTGGTCCACGTAGTGGTCTAACAGCCACCACCCTCCCAGGTTCTTTGATTAATAACTTACAGTTTATGCATATACCTGTTCTGTTTAATCTTACTTACTGGAATATGAAAGAGTGTGGTATGTGTCACAATACTAATACATTAGCATTTTATAGTACATTACTGCTTGATAGTTTAGCTGCATTTCAGATTCATACGCAAGATTCTACTGCTGGGGTCCACTCTACTGAACATAGAGGCAACTTCAGGAGGAAGCCCTCTCCTGATAAAATAACTCATAAATGTAAAATACGTGAAGTTGACAGTTCTGAAGTCACAGGTGCGACAGGTACTGTCACAGGCCTTTTTAGTACGGCTATGTCTATCTGGAACAAAGCAGACATTGCTGCTATCAAAAGCCATTCTGCCAAATTCTCCACTGGCTTGGTCAACAACATACTACCCCCATTATTGCATCGTCAAGAATCTGAAAGTGAGGTTTAGACCTCCCAACACCACAGACTGAGTGCCTCCTTGCTTGCTGATGTACCACATTGTGGTGATGTTGTCTGTTCTGATCTGGACCACCTTGTTCTGTACAGATTTGGAAAAGGTTTGCAGTGCCAGAAACACTGCTCTGAGTTCCAAGAGATTTGATGTGAAGCAGAGATTATTGAGGTGACCACAGCCCTTGGGTGGTAAGATTCCCCAGGTGGGCTTCCCAGCCCAGCAGGGAGGCATCTGTGGTGAGTATCACTGAATGAGACTGAGTGACAAAAGGAACTCCTTGTCTCAGATTGTGCTGATCCTGCCACCATTGCAAAGCCTGGATCAGGGTTCGAGTCACTGGGACTAGTTTGGTAAGGGAATCCTTTCTTTGGGACCAGAAGGCTCCTAAGTGGAACTGAATGTCCCTCATCTGGAATCTTGCTCCGTGGACCACTGCTTTGGAGGCTGCCATGTGGCCCAGAAGCTGAAGGAAATGCCTTACTGGTCGAGACACCTGTAGGGTGAATGAAGAGGCCAGTTCCACAAGGGCCCTTGCCCTGTCCAGGGAAAGGAAGGCTCTTGCCCTTACTGTATACAGCTCCGCCCCTATGAAGGTGAGGGGTCTGGCACTCGAGAACTGACTTTGGAAGGTTGAGGAATACTAAAGTGAGCACTTGCCTGAGTTATTTGCAAATGTGACTTGACTTGGTCGGGAGACTGACCCACTATGAGGCAGTCGTCCAAGTATGGAAAGATGGAGATCTTTTTTCTCCTTAGGAAAGCAACCACTATTGCCAGGCACTTTGTGAAAACCCTTGGGGCTGATGCTAGGCCAAAGGGCATTGCTCTGAATTGATAGTGGCCTGAGGGCAACTCGAACCTGAGGTACTTTCTGTGGGAGCACCTGATGAGAATGTGAAAATAGGCATCTTTGAGGTCCAGGGAGCCTAGCCAGTCCCCTGGCCTTAGAGAGGGAAGGATTATTCCCAGAGTCACCATTTTGAACTTTGGTTTTAAAGGTGCTTGTTCAGATATCTTAGGACCAGGATGGGCGCCATTCCCCTGTCTTTTGGGGTTAGGAAGTACCTGGAGTACAATCCTTTGCCTTCTGTAGGAGTGGGAACCCTCTCTATGGCTCTGAGGCCAGGAGGAAGAAACCTCTGCCTCTAGGGCAAGGGTCTCTGATGGATTTGCAGGTGGAAAGGATCTGGTTCTCATCTTGGGACATTTTTGAAGCTAAGAACCAGTCCCTGGCTTACTACTTCCAGGATCCACTTGTCTGATGTCAGAGACTTCCAGTCCTGGAAAAAGTAAGCCAGCCTGCCCCCTACAGGTACTGGAGAATCGGCCCGGGCAGACCCATCAGGGTGTCTGCTTGGCAGGGGCTTTAGGCTGAGGGGTGGATGCAGGCCTGCTCATTCCCCGTCTGCCTCTCCCTCTGAAGAACCCTCTCTGAGCTGCCTTTGAGGTGTGGCTTGCCTTTCTTTGGCCTGAGCACTCCTGAAGGTGGTCCTGTACTCGTCCATCTTTTTCATGTAGTTCTCTGTCTGCTCCCCAAACAGAGAATTACCAATAACAGGGAAATCCATGGCCTTAGCCCGGGTATCCTGTGATAGGCTAGTACATCTGAGCCAAGCCATCCTCGAAGAGCCTAGAGCGTAGCCGCGACTCTTGATGAAACATCACTGGAGTCCACAGCAGCATGAAATTGCACTTGGATGCCTCAATCCCATCTGCAGCCACCTGCTCCAGCTCCTTGGCAAGCTGGTCAGGGGCCTGTTTTGCCAGAGCCAGTACAGTGTCCCATCTGGACTTCTGGTATCTAGCTGTGTAGGCCATATAGTTAGCCTGCCAGAGTCCCAAAGATGCTGCCATGTACTGTTTCTTTGCCATGGCATCCATCCTTCTCCTGGAGTCCTTATCTGGGGAGTGTGATGCCAAGGGGATATTTGCCTTATCACAGACAGCAGCCTGCACTACCACAACATGGCTGCATTGCTGAGAAAGGAACTCCGTGTCTGAGCCTGAAAGAGTGTACCTCTTGTCCATTCGTCTGTCCACAGGAGGTATGGAGTTAGGAGTCTTAAGAATTTTGTCTGTTCCCAAAAGATTTATGGAGGGGAACAGACAGTCTCCTGGACTCTGGCATGTCCATCATTTCAACAAAATCAGGTTCCTCCTGATCCTCTACTGCTTCTTCCATAGGAAGCTGGAGGGTTTCAGCCACTTTTTTGTAAAACATAAAGTGGGAAGGGGCTCAGAAAGCCTAGGAGGAGAAACACCTGAAGGTCTGCCTGGGGAGATGTCCGGGTCAATAGGCAATCACCATCATCATCCTCATACTCTCCCTCCTCCTCATCCGGTTCATAAAATTCTTCTGAAGTGTAATCCGGAACCAGGGGAACCGACCGAACCGAACCCCTGCCAGATGGTGCCGGTTTGGCCGAAACCGAAGTAAGCGATTGCACTATTCTTATCGCCTTGGCTATCTCATCAGCGGTCGGAGTATGAATTTCTGGATCTGAACGGATGATTTATCTCTTCTTTTCTTTTAACGGAACCGACTCCTCAGAATCGGCTCTCCTTTTACCGAAGAAGTACGCCCTGGTCAGAGGGCACTCCTTCTGGTTCGGTCAGAACCAACCGGCTGCCATCCAGGTCAGCGGTCTCTCGGCTCCTTTCCTCAGTCTACCTACTCTCTTATCCAGGGTAGCTTTGGGAAAATTCTTACAAATTTGGCAGTCTGAATCAAGATGGTCAAACCCCAGACAATAAACACAGGTGGTGTGGGGATCAGCCTTAGCAAAGGCTTCCCCACACACACTGCAGTGTTGAAACCCAGTGGGCCCGTTTTTTCTTGGGTTTCTCAGACATGGCCAATCCTATCCAAAACTTACCCTTTTTTCAGCAATCCGCCAGGCAAGACTCCCGTATCGGTTCCTAACTGTGTTACGGGTCTTGGGGAAAAAACATAATAAAATCCATTTTTTTTAGAACGATACGGACCGGTTACCACACTTTAAGTAAATTCACAAACTTTTTTTACCTAAACCGATCAGTTCAGCTCAACCGATCCAACATTTACAAGTTCCACACAGAAACTAAATGCAAAATCTATCTAGTACACACGGTACCACAGACAGAGGCTTAAACCAACAGATTCAGTAGCAGAAATTCGGTAGAAACCGAGCGAAAAACGACACTTTAACCGACTTTTTTGAACCAAGCAAAGGAGAAATCTCCGGAGTGACTGTTCAGTGAGGCGGAGTAAAGAATCTGACGGTTGGAGTTTACACAACAGTAGACGGGCTTCAACCGAGCTCGCGGTGAACATTCCATGCTGGCCATGGAGAGTTTAACTCTTTGTTCTCAGGGGCAGTTGAAAGGCAGGACCTAACTGCAATAGTCAGAATACAGCAAGACTTCAAGTTGTTTGAAACTGCAGATTTGCCAGAAAAAAATTTTAAACTGAAAAATAGAAGCCCTAACCAATGCATAGTAATTGAGAACTTTTATGATTGAAAACTTACTTTAAAACAAGAAATTGATCTGGAGACCGGAAATACCAGAGCTAACGTTGGGGCAACTGCTCTGTTAAGGTGCAAAAACAAATCTGATGTTAGGAGCTGGAGTGGAGTGTGACGGCAATGCACAATTTGAACCTTAAGTTCTAAATTCTTTTTTTTTTTTTTACACTTTTCTTTATTAAATTTTCCAAGCATGAAAATTATTACAAACACAACATAGAGGATAATGTATGGTCCTCTATCGGGAACCGGTCTGTTAACCGTCAAGAGGTTGCCAGGGCGACCGTGTAAAACTCGAGAGCGAAACTCGAGAGCTTTACATTGTCATGGCAACCTAGAGATGGTTACCAGTAACTAGTTGCTGTTAGAAGGACCATATATTGTTTTTATAGTGTATGGTCTCAAGAAAAGGGAAACAGTTCATTACTTTCAAAACGAGTCACCACCACGGCCGTTCAGTCCTTCCCTTACCGCTGCGTGCATCCATCGGTTCCTGAGTGTAAAAAGAGCATGCACATGCGCAGACCGATCCCCGTTGTTAACCTATCCATGTGACATAGCATCGATAGGTTAACAACATTCCCACGTCACATCGATGGTGTAACAACCTTAGGAAATGATGATTTCCTAAGGTTAACAGTGTTCTACCATACATTATAATGAACTCCAATACACATCACAGTGGATTTGACAGATACAGCCTAATATAAATCATGCAAACAAAAAAGCAGAGTTTTATTTAATTCTAAAAATTGATTAGCGTTTTGCTCATTAAAGTGTTAATTCTTTGTGAAAATGCATAGCTCTTTCCTCGCTGTGTTTAACAAACACAGCACTTCTAGAAAATCTATATAAATACTTTCTGTACAGTTAGTATCATCCCAAGAAAAAAACTGCTAATCAATTATTTAAAACCCTGAAAAGGAAAAGAAAAATAACTCCCTCTCTAAGCTACCTCTCTCTAAAATACCACCCGACCCCCACCAGCCAACCAACTACACCACCCACCCCTGGGAGAATTACATTTAAATACAGGATACCATCTATGGAAAAGGAAGAAATCTAACCAACATATTATGTTTAATTTGTGATCCGAAAATCAGGAGATAAAAGCTACCCTCTTATCAAGATAGGACCAAAAACAAAAACACTACCTATAGGTGGTTAAAAAGAAAATAAATTTGGTTTACTGAAAAACCAACAGGACTAGGATATGAAATCTATAATTAGCATAAGGGTCTATCTCCGGGCATCACTCTCTGCCAGGAAGCTGATGTCTGTTGTAAAGCACCAGTGAGGGATTTCTGGTGTTGGAAAGCCAGATTCTTAGCTATGAGAATGGCAGCCCCTGGGCTAAGGGGGAATTAGTGCCCCCTGGCTGCAGGGTTACTGCATAGCCTGTGTGCTGAGACAGCTATGGAAAACTCTCCAGGCAGAGACCTTAGGGGCATCTGTCAGATGCTACCTCCGGAAGCACACATGATGGGGGAGACCCCTGGAGTCAACAGTCTGGGCACAAAGAAAGGAGGTGGAGTACCACCAATCCGACTATACCTGTGGGATATGTGATAGCAAGCCAAAAAGCACCTTAAAGTAGCATTAAAGCTGCCTGTCACATGGTGGTCATTATGGAGAAACCCCAAGCAGAGAATAGGGGGGTGCTTAGTCCTCCAGTGGACAGATTTGGAGAGGGCAGGGTTAGTGTGGGTAAAAGAACAGTGGTATGTTTAACCATACTAGCTACCAATGCATCCATGGTGGTGGAATTGCCCTTTCTCTTTTGCATGTACTCCTGAAAGTCCTGACCTTGTCTTAACAAATGGCCTCTTTTTATCCGTACCTGACCATTACTTGTTAATGAATTGGTTGAAATGCTGAAAATTTGGAAAGTAATTTGGGGTGTTATCCATAGATGACAAAATAGATTTTACAGGTAGTAGGACCACAGATTGAAACTCTGCAAGCTCTAGTGCCTTACAGGTTTTGGTAACCAGATAAGGGGTAAGCACTACAGTGCCATATTGACACATGAAATGCTAATGAACCTCTTCAACATGCATGGCACTAACACCTTCTTACCATATCCTTACCAATCAATCTGCATATCATTATCAAGGCACATTGCCCCGGAAGTAGAGGAAGGCTGTGGGCTGCAAAGTACAAAAGAGTAGTCCAGTTCCACTTGTGAGAAGGCTGAGATGTAAGGACACAGCAAGTCTTTTGCCACACCAAAAGAAAGCTATTGCTTTGTCTGTAGAGGGCAGCATAACATTTGTAATGTGCCTGTTCAATATGGCATTATACTGAGGTCCACTGACCATGTAGGTTTCAAAGAAAAGTACTCACGTCTCCAACCAGTGCTGCAGAGAACTCCATTACAAGTTTTCAGCTGTCCCTTTGGTTGACTTTTACTGGCTTTCACAGGGCTCAACTACAGTGTTTTAAATGGTCCACACTATTTGTGCACTGTTAAAACATGCTTCTCCCAAGTGTTAAGTGGCACTGCACAAACAGCCTGTTAACACAGCCACCAGGCTCCCAATATGCCATTTTGCCATGATATATGCAGCCTCCATTATGGGAATTAGTGCACAAACTACCTTCCAGCAGCCAGCACCCCAGTTTGCATGGCATAAGTACAGTCTGCATGGTGCAAACACCTCAAATATCCAGCCCAATGTATGTAGATCTCCCCAAATACTACCGAAAAAGAAGTACTGGAAATGACCAACTTACCAGAACAGCTACATCCTTTTAGGTACAGCATCACCAGGCTGAACAACACCACACCATCTTTTGGTAGTTTTCGCTCCATTCTTTGTCTCTTTTCCCTCTTTCTCAAGATATCCAACTAGTTGTTTTACAGCTTCAACGGCAGACTCTGCAAAATAAAGATAGGGCTATTATTCAGATATGTAGTGCAGGATCCACAGAAACACAGAATCTGATGGCAGATAACAGCCGCTTGGCCCACCTAGTCTGCCCATTTGTTTCCCACATGCTCTATATACTGTGCAAGCAAACCACCCTGTGCAGGGCTTCAGATAAGATTTTTTGGGATGAGTACTGTACTCCTCAATTTGAAAGTGAGGTGAGCAAAACCAAATTCAGATGCGTAAAAATGTTTGGACGGAGTGGAGTGACGAGTACATTTTTTAGAACAATGTTTTTTTCTCTAAGTATTGATCAAGTTCCAGCAATATTCCAGATAATGCTGGCAGGTAGGAGTACTTTATTCACCAGTTTTGAAATATAGTGAGTAAAACAAAACTGGGACAGGTACAAGTGCTGTAAATCTAGAAACAAATGCTCCTTTTGAATCACCAGTTATGTTATGTTATGAAGCACTATTCTTTGGCGTGTGGAGTATTTACAAATTCTGGGTGAGTACTGGTACTCATTAAAAAAAATTTCTGAAGAGTATTTCCAAAAATGAGGTGAGTAAAATGAAAAAATTACTCACCTTAGTAATTATGTTTCTTCTAATGGAGTCTTGCTGTATTCTGATATATTGCAGTGATTCCCAACCTTTGAACTGCCCTGAAGAACAAAGAGTTAACTTTCTATGCAGGGCATAGAATGCTGAGCTCGAGCTCGGTTGAAGTCTCTGTATGGAGTGTTTCAAACTCAAACCGTCAGATTCTTCCGGGCCCAACTAACTAAAAATTCTATGTGGAAATTGTAAAACATTCCTACTAGCCAACTGGCAAAAAAAAAGTTTTGGATTCCCAAGGAAGACTCAAGTCAGGAAACCCAAAAACCAAAAACCAATCTAATACACATAACAGTAATAAATGAGCACCCAAACAAAAAAGGAGGGGGGTGTAAACAAAAAAACTCCCCTGGGGTGCAACACTGCACCTGCCCACCCACTTCCCAAAAACAGGTTCTCAGAGGGGAGGCAGGGAGGTCAGAATACAGCAAGACTCCATTAGAAGAAACATAATTACTAAGGTGAGTAATTTTTTCTTCAAACAACATGAAGCCTTGCTGTATTCTGACATACTGCAGACTACCAAGCAGTACCTCCATGGACATGGACAGAACCTACTTTGGGAATAGGCTCTGAAGTACTGCTGTGCCAAACTGAGCATCACTCCTAGCCTGGATATCCAGAGAGTAATGCTTGGTAAAGGTATAGACTGTTTTCCAGGTGGCTGCTTGACAAATCTCTAAGAGAGGGATATCCCTGGCAGCAGCCAGGGAAGCAGCTGTACCTCTTGTGGAATCAGCCCTCAGGCCTGAGGGTGGAATTTTTCCCAGTTTTTCATAGCAGAATTGTATACAAGACACAATCCACCTGGCAACAGATCTCTTGGTGGCAGGTTTGCCCTTACCCACTTCTCCATAAGTGAGGAACAACTGGAGGGAGTCAAACCTGTGACCCTTGGTACGCTCCATGTAGTAACTAAGGGCTCTTTTAACATCTAAACTGTGTAGCCTCCTCTCTCCTGAGGAAAATGATCAGTGAAGAAAACAGGAAGAGACACAGACTGATTTAAATGGAAGTCTGAAACCACTTTGGGCAAGAACCTTCTATTGGTTCTAAGGACCACTTTATCCCTGTGAAATGAGATAAAATCAGGTTCCACTGACAGGGCTTGCAATTCACTGATACGCCTGGCAGAGGTGATGGCTACCAAGAACACAGTTTTCCAAGTCAAGTACTTAAGCTCTGCTGAAGACATAGGCTCAAAAGGGGGTTGCATAAGTTGAGCAATGCAAACATTCAAATCCCAGGCAGGGGCAGGGTCTCTGAAAGGAAGATTGGTGTGAAGCAATCCTTTAAAATATTTACAGAATACAGGATGAGAAAATAGTGAGGAAGACTTCTCCACAGACAAAAACGCAGAAACAGCTGACAAATGTACCTTGAGAGTAGCTGGTCTGAGGCCTAGGCCATTAAGATGGACCATATAATCCAGAACCGTAGGCAATCCAGTAGTGTCTTTAGAAATATGCTTCTTAGAACACCAAATGCTGAATCTCTTCCATTTGGAGTTATAAGTCTTTCTGGTGGAGGGCTTTCGAGAAGCCTTGAGGATATCCAGAACCCCTTGGGAAAGATGCAGATCTGTAAACTCTAACTCTTCAAGAGCCATGCCTTGAGATTGAGAGACTGAAGACTGGGGTACCAAATACTCCGCTGAGAGGATGTTAACAGATTGTAATTCCTGGGAAGAGACAGGGGAAGATGGACTGCTAGGGACAGCAACAGGGGGTACCAGGGCTGTCTGGCCCAATCTGGAGCAATCAGAATCACTTTGCAAGGTTGAGACCTTATTTTGACTAAGACTTTGAACAGGACAGGGAAGGGGGGGAAGGCATATAGAAACTTCCTTTCCCAATTCAGAATCAGGGCATCCAGGGGGACTGAGCCCAAGACTGGAGGTCTGCAACAAAAGAGAGGGAGTTGATGATTGTCTGGGGCTGCAAAGAGGTCTATCTCTGGACTGCCCCACCTTGAAAAAAATCACTTTCAACACCTGAGGGTCCAGGGACCATTCGTGATGGCCCTGAGAGATCCTGCTTAGTGCATCTGCTAGCACATTGTCCTTCCCTGGAAGGTTGACAGCTTAGACTGAGCTGTCATCCGATGAGTGTGTACTGTATACAGTATGCGCTCATTGAGAGCTCAGTTGGCAGCAACCCATGGTGGAGAGATGAGGGCCTGGTTCTGGGATGGGGGAGCGAGGTGTTGGGGCACTACCTGCCGGGGTGGGGGACACTTGACCACTACGCACAGTTCAGTCTCATACAACCAGCAGATCGGGGATGGGGTGGAGAACCACTAGGCCACCAGGGAGATGTTGTTAGTGTTCTCATGGGGACGGCGATCTGGGAAGAGGACAGACCACTAGACCACAATGGAAATGTGTTCTTGACTATAAAGGGGATCGGGGGAGTGGGACTAATCTCTGAACCAGGGGAAATTCTTTTTTTATGTGAGGTGGGTGATCAGGTGAGGGGGGAGGGACCACTGCCACCAGGAATTGTTTTTATTATATCGGATGGGGTGGAACCGCTAGCCACCAGGGATACTTTTTGTTATATCGGGAGATGGACATATACAAAAGTACTGAATTGCATTTAAAAATACTGTTTATTTCACCATAAAGCTCAAACATTACATTATCCAGAACCGAACAACACCCCCCCACCACCACCACCACCAACCTAGGTGCCTGAAATAAACAAATAAACTCTTGTTTTTTTTATTAAATCCAGCCTAGGCACTGCAGTAGCTGCACAGGAGATCTCACAATGGCTTTAAAATACACGGTAGTACCATGACGAAAACAGAGAAGACCTCTTCTCTATTTTCTTGTCGTGGTACTAGAGTGTTTTTTAACACCATTGTGAGACCACCTATACAGCCAGCTACTGCTGTCTTCAGCATAGTTTAAGCAGAAAGTTAAACAAGTTCTACTTGCAATGTGGAACACAAGAAAAAATTACTCACCTTAGTGTGTTTCTTCAAATGGAGTCTTGCTGTATTCTGACTTATTGCAGTTAGCCCCAGCACTTGAACTGCTCCGGAGAGGAAAGAGTTAAATTCTATGCAGAGCATAGAACGTTGAGCTCAAGCTTGGTTCAAACCTCTGTCTGCTGCACTTCAAAGTGTAACCATCAGATTCTTTACTCCACCTAACTGAACAGTCGATCCGGAGATTTCTCCTTTGCTCACAGTTCATCAGTCGGTTAAAGTCATCGGTGTTACCGATTCTTTCATTTATAATTCGGTTCAGATCTCTTTCTGTGGTACAGTAAGTACTTAGATAGTGGACTGCTCGGTGAATGGGACCTGCGAAGCGGCAGAGGTGGGGGCTTCGCTTCCAGGTCCAAAACCAACTTCGACCTCGCTCCCTGCTGCCAAGACTATAGGAAGGACTTGAAATCCGGCATAGCCGGGGGGGTGGAGGTGGAACTGGTGAGGTTGAGGGGGGAGGAGGTGGAGCGGAGACAGCGACTGGAGGATGGTAATATCCATGCGGACCCATGTAATGGGTATAGGGATGATAACCCTGGTAAAACTGTCCCATTGGACTCCATCCAGGAGTGGGAACCTCCGGGTAAGGATCCACAGGATACCCATGGGGATTATGGGGGACAGTAAGAGGACGGTTATAATACCCCGTCGTCAGCCCTGACGTCGGGGGAACCCAAGTCGGACCTGCTGTGGTGTAGATCAAGTTAGGATTCGGCGTTGGAACAGTCCACATTATAGGGACTGACATCAGCACAGGCGTCACCCGATCTGGTGCCGTAAGAGGATCTGGCGTGGGAGGACCCGGCGTTGGCACCAGACAAAGGTCTCAGTTGTACGAGTCGGCGTCGGGGCCAACTAGACAGGCCTGACCACGGTCCGGTGTCAGGACTGTTGTAAGAGACTGGCGGCGTTGGGCTGGCAGTCAGCGTCGGACTGTTGCAGTGACCTGCAGTCGGAGGTGCAGGCAGTCTGCCCTTGGGTTGAGGAGGGACCTCCAGAGAAAGGCCATCTGGCCGAGAAGGGAGCCTTCTGACCCTGGTCCCCAGCCGGGCGTGGGAAGAACTCAGAATCGGCTGGTTCACCGAGTGTCCCATCGGCCTCTGAACGTGTCTGTGGTGGAATGCAAGGACACGGGCAAGGGAAGAACAGGAGGGAGGGGCTGTCTTCCTTCGGTCCCGCTGGTGCGTCGGTGGATCGTCCAGTAGAGCCCGATGGGGGCGAGCCTGTCGCGGTCGTCAGAGAGCGGCCGACTTAGCGAGCATGGTCAGGAGAGGACCCCGGCTGACTTAGTGACCGAGGCGGGCGACTACCCCCAGCCGGGGGAGTCGACTTAACGGCCGCCGGGCAGTCTCTGGAGGAGCCGGAGGCCGACTTACCGGCTGGTGCAGCGCGGTCACTGGAGGAGCTGGCGACCGACTTATCTGCTTGGAGTTTCTCCTTACCTGGGTGCTTCAACAGTAGCTGGGCCTTGCTGGTAGAGGGCCTGATGTCTTCTGCGGGAGCGAGCCCGCTTCCTAGTCTTCTCCTTATGCTTTTTAGGGGAAGATTTGTCGGACGAGTCCCTAAGCTTGTCCATCTTCTTCTCAAGCAAAAGTAGATGGGCCTTGAGAAGATGGGCCTCCAATGCCTGCTGTCTCCGCTTTTTAGTAGCCTGTTTGAAGGACTGACAGTCGGGGCAGGAGGAGACTGGATGGTCTGGGCCTAGGCAGATGACGCACTTGGAATGTCTGTCTTTGTGCGATATCTGAGTGCCACACTTGGACCACTTCTTCTTCTTCGGAGAAGACATGAACTAACGATTTAAACTGAATGAAGAAAATAGCGAGTTTGAAAAAAACACGCAAAAACACTTTCTGACGTACGCTGAATGAAGTCTGCGAAGCGACTAGCATGAGGCGACGGTGGGACAGAACTGGAGGGCGGGCGTGGGGACCGCCCACTATATACCGTCATGCTGACGGTCACGTGACGTCGGGTGGGCGGTCCCCCATC
Organism: Neoceratodus forsteri; assembly: GCA_016271365.2. Classification (NCBI taxonomy): domain Eukaryota; kingdom Metazoa; phylum Chordata; order Ceratodontiformes; family Ceratodontidae; genus Neoceratodus; species Neoceratodus forsteri. The sequence goes on from JADMNL010000026.1 coordinate 56,358,625, forward strand.
AGGGATTGCTAGAAAAGTCTGCCGTGCGGCCCGACGTGAGGCGACGTTAGTCCTATTTGTGATGACCTACTGAAGGAACCCTCTCAAAGTAAGATGTCAGAATACAGCAAGATTTCATGTTGTTTGAAGCACTGTTTTGTGATGTTGTCATCTATTACTCTTCTAGTTCTCTGCAGGGCAGGCCCATTCTTCAGTAGTTTTAGTTAGCCTGCCAAGGAGTGAGACCTTGCTGACTCACTCTGTTCTTGTTCACCCACTGGTGCTCTGCCTTTGGATATTATGTTTTCCTTGACCTTGAGGTCTGCCAGGTCAGCAGAACTACAGAGAGAGCTGAAATGCATTTAATCCCCAAGTGGCAAATTTTTCTTACCTCCAGGCTCCCGACTGAGATGACTGACGAGTTGACAGAAGATGGAACCTTCTAAATTTTAGTTAAACGGGCTGTTGCTGCTAACAAGTTTCTGGGGAAGGGGCACCCTTACCCGACGAGGCAAGTAGGCGACCGTCCAAGAGGCCCATGGGGGAAGGGGGACTGAAAGGCAGGCCAGGTGGCTGGCAAGGAGGCAAGTGTCACTGAATCCTTCTCTAAGCTCTCCTCGAGTCGTCGCATTGTCTCACTGCTCTGCTGCTCTAGTCTCTCCTCTTCTCCTCAGGCCTGGCACCAACACGTGAGTGAGTACCTACTATGGGCTGAGGGTTCTGACCGTCACCACCGCTCTACCATTTCTCCAGACCGGGAAGTGACTGCCGACCGACTCTTGGCTCCTTTCACAGCTCCCCACAGAAACTGCCCACTCTGCAGTCTGCTCAACAAATAATCACTCTGGGTTCTTTCTCCTTGCATTTAGGCCACCACCATCCACAACACCTTCTTGTATCGACTCCTCACTCTCTCTCAATGCATTGCGTGTGGTGGTGCGCCAAGCCGCTAATTCTACATTGCGCTTCTTTATTGGCTGCTGCTGTGTTGAGAGAGGAGGAGGAGCCGAGGTAAAGCAGTGGAGCCTCAGACTACCAGCAGGGTAACGGATTTGCTCACACTCACCCCCCCCAAGCAGGCTAGAAGCAGGCTGCCTGTCACACCAACCAACCAGGCAACAGTCTACAGATTGTACAGCACAAACATTACACAGCAGCAGCACCTCGGATCGTGCGGAACTCTGAGGGAAGCATGAATTTTAAGGGCCAGCACACACCAGCTCTGTCATTTGTTTAAAAACTTCGGTGGTCATTTTGGGGGTTTGAACACCTAAAACCCCCGCCTCACGCCTCTGCACACACACACACACACACACATGCGCTGGTGCAAACTAAGAAAAACATTAAATTACTTTTTAAGCAAAGGGAAAGTTCAACCCTTTTTGTGTTTTTTTTGTTCTGAATAACAATTTGCAACAAACTGTGAGCTTCTTCAAATCCCGATCATGTCAACAGTATTTCATTATAGAATCATAGAAGGTGACGGCAGAAAAGGACCTCATGGCCCATCTAGTCTGCCCCTTACCCCACTAGCCCAACCTACCACAAATGGAAATTACGTACCTACCGTAATGCTTGATCTTCTTGGACGAGTCTCCACCACTCATTCAAACTAATGGGATCTGCGCTGGAGGCACTAGGACCCAGCGGGAGCAAACTTTTTTTGAAGGAGGGTCGGAGCTAGAGATGGAGCCGTGAGGAGTGGTACCGCGAACCCCAGCTCGTGTGGTAATAATTATCTCGGCGTCGACCCTCCAATCGCCTCAGTACCTTTTTTTCCAAGGAGGTGCAGCGTAACTAACCTAGAAGGATAGCCTAACCAAAAACCGGACATAAGATAGTCTGGGTGACCCGTATAAGAAGGGTCAACAAAGAAGTCTTCACAGCCTAAAGATTGAGGGAGTGAAGACCAACAACAGAGGTAAGCTTGGAGGATGGTGGGTGGGCGTGTGAATGAGTGGTGGAGACTCATCCAAGAAGATCAAGAATTACGGTCGCTACGAAATTTCCATATCTTCCTGGACATAAACTCTCCACCACTCATTCACACTAATGGGAGAGTACCAAGCTAATAATCCCCTGAGAGGGTGGCAGGAGAGACCAGGAGCTCACAGTTTTAGGACAGGAGTCCATTAAGGATGGTTCTGCCAAAAGAAAAATGTCATCTGGCATGGACATCAAGGGCATAGTGTTTGAGGAAAGTATGCACTGAGCTCCAGGTGGCCGCATTGCAAATATCTGCAATAGGCACGTTACAGATTTCCGCTAGAGATGCCGTGACCACTCTAGTAGAGTGAGCGTACACTCTGCCCTCCAGCTTAGCCTGCGCCATAGAATAACAGTGGCGAAGGCATGCCACCAGCCATGCTGAAATACATCTGATAGCGACAGGTTGACCCAGCTGGGTCTCGCTGAAGGAAACAAACAGTTGTTGAGCTTTACGAAAGTCTTTTGTTTTATCTAGATAGAAACACAAAGCTCTTTTGATGTCCAAGGAATGAAGAGAACGCTCTCCTTCATTTTGGAAGTTCGCAAAGTAAGTAGGAAGAACCAAAGGTTGGTTCAGATGGAATTCTGAAACAACCTCAGGGAGAAACTTAGGATGAGTCCTAAGAACTACTTTGTCTTTATGAAACACAGTATACGGAGGGTCTGTGACCAAGGCATGTATCTCAGAGACCCTGCGGGCCGAGGCAATGGCCACTAGGAAGGCCGTTTTCCAAGTGAGAAATTTTAACTCACAGGTAGCTAGAGGCTCGAAAGGTTTTCGAGTGAGCATGTCTAGCACCAGATTAATGTCCCAGGCTGTGACTGGATGTTTTCTAGGAGGTCTGGTATGCAGAATTCCCTTAAGAAACCTCTTCACCACAGGTAACTGAGCCAGTGACAAGGAAAGTACTGGCTCATGATAAGCTGAAATGGCACAAACGTGAACCTCAACTGTAGAGTATTGCAGACCTGAATTTCAGAGGTCTAAAAGGTAATCTAGAACTTTATCTGGTGGGCAGGAAAAAGGATTCAAAGAGAATTTTGCACACCAGAGCGAAAAACACTTCCATTTGGCTGTGTAAGTTTTCCTGGTGGCTGGCTTGCGTGCAGCCAGAAGAATATCTGAAACCCTGCGAGAGACATTGAACCTGTTCACTTCTATCTCTTCAGGAGCCAAGCGTGAAGGTGAAGTGACCTCAGATTGGGATGGACCACAGGCCCCTGAGTCAGAAGGTTTGTCTGAAGGGGAAGCGGTTTCGGAGGAGTTTTCGACATACTGTTGAGTAGTGGAAACCATATCTGTAGAGACCAGAAGGGAGCAATGAGGATCATTTTGTTCCCCTGGGACTCGAATTTGAGAAGTACTCTCTGGATTAGAGGAAGAGGCGGAAAGACATATAGAAAGAGTTTTGTCCACGGCAGCCTGAACACATCCTGACAGAAAATGCCAGGCCCTGGATTTCTGGAATAGAAGAGAGGCAGTTTTGTGTTGAGTGGGGATGCAAAAAGGTCCAGGTCTGGAGTTCCCCACTCTGCAAATAGTGACTGAGCTATGGCTGAGGCGAGAGACCATTCGTGATGATCTGTCTCTGTTCAGCTGAGTTGGTCTGCCAGTTACTTCTGCACCCCCAGTAGGTAGACCACACGAATTAGAGCCTTGTGTTCCAAGCACCATTCCCGCACTCTCATTGCTTCTCTGCATAAGGGGTAAGAGTGAGCCCCGCCTCGCTTGTTGATGTAATACATCACTGCTTTGTTGTCCGTTTGAAGGAGGATGTTCTTACGACAGAGAATGTCCTTCAAAGCCCGGACTGCATAAAGGATGGCTCTCATTTCTAAAACATTTATGTGAAGCTGGGACTCATCCTGAGCCCACGTACCTTGAGTGTGGAGAGTCTGACAGTGCGCTCCCCACCCCATCAGGGACGCATCCGTGGTAATGGAAATCTGATGATCCAGAGGAGCAAAGGAGTATCTTTCCAGAAGATTGTCCTCTTGCAACCACCAGGTGAGTGATCTCTTCAGGGGTTCTGTCACCTTGATGAGAAAGGACTGAGGGTGAGTGGTCGGGGACCACTGAGTACTGAGCATCCATTGAGAGGTTCTCATGTGGAGGCATGCTAGGGGTACAGTGAACACCAAGGATGCCATGAGACCTAGCATCCACTGCATCAAGAGAGCTGTCACTGAGCTGCTTTCTCCGATGTATCTGGCCATCTGAAGGATATTGCTCCTGCTGTCCTCTGGAAGAAATGCTTTCGCACAGGTGGTGTCCAAGAGAGCTCCTATGAAAAGGAGCCTCTGGGAGGGCTGCAGCTGCGATTTTTTTGAGGTTTAGTAGGACTCCCATGGACATGAGAAAGTGTGAAGCCATGGCTACGGCGTCTAGAGTTCCCTGCCTGGAAGGACTTGCTAGAAGCCAACAGTTATCCCCTGCCCTGTGCCACCAGGTGATGCAAGTGAGTCCTTCCTAGCTCCTGAGGCTTGCATTGGACGTGAGTCCGACTTAGTGCGGATGGCCTAACCTGTGGCCCTTCATGACCTCTGACCTCTGGGACTGTCCCTGGAGGAAGGGTCGTACGATGGGGCATTGACCAGGGAGACCCCCAGATAGGATATGTAAACATGCCCCTGCAACTCTGCTGAGACCAACTGATCTCCCGATGGAATTCTGCTGAGGATAGATGCAGGGGTACTCATCTGGAATGTCCCATGGTGGATGAATCTGATCAACATTTTAGGACCCACCCGGTTCTGAAACTCCAGATCAGTTTGGGACTATGATGAATCGACTGTAAATGTACTATGATGAATATCGCCCAATTACCCAATTACCTTTTGTGCAGGACACTCACTGCTTGCTGCAGCCTGTAAGTGGCCTCTGAGTGTTTGAAGAGCCAACCGATTCTGTGCCGACAAGGGTGAGGGTACCACCTGCAGTGGGGGGGAGACCCTGCATAAAACTGTTTGGCACCCCCTTGATCTTGGCTATGCAAATCCATTCCTTGAGACAACTGGAAAGCTTGCCCCCTACTGATTATGGGTCTAGGGCCTTTACTGTGAGCTTTTTAGTGTCTTGTGTGCTTCTTCCTCTGCTGGATGCAAGAGATGACCCAGGATCGTCTGCCCAAGGCCACTTTAATGTGTCCCCTGAGTATATATGGGTTTGAATACTCTGACTGGATCCCTGTGGCAAGGGTCTGTACCTGCTCCTGGATTGTGGTACTTCCGTTTCGTCGCCTCTCTGGAATCTTTAGAGACAATCTGAATTGGAGATCTCCCTTATAGGGGGCATTCCCCTCAAGTGCTTTGGTGACCTGTTTGTCTGCCATGCCTGCAGCCGTAAGTATGACGAGGCATGGTGGGATAAAGCATGGCCCTTGCTGTGCATCTGGCAGCCTCCTTCTGGACCTCAACTGAGAATGTGGAAAATAGTCCCAAGCTGTAGTTGCTGTGGGGTGGCTTGTTTACGTTTGGCTCGTCAGCCCTCTGGAATGGCAGAGCGGTGGCCCATGGAATTCCGGCTCATGCTGGAAACAGGTTGGCTGGGCTTGCTTATATCTGGCTCATCAGCACGCTGGAATGCCAGGTCAGCGGCCCATGGAATTGCGGCTCCTGGTGAAAACAGGTTGGCTGTTCTTGTTTATATCTGGCTCATCAGCATGGTGGAATGCCAGGTCCGTGGCCCATGGCAGTGCAGCTCATGTTGAGAACAGATTGCATGCCACTGCTTCAAGGTAGGCTGCAGAGAGCTAAAAGCATGTTTCCAAGGGATGGAGCCGTGTTCGCATACCTTGGGTCCCACCGAGAAGCCCCACCCCCGGAGGTATGGATATATATATATTATCTCTTTTGCTTGGCAGCGGCAGCCAGTCTGAGTGCTGGATGGAGGTTTAGGAATTGATAAGGTCCACCTCATGGGAGACTCCCCACTCCCCATCTAATGACGTAGACTAGGTAAAACAAGGCCAAGTTTCTGGGTGGAGAGCCGGCTGGGACCAAAGCGTCACCCAGTAGCCCCTCCTTCCTCGGGGGGGACGACTAGCTGACCTTTGGCAGACTTGGTTTGTCCCCCTTGGCAGTCCTGGATCTACGACTAGTATACGACTTCTTCCTCTCCTGTACTGCTGAGAGAGGGGGTGCCCCTCCGGTCCAAAGATTAGGTGTAGGTATAGGGGTGGGCTTCCCGTTATTAGGACTGGGGCCAGAAATAGGACTGCAGATTCCTGAGGGCCACTGCTCTCTCGTATCTGGCGGGTGCTGCTCACTGAGATCTGTCCATCTGTTGTGTATCGGACTGAGTCTATGACTGGGCTGCCTTCCTGGGGATCCTTGATATCTGTAACTGGGCCCTGCGACCCGGTGAAGGCCATTAAAAGTGAGGATGAATCCCCTTGCGCACCCCTGGGAGGGCAGTTCAAGACCATGTGCCTAATGGTCCTACTCCCCTTTTTTAAAGTGCACTCCCTCTCCCTGGAGGTTTCCTGTTGAAGTGCCTGAAACGCTGCTGGCCCTTTAAGGGCAAGATACTGAGATCCCTTTAGTAAAACATTTGGGGGTGCTACAAGCTCCCTTTATTAAAACATTTGGGGGGGCTGTTCCATGTTGGTTCACAAGGTTACACTGAAAAACCACGAGTGGCTAAGTGAGCAGGGTAGTCTTAACATCAACAAGCAGCTGAGGAGACCGGCATGGCTGCCATCGATGGAACAACACCCAGAGACTGCCCTTGTCAAGGGGATATATAAGAAAAGCACTCTGATACAATTGTTTTTATTGACCCCTGTACGCAAGGTCTGCTCCCTGAAGAGATGTCTGCTCTTTGTTTTATGACCCCTGTCGTCTGCTCCGAGTAGCGCTCCTCCTGTACTGCCGCACTCGTCCACAACCGGGAAAGTGAATATCGACGAGTGGCTTGACTAGTGAGGCAAGGTATAAATCGACTAGCAGCTGAAGAGACCAAGTGCCCGCCGTCGATGGGAGAAAACCTGGGGCTGCTCCTGTGAAGACCACTTTTCATGAAGGAATGCGGTTTTTGAGCCCCCAAACCCCTAAAGCTGCACTCTGAGTTTTACTAGGTGAGCAGGTCCCAGTCGATGAACGGCTGAGGATCCAAAAGCGCCAGCTGTCGATCGCACAAGCCGCTGAATTAGTTGAGCGGGTAACTGTCGACAAGCAGCTGAGGAGCCCAACTCGCCGGCCGTCGACGGGAAACACTCGGGCTGCCCTTTGTAAAGGAATGACCTGGGTAAGCCCTGCGGTGCCGATTTTTAGCCCCAAAACTGTACTGGGAGAGGACAGATTCAGCTGGTGTGGGGCCCATTCCAAAATCGCGGGAAAAAGACAGACCACAGAGAAATGGGGCCAGTCTGTGCAGCTTGCATGGCTGAGACTGGAGCCCACGCAGGAGCCATAAAAGACATCTACCAATCCGAAGATAAATGAAACTGATGGACTTACAGTCTGTTGTCTTCAGCTCTGCCCTGTGGACAGAGCACTGCTTGCAGAGTACCTGCCAGTCTTGAGGCAGGAAGTAAACTGAGTAGAACAGGAAGTGGAGGGCTGGATGTCCCCTGCTGCAGAGGTCTGATTCCTGCCTGTGGATCAGCATCAGGAGGTACAGCCCAGGAGTAAGGAAGCCCGGAGACCAGCTTAGGAGAGAGAATATCTGCTCCCCTATGCCCCTCTATACGGGCTGCTGCTATAGCGCTACTGTTCTTGCACTAATTTCCCTGCAATGGAGAGCTTAGGAGTGTCTGGCTCTCCCCAGCTGAGTACAGCGCGTTGACAGCTCTAAGTGTCTGTGGTCACAAACCAGAAGGAAGCTCTGGGAGCCCATCGACGAGCTGAATCCTTCTTTTGCTCATCTACGTGGCTACTGCTGCTTCTGGTGACTCCTGGGGACTAATTGTGGTCTGTGGTCCCAGGCGCACCTCAATCCACAATGCTCTGGAAGGGGGGGCTCAAGCGTGGGAAGATGCTGCATGCATGGTGAGGGAGAGTAGGGAGCCTGTCTGTATAGCTAGCAAGGCTGAGACTGGGGTCCCTGCAGTAGCGCTCTGGAGTGCTAAATAGTCCTGGTGAGCAAAAAAAAAAAAAGAGAAGTAAACTCACTGATCTCTGGTTCTGTCACTCCTGTGACAAAAGTCCCGCAGAGCTCCTGCCACCAGACAGGCAGGAAGTAAACTGACATCTGGAGGAAATGACTGGAAGGATACCCCCTTCCTGCAGAAGTCTGTATACCTCCTGCCTGTCACGTGGTTCCAGGAAGGACCTCCCAGAAGTGATGAGCCCAGAGACCAGCTTTAGGAAAGAGAAAAGAAGGATTCTGTAGCCTGCGCGAGGACCTCTCCTGCACGGCAGTGTTTTCAAAAGACCTGGTAGAGCCCACTGGTAGCACTGTGAGGCCCAGGCTGGCTTTAAAACAAATGGCCACTCTGCCATCTCTGTGATCCACAGAGTACCTGTCCGGAATTGCTGCCTCCAAAATGGGAGCAGCATTATCATCCAGCCAGATCTCTGCAATACAAGCCAGGTCTACCGAGGAGATTAAGTTCCCCATTATAGCAGTCTTATTCCTCATAGACCTGGCATTGCAAAGTACAGCCCGAGTCAGATGGGTGGGAGCTGCTGGACCAACAACCACCTGCCTGCAATCCATAGTGGAGCCCTTGGGTATAGGGTCCAGGCAGGGAGGACCCCTTTCCAGTAACCATTTCGCCCCAGGGCACCCCCTGGGCCTCACCATCCTAATCGCTGACTCCTCAGTAGTCCTTACCCTGCCCGTCCACACAGACCCGACCCCGTACAATCTCCAAAGCCCTACACCTCGCATATGTTTCTGTGGGCAAAGGGGAGGGTCAAAAGGTTGGAGGCCACTAGATTTAACAGGATCCAGGTAGTACAGAAGGGGTAGAAAATAAAGCAACGTGCACACACTGGCCTTTTGAGTGAAGTGGCCCCAGAGCTGCTATGTAACATTATTCTAGTTTTTAACATAGAGGCATTATTTAATTTCCCTATATATTATATTCCTGGTACTGGTTCTGTGCTGCCTGACCCAACCTGGCCTGGGCAGTCTGGCAGAACAGAAAAAGTCAGTCCACGCACCCCTACCCCCTCCTGCAGTCTTGAAGGCAAGTTTACAAATGCCTTCACAGCAGATGCCAAAGCCTCTCATTGGTTGTTCACTCAGAAGGTAGTGGGTGTATGAACAACAGACAACCCAGACCCTCCCCCTTTGGAGGTAAGGGTGAGTGAATGGGGACATTGGCAACTATGGTTCAGCTCCAGTTTGAACTCCCTGTCTTTAGTTCAGCTTCAGTACATAGCCAAATATGCTTTGGATCCTTAGAAGTGGTGTTTAGGAGGCTGCCAACAGCAATAAGTGGCATGGACCAGTGATCAGACAACATGGCGGGCACTGCACGGTGCTATCTCCTGTTACAGTGTAGCTCCACAGTGCTCTCCTGTAAGCCTCTGTGATTATCCATTACCCTAGCCCTAGGAAGGGTCCCTCTATCTGCCAGACCAGAGCATAGTCCTGGAGCCAACATGGATCACAATCCCTGTGCACAGAGGTACTGGAGGGGACCAGATGCTTAGTGTCTTAGTGGACATTGATGCTGATTGGCCAGTGCCATTATCTACTGCCAATACATTCTCTTTTTATGTAATTATATATATATATATATATATATTTTTTTTTTGCTTTGTATTTATTATGGGTGTGTGAGTAACGAATAATGTATCTCAGATACCACAAATAATGCACTATTCGTTATTCAAGCCAAATAACAAATAATGGCATTATTAAATCCTATTCTTTTCAACAGATCCAGAAACAAATGCTTTGATACCTTTTAGTGGACCAACATAGATGTAACAAAGAAAAGCACTGTTTTCTTTTGTTACAACTATATTAGTCCAATAAATGATAAACTCATTGTTTAAGGATCTGTTCTTACAACGGCAACTATTTCTGTGTATTCTTTTCAAGAAATACTATAAAAGAAAAAGAAAGAAACCACCACCTCCTCAGCCCAAAGCCTTAAATACAACCCTGCTTCCCCCACCCTCTGTTAGAATCCCAGTCTCAGTCTCCTTTCCCAGCACCCACAATTTGCTATTATTGCAAAAAAAAAAAAAACTCTCACGATTGGTGATCAGCCCAACCCACCTGCCTCCACTCCTCTCCTGGGTAGGTGGCATGGGTACAGTGGTGGAGTTGGCTGCAGCGGTAATGGTGGTGATGGGTACGGACTGTGGTGTCCCGGATATGGCTGTGCAAGGGTTCTGAGTGTGGGATCCACGTGCGGCAGGGGGGCCCCTCTGTGCCTCTGTCTGGACACTGATGGGGAGCTCTCTGTGCCTCTGTCTGGACACTGTGGGAGGCTGACTGTGGGGGACGGTCTCTCCAGCTGTACAACCACTGCCACAAGCTCCTGGGAGTCAGTGTATGTCTCCTCATCATTGTCCTCCAAGGCCTCCGCACTGTTGTCCTCCGGGTGGTATGGCCGGCTGGGTGGTGGCTGCTCCACACGGATGGACAGCTCAACAATGTCCTCCTTCTCAAACTCTGACACCACGGACATGCTGTAGGGAGAGGAGTGGACCATTAGTGTTGCACGCACTAGGACTTCCGGTGATGTCAGGAAATCAATGGCTGCTTAGCCCTGTGGCTCCGGACCAACCTTAATAAAATCTAAATTCATCGACCAGATAAAAGCGTGCACTCACCGGCCAAAGCAACGAGCTCAAAAGCCATAAACCCTAGGCATACCGAGACACCGGTTTCAAGGCTTCAGGAGCTTCTAACTAGAGGGAAAACCGGTGGCCCGTTTGCCGACAAGGCCATGAGGGAGAGCATGTCCCCCGAGCTCCAGACCAACATGGCAGACAAGGATCTGATAGCTACGATCCTGCAAACAGCTCAAATGGTTGAAAAAATAGATAAAACACTCACAGAAATAAAATCAGATATCAGTAATGTGGAGCATTGTACCGATCAGCTGGAACTCGGTCTAACTACCATTACTGAACAAACGGACCGACAAGATCGACTTATTCTATAGCTCTTGGCCAGGGAAAGAGAACTGAACCATAAAACGAATGACCTGAAGGGGCCATAGTAGGAGACAAAACATTAGGATATATGGAATCCCGGAGGGTGCTGAAGATAAAGCCCCGAATGTTGTCTCCTTCTTACAGGCTGTCCTTAGAGAAGCATTGGACCTCCCACAGGATTTCGACTTAAGTATCAACAGAGCCCATCGCTCACTAGCCCCCAAGCCGTCCAATGCAGGTGCCCGACCTCGATCCTTTGTAGTTAGGTTAACCTACTATGCAATGAAGGAGGAACTGTTTTAACAGGGCCTGGAAAGCGAAAGATATCACCTACCAACAAAACCGCATCTCCCTGGATAGTGATTACACCACACAAGTACAAGAAAGAAGGAAAAAAATTATGGCCCACCATCAAACAACTGAGGAGCAGAGGCCAAAAAGCACAAATCTTGTATCCAGCGCGCCTCCGAGTAGAAACAGATCGAGGCCCCAGAATTTTTGAAGATTTACTAACCGCACAAACATACCTGCAAAATATGGGGATTTCTTTCCCTCCACTGTACAAAGATCAAATGGAGAAGGAGCTGTTTCGTTCAGCGTGGTCTGTGGCGCAGAGAGGCAGTAAACGTAAGAGCACACAGCAGTTCGACCTGCAGACTAACCTTCAAGCGGACTTAACTGCTATCCTGAAGCCATTTAACTCCCCCGCGATTCAACGAAACCACACCGCAGAGGAAAACGAGAGCAAGGGAAACAAAACTGTTGAGGACCGATCCACACCCGAAGCAAACCACGCTGGCACCATATGAATAATGATGAATGCGGACTTGCAAATTTACTGCTACCTGTGAGTCTCTTGTGCCCCGTGATTCGAGAGGTCGCTGGACTGGACTGGCCTGGGATGTTTTCCTGATCGCGACCCATCTCCTCTTAACTAAGCCGTAGAGAACTGGCTGCTGACTTTTATAGAACTGCCTTCTTGGCTTCAGGGTGCATTCACGGTCGGTATATTGTTCTCAGGGGCGGGGGGGAGGTGGCAGTGCTGACTTATGCATCGGACCCCTCCGAGGTTCGTGCAGGTACATTCAAAGCTCGGGCTGCATCCTCCCTTGAGAGTATATGATTCTACTGTTCTGTTTGTGTGTTTCAAGTTACACTTGCAGTTAATGGCTTGATGCCTTTCTGGACACGGGCAGCATTCTTTTTTTAAGCTCCCATGCACTCATAGCTCCTATCAAGGGTTACAGATTGTATTCATTATTAGCTATAATGTTGTTTTGCTCTGGCTTGGCTCGGGACTGAGACTGGGCTCTTTATTTTTGCATGGAGAGCCGTGTGAAACTTCGGCCCTTGAGTTTCTGATAAGTGGACTCTGGGGGATTTCTCAGATGACGCGGCTTGGAGATGGGCCCTTGATGGCTACCTGGATAGCCAGGTTGGGTACCCTCATCCTGAACCCAGCCCATTTAGAGTTCATATAATAAAAGGTCAAAATAATGATAGGGGAAACCCTTTTCTTTTGTTTCCACCTTAAAAAGGGGTCGTTCTGGTTCTGGGAAAGGCGGTATAAACTAACCAGGCTCACTATCCTGACATAGATTGATCTCTGGAGAATACAAGAGCTATTCACTAGAGTATAAAAGTACCCAATACATCTGACGGGTATTAGGCACATAAGAAGAGTGCACCCCAGGCGCCAAATTTGGCCCCTAGACCTTGGAAGTCTGACCACCAGTAGATTAAGTCATACCATGAATACTATGTACATAGTTTGTTTTGAACTTAGGTCAATACTCAGATAACTGTTTATCAGTTTGTTGTGCATTTATATAGAACAATTTGAGTCTGCCTGCCTGCTAGTCAATACCGAAGTGAAACTTAAGCCAAAGAAAAGTGCTTAGACCTATATAAGGCTCAGAAAAAGACCATGCCTCCTGTAAGCACGAAGGTTTTAACATATAATGTCAATGGTCTTAACAGCCCAATCAAGAGAAAGAGTGTTTAAGTTCCTTAGTGAGCAACATAGCCATTTTGTCTTCCTGCAGGAGACGCACCTCGCCCCCCACGAAGCCACGAAGCTTAAAAGTAGGGCCTACCCTAGAATCTATCACGCCTCGTTGGAAAGGGGGAAAAAAAGGGGGGTAGCACTATTAGTTTCGGACTCCATTCCATTCGAAGAGGAGTCTGTGGTGGCTGACCCGGGAGCGAGATTCATCATAAATCATGAAGCAGAAATCCTAGATGCTTATACCACGTTAGCTAACGTATCGCCCCTTGGCTCCTCTTTGCCTTTTATTCAGAATTCATTAAGACGATCCTTGAGAAAACTAAAGGAAAACTACTCCTGGGAGGTGACTGGAACCTCACTCTGAACAGACACTTGGACACCACATCCCTAATCCCCACACAGAGTACCAGGACTGCCAAACTCTTCCTTAACCTTCTAGGGGAAGTAGGCTTAAAAGACATTTGAAGGGAAAAATATCCCCAAGCAAGAGATTACACATACTGTTCCCCTAGGTATAAAATTTACTCGAGGATAGACATTCTTCACACAGAGACCTCTCCAGCTTTGGTCACCTTCAGGTAGGAACTGCAGTTCTCTCAGACCATCAACCTTTATTCCTGGACTGGGATCTCGACCTCCCAAGAAGGAAATCCCAGTAGAGACTAAATACCTCCCTTCTGAGAGACAGACACCATAAAAAAACTCTCGGAGGTTGTGGCCCAGACATTATCCCACAACTCCGAGAAAGATACCTCCCCCCCACCTGATAATCTGGGATACAATTAAAACTATGATGAGGGGGAAGCTAATTGCTATAGGGACATATAAACAAAAGGAAAAGAAAACACAACTAGAACAACTAAATTCGCATCTCAGAGACTTAGAATCGCAACAAAAATTAAGATGGACAAAACAAGTAGATGACCAACTTAAAGACACCAAAACCCGTCTGCAAAGGCTCCACCTCCTAGAGGTAGAAAAATCACTCTGCTATCTTTGACAATCCTATTATGAAGGGGGCACGGGCCGCTAAAATGCTCGCCTTTAAGCTCAGACAGAGACAGGCCAAGGCCACCAACGCAAAGATAAAGCATCCCAAAACGGGAGCCTTAACTCATAAACAAGACCAAGTTATGGATGCATTTGTGAGATATTACAAGCAGCTTTATCAGCCCCAGAATGAGTCCCCTATGGCAGAGAAAATTAATTTCCTTGAATCCCTAAACCTGCCGACCCTCACTCAGAACCAACAAGCTGCCCTGGCCGCCCCCATAAAACTAGCAGAGCTGGACCAGGCTATTACACGATTGAAACCCGGGAAATGTCCCGGTCCAGACAGATTCAGCGGGGACACTTACAAAAACCTTAGAAGGGATCTCGCCCCCCCACCTACTCCAGGTCTTTAATGAGGTCTGGGCGGGAGGAGTGGCTCCTCCGTCGTGGGATTATGCCAATATCTCAGTATTACACAAACCAGGCAAGGATCCCTCTGAATGCAGCTCGTACACACCCATTTCACTCCTTAACGTCGACTACAAGATTTTTACTTCTATATTGGCTACCAGATTGAACGCCTTTCTTCCATACCTAATAAACAAAGACCAAACAGGTTTCATTAGTGTTGCACACACTACACAGTACGCTGTGCAGGGTGTAGGTGGTGCATGCATGCCCTAGCTGACAGTACCTCATGTCAACACAGTGTCAGCATGCAACTTTTGTTGGCAGGACAACCACCACAGACACACAGCGATCATACAGCTAGCTGGGGAAGGTGGACTGTGCAAGCATGACAGTGCTCCCTGACCATAGTGCTCACAAACACACACCAAGTGCACATCAACACACCTCCCGGGTGCTGTGGCTGTCATACTTCTCCACCTCTTCACCCTCAAATGTGTAACACTGCACGTCAAGCTGCACAGCTTGTGGGACATCTCTACAGCTCACACAGCTTCAGCCTCTGGTCCCAGTGTACATGTGTGTTTCATGGTTTGCCCATTGTCTGTTACTTGCATTCATACATGTGTCATTCCATTTTATGGACAGTTCCCCTATTAATTGCAGTGTACCCTGTGCAGAAATAACAATGCCTTGGGACATGGTGGGCTCTTCTGTGGTGCTGAGGGCACTGCTCACTGTCATGTGGGACAGTAGACTGGTATGGTGGCGGCCCAGGGGTAGCATCCCACACTGTCTGCTGCAAGGATTGCTCTGCCACTCTGGTGGTGCTGCGGCATGTGTGGAGTACTGTGTCGCAGCACACACTTCTTCAGTGGTATGAAACATAGAACATAGAAACATAGACTTTGACGGCAGATAAGGACCGTTTGGCCCACCTAGCCTGCCCATTTCCCTACCTACAGGATAAGCTGCAGATCCTAGTTAACCAACAGCCTATTTCTTCCTACCCCTGCAAGAATTGCCTCATGTCTGTCCCATGCATTCTTGAATTCTCCCCACAGTTTTAGACCCCACAATCTCCTCAGGAAGGCTGTTCCATGTGTCCACCACCCTCTCTGTAAAAAACTACTTCCTCACATTGCCCCTGAGCCATCCCCCCTCTATCTTCAAATTGTGTCCTCTTGTTCTTGCACATCTCTTTTTCTGAAAGATGCTTCCCTCTCCCTCCTTGCCTCAAGCGTATACATATTAAGCTCCTTTAGTCTTTCCTTGTATGGCTTCTCTTGCAGATCCTGCACCATTTTAGTTGCCCTCCTCTGGACTGCCTCCATCCTGTCTATGTCCTTGCAGAGATGGGGTCTCCAGAACTGGACGCAGTAGTCCAGATGAGGTCTCACCAACCCTCTGTACAGAGGGATAACAACTTCCTGTTTTCTTCTGGTGATGCCTCTTCCTGTACATCCCAGTATCCCCCCAGCCCTCCCTACTGCCTTCTCACATTGCTTGCCAACCTTAAGGTCATCTGATATGATCACCCCAGGTCCCCTTCCATTTTTGTTGTTGTTACTACCTCCCCCCCACTGTGTAATCTTCCCCTGGGTTTTTGTTTCCCAGGTGCATTATTTTGCACTTCTTTGCATTGAATCCAAGCTGCCATACTTCTGACCATTCCTCCAACCTTGCCAAGTCCCTTCTCATCCTTTCCAAGCCTCCTTGTGCATCAACCCTGTTGCAGATCTTTGTGCCATCTGCAAAGAGGCATACTTTTCCTTCCAGTTCCTCTGCTATGTCACTTATAAAGACATTAAAAAGGACTGGGCCCAGGCTGGCCCGTTGGTGCAGCGGTTGGATTTTCGTCTGCAGCGCTGGCGACCAGGTTCGGAACAGACTCGGGTGCGGGCCGGCCAGGGGGAGAAGGATGGAGCGTCCGGGGACAGCTCTTCTTCGCCGGGGGGAGGGCAGGGGATGTGCACCAGCGTAGGCTGACTTCTGGCAGAGGCTGGGAGTGCAGCAATACAGCCAGGGCTCGGTGTCCAAGGGGGGAGTGACAGACGCCAGCGTATGCCTTGACGTCAGACGTCACTCCCCACGGAAAGCAGAAAAAAGGCTGCCTGGTCTGCCGGATGATGGCTGCCAACTCCCGGCCGCCTCAGATGCCCCGACACCCCGGAATATGCCTCAGCAGCACCCAGGGACTGATCAGAAAGTGCGCTGGTATCCCCCTTCTCCTGGCTCCTTCCCCCTCGGAAGAGAGGGACCCATCCGGCGAAGGGTTACGCCGGGCCACCCCTGGGTCAGCTGCGATCTGAGGTGAGTAGGAAGGGGGTCGGGGCGAGGAGGTCGGAGGGGGGTCATGTGCAGCCGGAAGGAGAGGCAGGCCAGGGGTCAGCAAGGTGGCAGAAATAATATGATGCAAAAAAAAAAAGGACTAGGCCCAGTACTGAACCCTGCGGTACCCCACTGGTAAACCCTCTTTCTTCAGAGTGGACTCCATTTACAATTACCTTCTGTGTCCTGTTGTCCAGCCAATGTTTTACCCAGGCTACCACCCTGGGACCCACTCCCAGGCTGATTAATCTGATTATTAATTTTTTGTGTGGGACTGTGTCAAATGCCTTGCTTAAGTCTAGGTAGGCCATGTCCACAGCCCCTCCCTGGTCTACTACTTTGGTCTCCCAGTCAAAGAAATCAATTAGATTCATCTGACATGACCTTCCCGCTGTGAACCCATGCTGCCTTGGGTCCTGTGTCCTACTGGCTTCTAGGTACTCAACAATTGTTTCCTTCAGCAGTGATTCCATCACTTTCCTCTACCACAGAGGTCAAACTGACAAGTCTGTAGTTTCATGCCTCTGTCTTGCTCCCACTTTTGTGAAGGGGGGATCACATCCGCCTTCCTCCAGTCCTCAGGTATCACACCATCCTCCCATGATTTGTTAAAAAGGGTAATCAGTGGTGTCACTAGTTCTCCCCTTAATTCTTTTAGATGAATTCCATTAGGTCCCATTGCTTTGTCCACTTTCAGTTTTAGGAGTTCTTTCAGAACCCTTTCTTCTGTGAAAGGACTGGAATCGACACCCCCTATCCAGAGTGCTTCTGTTAACTGGATTAGGCACCTCCTGCTCCTCTTTTGTGAATACTGAGCAGAAGTATTCATTCATTATCCCTGCTTTTTCACTGTCTCTCTCTGCCCACCCACCGACCATTCGATTCAGCCTCACTATCCCTCCCTTTGTCTTTCTACGCTCCCCGATGTACTTATAAAAGGTTTCATCCCCCCTTCTTAACCGAATTGGCTATCTTTTCCTCAGTTTGGGCCTTTGCTATTCTGACTTCCCTCCCTGCTTCCTTCTGCCTTAACTATTACAGTTCTCTATTCTGCTCCTTCTCTGTTTCCTTCTGTAACCCCCCTGCAATTGGAGGTTCCCGAAAGACTCCTAGGAGCTTGCCTAAGTGCTCCCAGCCTGGATGTTGTTCAGCCTTTAAGCCGCTTATTTGTGAGTGCTTTTAGAGCCTCTGGTACTGTCTCTTTAAGAGCCGTCTGCTTGCAGGCATGATTAGTTATATGGGGGACTGTGTAGTTCTCTGCTCGAGTCCCACTCGAGCTTCTGACAAATTGCTCCACTGATGGTGTAGCTCTTTCAGAAGATGTAACTGCTTGCCCCATATCAGCCCCTCCATTTTGGATCTGAACTGCAGAATAGATCCAATCAGGCAGGAGGGGCATCTAAAATGGAGCTTAAGCGGACCAACCAGGATCAGGACTCTTTCGGGAGCCGGCTGGCCATAAGGGAAATAGCCAGTAATTCTGGGAAGTGAAGTTCTGGACCGTGGCGCCTCTTCGCACCAATAGGGGGAGTTCTAAGTGATTGGCAACTGAAGCCCACCAGTTGGACCCGGTGGCGCCCGACTGTAAATCCTTGCCTGGTGTCTGGGAAGGCAGATCTGTTGTGACCGTGACTGAGGAAGGAGCTCTGGGCTCTTGCACTGCAGAGTTTTCGCACGGGAAGCGTGTGTGGAGTCCTAAAGTCAGGCAGCGTGTTTGCCGTGGCGATTTGGACTGAATCCGCAATTACTGAGGAATGGAGAGGCTGAACACTTGAGAACCAGGCTCATCCTGTAGAGGACTGGAGAACTGCTTCATCGCGCTCGGTCTGTTAGGAAGGTGAAGCTGCCTTGTGTGAACTCCCCGGTTGGCAGTAAGTGTGATCGGGACCTGAGAGCAGCTGCCTGGTATAGTAATTTATTTTACATATAAATGTGTGGGGTGTTTGGGGAGGACAGCTCAACGAGTCCTCTTGTCCCGTGTGAGTCAGCGGGAGGGCCATCGCTTGCAGGCGGACTGAATCCGTTGCTTCTTGAAGCTGTGGGCCTACTTGCAGAACCTCATTCCCCTGCTGTGCAAAGGGCGTCTGGAAATCCATGACACCCTTGGGGACAGCTTCCAGCATTAAGTTAGTGAGTGCAAATCAGGCAGCTCCCCTGCCATCTGTATCTTTAATTGCAAGTGTTTCATCTGATTTTCTCGCTTTCTTCCTTCATGAACTGAGCTAACTGGCCCGGATTACAATTGGGTATTGTGCAAGTGTTTTTTCAAAGTCAGATGCCCACCCGATGCCCCAGACAGACGAACTCCTGGACAAGTTGGGGGGGGCGACCTATCTTATGACCATTTACCTAACAAAGGGGTATTGGCAGGTAGAGTTGATGGACAGAGCTAGGGAGAGGTCGGCCTTCATCACTCCGATTGGCTTACTTGAGTTCAAAGTAATGCCTTTCAGAATGAAGAACGCCCCGGCCACTTTCCAAAGGTTGGTGAACCAGGTGTTAAATGGTGCTGAGGAGTACGCTGTGGCGTACCTGGATGATATTGCCATCTTCAGTACCAGCTGGGAGGAACACCTTTCACACCTTAGGGAAGTGCTGGGCAGAATACAGAGGGCCGGGCTCACTGTCAAAACCGAAAAGTGCCAGGTGGCCATGGGAGAAGTGGCATACCTCGGGCATGTGGTAGGCCAAGGACAGCTCCGTCCTAGCCAAATAAAGATAGAGGTGATCCAGGCGTGGCCCAGACCAGAAACCCAGAAGCAGGTCAGGAGCTTTCAAGGGACAGCAGGGTACTACAGAAAGTTTGTACCTAATTACAGTGCCCTGGCTGCTCCCCTATCTGACCTGACAAAGAAAAAAATGCCAAGGAAAATCACCTAGGGCCCAGCCTGTAAGAAGCCTTTACCAAACTGAAGGAGGCACTGTGCAGTGCTCCTGTTTTGACAAGTCCGGACTATAGCAAAACTTTAATAGTTCAGACGGACGCCTCAGACGTGGGTATTGGGGCAGTACTAAGCTAGACATCCAGCGAAGGGAGGGACCACCCCATTGCCTACCTGAGTAAAAAACTGCTTCTCAGGGAACAAGCGTACTCCACTGTGGAAAAGGAGTGTCTTGCCATAGTGTGGGCCCTAAAGAAGTTGGAGCCATACTTATATGGACAGCTTTTTGTGGTGCAGACTAACCACAATCCCCTGGTTTGGCTGACGCAGATGGGGAAAAACAATGGCAGACTGCTTAGATGGAGTCTTGCTTTACAAGGGTATGATTTGAAAATCGTACATAGGGCCGGCCGGAGCCAAGAACCAGAACTCAGATGGTTTGTCCCGTGTGTATGAGGAATGAACTGATTTGGGAAGCTCATCCCATGTAGGGGATAGATCCCCCAAATTCAGTTTAGGTGGGGAGGATTTGTCACACTTGGACCACTGATTCTGATCCATGTATCACATTTTTTTTGTATTACATATAATTTATGTAAGGGAAGGGCAGTCAGAAAACCCACAGTCTTGCGGAACTGACACATCCAAAAAACCCCAGGGATGAGTTCAAAGAACAGGACATAGCTAAATCTGCAGCTATTTAAAATGCTATTCCTTTGCTAAATTTTCTTTGAAGGCAGGAACCAAAGTATCCACTTCATAATGCCCTCAGGGAGATCCTTTGACTTGCAATAGTTGCCAGGAAGAACCTGTGTTGGGAGGGGTGTCGCAGGGAGCCCTTGAATTACATCAGAAAGACCTGTGATGTGTAGATAACAAGGATCCAGATGAATTTGGAAGGTCCAATACACATTCCCAGAATGCTTTGGAAGGACATCACAGAAACTGTTTATATGTGTGTGTGTGTGTGTGTGTGTGTGTGTGTGTGTGTGTGTGTGTGTGTGTGTGTGTGTGTGTGTGTGTGTCAGAACAAAAAACAGTTCTGACCAGTTAGCCTGAGGAGAGGAAATTGAGTATGTCACTTATTATTTTTTTTTTAATTTTGTTGGGACAGCCTGTGCTGTAAAATATAACTTTTAATACTCCAAGGCGGAGTTTAATGATCTCAGAGAGGAGACCGGCTCAGGATTGCTTTTATCCAACTGAGCAAGCCTTGGAGAGACACATTTTGTTTTATTTCTGACTGAGAGAAGAAGGACAACATCAGCACTGTAGGAGATAAGTATTATGTGGATAAGAGAGCTTATTTTGTACTTTAAAAATCTGTTTTGTTTTTAAGATTATATGTGTTTGGGATATTTGTTCTGTATTTATTGTTCTGTTTTGATATTTTAAAGTAAAGATATATTTTACAAGGGAAACTGCCTGGAGTGCCTTGACATTTCTTTTTATTTAAGTGGAGCTTTTAAAGGTTACAGTTAACGCTGTGTATGAGCTTATTGTATACCAAACTGGGAAAAGGATAGAGTTCTTTAAAGTCTTGCATAGAGTTCTAAGGGTTCATTTGAAAGACCTGGTTGGGTGCCCGTAGGCAAAGATATCTGGCCCCCGAAGACAGAATTATCTGAGCCTGATAATTGGGTACGCTAACAAGAGGTTATCAGTTTGAATCCCTCCAGAACTTGAGACTAAGGTGACTTGAACCCACAAAACAGACAAGAGGGTTACCTTGTTCTGTTCACTGTCCACAATCATACACTCAGAGGTTGGCACTTTGGGAGTAGAGGGCTGACCGTCTGAGTGAGTTTGTGACAATGGACGGAATCCATCTGGCTATAAAGCCTAACAAATCCTTGCTACCCAAAATTTTTGTCCATGGCTGGCATGAACAAACTTGAAGTTTTGCGAATAGCTTCCTCTCTCACTGTACATTTTCCTCCCTCTTCTCATGTGTAGTGTATGAAATTTTCTTTCCTTATTGCTTTTGGAGAGTGGGCAGAAGGAAGGAAGAATGAACCCTTGATTGTAATGGAGGGGAGATATAACTTTTGGCAAACCAAAATTGGGACTGTTCTAGCCTGATGAGCGAATGTACAGCTCTTGGGTAAGCAATGCTTTTAGTTTGCTGATACTTCTGGCTGAAGTGATAGCTTTGGGGAAAAAAGGGCGACCTTTATTTTAAGATGCCTGACGGATGCCTTGAGAGGCTCTGAAGGGGACCCTGGTCACGGCCTTGAGAACCATATTAATACTCCAAGGTGGTAGCTTTGGTGGAAAAGAATACATTTTAATGTTGCGGCCTTTAGAACCACCAGACATGGGGATGTGAGCCCAACAATTCCCCGGAGTCCATTAAAAGTGCCCCCAGCGCAGAAAACCTCAACTTGTAAGGTGGCTGGTTGCAGTCCTTTGTCCAACTATCATAAAGGAACTGCAGTAGTACATGCGATTACATTAGGTCACTCTATATGTGTCCGGAATGAAGCCAGAACCAAAATTTCCTCCGGATTCTATAATCACTTTGGGGGAGGAAGACAGACACGAGTTCCCCATCATGTCAATAACCGCAGCTGTGTAGCATAGCTCCTTGAAAGTTTTTCCACTCCATCTCCAGGCCTAGAGAGACAAGTTGTTGACATGAGATGCAGAACCAGACCTTGAAGCAGAATGTCCGGGCTGAACCTGAATGTTAGAGGTGGTTGTCTTGACCAATGAATGATAAACAACTAAGTGCGAAAAAGCCATAAGGGACAGACTAGAATCATGACTATCCTGTCCAAAGCCACTTTGTGGAGGAATCTTGATAGAGGCAGTATTGGAGGATGGCATACAGGAGACTAAACAGATCCCAGTTTAGGGGGAAAAAGTGTCCTAAGCCACCTCTGGTTCATACTTGGCCAGAGAACAGAATTGCTTTACCTTGGAGTTCCGCCAGCAGGCAAAAGGATCTGTTTGAGTATTGCCCCACTGTTCTGCTTGGATGTGGGAGGGACTGCCTGACAGCTGCTATTCCCTTGGTTGACCAACCTTGCAACTGAGTCTGTTCCCTTGGTTGACCCACCTTGCGACCGAGTCATTCTGCTGTGGCATTTTCCTGTCCTGGAATACACATTGCTCAGTGGTGTTCAACCCACTGAAAGAGAAGGGATTCCTTTAGCCTCTTTGAGCTTCTAGTGTCACCCTGATGGTCGGTGTATGTCCGTGTTGACAAATTGTCAGTTGGAATCAGGCTATCCTGATTGAGGAATTGCTTTTCAGAGTGCCTCTGGGCATGGCCTACTGTTCACATCTCAGGAACGTTTATGCTGTATCCACATCTCGGGAACTTTTATGCTGTACCTTGTGTCTAACAGCGATCCCCTGCCCGGTGCCAACAGCTGATGCAGGTGAGCCCTTCCCAGCTCCTGAGGCTTGTATAGGTTGTATTTCAGACTTAGTGTGGATGGCCCAACTTACGGCTCTTCATGATCTCTGACCTCCAGGACCATCACTGGAGGGAGAGTTTAATCTGTCTCAATGAGCTGTGTGAAAAAATAAGCAGGCAGCTGAGGAGCTTGTGAAACTCCTTGATGAGTTTTTGCAGATCCCAAAATTTAGTTTTCGGGGGGGGTGGTCCTTGTGTGCTGATATGTGTGCCCCCCAGGAGGATCATGGTCTGGTTTGGAATTAGGGAACTCTTTCTCTAGTTGATGATAAAAATGTATGTCGTCGGGCACCCGACTACCTCTGCCACTGCCTGCAATGCGTGGTTGAGCTGTGGGGCCTTTAAGTGGGCTATGACCACTACTGGCGCCTTAACTCACTCAGCCCCGTAGCGCATATGTACGTCATCAGGAAAATTCCTCTAGTCCCCATATGTGCATCAGGTAGTCACTTCCTCTCATCCCCAGAGCGCATATGTGCGTCCTGCACTTCTTATGTGCTTTCTGGATCAACCAATCAGGGATAAGGTTATTGGAAAGTGCAGGTTGGTAGGAAACATTCCTACCTGCCAAAATACTGACTTTATATTGGACACATTTGCTACCTTTCAGATTTTTTTAGGTTTTAATGTGGGTTAAAAAGTGAAGAAAATGCTATTTTTCTCCATTGCAGGTAACGTTAACAAAAATTTGTAAATGCTATAAACATGTGAACCCTGATGTGAAAGCTCTTTTCATTGTGAAAAATTAGTATGCTGGTGTCTGGGAGCTAGGAGGTGTACTTTTTTGTTTTAGTTTTTTGGGATAAAAAAGTGTAAAAATGAGATTTTCCTCCATTTCAGGCACTGTAAAAAAAACAAAAAAAAAAACAGTAAATGCTAGAAACGTGTGTGACCCATCATTTGAAAGGTCTCTTTAATGTGAACAATTATCATGCTGGTGTCCGGGGTCTAGGAGGTGTACTTTTTATGATGCAGGTTTTTATTTGGGAACAAAATGTAAACAAAATGCTCCTTTTTTATCATTTCAGGAACTGTAAAAAAATATCTGCAAATACCACTAACATGAGTGACCCATCATTTTAAAGCTCTTGTTATTGTGAACATTTTCCGTACAGGTGTCTAGGGGCTAGGAGGCATACTTTTTCAGTTATCGTGGTTTGTGCGTCATGTGGGCAGTTATGCAGAGCATTTTTCCGAATTCAGTCAGTTTACTGGCATTATGTGTTGGCAAATGCCTTACTTTATGGTCTGTTTTATTATGTAAAACAGCTCAGAAATACTCTAAACTGTGGCAGTGTAATGCACAGATGTTGGTGTGATGGAAAACCAACATACAACAGACATTGCCACTTAAGGTGGTTTTTTGATTTTTTGTTAGAAAAGAGAAAAAATGTCAATTTTCATTGTTACATGCTTTGTTAAAAAAAGCATTACTGCTACTAACATGTTTGACCCCTCATTTTAAAGATTTTTTATTGTGGGCAAACTTCTGCTGTAACTTTTGTGCTAGGAATTATACTTTTTCAGTTATTTATACTCCAAGTCAGAGTGTTACCATTTTAGTTCCAAACATTCTAACTGCTCAGGAAAATAGCCATTTTTATACAGGAATGCAGCACTCGCTCAAGATTCCATTCTAGAGCTGAGTGAGTTAAATACTGTCAGTTGGTTTGAGGAAGACCACAATGGCAGGGTTTGAATCAGAAATACTGCTCTCCCCTTCTGAACCTGGGATAAGTGTAAGCACATGTGGGAATATGCAAATAGGCATCTACTGAGTGGGAATATGCAAACAGGCATCTTGCAGATTTATAGGTGCCGGAAAAATCCCCCTTTTGCAACTCCCTGATGACAAGGCTTCCACCTTGAAGGGTCTGCTGCGATCAAACTGAGAATTTGAGATCTAAGACTGGTCTGAGTTCCCCTGTGCATTTTGGCATGATGAAGAATGAGGAGAAAAACCTCTGAATGACCTTCGTGGGGGAAGTAGCCCGTTTGCTGAAAACTGTAATGGTGTGTAGCATTGTCTGTCTTTGCCAGCGATGGGGGGTGGTGCTTGGGATAGATAACCCATGCTGGTAATGTCTGTGACCCTTCTGTCCAACTCGGTTTGGGCCCATTCATGGGGAGTTTATTAAAATCTGCCCCCTACAGGAGGATGTGCCTGGGTAGCATGTTCTTGTTTCCCCTCCAAGACGTTAGTGTTTTAACCCTTAAGGTAAACTTGGTAAAGGAGAAAGGCATCTAGGGCCTGAAGATTGGTCCCTGCCTCTTGAAATGGCATGTGCACCTTGGTCATCTCCCCGGAATCCCTCACTGCCTCCTTCATGGCTGAGCCAAACAGGAGATTACCTTCATTGAGTACGATAACCAGCTGGCTCTTCCAGAAGCGACTGCTTGCCAGGCCCGAAGCCAGAGGTTGCAGCGAGTCGGGGTTCGAAGAAACCTGGTGCAACCTGCGCACCTGACCGCCTTCTCTTATACATCTACTGCATAAGCCGAAGCCAGACCCAAGAACTGTAGTTGATGAAAGATAGGCCTGTTTTTCACTGGGTCCATAGGAAATGACAAGGCTAAAACTGGGCCCCGCACAGAGCAGCTTAGGCAGAGAGGATTGGCGGATGCCACCTTGCGACATTGTTGATACTGAGTGAGGCATCTGCTTTCCTATGCCCTGGGTCCCTAAGAGAAGCCCCTCCTTCTGCAGGGATGATCGACGTCTTGGTTATGTTTAAAATTGGAGGATCGATTCTGGGGCAGTCTCACCACTTTTCCGATTGTTTCTTGCCAAACTCTTAGAAACTTGGAGAGCCACTGGGTCACTGGATAGATGCATCCTGGACCTTGCCATTCCTCCTTTAGAAGTTCCCTATGGCTGGAGGAATAAGGAAGGCTGAGGCCGGTCTGGTGGCAGCTGCCCTGTGAAAAACCTGTATCGTTTGGGTGGGAGCCTCTGGGGCAGATCCAAGGTGAAGCTTGACTATGACCTCTTTTACGGGGGAAAAAAAACTAGGCCCTCCTGGTCCAAGACTGTACAGCGAGTCTACTGGGTATCAGCGTAATGTGAGGACAACTGCTCCCCCTGTGGATGAGGACGGGGAAGAGGTCCTTTTGCCCGCACGATGAGGACGAGGATGGGGACCTCCTTCTTGCGTTCCTGTGAGGTCCTCCATCTGGTTCCCCCGGAGGTTGCCCATGAAGCATGCAGGGGCCAGCGCAATGGCCCTATCTGTTGAAGAAGCCTGGAGACCAGATAGGGGCTGCGGACTGTTGAGTCTCCCAGTGGCTGCTGCTGCCATACCTGGAGGTTGCTGCTTGCTCAGGCTTGTCTGCCTGTGGCTATCATTCTGAGTCGTGGAAGGGGTTGCCTCAGCGTTCACAGGCAGCTGCCTTGTAGCGTATTCGGCAAGCAGCGGCTAAAGATTAGAAGCTTGGTCCCTCACATTTCTGCCAATCGAGGTGAGCTGTCTTGGAACATATTAGGCAAGCGACCTGGCTAAATAGATTAGAAGCGTGGTCGCCTGAGATTAGTAGGGGAGGCAAGCCGCCCCAGCATTGTAAAAAGGGGCCTACTCCTCTGTGACCCCCCCCCCCAGAGAGGTTTCCTGATTCTCTGTGCTGAAGCTACGATGAATTGTGCTGTCCCTTGCAGGGCATAATACTGAAGTTTGTACTTTTAAGGCGTAGCTGGCTCTTTAAGGGCAATTGAGCCTTCTGAGATCAGAATATATATATTTTTAAAGACTGGAATCCTGCTGTGCAATACTTCTTGCTTGGGGGGGGCAGCACAGCATTAATCAAAAGCTTTGTGTGGACGCTCCTTGAGTCCCCCTGAGTACTGTGGCGCTCGTCGACCAGAATTTCCTGAGCATCCACGAGCCACCAATCTAGCGCTGCAGTCCCACCTTCAAAGATTGGCTGAGGTTGTCAGAATGCCAGTTGTCAACGAGACTGAGCATTAGCGCTCCCTGTGCCCTTCAGCAGCTCTGCAGTCCCACCATCGAAGGGTGGCTGGGGCCGTTAGATACACTCCCTGATAGTGTTCCTTGTGCCCTGCAACAGTCATCAACAAGAACTCTCAATGCGCTAGTCGAAGGTTAGGGAAGCGCTGCAGGCCTCATCGTCGATGGGTGGCTGAAGCATTCGGGATGCTGCCCGTCAACAGGAAATAAACGGGGCAGTCGTCAGGAGATAAACGGTGTTGTCATCAGAGAGGGGATAAATCCCCACTAAGAGCTCCGGTGCTGTTTCCATCCCCCTAATCGGATAAACAGGTTGAGCCCAAAATCGTGGGAAAAAACACTGCATTGAAGTGGGGCCAGTCTGTGCAGCATGCAAGGCTGAGGCTGGAACCCTCACAGGAGCGCTGAAAAACAACAGTGATTCCTAGAAATCCAATAAAAAAGAAGAAATTAACTGACTTACAGTCTGCTGTCTTCAGCTCTGCCACATGGTGACAGAGCTCTGCTTATAGAGTACCTGCCAGCCTGAAGGCAGGAAGTAAACTGAGGAAGACAGGAAGTGGAGGACTGGATGTCCCTTGCTGCAGAGGTCTGATTCCTGCCTACCTACCTATCAGCATCAGGAGGTACAGCCCAGGAGTAAGGAAGCCCGGAGACCAGCTTAGGAGAGAGAAGGCACAAGTTTCCTATCAGGGACAGCAGGCAGGCATGCAGGCCAAAACTCAGGCCTTTCCACAGTTCTCCCGCGCAAATCCACTATGGACTGCTGCCCAAACTACCTCGAGCTATTACTTCTTCACTTCCCAACTTAGATCTAACTGAAACTGCAAGCAGTTTGGGACTTCCCCAAGATCGAGAAGGTTCGGTTGGCTGATCTGTATGTCAGTCACAACAAGGGCTCCCCCGCTAGGTTATTTTAGGCACAAAAAGCCCCAAACTACAATTCCTACAAGTTTTGACCCTACCAAGCCCCTGTAGGCAGGCTCCATTTTACAGTCTGAAATGCACTGATTGGCCCATTTCAGCAGTCCAGGAACAAGATGCTGGAAACAAACAGAACTGTCCATGCTGCACATCTTCTAACAAAGCTCCCTTTTAGATTAGTTATGACTGCAATCCAGGCAGCTCTTAAAGAGACAGTACACAGAGGCTATATAGGCACTCTCTGGCAATCAATCACATTTAAGCTGCAAAAACGCAGGACACCAGCCTGACAGTGAGCATTTAGACAGGCTCAAGGAAGACTTTTCGGGTACCCCCATTTGTAAGGGGGTTACACTCTGATTTAGCGAAACTACCCATCCCCAAAGCCTCACCTCCCAGTTAGGCTTTTCGCAATAAAACAATATTGTGTTTACATGTACCTTATTTTGTTCTCATTAACTCCACCGTGAGGCAACATGGCAGGTGCTGCGCTGTGCCATCTCATATTAGAGTGCGGTGTCGCACCATACACTTCCCATATCTCCGCCTTAGCCTCCACCACCAATATTAGGTTGGGAATCCTTTACCGCCACAAACACTGTCTCCCCCCCCGATGCCCTCCAACTCACAGTTATGTCCTCCATTCTGTCACTTGTTGACTATGGCTTACCAGTCTACGGGGCTGCTGACCAGACCTCGCTAAACAAAATCCACCTCACCTTAAATAAGGCCTGTCGACTAATCTTAGGTGCTCCCAGACTTACACATACCTGCCATCTTTACTCCCAGGCAAATCTGCTCAATCTTGACGAACGTCTTAGGTATCAAACCTGCATCCTTACAAAAAACTCTCCTTGGGCTCTCCTCCTGGTTTGACTGCCGTTATCCACCATGTTAACTCACTAGCTTCAACACGGTCCTCCTGTAAAACCAAGTTGAAGGTACCTAGGGCAAGGACCTCTCATGGACAACGGGATTTCCTCTACCGTGCCCCTTCTTGGTACAATTCCCTCCCTGCCAGTATCTCAGACACCCCCACAATCTCTTGCTTTAAAACTACCCTCCGGAACCACCTTTTCACTACTCGCAGCTGTTGCTGTTTCTAAGCTATCTTGCTCACTCTCTCGAAAAGCCCCTGTTGGCTGCTCAAATCCTCTACCTTCTCTACCCTTGGTTCCTGTTACCTCCTGTTGACTCCGCTAAAACACACTGTATTGATATCCTATGTTTTTCTGATGTTCTAGTTATTTCCCTGAACAATGTTAACTTCACCAATCCTGTATGTGGTAAATTGTTAATCTCATTTGTCCTCCTGTATCCTCAAAAAAAAACTGTACACTGTTTCTCTGTACTAAGTTGTTATCACTGTATTGTCTTCTCTGTGACGAGGTACCTTTGTAAACGAGCCTCTGGCTCAAAGGTTGTAAACTGATGCTTAATAAATAAATACAAGTGAGCAGTCCGGTGCTGCACTCTAACATGAGATGGCATTGCGTAGCACCTGCCATGTTGCCTCACAGCAGAGTTTACAAGAAAAACAGGTTACTCACCTGTAACAGTAGTTCTAGGAGTGGTATATGTTGTTCATCCACACTGTCTGGCATTGTCCCTTTCCCCTTTAAATCTTGCCAGAAGTCTTCAAGCTGGCTCCTTCCACCCACCCGGGTGGTAAATACCTCAGCTCCGCCCCATGACGCCAGATCTAGCCCGCTGGAAGCAGGTTGTGCGCCTTAAGCCAGGGAGGTCGGGTGGGTGCGTGTGGATGAACAACATATACCACTCCTAGAACTACTGTTACAGGTGAGTAACCTGTTTTTCTAGGAGCGTGGATATGTTGTTCATCCACACTGTTTGGCAGACTCCTAGCAGTTCTCCGGGAGGAGGGAGGCAAGGCACACACCCCCTACTTAGGAAACAGAGATTGGAGAACCGAGGCCCCAAAACCAGCATCACGTCGTGACTCAAGGTCGATGTGGTAATGGGTTATGAAGGTGTTAGCTGACTTCCAGGTAGCAGCTCGACAGATTTCCTGGATAGGGATGTCCCTGGAAGCAGCCACCGAAGCAGCAGTATGGCGGGTAGAATGAGCTCTTATCCCTCTGGGAGGCTCCTTGCCCGCCAATTCATAGCACAGACCTATGCATGATGTAATCCACCTTGCAATGGTCCATTTGGCTGCAGGTCTGCCAGAAGCGGCTTCAGTGTAGGTGACAAACAGCTGGCGAACCTCTCCCCGAATTTCTGCCGTCCTCCCCTTATAGTAGGAGAGAGCATGCCTGAGGTCCAGAGTATGGAGCCTGTACTTGGCATCCGAGGTGTAGTTAGGGCAATATACTGGCAGAGTCAACACCTGGTTGAGGTGAAACTCTTGACACCACCTTCGGAAGGAATTTCGGGTGGGGGCGCAGGACAACTTTGTCCCTGTGAAAGACCAGATAAGGAGAGTCCACTGAAAGCGCCTGGAGCTCCCCTGTCCTTCTGGCTGACGTGATAGCCACCAGGAAGGCAGTGTTCCACGACATGTGCGAGAGCTCACACTTGTGCATGGGTTCGAATGGCTTGCCCATGAGCTTTGCCAAAACCAGCAAGAGATCCCACAGAGGTGGAGGTTCATGCACCGGAGGGGATATGTGATCCAGGCCTTTGAAAAAGCGCCCGATCACCGTCTCCTGTGCCAACATCAGCTGACCAGCCCGCACCCAGTAAGCAGAGATGGCTGCCAGGTGCACCCTAAGGGTCGATGATCGAAGACCCACTTTGGAGAGGGACCAAAGGTAGTCTAGAATGTTAGCCACAGAGCAGGATAAGGGGTCCAGGCTCTTTCCCCTGACACCAAATGGAAAATCTTTTCCATTTGAAGGCATAACATTTCCTGGTTGATTCTTTTCGAGATGCTTCCACCATGGTGTAGACATCTTCAGAAAGACCCAAAGCCTGGAACTCTAGCCGCTCAGAAACCAGGCTGTGAGGTGCAGGGATTGAAGGTCCTAGTGGAAGACCTTCCCCTGGTTCAACAATATCAGGTCCGGGCATGTACCAGGCCGCTCCGGGGCCCTGCAGCTGAGGCTGAGGAGATCTGGATACCAGAACTGGTGTGGCCAATCTGGGGCTACCAGGATCACCTTCGCCTTGTCCCTCCTTACCTTGAGTAACACCTTGTGGATCAAGGGAAATGGAGGGAAGGCGTAGAGGAGGCCTGGGGTCCATGGCCTCGAGAAGGCATCCCTTGAAGCGAACCCCGCTGAGGGGGGCAGGCATGGTACAGCCTCAGCTTGGTGTTCTCCCTGGAGGCAAACAGGTCCACCAATGGTTTTCCCCAACGGGAGAACAGGTCATAAGCTACCTCTGGATGGAGAGACCACTCATGGGATGTTTGGCCTATGCGGCTGAGAGCATCCACCAGTTGGTTCGAGACTCCTGCCACATGGATGGCTAGGAGATCCGACTCCAGCCGGCTGACGAAGGTCCAGATCCGGAGCACCTCCTTCCACAGCAGACGGGAGTGCGTGCCGCCCTGTTTGTTGAGGTAGTACATGGTCGTGGTATTGTCCGTCTGGACTTGAACCACTTGACCCCGGAGCGGAGGAGCGAAAGCTGACAGTGCCAGTCTGACTGCTCTGAGCTCCACCAGGTTGATGTGGCATCAGGACTCCTCGGGGGGGGTCCAGAACCCGTGGGCTCTGTTGTCCCCCATGTGGGCTCCCCAGCCCATGAGATAGGCATCGGTCGTAAGGACGACCGTCGGCTTGAGGCGGACAAACGGGACTCCTTCCTGCAAATGACTCGGGACAGTCCACCATTGGAGAGCGTCCCACATCCTCTGGGTGACTGTGACCAGCTGGTCGAAGAGACCCTGACGCTGAGACCACTGGGCGGCCAGCTCCCATTGAAGGGGGCGCATGTGCAGTCTGACCCAGAAGACCACTGAAGTGCACGCCGCCATGTAACCCAGGAGGCGCAGGAAGTCCCGGGCAGGGCGCAAGTGCCCAACCAGAAATGATTGGGCAAAGGAGGAAAGAACCTCCACCCTGCCCACCGGGAGCTGAGCTCTGGCTTGACAAGAGTCGAGCTCTGCCCCGATGAAGCCCATCACCTGAGAAGACACGAGTTCTGACTTGGCCTCATTGATTAGAAGGCCCAAGTGGGAGCAGGTTCGGAGGGTCAGGTCCCTGGACCTCTCCACCTCCTGAAGGGAGGAACCCGCCAGGAGCCAGTCGTCTAGATAGGGGTAAATGCGAACCCCACAGGCCGAACGGCATGGCTCTGAACTCGTACAGGGTCCTTTCAACCCTGAAGCAGAGGAACCGCTGATGGGACGGATGGATTGGGACGTGGTAGAATGCGTCCTGAAGATCCAGTGTACAGAACCACATGTTTCGCTCCAGAGATGGTATGATCTGGTTCAGAGTTACCATCCGGAAGGTGCGAGACCTGAGATACCGATTCAGGTCGTGGAGATCTAGGATGGGGCGCCAACCCCCCGTCCGCTTGGGCACCAGGAAATACCTGGAGATGAAGCCTGGGTCTGAAGGACGATCCAGCACTGGAGCAACCGCCTCCTAGAGGAGGAGCTGTGCAATGTCGTCACGAAGGGCCGACTGAGTGCCAACTGAGATCCTTTCTTCCTGTGGGGCACGGGCTCGGCTAGGAGGGTACTGCTCGAACTCTAGGGGAAGACCCTGCCCGACCACTTCCAGAACCCACCTGTCGGAAGTGATACCGGACCAGGCAGAAAGGAAGTGGCTGAGCTGGCCACCGACGGGAGGACCCAGAACTGGCGTGACAGGTGTGGGAAGGCCACCCGACCCGTCACTGTGCAGGCTTGGAGGAGGAGGAGGTACCTGGACCAGCACCTCAGCCTCCTTTGCGGGGCTGTTGAGGACCTTGCTTGGGCCTAGGGCACCAAGCTTGAGCCTGCTGTTGTTGCTGATCTCCCTGGAAGGAGGGCTGTCTGACCGCAGGGGAAGAATGCCGAAAGGACTTCTTCTTGCGCTTCTGCTGGTTCTTGCCCGAAGAACCTTTAGCAGAGGTGGCATCTAAGGTGGCATTAGACTGCTCAGTGCACTGAAGGTGACCTGCCACTCCTGGACCGAAGAGGTTGGTGCAAAGGAAAGGCACATCAGCTAACTTGTGCTGGGTATCCACCAGAAAGGAGGATAACCTCAGACAAGCCCTGCGGCGAGAGGCAACCGTGGCAGCCAGTGAGCGGGCACAGGAATCACCTATGTCCAGAGCCATCTGGAGCTGCTGTTTAGACAGCCCGGCCCTGGTCCCGGCCTGCTTGACTGTAGTCTGCATGTCTGCTGGGAGATGAGGAAGAACTTCATCCAGCGACCCCAAGGCGTGGGAGAAGTGTGCCATGATCACTGCTGAGCTAGCCTGGCCCGAAGGCTAAGGATGATGCCCGTGAACCTTCCAGGCCGAGGTGGTACATAAGTTTGGACTCCTTGTCCGGAGGATGGTCAGTATCCGTGGCGCTGCCGTTCGACTAAACACTGAGGCAGTCACTGGGCTTTCTGCCGAGGGTGCTCAGTAAAGCCCACCAAGGACCCCATTGACACCGGTGCACTTGCGGGCCATGCGGCAGAGGGAGCCGGCAGGAAGCTGGACGCTGCCAAAGTTCCAGAGCGGGCCAACTATGGCTTCGGCCACTGGGAAGGCCTCCGTCGGTATCCTCTCTGGAGAATATCCGTGAGGATATTCTGCTCTTCTGAATAGGCTGCAAAGGCATGCCCGTGGACTCTGAAATGAGTCGAAGGATGCCCTGGAAGGAGGAAGGCCCTTCTTCCAAGCCTGACACCAACAGCTCATCATGAGAGTGAAGGCCAGTGGTATCCGAATCCAAGGAGTCCTGATACAAAGGCCTCCCACCCAAATCCCCCTCGATGCACCTAGGACGATCAGGAGTGACCATGATGGACAGCCTGCGGGGCAGGCCCGAAGACTGTCGGTCCTCCTTAGAGGGAACCCCTCCCTGAGGCTGTTTTGGTGGTGGTTCCACCAAAATTGGT
Organism: Neoceratodus forsteri; assembly: GCA_016271365.2. Classification (NCBI taxonomy): domain Eukaryota; kingdom Metazoa; phylum Chordata; order Ceratodontiformes; family Ceratodontidae; genus Neoceratodus; species Neoceratodus forsteri. The sequence continues at coordinate 56,392,602 of JADMNL010000026.1, forward strand.
GGGGAGCCTGTAACAGGCCGAGCCGAAAGGCGCACCGGGCCCACCGGAGTCCTCGGTACCGAGGGAGTCGGCGTCGGCCGGCGAGGCTGAGGCTGGGTAATGGCCGCCGCTACTGCCAGGGCATCCGGGCTTGACCTGTCAAAAGAAGTTGCTGCCACATAAGGTCCTCATAACGTTGACGGAGTTTCCGTCTAAGTCTCTCCTCGTCCAAGAAGGATGAGGAACGGTGGCAGCGCCTCTTTCGGGAGTGTTTTTGGCCCTTCTTCGGTCTTCCGACCGACGGGGTCCTACTCCTCGATCGAGACCAACGGTGTCAGCTCTGTCGGTCGGGGGAAGCTGGGTTCGGTGAGAACCGGGGTTCCGGCTCTTGTCCCTCGATCGGGATGCCCGAAGGACGGGTCTCCTCATCGGGGAAGGAGAGAATAGGCGTCCTCTCCAGAGAGTCGTTGACAGGTGTCGGCGACAACGGCTCGATCAGGTCGAGAGATATCTCGCCAGTTCAGCCTCAGTCCTCGACCTTCGGTGCCCTGGCCTGGACGGAAGGTCCGAAAGCCAGCAGCCAAGGAGGCTGATCTCGACCGCTGTCGGACCCCCTGCTCCTGAGAGTCGGACCGCCTCGGTCCCAGGAGCGCCTTCTTCGCTAGAAGAAGATGGTTTAGGATCCTTATCCTCTTTTGGATCGGGAGGAGTGCGAGCCGAGGGCGCCTCACCCTTAGTAGGGAGAGACTAGCACAACTCCCGGAAGGATCCCGCGAAGGTAGAGCTCAAGTTGAGCGGCACGGGCAGCTTCGTTGGTCAAGGTTGGGCAGCTTCTTCCCTCGGGCGTCGCCATCTGCTCGAAGCGCTGTTCGGGCGGATCCCACAGCCGCTGAAACCGCCCACCTGGCCTCCTTCGATTTCACCAGTGGATTGGCGTAAGCCCGTCCTCCCCAGCTTGGCGCGCTCTCACGGGTACCTCCAGAACGGTGTGGGATGGAAGGTCAACATATGGTGCACGCCGAGGTATCATGCACGTGCACCGAAGCGGTATACGCACGAGAGGTGGGGATCGGTGCGCGACATTTTTGTCCCTAAGGTCACCGGAAAACCCGCTGGGACGACTTGTCCTCCATATCCGGTGCTCGGATCTGAGTCGCATAATTACACGGGTTTTAAGGTGAGGCGCGCTAAACCGGCTAATTTGACTCTAGGGCCGCTATTGCTGCAAAGTAGCACGAGGGAACCTGTATCTTCCAGCAGAAAGGAAGATCTAGCGTCATTGGGTGGAGCTGAGGTATTTACCACCCAAGTGGGTGGGAGGAGCCAGCTTGAAGACTTCCGCAAGATTTAAAGGGAAAGGGACAGTGCCAGACAGTGTGGATGAACAACATATCCACGCTCCTAGAATAAGATAAAGTGCAAACATTTACAAGTTTTATGTTGCAAAAAGCCTAACGGAGGTGAGACTTTGGGGGCTGGGCAGTTTTGCTAAATTGGAGTTCTCCTTTAAACAAAGCTTGTGACAGCCTGCCCTTGCCAGCAGCTGGAAACAATTGTTAAAATTTTCTGAATGTCAGGTGGCCCGGTGGCACTGAAGGTTGAGGCGCTGCACACCACATCTCGTGCCACGCCAACGACCCAGGGTCAAGAGCAACCTTGGGTTGCTGGGGGTTGGCAGGGGAGAGAGAGGATTGAGCATCCCGATGGACTGCTGTCCTCTCTTGGGGAGGGAAGGGTTGTCATCCTGCTCCTTGGCTGCCCCCTAGTGGAAGCTGGAGGGCAGCATCAGAGCCAGGGAGGCACAGGAGTGTGGCTATATGGCATGCATGTGCCTCCACACGTGCACTCTCATGCCGCGAGGGGAAGGGGCGGAGAGGAAACCCGGAAAAGAGAGGACTGGCAGGCACTGTGATGGCCTGACTACGTCCCTATCCCAGGCTCGCCCCAGCTTCTAGATTTGTGCTTTTAGGGGGCAGGAGAGCCAGCACTCACCTCCAGCCCTGCCACGGTGGGGTTAATCTGTGGGAGAACCACTGGTGACAAGCAAAATCAGGCGACCAGGCTCAGATGGCGAGCTCCCAGCAAGGAGCGGAGCTGCCTGCCAGGTCCTGAGAAGGATAAATAGAAGAAGAAAACATTTTTCTGAATGTCAGAGGCAGACTGAGAAGGCATGCTTCTTTTTAACATATTTACCCTTTTAAATTAGTTTTTTGAGCAAAAAGTATGACTTACAGTTTATCAAGTCATATTGTAGATCTAAACACAAAGCATAGTGCAGTACAGTAGCCCAACAGTAAACAAGCATTTGTGAATGCCGAATGTTTGCTTGCTGGCATTGGCATTGGTAGTGTAGAAGTTACAGAGCTGCATAATAGAAATGGCAGTGAAGTATTGAACTGAAGCCAACCCCACCACCCTGCAGAGAGTGACAGGCATTGGGGTGTGCCTTTGGGTCGTCAGGCATAACAGCCATACTCCATTCCCACACCCCACCCTGCAGACACTGACAAGTGTCACGGTGTACCTTGGGTCTTTGGTTTCATACACCCCATTCCATCAGGGAAATAATGATGAGATGGTGCGGTATAGGAGAACGGGTGAACTTTGGGGCCAAAGAGTCCAAGGCATAACCTCGATGCCTCTCACTGGCTGCAGGGTGTGGAATGGTATGAGCATTGCAGGCAAGAATCCCAAGTCACATCCCTGATGCCTGTCATTCTCTACAGGGTGGAGCTGTTATGGTTGGAAACTGTAATACCTCAGGCATTCATTGGTATTTCTACCCAAATTTCAACATGTTTTTTTGTGACCCCCACCTCATGAACAGCGGCAATATCAGTTTGTTAGCCGAAAGCTGCTTATGCACAGCGACTACGGCATTTAGCACCACAGGTGCAAACACACATTCGAACAGGATGTGAAAAATGACAGCTGTACTGTTCATGGGGAGGTGTAAAAAATGGCAATGTTGCAAATCTGCAGTCAAAATATTAAAAACTGGTTAAGTCACTGCAGGCAGCATAGAAACTGTGCAACGACACCTGTAATGTAATATTAGGTTGGGATTTTACAGCAGGATTGTCAACACAGACATTTTGGGACCTCGATCATGAACAGTGTCACTGTGATTTTCTTTATCTGTCGAACAATGATTTCCCACAGCGACCACGCATCTCTGCGCTGAAAGTGTAAACACATTTCGGCCATGTTGTGAAAAATGACAGCTGTACTGTTCATAAGGAAGTGTGTGGAAAATGCCACTGGTGAAAATCTGACTGAAAATATGACAAAGTTATGAACTTGGCCGGTGTGCGTGGAAACTGCACAATGCTCACTGTAACACAGTCATTTTTTGACTTTTGGTTACTAAATTTCCAACATAGCCATTTTAAGACCTCTGCTTATGAACAGTGTAACTGTGATTTTTAATCTGTACCAAACATTGCTTTCGGACACCGACTGCACTATTGTGTGCTATATGTGCGGAAACACATTTGGGGCAATGTGAAAAATGGCAGCTGTACCGCTCACAGGGAAGTGTAATAAAATGGCAATGTGGAAAAATCTGGAGTGAAAATATTGAAAATTGATGAAAACTCACAGCGCATGAACCGCGCAACGACGTCAGAAACAGTCATTTTCAGGAATTTTTTCACCAAATTTTCAACATAGCCATTTTAAGACCTCTGCTCATGAACAGTGTCACTGTGATTTTCTTAATGTGTTCCATACATTGATTTCAAGACAATCGACTGCGCCATTGTGCACTTACATGGGTGGAAACACGCTTTGGGCAAGATGTGAAAATGACAGCTGTACTGCCCATAGGAAGTGTAAACAAATGGCAATATTGAAAATCTGGAGTGAAAATATTGAAAATTTGCGAACTTACGAAAGCATTTGTAGGAACTGCGCAACGCACGCTCGTAAAACAGTCATTTTTTGGAATTTTTCCACCAAATTTTCAACATAGACTTTTTGAGAGACCACCTTATGAACAGTGGCAGTGTCGTTTCATTACCCAGTCCCAAAAGGTGATTTCTACGCAGTGACTGCGAAATCACCCTTCGGGCCCGATGAACGCCATGACAGTGAGAGCATTCATGAGAAGGGGTCCCAAAAACCCCATGTTGAAAATTTGGTGCAAAAATTCCAAAAAATGGCTGAGATATGCAGCAAAGTTGAAAAAACCCTATTCATTACATTATACAGCTTACCGGCATTTCCTCAGTTCGCGGTCGGCTTTGAAGAGTGCAGACGGTTCCCGGTCCACCGAAGATCGCCGACCGGAGTCCGGGGTAGGCATGTGTGGGGGTGGGGAGGCAGGGGCGCAGGGTGGTGCGGTGGGGGCAGAGACTGCGAGGGACCGCTTTTAAGTTGCAGGTTTATTTTTCTTCACATGTGGTAGACGTTTGCCACGCTTGGGTGGGCTCCAGCGCGGCACAAGGACAGCTGGTGGGGCGGGGATGGAACGACGGGAATTGGGCACCTCGCTACACATATCTGTTCCCCACTTGGGGTGGGCCTCAGCGTGGCACCCTGTACTGAGGGGGGAGGAGCCAACGGGGATTGGGCACCCCGCCGGCTATACAATGTGCGCCACGCTTGGGTGGGCACCCAGCGTGGCATATGTAACTCTGCTTGGGTGGAGGGATGGCACAGCCGACGGGATTGGGCACCTGTCGGCCACACAGTGTGTGTTGGGGGCACCCAGTATGCGTGCCTGTGTGTGTGTGTGTGTGTGTAGGGGAGCGCATGAGCAGGCAATATCTTATCGCTGCTCACTGAAGCGTAGCTCCCCCTTTCAACTGTACTCCACTGCATTTTGGAGCTGTCATAGACCGCTCCAGCAGGCACTGGAGAATTGCGGCAGCGCCTGCAAACACACTGACTGAATTGAAAGAGGGCTGCCACACCTCCGAAAACTCGGATGATGGCACTATGTTTCTTGCACATGCGTGCAAGCAAACATAAAAAGGAGGCTCTTCTACTGAGAAAACAGTGGCAAAGATCAAATGGTGGCTTCTGTAACAGGACCAATTAATTATGAAAGGGCACAGACAGAAACCGAAAGTGAAAACACTCCATTCTCCGTAAACTGCATAATTTAAAAATTGCTAATCCACTGCTAATTTCAATGAAAAGTGGTTCAGTACCTAAAAAACAGACAGACTGGAACAGTATCCAACTAGGATAGTTTCCAGTTCCTGGGAATCAATCAGGAACCGGAGAAATCAAAAATAACTGAAAACCTTAGGCAAATGCAGTGTAATAAAAAAATAACTAAGATATACTTTTAGAATAAATTACAAAACAAAAAACCCATCTGGAGTACCAACCATTACCAGTGTTCACTATGGGGCAACTGCTCTCTTCAAGTAGAGAAACATGAGCAACAGCCGGAGTGGAGTGGAGTGCTGATGCAGAGTTTAAACCTACATTCCAGATTCTAAAGTTTGCATAGGTTCTATCTCTGAGGCATCACTCTCAGCCGAGATGACAACATAAAGTGTAAACATTGATAGCCAGCCGACAGTGCAGCGGCAAGGCATCCTGCTTGCAGCACCGACATTCCGGGTTGATTGGCGGACTCTCAGGAGTCAGAGGCCAACCGGGAAGAAGGATTGTGTCCTAGGGACTGCTCTCTTCTCCGGAGAAGGGAGCGAAGAGTGTCTGACACCAGGCGGACCTCTGCAGAGGCTGGGGTACCCACTGCCGGCGCCACATGTTGGGGGCGGGCAAATGGCGCCATTGCATGTCCCCATCCCTGGGGATCTCCACATACTAAAACCCGGGCCCATTCCATGATGGCCCCCACCCCAGCTCCCATTGCGATTAATGTCCTCGGGGGCCTGGCTCCACGGTTCTGCCCTGGGGTCAAGCCTAGGCAGAGAGACCAGGTTCTAGGGGAGGAGGCCCGCCAGGGGCCCGCCCACAGGGTATGCCCGGGCATGGGGGGGGGTGATAGGAGGAGGGTGACCGGGAACAAAGGCAAAAAAGTATAAACACTGAGTAAGTGATTCTTGCAGTTAGAACAAATATAATGTTCCCCAATCTCCCCACCCTCACCTTGGCAGCACCCTCTGACCACCTGCCAGCATCCAGTTCTTATCAGATGTCTACAGATGGGTGACCACAGCTGGCAGTGCAAGCAGAGCTGGTTGTCGGGGGGGGGCACTGATGGAGCCTGACATGCTGACCCATACTCATGTGCACACATGTACAGATAGCTCCTGCCAGTCGGCGTTCTAGAGGGAGGGGAAAGCAAAGTATAAAAAAATCCCAAAACAAGGCACAATGAAGTTGTCACTGCTCCTCAGGACTTACACTGCTGACCTAGGCACCCACCTCTGAGCTGAACAAGACCTCCCACATGGCCTAACCCACTCGGTCAACCACCCCCTGGTGGATAGTCAGGGAGGAACAGGAAGGGTAGGTCTAGGAGAAAGATGGGTGATGGGGCTTGGAAGAGGTGGCATGGCTGGAGAGGGCAGACTGGGTGTCAGGAGCATAAAATAAGTAAGCATACCGATGCCTGAACATGGTGTCTGGGGGGCAATGTGTTGTCGATGGTGAAATCTTTTGGATAATACTGTAAACTGATGTCCCTCTGCTTGCTCTGGTGTTAATTTTATTCAGATGGAAGTTAAAGATCCCATGTCACTTCTCCATATGGTAGATAGTTATCCCAGTGAACAGCACAAGCTGCAACACCCTTCACTTTAGTTAGAACTGGTGCTGCTGCAAAAATACAACAGGCAAGCAAGCAACACACACACACACACACACACACACACACACACACAGCAGTGCCCTTTTTTCATTCTGTTTATACCCCTTTCTGTCACTGACACCAGTCCCCCCATTGCCAGTTACCTCAGCTCTTCCAAGGCCATCACAATGCCATGGATAGCCCCCCCAGGTAGGATTGAGGGTAGGGGCACCCCCTGACAGGCTCTGCATTGAGACCCTCCAGTGGGACACCCGGGTCAAGGGTGGCAAGACAAATATACTAGAGATGCTAGACTGCAGTGCCAGGGCCCATAGTTCCTCCCCCCCCCCCAGTCCTGAGGCGACATGTGGAGTGACATCATGATGTGCACACACCAGACATGTCAGCTTCCACCCCGTCTCTCCAACATGCTTTCCAGTCGCACTGCCAGCTGTGGTCACCCAGGTGGCAGTGCTGCATGAGAGAAGTCTACCTCCCTCCCAGATGAGAGCATCCAGTGGGACACCGGATCCTCCCCGGGTCAGCCTCCGACCATCCGAGATCGCCCTGATCCCCAATCACCTGCGCCATAAGAGGTAGTGCTATCGCTGCACCAACGGGCCAGCAGCAGTGATCTTTGAACCTCAAAACAAGAAACAAGAGTATGCAAATACATTTACTCACACTGTGTGACAAAGAAAGTGTGGCATCAAAGCACCAGTGCTTCCCATCTCCAACCAATGACACTTCAAGGGACACAGGGTCCATATATCATGAGCTGCAGTTCATACAGCTCTCGCAAAGTGACACAGTGCAAAAGGCATATGATACAACATTTATTTGAATGATCTTTCTTTTTAATTTTGAGGTCCAAAGTGTGCTGCTCTCTGTACTTGAATCTTTCCAGTGTCCTGACAAAATTATCTCCCCCCTCATTTAGTCTACCAACAGATTCCCCTGCTTCAAAATTAATCAGTTTGCATCCTAATCCTCTTACCCAAGGAAAGGGTTGAAATGTCAAAAAGAAACTAAACTAAACAATCCATTCTTTATTACTGAGTATATTTGCATGGAAACAGGATCTTTGTGTCACGGACCTAATCTGCTCCTCTTGCTTTTCCCACAGTGAAGCAATACTTCTTAGTTTGTGATGTCCTAGTCTATTGCTGTTTACGATGTCACAGAGAATTATGAATTTATCAACGGGAAAGCAGGAGGAGCTGATTAAGTTTAAATCACAAAAATATCAGTAACCCGTTGTCACAGAGGTAGCACTACTGTCAGCGACGGGGACCCAGGTCTCAGCAAGCTGCCAAGTGTAGAAGGTGTGTGAGCATCTCTAGAGGAAGCTCTCTCCCCTGGTGAGCAGGGTTTACTGCCTCCACAGCAACGCTGCCACCAAGGTGACCATGCAGAGGAGGTAGGCAGGTTAGAGTGGTCGTCCGCTGGCCTTGCATACAGCATACCATTTCCTGTGCACACCTCAAGCCCCATGCAGATGACCAGGACAGACAGAAGAAATGGACCTGGTTCCAGAGGAGAAGAGATCCCAGCAAAATTCCATGCCCTCCTGTGTCTGTCACGCTGCAGCATGATGAACTCTGGGGGGGGATTGCAGGTACGACCCCCTTGCCCCAACTGCACCAAGAGGGGGCAAGCTGTGACACGCGGAGGGGCAGGAGGGCATAGTAGACATGAGGCAGGGCAGTCTGAGCATTTGGACTCCCTGAGAGTTGTGGGTCTAGAGACCTAAGAGAACATAAACTGTGAGTAAAACAAACTAACTAAATATTATGATTCTGTATAAATAGTTATGAACAATAGAAGATAAGAAGCTAATAAATAATGATATAGAAGCTGAATTGTGTCTGAATATATTTGAAAAACATTTACTGGATACAGGAAAATTGCTTTAAGAACAGCAGTCATAAACATTTGACCCCCCCGAAGCTGCCTTATGTTTATGGCACTTTTGGAAATGGAGCCATTTAGAAATAATAGACCATATTTTGGCTCTGAGAAGCCATCTGTGTGATCCTTCCAATTCTTGGAGTGAGTGTCTCATCCTATGCACTCGAAGCACTTTATGTGTATGCTTTAAAGGGACACTGCCAACCTCTTTTGCATCTTATTATTTCTAATCGAAAACACAGATCTTATGACTGCTCACCTCCACTAAAACACATTGATGTTGCTGGTTGTTTGATCTTTTTTAGTAGAACTGAAATGCATGGGAATGGTGCAATTATACTGAACCTTTTTATTGCTTCAAATCCGTGACCTACTCTTATTGCATACATCCTGAATATTAGGACCCCCCCCCCAAGTGCAGCCACTCATGATGCAAGAGTTTCCTCCTATAGCATCACGCGTGGCCAGACTGTGTTAAGAGCATTCCCAAGTCCAGGAAAGATGCAGTGAAAGTTGATCAAAGAATGTAAGCAAAAATGTTTTTTTGTGTGGTAACTCCAGTACGTGGGCAATTTATTTTACTTTTAAAACAAATTAATCAGAATCAAACTACCAGCTACATCAGCAGTCTCTATAGAATGTGAACAATCATGTTTTTTTTTTTAAATCTAGGGCAATTTGTGGTCCAAGGGGGTTGACAGTGTCCCTTTAATCACATTTATTCTATTTTAAACATTAGGGTAAAATCAAATAAGCCTCTCAACAAGCAGGAACCAAATAGACCTCTAAAATATAGCAAAAATATCATTAAAAATACACACTTATTGGTTTATATGAAGCACACCCTCACACTCTCTAAACTAAGACATCCCAAAATTCTGCTCCCCCAAGGAAATACAGGAATCAGACAGCCAGCTCCTTGGAGTTCCCCAAATGATTACAACTGACTAATTACATCCTATAATGGTAAACCAGTTCCAGGGGTTTGTTGGGGTGAGGGGCATCAAAATAGGCACCTGCAGGCAATTATAATAAACAAAAGAGCTGTTACCTGAAGTGCTACTCTTCTCAGCTGATCTCTCCTACTCCTCCACTTTTTCCATGAGTAACTGAAATCTGCCTGCAGTTGAAAATAACCAACATTCTAAAGTGGCTTATGCTGCTGCGAGAGTTCTAAATGACATCATGGGCTTGAGGCAGCCCAAGCTGTTGCAAGTCAGCTCTGCCTGTGACAGCTCGAGGGAAACTTGAAAAAACATTATTGTGTGTACAGGCCAGCTTATTTCTTTCATATATTTCTGTTGCTGGTTTTGCCATTTTCACAGTAATTATGCACAGGATCACAGTCCATTATACTTTATCTGCTGCGGGTGCTTGTCTTAACCCGACATCAAAAATCCTCTGCTTCTGACATCACAGTTTCTACAGAAACCGAATATAATCACAAACAGAAGACTTTTAGCTAGGGAAGCAGCCACAGCAGATAAAGTCTAGGGGACTGGGAACCTCTTTCTATGTCTATGTACAGTGAGGTATGGAACAGCAGGTAATGAAATATGTCAAATATCCTAATATTAAGTGAAGTGTACTCACACATTTTAAAAGCTTTCTCTGAGATCTGAGGATATCATTAAAGCAGCAGCTCCAAGGCTCAGTGTTATGTTTTATTTTTTTGCAATGGTCCATCTGTGACAGCAATGCACAAGTTGTACTAGCCCCCACAAGATTTGCACAGGCATCAAGCTAAAGAGATCACTGGGGAAAAAGCACTCCAACTTACCGTCCCTTTTCATCTACTCCCTGGTGTCCAGGTGCACTCTCCCTATCCCCAATAAGTTCTCCCTGGGGGCCAGTGGCACCCCCTCTCTTTTTCCATCCCCAAAAACTGTTCACATACTCTGAAGTTCTCCTCAGTGTCCAGAGACAACAGAACTAGAATACTAATCCTAAAATAGCAACGCCTCCTTAGCAGGTACGTAAAGCACCACACCACACTGTGGTTGGCAAAACTGCACTGCCTCCAGGAGATTTCCACTAGATTGTATTGAGTTTACAAAGGACAGCTCTGACTTCTTGCTCCAAAAATCCTTTACGGCTGGCTGTCTTGCTTCTCGCATGACCCCCCGCCCCAAACTGCAGATCAGGGCCAGACAGCAGTCTGAGCACTGCAGCAGTATTTCTATACTGCTAACATTTGCATGTATATGCCGCTCCCCCAAACTGCACATCAAAGCACGGGGAACACACAGACAGTACATTTTTTGGCTATTTAAAGGGACACTGTCAGCCTGTTTTTCATTATATTATTTCTAGTTAAAAACCTACATTTTATGATTGCTTATTTTCTAAAATTCATTGATGTTGCTGTTTGTCTGTCTCCTTGTTTAGTAGAACTGAAATGCATGGTAATGTATATTTATAAACAACTTTGTTTTGTTTACAATCCTGGATCTGTTCTTTCTGCATACTTCCTGAGCATTAGAAACACCCTTAAACAGTGCAGTCACTCATGAGACAGTAGCCTCATAAACTCCCACTGCATCATGAGGGGCTAGACTGTGTTGTGGGTGTTCCCAAATCCAGGAAAGATGCAGCTGGAGTTGATCAAGGAATGTAAACAAACCTGTTTTGGTGTGGTAATGCCAGTATGTTGGTCAGTCTGTTTTTCACTTTTTAAAGAAAAAAGAATCAGAATCAAACTACAGCTGCATCAGCAATCTTTACAGAATGTTTGCAGTCATAAAAGGTGTTTTTCAAACTAGGGACACTTTGAGCCCTAAGGGGGTTGACAGTATCCCTTTAAGTGGCCTTGTAATGGGTGCAGGAGCTGAGTGAGTTTGAAAGTCTGTTCTCCAGGCACTCATGAACACTGTAAATGGATGGGAGACACTGCAGCTAAAGCTGTCAATGGCATATGCAAACACAATGTATTGGGTCCTGAATGGAGAGTGCCTGTGCTGGCCAGAGGAAGCCAGCCCAAGAAAGACAGAGCAACAAAAATAAGCAAGCAGCGCTAGAGGGGGTCACTCAAAGTGAAACAAGCATGCTTATACCTATTAATGTTTATTGCAGTGTAACCCCTAGGTGGTGCTATCCCTTGGGCTACTACCCCTGCCTACTTGGCTACTAACAGGTTAAGGGGTCTGAGTTCTGAAATGGGTGCCTCCACCCAAAGGTCTGGTTTGGTTTGGGTTACACTAACCAGGTCACAGCCCTCTGGGACACTGTGACCCCCCTTTCCTCCCATTAGTGGCCCACATAGTACACAACAGTGACTTTCCCAATACCTCTGATATGCAAAACACATACACTTGTACTTGGCACTTACCCCCAGGACTGGTTCCTTCAGCTTGACTCTGGGGACCCCCTGTAAAATAAGCTGATGCAGTACAATAGCCACAATACAATACTTTCAGCATAAAGTGACACCACAGTCAATGTAAATTGCAGAAGCAAACAGATCTGATTTATTCAGGGGGCTGTAACAAGGAAGGGGAAAATCAGGTTAATTAGCTTAAACACATTAATAATCACAGTACTGTGCATGCACTTAGAGTCCCACTAGTCACATTCTCTGGGTACCCAGGATGGAAAAAGAGGGCTAGCGAGGTCCGTTGCAGCTTAGTTGGGGCCCTGGATGGAAAAAAGAACATGCACACACAATTTGTAATCCAGATCCTGATGGCTCAGTTCATGGAAAGAAAAGCACAAGGCACTCAGATGACACACTTTGATTAAACAAAAGTTGCAGGGAGCTACCCTGATCATCACTCACGATACCCAGGCTAACCACAGGAGGGCTGATGGCTGACTTGCTGGTTTGCCAGAAGAAGCGTGGCCCCTTGATGATGGATCTTTCTGTGCAGCAAGGTAGTGAGGCAAGACCCTCGTGGCAGGGCCTATCTGCACCAGGCAACACGGATTCAGTCCAATTCTTGCTAGGGAAACTACTTCCAGCACTAACACACAGTTTACAGCAAATGGGGAAACCAGATTGCGAGCCCCTTCCCGCACATAGCACATTTATATATAAAAGAAAGTCTACTGTACCAGGCAGGTGACTCCTCAGTCCCAATCGCAAAAATCACTGCAATTACCTGGGAACACTACGGTAGCTACAGTCCTGACAGGCCGATCGCTTTCAGCAAAATCTTCGGTCTTCTACAGGGTAAGCCTGGTCCCAGCAACAGCAGCTTGCTTTTTCCTAACAAACTTCGGATTCAGTCCAAAAACGCCTTTTTCTGACTCCCTCTCTCTCTTCCTTCACAACGGCAAACAGGCCGGAATTCGGGCCTCACACGCGTCTCCTGCATGAACTACCACACTGCTTAGTAGAGCAGAGCTCCTTCGCTCTTCATTCCCTAACTCGAATCTGGCTTGCCAGCAAACAATTTAGGCATATCTCTAGATCCCCAGAGTTCGGTTGGTTGGTTCAGTTGTCAATCACAGCAGGGTCTCTATAGGTGCAAAAAGACACCAATGATCCCAAACTGCATTACCCAGCATCTCACCTCAAATTAGTCCCTTTCAACAGGCTCTGAATGAGAGTCCCAGTCTCGATTGGCCCAAAGCAGGCTCCATTTTAGAGTCCTCACACCCCCTTATTGGTCCAATCGGCAGTCCGGGACAAAATGGTGAAAACGCTCAAGAGCAGATTCGTGCTGCAAGAGAAGCAGAGTTAGATAACTACATTTTCATTACTATACTAGACAGGTCACCAGTAATTAGTTACACCTTTCAAGAGTGCTCACTCTGCTCACTTATCGACAGCAGACACGGAACACTTAGCCAGTACCTGGGCGGGACTCGGCATAAATACCATGGTCCCCCATTCAAACTAATTATGCCTGCTAGCAGGCAGCTCTAAAGAGACAGTAAATGGAGGCTCAAACAGCACTCACTGCAGCTTTTAAACAGCTTTAACGCCAAAACACCACCCAGACTTGGAGCACTTAGGCAAGCTCCTGAAGACTTTTGGGAACCCCCATTTGCAAGGGGGTCACACCTTCCTAGCCTGGAAAAGCTTGCCATCTGCGTCAAGTAAGTACACCTATAAAATCTAATACAAAACACCATATACATTTACACTGGAGTGCGTGCTGGCCAGAGGAAGCAAGCCAAGAAAGACCGAGCAACAAAATAAGTAAGCAAGCGCTTAGAGGGATCACTCAAAGTGAAACAAGCATGCTTATACCTATTAATGTTTATTGTAGCAAAGATATACAGAAATTTGGGTACCTGTAAATTTTCTTTCTCTGACGGTTGGTCTCCTGGGCTTCCTTACTCCTGGGCTGCTCCTCCTGATGACAGTGATAGGCAGGAACTCAAAAGCTGCAGCGGGGATAAGCAGCCCGCAACTTCCAGTTACCCTAGTCATGATCAATGCAGTCTGTCTGAGGTAATACCATGAGAACTAGGAAAACAAAGAACATGAAACAGTTATGGCATAAGGGCCGTGAGAGCCCGGCAACTATATACATTCTGGGAGGGAGTCTGAGTTCGGAGACCAGCCATCGGAGAAAGAAAATTTACAGGTACCCAAATTTCTGTTTCTCTCTCCTGGGTTGTCTCGTTCCTTCTCCTGGGATATCCAAAAGCAGTGCATCCCTAGATATCCCGGGTGGGAAGAATGTTAAGTGTCCTTAAGGATCCACCACTGACTGAAGCACTTGGTGGCCGAAAGATGCTTCCACCAAGGACATGACGTCCAGTTTGTAAAATTTAGTAAAGGTATGAATGGATGACCACATGGCCGCTCTGCATAAGTCTGCTGGAGATGCTTCTCTGAAGTTTGCCCATGACGTGGCCATTGCTCTGGTAGAATGGGCTCCACTGGTCCAGGCAGAGATACTCCTGCCTTGTCATACGCTGTGATGATTACTGACCTAATCCATCTGGCTATAGAGTCTTTTGATGCTTTTTACCCATATTTCGCCTGCGGTCAAAACAAACAAGCTTGATGTTTTAGGAAAAGTGTCTGTTCTCTTAATATAGATTCTGATTGCTCTCCTCGGATCTAAGGTGTGAAATTCTCTTTCTTTTTCGTTTTTTCGGTTGAGGGCAGAAAGAAGGAAGTACAAGCTCCTGCTTGCAGTGGAGAGAGACATGACCTTGAGTGAAAGCCTGGATCTGTCCTGAGTACCACATTTGGGTGAAAAACTGTATAGGGCTCTTTGGTTGACAACGCCCCCAGTTCGCTGATTCTCCTGGCTGAAGTGATAGCCACCAGAAAAAGCCACCTTCATAGTAAGATGCATGACTGATGCTTCTTTCAAAGGCTCGAATGGTGCTTTTGTTAGGGCCTTGAGGACCAGATTAAGTTTCTGGGTGGAACAATTGGCTTAATTGGTGGGCGTTGAGCATTGCTGCCCTTAAAACCTCCTGGCGTGAGGGTGAGACCCCAGCAGAATCTCCGAGGTCTGTGAACAAAAGTACCCCAGTGCAGAAACTTGCACTGCTTAAGGTGGCTGGCTGCAAGCCTTTGTAGAATCCTCGTGCAGAAAATGCAAATGACTGGGAGGGTTATTGGGTGATCTTGAGTGCCCTTGGAGCGGAGCCAGAATAAGAATCTTCTCCATAACCTATAATACACCCAGGAGGATGAAGCGCTTCGGGAGCTGAACATCATTTCAATGACTGGAGCAGTGTAACCTAACTCTTTGAACATTTCCTGCTCAATCTCCAAGCTGAGAGGGATAGATTGCTCAGATTGTGGTGCAGGACTGGACCCTGATGGAGAAGGTCTGAGGAGGGCTGGAAAACGAAAGGGTTGCGCCTTGACAGCTGAATGAGTAGAGGGAACCAGGGCGGGTGTGACCACCTGGGACAAACTAGGATATTTCTGCCTTGTCTCTGGCCACTTTGTGAAGAACCCTGGAGAGCAGTGGGATGGAGGAAAAGCGTACAGAAGGCCGAAGGCATTCCCAGTTTAGGGAGAAGGCGTCCTGTGCTATTGCGAGTCGTCTCTGGCTAGGAGCAGAACTACTGAACCTTTTGCATGTGCCGGCATGCAAACAGATCCACTGCGGATTGCCCCACTTCGGACAAGAAGCTGGAAGGTTGCTTCCTTCAGTTCCCATTCCCGGGAGAATGTCCTTGCGGCTTAGCCAGTCTGCTGTGATTCTCCTGACCTGGTATGTACACTGCCCTTATGCTTGCCAGGTGCTTCTCTGCCCATCGGAAAAGGAGAAGGATTCCCAAAGCATTTTTGTGCTTCATGTGCACCACTTGGTGGTTGATGTAAGCCATTGCTGTTCAATTGTCTGTTAGAATCAGCATATCTCTGGTGCGCACTTGCTGATGGAGTGCTTTAGGGCCATATGAACTGCTCTCATCTCTAGAACATTTATGCATGTACTAAATTCAAGTCAGGGACCCTTGCCTTGGGCTGATGTCTGTTAGGTGGGAGCCCCCACCCTCTGAGGCTTGCGTCTGTTGTGATCCTTATCTGACGGGATGGCCTAGGTCTCAACCTCTCTCTCACGTTTTTCTCTGAGACCACCATGCGAGGGCGCTTTTACCTGCTGTGACACTGGGATGAGGTGGAGCTGAGGGTGACTGGACTGGGACCACAGCTTGAGCACGTGAGTCTGAGATGGGTCGCATTGCACCAGAGCCCATGGAACTGAGTCTGCCAGGGACATTAGAGTCCCAATAAGCTGTAAGAAGGATTGAGTCAGTTGGATTGCCCCTCTGGAATTTGCTGATGAGTTTTAACAGGTCCCTGAACTTTGAGTCGCTGGGAAATACCTTGTTGATCTGCATCCTGAATTCCGCTCCCAGGTGGCTCAGGCTCTGACTCGGAATTAGGGAGCTCTTCTTCTGTTTGATTAGAAAACCGTGAGCCATGAGGCATTGGACTACATCTGCCACTGCCTGTACTGCTTGGTCGAGCTGTGGAGCCTTGATGAGGATGTTGTCCAGATAAGGGAATAGCTGGATCCCCCGGTTCCGTAGGTGGGCTATTACTGCTACCAGGACCTTCGAGAAGGTTCTGGGGGCTGAGGACAGTCCGAACGGGAGAGTCTTGAATTAAGTGACAGTTGCCCAGCGTTGGAACCTCAGGCACTGCCTGTGCCTGTTGTGAATTGGGATATGCAGACAGGCGTCTTGTAGGTCTATGGATGCTAAGAAGTCTCCTGGGACTTCCTTGGCAATTGAGGCCAATGTTTCCATCTTGAATGGTCTGCTATGCATAAAGTGGTTTAGGAACTTGAGGTTCAGGAGGTCATTCAGACCCCCTGCGCTTAGGGCACAATGGAAAACAGAGAGTAGACCCCGGTTGTGCTCTGTGGGGACCTTTCGATAGCCCGGCTTGCATAAGATCCGTGATGGCCTGCAGTGTGGCTTGCCTTTTGGAGCGAGTTGTTTGAAATAGGCGAGGGCACCTACATGTGGTAATGGGGCTTGGACTCAAATTCTATTAAGTATCCCTGATGGACAATATCTAACACCCATCTGTCCGGCGTTGTTTGGACCCATTCCTCGAGAATTTGAAGTCTGCCCCCTACTTGAGGATGAGTTCTCATTTTCTCATTGTGCTTTCTTGTTGCTGGAGCCTGAATCCCAGAGGTCCTCTCCACCTGATCCATCTCCCTAAAAGATCGCTGGCATCGGAGAACCATGGCCTTTTTCCCAAAGAACTGGAACTCTGACCCTTGTTGAAACCTCTGTCACGAAAAAATACACTTTGTGCCAGAAGGCCAGGCTTTGCCCCTGCTCCTAGACTGTGGCATATGCACCTTCGCAGTTTCATCGACTCCTTCACCGCCTCCTTCGGTGCCGACCAGGAGGTTGCCTTCATATAATTGCATTCACTAGTGGCTTTTCGAGGGCGCATCCCATGCCATGCCTGGAGTCATAGGTTGCATGACAGGCGAGTTCAGTAAAACATAGTCTGTGCGGCACGGACTGGCTTGCCTGACACATCCACACATAGGCAGAGGCCAACCCATTAACTGTAGTTGTTGGATAATGGCCAGCTGGTCGAAGAGACCCTGACGCTGAGACCACTGGGCGGCCAGCTCCCATTGAAGGGGCGATGTGCAGTCTGACCCAGCAGACCACTGAAGTGCCGCCATGTAACCCAGGAGGCGCAGGAAGTCCCGGCAGGGCGCAAGTGCCCAACCAGAAATGATTGGGCAAAGGAGGAAAGAACCTCCACCCCTGCCCACCGGAGCTGACTGGCTGACAAGACGAGTTCCGCCTCGATGAAGCCCATCACCTGAGAAGACACGAGTTCTGACTTGGCCTCATTGATTAGAAGGCCCAAGTGGGAGCAGGTTCGGAGGGTCAGGTCCCTGGACCTCTCCACCTCCTGAAGGAGGGAACCCGCCAGGAGCCAGTCGCCTAGATAGGGGTAAATGCTAACCCCACAGGCCGAACGGCATGGCTCTGAACTCGTACAGGGTCCTTTCAACCCTGAAGCAGAGGAACCGCTGATGGGACGGATGGATTGGGACGTGGTAGAATGCGTCCTGAAGATCCAGTGTACAGAACCACATGTTTCGCTCCAGAGATGGTATGATCTGGTTCAGAGTTACCATCCGGAAGGTGCGAGACCTGAGATACCGATTCAGGTCGTGGAGATCTAGGATGGGGCGCCAACCCCCCGTCCGCTTGGGCACCAGGAAATACCTGGAGATGAAGCCTGGGTCTGAAGGAGGATCCAGCACTGGAGCAACCGCCTCCTAGAGGAGGAGCTGTGCAATGTCGTCACGAAGGGCCGACTGAGTGCCAACTGAGATCCTTTCTTCCTGTGGGGCACGGGCTCGGCTAGGAGGCTACTGCTCGAACTCTAGGGGAAGACCCTGCCCGACCACTTCCAGAACCCACCTGTCCGAAGTGATACCGGACCAGGCAGAAAGGAAGTGGCTGAGCTGGCCACCCACGGGAGGACCCAGAACTGGCGTGACAGGTGTGGGGAAGGCCACCCCGACCCGTCACTGTGCAGGCTTGGAGGAGGAGGAGGTACCTGGACCAGCACCTCAGCCTCCTTTGCGGGGCTGTTGAGGACCTTGCTTGGGCCTAGGGCACCAAGCTTGAGCCTGCTGTTGTTGCTGATCTCCCTGGAAGGAGGGCTGTCTGACCGCAGGGGAAGAATGCCGAAAGGACTTCTTCTTGCGCTTCTGCTGGTTCTTGCCCGAAGAACCTTTAGCAGAGGTGGCATCTAAGGTGGCATTAGACTGCTCAGTGCACTGAAGGTGACCTGCCACTCCTGGACCGAAGAGGTTGGTGCAAAGGAAAGGCACATCAGCTAACTTGTGCTGGGTATCCACCAGAAAGGAGGATAACCTCAGACAAGCCCTGCGGCGAGAGGCAACCGTGGCAGCCAGTGAGCGGGCACAGGAATCACCTATGTCCAGAGCCATCTGGAGCTGCTGTTTAGCAACAGCCCGGCCCTGGTCCCGGGCCTGCTTGACTGTAGTCTGCATGTCTGCTGGGAGATGAGGAAGAACTTCATCCAGCGACCCCAAAAGGGCGTGGGAGAAGTGTGCCATGATCACTGCTGAGCTAGCCTGACGAAGGCCTAAGGATGATGCCGCGTAGACCTTCCAGGCCGAGTGGTACATAAGTTTGGACTCCTTGTCCGGAGGATGGTCAGTATCCGTAGCGCTGCCCGTTCGACTAAACACTGAGGCAGTCACAAGGCTTTCTGCCGAGGGGTGCTCAGTAAAGCCCACCAAGGACCCCATTGACACCGCGTACTTGCGGGCCATGCGGGCAGAGGGAGCCGGGCAGGAAGCTGGACGCTGCCAAAGTTCCAGAGCCGGGCCAACTATGGCTTCGGCCACTGGGAAGGCCTCCGTCGGGGTATCCCCCCCCTTGAGAATATCCGTGAGGGGATATTCTGCTTTCTTCTGAATAGGCTGCAAAGGCATGCCCGTGGACTCTGAAATGAGTCGAAGGATGCCCTGGAAGGAGGAAGGCCCTTCTTCCAAGCCTGACACCAACAGCTCATCATGAGAGTGAAGGCCAGTGGTATCCGAATCCAAGGAGTCCTGATACAAAGGCCTCCCACCCAAATCCCTCGATGCACCTAGGGACGATCAGGAGTGACCATGATGGACAGCCTCAGGGCAGGCCCGAAGCTGTCGGTCCTCCTAGAGGGAACCCTCCCTGAGGCTGTTTTGGTGGTGGTTCCACCAAAATTGGTGGGAGCCTGTAACAGCCGAGCCGAAAGGCGCACTGGCCCACCGGAGTCCTCGGTACCGAGGGATCCGGCGCCGGGCCAACGAGGCTGAGGCTGGGTAATGGCCGCCGCTACTGCCAGGGCATCCGGCTTGACCTGTCAAAAGAAGTTGCTGCCACATAAGGTCCCTCATAACGCTGGACGGAGTTTCCGCTCAAGTCTCTCCTCGCCCAAGAAGGATGAGGAACGGGTGGCAGCGCCCTCTTCGGGAGTGTTTTGGCCCTTCTTCGGTCTTCCGACCGACGGGGTCCTACTCCTCGATCGAGACCAACGGTGTCAGCTCTGTCGGTCGGGGGAAGCTGGGTTCGGTGAGAACCGGGGTTCCGGCTCTTGTCCCTCGATCGGGATGCCCGAAGGACGGGTCTCCTCATCGGGGAAGGAGAGAATAGGCGTCCTCTCCAGAGAGTCGTTGACAGGTGTCGGCGACAACGGCTCGATCAGGTCGAGAGATATCTCGGCCAGTTCAGCCGTGTCCTCGACTTCGGTGCCCTGGCCTGACGGAAGGTCCGAAAAGCCAGCAGCCAAGGAGGCGATCTCGACCGTTGTCGAGACCCCCTGCTCCTGAGAGTCGGACCGCTCTCGGTCCCAGGAGCGTCTTCTTCGGCTAGAAGAAGATGGTTTAGGATCCTTATCCCTCTTTTTGGATCGGGAGGAGTGCGAGCCCGAGGGCGCCTCACCCTTAGTAGGGAGAGACTAGCACAACTCCCGGAAGGATCCCTGTGGAGGTAGAGCTCAAGTTGAGCGGCACGGCAGCTTCGTTGGGCAAGGTTGGGCAGCTTCTTCCCTCGGGCGTCGCCATCTGCTCGAGCGCTGTTCGGGCGGATCCCACAGCCGCTGAAACCGCCCACCTGGCCTCCTTCGATTGCCACCAGTGGATTGGCGTAAGCCCGTCCTCCCGCAGCTTGGCGCGCTCTCACGGGTCCTCCAGAACGGTGGGGATGGAAGGTCAACATATGGTGCACGCCGAGGTATCATGCACGTGCACCGGAGCAGTATACGCGACGAGGTGGGGATCGGTGCGCGACATTTTTGTCCCTAAGGTCACCGGCAAAACCCCGGGGACGATTGTCCTCCATATCCGGCTGCTCGGATCTGAGTCGCATAATTTACACGGTTTTAAGGTGAGGCGCGCTAAACCGGCTAATTTGACTAGGGCCGCTATTGCTGCAAAGTAGCACGAGGGAACCTGTATCTTCCAGCAGAAAGGAAGATCTAGCGTCATTGGGTGGAGCTGAGGTATTTACCACCCAAGTGGGTGGGAGGAGCCAGCTTGAAGACTTCCGGCAAGATTTAAAGGGGAAAGGGACAGTGCCAGACAGTGTGGATGAACAACATATCCACGCTCCTAGAATAAGATAAAGTGCAAACATTTACAAGTTTTATGTTGCAAAAAGCCTAACGGGGGAGTGAGACTTTGGGGCTGGGCAGTTTTTGCTAAATTGGAGTTCTCCTTTAAACAAAGCTTGTGACAGCCTGCCCTTGCCAGCAGCTGGAAACAATTGTTAAAATTTTCTGAATGTCAGGTGGCCGGTGGCACTGAAGGTTGGCGCTGCACACACAGTACACGCCAACGACCCAGGGTCAAGAGCACCTTGGGTTGCTGGGGTTAACGGGGAGAGAGAGGATTGAGCATCCCGATGGACTGCTGTCCTCTCTTGGGGAGGGAAGGGTTGTCATCCTGCTCCTTGGCTGCCCCTAGTGGAAGCTGAGGGCAGCATCAGAGCCAGGGAGGCACAGGAGTGTGGCTATATGGCATGCATGTGCCTCCACCGCTGCACTCATGCACGCGAGGGGGAGGGGCGGAGAGGAAACCCGAAAAGAGAGGACTGGCAGGCACTGTGATGGCCTGACTACGTCCCGATCCCAGGCTCGCCCCAGCTTCTAGATTGTGCTTTAGGGGGGCAGGGAGAGCCAGCACTCCACTCTCCAGCCCTGCCACGGTGGGGGGGGGGGTTAATCTGTGGGAGAACCACTGGTGACAAGCAAAATCGGGGCGACCAGGCTCAGATGGCGAGCTCCCAGCAAGGGAGCCGGAGCTGCCTGCCAGGTCCTGAGAAGGATAAATAGAAGAAGAAAAACATTTTTCTGAATGTCAGAGGCAGACTGAGAAGGCATGCTTCTTTTTAACATATTTACCCTTTTAAATTAGTTTTTTGAGCAAAAAGTATGACTTACAGTTTATCAAGTCATATTGTAGATCTAAACACAAAGCATAGTGCAGTACAGTAGCCCAACAGTAAACAAGCATTTGTGAATGCCGAATGTTTGCTTGCTGGCATTGGCATTAGTAGTGTAGAAGTTACAGAGCTGCATAATAGAAATGGCAGTGAAGTATTGAACTAAGCCAACCCCACCACCCTGCAGAGAGTGACAGGCATTGGGGTGTGCCTTTGGCGTAACAGCCACAGCCAGCCATTTTCACCACCCCCACCCTGCAGACATTCGACAAGTGTCACGGTGTACCTTGGGTCTTTGGTTTCATACACCCCATTCCATCAGGGAAATAATGATGAGATGGTGCGGTATAGGAGAACGGGTGAACTTTGGGGCCAAAGAGTCCAAGGCATACCTCGATGCCTCTCACTGGCTGCAGGGTGTGGAATGGTATGAGCATTGCAGGCAAGAATCCCAAGTCACATCCCTGATGCCTGTCATTCTCTACAGGGTGGAGCGTTATGGTTGGAAACTGTAATACCTCAGGCATTCATTGGTATTTTCACTCCAAATTTTCAACATGTTTTTTTTGTGACCCCCACCTCATGAACAGCGGCAATATCAGTTTGTTAGCCGAAAGCTGCTTATGCACAGCGACTACGGCATTTAGCACCACAGGTGCAAACACACATTCCGAACAGGATGTGAAAAATGACAGCTGTACTGTTCATGGGGAGGTGTAAAAAAATGGCAATGTTGCAAATCTGCAGTCAAAATATTAAAAAAACTGGTGAAGTCACGAGCGTGCATAGAAACTGTGCAACGAACACCCGTAATGTAATTAGGTTGGGGATTTTTTACAGCAGATTGTCAACACAGACATTTTGGGACCTCCGATCATGAACAGTGTCACTGTGATTTTCTTTATCTGTCCCGAACAATGATTTCCCACAGCGACCACGCATCTCTGCGCTGAAAGTGTGAAAACATTTCGCCATGTTGTGAAAAATGACAGCTGTACTGTTCATAAGGAAGTGTGTGAAAATGCCACTGGTGAAAATCTGGACTGAAAATATGACAAAGTCATGAACTTACCGGTGCGTGGAAACTGCACAATGCTCACTCGTAACACAGTCATTTTTTGGACTTTTGCCACTACATTTTCAACATAGCCATTTTAAGACCTCTGCTTATGAACAGTGTAACTGTGATTTCCTTAATCTGTACCAAACATTGCTTTCGCACACCGACTGCACTATTGTGTGCTACATGTGCGGAAACACATTTGGGGCAATGTGAAAAATGGCAGCTGTACCGTTCACAGGGAAGTGTAATAAAATGGCAATGTGGAAAATCTGGAGTGAAAATATTGAAAATTACAAAACTTAGCACGCATGAACTGCGCAACGCACGCTCGTAAAACAGTCATTTTCAGGAATTTTTTCACCAAATTTTCAACATAGCCATTTTAAGACCTCTGCTCATGAACAGTGTCACTGTGATTTTCTTAATGTGTTCCATACATTGATTTCAAGACAACCGACTGCGCCATTGTGCACTACATGGGCGGAAACACGTTTTGGGTCAAGATGTGAAAATGACAGCTGTACTGCCTAGCAAGGAAGTGTAACAAAATGGCAATATTGAAAATCTGGAGTGAAAATATTGAAAATTTGCGAACTTACGAAAGCATTTGTAGGAACTGCGCAACGACGTCAGAAAACAGTCATTTTAGATTTTTCACCAAATTTTCAACATAGACTTTTGAGAGACCACCTTATGAACAGTGGCAGTGCAATGTTTCATTACCAGTCCAAAAGGTGATTTCACGCAGTGACTGCGAAATCACCTCTTCGGCCCGATGAACGCCATGACAGTGAGAGCATTCATGAGAAGGGGTCCTAAAACCCATGTTGAAATTTGGTGCCAAAATTCCAAAAATGGCTGAGATATGCAGCAAAGTTGAAAAACCCTATTCATTACATTATACAGCTTACCGGCATTTCCTCAGTTTGCAGTCGGCTTTGAAGAGTGCAGACGTGTTCCCGTCCACCGAAGATCGCCGACCGGAGTCCGAGGTAGGCATGGGTGGGGGTGGGGAGGCAGGGCGCAGTGGTGGTGCGGTGGGGCAGAGACTGCGAGGGACCGTTTTTAAGTTGCAGGTTTATTTTTCTTCACATGCATGGGACGTTTGCCACGCTGGGGTGGGCTCCCAGCGTGCACAAGGACAGCTGGTGGGGCGGGGATGGAACCGACGGGAATTGGGCACCTCGCTACACATATCTGTTCCCCACTTGGGGTGGGCCTCAGCGTGGCACCCTGTACTGAGGGGGGAGGAGCCAACGGGGATTGGGCACCCCGCCGGCTATACAATGTGGCGCCACGCTTGGGTGGGCACCCAGCGTGGCATATGTAACTCTGCTTGGGTGGAGGGATGGGCACAGCCGACGGGGGATTGGGCACCCCGTCGGCTACACAGTGTGTGGGGGGGGCACTCAGTATGCGTGCCTGTGTGTGTGTGTGTGTGTGTGTAGGGGGAGCGCGCATGAGCAGGCAATATCTTATCGCTGCTCACTGAAGCGTAGCTCCCCCTTTCAACTGTACTCCACTGCATTTTGGAGCTGTCATAGACCGCTCCAGCAGGCACTGGAGAATTGCGGCAGCGCCTGCAAACACACTGACTGAATTGAAAGAGGGCTGCCACACCAAAACCTCGGATGATGGCACTATGTTTCTTGCACATGCGCAAGCAAACATAAAAAGGAGGCTCTTGTACTGAGAAAACAGTGGCAAGATCAAATGGTGGCTTCTGTAACAGGACCAATTAATTATGAAAAGGCACAGACAGAAACGAAAGTGAAAACACTCCATTCTCCGTAAACTGCATAATTTAAAATTGCTAATCCACTGCTAATTTCAATGAAAAGTGGTTCAGTACCTAAAAACAGACAGACTGGAACAGTATCCAACTAGGATAGTTTCCAGTTCCTGGGAATCAATCAGGAACTGGAAATCAAAAATAACTGAAAACCTTAGGCAAATGCAGTGTAATAAAAAATAACTAAGATATACTTTTAGAATAAATTACAAAACAAAAACCCATCTGGATACCAACCATTACCAGTGTTCACTATGGGGCAACTGCTCTCTTCAAGTAGAAACATGAGCAACAGCGGGTGGAGTGGAGTGCTGATGCAGAGTTTAAACTACCATTCCAGATTCTAAAGTTTGCATAGGTTCTATCTCTGAGGCATCACTCTCAGCCGAGATGACAACATAAAGTGTAAACATTGGTAGCCAGGCCGACAGTGCAGCGGCAAGGCATCCTGCTTGCAGCACCGACATTCCGGGTTGATTGGCGGACTCCAGGAGTCAGAGGCCAACCGGGAAGAGATTGTGTCCCAGGGACTGCTTTCCTCCCGGAGAAGGAGGAGGAAGAGTGTCTGACACCAGGCGGACCTCTGCAGAGGCTGGGGGTACCACCGCTGCCGGCGCCACATGTTGGGGGGGCGGGGCAAATGCTGGCGTCATTGCATGTCCCCATCCCCTGGGGATCTCCACATACTAAAACCTCGGGCCCATTCCATGATGGCCCCCACCCCAGCTCCCATTGCGATTAATGTCTGGGGGGCCCATTCCACGGTCCTGCCCTGGGGGTCAAGCCAGGGCAAAGAGACTAGGTTTCTTAGGGAGGGGGTGCCCACCCAGCGGCCCCGCCCACAGGGTATGCCCGGGCATGGGGGGGGGTGACAGGGGGAGGGTGACCGGGAACAAAAACAAAAAAGTATAAACACTGAGTAAGTGATTCTTGCAGTTAGAACAAATATAATGTTCCCAATCTCCCACCCTCACCTTGGCAGCACCCTCTGACCACCTGCCAGCATCCAGTTCTTATCAGATGTCTACAGATGGGTGACCACAGCTGGCAGTGCAAGCAGAGCTGGTTGTCGGGGGCACTGATGGAGCCTGACATGCTGACCCATACTCATGTGCACACATGTACAGATAGCTCCTGCCAGTGGCGTTCTAGAGGAGGGAAAGCAAAGTATAAAAAAATCCCAAAACAAGGCACAATGAAGTTGGCACTGCTCCTCAGGACTTACACTGCTGACCTAGGCACCCACCTCTGAGCTGAACAAGACCTCCCACATGGCCTAACCCACTCGGTCAACCACCCCCTGGTGGATAGTTCAGGGAGGAACAGGAAAGGGGTAGGTCTAGGAGAAGATGGGTGATGGGGCTTGGAGGAGGTGGCATGGCTGAAGAGGGCAGACTGGGTGTCAGGAGCAAAAAAAAGTAAGCATACCGATGCCTGAACATGGTGTCTGGGGGGCAATGTGTTGTCGATGGTGAAATCTTTTGGATAATACTGTAAACTGATGTCCCCTCTGCTTGCTCTGGTGTTAATTTTATTCGGATGGAAGTTAAAGATCCCATGTCACTTCTCCATATGGTAGATAGTTATCCCAGTGAACAGCACAAGCTGCAACACCCTTCACTTTAGTTAGAACTGGTGCTGCTGCAAAAATACAACAGGCAAGCAAGCAAGCACACACACACACACACACACACACACACACACACACAGCAGTGCCCTTTTTTCATTCTGTTTATACCCCTTTCTGTCACTGACACCAGTCCCCCCATTGCCAGTTACCTCAGCTCTTCCAAGGCCATCACAATGCCATGGATAGCCCCCCAGGTGGATTGAGGGTAGGGGCACCCCTGACAGGCTCTGCATTGAGACCCTCCAGTAGGACACCGGGTCAAGGGTGGCAAGACAAATATACTAGAGATGCTAGACTGCAGTGCCAGGGCCCATAGTTCCTCCCCCCCCCCCAGTCCTGAGGCGACATGTGGAGTGACATCATGATGTGCACACACCAGACATGTCAGCTTCCACCCCGTCTCTCCAACATGCTTCTCCAGTCGCACTGCCAGCTGTGGTCACCCAGGTGGCAGTGCTGCATGAGAGAAGTCTACCCTCCCTCCCCAGATGAGAGCATCCAGTGGGACACCGGATCCTCCCCCCCCCCCGGTCAGCCTCCGACCATCCGAGATCGCTCCTGATCCCCAATCACCTGCGTCGCAAGAGGTAGTGCTATCGCTGCACCAACGGGCCAGCAGCAGTGACCTTTGAACCTCAAATCAAGAAACAAGAGTATGCAAATACATTTACTCACACTGCGTGACAAAAGAAAGTGTGGCATCAAAGCACCAGTGCTTCCCATCTCCAACCAATGACACTTCAAGGGACACAGGGTCCATATATCATGAGCTGCAGTTCATACAGCTCTCGCAAAGTGACACAGTGCAAAAGGCATATGATACAACATTTATTTGAATGATCTTTCTTTTTAATTTTGAGGTCCAAAGTGTGCTGCTCTCTGTACTTGAATCTTTCCAGTGTCCTGACAAAATTATCTCCCCCCTCATTTAGTCTACCAACAGATTCCCCTGCTTCAAAATTAATCAGTTTGCATCCTAATCCCTCTTACCCAAGGAAAGGGTTGAAATGTCAAAAAAGAAACTAAACTAAACAATCCATTCTTTATTACTGAGTATATTTGCATGGAAACAGGATCTTTGTGTCACGGACCTAATCTGCTCCTCTTGCTTTTCCCACAGTGAAGCAATACTTCTTAGTTTGTGATGTCCTAGTCTATTGCTGTTTACGATGTCACAGAGGATTATGAATTTATCAACGGGAAAAGCAGGAGGAGCTGATTAAGTTTAAATCACAAAATATCAGTAACCCGTTGTCACAGAGGTAGCACTACTTTCCAGCGACGGGGACCCAGGTCTCAGCAAGCTGCCAAATGTAGAAGGTGTCAGCATCTCAGAGGAAGCTCTCTCCACTGGTGAGCAGGGTTACTGCCTCCACAGCAACGCTGCCACCAAGGTGACCATGCAGAGGAGGTAGGCAGGTTAGAGTGGTCGTCCGCTGGCCTTGCATACAGCATACCATTCCTGTGCACAATTCAAGCCCCATGCAGATGACCAGGACAGACACAAGAAAATGGAATGGACCTGGCTCCAGAGGGGAAGAGATCCAAGCTAAATTCCATGCCCTCCTGTGTCTGTCACGCTGCAGCATGATGAAATCTGGGGATTGCAGGTACGACCCCCTTGCCCCAACTGCACCAAGAGGGGGCAAGCTGTGACACGCGGAGGGGCAGGAGGGCATAGTAGACATGAGGCAGGGCAGTCTGAGCATTTGGACTCCCTGAGAGTTGTGGGTCTAGAGACCTAAGAGAACATAAACTGTGAGTAAAAACAAACTAACTAAATATTATGATTCTGTATAAATAGTTATGAACAATAGAAGATAAGAAGCTAATAAATAATGATATAGAAGCTGAATTGTGTCTGAATATATTTGAAAAAAACATTACTGGATACAGGAAAATTGCTTTAAGAACAGCAGTCATAAACATTTTGCCCCCCCGAAACTGCCTTATGTTTATGGCACTTTTGGAAATGGAGCCATTTAGAAATAATAGACCATATTTTGGCTCTGAGAAGCCATCTGTGTGATCCCTTCCAATTCTTGGAGTGAGTGTCTCATCCATGCACTCGAGCACTTTGCGGTGCCGTTTTAAAGGGACACTGCCAACCTCTTTTGCATCTTATTATTTCTAATCGAAAACACAGATCTTATGACTGCTCACCTCCACTAAAACACATTGATGTTGCTGGTTGTTTGATCTTTTTTAGTAGAACTGAAATGCATGGGAATGGTGCAATTATACTGAACCTTTTATTGCTTCAAATCCGTGACCTACTCTTATTGCATACATCCTGAATATTAGGACCCCCCAAGTGCAGCCACTCATGATGCAAGGTTTCCTCCTATAGCATCACGCGTGGCCAGACTGTGTTAAGAGCATTCCCAAGTCCAGGAAAGATGCAGTGAAAGTTGATCAAAGAATGTAAGCAAAAATGTTTTTTGTGTGGTAACTCCAGTACGTGGGCAATTTATTTTACTTTTTAAAACAAATTAATCAGAATCAAACTACCAGCTACATCAGCAGTCTCTATAGAATGTGAACAATCATGTTTTTTTTTTTAAATCTAGGGCAATTTGTGGTCCAAGGGGGTTGACAGTGTCCCTTTAATCACATTTATTCTATTTTAAACATTAGGGTAAAATCAAATAAGCCTCTCAACAAGCAGGAACCAAATAGACCTCTAAAATATAGCAAAAATATCATTAAAAATACACACTTATTGGTTTATATGAAGCACACCCTCACACTCTCTAAACTAAGACATCCCAAAATTCTGCTCCCCCAAGGAAATACAGGAATCAGACAGCCAGCTCCTTGGAGTTCCCCAAATGATTACAACTGACTAATTACATCCTATAATGGTAAACCAGTTCCAGGGGTTTGTTGGGGTGAGGGGGCATCAAAATAGGCACTCTCGTGCAGGCAATTATAATAAACAAAAGAGCTGTTACCTGAAGTGCTACTCTTCTCAGCTGATCTCTCCTACTCCTCCACTTTTTCCATGAGTAACTGAAATCTGCCTGCAGTTGAAAATAACCGAACATTCTAAAGTGGCTTATGCTGCTGCGAGAGTTCTAAATGACATCATGGGCTTGAGGCAGCCCAAGCTGTTGCAAGTCAGTTCTCTGCCTGTGACAGCTCGAGGGAAACTTGGAAAAAAACATTATTGTGTGTACAGGCCAGCTTATTTCTTTCATATATTTCTGTTGCTGGTTTTGCCATTTTCACAGTAATTATGCACAGGATCACAGTCCATTATACTTTATCTGCTGCGGGTGCTTGTCTTAACCCGACATCAAAAATCCTCTGCTTCTGACATCACAGTTTCTACAGAAACCGAATATAATCACAAACAGAAGACTTTTAGCTAGGGAAGCAGCCACAGCAGATAAAGTCTAGGGACTGGGAACCTTCTATGTCTATGTACAGTGAGGTATGGAACAGCAGGTAATGAAATATGTCAAATATCCTAATATTAAGTGAAGTGTACTTCACACATTTTAAAAGCTTTCTCTGAGATCTGAGGATATCATTAAAGCAGCAGCTCCAAGGCTCAGTGTTATGTTTTATTTTTTGCAATGGTCCATCTGTGACAGCAATGCACAAGTTGTACTAGCCCCCACAAGATTTGCACAGGCATCAAGCTAAAGAGATCACTGGGGAAAAAGCACTCCAACTTACCGTCCCTTTTCATCTACTCCCTGGTGTCCAGGTGCACTCTCCCTATCCCCAATAAGTTCTCCCTGGGGGCCAGTGGCACCCCCTCTCTTTTTCCATCCCCAAAAACTGTTCACATACTCTGAAGTTCTCCTCAGTGTCCAGAGACAACAGAACTAGAATACTAATCCTAAAATAGCAACGCCTCCTTAGCAGGTACGTAAAGCACCACACCACACTGTGGTTGGCAAAACTGCACTGCCTCCAGGAGATTTCCACTAGATTGTATTGAGTTTACAAAGGACAGCTCTGACTTCTTGCTCCAAAAATCCTTTACGGTGGCTGTCTTGCTTCTCTGACCCCCGCCACCAAACTGCAGATCAGGGCCAGACAGCAGTCTGAGCACTGCAGCAGTATTTCTATACTGCTAACATTTGCATGTATATGCCGCTCCCCCAAACTGCACATCAAAGCACGGGGAACACACAGACAGTACATTTTTTGGCTATTTAAAGGGACACTGTCAGCCTGTTTTTCATTATATTATTTCTAGTTAAAAACCTACATTTTATGATTGCTTATTTTCTCTAAAATTCATTGATGTTGCTGTTTGTCTGTCTCCTTGTTTAGTAGAACTGAAATGCATGGTAATGTATATTTATAAACAACTTTGTTTTGTTTACAATCCTGGATCTGTTCTTTCTGCATACTTCCTGAGCATTAGAAACACCCTTAAACAGTGCAGTCACTCATGAGACAGTAGCCTCATAAACTCCCACTGCATCATGAGGGGCTAGACTGTGTTGTGGGTGTTCCCAAATCCAGGAAAGATGCAGCTGGAGTTGATCAAGGAATGTAAACAAACCTGTTTTGGTGTGGTAACGCCAGTATGTTGGTCAGTCTGTTTTTCACTTTTTAAAGAAAAAAGAATCAGAATCAAACTACAGCTGCATCAGCAATCTTTACAGAATGTTTGCAGTCATAAAAGGTGTTTTTCAAACTAGGGACACTTTGAGCCCTAAGGGGGTTGACAGTATCCCTTTAAGTGGCCTTGTAATGGGTGCAGGAGCTGAGTGAGTTTGAAAGTCTGTTCTCCAGGCACTCATGAACACTGTAAATGGATGGGAGACACTGCAGCTAAAGCTGTCAATGGCATATGCAAACACAATGTATTGGGTCCTGAATGGAGGTGCCCGTGCTGGCCAGAGGAAGCCAGCCCAAGAAAGACAGAGCAACAAAAATAAGCAAGCAGCGCTAGAGGGGGTCACTCAAAGTGAAACAAGCATGCTTATACCTATTAATGTTTATTGCAGTGTAACCCCTAGGTGGTGCTATCCCTTGGGCTACTACCCCTGCCTACTTGGCTACTAACAGGTTAAGGGGTCTGAGTTCTGAAATGGGTGCCTCCACCCAAAGGTCTGGTTTGGTTTGGGTTACACTAACCAGGTCACAGCCCTCTGGGACACTGTGACCCCCCTTTCCTCCCATTAGTGGCCCACATAGTACACAACAGTGACTTTCCCAATACCCCTGATATGCAAAACACATACACTTGTACTTGGCACTTACCCCCAGGACTGGTTCCTTCAGCTTGACTCTGGGGACCCCCTGTAAAATAAGCTGATGCAGTACAATAGCCACAATACAATACTTTCAGCATAAAGTGACACCACAGTCAATGTAAATTGCAGAAGCAAACAGATCTGATTTATTCAGGGGGCTGTAACAAGGAAGGGGAAAATCAGGTTAATTAGCTTAAACACATTAATAATCACAGTACTGTGCATGCACTTAGAGTCCCACTAGTCACATTCTCTGGGTACCCAGGATGGAAAAAGAGGGCTAGCGAGGTCCGTTGCAGCTTAGTTGGGGCCCTGTGATGGAAAAAAGAACATGCACACACAATTTGTAATCCAGATCCTGATGGCTCAGTTCATGGAAAGAAAAGCACAAGGCACTCAGATGACACACTTTGATTAAACAAAAGTTGCAGGGAGCTACCCTGATCATCACTCACGATACCCAGGCTAACCACAGGAGGGCTGATGGCTGACTTGCTGGTTTGCCAGAAGAAGCGTGGCCCCTTGATGATGGATCTTTCTGTGCAGCAAGGTAGTGAGGCAAGACCCTCGTGGCAGGGCCTATCTGCACCAGGCAACATGGATTCAGTCCAATTCTTGCTAGGGAAACTACTTCCAGCACTAACACACAGTTTACAGCAAATAGGGAAACCAGATTTCGACGGCCCTTCCACGCACATAGAGCATTTATATATAAAGAAAGTCTACTGTACCAGGCAGGTGACTCCTCAGTCCCAATCAAAAATCACTGCAATTACCTGGGAACACTACGGTAGCTACAGTCCTGACAGGCCGATCGCTTAGCAAAATCTTCGGTCTTCTACAGGGTAAGCCTGGTCCCAGCAACAGCAGCTTGCTTTTTCCTAACAAACTTCGGATTCAGTCCAAAAACGCCTTTTTCTGACTCCCTCTCTCTCTTCCTTCACAACGGCAAACAGGCCGGAATTCGGGCCTCACACGCGTCTCCTGCATGAACTACCACGCCGCTCGAATAGAGCAGAGCTCCTTCGCTCTTCATTCCCAACTCGAATCTGGCTTGCCAGCAAACAATTTAGGGCATATTCCCTAGATCCCCAGAGTTCGGTTGGTTGGTTCAGTTGTCAATCACAGCAGGGCTCCCTCTATAGGTGCAAAAAGACACCAAGGATCCCAAACTGCATTACCCAGCATCTCACTCCAATTAGTCCCCTTTCAACAGGCTCTGAATGAGAGTCCCAGTCTCGATTGGCCCAAAGCAGGCTCCATTTTAGAGTCCTCACCCCCCTTATTGGTCCAATTCGGCAGTCCGGGACCAAAATGGTGAAGCAGCTCAGAAACAGTTCGTGCTGCAAGAGAAGCAGGTTAGACAAACTACATTTTCATTACTATACGAACAGGTCACCAGTAATTAGTTACACCTTTCAAGAGTGCTCACTCTGCTCACTTATCGACAGCAGACACGGAACACTTAGCCAGCAGTCTGGGCGGGACTCGGGCATAAATACACATGGTCCCCCCATTCAAACTAATTATGCCTGCTAGCAGGCAGCTCTTAAAGAGACAGTAAATGGAGGCTCAAACAGCACTCACTGCAGCTTTCTTTAAACAGCTTTAACGCCAAACACCACCCAGACTTGGAGCACTTAGGCAAGCTCCTGGAAGACTTTTGGGAACCCCCATTTGCAAGGGGGTCACACCCTTCCTAGCCTGGAAAAGCTTGCCATCTGCGTCAAGTAAGTACCCCCATAAAATCTAATACAAAACACCATATACATTTACACTCGGAGGTGCCGTGCTGGCCAGAGGAAGCAAGCCCAAGAAAGACCGAGCAACAAAAATAAGCAAGCAGCGCTAGAGGGGATCACTCAAAGTGAAACAAGCATGCTTATACCTATTAATGTTTATTGTAGCAAAGACATACAGAAATTTGGGTACCTGTAAATTTTCTTTCTCTGACGGCTGGTCTCCGGGCTTCCTTACTCCTGGGCTGCTCCCTCCTGATGACAGTGATAGGCAGGAACTCAAAAGCTGCAGCGGGGGGGGGGCATAAGCAGCCCGCAACTTCCAGTTACCCTAGTCGTTATCAATGCAGTCTGTCTGAGGTAATACCATGAGAACTAGGAAAAACAAAGAACATGAACAGTTATGGCATAAGGGCCGTGAGGCCCAGCAACTATATACATTCTGGGAGGGCATCCGGAGCCCGGAGACCAGCCATCGGAGAAAGAAAATTTACAGGTACCCAAATTTCTGTTTCTCTCTCCTGGGCTGGTCTCGCTGGCTTCTCCTGGGATATCCAAAAGCAATTGCATCCCTAGATATCCCGGGTGGGAAGAATGAGTAAGTGTCATAAGGATCCACCACTGACTGAAGCACTTGGTGGCCGAAAGATGCTTCCACCAAGGACATGACGTCCAGTTTGTAAAATTTAGTAAAGGTATGAATGGATGACCACATGGCCGCTCTGCATAAGTCTGCTGGAGATGCTTCTCTGAAGTTTGCCCATGACGTGGCCATTGCTCTGGGAGAATGGGCTCTCACTGGTCCAGGCAGAGATACTCCTGCCTTGTCATACGCTGTGATGATTACTGACCTAATCCATCTGGCTATAGAGTCTTTTGATGCTTTTTTACCCATATTTCGGCCTGCGGTCAAAACAAACAAGCTTGATGTTTTGCGAAAAGTGTCTGTTCTCTTAATATAGATTCTGATTGCTCTCCTCGGATCTAAGGTGTGAAATTCTCTTTCTTTTTCGTTTTTCGGTTGAGGGCAGAAAGAAGGAAGTACAAGCTCCTGCTTGCAGTGGAAGAGAGACATGACCTTCGGTAAGAAGCCTGGATCTGTCCTGAGTACCACCGAATTCGGGTGAAAAACTGTATAGGGCTCTTTGGTTGACAACGCCCCCAGTTCGCTGATTCTCCTGGCTGAAGTGATAGCCACCAGAAAAGCCACCTTCATAGTAAGATGCATGACTGATGCTTCTTTCAAAGGCTCGAATGGTGCTTTTGTTAGGGCCTTGAGGACCAGATTAAGTTTCTCGGGTGGAACAATTGGCTTAATTGGTGGGCGTTTGAGCATTGCTGCCCTTAAAAACCTCCTGACGTGAGGGTGAGACCCCAGCGAATCCCCCGAGTCTGTGAACAAAAGTACCCCCAGTGCAGAAACTTGCACTCGCAAGGTGGCTGGCTGCAAGCCTTTGTAGAATCCCTCGTGCAGAAAATGCAAAATGACTGGGAGGGTTATTGGGTGATCTTGAGTGCCCTTGGAGCGGAGCCAGAATAAGAATCTTCTCCATAACCTATAATACACCCAGGAGGATGAAGCGCGTCGGGAGCTGAACATCATTTCAATGACTGGAGCAGTGTAACCTAACTCTTTGAACATTTCCTGCTCAATCTCCAAGCTGAGAGGGATAGATTGCTCAGATTGTGGTGCAGGACTGGACCCTGATGGAGAAGGTCTGAGGAGGGCTGGAAAACGAAAGGTTGCGCCTTTGACAGCTGAATGAGTAGAGGGAACCAGGGGCAGTGTGACCACCTGGGACAAACTAGGATAATTTCTGCCTTGTCTCTGGCCACTTTGTGAAGAACCCTGGAGAGCAGTGGGATTGGAGGAAAAGCGTACAGAAGGCCGAGGGGACCCCAGTTTAGGGAGAAGGCGTCCTGTGCTATTGCCAGGTCGTCTCTGGCTAGGGAGCAGAACTACTGAACCTTTGCATTGTGCCGGCATGCAAACAGATCCACTTGCGGATTGCCCCACTTCTGGACAAGAAGCTGGAAGGTTGCTTCCTTCAGTTCCCATTCCCACGGGAGAATGTCCTTGCGGCTTAGCCAGTCTGCTGTGATTCTCCTGACCTGGTATGTACACTGCCCTTATGCTTGCCAGGTGCTTCTCTGCCCATCGGAAAAGGAGAAGGGATTCCCAAAGCATTTTTGTGCTTCATGTGCCACCCTGGTGGTTGATGTAAGCCATTGCTGTTCAATTGTCTGTTAGAATCAGCACATCCCTGGTGCGCACTTGCTGATGGAAGTGCTTTAGGGCCATATGAACTGCTCTCATCTCTAGAACATTTATGCCGTACCTCGATTCCGTCAGGGACCACTTGCCTTGGGCTGATGTCTGTTGTAGGTGAGCCCCCAACCCTCTGAGGCTTGCGTCTGTTGTGATCCTTATCTGACGTGGATGGCCTAGGTCTCAACCTCTCATCACGTTTTTTCTCTGAGACCACCATGCGAGGGCGCTTTTTACCTGCTGTGACACTGGGATGAGGTGGAGCTGAGGGTGACTGGACTGGGACCACAGCTTGAGCACGTGAGTCTGAATGGGTCGCATGTGCACCAGAGCCCATGGAACTGAGTCTGCCAGGGACATTAGAGTCCCAATAAGCTGTAAGAAGGATTGAGCCGGCAGTTGATTGCCCCTCTGGAATTTGCTGATGAGTTTTAACAGGTCCCTGAACTTTGAGTCGCGGGGAAATACCTTGTTGATCTGCATCCTGAATTCCGCTCCCAGGTGGCTCAGGCTCTGACTCGGAATTAGGGAGCTCTTCTTCTGTTTGATTAGAAAACCGTGAGCCATGAGGCATTGGACTACATCTGCCACTGCCTGTACTGCTTGGTCGAGCTGTGGAGCCTTGATGAGGATGTTGTCCAGATAAGGGAATAGCTGGATCCCCCGGTTCCGTAGGTGGGCTATTACTGCTACCAGGACCTTCGAGAAGGTTCTGGGGGCTGAGGACAGTCCAAACGGGAGAGTCTTGAATTGGAAGTGACAGTTGCCCAGCTTGAACCTCAGGCACTGCCTGTGCCTGTTGTGAATTGGGATATGCAGACAGGCGTCTTGTAGGTCTATGGATGCTAAGAAGTCTCCCTGCAGGACTTCCTTGGCAATTGAGGCCAATGTTTCCATCTTGAATGGTCTGCTGCGTACAAAGTGGTTTAGGAACTTGAGGTCTAGGACTGGTCTGTGACCCCCTGTGCGCTTGGGCACAATGAAAAACAGAGAATAGACCCCCCGGTTGTGCTCTGTGGGGGGGGACCTTTTCGATAGCCCCGGCTTGCATAAGATCCGTGATGGCCTGCAGTGTGGCTTGCCTTTTGGACGAGTTGTTTGAAATAGGCGAGGGCACCACATGTGGTAATGGGGGCTTGGACTCAAATTCTATTAAGTATCCCTGACGGACAATATCTAACACCCATCTGTCCGACGTTGTTTGGACCCATTCCTCGAGAAATTCTGAAAGTCTGCCCCCTACTTGAGGATGAGTTCTCATTTTCTCATTGTGCTTTCTTGTTGCTGGAGCCTGAATCCCAGAGGCTCCCTCCACCTGATCCATCTCCCCTAAAAGATCGCTGGCATCGGGAGAACCATGGCCTTTTTCCCAAAGAACTGGAACTCTGACCCTTGTTGAAACCTCTGTCACGAAAAATACACCTTGTGCCAGAAGGCCAGGCTTTGCCCCTGCTCCTAGACTGTGGCATATGCACCTTCGCAGTTTCACCCGACTCCTTCACCGCCTCCTTCAGTGCCGACCAGAAGAGGAGGTTGCCTTCATATGGTGCATTCACTAAGTGGCTTTTCGAGGACGCATCCGCATGCCATGCCTGGAGTCATAGGTTGCGACGAGCCGAGGTTTGGTAAAACATGATCCGTGCGGCACACCGGACTGCTTCTTCTGACACATCCACCGCATAGGCAGAGGCCAACCCCATTAACTGTAGTTGTTGGATAATGGGAGAATTCTTGTCTGGATGTTCTGCGAACTGAAAAACTAAATCCGAGGCCCAAGATAAGGCGGCTCTGGTGGAGAATAGGTTTGCTGCCTCAGCCTTCAGTGATGTTGCCGAGGCTTGAAAGGCTCTTTTGAGTGAGGAGTCCACTTTTCTGTCCACAGGGTCTCTTAGCGAAGCTCCCCCCCCCTCGGCTGGGATGACGGTTTTCTTGGTCAGGTTGGAAATCAATGGGTCAATCCTGGGGCAGGCTAGCCACTTCTCTGATTGTTTTTTATCAAACTTCAGCAGTTTAGATATCCATTTGGGAACCGGAAAAGCACGCTCCGGGCCCTGTCATTCCTCCTTTAGCAAGTCCTCGATGGCGGGCCTAGAGGTAGACGCCAGGTGGAAGGCTTGTTTTGGCTGCATAGAGACCGGTGGGGGGGGACTGAGGTGAATCTCGGATACGACCTTCTTGATAAAGAAGTCTAGGTCGTCAAGGTCTAATTTTCTGGATGGTGAGTCATCGGGATCAGACGAGGAACCTACTATCTCTCCCTCTTCGGTGGAAGAGCTGTCACCTGAGGAATCCGGGGAGTACCCCCTGTGCCTTCTGCCCTTATGTCCTCCTCTTGCTATGCTCCTTGAATGAGACCTTTTTCTGCGCCTGTGACTACAATAATGGTGACTGTCCTCCTCTGGAGATCTGTCCTCTTCTCTAGACTTTTTCATGGGGCAGGAACGGCAAGGGGAGGGCCCCCCCTATCAGAGGAGGATGAGGAGGGAGTCCTTTATCTTCTGGCTTTCTTGTGTTGTCTGCATCTGGTGACCCCAGAGGGTGCCACTCAAAAGAGGAGGGGTCCATAGTGAAAGCTCTGTTCAACCTGTCTATGAGCTCAGGGTCAAGGGGGGGGTCCCTGGATATAGTGCTCCGCTCAGCGAGCCGGTCAGACCTTTCTGGAATGCTTCATTGTGTTCAGTTGGACCTCTCCTGTCCATTTGCCTGTAACGAACTGGTGTCCGCTGTCTCGACTTCACTTGCTGCCGCTGCCTTCTCACATGTGAGACATAGTGAGCCAGCAAAAGTAACCAAGAGAGGTGACTTGCAGCGTAGGCATTTTTTTCCTCTACTTGATTTTTCTGAAGCCATCTTCTATGGCTTTGCCTTGTTGTGGGGTCAGAGTAGCAATCTATACGCCCCTAGACAACTGCTGAGAAGGTCCCCTCTGAGACACAAAAATCAGGACCTCGAACCAGCGCACACACACACAGGGCAACCTTCAGATTAATTGGCTGGGGTGGGGGCAATGGCCCTTTTAATTGTAACCTTGCCCCTTTAAATACCTGCCAAATTGTAGCCTAGTCCCCGTAATCCTCGTCACACCAGCAAGCCCATCATCACATTAGATGTGGATTGCCCCTTTTAATTGTATTAATTGGCTTGATGGGGATTACCCCTTTAAATGTAGTTATGAAGTGAATTGTTCCTTTTGGCTGCTGTAGGGATGCTCTGTACAGTCGCTGAGGCTGGGGGGGGTGCGATGAGTCTCCGATGAGAGCGGGCCGCCTGCGCGCAGAAGCGCTAGCTCTGAAGCTCTTTTGGCACCAAAAACTGAGCGCGAGTTAGCGGGAGCGGTCTGCCCAAGCTCCAACCGCGAGAACCGCTCAAAAGGCAGCCGTTAATGGCATTGGAGCCGTTTCAGCGATCGTGATGTGGCCCTGAAGCGATCGCGCCTTTTGAGCTTTTTTCTGTTTCTACCCCCAGCAGATGCAGATCCACCGCGACTAGGGCGCAGGAAAAAACGGCTGTTGAGACTGTCCTGGAGAGGTGAGACCAGCCTGTGTAGCGTGCAAGGCTAAGGCTGGATATCACTGAGGCTAGCTCCCCTGAGCCAAAAACAGACTTACTGTGCCCAGTTGATTGCCCCTCTCTTGCTTCTCGATGCTGAACAAATGATCTTCAGCCCTGCCACGAGTGACAGGGCTCTGCTGCAGAGTTCCTGCTTCACCGAAGGCAGGAAGTAGACTGGGGTAACCGGAAGTTGCGGGCTGCTTATGCCTCCCCCTGCTGCAGCTTTTGAGTTCCTGCCTATCACTGTTATCAGGAGGGAGCAGCCTAGGAGTAAAGAAGCCCGGAGACCAGCCCAGGAGAGAGAAACAGTCTAACAACATGGAGTCCCACAGCAAAACAGTCTAACAACACTGGGTACCCAGAATGTAATGCTGGCTGGCCCGAATCAGTACCCAGGGTTGCCCGACATTGCAGCTGTTGGAGGGGCCCTTGGTGGAAAGAGAAGGCAATTGAACATGCATAAACAAGACTTAG
Organism: Neoceratodus forsteri; assembly: GCA_016271365.2. Lineage (NCBI taxonomy): Eukaryota > Metazoa > Chordata > Ceratodontiformes > Ceratodontidae > Neoceratodus > Neoceratodus forsteri. The sequence continues at coordinate 56,432,313 of JADMNL010000026.1, forward strand.
TTATTTGTATCCAGGGCCAGTTGGCCCAGTTCTTTGTAACCCTGAAACACACTGGAGCAATCAGATGGTACCACAAAATGATTTAAAGAAAAGTTGCAGGGAGCTACCCTGAATTTACTCACAACACCAGCTGGTTGAAGAAGGTCTGGTGATATGAAAACCTGCTGCAGAACATTGAAGAGCATGAGGAAGCTGGGTCTACATGACTCACCTCCTCTTCACGGCCTTCCCTCCAGGTGGCCGCCATCTGCGATTTCTTGCTGCGCAGGGGCTGGATCCACAAACTTTTGTCTTTCACTGAAAAAACAGTCACTGGTATAGAAATAGATGGCTTGGATCAAGTCTGGCATTGGCCCAAGGCTGGATAAACACTTCTGGCAAAGTTCAGTTTGTTTGCTGGTGAAGACCTCCAGCTGGCAGACAGTTCGGTCACTGGTAACAATGGGCTCCTTTCTGGCAAGCAGGAGTCCCTGAACAGCAAGCCGTAACCCACGATAAACATTCAGCACATTTAATGAAAACAGTGTTTACTTCTCTACCTCTCAGATCAGTTTCAGGACGGTTCAGTATTTCAGTAGATTCATTGAGCAAACCTCTCAAATTCACAAAAGCAGTCTCTGACACAACTCTTGGGCCGAACGCTTCATAGGAGCTCCTCTCGGTCCAATATCGCAAGCTACACTTCTTAAAATTTCGGGCTAGACAGGCACAGTTCAAAGATCAGCTTCAGCTTAGTCCAATTACATCTATCAAGCAGTCCAATACTGGAAAACAAGGGCAGGAAGGCAAGTCAGGCCTTTCCCTGCCAAATCTCCTCAGCTCCTTTCCTGGAGCTGCCTCTCAATGGCTTGAGCTGCTCATTTTCTCTGCTTTAACAGCAGCTGCCCAGCTTTTTCTAACAATTCTTGAACTAGTCTGGTTTTCTAGCAATCTGGTTGGCTGTGGGAGCTGTCAATCACAGTTCGGGTGCTCCCATTAGTAAGTTTAGCGCCAACCTGTAAAACTACAAGAACTACAGTTTTTTTTTCCACGAGGCACTTGAACTAAGGACCCCTTAAGGTCCCTTGTGTCCTAATGGATCCAAATACCTGGAAGTCCCACACCAAACATGGTGGCTCCAATTCAGATGAATAAGCTGCAAGAAGGCAGATTAAAGCAAACAATGTAATTCAAATAAAAAAGCAGATTAGAAATAAACATTTACAGTAATAGCTAGAACTTCCTCTGCTTCACTATCAACTGCAGAGCAGAACAAATTATAGCGGTATTTTGCCAGTCACGAGTCTTGAAACACTCGGACCCATCCCAGACCATTGACTGTATACACACTGGCTGTGGCCTTAAAGGGACAGGCAAGAAGGCACATCATGGCACTGTCACCCAAATCAACAGGATCAAACAAATACCCAGGGATTTACTAAATATGCAGGACATCTGCCAGGCAGTGGGCATGGCTGGAGCCCAGGAAGACACTTAAGGTAAGCCCCCAGATTGATGGGGGGGTTACATTTGTAATTTGTATCGGTGATATTGATTCTAATATCAGGAGAGCAAAGGTCCACCTCTTTGCTGATGATACAGTATTATATGTCGCCAGGCCTACCCTTGAGCTTGCCTGTTCAGATCTGCAACAGGAGTTTAATCTGCTCCAACAAAACCTCCTTCATCTGAAATTGTTGCTTAATGGGGAAAAAAACAAAAGTCATGCTTCCCCCCTCCCCAAGTCCAAGCTGCAAACTCGACAACCCCTGGTCCCAAATACCAGATGACAACCCTTACTGGTATGTCGCTCGAAGTAGTGGACACATTTAAATACCTGGGGCTCTGGCTTGATTGCCGGCTTTCATTCATTACACACATTTAGGAACTGTCCAAAAAACTGAGACAGAGGCTAGGCTTATTCTTTAGAATCAAGCATTTGCTTAACCAGGGAGCAAAAATCAGGCTGGTCCAGACCACATTTCTTCTTGTTGACTATGCTGACTTTCTTTACAGTCACTGTTCTAAAACAGCCCTTGCTAAACTGGACGCATGGTCCATAGAACACTAAAAGTCACCACCAATGCCCCCTTCAGAACTCACCATTGTGATTGGTTGGCATCCATGGCACTCCAGACATTACCTCATGGGTTTTAGCCCACCTGATAGGCTAGTGATGCACATGACCCCAGATCAAATTTCTAGTATATCCAGGTCCCAGAAACCCCTGCTCTCCAGTTTCGAATCGTGCATCTGATCAGGCAACAAGCACACCAGGAATCCCTGTCTGCTCCACTAAGGTAGGCCCTTGAATTCAAGGGTATGTTTTAATTAGGTTGTAATTAAGTTGTAATTTAGGAAGAAAGAAACAATGTATCAAGAAGATCACGTATTGAAATGCTTGGAATTCTGCTAAACTTGTTAAGGGTTGCAAGGAATAGGGCTATTCTAAGCCAGTTTTCTGGCGCGGAATTAGCCAGCTTATGTATCTTCCACCTTCGTTTTGGCCATTTTTGTGGTTATTTATAATGTTTATCGCTGGATATGCATCTTGTATGGCTTAATTCTTTGCTTGGTATTCCCCTTGTAGAGTAGAACTGCGTGGCGCGGTACATTATCCTGACCATGCGCCCCTCTCCAGCGCTACTCACTCTTCAGAGTTCCCCTTGCCTTTGGGGACTAGACGCTATGGTGCCTGTCAGTTTTTCCTCCTCGGACACAGAAGGCAGCCCGTAGGGCAGATTACTCCGTGGCGGGCCAGTGGGCCCCTGCCCGAGTCACGCGACCACCGCGTGGCCTCTCTGTCCCTCCCCACCCTCCTCTCTCTCTCTGCCATGTGGCTATGTTCCCTGGAGGCCTGGAAATCACCTCCTCCTCCTCCCCATGCCACACGGCCCTAGGCCTAGAGGCCTACTCGACCCGCCGCGGGTGCATTGCTATCCCACGCACCTTATAGCGTGTTCCGCTGCAGGCTTCTGATTGGGCCTACTTCGGCCCGTGATCTCGCTCCTTTCTCTGGCGGTCCTCGGGGACAGTGTCTTTTCTACAGAGGGGTTAAGGCGTCCTCCTCCTCCCCCGCTAGGCCGACGCCCATTTGAAGATGCCTCTTCTGCTTCAGGCCTAGCTCGGGAGTGGTGGGGCTTCGGCTCCAGGCCCAGGAGCGGAGTGCGTGCATGCAGGGACCGCGCTCAGGGCGAGTACGCCTCTCTCTCTCTCTCTCCTCGCCCAGTGCGGGTTAGCTTCCCACTGGGGTTCTGGTTCCATGTTCTCTCAGGCCCCAACCGGAGGAGTGTGGGGACCTGGAGCACCGCCCTTTTTGCCTCCTTCCTCCCTCAGGGGCCAGCGCGGCTCCCCCCTACAACAGAATGTACCGGGGCTACCATTGATACCATTGGCCTCCCTCTATATGTGTCTGGGTGCGTAGTGCAAAGCTCCAAGAAAAAGAAAAAAGTGAAAAAGGAACCTTCCCTCAGGGGTCTCCCCTCCACCATAGGGTCCCTCCCACAGCAACCCTCTGGTGGGGCCCCCATGATAATGGCTCAATGCCCTCCAATCTCGTTCTCGGCCTTGCTCCACCTGGGTCTCGGGTCCCTCCCACAGCAACCCGAGAAGGTAGGCCTAGTCTGCCCTAGACTTCCCACCCAGCCACGCCATGGTTCCCTCCCATAGTGAGCCATGTGCGCCTGGCCCACCTATGGCTCCCAGGCCACTTACTCCACCACAGTCCTCGTTGCGGGGAGTCCTCCCATAGCACCCCCACAACTCTCATAATGTGATGATGGCATATTTTTCAGTCCTCGAGCGCCCTATCTAGAGGGTAGAGGGGGTAAGAGAATCACCCCCTGGGCATCGTCTACAGCTCCGATCTAAAGCCTACCTTCTTTTCTCCCCAGATGGTGAAAGCAAAGAAATGCTCCTCGTGCAGAGCTACCCTCCTGCCCCAAACTCCGGAACCCCTCTGTGCAGCGTGTCTCCTCGACGATGATGACTCCTCCCTGGAACAAACTCCACCCATGGGATCCAGCAACCCGGGACCTAGATGGAGCTGGGCTCCCTCCTAATCCAAAACCAACAGGCCGCGGTAGCCATGATGGAAAGCCAGCAGAACCTTATGCTCAAAATAATGGAAAAGCTGGAATCCCTTACTCAGCACAGAGCCAAACCGTTGAGTCTGGAGCCTGACAAGGCAGGGGGGGCAACCGGAGGAGCACTCGAACCATGAGGACACCCTTCCAGACGTCACACGAGGATATGGATAAAGAGGATGCAGAGGAGGAGGAGGATGAAGCGGAATCAGATGAAGAGGATATGGAGCTCCCAGCTACACCTTCCCTGACTTCAAAATTGTGTTCCTTTGACACGATCCCAGGGCTCATGAAGATCATCAAGGCCACCATGGGTTTCGACACTGAGGAGAATAAGCCCGAGTCAAAGCTCGATCCCATGATTCAGCTAAGGGCGTTGAACATGGAGACCTTCCCTGTATGGCTGGCTATCGAGGACATCTTCAATAAAGAGTGCAATCCTTGGAACCAGGCAGAATGCCGAACAGAAAGAACCTGGACAGGATGTACCTGGTACAAGGGGAAAAATCCGATATCTGGTGCAAAGCCCCCACCATTTACCCTCAGGTGGCCGGCTTTTAGCAAGAAAATTGTACTACCATGCGGCACAATCGCCCTCAAAGACCCTATGGACAAAAAAGTAGAAGACATGCTGAGAAGAGCGTTCGAGATTGAGGACACCGCTGCAAAGGCAACCACCGCTGCCATCTACATGGCACGGGCTCAAATTCATTGGCTTGAAGAGCTCCAGGAGCAAGCCACCCCTAAGTCCAGGGAGGCAGAACTGTTAGAATGTACTTTAGATGCAGCTAAATACCTAGCCGACATGGCGGTAGACACCTTGCGCCTTCACGCCAGGGCTACAGCCATCACCAACCGTGCTCGGAGAGCACTGTGGCTAAAAGTGTGGGATGCAGACAATGAATCAAAGACCCTGCTGCAAAACTTACCACTAGGGGGAAAATATGTATTTGGAGAGGGTTTGCAGGATTATCTGAAGCAAAAGGAGGAGGTCAGAGACCTCCTTAAGAATAAATCTAGGTATACCTATCTCCCCTCATCAAGATGGAGGTTTCGGGGGGGGGGACAGACTGTACCAACCCCGCAGGGACACACCACAACAAGGCCACTCCTTTTGAGGCAGGGGCCCCTCGCACAGCCCCAGTGGCCCGTACTCTCAAACCTATCAGTCTTCCTCATTCAGAGGCCGGGGACAAAGAACCGGAGGATGAGGTAGAGGCTACAGGGGAAAGCAACAGTGACTACAATCTTACAATCAGGCAGGGCCAGGATCCCTACCCGCCAGTAGGACAAAGACTGACCTTATTCGCACATCGCTGGCTTCACACAACCTTGGACAGATGGGTCCAGGAGGTGGTAACCAAGGGGTACTCCATAGAGCTATCCCAGTCCCATATTCCCCAAAGATTCGTATCCTTTCCCATAGCCAAAAGAAAGGCAACCCCCCATCAGGTTCAACAAATCTTGTCGGATCTGATTCGGAACAAGGCCATCCAACCTGTACCGGTGCCAGAACAGAACCTAGGAGTCTACTCCATATTCTTCCTGGTGCCCAAAAAATCAGGGGAGCTCCATCCCATCCTGGACCTAAAGCACCTCAACCGCCACGTGGTGTCCCACAGATTCAAAATGGAAACCATCCGATCAACTCTACGCTGTGTCTGGGTAGGCAATTACCTGACGTCCATAGACCTAAAAGACGCATACCTTCATATTCCCATCATTCAACGACACAGACAGTTTCTTCGGTTTCACATTCTAGGCCATCACTTCCAGTACCAAGCCTTGCCGTTCGGCCTCTCCTCCACCCCGAGAGTGTTCACCAAGGTCTCCATAACCCTGGTGGCTAGACTCAGGGAGCAAGGGCTAGACATCATACCTTACTTGGACGACTGGCTCATCCGGGCCCGGTCCAAAAATCAGGCTTGGCTACACACGGAAGCAGCCCTGCAGGCACTCGAAGACCACGGTTGGGTGGTAAACCGGGAAAAGAGCTACCTCATTCCTACACAGCAGATCGAGCACCTGGGAGCCCTGATCGACTCGGCCCAGGGATGGGCAAAACCATCCCCCCCGAGAGTACACAATTTGATAAGTCTGGCCCATCAAATGAAAGCCTGACACCAGACAACCTTGGGAAGGATAGCCCAGTTGTTGGGCTGCATGGCGTCGTGCATAGACCTCGTGCCCTGGGCCAGGTGGCACATGCGTCCACTCCAAACATACGTCCTAACTCGGGAGGCACCGAACGAGCACAACCTACTGGTCGTAGTACCACTACCACCAGTGGTAAGACTCTCCTTGACATGGTGGACAGTGGAGTCAAACCTGACCAAGGGAGTCCCTCTAGAGGCCTCATACACAACCGTAATAGAAACGGACGCAAGCCTATCTGGTTGGGGGGCTTGTCTGGGAGACACGATGGCCCAGGGCCTATGGTCTCCAGTGGAGTCAAAACTTTCCATCAACGTCCTGGAAATGAAAGCCGTATTCCATGCCCTCAAAGCATTCAAGCACCTGGTTCGCGGGCAGTCAGTCTTGATCCACTCCGACAACCGGGTCACTGTGGCGTACATAGCCAAACAGGGCGGAACCAGGAGCAGGGCCATGCTGAGGGAGCCTACGGCAGTCCTCAAGTGGGCCCAATCCAATCTCAGACACCTGGGCGCAGCACACTTGGCAGGACGACTGAACGTTCGCGCAGATTGGCTCAGCAGGCAACAGGTGCACCCAGGGGAATGGCAGTTGCATCCGGATCTCTTCCAGATGATCCAAACGACATGGGGACCCGTAACCATAGATCTCATGGCGACATGGGACAATGCCCAGGTCAGGGACTACTATTCGCGGTTCAGGGACAGTCTCTCCCAGGGAACGGACGCCCTATCCCAACCATGGTTTTGGAAACATGCTTATGTCTTCCCGCCTCTCCCCCTGATCCCACAGGTACTAGCCAAGGTGCGGGCATCACGCTGCACAGTCATCCTGGTGGCCCCCTACTGGCCACACAGGACATGGTTCGCCGCAGTTCGAGATGTCCCTAGACAGCTTCTAGATACCATACCGAACAGACATGCTCTCACAGGGGCCAGTAATACACCCGACCCCGCGGACTCTGAAGCTCACGGCCTGGCTCCTGAAAGGAGAAGACTAAGGGAGGCAGGCTACCATGACACTGTCATTAGCACCTTACTTCAGTCCAGACGGACTTCCACCAATTCCACCTACGGTAGACAATGGTCTATATTCTCTCAGTGGTGCTTGGAATGGGGCAAGATAGCTGAGCAGACTGACATGGCTACCATTCTGCTGTTCCTCCAACAAGGAGTGGACAAGGGGCTAGCCCACTCTTCCCTCAGGGTGCAACTGTCAGCCATAGGGGCGGCCACCGGACCCATCGGGGGGTACAGCCTGGGAGCTCATTCCAACGCCTTACGTTTCCTAAAGGTGGTAGAGATCCTCCATCCAAGAATTAGACTGACCATCGCACCCTGGGATCTCCCGCTAGTCCTCGATTCCCTCGGCTCGGCACCCTCCGAACCTCTCCTCGAGGCAGATCTATTCTGGGTCGGCCTCAAGACATGCTTCTTGGTAGCAATCTGCTTGTCCAGAAGGATCAGAGAACTAGGGGCACTATCCTGCACAGAACCCTACACAGTGTTCACCCCTCAGGGGGTCCGCCTGAGAACAGTACCAGCCTTCCAGCCAAAGGTGTCCACCATTTTCCACAGGGAGCAGCCCATCGAGTTGCCCACCTTTCTGGAGGTGCCCCAACAGGGCACCAGGGAAGTTCCACATCACCTAGATGTCAGTTCCGCCCTCTCCGTGTACCTAACCAGAACGCGTCCCATACGCAAAACAGAAAGATTGTTCATCGTCGCTAGGGGACAAAGGCAAGGCAGGGCCACCTCCAAGACCACCATTGCTGGGTAGCTAAGGAGAACCATCTAGAATGCCTACATAGAAAAACAGATGACACCCCCTCAGGGGATCAAGGCTCATTCCACCAGAGCAGTCGCCACTTCCTGGGCGGAAAGGGACAGCGTGTCCTCAGAGGACATATGTAGGGCAGCCACGTGGAGCTCCCTCCACACGTTCGCCAGACACTACAGGCTCAAACAGTTACAGGCCATATGGCCCACTTTCCGCCTCTCAGGTCCTGGCAGCAGCATCCTCATCTTCTCACTCTTAGACCACTCTGCTCCCTCCCTTGGGTACTACACTGCTACTTATCTACCCATGAGGTAATGTCTGGAGTGCCATGGATGCCAACCAATCACAATGGGTGTTTACTCACCTGGTAAAGGTGATTGTGTTGGTTGGCATCCATGGCACTCCAAGGCCCCCCCTTCAGAGTGCTCAGAGTGACCGAGACTGAACAGGAGGTCTTCGACCTCAGAAGGCCTACGAGGGGATAATACGAAAATGTTGATTCACTATGATAAATTACCAGTCGGTCCGTTCGGGACTGAAGTAGATTGTAAATATTAGGGTAAATAAAGGTTCGGCCTACGGGCCTCTGATGTTACGACGTAGCCAGCATCATCATTTTGTCTCTAATCATATCTCGTTTGCCAGTGCTTGGTTGTTTCTACATTGTATCCTTTCCTCTCGTCCTGACTAACCTTGATTTCAGCTATGGAAGATTTGAACTGGAGAGCAGGGGTTTCTGGGACCTGGATATACTAAAAATTTGATCTGTGCATCACTAGCCTATCAGGTGGGCTAAAACCCATGAGGTAATGTCTGGAGTGCCATGGATGCCAACCAACACAATCACCTTTACCAGGTGAGTAAACACCCATTGCTCCCTTTACGCCAAACTTGGATGGTCCTTGCCTCACAACAGGAGGCTAAAACACGCCTTTTTATGGGCCTACAGAGCCATCACAAATAGACGCCCTCCCTATAGCTCAGAACTGTTTAAGTGTACACCAAGCGCATACTCGCTTAGGAGACATTCATATATATTGCTTGACATACCTAGGATAAGATCTTGTTATGGTGAATCAGCACTCAGTCACGCTCTTGCAGCCGGGTGGAATGCCCTCCAAAAAACCTTAAAATTTACACAAATTATTGGTTTGCAGACCTTCAAATCCCTGCTGAACCACCCATTGCAGGAACATTGTAATTGTTACTCTTAAAATTGTACCAAATATCACTGGGGGACGTCTTCCCTGTGCTGCACTGCCTACATAACACTTCATGCCCTGTACCCAGCCTCTTGCAGTATTTGTGTTTTTTTTCTCCCTTTTCTTTCTCCTTTACTCCTAAAAGCTATACTTTAAGAATGTTACTGTATATACCTTACTGTATTGCCAGTTTCATCGTGTACCTAGATCAACCTCAGTATGCCTCTCTCCTGCCTCCCCTTCCCCCTCCTTCACCCCTCCTCTACTCCCCCCCCTTCTCTCCACTACTCTGTACTATACCGACAGCCCCTGAAACTCCATTGCTCTTGTACCTTATTCAGCACTTCTGTTGTAACACTGATTATTGTTCTGTCTGTGCTGATCTCAAATAAACTGCCCCAGTATATCTCTGTCTGTTTACCCTTTTGCACTCTGGGGAAGTATTCCCTGAGAAGCACCTTATATATCTACCTTTATGTTTACAAAGCAAAGTCTCGCATTGGCAGAGCAGCCTTCAGCTTTGTGCTCCCTCAACTGTGGAACAAGCTGCAAAAAACTTTAAAATTAACTCACCCCATCAGCCTAGCAGCTTTTAAATCTCTATATCTACATCATAATAAGGAGTCCTGTGCTTGTCTACCCTAAATAGTGACTCCTATAAGTCCAAGCACACTCTAATTACTACTGTTACAAGACTGATCACATCTATAATGGACTCTTCCCTCTCCCCTTTTGCTACCCCCAGATCTGTCCCTTCCACATTCCTTTGACCCTGGTTCCAGCTCTACATTCTCCATACTGTATTACTATATATCTTTTTATATTGTGTCTGTGTCAGTGGCTCAGTAGGTAGCACACTCACCTCTGAGGTTGAGAGATCAGAGGGCTGTGGGTTCAGTTCCCACATCTGGCACTTGGGTTAATATCCCAGTACTGACACTGTAGTGCAGCATGAGAGGGGTGCTGCACTTCTGAGGTGCCGTCTTTCGGGTGAGATGTTAAACCGAAGTCCCATCTGCCTGGATTGGTGGTAGTTCAGGTGGATGGTAAAGATCCCATGGCAGTTATTGAAAAGAGTAGGAGAAATGTCCCTGGTGTCCTGGCCAAATTTCCTTCATTTACTAAGAATACCACCAACAGCTTAATCTGGTTCAAGGTCGGTTGGCATTCATCTGTATCCCCCTCCCCCGGGTCGTGCTTGAAAATAGGCAGGATTTGTCTAGTGCACTTACCCGGGTAACAAAAATAAAATAAATATTAGGTTTTATTTATGTTCGGTGCACCTGGTATGTATATTTCTTTACTTTTATGAAAAATTGTGTCCTACCCAAAATTAGCTGTATCTTCTGTTCCAAACATATACTACTGTCAATGCTACCTGATGATACGTTGTATATACTGTATTATTGTATCTCACTTTATTTTTATTATTATTATTTTCTTGTGTGTTGCATCCCATGTATATTGTCCCTTGTTCCTTGTTGACAAACCCAGGTCCACCTCGAAAATGAGCTTGCTCAACTGTGATCGCCTGGTTAAATAAAGACTTTGATTGATTGATTGATACCAGCCCGCCTTTCCCCAAAACTGTTTGTATTCCATTTATTGCACTGTCTTCTAGCTGCTCCTTGCTCTCTTCCCCTTGCTAGTCACTGTGTATTTATACAACCTATGTATTTCCTATTTGTATGTTAACCGAATGTGTATTTTGTTAAATTGTATCAATCTCTGTAGTTATCCCTCACCCCCAGGTTACACCGTGGGACAAGCAACTTGTTGTTTAGTGTGCCCTCCTGGTGAAACATTTCAATAAATAAATAAATAAGAGCCAGTATGTAACATTAGTTTCAGAATGCTTATTACAATAGTGTATCGTGCTTGCCATGAGTATGCTAATAACATGTTATTTATTTATTGAGAATCGGAATTAAACCCTTTGAGTCATCCTACGGATGGGGCCCATATTCTCACCGTAAAGCTGTCCTTGGGAAACCCTGGTAAAACCCTCTCTACATCATGGTAGTATATATTCCTCCACGTAATCAGAAATCTGCCTTCACTGTGGTTACAAATTGTCTCTTTTCTCTCCCCCTAACTGTGAGATCCTAGCCTTGGGCGACTTTAACATAAAGTTTAAGTTCAAGTTTCAAGTTTATTGCAGGAAAGACTCTGTTGAGCAAGCTCATTCACAAGGAGGTCCTGAGGCACATACACATACAGTTCGCAATCACATAGACAGGAAATATAAAAATGTAGAACAACAAAGAAAAAATATATAATACAAGAGGTATACACAATAGAAGTCCTTATGCTATATATGCAGTACATTCCAGCTTTAACCTTGCCCTAAATTATGCAACACATTTCAGCTTAATAAGTAGAGGGCCAGTTGGTACCTAGGAAGCTGACTTGGTGTTGGGGGCCTAGTAGCACCTACATATGTCTTTTAATTTAGAGATAGCTAGTGTTTTGTAGGAGTTCATTGATACGATGCTGGTTAGCTTCAGCATGGCTTGTAGTTGGTTCCAAATGTTTGGGAGGGCGTATGAGACAGCTCTTTGGCCAGCTGTGGTACGTGTCCTGGGAACATCTAGTAGGATAAGGTCGGATTTCCTTAGGAATGAAGCTATGCAGATGTGATGAAAGACGTTAAATAGACAGGCAGTTTGTGGAGTAGTAATTTCAGGGTCCAAATGCCAGCATGCAGGAGGTGTCTGGTGGCAAGAGGTCCACCCAACTGCTGCATAAAGATCACAGTGGTGGGTCCTGTATGCAGAGTTAGTAATGAAGTGAAGAGCATGGTGATAGAGTACGTCCAGTTTAAATAGGCTCAAGGTTGGGGAGGAGATAAAGATAATGTCTCTGTAGTCAAGCAAGGGAAGGAATGTTGCTTGATGAGTCTTTAATGGTCTCCAGAGAAAAGAGGGTCCTATTTCTAAAGAAGAAACCCAAGCGTGTTTAAGCCTCTTTGATAGATCCTCATGTGATCGTTGAAGGAAAGCTTGTTGTCTATCCACATACCTAAATATTTAAATTTAGGTACGACTTCCAAGGGTCCACCTAGGGAGGTAACTATGAAGTTTTTAGGTGGGGTAGGTAGGGCACCAGACAAGGCAAGTCTCAAGAAAATCATTGTCTTGGTTTTTTTGGCATTTAAGAGAAGCTTGGCATTGATAAGGTTGCTTTCTAACTGGATAAAGTCAGCTTGGAGTGCTTCCCTGACTTCAGTAAAGGACGAGCCTGATGCGTACAAAACCATATCGTCCGCAAAGAAAGGTATGCTAGAGTTCTTTATGTGAGAGTCAAGGTTGTTGATGTACAGGGGAAAAAGGATTGGTCCTAGGATGGAGCCTTGAGGGACTCCTCTGGCAATTGGAAGGGGGGGCAGATAGTAGGCCATCAGCTTTGAATTTTTGTATCCTTCCCATGAGATAACTGTTAAACCACTGTAAGGTAAGTGGAGTGGCACCTATGTAGGCAAGACAGGTGATTAGGAGGTGATGGTCTACAGTGTCGAAGGCCTTACTGAGGTCTTGAAAGACTGCACCAGTAACCTTCTTGGTGTCCATAGCATGGATCCAGCCATTAGAGACTTTAGCCAAGGCTAAGATGGTACTGTGCTTCGACCTGAAGCCGGATTGGGCCGGGTTTAGGAGTGAGTGCGTTTCAAGGTGATTTTTCAGTTGGTTGTATATAAGTTTTTCCAGCACTTTGGAGAGAACAGGCAAGATAGAGATAGAACGGTAGTTGTTTAAGTCACAAGGATCTCCTGATTTGAAGAGGGGAAGAACATGGGCAGAGTTCCAGCAGGATGGAGCAGTGGCCGTGGTAATAGAGAGGTTGAAGATGTGAAGGATGGGGGATGTGAGCCGGGCATAGCCTAACCACAAGAAAAATGATTCAAGGCCATCGTCCCTTGCAGTTTTCTTGGTGTCAAGGCTAAGAATTATGTCTTCGACTTCTTTGTAGCTAAACAGGCACAACTGGAAGGGATGAGGTGGAGTAGCATATGTAAAATCTGGGCTAGTGTTGCTATTCACTCGGCTAGCAAATGGGGAGGAGTTGAATGCCAACCCGGCAGTGGCAAAGTGAAGGTTAAGTTCTTCAAGGATTCGCAGTTTATTTTCAACCATCCTGTCCTTGGCCAGAATCTTGGTGGGAAGGGAGGAAGCAGCAGGATGGCCTTCAATGGATCTCAGTGTCTTTCAGATTTTTTGGGAGTTCCCTTTGGCCTGCTCCAGAGTGCAGATGTAGAAGTTTGCTTTAGTAGCACGTACACTTTTAACACAGACATTTCTGGCAGTTCTAAACGCCTGCCAGTCTGCCAGGTTCTTTGTGTGCCTGGCCCTAGCCTATAGCTTGTCTCTATTGGTGTTTAGATTTGAGCTCTTGGGTGAACCACGGATGTGAAATTTTCCACACCCTCATTTTAATAAGAGGAGCATGCTTGTTAATTAGGGTGGTGAGGTTGTCATTTAGGACAGAGGCAGTAGGCATCAGCAGATTTGGCAAGATAGGTCTTGCCACCTGATCGTAGCTAGATCGGTTAGGAAGTTTACGGAGTTGAATTTACGGAACGAGCGTTTGATTCTGAATTTAGGTGCTGCTGGGTTTTAGATTGGAATCTTGTACATACAGCGATACTGTGGTCGCTCATGTCGTTATGGAAAACTGCAGAATGTGAGATTTTATGGGGATGCAAAGTTAAGATGACATCTAAGAGTGAGCTGTTGGCAGAGTTAGAAGCATTGATTCTTGTGGGTTCAGTTACCATCTGTGTAAGACCCAGCTCATCAGAGATGGCTTTTAGGGAGTGGGATTTAGCATTGAGCCAATCCATATTGAAGTCCCCTAAGATTATTGTTTCCGTGTTAGTAGCCAAAGTTATGGATAAACTGGCTTGCGCCATCAGCCGCCCCCTATAAAGATACCACTTTGGCCATGGACCTAACTCAAGTCGTCCAGTACCCCACGAGACATAACCAAAAGACTGGGACTTCAACTTTGTTGGACCTAATCTTTTCAAACCGCTCTAAAAGAATCTCAAAGGTCTTAGTTCACCTGTCCTGTGCTGGTGGTCCTGTAATGCACCCAAGCCTCCACCCAAAACTATTTATTGCCAGCGACTAAAGCGTGATGCCCTAGCCCGATTTAAAAACCACCTCTCAAGTTATGGCTGGTCACCCATAGATACAGCTGGAAGCACTGATAGCGCCCTTGCCTGTTTTATAGCCTCCTTCAACTCTGCATATGACTTCTGCCCCAGTTTCAAAACAGGTTGTAAAAAACAATGTTACACCCTGGCTAGCTCAAAAACTACTCGACCTGATGTGCCATTGGGATAATCTCTGGTGTAGAACCCTTGCTTCAGGTCTGCATCAGGACAAGCAACAATACAGGGAAGCAAGAAACAAATGTACTTATACCCTGCGTCAGGCTAAGGCCACTTATTATTGTAATGCCCTCTCCTCTGCAGGGGGCTCGGGCCATAAACTCTGGGATACCATCAAAGAACTAAATGGTAAAACTTTATCCCCCCTACCCTCCCATGTCACAGTAAATGGGACCATTATACAGGATCCACTGGAAATTGCCAATGCCTTAAACCCCTCATTTTCTGACCTTAGCAGTGTGCTTCCTCCAAAATTTTTGACCCCCCAACCCCTCCCCTCCACAAATGCTCCCCCCTCCACACTACTCCCCGCCTTTCCAGTTTCGAGTAATGCCTCTTAGATAGGCTAACACTTACATCTCTAGTGTCCTAGGTAAGAGCAGCCATAGCAGTGACTCCCTGGATTTAAAACTCCTCCAACTTGCTCTTGACGCTGTCCTTGTCCCCCTTACTAAAATCCTTAACAACTCCCTCTGTATGGGTGAGTTTCCCACCCTTTGGAAAAGGGCTGCTGTCACCCAGCTGTTGAAGGGCGGCGATCGCACCTCCTCCTCCAACTACCGGCCCATCTCCATCCTGCACCCACTCTCCAAGGCCCTTGAAAAAAATCATAGCTGATCAGCTCACCAAACACTTATCAAAATATAACCTCTTGTGCCCTGAGCAGCATGGTTTTCATACGGGCCACAGCATCTCCACAGCCCTACTTGATTTTACTTCCTACATCCACAAGGCACTGGACCAGGGACACTTAGTTGGGGCAGTCTACATTGACCTAAGGCCTTTGATACTGTCCATCATGCCCTCCTCCTCAAATCCCTGTCCGCCGTGGGGCTGACTCCTGATACCTCGACCTGGTTTGAAAGCTATGTCACAAACAGGTTACAGCAGGTCAAAATTGATGCTACCTTCTCTGCCCTTCTCCCAGTTCGCTCTGGAGTCCCTCAAGGCTCTAGCCTGGGTCCCCTCCTTTTCAGCCTTTTCCTAAACTCCCTACCCCATGCCTGCTCCAGTCGCTTACTCCTTTATGCAGATGATACAGTCATTTTCTGGAGTAACCCTCAGCCTCTACCTCTGCACCATGCCCTTCAAAAGTCCTTTGCCGAAGCGGAGTCCTGGTTCATGGAACACAGGCTAGTATTAAACTACAAAAAAACTAAGACAGTGATTTTCCCCCACCACCAGCACCCCAACAGTGACTCTCCTCTTCTTGGGCACACCTCCCAGGGCTCCCCACTTGAGCAGGTTACCTCCTTCAAAATACCTGGGCATCACCCTTGACTCCTCCCTTACCTATAATGCACATATCAACCTCCTCTGTAAAACCATCAACACCAGAATTGGCCTTCTCTATTGGCTGAAACACTGTCTTCCCACAGATGCTCTTTGCCTCACTGTGTCATCCTCGATCCTCTCCGTTCTAGACTACGGAATTGTGTTCTACGGCTTTGCAGACAATTCTGCTCTTTGTCACTTAAAGACAGCTTTAAATAAAGCCTGTCATCTGGTAATTGGTGTCGATAGAATGACCCACACTTGTGACCTCTACAGTCGCTCTAACTGGCTAAACTTTGAATGCCGAGTTAAATATCACACTTGTCTCCTCACCAAAAATTTTAAATGGAAACTCACTCCTGCTAGCCTGTATTGTCTTATTCAACCTTCTCTCCTCCAAAGAGTCTCCAGAAGTTCCTCACAGGCCCTCCTTCTCGTTCCCCGATGCAGGACTGCTTTGGGTCAAAGGGCCTTTTATTACAGGGCCCCTGGATGGCTAAATATCCTACGTACTGCTCTTTCTACTGGTGCTAAAAATGGGCCTTTCAAAACCTCACTCAAGGAATTCCTTGCCAAGACCGCCACTTGTGACTGCCCCTAGTATCTCTTCACTAAATTAGCTACTGCCTCCTCCTCCCCTCTCCCACCTCTAAAGCATAGGATGTTATGTTCTGTTACTTGGAATATTGTAATTATGGTCCCTGTCTCTGTTTTTATGAGTCACCTTGTAAGTGTCACAGATTTTTCACTGTATGAACCTTCTCTTCATCAGATGCAGGGCTGCCTCTGCCCTGTAAGATGGCATTTGCTCAGTTAACCTACTCTACGTTTGTATGTTCACATCATCATGTGTTACTGTTATTTCTGTGCCAACTGACGAAGAGCCTTTGCAAAAGAGTCTGTGACTCAAAGGGTTTAATTCCGATTCTCAATAAATAAATAAATGAGATATGTTTACCATATCACAACCAATTAATGTATGTATTATAATGCCTTTCCTCTGTTTTGCAGAAAAGTTTCCTGTATCTAAAGCAATTATTGTGTGTATTGTTATGCTTTTTCCTCTGTTTTGCACATCCAGGATCACCTTGTAAAAATTGAAATGTCACCGTATCACACTTATTCAATGTATGTATTGTATTGTCTCTCCTTTGCTGTGTCCATCCAGGACCACCTTGTAAATGAGCCTGATCAATGGTGTTATTCCTGGTAAAATAAAACTTGAATTGAATTGAAAGTGCACATCTGTTCTCTTGGGTCAGGGTAACCA
This sequence comes from Neoceratodus forsteri, assembly GCA_016271365.2. NCBI lineage: Eukaryota > Metazoa > Chordata > Ceratodontiformes > Ceratodontidae > Neoceratodus > Neoceratodus forsteri. The sequence continues at coordinate 56,449,449 of JADMNL010000026.1, forward strand.
CCCAGCCCTCTTGCATCAGTAGCCTTCCACTTGTTTCACCCTCGGCTTCACAGCCCGCCTCCCCAGAGGCAGGGCCCTAGGTGGTGATCCACCCCCCCCCATGAACAAAATCAGGTGAGTGGTAGGATACATTGTGTAATGCCCACGTGCACCCTGGCTGCCATTCCAGTGTGGTTTTCACCTTTTACTCCTCACCCACTAGAGGGTACTACCAGACTAGTGAGGACCTCAGTAGCTGTAGCAAGATCTCTGGGGGGAACAAACTCCCTGGCCTGCAACTAGGGGTCCCTGCAGCATAGGTGAAGCACTTTTCCCTCTCGGGGCTGGGAAACTCTGTGATAGGCAGCATTCTGTCCCAGTCCAGACACCTGTTCCTTTAAGATGGCGATCATGTCTGCAGTGGTCCAGGAAATGTGGGACCCATGAACGCATGATCTATGAAAAGGGACATATCTGTCCCACATAGAGATGAATTTGGAATAGAAAATGAAAAGGGCAGCATTAATATCAGTGGGCTTGTAATGCCCTGTGCGTTGTGTCACAAAGGTTACTGATTTTAGGAGGGCAGATTTCAGTAGGATGGCAGCAGTACTAGGCAGGCATGTGGCTAGTATAAAACATGACATGGACACCACCCAGAAAGGGGACATCATAAGGTTGGGACTGGTGGAGGCCACTACCTCCTGTACTGTGTGGAGAAGTAAGAAGGCAAGGTGTAATAAACCAAGCTGGTGGACCAGGGAATTACAGATGAGGGTGAGGGAAAAAAGGAAGGCTTTTAAAAACTGTAAGAGGACCTGTAATGAAGCAGATAAGGAGGATTATAACAGGAGTTGCAGGGAGGTGACCATGGTGGTAAGGGTAGCCAAGGCTGAGAAGGAAATACAGCTTGCTCAAGGGATTAGGCAGGGTGAAAATTGGTTCTTCATATACATATCAGGGAGAGAAGGAAGTGCAGTTAGCAGGTCTGTAGAATTAAGACAGATAGCCAGCCCGGTGGTGCTGAAGGTTGAGGTGCTGGATGCCACAACTCGTGCCACGCCGGGGACCTGAGTTCAGGAACAGACTTGTTGCTCGGGGGTTGGCGAGGCAAGGAAGGATTGAGTGTCCATAGACAGCTTCCCTTTCTCTGAGGGGAGGGGGATCACACAGCATGCTGCAGACTAATGATGGCTGGGTGTCCGCACAGGTGCGCCGCTAAGAATGGGGAGGGCCCACGTCCAGGTCGTTAGGCTGCCTCTGCAGAGGCAGAGCCAGCCTCTCTGCCCATTGTACAGCTGTGGGCCTGGGAGCAAAACAGCAAAAATTGGGAGCCGACATGGTCTATGATGACCTGACTATCAAGTCAGAGGACGAGTCCTTCTGAGGAAGGGACCGAAGTTCCTGTTGGCATCCCACAAAAAAAAAAAAAAAAAAATAGAATTAAGACAGATGAGGGATGGGTAGATAAGGGGGACAAATAGGCAGAAGTATTTAATGAATATTTCTGTTCCATTTTTACAAGGGAGAGGGGGTTACCTAGTCATCATAGGCAGAGCAATGAAGGAAATGTTGAGGGAGCTAGGATGGTGGATGAGGAGATCCCTAGGCAGAGGGTACTAGAGGGTCTAAGGGCTCTGCAAATGGATAAAGCACTAGGATCATACGGGATACACTCAAGAATTTTGAGAAAACTTGCAAAGGTGCTAGTAGAGTCTCTGACAGATGTCTTCAGCATGTCCCTTCAAACAGAATGTGTGCCTCAGGGTTGGAGGGTGGTGCATGTAGTGCCCATCCACAAAGAGGCTCTTGGGATGATCCAGGGAACTACAGGCCGGTTAGTCTCATGTTGATTGTGGGTAAACTATTGGAGACAATCCTGGGGGAAAAATAATGGCATTTCTAGAGAAGAATTGTCTCTTAGATGAACAGCAACATGGGTTCACACAGGGAAGGTCTTGTCAGACCAGCCTTGTGGATTTTTATGACTGGATGACTAGGGCTCTGGATGAGGGTAAGGCAGTGGATGTTCTGTACTTGGACTTCAGCAAGGCCTTCGACTCGGTGCCACACAAGGGACTGATAGCAAGCTGAGAGACCTGGGGGTTACCAATAGGGTGGTCAGATGGATTGGGAACTGGCTGGAAAAGAAGCAGCAGAGGTTTTTGGTAAGGGGGAAATATCAACACCACGGGAGGTCATCAGCGGGGTCTCACAGGGCTCGGTGTTGGGACCAATGTTATTCAACAGCTATGTAGCAGATATGGCAGTTGGAGTTCAGAGTCGGATAAATATGTTTGCTTATGATACCAAACTGGGAGCAGTGGTGGATGGGGAGGAGGGGGAAATGCTGCAGAAGGACCTAGAAACCTTGAAGAGGTGGTCTAGTACCTGACAGATGGGCTTCAATGCTAAGTAGTGCAGGATTATGCACTTTGGGAATAGGAATCCTGGATTCAGTTATAAGCTAGGAGGTGTACAGTTATTGGTATCCGTTGAGGAAAAAGATCTGGGTGTGCTAGTCACAGGCCATATGACTCACTCTGCACAGTGTAGGAAAGCGGCAGCAAAGGTAAATAGGATGCTGGGGTGATTAGCAAGGGGAATCACCTCAAGGAGTGAAGACGTGCTGGCCCGGTGGCACTGAGGTTGAGGCACTGGGCATACACCTCGGATCACGCTGGCGACCTGGGTTCGGAGCGGACTCAGGCCATCGGGGGTCGGTCATGAGGGAGAAGGATTGAGTGCCCAACGGCTTGCACTCCATCTCTGGGGTGGGTTGGGAAGCTTTCCCCATCGCAATACCGCTGCCCACTGGGGAACTCGGGGCATGACGGTGCAGCAGGGAGATGCTACGGCCACACACGCTGGCAGAGACTGAGCGGACGCACGCCTCTGCGTGCGCTCGACTCCTTGTGCCTCATTGCATGCCAGCGTCGGGGGGTGTAACTTGGAGGAAAAACATCTCCAATCCTCCTAGATGACAACCACCGATGCCTGCTTTGCCACCCGCCAACTGGAAAAGGGCAGACTCCACTGTGTAGCTCATTCTCTCAGGGATAGAGGAGGGTAAGGGGGTTCCCTCTTCGCCCCGCCCGGGGGTAATCCGGGCCATCAGAGGGCCCCAGGGATTAAAGAGTGTGGCACTCTAGGAGCAGTCCTTGGAACAATTTGTAGGATTGGGGAGCAGAGTACATTGGAGGCCTGAAGTAGTGGAGGTTAGGAGACAGCAGAGGCGCAGAAAAATAGAAAGTAAAAAAAAAAGAGTGAAGACGTGATCCTGCCACTGTACAGGGCATTGGTTCGGCCTCGCTTGGAGTAATGCATGCAGTTCTGGCGTCTCTACTTACAAAGGGACATCATACTGTTGGAGGGGGTACAGAGAAGAGCAACCAAGATGCTGAGTGAGATGAGGGAAAAGCTCTGTGAGGTTAGGTACAGATGCTCAAAATGTATTCGCTTGAGGACAGAAGAGACAGGGGGGATATGACTGAGACCTTTAAATACTTGAAGGGTATTAATAGAGTAAGTCATGAGGGTCTGTTTAAATTTAGAAAGGAAGAGATCACAAGAGGGCATAGTCTAAAGTTGGGGGGGAAGGTTTACAAGGGAGATGAGGAGGCACTTTCTCACTGAGAGGGTGGTGACAGCATGGAATGCTCTGCCTGAGGAACTGATTTTGTGGGCTTCAGTGGGGGGATTCAAGGGGGGTGGTATAAACTTAAGGGCAAAATCAAAACAGGGAGGGGGGAGGTGGTAAAACAGTGGGATCAGTTGGTGGGAAGGTTTGTATGTGTGTGTGTGGGGGGGGAGCAGCATCGGTGCCCAACACTGAGAACTGCACACTTGTGTAGACTCGATAGACTGTAAGGCCTTTATCTGCTGGCTTCATTGTATGTTTGTATATTTTTTGTACCCCAGTCAGGATAGGGGTGGGCCCAGTCTGTTTCCCCAGCCCTGATCCCCTGGGCTATAGTAGGGCAGGTTGTGAGGTGCTGGGAGGGTGTCCGAATGGGTAGCTGCCCAGAACGAAAACTGCTGCCCTTTTTTGTTTTACAGCCTTGCAGCTGCTTAGTTTGATTCTGTGCTGGAACCTTGCCTTGGCCCCAGCACATAGATAGGAATCTCAGTTCCACCACCTCTTAAAAAATTGTATGACAGTTCCACCACCTGTCATCTTTCTCCATTGACCACTATAGGACAGTTCCACCACCTAAAAATCACAGTTCCATCAGGTAGAAGTCTAGATGTGCAGCTTCCCCCACTTAAACATTTCCAGTTTAACCACTGATGGGAGCACTAATTTTTTGAATATACCCATTGCTCTGCTGGCAATTGGATCCCCCCTTCCCCGCGGTTGTCAGGGACAAACCTGGAGAGTTCAGGATGTGGCATCAGGCCTGTGGGAAGTCGTTATATGAAACCTCATAAAGCAGTCTGTGAAACCACACAGAGGCTGTCAGGTCAGCTGATGAAAGACTTGATGCTGGTTTATAATCATTATTATTAGATCACTGGTTTACAGACCTTTGAGTCAAAGACTCATTTACAAAGGCACTTCATCAAGAGAGCAATACATCACAGCAAATAAACAGTACAGTACATAACGCTTAGATTAAAAAAGCAACCAGTGTTACAGGCATTCACTGGTGGTACACGTATGGTAATAGGTAGAGCACAGTAGTCATAATATAGGTACACGAGTACCACGTCCGGTAGCAACCAGAGATATTTTATTGGTCGATACAATCCTGTTAACCCAGTGGGCAGGGACTGGGCATATTGTTCTGTACTGCACAACATGTTTAGTCAGACTACTTCCTAATGTCAGGGTCTCTTGCAGCAAAGATACATAGATACGTAAAAGTACAGAGCATGAAATGGTTATCTCTGATCATGCTGCAGTTTCTCTGAGTATGTAGGACTTGAGCTCAGAGTGCCAGCAGATGGTGGTATAATGCCACCCTTTTGCAGTGGCTGAGCATTTAAACACAGCTGTACTTTGACATGAATGACACTCCTGGTGTGACAAGAGTTACCTTATTTATGGGAGGTGTATAAGAAACATAGACTTTGACAGCAGATAAGGACCACTTGGCCCACCCAGTCTGCCCATTTCCCTACCTACTGGATAAGCTGTAGATTCTAGTTAACCAACAGCCTATTTTCTGCCACCCCCCACTACAATTGACTTGTGTCTGTCCCATGCATGTTTGAATTCCCCCACTGTTTTAGCCCCAACAACCTCCCCAGGAAGGCAGTTCGACGCATCCACCACTCTCTCTGTGAAAAAAGATTTCCTCACATTACCTCTGAGCTGTCCCCCATCTATCTTTAAATTGTGTCCCCTTGTTCTTACACATCTCTTTTTCTGAAAGATGCTACCCTCCTGGACTTTGTTGATTCCCTTGAGGTACTTGAACGTTTCTATTATGTCCCCCCTATCCCTCCTTTCATCAAGGGTATACATATTAAGCTCTCTCAGTCTCTCTTCATATGATTTCTGATGCAGACCCTGCACCATTTTAGTTGCCCTCCTCTAGACTGCTTTCATCCTGTTTATGTCCTTGCGTAGATGAGGTCTCCAAAACTGCACACAGTACTCCAGATGGGGTCTCACCAACTGTCTGTACAGAGGGATAACCACTTCCCTTTTTCTAGTTGTGATTCCCCTTCCTATGCATCCCAGTATCCCCCTGGCTCTCCTTACTGACTTCTCACATTGCTTACCAACCTTTAGATCATCTGATATGACTACCCCCAAGTCCCGTTCCATTTTTGTTGTTGTTAGTACCTCCCCTGCAATTGTGTACTCTTCTCCTGGGTTTTTGTTTCCCAGGTGCATTACTTTGCACTTCTTTGCATTGAATCTAAGTTGCCATATGTCTGACCATTCCTCCAACCTTGCCAAGTCCCTTTCTTATCCTTTCTACCCCCCCTTGTGTATCAACTCTGTTACAGATCTTTGTATCATCTGCAAAGAGGCATACCTTTCCCTCCAGACCATCTGCAATGTCACCTATAAAGATGTTAAAGAGGACTGGACCCAGTACTGAGCCCTGAGGTACTCCACTAGTGACCCCCCTTTCTTTGGAATGTGTTCCACTCACTATTACCTTCTGTGTCCTGTTGTGCAGCCAGTTTGCAACCCAGGCTACCACCCTGGGACCCACTCCCAGGCTGGCTAACTTGATTTTTAATCTTTTGTGCAGGACTGTGTCAAATGCCTCGCTAAAGTCTAGGTAGGCCATATCCACAGCCCCTCCCTGGTCTATTACTTTGGTCACCCAGTCAAAGAAATCTATTAGATTCGTCTGACATGACCTTCCTACTGTAAATCCATGCTGCTTTGGGTCCTGTGCCCTGCTGGCCTTTAGGTACTCAACAATTCTTTCTTTCAGAAGTGATTCCATCATTTTCCCTACCACTGAGGTCAAACTTACAGGTCTGGGGTGGCGTGGCTTGCTGCCTAGCTGATCGGTCACAATCTTGGTGAGCTCCTACATGACATCCAATATATGCTTGAAAATCATCTTTAAAATTTATCTCAGCGTATCGCAGCTTCTATCGTTGGATTTATATGGTGTGAAGACTAAATCTTACACATTTCAGCGTCATGGGACGAAAAACAGGAGAACAAAAAGCAAATTTATTTGCGCCGCGTGGAGGGGCCTGTAAAATTCAGAGTACAACTGCAACCTCATTGAATCCAGAACAAGGGTCGGAAACGGCTGGGCCCGTGACACTGGAATCCCTTCAGCAGTCACTAAATACCCTAACAAAAACTGTACAGCAAATCGATAAAAAAATGGATGGGTACAACGAAAGAATGGCAAATGTTGAGCAAAAAGTAGATGCAGTGGTGGCAACGGCGAATACCCTGGAGAGGTCGGTAGAGCGAGCACAAGCAACAGCGGCAACTTGTATTAAAGAACAGGCCTTGTTAAAGTCTCATCTGGAACACTTAGAAAATATCACTCGATCCACTAATGTTCGAATTATTGGACTACCAGAGGGTCTAGAAGGGGAGGATTTGCTCTCTTTTATTGTTACTTGGGTGCAAGAAACCTTGGATCTTGACATTCAGACTCAGGTGACTCGGGCTTACAGAGTCAATCTGAGAAGGGCGAGTGGCTCTTCTGAAGCTCCGAGAACAGTCATGATGGTAACAGTGTCCATGGCTGTGAGAGACAAGATTTTGAAGGCTGCTAGGAGAAAGAGGGGAGTAATGATGGATGGAGTCAAGGTGCTACTATTCCCGGACTTATCGTATTCAACTCGCATGAAGCACAAGGCCTTTGACGCAGTTCGTCGCAGATTGAGGGAAATGGACATTCCAAACAGCATGATGATGCCAGCTCTCCTACACGTTTCAGTAGGCAGGAAAGCTTACATCTACACTGATCCGAAGGAAGCGGTTAAATTATTGGACAAACTAGAGGCAGAGAAAGCTGCAAGAGAGGGAGATTCATCTTCTGAACTAGAGATTGAGGACACTTGAATATTTTATTTCTGTAAGTTTCTTTTGTTCTTTTGTTGCCCACCTGGAAAACGTAGAGAGAGACACTTGTTTGGGACTTAAACTTGTCTGCTCCTTAAGGAGATAAATCCTTAACAGACACACCAGTGGGGCAATATATATTGGACTTACAAACTTATAAGCTGAACAATAGCCTTTAAAGGGCCAATATTTCTATATTATATATGTTTGGCAGTAAATACTTTTATACATCTTTATACCTAGATTGGAAATTAATTTCAAGCAAAGAACGTTCCGGGATGTCGAAGGAGCTATACTGAGAGAAGGGAGTGTTGTTTTGCAGATGAGTATACCTATTCCGGCCGTTAAGGCCTGCTTTTTGATTTATTTTTATTAAATGATTGATTTAGAGCTAGTCCAAGTTGAAGCATTGGCAGCGTTGTCTTAAGTGTAGACATTTAGAGGAAAGTATAACATAGAAAGGTTATACCCCCATATCTTGTACCAAATGTAGTACAGCCTCACGAATCTGTATATCACCAATGTAAAATGGAAATATGATGTATGACTATGCTCAGAAAGTTTATGTACACTGAATTGTCATAAGACCTATAAATAAAAAGTTTTAAAAAAAAACAAACAAAAAAAACTTACAGGTCTGTAGTTTCCCGCTTCTGCCTTGCTCCCACTTTTGTGAAGGGGAATCACATCTGCCCTCCTCCAGTCCTCAGGTACCACCCCATCCTCCCATGATTTGTTAAAAAGTGTGGTCAGTGGTGTCACTAGGTCCTCCCTTAGTTCTTTTAGGATTCTGGGGTGAATCCCATCAGGCCCCATTGCTTTGTCTACCTTGAGTTTTTAGGAGTTCTTTCAGGACTCTTTCTTCTGTAAATGGACTGGTGTCAACCCCCACCCAGAGTGCTTCTATTGTCTGGTTTAGGTAATCCTCCTCATCTTGTTTGTGAATACTGAGCAAAAGTATTCATTCAGTATCTCTGCCTTTTCACCGCCTCCTCTGCCCACCTCCCTCTCCCTTATTAATCTTCACTATTCCTCCCTTAACCTTTCTATGCTCCCTAGTGTACCTATAAAAGGTTTTAGCCCCTTCTTAACTGAGTTGGCTATCTTTTCCTCAGTTTGGGCTTTTGCTATTCTGACTGCCTTCCCACTTCTTTCTGCTTTAATTGATACAGTTCCCTGTCGTGCTCCTTCTGTGATGCCTTATACTTTTGAATGCAGCCTTTTCTCCTTAACCTTCCTGCCACCTCTTTGAGAACCATAGTGTTTTTACTCCGCTTTGTTTTCTTTTACCTGTTTCACACAAAGGCTTATTGCCTCTGTGATGGCAGTTTTGATTTTTCTCCATTGTTCTTCCACCCCTCCTTTTTGGCCATTTGCTAGTGTATTCCTCAGGTGTTCACCCATTTTGCCAAAGTCAGCCCTTCTAAAGTCCAGTATGCTTGTTTTTGTATGGCTTGTCTCCATGGTTGTGCTTATTGTGAACCACACTGTGCAGTGGTCGCTTGTTCCCAGATGTCTACTGACTTCTAAATTTGTGATCCTCTCTCCATTTGAGAGTACCAGGTCTAGAATTGCTCCCTCCCGAGTGGGTTCCAACACTAGCTGTCTAAGGTCTGCCCCCTGCAGAGCATCGAGAATGACCTTGCTCTTGGATGTGGCCATAGTACATGTCATCCAGTTAACATCTGGCATATTCAGGTCCCCCATCAACAGTATCTCCCCTTTTTCAGCCATTTTGAGAATGTCCTCTATCATCATCTTGTCCATTTCCTCCCCTTGAGATGGGGGTCTATATACAACCCCTGTGCGGATTGTGATGCCATTCCCTGTCTCCAAGGTGACCCAGAGTGCCTCTTGCCCCCCCTTTACTTTTTAGTTCTGTAGCTTTGATCCCTTCCCTTATGTATAGAGCTACTTCACCTCCTCTTTTCCCCTCCCTGTCCCCTCTGTAGACTGTGTACCCCGGTATGTTGACATCCCAGTCATGGTTCCCTGTGTACCATGTTTCTGTGACTGCCACAATATCCAATTGTTCATCTTCCATCAAGGCTACTAGCTCAGGAAGCTTGTTTCCCAGACTATGGGCATTGGTACTCATTGCCCTCCATTTAATGTTGGCTTTATCCTTTTTTCCCCATGCCTGTTCTTTTTGCCCTTGTCTATTTTTCCATTTCCATTTACCCCTGTCCTGCCCTCTGTTGAGCACTGTACCTCAGTGTTTACCTTACTACCCATCATGTTTTAAGGCCTTCCTTCAGACCGTATTATTATTTGTGGGAAGAAATCTCTGAGGCACTCCAAACCTTACTCACTGGGTCTCCAAGCCACCTAATAGGCTTCGATGTACAAGCACTCAAAGAGAAATCTGAGCAGCTTAAGCAGTTAAGAGTCTGAGCTCAGGAGGTCCCAAAAACTCAGCACTGACTGCATACCACTAAGCAGGGTGCAACTAACATCTGAGATCAACAGAATACTCAGCCAGAGAACAGAATATGCCCTATATAAGACAAGACAAAGACATTGGGGATAGAAGGAGGCAGGTTGACTCCTGGTACTTAGATTATGGAAGCGCAGCGGAACAAGATGATAATAACAAGCATTTGTCAATGCCAAATGTTTGCTTGCTGGCATTATCATTGGTAGTGTAGGAGTTACAGAGCTGCATAATAGGAATGGCAGTGAAGTATTGAACTGAAGCCAACCCCGCCACCACCCTGCAGAGACTGACAGTCATTGGGGTGTGCCTTTGGGTCATCAGGCATAATGGCCACACCATTTCACCACATCCTACCCTGCAGACACTGACAAGTGTCACGGTGTGCCTTGGGGTCTTTGACCCTTATGCGCACCCCATTCCAGCAGGAAATATGGTGAGATGGGTGTGGTATAGGAGAATGGGGTGAACTTTGGGTCCGAAGAGTCCAAGGCACACCTTGATGCCTTTCACTGGCTGCAGGGTTTGGAATGGTATGAGCATTACTGGCGAGAATCCCAAGTCACACCCCTGATTCCTGTCATTCTCTACAGGGTGGGGCGTTAGGGTCGGAGACCCTAACGCCTCAGGCATTCGTTGGTATTTTCACTTCAAATTTTCAACATTTTTTTTGTGACCCCACCTCATGAACAGTGGCAATATCAGTTTGTTAGCCAAAAGCTGCTTTTGCACAGCGACTACGGCACTTAGCACCATAGGTGTAAAAACATATTTTGAACAAGATGTGAAAAATGACAGCTGTACTGTTCATGGGGAGGTGTAAAAAATGGCAATGTTGAAAATCTGCAATGAAAATATTAAAAAAACTGGCGAAGTCATGAGCATGCGTAGAAACTGTGCAACTCACACTAGTAATGTAATTAGTTTGGGAATTTTTTACAGCAGATTGTCAGCACAAGCATTTTGAGACCTCCGCTCATGAACAGTGTCACTGTGATTTTCTTTATCTGTCCCGAACAATGATTTCCCACAGCGACCATGCATTTCTGCGCTGAAAGTGTGAAAACACGTTCCGGCCATGTTGTGAAAAATGACAGCTGTACTGTTCATAGGGAAGTGTGGAAAAATGCAGCTGGTGAAAATCTGGACTGAAAATATTACAAATTCATGAACTTACGAGGGTGCGTGGAAACTGCACAATGCTCACTTGTAACACAGTCATTTTATGGACTTTTGCCACTAAATTTTCAACACAGCCATTTTAAGATCTCTGCTCATGAACAGTGTCACTGTGATTTTCTTAATCTGTCCCAAACATTGCTTTCGCACACCGGCTGCACCATTGTGTGCTACATCTGCGGAAACACATTTTGGGCAAGATGTGAAAAATGGCAGCTGTACTGCTCATAAGGAAGTGTAATAAAATGGCAAAGTTGAAAATCTGGCATGCAAATATTAAATATTCGCAAACTTGTGAGCATGCGTAGGAACCTCAACGTGCACTCCTAAAACAGTCATATTTGGGAATATTTTCACCAACTTTTCAACATAGCCATTTTAAGACCTCTGCTCATGAACAGTGTCACTGTGATTTTCTTAATCTGTCCCAAACATTGATTGCGCACACCGACTGTGCCATTGTGCGCTACATGCAGGGAAACACATTTTGGGCAACATGTGGAAAATGACAGCTGTACTGCTCATAAGGAGGTATGGTAAAATGGCAATGTTGAAAATCTGGAGTGCAAATATTAAAATGTGAACTTACTAGCGTGCGTAGGAACTGCGCAACGCATGCTCGTAAAACAGTCATTTTTAGGAATTTCTTCACCACATTTTCAACATAGCCATTTTAAGACCTCTGCTCATGAACAGTGTCACTGTGATTTTCTTAATGTGTCACATACATTGATTTCGCACACCGACTGCGCCACTGTGCGCTACATGTGTGGAAACACATTTTGGGTGAGATGTGAAAAATGACAGCTGTACTGCTGATAAGGAGGTATGGTAAAATGGCAATGTTGAAAATCCGGAGTGCAAATATTAAAAATTCACGAACACACGAGCGTATGTAGGAACTGTGCAATGCACGCTCGTAAAACAGTCAATTTTAGGAATTTTTTCACCAAATTTGCAACATAGGCTTTTTGAGAGCCCACCTTATGAACACTGGCACTTTCGTTTCATTAATCAGTCCTGAAAGGTGATTTCGTGCAGTGACTGTGAAATCACCCTTTGGGCCCAATTAACGCCATGACAGTTCCGGAATTGATGAGGAGGGGTCCCAAAAACCCCATCTTGAAAATTTGGTGCCAAAATTCCCAAAAATGCCTGAGATATGCAGCAAAGTTGAAAACACCCAATTTATTACATTATACAGCTTACCGGCATTTCCTCAGTTCGCGGTCGGCTTTGAAGAGTGCAGGCGGTGTGCGAGTCCACTGAAGATCGTCGCGCCGAGCTCCAGAGGTAAGATGGGGGTGAGGGGGTGGGGAGGCAGGGTGTGCAGTGGTGGCGGTGGGCTGGGAGACCGCAGAGGGAACGTTTTTATTTACAGGTTTTATTTTTTATATAGATGATGCGGGGCATGGCAGCTGGAAGGCTGTTTGGGAAGCCTGGAGCCGACTGGGGATTGGGCACCCTGTTGTAATAACAGTTTTGCCATGCTGGGGTTGGCTCCCAGCGTGGCACCTGGAAAGCTTTTGGGGAGGGCGTGGATCCCACGGGAGTTGGGCACCCCGTCAGCCATACAGTGTGTACGTGGGGGGGTGGAGCGCATGAGCATGCAGTGTGCGTGCGTGTGGAGGGGGGAGCGCTGCTCACTGAAGCAGAGCTGTCCCTTTCAAATGTACGGCACTGCAGCATTTTCAACCACTGTCATAGACAGCTGTAGCATTCATTGGAGAACTGCAGCCGTGCCTGCAAACACACTGACTGAATTGGAAGATGGGTGACACACCTCTGAAAACTGGGATGATGGTACTATGTTTCTTGCACATGCGTGCAAGCAAACATAAAAACTGCAGATAAAAGATAATACACATACACCCTAATGTCATTAAACCAGGTTGTTAAGGAATTCTGGATGGACACATATAAACTTATTCTGTCTGGTGAGGCTGGGCTGATGGGTGGACAAATGCCTTGAGGATCTCGGCCTCCCAACTGTCTCAGGAACTCAGTCAGGAGTTGGACAGGACAGCCACATGGGGAAATTGAAGAGGTGATTAAAATGATACCTTATGGCAAAGCCCCAGGAAGGGAGGGCTTCCTGATAGAAGTATATAGAGTACAGTGACAGAAGCTAGCCATTTTCTGTCTTTGGTCAGCCCGTCTACCCAAACCCCCCCCAAATTCATTTACACCAGGAGACTATCCATTTGGAACATCAAGCTAATAACCCACAATCTTAGTCTAGTTGACTGGTCTTTCACCGAGGGGCCAGGTGACTGAGACTCTATCCTTGAAAAATTCTCCAGTATACAGGTCAGCGTTTCTGATAAGCACGCTTCTTTAAAAAGAATTAGAACCAGGGGCCAAATTAATGAATGGATCTCTCCCAATATTATTGAACTTATGAAAACCAGGGATAAAGCCTGGGCTCGTTACCAAAAGCACAGAGGCCCTGCCCAGCTCTCCCTTTACAGGTTGCTACGAAACAAGTGCAAATCAGCTGTAAGAAAAGCAGAAATAAACTTCCTACATGATAAACAACTCGGTGAATCCTCAAATCCATGTCAGTTTTGGGGAACCCTGAACTCCCTGCTTGGCAATAATAAAAATTTAAATCCCATTACATTGTACCATGGCGACAAATAGGCTAATGCCCAACCAAAGTAGCTAACATTTTTAACACTTTTTTCAGCGACCTTGCAACATACAAATCTACCCATCCACTCCCCAGCTCCCCGCCCAAACCCCATGGGTAGGCCTATCCCCAATTTCTACTTTAAGGCACTAAAACACATAGACACCATCAAGCTCATCCATATGAACAACCCCAAACCCAATAAAGGTGCCGACGACATCAACTATAAAATCCTGAAACTCTCCATCAGTACCTTGGCTGTCCCCCTTACCAACCTACTAAACTGCTCCCTTTGCTCCAGCTATTTCCCCACCATCTGGAAAACCGCTATCATCAGGCCTTTATTCAAGTCCGGGTCCAGAAATGAAGTCCGTAATTACCATCCTATTTCCCTTCTCACCTCTCTCTCAAAAATTATCCAGAAAGTGGTGCACACTCAATTCACCGACTACCTTGAATCCAGCAACCTACTCTCTAGTTCCCAGCATGGGTTCAGATCCGGACACAGCACCAAAACAGCCCTGGTCAGGTTCACCAGTGACGTCCTCAAAGCTAATGGCAAAGGCCAGTACACTGGCTCTGTTTCTGTTGACCTGACCAGGGTGTTCGACCTTGTGGATCACACCCTTCTCCTAAACACCCTTAAAGGCTATACATCTATTGGATAATGCCATCAAATGGGTGGGTAGCTACCTCTCCAGGAGATCCCACAAGACCTCAATTGAAGGCCACTTCTCCTCTGAATGTCTGATTCAATACGGGGTCCCCCAGGGATTGATTCTAGGCCTTCTTTTCTCACTCTTCATTAACAACCTCACCTCTATCTGCCATTCCACCCAACTCATCGTCTACAGCGATGCGGCTCTCTACTGCAGCAACAATACCCCTGCCACTATGTTCCATAATATGCAGGCTGATTTTAGGAATCTGCATTCCTGGTTCTCTGGGAATGGCCTGGTCCTCAATTCCAAGAAGACCAACTTTATGATTTTCTTGGGCCCAAGGAAAGCCCCTGTCTCTGGCTTAAACTTTCCTACAATTGTGGAATCCTCATCAAACAAGTCTCAGAATTCAAATACCTGGGTCTCCACCCTGACCCACACCTCTCCTTCAATCTCCACATTAATAACCTCATTAAAAAGGTCCATGTCATGCTCTGTCTTCTGTATAGGATTAGAAAGTTCCTGATCCTCACTTCCAGACTTCGCCTTGCTATCTCTTTACTCTTGCCTCTTATCAAATATGGATACGCTGTCTTCTCTTCTCCTACCTCATCCCTCCTCTGCTCCAAACTCATGGCCACATGCAACAGCATAGCTTGTTTCGTCACTGGTCTACCCTGGAGAACACACCACTGCACTTTTATACTCTTCTTTCGGCTGGCCCACCCTAGAAGGGAGGTTTCATCAAAAAATGCTCTCCTTCCTCCACAAGATATACCTCAACATTCTCCCCCCTAGTGTTAACTCCCTATTCCCACTTGCAGCCCCTGGGCAGTTGACCAGAGATGCCTCCAGTCTGGTCTTTGACACCCCTTTTTACAGGACTAAGCAGGCCGAGAACTCTTATCTCCTACAGGGGCACAAAGCTGTACAACAAACTGCCCCCAGAAATCCAGGCCTGTGGATGCTTTTACTCTTTCAACACCTCCCTCAAAGAGCACCTCCTCGCATCGTCCACTTGCCACTGCCCTGATAGGCCACCTCCTTGGCCCACCCACTAAATCCAGTGGTTTACATTTCAGCTATACCTGCACTTTCCCCCACCCCATAGCATTATATCCATAGGGTCTATACATGGCCCACCTACCCCTTTTCTATATGCCTCCTGAGGGAAACATTTCAGTTATGAATTTTACTCCATCACACCTGCTTGCCATCTTTCTACCTCTGAGAGGCAGCCTCAAACAGCTGCTAGCTAACCTGCCTCACCTGTAAACACTGCTGTTCTCCTATTGCCTTTTGCTTTCCTCTTGTACATTATTTACCTTGTAAATATTATGTATATAGTATGTACCTGTTAGTTTAGTGTTTTTACCATTGTAAATACGATGTATATATTATGTATGCTTTTGACTTTGTAATCGCTCATCTGTGTTTTCCAACTCGTGATGCATTTTCAATGTATTTTTGGACTTTGTAATTGTTTACCTGTTATTTCCAACACTGAATGTTTGTGAAAACTGGCATTTTTGCTCACATACCCTCCAGTATACAAATAAAAATTGATTGATTGATTGAAATCACCTTGTGCTATGTATAATGAGGCAGTGGAGAAGGAGACTTTACAACCTTCTCTCTGGGAGGCACTTATTGTTTTTCTAAAAAGGGGAGGGTTCCCTTGCAATGTAATGGACATCACCCCATTTTCCCCATGAATGTCTATGCCAAAATACTGGATTAAGTCCTGGCCATACATATTAATGGGTGGAGGCAGGGGATTTAATATGCAAAAATCAAGTAGCATGTAACACATTTCAACAGGGGCAGATAACATGCAAAGGTTGCTGAATATAATGTTGAAAACTGGGGACCTGAACTCATCAGTGGTGGTTTTCTCCTTAGATGCAGAGAGGACCTTCAATTATTTCGATTGTCCCTATCTCGTAAGTATATTGAGGAGATTTAGAATAGGACTGAACATGCCAAAAAAGTGACAGATCTCGCAGAATAAACCAAAGGTAGCGGTCTTCACAAACGATCAGATCTTCAGTGACTGTTATCTAGAGGGTAGCACATTAATACAGTGATTCAGATTTGGTGATGCAATTTGCGTGACTCAAAAAGCACGAATGCAATATGAGCAAGGGGTGCAGTACAGTGACTGAACAATATGGCAAACCCCAGAGTCAATGAGCGTCTCAGTGTTGTTATCTTAGAGATGGGGGGGTACGGGGTTGCAGGGGGGCATAGCCCCCTGCAATACCAGTTACATGAAACCGAACGAGTGGTGCAGGTTGTTTCAGAGTATTCCACCTAGTATTGATATTCAGATGTTTAATATGCACCGAAATATCACTCACTATATTTGCCAGTCGCTATAATGACACTTGCTATTATTACAGCGCTGAAACTGCAGTCGCTGTAATAACGTCGCTGAAATCACATGGAACCTATCTAGAGCAAGAAACTAAATGGTGGGAGGGCTGTCCTCCACATTTTGTTTTGCCTTGGCAACTGAGCCCCTGGCCCAGATGATGAGGAAGCACCCAAGTATACAGGGCATTAAAATAGGGAAGTCTACCCACAAAGTCATGTGTTATGCTGATGACACATTAACAGTGAATAATGCTCCTGAAGATATGTCACACGTAATGAAGCTGCTGGAAGATTTTGCTGCGGTCTCGAGTTTCTAATGAAATCTGGGGAAATTCTACCTTTAATAAAGACTACAAACAAGAAATGTTCTCAAATTAGGAGCTCAGATGGTCCCCAACTATTTACCCGAGTGTGAAAATTGTGCCATGGATGCAGAAAAGGCCAGGAGCTAATTTTACTCCCTTAAGGTTCACCCATGCCACAGTGACAACAAAGTTGCCACCGTAAAGTACAGCGCCAGCACTTCGCTGACACCAGGCACCATGCTCTGACTATCTGCCATCCGGCAGTAGGAGCAACCACAATTGCAGGGGGCTAGGCCATCCATACCCCTCAACATGTCGGGAGGGGGGAGGGCTTCACCCACCACACCCCCCACTTATTTATATAACAAACTCCTGGTCGCAACCCAGTGGCAAGAAATGTGAATCATGGATCGGCAACGTTGCCCGATGCCAAAAAATCAAAGTCGCACAAAAAGTGTGCAACATTATTCTGCCGGCAACATCACGGTGCCTATGCCTATATAGTAGCTATGTGGTTTCATTGTAAATATGTATAGGTTAAGACTGATTACACTCAACACATTGCACTTTATAGTTTTATGGGTGGATTTATGTATTTTTGTTTACATGTTGTTTTCAAGCTTTACTATGTTCATATGTTGTTTTCAAGTCTAGTATGTTGGTATTTGTCCAGAGTACTGTTCCTTGACCTTCCCAGGTCCATCTTGGAAATGAACTCTGCTCAATGATGTTCCGCCTGGTAAAATAAAGATTGATTGATTGATTGACAGTGGCACTAATCAGTCGGCACATTAACGGGCTATGCTTCCTTACTCCATTCCCCGAAGGCCCGTTTTGATAGATGGAAAGTCCTGCACCTGTCACTGTGAGGGAATATACAGGTGGTGAAGATGATGGTGGCTTCAAGAGCATTTAACTTGTTTGTCACCCTACCCATTACAATCTCCCAATACCAGTGCTATATTTTATAATGTAACTTGCATGTTCCAAGATCCACTGTAGCAAGGGAGACCAGCCCAGTTTAGCAAGATAAAACTAAGGGCATATCATAGCAAAAGGGATTTAGGCCTCCCCTAGATGAAAGGTTATCACTTGGCATTTGTATTGAGACGAGCTGAACTCTGGTTTCAGCTGTCTCCATCTAGTTGCTGGTATAGAGGTCCATGGAAGCTGAGATTTTGGGAATTGGAGCTTCCAGCCAGTTTTTATTACAGAAAACTCCCAAGGAGTTTGGACACACTTACCCATGTATTGTTGACATGAGAGAGGTGTGGAATCAAACAAACAAAATTAGGAAGGGCCTCCCCAGTTAGGTAATACCAATATGGAACAATCAGCTTTTAAAAATTGGTGATCAGGCTGGCTCCATGGTGCCGAGCAGTGGGGCACCCGATTGGAAAGCTGGTGACCCAAGTTTGAACCCCAAGCCCAGGATGTCAGCAGCAGAATCCAGTAGAGAGGGTGATGGAGCATCTGCATGGATGCTTTCTTCCAGGGGGAGTGTGCTGCAGAGCACTGCTCAGAGAGTGACACCTGGTTGTGTGTGGAGCCTGGTCAGCGTGAGTGACCACATGTTGGTGGGCTCAACCTCCAGGGTGTCACCACGGTTCTCACAGTTAGAATGTGGGAAGGGGCCCAGAAAATGGAAACCAGCACCCATCTTGGCCTACTGGATCACAGCTGCCTATTTCCCCACCAGTCCCCCTAGTGCACCATTCCTGCCCCCCATCCCCTCATACCTTGGAAGATCCCACAGGAATGCTATTCCCCTCCTCTCCCCCAAAGAGGGCGGCCCTCTGGCAAAGATAAACCCACAGGAATGCTACTCCCCTCCTCTCCCAAAGGAGGGGGGACCCCAGCAGGGATAAGCTGGACTCTCTGAGGGCATGGGGCAGCTTTGGAAGCTAGATGGCAGGAAGTAGTAGCAAATGGTGACACTGGTAGGCGACAGGGACGTTGAGCTTCCAGGAGTGGAAGGTCAGGGGGAGATCAGGGGAATGCAATGGAAGGTGCAAAAAAAAATGGATGATCACGTCAGTACACTGGGTGGACTGGCTTACAGAGACTGTTAAGAGGGAGGGACATGATAAACATTGCACTCACCCCCATTTCACAGTGGCAGCAGAAAACCCTATCATCAGGTCTCACACATAAACATTTTCAAAACACAAGACCGATCCTTTCAGCTCCTTATCTCCTCAGAGGAGCAATGGCTGGCACCTCAGTAGTCACTCGAAAAGCTGATGGCTCAGCTCACCCTCGCATACTCCCAATCAGACTGTTAGCGCCGTGAAATCAATAAATAGAAACAAAAGGAAAAAAATGAGTTACTAAATCATGTCATGACCGCTATGATGCACCCGCGCTCCTTGATCATGGAGCATTAGCCTGAGGACTCACAGAGACGAGATTAGAGATGCAGCAAATTTAAATTCCACCGGCAAAGTGCCCGTGAAGTGGCCAATGCAAAAGGCTCGCTCCGCCTTGTAGTTTATACTTTGCGTTGTCATTCTGCCTAAACGCAAAGTAAGGCGAAGTGACAACGATATTGGCAGCCCTTCACACACACACAGTCACCAAAATTAATGTTCATCCCCAAAATGCTCATGTCTTGTGTCCAGAAAACTCCCCAATGCTGACGAAGTGTAATGAGAGCACAAAAGCAAAGTCTCCCAAAATTAATGGCGCATTCAGACATCATGAGTGCAGTAGTCACACACAGTACCCAGAATTAATGTGCATCCCCAAAATGCTACTGTCTTGTGTCCAGAAAATTCCCTAGTGCTGATGAAGTGAAATGAGAGCGTAACAAGAAAGGCGAAGTCTCCCAGAATTAATGGTGCACTCAGTCATGTATGCAGTGGTCACACACAGTCACCAGAATTAATGTGCATCCCCAAAATGTTACTGTCTTATTCCAGAAAATGTCCCAGTGCTGACAAAGTGAAATGAGAGCGTAACAAGAAATGCGAAGTCTCCCAGAATTAATGGCGCATTCTGTCATGTGCGCAGTGGTCACACACAGTCACCAGAATTAATGTGCATCTCCAAAATGCAACTGTCTTGTGTCCAGAAAATGCCCCAGTGCTGATGAAGTGAAATGAGAGCATAACAAGAAATGCAAAGTCTCCCAGAATTAATGGCGCACTCTGTCATGTGTGCAGTGGTCACACACAGTCACCAGAGTTAATGTGCATCCCAAAAATGCAACTGTCTTATGTCCAGAAAATTCTCCAGTGCTAACGAAGTGAAATGAGAGCCTAACAAGAAATGCAAAGTCTCCCAGAATTAATGGTGTACTACAAATGCACAGACAGATTAAGATTGCGCTGCGCACTCAAGAGATGCAGACGCAAAGGCACAACACCACCTAACTAGTGCTCACAAGTCACAAATCAAAATCTGGAAAAGAATACCTTTTGCCGGTTGGGGGGGGGGTAGTACACAGCAGTAACAGTCCACTACCAGTAAAGATACCACAAAGCAGTATAAATAATTCATGCAAGTGCGGTGGATAGCAGGTTCACACTGCTGCAGTTACTGTGGCACAATAAAAAGTGTCTGATTTAATGGCACGCATTGCACACACACTCACACACACTACAAGTAATGCGTAGCAAATTGAAAACCTTTAGTAATATAACCAAATGTTTTAAACAAACTGAAATTATACACTGCTGCACCACAACAATCAGCAAAAAAATGTAAAGAATTACTGAAAATAGTACCGTGTGTACATTAACACAATTATACAAGAAAAATATAACCAAAACAGAAAGACTGCCTTTTTATGTTGGCTCATGCATGCGCCCCATCCAACGTATTGCATTAGTAGCAGATTTGGAGGAGCGGTCACTGTAGGCGAATGCAAGGTACGCATCAGTAGGTGCGTCCCTCATTCCTCAATAAGCCAGCATGCAGGCACCACACCAGCAATATGTAAACTGGCCACCAGATCAAACAAAAGTGCTGCTGCAATGAGAGGCAAGCTCCTCATGCAGCATCACCAGAACACGTCTCCCGACATCCCCGTCCTGGTGAAGTAGTCCAATAAACATGGCAGCAGTGACTGTCACCACTGCCTGCCACAATGCCGACTTCGGGGGTGCCCAATCCCCCTGTTGGCATGCCCCGACCCAGTTCATGTGCCGACAGGGGAGGCCACTCCCCATTGGCATAATGGCCCCACTCCCATTTCAGTTCTGTACTGAGGGGGTGCCCAATGCCCCTCGGTATCATGTGCTCCCCAACAGTCTTTCTTTGCCAATGCGGGGTCCAATCCCTGTCGGCTTCAGTCCCCCAGCTCCCGGTTCAATCTGCCGACACGGGGAGCCCACTCCATCTGCATAATGCCCCTATTTGTTGTGTGCAGAGGGGTGCCCAATCCCCCACTGGCTACAGCCCCCAAACAGGTAGGTGGTATGCTGGGAGCCCACACGGCATACCAGATGCCCTGTAAAAAAAAAAAGCGAAAATGTCCTCAATGTTTTTTTTTTTTTAAACTTTCAAACCAGAAATGGTCCTCGTCGAGATCCGGTAGCCCTCCCAACCCACGCCCACCCTCTGCAGACTCTGCCTCCCCACAGACCCCTCACCCCATACTTACCTCTGGAGCCTGGCACGACGATCTTAGGTGGACTGGGAACATGTCTGCACTCTTCAAAGCTGACCACAAACTGAAGAAATGCCGGTAAGCTGTACAATGGCATAAATAGGGTTTTTTTCAACTTTGGTGCATATCTCGAGCATTTTGGGGAATTTTGGCACCAAATTTTCAACATGGGGTTATTGGGACCCCTCCTCATGAATTCAGTCACTGTCATGGTGTTATTCGGTCCTGAAAGGTGATATCACGGTCACTGCACGGAATCACCTTTCGGGACTGAGTAGCGAAACAACAGTGCCACTGTTCATGAGGGGGGCTCTCAAAAAGCCTATGTTGCAAATTTGGTGAAAAAATTCCAAAAAATGGCTGTTTTATGAGTGTGCATTGTGCAGTTTATTACACGCATGCTCGTAACTTTGTGAATTTGTAATATTTTCACTCCAGATTTTCAAAATTGGCATTTTACCACACCTCCTTATGAACAGTACAGCTGTCATTTTACATATCCTGGCCAAAATGTTTTTTCGCACGTCCGGTAGCAGAATAGTGCAGTCGCTGTGCAAAATCAGTTTCCGGGGGACAGTTTGAGAAAATGACGGTGACACTGTTCATGAGCAGAGGTCCTAAAATGCCTGTGTTGAAAATTTGCTGACGAAAGTCCATAAAATGACTGTGTTACAAGTGTGAGTTGCGCAGTTTCCATGCACCCTTATAACTTCACAAATTTGCAATATTTTCATGCCAGATTTTCAACACTGGCATTTTTTCACTCCTCCGTATGAACAGTACAGCTGTAATTTTTCACATCCTGCTCAAAATGTGATTTTCGCATCTGTGGCACACAATGGCGTGGTTGCTGTGGGAAATCAACTTTTGGGACAGAATAACAAAATCACAGTGCCACTGTTCATGAGGGGAGGTCCCAAAATGCCTATGTTGAAAATGTGGTTAAAAAAATCCCAAAAATGATTGGGTTATGGATGTGTGTTGCACAGTTTCTATGCATGTTCATGACTTCATCAATTTTTCATAGTTTCACTCCAGATTTTCAGCGTTGCCATTTTTTTACACCTCCTCATGAACAATATAGTTATCATTTTTCATATCCTGCCCAAAATGTGTTTTTGTACCTGTGGCGCCAAATTGCACAGTCGCTGTGCAAAATCACCTTTTGGCTAACAAACCAATAGTGCCGCTCTTCATGAGGTGGGGTCACAAAAAGCCCATGTTGAAAAATTGGAGTGAAAATACCAACAAATGCCTAAGGGGTTAAGGCTTCCAGCTGTAACACCCCACCCAGTAGAGACTGACAGGCATCAGGGGTGTGACTTGGGAACATTGCCAGTAATGCTCACGCCATTCCACCCCAACCCCCAACATGTAGCCAGTGAAGGCATCGAGGTGTGCCTTGCAGTTTTTGGCCCCAAAGTTCATCCCATTCTCCTACACTGCACCCATCTCAGCATATTTCCTTATAGAATGGGGTAAGTATAAGGCCCAAAGACCCCAAAGCACACCACAACACAACACTTTTCAGTGTCTACAGGGTAGGGTGAGGTGAAATGGCATGGGCATTACAGCTGATGACCCAAAGACACCCCCCAACACCTGTCACTCTCTGCAGGGTGGGGGTGAGGTTGGTGTCAGTTCAATACTTCACTGCTATTCCTATTATGCATCTCTAACTCATGTACTACCAGTACCAATGCCAGGGAGACAACATTCGGCATTGACAAATGCTTTTTTTTGTTTAGTCTTTGGTAGCCAGGGAAGGCCCACTAGGCACAAGTGCTTGTTTTCAGGGGTGACCTGGGAGCACTGGGCAGTTAAGTGACTTGCTTAGAGTTACACAGTATGCAAGTGGAGGTTGTGAGAATCAAACCAAGGTCTGGTCTGCTGGATGTACCAAGCTCATTCACAGATCATTACTCTAACCTCTAGGCTATATACTGCCGGCCCATACATCATAGCACTTCAATGGGTTGACCAGCAACTACAATCCAGACATCTTCTACAAGGATGAGGAGGGAACGCGGGTGGACAGGTTGATGACACAGGTAAATTGGGATGACAGGCATTCTATTATGCTATTCTGGGGAGAGCTGTGTGAGGCCGGATTGGGAGCAAATGTGAGTCAAACTCCGCTGGGCCTGTCATCATAGCAACGGGTGCATTAATTCTAATTTCATGCCAGCCTGCTGATTAATTTAAACATGCAATGCTCCGTAATGAGTCACACTCATGACAGCAGACAGCCCTCGCTGCCCACGTGCAATTGCATGGCTTGCAAGTGACCAACACAACCAACGGATCTTGAATGAATGAGTCATTATGGGAGTGTTTACAGAGGACAGGAGGAGGGAAGACATAGTCCCTCTACACAACAGTGGGGTAGTGAGGAGGCTTGAAAGTGGAAACCAATCAGCAGAACCTCAATAGTGCAGAAAAGTAGGGATTTTACTACTTAAGGAAAGGATTGTTCAACACCTAGAAACTAGCGGAGCACCAGACCTGACACAGTATGGCTTCACAGCAGAAAGGACATGTCAGAAAAATATAATTGATATGTTTGACTAGGTGAAAAGGGAAGTGGATGGGCGGGGAGGAAGAAGCGGTGAATAATGCCTACCTTGATTTCGGTAAGGCCTTGAATGCCGCTGCACATAGAAGAGTACTAAACAAGCTGGGCAGCCAGGGAGTGGGTCATAAAGTTGTGAACCGAGTTAGGAACTGGTTGAGCGATACATAACAGAGGGTGGGGGTAAATGGAGGTCAATCTAAGGAAAATAGGGTGAGCAGTGGGTTGCCACAGTTATCTCTTCTGGGGCCTCTTTGAAGATGGCAGTAATATCTGCAAGCGGGTGCACACTCCATGAATGGGGGACAAATGAGGGGGACCTAGGTACACTGGAGTGATGGTGTACAGTGCTGCATCTGAGATTCCATGCAGAAAAGTGCTATATCATGAAATTGGGGTGCAAGACAAAGGAGGATTACATGATGGGGGGTGATACTGATGGTCACCAAGCAGGAAAGGGATTTGGGGATAACCACACCTGATGACCTGTCAGCAACCAAACCATATTGCAAGCCAGCGGGGAGAGCCACTGTGATGATGGGATGCATAGGGATCAGTATCACCAGCAGAAGAAAAGAGGTGGTGATGCCACTGTACAGATCATTCGTGATGCCTCATTTGGAGTACTGTGTCTAGTTCTGGAGGGCACATCTCCTACTGAGTCCAGTTCTGGAGGCTACATCTCTGTAAGGAGTTAGACAGTGCGGATGCAGTTCCAATAGGGTCAACGAGGATGGTGCAGGGATTAAAACAAAGTTCATAATAAAAGAGACTGAGGAACCTCCCTATGTATACCCTGGAGGGGAGGAGAGACAGAGGAGACATAATAGAAACCTGCCAGTATCTAATGGTCATAAATAGTGTATCGGAGGATAGCATCTTCATAAGGTGCATGTTCATGAAGGGGGGGCATGACATGAGTTTGGAAGGGGGTACCCTCAGGGGTAACATCAGGAAGTATTTCTTCAGGGAAAGGGTGGTGGATGCCTAGACTGAACTAACTCTTAGTTGAGGAAGTGGGGGACAACACAGTGGGGGAATTTAATGAAGCATTGGACTGGCAAAGGGGAACAGTAGCGACAGGCAAGAGAAGGTTAAGCCAGATATCAAGTAGGGTATGCAACTTTTACAGTAAGTAGTGAGAATGGACACACTGTACAACACTACTGGTCCTCATCTGCAGTCAATTTCCATGATTCTAGGACACCATTCTATGTAATAATGTGCACATCGCAGGACCACTGTATCATACTTGGCATGTGGCTGACAGCATTCATGATAGGCCAATGGAAGCATACATAACTACTGAGGTAATAATGCCTACATTGACACGTAATTGGAATACAATCAGACTTTGTTGGAAGGGGTATCATGTCAAAAGAACAAAACAAAATGAGCGACTGATAAATGAGCATATCATTTTGCTTGCTTTCAGGTTTAGAAACATAGAAGTTGACGGCAGATAAGGACTGCAAGGCCCATCCAGTCTGCCCATGTCTTTTTCTACCTTATGAATGTGCCATCGGCCTTTGCTCGGTCAATGGCCTATCTATTCATACTCATCTGTATTGCTTCCTTATGCCTATCCCATGCCTGTCTGAAGCCCTGCACAGTATTCATATCCACCACTTCTTGAGGTATGCCATTCCATGCATCCAGCACCCTTTCTGTGAAAAAGAACTTCCTCACATTACTCCTTAATCGGCCTCCCTCTAATCTCATGCTGTGTCCTCTTGTCCTGCTATTTTTCTTATATTGAAACATGTTAGATGCTTTCACCTTGTTAATGCCCTTAAGGTGTTTGAATGTTTCGATCATATCACCTCTCTCCCTCCTTTGCTCTAGGGTATACATATTGAGCTCCGCTAATCTGTCCTCATATGTTTTCTGATGCAGTCCCTGCACCATTTTGGTTGCCCTTCTCTGGACTGCCTCAATTTGGTTACTGTCCTTGTGAAGGTGTGGCCTCCAGTACTGCGTGCAGTACTCCAGATGGGGCCTAACCAGTGTCTTTAAAGAGGGATTATCTCCCTCTTCCGACTTATGATACCCCTATTAATACACCCCAACATCCCCCTAGCCTTATCTACTGCTTTAGTGGTCTGCTTGGATAATTTTAGGTCATCGGTGATGATGATGATGCCCAAGTCTCTTTCTTCCCTTGTGACTGCCACCAACTCCCCTCCCAGCCTATAGGTGGCTTCAGGGTTTCTCTTCCCTATGTGCATGACCTTGCACTTCTTTGCGTTAAACCCCAGTTGCCACTCTTTTGTTTTTCCTATTTTTTTCCTTCTGGTCACAATCTTCGAAGCCTCTCTCAGGCATCCTGCCTGTTCCTGCCCCACCTGAAGTATTTCTACCTGAGCCTCCTCTCTCCTCCCTCTTAGCCCACACAACTGGCACCCCCAGCTTAACCCATCCGGGGTGGAGTCACCCCTCCTCTTGGGTGCTCTATACAGTCAGTCTCCAGCTTGTGGGTGAGAGCCCGGGTGGAGGACACTGGAAGACCAGGCAGGATAGACCCGGCAGTGGGCATGGGGGCAGGTGCTGGTCGCCTACCCCGCAGACCGGTGTTTTCCCTGTTCTGGTGTGCACTCCCCCCTCCCATGTGTGGTGCACGTCCCTGACGCTACGGTGCACTGCAACCCTGCCAAGCATCAGTCACGCTATGTACGTGCTGCCCTGCATGCTGCAGAACCCCCAGTCTCCACCGGGAGCCACTGGCATGCTGAGTGATGCCCTGTCCTCCCCCCCCCCCGGGAGGAGTGCAGCTCAGCGGGCACTAAATCCTCACCCCCCCTTGGTTCCTGAGTTCGCTCCCGAATTTGGGTCACCGGCATAGTGTGAGGTGTGGCATCCACAGCCTCAACCATCAGCGCCACTGGGCTGGGTTCCCCTTTGCCAGTCTTCCAACCATTTCGCCAGTTTATCCAGATCTCTTCTCATTCTGCCCACCCCATCTGGATCATCTACTCTGTTGTAGAGCTTGGTGTTGTCTGCAAACAGACAAACCTTACTCTCCAGTCCATCTGCAATGTCACTGATGAAGATATTTTAGAGGACTGGCCCCAGAACTGATCCCTGAGGTACCCCACTTGTGACTTGCATCTCTTCTGACTGTATACCATTTAGCACTACTCTCTGTTTTCTGCCCGTCAACCAGTTTGCCACCCAGCTGACCAACTTCTGACCCACCCCGAGCCTACCCAACTTATTAATTAATCTTCTATGTGGAACAGTATCGAAAGCTTTGCTGAAGTCAAGATAGGCAACATCAGCTACTCCCCCTTGGTCCACCACTCTGGTTACCCAGTCAAAGAAATCTATGAGATTAGTTTTACAGGACCTTCCTGTTGTAAACCCATGCTGTCTTGGATCCTGTGCTCCTATGAATTCCAGGTGTTGCACTATCCTTTCCTTAAGGAGTGCCTCCATAATCTTGCCCACTACTGAGGTAAGACTGATTGGTCTGTAGTTCCCTGCCTCCTCCCTACTACCACCCTTGTGGAGCGGGATCACATGAGCCTTTCTCCAGTCTTATGGGACCTCTCCTGTGCTCAGAGACTCACTAAACAGTTCTGATAATGGCTCTGCTAGTTCCACCCTTAGCTCTTTTAGTACCCTGGGATGTATGCCATCGAGTCCCATTGCCTTGTCCACCCTGAACTTATTGAGTTCTTGTAGGACCCTTTCTTTTGTGAGGGGACTAGTGCACACCTCCCTCCCCTTGTGTCCATGGTGCCGAGCTGTGGGCCCTGCCTTACCTTCTCTTCAGTAAAAACTGAGCAGAAGTATCTATTTAGGATAGTTGCTTTTACACGGTCTTCCTCCTCACATGCCCCCTTATCCCCTTTGGTCTTAGCAATACCCCCTCTGGACTTTCTCTTTTCACTAATGTATCTATAGAAAGTCTTGTCACCTTCTTTTACTGTTCATGCTAGTGTTTTCTCGGTTTGGGCCTTTGCCTGCCTTACTGCTTTCCCTGTTTCCCTTAGGGAAGTTTGGTATGCCTCTCTGTCTCCATCCTGCTGTGTTCCCTTATATTTCCTGAAGACCAGCCTTTTGGCTCTGACCTTTTCTGCTACTGATTTTGAGAACCAAGGTGGTTTCCTTCTTGTTTTGCACTTCCCTTTCTCTCTAACACAGTGGGATGTTGCTTCAAGTATTGCATCCTTAATGCTTTCCCACTTTGCCTGTACCCCTTCACCTGTGTTTCTTTTTGCCAGGGCTAGCTTAACTCTGTTGACCATCTTATCAAAGTCAGCTCCTCTGAAGTCCCATATTTTTGCCTTGGAATTGGATGATTTCGTTTGGCTACTGTGGAGGGGTAGCGAAGGACAGAATAGCAAGGGAGGATTGGAAAAAATGGCGAGGTAAGGGAATAGCAATGGGATGGAAGAGGGAGAAGAGGGATGAGCTAACTAGGGATGTGGAGCATGATGCCACCAAGCTACTCGAGTATCGTAGTGGGTATGGATACCGGCTGCAGTGGTGGTGGCCCCGGGCTCAGGACTTCAGACAGGTATGTCATTTTTTTTTTGGCAAGTTATTACTGTCCTCAGTCCCTCATCTTTCCTCCGGTGTCCACCCCCGGACAAGGTTATTAAAGTTGGGGTGGGGACTTGAACTCAAGGAAATGGGAGTACAACACCCCCACATTAAACATGTAATCAGATATGCACCAATTTAGTATTCGATGTACATGGCTGTGCTGCTGTATTTGTGTTCACCACAATGTACCTACTCTTGTGTGAGTCGCTGAAAAAGATTCAGTCTTGTGACATGGAACCGTTGGAGGGTGGGGATAACAACACTAACCACATACTGCTCTGTATATTGTATAGGACACATGCAGCTTGCAGAACAGTGTAAAACACAGAGTTATAATATTAATGTGAAACTCCTAATCATTTACACACTCTGTAAATAGCTGCAGTTCAAGAATGTGAACTACTGACA
The DNA here is from genome assembly GCA_016271365.2 of Neoceratodus forsteri. Taxonomy (NCBI): domain Eukaryota; kingdom Metazoa; phylum Chordata; order Ceratodontiformes; family Ceratodontidae; genus Neoceratodus; species Neoceratodus forsteri. The sequence goes on from JADMNL010000026.1 coordinate 56,478,660, forward strand.
GTCCAAAATATAATCTCCCTGACCCTCATTCGACTAGGAATGCTAATGGGGGAGGGGGTTGTTTTCTTCAGCCCATCAGCTGCCAAAATCCAGATTTCAGAAATAAAGCACATCATGGTAGTACAGGTTAAGCCACTTTATTCAAACACTTCACTGAAAAGATTTAATTCACAAACTGCTATGAGCACCACTAACGAATGGGGATGCCATGGAGCTGCTCCATAAAGTACCCACATACAACTGGGAATGCTGTTGGGGTGGGGGAGGGTTCCTTCAGCCCATCTGCTGAACAAAATTAAAACTTTTCTAACTAAAAACACAAGATGGTTAGTATGGGGTAAGATACTATTTTCACAAGGCACAATAAAAATATTTCAAATCAAAAATGACAGAGTGCAGTACTGAGAAAAACACCGCTCTTCAGTGAAAAGAGTGGGGAAGCCATGGAGCTGCTCTATTTATACGGGCATCAGCCCAGCACCCACAGTACGTAAACATTAGGAAACTATGCAGCCCCTGGAGCGCACCATAAAATGAGTAAAAAGCTCAAATATGGGACACAATTCTCGATCAGGAAGGCATGCAAATGAAGAACAAAATCACAGCAGATAGCAAGTAATTTTTTTTAACAGACTACAGAGGATTCAGTGGCCAAGCACCCAAGAACAGGCATAAATTGAACATAATAATCTTATGATACATTTTGACACCTGCAGACTATAGAGTATAGGGTAAAGAGTACCCCATAGGCACCCCCTCCGTATACCACAACTGTAGCACAGTACCGCAATAGGCTTCACAACAGAGATTGTAATAGTCACCAAACGAGGCGCTCAGCTTCTCAAATAATCACTTGCATCCACTATATATAGTTTATATCGGAGGCAGTATTGGGTAATGGGTTAAGGCTCTGAGCTACAGATCTGGAGACCTGGGTTTGAATCCCACAGCTGCGTAGATGCATACTGTGTGATCCTGAAAAGTAATTTAACTTCCTTGTGCTCCCAGGTTGCAACTGGAAACAAGCTTCAGCTTAGTGTGCTACTCCTGGTTAAACAATGTTCCCCCTCTACTGCTTAACAGTTATCTAGATGTATATCTCAAGTGATTGAAAGGACTTGATAGCTGTGAGGTTTAAATTACTTGTAGAAAGATCTAGTAAGTAGGGGGATTAACTTAGCTAGAAGGAAGCGACATGTAAAGACTGCCTTAGGAAGATTTTGCTAGTAGCTTGGCAGAAGACACCAGGAGAGAGGGCTGCTGTGTGACTGGACTTCTCTGCTGGGACTAAAGAAGCAGAACTCTTGTACGTGGACCTTTAATTTAGGGTAAAAAAAAACCTAAAAACAAAAAAAAAAAAAAAGTGTGTGTTTGTCTGAGTTAACTGAACTGAATGGTTATCTGAACAGTTATCTAGGTGTAAATCTCAGGTTATTGAAAGGACTTGATAGCTGTGAGGTTTAAATTACTTGTAGAAAGATCTAGTAAGTAGGGGAGTGGCTTAGCTAGAAGGAAGCTACATTTAAAGACTGCCTTAGAAAGATTCTGCTAGCAGCTTGGCAGAAGACACCAGGAGAAAGGACTGCTGTGTGACTGGACTTCTCTGCTGGGACTAAAGAAGTAGAACTCTTGTACTTGGACCTTTAATTTAGGGTAAAAAAACTAACAAACAAAACAAAAAAAAGTGTGTGTTTGTCTGAGTTAACTGAACTGAATGGTTATCTGAACAGTTATCTAGGTGTAAATCTCAGGTGATTGAAATTACTTGATAGCTGTGAGGTTTAAATTACTTGTAGAAAGATCTAGTAAGTAGGGGGAGTGGCTTAGCTAGAAGGAAGCTACATTTAAAGACTGCCTTAGAAAGATTCTGCTAGTAGCTTGGCGGAAGACACCAGGAGAAAGGACTGCTGTGTGACTGAACTTCTCACTGGGACTATATGTCCTCCTTCCCTCCACCCTCCCACCCAAAGCTAGTTCTACTTTTATAGGCACAGGATTTGACTGACAACAAGAACTTCCTGTTTGGGAGCAGGAAGTGAGTGATCACAGAGCCACCAAAGACCCACCATCCTAGAAGGGCAAGAGTAGCTCTCCGGCCCCCTCTAGCTGCTGGAGGACTGCCTCTGAGCAAGTAAGGGGTCTACTGAGAAATATAGGATATTCTTGTCTCAGAACAGGACAATCTGGAGCTTAAAGGGCACACAGGAAGAATGTAAGGAGAGAGAGAGAGAGAGAAAAAAAAAACAGAGGAAAGAGTAAGGATTGCAAACAGTTAAGGGGCCAGAAATAAGACATGATGGGAATGGTGCAGTGCAGTGGCTGTGGAGCAGCAGTCTTCTGGGAGACGCTCTGGAGGATGCGGTGTCATCCCATCTGCAGGCACCTCTTTGGGCTGAGGGAGGAGGTTGCTCAACTCCAGGCTGAGTTGGCCAGGATTTGTGGGACCTCCTCTTCCATCCAGGGACCACCAGTGCCACTGCCATTGCCTCAGAGGTTGCCCAAGAAAGAGGAGCGGTTGGACCACAGTGGGCTCAGGGAGGGTGAGGGTGGTGGAACAGAGGTGCATCCCTCCAGTTGTACCTCTCCATAATTCCTATGCCATTCTGGCAAAGTGTGATTCCTCTATGGAGGCACCCCCAGTGGAGACCAAGGAGGATGCTGGGAACCTCCACAAAGGAGACCCACAGGAGGGTGGCAGGGGACCCCACAGGGGAAGGAAACAACTTCTGGTGGAGGTCTCCATTGTTAGGAAGGTAGAATTGGGGGAGGAAGGGGAGAGGGAGGTAAGGTGCCTGTGTGGCACCATGGCTTGGAGGGACAGGGAGCAAATCCTCAGGATTGCCGGAGCAGCTGCACAGGGGAGGGAGCTAGATGTCATTGTCCACCTAGGGACAAATGACCTGGCTAAGAAAGGGATTAGAGAAGTGCAGGAAGAGTTTGTGGAATTGGGGAGTGGTCTTAGACAAGTAGCACGCACGGTAACCTTCTCGGAGGTGCTGCCCATCTATGGCGTAGGAGAGGCTAGGGTGTTCCGCACCATGGGATTCAATCAGTGGTTGAAAAACTGGTGTGGAGCTCAGGGATTTGGCTTCATTGGGGACTGGGGGTCCACCTGGAATGATGCAAGCCTATACTGGCATGATGGGCTGCAGCTGTCCAGAAGGGGAACCAGGATCCTAGGTGATAGGTTTAAATACTTCATTGGTAAGTATTTAAACTAGCCAAGGGGGGGAGGCACTGGAAAGGAGCAGGGAAATCCTAGCCCCCCAAAAAAATCATGGTAGTAAGTGTGGTAAACACCAACATAGAGGTGTCGATAGGGAGAAGGGCAGGGGTAAATGGAGAAAGTGACGAAGGCAAGAAGGACAGGGATGGGGCAAAAAGGAGTAAGGCCATCAGGAAATGGAGGGTAATGAGTACCAATGCCTTAGTCTGGGCAACAAGCTCCCTGAGCTGGTGGCCTTGATGGAAGAGGGATGCCTGGATATTGTAGCAGTCACAGAAACATGGTACACAGAGAACCATGACTGGGATGTTAACATACCTGGGTACATAACCTACAGGAGAGACAGGCAGGGGAGAAGAGGGGGAGGAGTAGCTCTCTATGTAAAGGAAGGGATAAAAGCAACTGAACAAAAGAGTAAACAGGGAGGAGAGGAGAGGAGGCACTGTGGGTCACCTTGGAGACTGGAAAGGGCACCACAATCTGCACAGGGGTTGTGTACAGACCCCCATGTCAGTGGGAGGGAATGGACAAGGATATGATAGAAGGCATTCTTAGAATAGCAGAGAAAAGGGAGATACTGTTGATGGGAGACCTGAATATGCCAGATGTTAACTGGAGCACATTTGCTGCAACCACATCCAAGAGCAGGGCCATTCTTGATGCCCTACAGGTGGCAGGCCTCAGACAGCTAGTTTCAGAACCCACTCATGAGGGAGCAATCTTAGACCTCATACTCTCAAATGGGGGCAGTGAGAGGATCTCAGATCTAGAAGTGGGTTGCCATCTGGGAATAAGTGACCATCAAACAGTGTGATTCACGTTAAACTCAGATACAGAGTCAAGCCATACAAAAGTGAGGGTACTGGACTTCAGGAGGGCTGACTTTGGCAAGATGGGAGAGTGCTTCAGAAAAGCACTAGCAAACAGGCTAGAAGGAGGTGTGGAGCAACAATGGGGAATCATCAAAACTGCCATCACAGAGGCAACAAGCCTTGTGTGAAGCAAATAAACAAATCAAAATGAAAGAAAAGCCACTATGGTTCTCAAAAGAGGTGGTTGTGAAAGTCAGGAAGAAAAAAGATAGCATTCCGAAGTATAAGGAAACACAGAAGGAGCAGGACAGAGAGCTGTACCAGTTAAGGCAGAAGGAAGCAGGGAGGGAAGTCAGAATAGCAAAGGCCCAAACTGAGGAAAAGATAGCCAACTCTGGTTAAGAAGGGGGATAAATCCTTTTATAGGTACATCAGCGAGCATAGAAAGACAAAGGGAGGGATAGTGAGGCTGAATAGAATGAAGGGTGGGTGGGCAGAGGGGGACAGTGAAAAAGCAGGGATACTGAATGAATATTTCTGCTCAGTATTCACAAAAGAGGAGGGGGAAGTGCCTAATCCAATTAACAGAAGCACTCTTGATCAGGGAGTAGATCCCAGTCCTCTCACAGAAGAAAGGGTTCTGCAAGAACTCCTACAACTGAAGGTGGACAAAGCAATGGGGCCTGATGGAATTCACCCCAGAATTCTAAAAGAATTAAGGGGGGAACTAGTGAAACCACTGGCTACTCTTTTTAACAAATCATGGGAGGATGGTGAGGTACCCGAGGACTGGAGGAAGGCAGATGTGATTCCCCTTCACAAAAGTGGGACCAAGACAGAGGCAGGAAACTACAGACCTGTCAGTTTGACCTCTGTGGTAGGGAAAGTGATGGAGTCACTTCTGAAGGAAAGAATAGTTGAGTACCTAGAGGCCAGTGGGGCACAGGACCCAAGGCAGCATGGGTTCACAGCGGAAGGTCATGTCAGACGCATCTAATAGATTTCTTTGACTGGGTGACCAAAGTAGTAGACCAGGGAGGGGCTGTGAACATGGCCTACCTAGACTTTGTAAAGGCATTTGACACAGTCCCACACAAAAGATTAATAGTCAAATTAACCAGCCTGATAGTGGGTCCCAGGGTGGTAGCCTGGGTAAACATTGGCTGGACAACAGGGCACAGAAGGTAATTGTAAATGGTGTCCACTCTGAAGAAAGAGGGGTTACTAGTGGGGTACCGCAGGGTTCAGTATTGGGTCCAGTCCTTTTTAATGTCTTCATAAGTGACATTGCAGAGGGACTGGAAGGAAAAGTATGCTTCTTTGCAGATGACACAAAGGTCTGCAACAGGGTTGATACACAAGGAGGCGTGGAAAGGATGAGAAGGGACTTGACAAGGTTGGATGAATGGTCAGAAGTATGGCAGCTAGGATTCAATGCAAAGAAGTGCAAAATAATGCACCGGGAAACAAGAACCCAGGGAAGAATACACAATGGGGGGTAGTAACAACAACAAAAGGAAAGGGACCTGGGGTAATCATATCAGATGACCTTAAGGTTAGCAAGCAATGTGAGAAGGCAGTAGGGAGGGCTGGGGGTATACTGGGATGCATAGGGAGAGGCATCAGCAGCTGAAAACAGGAAGTTGTTATCCTTCTGTACAGACAATTGGTGAGACCCCATCTGGAGTACGTCCGGTTCTGGAGACCCTATCTCCATCAAGGACATAGACAGGATAGACAGTCCAGAAGAGGGCAACTAAATGGTGCAGGGTCTGCAAGAGAAGCCGTATGAGGAGAGACTAAAGGAGCTCAATATGTATACCCTTGAGGAAAGAAGGAGAAGGGGGACATGATAGAAACTTTAAGTACCTCAGTGGAATCAACAAAGTCCAAGAGGGTAGCATCTTTTAGAAAAGAGACATGCAAGAACAAGGGGACACAATTTAAAGATGGGGAGGTGTTCAGGGGGCAATGTGAGGAAGTAATATTTCACAGAGAGGTAGTGGATGCATGGAACAGCCTTCCTGAGGAGGTCGTGGGTCTAAAACTGTGGGAGAATTCAAGAATGCATGGGACAGACATAAGGCAATTCTTGTGTGGGGTAGGAAGAAATAGGCTGTTGGTTAACTAGGATCTTCGGCCTATCCTGTAGGTAGGGAAATGGGCAGACTAGATGGGCCAAGCGGTCCTTATCTGCCGTCAAAGCCTATGCTTCTATGTTTAATATGTAGTAGTTCTGACATTTGGCAGGAGCTACTTACAGTAGCTATTATGACTACCTATAAGACATAAAGTGCATACCACACAAGTTCACTCAAATATAGGGCAAAATTATATAAGGTACACGGTATGTAAGGTACAGTATATAGACAGTATCCTTATTCCATACCCTATTAACATATGAATAAAGAACACTTAATACCTTGATCTTTTAAGGAAATGTTTTAAGCATTAATAGGGACACAGGGTGAGGTGTCAAGGATTTTTATTTTTAATGGGTAACACTACAACAAGACATAGCACACACACACACACACACACACACACACACACACACACACACACACACACACACGACTCAGGTTTTAACAGTGAACTCAGATTACAGAGAAAGGTGATACTCAAAACATAAAAACAGTAATCTTAAGTACCCAAATAAATAAACTTAGTAAACCAAAATGAGTCTGCATTGAAATATCAGATCACTATTACAGTATATTGTTTGCTATAAGGATTAAATTAGCATTTGAGTACAGGATACTGTACAATTTCCTTTGATTGTCATTGAACATAAGTAGACCAAAACTGAGCTTATCCATCATGCCCAATGATCATTCAAATATAGAGGAGACGATATACAGATTTTGTTTAAAAACTTATGCCTCACTTGCAGGGTTTTTCCTTTTGTACAAATTTTTAATGACCGCCTGCCAGAGTTTTTCCCCTGGACTTCGCTGTCAGAATTTGCTACCCTTTGACTGTTGCAGTGTGCATGTGTGACGCTAATTTGCATATGCAGTTGATGAGGGTAGCAAATTCTGACAGGTAGCACGATTTGATACTACACCAGGAACACATCTGCACTCTTCAAAGCCGACCACGAACTGAGGAAGTGCCGGTTCGTTGTATAATGGCATAAATAGGGTTTTTCAACTTTGGTATGTATATTGGCCATGTTTGGGAATTTTGGCCAAATTTTCAACATAGGGTTATTGAACCCCTCCTCAAGAATTCAGTCACTGTCATGGCATTATTCGGTCCTCGAAAGATTTCGTGGTCACTGCTTGGAATCACTTTTCGGACAGATTAATGAAACGACAGTGCCACTGTTCATGAGCAGAGGTCCTAAAATGTATGCGTATGTTGAAAATTTGAGGATGAACGTCCATAAAATGACTGTGTTGGTAGCATGTGTTGTGCAGTTTCCACGCACACATGTAACTTCACAAATTTGGAATATTTTCATGCCAGATTTTCAACACTGACATTTTTTCACACCTCCTTATGAACAGTACAGCTGCCATTTTCACATCCTGCCTGAAATGTGTTTTCGCACCTGTAATACAATTGCGTGGTCACTGTAGGAAATCAACTTTGGGACAGATTAACAAACTCACAGTGCCAATGTTCATGGGGGAGGTCCCAAAATGCCTATTTTGAAAATGTGGTTAAAAAAATCCTAAAAATAATTGGGTTATGGACGTACGTTGCGCAGTTTCTATGCATGCTCATGACTTCATCAGTTTTTCATATTTTCACTCCAGATTTTCAGCGTTGCCATTTTTTTACAGCTCCTCATGAACAATACAGTTGTCATTTTCCACATACTGCCCAAAATGTGTTTCTGTACCTGTGGCGCCAAATGGCGTAGTTACTGTGCAAAATCACCTTTTGGCTAACAAATTGATAGTGCCGCTCTTCATGAGGTGAGGTCACAGAAAGCCCATGTTTATAATTTGGGTGAAAATACCAACACACACCCCTGACATTAGGGTTTCAAGTGTAACACCCCACCCTGTGAGACTGCAGGCATCAGGGGTGTGACTTGGGAGCATCAGCTATATTCCCTGCCATTCCACCCCACCCTCACCCTGCAGCCAGTGACAGGCAACAAGGTGTGCCTTTGGAGTGTTCGGCCCCAAAGTTCACCCCATTCTCCTATACTGCAGCCAACTCAACGTATTTCCATATGGAATGGAGTAAGTATAAGGCCCAAAGCACACTGCAACACTTTTAAGTGTCTACAGGGTAGGGTGAGTTAAAATGGCATGAGTGTTATGGCCAACGACCCAAAGACACACCTCAACGCCTGTCAGTCTCTGCAGGGTGGGGGTGGGGTTGGTGTCAGTTCAATACTTCACTGCCATACCTATTATGCGTCTCTAACTCCTGCATTACCAATGCCAATGCCAGCGAGACAAACTTCATCATTGAAAAATGCTTGTTCTTCCAGTTAATCTACCTACACCACAGATACGCCCCTCCCCCAAAGCACACTTCACAGTACACAGACTGACTATTCTAAATTAACATTCAAAATACACATACAAACAATAAACACTCGATGATATGAGCACAGGAGGGTTTCCTATAATCGATGCACTAAATTGTGTGCAAAAAAAAAAAATAGCTTAAAAACACTTTTTAACAGCTTTTAAAGGATTTGAATTGTAGAGCTCTGAGAGGAAACTGTATCCATCTTCTGCTACACAGAACTGAGCTGTGCAGAACAATCTAGAGCCCATGTGACCTGCAATCCCATAAAGCACTGCAAAATTCACCTTTGGAGCTCAAAAACAAGGCGAAGTGGGGGGGTGCTGTGGAGCCCGCTCTGGGAAGTCGCAGTACAGTTCAACTCCGTGCTGGAACCAAATAATTCTTTAAATTAATACTTCTTTTAAGTTGGAAAAACAGCAGGATCTTTTCAGTTCTGGAAAGTAAATAGCTTAGAGAACATCTTGGGGAAAAACAGAAATCCGCAGGCTGGAGAGAGCAAGAAAGATGGGGGGAAAGGAGCACCAGCTAGCCTTAACACTTGTACCACACCAGCCAGGATGGCGGTGAGAGAGGAGACAGAGGAGACTCTACAAACACTCGGTCAGAAAATGCAGCAACTTTTAGTATCGGTGGCCTCTATGAATTCCAAACTGACACTTTGGTCGGGAGAATAGCCACTGTAGAAAGTGCAGTGGAAACGTTGCAGGGCGATACAGAGGAGGGAAAGCTGCATGTGCGTCGATATGCCAAAGCACCACTATACAAAGAGCAAAGGACAGCAACACACTAATAACAGACTGGAGATCCTTGAAAATCAGATCCGAAGTCAAAACTTACATATTGTGGGCTTACTGGAGGGATCTGAGGGGGACTCTACACGCTTATTTTTAAAGGACTGGTTGGGTGAGCAGTTCCGTTCTCATATTGCTGACTTCAAATTCACCATCATCAAAGCTTATCATTTACCCCACCATTTGAAAACACCACCAGAGCTCCCACGAGTATTAATGGTGGTCTTGGACAGCATGGGATCTCGGACCATCTGTGAACCTGGCAAAATGTTTTGGACCTCTTACTATTGAAAGTGCATCTGTACACTTGTTCCCAGACATCTCATATGCTACCCGTCTTAGACAGAAAAAATTTGATGGATTCAGAGCAACTTTGAGAGAATTAAATATACCACATACGATCCAATTCCTTGCCAAATTAAGGATCATTCAGGACAGTAAAATATATATCTTCACGGATCCGGGAGATGCCAGGAAATGGGCTACAAAGATGGCGATAGCTACGAAGGGTGGGAAGGGTGCCATGAGTGCAGTAGGAGAAGATGACGCTTGAGAACTTCCTTTTTTTATATATACAGTTACTGTTTGAATGCTTTTTACTTACTAAGCTAATGCTGCCAGATATTGATAAGGAGGAGTTTGTAGAGGCTGAATTATTTTGATTTTTTCTAAGTTTCCCAAGTCTCTACTGTATAATTAAGACATATGGGTGGAGACCCTATAAGATTACATTAAGTTTAATGTTATGGGATTACATACCCTCTGTTTAGTACTGCATTTTAGTTTAAAATATCTATTCATTATTTGAAAAAATCAATAAGTGAGGTTGTGAGATAAGATCTGCTGTCTTATTTTTATTGGGACGCAGAAGTTGGGGTGAAGTACTAGCTGACTATAGAATTCTCATTGGTTTAATTATACATATAGTGAATTACATGGCTCCAAATAATCCTCGGGATAAAGGAGAGTTAGGTTCACATGCTTGGTATAATTAATACAAGGTTAATAGCCATGGTCCCTTGGGCTTATTCACAGCATTTAGTACTTGTATCTGGAGTAGATAAACATTTTGTTGTACCTCCCTATGTGGTAATTTGTGAGGAATACTATCTCCTGTATATAAGATGCAAAATCTATTTCTTTCTAAGAGTGGATAATGACTGTTGATCCTTGCAAGGACTTTTGTATGTGTGTACAATTTATTCAAAAATGAATAAAATATAAGTTTAAAAAAAAACAAAACAAGGCGAAGTACACTGATTTCAATGTACTTCGCCTTAAAACTGGTGGAGAAGTGGTTTGGGGAAGGCAGAATAACGCAAAGTTATTGTTTCCAATGGACTTCGCGTTCCCCATTATGACGCAAAGTACTCCGCTTCATGTTGCGGAGTACTTTGTGGATTCTGTGTTACTCCACGAATGACTTCGTGGAGCAAATTTTTTCCACTTCGCCCACCACTAGATGAGTTTGGATGGCATGGTTTTATAAACTGATATAACTAACAAATAGATAAAAAAATGCCAGACACATACACATTGTTTAATCCATTGGTTTTTATTATGGCACATTTGTCAGGGCACAAATACAGTACTACAGAAAAGTCTATTTGCCACTGATCTTTAACTTCACCCTCCACATCAGCCATCAGTAAAGGGGGTCTTCCTCTGGGTTTAGTGGGAAGCTTGGGAACTAGATTGAGGGGGATGGGCACAACTTTTAGTTTAGCCAAGTAGTCCAGCTTAAATTTACACATTTTGCTCTTAATTTTGGTGTTATATTTTGAGGCATAAAACCTCATACCATTCATGACACCATGTTTAGCCGCAGATTTGCCTACTTTGTATCTGATCTCAGGAGTATACATGGAGTAAGTAGATCATCTTGTCTTTGAATGGGGAGACTGACAACTCAACACAGAAACCACACTCGGCCACTCTGACAGGCACAGCTGCAGATGCAGATATATCATTGAGTGACATCTCACATAGTAATGAATAGTGTTTCTTCTGCGCCTTTGAACTTTCCAGCCACTGAAGCAGGGACATTTTGATGTGAATGAAACAGTAGTAATGTAGCAAATGGAACAAAAATGAAGCCACTTGTGGAGAGGAGATTCTTATTACAAGCCTGCAGACACAAGCAAACCTGTTATCTATCAATACAGGTATGCTACAGCTTGCAATCCTTGGGCTCCCCCCCACAGACCCATACCTTGGACAGATCCCAGCTTCTCTGGGTAAACGAGCATTAACTGCAGTAAAGAGGATACTCCTGTGTCATTGGAGGCATCTGGATCCCCCATCCTCCAAGAGTGGCAGCATTTATTGTCCCTAACTGCCAGATATGAGAGAACATTGCATTTGGGCCTGGGGAAGCTGTAGCCTACCTCTTGATGGCTTCAGCTTTGGGTGCACCCTGGATCTCTACCTCTGTAGTCTAACTTTGACCCAAACCTCTTGCCACCGGATACAGGACCTTCAATCACTCTGCAGCCTTCAGCTCCCCCTGGGTCCCTGTGCCCCATGATCCTGGTGCAAACTGCTGGAACACCTTCTGAAATTACAACTAATGGCAGAAATAAATATAAGGGGCTTTCCATTTCATTCACACCCCCTTCTAACTTAAATAAAGAAAATCAATGGACAGTTTCTTCCCAAACAGCTCTTTATTTGTTCCTGCACCGCAAATGATTCCAGGGGCATGGGGTATCAGCTTACTCTAAGAAATAAAGCAGCTCACCCAGCTGGAACTCTCAAGCAGACACAAGATGGCATATGGGCAGCTGATTTACCCAAGCGGATCCTTTGTACCTGAAGAATCATCAGGCTCCTTTCTCACTGGTGCTGGTACGCCAAACTTTATTTTTCTTTGGTTACCATTTCCCTGATCTCCTCTCCTTGGCACTGGTTGGCTGCCCTATCTCCGGCACGGAGAAGTAAGCTGCTTCTCCCCCCGGACCTTGCTCTGAATCACAAGGGGTCCCAGGATTTTTTCTTTCTGACCCACACCATGTAACTCTTGTCCTGTTTCCTCTAGTTTGAGCCTGAACCCCAGTGTACCAAACAACTCCCACACCGGCTCAGCCACTCCTTCAATTCTCATTCTCCACCTCCTCCCAATGGTGCTGAGACCCTTTAAGGGCATAAACATACCCAGGCCCCGCCTCAATATCCAGCTGACCCGTCGAGCTGCCCTGCCACGAGAGGAACCTGGGCCCTGCCACCACCCAGGCCCTCCAAACAGCTCGAACTACTCTCTGGCACCCCTGGCGTCTCTTTTTTCTCTATGGTGCCCCAGGTGACCCTCTAGCCTCCTATTCACACCTCTGCCAATGCAACCTGGGCTTGAAATAAACTCCCAGCCAGGAGCTGTCCTTCAAGGGCTGTCAAAAAATACCTGTGGCCCACCCGACCCTGTACATGCCAGCACCCTGGAACCTGCCCCTCCACGCAGGCCCCTTTTTTGTGGGTAAGGACACTTCTGGCCCCCTTACCTGCCTGAGCTGCCCAGCTACACTGGGTACAGGAATGAGCCTCTGCCACTGGCCCCTCCCCTGTGGGAACCCTGCCACCATTCCCACAGCCCTGGCAGCCCAAACCACTCCTGCATGGGATTAAAATGGGACTCTTACTTACTCTGCTATCTTCCTGCTAACCAGGCTTCCCCATCCCGATGACACAGTATAGGCTTGCTGGCCATCCTCCTCGAGCTCCCATCAGTGTTCCTGGATGCCACATCACAGTACAGAAGCCATCCCTAACTATTGACTTGCCTGCCTCTTCTACTGTTCCTGCTGCCCCCTCCACCTCAGGCCTACTGCCCAGGCTGGAAAAGACCACAAAACTTCCTGTTTCCTCTCCTTTTAAACCCTATCTCTGCCTGCCCTCTGCTGCCACCTTCAGGTATCCAGCAGGGATTACCATTGCTAGACCCTAGGTGACCATCCACTCTGACCTCTGTAACCCTATCCCCATTTGTTAATACTAGGTCCAGTATTACTTTGTCCCTGGTGGGTTCTAGCACTAGGTGCTTGAGGCCTGCCCCCTACAGGGAGTCCAAGATGTCTCAGCTCCTTGCTGTGGCAGCTACTGGGATGGTCCAGCCTATGTCTGGCATATTTAGATAGCCCAGCAGTAGTACCTCTCCATTTGCTGCCATCTCTTGTATTTCCTCAGTTAGCCCTCTATCCACCTTCTCCTCCTGACATGAAGGCTTGTAGATCACCCCTGTGTGTATTTCCATGCCAGCGCCTGTTTCGAGGGTGACCCACAGTACCTCGGACTTACCCTGTCTACCTTATTATGCCATAACTTTATACCCTCCCTCATGTATAGGGCCAGCCCACCCTTTTTTACCCTCTCTGTCTCTCCTCAATAGAGTATAGCCTGGTACATTATCCTCCCTGCCTTGGTTTGTGGTGTACCATGACTCTGTTATTGCTACTAGGTCTAGGTTTGTCTCTGTTATCAAGGCCACCAGGTCTGGGATTTTATTTCCCAGGCTGCGGGCATTTGTAACCATGATCTTCCACATTTCACTGCCTGCCTTCCTTCCTTTCCTGCATCTTCTTTTCTGTTTCCTTGTTTCCTTCCTAGTTTCAACTCTGTGCCCATTTCTTACCTCCCCTTTTTTCTTTACTAACTGTTCCACCTGTAACTTGATTTCCTGTGATGTTTTCCCTTGTTTTTTTTTAAATATAGTTTTTAGTTGATTTTATATCAGACAAAACACACGTTACTGGTTGTACATAGATAAGTGTTAATAACACGTTGTTCCTGATTAATGGTTACCAACCTTGCACATTTATGAATAATTGAGTCCATTCCCTAATAAGTTTGTACTGCATTCAGTGGACATCCTCGCAGACAGATATGCATCAAAAATGTGGACTGTTATATACATCATTGTGAGCTTGGATCATCCCTCTTCCCTTCAGTGAGAGCAGCGCCCCCTTCTCCGTAGGTGTCAAGTTTTAAGGGACAAACGAGTCATCTATCTGCATCATTTGCATCATCCATCGTTGCCATTTATCTGTAAACCTTGGTAATTTATCTTGCAAGATTGCTGTTAATTGTTCCATTTGATATATAGACCTGACTATATGTCTCCACTCCTCTACTGATGGGATTATTTTAGTCATCCACCTTCGTGTGATGGCTTTTTTTGCCACCAAAAGGAAGATAGGCAGTAGCTCCTGTCCTGAAGGCTAGCTAACTCACACCCTGTGGCTTGGTGCATAAACTCTTGCCCCAAGCCTTTCAATTGCTACTGTTGAACTTTGTAAATTTGCTGTATATAACTGCTCTCTACTGTGAAAACTGTATAATGTCATTGTAATCCTGTACGTTATGTCCTGTGCTACCTGTATGTATTGCCTTGCTTTATGTAACTAACTCCGAGTCGCTCTAAAAAGGGACCCTCAGGTCCCAGTGGGCTTACCCAGTTAAGAAAATTTAATAAATAAACAAATAAGGTGCTTCTCCAGGGCGAGCTTTGGGGAGGTATAATTGAAAGAAGGACAATTTCAGCTGTCAACTCAAGTTCTTCCCCATGGCAGTCCTGAAGGGTAATTTGTAAAGTGCACCAAAAGGGGGTAAGCAAGGGGCACTCCCAAAAAACATGGCCCAAGTCCGCTAACTGACAGTTACAGACCATCAACAATGCCCGTAACTGGGAGGTAGAAATGTAACTAAAATCATTGGTGCTCTGAAAAACCTATAACGGCACTTCCACGCAAATTCGCGCCAAGTATGTGAGAGGGTAATTTTAACCATGGGTACTGTATGAGTCTGCCATTCCTCAGAAGAGACTGAAAGCTGCAGGCCTGTATTCCATTTCTGTAATACCGATATGGTATTGCCTTCTAAGGTCTCCCTCAAGATTTTAGATGTACAGCCTATAATCCGACCTCCCAGTGTTCCTTTGAGAGCATCAATTAGGCAGCTCATTAAAGGTGGCCTAGGGTAGGGAAATTTAGTTCTGTTAGCTATTTGGTTATGTATGTAAGCTCTCAGTTGCAAATAATGAAAATTACCACCCTGCGGTAGCTCAGATGTTGTCTGTCGTTCTGAGAAAGAGAGGATCCTTGTTTCATTTACTACTTGAAAAATTTAATGAATCCCTGTCTCCATCTGTTAAAAGCAGGGTCTAGAGAAGATGGGGGATATCTTAACTCTTTTGCTATGAGTTGCACCTTGCCCTGTCCCCCCATCTGCCACTGATTCTTGTCCTGCCTCCCCCGCCGTCCTTTCTACCCTGACTATGGCCTCTGGCCTGCTTACCCCCCCCTTTTTTTTACCCTACTTGAGTTGACGACTCTGTTATATTTCTAACTATAAATGTGCTGCTAATGACTTGTATAATTTAATACTAGTAACCACCTGTTAGCCGTCACTGTTTCTCTGTAAGTATGCTGGACTATGCAACTTGTTGAATTATTAATGTATGTTGTGTTTTTCTGTGACGTGGAACCTTTGTAAAGTAGTCTTTGACTCAAAGGTATATGCGAATACTCAAGAAATCAATAAATAAATCAAGTATAATAAAAGGTCTCTGCAAACTTCGAATGGTTTTTAATGGTGTGCCAGTTGTGGAGGGGTTCACCCGTCAGCTCAGAAAACTTTTGAAGGGGAATAGTTTTACCCCTGGAAGCAAATAATATAGGCACTAGATGATATCGATCACTGAGAGCTTGTTCCATTTCCTTCCATGGCATTGAGTAAGTAGGGGCAAGCCATTGAAGTATAATTTTAAGAAAGCTGTTTTAGAATACCATTCTAGGTTAGGTAAATTAACACCCCTGTGCCAGTGATAGCTGTAGCAATGAATATCTAACTCTCAGATGCTGCCTGCTTCATATAAGTTAGAAATAGATTTGTTCCATGAGTTAAAGTCAAGCAGTGTGGCGGATTATTAAGTTTTGGAAAATGTAACACATACAAGGTAAAACGTTCATACGATTATCTCCACCCATTGGAAGAAAGTTAAATACAGGCGCCCCAGGAATCGGAATCCTGCTGTATTTATGTGTGAGTGGCTCGGAGTTCCCCAGGTCCAGATGATCTATGGCTTGTGTTATAGTGATTCCTAGATATGTTATATTAGTCCTTCTCCAGCTCAAAGGTATGTTATCTTTAAAGATGCAGATGGGATGAAATTAAATGTTAAACCCCCTGCCTTTTAACATTAAGTTTAAAACCCACTAAGTGCTCATATTCTTTTTGATATTTATTGTACTTTTTCCTGGTAGGACCTCCTGTTGAGTTCAACCCTGGTCATGGCCCCAGGACTCCCACCTACTGCCAATTGCCATTGCTTCTCCCGGTCACCCCAGCTTGTCCCCTGGAGGGTGGGGCCATGGCACTGGTCCTTGCCATTCCAGCACCGTGGAACCAGTATCTGGTTGGGGAGGGAACTTGGTGGCAGAGGCTAATCAGCCCAGGAGAGGGCTTCATGAAGACAGAGGTCCCGCCTTGTTTTTTTCCCCTGTAGACTGGGACAGAGACATGCAATGATGTCCAGCGTCTGTCCCACCCCAGAGAGCATCAATTTTGCACCACTACAAGATGGCAACCCGGCGTCTGCCAGGTGTCACTCCTGTGTGATCACAGGCCCCCCCCCTGAAGAAGGAGAGCAGTCATAGGGACGCTCACACCTTCTCCTCCCGCCGGCCTCCGACGACCTGGATCTGTTTCTGAACCCGGGTCACCAGCTGCAAGCAGAAATCCAACCGCTGGCCGGCAGGCTGGCTAAGTGCTCATATTTTGTCAGTAGTGCCCACAGCCTGTGGACAGACTGTTCTGGAGATAAGAGAAGAAAAAGCACATCATCCACAAACAGCACTATTTTATGCTTGCTAACCTGTGGGACAGATCCGCTCTGTGAGACAGGATCCAGCAGAAAGCTGTACTTGTATGAAACTGAGGAAACTTGTTTTTAAACTGAGGCCATGATTCTTGCTGCAGTAGCTGGCAGAACACAGGAAGGGGAGAAACATTGTGGTCCATGGAGAGCAGTCCCATGAACTACAACATTGTACAGGGGACACTGTTTTAAATATCTTTATGCAATACACTCTTTGGGGGCTGATTTCTAACCTCACGCAGGGGTTAGGAGTAGGATTTTACCTGAATTTTGCCATTTGTTGGTAGCGAGGGTATTTTTGAAGGGCTGTGACCTTGGGAGCAGTTCTGGCTCACCTCAAGCTTAAACCACAGCGCCCAAGCATGGGGCATTCATTTTCTGCTTACCTGTGGGACAGGTCTACTCTGTGAGACAGGATCCTGTAGAAAGCTATATTTGTATGAAACTGAGCAAATTTGTTTTTAAACTGAGGCCATGATTCTTGCTGCAGTAGCTGGCAGGACAATACACTCTTTGGGGCTGATTTCTAACCTCATGCAGGGGTTAGGAGTGGGATTTTACCTGAATTTTGCTATTTTTTGGTGGTGAGGGTATTCTGGAAGGGCTGTTGTGCCGGGAGCAGTTTTGGGTCACCTAAAGCTTAAATCACGGCCTCTTTGTGAGCGGGTGAGCTGAGCGGATGCGCTTATCATCACAGCAGAGACGCATGCCAAGACATGCATTTGGCGTTGTCAGCGTAGCAAGAGGGCAGGAGGAAGTCTAAAACAGCTGCTATTTAAAACAAGCATTTGTCAAGGCGTAATGTTTGCTTGCTGGCATTAGCAGTAGAAGTGCAGGAGTTAGACATGTAACCCCCACAATTGGGGGTTCCTGAAAAGTCTTCCCAGAGCTTGCCTAAATGCTCACTGCCAGGCTGGTGTCCCGCGCTTAGCAGTTAAACGTTATTGCCAGAGAGTACCTTTGTACTGCCTCTTTAAGGGCTGCCTAGATTTGCAGTGGTGATTAATCTGGGAGGGGGCTGAGTGTTGTCATGCTTGAGTCCCACCCGGTCTGCCTGGTAATCGCTCCATTTCTGCCATCACTAATTGTGCAGAGGGAGCTCTGCTGGAAGATGTAACTGTTTGCTGAAAACCTATTAGAGCGATAATGATAATGTAGTTTGTCTAACCAGCCTTCTTTGCAGCAAGGATTTGCAAGGCTTTGCATTGTTTATCCCCACGTTTTGGCCTGGGACTGCGAACTGGACCAATCGGTTCTGGTGGGACCTAAAATGGAGCTGGACTACAGGAGCTGTCTGGAGTCAAAATCTGTAGGAATTGTAGTTTTGGGCTTTTGGCGCCTTTTTGCACCTGAAGGGGGGGCCTTTGTTGTGACTGACAGACAGATCAGCCAACTGAACCTTTGGATTCTGGGAAAGTCCCAGGCTTGCTGGCAGTTGAGTCAGATCTAAGTTGGAAGCTGAAGAAGCAACAGCTTGAGACATTCAAGCAGCTGTCTGAGTAGTTTTGCGCGGGAGAACTGTAGAAAGGCCTGAGTTGTGGCCTGCATGTCTGCCTGCTGCCCCTGAGAGGGAGAGAAGAGAATAATTTCAGATTAAATCCAAGTCTGTGAGAACGAAGTAAACCGCTGATTTTTTACCAGGCTCATACCTGAAGAAGACTGAAGATTTTGCTGAATGCGATCGCCTGTCAGGATTTCCAGCTGCTTTGAATCCCGGTTTGTGCAGAGACTTTGCGATCATGACTGGAGAGTGGTTTGCCTGGTACAGTAGAATTTCCTTATATGTAAATGTGCTGTGTATTGAAAGTGGGTCGTGATTTGGTTCCCCACTGTGTGAACGTGTTCTGCTTGCTGGTACCGTAGAATCCTTTACATGTAAATGTGCTGTGTATTGAAAGTGGGTCATGATTTGGTTCCCCACTGTGTGAACTGTGTTCTGCTTGCTGGAACCTTTATCCAGCCTAATCGGACTGAATCCACGTTCATCTCCATTCGGGCTGGGCCATTCCATGCTGGCCCTGCCAGACTACCCCACTGCACAGAGAAAGCCACCGATGAGAGACCTGCCTGGGGATCAGCCCCCTGCTCCACTCTTGAACAGGAATGACGCCTGCAAAGTCGTGGGCCCTGCTTCCCTGGCACTCCAGATCAACCACCTTGTCCAGTCTTGGGTATCGTGAGTAAATATCAGGATAGCTCCCTGCAACAACAGCTTAAACTAAGCGTGTCATCTGGTTGTCTTGTTGTTTTTTTTTACAAACTGAGCCCTCTGGCTCAGGATTACAAATAGTGTGTACTGTGCATGTTGTCTTTTCCATCACAGGGCCCCAACCAGCTGCAACACCGGCCTACTCCGGCAACAGTCCTAGCTAGCCCATCTCCTCTCCACCTGGGTACCCAGAGTGTGTGACTGTTTATGGACCCTGAAGTGCATGCATAGCTGTTTGATTGATACAGCCTTTAAGCAAATTAACCTGATTACACCCCTCCCTTGTTCAAGTCCCTCAAATAAATGAGATCTAACTCTTTTTTGCATTTACCCTGACTGTGGTTCCAGTTTGTGCAAGAGTACTGTACTGCTGTTATTTGCTGTGTATAACCTTGTTTTACAGGGGTTCCCAGGGCCAGGGCAGAGGAAAGCCCTGGTGGTAAGTGCAAACAGTGTGGGTACTTGTGTGGTGTATCAGGGTATTGTGAAAGTGATTATTGTGTATTGTTCCGGCCACTAGTAAGGAAAGAGGGGAGTTACAGTGTCCCGGAGGGCTGTGCCCAGGTTAGCTTGACCACTACCAACCCTGACCTCTGGGTGGAGGCACCTATTTCAGAACTCAGGCCCCTTAACCTGCTATTAGCCAAGCAGGCAGGGGTAGTAGCCCTTGGGATAGCACCACCTAGGGGTTGCAGACAGATGCAGTATAGGAATGGCTTTGAAGTATTGAACTGACACCAACTCCACCCTCACCCTGCAGAGATGGACAGACATTGAGGTGTGCCTTTGGGTCGTCGCCCATGACGGTCACGACATTTCACCTCACCCTACCCTTCAGATACTGAGAAGTGTCAAGGTGTGCCTTGGGGTGTTTGGGCTTTATATTCACCTCATTCCATAAGGAAATACACTGAAATTTTTATTTATTTTATTTTTAACCAGGTATAGCACACTAAGCCAAAAGCTTTTTTACAGGAGCGACCTGGGAGCACAAGGAGGTTAAGTGACTTGCTCAGGGTCACACAGTACACAAGTGGAAGCTGTGGATTCAAACCCAGGCCTGGTCTGCTGGATGTCACCAGATTTGCAGCTCAGAGCCTTAGATCACTCGCTATACTGCCTCCTTAAATGGGTGCAGTATAGAGAATGGGATGAACTCTGATGGCAAAGGGTCCGTGGTGCACTTCGATGCCTGTCATCGTTGTAGGGTGTGGGTGGAATGGCATGAGCATTACTGTCGACAATCCCAAGTCACACCCCTGACACCTGTCGGTCCTTACAGCGCAGGGTGTTATGGTTGAAAACCCTAACGCCCTGGGCATTTCTTGATATTTTTACTCCAAGTTTTCCACATGGGCTTTTTGTGACTCCACCGCATGAACAGTGACACTATCATTTCGTTAGGCGAAGGTGATTTGCACAGTGACTGCGCCATTTAACGCAAAGTGTGAAAACACATTTGAACAGGATGTGAAAAGTGACAGGTGTACTGTTCATGAGGAGATGTAAAAATGGCATTGCAGAAAATCTGGAGTGAAAATATAAAAACTGGTGAAATCACGCTGCTCATGAGAAACTGCGCAATGTACACCTGTAATGTAATTAGTTTGGGGATTTTTTACAGCAGATTTTCAACATAGGCATTTTTGGACCTCCGATCATGAACAGTGTCACTGTGATTTTATTACTCTGTCCCGAACACTAATTTCCCACAGCGACCGCACAATTCTGCGCTGTCATTTCGGCCAGGGTGAGAAAAATGACAGCTGTACTGTTCATAAGGAGGTGTGGAAAAATTTAAAAGTTGAAAATTTGGATTGAAAATATTACAAATTTGTGAACTTACGAGGGTGCGTGGAAATTGCACAATGCATGCTTGTAACACAGTCATTTTATGGACTTTTGTCACCAAATTTTCAACATAACCATTTTAACACCTCTGCTCATGAACAGTGTCACTGTGATTTTCTTAAAGTGTCCTGAACATTGATTTTGCAAACCGACTGTGCCAATGTGCGCTACATGTGCGAAAACACATTTTAAGCAAGATGTGAAAAATGACAGCTGTATTGTTCATAAGGAGGTGTGGTAAAATGGCAATGTTGAAAATCTGGAGTGAAAATAAAAAAATTCTCAAAATTACAAGTGTGCGTAGGCACTGCGCAACGCATGCTCGTAAAACAGTCATTTCTGGGAATTTTTTTACCAAATTTTCAACATAGAGTTTTTGGAGGCCTACCTCATGAACTGTGACACTGGCATTTTGTTAATTGGTCCCGAAAGGTGGTTCCATGCAGTGACTGCAGAATCACCTTTTGGGACCGAATAACAAAATGACAGTGACTGAGTTCATGAGGTGGGGTCCCAAGAATCCCATGTTGAAAATTTGGTGAAAAAATTACCAAAAATGGCTGAGATATGCACCAAAGTCGAAAAAAAAACATTTATGCCATTATAACGCTTACCGGCATTTCTTCTGTTCGTGGTTGGCTTTGAAGAGTGCAGATGTGTTCCCGGTCCACCAAAGATCGTTGTGCCGGCCTCCAGAGGTAAGTATGGGTGAGGCGGGGTGTGGGGAGGTGGGTATGCAGAGGGTGGGCGCGGGTTGGGGGAGGGGCAAGACAGTCAACGAGGAACGTTTTTCTTAGAAGGTGTTTTTTTTTTTCTTTTTTTAGGAAGATGACGTGGGACTTTTGCCATGTTGGGGTGGGCTCCCAGCATGGCAGCTGGAAGTTTGTTTGGGGGGGCAGTGGAACTGATGTGGATTGGGCACCCCCGTCAGCCATAAGAACTTTTGCCATGCTGGGGTGGGCTCTCAGTGTGGCACCTGGAAGTCTGTTTGGGCAGTGGAGCCGACGGGGGATTAGGCACCCGCCGGCCATACAGTGTGGGGAACGACGAGCATGCTGGGGTGGGCCCCCAGCGTGCTACTTGGGTGTTTATTGGGGGTGGGCAAGAAAAAATGGAGCTGTCTATGGCAGCTGTTCAGATGCAGTATTGACGCGTAGGCACTTTGCATACGCCGATGGCACTATGTAAATTGCCTCGCCAATGGCAATATGCAAATTGCTCCGCATGTTACCACTGCTGATTGTAGCGTTTTGCTTTGAACTGTATGCCACTGCATCTGAACTGCTGTCATAGACAACTCGGACATTTATTGGTGCAGTGAGGCCGTGCCTGCAAGAAGGAGTAGGGCATTGGATGCGAGGTGGCACACCTACAGAAATTCATATGATGGCACTATGTTTCTTGCACATGTGTGCAAGCAAACATAAAAACTGTAAATGGATTGACTTGAAAGGGCCAAAGGGTAGCTCAAGAAAGGTGACAAGTAGAAGGCATATAGAAATTGATATTAAATCACAGCTACAACCAAACCTTAGTAAAATCTAGGCTGCATAGTGACCTCATGGTTTATTTGTGTACATTCCACTCACGTCTGTGTCAAACCTACTGTGAAAGCATAAAGTACACACTGGAAATTGTATTAGAAAATCCATCTAAAGGAGCACAGGGATTAAAATGTACAAGCAGTGGCAAATATAACACTGAAGTACATGAGTATCCCTGACCCCACACCTGTCAGCAATGTAAGGAAATAAAGGAGTTAAAAGCCAAAATCTTTGGTTTAGAATTAGAACTAAAAAGTTTAAAACAATTTGTGGATGTCAATGTTAATTTAGGAAATGACATACCAGAGCCGAATGATAAGATTAATACAGGTAAACGTACCAGGGGAGATGATGATTTCGAAAACTGGTGCATTGTGGAAGGCAATAAGCAGTGTAAAAAAAGAGGAAAAACAGAAGAAACCAAGCGATTACACCAACTCTGCATAATTCTTTTTCTCCATAAATTAACCTAATGGGGTGTTGGAGGGGGGGAAGGAGGATTGAGCGTCCCAACAAATGCTCTCCTCCTCCTGGGGTGGGTTCCCGGGGTGCTTACAAGCACCCAATGCACCTATGCCTGTGGAAGCATGGGCATCAGGGCACAGGCGGCTCTCTGGAGTTGGGGTGGGGAGGATGTCATGAGCACTTGACAATGGCATGTGTCAGCATGCCGTCTGTCTGGACATTTATCCTGTGTGCCGACGCATCTGGGGGACAGGAGAAAAGGGAGAAAAATAGAAAAAACCTCATCGGTCTTAGATGATGACCAATCCATGCCTCCCAGTCACCTACCCACGGGCAGACCCAGCTGTGCAAACGCTCCTATAAGGGTTGAGGAAGGCGATAATGGAGAAGCCTGGCACTCTAGGGGCAGACTCCGTGACGGTGGTCTGAGGGGTTGACCAGTCCAAAGGAGTTGACAGAGAAGGCAGACAGGCAGAATAAAAAGATAAGTAAAAAAAAAAAAAATTAACCTAATGGACCACATTGAAGGGAAGACTATTGACTTACATTGGCAGAAACTCAGGTAGCAATGCAAAGGGAAAATGAGGGAAACATATATATAAGGAGTCAGCCTGAGGGGCAGATGGGAGATCTTATTTTACTGGCTGTTAAAAATGGCCCAGAAGAGAAAGACAAAGAAACAAATGGGAATATAACAGTAGTCAATGAAATGCAGGTTAAAACTGACGATAATTGGGGGTGTGGCTTGACGCTTACAATGGCGGACGCAGCCTAGCCGAGCTCCTTACTGCACTCAGCCTTTCTTTATTAAGATCAGTAGCGTCAGCCTTTGTTTGAAGTTAGTTTGCGGTGGCATTAGATCGGGAGATTGATGGCGACTAGCAGGAGCAAAAATAAGCAATCAAAGCTCTTATCTGGTGCGTCAAATCACTCCAAACAACAACCCTGAAGAAGCGTATTCCTCATACCTACCCCCCATTTCAATTTACTATGCTCCAATTCAGGTAAATGAGTTTGTTGGATATAGTATATATCAGCTGGAGTTTTCTGTAAATATTTTATGAATCTTGCTCTCTTTATTGGGTTTTTCAGACCATTTATGTTCTGCAAAAATATCTTTACAGAGTTGTGGACATCACCACAGTTGAACCAGGAAATGCTGCTCCCACCAAGAGGAATCCAACCCCCCCATCACAAGATGACCAATACTGGCCTCAAGCAGTGTGGCAGCCTCAACTCCAGCTGTTCTGAGAGACCCGTAGCAGCAGACCGGAGACAGAAGCTACAATGAGGGTGAAGAGACCATTGTATCCCGTGATAAGGGTGTCTGCTATTGAGGCGCTTACAAAAAGGGTGACTCAATAGTGGCGTCTTTTCACAGGTCTACTGGACAGGGGGGTGAATACGGGTATAGCGACATCCTGTCACTATATGTCTACGTGCGCGTGGGGGAGCAAACATACCGTGCGATGGGCAGAAGGGGAGGGAGGGTTTGTGAAGTGTAGTGTGGCGGTGGGTTGCCAAGCTGGCCGTGTGGTGTGGTGGGTACGTGGCAGGCTAGGGCTGCAACTGAATTTCTTATAAAACCTTCTGAGTTTGTTCTGAAATTAACACATTTACATTTCTTGACAAATTCTTCCTACAGATCAAAGGGACTGCCATGGGGGCTACCTTGGACCCTAGTGTGGCAAATTTGTTCTTTATGCACTGGAGTTACCTTAATTTCCTAAAAAAGGTGACATTTAATAAGAAAGGCATTTATGATATATAGATGTCTATATTTAAGATTTATATATCCTTTCCTATGTTTTTTAGATACATGCACAAGCTGTTGAGCTTACTGAGCTGGTGGAGACATCGCATTTCTGCCCACTTGAGATTACCATACTGATGGACTGCATCAAATCTCTATCCGTGACTCTGTTTCTTAATTAATATGGTGTTGTTTTTAACATTCTGCTAGGGATTCATTGGAGAAATGAATCTAGACTGTTATTTTTTAATAGTTTTTATTTTGTATTCACTGCAGTGCGTGTCTTTCACTTTAATGGTCACATGTGAGTGATGTCACTGCTGTGATATAAGACGTCATCACATTGACCCTGGCATGTCTTTTGATAAAGGAAGTTGATTCGAAATGTGTTAAGACATGCCACACTGGGACTTTAATAAAGTATTGGCACTTCGAGCAGCTCTTTTATTCAGCGGTGGTGGTGAGGCGACTTTGCTTCTATGTTACATTTTGTTTATCCTGCATCCGACCTAGTGAGCACTTCTTTTCTTTGGATAATAAAATAGTTTGTTGCTGGATTTGGTACTTCCATACCAAACTTCCTGGTACTATGTAGTTGTAGAGTGTTCGATCAGGTGGATGGGCAGCAAGGAGGAAACGCAGCCATGCAAGGGCGGGTCCAGCCTCCACAGGCCCACCACCTCCCCAGGCCAAGCTGCACTCCTGGCCGGGCTGAGCAGCCCTACCACCTGGAGGAGCCAGAGAGATGGGACATGGATGTTTTATTATCCCCTTTCCTTATGGATGACCCAGATGGGGAGCAGACCACGGGTACCTAAACCCCACCACCACAACCAGCATCCCCTCCCCACCACTAATCTGTTCATTAAAGGTTATGGTCCGTTATAGCTTTTGACCAGAATTCAGGATAGCCAGAGTATATGGGCAGCTGCTACTGCTGTCTATATTGCTGAAGTTTCTTCAGGAGGTCCAACAGAGAGGTTTCCGATCTATTATTAAGCGCCACATCCTCCGTTATGTCTGGTCTACCCATCTGGTTGCATACCTCTTGGTCTGAGGATCAAGGTCATCGGTCAGAATAAAGGCCTCTGAGTTGCAGGTCCCTTGCCACCTCCTCTGCCATTGTATAGGTCCGTGGGCCTCCTGGGAAGTGTATCACCAACTTGGCTGGGTAGGGCATGCAAAACTTCAAGTTATTTGCCCTGAGGGTTGTAAATAGGGGAATGTAGTCCCGACGAAGCTTTTGAGTCAGTGTAACATAGTCATTGTCTATGAAAATGCACTTTGAGCCATATTGTAGCTGCTTTCTGCTCCAAGCTTGTTGTAGCAAGTCAACTTTTGTGACATAGTTTAGAATCTAGCAACAATGGACCATGGCGAGCATCAGGACCAGGCTTTGGCCCCAACCCCTATGCGCCCATTCAATGTCAATTAAATAATCTGGGCCAGCTCCAAAATTCCTGTAGGAAGCCATCAATGAAGGCCGCCATGTCGTGGGCCCTCCTCACTCGGTACACCATAAATACACAGGTTTTCCACCTGCCACGGTTTTCAGATTCTTTGTCTGGCTGATTGTTGTAGCTGCATGCTTGCCATATCCATTGTAGCAGACTCAAGGGATTCAAGCTGGGCAGTGTTGTCTGAAATTTGTTTATCTGCCTCATTGCCTTTGGTCTGAATGCCCCAAATTCGCATGAATTTCTTTCAAAGAGTCCTGCATTTCTGAGTGAAACTCAGAGATAGCCTGCGGATCAATTCTAATTTCTCTGGGGTTTGGTCTGTTCCCGTGTCTTTCCCCTGTGATTTTTTATAATTCCTGGCTTTTCTGTGTTCATCTTGTGGCACCGTATCTGAATCCATGGTCAGACCTACCACTACTGCTATCCCCCATCTCAATCTCTGCCAAGACCGCAAAACGATTTTGGGGTAAGTCTGGTGAGGTTACTTTTACCCAAGTCTTTAAAAGATGGTATTGAGTGCTTTGGAGAGGGTTTTGCTAAGTTTTATTTAGTTTTAAGCCATTTGTCAGCTGAAGTTAGAGGAGCGCTTCTTTTCCGTTGTTGCCTACTCCATAGTGCTACCGGAAGTCCGTCTTGGTACAAGTTTGTCCCCTTCCTTATTTTTGATCTGTACCACTTGTAACTCGATTCCGTGTGAAGTTTCCCCATCCTTCTCCTTACAATCTCGGATATCTTTTGGAGGTGGACATACTTTTTGATTTCCTCCAAGTTTGCCCTCCCCACCCCCCGGCTAGTTTAAATGCTTTCCTATGTAGCATTTAAACTTTTCATTGAGTAGCTCGGTTTCCTCCTTGATGTATGTGGGCCATCAGCTTTGAATAAGCCTTCATCCCTCCAGGTGGTCCCCCAGTCCCCAATGAGTCCAACTCCCTCGTCACCACACCATTTCTTCAACCAAGTGTTGAAGTACCTAATGCAGGTGCTCCTGTGCCCCCCCAAGTCCTTGACAGGTAGCACCTCCGAGAAGGTGACAGTTGTGGCTACCTGCCTTAGACCCCTCCCTAAGCTTCTGAAATGCTCCTGTACGCTCTCTGGTTCACCCCGGCCAGGTAATTTGTTCCTAACAGGATAATGACATCCAGCTGTCCCTCCTTTGCTGCTTTCTCAGTGATCCTTAGGATCCTCTTTCTATCCATTAGCAGTGGAGCCTGGAAGGCACCTAACCTCCCTGCCCCCCCCGCCTAGCTGTATTCTCTTCATGATTGAGTCCCCTATTTAGATTTACTTCTTTCTCCTCCCCCTCCAGGATCCTCTGCTCCCATCACTGAGGTCACCACCTTGATCGACCTCCACATCCGTCCTTTACACTACCTCAGGTGCCTCAGACTGGCAGTTCCTCTCAGTCAGAGTGACATAAGAATTATGTAGTGTGGTAGATTTTGGGGTATGCCTTTTCTTGACCTCCCTAACCCTCCCTGAGCCCACTGTTGTCCACGTGCCCCATCTTCCTGGCATCCTTTGGGGCAATGGGGTTGGACTGGGTAGTCTCTGGATGGGGTTGAAGGCTGTCCTGATCCAGGACATTTCTGCTGTGAGTCTGGTGACCTCATCCCTCAGTCCAGAGAGGTGCACACAGATAAGGCAGCACCTCAACATCCAAAAGATTTGCCTGAATATGGCTGCCCCACAACCACTGCATTGCACCACTCCCCACATCCTGCGTCACCTCCTTCTTGTTCTTCCCTTAATTAGATTCTCTTCTGTTTTTCTAGTTAGATCTCCTTGTGTGGTGACCGGACTTAGGAGGGTGGTTTGTCACTTCTTTTCAGGGAAAGGCAGGCACAACAGTTCCAGGTGCAAACAGCAAGCATTTATTGGGACAGCCACTGGTTACACTGGAAAATAATTGGTTATGTGGTTGCAGAGTACAAGGCACTCACAGTGATTGTCACACAAAACACAATACTTAGTGATAGAAGGCAACTATACAGATCTAGGTGCAGTGAAGGGAAAAGTAAACCGTCATATATATGATATCAATATGTAAGGTACCTCTAAAAGGGTCACCTAGTGCCCTACATCTGCAGATGTCAACTGTAATAACTTTATCAATGCCTGACCACCTTGGCCAAGGGTAACTAGAAACACACCAGCTAATGGTATGACAGTCCAGCAGTAGGAGCAGTCTCTTCATTGTGGAGCAGGTGGTGGCTAGCTAGTTTGGAATGATTGGTACAGTACCTTGGTGACCGATTGGTCTCATTGGCCAGTGGGAAGACTGAGGACAACAGGATGAAGAAGAGGAAGAGGTTGCAGAGGATGAAGGATGAAGGCTGGCCCAGGAGCTGAAGATGGCGATGATGGAAGGATGGAGGATGGTCGAGGCGATGTCCTTCTGCTGTGATGGAGGGTCCTCTTGAAGGCTGCTGCTAAGTTGCCGCCTAGCAGAAGAAGGGAGCTATGGCCACCTCGAAGAAGCAAAATAAAAATGGAGCATTGTGGAGGGGTTGCGGGATAACAGATGGGATAACAGATGGACCAGACACCAAACTTCATTTTCAGCACACAATCTGTGTGGTGTTTATTCAAAATACAAGAAATAATCTTCTGCAATGTCAGATTCCTTCTTCAGTACATCAGTTTGCAGCAACAGACTATAAATGCTCTTTCTTTGCACTTAGCCAGCACCTACTGACACTGATCCAATTCACTAGTTGAGATGTAGCCACCACCCTTATGCAGGCCCCATTTGCTTGTATAGTGGGGGCCCAAAAGGAAAAAAAAACAAGCTATAGACAAAGAATCTCAATGCAGAATCACTGAAAGAAGGTCTACCCCAAAGGGCATTGGCAACAAATCAAGTTTTAAAGAAATACAACATCATACATACTTCCATAATGCAGTGCATCATGGGATATATGCAAATCATCATGCCATTGCTTACTTAAGTTTGCAACAATATACATGCATTTTAAATAACATAACTAGCTTAATTTCTATAATAGTCACCTAGTGCTTTTTACCATTATCAAAACACCAAGTGCCATGGTATTTTCATCATTTACAGGTTTCATAAACATAAGGTATATTCATTAAGGTATTTTATAACATAGTGCTATTACATACTAAATCCAACAACAATAAAAACAATCTGTTTTACGTACACTTGGAGGTCACCACAATAACCTCCCTGTATGAGGACCTGAGAAGGAAAAATGACAATTAAAGAGGACACTGTAGCATAGTCAAGGGAAGGAGAAGAGGGTGCCCACAGGTGGCCAACCTTATGAACTAGAAATAGTAAAGGATAGATTAGGCTAAGAAATAGAACTGTTACAACAGATTTAAGAAAAGGTTGGTTCTCAAGAGTGGCAGGAACTCCCGGTCACAAGCATTTCTAGTCACGTACTGCAGAGGGAACCTCACTATCGTGAGTTGGGGTGGCTCCTAGGCTAACTGTACTGGGGCAGAACTAGCTATTGCTATGCTGGCTACTGTAGGCTTCATCATCTTTGGTGGACATTGGCGGGCTGGGCGGAAGGCACTGGAATCTTGGCCAGGTGAAAGGAAGGTGGCCTCTGGACCCAGGAGTGCAGGCAGTTGCAGTCTCTTGTAGGGCAATTTGTTAGTTCAGGTAGTTGGACTACTGTTGGGCAATGTGTTCACTCCCCCACGGCAACAGCTCAGGCTGGGGAAAGGAGGGGTACTGAAGTAGCAGAACGCAGTTGGTGGTGGGGCAGGCAGTTCAAGCCCCAATGTGGAAGAGTCCAGGAACCAACTGGTCAAGGTGCAGGGAAAGCAAGTTCAGCCGTGGTGCCACTGACAGTTGTGGTGGGTGCAGGACAGGCCTTTCTGGCTCTTCTGCAGTTTTTTCCAGGCCCCGATGCAAACAGTTTGGTCATCTGGGGTCAACAACGTCCCAGGGTGCAACCTAGGGAAAACACTGCAATTGGCAATTACACAATAACACTTTATTTTTCTCTTCCAAGGTACTGGGTTTACCTCTGGCCGGGGTCCAAGTGACATGCAGTGCAGCACAACGTAGGCCTGGCCTTGCCCTCAGTCCACAGGTCATACCATTTGCCAGCAAGCAGTATGGAGAAGTATGGAATGGCCGATAGGGGGTGGTCTGAGTTCCCAATGAAGGGCTTGGGCCTCTGAGGGGGCTCCCTCCGAGATGGGGTACTGGCCCTTTAAATCTTTAAAGGAAATCTTTTTGCTTGGCAGGCCTGCAGAGGATTGCCTGGGCCAGGCTCTCACCATCTGCATATATACAAGGGGTGGTAGCTGGGCTATGCAGCAGGCCCAGACTGAGCTCCGCCCCTAACAAATATTAATTTTCGGTCTGCAGCCTCACAGTGCAGGGCCTAGGGCATAGCTCCGCTCCTTCCACCCTACTGCTGTAGTCCCAGGTCTGCAACCCCACCCTGTACTCTGAGCATGAACCTGGCCCATATCCCCCTCTTATACTATTCTGACCCCTTTTCCCTTAGGTGGGGCACTGATCTGGTGCCAGAACTATGTCCCTGGGGCTAAAATCCACAGTGCCCCTTTATGTATTCTCTTGAGGGCGCTCTGCTCACTTCTGCCTCCTCCCTCATCACCCCTCTCAGGTGCCTCTGGCGCTAAGTAGCATTTATTTGGGCCTTGCAGACCACTTACCGCCTGGCCTGGGTCCTCTGCTCTCCTCTTAATCAGTGCTGGTGTTTGTGGTGGGATCGAGGAGCTGGGCTCTTCCCCTGATGTCTCAGTCACCCTGTACAGCTACAGGGCAGAACTTAGGAGCAGGGGTGTCCGCTTCTGCCCGGATGCAGTTTACAGTGGCACAAGGTGGTACATGCTCCAAACAATACCTCTCAACTGTACCACATTACAAGGAACATTCCTCATTTTACTTCACAAAAGCTCCCTGTTCCACATTGTGAGGACTTGTTCCACATTCAGTGTTAACATTTTAAAGCAAAAATCCATGGTCAATGATGCCAAAAATATATTATTCAATCAATAACAGACTTGAGCCGGCCCGGTGGCGCTGCGGGTTGAGGCGCTGGATGCCACACCTCGTGCCACGCCGGCGACCTGGTTTCGGGAACAAGCCAGGGCCTCCTGGGGTCAGGGGGGGAAGAGATTTAGCATCCGCCGACTGCTCTCTCTCTTCCCGGGGTGGGTATGGGAATGCGCTCGCTCTTGGAGCGACCTCTGGCAGTGGCTGGAGGATCACAAGTGTAGCGGCGCAGTGCCTGGGGCGGAGCCACGGCAATCTGTAGCCTTGCTGGCTGGGGGCCGCGTGGGGTGGGACAGAAAAAAGCAAGAAAAAGCCTCCTCTACAGTCGGGAGATGACGGTGGCCCCAGTGGACCCTCCCACATCCCAAATACCGGCTCAGACGTGCCCAGGATCTCTCTCCGGAGGACCCGATGACTTGCAGGTAGGCTCCTCACACTTAGGAGTTAGCCGCCGAGGGAGGGCAGAATCAGCCCTGGAGATGGTACCAGGGGTCGGGCCTACCTGCAGTCGAACGGGGAGAAGGGGTCAGGGAGAAGCGGGGGTTCAGGTTAGGAGTAGGGTGGTCTCCAATTGGGCACTCCTGAAGGATGCCTGGGGGTGTAGGAGAATAAATAAAGTTAAAAAAAAAGTAACAGAGTAACAGACTTTCTGAACATAAATGCAAACTTTTTAACAGTGTTTTTAACCCTCCTAGGTAAAGATTTGATTAAGTGTTCCACATTTTGCTCATTTGTTCCATGTTATGAGAAGCAATGTTCCACATTTGGGGGACAACGGGTTGAGAGGTATGCTCCAAACTGCTTCCCTTCCTCAACGTGGCATGGATGGCAGTGGTAGCACTTGGGGCACTACAAGAGGAGTGGGCTGCGGGAGACAAAAGGGGGGGGAATGGGAGTCTGGCAGAGGAATGAGGAGAGCCCCACTTACCACCGCCAATTGCTGCAATGGGGGATTTCCCAGCTGTCAGGGGTAGTGTGAGCTCTGGGCAGCAGCGGGGTGCGGAAACTTGGTGGCCATCAGCACAGGGGCAAAGAAAACCACGAGGAGCAAAATGGAGATAAAAACAAGA
The DNA here is from genome assembly GCA_016271365.2 of Neoceratodus forsteri. Lineage (NCBI taxonomy): Eukaryota > Metazoa > Chordata > Ceratodontiformes > Ceratodontidae > Neoceratodus > Neoceratodus forsteri. The sequence goes on from JADMNL010000026.1 coordinate 56,511,207, forward strand.
ATAGGGCTGGAAAATTGTCTGCTGGTAGGCAGCTGGCCCTAATGCCAGCAGACAGAGGGGACAAGGAGGAACCAGCTCCCTACACTAGGCCCAGTGTAGCCCAGGTACCCGCTCCAAGGCACCCCAAGACCCAACAAAATCCTGAACCGAGGGGCAGACAACTGAAGGGACTTATCCTAGGGGACTGACCGCTGCATGGCTGGAGGACTGCTGGACCCCTGACTGGACCCCTTCAGGCTAGAGGAAGGCTGCTGCTGCTGCTGCTAAAGACCCTAGAGGACCACTGACTATAGAGGAGCAGCCACCAAGGAGCTATGGACCCGAGCTTCAGGTAAGCCTCAAGGTGTCTGTACTCCTGGGCTCTCCACTCTGTTAGCCACCCAGTCCAGAACTGCCCTCCGGCTAGCAGGGGAGACCTTTTTCTAGCCTGGGGCGGACTTGGCTTTTAGCCAGTTGATAGGGTCCCTGGGGCTTGGATCAGACCCTTGGACTGATTTTTGGCCCCTCTAGGTGTTGGCCCTGGCCAGGACACCACTCCCCACATCCTGCGTTACCTCCTTCTTGTTCTTCCCTTAATTAGATTCTCTTCTGTTTTTCTAGTTAGATCTCCTTGCACTTAACCTATTCTTACACCAGCTCTCCTTGGATTGTAACCTGTAGCTGTTCTTCTCTTCTTTTGATAGGATTTGTATTGGCCTCCCTTTGTTTTCTTTTTTTTTTTGTTATTGTTTGTAATCCCCTGCCCTCTTCCTGTCTATATGTTCTACCTTTTCTTGCCTCCTGTCCCCTGCCTATAAAGAGCATTGCACTTGGAGTGGGTTGGATGGGGAAGGGAAGGGCAGGTCCTTCCAGTGCCTCCTCCTGTATGACGGAAAAGAAACAAAAACAATCAGCTCAGTTTCTGCAAACAGGGTTCCCTTGTAAGGTAAGCTTTTGCTGTTGTTTACTTCAGCCGCCCTGTTCCCTCTAGGAAAGCTCAGCTTGCTCTGTTCCTCGCTTGCTCCATTTACTGAACCACCACCACTGCTGTGGGCTGTAAAAATAAAAAGGAGCTGAAAAGTTCAAACAAAATAAACCCATCTTATTTCAGACAACATAAACCCTGGTTACTATCCGAGGTCTGCCTCTCCTAGGGACCCTCTGATCGCTGTACATTTAGCTGTGTTGCCCCCTTTTAAGCCCTTCTCCCTATTGTTCAAACTCAGTGCCATTTTTCAGCACCTCCCCATTGGCCAGCCATCGCCTCTGTCACACTGAAGGGGTTTTACTGGGTCCGTTTGCTGCGACCTCTCCTCCTGTATGAGGGAAAAGAAATAAAAAAACAATCAGCTCAGTTTCTGCAAACAGGGTCAACTTACTGTACCTAAACCTGTTCCAGAAGAACCTTCTGCAGATTAACCCAAATGGATGAATTTTTCTGTATCTGTGTGCACACTGTAGCCTAACAGACAGACCATATCCGCTGTTGGTCATAGTGAATATATCTGACTTATGGGTCAGCTGAGACTGTACAGGACCCTTCCTCAGATGAACTAGTTCCTCGCAACTAATAAACTACTTCCTTTAATGAGGCATGGGTGTTTGGTGGCATGGCTTTTAGCTTATTCTGGATGCCCTGTTCTCCTGCTCCCCACCCCACCCCACTTTATCTGTCTCCCTCTCTCGCCAACCAGAGCAGAACTCAACTCAATATATCATGGTCACAGAACAGTTGAAATAGGAAATTAATTGTACCCACAGAATTTAATCTTTGACATATTAACGCCATAGGGTATTAGTGGTGGGTGGTGGTGATCTTCCTCCCCTCCCTGTCTCCTCTCTTGTGTACCATTACAATCTGATTACTTAACAGAGTTTCAGCAGATAACAACATATCAGTATTGTTCATACTTTCTTCTATGGTAGTCTGTTAAAGCATACAATATATTAAGACATGTCTGCATTTATGCTACCTAAATTCTAGTTGTATTGTAACACTGGCACATCCCTGTTAGGATTATTATGTTGTCTTGCACCTGCACAAGAAACATGTTGCAGTAACTTTGGAATAGCAGGTTTTGAAGGCACGGTCCTGTTGTAACCTGTGGCACCACTGCTTTTTGGGGCTGGGCTCTGTGGCACGAATTGGATTGCATGCTGTCTATGACAGCAGTGCAAAAAAGTGTGTCCACCACCATGAAAGGTTTTAGCTGCTGCAATGAGTGAGCTTCATCTCATTGCAGGGCATGCCTTTCCCAGTGTAAGCTGTGCTGTCCACCTCGCACAGTCCCCAGAAAGGCCGACTTGGGGGGTGCCCAATCCCCCTGTCAGCATCATCCCCCCAACACTCTTTATTTGCCGACGGGGTGCCCAATCCCCGTCGGCTAAAATTCCCCCTCCCCAGTTCATCTGCCGACTGGAGAAGCCCAATCCCTGTTGACATTATCTCCCACAAAAAACTCTTTATTTGCCAATGGGGTGCCCAATCCCCGTTGGCTACAGTCCCCCCTGAAAAAAACCCACAGGTGACACCCCCTCTCCCCAGTTCATTTGCCGACAGGGGAACCCAATCTCCGTCTGCATCATCCCCCCCAAACACTCTTTTTTTATTTGCCAACAGGGTGTCCAATCCTTATCGGCTCCAGTTCTCCCCAAACAAAACACGCAGGTGACATGCTGGGAGCACACCCCGTGTGTTAAATGTACCTGTAAAAAAAAAAACCTTCCTACAATGTTTTTTTTCCCCCTGTAAAGTAGAAAATGGTCCCTCACAGTCTGCAGCCCTCTCCCCAACCCGCGCCTTCCCACTGCATGCCCCACCTCCCGACACCCCCCCCTCGCCCCATACTTACCTCTGGAGCCTGGCGTGATGATCTTCTGTGGACTGGGAACACGTCTACCTGTTCAAAGCCGACTGCGAACTGAAGAAATGCTGGAAAGCTGTATAATGATTTAAATAGGGTGTTTTTGACTTTGATGCATATCTCAGGCATTTTTGGGAATTTTGCCACCAAATTTTCAATGTGGGGTTATTGGGACCCCGCCTTATGAATTCAGTTACTGTCATGGCATTATTCTGTCCCAAAAGGTGATTTTGCAGTCACGAGACCGAGAAATGAAATGACAGTGCCACTGTTCATGAGGTGGCCTCTCAAAAAGCCTATGTTGCAAATTTGGTGAAAAAAATCAAAATAATGACTGTTTTATGAGCGTGCGTTGCGTAGTTTCTGTGCACACTCATAACTTCACAAATCTGTTATATTTTCACTCCAGATTTTCAACATTGGCATTTTCCACACCTCCTTATGAACAGTATAGCTGTCATTTTTCACATCCTGGACAAAATGAGTTTTCGCCCTTCCGGCACAGAATACTGTGGTCGCTGTGGGAAATCAGTGTTCAGGACAGAGCAAGAAAATCACAATGACACTGTTGATGAGCAGAGGTCCTAAAATGCCTATGTTGAAAATTTGGTGCCTAAAGTCCATTAAATGACTGTTTTACGAGAATGCATTGTGCAGTTTCCACGCAAGCTTATAACTTCGCGAAACTGTAATATTTTCATGCCAGATTTTCAACATTGCCATTTCTCCACACCTCCTTATGAACAGTGCAGCTGTCATTTTTCACATGCTGGCAGAAATGTGTTTTTGCACTTCTGGCACAGAATAGCATGGTCGCTGTGGGAAATCAGTGTTCAGGACAGAGTAAGAAAATCACAATGATACTGTTCATGGCCGGCTCGGAGGCGCTGAGGGTTGAGGCGCTGGATGCCACACCTCATGCTGCGCCGGTGACCCGGGTTCGGGAATGAGCCTGGGTCGTCTGGGGTCAGCTGGGAGGGTGAAGGATTGAGCATCGGCTGGACTGCTCTCCTTCCTTGGGGAGGAGGCTTGCTGCCATCAGTGCTCAGGTGGCTTCTAGCGGTGGCTGGGGGAGACGCAGTAGCACAGGCAGTCGGGGGGAATGCATTGGGGCTGACGCCAGGAAGGTGTGTGTGTGTGGAAGCCTGCACGCCCCTGTCCCTTTGTGTCATTGCACGCCTCTCGCATCATGGGGAACCAGGAAGAAAACGGGAAAAATTCGGCACTGGTTGTGGTGGCATGATGGCCGCCTCCAATGGGAGCATATGGTGCCAAGGGTATGCAGTGACACTAAATCCGGTCTTGTCGGAAGGCGTAGGGGGGACCTGCAGTCGCCCCACCACGGGGGGTAAGCCACGGAGTACTAGCTGTGGGATCCGAATGGGAGCCGAAGGTCCTTGGAGATGGTGGCCGGAAGACCCAAGGGAGATGCCAGGACGTGGTAGAGGTAGGCAGACCAAGGCCGAAGGGGAGAAAAATGAATAAAAAAAAAAAAATGATACTGTTCATGAGCAAGGTCCTAAAATGCCTATGCTGAAAATTTGGACGAAAGTCCATTAAATGATCAGCAGGAGCGTGCGCTATGCAGTGTTCGCCCACCTCGCCATTTTTCACATCCTGGCCGAAATGTGTTTTCGCACTTTCAGTGCAGAATAGTGTGGTCACTGTGGGAAATCAGTTGTTTGGGACAGATTGGGAAAATCACAGTAACTCTGTTCATGAGCAGAGGTCCTAAAATGCCTATGTTGAAAATTTGGTGACAAAAGTCTATAAAATGACTGTGTTACAAGTGTGCGTTGTGCAGTTTCCACGCACCCTAGTAACTTCGCAAATTTGTAGTATTTTCATGGCAGATTTTCAACACTGGCATTTTTTCACACCTCCTTGTGAACAGTACAGCTGTCATTTTTCACATCCTGGCCAAAATGTGTTTTCACACTTCCGGCACACAATAGCATGGTCGCTGTTGGAAATCAGTGTTTGGAACAGATTACCAAAATCACAGTGACTCTGTTCAATCGCAGAGGTCCTAAAATGCCTATGTTGAAAATTTGGTGACGAAAGTCCATTAAATGACTGTGCTATGAGCGTGCGTTGCGCAGTGTTCACCCACCCTCGTCATTTTTCACATCCTGGACGAAATGTGTTTTCGCACTTTCAGTGCAGAATAGCGTGGTCGTTATGGGAAATCAGTGTTTGGGACAGATTAGGAAAATCACAGTGACTCTGTTCATGAGCAGAGGTCCCAAAATGCCTATGTTGAAAATTAGGTGACAAACGTCCATAAAATGACTGTTTTACAAGTGTGCGTTGTGCAGTTTCCATGCACGCTCGTAACTTTGATAATTTTTAATATTTGTACTCCAGATTTTCACCATTGCCATTTTTTCACACCTCCTTATGAACAGTACAGCTTTCATTTCCCACATCCTACCTGAACTGTGTTTTCACACAGCCGGTGCAGTGGCGTAGTCGCTGTAGAAAAACAATGTTCAGAACAGAGTAAGAAAATCACAGTGACACTGTTCATGAGCAGAGGTCCCAAAATGCCTATGTAGAAAATTTGGTGAAAAAATTCCATAAAATGACTGTTACAATCACGCGTTGCCCAGTGTCCATGCACAGTCATAAGTTCGAGAATTTGTAATATTTTCACTCCAGATTTCCAATATTATCATTTTTGCACACCTTCTTATGAACAGTTCAGCTGTCATTTGTCACATCCTGCCCGAAATGTAGTTTTGCACATCTGGCGCACAATCACATGGTCGCTGTGGGAAATCAGTGTTCGGTAGATTAAGATAATCATAGTGCCATGGTTCATGAGCAGAGATCCCAAAATGGCTATGTTAAAAATTTGGTGAAATAATTCCACTAAATGACTGTGTTATGGGCATGCGATGTGCAGTTTTCACACCCACTCATAACTTCGAGAATGTTTAATGTTTTCACTCCAGATTTCCCACATTGCCATCTCTTCACACCTCCTTATCAATGGTGCAGCTGACATTTTCATGTGGTGCAGAATGGTGTGGTCACTGTGGGAAATCAATGTTCTAGACAGATTAACAAAGTCACAAGGGAACTGTTCATGAACAGAGGTCCCAAATACTTTCATGAGGTGGGGTCACAAAAAGACCATGTTTTAAATTTTGAAGTGCAAATACCAACACATGCCCAGGGTGTTAGGGTTTCTAACTATTACATCTCACCCTGTACAGACTAACAGGCCTCAGGGGTGTGTCTTTGGATCGTATGCTGTACTGCTCACGCCATTGGTCCTCCACCTCCACCCTGCAGCCACTGACAGGCATCAAGGTATGCCTTGGAGTCTTCAGCCCTAAAGTTCAACCCATTCTCCTATGCTGCACCCATCTCAATGTACTTCCTTATGAAATGGGGTGAGCATAAGGCCAGATGACCCCAAGGCACAACGCGATACTTGTCAGACTCTGCAGGTAGGGTGAGGTGAAATAGCATGAACGTTATGGCCAGCGACCGAAACGCACACCGCAATGCCTGTCACTCTCTGCAGGGTGGGGTGGGGTTGATGTCGGTTCTATATTTCACTGCTGCTTCTATTATGTGTCTCTCTAACTCCTGTATTACCAATGCCAAAATGAGCAAGACAACATTTAGCACTGGCAAACGTTTGTTTTGGTATTTGCTGTTACCAGCTCATTAGATAAAAGTTTTAGACTCATACTGTTATTTTCTGTAGGATGATATGTCTGTTTGAAGGGCTCCCTGGGGACTTCTGGTGACTTCGGTGCCCATGAAGGGCAGGTGAATTCGTGCTCTCTATTTGGACTTTTAAAACCTTGCCTAAACATCATAGCAAGTGGTATAATCTGCCCGACCCTATAGCTATTAGGCTGCTCCTTACTGATGGTGAAAAAAAAAACTGAACCCACAGTCTGAAATGCCGATGTATGAAGAGGGATTGGACTCCACTGACTCAGCCAACGAGGTCACCTCTGTAGCAAGCATGGCAGCCGCAGGCCACAAATTAGCTGGAAACCACCCTAAAAAAATAGAAATTGGACTTCTTTGTAGACAAGATCTGGGCCTTCCGAGCTGATGCAAAAAGGGACTTTGAAATGATTTGTGACAAAGTCAAAGAACTCCAGCAAATAATGAAAGATCACCAAACTACGATCTTTGAGCTCGATGAGAGAATGGACCATGGAGACTAGTTCCTTCTGGAGGCATACAACCATATTCAAACCTTTACGAATCAATGTGAGGATTTGAAGGGGATATCATGCTGGAAAAATATATGACTGTACGGATTTGGGGAGCATGCTGTGAGACACAACTTAACTGCCTTCCTAGGAACCTTCTTTAGGCAGAAATTGGACTTGTCTCCAGACTTCCCTTTTCACGTCAGGTGGGCTCACAGAGCAGTAGGCCTGGACCCTACCCATAACCAACAATGGACCCACTCTTTCATTCCACAGTTCTTTTCATATGTTAATAAGCAGTAGATACTCATGGGCCTCTGAAAGCTGAAGGACATTTTTTATGAAGGCGCATGCATTTATGTGGACAACGATTATTCAACTGCCATTTTGGAAAAGAGGTGGCGGTTTAGCCCCCTCATCTCCCTTCTCCATGAAAAGCAGCTGGAATTCCATGCTTCCTTCCCAGCTTAACTCTGAGTGTTCTTCCCTGAAGGCTCCGTCTTATACGACTCCCCAGAAAACACTTCTGAGGGCCTGAAACAGGAAGGTTTTAACCTGCCCCTGCCTCCACGCTCAAGATCCAAACTGAACAGTTGAGAGTTTACCATGCCAAACTTCACACAGACCCTAAAGGATCACAAGCAGCACACAGCCTCTGCACGTAAGGACATATAAGCTCTTCTACAATCTTTCCAGAAGACTTGAGAAACCGCTACTAGCTTTTGACTGCATAGACCTAACATGATACAAGTAATAATTGTTTACCTCCTATTTTTAATGCACTTTGCTTCTCCATGCAGAGGTACTTGGTTCATCCTGGCTTGGGATTGGTTAAGCTCCTGGTAATCCTGGCTGGCTATTGCTCTGTGGACCCTCTCATGTGAGTGCTGTGTGGTGGGGCTGTGTTGGGGCCAGGCAGTACTGGACACCTTCTTGGTGTGGAGCATTACCCACTAAGGTGGCTACGGACCTGAGGACAGTGAGGCTGCGTGGTGGAACTGTGTCAGAGTGCTGGGGGGAGTCTACTGGCCGTCTCCTTGTCCTTCGAACATTTCTGTGAGCAACCTTCAACCAGCACCATTACCTTCACTGCGAGACATTCTCTTTGCTGATGGCACAGGATTTGCAGAAACTTGGTGATCCTAGCCAGAGGGTTCCAGCTGCTTTGCTGGGGGAGGGAGCTCATTCGCCCTGGCTGCTGAACAGCACACCTGCCGGGGGGGGGGGGTGCCTCTGGCCTGAGTGGTAGCTTGGGCCACAGATTTGAGAATACTTTTTCTGCTTTTTGCAGTGCTTCCATTGTGTGGTGTCCTGCTCTAGCCTGCCCCTGTTGAGGCAGCGCTTATGCACATGACTGGAAAGGGTACCTGGCCCTCACCATGCTGTTTCTCACTGCTTGATCTGTATAACGTCACTTTTATGCAGCTGAACAGAGACATGACTACTGCTATCCAATACATAACTGACTCCTTTCTTTCCTAAGGTATCTGACAGCCTTCTTACCATTCTGTGACCATGCTGTGAGCAGAATTTAGAAACATCTTCCCCCTCACACCAGGAGACCCTTACAAAAGTTGTGAATTGCTGCAAATTTCTGGTTTGGTCTTTACTGCCTTGTGGGGTGATTGCCAGTCTGATTCTCTTTTTGCTTCCTTACGAAGTGCCAACTGGCCTCGTTCCCAGCAATGGCAGACTGTTTCAAGTAGAGTTGAGGGGGTGAGGATGGGGAGACAGCCTCGAGTGGAGGGCAGTGGAATAACTAAAACCCTCCCCCACTTCCCCCATCCCTCACCACTCATCCACTCTCTTCCCTCATCTGTCTAGGAAATGAACAGGGAAGGAATCTGTAACGCTGAATGACGTTTGTCTTACTGCTATTTTACACGCTGCTTCACATCTTCCCCTGCATCATGGGGCCTGATGACTTCCTGTACCTTGGTATACCCTCTTCCCTACCCCACTTAGTTGGCACAGTGCCACCTATAGGAGACCTGACCTCTTTACTGGTCTCACCCATTCTCCTTTTGAAGGTCGGCCACATGGTTGCCATTGTAGACCTTCACAGTATAGGGTGTCATTTGCAAGACACATCTACCTTGGAAGTCACTCTCTCCCTTAAGATCCAGATGGACAGTTTTAGTTCCCTGCACCTGTCCCTCTGTATTTACCCTACATCTCAGGTACAGCAGCCCTGTGGCAGCTGGCAACCTGAACTTATAGGTTACTCAGGACCCTTCAATTATTTTCCTATCCAACTCAAGATGGGGACCCTATTTTCATCTTGTTCAATGTTCTGTGTTACTATTTAGTAATGTTTTATCTTGTCTTGTTTGATGTTGTTGTGTGCAGCTGTTTACAGTTATACCTAAGTACCTTGGATGACTTTGAGACTGGATTTGAAGAATATGCCTTCTTTTTGATATGACAACCACAGCTGCCCTTGCTGACTGCTTGACATGAACAGACTCCTGTGGCTTCCCGCAGGCTAATTATTGGCTCCACCCCTCCCATTGCGGACAGCACAAGAGCAGCTGTCAGTTACTTATCCCTTTCCCATCTTCTTCATGGCTAACTTAAACCACATAAAAATCTATTCACATAATGTGAATGGCCTTAACAGTCCTATCAAGCACTACAAGATCCTCTCCATCCTTAACAAAATCCCACCCCGCCTTTGTCCTCCTTCAGGAGACTCACTTAACACCAAAGGAGCATGACAAGTTAACAACATTTGGATATTCTGCAGTGATTTCTGCCAGTTGCCGTAGGGGTAAACAGAGAGGAACTGTTGTTCTGATACCCAGAAATACCCCTTTTAAGCTCACTACCTCCTACCATGACCCACAAGGCTGGATGTTGCTACAGGTAAATATATGGATAAAGACATTACCCTGGTGAGATTCTGTTTCCCCAGGATATGAACACCACTACAGTTAACTTACTGCTAGGCAAAATTCTCCAATATCAAAAAGGTATCTTACTCATTGGAGGAGATCGTAACATGATATATGACCCTATTGACACCTCCAGTGCCTGTCCCCTCGACAATCAGGGGCAGTTAAAAGGGTCAAATTACTGTTTAAAACCAACAGTTGGCAGGATACATGGTGCTTTCTTCAGCCATGGACCAAGCAGTATACCCAGGACTCATCACTTCACAAAATATACACTAGGATTGACCTATCCCATATCTCCAAGGAGCACTTTCCCTTATTAATCAGTTGTGATCTTCTGCCTATTTACACTAAAATAGGGATGGTGCTTGTCACACCTGGACAGCTGGTTCTGATCCCTGTATAATATTTTGTTGTAAATATAAGAAATTAATGTATGATGGACTGTGGCAGCGGGAGGTGCTGGCTGCTGAAGCTGACACTTCAAACCCCCAAGGGATAAGTTCAAAGGACAGGACATTGTTAAACTTCAGATATCTGGGGTGCAATTGTGTCAGTGGCTCAGTAGATAGCACACTCACCTCTGAGGCCGGGAGATCAGAGGGCTGTGGGTTCAGTTCCCACATCTTGCACTTGGGTTAATATCCCAGTACTGACACTGTAGTGCAGCATGAGGGGGGTGCTGCACTTCTGAGGTGCCATCTTTCGGATGAGATGTTGAACCGAGGTCCCATCTGCCTGGATTGGTGGTAGTTCAGGTGGATGTTAAAGATCCCATGGCACTTACCGAAAAGAGTAGGGGAATTTTTTATTGAGATCACAACAAATCTAATACAATTTCAGCAGTACATCATACAAAGTCAGGAAGAGAAAAAACAAAATCAAAACCAAATATAAGTATTAATTCATACTATATCCCTAAACAAAACAAAAAGGACTCTGTAACCAAAACCCCAACCCCATAAATTAAATCATAACGAAAGAAAGAAACAAAAAAAAGGGGGAACCCCCCTCCTTCCTTAAAGCCAATCAAAATATTTCCAAGAAGCCTCCCAATCATTTAAATGGAGCCGTAAAAATTCCCGACGTTTAAGTGCTTGTAATGCCGTAAATATAATAAAATAAAGTTCCCCTCCCAAGATCTCCATTTGTTGGAGTGCCAGTTTACAACATCCTATCCATATCCAATATAAAAAATGTACCATAATCATACGTAGTGTACTATGCGGAATACCTTTTTGTGATGCCGGAATAATACCATAAAATAATAATCTGTCATCCAGGGGAAATTCAACTTTCCAAATTCCTAAATTAACAATCAAAGTCCAAAAGTGCTTAATATAAGGACAGTCAAAATATAGGTGAGTCACTGTCTCGATACATTGCGTACAAGAGCCTCTCGGACAATATCGGTCCTGAATCTGTTTAACCTTGACATGTATTGCCAAACATCTAAAATTAATTTAGAAATGGAAAGTTGATCTCCTACTGAAAAATCTGCAAAGGGATAATCCAAAAAACAGCCTTGAATAATATATTCATACAAAATATGCCTGGGAAATTGGAGTACTGAATCAAAAGTTACGTTCCATTGTTTTATTTTGTCAAAGGCTCCAGCCCATTGACTATCCAATCGAGGTGATCTTTTGTTTTTATGCAAAAAAAATTCATATTCCACTCCCTCATTACACCTTGTAATTTCAGTAACCTCCAACGTACCCATAATTTCAAAGAGGGTTTCATTAAATAAAGCAAGTTATTATTAGCAAAAATTGTAAAAAAGAATACCAATGGATTAAGCATATTGAGACCTCCTTCCTTGATAGATTTATAAAGCACATTATGCTTAACGGGGTTTAAATGACTGCCTCATATACAAGAAAAAAAACACGCCAATAACTTTGTTTCCAAAGACTGAGGTAAAGGAAAAATAGTGCCAATGAACAGAAATACTGGTACTAAAAAATAATTAATTAAATAAATTCTCTTTTTGTTTGACATTTTCCACACATTCCATCATGCCACCTTATCCATTCCTTTATTTAAAGCCCTCTTCCAATTACCTGCAGCCAAGTTCTCCGGACCAAAGTAAACCCCCCAAATCTTACTGGGTTGTTTAGCAATGGGTATACCCCTAATCTCTAAGAGAGGATCATAAACCCTTGAATGGCCAAACAAATAGATTTCTGAGGGTTCAAATGAGCTCCAATTATGGACCCAATATTTTGAACTATATTGTATGCTTTAAAAAGGGACAGATCATCTTGTGCTAGCAGACAAATATCATCCGCATAGGCAATAACTTTAATGTTCTGTGCTAATTCAAAACCTAAACCTTTAATCAAAGGCGATCTGTGTACAATTCGAAGTAATGGATCAATATAAAAAACATATAATAAGGGGCTTAATGGACACCCTTGACGAACCCCTTTCAAAATTCTACAAGAATTACCAATATACCCATTCTCATATGATCTTACAAAAGCCAAAGCATAACATGAACGAATCCACTGAATAAAGGTCTCAGGAATTCCGTAAGACTGTAAACATTGCCATAAAAAATAATGTGAAACATTACTGAAGGCTTTGGCCTGATCTAAACTAAACACAAAACCCCCTTTTAAGCCAGAGATTGACGTATTTTTCCCACATTCCATAATTTCCCATAATAAGCATACCGCATCTATAAGGCTTCTACCTGGTATCCCACAAAACTGGGACGGATGTATCAAAAAATCCATCACAGTCATTAATCTATTGCCTAATAATTTGGCAAATATTTTAAAATCAACATTCAATAAAGTTATTGGACGCCAATTTGCGAGATCTGATACCTGCCCTGACTTAAACAAAAAAATCAAAAGCCCCTCGTACATCTGCGTTGGTATACTTCCATCTCTTAACATAAAATTATAAACAGCCAAAAGTTCTACTGGCTCATAATTCCACAATAATTTATATAATCCTCCAGGTAAACCGTCAGAACCTGGGGAGATATTAGATTTTAGAGACATAATCACTTTTTTCAGTTCTTCCGGCGAAAAAGGGCTATTAGCTTTTCGGATTGATTAACTGTTAGCTGTGGTAAATCGGCTGCCTGTAATACCAGAGACAAAGCATTAGGATCCAGCGATACCTCCCCATACATTTTAGTAATAAAGGATTCCAAATACTTCATTACAGCCGCGTTATCCTTAAGTAACTCTCCTTGCTCATTTACCAAATTCACAAACCCTCTTTTCTCCCTCCTATGCTGACAGTCTATAAACGGATTCGTTTGATTCGCTTTCCCTTGTGTCCCAAAAGACTGTTCCTTTTGTAGTGACACTAATCTATTATACTGATATAAAGACATTTCAGTACGAATTAAACTTATTTCATGACTATAATCCAAATTACAAACAGATTGAGCTGATAATAAATAATACAATCGACCCCGAAGCTCCAAATATTTAACATTCAATGATGTATCCTGTATTGTGGTTTTAAACTGAAAATATTGCGTCAAACAGTATTTTACATCATCCCACCATTGGCCAAGCTCACCTTCATATAGAAATATAGTGGAACATTTATCAGTAAGGATTAATCGTAAGTCGTTTTTAACCTCATTTTCCATCAATAGGGATGTATTCAGTCTCCAATAACCCGGTCCGGACACTCTTGGGGGGGGGGATTGCAATATGAATTCCCAACAGCATGTGGTCAGAAGTTTCATTGGTATCATTACCGGAAAACAAATTCCAGCTGTTGACTTTACAAAGATATAATCTATCCTAGGGATAAAGTACTCTATAATAAGTAGCCTTGACCTTATAACCTCCTGTAAATCTGCATCTTGTAAACCAGCCTGCGAGACCATTTTAATCACAAAAGTTTTGTCACAGTATTGTTTACTACCAGAGCGTGTCTGTTGAGAATTTACATTGAAATCATCCCCCCAAAAAGTTGCCTACTAGTATACAAAAAAGGCTGAATTTTAAGCATTAACTCTATCCATAAAGCTTTGGTTTGAGGGCCGTAAATATTAATTAAACGACAGAGAAAGGACCGAATCTCAACATCTAACAATAATGCCCAACCCGGCTCTATATCTACTAACCGAAGTACCCGAAGATCACTATGCCGAAAAACTATACCCACGCCACAACATAAATCAGGACCAATAGACCAGTATATGGATCCCCAAACCCAATCTTTTGTAGCCATATGTAAATCTGACAAGGTATGAAACCGAGTGTCTTGTAAAAAAATTATATCATACTGTAAATGTTGCAAAATAGAAAAGGTAGTAGCCCTTCTAACAGGAGATTTTAAACTATTGGCATTTAGACTAGCCAATTTAAGTTGTACGGGCTCAGGGTGGGTGTTTTTTCAAACGAACACTAGACCTGGTCCGTCTAGGAGGTAATATAGGTGTGTCTGATGGTATCTCATTAGCTTGAGTATTCTCTTGCACTTCTTGTGAGGAAAGAGGTTCTGAAATTGAATCCATCGGTTGTTCATCCTCAACTCTATCTCCCCAAGAGGAGAACACCGAAAAACGATTTGTGAGGGGTAATGGGGACACCGGCCCCTGAGGCAAACAAGTACCCAAATTTCCATCTGTAATTGCATCCACAATCAAATGAGATTCCTTCAGATCTAAAGGTGGGCATGGGTCAATGGGTTTAGCAGTGTCTGCAATAGAACAGGGAACCAAAACATTTTTCGATTTAATTCCAACAAGCTGATTCTGATGTTTAGAAGTCAGTACCATATTTCCAGAAATTGAGGGGGAAGTGGGAAGGGATTCTGGCGAGGGTTGAGAAACCTCACAAACCCGCTGACCTGCCACCACTACTGAGGTGGGGAAAGCAATAACATCAGTAGGCCGAGAAAATGGAGGAACAATCCTCGGTATCCTTCTCAGGCTTCCACCACTACCCCAGCCTTGACCTCATCTCCTAGTAGCCATCGAAAAATCAGTACCAGCTTCTTCATTTCTAGCAAAAGAATGCCTAGCTCGAGAAAGCAAAACATCATGATCAGAGGCTTCCTCTGAATTATGAGCAGCCCAGGGGCATTCCTGGAAAGCATGTTCATCATTCCCGCAGAGATTGCACACAGGGGAGGCTGAACATTGCGTCGCTGTATGCCCCAATGTACCACATTGGAAACACCTCATAGTGTCACAATCTGTATTTAGGTGTGATAAAGACCTACACCGATAGCAACTCTTAGGCTGCCCAGCATAGAAGAGAATTCCTCTATCCCAACCCAGAAAAAAAGAGCTTGGGAGATGTTGATTACCATGTTCAGATTGGTTCAGCTGAACCCGAAAAGTCCATCCCCCAGTCCAAAAACCATTATCATCCATTATGGGGCAGGGATGATCAAAAATAGTACATCTTTTTTCCAGCCAAAATATAATATCCTTAATGTCCACCCCTTCATTTCTGAATAACAATGCGACTGTTTTAATGGTTGGTTTGGTAATGGGTATAGCCAGAAAATCCTTCCAGTCCTCTGTATCTTTAATCTCATAATATAACTTCCAAAACTTGTCAAGGGAAGTCATGGTACAAAAACTAATATCATACATATGGTCACCTGGAGCATGGATAAACGCATACACCTCGACGGGTGTAAAACCCTTAGAATCCATTAATAACGATTTACCAACCCATAATCTATCAGGTGTAATTGGGGCCAAACCTTTGTATCGAAGACGAACCAAAAATCTCCTTTTAGCGGCTATAATTGGTTTCTGAAAAAGGCCTGCATAAGTTGTAGGATGTCTAATCCCCGCAATTGGTTCAACATGAGGTGCTTCTTCCAAGGTCTTACCTGCGGACTCCTGCCCTATCCCCCCATCACAGTGTTCTCCCAACGCAACGCTGTCTTCACCTGAAACAGATCCCGGAGCAGAAACATTGCCCAGAGATTCTTCACTCACTGTAGTGACACCTGGATGTACACAAGGCTCGGCGTCTGGCGTAGCAACCAAAATCCCTTCCGACTGTAAATCTTGCTGTAACGGAAGGACTTCGCCAACACTATTTGCCTCTACAACAGCAGATTCCAATACAGGTATCAAAAAAGCAGTAGTATTAAGAGTCGGGGAACCGGGAATAGGGATAGCAGGGTCAGGGAGCCAGCGACCATTAGTAAACACCCAACCTGCTTGGTCGAGCGCTTTCCCCGGTGTCCAATCTGAGGAAGTACCCTCGAAAACTATCTCCTGGGATGCAGTCCCCTCATTCAGAAGATCGGGAACAGTAACAGAGTTTAAGGGAGGTATTGGTTCCAGTCCCCCCCCCCCAGGCAAGCATTTACTTACATCTTGTTGGGGGCTAGCCATCGATCTTTTCTGTTTTTTCCGTTCTTCGTCCAGTTGGGACTTGTCTTTTAAAAATTCCTTCTCCACCACCGACAACATTAGCAGCAATTGTTCCTTTTTTTTAAATAATTCTGCCTGTAGCAGTTCTTCGTCTTCAGTGATTTCCTCCTCCGTCGTATGTGTCAAAATTGGTAAATCCAAGCCTGAATCCTTATTATCCGTAGGTCTAGGGGAGAGATCCACCGCCTCCCTCAGTGCAGGCTCTCTACATCCCGCAGCAGCTCCTTCTCCCTCCGTGTCCAACAGCAAACTGGGATCCTCCATCCCTGCAGACAGACGGACAGCGTCACCTGCCTACAGAGTAGGGGAATTTCCCTGGTGTCCTGGCCAAATTTCTCTCATTCACTAAAAAATACCACCAACAGTTTCATCTGGTTCAAGGTCAGTTGGCATTCATCTGTATCCCCTTCCCCCGGATCATGCCTGAAAATAGGCAGGATTTGTCTAGTGCACTTACCCGGTCAACAAAAACTGAAATAAAATACAAAAAAAAATAAAATAATTATCTTGTCAATTTACTTTGATCCCAGGGAATGAAATTAGCCATTCATGGCATCCCAAGGGAAATCCTTTGATTTTGCTCTTGGTGTCATAATGAAAAAGAGCATGCATGTGTTTTTGGTATCAGCCCAAGAAGCCAGCTTATTTCATCAAAGAGACCTTTGATGTGTAGATACCAAAGCTCAGACGGGATTAAAGAGTCAAATACACTTCTGCTTTGAATACAGTGACTTATATCAAAGAAACATTTGATGGGTATGTGTAGCAGAGCACAAACCGGTTTTGTCTGGTTAACCTGAGAAGAGGAAAGTCTGTGAGGTCACCCATTATTTTTTTTAAATATCTTATCTGGACATCTTGGTGTTATAATAAATATAGATTTTGTTACACCAAGGTAGAGTTTGGTGACCTCAGCGAGAAGGCCAGCTCAGGACTGGTTTTAAAACTTACTGAGAAAACCTTGACAGACACACTTTCATAATTCTGCCTGAGAGAAGAGGAACATCAGACCACTGAAGTAAGGACCTTAGACAAAGTATAGTCTGGATGTTATTATTTGTAGAAATCTGTACTTTTACCTGTTTGTTTTAAGGCTGTATGGGTTGGGATATTTTGTTCTGTAATATTTTCTGTTTTCCTATTTTAAAGTAAATATATATATATTTTAAAATGGAAACTGCCTGGAGTGCCTTGACATTTCTTTTTATTTAAGTGAAGCTTTTAAAGGTTACAGTTAACACTGTGTATGGGCTTATTGATACACCAAACTGGGAAATGGATAGAGTTCTCTAAAGTCTTGCATAGAGTGCTAAGGGTTCATTTTGTAGACCTGGTTAGGTGCCTGTAGGCAAAGATATCTGGTCCCCGAAGACAGAATTATCTGAGCCTGATAATTGGGTACGCTACCAAGAGGTTATCAGTTTGAATCCCTCCAGAACTTGAGACTAAGGTGACTCGAACCCACAAAACAGACAAGAGGGTTACCTTGTTCTGTTTGCTATCCACAAATCATACGCTCAGAGGTTGGCACTTTGGGAGTAGAGGGTTGACTGATGGAGCGAATTTGTGACAGTGCTCTGTTACCTTAAACAGAGATATCTTGAGGGAGGGGCCAAAGCTACAAAACTACTATCAGCTGTGACATCAGGTCATAGACACCACGTTAACCCAAATACGTGACCCTGGATCCTCAATATGGCATAACACCAATGCTGATATTTTAGAAGCCTTAAAAAACTACTACGAACAACTATATACCCCATAAAAACCACTAGATCCTCAGAGAATAGTTAAATTTCTTGACTCACCCCACTTCGATACTTACCAACACCCAATCAGCCCATTTAACCAGACCAGTCATGGCAGAAGAAATCGTGACAACAATTAAACAATTAAAAAACAATAAAAGTCCGGGCCCTGATGACTATACTAGTGAATTTTATAAAATGTTTCTAGATATCTTAGTAACCCCATTTGCCAAGGTCTATGCATGGGGAGTAGCAGGTAATGCTCCACCACCTACCTGGAGCTTTGCCACTATAACTGCAAAACTTAAATCCAACAAAGATAGCTCACTTTGTGCATCTTACAGACCGATATCAGTTCTCAACTTAGATTATAAAATATTTTCATCCGTAATAGCAAAACGTTTAGATAACATCCTCCCACAAGTAATACAATTGGATCAAACAGGATTTTTTGTCTCAACAGACCCAAGGCAATATAAAGAGAACTATCCTCCGCCATTCCGCTCGGTTGAAAACCCTTTTTCTGCTTCTAAGCTTGGACACAGAGAAGGTCTTCTACCGGGTGGCATGGGATTTTCTCTTTGCCACCTCAACTAAATTTAATTTTTCAAACCCCTTTATAGACATCCTAAAAGCCTTTATAAGGCGCCACAGGCATATGTGAAGATTAATGGACAGATCTCTTCTTCTTTCCCCTTTCTCGGGGTACCTGGCAGGGCTGTCCCTTTTCCTTATTACTATTTGCATTGTACTTAGAACCTCTAGCACAAGCGATCCAACAGAACGACCAAATCCATGGACTACAGCTGGCCGGTTGAGAACAGATTTGCCCTTTACGCAGTTGACCTGCTTATTTATATGACTACCCCTAATGAGTCCGTACCCCGTCTTTGGGACCTTCTCAACCAATTTAGCTGTTGTGCTGGATACTAATGGAATTCCTTTGCCTCTTATATACCCCTACAAAACAAATCAAATGGCTATTTAAACTTAATTGGGAAATGGGTCTCCTAAATACCTGGGAATTCATATTTCTGCAGATTTTGATTCTCTTAATCCCCTCAACTTTGATCCCTTGTATCAAGTCATACAAGCGGATATAAAGCATTGGCAGACTATTAATCTTCCCCTTATACACAAAATTTACTTTGTCAGAATGAATGTTTTGCCACAATTTTTTTATATCTGGCCCAGACCCTCCCAATCACCCAACTGCTATACAGTTCAGAACCCTGGGATAGAATGATTTCCCAATACTTTGGGGGAAACAAAAACCCAGGGTTAAATATACTATTCTGCAACTTCCAAAATCAAAAGGAGGCCTAGCATTACCTCACTTAACGCTATACCATTAAACAGCACAAATCTGCACAGTATTATACTGGTTGTCCCCCTTTTATGAGGCCCTCTGGACAACAATCGAACTATTGAAGATGACCTGCTCCCAATCATCCAGTCGATGTTATATCCTTCAGACCCCTCCCATACCCCTTCTTGCAATAACCAGTTCACAAATGCTACACTTGCAATCTGGCATAAAACTCTCAAGCACCCCTTACTTCAACCATTCTGCTCCCTAATCATGCCATTCTCTGGCTGCCCTTCCTTTCACCCAGCGACCCTTGATCATGCTTATCAACTTGGGGGGGGCTGCCGTCTTCCTGCCCAGTGCCTGCATGCAGATACTGTAGAAGAATTCTCCATTTTGCGAAGCAACTGAACTCAAAACATTCAGTTTTTTTCCATTACTTACAGATCAACTCATATATACAACAAAGACAAAAAGCTACACCTAAGGATCAGCCTATTCCTCTGCTGATCTCTTTAATTCTTCTAGCAATCACATTAGGAACAGATGAATCTTTAATTTGTCACACCTACGCTGCTCTGATTTCACTTTTAGATTATTCGACTGATTACATGAGATCATGCTGGTAACAAGATCTGGTTGTTGACCCCCCCCAGCACAAATATATTACCTATATTCACAAACCCACTTGTTCATAAATTTGGAAATAATTTTAATGGAAATGGATTATTCATTATTTCTGTACCCCAGTGCAAGAGGTTAAATATGCCCCACAGTATGGGAGAGCAGCGCTGGAGACACTGGTCTCTCATGCTAACATTTTCTGGCAGTACCCCAAATTACAGTCTTTTTGAAATCAACTGCAAAAAGAATTGCAAGAACTGTTTGACCCTGTTACTTTTAACTTAACCTCACATGCATTGTTATTTCTCAGCCTACCAGAAGGCTTCAGAGTCTCCTCAACTAAAAAACTGTTATACATCTGCTTACTAATAGCCAGGAAAGCAATAACAACAAAGTATTTGTCAATGCCGAATGTTGTCTTGCTGGTGTTGGCATTGGTAGTGCAGGAGTTAGAGAGACACATAATAGGAATAGGAATAGCAGTGAAGTATAGGACTGACGTCAATCCCACCCCGCCCTGCAGAGAGTGACAAGCATTGGGGTGTGCGTTTGGGTCGCTGGCCATAACGCTCATGCCATTTCACCACACCCTTCCCTGCAGAGTCTGACAAGTGTCATGTTGTGCCTTGGGGTCGTCGGGCCTTATGCTCAACCCGTTTCATAAGGAAGTACGTTGAGATGGGTGCAGCATAGGAGAATGGGTTGAACTTTGGGGCTGAAGACTCCAAGGCACACCTTGATGCCTGTCAGTGGCTGCAGGGTGGAGAGGTGGAGGACCAATGGCGTTAGCACTACAGCTGACAATCCAAAGACACACCCCTGATGCGTGTTAGTCTGCACAGGGTGGGACATAATGGTTAGAAACTCTAACGCCCTGGGCGTTTATTGATATTTGCACTCCAAATTTTAAAAGATGGCCTTTTTGTGACCCCACCTCATGAAAGCATTTGGGACTTCTGCTCATGAACACTGTCTCTGTGATTTTGTTAATCTATCTTGAACGTTAATGTCCCACAGTAACCGCGCCATTCTGCACCACATTAAAATGTCAGCTGCACCATTGATAAGGAGGTGTGAAGAGATGGCAGTGTTGAAAATCTGGAGTGAAAATATTAAACATTCTCAAAGTTACGAGCGTGAGTGAAAACTGAGCATCGCACGCTCGTAACACAGTCATTTAGTGAAATTATTTCACCAAATTTTTAACATAGCCATTTTGGGGCCTCTACCCATGAAAAGTGGTACTATGATTGTCTTAATCTGCCCCAAACATTGATTTCCCACAGCGACTGCACGATTGTGCGCCAGATGTGCGAAACTACATTTCGGGCAGGATGTGACAAATGACAGCTGTACTCTTCATAAGAAGGTGTGCAAAAATTACAATGTTGAAAATCTGGAGTGAAAATATTACCAAATTCTCAAAGTTATGACTGTGCGTGACACTGCGCAATGCACGCTTGTAACATAGTCATTTTATGGAATTGTTTCACCAGATTTTGAACATAGGCATTTTGGGACCTCTGCTCATGAACAGTGTTACTGTGATTTTCTTAATCTGTTCTGAACATTGTTTTCCTACAGCGACAGCGCCACTGCGTGCCGGATGTGCGAAAACACATTTCGGGCAGGATGTGGAAAATGACAGCTGTACTGTTCATAAGGAGGTGTGAAAAAATGGCAATGGTGAAAATCTGGAGTAAAAATATTAAAAATTATCGTAGTTACGAGTGTGCATGGTAATTGCACAACACACGCTTGTAACACAGTCATTTTATGGACGTTTGTCACCTAATTTTCAACATAGGTATTTTAGGACCTCTGCTCATGAATAGAGTCACTGTGATTTTCTTAATCTGTCCTAAACACTGATTTCCCACAGTGACCGTGCTATTCTGTGCAGGAAGTGCGAAAACACAATTCGGCCAGGATGTGAAAAGTGACAGCAGTACTCTTCATAAGGATGTGTGAAAAAATGCCAATGTTAAAAATCTGGAGTGAAAATATTACAAATTTGTGAAGTTATGAGGGTGCGTGGAAACTGCGCAACACATGCTCGTAGCACAGTCATTTAATGGACTTTCATCACCAAATTTTCAACATAGGCATTTTAGGTCCTCTGCTAACGAACAGTGTCACTGTGATTTCTTAATCTGTCCCAAACAGTGATTTCCCACAGCGACTATGCTATTCTGTGCTGGAAGGGTGAAAACACATTTCAGCCAGGATGTGAAAAATGAAAGCTCTACTGTTCATAAGAAGATGTTGAAAAATGGCAATGTTGAAAATCTGGAGTGAAAATATTACAGATTCGCAAAATTACGAGCATGCATGGAAACTCCACAACGCGTGCTCGTAAAACAGTAATTTGGGAGATTTTTTTCACCAAATTTGCAACATAAGCTTTTTGACAGCCCACCTCATGAACAGTGGCACTGTTGTTTAGTTAATCAGTCCCAAAAGGTGATTCTGCGCAGTGACCACAAAATTACCTTTTGGGACTGAATAACGCAATGACAGTGACTGAATTCATTAGGAGGGGTCCCAATAACCACATGTTGAAAATCTGGTGCCAAACTCCCCCAAAATGCCCGAGATATGCACTAAAGTTGAAAAAAACCCATTTATGCCATTATACAGCATACTGGCATGTCTTGAGTTCGCGGTCAGCTTTGAAGAGTGCAGACGTGTTCCCGGTCTACCGAAGATCATCGCGCTGGGCTCTGGAGGTAAGTATGGGGTGAGGGGGGTTGTGAGGAGGTGGGGTACGCAGTGGGTGGGCGCAGGTTGGGGGAGGGGGCCACAGACAGCGAGGGATCATTTTCTACTTTACAGGTTAAAAAAAAAAAAATTAAACATCGTGGGAAGGTTTTTTCTTTTGACAGGTATATCTGGCATGCAGCGCAGCCAACATATTGGGGTTGCTTGAAGTGGAAGAGCACTGGCCACAACATGACCACACCTCCAAAACCTGCTCTTCCACTTCAAGCAACCCCAATATGTTGGCAGCGCTGCACGCACAAGACAACATAAAAATTAGGTCACTCCAGATTTACCAACTATTGCGCTGTGGCAGGACATTATGATTTATATCTACAAAATGGAAAAAACTTACAGCTAAGCTTTGTCAATCATTAACTAAATTTGAACTACTGTGAAGAAGATTAGTAGCCTATATCATGGTTAGGAGAGCAAATTTTATTCCATAAAGCCTTTAGATTAAGGGTGGGATATTCAGAACTGCGCCAGGCAGGGGCGCAAGCTGGGCACAGCACAACTGGGATGCGCCAGGGCATGGCCCGGGTGATATTCAACGGTGCTGCTCCATGGCTCCGCACCGTTGAATATGGCACTGTGGCCACCCGTCTTGCACATGGCACAGTGACACTGCACCAGCACAAGTGGCCAATGAGGAGCAGGGATGGTTTTTACATTGTATTTACTACATATGCCCACGGTCGGGCTGGAAGCGGTCCACTGGACCACCAGGGATATTGGACATTTATTTTATACTTATGCCCGCGATCAGGCTGGAAGAGGTCCACTGGACCACAAGGGATGTTGGACGTATTTATTTCAAAACATATGCCCATGATCGGGCGTGGGGGGGCGCTACTGCAACGAACGGTGCCACAGGAGCTCGGGTGGCCACCCACAGCTGGCAGCTGCCGTGTTGTGCCCTGCAATACAGTGGCTCACCTGTGGGTGGCCAGCTGTTGCTCCTGTTTTTCTTGGCTCAACTGTGTGTGGCACAGGTAGTGGTTGCGCCTGCATCTGCTCAGCATATCCCGTGCTGAATATCGGGATGTGCGGAGTATGCATGGGCACGCCCACCCTACTTGCGCCGCATATATTCCTGATGCGCCCCGGCGCATCGGGATTTGTGCCATGCACTTTTCCCTTTGAATATCGCATCGTACAGTCGCGGGTTGCACATGGTGCAACTGTGTTGCGCCAGGTGCAACCCTTCTGAATATCCCACTCTAAGACTTTATTTTCTCTTTCTTTAATAAACAGGGCCTATATCTAGTATATTTACTACAACGCAACTACCTGACAATAACAGGAGGCTTCTTACAGTATTTTACAGTACCTCCTCTACCTTGATACCTTAAGATGTATGGATCTCACAGCTGAATTATTATTTGTACCTGTTATACGTTGCATGATCACAATTTTTATTAATAAAATGAAGACGTAAGAAAAACTTTAAACTCAATAAAAACCTTTATGGCAAACAATAATGCGGGTATGCTGATTACAGTCACAGCAGCTCCAGTTACATCTGTAGTAATACTGATTACCCCGAAGCTCTGATTCAGAGGAGCACCGCAACTGAACTGTGATCGTAATTTTACCGTACCATTTGTAGCCTATTTTACCTTAACCGTTTGTAGCTACTTTCACTTTGTTAATTCCTGAGGTCAGGTTTGAAGTATGCAGATCTGCAGCTAAACATCATGTCATGAATGGTGTGAGGTTTTATGCCTCAAAAATATGACACCAAAAATAATGAGAGCAAAATACACAAATTTAAGCTGGAGTACCCTGCTAAACTAAAAGTTGTGCTTGCCCCCCTTAATACGCACATTCTGCCTACTAAATGATAATAGAAGGGATAGAATTCCCCCTGGCAGTGCAATAAAATAAGTAATTTAAAAATTCGATTTGGAAGCCAGCCCAGTGGCGTGGAGGGCTGAGGCGTGAAATGCCCCATACCCCCTACCACGCCGGTGACCCGTGTTCGTGAACGGACACAGGTTGCTGGGAGTTGGCCAAGGGAGGGAGGATTCAGCGGAGGAGAGCAGTCCTCCAGATGCTCTGGAGGACTGCTCTCCTCCACTGAGGAAGGGGGGGATCTGTGGTTCACTGCTCTAGCACCACCTAGAGGAATCCAGATGGAGACATGTGCGGCCATATAATGTGAGTGACCCCACATCCAGAGCACCAGGGGCAGCTCTGTGAAGGCAGGGCTCACACAACATACTCTCTGCACGTTCGTGGCTTGCTGGGGAGAAAACCAGGAGGAAAACGAAGGCAGGACTGGCCAAATTATGTTTTGTCCATTTGGTCACCAGCTGTCTGTCCGAACACTAGCCTGCTCTGCTACTCTGGGTCCATGGCACATCTAGATGCATCTCCAGAGCAGAGGGGAGAACAGCCCTACCCTCCTGCCCCTGCCACAGGGGGAACCCATGGAGGATACTGCCCCCGACGTCAGAGGTGGCAGAAATGACTGTAGTGGATGGGAACAGAGGGTAGATGCAGTGCCCGTCCTGCCCAGGAGGAGGATAAAAACCTGCATAAAAATATATATATATATATATATATATATGATCTAGGGGACACTGAAAGATAGTGCTGGGAGGTGGAGGAGACAAGAGAAAGTAGGCCTTCCTCCACCAACCCAATTGACTGCATCGCGGCTATTTGCAAAGTGTAATGGGGATGGGAGGAGATGCGCAAAGAAGAGAGAGAGAGAGAGAGAACTTGTGTGGGGATTTTGTTTATAGCAGAGTGCCAGGATGGGAAGAGAGGATTTGCCAAGCTGACAGGCACTGACCCGTGGGAAATGCAGCAGGAGGCAACCTGTATACAGTGACTGCCAATTACATAACCATCTACTTGTCTGTTTGTCAGAGTGTGTACGGGGGGTGGGAGGATGTCAACACACACACACCTGTAAGATGGCATACAGAGCAGCATGACAGCACAGACTTGTAAAAACGCTCAGCTGCTTTCCGGCTGGCTTCATACAAATGAGTGGACCAAATCGTTTTCTCGTAGGAGTACTTCAAGCCTTTCAACTACATATAGTTTTCGCCCATTAGACAGTAACCAGTGTCATAATCTGCTTGCCTGGTCACTGGTCTGTCATTAACCAGTCCAGTGCAGCTTGACCTACATTTGACATGAGAGTGACATAGCTCTCAAATGCCATTCATCGTAATGAAATGTTTCTTGCGCATGCGCAAGCAAACATTAACAACAGGAAGCATGCTGGAAAAAGGCTTTCAACTCCTGTAAAGTGACACAGAATAAATTCATTCAGTTCAAGATACTGCTCGGGTGGTACTGTACCCCAGCTAGACTTAATGTCACTTATCCCTCACAGCACGTGCAGTGCTCTAGAGATGGGAAAGGCCCATGTGCTGTACCAGTTTTCATGACCAACATCGTTTAGAGACAGCTCTGGGCAACAGTTTAAGTGTCTGTGGGGTGCAGTTACCTGATTCTCTGCAGTTTTATATCTCAGGTGACTGCTCTATGATCAGAGATGCATCAAAGCCACTGAGGAAATAGTTGCTGGGGCCTTTTTGTGTATCAAATGACTCATCTTTCCATGTGTCATATCTCTCAGGATCCAGCCTTGACTGAGTGGCTTCTGACTCTGCCTCTAATGAAAGGTTGAGTTATACTGCAACAGACCAGCAGGACAGGTTCTACCAGGTCTGGGAGCCTTTCTTTAGACTGCCCGAAAGCAAATAACATCAGAGCAATATGGTAACCTTCACTAGGCCAAAAGAAAACAAGCATTTGTCAATGCCGAATGTTTGCTTACTGGCATTGGCATTGGTAGTGTAGGAGTTTGAGATATGCATAATTGGAATGGCAGTGAAGTACTGAACTGAAGCCAACCCCACCCCCACCCTGTAGAGATGGAAAGGCATTGGGTTTTTTTTTGGTCGTCGGCCATAACACCCATGCCATTTCACCACACCCTATCCTGCAGATGCCGACAAGTGTCATGGTGTGCCTTGGGGTCTTTGGGCCTTACGCTCACCCCATTCCATAAGGAAATACGGTGAGATGGGTGCAGTATAAGAGAATGGGGTGAACTTTGGGGCCAAAGAGTCTAAGGCACACCTTGACGTCTGTCACTGGCTGCAGGGTATGGGTGGAGGTGGAATGGCATGAGCATTACAGGTGACAATCCCAAGTCACACCCCTGATGCCTGTCAGTCTCTACAGGGTGGGGCGCTATGGTTGGAAACCCTAACACCCCAGGCATTCGTTGGTATTTTTACTCCAGATTTTCAACATGGGTTTTTTGTGACCCCACCTCATGAACAGTGGCAATATCAGTTCGTTAGCGAGCTGATTTTGCACAGCGACTACACCATTTGGCACCACAGGTACAAAAACACATTTCGAACAGGATGTGAAAATGACAGCTGTACTGTTCATGGGGAGGTGTAAAAATGGCAATGTTGAAAATCTGAGTGAAAATATAAAAACTGGTGAAGTCAGCGTGCGTGGAAACTGCTCAATGCACGCTCATAACACAGTCATTTTATGGACTTTTGTAACCAAATTTTCAACATAGCCATTTTAAGATCTCTGCTCATGAGCAGTGTAACTATGATTTTCTTAATCTTTCCCAAACATTGATTTCACACACCGACCACGCCATTGTGCGCTACATGCGCCGAAACACATTTTGGGCAAGATGTGAAAAATGACAGCTGTACTGTTCATAAGGAGGTGTGGTAAAATGGCAGTGTTGAAAATCTGGATTAAAATAGTAAAAATTCTCAAAGTTACAAGCGTGTGTAGGAACTGCGCAACGCACGCTCGTAAAACAGTCATTTTGGGAATTTTCACCAAATTTTCAACATAGGGTTTTGGGGGGCCTACCATGACTTCTTGACACTGTCATTATTTTACTCAGGCCTGAAAGGTGGTTCCACGCAGTGACTGCAAAATCACCTTTCGGGACCGAATAACAAAATAACAATGGCTGAGTTCATGAAGTGGGCTCCCAAGAACCCCATGTTGAACATTTGGTGAAAAATTTCCCCAAAATGGCTGAGATATGCACCAAAGTTGAAAAAAAAAAAACACATTTATGTCATTATGCAGCTTACTGGCATTTCTTCAGTTCGCGGTCGGCTTTGAAGAGTACAGACATGTTCCCGGTCCACCGAAGATCGTCGCGCTGGCCTCAGGAGGTAAGTATGGGGTGGGGGGGAGGTGGTGTATACAGAGGGTTGGCGCGGGTTGGGGGAAGGGCAAGAGAGTCAACAAGGGAATGTTTTCTTTTGTTCTAGGTGTTTTTTTTATAAAGACAACGTGGGACTTTTGCCATGCTGAGGTGGCTCCCAGCGTGGCACCTAGAAGTTTGCTTTTGGAGGGTAGTGGAGCCGATGGGAGATTGGGCACCCCGTCAGTCATACAGTGTATGGGGGTGGAGGGAAGCGCATGAGCATGCTGGGGTGGGCTCCCTGCATGCTACCTAGGTGCTCGTGGACGGGGGGGGGACTGGATCCGACAGGGATCAGAAATGAACTGTCTATGATGCAGTGCTGACGTATAGTCAATTTGCATACTGCCGATGGCCGACAGTAGTATACAAATTGCCTACACGTTACCACCGCTGATTGTAGTGGTGGTTTTCTCAGAACTGTATGGCACTGCATCTGAACGGCTGTCATAGACAGCTCAGACATTCACTGGTGCCATGCGGCTGCGCCTGCAAAAAGGAGCAGAGCACTGGAAGTGGGTGTGGTACACCTATGAAAACTCGTATGGTGGCACCTTATTTCTTGCACATGCGTGCAAGCAAACATAATTGACAGGTTATATGCCTGGGGCTGGATATTCAAACTGTGCCATTCTGTGGGGCAAGCCCTTGCGCTGCTCAAAATAGTTACGCTGGGGTGTGGCGGGGTGATATTCAATGGAGTTGCGCTATTGAGCAACTCCTTTGAATATCACCCCCCCGGCCACAGCCACTGTGCATGGCGCAGTGGAACTTGTGCCACCGCAAGTGGTCAGAGTGGAGCATTCAAGATGCGGTGGCGCAAGTTCCATTGCGCCATGCGTAAATTTCCGATATTCAAAAGGTTACATGCAAATGGGGCCATGATTCATACAAGGCACGGGGGGGGGCCATTTGCATCTACTTATGGCCCCATTTGCATGCCATTAGCATGCAGGTGCACCGATCCCCGACGACTTGTGTCTGGCGCCCTGGCAGGCAGCAGCCATCGGGGACTGGCGCCCTCTGCAGCCCGGTCGCGGGCATAACTGCATAATAATCCTCCCTCTCTGAGCTGGCCTGATGGGCATAACTGTAATTCCCCCTCCCCTGACTGGCCCGATCGTGAGCATAACATAGTAATCCCCCTCCCCTGACTGGCCTGATTGCGGGCATAACTGTAGTAATCCCCCCTCCCCACTAGCCCGATCGCGGGCATCAGACTCCACCACCCCCAAGAACAATATCCCTGGTGGTCCAGTGGACAGGTGGCTGATCAGCGGGCATTAGAGTCCACCCCAGGTCCAAGTAGCCTGGTGATCTAGTGCCTCACCCCACCCACCCACGGAGCCCCCACCACCCCGCTCCCCGTCAGCCAGTGGGCAGCAGCACCCCACCGCCTGCTGCCCTGCCGCCACCGACTGACTGCACGGTAGGCTGCATGCCCATTGGTTCAGAGCAAGAGCCAATGGGCGTGCAGCCCATACCGCATAAGGCAGTCCAGATATGTGAATGAAGTCAGCTGGCGGGTGGGCGGGCGGCAGGCGGGTGGGGTGCTGCCGCCCGCTGGCTGACGGGGGAGCGGGGTGGGGGCTCATGGTGGTGGGTGGGTGGGTCACTAGATCACCAGGCTACTTGGACCTTTGGGGTGGATTCTAATGCCCGTGGATCGGGCTTCGGATCACTGGACCACCAGGGATATTGTTCTGGGGTTGAACTCGTTCCCGCGATCAGGCTAGTGAGGAGGGGAGTTACTATGGGTGTGCCTGCGATCGAGCCAGTTGGGGGAGAGGGGATTACTAGAGTTATGCCCGATCGGCCAGCCTGGGGAGGGGGATTACTACGGGTGTGCCCACGATCGGGTCATCGGGGAGGGGGGATTACTACGGTTTGCCCACGACGCCAGTCGGGGAGTGGGGTTACTATTATGCCTGCGATTGGGCTGCAGGGGCACAGGGAGGAGTGGAGGGCCACCACAGGTGGCAGCTGCTGTGCACCCTGCAATGCAGCAGCTCACCTGTGGGTGGCCTCCGACTACTCCTTTTTTTTGCTCAAAGTTGTGCAGGCCAGTCGGGGGAGGGTTACTATTATGCCTGCGATTGGGCTGCAGGGGCACAGGAGGAAGTGGAGGGCACCCAGGTGGCAGCTGCTGTGTTGCACCTGCAATGCAGCAGCTCACCTGTGGGTGGCCTCGACTTACTCCTTTTTTTTTTGCTCAAAGT
This sequence comes from Neoceratodus forsteri, assembly GCA_016271365.2. Taxonomy (NCBI): domain Eukaryota; kingdom Metazoa; phylum Chordata; order Ceratodontiformes; family Ceratodontidae; genus Neoceratodus; species Neoceratodus forsteri. Next base: position 56,541,394 of record JADMNL010000026.1, read on the forward strand.
TGTGCAGGCGCTGGTTGGGGGTTGCGCCTGCACAACTCTGCACAGCCCAGCTGAATATCAGGCTGTGCAGTTTATGCATGGTTCCTCCCCCTCCGGTTGAGCATGCCTTCATTAGCATTGCGCTGTTGCTCAGCATGACTTGGGGGGGGCGCAACTGCCTCCTGCTGAATATGGCAGAATGGCGCAATTTCGGACTTGTGCAGGTGCAACCCTATTGCGCATGGCGCAACCTTTTTGAATATCCAGCCCCTGGTGTTTTGTGCCCCTGATGCAATAAGTAGAGACCCACAAAGTGATTAGCGAGGGAATTTAGTCTAACTACTTATGTTTTGTTTGTTTATGGTTTATGTTCAGTATGTCTAAGTTTGTATTTTAATTGTATAGTTTGCATTCTTAGTTAATTTAGCACTCAGTAGGCCCATAAGAAGTAATTACCCCCATATGGGGACACAGATACTGTTGTTTTCAGTACTTTTATTTTTATTTTATGTTGTTCTCTAGATTTGTTTCTGTGCACAACACATTCTGGACTTATTTCTGATGGAAGGTGCTAGAAAGACTCTGCAGACAAGTAAGTTACTTGCATTATTGACGTGAGAGATTTAAAATCTGTTTCAAACCTGGACATAATACAATGGGTGATGATGTATTACTAACAGCTAACAGGTTATTGATTGCTGGAACGCACAGGATTGATAGAGCTTTGGTAATGAGTTGTTGTTCTCTATCAAATGAAAAACTCAATAAACAAATTTGAAAAAAAAAAAAGAACTGTTTTTTAAAAACCTGTACGTTCCCTGAATCCCACAGAGAGATACATTCATACATAAGAGATACTGGCCACATTCAGGGACCAGCTATGCACACTGTAAAGGAGACAAAGAGAAAGACAACAAGAAAAAACAACCGCACCAGCTAACCTACTTATTTATTTTATTTATTTAGTTTTTGTTGACCAGGTAAGTGCACTAGACAAATCCTGCCTATTTTCAGGCATGACCCGGGAAGGGGGATACAGATGAATTCCAACTGACCTTGAACCAGATTAAGCTGTTGGTAGTATTTTTAGTGAATGAGGGAAATTTGGCTAGGACACCAGGGAAATTCCCATACTCTTTTTGATAAGTGCCATGGGATCTTTAACATCCACCTGAACTACCACCAATCCAGGCAGATGGGACCTCGGTTTAACGTCTCATCAGAAAGACAACACTTCAGAAGTGCAGCACCCCTCTCATGCTGCACTACAGTGTCGGTACTGGGATATTAACCCAAGTACCAGATGTGGGAACTGAACCCACAGCCCTCTGATCGCCCGGCCTCAGAGGCAAGTGTGCTACCTACTGAGCCACTGACACTGACGCTGATGATATGACCTATATGACAAAAGGCACAAAAGATCTAAAGACATTTGCAGGCAGACAGGCTCTTCACCCCTTAGACTTCATCTGTCCCTGCTGCTTTTTCTGCCTTGAAATCATAATTTTTGGCTGTGACATTGCAGTCTATTGCCATGGAAGTGATTTTGATGTCATAAACAGAGCAGCGTGACTTCAAGGCAGGAAAGCAGCAGGAATGGATAACAACCAAAGGACTAAAAGTCTGTTTTCATGCAAAATGTCTTCAGTGATAAAAAACTGCAATGTGCAGAAATGTCAGTGTTTGGGTAATTTAGTGTAACTGAGTTCTGTCGATTCAAACCGGGATTTTTTTTCCAGAAAGTTTTTTGCTCCCCCATTACCCCTATGCTTTACTTGGCAGTGGGGGAGCCATGATAGTTCTGCTTTTCTCCCCTGTTACCTGGGACCCCAGATCATGGTAGCACATGTGCGTGAAGGCGTGCATGCACTCCGCAGCTCCGGTAATGGCCCCTCCCTCCCTCCCTAATGTCAGGTTCCCCCCCTTGGCTTGGCACTGCCATCTGGCTCCCACTGGGTGGCAGCCAAGAGCCTGGGGAAACCCACATCCCACCCCAGGGAGGAGAGCTGCCTTGTGGCTGCTTGATCTGACTCCTCGCCCTCCCCCCCAAGCCGACCCCTGTCGGCCCAAGCTCATTCCCAAACCCGGGTTGCCGGCATGGCGTGAGGTGTGGCATCCAGCGCCTCAACCCTCCATGTCACCAGAGCGGCCTGCAATTTTTTTTTTTTTCAGGAAATCATAAAATCACGTTAACAAGCTAGTGATTAGGCAGGGCTAGAGCTCAACAAAGCCAGACCTTTCAGCAAGCTTGCAAGATGTGTAATGTATTAACAGATAGTTTTGGTTTTATTTCTGGCTGGTGGGCAAGTTAGTTTCTCTTCTAGCAAGCCCCCTTCCCCCAGTGGTTTAGAGTCAAAATAGCGTAGACACATTGCACGATACAAAACCGTGCAACCAACATAGCGCAGTGCAATATAAGGCCAGGGAAAAACAGCCCAGAGCACTGCGGGGGGCTTTACCCCCCCATACCCCACATGATATATAGAAACATCCTCTGAAACGAAGCAAACACCACAAAAGAAAAAAAAATAAACAAGGAGGATATAGTCAAACCCAGGTCTGCTGGCCATCCTAGGCATTACAGCCTCTCACTCTGCCCACTAAGCCACAGGGCTAGCTTGCTCAGCCACTGCACAATGGAAGTTTTAGCCCACTCAGCCTGAGTGAAAACACTTTTCCCTGGAGCTGTTTTCACTCACGCTATTTTGCCCATGCAAAGTTTAACCATGCTGTTATCTCCGCGCGATCTTGACTGGATATCCCCCCCCCCCCAGCACAATAACATTTTTGACATTTAAAACCATGAGATTTTATGTTTTGGGGAAGAAGTAAATTTTGTCTTGTGCATGCGCTACTAATCCTGACTGCTGTCTAATCTTTGATGTCTGTATAAGCTGTTCCATTAGTGCTGGGGCAGGCTTGCCATTCATGACACAGATGACACCTGTTCGTGAACAGGCCCAGGTTGTCAGAGGGCCAGCTGGGAACAGAGGACTGAGTGTGCCAGAGGAGGCTCTCTTCCTCAGGGTCAGAGGATCTGTAGACTCCGCTGTGCTACCATCACTGCCACCTGGCTCACCATGGGTGGTGTTGGTGCAGCAGGAGCTGTAAGTGTGAGAGTGGATACTGACTGACTCCGACATGTGCAGGCACTTGTCAGCATGCATTTGTGTCCCCAAGCCCGTCATTGTCTTCCCTGAGGAAGAGAGGAAAAGCATGGAAAAACCCTGCAGGTATGTGGGCTGAAGGAGGGTATTCTTGAGCCCTGATACACCAACTATCCTCCACGTCCAGGAACTGTGATAGGGGGTCGATCCCAGTCCTTTCACAGAAGAAAGGGTTCTGAAAGAACTCCTAAAACTGAAGGTGGACAAAGCAATGGGGCCTGATGGAATTCACCCCAGAATTCTAAAAAAATTAAAGGGAAAACTAGTGAAACCACTGGCTACTCTTTTTAACAAATCATGGGAGGATGATGTGGTATCTGAGGACTGGAGGAAGGCGGATGTGATTCCCCTTCTCAAAAGTGGGACCAAGACAGAGGCAGGAAACTACAGACCTGTCAATTTGACCTCTGTGGTAGGGAAAGTGATGGAATCACTTCTGAAGGAAAGAACTGTTGCGTACCTAGAGGCCAGTGGGACACAGGACCCAAGGCAGCATGGGTTCACAGTGGGTAGGTCATGTCAGACAAATCTAATTGATTTCTTTGACTGGGTGACCAAAGTAGTAGACCAGGGAAGGGCTGTGGACATGGCCTACCTAGGCTTTAGCAAGGCATTTGACACAGTCCCACACAAAATATTAAAAGTCAAATTAATCAGCCTGGGAGTGGGTCCCAGGGTGGTAGCCTGGGTAAAACATTAGCTGGACAACAGAACACAGAAGGTAATTGTAATTGGAGTCCACTCTGAAGAAAGAGGGGTTACTATTGGGGTACCGCAGGGTTCAGTACTGGGTCCAGTCCTTTTTAATGTCTTTATAAGTGACATTGCAGAGGGACTGGAAGGAAAAGTATGCCTCTTTGCAGATGACACAAAGATCTGCAACAGGGTTGATACACAAGGAGACGTGGAAAGGATGAGAAGGGACTTGGCAAGGTTGGAGGAGTGGTCAGAAGTATGAGAGTTGGATTCAATGCAAAGAAGTGAAAAATAATGCACCTGGGAAACAAAAACCCAGGGGAAGAGTACACAATGGGGTAGTAACAACAACAAGCATTTGTCAATGCCGAATGTTGTTGTGCTGGCATTGGCAGTGCCAGAGCTAGAGACGCATAATAGGAATGGCAGTGTAGTATTGAAGTGACGCCAACCCCACCCCCACCCTGTAGAGAGTGACAGGCATTGGGGTGTGCCTTTGGGTCATCAGCTATAAAGCTCATGCCATTGTACCTCATCCTACTCTGTAGACGCTGACAAGTGTCGAGGTGTGCTTTAGGGTCTTTGGGCATTATACTTACCCCATTCCATAAGGAAATACGTGGACGTGGGTGCAGTATAGGAGCGTGGGGTGAACTTTGTGGCTAAACAGTGCAAGGCACACCACGATGCCTGTCAGTGGCTGCAGGTGTGGGGTGGGGGGGGTGGAATGGCATGAGCATTACATCTGATGATCCCAAGTCACGCCCCTGACGCCTGTCAGTCTGTACCGGTTGGGGTGCTACAGTTGGAAACCCTAACACTGTAGGCATGTGGTGGTAGTTTCACTCCACATTTTCAACATGGGTTGCTTGTCAGGCCACCTCATGAAAAGCAGCACAATCACTTTGTTAGCTGAAAGATGGTTTTGCAAAGTGGCTGTGCCATTTGGCGAAAGTAGGACGGAAACACATTTTTGGACAGGATGTGGAGAACGACAACTGTATTGTTCATGAGGAGGCATAAGAAAATGGCAACGTTGAAAATCTGGAGTGACAATGTGAAATATTGGTGAAGCAATGAATATGCATATGATACAAACTGCGCAACACACGTCCGTAACCCAATTATTTGGGGGAGTTTGGTAGCCACATTTATATCATAGGCATTTTGGGACCTCCTCTTATGAACAGTGGTGCTGTGATTTTGTTAATCTGTCCCAAAAGTTGATTTCCCACAGCGACCACGCCATTGTGCGCCACAGCTGCGGAAACACATTTTGGGTAGGATGTGAAAAATGACAGCTGTACTGTTCATAAGAAGGTGTGAAAAAATGCCAGTGTTGAAAATCTGGCATGAAAATATTGCAAATTTGTGAAGTTACAAGGGTGCGTGAAAACAGTGCAACACAAGCTTGTAACACAGTCATTTTATGAACTTTCATCACCAAATTTTCAACATAGGCATTTTAGGACTTCTGCTTATGAACAGTTCACCATCATTTTCTTAATCTGTCCCAAACACTGATTTTCCACAGCAACCGTGCTATTCTGCACCGGAAGTGCGAAAATACATTTCTTCCAGGATTTGAAAAATGACAGCTGTACTGTTCATAAGGAGGTGTGAAAAAATGCCAGTGTTGAAAATCTGTCGTGAAAATATTACAGATTCGTGAAGTTACGAGTGTGTGTGTGGAAACTGTACAATGCACACTTGTAAAACAGTCATTTTTTGGATGTTTTTCACCAAATTTGCAACATAGGCTTTTTGAGAGCCCACCTCATGAACAGTGGCACTGATATTTCATTAGTCAGTCCCGAAAGGTGATTCTGTGCAGTGACCGAGAAATCACCTTTTGGGACCGAATAACGCCATGACAGTGACTGAATTCATGAGGAGGTGCCCCAATAACCCCATATTGAAAATGTTGTGCCAAAATTCCCCCAAATGCCCAAGATATGCTTCAAAGTTGAACCACCCCCATTTATGCCATTATAGAGCTTACCGGCATTTCTTCAGTTTGTGGTCAGCTTTGAAGAGTGCAGACGTGTTCCCAGTCCACTGAAGATTGTTGCACTGGGATCCAGAGGTAAGTATGGGTTGAGAGGGGGGTGTGGGGAGGTGGAGTGTGCAGAGGGCGGGCGTAGGTTGGAGGAGGGGCCGCTGAACTCTACAAGGGACCGTTTTCTTATTTTACAGGTGCTGGAAAAAAAAAACACATCGTGGGACTGTTTTTTTTTTTCAGGGACTTTGGCACGCTGGGGTGGGCTCCCATGTGCCATACCTGAGTATTTTGGGAGGTGATCAGCCAACGGATTGGGCACCCCCATCAGCACATACCAGTTGGGGGGGAGAGAGACGAGGGGGATTGGGCAACCCCTTGGCATACAGCAGAAACTTGGGTGTGGGGACATTATGCCGATGAGGACTGGGCTCCTCATCTGCAAACTGGGTCGGGGCATGCAAGGTACTGCCCTGCAATGACGGGTCACTCCCTCATTGCAGCGAAATGGATGATGCTGCAATGATGAGGCAGCCTCTGATTGCAGCGGCTAAAATGTTTCAAGGTGGTCGCATGCTGGCTGAACTAGTGTCAGCAGCAGCATGCCACCCCATTGGGGAAAGTGGGCCAAGCCTCAAAAGGCAGTGGGGGCATTGGTCACAACAGTGCCACACCTCCACAACCTGCTTCTGCAGCAAGCTGCCTCAACATGTTTCTTGCACATGCGCGCAAGCAACATAAAAAGATGTTCAAGAAGAAGGGGCCCTAATATTAAAATATAGGTGAGTAGACTTAGGGGTAATGTGAGAAAGTTTTTTTTCATGGAAAGGGAGGTGGATCCATGGAACAACCTCCTGCCAGAGGTTGTAGGGCCAAAAATGGTAGGGGAATTCAAAAATGCATGGGACAGACATAAAGGAACTCTAGCGCTAGGAATGAGAGGGTAAGCTGCAGATCATTTAAGATCTGTGGTATATGAAACAGGTAAGTGGTCCTTATTTGCCATCAAATTCTATGTTTCTATGTTTCAAAATGCCACTGGAGAGGGCCTCTTCTCTGCATCCCAACCTGGAAAAAAGCAGAAGCAATCCATCACCAGGACACCCAGAAAGCTCCTCTCTTTGAAGTCACTATAAATTACACGCAAAACATTTACTTACAGAAAAGGGCCAGTGTAACTAATCTGTTAAAAGAGGCCTTTGTCTGTGTAAGACAAAGGCAGAAACTTATCTTCATTATTTACCCGGACCTTTATGCAGGACAGCAAAGCTTTTCTTTAATTGTGATAAATTTTGTTCCCTCAACCAGCAAGGTGACATTTCATGGTATGCGAGCAAGAGAAATTGTCTGTGACTCTGAGAGGGTCTCCTTGTTTTATAAGTGGTTTCTCATTAAAAACTGAGACCCACGGAGGCCATCCAAATGCTTTAAAGTGATATTAGTCAAGTTCACTGCAGTCTGTTAATAACCATCAGACACCACTGAGACTCACTTGAGAAAGCTTACTTTTGACAGCTGAATAGACTGTTTAAATATATACATATAGTTTACTTTTCCCTGTTCTTAGTCAAGTAAATGTTGCAAACAATGCAGTATTTATTTTGCTGAGTCTTTCAAGATGTATCTGACTCTCCTCTACCAAATTCACAATTGCTATTTGTGACATCACAGTCTGTTTTCATGGTAAGCACTATGATGCCATACACAAAAGCTCTGCAAGATTTTACATGGGAGAGGCCAGCACTTTTTATATAGAAGTTTTGGATAGACTACCAAGATGTAGCGCCAGCACTCACCTCTTCCATGTACCTCGGCTTCGAACTACGCAGGGTCATCGTTCCTTTGGCTACAGAGCACCCCTCTGGTTTAATGCTTTCAGCCAGGCCATCTCCACTCAACCTACTTTGGGCCCCTTCAAGAGACTACTACGTCAGCAGCTTTCAGCATTCAGCACCTGTGACTGTTGCCACTAGTCCCCCTGTCATTTCGACTCTGACCTACCTCTTTGTTGCTCCCAGTAATGGCATGGTACCGTGTCACCTCTACCCTCCTCTACACTGCCTCCCTCCACAAGCTGGCTCGCAACCCTGGTTTGGCTACTCGCCACCTTCATCTACCCCCCTGCTCCCCACTCCCTAGACAAGGTCGATGACTGTTGCAACTCTCTCTCTCACCCTCCACCCCCTCCCGCCATCCTTTTTTGCCCTCTCTTCCCTACCTCCTTCTATTCTCTCCACTAACTATTCTGTCAGCTTTCTCCCTACCCTCAACTATCTGCTCCGATATCTTATTCTATATGCAAACTGAGGGTAGCTACCCTCTATTGATTTGTCTTGTATGTATAACCTGCTTGTATAAACCACTGTAATTAATTATTTATTTATTTAGTTTTTGTTAACCGGGTTAGGTGCTCTAGCCAAGAGCTGACTATTTTCAGGCATGACCCCGGAGAATACATACATAAAAGAGATGAGATTATGCAGTTACATAGTAAATGGTAACATAGTATATAGTACATGTAGGTAAGAATATAGATCAATTCAGACAGTACTTGAGATTATACATATGGCTAGGCAGAGATGACACAAGGTGACAGTAGTACAAGTAAATAACAACTGAGACTGGGCTAAGTGGCAGCTATTAAGACAAAAATAAGACAAAGCTTGTTCAGAAGTGCAGCAGTGTCCTGGGCGAGGTAGGGTGGCTGGCTGTGAGGCCTCAAGTGGGATCAAAGCATGTGCAAGGGCCCCGGGATAGGTTGTGATATAGTTCTTTTTTGAATATTGGGTGGGAGTTTGCCTGTCTTAGGGCAGATGGGAGGGAGTTCCAGGTGGCTGGAACGGTGCAGTGAAAAGCTCCAGAGCCTTTAGAAGTAAGACACCTGGGTACGGTAAGTAGAAATTTATTTGCCAAGTGTAATCCGCGGGCAGGTGTCAGTGGAACAAGTAGAGCTGCAAGGGAGGAGGGAGTTTGGTTTCGGACTACAGAGTCTGTGAAGGTTCCTAGGGGGTAAAGTAAGTAGGCAGAAGGGGAGAGCCAGCCCAGTTCGTTATACAGTGTGCAGTGGTGCTTGAGGCGATGTGAAGAGGAGGCATACCGATATATGTTGTTATATGCGACATCCCCCAGAGCAGTCTTATGGGCATTAGCAAAAGTGGAGATACCATATGTCAGCGCTGGAAGCATAATATCCTTGGCAATAGTCAGTTTAGCGGATGGTGTTAACAGGTGACTAGTCTTGTAGGCGATTCCAAGTTTGGCATTTGTTGCTTTACAGGTTGACTGGATGTGCAGACTGAAGTCAAGGGATTTATCAAGGAGGACTCCCAGGTATTTGAAGGATGTGACACAGTCGATGAGAGACCCCCAGAGTCATGGACTAGGAGGGGTTCCTTACAGGCCCTGAGTTTGGGGGCAGTGCCAAGTAGCATGGCTTGTGTCTTTTTTGTGTTGAGGATGAGCTTATTAGCATTTAGCCATGTTTGCATATTCCTGAAATCCGAGGAGAGGTTTTCGTTGATGATGTTGACTTTGCCGGTGCTGGAGTAGAGGACGAGATCATCAATGTATAGGATAGCTGAGCAGGAGAGTATGGTAGAATCTATGTTGTTAATGTAAAGCGAGACGAAAAGGGGTCCCAGGATGGACCCCTGGGGTACTCCGATGTCAGTGCTGGTCACATCCGAGACAGCAGAGTTGAATTTAACAAGTTGTAATCTGTTTGGTAAGTAGCTGTTAACCCAGTCAACTACTGAGGATGAGAAGTTAAGTCTATGCAGGGTTGAGAGAAGCAGGGGATGAGCAACGAGTTCGAAAGCCTTGGTAAGGTCAATAAATACTGCTCCAGTGAGTAGGCCTTTGTCCATGTTGCAGAGGACATCAGTAGTGAATTTGAGAAGGGCAGTTGAGGTACTGTGCCCTTTCCTGAAACCATGCTAAGTGCCTGAGAGAAGGTTGTTCTGTGTAAGATAGGCAATTGTTTGGGTTGCAACAAGCTTCTCCAGTAGCTTGCTTAGCACAGAGAGAATGGCTATGGGCCTGTAGTTGTTAATATCCTTTGGGTCACCTTTTTTTCAGGATGGGTGTAACTCGGGCAATCTTCCAGAGATCAGGGACAATGCCAAGAGAGAGAGAGAGAGAGAGAGACAGAGTGAAAATCTTGGCCAAAGGTGAGACAATCAATGGTGCCGCTAGCTTCAGGAGTCGTGGCTCGAGTGACTTGGAGCCAGGGCTAGTGTTGTCGGATATGTTTTGCAATAGCCTTTGGACCTCAGACCTAGATATAGCTTTAAAGTAGAAAGGGGGGGTAGTAGGGAGTTTGCAGTGGTCAGCACCAGATGTGGATCTCATGGGTGTGCAGTAAGGCTGAGATGTTGTGGGAGATGAAGCGAAGGACGAGGTGTACTGAGACAGATCTGTGAATAATCTGTTAAAGGCATTTGCTATAGTGTTCAAGTCATTGCAATGCACACCATTTAGGATCATATCCCCTGGGGTCGATGACTGGGCAGCCCCAAGAAAGGTCTTAATGTGCGTCCAGAATTTTCTAGGGTCACCAGCCGAGTTAGTGAGCAGTTCCTTGCAGTAGATGTTCTTTGCAGTTCTGATTTGTTTTTTGAAGATGCTCCAAGAGGCCCTGTAGGTATTGTAATCCACTGGTAGTCTGGACTCCTTATACTTCTTCCAGAGTTTGTCCCAAGTGCGCAAGTTAGCAAGCAGGTCCTTGTGTAACCATCTTGTTTATTTACCCCTGACCCTTCTGGTGACCTTCAGAGTATGTTTATCCTGGAGCGCTGTGAAATTGTTAATGAGGATATCAAGGGCAATTTGAACATCATGGGAGCAATAGATGTCAGACCAGTTGATACAGGAAACATCATTGGCAAAGTTGGTAATAGTGATGTAGCGTGGAGGCTGTGGGGGAGCAGTCTCCGGACTCCATACACAGAAAATGGGTGACTGGTCTGTAATAGCATCTGCCAAGATGCCTGTAGTTTGCACATAGTCAAGGCGATTCACCAGTACCCAGTCTATGAGGGTGGATGTAGCTAGAGAAGGGGTGGTTCTAGTAGGCTCAGTTAGGGTCTGGTGAAGGTTATAACTCTGTGTTAGCGTCACCAGTGCGCCGTGAGTTGGTCCCAGCCAGTTTAGGTTTAAATCTCCTAAGATTACGACCTCGTTTTGCTTGGCATTCATGGCTATTTGATTAAGTAAGTCCTGAAGACCTGTGATACCTCCAGTGGGTGGATTGTAGGTGCAGATGATGTGAAGTTTTTTTGCACCAAGGGCAATCTTTGTTTGTAGGGACTCACAGACTGAGGGGGAGGCGGTGGGTGGGTATACAGTAATATCAAGATGGTTTTTGTAGAGAAGGGCGACCCCCACTCCACATTTTGGGGAGGGCCTATCTCTTCGTATCAGGGAGTAATTTGTTAAGGAACATAAGGAGTCCAGAATGTGGGGCTTAAGCCAAGTTTCCGATAGGCAGAGTAGGTCAGGATTGTGCACTTTCATCCATGCCTCGAGATCAGAAAAGTGCCTGGTAATGCTCCTAATATTCATATGGGCAATGTGAAGTCCTTTCCCTGAGATAGCCGATAGGTCAGAGGAAGAGAGGTGGACAGAGGGGCCAGGGTTAAGTTCTACGTCCCCTGACAATAGGATGATGATGAGAATGAGAAACCACAGTTTAACAGTGTGGAGTGGGAGATGTACCAGTTGTGACATTTTGTATTTTCTGAGCGTGCGAAATGAGTTATAGGTACTACCCTTCCGAAAGACAAGGGTGGCATGGGCACGCACATGTCGTGTCTCGGCAATTTGGTTGGAGAAGGTAAAGTCACAGTGTTGTGAGGTCTTCACTCCATGGAGGTTGTTAATTGGAACTGGGGTAGATACCCAAAGTAAGCATAATAGCAGTGTTAGGAACAGGATTTGTCCTCCCAATCTCTGTGTTGCCAGGATCAGCCATGACAGGGGCAGGCTAGTGTGATACAGGATTAGTTTGCAGTCCATGATATGCAGGAGAGAGCTGACAGCACCCTTGTATACCATCCCAAAAACCTGACTTCCGGGGGGGGGTGTCGACTGTCTGCGTGGTTGGGTGGTGGGCAAGGTGGCTCTGGTACCCCTTCAACTCCTGACAGAGTGATAGACTACTAGATTGACTGGATATCAGCTGCTAGAAATTAGCTCTGTGAGCTGGGTATCAAGCAGGTAAGATTTAGTTGAAAAGCATAGGGATTTATGAGTGTAGCAGCCGCTAGTGGCTAAAGAAAATAACCTGCAGGTGGGAAAGTTGACTGATCAGTTCAGAGGGCCACGTGGTTCTTCCTATAAAGTTCAATGTCGACCAAGGGTGGTGGCGGGGCAGCCGGCGCACAGCACTGGTGGGGACAAAACACTCCAGCGTTCAGAGCAAGCCAGCGTCCTGCTCGCCTCGCTGTCTGCTGCTCAGGCTTGATTGTGGGAGGGCTATGATTCTCCTGCCCTCGCGACCCGCAGGCTTCGCTCGGGGGAGCCCAAAGAAGACTGCAGCCCTGTGGAGACAGACAAAAGAACCAGAGATCAATTTTCAGGTGTGGCTGAAAGGGAAGGGGGAGAGGGAGGGAGTTGCGACAGCACTGCACAGAGGGGGATGGAAGTCCCAGCCGAATTAAAATGGCTCCGGTTCCACAGTGCTCCCGATTACAATTAAGGGCCAAGAGTCTGTGCAGAGCTTTTGTGCAGCTCAAGCTGACTGTTTGTGGGGGGAAAGCAGGTGAAATTAGCAGCGTGCAGCACTTGAAACTGGACTGGGGACAAGCTGGGATAGAAAGGCTATGGGCGGGTAGAAAGAACACTCTTCTACACAGTAAAAAAAAAAAAATAAAATAACCTAATTCACTACACTTTACTCTGTTCATTGCACTTTACATTCACAATCAGTTTGAGCTTACTGAACTTTAAAACAGCCTGTTCTCTTAAGGATGCACATCAATTTAAATCAAGGATCATGCTGACTGCAAGAGATGGTAATTGCAGAGAAGGTACAGAAGCCTATCTAGACACTGTTTAACACAGTAAAGCACAACTTACATACACTTTGCAAGCACCCTGCACAAATTAAGGCTACGTTTAGGATGAGCAAAATTACTATTAATTCAACATCTCTTAAGGTGCACAGTGAGAATAGGTACAAACCCTCACCTTTGGCTGCACAGATCAGTAGCGCACAAACTATCTGCACTTGTCTGGCAACTCAAACGGAGAAAGGATGTTAAAAGAAAAAGGTGCCAATTTCAGCACTCAGCCGTTCCTGGCAAGCCAGTGTCCTGCTCCTTACTGCGTACCTTGTCTGCTGCTCAGGCTTGATTGAGGGGAGGGCTGTGATTCTCCTGCTCTCGCGACCTGCAGGCTTCCCTTAGGGGAGCCCTTAGAAGACTGCAGCCTTGTCTGCTGCTCAGGCTTGATTGTGGGTGGTGGGGGGCTGTGATTCTCCAGCCCTCACAACCCTGCAGGCTTCCCTCTGGGGAGCCCAAAGAAGGGTTGTTGTACATGTCTGATACTCTATGTTGTTTATTCCTTTGTTATACTGTCTTCCCTCCCACTGACGTGGAACCTTTGTAAAAGAGCTCTCAGCTCAAAGGTGTTGAATCCTAGATCTTAATAAATAAATTAATAAATAAATGTGCTGTGAGCCTTTGAAAGGAACATTGAAAATGAAAAAAACAAACAAAAAAGAGTTGTTTTAGTAAACTGTGATAGCTGAAATATATTTATGAAAGTACATGCTGCAGTGCAGGGCTGCTCCACAAGGATACTCACACAAGCTGGGGAAGGAATTCACATTTTCTATTCATTTTGCTGGTAATTAACACCATTATAATGCTCTTTTTTGATGTATATCTTTTAATAAATAATTTTTTTTCTCCTTTTGTGCTATCTTCCATGTTCCTCCCCCCAGGATGCACCTGGAAATGAGCTGTTGTCAGCTCAGTATGTCTTTCCAGGTAAAATTTTTGAAATAAACATCTCGCCATTGTTTTGCAGTTGAATTACACACACGTTACAAATGCTGTATGTCATTGAACAGAAGCCACAGCTTCCATTAAAATATTGTATTTTGACCTGTGGCATGTTTTTTTTTTTTTTTAACCTTGTATTTATCCTTCTACCTGCACCGTCTCTCCATTCTTTCAGACCCCCTCAAGTAGCCGTCCACAACGGCGCTCGGTGCCCCCAGGAGTCTGTTCTTACAGTGTTTGTTTTCTCAAGGACCCTCAGGTATCCCGGTATATCCCCTGGGCAGGGTGAGGGAAGGATACACCAAACCTTCCCCCTCACAATGGAGGAGTGAACGGGACTCAGTGGAGTCTGCCCCCGGTGAGCACCTGTGACGCGGTCCGGCTTGCAGGGGAGTCGTCACCTAGGAGTGACGTGCTCCATTTTCCACTTGTTCTGGTGAACCTCCCCCATCCTGATGTTGGCGGGCAAAGAGGGCCTATGAACACGGAGGCGCGCTGAGACGTGCCTCCTGCTCTGCCCCTCTGCTGACGTCTGCCCTGTCCCCTGTGCTGCTACTCCCTCCTACTGCACCATCCACCTGGGCTCCTCTAGGTGGTGTTATTGCGGCGGGAGCATGCAAGTAACCCTCCCCGGAGAAGGAGAGCAGCCGTTGGGCGCTCAACCCTTCTCCACCCCGGCCGACCCCCAGCAGCCTGTGCTCATTCTGTGGCTTGTTTTTGAGAGTGGCTTGTTTTGCAAAATCTATTTTTTTAAGTGTGAAAAGGAAAAAATTACACATCCTGAATATGATCAAATATATTGTTATGGGTCTACTTCATAGCAAAATAAGCACTACAAACATGAACTAAGATCAAAAATTTAAAAAGAAATTCAATAATAATAATAATCATATTTACAGAGATAAAAATCACAAAGTGCTTCTTTATCTGACATGACTTCAACCCTGAGTAGAAGCTGTGGCTTCTATTTGACAGTGGATTCTATTCAATGAAATACGATAGTTGAAAGGCTGGCATGTGATGAGTGGGAACAAATGGTTCCATTGTTAAAAATGGGTGCGGGGGGGTCACGTGACCGCTAGATGGCATAAAGACGTGCCTTCTTAGCACTCCTTTCCTCGGGCATAATTTTTAAATTAAATCTGCCTTAATCCGCTACAGATTCCCCTTGATAAGTACCAGATACCTGTGGGAAATAAAGATGGACGAATATGTGGTCTTGGCTGCGGGTAAATCGCAGAGATCAGGGGCTAAAAGCAGCAAGAAGCCAACAATCGCGGCTCCGACGAATGGAGTAGGCCCTGTATCCTTTTCGGCCGCGGAGATGTCGGCCTTAGGACGAGAGCTAAAAGATCAATTGATGGAAGCCCTCTCGCTGAAGTTGGATAGGCTGGAAAGCAAGATTGAGGGGCGAATGAATCTTATGGAGGCGCAAATGGAGAGACAGCAGGAAAGGATGGAAGAGATAGAGGGACGGGTGTCTACTGCGGAGGATACGCTGAGCCCCCTCAACAGAAGGATCATGGAGCTCGAGAAACAAGTAGCTGAGATGAGAGAGGCAATGGATTACCAAGAGAATTATCTCCGGAGATCAAACCTGAGACTGAGAGGTCTACTGGAGGGGAGTGAAGGCTCAGACATTCTTATTTTGTGCTAGCTACCCGGCTCATGGGACTGAAGCACCGGCGAATGGCTTAAGTTGGAAGGCGCATCGAGCTAGTGCAACCGAGGCCTTGAGAGGCCAACCACCTTGGCAAATAATCTTCCGCTTCCACAACTATCAAGATAGGCAGGAGATGTGGAAGGCCTATAAAGCAATGCCAGAGCTCAAATACGAGGGGAATCGTCTCTTTCTTTCGCAAGATTACTCACCCAGGATTGGAAAGAAACATAGAGAATTTAACGACGTTATCGCTGCTTGCCAGCAGATGAAGGTAGAGTGGTTCATGGTGTTTCCAGCCATCGTAAAGATAAAGTATGAAGGAGCTACGTATAGCTTCTGGGAAGTAGAAAAGGCACAGAAGTTTGTGGATGAGCTCCGAAAGAAAATCGGGTGATACAATAAATAAGGTATTTGTGTGCCTAGGGGGAGTGGAGTAACAAGGAATTTCTGGCAAATGTATCTTCTATGTCGCCTGCTGCTTCTGTTTAAGACTTTGAGACTTTTATTTTACTTCTTTGTGGAAAGAGGGAGATCTAGGCTCGGGGATGGGCCTTCCCCCCCCTTCCTTCATCCTTTCGAGTTGAGATAGAGAATTATGATTTCGGAGGCCATTCTACAAGCCGCCTGCTGCACCATAAAGGAGGAGCTGTGGATCTGAGACTCTTGGCCGGGTAGATGAAGTGGGAATCCTGGGAGGTAGTGACTGACATATGATGGCTAAGTGAAAAATGACAAGCAGAAGAGGCAAGGACTGGCCTCAGAAGAGCACGGTTCCCAGGTGGGGCCTGCGCGTGTTTTTTTTTTTTCTAAGCCGCTCGGCCTTCCCTGGGATACCACAAGGTGAATTTCTCAAATGTAAGGCTAGACCCACCGTTCAACTAAGAACCTATATGCTGGACTATATGAATATGGGGGGATACTGTCACTCGGGGGAGGGGGGTTACTTAGAATTACTTAGAACTACTTAGAATTATTTAGAAGTCTTATTGTTTTTGTACTAAGCCTCAAATACTGTCTTTGGCTAAGGAATGATGTCGGGGACAGTGGGGAGGAGACAGGAGGAGAAACCCACAGAGCGGGGAATATTGAGAGATGTAGCGGAGGCGGTACTGAGCTCTCGACATGTCCGGGCGGGGGGAGGTTGAAACATAGAGATTGATCTATGTATCAAGCCCTACTGCGAACTTGGGGAACTCTACTGGCTAGCATTATCTGCGCATTGTGTTGGGGGGACATGATAAACTATGTATATAGGTTGAAGGGGATTGTTCAATGTTGTTGGTTAACTGTTGGTAATAGAAGTAATAATAGTTCCACACGTACAGATCGAAAACATGTTGACAAATGGCACATTGGGAGGCGTTGGGGGGGTGGAGAAGAACAAAGGGGCTATGATAAAAGAACTTGGGAGTATCCTCCTCACCTGTGCGATCTACTCACCCCCAAGATCCAGCAACGCACCCTTCGATCCTCAGCTAGATGCCACCTTGCCATCCCCCGGGTTCGTTCCAACCAAGGCAAGCGCTCTTTCCTTTACGCTGCCCCCCTCTTGTGGAATGCCCTCCCTGAAACTTTAGTCAACAAGCCTTCTCTCCTAGCGTTTAAATTGGGCCTTAAAGCGTATCTCTTGGAGCTGAGCCTCTGTGGCTGTAACCGTTAGCCTCGGGTCAACGTCCCCCGTGACCTCCGGTGACTACTTCTACTGCTTCCCCTATAACTTCCCTGCATGCACTGCTAAGGTGCCTTGAACACCCTACATTTCTATTAGCCCAGTGGGCATCCTCTGTTCTCTGTGCCAAACGATGTACCCTATTGTGGACTATGTACAAACTATAAACTTATGTATGTTACTACCCATCTATGGACCCCTTGTGTCTAAACAAGCATTCTGCTAAAGCTGCTCTACTGTTGCTCCTATGTATCACACTCCCTGTTATGCACTTTATCTAATGTCATCATACACTATTCTACTATGTATGAACACACTGAATCTTCAATGTATTTTTCTAAAACTACTGTGTAAAGTTGCTAAGTTATGTACTCTGTAACTAATCCCGGGTCGCCCCTGAAAAAGGGACCACTGGTCTCAGTGGGTTTACCCGGTTACCAAAATCTAAATAAATAAATAAATAAAATGGCACATAAGGAAAAAGTAAAGGTAGTTTCCTGGAATGTGAGGGGGGTGTTTTCTCCCATTAAAAGGACTTCGATAATCACTGCACTTAAGAGAGTGGGAGCACAGGTGGCCTTACTGCAGGAGACCCACCTGACCCCCACGGAACACCAAAAATTGATCAGAAACTGGGTAGGGGCTTCCTATGTGGCCTCCTTCTCCTCCCATAAGAGAGGGGTGGCTATTCTTATACATAAGCACCTCCCATTCCAGGTAACTAGGATCGTGCAGGATAAAAAAGAGGGCAGATATGTATTTGCAGAGGGCAACCTGTACGGGCTCACTGTCACATTTGGCTGTGTATACGCCCCAGCAGTCTGCGAGCCAGCATTTTATAGAAACATTATGGAGATATTAATGAAGGAACAATTCAGAGGCCTAATTATGGGGGGAGACTTTAACTGCACACCTGACCCATCCCTGGACCACTCGGGAGGGAGAGGAAAGGGGGGTAGCTTCCTCAAGGAGTGGAGAGAGGGGTTAATAGATTTGGACCTAGTGGATGTGTGGAGAACAGCGAATCCTAAGCTTAGGGAGTACACTTTTTTCTCCAACCCACATAAAAGTTGGTCGAGAATAGATCACATATATATGAATGGGAGTTGGTACCAGAAGATGGTGGAAGTAAAACATGAACTCATTCATATCTCTGATCACGCAATGGTGTCAGCGTCTCTAGAATTGGAGACAGGGAGAGCGAGGTCGGGTTCTTGGAGATTTCCCACATACCTATTGGGCAATGAAGACTTCAGAGCCTTTCTCAAGGATCAGCTCAAGAGGTATGTGGAGACAAACAGGGACACGGCTCCGTCCACACAGATATTTTGGGATGCAGGTAAGGCATACTTAAGGGGGGCCATAATAAGCTTTGTCGCCAGTTACAAAAAAGATCAAAACAGGAAGTATGAGGAGCTGTTCCAGCAGGTAAAGAGGCTAGAAACATTGGTGGCTGGCGGGGATGAGAGTAGAACCCAGGTCTTAGCAGTTGCTAGAGGAGCTTTAAATAACATGCTGGCTGAGCAGGCGAGGGGGCATATGTGGATGCTTAAGCAAAGATTCTACGAATGGGGGAACAAGCCTGGACCCATGTTAGTTAGGCTAATCAAGGGGAGGAGGGGACCAGCGAGGGTGTTAGTAATAAGAAATAAACAGGGCGGTTTGCTGAAAGAACCTCAGGAGATAAGGGACAGGTTTAAAGAATTCTACCACTCCTTATATGAGAGCGAAGCTGAGGGGTGCCAAGAACAGGCCAGGCAATTTCTAGCTGGGGTTAAGTCAGAGCGACTAAACGAACAGCAAAAGGCAGCTTTAGATGCTGAAATGACTAAGGAAGAGATTAAGAAGGCCATAGCGGGGCTGAAGGTGGGTAAGGCGGCTGGTCCAGATGGGCTCCCTATTGAATTTTATAGGGCCACGGGACAACGAATGACTGACTTGCTGTGGGAAGTTTTTAGGGTAACTAAGTAAGGGGATCCGCTCCCCCCCTCCATGGGGATGGCGACAATATGCGTGATTCCGAAACATGGGAAGGATCCCCTAGACTGTGTGGCATATCGCCCCATATCACTATTGAACGCTGATGCAAAAATCTATGCCAAGGTTCTGGCCAGCAGGCTGGAGGGCCTGCTGCCCAGCCTGGTACACCCGGACCAAACAGGGTTCGTAAAAGGGAGACACTCTTACCACAACTTAAGAAAGCTCCTGAATGTGGTGCAGGCCTCCTCTCAGTGTCCTGGGCCTACATTGGTTCTGGCACTGGACGTTGAGAAAGCCTTTGATCATATAGAATGGGAATAGTTGTTTGTGGCATTGGGCCGATTTGGTTTGGGAGAGGGTTACTTAAATATGGTGCGGGCTCTCTACTACCACCTGAAGGCAGCAATATTGGTTAATGGTGGCCTATCGCAGGTTTTTACCCTGCACAGAGGGACAAGACAAGGTTGCCCCCTATCCCCGCTCCTGTTCGACCTGGCACTTGAACCTTTGGCCACAGCCATAAGACAGAGCGAGATGGTGAAAGGTTTGGAGGGCCTGAAGGGACATCAGTTCAGGGTCTCACTGTACGCGGATGATATGATTCTGTTTCTGAGCGACCTAAAGAGTTCTGTTCCTACTACCCTTGAACTAATCAATAGATTTTCCCGCTTCTCTGGATATAAAATTAACTTTGATAAGTCGGAGGTGATGGGTTTAGGGAAGGGGATGTCGGAGGATCTCGAGAGTTGGGGTCTGCGAGAAGTGGGTCCCTCCTTTCAATATTTGGGGGTAAGGGTCGGGAGATCCCTGAACGATTGTATGGGTTGAACTATAAGCCAATGGTGGAAAAGATAATGAAATATCTGAAGAGGTGGAAGGCACTCCCGGTTTCGTGGATGGGCCGCCTGAATATCCTAAAAATGAACATCCTGCCCAGAATATTATATCTGCTACAAATGCTTCCGATGGGGCTCACTAAGAAAGACATGAGGAAGTTAGAGAGGGGCTTTGCAGAGTATCTATGGCAAGGGAAAAGGCCCAGGATTAGTCTTAAAAAACTAAAGTTAGACTCAGGGGAGGGGGGACTCAATTTCCCTGACATAAAGACTTATTTTCTGGCCTCACAGATGAGAATAATCAAGGACTGGGTAGTGCATCCAGGGGTGGCCAGCTGTCTAGAACTGGAAGGGGAAGGGGGGATGAGTAGACTATTGGCCTACTTAATCAAAGGAGGTAAGAGGGCCTACCTGAATCAGCGTAAGCCCAATCCTTTAGTACTGTGGACTCTGAAGGGATGGGAACAAATCAGGAAAATGGTAGGAAGTGATGGCACAGAAACACTGCTCCTTCCGCTTAATAGAAACCCCTTCTTCCGACCTGGACTAGAGGATTCGGGATTTGAGGAATGGGACAAGAAAGGTATACATTGTGTGAGAGACTTATATGCTGGATCGAGTTTTTGCTCCTTTCTGGAGCTAGGAGAGAAGAGGGAAATTCCAGGTTCCCACAAGTTTAGATTTTTTCAGGCCAGAGAGTATGCCCGGAGTCTAGGAAGGTCTGTGTCACAGCCCTCTACCCTGCAAGGAATAGAGTCCTTGGTTTGCAAGGCTCGTGACAATCCAAAGGGAATGATAGCTAAAACAGTTGCTATCCTCAGAAAGGGTCTGAACAAGGGCAAAGGGGGAGCAAGGGAGCTTTGGGAAAGAGACCTGGGGACTAAAATCTCAGATTCTAACTGGGACCTGATGGCTGAAACACATGTGGGCCTATTGATATCGAATAAACATAAGGAATCAGCTTATAAGTTTATCCAAAGACTGTTTTACCTGCCAGTGGTGGTTCACAAGTTCAAGCCAGAGATTCCTGAGATATGCCCAAGGTGTCATTCACAGAAAGGTACATACTGGCACTGCTTTTGGAGCTGATCCCGAATACAGAAGTTCTGGGGAGCAATTGTGCAGTTTCTCACTGAAAAGACAGAGGCTAAGGTTTCCCTCCACCCGGTGGAATTGCTCTTTGGAATTGAGGTAGGGGAGAGGGACGAGTGGGCACTACATAAGAAGTGGCTGAGGGTGGTCCTTGGTCTGGCCAGGCAATGTATATTAAATAGTTGGGTTTCTGCAAATGACCCATCCATTGAACAGTGGAGAGCATTGATTATAGCCGCAGTAACATTTGAAAAAAGGACATATCAGTTAAAAGGTAGAAGTGAAGTTTTTGATGTCCTATGGAGCCCTTTAATAGTAGCAATGTCCCAGGAAGAGTTGGGGATTATGAACTGGGGGGCCTAAAAAAATATAAAAATATAAAAATTAAAATATAAATAAAATTCATATTCAAAACAACTAAACTGAAGGAGGCGACTGGAGAAACATTGTCACTCACTCGGGAAGTAGGCTGATTGGCCGAATTTAATCTAACTACGAGTGTATGCCCGGGTTCTGATAGAGGTGACATACTAAGATGTGATGAAATATTACACTGTGCCTGTTTGCTTGTGTGGAAAATATCATGTTTTTTTTTTTTTTATTAAGGCAATTTGAGATAATGGAATGGGTCTGTACGATGTGGACAAATGTAAATAGTTTCTAATCTTTATAGGATAGATTTCTTTTTTTTTTCTCTCTAATCTGGATTTATTTGTCTCTAGTGAATCTGCTGATGCTTCAAGCAATATATTTTTTTTTCTTACGAGGTACGGAATATATTTAGTTCTGATGTTGAGGGTGTTATGGCTCCTATCTTAAATGGAAGGCCTCCGCTGTATAGGGCCCGGATAAATCCTGTACTTAAAGTGGCATCACAAAATTGAAGTGCGGGTGGCCTGTAATACCTATAAGACTGACCCACAAGTAAGGGCTCTGTGTAGAGTATACGAATTGTACCTGGTGCTTTTCTTTTTTTTTTTTTGCCTGTCTGTTTGTTCTTTGTTAACTGTGCATGAAAGATAAAATTAATAAAATATTAAACAAAAAAAAAAAATGGGTGCAGCTGGTTGAGCTTCCAGTGTGAAGCTTTGATTGTTTTATCTGCAACTGGATTGAACTTGGAAAGCCAAAGGTAAAGATGATGGGCCCACGGCTCACTCAAAGTTCAAAGCAGACAGCCTTTTAAGGACTTGCTAGCAACACCAGCCATGACATTGCCATACCATAGAATTATCAGAGCAGTGCCCTGCAGTCATCCAATTTCCATGTAGCACTGAGCATCTTGTCAGGCTACTCCACCAGACGAAGTTTGTTTTTAAGCAATAACAACTGAGACGCTGCTCATTTCCAAGGGATTAACAAACGGTTGAGGGGATGGGTGGCATGAAGCGCAGCTGGTCGTTAATCCAAGGAAATGACCAGCTTCAAGGTTGCCGTTGCGATTATTTATATATTTAAATTTTGTTTATTTGAATTTTGTTGACCAGGTAGGCCCATTGAGACAAAGCTGTCCCTTTTTCAGGGTGACCTGTCACGCACATGCGCACTGTGCACTGGTGGGTGACCTCTGACCCCAGGGTTGCCTCCTTGACCCTGTGACCCCACCAGGTCATGCCTACTGTGCATGTCCAGCACTGCATGATGGCCGGGAACTGCTGGGCCAGGATCTTCAATTGCAGATTTGTGTCTGCCTAGAAATGCTTGACTCTGGTCCAACATCTTGCTTGTCTGGTTGAAGACACTAAAAGAAACTTCAGACACAAACTCTATTTGCATGTCTTATTTACCAAAATGGTTGCAGTTCACGACATTTAGTAACAAACAAATGTATCCTTTGAAATTTAGTTGCAAGTTCATTTCAAATGTCGCTCACAAATCCAAAAGTAAATTCAGATGCAGTTATAAACAGCACCCATTTACATCTGTGTCTGCCCAGTGGGAATATTGGTCCGCAAATGCCCAGCTTCATAGTGGGACTGGCAGGCCCTCGTTGGCACTGGGGAACATCTGGTCCAGTATTTATATTACTACTAATTAGTCCTGACATCCCAAAGTAACTTAAAATGCCTCCAGTTACCTCAGGCAGATAAATACGCAAACAAGTGCACACATAGGTATGTTTATGAAAAACAGCTACACTGCAGATGTCAACTTGTAACTAGTGGAACCTGTGTCTACACGGCACACCTGGAAATGCCCATATTAGACAAAGGCAGGCTAAGGTATTGGCTATAGAATTGTTCATGTTCACGTCTTAAGGGTGCAGAAAGTGCAACCTTTCTAAAAACGTGTGCCTGTGTTGTGTGCGTGTGTGTTTCTCTGCCTGTAACAACAATAAAGCTGGCATTTAAAATGACTTGCGGATGTCAGGACTCATTACTAATGACGCAGCATGCAGGACCAGGTAAACCCTGAAGCAATCAAGAGCCTGCAAGCCACTGTTTCAAAGGGAGGCACCAGATCTTTATGTATTGCCAGTGAATGAATCCCCTTCGGTAGGCTGAAGCACTGTTCCCATGATAGTTAACTGCGAAGGACAAATATTGTGACAAGCACTAGAAGAATTAACTAAAAAGGGATACACTAGAATTAGTCAAACATCTTTTGATATGGTGGTAGCAATAAGGCTCATGTATCAAAATACAGACTGCTTCAGAAGTTAGGATGTCTAACAGGATCTGCAGAAACAGGGCAGTTCCTGTGGGCTTAGGACTTAAGTGACAGTCAATTGGACGTAAGTGTTCAGATCATCTTGAGAACATGTCCAAAATTAGAAAGAACTGTCTGATTATGAGCTTTTCCAGTTCATTTTAGTGTATTTTTGTAGGGAGAAAAAAACAGCATTACCAATTACAACATGCCATTCCTGTGACATTTTCATCATCCTTGGCACAGCGTTTCTCTTCGTATTGTCTTGTAGCAAGATTATTGCTGTCAAATTAGCTTAGATGAAAGTGGCGGAAACATTCGGGCTGCTCCCCATCTAAACCTGCCACCTCAAAAATCAGAACTGAAATATAATTGTGTAGCTTTCAAATTAAATCAGTTCCTCCGTTCTCTGCTGATGTGTTTATCCAATACAAAGGATTGGTTCCAAACCTCCAGTCATCTATGACTATCAGGAACCGCTGCAGTTAGGGCCCTTTCTGTAGTCTTAGTGGCTAACCATTTTTAATTTGGGGAGATTTATAATGAAAATAATCCCCTTCCTGACTTTTTTTTAAGTTTGCAATACCACATGGGTTCTTCCTGTCATGCAAAAGTGGTGCAGTAGCTCAAGATTAAAGCTTTTTAGGAGCCTGCTCTCATTGTCTGACCCAAATTGCCTGGATTCCAATTTTCCTTCTCTCTCTTTTTTTTTTTAACAGTTTATTTACCCAGGATAACCAGGCTGAGATGCAAGGGCTCCTTTGTAGTGTGAATCTGCTTTTACCTATTTTTATAGCTGGGTGCAATGAATACTGTAAGGTTAAAGCAGCAGAGCATGACAGCGGTGAAAACTCTGACCTGTACTTGTTATTATATTTTAGAGTGCCCCTTCTCTCTAGACTTGCATGATACTTTTTTCCCCCATTCTGAATATGCTTTTACATTTTTTTCTAAAGTTGAAATAATAAAAGGAGTGCATCTTTTAATATGACTTGGGCAAGGTTTTTGTCAATATTCTGTGCTGTTTTTGACCACCTCTAGTCCAGCATCACTTTGATTGTGACAAGAATGAACAAACATGCCGTACAAAGTGCTGCCTGATCTTATCGGGCAACAGGTGTACAGCAGCTAAGAATACTGATGAAAGTTTGGTCTGAGTCTTATTAAACAAGCATTTCTCAATGCCGAATGTTGATTGCGTTGTTCTTTTGAGCTGGCTCAGTGGTCCTGTGTCACACTCTCGTTCTGTTTCTCCCGGTGCTGCAGGCTGCACCTTTGTACTGGGCTCCTGGCTGTGTTGGCACATGTTTTCTGCCCACAAAGAAATCTGCAGCTGTCCTGACAGAGCTGTGTTGTGGTGGGTCACTTGCTCTCTCAGTCGCTCTTTCTGTTTTGGCTGGCACTGCAGGCTGCCCTTTGTACTGGGCTCCTGCCTCTGTTGGCGGCTTTTTCTGCCCACAAAGAAATGTGCAGCAGTCCTGACACAGGTCCATTGAACTACCTCACTCCCCCCTCTCTTGCTCATTCCATTTCTGCTGGCGCTGCAGGCTGGCCTTCTGTATAGGGCTCCTGCCTGCGTTTCTGCCTTTTTCTGCACACAAAGCAACTGCAGCAGTCACAATAGAGGTTTGTTGAGCTCGCTCACTCCCCCTCTTTCACTTGCTCATTGTGTTTGTCCCAGTGCTGCTGGCTACCCTTTTGTACTGGACTTCTGCCTGCGTTGGAATCTTTTTCTGGCCACAAAGAAATCTGAAGCTGTCCTGACAGAGCTCCGTTGAGGTCGCTCTCTCCGCCTGTCTCACTCTCTCATTCTGTTTCTCCTGGTGTTGCAGGCTACTCTTTTGTACTGGGCTTCTGTCTGCATTGGCAGGTTTTGCTGCCCATAAAGAAATCTGCAGCTGTCCCAACACAGCTCTGTTGAGGTGGGTCACTCCCCCTCTGTCACTCGCTCATTCTGTTTCTGCTGGCACTGCAGGCTGCCCTTTTGTACTGAGCTCCTGCCTCTGTTGATGGCTTTTTCTGCCCACAAAGAAATCTGCAGCAGTCCTGACATAGGTCCATTGAGGAAGCTCACTCCCCCTCTCTCACTCGTTCCGTTTCTGCCGGTGCTGCAGGCTGGCCTTTGTATTGGGCTCTGCCTGCATTGTCACCTTTTACACTTACAAAGAAATCCAGGCAGTCAGGATAGAGCTCTGTTGAGCTTGCTCACTGCCCCTCTCTCACGTCCTCATTGTGTTTCTCCCGGTGCTGCAGGCTGCCCTTTTGTACTGGGCTTCTGCCTGCATTGGCACCTTTTCTGCCCACAAAGAAATCCGCAGCTGTCCCAAAAGAGCTCTGTTGAGGTCGCTCACTCCGCCTGTCTCACTTGCTCATTCTGTTTCTCCTGGCACTGCAGACTGCCATTTTGTAGTGTTCTCCTGCCTCTGTTGGCGCCTTTTTCTGCCCACAAACAAATCTGCAGCAGTCCCGACAGAGCTCTGTTGAGCTTGCTCAGTCCCCCCTCTCTCACTCGCTTGTGCCGTTTCTGTCAGTGCTGCAGGCTGCTCTTTTCTACTGGGCCCCTGCCGGCATTGCTGCCTTCTTCTGGGCACAAAGAAATCTGCAGCAGTCATGATAGAGCTCCATTGAGCTCGCTCACTCACTCCCCCTGTCTCACTTGTTCGTTTTGTTTTTCCCGCCGCTGCAGGCTGCTCTTTTGCACTGGGCTCCTGCCTCTGTCGGCATTTTTGTCTGCCCACAAAGAAATCTGCAGCATTCCTGACACAGCTCCGTTGGCCTCACTCACTCCCCCGTCTCACTTGCTCGTTCCGTTTCTGCCGGCGCTGCAGGCTGCCCTTCTGTACTGAGCTCCTGCCAGTGCAGCCACCCTTCTCTGCCGACAAAGAAATACGCAACAGTGACGATGGAGCTCTGTTGAGCTCGCTCAGTCCCCCCTCTCGCTTGCTCATTCTGTGTGTCCCACCGCTGCAGGCTGCCCTATTATACTCAGGCCCTACAGGCATTGCTGCCTTTTCCTGCCCACAAACAAATCCGCAGCAGTCCCAACAGAGCTCCATTGACCTCACTCACTCCCCCTCCCTCATTCACTCGTTCTGAGTCTCCTGGCGCTGCAGGCTGCCCTTTTGAACTGGGCTCCTGCCTGCGTTGTCACCTTTTCCTGCCCACAAAGACATCCGCAGCAGTCCCAACAGAGCTCAGTTGAGCTCGGTCACTCCCCACCAGTCGCTCGATCCTAATCTGTCCTAAACACTGATTTCCAACAGTGACTGCGGTATTTTGCACCGGAAGCGCAGAAACACATTTTGGCCAGGATGTGAAAAATGACAACTGTACTGTTCATAAGGAGGTGTGAACAAATGCCAATGTTGAAACTCTGGCGTGAAAACATTACTTATTTGCAAACTTACAAGGGTGCGTGGCACCTGCACAACACACGCTCATAACACAGTCATTTTATGGAGTTTCATTACTAAATTTTTAACATAGTCATTTTAGAACCTCTGCTCAGGAACAGTGTCAGTGTGATTTTCTTACTATGTCCTGAACACCGATTTCCCACAGCAACTGTGCTATTGTGCGCCGGAAGAGGGAAAACACATTTCGGCCAGGATGTGAAAAATGACAGCTGCACTGTTCTTAAGGAGGTATGGCAAAATGGCAATACTGAAAATTTGGAGTGAAAATATTGCAAAGTTGCAACGGTACAACCGTGCGTGATAACTGCGCAATGCACATTTGTAACACACTCATTTTATGGACTTTTGTCACCAAATTTTCAACATAGGCATTTTAGGACCTCTGCTCATGAACAGTGCCACTGTCAGTTTCTTAATCTGTGTGGAACACAGATTTCCTACACCGACCACGCTATTCTGTGCCAGAAGTGCGAAAACTCATTTCAGCCAGGGTGTGAAAAATTACAGCTGTACTGTTCACAAGGAGGTCTTAAAAAATGCCAATGTTGAAAATCTGGGGTGAAAATATTGCAAATTCACAATGTTATGAGCGTGCATAGCAACTGCGCAACGCACACTCGTAAAACAGTCATTTTTTGGATTTTTCCCACCAAATTTGCAACATAGGCTCTTTGAGAGCCCACCTTATGAACACTGGGCACTGTCATTTTGTTAATCAGTCCCGAAAGGTGATTCCGCACAGTGACCGCGAAATAATCTTTCGGGGCCAATTAACGCCATGACAGAGATAGAATTCATGAGGAGGGGTCAGAAAAACCCCATGTTGAAAATTTGTTGCCAAAATTCCGAAAAATGACTGAGATATGCATCAAAGTTGAAAAAACCCTATTTATTCCATTATACAGCTTACCGGCATTTCCTCAGTTCGCGGTTGGCTTTGAAGGTGCAAGACGTGTTCCCCAGTCCACGAAATCGTCGCGCTGGACTCCTGGGGGTAATATAGGTGGGGGGTGTGGGGAGGCAGGATGCGAGTGAGTGTTCGCGGGTTGTGGAAGGGGGGCAGGGAGACCGCCGAGGGACCATTTCCTTTTTTATAGGTTACAAAAAAAAAGAAAGTACATCGCGGGACCATTTTTTATTTTGCAGGGGCATGTGGCATGCTGGGGTGAGCTCCCAGTGTACCAACGGAGTCTTTCTTTTTGGGGGGGCAGCTGTAGCTGACGGGGGATTGGGCACCGCCATCGGTACACAACAAAAGAGGGGGGTTATTACATTATGCCGACGGGGATTGGGTACCCCCTGTCAGCACACAACAAAAGCGGAGGGGTTACATAATGCTGACAGGGAGTGGGCTCCCCCATCAGCAACATAAATATTGGGGCACTGCAGCTGACGGGGATTGGGGCCCTCGTCGGCAAAACTCGCACGTCAGAGGTACATACTGCGAGGGGATTGGGCACCCCCGGCAGGAGAGAATATTGTTTGTGAACATGGCGGCAAGCCACTGCCATGTTCACAAACAATATCAGGGTTTCAAGATTCCGCCCTGCAATGATGGGTCACTCCCTCATTGCAGCAAATGGCTGACGCTGCAATGATGAGGTAGCCCCTGATTGCAGCGGCTAATTTTTTACAAGTTGGTGGCACGCTGGCTGAACTAGTGTCAGCAGCAATGTGCCACGGCACTGGGGGAAGCGGGACAAGCCTTTACAGGCTATGGGGGCATTGGCCACAACAGTGCCGCGCCTCCACAACCTGCTTGTAGAGAAACCAGCCGCAACATGTTTCTTGCGCATGCGTGCAATCAACATAAAAAGGATTACTTCTTTTGTTATTTCAAATATGATAAAAGTGTGAAAGCAAGCACAGAATGGTGAAAAAAAGGGTATCATACAAGTCAGAAGATAAGGGTCAATCTATAATGGAATAAAAAAAGTATAGGTCAAAATTATTACCGCTATCAGACACTGCTAATTTTTAAATTATTTGCTCAGATACACACAGTGCTGGATTGTCAAAAGAAGTGATCCAGGTGCAATTTCCAATTTCAGACTCGGCCACATCACTACAAAATATTTTGTAGGCCATTACTTTTCAAGCATTTTGACGCATTTGCAACACTCTTCTCACTTTATGGCAAACAAGTGACACGTGCATCATTTCTGTTACATAACGTGCAGCCCTTGTGGCATGATGCTAGAACCCCCCTTTTTTTCATGGCCCACAGTTCTGACACAAGTAGTGCCACTGCAGCTAAAACATGCCACAGTTCTTTGAAAATCCAGCCCACAGTGTTTAAATGGGTGTATTGGGATTTGAACCTGGATCTCCAGGTTCCCAAGCATGTGCTTTAGCCAGTATATCTCACTGCCTCAAACTAAGCCAAGCTGCTGGAGTTTCATATTACCCTGAAAACGTAAGATTACCCAATTCATTCTCACAAGATTTCCTACTGGTCTGTGCTACCGGAAAACATTGTTGGTGAGTACGGCCCCCAGTTGCAGAATGGAAAAAAATTCAGGCCATTTAAAGGTTCGGAAGATAGGAAAACATATTAATGCTGCATTAGCGGTACATAGAAAATGGGTTATGAAATTTATAGAAAAAAAAAAGAATTAGAAAGAAGTTTAAATGATAAGGGACTACTTGGAAGCTCACCAGTTCCTTGCCCCCTTCCTACATGGATTCAGACCAAACCACGGTACTGCTACTGCCCTCATCAACTTCTCTGACGAAGTACTCAGAGCTATGGACAAAGGGATACCCACAGGTGCAGTCTTCATAGATTTGTCCAAGGCATTTGACCTTGTAGACCATAACCTTCTACTACTGAAGCTGCACAACACTGGACTAGACCCCCATGCCCTCAAGTGGTTTACGAGCTACTTATCTGGCTGGACACAGAGGGTCACCTGGAAGGGGGCCATGTCTGGGCTACTACCACTACAACTGGGAGTTCCTCAAGGCTCAATACTAGGCCCTCTCCTATTCTCCCTATTTACAAATGAACTAAGTACCTACTGTGGGGAGAGCTCGGTTGTACAGTATGCTGATGATACTGTCATCTACCGATCCTTGGGCGATGTAGCTGCTCTCGGTCCCCTACTCCAAAAGGACCTCACATCCCTAGAGACATGGCTGTGTGAGAATAGAATGGTACTTAACACGGACAAAACTAAGGCAATACTATTCGGACCAAGATCCTTGGGAACTGACAGCTCCTCATCCCTACAACTTTCCACACTATCTGACAAATGCATAAAAGTAGTCCCCTCCCTAAAATACTTAGGCCTAACTCTAGATCAGTCAATCACCTACAAAAACCATGTTGACCAGATCATCATGACACTTCACCGCAAGCTTGGAACCTTGTACCATCTCAGAGACCAGCTTATCCCTGAGGCCAGGCTCTCCATTGTGACAAGTGTCCTGCTCCCTACCCTGACCTATGCGGCCCCGATTATACAGGGCATGGCAAAGCAGGAAGTATCCAGGATGCAAATCCTATACAACAAAATAGCTCAGTTTGCTACACAAGACCACTCGAGATGCCATCACTGTGATACCCTGGCCCAGCTCCGGTGGCCCACGCTGGCCACCCGGTTACAACAACCATTGCTCACCCAGGCCTACAAGTTACTCAAACCCCCAGCTCCTCCAAGCATAGCAGGAATCATAGCTACTAAACACAACCCTAGGAACCTAAGGACCTCAGAACGAACACTGCTCGAAGTCCCCAGAGTTCGGACCAATGCTGGCGGCAGATCCTTCTCTTGGCAAGCCCCTAGCGTATGGAACAAGCTCCCTCCCTTGGTGCAGGATGCCTCCACACTTATGAATTTCTGTACTAGGCTCAAGGCCCACATGCTGGACACAAGCACGTGCCACTGCCATGGCTCTCAAGGCACCCCCTCTCATTTCTATATCAAACCCCACTAAAGGTGGGACTAACCTGGACCTCCTAGTAGTCTTAGGATACCTAGGGACCAAAGCTATCTCATGCAATTAGCTATGCCAAATACTATCAAGGCAGAACTGTGTCATGATGAAAACCATGTTAGAAAACCACTGTCTGTAACTACCTTATGCTTCCACAACTTATGCAGTCAAATGTTGTCTCCTCTGTATTATAGCCTGTATTGTACTGTTATGCTGTATATCCTGTATTGTACTGTTATCTCGGGTCGCCCCTGAAAAAGGGACCTTCGTGGCTCAGTGGGCCTACCCGGTCACCAAAATTTAATAAATAAATAAATAAAATAAATAAATAAGGCTCAAGTGTATGGGCATGTATAGTTGTTTAAATCTGGAAGACTTCCACTGACAGTCTGTAACCCATTCCGTTTTCAGTCCATCAGAGAATATTTATCTAGAAAGCAAACATTTTTAAAACCATGCTTTTTAAAAATGATCTACCACCACCAATCAGTGCCACTGGGTAAACAGTCAGCTAATTTAGTGGTTAGTTCATAGTGGTTAATGACCACTGGAGCAAGCATTTCGATTGTGTGGTCTATGATCTAATGTGCAGTGTGGTATGGAGATATTTTAGATGTGTCTTTTCTGGTCCAAGTTTGAACTGAATTGAACTACAAAAGGTTCAAAACAGGTTGGATTCCACAGTGACTTTCAAACAGCGCTGTTAATATATTGTTCTCATTTGTTTCTAGCCTGTGACAGTGAAAAACAAGCAGTGTACTTTACTCTTAAGTAAATGTGCCAAAACGTAAAACAGAATTTTTCTGCAGATATGGACTGGTTGGCCAACTCAGTCTGTCCCTTTTTCCCTGCCCATACTTTCACCACAGACCCTACCTGATCTCCAGCTACCTCTCCCCCCTCCCCGTTTTTCAACTAAGATTCCCTTGTGCCTATCCCATGCGTGCTTGAAGACCACCACTGTTTTTGCCCCCACTGCCTTCACTGCAAGAGCGTTCCAGGCATTCACTAGTCTTTTTCAGTGAAGTACTTCTTCACATCCCTACTACTGTAAATTTTCCCCTTCCCCCTTCCAGCCTCATTGCATGTCCACTTGTTCTTGTGCACCTTTTTCTCTGAAAAATACTCCTCTCCTGTATCTTGTTCAACCCCATGAGGTATCTATAGGTCTCTGTCATATCCCCACTCTCCCTCCTCTCTTCCGGGGTGTACATATTGAGATCCACATAGGGCTTCTGATGCAGCCCCTGCACCATTTTAGGTGCCCTCCTCTGGACAGTCTCCACGCTGTCTATGTTCTTCTTGATCTGTGGACTCCAGAACTGGACACAGTACTCCAGCTGGACTTTCACTAACAATCTGTACAGACAGTGGCAACAACACTTCCCTTCTTCTGCTGGTGATTCCCCTCCTTATCTACCCCAGCATCCCACTGGCCCTACCTAATGCCTTGCCACCTTGATGTCATCAGATATGATTACTCTCAGGCCTCTTTCCTGTTTGGTGACCATCAATACCTCTCCCCCCATATTATACTCTGCCTCTGGGTGTCTGTGCCCTAGGTGCATGATTTTACACAGTTTTGCATTGAAACCCAACTGCCATACCCTTGACCACTCCTCTAGTTTTCCCAGGTATCTGTACATTTTCTCTACCCCTTCTGGGGTGTCCATGCTGTTGCAGATTTTGGTGTCATCTGCAAAGAGGCATACATTCCCTTCCAGGTCTTCTGCGGTGTCACTTATAAAGACATTAAAGAGGACTGGGCCCAGTACTGAGCCCTGAGGTACTTAGCTAGTCACTCTCCCCTCCCTCAAGTTAATTCTGTTTATCACTAATCTCTGTCACCTATCCATCAACCAATTTCATACTCAGTTTACCACCTTGGGACCTACCCCTAAACTGCCCAGTTTCCTAATACGCCTTCCATGTGGAATGGTGTTGAAGCCTTGCTGAAGACTTAGTAGGCCATATTCACTGCACCACCCTGATTTATTTCTCCAGTCATCCAGTCGAAGAAATCAATCAGTTTCATCTGACGTGACCTCTCCTGTGACTCCATGCTGCCTTGGGTCTTGTATCCCCCTTGATTCAAGATACTCCACAATCCTTTCTTTCAATAGTGACACCATTAGCTTTCCCACCACTGATACCAGACTGACTGGACTATAGTTGAAAGCTTACTACCTGCTTCCACCTTTATGAAGTTAGACTACACTTGCCCTCCTCCAGTTCTCTGCAACCCCTTCTGTTTCCAGTGAGTCGTTGAACAGGGCTGTCAGGTGCAGCCAGTACCTCCCTGAGTTCTGTCAACACCCTTGGGATGTACCCCATCTGGACTCATAGCTTTGTCTACTTTCAGATTTGTAAGTCCTTTCAGTACTCTCTTTTCTGTAAATGGACTTGTATATACCTCCCTCCCCCACTATTTTCCCTGCTGCCTTTATGTGGTACATCCTCTTCCCCTTCCACTGTGAAGACTGAACAGGAATATCTGTTCAGTATATCTGCTTTTTCCTGAGCCTCCTCTGCGCAGTCCCCAGCCACTCACCCTTTTTGCTCTTACAGTCCCTCCTCTTGTCTTCCTCTTCACACTTCTGTATTTAAAACAGGTTTTGTACCCTTTAGTTACTCTTTTGGCTATTCTTTCCTCAGTTTGCGCCTTTGCGTTTCTCGCTGCTTTCCCAGTGTCCCTCTGCCTTTCCTGCTACACTTCTCTATCATCTTCCCTCTGTGTCTCTTTGTACTTTCTGAATGCTACCCTTCTAGCCTTAAACTTTTTAGCCTCTTTCCTCCAGAACTATAGTGGTCTGTTTTTTTCTTTTGTTTTTGGTCATTTCTTTTGCACAGAGGTTTATTGCCTTCACTGTGCCATCCCTTAATTTGGCCTACTGTTCCACCTACTCACCCTGGCTATTCTCCCCTGCTAGGTCATCTCTGAGGCATTCATCCATTTTTTTAATCTACCTTCCTGAAGTCCAGGACCCTCATCCTGTGTAGTTTGCTTCCACTGCCATCCTTATGCTGAACCACACTGTATGGTGATCACTGGCCTCCAGTTGGCATCCCACCTTAATATCTGCAATATTGTCCCTGTTAGTGACCACCAGGTACAATGTTGCCCTATCATGAGTGGGGTCCCTGACAAGTTGCCTCAGAAATGCCCCTACAGTCTAGTCTCTGCTTCTAGCTGAGGCCGCAGTTGGGAGACTCCAGTCTACATCTGGCAGATTGAAGCCCTGCACTAGCACCACCTCCCCTTTTTCTGCCAATGTGTGTATGGCTTCCCTAGTATCGTATCCAGTCATTTCCCCTGTGTTGGAGGTCTGTAGATCACCCCAGATCTCTGTCTCCTGTCTCAAGGGTGACCCACAGTACCTCTAACCCCTCATTTCTTCCCAGTTTCCCTGCATTTCTGTCACTTTGTTGCCCTCCCTTATATACAACACCACCCTTCCTTCCAACCCTATCCTTCTTGAACTGAATATGGCCATGTCTCATTCATGGTTACCTAGCCCCTGCCATGATGGCCTCAAGTCTGGAATTTTATTTCTCAGATTCCTCGCATTTGCACACATGGCCTTCCAAACTATTCTGCCATTTTGCCTACAGCCCCTCTTCTTTCTCTTTTGCCCAGCCTCCTCCACTTTTATTTCCATCCCCCTTGTCTACTACCTCTGTGCTATTCTCTTTGTCCTGTTCCTTGGGGGATTCTCCTTCTTTTGGGCCCTCCCTTCTTTCTATTTTAGTCTGTAGGAGGGAGGGTAGGAAATGCCTTCTAGGAACCTGTGCCTGCACCATCTGACTCACTGACTAATCCTCTTAACCTTATCCTTCTATAACTCCTAAGCTTAATTTTTCCAACCCTCAACAACATTTGCATTGCAACTGTATTGCATTATGGACAATTCTTTATATATTATATTGTCTCAGTTGCTATGTTAATTTCGTGGCTTCGTATATTTCTGTGCCTCTATGGGTGTTGTAAACTATTTGTCCTTTGTACCTTCCCCCGGGTCGCCCCTGAAAAAGGGACTGCATGGTCTCAGTGGGCCTACCTGGTTACCAAAATTCAAATAAATAAATAAATAACTTTTGCTTCCACCTCCCCCTCAGCTAGTTTAAATGTTCATTAAAGTAACATTTAAACTGTCCACTGAGGACTGTGATTCCCTTCCCAGGTGGATGCAGGCCATCCTGTCTGTATAGGCCCACTTCCCTCCAGGTTGGTCCCCAGTCCCAAGTGTAGCTGAACCCCTGTTCTCTACACCATTCCTTCAACCATGAGTTGAAGCTCATGGTGTGGGAAACCCTGTCCCCCTCTGGTCATAGACAGGCAGAGAAAACCACTGTGCCACACCTGCCTAAGATCCTTCCCCATCCCCTGAAATCTTCCTGCACAATCCCATTCCTGTCCCTGGCCAGGTCATTAGTCCCTAGGTAAACAATGACATGCAGCTCCCCCCTTCTGCCCCAACGCCCTTAGGATCCTCTGTCCATCTCTCCAAGCTGACATGCCAGGTAGGCACCTTGCTTTCTTCTTTCCTCCCTTCCTGATCCCAAATCTACCTCCTAATGACTGAGGTCTCTACCAGAAGTTGCTTCATCACCTGGTGTGGTCTTCTCCCTCCCAAGCTGAAGCCTCCTCCATGGAGGACACCCACATCCTTCCTTGCTACTACAAGGGGTGCCTCCTCCCGGCAGACCTGTCCTGACAAAGTGGCAAAGGAATTTTGTAGTGACACAGGCTGAGGAATGTACCTGTGATCCACCACCCCCCTTCCAGGAGCACACCACAGTCCAGCCAACTCTCCTTTTTCTAGGCAATCTCTGGGGCAGTAGTGCTAGACTTTGTGGCCCATGGGTGGGGGAGTAGGTCCCCAGATCCTAGCCAGCTTGGCCCAGAGTCCTGTGACCTCCTCCCTCAACCCAGAGAGGTGCATGCAGATGGGGCAGCACCTCAGTCTCCAGAAGGTCTCTCTGGGAACTGCAGCTCCACAGTCACTACATTGCACCACTACTAACAATCCCACTGCCTCACTCTCTACCTCTACTTGAATTTACTTTGTAACCTTACCCTAGGTAGGGTGTTTTCTAGTTTTCCACTTCTGCTTTACTTCACTCCTTTGTAACTTTACCCTAGATAGGGTGTTCTAGTTTTCCCCTTTTTGCTACTTTAATCCTTATTTGTTTCTGTATCCCACTCCTTGTACCTCACTACCTGCCTATTACTTAGCCTTTGCCTTTGTGCCCTTCCTTAACCATTTACATGCCTGTATGCTAGATAGGGTGTTTCCAGTTTCCCCACACAACAGGTCCTTACTGTATGTAAGGACTGTCACCTCTCTGTCATTACCCCCTTACCCTCCTCCTGCACCTCTACCCAGGAAGCAGTGAGTAGACAGGTGCTGCTCTTTACCTTACTGGTGTTGTGACAGAAATGGGAAGGCAGGAGTTAATGGTGGATTCTGTAGGTGCCTTATTTTTATAGCAGCCTGGAAAAAAAAACACTCATGCAAGCTGAGAAGTTCCACAAGTTGGAATTCTCAGTCCTCCCTAGCTGCTAGATAAGAACTGGGCCATAAATCTCGAGTGGACATGTCCACACACACACACACACACCAGTTTGAAGAGATTGGCTCACTCAAATATAAACTTAAGGGTAAAAGGGAATATAATTGGTCACTGATAGGTGTTCAGTCTGATTGGGACAATTAAATACATACATGGTAGATGGTTGGTGCATTCAAAGGGAGAATAGGTGTAACCCCTAGGTGGCGCTATCCCAAGGGCTACTACCCCTGTCTGTTTGACTACGGACAGGTTGAGGAGCCTAGGTCCTATGGCGGAAGCCTCCACCCAGACGTCAGGGTTTGTAGTGGTTAGACTAGCTTGGTCACAGCCCTTGGGGACACTGAGATCCCTTATTATTCCCTCTAGTGGCTCGCACAGTACACCGGAGTTACAGCCCCAATACTCCACGTATACACACTGTTCACTCATGTAGATACCGCTTACCCTCCAGACTGATTCTGCAGCATGTCTCTAAGGACCCCCTGTAAAATAAGGTTAAACAACATACACAGCAAAACACAATACTGTTTCCATAAGTACCAACCCCACAGACAGTATATAGTATAATAACAAATCTGATTTATTTAGGGGGCAGTAACACGAGAGGGGGAAATCAGGTTAATTGGTGGCATTAAATCACAGTACTGTGCACACATACAGGGGCTTAAAAGTCACACTCTGGGTACCCAGGTTGGGGGGGTAGCCATGTCCATTGCCCAAGGTTGGCCGGCAGGTGCAGATGGATAGGGCCCTGTTGAAGAAAATATGTGCACAACATCCAATTGTAATCCAGAGCCGGATGGCTCAGTCCATGAAGCAGTGACACAACAAGAATTAGATGACACGCTTGTGATTGAAAACAGGCTACAGAGGAATATCCTGACTTGTCCTCACAATGCTCAAGCTGAAAACTGGATGGTGGATGTTCTTCTGGATTGCCAGAACAACAAGGCATGGAGACAAAGTCCTTGTGACTGGACCCCACTGCAGTTGATAGCAAACAGATTTAGTCCGAGACAAGCTGGGGTTTGCTTCCAGCTTCAACACACAGCACACAGCACTGGGGATTGGAAATAGTGATTCCCCACAAGCACTACACACATTCACATGTAAAAGAAAAGTATTATACCAGGCAGACTGCTCCTAGATCCCGTTCGCAAGTACTGCAAAATACCCGGGAGCACACAGCAGCTTCAGTTGCTGACAGACCGAGCACGATTCAGCAATTTCTCCAGTCTTCTACAGAGTGAGCCTGGTTTCCACACTTCTAATGCTTTTTCTGCTCACAACTCAGATTCAGCCCAAACTGGCACTCACAAAGGCTGCAGACCAAAACTCAGGGCCTCACACGCGCTTCCTGCGTGAAACTATACACCGCAGAAGCACAGAGCTCCTTCTCTCTTCACAGTCACAACTGATCTCATCTTTCCAGTCACAGAGCAGGGCATTTGCTTTAGCTCCACACCATTCTGTTGGCTGGTTCGGCTGTCACTCACAATAAGACTGCCTCTGTTGGTAGAAAAAGGCGTCAAGGTTAAAACTACATTTCCCAGAGTCACTGCCCATACAATCCCCTTGTGGCTGGCTCAAAACTGAGAGTCCAAGTTCCGATTCATCCACAGGCTCCATTTTAGGGTCTCCCTATCATCCTGATTGGTCCAAGTCAGATATTCAGGACCAAAATGAAAGAGTTACACTGAAACAGTTTGTGCTGAAATGAAGACAGGTTAGACAAACTACATTCTCTTAGTCACTCTAAATGATTTCTGGCAAACAGTTATAACTTTCAACAAGGCTCCCTCTGCACATGTAACAATGGCAGAAACAGAGCGAGTTGACAGCAGCCCGGTTGGGATTTGAGCATTAAATACACAGTCCCCCCATAGAAACTAATTAAGTCTGCAAGAAGACAGCTCTTAAAGAGACAGTACATGGAGGATCAAATAGCACTCACTTGGAACCACATTTAAATAGCTCAGACGCCAACACCGCCCAGACTTGGAGCATTCAGGCAAGCTCCTGGAAGACTTTTGGGAACCCCCATTTGCAGGGGGGTTACATAGGAATGACCTATTCTCAAGAAAGTATATAACATTGTGAAAGACAGTGAAGGGAGTTACTCTTACACTTGAAGCTGGAGGGGGAAACATAAGATTGGGTGCCTACCCTTCTAGCTATGTCCGTGGGAGCTGGCAGTTAGCATAGGGTCCAGTGTCTCTTGTGAGAACAGGGAAGGGTAAGTTTAATATTAGCATATTGCAGTAATAGCCTTTTTCTTTTGCCATCTGTTATTTAAAAACATTTGTTTACTTTTCCTGTATTTGTGTTATTCTCTTGTGTTGTAAATATATATCCTGTAAATGCTCAGTGCACTTTCTGTTAAGTAAAAAGCTATTTATTTGCTCAACAGTTGTGACTGTGATGTCATTTTTTTAAAGTAATATATGGTTTCCACTGGCTGAGGTGAACTCTGTTTAGCATCCATCACCCGAGAGAGACACTACCAGACTTTAACTTGTGCAATTGCATGTTTAATTATTCAAGTTTGTAAACTAGAAGGGGGTGCTGGAAGACAGTCCAGCTGGTGGCAGCAAATACCTGAGGACAGACACCTCCCTAAAAGCTGTTCCAGCCCAGAGGGAGAGGTGGGTTGTCATAGGTGTAACCCCGTCTACAAATGGGGGTTCCCTTAAAGTCTTCCTTGAGCTTGCCTAAATGCTCACTGCCAGGCTGGTGTTCTGCATTTTAGCAGTTTAAATGTATTGCCAGAGAGTGCCTGTATAGCCTCTGTGTACTGTCTCTTTAAGAGCTGCCTGGATTGCAGTCATAATTAATCTGTGAGGGAGTTCTGTTAAAAGATGTACTTGTTTGCTGATCATTTGTTAGAGTAGTAATAATATTGTAGTTTGTTCTAACCTGCCTTTTTTGCAGCATGGACAGTTCTGATTGTTACCGTCACCTTGGTTCTGGACTGCAGAATGGACCAATCAGTACATTTGGGACTCTAAAATGGAGCCTGCCTACAGGAGCTTGGTGGGACCAAAACTTGTAGGAATTGTAGTTTTAGGCTTTTGGTGCCTAAAATAACCTGAAGGGGAGCCCTTGTTGTGACTGACAGACAGATCAGCCAACCAAACCTTTTGGATCTTGGGGAAAGTTCCACACTGCTTACAGTTTCAGTTAAATTTGAGTTGGGAAGTGAAGAAGTAACAGCTCGAGATAGTTCAAGCAGCAATCCATAGTGGATTCTCGCGGGAGAACAGTGGAAAGGCCAGAGTTTGGCCTGCATGCCTGCCTACTGTTCGTGAGAGGAAACTCGTGCTTTTTATCGGACTGAATCCGAATTTGGAGAGTGAATTAAGCCACTAAATTGTGACCAGGCTTTAACCTGAAGAAGACCGAAGATTTGCTGAAAGGGATTGGCCTGTCAGGACTTCCAGCTACCTCTGAACTCCTGGATTGTGCAGAGACTCTGTAATTGCAACCGGAGAGCCATTTGCCTGGTACAGTGGAATTTCCTTACATGTGAATGTGCTGTGTCCTTATAGTGGGTCGTGATTTGGTTTCCCACTGTGTGTCTGAACTGTGTTTTGCTTGCTGGAGGCTGTATCCAGCTCCATGGACTGAATCCGTATCCATTTCCATTTGCCTGGGCCCTGCTACACTGGTCCATCCAGAATACCTGCTACACAGAGAAAGTCATCGACGAGAGACCGGCCTGGGGATCAGCCCCCTGCTCAACGCCTTGAACAGGAACGACTCCTCGGTGATTCGTGTGGGCCCTGCTTCTCCGGGCACTCCAGCTCAACAGCCTGCAGTCTCGATTTCATCCTGCCTGTGTCCAGTATTGGGTATCGTGAGTAAACATCAGGGCAGCTCCCTGCAACAACAGCTAAATCTAAAAGTGTTGTCATCAGATTGTCTTGTTGCCTTTTCTTTCACGAACTGAGCCCTCTGGCTCTGGATTATACATAGTGCGTGTTGTGCATGTTGCTTTCTTCCATCACAGGGCCCCAACCAGCTGCAATGTTCCTGGCTAGCCTACCATTTTCCTACCTGGGTACCCGGAGTGTGTGACTGTGTAGGGACTCTGAACTGCATGCATAACTGTCTTATTAATATAGTTTTTATGCAGATCAACCTGATTACGCCCCTCCCTTGTTCAAGCCCCATGAATAAGTCAGATTTTACTTTGTTTGCATTTAACCTGACTGTGGTTCCAGTTTGTGCCCAAAGTATTGTACTGTTGCTATTTGCTGTGCTTAACCTTGTTTTACAGGGGGTCCCCAGGGTCAAGCTAGAAGAACCAGCCCTGGTGGTAAGTGCAAACAGTGTGGGTAATTGCCTGGTGAATAAGGGTCATTGTGAAAGTAATTATTGTATATTGTTCAGGCCACTAGAAGGCAAAGAGGGGGGTTACAGTGTCCCAGAGGGCTGTGCCCAGGTTAACTTGATCACTAATGACCCAGAC
Organism: Neoceratodus forsteri; assembly: GCA_016271365.2. Lineage (NCBI taxonomy): Eukaryota > Metazoa > Chordata > Ceratodontiformes > Ceratodontidae > Neoceratodus > Neoceratodus forsteri. Next base: position 56,582,530 of record JADMNL010000026.1, read on the forward strand.
CTCTGGGTGGAGGCACCTGTTTCATTTCCCAGGTCCCTTAGCCTGCTACTAGCCAAGCAGGCAGGGGTAGTAGCCCTTGGGATAGCGCCACATAGGGATTACACTGGACTGGCAGAGTTCCCTGCAACCCTGCTGTCGCCCATGGATGCCTAAGATGGCAATCTTGTTCCACTCCTACTCTGTTTTATTCATGCTCTGGGACAAGTGTGATGGGACTTGCTGGGTGGGAGTAAATTTATCTAGGGCAAACAGAATCAAAATGGATCTGGCAGAAATCTGACTCTGTTTTCACAGATCACAGGTCCCTCCCGTTTTGCTGCCTTTACAGCTAGGTGCTAAGTGAAAGGTGGGTGGGAAAGCTATAGCTCACTGTACCCCTCTGCTCTTCCTAATGTACAATACTGCTTTTGAAAACAGAATCAAAATGGATCTGGGGAAAACCTGACTCTGCTTTCACAGGTACAGGTGCTTCCCCTTTAGCTGCCTCTCCAGCTAGGTGCTACGTAAAAGGGGGAGGGGGACTTTAGCTAGTTCTACCCCTCTTCTCTCCCTAATGTACTGCCAGAATCAAAATGGATCTAGGGAACACCTGACTCTGCTTTCACAGGTCACAGGTCCCTCCCCATTAACTGCCTCTGCAGCTAAGTGAAAAGTCTCAACATTATTCATCCCTGTATGTATTTATGCTGTGACTGGGAATGACATAATGAGGCAAGGCTTGTTTCCAGGTATGACCTGGGGGAAGGGTACAAAGCGTAAAATCAACAAACAGGATTAAACTGTACAGACAATGAATAGTGCAAATAAATACAATATAAGGCAGGCAGCAAACACTGCAACACTTATTCAATGACTATATCTAATACAATGTATCAAAGGTATTTTCCGAATCTACAATAAATGAACTTATGTACATACTGTATATAATGTGTGAGATTTTAACATATTGATTTTAATATGGATCTGTATGCGAACCCTCCTGCAACCCTTGTACAAATGACTTCACTATACCGTGATGTAACAAATGTAACTAACTTAACTGATGTAATTATTGTTCTCGGTGTCCTTTCTGTAACTAATCCCGGGTCGCCCCTGAAAAAGGGACCTTTGGTCTCAGTGGGCTTACCCGGTAAACAAAATCTAAATAAAATAAATAAACAAAATAAAAATAAATAAACCATGGGTGACACATATACAAAAGAGTGTAAAATACTGTAGGCATTGGATTTGAAAGGGGTGTTTAGTAAGCACAGACTTGGACTGTCAGTAGGGCAAAAACTATGATCCAGGCAAAGCAAGATAAGTACACCTCACCTAATAGAGATGTGTTGAACGATTTAAACAGGTTCAGAGTAGGCGCAGGAGGGAGCAAAGTAAAGCTTTAATAGATGTTTAAGGGAAAAGCATGAGTGGGCTAAAAGGAGTTGGGGAGGCAGGTTGTTCCAGATGGAAGGAGAAGGCAGTTTGCCCAGTGGAAGCTTTGAAACAGGGGACAGCAAGGCACTAGGTCAAAACAGCAAAGTCAAGGACAGCACGGTCAAAACCTGCGCAGGAGAAATGGCCTTTTCAAAAACAATGCCCAACGAAAACACCATTGGCAACAACAACACCAACTGTAGCAGTCCAAAAACACACCTACGATCTCTACCATGGCTAACAAATATCAACTAAATTAAGTTTTTGTGGGGGGCTCCACCCCCGCACTCCGTGATGCGAGGGGCTTTGCCCCCCCTCACTCCCCAAAATTAAAATAATCAACTCCATCGGTTGGGGAACTTGGGGATGGGGAGAAACATTGGGGGGCAGGTTATATCTGTGAGGGGACAACTTACAAAACATAAAACTTGGGGGAGGGGGACAGAAAACATAGCAATCGGGAGACCGGGAACAGAACCCTTGTCTCCAGCTCTCCACTGCCCCAGCTGCTCATACCCTAGCCCTCTCCACCATGGGAGAAGCTCAGAGAGGCACCCTGCTGTCAGTTACTTCTCTTATTCCTCCCTGCTGACGACAGCTACATATGTAGTGGTAATGCCATTGTACTATGCTGTCCCTGTAGCTGTTTTACCTTTCGCTGTTTTAACAGCGTGGTTTTCACCAGCGCTACTCTAGTTTCTCTATTTTAACCTGGTACAGGACAGCAAAGGAATGGGAACCTGCAGAGCAGGAAGAGTAAAGGAAAGAAGAAGCAGGGGAGAGGAGGGAGGAGAGAGAAGGAGGAAGAAGGATCAGTATTTAGAGAGAAAGGATGCACATTATGAGAAAGAACAGGAAGCTTGAGGAGGGGAGAGGCAGGGATTAAGGTAGAGGGCGCAATGATGGATGAGGGGAGGAGAGTTGGTAGCAAAGCAGCAAAAGGCATGGCAAATAGTGTCTAGTTTGGTGAGGAGGACTTGGGGCAGCACCATAGACCACATCTGCATAATCAAACATCTGAAGGGTCATCTTAGTAGGGGATCTCACAGTAGAAAGGGAGGAGCAGACAAGGCGGGTTGTGATAAAGGGTGCCGTGTTTAGGGCAGAGTGTTTTGTGGATGGCATCAGTGTGGGTAGCTGTCTAGCTACCCACACACCAAGAGTTTTGAAGCTAGGAACAAATTCAAGTGGGGTACAATCCAAGGGTAGTGAAGAACAGACAGGAAGAGAGACTTGCAAGCTTTTGGCTTGCGCAAAATAGACACTGCTCTTTTGACATTTACCATAAGTTGGTGTGACTAGAGCCAGCACTGGACACTGTTGAAGTCATGCTGAAGTAACACTTTCAGAATGAGCAGGAACAGAGGCAACTGATGCAAAGTGTACAGTGAAGTCAGCATACATATGGATATGTGTGTTATTTCAGTTTTTGACATACATCAGTTAAAAGATCATGGTGTTAGATGCTTTGAATGTGAAAATCATATCTTCTCCTAGACATCTTCTTTCTAGTGGTGAGAAAAAATTAAAAGGGAAGAAGGTGAGGGTGTAGAGGGAGTAGTAATGGGTAGAAGAGAAGCCCTGTGGACTGGAGGAAAAGTAGGAAGGAACAGGTGGTGAAGAAGTTGTTAAAAGAGGAAGCAACTTGGAAGAGTTAGTAACGAGGATAGTACCATCAAGAAGGACTGGGGTGGAAAACTGGGAGGGAGTTTTTTTTTTTTTATTATTCCTTTGTCCCCTGCCGACCAGCCCCCTTCCACCAGCCCTCCCCATCACCACCACCGGATGACATGCCGCCATCACCCACGAGATTTGATGGCGCCAGCTGGCCTGCTGTGGGGAGATCATTTCTATGCTGCCAGTTGGCTTTTTCTTCTCCAGTTTTTGTCCCGCCCCGAGTGCAGAGCCAAGAAATGCACTAACGCCAATGGCCGAGCTGCGCACACTTCCATATATGGCACACTGGGCATCTAGCTCAGCTCTGCCCCCCCTTGTGTGGGACCATTGTGCCAGCCCCCAGCCACCACTAGGGGCCAGTTAAGCAGCGGACTCCTTCCCCACCCCTCCCAGGAGAGGAGAGGAGAGCTGTTCTCCGGATGCTCATCCCCCTCTCTCTTCCTCCCTGGCTGACCACCGGCAACCCACTTGCACCACTAACATGGGTCGCTGGCATGGCAAGAGGTAAGGCATGATGCCTCAGCCCTCCACGCCACTGGGCCGGCTGGGAGGGAGATTTAAAAAGGAATGAATCCCCTTCAAGAACTTTAAGACACAGACATTTAATAATAAAATGTGGGTCTGTGAAGTTAACAAAAAATTGTAGATTTTAACAGCAGGCATATTGCCATTTCCTTTCATTCATCTGCACTCAGTTAGTATGCACAACTCTTCCTGTCTGTCCTTCTGACATCATCCAAAGGTTGTGTCTAAGCCCCCACACCCTCTGTGTGGCTTTAAGAAGAGTGGTCGGGCTAAAAAGACTTTCCCGTGACCCTTTTAATTCTGGTAGCAGGATCCGGGGGAACAAAAACAAAGGCGGAGAGCACTGCTACAGGAGGAAGGAAAAAGAGGAAAAAACAAGTGTAACCCTCCTACCAATTTGGGGTTTACCTTAATGTCTTCCTGGGCTCCTTTCATGCTCACTGCTCGGCTGACATCCTGTAGAGGTAATAGATCCAAAGTTATCTGTTTGCCTCTCTTGATTTATGTGAGAGTGCCATACAGTGCCTCTGCACCTGTCCCTTTAAGAATTCAGCCAGTACGTGTATAGTAAATGGTCTGGGCTGGGTCCGAGTGCTTTAGAGCTTGTGACCAGCCAGACACCACTTTGATTTGCTCCACTCTGCAGCTGATAATAGAGCAGAGGGAGCTCAAACTAGTACTGTACTTATTGATTTCTAACTGGCTGTTATTTTTGCATTAGAGAGTTTGTTTAAGCTGTTTTCCTTGTAACTTTGCCTTTATGGCTGGGGGTCACCATGTTAGGTCTGAGTCTTTCAGAAAGTGGACCAATAGGACTCAGGGGACCTCAAAGAGTTCTTGGCCCAAGTGCCTCGTGGGATAGGGGTTATACAGGCAAGACTGTTTTTTGCCTGGGAACAGTTGAACCAATCAGCAGGGAGCCTGGGAAGGCTATAAATAGCCCCTGGAGCCCTCCAAAAACTCAGTCCCCAGGGAGAAGAGAGACCAGGAGAGACTGCACCCAGGGCTGAAGCCCCAAATTGTGATGGCTGTCGAGACTCCTGCAGGCACTGAACCACAGTGCTGGGACTGAAGACTCAAGAGAGAAACTGGAAGTGTTTGCAAAGAGCCCAAGTGGATTGCTGCTAGGTTGGGCTATGTTTTTCCAAACTGTTCGGTACAGGAACTAATTTGTTGGCTACAGAAGCTTAACTGTTTGCTACAAAAGCTGCCTAAGTCCACCAGAGGGTGGTGAAGATTCTGAATTGGACATTTGAGGCTCTGGAGCTCATCTTTAGCTCAGAGGACTTCACTTTTGGATTTACAAAAGACTCTTGCCTAATTGCTGTTTGAAGATATCGTACCCCAGGGGGTGTTGCCTGAGACCCCAGTGAGATTGGGGTCTTCACTGAACCATCCCTGCCAGAGTGAAAGAGCTGCAGTTCATCTTTAGCCGAGAAGCTCCTTCCCTAGCTGCTGCCTGTCAAGTGCTCCAGAGGGTTCCCCTGGAGTGGAAAGAAGTCAAGGACGTCTTTCTCACTTGTACAGTGTCAGATAGGTACAATTTCGCCATCATGGGGTTTCAAATGGTTGATGATGTTCTAAGTTCCTTTGCCTTGTGTTAGTTCTTCATCTAGGGCCCCAACATCAACCAGCCTGTGGCATTGAAGGCCTGCCATCGTAGTGGGGTACCCCTAAAGACGTTGGGACAGGTCTGGTACCAGATGGGTGGGAGCACTGGGGGAAGTTGCATTTGGTGTTGCTAGTGGTATTACGACTATAATCTCTGAGTTGGAGAGTATTGTGTAAGTGCCTAACCTCACCTCATTTTCTTGTATACAAAGTTGCCTGTCATAAATACTTGCAGTGCTTATGGTAATTACTGTCTCCACGACTGTTTTTGGGTACTGTGTATTGTTGGGAATTGTCTGGAGGGGCTTGGGAGGTGGAAATATTGTTTCAAACAACATGAAGTCTTGCTGTATTCAGACATAATGTAGTTAGCCCCAGCACTTGAATTGCCCCGGAGAGGAAAGAGTTAACTCTATGCAAAAGCATAGAATGTTGAGCTTGAGCTCGGTTTTCAAACCTCTGTCTGTGGCACTTCCCAGTGTAACCGTCAGAATCTTTACTCTGCCTAACAGTGAAGTCGCTCTGGAGATTTCCTCTGCTCGGTTCGGTAAAAGAAAAACAAAAGCGTTCGGTTTTAACCGCATTTGTTTATTATTTTTTGAGATTTCCAGCCTCTGTCTACGGTACAGGTAGTATGTAGTTAGGTAGTGACTGTGTTTTATTTTGCTAAAGAGTGGAAATTGTCTTTCTTCAGTTTCTTTCCGGTCGGTCCGGTTCGGAACCAACTTTGTAGAATTTTTTCTCTTTTTCTGGGATTAGTGTGGTGTTCCGGTACTGATCGGTTTCAAAAGAACCAGACTTTTGCTGGTTCTATTAAAAAGCCCGTGACACGGTTTGTAACCGATCGGTTGCTCATTACCTGGCTTGAAAGCTGCTATAGGGTAATTGTGAGGTTGGCCATGTCTGAGAAACACAAAAAGAAAACCGGTCCCACTGGGTTTCAACACTGTACTGAGTGTGGGGAGGCCTTTGCTAAGGCCAACCCCCCACTTCATCTGTGTTTATTGTCTGGGGTTTGACCACCTCAAATCAGACTGCCAAATCTGTAAGAACTTTCCTAAACCCACTCTAGATAAAAGACTGAGTAGGTTGAAGGAAAGGGAGGCTGAGAAGTCCGTAGATCCGGATGGCCAGCCCGGTTCGGTTGCGGCTGAACCTGAGGAGGTGCCTGCTGACCTAGGCGATACCTCCTCGGCCAAAAGAAGAGCTGACCCGAGGGGTCAGTTCCATCAAAGAAAAAGCACAAGTCTGCCAGTTCGGATCCTGTATACCTCTCTCCAACCGCAGATGAAATAGCCAAAGCGATTAGTATTGTCCAGTCGCTTAGACCGGTTCCATCTGAACTGACACCGCTGGTTAGGTGGTCGGTTCAGTCAGATCTGTCTCCTCCAGATTATGACCCAGATGTTTATTATGAGGAGTGGGAGGGAGATGAAGACTATTCTGGTGATGACGATGATGATGACAATGAAGGGGGTCTGGATGTGCCCATTGAACTGGACATCTCCCCAGACAGGCCCTCAGGTGTCTCTCCTCCTAGGCTCTCTGAGTCCTCGTCACACTTTTTGTTCTACAAAAAGGCGGCACAAACCCTGCAGCTTCCCTTGGCTGAAGCAGCAGAGGAGGAGGAAGAGCCTGATTTTATGGAGATGATGGACATCCCAGAGTCCAAAAAGCTGTCTATCCCTCTTCATAAATCTTTGGGAAAACAGACACACAAAATTTTACAAACCCCTAATTCAATACTTCCTGTGGACAAGAGAATGGACAGGAGGTATTCAATATCAGGCTCAGCTGCGGAGTTCCTTATTAGTCATTGCAGCCATGTTGGGGTAGTGCAGGCTGCAGCATGTGACGGCTAACATTCCTTTGGCTTCACACCCCCGGACAAGGACTCCAGGAAAGTGGATGCCATGGCCAAAAAACAGTATTTAGCATCCTCTTTGGGACTCAGGCAGGCTACTTATATGGCCTACACAGCCAGGCACCAGAAATCCAGATAGGACAAAGTTCTGGAACTGGCTAAACAGACCTCTCCCCAGCTAGCCAAGGAGCTGGAGGAGGTGGCTGCTGATGGAACTGAGACATCCAAAATGCAGTTTCATGCTGCTGCGGACTCCAATGATGTGGCATCTAGAGTCACGGCTACATCTGTGTATCTCAGAAGACATGCTTGGCTTAGATGTACTAGCCTTTCACAGGATACCCAGACTAAGGCTATGGATTTTCCTGTAGTAGGTAACTCTCTGTTTGGGGAGCAGACAGAGGCTTTCATGAAGAAAATGGATGAATACAGGAACACGTACAGGAGTGCACAGGCCAAGGAAAGGCAAGCCACTCTGCACAAGCAGCAGTCTAGGGGCAGGGGCAGGCCCTTTCAATGGCCTTTTTACCTAGCCCAGGCCTCCTCTCCCTTCCCACAGAGGGGGTTCTTCAGAGGGAGGGGTAGGAGGGGGGGGATGAGCAGGGCTGCTCCTGCCTCCTCTCAGTCCAAGGCTTCTGCCAAGCAGACACCCTGATGTGTCAGCCCAGGTCAACTCCCCATTTCCAGTAGGAGGCAGGCTGGCTTACTACTTCCAGGCCTGGAAATTTGTGACCTCAGACAAGTGGGTCCTAGAAGTAGCAAGCCAGGGACTGGCCCTGAGCTTCAAAAAATTTCCAAAAAAGAGGGCCAAGTCTTTTCCACCTGCATCAATCTCAGAAACCCTTGCCGTAGAGGCAGAGGTTTCCTCTCTTCTAGCTCTCAGAGCTATAGAGAAGGTTCCTACTCAGCACGGGGAAAAGGACTGTACTCCAGGTACTTCCTTATCCCAAAGAAAACAGGGGAGTGGCGACCCATCCTAGACCTAAGATATTTGAGCAAACACATTATAAAGCCAAAATTCAAAATGGTAACTCTGGGAATAATCCTTCCCTCTATAAGGCATGGGGATTGGCTAGCATCTCTGGACCTCAGGGATGCCTACTTTCATATTCCTATCAGGTGCTTGCACAGAAAAGCCTCAGGTTCGGGTTGCCTTCAGGCCATTACCAATTCAGAGCCATGCCATTCTGTCTAACATCAGCTCCAAGGGTGTTCACCAAGTGCCTTGCAGTAGTGGTGGCTTACCTCAGAAGACAGGGTATCACCATTTTTCCGTATCTAGATGACTGGCTGTTAGTGGGTCAGTCTCCTTTACAGGTCAAGTCAGCTCTTCAAACTACCCAGGACCTACTCAGCTCCTTGGGCTTTCTTCTCAATCTTCCAAAGTCTGTGCTCGAACCAGTTCAACTTCTCACCTTTATAGGCATACAGTTGGACAATGTACAAGCAAAAGCCTTCCTTCCCCCGGCAAGGGTAAAGGCCCTAGTGGATCTCGCTTCCTCCATTCGACCACAGGTCTCCCACCCAGCAAAACAGTGCCTCCAGCTCCTGGGTCACATGGCAGCTTCCACGGCAGTGGTGCAGGGAGCAAGGTTCCAGATGAAGGACATTCAGTTTCATCTGAGGTCTTTTTGGTCTCAGAAGAAGGATTCACTTACCAAACTGATTCCAGTGACTCAGACACTGGTCCAAGCTCTCCTGTGGTGGCTGGACCAGGACAACCTCAGACAAGGGGTTCCATTTCTCCCTCAAGTCTCATCAGTAGTTTTAACTACGGATGCTTCTCTCCTAGGGTGGGGAGCCCACCTGGGAGCCCTGACAGCTCAAGGGCTCTGGTCTCCACAGGAGTCTGTCCTTCATGTCAATCTCCTGGAACTCAGGGCAGTTTTCTTAGCCCTGCAGAGCTTCTCGGATTCAGTCAAGGGCAAGGTGGTCCAACTCAGAATGGACAACACCACCACAATGTGGTACATCAACAAGCAGGGAGGCACTCGGTCCTCAGCCTTGTGCACAGAGGCCATGAAGCTGTGGTGTCTGGCCTATTCTCTTCGGACTTCTCTGGTAGCAGTTCACCTTCCAGAGAATGACAACTTACTATCAGATGCTCTGAGCAGAATTTCTCGGGGTCACCACGAATGGTCCCTGGATCCTTACATACTGGAGGTCATCTTCTCCAGGTGGGATACTCCAGAGATAGATCTCTTTGCGGCACCGGACAATCATCAACTTCCACTGTTTTGTTGCAGACCTCCAGTCCTGGGGACGGTCCCCCAGGATGCTCTCCTTTTGGACTGGAAGGGCAGGTGTCTCTATGCCATCCTTCCCTTCCCTCTGCTGTTCAGAGTTCTGATCAAGATCAGGACTCAACCCTGCACAGTAATACAGTAATACTGGTGGCTCCAGACTGGGCCAGACAGCCTTGGTATCCTCTACTGCTGTTCTTGTCAGTGTCACGTCCCCTGTCTCTGCCCAGGACACACAATCTCCTGTCCTCCTCCTCCCAGGGGTGGATCTGGTACCCCAATCTCCAGTCTCTCCATCTCAAGGCCTGGCTCTTGAAGAGTTAGAATATGCAGCTCTACAACTTTCTCAGGGAGTTCTGGATATTCTGAAGGTCTCTAGAAAACCTTCCATTAGAAAAACTTACAACTCCAAATGGAAAAGGTTCAGTATTTGGTGCTCTCAGAAAGGTGTTCTTCTTGATTCTGCAGACATTTCCACAACCTTAGACTATCTAGTTTTCTCAATGATTTAGGCCTTGGGCCTGCCACTCTGAAGGTTTATCTGGCAGCTGTCTCTGCATTCCTCTCAGCAGGGAAGGGCTCTTCCCAGGCATCTCATCCTGTTTTCAGAAAGTTTTTCAAAGGTCTGGTTCACATTAACCCTCCCTTTAGGAAGCCCACTCCTCTTTGGGATCTTAATGTCTGCATAGCTCAGCTAATGCAGCCGCTCTTTGAACCTCTGGCTTTGGTCAAATTGAGGTACTTGTCCTGGAAAACTGTGTTCCTGGTAGCTATTACTTCTGCCAGGTGGATTAGTAAGCTACAGGCCCTGTCAGTGGAACCTGACTTCATCTCCTTCCATAGGGACAAAGTAGTCCTCAGAACCAATAGGAGGTTCTTGCCCAAAGTGGTTTCAGATTTTCATCTGAACTAGTTTGTATCTCTCCCTGTGTTTTTCACTGACCATTCTTCTTCAGGTGAAAGAACGTTACACAGTCTGGACGTTAAGAGGGCCCTTAGCTACTACATTGAGCATACTAAGGCACAAAGAAATGACTGTCTTCAATTGTTTCTTGCTTATGGTGAAGTGGGAAAGGGTAAGCCTGCCACTAAGAGAACTATTGCCAGGTGGATTGTTTCTTGTATACAGTTTTGTTATGACAAATTAGGTAGGACGCCCCCTTCTGGCCTGAGGGCTCATTTGACCAGAGGTACAGCTACTTCTCTAGCTGTAGCCAGAGATATACCTTTGTTAGAGATCTGTAAAGCAGCCACCTGGAAAACAGTACATACTTTTTCGAAGCATTACTCCCTGGACATCCAGGCTAGGAGTGATGCTAGGTTTGGTACAGCAGTACTGCAGAGCCTTTTCCCAAAGTAGGTTCTGCATTCCCTCCTCCATAGGGAACTGCTTGGTAGTCTGCATTATGTCTGAATACAGCAAGACTTCATGTTGTTTGAAGAAAAAATTACTCAACATAGTAATGTCGTTTCTTCTAATGGAGTCTGGCTGTATTCAGACCTCCCACCCCTGCCTCCCCTCTCAGAACCTGGTTTTGGGAAGTGGGCTGGCATTTGGAATTTCCCAAGCCTCAGTCTCTTACTTCTTGTTATTGTGTAACTATGTATTATTATGTTGACCTTTGTATGTATGTATACCCCCCATTCCTTCGACGTGGAACCTTTGTAAACGAGCAGTTCTTGCTCAAAGGTATTTGTAATCCTAGATTTCAATAAAATAAAATAAAAAAATAAAAATAAAATTTTCTGGTGTTTTACTAAATGTTGCCACTACCTTTCCTTCTTGGGTTCTCGACTAGAGTCTTTTGGGGCCCAAGGAGATCTATTTTGCCCTTTGGCTATATTTGAACAATTTCCATACTTTAGTTACTAGTTAGTTAGCTTGTAAGAATCTGATGGTTACACTGGGAAGTACCATAGACAGAGGTTTGAAAACCGAGCTCGAGCTCAACATTCTATGCTCTTGCATAGAGTAAACTCTTTCCTCTCTGGGGCAGTTCAAGTGCTGGGGCTAACTGCATTATGTCTGAATACAGCAAGACTCCATTAGAAGAAACAACATTACTATGGTGAATAATTATTTTTTCTGGGAATGGAGGAAGGTCATTGGTTATTTTTCCCCCGAGTCCCCAGCTGGACTCCTGGAGGCACCACACCACTGAAAGTTTAGTAGTTACAGTCCTGTTGCACAAGGACCCAGGCCGGCTTCCTTGAGCTATCATGAGGGCCCTGCAGTCAGCATTCAGGACTGGCCGACAGCACACCCTACATGTGGAAGAGGTAAGAATCAGAAGGCAGCGCTAGGTGAATGAAAGGGCAGTTGGTGCTCTGCTATTAAAAACAGCTATAATTGACTTTTTACTGTCAAAACTTCAAAGCTTGCTACTTTTAAAAGTTTAGGGGGCCCTTTTCTCTTTCAGAAAATCTGTTTTTAATTTTATAGCTGCTGCATTAGTGAGAATAAGCGGCTCCCAAAGTCAAGAGAATAAGACGGATGTTCTGTTTGGACGGTTTCACTCATCCCTGTGCTTGGCCCATGCTTTGACTTGTACAGTCAATTCATACTCTTTGCATAGTTTAGTGATCTCACTTCCTGTGCACACCTAATGGCTGGTGCAGCTAATCATGGCTTGTAACGCAGTTTGGGATACAGTGTGAATGGGAGGTGCTGTATAAAATCTAAATCCTTTCCTTCCCTACATTAGAGTTACTCAGATTGCCTGTAAGTGATGCTTAACTGATACCCCCTGTAATTATTTGACTCAGAATCGATTGTCCAGATCAGACATCCTAGTATCTGGACCATAATCCAGTCACATTATCTGTTATTTGTGCACATGTGCAGATTCTGTAGCACTCTGTGGACAGGGATTATGCTTAGATAAGGCAATAGACAAGAAGCTCAGTTTGACATTAACAAATTCTGACTCACCTGACTGAAATGAACAAGCATGCTTAGATTCTGGAGAGGAAACAGAGTGTTGCGCTGCTCAGCACTGACACTTTTTATTTCCCACGGGTTCTTTGTTGCAATTTTGTACCTTGCTCTATGACTTCTTCAGAGAATAAAATGTTATTAGTTTCCATAGTAGCACTGGAGATAACACATATTCTACCCAAAGGAAGACAGACTTCAGGTGTGAACAGTTCTGATCAGAATCCTTGGATTTATTGCAGAAGGGATGCCTCTGTTCTCTAGTTAATTAGTCAAATTCTACAACTAGCCTGAACTGGCTATAATACTCTAAAAACTCACAGATTTCTCCAGATGATTTATCATTTCACATGTTACATGGCAGAGGGGCTAAATGGTGTAAGGTAGCTAATCAAATTCCAAATAGGTGGTTTCAGGGCCTGATCCACAGAAATCCTTAGAATCCCACACCTATTTAGGTGTGCGTGGAGAGGCTATTGGTGCACAGATGTCTCCCTTCAAGCATCCGCAGTTCCGCCCATCATCTGTTCAGAGAAAGATCTCGGTGCCTAACACCTGCTGACATCAATAATGTTGGCCATCTCCTGCAGGAGATGGTCACCAGCAAAATTATTCGTGTCCAAGAGTCTGTATGCTTCACCAGTCATGGTGGTTCGGAAAACGAATTGGACTTTACACATGTACACAGATTAGCAGGTGCCAAATAAACCACCTATACCAGTCTAGTACAGGATTTAGAGTATATGTATGGCTTGGAGAGATGAACAAAAGGATGTTCTCTCTCTCTCTGGGAGTTTGTTTCAGAACAACCTGCGCTAGTTTATTATTACTGGACAGGTAATCCTGAAATGAGTCACCTGCACCAGGAGTGAGATGATCCAGATACGCTGCAAAGTGGATTCCTGACTCAGGGTGTCACAGAACCCACCAGGGAGGGGGCAAGACTTGATCTGGTCCTGACAAACAGGGGCTACGTCCAATATATAAAGGTCAAGGAGCCCCTGGGTGGGAGTGACCATCACCTAGTGTAGTTCCAGTTGGATATGGGCAGGGAAAAGGCACACACTAAGAGTAAAATCCTTGGTTTTAGAAAGGCAAACTTTAGAAGGATGGGTGAGCTGCTAAGGGGTCACCTGACAAGAATCCGAGTGGCTATGAAGTGGACCAAAGTTGGTTTACCATCAAGGAGGGAATAAGGGATGCCGCAAGGGAGTGTGTTAGGCTCAAAAGGGAAGAACTCGAGGGCAAAGCACCCAGCTAGTTTAGCACTGAGATCACCCAGGTCATAAAGAAAATGAGGTCAGCCTACAAGAAATTCAAAAGGAGTGAGAGAGAGGAAGACAGGGAGAACTACCTGAAAATGGCTAACATAGCAGGTACGGTAGTCCGGCAGGCTAAAGCACAGAAGGAACTGCAGCTAGTTGAGGGAATTAAAAATGGGGGAAAGGCCTTTTTTCGCTATATCAACAAGAGAAGGGACAAGAAAGATGGGATTATTAGGCGCAGGAAAGGGAATGGGTGGGTGGAGGAGAATGGGGGCAAAGAAGAGGTACTAAATGAATACTTCTGTTCCGTCTTCACCAGACAGAGAGAGAGAGAGAGAGAGAGAGAGAGAGAGAGAGATGACCAGTGTCACCAGTGGGAAGGGGAGGGAAGGGGGCAAGAGCTACAGATGTTTTGATAGAGGTGGACAAGGTGAGGACAGGGTTGCTAGCACTGATGGGAGATACCTCCCCAGGCCTAGATAGCATATATCTGAGGATTCTAGTGGAGGAGCTTGCAGATCCCTTGGCTGACCTGTTCAGTACTTCACTGGAAATGGGCATGATATCACAGGACTGGAGAAAGTCACATACAGTGCCCCTTCAAACGAGTGGTACAAAGGATGACCTAGGGAACCACCGACCAGTCAGTCTGACCTCAGTTGTGTGCAGGTTCATGGAGACCATACCTGAGGAAAGGTTAGTAGAGTATCTGGATGAGAATGGTCTCTGGGATGAGAGGCAACATGGGTGTATTGGAAGGAGGTTGTGTCAAACAAATCTGATTGACTTCTTTGAGTTAATAAAAGGGCAGACAGTGGCTAAGCGGTGGACATCCTTTACCTAGACTTCAGTAAGGCATTTGGCTCTGTGCCCCCAAAAGGTTGATCGGGAAGTTGTTGGATCTGGGGGTTGGCAAAAAGATGACCAGGTGGGTGAAAAAGGCATGAGGTCATAATGTTGCAAGACATTATGCTGCATGAAAACATTGCGCTGCCAATACAGCGTGATTTCTTGCATACAACATAGTTATTTTTTTTGCAGGGGAGCTCTGCCCCAACCCCACCCCCCGTTATGGGGGACTGTCCTCCCAGCCCCCCATAAGGATTCCAAACTCTGAGGGGGGGGTCACTTTAAAGTTTTTGGGACCGGGAATCAAACCCGGTCCCAGACGCAGCACCTGGGTTCCTTGCTGCAGTGGCTCAGTCCATTGGGCCATGGCAGCTGCTCTGCCTGGGATAATGTGAGTGGTGCAATACTGCATACAGCAGTATTCACGGTATTGCAGCACTCGCTGTCCACCCTCCAGATAATAACTTTTTCTGGACCTACCCAGACTCTAGTGTGTTTCCTTTAGGTACACTACTACTTACCAGCATTGCAGCTCACCCTGTTTACCATATGTACCATTACTGTATGTTTGCCTGTAATACATGTAACTCGTGCTCACTGTTTCACAATGCTGTTTATCTATTGCTATGTAATCCCGGGTCGCCCCTGAAAAAGGGACCTCTGGGGCCCAGTGGGCTTACCCGGTCACCAAAATTTAATAAATAAATAATAAATAAATACAGTTCTATTCCGGGTTAGCGCTTATGTGGGAGGGGTCCAGGCATCTGCATCAGAGGAGGAGAAAGATCTGGGAGTGATGATCACTAGTGACCTGAAGCACTCCATGCAATGTTGGAAAGCAGCAGTAAAGGCAAATAAAAGGTTGGGCTGCATTGCCAGAGGGAACAGCAGTAGACGAGAGGAGGTAATATTGCCATTGTGCAGGTCATTAGTGAGACCGCATCTGGAGGACAGTTTAAGTACTGGTGCCCATACCTTAAAAAGGACATAAAACTACTGGAGACTGTCCAAAGGAGGGCAACAAAAATGATCATGGGTCAAAAGTGATCATGGGTCAAAAGAGTAGGACGTATGAGGAGAGGCTGAAGGCACTGAACATGTACTCCCTGGAGGAGAGGAGGGGAGGGAGAGGAGAGAGAGAAGAGGAAAGAGAGAGAGGAGAGGGGAAAGAGAGGAGAGGAGGGGAGGGAAGGGGAGGGAGAGGGGAGAGGAGGGGAGGGAGGGAGAGGGTAAATGATTGAGACCTTCAAGTATTTCAAAGGAACAAATAAGATGAACAGAGAGGGTCTCTTCAAGCAGAGTGGGAACCAAAACATGAGTGGACACAGTCTCAAGTTTCAGGGGGGAGGTTTAGAAGACAGGCTAGGAGTCACTTCTTCACAGAGAGGGTGCTGGTGGGCTGGAATGTACTTCTGGAGGAGGTGGCTTCATTGAAGACAGTAGGCAGCTTGAAGATAGGCTGGGATAGAGATAAGGGGAGAATAAGGGTCAAAGGAGGAGAAGGGCGGATTGGGGAGGGGTAAGGGTCAGTGTATATACTGAGGGCCCTGCATTATGAGCAGACTAGAGAAGCCTGATGGCCTTATTTTGCTGGCTTTGTCATATGTTCATGTTTATGTTCAAAATGGATCCCTAGAATGGTAAAATGAGCACTGGGTCCTGTAGCATATAGTACTTAGTGGAATCATAGGAAACGGAGGAGGACTCATATGAATCAAACAATTGAGAGTCCGTATGGGTCTGAGTCAAATGCAAAAAAATGTCTACAGTGATTGTGAATTCAAATCAAATCAAATCAAACTTTATTTATAAAAGGCACCTGTACATAACATCATAAAATCATTAAGTAAGACAATATTGAAATTAATCCAGTCCTGCGACATCTAAAAATCATTCTATGCATGGCTAAAAAGGTGTGTTTCTAATGCCCCCTTAAAGCTTTGGACAGTCGGGCAATCTCGTACCTGATGAGGTAGAGAATTCCACAGGGTTGGGGCCATAAAACTCAAAGATCTGAACCATGGGATCTGAATTGGTAAGAGTTGCAGAAAATGAAAATGTGCAGGTAGAGGAAATACAGACTCTTCTAGAAATATGTGAGAAATAAAGAAGTATCAGATGACTTAATGCAATGTGAGAAGGCAGTAAGGAGGGCTGGGGGGATACTGGGATGTATAGGGAGAGGCATCACCAGTAGAAAACAGGAAGTTGTTATCCCTCTGTACAGACAGTTGGTGAGACCCCATCTGGAGTACTGTGTCCAGTTCTGGAGACCCCATCTCTGCAAGGACGTAGATAGGATAGAGGCTGTCCAGAGGAGGGCAACTAGAATGGTGCAGGGTCTGCAACAGAAGCAATACGAAGAGAGACTAAAGGAGCTTAATATGTATACCTTTGAGGAAAGGAGGGAGGGGGGGGCATGTTAGAAACATTCAAGTACCTCATAGGAATCAATAAAGGCCAAGAGGGTAGCATCTTTCAGAAAAAGAGATGTGCAAGAACAAGGGTGTACAATCTGAAGATGGGGGGGCGGTTCAGGGGCAATGTGAGGAAGTGTTTTTTCACAGAGAGGGTGGTGGATGCATGGAATGGCTTTCCTAAGGAGGTTGTGGAGTCAAAAACAGTGGGGGAATTCAATGATGCATGGGACAGAAATAAGGCAATTCTAGTGAGGATAGGAGGAAGCAGGCTGTTGGTTAACTAGGATCTACAGCTTATCCAGTAGGTAGGGAAATGGGTAGTCTAGGTGGGCCAAGCAATCCTTATCTGCCATCAAAGTCTATATTTCTATGAAATGTTGAGTTTGTATTGGAATCTATCAGCAGTTCACTGCTTAGTGTGTTCTTTCCTGGCACAACATTTTCAAATAAAACAATATTCCAAGACTTTATAAACACACAGCAGGGCCTTAACCAACATATATACTTTGCATATTAATTGCAAGTCTAGTTCCCTATTGTTATCTATGTGGAAAGATGTATGTAAATCACGTTAAATGTTTTTGGCCTTGAACAGCTGGGCCCAGAGTTTTACCTGCAGTCACTTCAGACTGTAGCACTGCAACTGCCCAGCAGGTGGAGTGTCTCTTTATTATCTACAGCAACTTTAGTATGAAACTTGCCAAACAATCACTTCAGCCTGCACACAACATGTATAATCTCTCCTATTATGGTTTTTCATCATTTTCTTTAGTTAATCCCAATTATCCTAATTGAATGGTGCGAAACAAAACAAGAAAACACTCCAAGCCACTGACCGATACAAGGGCTGCTGGAGAAACGAAACCAAATACTGCACATTATAATTTTTAGTTCAGCAGCAATAAAATTGTGGAATACAAAAGTCAGCTCCATGGTCACCCTATCGCACTCAGCATCCCATGTTTGATGACCTCCCTTCTCCAAGGAATCTGTATTGTCTGATATATTTTTAAACACATTTGTCATTGTAAACATACTTATCTTACCTCTGCATTCCCTTTGGACATTAACCTGTAAAAGCCAGACAAAACTTTAGTGAGGGTAGGCGGGTCACCATGTAACTATTGGTTACTACCCTTGCCTTGCAGGCTCAACAAGGTAGAGGGGCCTGGGCTCTGGTTCTGATGGAAAAGGGGGGGGGTCTTTCCCAAATAGAAAATAAATAGAGCGGTGCCTCCATCCAGAGTAGTGATGTGCAAAGTGTGCAAAACTCGTGCTGTGAAATATTTAGCGAATTTAACTCAATTCACCAAAATGACGTCCAGTGTAAACAGTTCATACACAGTCCCAAGTTTAAAGTCTTGATGCAGACTAACTAAGCAGTTTTAATAAACAACACGTCCCACAGTTCAACAGCTGCAACTCTGTACTGTTATCCAATGGGGGACTGGGTGCTAAAGAAGTCCTTCCCCGTCTGTCGCTAGCACCGTAGCACTAAGTCCCCCTGTGACAGGCAGAAACACATTCCACAGGGCAGTCTTGGTGATTCTTAAAGCAACAGCACACTTAAGACACTTACACATTTATGTACTAGGTTTTACTCTCCTTTTCTCCCCAAGTGTGTGTCCAAACCCCTACACATGTTCTGGGATCCCAGGAGTTGGAACACACAGAATTACTTGTCTTTGGCTGTACATGCATAGAAATGTAGAAACCTAGAGATTGTCGGCAGATAAGGACCGCTAGGCCCATCCAGTCTGCCTATAAGCCCTGTACTTGATTACAGCTTTTGACCCTCTCCCTGCTTAACCTCTATGGTTCCCCATGCCTGTCCCATGCATGTTTAAATCCAACCACAATGCTTGCTCCCACCAACTCCTGTGGCAGACCATTCCATGCCTCCACCACCCTCTCCGTGAAGAAAAACTTCCTCACAATCCCTCTTAACCTACCACCTTCCAATTTCGTGTCATGCCCCCTAGATCTTGTACTCCTCCTGTATTGGAGGATCCCCCCTGCACCCTGTTTATGCCCCTGAGGTACGTGAATGTTTCTGTCATGTCCCCTCTCTCCCTCCTGTCCTCCAGTGAGTACATATTGAGGTCCCTTAATCTCTCCTTGTAAGTCTTGTGGTGCAAGCCCTGTACCATCTTAGTCGCCCTTCTCTGGACCGCCTCCAGCCTGTTAATGTCCTTTCGAAGGTGCGGCCTCCAGAACTGCACACAGTACTCCATGTGAGGTCTGACCAGGGTTTTGTATAATGGCACCACTACCTCACACTGTCTGCTGGTGATACCCCTTGCTATGCACCCCAGCATGCCACTGGCCCTCCCTGCTGCCTTTGTGCTCTGCTCTGACATTTTCAGGTCATCTGAAATAGTAACCCCCAGGTCTCTTTCTACTTTGATGACTGTCAGCAACTCCCCCCAAATCCTGTAGCTCTCTCTCCATGGTTAGTGCCCCAGGTGCATAATTTTGCACTTTTTTTAAACAAACCTCAGTTGCCACTCTGCAGACCATTTCTCAAGCTTCCCCAGGTCCCTCCTCATTTTCTCCACCCCTTCAGGAGAATTCACCCTGTTACAGATCTTTGTGTCATCCACATACAGGCAGACCTTTCCTTCCTGCCCTTCTGCAGTTTCACTGATGAAGAAATTGAACAGAACTGGTCCAAGGACTAATCTCTGAGGTACTGCGCTGGTCACCCTCCTCTCCCCAGATTGTACTCCATTTACCACCACCCTCTGTCTCTTGTCCATTAGCCAGTTCCTAACCCAGTTTACCACCTTGTCTCCCATACCTAGACTAACCATCTTGTTAACCAGCCTCCTATGTGGGACAGTGTCGAAGGCTTTGCTGAAATTGAGGTAGGCTATGTCCACTGCACCCCTTGATTTACTTCCTTCGTCACCCAGTTGAAGAAGTTTATGAGATTTGTCTGACATAATCTACCTGCTGTGAACCCATGTTGCCTAGGTTCCTGGGCACCGATGACTTCTAGATGTCCCACTGTCCTTTCCTTAAGTAGTGCCTCCATGATCTTCCCCACTACTGAGGTGAGGCCGACTGGCCTATAGTTGCCCACCTCCTCCCTACTGCCTGATTTATGTAGAGGGACGACATGTGCCCTCCTCAAATCCTCTGGTACCACTCTTGTGTTAAGTGACTCAGTGAACAATGCTGCCAGAGATTCTGCTAGCTCGCTTCGCAGCTCCCATAGTATCCTTGGGTATATGCTGTCTGGTCCCATTGCTTTGTCCACCTTCAATTTAATGAGTTGCTGCAGGACTGTCTCCCCCATGAATGGACTGTTGTTCACCTCTTTCCCCCTTGGCATCTGATGCTCGACTGTGGTCCCTGTCCCTCCCCCTCTTCCGTGAAAACTGAACAGAAGTATTTATTCAGTATTTCTGCCTTGTCCGAGTCTCCCTCCGTTCACTCCCCTTCCTCCCCTTTAAGTCTTACAGTTCCCCCAGTTTTCTTCCTTTTGCTGAGGTACCTGTAGAATATCTTGTCCCCTTTCTTTACTGTCTGCACTAAACTTTCCTCAGTCTGTGCCTTTCCTCTCCTCACCGCCCTCCCTGCTTCCTTTAGACACTCTTGGTACACCTCTCTGTTCTCCTTACTTTGAGCCTCCTTATATTTCTGGAACCCTGTCCTGTTAGTCCTTACCTTTTCTGCTACTTCTTTTGAGAAGCATAGTGGCCTTTTCCTTCTCTTGCCTTTTGATGATGCATTTGTTTGTTTCTCCCATTATGGCTCCTTTTAGGTTCTCCCACTGCTCTTCCACCCCCTCTCCTGTCCCCTATTCTCCAGGGCACTTCTGATAGCGCTCCCCATTTCAGTGAAGTCTGCCTTTTTGAAATTGAAAACCTTCACCCTAGTGTGACTTGACTGAATCCCTGTCTGTTTGCTGAACCACACTGTGTGGTTGTAACCCCCAGGTGGCGCTGTCCCAACGGCTACTACCCCTGCCTGCTTGACTACGGACAGGTTGAGGGGCCTAGGTCCTATGGCGGGTGCCTCCACCCAGAGGTCAGGGTTTGTAGTGGTTAGACTAGCTTCGTCACAGCCCTCTGGGACACTGAGACCCCTTTTATTCCCTCTAGTGGCTCACACAGCACACAGGAGTTACAGCCCCAATACCCCATGTATACACACTGTTCACTCAAAGTACCACTTACCCTTGAGACTGATTCTGCAGCACGTCTCTGAGGACCCCCTGTAAAATAAGGTTAAACAACATACACAGCAAAATACAATACTGTTTCCATAAGTACCAACACAACAGACAGTATATAGTATAACAACAACAACTCTGATTTATTTAGGGGACAGTAACACGGGAGGTGGCAATCAGGTTAATTGGCAGAATTAAATCACAGTACTGTGCACACATACAGGGTCTGAAAAGTCACACTCTGGGTACCCAGATTTGGGGGGGGGTAGCCAGGTCCATTGCCCGCAGTTGGCCGGCAGGTGCAGATGGACAGGGCCCTGTAGAAGGAAATATATGCACAACACCCAATTGTAATCCGGAGCCAGATGGCTCAGTCCAAGAAGAAGTGAAACAACAATAATTAGATGACACACTTGTAATTGAAAACAGGCTGCAGGGGAATACCCTGATTTGTACTCACAATACCCAAGCTGAGAACCGGATGGGGGATGTTCTTCTGGGTTGCCAGAACAACAGGGCATGGAGACAAGGTCCTCGTGACTGGACCCCACTGCAGTAGATAGCAAACGGATTTAGTCCAAGACAAGCTGGGGTTTACTTCCAGCTTCAACACACAGCACAGGGGATTGGAAATAGTGATTCCCCACAAGCACTACGCACATTCATATGTAAAAGGAAAGTACTATACCAGGCAGGCTGCTTCTAGATCCCGATCGCAATTACTGCAAAATACCTGGGAGCACACACAGCAGCTTCAGTTCCTGACAGACCGAGCGCGATTCAGCAATTTCTCCAGTCTTCTACAGGGTGAGCCTGGTTTCCACACTTCTAGTGCTTCTTTCTCCTCACAACTCGGATTCAGTCTAAACTGACACTCACAAAGGCTGCAGACCAAAACTCAGGGCCTCACACGTGCTTCCCACACAAAACTATACACCGCAGAAGCACACAGCTCCTTCTCTCTTCACTGCCACAACTGATCTGATCTTTCCAGTCACAGAGCAGGGCATTTCCTTTAGCTCCACACTATTCTGTTGGCTGATTCAGCTGTCACTCACAATAAGACTCCCTCTGTTGGTAGAAAAAGGCGCCAAGGTCAAAACTACATTTCCCAAAGTCTCTGCCCATACAATCCCCTTGTGGCTGGCTCAAAATTAAGAGTCCAAGTTCTGATTCGTCCACAGGCTCCATTTTAGGGAACCCTAGCACAGCAGTTTAGGTCCAAAATGGAGAGGTAACACACACAGAGTCCCAGCTGCAAGAAAGGCAGGTTAGACAAACTGCATTTAACTTAACACTCTAACTGGTTTCAGGCAAACAGTTACATCTTTCATTTAGGCTCCCTCTGCGCTCTTAGCGACTGCAGAAATGGAGCGATTTCTCTGCAACTCGGGCGGGATTCGAGAATTAAACACACAGTCCCCCCACGCAAACTAATTAAGTCTGCAAGCAGACAGCTCTTAAAGAGACAGTACGCGGAGGCTCAAATAGCACTCACTTGGAACCACATTTAAACAGCTCAGACGCCGAACACCGCCCAGACTTGGAGCATTCAGGCAAGCTCCTGGAAGACTTTTGGGAACCCCCATTTGCAGGGGGGTTACACGGTGATCACTGGATCCTAGCTGCCCCGCCATCTGGATATCAGTGATTCTTTCTCCATTGGTCATTACTAGATCAAGAATTGCCCCGTCTCTGGTGGGATCAAGTACCAGCTGCCTGAGTCCCGCCCCTTTTATGGAATCCAGGATGCCTCTACTTCTGGCTTAAGCAGCTGCCTGGGTGGTCCAATCCACGTCTGGCATATTGAAATCCCCCATTAGCAGAATCTTACCTTTCATTGCCATTTCGTGTATTTCATCTTCAAGGTCCCTGTCCTCTTCTTCCCCCTGACCTGGGGGCCTGTATATATCACCCCTGTGTGTATTGCTGTGCCATTTCCTGGTTCAAAGATGAGCCACAGTGCCTTGACCTCGCCCTGCCTACTCTGTATCTGTGTTGCCTTTATACCCTACTTGATATACAGGGCAACTCCTCCCCCTTTTTTGCCTCCCCTGTCCTGCCTAAACAGTATAACTTGGTATATTTACTTCCCAACCATGATTGCCAATGTAGCAGGTTTCAGTTTTGCTACTATGTCCAGGTCTGCATCAACTATCACAGCCTCCACATCTGGGATTTTATTTCCCAGGCTGCGGGCATTTGTCACCATGGCCTTCCAAGTATTACTGCCTGTCCTCCCTCCACTCCTTGTTTTGGTCCCCTGCAGTTTCCTCTCCTCCCCGTTAGCCTTAACAAGTGTCCCCAATTTCTTTGCTTCTCCCCTTCTGCCTGGTCCAGGTGACCTTGGCAACATCATTCTGGTGTCTCTACCATGTGGGGGTTGGCTGCTAGAGTTTGCCTGTTATGGTTGCCCCCCCCCCAGCTAGTTTAAATACTCATCAGTGAAGCGTTTGAACTGTTTATTGAGGGCTGCTTTCCCCTTTCTAAATAGATGCAGCCTGTCCCCACTGTACAGGGCCACATCATTCCAGGTAGGACCCCAGTCCCTAATGAAGCCATACCCCTTCTCACTGCACCAGACCTTCAACCACAAGCTGAAGTTACTAATGTGGAGATTCCTATCCCCCTCCCTGCCCTGGACTGGCAGCACCTCTGAAAATGTCACGGAGCTTGCTACTTTCCCTGGGCTTTCCCTAAATCTATGAAGTCCTGTTTCACCTGTTTCAAGCTAGCCCTGTCCTTGGATAGGTCATTTGTTCCCAGATGGACAATGACATCCAGCCCCCCCGCCACTGCTTCAGCGATCCTCTAGATCTCCCCTCCCCCCCTCTGAGCTGTGCCTTCTGGAAGTCACTTGACCTCCCTTTCCTCCTTCCTATCTGTGCCCAGACCTATTCCCCAGAAAATCGAGTGCCCCATTAGGAGTAACTTCTTCCCCCTTTGAGGTTCTCTTCCTCCCATCACTGGGTCTCCCTGCTGGAGGACCCCTACATCCTCCCTGGTTTCAGCCTCAGGTTCCTTTGCAGGACTGTCCCGCTCCTCCAAAAGAGTGAAGGGTTTTTTGAGCTCGACTGGATGGTGGATGTGTCTCTGCCCCCCTTCCCCTGAATCTCCCTGAGCCCACCGTAGTCCACCCTACCATTTGCTTGGGCAGCCGTTGTGGCATAGGCTGAGGATATGTTGGCCTCTGGGTGGGGCCGAGCGTTTCCAGTAGTCCTGCCAGCTCGACCCGCACCCCACAGTCCCTACACCTTTCTGGTGATCCCCTTACATGGCATTGGAATTATGAACGATCACTGTTAAAAATGCAGAGTTAACATGGGCACTGTAGTGATAAGGGATCTACAAGCAGACTGCCTGCTAACACATTCGAGCAAGAACCAGCTTGAACGTTCACACACTAAGCTGTGTGGCAGTTCACTGCTTGCTCAGTGCTTGCTGCATTGCAGCAACAGGTGGTGAACTTTAACTATTTACACAAGTCCTTCAAACCCCACAATGGAACAGGCACATAGGGGCTGGCAGGAGCTGTAGCATGGGCACCCGGGACCCAGGACTGGCTGGACCAGATGGCTGGGAGACAGACCAGGTAAGCTGCACTGGGGGGGGGTGTTACATGAGTCAAACAGTCGGGTCTGTTGTGGCCTGCAATGCTCTGTTGATCTCCCACCAAGTTCCTTCATGAAAGCCCAAACTACTAGCCCAGTTACTTCTATTCTAGACCTGGCCTGTATTCCAGAGTAGACCAATAGGACAAACCCTAGGCGATTTCCCCTGAGCTCTTCGTGTGATCATCCTCAGCCTGAGGTCACACTTCCTGAGACACTACAGGCTCCCTTGCATTGCAGCTTCTCCTGCTTTGCCAGCAGTACCATTGTCCTGGGCATTCTGCATCGGTTCTTTGGGTGTCTGTTCTTCAAGCATGGGCATCCTCCCGATCATGCCTCACCCTGAGTTTACCCTCTGTAGCTTCGGGAGCACTGTGCTTAGGCAGCCACCAGGGTGCTCTCCTTGAGGGAAGAGCACCCCATAGTCCCTACACCTTTCTGGTGATCCCCTTATATGGCACTGGAATTATGAATGATCACTGTTATAAAGTCAGTGTCAGTTGCTCAGCAAGTTGCACTCTCGCCTATGATACCGGAAGACCAGAAAGCTGTGGGTTCTATCCCCACACCAGGAACTTGGGGTAAATCTCAATGCTGACACTGTAGTGCAGCACAAGTGGGGTGTTGCACTCCTGAGGTGCCGTCTTTCAGAAGAGACATTAAATCGAGGTCCCATCTGCTGTTCTGTTGGTTGTTCGGGGGATGTTATAGATCCCATGGCACTTCTCAAAGAGCACTGGAATATCTCCAGTATCCTGGCCAAATTTCTTGCATTCACTCAAATACCACCAACAGTTTAATCTTTTCAGCTTTCGGTTTGTATCTGTATCTGCCTCCCAGGAAGAGGCTGAAAATAGACAGAATTGACTAGCCTTCCTTTTCCAGTTACAAAAACTAAATAAATAAATAGTCTCAACTGTCACTCAGACCTTTACGCCGACGACCTTGTGCTCTTCTCCAGCGGAAAGTCTCCTACCCTCATCTCTACAGCCCTCTCTCAAAACTACACCGCAGGTTCTCTAACTCCTTCTGGTCAATGCCAAAAAAACAAAAACAATATTGTTTGGATCTAAGCCCTTCCTAACTAAATGCAAATCTAACCCACCCCTAATCATCACGTCCCCTGATGACCATGCCCTAGAGGACGTCAAACACTTCAGATATCTAGGAGTTGTGCTTGACCCCTCTCGTTCCTTTACAGAGTACATAAACTCCCTGGTTCTAAGACTTCATCAAAAACTAGGGGCTGCCTACAGATACTGGCCCCTGAGGCTCGCCATGCCATCATCCAGGGAAACCTGATACCTATCCTGCACTGCTGCTCTCCCATCTACTCCAGGACCTCCGCATCCACCATGGCAAAACTATCAGTAGCATACAACAGTGTCTGCCATTTCTCCCTCCTGGCCCCTTTCTTCATGCACCACTGTACACTACACTGGGGTGGCTCCCACTACAAGCCGGCTTTGACCTTGCACTGTACAGTTTTATTGATTCTGACATCTGTATTGGACAGAAATCCCCTCTTCCTCCCCTTCTCACTGTCTAAACCTCTTACTGCTGCCTACACTCCTCCAGTATCCCTTCCCTGAAAATCCCCAGGGTAGCCACTAACATGGGTGCTAGAGCCCTGTCTGTAACAGCCCCCACACTATGGAACAAGCTGCACACTGCACTGCACACCATAAACACTCACCACCAGTTCAAGACTCACTTCAAAGTATGGCTCCTGTTGGCATCCACCTGCCACTGCTTTAAGGACTAGCCCCCCTCCCCACAGGTTCCAGGGTAGGGCCAAATAGGTTCTCTTCTTTACTGAAACTGTCCCACCATGAGCCTTGCTTTGTTATTTGTTGTCCCTCAACTACTGCCACCATGTATTGCCAAATGTAACAACTGTAACTTTTCACTATGTATTACCTGCTCTTGTTATGTTCTTGTTATTCTGATGTTTCTACTCTGTGCCACCTTACGTGGTCCAGGTCATGCCTGAAAACAGTCGGTTAACAATGTCATAAATAAAATAAATAAAAATAAAATGAGACTCCAACTCTTTGACCAGATTTCACCTCAAATGCCCTTCGCATTAATGCCTTTAAAAAACAAGCATGTGTCAATGCCGAATGTTTGCTTGCTGGCATTGACATTGGTAGTGTAGGAGTTAGAGAGATGCATAATAGGAATGGCAGTGAAGTATTGAACTGAAGCCAACCCCACCACCACCCTGCAGAGACTGACAGGCATTGGGGTGTGCCTTTGGGTCGTGAGGCATAATGGCCACGCCATTTCACCACACCCCACCCTGCAGACACTGACAAGTGTCACAGTGTTCCTTGGGGTCTTTGGGCCTTATGCTCACCCCATTCTATATGGAAATATGGTGAGATGGGTGCAGTATAGGAGAATGGGGTGAACTTTGGGGCCGAAGAGTACAAGGCACACCTCGATGCCTGTCACTGGCTGCAGGGTATGGGTGGAGGTGGAATGGCATGAGCATTACAGGTGGCAATCCCAAGTCGCACCCCTGATGCCTGTCAGTCTCTACAGGATGGGGTGTTATGGTTGGAAACCCTAATGCCCCAGGCGTTTGTTGGTATTTTCACTCCACATTTTCAACATGGGTTTTTTGTAATCCCCACCTCATGAATAATGGCAATATCAGTTTGTTAGCTGAAAGCTGATTTTGCACGGTTACTAAGCCATTTGGCACCACAGGTGCAAAAACAAATTTCGAACAGGATGAGAAAAATGACAGCTGTACTGTTCATGGGGAGGTGTAAAAAAATGGCAATGTTGAAAATCTGGAGTGAAAAATATAAAAAAACTGAAGTCACGAGCGTGCGTAGAAACTGTGCAATGCACACCCATAATGTAATTTCTTTGGGGATATTATACAGCAGATTGTCAATGCAGGCATTTTGGGACCTCCACTCATGAACAGTGTCACTGTGATTTTCTTAATCTGTCCCGAACATTGATTTCCCACTGCGACCATGCATTTCTGCGCTGGAAGTGCGAAAACACATTTCGGCCAGGGTGTGAAAAATGACAGCTGTACTGTTCATAAGGAGGTGTGGAACAATGCCAGTGTTGAAAGTCTGGACTGAAAATAGTACAAATTTGTGAACTTACAAGGGTGCGTGGAAACTGCACAATGCACACTCGTAGCACAGTCATTTTATGGACTTCTGTCACCAAATTTTCAACATAGCCATTTTAAGACCTCTGCTCATGAACAGTGTCACTGTGATTTTCTTAATCTGTCCCTAAAATTGATTTCACACACCGACCACACCACTGGGCGCTACATGCTCAAAAACACATTTTGGGCAAGATATGAAAAATGAGAGCTGTACTGCTCATAAGAAGGTGTGGTAAAATGGCAATGTTGAAAATCTGGATTGAAAATATTAAAAACTTTCAAAGTTATGAGCGTGCATAGGAAAACAGTCATTTTTGGGAATTCTTTCACCAAATTTTCAACATAGGGTTTTGGGGGGCGTACCTCATGAACTATGACACTGTTGTTTCGTTACTTGGTCCCAGAAGGTGGTTCCGTGCCGTGACCGTGAAATCACCTTTTGGGGCCGAATAACAAAATGACAGTGACAGAATTCATGAGGTGGGGCCCCAAGAACCCTTATGTTGAAAATTTGCAAGTAAATTCTAAAATGGTCGAGATATGTACTAAAGTTGAAAAATAAAAACATTTATGCCACTATACAGCTTACGGCATTTCTTCAGATCGGTCGGCTTTGAAGAGTGCAGACATGTTTCCGGTCCCCCGAAGATTGTTGCGCTGGACTCTGGAGGTAAGTATGGGGTGGGGGGTGGGAGGAGGTGGATGCGCAGAGGGTGGGCGTGGGTTGGAGGGCAAGACAATAAATGAGGGACTGTTTTTCCTTTTCAGGTTTTTGTTTTCTGTTTAGGAAGATGACATGGGACTTGTGCCAGGCTGGGGTGGGCTCCCAGCGTGGCAGCTGGAAGATTTTTTTTGGGGGGGTCAGTGGAGCCGACAGGGGATTGGGCACCCCCATCGGCCATACAGATGTTTGCCATGCTGTGGTGGGCTCCCAGTGTGACAACTGGAAGTCTGTTTCTTTTGGGGGGGTTCAATTGAGCTGACGGGGGATTGGGCACCCCTTCTCCATTGTAACTTTTGCCACGCTGGGGATGGGCTCCCAGTGTGGTACCTAGAAGTCTAGGGGGGCGCAGAGCCGATGGGGGATTGGGCACCCCTGTCAGCCATACTGTGTGCGCCGGGGGGAGCACATGAGCACACTGGGGTGGGCTCCCAGCATGCTACTGGAGTGTTTGGGGAGGGGGGGAGAGTAGACACAAAGGAAGCTGTCTATGACAGCTGTTCAGGATGCAGTGCTGCATGTAGGCACTTTGCATACTGCCGATGGCAGTATGTAAATTACCTGCCGACACCAGTATGCAAATTGCCTACGCGTTACAACCGCTGATTGCAGTGGTTTTTCATTTTCAGCTGTACGCCACCACATTCTGAACAGCTGTAATAGACAGCTCGGACATTCACCGGTGCGGTGCGGCCGTACCTGCAAAAGGGAGCGGGGCATTGGAAGTGGGATAGGCACCTCCGCTAAAACTCGTATGGTGGCACTAAGTTTCTTGCACATGCGTGCAAGCAAACATAATAATGTCTTAGACAACCTGCACTCCTCCTTTTTATCTCCTTAGCTCCTTCCACATCTCTGTCTCTCAAGTTTTGGCACCAAGGACAGTCTCAGGATGAACACAGGCTGGTGGAAACCCCAACCCATACTGGCAGGAGGGAGCTGTTACATTCATAACTTCTGACTGTTTATAGTTCAGGCACCCTAATAGCAGGTAATCATTTTAATTTTATGGCTTGAAAATGTTAAGATGTTGACTTCCTATGCTTGTGTAGTGGGAGGAGGTGAGCCATGGCACTGTTATAGTTTGAGGCCACATCCGCAGCACCGTGAAATATGTTGTTATTGCAGCAATGAGACATATAGGGGCACTTAGTAGAAGGCTACTGTTTTGACCCAGTTGGACATCTTCATATTAACACATTACTTGTCCAAATATCTACACGGAGGGAAGATGCCGATGGAGCTAGCCGCCTGATGTACACTTGTGTGCACGAGCAGCAATCAGCTCCAGCCAGTCAGCATCTCAGAGGAACTAGAGAACAGTAAAATAGCTCCAGCCACAGCAGTGTGATGCCACTCCCGCTGTGCAGGCCACACACTGCCGACCTTGGCATCCATCTCTGAACCAAGCATGAACCTCCTAGGAACAAGGAGGCAGGGGTGGGTCCAAGTGAAGGCAGGTGATGTGGCTGGGCTATGGCTAATCAGGGCAGGCTAGGGAATAGGGGAAAAACAGAAAGTAAAAAAAAATTCCGACACTATTGGCACTTGGTATGGAGACAATGAGGGAAAGGGAAGACATGATTGAAACTTTTAAATATGTAAAGGGACTCAATAAAGTCAGAGAAGAAGGTTTACTAAAGAGGAAGGAGGGAGCCAGAACTAGAGGGCACAGCCTCAGATTGCAAGGAAAAAGATACAGGGGCAATGTGAGAGGGCATTTCTTCACAGAGAGGGTGGTAGAGCCATGGAACAGACTGCCAGACAGAGTGGCGGGGGCTAAATAGGTGGACGAATTCAACAGGGCATGGGACAGGCATATGGGGCTGGGTATCAGGGGAAGGGCGGGGGCTGGCAGGGAGAGGGAGGTGTAGGGGGAAAAATGGGGCAGACTGGATGGGCCGGTATGGTCCTTTACTGCCATCAAGCTTCTATGATTGGATTTTTTTTAGAAAAGGTTAGATCATTTGTAAATCTCAATCTAAGCTTCGCTGAGCTATGGCATTTATCTTGCTAAAACGTTTACTTCAGCTCAGATTTCCTTAGGTGAGATTATTTGTGGTTCTGAGGAGGATTAAACCTGCAATTCATTGTTTTACAGATTTATGCTTTTCCCTCTGCACCATTCAGTCAGTTCTACTTTTCCCTGTACATCTATGACCTACACGTTTTCAGCGTCCATCCTAGCTTTTTAGAGCTTTTCCCTCTGGTAGCCTCAGTTCTCTTTTGCTGGCTTTGTCTTCATGTTTTTTGCCTCTAGCATTATCATTTTTTTTTTAAACTTTATGTTTATTGCATTATAAAATTACACAATAACATACATCTTCTTTATGTCAGAGATCAGAATTAGTCTAAGACCCATCCAATGGAACAGGTAGACATAGTCTGGACATACTAGGTTACGGATATGGAGAGAATCACCATGATGATAACAACATACAAATCAAGTAGCTGCACCCTACAAGAAAATAGTGGTCAGTTCCCCATTACTGTTTCAAACATGTACATAACTTCAACGATCAATGCTGATATGATCACTTTCCAAGCATGTAAGTATCCGAAAGAAGTGTAGTGTCCCAGAGCTATAGCACTAACAAGGAGAGAGTCTAAAGCTAACAGTACGTTCAATCCAAGTGAAGCTGGGAAAGAGTTCAATAGTAAAACAGGTCCTATAGAATGGAAGGGGACCAATCAATATTTTGAACAACAGTAACAATCAAAAAGGTCCAAAACCGCAGTGTGAGTTTAAAATTCAGTGTCAGGCAGCTGGTGCACTGCATTAAGGAAAAACAGTAGTACAGGCCTCACTGCTGTGTCCCTTCAAGTGTCCACCTCATCGGAACTCGCTTTGGGTAAAGCATTCCCTCGAGCCACCTCAAACTCCTTCTGAATTTGATCCACATGTTTCCCAGCTTCAGATGGGTCTGTAAACTGGTAAGTGTGCCCTCCATAGTAGATCTTCAAATGAGCTGGCATCAACAATGAATGAACCACTCAAAGACTCTTCAGTTTAGCCCACACTCCATCGAATTTCTTGCACTGAACCCTCATAGCATAGGATAAACCAGGGAACAAATGTAGAGTATGCCCTGATAATTCAAGTGATCTGTAGCTTGGGCCGTCTGTAGCAATCAGTCTCTCATAATGGAACTGTCCGTAACTAGGAGCACCGTCCTAGGTAGATCATGCTGTGCCTCCACCAATCAAAGTGAAATCCAGTAGGCCTTGATGAAGTGGTCAGCACATTCATAGTCCAAGTGTAGAGCACCGGGGAGCCAAGTTTTTAAGAAAGTGAGTACTGTAAATCTGGATCTTCCTGTCCCTCCAGTGGTCTGACTAGACGCACATTAGAAGCACATTGGGAATTTTCAAGAGATCCTAGCTGATACCTTAACTGGGCATTTTCTTGAGTAAGCTTTGTGGTAGCAGTAATCACTTTAGTAGCTTGAGATTTTGCTGAAGCTGTGGTTATGGTAGCTACCTTTATTTTTATATTTTGCTCTGCAAGTCTCTGTAAAACCATTTCCACCTTGGAGTCGATAGCTTGAATGGAAAGTTGGAGTGCCCGTGCCCTCCAGGGCGGTTCTGCTCCACAAGGTCGGCCGTAGAGGTCGTTGCCTGGTGCTCCGTCGATGTTTGAGGCTTAACTCCACTTGGGCCCCTCTTATTTGATCATTCCATTGTAAAAATTTAGTATTGATCGATGCAGGACAAGGTAATCTATTGTTTGCTTTCACTCGATCAAGAAAATATTTCACTTTAAGGTAAAAAAGTAGTTAAATTGTCCCCTTGATGTGCGGAGCTCTAAGAAACACATCTGTTCAGTATGTGTGCTCAACAGCACACACCCCACCCCCATCTTCTTGCTTTTTGCTTCTAGCATTATCAGTTTAAAGCTATTCTTCTCATACATTTAAACAAAAGCTACAACATAAATTTAAATGGGCTTTTTATTAGTGTGAGCTTCAAAATCAAGGTTGAGAAAATTGGCAAAAAATTCAGGAATGTCAAACAGTTACTACATATGACAAAACCACAACCCATCTTAAAAATCTACAACATATTTAAAAAAAACTAGTGTCAAATTAGTCCTGGAACTTTAACTATTTGCATCTGTAATATCCTACCCAGCTTGTGGGGGACATATTCTGTAAACTTAATAATAGGCACATGTCAGATCCAGGGAACAACTCTTGCCTCCCTGGTGTCAGTGGCAGCCGCTCTAACCATTCAACTTATAACAGCAACACACATTCATTAAGGTTTACATTTCTGACATTAAAATACATTTGAGACCTATCAGAAAACAGATAAAATCAAAAATGTAAAACAACCATTTACCGTTATACAAAATATGTTTTTCAACGGTTACCAGCCAATATGCTGTATGAAGTACAGCTAAGGGATTACACTGTGTCAAAAATAGCATTTGCATTTATAGTGCACCAATTTTATAGTCGTGTGTCAACTATAGCGTGGACTGGAGTTAATATATATACATATATATATTACTGGGGGTGCCATAACATTGTAAAGAAATTACTTCGGCCCTGGTGACAGTTGTTTTCTTTGGCATGGTTCCTTGGGCTGCTTTGCGAGGTTTTGGCTGCTTGGCATTTCATCAAGTAGCTGTTTTTGGCGTAGCTGTAGTTTCTTAGCGGTTGTTGTCGGAGACGTTTTTCTTTTAGGCATTATGACACGATACCTTTTTCAGTTAGTCATACTCTACGCTTTATTAGCTACAAATAGTATAAAGTACATTATTTTCATTGTTGTTGTCATTCCTCTTTTAGCACTTTGCACTAAATTTCTCACAAACTACTAAAGTGTAAATAAGATTGCCCAAACTGTTCTCTGCTAATCTCATCCTTCTGTTGTCTCATACTGAAAGTCTGAGAGTTTCCCAGAACAGTGTTTGTTCTTAGTCAGAACAGCTGAGAAAAGTGAAAGACACAAGAATTTCTATGCTTTGAAAATGTTTAAGGTTTTCCAAGTATGGAAACCTTGGCTAGGTCTCAGAAATTCTCCCTCTTCTGAAGAGTTCTAACCGTTTTATGAAATGTTGGGTGTAAAATTCTGCACAGGTTTCCTCCTCTTTCTCCCACACTGCATCTTCCCTTCCTCCTACCCCTTTTTCTTTCTTTACTGTACTCTCTAGGATAACTTGTATGCATACCCTCTCCCCACTGTTAGTCTTTTCCCTGGCCTGGGTGCCTCCCTGATCTGCAACAACTTTCTGCATTGTATACTGCACCCTTTGCTCGTGCCACTGGTTTTGAGATGTGAGATGTTTTTGCATTGTCTTTTTGTTGCACATCACTAGTTTTGTATTTTTACACGTTTGTATATTTTTATGCATCGTCACAGGCTGTACCGCTGATTTCCTTTCCGTTCTATTTTATTGGTTTTTCAATTTTTAATGACATATATACAACATAACAAGTTTTAGTTCATCACTTTATAACATTTTTAAAACTTAAGGTTGTATAACCCACAACCATGAGGATGGGTATGACTTAACAGGCATTCACAGACAAGCCATAGAAAAAATCAGGAATGGAGTCAAAATTACTCGTGATTCTTCTTCTTTATTTCTCATGAATCCAAAGTTCAAAAACATTAAAACGTTGTCCCAGCTGACTCATAGGACTTCAAGACATCCCCCCAAGTGCAACAAACATTACAGCCTAACGTATTTCATGCAATTAGCACTTTCTCACAGACTAGTGATTAGCAAAGTAACATGTCTTAAATATTGGGCATTTAAAGGCACAGTAACCCTATTTAGCATGTGTGTATTGAGTGCAAGTGCTCAGAAATACATGCAAGAGTAAAAAAAAGTTAACAGTTATTTGCCCAATGTCCAATAGAGGGCACCAAATGACTCACAAAATAAAGACATTTTTTTCTTAATTATCTCTTTCATATTTTTTTCACTGATACCTATTTATTTATGAGTACTGCTTTTTGGTAACTGTTACATTACCTTTTTCTCTTTTAGAACTATTAGATGCCTGCCCCAACTTAGTCTGGGAGGCATCTAAGTCCAAGTACATTGCCGCAGTAGAAGGAATACTTTCTCTGTGTTTTTTGTGATCTGCTACACTTCTTTGGCATCATCATGGGACATAATTAAACTATATTCCTGGGCCATGAATAAGAAACATGAAAGGGACAAGTAAGAAAAAGAATACTTTATTTGTAAGCCATTTGGTGCCCTCTGTGGCAGACTGGCAGATAAATGTATTGATGCTGTATCGATTTCTGCTGTGAATATTATAATATCCTGAGACTAAAATGTTAGTCGTTTTTAATTGTTTTGTATAGGCACTGGCTACAAAGCAATCTCCCAAAAAGTACAGAGCTTGGGGTCAGTGTCCATACCCCCAGGTAAGACCCCCCCCCCGAATATGTTTCTTTCTTAGTTAATAATACCCACATCCATTTGGATCTTAGACCCCTTGTTGCAATGTAAGTGTTCTGGGTACAGGTGAGGTGGGGGGATGCTAGATGACCAGTGCATGTCAGTCTGTTTGTCAACAGGCATTGGGGGGGAGGGTGACGGGAGTGCCACTGAACAGCAGGGATATTTTTAACTACATGGAACTGGTGTTCAGTGGGTGGGGGTGCCGCTAGACACCAAGGATATATCTTGTGAATGCGGGGCAGGTGTTCGGGGGAGGGGGTACCACTAGACACCAGAGATATGTAGAAGCACTATGGGTTTGGGAGGCAATATAGCATAGTGGTTTAAGGCTCTGAGCTGCAAATCTGGAGACCTGGGTTTAAATCCCACAGCCTCCACTTGCATACTGTGTGACCCTGAGCAAGTCACTTAACTTCCCTGTGCTCCCAGGTTGCACCTGTAAACAAGCTTTCAGCTTAGTTTGTCTCACCTGGTTAAACAGTTGGAACAACTGGATGAGTGTTTGGGGGTGGCAATGCCACTGGACACCAAGTAGATGTTCACGCACATAAACCAGGCAACTGGGTGTGGGGGGTGCTACTAGACACCAGGGAGATTGGCATTGAACACAGGCCAGGTGATTGGGGATTGCCAGTAGACATCAGGGAGCTGTGTTACTATTATGGGATAGCTGTTCAGAGGTGGGGGGATGCCACTGGACACCAGGGAGATACGTTACTATTATGGGACAGCTGTTCGTGGGGTGGGGGTGCCACTAAATGCCAGGGAGCTGTGTTACTATTATGGGATGGCTGTTCGGAGGTGCCACTGGTTACAAGGGAGCTGTGTTACTATTATGGGACAGCTGTTCATGGGTGGGGGGGCCACTAGATACCAAGGAGTTGTGTTACTATGATGGGATGGTTGTTTGTGGGGGGGGTGCCACTGGACACCAGGGAGATGTGTTACTATTATGGGATGGCTGTTTAGGGGTTGGGTGGTACCACTGGACACCAGTGAGATGCGTTACTATTATGGGATGGCTGTTCAGGTGTGGGAGTGCCGCTGGACACCACGGGTGCAACCTCACTGGTATGACAGTGATCGGGGGCAGGTGGCTGCAGTGCAGCAGTCCTACCATTGGTGGTGTGGGGGCAAATCTTTTGAGAACTGAACCCTAGACTTTCTCCAGTGGAGCAGATTATCCTTGACTAGACACAAACAGTTGGTGGTGGGGGGGAGGGGTCAGCATGCCTCCTTTGAACAGTTAAAAAATGGGTTTCATCTTCTGAATAGGGATCTATATGAGTACCTGCACACCTGGCATTATATTTATTTATTTGGATATTGTTAACCGGGTAGTCATATACATTTAAGACATAGTAATACAATTCAAACAGTAACAGAAAATTAGCATGCAAACAGTGATGAGAGAGTAAATTACAACTGAGGACAAATTACAATTGTTGCAACATCAAGACACATAGTGCAAACACTGAATAAGGTCAAGGCACACAAACAGGCTTAAGCTATACAGACAAAAATGATAATTTAAGCAGGTGCAGCCTGAGCAATATTGAGCTGTAAGATTACATCAGGGATACCACGGTCTCAGGGGGACTCAGCTGGGAGAAGTACATTTATAGCATCCAAACAATGTGCTCCTGAGGGAGGATTTGAATGAATTGTGATTGATGCACACCTTGACATCGGCTGGGAGGTCATTCTGGAGTCCAGGAGCCACAGAAGCAAAGGATCTTTTCTGTTACAGTTTTTATTTATTTATTTATTTCAAATTCGGATTAATACCTTTGAGCCGGGGGCTCGTTTACAAAGGCTCCAAGTCAACAAGGAATACAAGACATTTACAGGTGATGAAACATTACAGAACAGAAAGACATCAACTAACAAGCGGTATTAGTGTGCAGTTACAGCATTAAGCAGGGTACAAGAAGTAAGGAGAAACAGGACCACACTTCCAGAGAAACATATTAATGCAGCACTAATTACGTGCAGTACAGTGTTTAACAATCATGTTACAGTTCAGACGGGGTGCTCCCAATCTGCAGAAATGCATGTTTTAGCAGCCAAGGTGAGGCTTTGTCAAGGGGAGGTAGTAGGTGGTGGGAGGTGGGAGGGGGAAGTGGGCAGTTGTGGAACAGGAGGGTGGGAGTGAGAGAGGGTAGCATTTGACAGGTGTGAGAACCGCCTTCAGAGGCTATGGATTAACAGAAACACTGGCAGTCAGATTTGCTGGCAAGAAGAGATCGAAGCCCATTTTTAAAGTAGCCAAGTCTGGGGGAGTTGGCAAGGTCTGCAGGCAGATCTTTGAACCATTTAGGCCCACAGTAGGAGAGGGATCTTTGGCCAAGGGTGGTTTGTTTGAAGGGAACAGTTAGAACAGTCCTGGAGGCACTCCTTGTGCATTTAGATGGCTGTGCAGGCTCAAAGAGGGCTGAAGTAGTCGTAGGCATGGACCCCATCAGGGACTTTTTCACAAGGAGGCAGGCCTGGTATTGGAGTCTGTGGTGGAGTGGGAGCCAGCCAGTTTCCTTGTATAGGTCACAAGAGTGAGTCATTTTGTGTACTCCCAGGACCAGGCGGCAGGCCTTGTTGAAGAAGGTTTTGACCCTTTTAAGCACTGTGCCTGCCCCATATATGACAAGATCATAATCCACAGATGAGAGAACTGAACTGCATGTAACAAGTTTCAGGGCAGCCGGTGTTATTGAGGTGCGATGTCTGTACAGGATGCCAAGCTTCATGTTGGTGGACTTTACCAGTTGCTCAGCATGGGCAGTGAAGGTGAGGGTGTCATCAAGGTGAATCCCTAAGTACTTGAATGTATTGACTTGGTCTAGTACTTCTCCTTCGCTACTAAGTATATGCAGTGAGGACCCTCGAATCTTGCTCTGTGGGGTGCTGAAGAGCATGCTCTTTGTCTTTTTGTAGTTGAGTAGCAGTTTATTTTGGGTGAACCAGGATTCCAATGCACGAAAATTGTGCTGAAGTTCAGAGCTAATAGATCCCAGGTCTTTCCCTGGGACGGAGATAACGGCATCATCTGCATAGAGTACGGAGTGTGCAGGACAGGTAGAAGGCATATCATTTATGAAGAGGCTGAATAAGAGAGGACCGAGGATAGAACCTTGTGGGACCCCTAGGTTTCAGTTCTAGGAACAGTGAGGAGTAATTGGGAGGAGGACCAGAGGACTATCCTGTGAGGTTTAGGTTTCAATACTGAGGCAAGATTAGGGGGAGGGGTGTGTACCACTGGTGTATATTACCACGGGGATAACTTGGCCAGCATAAATAGAGATTTGATGGCTTGGGAAGACATACTTTTTGGGGCCACCAGATTAAATATGAAATGTAGGTACTGTACATTTCAGTGGTGTACAAAGTACTGATTAATGTTTGAGGACATTCAAACCATGGGGTGAAAGAAAAATGGAAACAGGAAGCAGCTGTGCAAATACCAGATAAGGAATGGGAAAAGATCCTCAATGGTAGATGAAGACTAATCTGCTCGCCATTCTGGCATGAGTAAAGAGTCTGATTTTTCCATACCTCATCTGCTACAGCTCACTTTTTATGGGAAGGGCACATAGGCAGACGCTGGCATGGATGCCCAGACAGGGGAGACCATTACCATATAATTCGCAGTTGCCTGAAGGTTGTAGTGTACTGGGACCAGATTAATACTGAGCTGAGCTGGCTCTGGGGCCCAGACCTGCAAACAAACCTTGAGACCTGTATACTGAGGCTTCCATCCAGAGGGCTGGGACCTAGGAAATTCTGGAAGGTATTCTTCACCATGTGCATGGCAACGGTAAAGAAGGTCACTGCTCACTGGTTCGTCTCTCAACTTCCCACTGTGACTGAGTGAATAAGAAGAATGGAGGTGATAGTTCATATTGAGTGTATCCTAGCAACATTATAGCTAACACCAGAAAAGTTCCCAGAAAAACAGGCAAAACAGATGCTGCATACTTTACCCGGGAGCCTCCCTGCAGCCAAACGGGTGGAGTGATCAAATTCAGGGACCATTGACGATCTAATAAAGTGGTATAAAAGGGAAATTAGGATACTGTGAAGAAGCATGGGAGACTACAAAAAATGTGAACTATTTTAATTAATTTATTTAAAAATTGGTACCTGGGAAAGGCACGGCCACATGAGCCAAGGCACATTTCCAGGTGCGACCTGGGGAAATGGTATCACAGCCCTGTAATACACAGTTCCCTACATATTAGTCTATTTTTGTCCACAAGTTAGTAGAGTGAAAGGGTGAGAACACAGAGAATATTTATTTTATTTATTTAGCTTTTGTTTACCGGGTAGGTACACTAGACAAGTAATATGCCTATTTTCAGGAATGACCCGGGAGAGCATAAACATACAGTATACATACAAGGCAACTTGGGAGGAACAGCTTATTACAGGAAATAATAATTGTAGAAAAGCAGATGCACAAGCAACAATTACACAACATATTAAGAGTACATAGATTGAGATTAGTGACAGCAGAATTCATCTAGAAAATAAACAATCAGGAATATGCCATACAGACATTAGCAAACTATGCAGACAGTATTACATTGAAAGAGAAACCAAAAAGGAAGTAAAAAAAAAATTAAACAAGCTGGATAAGTCAATAAAAATTCGTAACAGTTAATGTATGAAATGAGTCTTATTTTGGAGATGTGATCGGGATATTGACAAAATAACTGATCTTTCTGGAAAAGCAGAGCTAGAAGTAGGAGCCACAACTTGTGCAATCAAGGTGATATCCATTACACCTGCCCACTAACTCAAATTTCTATTGCAAAGACGTAATTTAGTGTGAAAAATAAGGGGAGGAGGAGGAGGAGGTACAGGTGCCAGTTTGATGGACCAGACATAGGGAAGAATGTTATCATGGTTGAAACTATCTTGTTACTTGATAATTTTTTCAGGGTTACAGCTACTCTAGTTAGAAATTTCCACCTCACTGCTGCTTGGGTTTAGTCAGTGTTTAATCGTTAAGATAGTTAATAGATCCTATTTAGATATTCTGTTCTCATCCATGCACACCTTTTTCTGAATACAATACAGAGCAGTAGAAAAATTATGTTACAAACCACTGTGATCACCTAGTTGTCAAAACAAGAGGTAGGAGATTCTAATATGAAAGCCTCTGGAATGATGTGCTTTGGAGGATGAAATGAAAAAGATGTTAGGTTCTTTTATTTGAGGAGAAAATGCTGGTTCTTTGTCCATTTCTGCTTAAAATCAACAGCTCAGACAATGACAAATTAACTACATAAAATGATTAAATGATGAATGCAATACACCACCCAAAAAAAGGAACATACATTATTATTAAACAACTTGCAGTCAACTTTTCTATGGCTGAATAAGAATACAGGCTGAACTCCCCCTCACCCCTAAGAGAAATATAGGTCCCTCCAGGTCTGTACTGAAATGGGTAGATGGAGCAGAGGGGCAAGTTATGCTTGCCTGCATTGTAGTAGACAAGCAGAGGAACAGACGGCTGTAGGTGCCAGTGCCAACAACCCCTCACCTCTCAGAAGCAGAATATTTTATCATTTGAAAAAGAGAATAGCAAAGTCAAAATTCAGCTAAAAATACTGCAAAAATCTGGTGAGAACAGGTATGAAATACTGCTGATCTTTGAGAATCCCAGAACATATCTTGGCCAAGATGCACATGAAGTTTTTTTTCCACCAGCCTCCTTCATGCACTTCTATTGTTCACAGTTTCTGCAAGTACAAAGAATGCAATTCTTCAGCTAATTGGAATGAATGCCTGTGGACAAAAATATTTATTATTCTTTTTGGGCAGCTTGCACCAGATTATCTGAGCAAAAGCTGTTTTTCCTAAGAAAGCCTTATACAGAATCGATCCTTGAGATATGTTTCATTGATCAAATTAAGGGCCCTTCTGAGATCAAAATGTACTCAGTCAGTAGCAGTTTTACCCGTCGTAGCACAAATTCTGAGTTTTTCATTAGTTCCTCTTAAAGAGGCACAGGAGTATCATAAATTCAATCTGTTTTGATCCAATAAAGATAGGTCTTTTATATATTCTTGTGAAATACTGCCAAAACAGGACTCAGCATTTTGACATATGACTGGCAGGAGTCTTCTGTATAAGAGGTCATGTAGGTTCAGATTCCAGCTCAGATTCTTAGATTCATGTTGCTGGGATGCAGGAGTGTAGCACGTTTTCAGGTCTCTGAACACTAGATAAAAAGACTAATCCCTGCAGGATAGTTGTGGAGAGGAAGGCATTGGTGAAGGTCATCACTGAGCTGGCCCAAGTGTTTCAGCTGTAGTCACTATTGACAGGTCATGGCTGTGTGAGAGTTTGAAGCTGTGTCTTGGCTGTACCAGTACCATCAAGCGGTTGCCATCTTACTGGTAGAAAAAAGCTACTGTGAATAGTAATTATGTAACAGTAAGTATCCTTTAGACTTAGTGTCTTAGGGCTGGTTTCTCGATGGGGGATGGCCAACATGTGATACATGTGTTGCTGGCCCATGGGGTTTTGCACTGTGACGATATTCCACAGCATTTGTATACCTACTGCATATATGGACTCCTGCCTTCCCCACTGCATGTGTGGAACATTATGAGGTGGGTGGGGTGGGCAACGTCACAAAGCTTTGCTGAAAAGGTAGTGCTGCTGCTTACTAGATACACTACTCCGTGACCGCAGGGGGTCATATTAGATGGAAGAGCATGGTCAGAACTGCCCTATCCCCTAAGAGGAAGATGGTGTTATACCAATAAACAAAGTTACTGAATGTTGGTCCTGTACCTGTAGCTAGCCATGGCAAGGAGGTGGTCAGTACATGGGTTGGCTTCTAATAATGGGGATGCTATCAGTCCTGAACAGTGCTGTACCGAGGGGAGGGGCACATAGAGGTGATGGAAGGGCCTGCTTACATATACACAATAATAGGTTCCCAAGTGGCAGCCTTCATAACTGGGTTTACAAACCTGTACAACCCTAGTGAAAACATGTCTTAACTATTCAGAGTTTGGAAAATTGCTCTGATTGGTTCTAGTTCTGTAAATGGTGCTGGTCTGAGGGTGTATGTTGAGTATTTCCTGAGCCTGATCTGCACTTCCCACTTCAATTAGCTTTTGCTTACAGCCACTGGCAAGCTTAGTTATCTCCTTTAAAGGTGATTACCCCCATTAAGTGCCCCAAAAGTCCCAGTAAAGCCCCAAATGTCCCAGTAAGGTTTTTTCCAACCCTGCTCCTTACAGAGAAGCCTCTGATATTATCAGGAGTTGCTGTTGTGTCACCATTGCTTCATGTAATGGTGAGATAAAGAGGAGCTCTGTGGGAGCAGACAATTCTAAGTTTGAGAGTATGACTTCCTGGTTGTTTGGCCAGATTGGTGGTTTTGTTACAACTCTAGTTCATATATGGCACTTCAATGTTTCTTATCGGCAAACATAAGCACCTACAGTGTTACCAGACACAACAGGCCCAACCTTGTACATGTCAACTTTAATGGGTATTTTGAAAAGATGGAAAACAGCTTCATTCTCAGACACTCCAATAAAAATCTATGACATCAGCATTCCAATATTTAACAGCTTGCATTTTTCCAATTCTCAATGTGTATTTGTTTTAAATGTATACTTACTCTCTTAGAAGTGATTCATAACCGGTGGTCAAAATTCGTGCTAGGAATGGAAAATACCACTGGTCAAGTGCCCAGGACCTGCTGTTTTTCATCCTGGACCACTGAGGAAGAACTCTAATTGTTATAGATCCAGTGGGCTTGTGAAAAGTGGGAACCATCAAAACTGACATTGGCCATATTGATCATGGGAAAATTTATTAATGTTTATATGAAGGTGGATAGACTGATATTTATGCACGGTAAACTTCTTTATTTAATGTTTTTGTCTAGTATTCCTAACATATCATGAGCCTTAGGTTTTTTTTTTTACTTTTTACCTTCCTGAATTATGGGCTCAGCTCCTAGTGACCGCCCAGTGCCATAACCCCTGCTTTCAGCCCCTCAGTTTACTGTCTGAGGGAGGGCTAGAAGGAGCTCCCACCTCTGCAGATCTTATATGTGCTGGGGGGGTGTCATGCCATGTAGAGACTGAGTGTAAAGGGCATCATGGAGGCAGTGCAGGGGATTATTTCCCCTTTAAGCTCCCCAAGGAATCACTTCCATGCACAGGCTCCTATGCATACACACACCCTCAACTGCGTGGCATCATGCAGAGCTGATGAGCACCCCTTCCCCTAGTTGGCATTCCAGAACTGCACCTGTGCCTGTGGGCATAGAGATGGCAGTGCAGGCTTGGAGCAAGGCAGTCTCCCACCCTGGAAAGGGAGAGCATCCACTGGGATTCTCAGTCTATACCCATGGTCATCACTCTGAGAGTCCTGATATATTCCTGGGCCTGGGTCATCAACACCACAAGTGGTAGCCCTGCTGCTATGCCAGCTGGCTGGCTAGGAGTCCTAGTTCTGTAATTATCAAGATGGCCCAGTGAAAGCATTTCTGATATTAGTGATTTTTGCTTGATTCTGATCCCGGATTCATTATCAGAGACAACAATTTTTGACCTCTCGCGATTGCTCATGACTACAAAAATGCCAAAGGTGACCACTCAGCAGTCTTTCTACAGAAGGAATTTGTGTTAAAGTGATGGGTAAGGGAAGACGCCTGTTAAATTTAAGATCAGTTTTTGCACCTTTTATAAACAGCAGAGACAACTCTTCTGATGACTAATTAGTGCAGCATTTGCAAGCTCCTAACATTTAGTGATGAGCAG
Organism: Neoceratodus forsteri; assembly: GCA_016271365.2. Taxonomy (NCBI): domain Eukaryota; kingdom Metazoa; phylum Chordata; order Ceratodontiformes; family Ceratodontidae; genus Neoceratodus; species Neoceratodus forsteri. The sequence continues at coordinate 56,626,211 of JADMNL010000026.1, forward strand.
CTTGCTGCTGCTTGTAAGAATGATGGATTATTCTTCATAAGGCTCCATTGCTCACACAAATGTTTGGTACCCAAGTAAGGCAAACATTTCATTTCATCAGTCAACCACAAGATTACCTGTGCGCACACTCAACGTTTTATTTATGGGTATGGCCCATGGGTTCAACACTTTCACAATATGTACATTTTACAGTTGTGTCTAATGCATCACAGTGTTTCATAAGGGCCACATTGCTTGACTCTTCAGAGACTGGGTGTTCATTGGATTATCCTAAAGATCGTCTTGACCTACATATTTTGTGTTAGGCTTGTGAAACAGTTATATATACAGTGCAGGCTAGTTGGCTAGTTGGCTAGCTGACGAGAAATAAAAAGACAGAGGGCCAGATATTTAAAGGTTTGCACCGGGGCTAAATTAGCACTGCCCAGTGGGCAAACTTAGCCTGGAGCACAAAGCAAGCTATATTCAAAAGGAATAGCCCAGGGCAAACAGCTTCTGAATATAGCATGGGAATGAGGCCCTGCAAACTGGGCTGGGAGTGCAGGGCAAATGTAGCCCCTGGAATAAGACAGCACTGAAGACAACAACCAGGAAGTGCAAACCACAACAACAACACAGTGCACAGAGACGTGAGGGTAGGTAGAGAGGAACTATGTGACCAATGTGTGTTCTGGCAAATGCAGGGACCGAGTACAGCTGCAAGCAGCAGCACACATGAAAAAACTGTGCTCAAAACTGTATAATAGTCCCTGAACCGTTAGCGCCGTGCTGCTTTAGTGCGGAGCTAAGCGGTGTGCCCGGGTGCAAACACGTTAGCCCCGCGCTAAGCTTTGCCATATTCAAAAGTGACATGCAAATGAGCCTACTTAGATAGTCTGAGGGCAAACAGCCACATTAGCATCTCATCATGCCCTGATTTGCATGCAGTTTGCACAGCGTTACTGCAGGGTCCCACAGCTCCACCTATAGGTCAGTCTGGAGGTACAGGGGCTGGCCAGGTCCGACCGCAGCTCCACCTGTAGGTCAGTCAGGCAGTGCATGTTGATAGCTGCAGGCTTCATGTAAACAGTACAGCATAGCATATCGTACCCCAGGGGACAGCACAGCATAGGCACAGGTGGTGGTAGTGCTGCATGCAACCATCACACTGTAAGTCATGCTACAGTGCACAGCAGACACTACAGTAGCAAGAGGGCTGGTAGTGTGAGGGACACAGCACTGCCTATGGTATGTAGGGCACTGATGACCACTGCACTGTACACAGTGCCAGGCACAGCTTGCAGGTAATTACTGACAGTGGACAGTACTATCACGCTATTGTGTGATCCACAGATGCTGCAGCTGTGACATGGGATGCACACAATGTCATGTATGTGGCTGGCAGTGTGTGCTGTGACATCTGTACAGTTGTGTGGTAGGTGGCTCGGGGGGCATGTAGGATCCGACAGGCACACAGGTGGTGTCGTAATCCCACTACTGGCCCATGTGCACTGAGCGATGTGTCCCAGCCTTGTGGCCACAAGTGGGCTGTGGTGAGGTCTGGCCACCCATACCCCCTATCCTCACTGGCCACCATGCCCACAGTGCTGCATGTCTGTGCTGGCATCTGTTATACACCACAGATGTATGATCTGCAGATGTGTGCTATATGGCCACACTACCATGCTGTCTCCTGTGGGTCAGATCACCCCTCACTGTTTGTGCTTGGCTCGGACTGGTGGCAGCTGATGGCATCATTGTGGTGCCAGCAATGTGCAGCATGTGTCTTCCATGTCTGGCTGTTTCTAAGCGTCATACTCATATGTTAGGGCAGCAAGCTGCGCTGTCTTTATGAGATAGCACCGGCAAAGTGCATAAAGCTGTTTGCTCAGGGTTAAGACCAACTTTTTCTGGGCGCAAATTGTATCGCACTATGGGTCGCACTATGTCACGCTAAACACCTTAGCGCGGCACTAGTCGCTGAATATCTCATTGCACCTGTATTCATGTTCACTTTGCCCCTTGCATATAATTATAGTTTGCCTGGCGCTGATGCTGTTTGCCTGCACTATTCAGCCTTTTGAATATAGCAGACCCGCGCTAAACCCGCGCAAATGTTTTTTGCCCGGCGCAAAGCTTTGAATATCTGGCCCATAGTCTTTGGTTATAAAACAAAAGATTTATAATTTTAACTTTTTTGTCTAGCTGTTTAGCCCCCAGTTTGCCAACTACTCCTACTTTGGGCATTCCCCCATGACCTCCCAGTCCCTTCCACCACTCCGCTTCCATTGAGGCTGGTAGGGATCTATATAGTGTGGGGCCAGAGAGTGCTGGAGCTATCATACATGTGGCTGGTGCTCGAAGTATTTTGTTCATTTGTACCAGGACCCACCCACCACTGGCCTGGCACTAGGCAACTCCTCGAGAGGCCATGCTTATATACAACATCGCTCTGAACAGAAGACCATCTCCTTGGCCCATTGTCACCAACCCTCCCCAGCAGGCAGTGTCTTCCCAGCCCCATGTGGCCAGCCGGCTCATGAGTCTGCTTCAGACACAGGTCGTCAGCATGGGGACATGATGCACTACCCACTGAGACATTGGGAAGCCTTTTCCTAATGGTTTTGTTAAAGAGTGTGGGCTAAATTTTCAAAGCCGCTGTCAGTACCATGACTGCGGGGAAAAACTGGTGTAAGTGGGTCTCTTCACAGTTTTTCTTTCAGCAAGGGTATTTTCAAAGTGGGAGATGATTTATGACCTGCTCTGTGCCTTATAGTGGCTTGCAGCCAATTTTCAGCCCAACTGCGGAGAAAAGTTACACCCGGTGTGACTTGGTGTAACTTCCCACACAGCTGCACCAGCTGACTATAGGGAACTCCGCTGGTGTGGAGGATCTGGTCTGCAACGGTCATTGTTGAGCAGGACTTAGTCCTGCAACAGGTGGGAAATTCAGCCTGATATTCTTTAGGACTGTGTTAAGAAGGAGGCAGGGACCGATAAACAGTATTAAGCTGATTAAATACTGGCTATTGTGCTACTTTGTTAGAACAGGCTCCGGGGCTGGAGGATTTGAAAACCATTTCTTCATATTTATCTGAACTAGTAATAGCTGGTAATTAACCACCTGACCTCAATGCTTTTTATACAAGAGCATTAGGCATAAAGAAAAAATGCTCACATCTCCTTTTCTAGGGTTACCAAATGGTTTTCAGATGAAAGGATGACAGATGATTTAATAGATTACACAGCCCACCTTTTCCTAAATCCACCACAGAACTTATATTTTATGAGGTGTTTAATACTCTTTGTAGTTCTCTCACAGAGTCAGATTAGGCTCCCATACTATCACTCACATCTTTGGTCTCAGGGAAAGGCAGACTGAGGTCAGGCCCCACTAACACCCACTACTGTGAATTCAGGTCCGAAATGCAGTAACAGGGATCATTATTCAGATCAGCTGGCTGGATTCTTCAGAGTGCCTCCCAGGTACTAAGCAGGCCACCCCCACAAATACATCCAAACATAAGACACCCAGCCACCACAACCAAGTCTCCAGGACAGCTGGAAGTGATGTTTTACATTGACCATTTCCAGGACAACTGTAGCGATAACTGTAGCAATAATGGGATATCCTGGTGCACAAAAGTCTAAATTAATCAATATATCAGTCAGTTTGTCAGTCAGTCCATCAATCAATCAATAACTAAATCAAGCAAAAAAAATATTTAAACTAAGCAGTAGCAATAGTAGTAACATAGAAACATAGAAATTGTCAGCAGATAAGGACCGCTAGGCCCATTCAGTGTGCCGTAGGCCCTATACATGTATGCATCCACTCACCCTAAGTAGTCAATGGCTTTTCATCACTCCCTTCCCACCCAAAGTTTCCCTGTGCTTGTCCCAGGCATGTTTAAACCCCTCCACTGTGCTTGCCCCTACCACCTCTTGTGGCAGACTATTCCAAGCGTTCACCACTCTCTCCGTGTAGAAAAACTTCCTCATGTTACCTCTTAATCTCCCCCCCTCCAATTTCATATCGTGCCCCCTCATTCTGGTATCCTTTCTACATTGGAAAAGATCTCCCAACTATACCTTGTTTATGCCCTTGAGGTACTTAAAAGTTTCTATTATGTGGCCCCTTTCTCTCCTCTCCTCCAGTGAGCACATGTTGAAGTTTCTTAGTCTCTCCTCATATATTTTGTGGTGCAAACCATGCACCATCTTTGTCGCCCTTCTCTGGATAGCCTCCACCATGTTTATGCCCTTACACATGTGTGGTCTCCAGTACTGCACACAGTACTCCAGGTGAGGTCTTACTAGTGTTTTATACAATGGCATCACCACTTCCTGCCTCCTACTAGTAATATATCTGCCTATGCACCCCAGCATGCCACTAGCTCTCCCTGCAGCCTTTGCACACTGCTTTGATACCTTCAGGTCATCAGATATGATAATGCCTAGGTCTCTCTCCTCTCCTCTTTGGTGATGGTCAGCACCTCCCTCCATCCTGTAGGTCTCCCCAGGGTTCCCCCTACCCAGTTGCATTATCTTGCGCTTTTTTGCATTGAACCTTAGTTGCCACACCTCTGACCATCTTTCAGGCTCCTCCAGGTCCCTCTTCATTATCTGCACCCCTTCTGGAGTATCCACCCTATTGCAGATCTTGGTGTCATCTGCAAATAGGGAGACCTTTCCTTCCAGCCCCTCTGCAACGTCACTAATGAAGACATTGAACAGGACTGGTCCCAGTACTGATCCTTGTGGCACTCCGCTGGCCACCCCTTTATCCCCAGATTGGATCCCATTTACCACCATCCTCAGCCTTCTGTCTGTCAGCCAGTTTCCAACCCACTTAATCACCTTATGCCCCATGCCCAGACTACTCATCTTGCTAACCAGCCTTCTGTGTGGGACAGTATCAAAGGCTTTGCTGAAATCCAGGTAGGCGATGTCTATGGCCCCTCCCTGATTCACTTCCCTAGTCACCCAATCAAAAAAATCTATCAGATTTGTTTGACAAGACCTTCCTGATGTGAATCCGTGCTGCCTCAGATCCTGGGCGCCAATGGATTCCAGGTATGCCACTATGCTTTCTTTCAGCAGTGTCTCCATGATCTTACTCACCACTGAGGTGAGGCTTACTGGCCTGTAGTTCCCCCCTTCCACCCTACTGTCACTTTTGTGCAGTGGGACTACATGTGCCTCCTCCAGTCCTCTGGAACCATGCCTATGTTGAGTGACTCTGTGAACAGGGTGGCCAGAGGTGCTGCTAGTTCTGTCTGCAGCTCTCTTAATATCCTCAGGTATATGTCATTTGGCCCCTTGACTTAATCCACCTTCAGCTTTGTGAGTTTCTCCTGAACTCTCTCCACTGTGAATGGACTGGTGTCCACTTCTCCTTTCCCAATTGCCTCTGCTCCCCAACAGTGGTCCTTGACCCTCTCCCTCCTCAGTGAATACTGAACAGAAGTATTTGTTCAGTATTTCTGCCTTGTCTAGATCCCCCTCCTTACATTCTCCCTCCTCCCCTTTGAGCCTCAAACTCCCTCCCGATTTTATTTCTATCACTGATGTAGCTATAGAATGTCTTGTCCCCTTTTTCACAGTCTGCGCTAAGCCCTTTTCTGTCTGTGCCTTGGCTTTCCTAACAGCCTTCCCTGCCTCTTTGAGACATTCAAGGTACGCCTCCCTGTCCTCATCCCTTTGGGTCTCCTTATACTTCCTGAAACTTGCTCTTTTAGCCCTTACTTTGTCTCCCACCTCTTTAGAAAATCATAGTGGTTTCTTTCTTCTTTTCCCTTTGGCCACAATCCTAATGCATTGGTTAGTTACCTCCAGAATGGCTTCTTTTAGTCTCCTTCACTGTTCCTCCACCCCCTCCATTACCTCTACCTTCTCCAGGGCCGCTCTCAAACATCTACCCATTTCATCGAAATCTGCCCTCCTGAAATCTAATACTTTTGCCCTTATGTGGCTTAATTGAATCCCTGTCTCCATGTCAAATCACACCATGTGGTGGTCACTGGATCCCAGCTGCCCTTCCACCCAGATTCTTTCAAGTCTGTTCCCATTGGTCCATACCAGGTCTTGAAGAATCAATTTGTCCCTGGCTGGCTCATGCACCCGCTGTCTGAGTCCAGCTACCTGCAAGGATTCCATGATGGCCATGTTTCTGGCTGAAGCTGCTGCCTGGGTGGTCCAATCCACGTCTGGCATATTGAAATCTCCCATCAACAGGATTTCTTCTTTAGCTGCCATGTTGAGAATTTCCTCCACTAGTACCATGTCCACTTCCTCCCTCTGTGCTGGAGGTCTGTAGATCACCCCCGCCCTGTATGTATTGCTGTGCCATTTCCAGGTTCATGGGTGACCCACATTGCCTCAGCCTCCCCCTGCCTTCCCTGTACTTCTGTAGCCTTTATGCCTTCCCTGAAGTACAGGGCCCCCCACCCTTAACCTTTCCTGTACCTTCTGAACAGTGTATAGCCTGGTACATTGACATCCCAGCTGTGAGTAGCAGAATACCATGTCTCTTATTGCTGTTGTGTCATGGTCTGCATCCGTCATCAAGGCTTCCAAGTCTGGAACCTTATTTCCCAGACTGCAGGCATTTGTAAACATGACCTTCCATGTTTTACTCCCTGCCTTCCCTCTGTTCCTGTTTTCTCTACTTTGTCTCTTCTCCCCACCCCAGTATTCATGCTCATGTGCTCTTGCCCCCTTATCCCCCCCCCTTATAAATGTTTCCCCTGCCTGCCCCTCACTGCTCGCTTGTGTTGTTCCTGCTGTCAGTTTGTACTTTGGCATGTTCTCTTGGGGGGGGTGTTCCTAAGCCACCTGTCTCTCGTGGCTCTCCCCCCTTGGCCAGTTTAAATGCTGTCTGCTGAAGCATTCTGACTTCTCACTAAGGACTGAGATCCTCTTTCCAGACAGATGCAGGCCATCCTCCTGATACAAGCTCGCATCTGCCCAGGTTGGGCCCTAGTCCCCTATGAAGCCAAATCCTTCCCTTTCACACCAATCCTTCAACCAGGAGTTGAAAGTTTGGATGTGGAGTGCCCTGGCCTCCCTCATGCCTTGGACAGGTAGCACCTCAGAGAATGACACAGAATGTACTACCTGTTTCAGGTCCTCTGCCAACTTATTGAAATCCTCCTGGACTCTGGCTAATTCAACCCTTCTCCTCACCAAGTCATTGGTCCCCAGGTGGACAATGACATCCAGCTCCTCCCTTCTGGCTGTTGCCCTAGCGATCCTATGGATTCGCTTCCCATCCCTCCATGCAGTGCTTCCTGGGAGGCACTTGACCTCCCTCTCCCCCCTGCCAATTGTCCCTAATTTCACACCCTGTACAATAGAGTCCTCCACTAGGAGAAGCTTCCCCCTCTTCTGGGATCCCTTGCCCCCCATCCCTGGGACCCAGATTGGAGGTCCCAACCATCCTCTCTGGTCCCAGCTGTGGGTGCCTGTGTGGGGAAGTCCCATTCCTCCAGAGCATCATAGGAGTTATTAAGCTCAACTAGTTGGGGGATGTGTCTCTGACCCCTCCCCACTCTCCCTGAGCCCACTGTGGTCCAGTCATCCTTCTTCCTGGGCAACCTTTGCGGCTGATGCTGTGGACCCAGTGGTCTTTGGGTGGGGGTTGATGACGCCTGTAACCTGGCCACCTCTGCATGGAGACATGCAATCTCCTCCCTCAGCCCAGAAAGGTGCCTGCAGATAAGGCAGCATCACAGCCTCCAGAATGTCTCCCTGAAGACTGCTGCTCCACAGTCACTGCACTGCACCACTTCTGCCATGTCTGATGTGACCTGGCCTGCAATATAACTTAGGTACACCCTCTAGATGAACCCCTATGCTCCTCCCTTTCTTCTGTGTGAAACGTTGTGTATGTATAGGAAGGTGTAACACTATGGGCCCACACTCTATGAAAGGAGGACTAGCCCAGGGTGGGTGGGATGAGGGATGGGTGAGTGGGAGTACCTTCTGGCTGAGTCCTGAAACAATCAGCCAAGGACCCTTTTACCCTTCCTCGCAGAGGACAAGCTCCAACTAAAAAAAAAAAAGAAAAAAAAAGACAACAAAGGAACAAACAAATAAACAAAAAAAACAAAACCAAAAAAAAAGCAAAAAAAAACCCAGACCCCCCTCCAAAATCCATTGAAATATGAGACCTGCTCTAAAGGTAACAGACTCAAACAAGTACAAACAGTTCCAAGCTTATCAGCAACTAAACCCTTCACCCCTGCCCCTCCACAAACTTAGCAGCAACGGAAAGGTACATCTACCTGAGCCAAACTAAGGCTGCTTCTGCACTACTGCTGTGTGAGAGAACCCACTGGCATTTAAACCACAATTAGCTGTAAATTGATTCTAGCTAAAGGGAGAGAACAGAACCTTCCAGAAAGCTGCTACTAATGCCTGTTGAAAAAAATAAATGAATCTCCAGCTCATACTATAAATCACACACACACAAAAAATAAACTGTATTAAACAAACTCAGCACTGCTGCTCTAAAGGTAACAGACTCAAATAAGTACAAACAGTTCCAAGCTTACTGGCAACTAAATCCTTCACTCCTGCCCTTCCACAAACTTAGCAGCAACAGAAAGGTAAATCTACCTGAGCCAGACTAAGGCTGTTTCTGCACTACTCTACACTAGTAGCAGCTTTATTTATGGGCACCCTTCCTTGAAGGCATAGGGTGCTGTACAGGATAACAAACAAATAAAAACAACCAAAACAAATAAACCAATCAGAACTTGGATAATAACCCCCAAATCAAAAAATACAGAATATACACAAAAAACAAAGCTGGAATCAAAGTCTTGCTCCTAAAAGCCTGGTTAAACAAAAACTTTTACAATCCCCTTTTCAAGGCCTCTACCGAGGGGGCCTCTGTCAGTATTCTAGGCAAGGAGTTCCAGAGCAGAGGGCTGGCTACCTCAAATGTGCACTCTCCAGAGGGCTTAAACCAAGCCCTAGGGACGGAAAGGAAGCCTTCTTTGGAGAAGCAGAGGGGGTGCAAGAACTGGACAGGATTCAGGAGCTCCATCAAGTAGTCAACTAATAGGTGCAACTAATAAAATATTACTATTATTATTATTAATATTACAATTGGAACATATCATATACATTACATAAATAGGAGTCTGTCCCATCACCCTTATTCTTTGGGAGGGAGAGTAACTGAAATGTACATCTATATGGACGGAATGAGTTGGCATTGGGGGGTTAGACCCCTGAGCCATCTCATAATTAAACTATGAGGAAGGTGAGAGACTGCATAGGCCTGCTGTACCATGTTTTTCCAGCCTCTAGTAATGGAATACTGAGACTAATCAGGGGTTGACTTTAGCACTGAAAACCTGGTGGCCATCAGGCCAGTAAATTAGCTAAAATTAATGGCCCACATAAAATTTTGGTGGCCTGCCAGGACGATGCTACTGTCTTTCTCTACTCACACTAACCCGATAAGAGGACAAAGGACAAATCTGATAATGACATTTATTTTTATTTTTAGGGGGGAGAGGACAGACTGAGTGTAAGTTTCTGAGTAAATAAACTGAGCACAGATGTTCGTGCCTAGGATAGAAAACTGACACAGAGACTGGTTTACCAAAGAAGTGACCAAGAAGAGCCCATATTATGATACACTGGTTACTTGTTACAGTACAGTCCCCACCATTTATACCGCTCACAGATATTGCGGGCAGTTGGCTTTAGCAATCAAATTCTTGTTTAATCTTGCCATTTCCATTGGCGTGTATGGTAATAGGTGTCGTATATAATGTATTAGAAGCACTGTCTATTTTGGACAATCAGCTATGTGAACAAAATGACAGCTCTAACATTCATGAAGTGTGATTGGGGAAGGATTTCCTTCTACTGTTGCCAGTGAAGAGTTTGAATTTCTTTACATGTTAGTTGATTTACTGATTTGCTGTTTCAGAGATCTGATGCAGAATCAGCAGTCGTATGTGGGGGAAACTGAGGCACTAGTGCTGCGCTCAAGACAGAGATGAACAGCGAGTCTCGAGCGCAGCTCATTTCTGTGCAAGAAAAGACATTTGACTATTTTTTTGTGTGTGGTGTGACAGGTAGGATTTTGTTTTTGAAGGGTACTCTGTTTCTTTTTAGATATTTATCCAGCTGCTTAGTGAAGGGGGTCATGTGTAATAGCCATTTGTGTGCTTGAGACAGACAGACCACTAGATCTCGAGCATAGATGTCATGGCTGTCGGCATCTGTTTGTCATCAAATAACTGATGTAACCCCTAGGCGGCACTACACCAAGGGCTACTACCCTTACCTTGCCTGGCCTAAACAAGGCTGAGGGGCCTGGGTTCCCAAACTTACATCAACTGATTATTTTCCATGATATTGCATAATACGCAGTGCCTCCACCTAGAGTTTATCTTTTAAGTGGGCTAACTGTTACCTGGTACAACCCCCTGGAATGTCATATCACCCACTATAACCATTTGCCACCCCAACACATGACCCATTAGCATTTCCCCACATTTCAGACATTTCTGTAATTCAAGACGCTCTCTAATAATATGCTCATGCCCACATATTTTCAAACAATAACAATATTTATTTGGGGGCATAGGAGTTAGGAATGGGGAAATAAAGGAGTAGAGGGTATGCAATGATTATTATATTCAAAATGTAATTTTTTTTTATTTATGTTTATTCAGTTTTAATTGAACTCATATACAAGCACCTTGATTTCAGGTATAGAATGCATTACATATAGGATAGTGCATGTGGAACAGTTGACAACAGGGCTATTCTTTCACTGAGTTGGCACTATGATGACGGATTACCTCGAGAGTGCAGCTGAGGTAATCAGGCATCATAAACAACAGCAATGAAAAATGCTGTGTCAACTATTCCATACTGACCTCTTTATAGTGTATGGCGGAACGTCGTTTTTGGGAAAAAATCACTACAGCATGTTTCTGCTTCAAAACATTTTTACTGGGTTACTAGAAGGAAAAAGGAACTTTACATTTTGAACGTTTTCATGCTTGACATTTTAACTGTTTAAGAACTTTACATTTTGAACATTTTAACGCTAAACATTAGTACTGCCGCTGACATTGCTGCTTTTGCTATGTGTCCTGTCTATGGAGTGAGCCCTAACTGACAAATGCTGCTCGAGGACACAGTGTGTGACGTTCTCAGTGCAGTAGAAAAAATCGTTCTGCTGCACTGCGAACGTCACTAGTGTGTGACTACAAGGTTTCGACAACGATGGATTTCGGTGGAGAACGACGCTCCACCATACACTATAAAAGAAATACATTATAGTACATAATACATATCCCTTCATTCAGTGTTACCACACTTTGGGGTATAAAGGAAAGTTCAACAATCTTCCTTGAAAGAAGTACCAAAACAGCCATGAGCATCATGACCACGGACAACATAGTGCAGGTATTTCATAAGTGCAGTCCAAGTGAATCCCTTCTATCAAGATGGGCCTTAAAAACGGCCTTGGAGTCCATATCAAATTAATATAAGCAAGGAGTTAACCCCTTTGAAATTTAACAGATGCAACCTAAATCAGCGCCTACTCTTCCCCCAAGAAAACGTGCAATTTACATACAGTAATAACTTTCTTATTTAAAGTTTTTGAACAGCAAACTGAGCAGAAATGTTTTCTGACAGTATAGTATTGTATAACAAAATGATCACAATATCTCTCCGCTCCACTGAAAAGACAGCTGGAGGAGCGGGGGAATCAGCAACACTTAGAAATCAAACAATTTTGATATTGAACATCAACAGCAGTATGTCCAAGAACCGGGGCACCAGAGGTTTGGGGATGAGAAGTTAGCAAATTAACTATGTAAAAAATCTTCAGGTATCTGAGCCGTCTTCCTCGAGCTCCTCTCCATGTGGCTGTGATGCAAAGTCCCTCTTTATGGCTTCCAGCTTTCGGCTTTCATTTTCCAGGTTGTTGTAGATGAATACTTTGCACGCATACAGGATTTTAAGATGGTCTGGGAGTTGAAATGCATGGTTAATTCCCAATTCTCAAAGTCCAGCACAAACAGCGTCAAAGCCATGGCGTCTCACCTGCGTTGCATAGCTTAAATCTGGAAAACAGTGTACTGGGGTTCTATCTGGGAGAGAAAACAGAGCAACGGCTTTTGATTTTTTGAAGACTCAAGTCTTGAATATGAACCCCAGCTGTGGAGACCAGAATGGCTCGTGGTAAGTCTGGGTTGTTAGGCTTACGTCTTGGTGTGATCTTGTAGGCTCGATGGATATGGGAATCCATTTGCAAGTCGAATAAATCAGCTATCAGATTTACCACATATTGTAATGGATTAGATCCCTCGAGTCCTTCGGTTATCCCCAGGAAATGTAAATTAGACGCATGAGCCCCATTCTCCAAATATTCTAGCCTTGTGCGCAATATCTTGTTTTCTTTTAGCATGCCATTTACCACTGTTGCTGATTTAGTCACTGTTTTGGATAGAGTTGTTTGACTGGGTTCCATTGCAGTAACATTTGTTTCTATGTGGCTTAATTGACTGTTGAAGGAGTCCACCTTGGAATCAAGTTTTTGAACCACCTCCAGGATAGCTCAAACAGTGGCCTCCAAATCCCTGGAGTGTTCAGCAGAGGAAGCGCCGCTTTTAGGTCCAGTGTTGGTGGGTACAGAGCCCTTACTTCTCCCTGGCTCTTCCGGGGGATTATGCTTCGTTCTCCCCATCATATGACTCCCAACTAAATTCGTTGCTGAAGACTCAGTAGCTAATACTTCAGTAGAAAACAACTTTAAGTTGCAAGAAGTACCAAAAATAAACTTTTTTTTAATTACTTTTTATCCACCTTATCACGTCGATGTTCCACTCCTTCAGGCTTAGCTCATGCCACGCACTCTGTCAACCCTGAGTCTGCCCCTAGAGTGATCTTGGTGACTCCTGCCTCCCTTTTGCCTCCATGGAGCACCTTGCACAGTGGGGTCTGTTTGTGGTTTCTGGACTGGGCGGCTGGAGTATCCATCACCTAGGAATGGCAAGGGTAGTTTCCGTTTTTCTTGTGGTTTCGCCTCCAACCCCTGAGGATGCCAGCTCGGGCAGGAATGTGCTTACGCATGCCTGCCAAGTGCCTAACAGCGTCCTCCCCTCCCCAACTCCTCTGTAGAGGAGCCGCCAATGCCCCCAAGAGTCGGTGCTTCCACTGGCCCTCATGGATGTCAGGTGCATTAAGCACCCTGGTAACACTCCCCGAAGGAGAAGAGCATCCGTTGGGATGCTCAGTCCTCCTTCCCCTAGCTGACCCCCGGCAACCTGAAAAAATAAACTTTTTTGCTGTTTAAAGTAACTGGAGCAGAGAGCTGATAGAGAAGCATCTAGTCCTGTTGGCTGCTGGCCACGCCCCCCATAAAATATACATTTGGTTTGATTGGTTGTGGTTGTTTGGATTTGGTGCTGGTGAAAACCCTCCAGCTGGGTAGATACCAGATAAACTAGAAAAAACAGTCACTTTGTACCAACATAGATATCTAGAGCCCTAGCTATCTAAACTGCATGATTATCAGATGGAACACATTTCATATTTCCCACCAGAGGTACCAGTTTCCCAGACTCGGTATGAAACCCCGCAATCTCATACATTAACCCTGGGTACCCAGTTACCAAAGTCCCTTAGATGGTTGCAGGCCTGGTGGATGGTGCAGCTGTATGTTGACCGGCTTGATTTAAAGGAGAGAAAGGCTCAAACTTGAAAGCAATTTAATAAACAGCAATTTTGGTTCCTTAGAAGTGTGCAGGGGTTGCCCTGCATTAGACAAACTGAACACAGTCAGGAGGTAGCCATCCAGTTACGTCGATTGGAATATCTATTAGTATTTCTGAACATCCATCACATTTATATGTTTAGCACATTCAGTTAATTCATATTTCAGATGCATCTGGTACTTTCCATGAAAGGATAGCGCCTTCAACCAGGGGCCAGGAGGGACGCCCTGGTCAGATCATTTTAGAGGAAACAGTCATTTCCAGGTTATACTGTAGCATATCTTTTGGATATGTATACTGTAGCAAATCTGATTTTAACTTTAGGGTCTCAGTTCATTATGTGGCTTGTGGCTATGGCTGGTGACTCCACTGGATGTCTTGACCATATGGGTAGCACAATATTGGACCTCCCAGGCAAAGTCAGGCTGAGTCTCTTACTGAGTACTCCTGTTCCAGTACTGTAGGCTCCAGCAAACATCACATATTAGTACGTTACCACACTGTCTTGGGCTCACTGTGGGTACCCCCAGAACAGTCACAGTCAACAAAAGTTTCACAATAAGGTCCACCCTTGCTGGGCTAAAGTCATGTGCAGCAATTGAAAGGTGAAAACCAATTGGACAGTCACAATCAGCAAAAACAGTTCAATAGAGGTCCACCCACATTGGGCTAAGGTTATGCGCAGCAGTTGCAGGGTGTGAGCCAAAGAAAGATCTCACATAGCACAGTCACTTGGGCACAGGCAGCCCCAATTCAGCAAGATTACTTTCTTTCTTGCACCGGGGGTACAAAAGTACTCATGCAGGCTCCTCAAGGTAGAATTTCTGCAATCAATGTTCCTGATGTCTTCAGTTCTCTCGCAACTGTGGTGAAATCAGCTCTCTCGCAGCTGGCTTGAAGTCATCAATTTGCAGGTCCACGTCTTTCCCCAACGTGGAAGGGAGGGCTTGCACCTGGGTTACATTCTGGCAACCCCCAGGCTAGCAAGAACTACAGAAATGAAATAACTTTAACTTTCACTGCTAAGAAGGCAAACACCCCCCTCCTGGATGGAGAAGATTAGCTGGATTTCCAGGCTTGGCTGCATGGCTGGGGGCCAGAGTCCCCATCCTTGTGGGGGTTCCTGCTCAAATCTGTCAAAATTCTGGAAAACACAGTTTCTTATAGAGCTTTTCTGAGGCTCCTGATTGGCTGAAGCTTTTGGTTGCATGGACTCCGATTGTCTGGAGAGACTGTCAATCAAGAAAATGAATTATGCATGAACCTCACTCAATGAACTGTTGGTTTGTTGTTTTGGCACCTGAAATTTGGTCCCTGCAGTTCCCCATGAGTACTTGGTGTTTTCCCATGAGCTTTGGCTAATGTCCCACAAGTCCTGGCTTTGTTATTCTAGCTTTCCAGTTGGCTGTGCTGCTTTGTAATGGCTGCTGAAACACACAGTCTCTTAAGCAGATCAGTGACCGTCCCAAATCAAAATTCTGATGCTGCCAGAATGAAATGAATATTTGTTCAAATGCCCCACAGTTCGTTAGCCCTGGTTGTGTCCTTGCTGTCACTGCACAGATGGTGTAAATTGCTTAGTCCATTAGCCTGTCACTGCTGCCAATATTTTAGCTTCCTGACTTGCAGCAGGCAGGCTGTCTTATCTGAGTCCCAATATTTTCTGGTGCAGTCAGGATAAAGTATTTAATTATTTAAGCATTTTCCCCTTGGTAAAACACTTCCCCCAAACATGCATCACTTACATTATTTATTTCAAAAACATTTCTTTCCTTTTCCTTTTCCCCATTGGCCACAGCTGAGAACAAGCTTCCCCAAGGGCAGAAACATCCTCATTAATATTCATGACAATCAGGGCTCTGGCTCATTAATATTCATTATCCCCGATCATGAACAACTCGTGGATTTCTTTTATTTTTCCTAAAAATGGGCTCTCTTCACCCTGCTTGTGATCACCGGGTCCCACTGATCAGGTGGGGACACTGGGACCATCGAACACTTCCTCCGTTTGAACGTGACTGTAGCGGTCGCAAGATCAAAGGCAAATGCTTGTGCCTGCATGGTCCCTGCCACACCAAAGTGTTTGGCCATGTGGGTGATCGCATTCTGATTTTTGGAGCCCTGCAGGGTTTGGCTCTTACATGGGCTTTCACTGGGGCACCAGGGGCAGAGAAGGACTTGGACAGGACTAAAGGAGCTACATGGTTGCAGTTAAGCCCCCATTTTGGCAGGGGGGTTACACTGGCATCAGCACTGAAAAAAGTTTATTATCGTCGAGACTGTGTGATCTGGTGGTTAGAACTCTGGCGGGGAAATCGGGAGAATGCATTGAATTACTGCATGTGTAACTGCAATGCTGTTTGACACCTTTTTCAATCAAAATCTTTATTTAACCAGGCGAACACCATTGAGCAAAGCTCATTTTCGAGGTGGACCTGGACAAAGATACATAGTCAAGCACAGAAGGATTACATACACAACATAATCAAAGTACAAGTCGTACTACAATATAAAATTAACATAGAACAATGTACAGAATTCAGATGGATAACAGTACTAATTCTTGGTAAAAATATATATACAAAAATATACATGAGATTCTCTGGACTGTATGAAGGGAATAATAAATACAGTTACAAGGAATATGCAGGGTGTAAGAGAGAGGGCTCTCAGATTAGGTATGAAGTAGAAGGATAGATCCATAAAGTGAGGGGAAGGGGCAGATGCCTAAAAGGGAGGCGGTAGAGGGGTAAAAGACTAAATGGGCAGTGGCAGGCATATGATGTCCACTGATCGCAGAGTGCTGCTGAGACCACCAGTGGAATGAAGATGGGCCCCAGGAAGCTGGTCAAAGGCAAGAGGAGGGAGAGGATAAGGGAACAGAAAGAATAGGGGTCAGGGGAGGACAGAGAGTGGGAGGCTCAATTCAAGTAATAAGGCAGGCTCAGGTAAAACAATTACAGGATTCCTTGAAAGAACAAGCGTAAAGAGTTTTGAATATTGATAGTTTGGTAGGATAGACCAATTTCAATGTTTTTTGCAGCTTGTTTCAGAGTGACGGTAACGTGTAACTTAAGGATGTCCTACCAAAGTCGATCTGACCTTAGGTATAATAAAGGAGATGTAGGAGGCATTCCTCAAAGCATATTTGCCTACCGAGCTTAGAGGCAGGCAATCCAAGACATATTGAGGCAGCTTCTTAGTAATAGCTCTGAAGGTCCAAAAGGCGGCATTCCTCTGTCTTCTACATTTGAGGGATGGCCGTCTCACAACACCATATAGGGAGCAGTGATGCATGGCGAAAGGGAGGCCGGTAATGAACCTTAAGGTTCTATGACAGAGCATGTCCAGTTTGACCAGTGCAAGAGGTGGGGCCTTGACTGTAAAGGAAGTCCACATAATCCAACAACGTTAGTAAGGTGGATTGGACCAATCACTTCTTGGCCTCCCGAGTAAGCAGGTGCTTTATCTCATGGAAGAGACTAAGCCTCTGTTCTAAGGTTTTTTATAAGTTCTTCAATATGGTCATTATAAAAATTACTAAACATACCACCTCAACTTCTGCATACATGGAGTCTGTATATAGCACAGCAAAGTTGAGTAATGCATGTATGTTTCTACAAGAACGCTTGAAATGTATATCATGCACCTACCACTTTTCTGTAAATTTGTTTGTAACTCTTTGCACATGTTGTACTTTGCATTCTCAATCTATGTATGTATAACTGTCTTGGACAACAGCAGGTCCATCTTGTAAATGAGCTTGCTCAATGATGATCGCCTGGATAAATAAAGATTTGATTTGATTTGATTTGATAAGAAAGTCTATGGTTGATCCAGACCCCCAAGTATTTGAACTTAGTTACATATTCCAAAGGTTCACCTAGGAGTGTGGAGATCTGAGGAAAGGTTCCTTGGACAACGGAGTTCATTATATGTGCAGAGGGTGAGAAGAATATTGCCTTTGTTTTCTTAGCATTCAGTAGAAGTTTCTGGTTCAAGAGCTGCCAACCAACATTACAGTGACCACTCTACATAACGGGCACAATGTGTTTACACAAATGCACCCATTATAAATGGTGGGGACTGTATATTAGTACCTTACTAACAGAGGATCACTGAATTTTTTAAAGACTGTGCCTATAATATTTCACTGGCAAACTATACACTGATGGACTTAACTTAGATTTTTCTGATGAGTTCAAACACTCGGTAGAAATTTGTTTACAGTATATGGAGAATTTTTGTGGAAAAGAAAATTCAATTTATTTGAGAGGCTGCAAACTTGCAGCATTCCCCTCCTCTAGCTATTGAATGGATTCTCACTACTTCTTTTAAATCTGTTTTTTCCTACAATGGATTTGAAAAATTAGTTGGCTAAAGTTTGTTGTTTAAATAAGCAACCACACTCAGGGCAGATTAGCCTGCTGCCCAGCACTGCGTATTCTTTTGCCCATCACCAAGGTCAGCGAGAACTAGTAGTTACATGATCAGTGTATGAGCTCCACTGCTGTCATATTTGTCCAACCTGTTGTTCCCACCTGTGATAGGTCCTGCTGTTCGCACCAGAGTGACTGCTCACCCTGACTCGACTGGTCCTGGGGTTCCCGCTATGTATTGCTGTGTGTGTCTCTTCACATGATTGCAGGTCCAGAACATCAGTTCATGTGCAAGCATGTCAGCCTCCACAACTAGGAAGCTGGAGATTCCTACCACAGGTGACGCTTCATTCCTTAAAGGTACAGTGCTGTATTTACTTTAAAAACATGCTAGCCTATCAGGCTAGCAAAGTAGGACATCCTCTGGCCTGCCTTCAAACTGTCTGGCCTTGGGCCACTGGGCTACTGCTGAAGTCAACCCCTGCTAATAACATTTTAGAACAGAAAGACTGTAAAAGAGCTGCCTGTGCAGTGGCGCTCTGCCAAATACTCAGTCATAGAGAATGGCAGATGTACCTCTTGAGCAGAATTATTTTTTTTTTAATTAACATTGTATGCTCCAGTTCAGATGTTCCTTTCAAGCTACTTAGCAGTGAGCTCCCAACCTCCACAACCTTTTAACTGCTGAGAGGGGCTCACACAGCTTACCCTCTGCCCATGGAGGACCTTTTAGTGAGATGCCCTTCCCCTGTAGGATAATATTAGGTATAAGGACCTTGCAGGGGTGCAGGGTCCAAGTGTGTTGTTACTACCATCCTGGTGGCAGTCATTTTCCTCCTATTTTTGACCCCGACCCTTGTTCAATTCTTCCATTCCTGGGGCACCATGTGCACCATTTACTCTGGTCTCATATTCTCAGAGTAGCCCAGTGCTAAGAAGCAAGATCCCCTAGCCCACCACTGGAGCCATTGAGGTGGCAATGGCAGTATATAATCAATATATCCATCAGTCCTCCCCTGGTTGGGATGAACTGACATCACAGCATTATTCCCAGCTGGCCACACGATTGCCAGCAGTCCAAGTCCACTCCTGAAGTTGCATCACTGAATCACAGTATACTAGCCCAAGTAGCCTTGGGCTATTGAGCAGCCTCCCAGTCATATAAAAAGGCTGTACAGAACATACAGAATTGGCAGAAATCAATGGAGAGCAAAATGATTACTTTAACCATCCAATGTTTAATAACAGAGCTCAGTACCATCCTATAGCTTTTGCCTTGTAACAAATGTTTGCTTACATGTTGTGTCAGGTAGGTTTTAGTTGTGTTGTACAGAATGATGAAGGCAGAGTAGTATTGTAGTAAGAGAAAGTTTGCAATGGAGTCAATGAATAGCAATGTTTATCTTATGTATTTTCATTTCTGAAGCAGGATAGCAGATTTCAAAGGTTTTAAAAGTCCCCAGTCTCATGCCACGGGCCATATGTGAAAATGAAATATATTGGTACAGTGCTGTGGTATTTACCATTACAAATATGTGATAACATAATCCTACTACATCCAGAGTATGAATCTAACATGTACATTAAACAGGTAAGCTCAAGGAAGAGATTTTTAGAAATTGCAAGTGGTGGTCATGTTTAACGATATGAGTAATTAATTACAGAAGTAGTCCACAACACACACCACAGCCCCTTGTGAAGGAAGGCTTCCTGGCCCATCACAAGGTGTCGCCTGTGTGACAGAACACTGTGCAATGCCTTCTCAGGCTTGGAGTGGCGGTGCACAACAGTGGTGGCCCCCAGTCTTGTGCTGCCCAGCTGGTTCCCCCAATTAGTCCCTGAACTTGACTCATTGGCATGGGAACACAACATGCTGCCTGCTGGACCAATGGCTGGCCCTGCATGCAATGTTCCTTCATAACATTCTTTTTTGACATTTTGACCCCAAACTTTTAACATAGTCTTTTTATGACTCCCCTTCTGAACATGACAGGTGTCATTTATAAAATACTGACTAAAATGTAATTTCATGTCACAAACGCGAAAACACTTTTAGGCAGGATATGAAAAATGGCACCTGTCCTGTTCATGATGTGGTGGGAAAAATGGCTATGTTGAAAATGTGGGATCAAAATATTGAAAATTACTAATGTTGTAAGTGATCATTGAAGCATTTCTACTTAGCATCATAGGTTTGATGTTTGTTAAGATTTTGACCCCAAATTTTCAAACTTAGTCTTTTTATGACCCTACTTCATGAACCTGGTAGATGAACATTTTCAAATCCTGCCAGAAAGGTGATTTCGCACAGCAACAGAAAAATCGTCTTTGGGGCCAGATTTGAAAAATCACCTACCTTGTTCATGAGGTTTGGTCCCAAAAAGGCCATGTTGAAAGTTTGGTGGAAAGGTATTGAAAAATAGTGGAGTTATGAGTGGCATCTTAAACTGTTTCAATGTTTACTCATAACTTGGTAATTTTACTATGCTTTTTCACCAAATTTTCAATGTAGTCTTCTTATGCCCACAACTCATGAACCCAGTAGATGAAAATTTTCAGATCACCTGAAAGGTGATTTTGCAGAGCAACTGTGAAATCACCTTTCTGGACAGATTTGAAAAATGTCACCTAACTTGTTCATGAGGTGGGGTTCAAAATAGGATATGCTAAAAATGTGGTGAAAAAAATATTAAGAAATCACAAAGTTAAGAGTAAAAGTTCAAAACACATTGACAGCTCTTACTTTGTTTCTTCAGTTGCTGCCCAGCATTGAAGGAGAAGGAATTGTTTTGTAGCAGAGTGGTGGTGAACCATTTCAAGGTGAGTGAGGGTGTGGGGTGAGTACTAAGTGGGGGGTTGAGATGAGGTGAGTGGCAGATCAGGGTTGACAGCAAAAGAAGTTGATGGACAGTTTTCTGCTTTTCAGGGTAAAATTACAAAGAAAACAAGCATTTGTCAATGCCAACTGTTTGCTTGCTGGTATTAGCATTGGAAATGCAGGAGTTAGAGAGATGCAGAATAGGAATGGCAGTGAAGTATTGAACTTCACACCAACCCCACCTCCACCCTACAATGATGGACAGGCATTGGGGTATGGGTTTTGGGTCGTCGCCCATAACGTTCATGCCATTTCACTTCACCCTATCCTGCAGACACCGACACATTTTGAGGTGTGCCTTGGGGTGTTCGGCTTTACAATCACCCCATTCCATACGGACATACACTGAAATGGGTGCAGTACAGGAGAATGGGGTGAACTCTGGGGCTGAAGAGTCCAAGGCACACCTCGATGCCTGTCACTGGCTGCAGGGTGGTGGGGTGGGGGTGGAATGGCATGAGCATTACAGTCGGTAATGCAAAGGCAAACCCCTCATGCTCATCAGTCTGTACAGGGTGGGACGTTATGGTTAGAAATCCTAACGCCCCTGGCGTTTGTTGGTGTTTGCACTACAGATTTTCAACATGGCCTTTTTGTGACCCCCACCTCATGAAAGCATTTGGGACCTCTTCTCATGAACAGTTGCACTCTGATTTTGTGACTGTGTCCCGAACTTTGAGTTCCCACAGCGACCGTGCCATTCTGCACCAGATGTATGAAAACACAGATCAGGCAGGATGTGAAGAATGACAGCTGTACCAGTAATAGGGAGGTGTGAATAGATGGCAATGCTGAAAATATGTAGTGAAAATATTAAAAACACTTGAACTTCCGGGCTTACGTGGAAACTGCGCAACACATGCGAGTAACACAGTCATTTAGTGGAATTTTTTCACCAAAGTTTCAACATAGGCATTTTGTGACTTCTGCTTATGAACAGTGTCACTACGATTTTCCTAATCTGTCCTGAACATTGATTTCCCACAGTGACCGCACTATTCTGCGCCAGATGTGTAAATGCATATTTTGGGCAGGATATGAAAAATGACAGGTGTAATGTTCATAAGGAGGTGTGAAAAAATGCCAATGTTGAAAATCTGGAGTGAAAATATTACAAATACGCGAAATTAAGAGGGTGCGTGGAAATTGCACAACGTACACTCATAACACAGTCATTTCATGGACTTTTGTCACTACATTTTCAACATAGGCATTTTAGCACCTCTGCTCATAAACAGTGTCACTGTGATTTTTTTTAATCTGTCCCGAACTGTGACTTCCCACAGCGTTCGTGCTATTTTAGCGAGACGCGAAACACATTTCAGCCAGGATGTGAAAAATGACAGCTATACTGTTCATAAGGAGGTATGGAAAAATACCAATGTTGAAAATCTGGAGTGAAAATATTACAAACTCGCGAAGTTATGAGTGTGCATGGAAACTGCACAATGCATGCTCGTAACACAGTAATTTCATGGACTTTTGTCACCAAATTTTCAACATAGGCATTTTAGGACCTCTGCTCATGAACAGTGTCACTGTGATTTTCTTAATGTTTCCTGAACACTGATTTCCCACAGCAACCGCGCTATTCTGCGCTGGAAGTGCGAAAACACATTTTGGTCAGGATGTGAAAAATGACAGCTATACTGTTCATAATGAGGTGTGGAAAAATGCCAATGTTGAAAATCTGCAGTGAAAATATTACAAATTGGCGAAGTTACAATCGTGCATAGCAACTGCGCAATGCACGCTCGTAAAACAGTCATTTTTTGGATTTTTTTCACCAAATTTGCAGCACAGTCTTTTTGAGAGCCCACCTCATGAACACTGGTGCTGTCATTTTGTTAATCAGTCCCAAAAAGTGATTCCACGCAGTGACCGTGAAATCACCTTTTGGGACGGAATAATGCCACGACAGTGACTGAATTCATGAGGAGGGGTCCCAGTAACCCCATGTTGAAAATTTGGTGCCAAAATTCCCCAAAATGCCTGAGATAGAAACCCCCTATCTATGCCATTATACAGCTTACCAGCATTTCTTCAGTTCACAGTCGGCTTTGAAGAGTACAGACGTGTTCCCGGTCCACAGAGGATTGTTGCGCCAGGCTCCGGGCGTTAGCTATCGGGGGTAGAGGGAGCAGCAGATGGAGACCGTGCTCCCTCCCTCCATGATGGAGAAACCTGAACTTTGCTGGATTTCTTCCTCTCTTTTCTCCAGTTCAGGAGTTGTAATTTTCATTGGGGCACTAAGCATGTCCCCACCGCACCGGAGATCCTGAGTGACTTGCTTGGGCTGGTCTGGGGCTACTGGGCACAGCAATCCGTGCTCCCCCCCGCCCTCACCACACAAAGGGGAAAGAAACAGGCACCAAGTTGTGGGAGTGCTAGCCCCTAGAAAAGGGCTGCCAGCAGCTTCTGAGTCTTCAGTGTGCGTTCGCTGTCAGGAAGAAATTGCCCACCCTCCCGCCCTGCACCACTGCCTTAACTAAAATAGGGTTCGGAGACAGCCCAGCCAAAACTTTCAACAATTGCCCTTTATGCTGGTGTGGCTTAAAGGGACACAGCCACATTTCAACCTCTGAGTTACTAGCACGAACTGAACACAGGATTAGATTGCCGTGGACTGAGGGTAAAAAAGGCTATCATTGTACTGTGTTCTTACCATATTTATCTTTTTTCCCATCTAGCTCAACTGCTAGTTCACCTAGTCCATTTAGCCTGTACAGTCTACAGAACCTGTACAACCATAAGTCATTAGTATGGGGAGAAAAGGAGCGTGCTAGCCTGGTAATCACAATGTTGGGGCTCTCACTGTACTCAGTCCTTAACGTCTGCCAGTTTCACCCAGTTTATCTCAGTCCTCTGTCCCCAGAACCTGTCTCCCATTATTGATTGTCTTGATAAAAGTGTACCACTGTTTATGTTGTCATACAGTGTATAACAATTGTCAGGACACCTAGTACCTAGTTACTACCCTAGCCATTGCAGTCTCCAGAGCTATTCTCTGACCTACCATAGCTGCCAAGTTAGTTTGTCCAATCCTGCCTCAGATCTGACCAAAGCACAGCCACTACAACCACCAGAACAGGGTGTCTCCAGGTCCAGCCTGCTCCTTACAACCTCCAGATCTTGGGGGGCTGCATGTATCGACCAAGACACCCCTGGGAAGACATACAGGGAATCCCTAAGTTTTAGGCTACGGCTGGTTTTTGAGAACTGTGGTAGCTGCCCATAATGGAACACCAAATGGGGGGGAGGGGGGTCAGGATTTTGCTAGGTATTCTGTATGTATTGACAATTGCTGCAACTGATCATGTTGCCATAGGCCAGACTGGGGACTATACCAGTGGAGCAGGCCCAGCTGGGGGTCACTTTATCCCAGTGTGTCACCAACCATGTTTCAGTACCTATACGACGGCTGTATACTTGCTGGAGAAAAAAGTTTTTTTATGGATGCAGTAATATACATAAGGGCCCACAACAATAAAAAATACCCTGCCCCTATGCTAGCCATGGTTAGGACACTCCTCCTGGGGCTCCTGCTACTAATGGAGGGTGACATAGAGCCAAATCCTGGCCCCCCCAGGATTAGCATCCCCCACCTAGCACGACGGACTGGGCCGAAGCTAGGGGCTGCGGGTGGCCCACATGAATATTAACAGCTTGAGGCCCAAGATGCATGAATTAGAGGCCTAGGCCAGCATCTACTCCCCTGACATAATCTGCATCTCCGAAACCTGTCTGAAGCCGCATGTCCTCCCCCACGAGGTTGAACTGCCAGGTTTTCAAATGTTTAGAAAGGATAAGAAAGGGAAGAGGGGTGGGGGAGTCCTGATATATGTTGCGTCTCATATTAACGCAACCATGGTTTCCACTATGGACCTTGAAGGTAATGGGTGCGAAGTACTGTTTGTCAAAATACTTATCGGGGACCACAAACCACTACTTGTAGGGTGCACCTACAACACCCCAAAGAAGGCTTTAGAAGCCCAGAAAGCACTGACAAACACCGTGCCCACTATGCCCAGCTGGGAAAAGATAATACTAGGAGATTTCCACCTAAACTGGGGGGATAAGCTAGCCGGGGAGGTCAAAACCAGCCTCCTGGGAGCGACTCTCACACAGCTGATGCATGAGCCCTCACGCATCAACCTCAAGACTGGGAACCATACCACACTAGACTGGATACTAGTGACTAACCCTATAAGGGCCAAATTGGTGGGAACGTGTGCTGACTCGCTCAGTGACCATACTCCTACCTTTCTGGTGTGGAGGAACAACTTCCTCAAGCAACCCCCCAGAACATTCTGGACTAGAAATTACGCAGCACTAAATGAAGGCTCGTTCCTTCAAGCCCTCTCGGAAGTTGACTGGGCCCAGGTCCTTGATACCACCTCTATAGACGGGGCCCTTGAAGGCTTCACCAGACACTTTATGTCTCTAGCCAACAAGCACGCGCCAAGGAAGATGATCAGGGTCAAGGGCCAGGACGCCAGGTGGCTTAACCCAGTCCTCAAAAGGAGGCTGAAAGACAGAGACAAATCATGAGGGAAATAAAAGCACTCCAACCTGCAACAGGATTGGGTGTGATACCGTGAAACCAGAAACAGTTGCAAAAGGGAACTCAAAAATGCAAAAAAGAGTTACCTGCACGTGCTGCAATCCAAAAACCTGGCAGACCCAAAGAAGTTCTGGGGGCACATTAAATCTGTGCTCAAGGGGGGCAAGAGTAAGGTGGCCGGGCCTATAAAAGCAAACGGGATACAACTCTACACCCCTATTGACACAGCCAATGCCTTCAACAACTTCTTTTTTGATTTGGAGAGGTTCAGGACGGGCAATCCTAGCAAAGACTTGGAGTGCCAAACACACCAAGGTAATCATCACCAGGGGAGCCTAGGGCACCCAGAGGCCCAGAGTCAGGGCCCCGAATTCCACCTTAAGCTGGTATCAGCAGGGAAAGTCCTGAAATTGCTCAGAGGGCTGAAATCTGACGGCACTGCAGGACAGGACACCCTAGAGCCCAAGCTGCTGATAATAGGAGCCCCTGCCATTGCGTGACCTATAGCTCAGCTCTTTAATAGGTCTCTGACTGAAGGGAAGTTACCAGCTCTGTGGAAGGTTGGACTGGTGACCTCTATCCCAAAGGGCGGGCTGCATGGAGATGTGGAAGATTTTAGGCCCATCTCCATTCTAAGTACCCTGAGCAAGCTGCTGAAGAAGGTGGTCTACCAACAGGTAGGCCACTATCTGGAGCTGCACACCCTGCAGGCCCACCAGCAGCACGGTTTTAGAAAAAACACGGGACCGATACAGCCCTAATTAGCTTCACTACTGATGTGTATGAAGCTTTGGACCAGAAAAACATGCTTAGTGCGGTCTTCATTGACCTCACCAAGGCTTTTGACCTGGTGGACCACCAGCTACTCCTGGAACAACTTAGGAGTCTGGGTCTGGACATAACAGCCCTACAATGGTTCACAGACTACCTCAGTGGCAGTACACAAATGGTCCGATGGAAAGGCGCCATATCTGATATGCGCCCAATACCTGCAGGTGTCCCACAGGGGTCTATCCTAGGCCCCCTGCTATTCTTCCTATTCATAAATAACCTCCCCCAGCACTGTGGAGGGCCAAAAATCACGCTTTATGCTGACAATGCAGTGTTGGATAGAAGAGGACACAGGGTCCCTAAACCGGAAGCAGAGTCAGGACCTTACGGCTTTTGAAACCTGGTGTCAGATTAATAGCATGGTCCTGAATAACAAAAAGATGAAAGCCATGCTCTTTGGCCCAAAAAGACTGGGACAAAGGAGATTCAACCATCTATCACTCTCCACCAGGGATGGAGTAGGGATAGAAGTTGTGGATAGCATGCATTACCTGGGAATGTACATCGACCAGGAGGTCTCGTTCAAGAAACACATCGACCACCTCACAAAGGCAGTAAACCAAAAACTGGACCTCCTCTACAGACTAAACCCCTTTCTAACCAAGGAAACCAGGAAGGCGGAAGGGAACGGGACTATTCTCCCCACCCTTTTCTATGGAGCAACCCTGCTCCAGTCGCTGAGAGCTACGAAGGTCGGCCATTTCACCGCCAGGGTGGACAGAATGGAACACCACTGCAAGGTGCTTCAGGCCCTAGAATGGCCATCCTAGGAGGCAAGACTAGCATATCTCTCCCCCTGTGCATGGCCTATTAGCTACAGCAACCAGGGGCCCCTCTCGAGCTACAAGACCTGCTTGTCCCCAAGACCAAGAGTCGAGAGCTCAAATCCACCGATTGGACACTACTAGAAATCCCCAGGGCTAGATCTTCCTTTGGTCAATGGTCGCTCAGGGTTGCCTTCCCCAAACTCTGGAACGAGTTCCCGAAAGAGTTACAAGACAGCCCCACCACTGTGGGCTTCAAGAAAGGGTTAAAAGCACACCTAGGGAAGGGGCCCCAGTGGTGCTGCCTCACTTAGGGTCCTGCCAGGAGGCCAAATGCCAGTCAGGGGGTAGAATCTGTCTCTCACACTTATATAGGCTTTACAACTGTCATTTGTCTGTACCTAACAAAAGGCTGGAGCACTGGTTGCATCAGTTTCTGTACTGTATTGTTTGTTCACACATTTCTATGTAAAGCCTTGATGTACTGTACATATTCGTTTGCAATGGTTTTTCCCCTCCCTCTAGGTACATGTAACTAAACCCGGATCACCCCTGAAAAAGGGACTGGAAGGTGCCAGCGGGCCTACCCGGTTACTAAAGTTTAAATAAATAAGTATGGGGTGAGGGTGTGTGTGGGGAGGTAGGGTGTGCAGTGGGTGGGTGCAGGTTGGGGAAGGAGACGGTGACCAGTGTGGGACCGTTTCCTTTCTTTTAGGGAGAAAAAACAAAACAAAAAGACATTGTGGGAAGGTTTTTTTTCTCAGGCTTTTTTTCAGCACACTGGGGTGGGCTCCCAGTGTGCCACCTGCCTTTTTTGGGGTGAAGGGACTTAAGCCGAAGGGGGTTGGGTCCCCGTTGGCAAAGAATGACTGTTTGGGGGGGGCATGATGCCGAGGAGGATTGGACAGCCCCTCGGCACACAACAAATGGGGAAGGGGGTTACATTATGCTGACAGGGCTCTCCGTCGGCAAATGAACTGGGTCAGGGGCATGCTGATAGTGGAATTGATCACCCTTGGTGGTTTTAATGGGGCTGTCAGGTGGCAGCAAGCCGCCACCATGTTTACAAAAAATGTTACACTAGGCAAAGTATCGCCCTGCAGTGACAGGTCACTCCCTCATTGCAGCAGAATGGCTGATACACTTTTGGAAACCAATGTCATCAGCACAGTGTGCCTGCATTGGTCCACCAGTGCCAAGTCCCTAAATGCAGTGCTGCCCTGCTGGCCCACTGGCGCAGCGGTTGGTTTTCCGCTTGCGATGCCAGCAACCCGGGTTCAGGAGCAGACTCGGGTCATTGTAGGGCTGGCCGGGGGAGAGTGGCTTGAGTGTCTCATGACAGCTCACCCTCTCGGAGGGAAGGGGGGGCCAATGTCTGCAACTTGTATGACCCCAAGCTGTGATTCGGGGTAATACAAGCCTCACAGGGGAAGGGCGGCCAGATTACACTGTGGACATCGGCGCGAGTGCCTTGACATCACGGTCTGCACAGCATAAGGGGAGAAAATGGGTGGATAACGCCTGCCAGGACCGGGAAGATGGGCTGCCTGGAGTGTGCCTCTGATGTGCCCCCTCTCGCCCAGCCACCTCCGGACTGACACAATGAGTAGCTTGGGGTGTTAGGGCCTCACCCCGTCCCCGCCCTGGGGGTAAACCAAGGTGCCATGGGGCACGGAGGTAGGCTTGGGTAGAGTAGGGTGGCAGGAGGATGGCTCCTTGGCAGCCCCGAAGGGTCGGAGCTGGCAGGATGAAGGAGAGAGAGAAACTGCAATTAAAAAAAATAAATAAATGCAGTGCACTGTTGGCTGCCACAGTGCTGCACCTCCTCAACTAGCTTCTTTCCTAAGCTGCCACATAATGTTTCTTGAGCATGCGCAAGCAAATCTAAAAAAAGATTACAAGGGACCATATTTTTGGTACAGCAAGGATGACGCTGGGGATTGGGCACCTCAGTGTCACAGATGTTTAGCAACACTGGGGGTAGGTAGTCTGGTGTCCACACATTTTAAGGGGGATGGGGGAGCACTATGTTGGTGGGGGGGTTACATGAAAGATGCTATTCACGGTAGGTCTCGGCATGTGGGAGGGAGGTAATTGATAATATGTTCCAAGCCAGTGGCACAGATGTTTGGTGACACAAGGGATGGGCACTCCTGCTGTCCTCCCATTTTAAGGGGTTTGGGCACATTACATTGGGGGTTATTACATGTAAGATGGACTCAGTGGGAAATGCACTGGAAGAAGTTCAAGCAGGCTGATAATGACACTGCTCAGCTGGCTGCTGGGCTCCATCTTGTAGATGAAAGGATGCAGCTGCTATAGGCATGGCTGCTTCCTTTCAATTATACAAAGGTTCCGTCCAACAGCCTGCTGAACAACATTATGATCAGCCTCATTGGTCAATGGCCTGTATGACAAGGTGGAATAGGACCCTGTCCCATTTGTTATGGAGAAAGTGTTTAAATGCAAGGATCTTTCCTTTTCTGTCTCTTCTCTCTCTGGTTGCGCAAGCAGATTTTCCTGTGAAACTTTGGATTTGATCACCCCGACAATCTTGCAATTCTTAGACTCTCACTGTCTCTCAGTTTTCTCTTGCTGTCTGTCATTCAAACCCCAGGAAATCTTACTGTATTCTGGCAAGTGCAGTATAGTCTCACCATAGGACTGCCCCAGAGCCGAAATGGTTAAAGAACCTATGCAAATGATGGAATGCTAGGTTCAAGCTCAGTTTTCAAATCACTGCCCCTGGTTGCTCTTCCTGCAACTGTCTGATGCTTTACTCTGCTTGCCTCAGTTACGTCTCTGGAGAGCTCGCCTTCACTTTGAATGAAGAAAGTTATTTTCTTGGTTTATTCGACATCCATTTATTTATTCGATTTTTGAAGCAATGTCCTTTGTTACAGGTAGACTTAGTCTAGAGTAGAGTTAGTTTTGGTAAGTTTCTTCGGTCCCTCCTCGATTCTTTCAATCGGGAAGGAACCGATATAATTTCCTTGCTCTTTTAATTTAAATCTATAATGTCACAGACCAAGAAACGAATGGGCCCCACAGGTTTCCAACATTGTACTGAGTGTGGGGGAACCGTTCGCAAAGGCAGATCCTCATCTTATTTGTGTTTTTTGTTTGGGGTTTGATCACCTCAAAGAGTATTGTGAAATTTGTAAAAACATCCCTCAGTCAATGCTTGAGAGGTGATTAAAATGACTGCAGGAGAAGATGTCTGAAAAAGCTGCTGAAACGGCAACAGACAAAATGGCTGCGGGCCAAAAAGAACCGGAGGAACAACCCTCTGACAAGGGTGATAGTTCTTTGTCAAAGAAATGACCTGCTGACTCTGCTGCTAACCCGGCAACCACAGGGAAAAGAAAAAAGAAAAAACATACAGCGGTTGAACCGCAACCGAAGGCATCGGTTCCAACTGCTGAAGAAATAGCAAATGCTATTAGAATTATTCAGTCGCTTCACCCGGCTACCCCAGTTTTGGTTGAAAAGTGACCATGTTTGAATGCCTCAGGCTCTACCTCGGTTCCCGGTTCTTTGGAACCCGAAATAGATACCTTTGGAGAGGAGTACGATGAACATGCTGATGAGGATGAAGATGATGACTGTGGGGAACCGATTGAACTGGATATTTCCCGTGATCCTCATCGTCCTGATTCAGACTACACCTCACATTTCCAGTTTATTAAGCAGGTGGCCCAATCCCTGGACTGTCCCACTTAGGAATCAACTGATGAGGAGAAAGAACAGGATTGCAGGGAAATAATGGATGTTCCAGCCTCTACAAGAATATTGTTGCCCATCCATAAGTCCTTGAAAAAGCAGGTTACTAAAGTCCTGCATACCCCAACTTCTATACCACCAGTTGCTAGAAAGGTGGACAAGAAATATTGAGTGGCTAAGGGTGGAGCAGAATTAGTCTTTAGGCACCCCAGCCATGAGGGAGTGGTGCAGGCTGCAGCCTGTGATAAGGCAGGCTTTCCAGTAGCATCACACCCTCCAGATAAGGATTCCAGGAAAATAGATTCCATTGCTAAGAAGCAATACCTGGGATCTTCTCTGGCTATCAGGCAGGCTTCGTACATGGCCTATGTTGCCAGGTACCAAAAAAAAACGTGGAATACTGTGATGGAGATCACAAAATCTGTCCCAGCCCCTATGGCAGCAGATCTAGAAGAGGCTGCAAAAAGTGGCATAGAGGCTTCTAAAATCCAGTTTAGAATGGCTGTGGATAGTAATGACACTGCAGCCAGGCAAATGGCTTCCTCAGTGTCTCTCAGGAGGTTTGCTTGGCTCAGGACTACTAACCTGACTCAAGATACCCAGTCAAAGGCCATGGACTTTCCATGTGAGTCTCTGTCTCTGTTTGGTGAGCAGACAGACGCTTGCATGAAGAAAATGGAGGAGTACAAAGCAGCATACCAGACTGCTGCTGCCAAAGAGAAGGTTCCTACACCCCAAAAGCAGCAAGCCAGGGGACATAGTGGCAGAGCCTATAGGCCATTCTTCCAGCTTCAAGCTTACCCACAGTACCAGCAGCAAAGAGGCTACTTTAGAGACGGGGCAGGAGAGGTGGCAACCGAACTGGCCCCAGCACTCAGCCAGCATCCCAACTCAAGCAGACACCCTGAGAGGTCTGCTTGGGTCTTCTCCCCAGTTCAGGTAGGAGGTAGACTGGCCCACTTCCTCCAGGAATGGCAATCCATCACCTCAGATAAGTGGGTCCTGGAGGTGGTGGGTCAAGGCCTGGCACTCAGCTTCAAACTCAGACCAAAGCTGAGGGCAAGGGTCTTCCCACCCTTCTCCCCATCAGAAACACTGCTACTAGAAAATGCGGTATTAAATCTCCTATCTTTGGGAGCAGTAGAGCCAGTTCCCTCTGCCACAGAGAGGAAAGGACCTCTATTGAAGATACTTCCTCACAACCAAGAAAACAGGGGAGTGGCGACCCATATTGTATCTCAGGCACCTAAACAGGCATTTGCTGAAACCAAAATTCAAAATGGTCACCTTGACTACAATTTTGCCAATACTAAGGCAAGGGGACTGGTTGGCATACCTAGATTTAAAGGATGCATACTTCCACATCTCAATAAGACAGTCTCACAGTATGTTCCTCAGATGCAGACTGCCATCAGGCCACTATCAGTTCAGGGCAATGCCTTTCAGACTTACTTCTGCTCCAAGGGTGTTCACAAAATGCTTGGCTGTGGTTGTGGCACACCTAAGGAGGCAGGGAGTAGCAGTTTTTCCCTATCTGGATGACTGGCTAGTTGTGTGGCAGTCCTTCCAGCATGTCAAGCAGTCCCTGGGGTTAACATAGGAACTTCTGCAGTCCCCAGGGTTCCTGATAAACCTAAAAAAGTTGATGTTACAACCAGTACAGTTCCTGTAGTTCATAGGGGCTGAACTGGACTCAGTGAGAGGAAAGGCTTTTCTTCCACAAGAGAGGGCAAGCACCCTCCTGGTACAGCTGGCAGGCTCCTTCAAGCCTCACAGTCTCAGGCCTGCCAGACACTTCCTACAGTTGTTGGGCCACATGGCAGCTTCAACAACTACAGTGTCAGGGGCAAGATTTCAGATGAGGGATGTTCAATATCACCTCAGGCAATACCGGCACCAGAAAAAAAGATTAATTGTCAAAGCTGGTTCCAGTTACACAAACTTTCCTGCAAGCTCTTCAGTGGTGGTTGGACATGGAAAATTTCAGGCAGGGAGTTCCATTCCTCCAAGAGCAACACTCTGTGGGGCTCACCACAGATGCATCCCTCCTATGCTGGGAGGCACACCTAGGGGAGCATACTGTTCACTGTACATGGTCCAGACAGGAGTCTCTTCTTCACATCAATCTGCTGGAGCTCAGAGCAGTCTTCCTAGCACTGCAGGCATTTGGCAGCATGCTTCAGGGAAAGGTGGTTCAGGTTGGAACAGACAACACAACCACAATATACTACATCAATGAACATGGAGGCACAAGTTCCACACCCCTGTGCACAGAAACCATGAAGATATGGAGTTTGGCCTATTCTCTAGACATTCTTCTGTCAGCAGTTCACCTACCAGGAAAAGACAATGTGCTGGCAGATGCACTGAGCAGGATAAATCAGAACCATCACAAATGGTCCCCGAACAAATAGGTACTACAGGTAGTATTCAAAAGGTGATTCATCCAAAGGATAGATATCTTTGCTTCCCCAGACAACTACCAGCTCCCAAGGTATTGCTGCAGACCACAAGTGAGAGGTTCAGTACCACTGGATGCACTGATTCTGGATTGGACAGGGAAGTTTTTGTGTGCCTTCCCCCCATTTCCCTTGTTGCTAAGAGTCCTGAACAATGAGGAGACAAATAAGGGTACACTGGAAAGTGAGGGTATATACTGGGAAGCTGGTAAAGTATTTATAAGGGGGGGTTATAATTGGATACACAGCTAAGCAAAAGAGAGATAAAAGGCAAAAGCAAAGGGACTTGGAAGTTAAAATAGGTGACCTTGAGAAGGAAGTCCTTGGGGGAGGAGGAGAGGAAAAACAGAGAGAGCTTAGGTTGGTGAGGGAGATGCTTAATATAAATCTGGGCAAGGAAGTGAATACTAACATTTTCTTTGCAAAACAAAGGATGTATGAGTGGGGCAATAAAGCAGGCCCCCTATTGGTCCAGCTTATGAAGGGAGGGAAAAGTAGTCATAGGATAGTGCAAATCAAAAATAGGAAGGGGAAAATACTTAAGGAGGAAGGGGAAATTCGTAATAGATTTAAGGAGTTTTACGAGGAGTTATACAGGGCCGAGTGTCAAGGGAAAGGTGGAGAAAGAGACGGCTTCCTTAAGGAGATGGAAATACCCAGTCTAAATGAGGCACAAAGGATGGAAAAATATATCGGTGATGGAAGTCAAAAATGCGATCACCCAGCTGAAAAACGGGAAGGCTGCGGGACCCGATGGGCTGGGGGCGGAGTTTTACAAGCTGTTGAAAGAAGAAGTGGCGGGCTTACTGTGTAACATCCTACAAGAGACCAAGGAAGGGGGAGGGATACCTAGCATGTGCTGCCAGGCTCTGATCACTGTTCTTCCCAAAGTAGGATGGAATTTGGAGGAATGCGGGTCCTTTAGACCGATCTCGCTTTTGAATCATGATTGCAAAATCATGACAAAGGTTTTAGCAAACTGATTGGAAGAGGTACTCCCTCTATTGGTCAACTTGGATCAGACTGGGTTCGTTAAAGGAAGGCACTCCTACCATAACCTAAGGAGGCTGTTGAATGTCATCTGGTGGGGGGAGAGGCATCCAGGTGAGGCTTGAGTCCTTTCAATGGATGCTGAAAAAGCCTTCGATAGAATTGAGTGGAAATATATGCTGCATATTTTGCAGAGATTTGGGCTGGGGGAAGAGTTTGTAAAGATGGTAGGGGCTTTCTATGTACATCCAAGGGCACAGATTCTAATTAATGGAGTAGCAACCCCGGAATTCAGACTATATAGAGGAACAAGACAGGGATGCCCCCTGTCATCCCTGCTATTTGCATTGGCAATACAGCCCTTGGCAATCAAAATTAGAGATGAGCCTGCTATAAAGGGTATCGGGGAAGACGGGGGGGGGGGACGTCATTTCTCTTTATGCAGATGATGTCTTGCTGTTTTTGATAGAACCAGATGTGTCAGTCCCTAAGGTGCTGTCAGTAATAGAACAATTCGCAGTTTTCTCCGGATATAAAATTAATGTGCAAAAGTCCGAAATCATGTTTCTGGGAGGCAGCAGCAGGAAGGAGGCCTGGGGGTTAAAACGAGTACAACATACATTTTCATACCTGGGAACTGAGGTGGGAAAGCAAGTGGGGAGCCTATATGAGGTGAATTATAGACCATTGATAAGGGAAGTTTTACAAGACTTGAGTAGGTGGAAAGAGCTGAATATTTCTTGGATGGGACAGATCAACCTCCTTAAAATGAACGTTTTGCCCAGAATTTTATATAAAATGCAGATGATCCCTTTCAGCTTAACAGCCCAGGATATAAAGAAACTAGAAGGTGCATTTACAACCTTTGTCTGGAGGGGCAAGCACCCCAGAATTATTTTGAAATGGTTAAAAGCACCAGTAGCACAAGGGGGGGGTTAAATTTCCCGGATATGATGGGGTACTTCCTGGCAATGCAATATAGGTACATACAAAATTGGGTTCATAGACAGGAGGTGGCCGGGTGGGTCGAGCTAGAAGAGGATGGGGCCCCAGGGAGAATTTCGAGTTACCTATGTGAAGAAGGCCTCAGGTGGTACAGAAAGCTGGCTGCGCCTAACCTGAAGGTGGTGGTGGCTCTATGTGAATGGGGGAAAATTAAAAAGAGACAAGACATTGAGGTATGACAGATTTTACTGGTCCCAGTGGTGGGGAACCTGAATTTCTTGCCAGGGCTGGAAGATGATGGATTCAAACTTATGGAGAAGTGGGGAAAGGTAAACCTGCCATGAAGAGATCCATAGCAAGGTGGATTGTGGCATGTATCCAATTCTGTTATGGCAAACTGGGCAAACAGCCCTCTCATGGGCTCAGGGCCCACTCCACCAGAGGGACAGCTGCATCAATAGCGGCCTCAAGGGACATTCCTTTGGTGGAAATCTGTAAAGCCGCTACCTGGAAAACAGTTCACACATTTACTGGATATTACTGCCTGGATACTCAAGCCAGGAG
This sequence comes from Neoceratodus forsteri, assembly GCA_016271365.2. NCBI lineage: Eukaryota > Metazoa > Chordata > Ceratodontiformes > Ceratodontidae > Neoceratodus > Neoceratodus forsteri. The sequence goes on from JADMNL010000026.1 coordinate 56,662,050, forward strand.
TGATGCCAGGTTTGGCACAGCAGTTTTGCAGAACTTGTTTCCTAAATAGGACATTTGCCCACTTCCAAAGGCACTGCTTTGGTAGTCTGCACTTGTCAGAATACAATAAGATTTCCTGGGGTTTGAAGAAAATATTACTTACCATGGTAATCTTGTTTCTTCTAAGGGAATCTTACTGTATTCTAAACTCCCACCCTTCCTCCCCCGCTAGGACCTACAGGGCACTGCACACTGCCTGTACAACTGTTGTTGGAAACCTGTAGGTACCTATTAGTTACTTGGGCATCTGTTGACTTGAGTCTTAGTGATGCCCTCTGTTATTTAAGAGGTTTTACCCTAAATAAAGGTATTTTATGGCTAGTTAAGCTCAGATTAGTTAGTACTATTAGCTTGCTTGCATGCTCCATAAGAATCTGACGGTTGCAGGAAGTGCAACCAGGGACAGTGATTTGAAAACCAAGCTCGAGCCTAGCATTCCCTCATTTGCATAGGTTCTTTAACCATTTTGACTCTGGGGCAGTCCTATGGTGAGACCATACTGCACTGGTCAGAATACAGTAAGTTTCCCTTGGAAGAAACAAGATTACTATGGTAAGTAATGTTTTCTTTCTTCCCTTGCATATCTACTGATATAAAAATGTGTGCAAATCATTGTATGAAAATGTAACTGATAATGGGATCACTTTTGTTTAGAAAATACATAGTGTTACTGTTGAAATGTATATAATTGGAAAGGCTTTGCCTGGAGTTCAGTGGCCAAGCAGTCAGCCACGCCCACTTCCTGAGCTGTATAAGCAGTTCCTCTCAGCCTCATTGTGAAGCATTTCTTCTTTGCTCCACCATCCTCCCCTCCTCCTCCAGTGGCAGCACTCTCTCCTTTGGGGGATTTCTAAGATACCTTTAGTCACAGGGATTGTCCCATGGTACCTCTAGGGGTGGAACTCTCTCCGAGGGTTCCTTGCCTTTCGTACCCCTACAGGGTGGTAATTCCTCTGGAATAGAGAGTGCAAACAGCCAAAACCAAACTAACACAGTTGCACAAGCATAACACTATACTGGCTGTGTAGGTCAATAAATTATATTTTGAGATGATTGCGGAAAGCTATTGTAAACTCTAAAGGTTACTTGAGTGCAAATGTTTGAGCCTTTTGCAAAAGCTGTGCAAGGAGGGCCTATCAGCTCAAGCACACTGTGCTCTAGCAACTCCTGAAACTTACAAGAACAGGATGCATGGTAAGAATAGGGGTTGAAAAGACTTATATAAGCACTAAGCTGCAACTGCAAGAAAGATTAGGAGAACAAGGGACACAGAGAGTGAAAGAAAACTTTATTTTATTTTGCCTTTGTAAATAGTTATACTGAATAAGTTTGTTTTATGATACTGCTAGTGTAAATAAATAATTTTTGATGAATTCTACAACTGCTTCTGGTTTTCTATGCTTCCTGACCTGTGCCTCAACAACAGCCTGTCACTGTCAAGCCCCCTACAGCCTGATCTGCACTGGATCCGACAGTGGCATGCCTCTGAAGGCTGCTACTCTGACAGTATGTTTGCTTCACGCATGCGCACAAGTAAACATAAAAAGGAGGTACACAGAAACGATTCAGCTAATTGTTAACTGGCTCTTAAATGCTGATTGGCATGCAGCTGCAAATGTGTCATGGAACTCTGAAATAGACACAGAATAAGGGAAGTCACACCAAGATAATATTTGGAGGGGGACACACAACTGAAAATTAGTCAAGAGGAAATGCTAAATTACATTTTACAGCCTTCCTTAGCTCAACAAAGCATTACATTGATATGAATTTGGGGGGGCACATGCCCCCCCCGAGTCAATGGGCATGATACCCCTGTGTGATTCAAGTTCATTTTTGGGAAGGATGGAGGTATCAATTTCAGGAAGGGTGTGAAGGGCAAAATGTTTAGAGGTAGTGGGGGCACATACTTTTGGTCACAGCGCTGAAAACTGATTGCGCTAGATAAAACTTTCTTTCACAAGTGAGGTCCTACTGGTTTTAGCTCTCTTAGCTGTCTGGGAGCTGGAGTTGGAGTTTTGGTGACTGGAGGGACAAGCAGAGGATCCGGAGTGAAGAAGACGACATGCTGGAGAAAGAAACCACAGGGGTGGTACCTGTGAGAGCCAGAGCGCACGGAGGAGCTGTTTAGTGAATGGATGAAGACCGGAATAGCTCAACCCATTCAGGAGCAAACTGTGAGTAGTGTATCCATCTGGCTTGCTCATTTAATCTTTTCTGGGATTTGCGGGACTGTTGTGGGCAGTGGGTTGGTCCTGGCTTGGCCCAGGGGTGATGCTTGATTGGTGCCAAGTTGAGCAGGAGACGCAGATAGGGGTCTGCCAAAGGGCAGGCAAAAGTCTGTCTGTGCCTCCTAAGTGGCCCAGGGGGTCCGTTGGTTGACTGATTTAACCTGGGTGCTGAAGCTGCGGACTGGGCAGGTGGTAGGGCAGCTGCCTCCTGGGTGTTAGCTCAGAGGCCCTTGTTTTTCCACACAGTCCTTGCTGGTACCCCATTCTCTGTTTGGGCATACTCTGGATGGCTGTTAGGCAGTGGATGGGGGTAGGAGCCTGTACAGTGATCGGTTGGAGCCTGAGACTTGTAGTTCATCTGGATCCCTGGGGAAAACTTCGGTATTGAATTTGGGACTGACGCTAAGGATCCTCTTCCTGGGACAGGGATTTGGCTAGCCTTTAAAGGACCTCCTAAGCAACTTTTGGCAGGGAGAGTGCCTTACAGTTTCATTTACTTTCTTTAAATGCCTGTTTTGGCTTTTCAAGTTCAAGTGGCTGTTGAACTCTGACTAGTCGTTTTGGTTTTGTTCACAGAGGTAGGAGCTCTATGGACTCCAAAAGAACTTCTTTAAATTCAGAGACTTACAGTGACTGCTCTTTTATCTGCTGATTTACAAATTGTTATATTATTTTGGTTAAATTCTCATTTTATTTATCCTGTTAAGTTAGTGTTTTGGGTGATTGGTGGGAGGAGTTTTGAGTGTGTTAAGTTGATGGAGTGTATGGTGCTTTAGCGTGTGGATATTGTATTGTCAGTGTAAGAATGGAGAGTATGAGTGTGTACGTTTTGTGTGGTGTTGCTTGCTGTTTGCTTGTGGGAATGTGCTGGGGAGGTGTGAAGACAGTCAGGCACTATTCTCCCTCCAGGCTGAGGGACCTCCGCCCTTTTAGCTGTCCTCCACTGTCCCTGGAGGCATATGGGGTGTGCAGGGCTCTGGGGATAGCTAGGAGGAGGAGAAGGGGGGGCTGGACCTGGTGGGGGAATGGAAAGGGGTGGGCGGATTGGGGTACTGGGAACAAGGAGGTGTTCTGGGGAAAAATGGGTCCAGGAAAGGGGTTCTCCCTGACTTGTTCCCATACCCAAGGGTTCCGCTTTATGCAGAAAGGTGATGCGGTCTTCTTTGGTTGCTCATCCTACAAGGGTGGTGTTATGCAATGCCAGATCTATCAGGAACAAGACTGCTTTAATTTTGGATCTTGTTGAGTCATTGGACCTGGCTTGCATCACCAAGACCTGACTGGATGAACATGTTGGCCCTGTGTTGGCTTCAGCAGTTACAGACGGGTACTCAGTGATACACCGCCCAAGGATGGATCGGCGGGGTGGGTGTGAAGCCATCTGTTTTTGATTGGAACTGGACCTTGTGGAGGTACCAGTGGAGACCACCAACTCCTCTGAGTGTATCGTGGGCGTGGGTGTAGGGTGCAGGATACTTCTCATCTACCGTCCACCCGGAGATGGGAAAGTTTTCCTGCAGGAAGTCACATACTTCATCATCAACGAGGTTTAGGGATCTACCAGATGGTTAATTCTGGGGGATTTCAATGCCTAGGTCAACAATGAATTCTCGCAGTTTGGACAGGACTTCCTTCAACTGATGACTTTGTTGGGCCTTACACAGGTTTTACCTCTGCGACCCACATTTGTGGTCACTTCTTTGACTTGGAGTTCCTCCTGGGAATGGAGATCTCTGACATAATGGTGGAGCCAGTCGGTTGGTCTGACCATCACACCATAGGGTTCAGTGTCATGGCCCCCCCCAATGGGCCTGCCCCTATGGAGATGGTCCAGTACGGCCCTTTGAGAGGTGTGACCCCAGATGGTTTAATGGCGGTGTTTGACTTATTGGGTATAGTGCGTGAATGCATGGATCCAGGGAATCTAGTAGTAGCCTATAATAAGGCAGTAACAGAGGTCCTGAATTCCATAGCTCCTGTTCAGGTTCATCCCCTCACTCTTCGCCCATGGTCCCCATGGTTTGATGGGACCTTAAAAGAGATCAGGAGAGTGGGATAAAGGCTAGCGAGGTGCTGCCAGAAATCGGGCCTTGTTGGTGAAAGACTTAGATTGATGGACCATTATGTAGTCTATCAATCAGCAATCACCCATAAGAAGGCAGAGTACTTGTCCAGGGAGATTGCCACTGTGCAGAATCAACCAGCTCAGCTCTTCCGGACTGTCAACAGATTGTGCAATCCAATCTGTCTTCAGCCTGGTGGAGCCTTTTCACAAGAGAGATATGATGAGTTTGTTCAGTTCTTCACAGATAAGTTTGCCACCATCAGGTCCAGGATCTGTTCAGTCCCCTCTGTTGGGCATTGTGGAGGTTGGCTGGGGGCTGCGCCCACCCAGCTTACTTGGTCTGGCAGGAACTCATAGACATCATGAGGATCATTCAGATTTTGCAGCCAACCTGCTGTAGTTTGGACCCGGGCCCAACATGCCTTCTTGTAGGGTGCATTGATGAGATTGGCCCTGTCCTAGCCGAGATAGTCTAGAGTTCATTGGAGAGGGGGTCTTTCCAGACCCCCTAAAAAAGGCAGTTGTATGACCTCTCCTTAAGAAACCCTCCCTTGACCCGGCCTATCTGGCTAACTACAGACCTGTCTCTAACCTGCCCTTTGTGGGTAAGGTTATTGAGAAGGTGGTTACACTGCAGTTGGATGATCATTTATCTATCTACAATGTATATGATTCTCTCCAGTTGGGTTTCAGGAAGAGACATAGTACCAAGACAGCCCTTGTCCGGGTGCTAAATGATCCCCTGATAGCGAGAGATCAGAGGACTCATTCCATCTTGGTCCTCCTTGATCTCTCTGCAGCGTTTGACACTGTGGACCATAGTGTGCTATTGGAGCACCTGCGGTTCATCTGTGGACTGTCTGGTATGGTCCTCAGATGGTTTTGATCTTTCCTCAAGGGTAGGACTCAGAGAGTGGTGTCTGGGATTTATTCCTCAGTCCCTCTCCCCCTATCCTGCAGGGTACTGTGGGGCTCCATTTTGTCACCCATGTTGGTTGCAGTATACGTGCTGCCATTAGGAGATATCATTAGGTGGTACGGGCTGAGTTTTCACTGCTATGCAGATGATACTCAGCTGTACATATCCTTTGTGCACAGGCAAGGTGGGTTCCTCTCGGCTTTTAACAACTGCCTCTCCGAGATCCAGGACTGGATGAGCACCAGCTGGCTGTAGTTGAACCCAGCTAAGACTGAGGTGTTGGCTGTGGACCCAAGTGGTCGGGAGGTGGATTTGTCAGCAGGGCAGCCTTCTGGGCTCTGGCTCGGGGGTGTTCAGCTGACTACCTCAGACCAGGTGCGGAACCTGGGCATTATTTTTGACAATAGCCTGACCCTTAAATCTCAGGTGTCGGCCGTTGTTAAGACCTCATTCTTCCATCTGAGGAATATTGCCCAGGTGAACCATCTGGTTCCTCCTGACGATCTTCCAACTTTGGTCCACACCTTTGTGACCTCCCACCTTGACTACTGCAATGCTCTCTACCTAGGGCTACCGGGGGTTGATATCTGCTGCCTGCAGCTAGTGCAGAATGCGTCAGCCAAGCTTTTGACTGGTACCTTTAAGCAGAGTCATATTACGCCTGTGCTGCATGGACTGCACTGGCTGCCAGTACAGTGGCAGATCATCTTCAAGATCGGATTACTGACCTATAAAACCCTAAACGAACAGGGACCCTGCTACCTGCAAGATCTCCTCCGCCCTTACTGCCCCCTCCACCCACTCCGCTTCACCGACAAGGGATTGCTAGAGATTACCAGGGTACATTTGAAGACATCTGGGGCTCAGTCTTTTGCTTTTGCAGCCCTTACCCTGTGGAATTCTCTGCCACATCGGGTTCGAGAGTGCCTGACCGTGCAGAGCTTCAAAACATCATTATAAATATATTTATGTAGCCTGGCGTTTCCGGACTTTGTTGCATGATCTTACATTTCGGTGGATGATTTTCAGTCTATCTATTTATATCTGTTCTGGTTGGTAATGATTGTTTTAATTGCTCTATTTATATGGTTTTATGTGCAAGTGCTTTGGTTTCTGGAAAAAGCGCTTTATAGAAATAAAGCATAATTTGGTTTGATTTGACACAGTGGGGATGAGTAGTTAACATCTGGGGAGAGAATAAATGGCTCAAACCTCAGGGCATGGTGTGGGTAAATATTTTGGAAGGTGAAGGTGGCACCTGTGGGGAAACAGTAGAGTACAAATTTCTGAAAAGTGTAGAGGAACACGCAGTGTTGGGGTAGGGTGCAAATTGTGGAAGGGAATAGGTGGGGTATGGGGTAAATGTCAGGACATGGTGAGGCACAAATTTTGGAAGAGGCATGTGATACAAATAGTGGGACACAGTGGAGTAAAAATTTCTGGAAAGAATGTAGGGAGCACATATTTTGGGTTGGGATGGGGGCACACAAATATAAAGTAAGTGGAGGGTACACATTTCAGAAAGGGTGACACCATGTACGTTTTGAGAGTTGCTTGGAGCACACACTTTGGGAGTGAGTGGCTAAAAATATTTGGAGGAATGGACGTACACATTTGTACAGGGATGCAAATGTTGGGAATACAGTCCATTTGTAATCCCTCTTATCAATGTTCATTCCTTGCCTGTAGGCAGTTACAGTACATTGTAGACATGTTATTTCCAAGCTACGGCACTAGAAATTAAATACCCAGAAACCAAGTGGCAATGCATTAGCAACATGCAAAATAATGCCTCGTCAGATGGTTATAACAGTAGTTTAAAGGAAAACTATACTGAACCTGTAAAGTCATTTTTCCTATAGAAACATGTGTTTTAATACTGGTTCCAATTCTGTTATTGTTCCATCTATATAGGCTTTATAGTTATCCTGGTGGGTGTTTTGGATGTACATACACGTGGGAAACTGGGAAGTACCACTTTAGAACTGTATAATGTAGTTTAGGCCTGTGTAAAGCTCTTACATTGCTGTCACAATGCATCTGTGTTTTGCTATGGAACTCTGGTTTTGAAGGGCATAAATTACATTATACAGTTCTAAAATGGTACTTTACTGCAGTGTATAAATCAGAAACACCCACTTAGGCTGCTAAAAGACCCATATGGATGGAACAATAACAGAGTTGGAATCAGTATTTAAAAACAGCTTCTACTGGGAATAAAATAACTTACAAGTTCAGCACAGTTCTCTTTTAATGAGAAATTTACTGCAAGAAATCAATTAGCTGTATGCTGGCCTGGTACTAGAATGGAATTGTATTCTACTTTAACAAATTGTTTTAATGATTGTATTTCTTTTTTTATTAGTTTGGCAATATATGCATTTGCTTGCTTGCCTGTATGTAGGTGATGGCATCACGATAAAAGACCTTAATCAACTTGAACTTGAGAAGTGTACTGTAGCACAAAGACCCAGTGATCTAGGATTCAGTCTTGGCCTCATAGCATAATTGTGTTCATTAGGCATCCACAGCCAGAGGGTGAGCATGGATATGACTTGGAATATAACAGTGAGACACAGTAGAAAGTAGTCACAGCAGTAGGGGCTGCTTGAGCTGTTCTAGCATCAAATTGGTTAGATCTGTGCTCTCAAAAAAACATGCATAATAAGTCAACGTAGCCCCATTCAACTGCTGTCTTAAATTGTTTTCATGTATTTCTGCATGACTGGGAACTGCGACTGTATTAAACTCCAAAATCAGAACTGTCAAGCTATAATACAAGGCAGCATGTGGAATAACAAGGGTTATGAAATAACAGGAATGATGAGAATCCTGGTGGCCTTGTACAGGAACCATTTCTTGTTTACAGAAATGCCTTCTGAAATTCTGAGGAATTAAAAACAAATTCTGAAAAGCATTTCGGAAGCGGAATGGTCATTCCACATGAATTCCACTGGTGGAGCTCCTCATTCTGCACAGCTCTGCCCTCAAACTATTAGAGGGCGCTACTAGTGCCTACTGCTGGCTTCTGATGCTGTAGCTAGCCACTGGAGGAGGAAGCAACTCCCTGTCCCACCACCGGGGTCACTAACTTGCCAGAAGCAGCACCATTCATTTCCAGGGCTGGGAAGTGGTGTCAGTGGAAGAACGGTTTCCCAGGCCTGGCTGCCCACCCCCATCCTGGGTCCTCAGTAGAGGAGTAAGACCTGCTATTTCTGGACCAACAGGAGACCCCTCTCTGGGCTTTCTTAAAATAATATTCTGTGCTGGCCCTGTGGTGCAGAGGGCTGAGGTGCTACGTGCCTTACCTCTTGCCACACCAGCAACCCTGGTTCAGGAATGAGCTTGTGTGACCAGGGGCTGGCCTGGGAGGGAGAGAATTGAGTGTCTGGAGGACAGCTCTTCTCTCCTCTCCTGGGGGGGGGGTCCTTACTGATTCAGCCCTTGGCTGCCCCTAGGTGGAGGCCCAGAAGTAGTGTCAGCAGCTCAAGTGACATGAAGGAAGGGTCTGTGGTCATAATGTGTTTACGCCTCCACATACACATCCTTACACTGTAGCAGGAATGGGGGGGGGTGGAAAAAATGGCAGGCACAGGCACTATGAAGCCTTACCTGCCTGCCCTTATCCCGCACTGTCACTGGTTCGCCAGCCCACAAATCTGGATGCAGGGTCTCTGGGTGGGGGGAGGATGACCTTCCCCCTCCAGGCCCCACCACAGGGGGCAATATGTGGGGGATATGGAGCTTGGTGGACTGAGGAGGCAGCTGCCAGGTGAGGGAGACGGGACAGGGCTGAAAGCCGCCTGTGACACACCTGGAGGATGAAAACCTCTATGAAAAATAATAATATTTTGCAATGTTGCTGCAGCTATTTATAAAAAACATCCATTTCATATAAAAAGTCTATAGAGCCCTATCAGGGTGGGTTACCCCCTAGTGACTGGACATGTATTTCTTTCGAAATGTGCAGCTTGCATGCTGATATGTCTGCAACCTCAGTGGCTGTAGCTCAGGATGGTACTCCAAAAAGTACTTTATTTATGTTCCTGGGTTTAGAGATGGACCAAGATTTAATAATTCAAATGACAAGAATGAGAGGGGAACCTGAGTCTGAAAATTATCAACACTATTCTGCACTCTGCATGTTTCTTTGAGAGCACAGAACTGTACTGTAGCAGAAAGACCCAAAGATCTAGGATTCAGTCTCAGCCTCTTAGCATAATTTTGTTCACTGTTAGCTAGCTACAACTGGAGGAAGCAGTACAGCATAGTGGTTAAGAGCACTGAGCTGCAAACTTACAGCCCCTACTTGTATACTGTGTGTCCATGGGCAAGTCACTTAACTTCCCTCTGCTCCCAGGATGCACCTGGAAACAAGACTCAGCACAGTGTATCTTTCCTGGCCAAAATTTGTAAAAATAAATAAATAAATACAAAGTACTGTATTTCCTGGTATCTTGTTCAGTATGGAGCAATGAAGAAAGAGATTTCTGGCAGACTGGGAGGAAATCATAAACCTTGGAGACCACTTTTCATTTCTATATCTAACAAAGTCCAAGGTGAGATTTAACACAGATAAGTTCTTATTCTTTGATGTGTAGCAGTTAACTAACTTTGTTGTGGCCAAGGGCCTGATCCACAGAAGATCTCATACCAATCTGAATGTGCAGAGGGCCAGGAAAAATCATGGAGTACCCCATACGCAAAACACGACCCATCAGGGCATTCCGTGGCATCGTCAGTGGTTGATGCTTGCCCCTTTCACACCCTATTCATGTCTATGTGCTTGGCTGCATTGGCTGGTGGACCAGGTGGCATGGGCAGGCACACACCCTATTTATAACACATTCTTTGTGGTGTGGCGTGTGGGTGGAGAAGAGGAAAGCTAAGCAGCACTAGGGGCTGAATTAGTAGCTACATGCCGCCCTCCATCCAGCAACATATACAGATGCCAGGTCCTATCAGTCCTCCTTCCAGCCATCAACCACCACAGAAGCCTTCATGATATCCTGGGGGCATTACAGGCACTAGCTTTTGTGGTTTTGTCAGTTGTATTTTGTCCAGTAGGGCTACATAAATTTTGGAGTACTGCCATATCCTGGCATTCCCTGTGCCCTGTGCTGGCAGGGGTCCACTCTTGGACCAGCGTGGACATCCACCTACCCCTGCCCCAACGTGCAGCTCCACACCTATAAGGCATGGGGGCTGGGGACTGTGGATGCCATCTGCAGCGTGGACAGGCATCAAGGGCACAGAGCCATGACCAGGATATGATTGATTCATGCATATTCTGGCCACCAATGTGGATCGAGGCCTAAGGCTGCATAGCTTCCTCCACTCTGCTGGCTCTCTGCACCATCTAGAATGTGTAATGAATCACAGGCATGCCCACTCATGCCCCTAGCCCACCATCCCACCTTCCCATGCAGACAGGGATCAGGTGCAGAGACGGCATGCATCAGTCACTGAGGATGCCATAGAGTGCCCCAGCGGTGCCCTTCCTTTGCACAGAGGTCCCTCTGTAGCAATTCCTGGCCCTCTGCACATGTGGACAGCTTGTGGAACTTCTGTGGATCAGAGTGTTAAAGAAATTCATCAGAAAAGCCCTCAGGTAGAAAATGAGGACTGAGATAAGATGTCTGAGCTCAGGTAATTTCAAAGAAAAGGAAAGCTTTGGTCTGTCCCTTAAAACTGTGTTATTTACTGGACTTTGTACTTCTGAAATAAACACAGACCTGTGGCAAGATAGCTATGGTTATTTGGACACTTATTAGGGAGGACTGTTCCTCAAAATGTATGAGCAGTGACATTTACATTATTTATTTATTTTTTTTAACTTTCCTGCGAAGGTCTATTGAAGCACGAGCAGCTGCTCATAAGTTTATAATGTTTGGCATTCTAAAATGACACCCTAAATTGTGATACATTTCTCCTCCTGTAATGAAAAATGATGACTAGTAATGATTGTATGCTCTGTCTTTTTTTCTGTCAGCGTAGGAATTTTCCTATTATTCATGAAAGATAATTAAACTTAAATTAATGGTTTGTACTATTTCTTTATAATTTAACGTCTTCTTGATTGCATTACTTATTCATGTGCTTCTTGATAAAAATAAGGAATGTATGTATCAATTCTATTACTGACGTGATAATTTTCACATTATGAAATAATGCCTCCTATCATTTCTGCTACTTACTATGAGTGGATATGTTAAACTGAAGCCTGTCTGGAGACCTAACTGGCATGCTATTAGGTGAAACTTGCAATTTCCCTCTCTGATTCAAGTAGGTGTGGGTTTTCATCAGCAGGTGTGTTTATGTGGGACCACTGATAAAAGTCTGGCCATAAAAAGTGCCTTTGTCCCTCTGTACTATTGCCAACCTATTGTAATGACATCGGGGTCACGCCTGTGAAATGGAAACTTGTTTTTCCAGTAAGCTTATCCTGTGAACAAATCAATAAGTTAATCAGTTAAAATACAGTACAATCTCAGCCGGCCCAGTGGCGTGCAGGGCTGAGGCATCATGCCTTACCTCCTGCCGTGCCAGTGACCTGTGTTTGCGGTGCGGGCGGGCTGCTGGGGTTCGGCTGGGGAGGGAGAGGATTGAGCGTCCTGAGGACAACTCTCCTCTCCCGGGTAGGGGAAGGGATGGAGACTGCTGCATGCCTGACCCCTAGCAGAGGCTGGGAGTTGGCACTGGTGGCTTATACTTAGGGGGCAGTTACAAGGCAGACGCCTAGCATGTTGTGTGATGGGAGCATGCGCAGCTCAGCCCTTTGGTGTTATTGCACGCCACCGTGCTGCACTCAGGGAAGGGGAGAAAATGGAAAAATAGCTCCTCAGCAAGATGATTACTGGTCACTGCAGTATCTGCTCCTGCGATTGGCAGTAACCCCCACACCGGATCCATCCCAGTGGATTGAGGGCTCCCCGCTGCCCCGCCATGGGGGGCAAGCCATGGAGGAAGTGAGAAGTAAGTTGCGAGCGGGAGACGGGGCTGGGTGACCTGGCAGGAGGGAACGTCATAGGGGAAGGGGAGAAAATAGATTAACTGAAAAATAATACAGTACAATCTCGATTAACCAGACTGCTTGGGAGACATGAAATTAGTTCAGATAACAGGGAATCCTTAAAACTGGGATTCAAATGTTCAGAGTGCATTTCCTTGTGAGACATGCTACTAGTCCATTAGATAGGGATGTCCATATAATGGGGGTTCATTAGATCGAGACTGCTGTGTAAAAAAGTGGATACGTTTTTAATAAATTAGAATTCTGTTTGTAACATCTTGGATTCTCTAATGTTTGTGGATGTTCTATGTTAGCTTGCTTATTCGTTATGCTGTAATAATAAAGATGATGATATGAATGTAAGTAAAATGTATGCCATACATGTTTTCTTTTGTAGCTGCCAAACGTTATTGAGAAATGAATAAAATATAAGTACAAAAAATAGTGAGCCATCAACATAGCGGCAGGGCTGCCACTTGTAATGCCAGGGACCAGGGTTAGGGAACAAGCCTGTGTTGCTCAAGAGAGATCAAGCGTCCCAGAGGGTGCTCTCCTTTTCCAGGAAGAGTTGATGCCAGTAGCCACTGTAGCACTGTTACCTGGGTGACCACAGGTGGAAGGGCTGGCTGGACTGACAGAGGAGGAAAGGATATCAGCTAGCTTTGTACGGCATTATGCAACTGTGTGCATGTGGGCTTGTTGAAGTCATCACCGTCAAGGTCCTGGGGTAAGAGGAAACTAAGGGAAAAAATTCCCTGGCCTGTATGGGTGACTCCTGGTACTTTTGGGCCATAAACAACCTCCTTTACCCATGAGAAGCAAGCCAGGGAGTGGAAGGAGGGCTGCAGGTAGGGGTGATGGTGCTGGCTGGTTGCCTGGGACTGACTGGAGGGATGGTCACAATGTAAAAAGTACAGGCAAAAATGGTACAAAAAATAGGAAGTAATGAAAAAACAAAATGTGGCCATCTGATTGACTAACGAGGCTAGCCTGTAATTATCACTCTCACTGTAATTGCATGCCTTGCAACCAGGTCTTCTTACCCAAATATCCAATACTAAATCACCACATTATACATAAAAAGTAACCTTCTAAAACCAACATATACAGTATGGCCACCAGTTCTTCACCAGGTACACCCCAAAAGACTACCCACCCCAATCCTAAGAATTTTATATACCCTTATCTATCTATATATATGTGTGCATGTGTATATTGCTGTATATATATATCTATACCTACATCTACATCTCTCTCTCTCTCTCTCTCTCTATATATATATATATTTATAACATGGGTTGCTAAGAATGTGCAACCCCATTGGTGGAGTCCCTCGGCATGGCCATGCATTACATTCCCTTTTTAATGCATGGTTACATGGAGGGAGTCAGTGCAAGGGCAGCTGGCAAACGTTCCTGGGTTCAGATAGTCAAGCGAGTCTGATAGCCATTGAAGAATGTGGGGAAGCGAGAGAGCTCAGCGGTCAAAACTGTGCAAATGTTCAGAGAAGTATAGCCCTGGTGCACTATTGTCAGCTATGGCTCTCTCACTCTCTTTCTCTCTCCCCGAGGCAACAATAAAGTTCTGTTTTCCTCTGGAGTGATGTGCTATAGAGTTGGTGGCACAAGACACCAAGTGCTGTTGTCCTCCAGAGCGAGCTGTTGTACAGTTAGTGGCACATGACACGGTGCTGTATACTTAGTGGCACAAGAGAGAACCACAGTTGTGTTCCTTGTCTTTTTGTGTGTGTTTCTGTATCTGCGTCTCATGTTGGCTGCTTCCATGTACCGTGCAAGGTCACAGAACACTGAAGTGAAATGGATGCAGCCCCACTCTACCCACTGTACCTGGAAGAATGAACAACACAGAGAGACAGGGAGAGCATGGAGGCCAAAGAGAGCAGTTCTCCTTATATGTGCTCATTCAGCCACACACCTTAGTGTAGTAGCAATTCCTGTGTTTGTTTGGTGCCCCCATTGAAGTTGTGACTCCCCTCAATTCAACCTGTGCCCTCTTCTCCTGCTATAGGGTTCAGTGGCTGGTGACGTCTCCCATGGTAATTTGTGGTTGCAGGAGAGAGAGAGAGAGAGAGTGTGAGACAGACTCCCCCACCCCGCTGATGGTGTCCGCTCCCCATCCTCTGCTAACCGAGTGAGTGCTAGCGACCATCGAGCCTCCGGTTTCAGCTCCTCTCTGTCAGCTCTGTGTCTCTGTCACACTGGAGATGTCTATGTGTTGTGTGGCAAAACTGTGACAGAGTGACAGCAACTGCAGACAGCAGCATGTTGCACAGAAACCGGGACAGGGACTATGAGAGAGAGAGCGGGAGCAGCTCAATAGAAATAAAAGTGTACCACTTGATTTCTGTCATGTTTTCTGTAAACTCATGTTATAAGTGCAATGACCCACGATGAGGTGTGGGTTTATAGGCATTTAATGCATACCTGGGGAGCAGTGAGGACACTTGGCCTGCTGCCTCATGCCTCACAATGCACCCCAGGTGTGCATTAAATGCCAATAAACCCACACCTCATCGTGGGTTATTGCTTACATATATCTGCAAGACTGGTGAGGATAAATTCTGGAAAATGTTTTCAATATTTAAATGGTGGTCAGACCTAGAGTGAGAATATCATGTCTATCCCCACTCTGGGTCCCAAAGGCCAGATTTTATCTGCACAGTAGGTTCAGGAATGACTAGAGTCAGCAGCACAAGCACTGCACTTTTACTCCCCACCCCGCTGACTCGCATGCCAACTCCAGCCAACCACTTTCACTTTGAAATGGCAGCCTCACTGAACACTTTGTATGTCCCATAAAACATAAAATCTTACTTAGTTTTCTATTTTTGTGAGCCTTGTCCCTTTGTTACAATTGTACAGCACTAATCTGAAGCCTGTTCTTGCTCTGATACAGTCCCGCCTACCGTGTCCATGCTCCAAATCCTCTCACTCCCTGACTGGTGTATGCCTCCTTCACAAGCTGACTGCAACGCTTCCTGAACCCACTGCACCATAAGGCCACACTCACTACCTCCCACTTCCTCTCTCCTGACTGGCTCCCTCACTGCCCATCACTGACACAAGCATGCACACACACTGAGATGCATGGGAAGGTAAGGATCACGGGTAGGGAGGATGGGAGGAGTGGGGAGGGAGGGCAGGGACATTAGCTCAAGCTGTGGACCCTGCAATACGAGCAGACTTGATAGACCAAATGGCCTTCTTCTGCTGGCTTCTTCGTAAGTTGGTATGTTTGTATGTTCAGCATCAAACATGATATGAGTGGCAGGAACTACAGGAAAAACTGCTGGTTATCCTGAAAACAAGTGAAAAACATATTCACGGTATTAAAATTAATGAAAAAATGCTGACAAAAGAACTAATGCAGCATAAATTGAATATGCCGTGGCCTAGACTGGAAATATCAGTGATATTTTCCCATGCGCATTTTGACTTTTGACATCAGGGCTCTGCCACTCATGATATCATAAGGTTAAATTTCACTGGGGGGGGATATCACTGAAATTTCCAGTTGGGTTTTGGCATATACAGACCTGTCTATATATCGTTCTATTGCTCTCTCTTTCTATACGCACAGAAAGTGAGTGTGTATGTGTGTGTGTGTGTGAGAGAGACATGCATGGTAGTGCTCCTATATTAGGGCTGTGTTGGGGTGTTCTGTGTAAACCTCTGTTTGTTAACACTTATAACTCGATCAACTTAAGGACATTCCCTAGTGCTTCAACAACCTCATGTCAAATTCATAATTTTTTGTCCCATACATGATGGTCATCTAAACGTTTAAAATACACAACAAAAAAAATGGGCTGCCAAGTTTGTTTTTAAGTTACACGGTGAGTCTTAATTCCTCTTTATGGAAAACACTATGTGAGGGGTCAGGTTGCTTTATGTAGTTATAATATCAATGTTTTAGGTATCAACATGAGTGTGAAAGAGAATGTAAAACAAGTTAATTTCATTTGTCATGACGTTTGCTTCATTTTTTCGACAAATGCAAAAATAAATAAATTACCAATATGTCACTCTCGTAAACTGACATTCCCAAAATTGGGGGGAATATTTGTATATTTTTATGCATAAAACCATTTCAATTCCATGCCATTGTCATAAAACATTTTTTAAGATGTAGAATATGGTTGTGAATATACAGCAGCAAAAGAAAGAAATATAGGGATCACCATACTTTTTTTGGTTATATCGGCTTTCAAAGTTATAGTTTCATTATAGCAATATAGAGGCAGTATAGCACAGTGGTTTAAGGCTCTGCGCTGCAAATCTGGTGACATCCAGCAGACCAGATGTGGGCTTGAATACCACAGCTTCCACTTGCATACTGTGTGACCCTAAGCAAGTCACTTAACTTCCCTGTGCTCCCAGGTTGCACCTGTAAAAAAGCATTCAGCTTAGTGTGCTACTCCTGGTTAAACAACTAAAAAAAATAGTTTCAGAGGTGGTCAGCTGAGGACAAAAATAATTTAAAAATCCAAATAAACAAAAACTTACCAGAAAGTTATTCAAAGAATTTAAAATTCAGAATACAAGGATGTTAATATAAAAGAAACACAGTAATCAAAGACCGTTTATTTCCTTGCTGCCATCCTGTATATATTCTCAGCCAGACATGATATAATAGGATAAATCATTATTCTAATAATGCTTCCATATATTTAAGAATGTACCTTTGCCACTAAACAGCCTTGAAAACTTTTTTTGGGTACATCAGAACAACTGGAATTTGAAACACCAGGGAATGTTTTTAAACCATAGGACTGTAAAATCTGCCAAGCATCATCTCAGTCCTAGGGTCTAGTAATGTGGAAAATTTGTAGAAATTCATTTGAGTTAAAGGCCCAGATATTCAAAGCATAGCGCGGTGCACAAAGCAATAGCGCTGTAATAGCGCAGGAATAGCGTGGAGCCACCATATTCAAAGGACCATTTAGCGCGCGCTAACAGCAGTAGCACGGGGCAAAGCACTAATGTATGCAAGGGGCAACAGGAAGGGGGGTGGCCCATGAGGGACGCACAAAGGGATATTCAAAGGCCCAGTGCCGCACTAGGACACATAGCGCGACACATAGCGCTGCGCTAGTTACCGCCTATAAAAGGCTGGTCTTAACTCAGGGCAAAACACAGAGGAGGAGAGACCAGAACAGGAAGTGGGAATGTGTGCAGTGCCTGTAGCAGTGATGCTGCCATTGATGGCAGCTGTAGTGGAGGAGGAGGAGGAGGAGAGGGAGCAGGCACAACATGGGCCACAACACAGGCCAAGGAGACGGTATGCTGCAAACAGGTGGTACCGGCCCAGGGTCTCCTTCGAGATCCTGCCTGATGACCACATCATTGGCCGGTATAGGATGAACAGGGGAATGTTGAGGCAGCTCTGTGAACTCCTGCATGAACAGCTGCACCCAAATACCAGACACAGCCATGCCATGACAGTGGAGGAGAAGGTGACAGCAGTGATGTGCTTCCTCGCCACAGGGACGTTCCAAAGACCAACGGGGGACACCATCGGGGTATCGCAGTCTGCAACCTCACGCCTCCTGACCCAGTTCCTAGAGGCTTTCCTGCCACATGCTGGGAAGTTCATAGTATTCCCCAGCATGGCAGCAGAGCGCAGAGAAACAATGCAGCGGTTCCATCGGGTTGCGCACCTACCATCCGTACTGGGTGCCATTGACTGCACCCATGTCCCCATCCGTGCACCACCTGGCGATGGCAGTGACGTGTATGTTAACAGGAAGGGTACCACTCATCAACTGCCAGGTGGTGTGTGTGATGGCTGGGTGCATCACCAATGTCTATGCACAGTACCCCAGCAGTGCCCATGACGCATTCATCTGGCACCAGTCCCAGCTGTGCCAAGCATTCGAGGAGGGCAGGATAACCAGTGGTCAACTAATCAGTGAGTAGTAGCATACAAGGCATACACACACCAGCATGCATGGGGGCAGGCATTGCAGGCCAGGAAAGGGGTGTGGGAGGGCTACACAGGGGTGCAGGACAGCATCCGACAGACTGCCGTACATCACTAACAAGTATACATCCCTTGACAGGGGACAGTGCCTATCCCCTGCGACCCTGGCTGCTGACACCAGTACTCCGACTGGCTATAGTGGCCGAGGAGATGTACAACGAGGCACATGCCAGCACAAGGAACATCATAGAGAGGGTGTTTGGCATCCTGAAGATGCAATTCCGATGCCTAGACACACCAGGCAGTGCCCTACAGTATACACCTCAGAAGGTATGCCGTATCTTCCTAGCCTGTTGTATGCTGCACAACATGGCAATGAACTTTGGGATACAGGCACCTGAACCTGAGGGACAGTCTGACAGTGAGCCAGAGCCAGTGGTCAGGGGGATAGTCAAGCACCTTGAGAGAAGGGACCCTCGCATGGCACGCGGGGCCATACAGCACCGGGACAACATCATCAGGACACTGCAACAGACAACAGGGACAGCACAACAACTTGAAAAGGTACAATTAATAATGACTTTAATGTGCACATGGACACAGATGAGTGACAATAACAATACCAACAGTAAACCTACACAGTGGATCTGACAACATAAGTGCATATGTTGTGAGTTCGAGGTTGTGCAGGACACGCTGATAGGGGGACAAATGTGGTGGTGTTGGTGGGGGAATTGGGGATGTGCCGTGAGGGTAAGTGATGCAACCGTGGCAGTGGAGTGTGTGTGTGCATGTGTGAACGTGCATGTGGGTGTGCCTATGTGGCAAATGTGGGGTGATGAGTGCGCTGTGCCACATAGTCAGCGTGGCCATCAATGACACCTCCCACCATGCATGCGACGTGTGCCACTACTGTGGGACACAGACCCTGGTGTGCTCTGTGCAGAGGACAATGCCAATGTGAAAGGCAAGGCAGGAAGAGTCGGCCTCCTGTGCCCCCGGGGGACGGTGGAGCCTGACAGGGTGGGTGGATGGCCACGGCGGCGCTGGGTCACGGATGGGGTGTGTGATGCTGTTGAGCTGGAGCCACTGGCAGCCCTGCATCCACGGCCTGCCCACCTGTGTGCCCCTGTGCCATCTGCACCGTGGCCAAGCATCCCATGCTAGCGAACCCCATGCACCTCACGCAGGACATTCCCTATGTCAACCACCGCAGCTGACAGACCAGCAAACCCATGCTCGATGGCACCCACCAGGCGGCCCATCCTGTCCTCCGCCCGCTGCTCAGCATGGGAAAAGCCCACTGTGATGGCCTCTCTGATCTGCACAAGCTCATGGCGCATCTCCCTCCGCATGCCATGAAGGTCCATACATGCCCCCTGCTGGGAGGTGAGAGCAGCCTGCAGGAGTGGGTGGGCACCATGGCCATCCTGTCCCAGGGGCACATTACCCTGAGTCATAGCTGGCAGAGGTGCCTGCTGCACAGGAGCAACTGGATCCTGTCGTATGGCAGGCACATCCTGCTGCTGGCGACTACTGGTGGTGATCTGTGGAACGGTATGGGCATGGACACCAATTCGCGTTGTACCCTGCACACCCTGTGGTTCTGCGCTGTTCCCTACACTGCCCACCACCATGTACACAGGTGCAGCCACACCAGTGATGCTGCATGCACCACTGTCACCCGTCCCACAGCCTGCTGGCAGCCCCTCCCCTGCATCCCCTTGCACAGGCACAGCCAGGTGTTGCGCCAAGTCAGACACATCAGTGTCCTCACCACTGGTGAAAGTGAACAGTAGGATGTCCCCTACACCAGCCTCCTCCAACTGTGCTGCATCCTGGTATCCGGTGTATCCCAATACCCCTATTGACCCCTCCCCAGTCGATAGCTGCCCTTGGCTATGTGTGTGCCACACATGCATGGCGTCTGTGCGGCCATCTGTTGCACCATGTTGATGGTCATTCCCCATCATCCCCCTCCATTACCGTTGAGACCTGTCCGCACATCCTTGGCAGCCCTTGTTGTCCTGCAGGCCTGGCAGTCACCGCTGTGGAGACAATAGGGACAGGGTCGGTCACCTGTACATGGACACTGTACACAAACACCACCACCACCACTACCACCACTACTCCATGCATACCCCAGGACACATACCCCCTTCACACAGGCCCGTGACCCCATGCACCCACCAAACCCACAGTGGCCATGCCCATACCAGGCAGCTGTTAGGCAGACCACTCTGCACCCTGTGCAGGACACCCACAGCATAGCCGTGCATCCATGGCAATACAACATAGGGTATACACATGCGAATACTGACCTTCCCTTGGCAGTGCGAGAGGCATCTCACACCCACCACCCGGCACACCTGCGACCGCCACCGTCCTGAGGGTCGATGCCACCACAGTCATGTGTGGTTCCTCCACCCACTGCTGGTGTTCAGGTGGTCCACCACCGTCCTCATCCTGTCCCTCAGTCGCTGGGCCTCCTCCTCCTTCACACATCACAGGAGGTCATTCCATCTCTTTCGCACAGCTTCGGTTATCCTGCCATGTCCCTCTATGGCATTCACAGCCACAGTCACCTCCTCCCAGGCTTGGCGCACCACTGCGTCAGTGGCCCTGTGCATGCATAGCACCTGCTCCCTCTCCTTCACGGCATGCACAAGGGTGTTTAACTTCTTCTGCGAGAACTTGTGCGCACGTATGCACTCCTCCTGCGAGAACTTGTGTGCACGTATGCGCTCCTGGCGCACTGCCGAACCTATGGGATAGTCAATAGGGGACATGTGTCATCGGCTGTGTCAGTACTGCATTGCATTACACACAGACATCACAATGCCCCCCCCTCCGGTGCCACAGGCCACATGGACATATGGGAGTGCTGCACGTGCATGTACGGTGCACATGCCACCAGAGTCACTGTGTGTCCTGTGTCTGTACAGTGAGCCCTGTATACACATGTGCACTACCCCTACCCTAACCACCTTGCACTGTACTGTTCCCTTTGTGTTCACTACAATGGTTGCGTGGACAAGTGCACTAGTACATAGACAATGTCAGGAACCAATGCAATTACCACATGGTGCATGGGCCGGCACAGTTCCGGGACACTGCGTACGTCCTGCATGGGTGCCATGGCCTGCCATGCCACACATCCAGGGAGTCATGTCAGTGGGCAACTGTTGCAGAACACACCCCTGCAGGGGATTGTGCACAGTGCACTGTACATTTGGTTGCAGACATCTAGGGATGTGCACCATCACCCAGCACAGTACTTGCCTGTGGTCCAACATGGGTCAGACCATTCACCAGAGAATGCATCTCTGTGCTCCTGTCCATGCTGAACCTGTTCTGGGATATTGACATGCAATAGTGTCCTACAGCAGTCATACACACCTGCCACACACTGCTCTTCCTCCTGTTGCATCTGTACACCAGTACGTTGTTTACGCTTAGATTCCTTATCAGGCTGCAGTACCACAACACAACACCAGCGGAGCACCGCATTCCCTTTTATAGCCCATCCAGGCAATCAAGCGTGTCAGTCATGCAAATGAGCACATAATGATATGCTAATCACACAGTTTGCCCCATGCATGCACAAGTACCCTCATTTGCATACCCTTTTTGAATATGGTCCCGATTTGCCCCGTGCTAGCACAGCCACGCTGTGCAAATGTCAGTGCAGGGCTATTGGTGTTGCAGCACCACGCTATCCAGATAGCGCAGCGCTTATGTGCTTAGCAGCCAACACATATGCTCGCAGCGTCGCGGCGCTCACGCTATAACCCAGTCATAAGGCCGATGTAGCGCCGCCGCTGGACAGCATAGCTCGGCGCTATACGCATGCGTGGAACACAACCTCAGGGCCATGCTGGGGTCGCGCATGTGAAGTGTGGTTGCTTCCGGGTAGCGCCGCGCTACATCATGTGATAGTGCGGTGCTGCAGGGATTGTTGAGGTGCATTCCTGGTAGGGCAGGGTGTTTGTGTCCAACAACATTACAGTGCCATGTCTGGATGTGCAAGACAGTGTGCAGTTGTGCACAGGGACAGGCGCTGGGGGGACGTAGAGTCCGTAAACCTGGTGCAGCTGGTCATGAAATGGCACAGGAGGCTGTTTGGGGAGGTGAGGGAGGGGGACCTCCCACGAATGCAAGTGTGGGAGATGGTGGCTAGGAAGCTCAGTGAGCATACCGGCATACCCCACAATGCAGAGAAGTGCCGCCACAGGTACACGGACCTGAGACACAGGCAGAGGCAGCAGCTGGAGCGATACAGGCGCATGGTGCGTGACGGCACTGTGCCTGTGCCAGGTGAGTGGTGTTGCATGTGGAGTGTGCATACATGTCAGGCTTTGTGTACGTGTGGGTGTGGGTGTGGTTGTGCAGAGGGGGTGGTGGTGTGGAGGGGTCTGGCCGTGGGTGAGTGGGTGTGTGGGTGCGGGTGTGCAGCGGGGGGGTGGTGGTGGGGGTGTGTGCTTTGGGTGTGGGTGTGTGGGCGTGTGTCTGTGTGCACAGCTGTGTGCAATGGTGCACCGTGCTGTTGCACACTGTGTACAAGCACAGTGGTACATGTATTCCCCATAGGGGCATGGTGCATGCCGTGACCATTGCGGTGGGTGGAGGGTGGGGTGCATTGAGTTTAGGGTTGCATGTGCATCTTGCTGTGATTCACATTGTGTATGTTGTGTCATGCTCTAACAACACTTTCACATTTGTCCACTGTAGAGTGGATCGAGCAGCCCATGCCCGCAGGTGCGACTCAGCCCAGGACACAGGAGCGGAGACGAGACAGCACGAGGGCGCTATCACTTCCACAGTGTGCGCAGAAGAGCAGCACTGATAGCGGTGGCGTGTTGCATGAGTACCTGTTACATTGCTCTGTGATGTGCACACTTTCACGACGCTGTGCACCACATCTGGGTGTCCAGCCACTCACTTGTCTGCAAAGGTCACTGGGCCGGTGTGGTGTAGCAGTGTGGTGTGTGGTACAGCTGTGTTTCACACCACAGCTGGGTGCTATCAGCCTTGCCTGGGGGGGGGCGGTCACATTGCAGTGCTGTGCGGGTGGCAGATGTTGTTGCTTGCTTGAGTGGCGGGTGTTCCGTGGGGACACCATGCTGACGGCTGATCTTCCCACCTCTGTGGTGCATCCATACCACCACCCACAGGATGTTCACAATTGCACAGGTGGTGGTTACTTGCTGTGCATGCAGGACAATACGGAGCATGCCTTGTGGACTTACCTCTCACCCTTCTGGACACCTGCTGTGTAGCACTGCCTGTCACACTGTGCTACATACTGGCACTGTGCCGTACGCATTGTGCATCCATCCATGTGTGTCTCGTTGCAAGGTCACTGTGTTGCTGTTTAGTTGCAAGGTACGGATATCACTGTGCTATTACATTATGTGCATCGTTCCCTGCCACTGTTGACCGTGGCTATGGAGGTGGTCCTCACTGTGTGGGGAAGGGGGGGTCCTGTTATGTGGGTTGGAGACACTGACATGTACCATGTCTCCGTTGGGTGATATGCTTTCAGTGGTATTGCCTGGTGGCATGTGAAGGCCCTTCAGTGACAGCGTCTGTGCCCTGGCTGACTGTTGTCCCCTGGCCTGTGTTGGTCATTGCCAGGACACTGTCATGGTTCATTGATGCTCCTGCATGCATGTCGTTGTTGTTTGTTCTGTGCTCTGCATTGCTGTGCATTTCCATGTGTGGCTGGGCAGCATGTCCTAACGTGTGGATGCCCTTGTGCATGTCCTTGTGTGTCCCTTGCACCCAACTCACTGGGTTTCCAGCTGTGTGTCTGCCGTGTCTAGCGGTGTGCTGTATCATGGTGGGTGGTGTCACATGTCCCCCGGTGCTGTCAGGATCACTGTCATCATCCGTGTTGGGTTCTATGTTGGTGCCTGTGTTGCCCTGTGCTGCACTGTGGGACACTGCCATGTTGTCATACCACTGCAGAACTCAACACTGCCAGGGATAGCCCATTGGGACATGTTGTCCATCTTTGTATGGCAAGGGTTGGCTGCTGGTTGCCTCCTGTGTGGTGTACCATCCTCATGGTCTCACCCTTCCTCTTGTAGGGCCACTACGGGTATCGCTGTGGGCAACGCATCCCGAAGAGACAGAAGGAATGGAGGAGCTGCTGCACAGGATTGTGAGGCAGCAGTGAACACAGATCGAGCAGCAGGCCATCATTATTACTGAGACCAGGAGGGTGACAAATATCCTGGAGGCTCGTCTCCCTGCTCCTGCAGACACATAGTTATATCCCCTGTTGTTTTTAAGTCAGCTCTCACCACCTCCCTCACTGGACTTGATTCTCCCTTCCTTGCCCATTGCCTTCTGTCCCTGTGTGCGTCCTCCTCCACTTTGCACCCTTGGCTTGTGTCTTCCCATCCCTCCATCTGTTGTCGTCCTTATGTTTACCTTTGTGTGCCTTTCCCTGCTAATGGTGTTTGACATTGTTATCATCTGGTGGGCATTTGGGGTTGTGTGTTGGGGGGGCTTGGTGGGTATTTTCTAGTTCTGTTTCAGTGTTGTGGGGAGGGTTGTTTAGTGGTGGGTGGGGCATTTTGTACTCTGGGGTTTGTTACTCATTATGTTCTGTGTTATATTTGCTGTTGTGTTTCTGTTTGCTTTACTGTTCATTATTGTTTATTACACTGGTTAATGACATTTTACGGTGTCCTGTGTCATTCTTGGGTGCTGGGGTTCCACATGCTTTGTACTGTTGCTGGTGTTCTCCACATGGGTCTGGGCTGTTGCTGGACTTCCCATGGATGTGTGGCATCCTCATGGGTGGGCACTGTGGTGTGCTCCTGATACCTCATTCCAGCATGTGTTGCCTTGCATGTGTCCCAGGGTCGGGCTGTCTCTGCACTGTATTCCATTGTGTGTTTGCACTGCCTGCCTGGTGCTATATTCAGTGCTGTCTTGTGTGCTATAATCAGTGCTGTGTTATTCCTGGGCTTTTCTGGCACTGCACTTCTGGGCCTGTTTGCCCCGTTTCCCTTGCTTGCTATATTCAGTGGGGTTTGCCCCGGGCTATTCATTTTGAATATGGCTGGCATTTTGCTCCGGGCTAGGTTTGCATGCTGGGCAGTGCTATTCGGTGCCAGGGGCTAACCTTTGAATATCTGGCCCAAAGTGTGTTACATTTTTATATTTTGGACCATTTGTGGTCTAAAATATTTGTAAACAGAGAAAAAATGACAATGTGTTAAGTTTAAAACATATAGGTTCATTAGATGTTATGGCAAAATAGGTAATTTTAATGGTTTGTTGAAACAATTTTTTTTTTAAGTTATTCGCTATTAGTTGGTTTTACATGCTCAGTTTGTCAAAAAAAATACCTGAAAAACACATCTTTTTTGAGTTAAAGTTCTACTTTAGTGTTTGTGAGGCAGGGTTAGAATGAAAAGCAGAATATGTTTTTAAATACAATTAATTATTCAATATTGTTAATTGATAAACCAAGCACAATGACCCCTAATGAATTTTTTAAAATTTACACACTGCGGCCTGGATATTCAAAAGGGTTGCGCCATGCGCAACAGGGTTGCGCGTGCTCAACTCCAAAAATGCGCCATTCTGTGATATTCAGAAGGGCTCAGTTGCGCCACCGAAAACATGCTGAGCAACAGCGCAATGGAAATGAAGGGATGCGCAAAGGGAGAGGCCATGCATAAAGTGCGTAATGCGACATCCGAACACTTTGCGCAATGCGCAAGACTGGCTCAGCCGAAGGCGCAGTACCGAATTGGAGCCAAAATAAAAGGTTTAGGAAGCGGCGAAGAACTCTAGCAGGCCGCAAACTGGGGAGAGACAGACAGAGAGAGAGAGAGAGACAGGAGCTGGAAGGGCAGAGAGGGACAGTGGGTCCAGGAGGACAGAGAGGCCAGTGGGGGTGCCCGTGCAGTGGAAGCAGCAGTGGGGCAGCAGGGACATACAGGAACAGCAGCCGGGGGCGAAGCCAGGGAGATGGACAGTGTCAGCTTCCACATGGAAGCTGTAATGAGGGGTGAGACACCATGCTGCAGGGGGCGTGGCGCGGAGGGGCCGTCGTCGGTATGCCCCGACAGGCGGTATCGCGCCTGCATCAGCTTCGAGCTGTACACAGATGTCGAGATTGTGGGCGGGTACCGCCTGAACAGGGCAATATCTGAGACGGCCCTTGCGAGCTGTGCAGTGATGTGATGCAGGCACCCTCACGACGGAGTCACGCCTGTCCGTGGAGACCAAGGTGACAGCCTGCATGTGCCTGCTCACCACGGGCACCTTCCAGAGGCCGACAGGGGACACCACAGGCATTGCACGTTGACGCACGTCGGGCCACGCCACACCACCTAATTGTCACGACTGCTGCCTCATGCCGCGGAGAGTACATCCATTTCCCAGCACCACGGCAGAGCGACAACAAACATGCAGGAGTTCCACAGGGCAGCACATATGCCTGGCGGCTAGGGGGCATAGACTGCACCCATGTGGGCATTCGCGACGCCACCTGGCCCGACGGCTATGCTTATCGGAACCGAAAGGGCTTTTCCAGTGTCAACTGCCAGGTGGTGTGTGATGCCACTGGGCGCATTATCAATGTCTGTGCCACACACCCTGGCGGAGCACATGATGCCTTCATATGGCACCAGTCTGCACTGTGCCATCGATTCGAGAGTGGGAACATCCCCACGGGTCATCTAGTGGGTGAGTACACATGTATGGAATGCAAACTCTGTGCAAGGGTGGGAATGACACAGGTGCCATGGTAGTGGCACACAAGGATATGGGCAATATGGACCTAAAATGACACTGATCTCCACTATCTCCACACAGGTGACTGTGGATACCCACTCCGTCCCTGGCTGCTCACACCATACTGGCGCCCCATGACCCCAGCGCAGCTCGGTTTCAATGAGGCACATGCCGCAACACGTAACATCATAGAGCGGGTGTTTGGGATGCTCAAGGCACGCTCCGATGCCTGGACACTCGGAGCTCCTACAGCAGCCCCCAAAAGGCCTGTGGGATATTCCTGGCCTGTTGCATCCTGCACAACATGGCCAAAGACCATGGGATAGCCGTGACAGGTCCAAGAGGGGATAGCGATGGGACGCCAGTGGCGCCTGATGTGGGTGATGAGCAGCCCCCTAGGACGGAGGGACCCCGACTGACCCGGCAGGCCCAGCTGCACCGGACACCATTGCAGAAGAGCACTACGCCCAACACAGGTAAGTCAAGGGGACATGTGCAGGCAACACTGTCCATGCGCAAACCACAGGCACACAGGGGAACACACCTGCATGAAGGTCGGGAGTTGAAGGGTCCAGGCATACCAACACACCATCAGAGAGGGGTGAGCACTCATATGGACACACACACACCAGGCAGCATACAGGGCAGCAGCACAGCACCGGAAATGACATCGCCAACACACAGCACCACCAACCACCCCCACCACCTGGACTGTCCACGTACATGTGTCAGGACCTGGGCAACCTTGCACCTTGGTGTACAGTGCAATGCAGGCATCATCATCCACACGCACCTGTGGACAGCAGTTGGGAGAGTGTGCAGGTGGTCCGTGTGTCAGCTTGGTGAGCAGAGCACCCAGCAGTGCACTGCCCACCATGACACACATTGCACACAGGGCAGCACCAGACAGGGCCTGCATTGGGAGACAGCTCAGTCAGGAGCACCGTCCCACGGCCACCACGGATGGCTGGGCGGCCCCGCGCGGCCTAGCAGCACTGGCAGGCTGAGCAGGGGTTACATCGGGTGGCGCTTAGTGCACCACCAGGGGTCCCAGTGCGTAATCGCACCTTGCTCTGCACAGGGGTCTGCATCCCGCCAAACAAACTTGCACCAGGGGTGCTCGGGATGCCCACAGCAGAACCCGGCATCGACAGGCCTGGTGTCGCATGACGCCGGGAACGGGGAGTAGAGTGCGCACTGTGTGGGGTGCATGGTACAGGGGCACCAGACAGTGTGGTCAATGCGGTCACCACAGAGACCACTGCCTGGGTCAGCCTGTCAATGGCAGCGGTCACATCCGTCCGCATAAGGACCATCTCAGCTCGGTCCTGAGCACACTCCCTGCTATGCCGCTCCATGGACACAGACAGTGCCTCCACGGACCTGCAACCTGCCCCTGCAGCTGTACTGACTCCTGCAGCAGGCGGGTGTGCCGGCCAATGGGTACTGTGCCCCAATGGCACGTGGACTTCAGGTGGATGGTCCTGGTGCACAGCACCCTTGAGGGTGGCCGCTGTTCGCCAGGACCAGGTATGGGCGGATCTAAGGGCGGTGGACAAGTGCCACTGCTTGACGCTGTCCCCCCAGGCCTGGTGTGCAACTGCTGCTGCCGCCCCTCCAACTGCTGAGCCCCCAGGTCCACCTGTTCCACCCCTGTGCTGTCAACAGTGCCAGACACCTGCTCAGCCACCGATGCTGCCCCACCGGTGCTGACAGGCACAGCCTGTGACTGTGCCAGCATGCTGGTACACAGGTGTGGAGCAGGATGGCCCAGGGCACGTGCTGGCCTGCCATGTGTCCGCCGGGGACACACACCTATCACTGCCATTGCAGGCCTGTTATCATCAATGGTGCCGTGCGCACATCGCCATAGGCACAGCATGCTGTGCATACCTGCATGCCAGACTGCTGTGACACAGGCTGTGCACCCCTGCACCCGTATTCACTGCCGCGAGTTGTTGGGCCAGCCTGCATGCTGCTGCAGTGCCTGCAGGCTGGTGGCGGAGGTGGATGGTCCCTCCTCCAGGTCCAGCAGGTCTGCCCACTGTCTGCACCCACCACCACCACCGCCTCCTGCAGACGAACAGGATCTGTAACAGAAAGAGAGTACATGTGAGTGCATGTGGACAACAGCCCCCCAACAACATCACCATGTCATACCGGCAGTGATGGGCTTCCACCTGTCTGGAATCCTCGCCTGGAACGCCTGCAGAATGGCACTCAGCTGCATGGCGCGACCAGTGTCTCCTCAGTCGGGGTCAGCTGCAACACCACTGGTGGTCTCCCACCAGTGGCAGCATCGCGCCACCTGAAGGCTGCCACCTTCTCCTTCAGCCTCCTGCGTCAGTCCCCATCTTCTTCTCGCATTCCTGCACGAGCGCTGGTGGCTTCCGGCACTTTGACGGCCCGAGCTACCCTCCCATGCAGCTGCACGCCCTGGAGGTGCCCTCCGTCCACTCAAAAGTGGCTCATCCTCCAGGTAGGCCTGGAAGAGGGCCTCAGTCTCGCCATGGTGAAGTTCGGCCTCCCACGCCCGCCCGCACAGCCTCAGCCTGGTTTTCGCCAGTCATGGTGATCTCTATGGTGGAAGTGGACACCTGTCACTGTGCAGTCCACAGCATTTCCATGAGCATAGCTGCCGGGGGGGGCAGCTTCCCCTGCTTCCTCTTCGCATGGCAGATACTGATAGAAAGGGTGCCCTTGTCCCTTTCTAAGTGCCCTTTCATGCTCAGCCCTCAACCTTTATCATCCTCCAGCACCCCTGCCCATGAGCATTGTCCTGAGCATCACACAGCATGTAACTCACCTCACCTGCAGCAACCAAATCTGGCCAGCACAACCCACTGTCGCATTTTATAGCGCAACACATGCAAATGAGGTGTGTGCGCTACTTTAATGACATGCTAATCGCGCCACTGCGCCTTTGAATGGCTGATCGAATGATTTGCATATGTCGGCTGAATATCGCGTATTTGCGCTTAGTGCAATACGGAAGGTCTGGCTGAGCCAATGGCGCATGTTTGTGGCTGCGTGCTACACTGCATTGCACATGCCCAGACAGCTTACGCACGCGCCTATCATGCTGCAGACCTGCTGAGAGCCGAGTAGGCGATTCAGGCCATGGCCACCATTGTGCCAGTGGCGCTACAGCACGGGCACTACATGGCGCTGTGGCACTACCGCGCGATAGTCCACTGTGGCACTGGTGTCAGTTTGCAGTCGCGGGCAGGATGCCCATGCCGCCCCATGGCGCCAGCGAGCTCTTGCGCTGGTTGCCGCGACCTTGTGTATGCCCTCTGACCCCTGGCACTGTTCGCATGCCATGTGTACGTCCCTATTGCGCTGTCCGGTGACAGCGCCATGTACAGTGATGGCGCTGTTCGAACAGCGCGATTGGAGCCTGTGGTGGTCTATTGCGCAACAACTCCACGTGGGGTTACGGCGCAGTGGGGCGCCATATTGCCTGCTGTAAACTTGGTGCCATGGCACGGAGAAGGGCAGTGTCCTGGAGCCAGCTGGAGGTGGCCAACCTGGTGGCCCTGGTGGAGCCCCACTGTGAGGCACTGTATGGTGAGGCCCCCCTCACCATGCCTAGGACCCACGTGTGGCAGCAAGTGGCCACTGACCTGGTGGAGGTCACCGGCCGGGGCCGGTCTGTTGAGCAGTGCCGCACTGCACAGTGACTCACCGGAGGGAGCCGAACTTTGACGCTGCCAGGGCAGCCAGGGCGGGCGTGAGTCCCGAGGCCAAGTGGAGTGTACCATCTATGCACCTATATTCTCTGTAGGGTGTGTGTGTGCTTGGGTGGCTGTGCATAGGTGCCGCCTCGGACACGGTTGGCTGTGCCAGTGTGTGCAGCTGTGCGATGGATGGTTATGGCTGTGTGGGCAGGCACTCTCACTGGGGCAGGGGCAGTCTGCTTTGAGTCACACTGATGTTTGTCTCAAAATATGTCTCCTACAGGCCGGGATGTGAGGATGCAGGGCCGGGGTGAGAAGGGCCAGTTAGGCCCCGTGGCACGAGGAGCGCCCCAGATGCAGCAGCAGCAGCACCAGCTCAGACCCAGCTGCTGGAGGAGTGTGAGTATCATTACGTCATGGATGCTACTGCATGCTGGGGGGGCAAGACCACCAGCCATGCAGGACACAACCAAAGGGAGGCGATAATTCCACTATACAAAACACTAGTGAGGCCCCACACTGGAGTACAGTGTACAGTTCTGGGAGACCATACCCACGTGATGGACATGGACTGGGTGGAGGGTTCAGGGAGGCGACACGGATGGTGCATGGATTGCATCACAAGTCCTATGCAGACAGGTTGACGGAACTGAACATGTATTCCCTGGAAGGGAGGAGGGTGTGGGGATATGATGGGGACATACAAGTATCTTACAGGGGGAGAACAGAGTGCAGGATAACAGTGTTTTTAAGCATAAAGGATGTTCCAGGACTAGAGGGCATGGGATGAAGTTGAAGGGGGGACAATTCAGAGGAAACATGAGAGAGTATTTCTTCACAGAACGGGTGGTGGACAAGTGGAACACCCTGCCAGAGGAAGTGGTGGGGGCTGACTTGGTCACGGGATTTATGAATGGGTTCAGCTATGAAGGAATTCTGGAGGTCAGGGTGGGAGGCAACAGACTTATAGGACAACAGAGTGAACTTACAAGGTCAAATGGACAGACTGGGTGTCCCATAGGCCCTTATCTGCCGACACTGTCTATGTATCCATGTATGTGCATGACACAGGTGACCCGCATCACAGCAGTGTCAATGCACGCCTGTGTATGCTGCCACTGGTGGTCCAGGTATGCACTGGGCATAGCTGTGTAACTGGCATCGCGATCATGTTGCCACGCCACTTGCCAGCCTAGTTTGTACTGTGATTGACGGGAAGTGTGTGGCGTGGTGCGCAAGCTGGTGCCGCTTGTTTGTGATGGCCATGTGCACGCTCACTGTGGTGGGTGCATGCCATCAAAGGTGTGGGACATTGGGCTATGTGGCTTGCAGGTTGGGTGGTGTCAGGGTTGTGGTCAGTCACAGCCATTGACTGTGTTCCCATTTTCCTAGGCCTCGGGTGCTGAGACGATGTCACAAGATCTGCGCGCCTGGACCCAGGTCGGACTACAAACCGGAGCTCCTGCAGGCCATACAGCGCCAGGGTGAACGGCGGCGTGGCACAGGAGGGACGCCAGCAGGGGAGGACCAGGAGCCAGCTGGGCCGGAGTCACATTCCGCTCCCACTTCTCCCATCCCTTTCACCCTGCCTTCCTCTCCAAGTTTTATTCCTCCCTTGAACACCCTGCCTTTTACCGTCCCCAACTTGTACATAGTTTCACCTGTTATTGTTTATATATTGTTTTGAAATACATTTCTATTTTGATACTACTGCTGTGTTGGTGTCTGCTTTGCAACTGGCTATGGGTGCTCCGCTGCAGGGTGTACATGCCATCTGGGCTGCTAAGGGGTCCGGTATATGTGTGTGTGTGTGTGTGTGTGTGTGTCCATGGGGAGGTATCACCAGCATGGCATTGCCTTTCTGTTGGTCTTCATATCTGCTGCCACCCACTGCTGGGTGTACAGGTGGGTCTGGCTGGTATGCTTCTCTGCAGCATGGGGTTGGACGTGTGGCACGGGGTGCATGGTGTTTCCTGCAGTGCCTGTCACTGCACATGAGCGTGTCTTGGGGCACGGTGCACGCCGTGCTGAGCGACGGGGACTGATGTGCACTGTGGTTGTCAACCCCTGTGTGTGGCATCTCTGCCTGCCAGTGGTTGTGCTGGGGTGTCATGGCTCTGCTATGCTTTAGTTGGCTTGTCCCCATGGGCATCGTGGATCATCCGTCCCACCCCAGTGATGCTGTGTGCTTAGGGTGTGCCGTGTGGTGTGGGTTCTGCAGTGAGTTCCTGTGCCCATGTGTGGGCATGGCTGGTGGGCCCCAGCCTGCCTCCTGGATGTGCAGTTCCATTGCTCTGGGGGCTGTGCTTGCGCTATGGCAGCTCTGCAATGCTCAGCTGAGCTTCCATGGTTGCGCCATAGCGCAGCATTTTGGCTCAGCTTCTCCTTCCTGGTTGCGCGATGGCGCAGTATGTGCGATATTGAGACGCTGGTTGCTTGCGCAATTTGTCTGCCCATGTTTGAATATCGCACCTGTTGCGCATTTGCGCAACTGGTTTGCGCTGGCTCCTACTGTTGCGCCAGTTTTGAGCGCAGTTTGAATATCCAGGCCTGCATGTATATTCACAACATCTATACAACAGTTTTCAAAATCTGTGTTCTGTGGAACAGTTTTCAAAATGTGCAAACTGTGTAAAAAAAAGTACTTTTCAAAATCTACAGTATGTGCTGCATGGCAGTTTGCAATAAACAGTCACCCAGAAATCACTCTTGAAAGTTTTGAAAATCTACATGTTTCTTACTATCTTCTATCTTTATTCCTTTCTAATCTGCTTTCAGTGGGAGCCATAGTGTGAAGGCTAGGCCCGACCCTGCTAAGTATGTCACCATCTCATTTTAAAAGATCTTTTCACCACCCCACCGTCAAACTGTCAAAACCCCACCTGCCCCAACTCCAGTGCCCAACTTCCATTACCTGTTTGAAATTAGGGGACTATGATTTCTTTATCATTGTTGATAATATTCTGGTGTCAGCTGCCTGCTTACCTGCTTAACGTTAAATACCCATTCTTGTTGTACAAAACAGGTCTGCATTATGCACGAGTGCTTCTCAGAAATCACAACTCTCAAGGGACTCCACATGACACAAATAGCCTTTTCGTGCTAAACAAGTAAGCATTTGGCCTGCAGCGATCACCTGGTGAATAAGATGGACAGTGGAGGGTGGCTTTTAGCAGCTTGGTGGTGCTGGCAGCGGAGTTTCAAGGGGAAATATATTTTAAAAGGAAAAAGCTGTATTCTTTCAATGTGTATGTGTGTGTGGGGGAAGGGGAGGCAACTAGGTGAAATTATATCTTGTGAGATGCATCGTTTTGATTTTAAAATAACTCAGAAGTGTTGGGATACAGCTGATGTTAGTAAAGGATTTTAACTCATGGTGATAGACTAGGACATCATCATGGATCAGATATGGCTTCAGCCAATGAACTTTCAAGATATTTCAAATTCATTTCATAATCCTCATGTCTTTTGCTTTAAAAATGCTGTTAGCTTGCCCAAATCTGTCCTACCTGGACTAGAACAAGTGGAACCTTCATTCAAGGCATTTTGGCAATTACTGCAGTTACAGTTCAGGAATCAAAGTTTCTTTTATAAGGGATTAACTTAAGGGCAGGCAAGATGTGTGTGGAAGTTAGAGTGTGACACAAAAGGCTGACACTCAGAACAGCTCTGATGAAAGTGAGGCACAGACAGTAGACAACTATGATTCCATTACCCAGGAAGGATGGAGCTCTGAGAACATTTTGAAGATCTCATCTGCCAGTCATGTTTATGTCATCCATTTAAGAGTGATTTAAACAAAAGATTTTCAAGGACTAGCTCCCTTAGTCATAATTAATGGAAGGGCAATTGCATACAGTAACTCAATTATACAATGAATACATTTATTTTTATGACTAAGAAAATAACCTTGATAAGCAGCACTTTAGCACATTTCCCCATAAAAACAGTAATCCCTCTTTTTTTGTAAATGCTAAAGGATACACGTGATTCATTATAATTACAAGCTCTCTGCTGCTGTCAGAAAACAAACTGAAACACGGATTCATGCCATGAATATTAACATAAACTACAGCAGCATTTATGAAACATCTGTTAGCGGAAATAAAACTACCTTAGTGAATGGTCCGGTAACATTTAATCATGTTCTCATTGCTAACTTACTACATATTAATTACAAGCAAACCTGGGAACACTGGTTCACCAAAAAGGAGTACATTATAAATAAAAACAAGCATTTGTCAATGCCGAATGTTTGCTTGCTGGCATTGGCAGTGGTAGTGTAGAAGTTACAGAGCTACGTAATAGGAATGGCAGTGAAGTATTGAACTGAAGCCAACCCCACCACCACCCTGCAGAGAGTGACAGGCATTGGGGTGTGCGTTTGGGTCATCAGGCATAATGGCCATGCCATTTCACCACACCCCACCCTGCAGACACTGACAAGTGCCACGGTGTTCCTTGTGGTATTTGGCTCTTATGCGCACCCCATTTCATTAGGAAATATGGTGAGATGGGTGCGATATAGAAGAATGAGGTGAACTTTGGGGCCGAAGTGTCCAAGGCATACCTCGATGCCTCTCAGTGACTGCAGGGTGGGAATGGTATGAACATCACAGGCAAGAATCCCAAGTCACACCCCTGATTCCTGTCATTCTCTATAGGGTTGGGCGATTATAGTTGAAAAGCCCAATACCTCAGGCATTAGTTGGTATTTTCACTCCAAATTTTCAACATGTTTGTTTTGTGACCCCACCTCATGAACAGGGGAATATCAGTTTGTTAGCCAAAAGCTGCTTATGCACAGTGACTACGTGCATTAGCACCACAGGTGCAAAAAATATTCCAACAGGATGTAAAAATGACAGCTGTACTTTTCATGGGAGGTGTAAAAATGGCTATGTTGTAAATGTGTAGTAAAAATATTTAAAAATGGTGAAGTCACAAGCGTATATAGAAACTGTGCAAAGCACAACCGTAATATAATTAGGTTGGAGATTCTTACAGCAGATTGTCAACTCAGGCATTTTGGTGCCTCCGATCATGAACAGTGTCACCGCGATTTTCTTTATCTGTGGAGAACAATGATTTCCGCTTACCACGAATCTCTGCACTGAAAGTGTGAAACACACTCGCCATGTTGTGAAAAATGGCAGCTGTACTGTTCATAAGGAAGTGTGGAAAATGCCACTGGTGAAAATCTGGACTGAAAATATTACAAAGTCATGAACTAATGAGGGAGCGTGGAAACTGTGCAATGCTCACTTGTAACACAGTCATTTTATGGACTTTTGTCACCAAATTTTCAACATAGCCGTTTAAGACCTCTGCTCATGAACAGTGTAACTGTGATTTTCTTAATCTGTCCTAAACATTGTTCAAGACACCAACAGCACCATTGTGCTACATGTGTGAAAACACATTTTGGGCAACATATGAAAAATTGCAGCTGTACTGTTCATAAGGAAGTTTAATAAAATGGACATGTTGAAAATCTGGAGTGAAAATATTAATTTGCAAACTTACGAGCATGTATAGGAACTGTGCAACGCATGCTCGTAAAACAGTCATTTTCAGGAATTTTTTCACCAAATTTTCAACATAGACATTTTAACACCTCACCTCATGAACAGTGTCACTATGATTTTCTTAATTTGTCCCGTACATTGATCTCGCACACCAACTGCGCCATTGTGCGCTACATGGGCGGAAACATGTTTTGGGTGAGATGTGAAAAATGGCAGCTGTACTACTCATAAGAAGGTGTGGTAAAATGGCAATGTTGAAAATCTGAGTTAAAATATTGAAAATTCCATGAACTTACGAGCCTCGCGAGGAACCGCACAATGCACGCCAGAAATAAATATTTTTGTTTATCTAATTAACATGGGTTTTGATTCTCTTCGCGATTGATGTCACTACTGTGGCATTATTCAGGCCTGAAGGGTGATTTCGCAGTCACTGCGCCAAATCACCCTTCGGAGCTTGAATAACGCCATGACAGTGACATCAATCATGAGAAGGGGACCCAAAACCCCATGTTGAAAATTTGGTGCAAAAATTCAAAAAAATGCCTGAGATATGCAATAAAGTTGAACCCCTTATTTAGCCCATTATACAGCTTACCGGCATTCCTCAGTTCGCGGTCGCTTTGAAGAGTGCAGATGTGTTCCCGTCCACCGAAGATCGCTCGACTGGAGTCGGAGGTAAGTATGGGGTGAGGGGTGTGGGAGGCTGGAGTGCGCGTGGGTGGGGTGCGGGTTGTGGGGAGGGTGGGGAGACCTCACATAGACCGTTTTTCCTTTACAGGTTACAAAAGAAAAAGCAGACGATGGGACATTGCCATGCTGGGATGGGCTCCCAGCGTGGCTACGGACATTGAGGAGGGGGGGCCATTCAGCCCGGCGGGGGTGGGCACCCCGTCGGCTAATGATTAGTTGCCACGCTGGGGTGGGCACCCAGCGTGGCATTTTAAGTCTTTGGGGGGCAGGGGAGCGCAGCACAGCCGACAGGGGATGGGCACCCGTCGGCTATACTCGTGGTGTGTGGAAGCAGCGCGCCTGCTGGCATCTGTGTGTGTGGTTGGAGGGAGCTGCTGGCGTGAGCAGCTTATCTTATCGCTGCTCACTCTAGCGTAGCTCCCTTTCAACTAGCATGCACTGCATTTTGAGCGTGTCATAGACAGCTCCAAAATGCATTGGCTTACAGGGGCTGGGCCTGCCAGCACACTGACTGAATTGGAGGAGGAGGAGGTGACACACCTCCGAATCTCCGATGATTGCACTATGTTTCTTGCACATGCGTGCAAGCAAACATAAAAATGGTTCAGCAAAAATGAGCACATTATAAATTCAAACCAGTAAGTAACACTTTATTTATATGGCGCCCAATCCAAGAGGCTCTGGGCGCCTTACAGGAGGTGTAACACGTAGCAAGGTTATGCAAACAATATATACATGGGCAGCAAACAGACAACAATTTAAAATTCATAGTGTAATAATAAATAAATAAATAACAGTGAGATCAACTGCAATTAATTAAGACAGGCTTTTTTAAAGAGGTGAGCTTTCAGACCCTCTTGAAAGCCTCCACTGAAGGGGCATCCCTCAGGGATCTGGGGAACGAGTTCCAGAGGACTGGGCCGGCCACCTCTAATGTATGATCCCCTGTGGTTTTCAGCCTGGCTCTCAGAACCACCTGGAGGCCCTCAGTGGAGGAGCAGAGTGTGTGCACTGGGAGGGCAGGGGTCAGGAGGTCACACAGGTAGGCAGGACCTGAGCCGTATAGGGCCTTATAGGTGAGCAAGCCCACATTAAAGATGATCCTCCATCTGACAGGCAGCCAGTGCAGGTCTCGCAGGGCCGGGATTACATGACACGACCTAGGCAGGCCTGTCAGCAACCTGGCTGCTGCATTCTGCACCAGATGCAGTCAATGGAGGTTCCCTCCACTGACCCCAAAGTATAGAGCATTGCCGTAGTCCAGCCTTAACTTAACAAAGGCATGCACTAGTGCAGGCAGGTCACCAGGTGGTATTAAGGGTTTAATCTAGGCATCATTCCTTAAGTATTATAAACCATTCTGGATGATAGACGACATAGAAACGTAGAAGTTGACGGCAGATAAGGACCGCAGAGCCCATCCAGTCTGCCCATTTCTTTTTCTACCTTATGAATGTGTCATCGGCCTTTGCTCTGTCAATGACCTATCTATTCATATTCATCTGTATTACTCCCTTATGCCTATCCCATGCCTATTTGAAGACCTACACTGTACTCATGTCCACAACTTCCTGAGGTATGCCATTCCATGCATCCACCACCCTTTCTGTGAAAAAGAACTTCCTCACATTATCCCTTAATCGGCCTCCCCTGATCTCATGCTGTGTCCTCTTGTCCTGCTATTTTTCTTATATTGAAACATGTTAGACTCTTTCACCTTGTTAATGCCTTTAAGGTGTTTGAATATTTCAATCATATCACCTCTCTCCCTCCCTTGCTCTAGGGTATACATGTTGAGCTCCGTTAATCTGTCCTCATATGTTTTCTGATGCAGTCCCTGCACCATTTGGTTGCCCTTCTCTGGACTGCCTCAATTTGGTTAATGTCCTTGTGAAGGTGTGGCCTCCAGTACTGTACGCAGTACTCCAGATGGGGTCTAACCAGTGTTTTGTAAAGAGGGATTATCACCTCCCTCTTCCAACTTGTGATACCCCTACTAATACACCCCAACATCCCCCTAGCCTTACCTACTGCTTTAGTGGTCTGCTTGGATGATTTCAGGTCATCAATGATGATGATGCCCAAGTCTTTCTTCCCTTGTGACTGCCAGCAACTCCCCTCCCAGCCTATAGGTGGCTTCAGGGTTTCTCTTCCTTATGTGCATGCTCTTGCACTTCATTGTGTTAAACCCCAGTTGCCACTCTTCTGGCCATTTTTCCAGTTTATCTAGATCTTTTCTCATTCTGTCCACGCCATCTGGATCATCTACTCTGTTGCAGATCTTGGTGTCATCTGCAAACAAACAAACCTTACCCTCTAGTCCATCTGCAATGTCAGTGATGAAAATATTGAAGAGGACTGGCCCCAGGACTGATCCCTGAAACAGCCCACTTGTGACTTGCATCTCTTCTGACTGTATACCATTTACCACCACTCTCTGTTTTCTGCCTGTCAACCAGTTTGCCACCAAGTTGACCAACTTCTGACCCACCCGTAGCCTACCCAACTTATTAATCAATCTTCTATGTGGAACAGTATCAAAAGCTTTGCTGAAGTCAAGGTAGGCGATGTCGCACCTGGACAGCTGGTTCTGATCCCTGTATAATTTTTTGTTGTAAATATAAGAAATGAATGTATGATGGACTGTGGCAGAGGGAGGTGCTGGCTGCTGAAGCTGACACTTCAAACCTCCCAGGGATAAGTTCAAAGGACAGGACATGGCTAAACTTCAGATATCTGGGGTGCAATTATCTTGTCAATTTGCTTTGATCCCAGGAAAATAAATTAGCCATTCATGATGTCCTCAGGGAAATCCTTTGAACTGCACTAGATGTCCTGAGAAAAGGGACACTGGCCAGTGTTATAAA
The DNA here is from genome assembly GCA_016271365.2 of Neoceratodus forsteri. Classification (NCBI taxonomy): domain Eukaryota; kingdom Metazoa; phylum Chordata; order Ceratodontiformes; family Ceratodontidae; genus Neoceratodus; species Neoceratodus forsteri. The sequence goes on from JADMNL010000026.1 coordinate 56,701,787, forward strand.
TAACCTCCCAGGAAACCAGCTTATTTCATCAAAGAAACCTTTGATGTGTAGATACCAATGCCAGATGGAATTAAGGAGTCAAATACACTTTTGCTTTGAATACAGTGACTTATATCAAAGAGACTTTTGATGTCTAGGGGAAAGCAGATCACAGACTGGTTTTGACTAGTTATATAGATAAGAGATTTATTATGTCATCTCTTATTTTTTTAAATACCTTAGTAGGCCATCTTGGTGTTACAAAAAAATATAGATTTTGTTACACCAAGGTGGAGTTTGGTGACCTCAGCGAGAAGGCCGGCTCAGGACCGTTTTTAACATACTGAGAAGACCTTGACAGACACACTTTCTTATTTCTGACTGAGGAAGAAACATCACAGCACTGAAAGAAAGTAAGCATATATTAGATTAGACCAGTCTGAATGTATGTATTATAAGAACTTGCACTTCAAACCTGTTTGTTTTAAGGCTGTATGCATAGGGATATTTTATTCTGTAATATTTTCTGTTTTCCTATTCTAAAGTAAAGATATATATTTTAAAACAGAAACTGCTGGAGTGCCTTGACATTTCTTTTTATTTAAGTGAAGCTTTTGAAAGTTATAGTTAACATTGGATATGAACTTATTGTTATACCAAACTGGGAAACGGATAGAGTTCTCTAAGGTCTTGCATAGAGTTCCAAGGGTTCATTTTGTAGACCTGGTTAGGTGCCCATAGGCAAAGATATCTGGCCCCTGAAGACAGAATTATCTGAGCCTGATTATTGGGTATGCTAACAAGAGGTTATCAGTTTGAATCCCTCCAGAACTTGAGACTAAGGTGACTCAAACCTACAAAACAGACAAGAGGGTTACCTTGTACTGTTCACTGTCCACAAATCCTATGCTAAGAGGTTGGCACTTTGGGAGTAGAGGGCTGACCGGTTGAGCGAATTTGTGACAGGCACTAGCAACTGCTCCCCCTTGGTCCACCATTCTGGTTACCTAGTCAAAGAAATCTATGAGATTAGTTTGACAGGACCTTCCTGTTGTGAACCCATGCTGTCTTGGATCCTGTGCTCCTATGGAGTCCAGGTGTTGCACTATCCTTTCCTTAAGGAGTGCCTCCATAATCTTGCCCACTACTGAGGTAAGACTGACTGGTCTGTAGTTCCTTGCCTCCCCTCTGCTACCACGCTTGTGGAGCAGGATAACATGAGCCCTTCTCCAGTCTTCTGGGACATCTCATGTGCTTAGAGACTCACTATACAGTTTAGATAATGGCTCTGCTAGTTCCACCCTTAGCTCCTTTACTACCCTGGGATGTCTGCCATCAGGTCCCATTGCCTTTGTCCACCCTGAGCTTATTGAACTCTTATAGGACTTTCTTTTGTGAAAGGACTAGTGCACACCCCCCCCCGTGTCCATGGTGCTGAGTTGCAGGTCCTGCCCTACCTTCCTCCTCAGTAAATACAGAGCAAAAGTATCTATTTAGGATAAATGCTTTTACATGGTCCTCCTCTATCCCCTTTGATCTTAGAAATACCCCCTCTGGACTTTCTCCTTTCACTAATGTATCTATAGAAAGTCTTGTCATCTTCTTTTACTGTTTGTGCTAGTGTTTCCTCGGTTTGGGCCTTTGCCTGCCTTACTGCCTTCCCTGCTTCCCTTAGGGAAGTTTGGTATGCCTCTCTATCTTTATCCCGCTGCATTCCCTTATATTTCCTGAAGGCCAGCCTTTTGGCTGTGACCTTTTCTGCTACTATTTTTGAGAACCAAAGTGGTTTCCTTCTTCTTTTGCACTTCTTTTTCCCTCTAACACAGTGGGATGTTGCTTTAAGTATTGCATCCTTAATGCTTGTCCACTTTGCCTGTACCCCCTCACCTGTATTTCTTCTTGCCAGGGCTAGCTTAACTCTGTTGGCCATCTTATCAAAGTCAGGTCCTCTGAAGTCCCATATTTTTGCCTTGGAATGGGATGATTTAGTTCTAGTGGCCAAATTGAACCATACCATGTGATGGTCACTGGTCCCCAGGTGACCTACCTGGAGATCTGTGATCCTTTCCCTGTTAGTTAGTACTAGATCTAGAATAGCCCTGTCTCTTATGGGTTGTTGTACCAGTTGTTTGAGGCCCTCCCCCTGCAGGGAATCCATTATGTGTCTAGTTCTGGCAGATGTTCCTGCTGGTATTGACCAATCTGTATCTGGCATGTTGAAGTCTCCCATTATCACAGCCCCACCTTTAGCTGTCATGTTTGGTACATCTTCTAACAGTAATGTGTCTATGTCCTCCCCCTGGTCTGGAGGCCTGCAGGCAACCCCAGTTTGTATGGCTGTCCCATTTCCTGTTTCCAGGGTGACCAACAGTTCCTCTGGCTCCTTATGTGTATTCTGGATTTCTGTAGCTTTGATATTTTCTTTGACATAAAGGGCCACTCCACCCCCCCCCCTTTTTGCACCTCGGTCTCTTCTGAACAGTACATAGCTGGGTTCTGAAGTCTCCCAAGTGTGGTTACTGGTGAACCATGTCTCACTAATGGCTACTGTGTCCAGTTTAGCCTCTGTCATTATTGCTTGCAGGTCTTGGATCTTGTTTCCCAGACTGCAAGCATTTGTGTTCATGATTTTCCATTGGCCAGATTTTGGTGTGTTAGTTGTTGGGCGAGGTCTGTCGTTTCCCCTGTTTGTCGTATGGGGAGCCGGACCTTTTTCCTTTCCTGGTAATGCAAATGAACTACAAACATACAGAACTCCTGTTTGATCACTAGCTGAGGGGGGAGGGGTGCTCTTCCATTTCGACGTATTGGGTGCTGCACCCCTCTCCCCATTTGCTAGTTTAAATATTCTGCAAAGAGCTCAAACCTCTGCCCCAAAGCACTGACTCCCTCCTTAGTCAGATGCAGTCCATTGAATTTAAAGAACTTTCTCTTCCAAAACTGTTGCCAGTTACCTACAAATTTGTGTCCTTTTTCCTGGCACCAGCCCTTAAGCCACATGTTTAGCTTCTCTATCTCCCCTTCTCTGACCTTCTTTCCATCTGCCCCCCTCTTCCAGACAGGCAGAATCTCAAAGAAGGAGATGCCGGATGAAATGGATGATAAGTTGTCACCCAGCCTGGTCAGATGTTCCTTGGTCTCCACAACTGACCGGTTGGTGAGATTGTTAGTCCCTATGTGTACCAGGATGTCAAGCATCAAGCCTAATGGATGCCATCAATGGAATTAGTCCAAGGAACAATCCTGTTCCTGACCCAGTAGGAGCCACATCACGCTAGTGACCAGGCTTTATCACCAGTACTTCTGTCTTGTCGGGATTCAGTTGTAGCCAGTTAGAGGATATCCAGTCTTGGATCTCAGTCAGATGATTGTTTAGCACTTCCATGATGTTATTTGTCCCCGGGGGCAAAAGACATGTACAGCTGGGTATCGTCTGCATAGCAGTGAAAACCGTGACTAATGTCTAATGAGCTCACCCAGGGGTGGCATGTACACCGTGAACAATGTCAGAGACAAAATCGAGCCTTGTGGAACTCCACAGTGCAGGAGCTTCAGACAGGAGGAGAAATTCCCCGTCAGCTGCCTATCATCAGCTAATTACGTTTTATTAAAAACCTGCTCACATTGCTATCATATAAACTAAACATTAAAAGATCATCTGTTTGTAGTAAGAAAATGTGATTTTACAGCAGTCTGTCTGTCTGTCTGTGTATCTATCTATCTATCTATCTATCTATCTGTATCTCCCTGCTGCACTTTTTATTTTGTTTGGTCTGAAATTATCCTGTTTTTTTTTTTACTTTTTGGGTGGCTTTTTGTTGTCGCTGCCTTTCCCCTACCTGATATTCATTTTTATGTTGTCTTGCACATGTGCAAGAAACATATTAGGGTAGCTTAGAATAGCAGGTTTTGGAGGCACGGTCGTGTTGTGGCCAGTGGCGTCACTGCTTTGTCAGGCTGGGTGCCATGGCACAAATTAGATTGCACGCTGTCTATGACAGCAGTGCAAAAGTGTGTCACCAACTTTATGAGATTTAGCTGCTGCAATGAGGGAGTGGCCCCTCATTGCAGGGTGTGCCTTCCCTGGTGTAACATTTCAATAAACATGGCAGCGTAGCAAGTCCACCTCTCACAGTCCCTAGAAAACCCGGCGTCAAGGGTGCCCAGTCCCCTGTTGGCATCATCATGCCCCTCCTAGTTCTCATTTGCCAACAGGGGCCCAATCCCCATTGACATAATGTCCCCGTACCAGTTATTTGCCAACGGTGGTGCCCAATCCCCCTTGGCATCATGTCTCTCCCTCTCTTGCCAAACACTGACCCTTTTTTATTTGCTGACTGGGTGCCCAATCCCAGTTGTCTTCAGTCCCGCTCACCCCAAAACACACAGGTGGCACAGTGGGAGCCCACCCCAGCATGCCAAATGTACCTGTAAAAAGAGTAAACCTTCCCGCGATGTTTGATTTTTAAAAAAAAAAACCTGTAAAGTAGAAAACAGTCCCTCGCTGATGGCGGCCCTCTACCCCAACCCACACCACCCTCTGCACACCCCACATCCCCCTTAACCCATACTTATCTCTGGAGCCTGGTGCAACGATCTTCGGTGGACCGGGAACACATCTGCACTCTTCAAAATCGACCTCGAAGTGAAGAAATGCAGGTAAGCTGTATAATGGCATAACAATTTTTTTTTTAACTTTGGTGCATATCTCAGCCATTTTTGTTAATTTTGGCACCAAATTTTCAACATGGGGTTCTTGGGACTCCACCTCATGAATTCAGTGACTGTCATCTCATTATTTGGTCCTGAAAGGTGATTTCGCGGTCACTGCTTGGAATCACCTTTTGGGACTGATTAATGAAATGACAGTGTTACTGTTCATGAGATGGTTTCCCAAAAAGCCTATGTTGCAAATTTGGTGAAAAAATTCCAAATATTGACTGTGTTATGAGTGTGCATTGCACAGTTTCCATGCACGCTCGTAACTTTGAAAATGTGTAATATTTTTACTCTAGATTTTCAACATTGCCATTTTTGCACACCTCCTTATGAACAGTACAGCTGTCATTTTTAACATCATGCCCAAAATGTGGTTTTGCACATCTGACGCACAATGGCTCAGTCGCAGTGGGAAATCAGCATTGGGGACAGATTAAAAAAATCATTGTGCCACTGTTCATGAGCAGAGGTTTCAAAATGCCTATGTTAAAAATTTGGTGAAAGAATTCCAAAAAATAACTCTGTTACGAGTGTGCGTTGTGCAGTTTTCACGCACGCTCATAACTTCAAGAACTGTTAATATTTACAGTCCAGATTTTCAAAATTGCCATCTCTTCACACCTCCTTATGAATGGTGCAGCTGCCATTTTTCACAACCCACCCGAACTGTGTTTTCACACGTGCCGCGGAATGGCACGGTCCCTGTGGGAAATCAAAATTCCAGACAGATTAACAACTTCACAGTGCTACTGTTAAAGAACAGAGGTCCCAAATGCTTTCATTGGGTGGGGTCACAAAAAGGCCATGTTGAAAATTTGGAGAGCAAATACCAACAAATGCCAGGGGCATTAGGGTTTCTAAGCAAGCAAGCAAACTTTATTTATATCGCACCTTTCATAGTCAAGGCGCTGTACAAAATATAAAACTATAAATACAATATAGATCACTAAGATAATAAAATATTTAAAAATCAATTAATTATTCAACAAATTAGGGAAGGCCAAAGAAAATAAATAAGTTTTAGCATAGATTTAAAACTGCTGATGGTCAGGCATTCTCTTAACTGTCGAGGTAGAGAATTCCAGAGGGTTGGTGCTGCAAATGAAAAAGCATGTACTCCAGATGTTTTAAGATGAACTCTGAGAATCTCTAGCAATCCCTTGTCGGCGGATCGGAGAGGATGATCGGGGGAGTAGGGAGTCAGAATATCTTTCAGGTAGTTGGGTCCCTGTTCATGTAGGGCTTTAAAGGTGAGCAAGCCCTGATCAGCCACTGAACTGGCAGTCAGTGCAGTTTGCGCAGCACAGGCGCACTATGACTGGTCCTGAAGGTACCAGTCAACAGCCTGGCTGCAGCATTCTTCACTAGCTGCAGGCAACGGATATCAACCCCAGACAGCCCTAGGTAGAGGGCATTGCAGTTGTCAAGACGGGTGGTAATGACGGCATGGACCAATTTTGGAAGGTCGACCAGAGGAATCAAGTGTTTCACCCAGGTGATATTCCTCAGATGGTAAAATGAGGATTTGACCACTGCTGACACCTGAGACTTCAGGGTCAGACCATCATCAAGAATAACACCCAGGTTACACACCCGATCTGAAGTAGAGAGCTGGACACCATCAAGCCACAGGCCTGACATGAGCCCAGCAATAGAACCCGCCCCCAGGTGACCCCGATCCACAACCAACACCTCAGTCTTATCCGGATTTAATCTGAACCAACTCGAGCTCATCCAGTCTTTGATCTGAGAGAGGCAACTATTTAGCATAGAGACCGCACCAACCTGTCCGGGCACAAAGGAAATATACAGCTGAGTATCATCTGCATAGCGATGAAAACTCAAGCCATATCAACTGATGATATCCCCCAATGGCAGCATATACACTGCGAACAGCATGGGCACTAATTTGGAACCCTGTGGCACCCCACAGGACAGGGGGAGGGAGTCAGAGGAATAAATTCCGGTGACCATCCTCTGAGACCAGCCTATCAGGAAAGATTGAAACCATTCGAGGACGATACCTGACAGTCCACAAAGGAACCGCAGAGTTTCCAAAAGCTCCTCATGGTCCACAGTGTCAAAAGCTGCTGAGAGATCGAGAAGGACCAAGATGGTGTGAGTCTTTCGATCTCTAGCCATCAGGAGGTCATTTAATACCCAAACAAGGGCAGTCTCCATGCTATGCCTCTTCCTGAAACCAGACTGGAGGGCTTCATAGACATTGTGGGTTATCAAATGATCGTCCAGTTGCAGTGCAACCTCCTTCTCAATAACCTTCCCCACAAAGGGAAGGTTAGAGACATGTTGGTAGTTAGCTGGATCGAAGGGATCCAAGGAGGGTTTTTTAAGGAATGGTCAAAAGACCGCCTCCTTTAGGTGATCTGGAAAGATTCCACCTCTCCAAGGATCTCCATACAGTTTCAGCTAGGATCAGGCAGATAATATCTACACAACCCACTAATAGGGAAGTAGGGCCTGGATCCAAACTACAACAGGTTGGACGCAAAGTCTGGACAATCTTCACAATATCCATGAATTCCAGTCGGCTGAATTCCATCCAGACAGACTGGGTGTTCACCACCTCCCATCGACCTCCGCAACCCTCATAGAGAGAGACGGGCCGATTCCAGACCTGATGCTGGCAACCTTATCTGCGAAAAACTGGGCTAGCTCATCACACTCAGTTTGTGAAAAAACTCTTCCGGACTGGAGACAGATTGGATTGCACAATCTGTCAACAGTTTGAAAAAGTTGAGGCGGTCAGTTCTGCACAGCAGAAATCTTCCTGGACAGGAACTCTGCCTTCTTATGGGTGATTTCTGATTGATAGCCCTTATAATGTTCCATCAATCTAAGCCTGTCAGCATCCAGGCCGGACTTCCGCCATGCTCTCTTCCGCCTTCGACCAACCCACCTCAACTCCTTCAAGGACTCATCATACCACGGGGATCTTGGGCGAAGAGTGAGTGATCGAACACGAACAGGAGCAATCAAGTCCAGGACCTCTCCCACTGCCTTATTATAGGCTAGTACAAGGTTCCCTGGACTTGTGCTTTCACTCAGCAATCCCAATAGGTCCAGCACTGCCGATAGACCATCTGGGGTAACTTCCTTTAAAGGGCGGTACAGGAGCATCTCCAAAGGGGTAGGTCCATTTAGGAGGGCCCCAAAAATGAACCCTATGGTGTGATGGTCAGATCAGCCGACTGGTTCCACCCCCAAGTCAGTGATCTCCATCCCCAGGAGGAACAGCAGATCCAGTGAGTGGCCACATATATGGATAGAGGAGGTAACTACCTGTGTAAGGCCCAGCATTGTCATTAGCTGGAGGAGATTTTGACCAAACTGTGAGAGTTTGTCATCGACCCAGGCATTGAAGTCCCCCAAGAATTAACCATCTTGGAGACTCCAACACCATGTCGATGACGAAGTCCGCAATGTCTTGCAGGAATGCACCCCATCACCTGGTGGATGGTAAATGAGGAGTATCCTGCAGCCTACACCCTCACCCATGACGCACTCAAAGGATCTGGTCTACCCCACTGGAACATCCACAAGGCCCAATCTGGTCTTAAAAAAATGACTATACCCCCACCCCAAGATCCAGCCTCGGGTGGTGAATCACCAAAAACCCAGCTAGAACTGCAGAAGCCAATACTGGGCCTGCATTTTCATCCAGCCAGGTTTTGGTGACGCATGCCAGGTCCACCGTTTCAACAAGATCAGCTATAATGGCTGTCTTGTTTTTGATGGACCTAGCATTACACAACATCGCCTGGATTGGGTGAGATGCTAGGGAAGACCTCGACTCCTGACCAGCATTAATTGCTGGACCCTTGGGTATGGGAACAAGAAGGGACTACCCCTGTCTCGTCACCATTGCACCCCAGGGCACCGCCTGGTCCCCACCACCCCAATACGTCACCCCCTTTCCATTTCCCCACCAGGCCAATAACCGTAACGTCCCACCCTGTACAGACTAACAGGCATCAGGGGCATGCCTTTGGATTGTCAGCTGTAATGCTCATGCCATTGCACCCCACCCCCACCCTTCAGCCATTGACAGGCATCAAGGTGTGCCTAGGACTCTTCGGCCCCAAAGTTCACCCCTTTTTACTATACTGCATCCATGGGGTGAGCATAAGGCCTGACAACCCCAAGGCACAACGTGATAGTTATCAGAGTCTGCAGAGTAGGGTGAGGTGAAATGGCATGAGCGCTATGGCCAACAACCCAAAGGCACACCTCAATGCCTGTCACACTCTGCAGGGTGGGTTGGGGTTGATGTCAGTTCCATACTTCACTGCCATTCCTATTATGCATCTTTCTTACTCCTGCACTACCAATGTCAACGCCAGCAAGATAACATTCGGCATTGACAAATGCTTGTTATAATTACTGGCCAGTTCCAGAACCTGATGATGTCAGTTAAGTCAAGGTCCTGCATGGAAACTCACACTGTAAACTTTCACTGATCTGATGTCACTGGGTTCTGAAACTGATCAGTAACTAAACAGAGAATGACATAAAGATAGCAGTGGTTTACAAGTTTTGTTTTATACACCTGAGGTGTGTGCTGCTCAACAATAATCCAGGAGCAAAGCCTGAGTAGTTTTCAAAGCAACATGTATCAAGTGTGTGCAATTCTACTGCTCATAATGACTATTTTTTTAACCAAGGTGCAGTACTGAGTGTCATTTCTTGCAAAAGTGAGACTGAGTTCCACAATGGTGCAATGGCTGATCTTGCATGGAAGAAGAGAGAGCTGTGACAAATTCCACAAGACATGGGTACTTGTGTATCACAGAGTCTGAAAGCATTGAGTTTCAGTGCATTATTTACCAGTTATGATTTGAAAATGATTATCAGTCAAAAAAAAAGGCAGCAGCAACTAGTGACCTAAAAAAAACAAGAATATTAGAAAGTGAACAGAAGAAACAGGCTTAGTAAGGAGATGAAGGAGCAATACATTATCAAATGTCCAATTATACTGAAAAAGAAAACACACGTTCATGTTCCCTTTTAACTGGACTCCATGTTGTGTTCATTACCAATGCATCTTAGCAATGGATTGTCAGTGTGGCTCACTTTGTAGCTCTCTTGCCTCAAGGGCAGAATATCTGCTACTGTACTGTAATTTTTGTGTAACTACACTGTAACTGTAGGATAATTAGGATGTAGTTGCATGTAACAAATATGTAACTACTGTCTAGTTACCTATATATATATATATATATATCCTCAGTAAAAAGAACAAGGGGCTATACATATAACAAGTAAATATAAGCTGCACTTTTACTCTGAATGCTACATTTGAAAAATGGTTACCTTGATACTGAAAAGATGCTTTTACTGCTGCAAACAAATGCATGCAGCGCATGCACTACCGGTTTCTAACTTATTTGTTTGTAAAGGACCTCAAGATATGTTATTTATGGAAGGTGCTATACAACACACTAAATTCATTGTTTCATCATGATTTACCATCACACACGCTACTGCATCCTAGTTTCTGATCATGTTTTGTCATGTGGTGGTGTGCAATTGGACATGGTATATGGGGCACTACTACTAAAACAGTTATCAAGTAATGAATCAGCATGTCACTTCTTTATGATTCAACATCGGGCTGTCTATATTTATAAAGGATGGCCTGACAGGCAATAATACAAGATCAGAAACAAGGATTTTGCATTAGTTTACCATAAACCAGTTCATCAGCAATTGAACCGATAATACAGGTATGCAGTATCAGGCCCATGGCCCTAAGTAAGAAGACAAAGGAGAAGGTGTAATATAATGAATTATAAAAACATTCTGCAAAAATTGGTGTCAGTGTGGCTCAGTTGGTGGCACATCTACCTCTGGCCAGAAGGTTACGGTTTCTAGTCCTACACTGCTATTAGGCTGAGGAGACAATATAGCGCTGTGGTTTAAGGCTCTGAGCTGCAAACCTGGGGACCTGTGTTTGAATCCCACTGCCCCCACTTGCATACTGTGTGACCTTAAGCAAGTCATTTAACTTCCTCGAGCTCCCAGGTCGCATCTAGAAACAAGCTTTCAGCTTAGTGTGTCTCTCCTGGTTAAAAAAAAAAAAAAAGGTTCATACCATAAACGCTGATGCAGGACTGCAATTCTAGGTAGACTCTTTACTGTCGTGGCATGTCATCCTGCAGATGAGACATTACACTGAGGACCAGTCGGCCTGCTCTGATGGTTTTCTCTGGACAGTAAAGGTCCTATGGCACTTCTTGAAATGAACAGGGCAATGTCCTAGGTGTCTGTCCCAAATTTCTCTCATTGAGTCAGCTACCAACAACAACTTAACCTAGTTCACTTTTAGTTGGTTTGCATCTGTAACCTTCTCCCCTGGGACAAGGTTGAAAACAAGCAATATTGTCTAGCCTTACTTTTAAACAATAAATAAATACATATAATTACAGAGTAAATGTTTACTAAGCTAATATGAGTGTCATTGTGCTATTCTAAGGAATCTGTATGCTGTTTTTCAAATCTTCTTGCCCTTGGGGCAGTGCAGCTGATCCTGCTCCTACCATGCACCAGTCTGAAGGGAACACCAGTCCTACCTTTCTGCCTTGTGTTCATAAGAACATAAGAAGTAGCTAGCAGAAGGAGACCACCTGGTCTGTCTTGTCTGCCCAATTTGTGTTGGGGTTTTGTATTTTACCTCTAAACCAATGTCTATGCCTCCTCTCCTCCCTCTCCCCTCCCTTTTCCTTGGTCCCATGTCTTCCCTCTGTATTTTTCCCAGGCTCTTTTGAAAGATCTCACTGACTTGATTGCCACAACCTCTTCCAGCAGCTCATTCCAATGCGACACCATCCTTTCTGTGAAGAAGTGCTTCCTCACATCCCTCCTGTATCTTAATCACACCAGATTTAGGCTGTGTCCGCTGGTGGTGCTATTTTCTCTCTTGCTGAAGAGACCCTCACATTCTGTTTAGTTTACTCTCTTTAGGTACTTGAAGGTCTCTATCATAACCCCTCCTCTGCCTCCTTTTTTTCAATGAGTACATCCTCAAGGATCCCAGCCTCTGTTCGTATGACCTGTCCTGCTGTCCTCTGATCATCTTAGTCACCCTGCTCTGCACCTCCCTCCAGTAATTTAATGTCTCTTTTTAGGTAAGGGTGCCAATATCTCACTCCATATTCCAAATGAGGCCTTACCAGTGACCTATACAACGGCAGAGTAACTTCACTGTGCCTGCTATTGAAGCCCCTTGTGATGCACCCCAGCATCCTGTTGGCCTTTGCCACTGCCATTTTGCATTGTCACTAGTAATTGCTATTTCCAGGACTTTTCCTTCCTCCAAATCGGCTGCTTGCACTTTTCCTATGTAGTACTCTGCTCTCAGGTTTCTTGACCGTATATGCATCACCTTGCTTTTTTTGGCATTGAACCTCAGTTGCCAAATCCCTGACCATTTCTCCAGTCTGGCTAGGTCCTCCCTTAGTTCCTGTATCCCTTCCTGGGTGTCCACCCTTCCACAGAGCTTGGTGTTGTCAGTGAATAGGCACATCTTGCTCTGAATACTCTCCCCAATGTCATTTATAAATATATTAAACAATACCAGGCCCAAGACAGACCCTTATGGAACCCCGCTAGTGACCTCATTTGTACTGGAGGCTACCCCCACTACCATCATCCTTTGTGTCCTGCCCCCCAACCAGTTTTCTACCCAGCTTACCAATCTTTCCCCAACCCCTAGCTCCCTCAGTTTTGTTATCAGCTTTCTGTGTGTCACTGAATCGAAGGCTTTACTAAAGTCCAGGTAAATGATATCTATTACCTGACCATTGTCCACTGCCTTTGTGACACAGTCAAAGAACTGAACTAAATTTGTTTGACATGATCTGCCAGCTACAAACCTGTGTTGCTTACTATCTTGCAGACCATTCTCCTCCATGTATCTCACTAGTCCCTCCTTCAGTATGGTCTCCATAGGTTTCGGCACTATAGAGGTCAGGCTGACAGGCCTGTTGTTGCCTGGGTCCTCCCTGGGATCACTTTTGTGGAATGGCACTACATTAGTTGTTCTCCATTCCTCTGGCACCACTCCTGAGTTCAGAGAACTATTAAATAGAACTGTCATTGGGCCTGCCAGCTCTTCCTCCAGTTCCCTGAGTATGCTGGGGTGTACCCCATCTTATCCTGTGGATTTATCCACTTTCAGTGCCCTCAGTTCCTCCCTCACCCTTTCTATCCCAATGACCCCTATTAGATCTGCCACTGTTCCCTCCTTTCTTATCACTGCCTGTGGCATTGGTCCGTTTTTTTTCTTTCGTAAAGACAGAGCAGAAGTATTCATTTAATACTTCTGCTTTTGTCCTGTCTTCCATTACCCATTCATCCCCCTGCTTGAATCTGACAATACCATCCTTCTTGTCCCTTTCTTCTTTTATAAAGTTCAAGAAGGCCTTTTCTCCCCTTTGTATCCCTTCCGCTATCGGGAGCTCCTTCTGCGCCTTGGCCTTCTGTACCTCCTTTTTTGCTAGTGTGGTCAGCCTACAAAATTCCTCTTCATCCTCTTCCTTAGCAGTTCTGCTTTTCCTATAGGCTGCCCTCTTTTCCCTTATTGTTTTAGTTACCTCCCAGTCCCCACTGTACCAGCTATGCCATCTTGCCCCATTTTTCTTCCCTCTCATTTGTATGAACTGTCTGTAGTTTTTTGAATGGCTCTCTTGATGGTTCTCCATAGTGTTTCCACCCCCATTCCCTCTTCTAAGTTCCCTAGTTGTTCCTTGATCAGTTCTCTCATTTTTTTAAAGTTAGCTGTCCTGAAATCCACCACCTTAGTCCATCTTTGGATATCCTCTTTACCAGTATCTGTCTTGAACCACTTCCACCCAGGGGTTCTCTGATGTTCAATTCCTGGATGTACTCCCCATTAGTAAGCACTAGGTCCAAGACTGCTTTCCCCCCGGTTGGTCCGGCCACCAATTGTGTCATGAAGCCATTCTGTATTGCATCAAGGATCACCTGACTTCATTTACACTGGAGCAGAATTCTGTACCTCTGTTCTAGATTGGTGTTCCACAGTAGAGGGACACCAAAACCGCGAAAGACGAAAAATTACCATTACAGCAAAAGTGTCTGTAATGGTCTGTGGTTCATTGACATGGCTTCTCCAGGTGTTTTGTCCCCTCCTCAAAACAACTACGACCTAAAGGTGATTATATTTAAATGCAGGAAGGAGGGTGTGGGGGGCATAGCCCCCCCCTCAAAAAACACTTTGTTTAGTGATGGCACAATACCAAGTGTCGGAATTGTGCCATTGTTGTACAGGATGTCGGCAGATTTATTGTTGATGAAACATGGTGCTTCCATTCCAAATCATGGACATTTATAGGTTGCCAGCTGCTGCACTTCATAGTGATTGCAATAACACCTTGCAAAAGTCCTTTTATCTAAGACAATGGGTACCTATTAAATAAATAGGGTCCATTATGTTCAAAACATGGCTTGTAGTATATATGGTACCATCATCATATTAAGTTTGACCCATCTGGTGTGCAGAATCACCAGCAGCTCTTGAGTTCAACCACAGGCCACAGGTCATAAAGACAGCAGCTACAATAACCACCTAGCTAAAGGAAAATCACAATTACTGTAGATTAAAGGATGGACTGTGTATTTATCAATCGCTTCAAATGTTCACGTTTAAAGAGTACTGCTCTTACAGCTTTCGAACACTTGAGGACTCATCTACTTTAGCTTCTTTTCTCTCTACAGTACTTACTTTTCCTGGTTTGAGGTACCGTAAAGGCACTCCAGCCTCATTGCCAATAATTTGTCTGCTTATCAGGTAAATAAACACACCAAGTGCCAATAATGGGAATCAAACCACAGGCTCTGTGTCCTGAAGGCAACCACTCATCTAGCAGGCAGTTTCAATCAGCTGTGATATTAGATTGTACTTTTGACCTCACCATCACTTCAGGTTCTCATATCTGGAGACAGCTTCTATTGTAACATGTATACATTACATGATTTGACCCCATACTGTTGCTCCTTCCACCTATACAGTGCTGTTAATGGTTTGCTTTTTATATATACAACACACTGCTGAAGTCTGGAAGAGGATCATTTGTATCCAGGGCCCTGTCAAGCTATTGCCAGGTTACTGCTGGATTTATTGTTGACATGCTACTGATAGTTCGAATTAATGTGATGAGTGGCAGTTTGTTATCGAAGGCTATGCTTGCAGTTCAATGGGTGGAGCAACCAGCCATGCCTCCTGCCCGAGCTATTTAAGCCAGCTCCCTCCAGCTTCACTCAGAAGCACTGTTTCTTTGCCCCACCATCTTCCCCTCCTCCTCCAGTGGCACGCCTCTATCTCCTCAAGGCTTCTTCCTAAAGTACCTTTAGCATAAAGGGATTTGTTCCTGCAGCACCTCTGGGGGTGGAAACCTCCTCAAGAGGGTTCCTTTGCCTTCACAGTACCCCAACAGGGTGGTAGTTCCCCTTGGAACAGAGAGTGCAAACGCCAAAGTATTTCTATTACAATCAGCAACATATTCGTCCAGATACCTTCAGAACATCAACAAAGTTGCACAAGCATAACTCCTTACTAAGTTGCATAAGCCCATTGAAATATTTTGCGGAATAAGACAATGTAGGGGTGATGTGCCAAGTAGTCTATCAAGTGCAGAATGTCAATCTGTCATTAAAGTCAAGTAGTGCTGTGTTATCCTTTATAGCATTTGAGACCCCTGCCGTAGGGACCCTGGGGGTTCACCTTCCAGTCTAAGGGGAAGCATTATGCTGAGATGGGCACCATGATTGTTGTGCATGTGGGTGCCACTGTGGGTGTAGGGAGATGGGCGGAAGACAAAAACAAGGAAAATAAGGCCTCACCAACTGAATGCCAACCACTGGTACTCTCAGATGCCACACCATAGAATTTTACACTAATAATCTATGTAGTTCAACATGAACATTTATGTAATTCAGATTTAATTACTAGCAATCATTGTAAAATGTTGCTGTTGTTTTTCCATACAGCCCAAATCACCCTCACCAATGGAGGAAGAAGGATAAGAGAGAGAGAGAGAGAGATTTTCTATGTGCAGCACTTTTTAATCTTATTATGTCTCTCCTCCATCAACTGAGTTTTCCCTGTCTCCCACCCCTACCAACAATGTGGGCTCCATATTTACACCCATATTCTATTTTTATCACCTCTCTGTTTAAGTACCTCAGCAGTACTACTGGCGGGGGCATCCAGCTGCCAGCCCCCACTGACCTGGAGAGCAACAGGCTCACTCACATGTTGGGGGTTTGGTGTGGTCACCCCAACCTGCCGGAGGGGCTCCCCACGCCTCTCCGAACCAGGCTGGACTGGACCCCCCAGTGTGATTCCACGACAGTCCACTCCTCCAGGTCGGCGGGAGCATGGCCAAGCTGCATGGTTGCACCCTGCCATTTTCCTTCAGTTGTCCCCCCTAGGAGCCAGCAGTGCAATGACATTTTATGCATTGGCTGACATCTTGCGTGCACCTCCCCTACTGTGCACTGCAACTGTGCTGCCCCGGTCATCACCAGGGGCCGCAACAGCATGATGTGCCTCCCCTTACCCACCCCAGGGGGAGGAGTGCAGTCCTGGGATGCTCCATCCACCCTCTCCCCTGCTGACACCTGGCAGCCCGAGTCTGTTCCCAAACCGGGGTTGTCAGCGTGGTGTCCAGCGCCTCAACCTTCAGTGCCTCCAGGCCGACTACACCCGTCTTCTGGCTGAGAAGATACGCGAGTAGCTACCTTCAGAGCTGATGCCAGTGTCACTGCTTAGCCATCAGAGAAACGTAGTATCTCGTTTTCCTCCTACATCTGGCCCTATGCAGCCTTGGTGTGTGATTCATTCACAGGTCTGCCTGATGCCAGCTGTAGTTCTTCAGTTCTTGTTTTTTGCTCCAGAGCTTTTACTGCTGCCTTTGTCTTTCTTCTCACCATTATCTGGTGACTTCACAGCCCCATCTGCTAGTGCCCCCCCCCACTGTCATTGCCAGCTGGGATCCACACTGAGTCAAGCCCGAGAGTATCAGTGACAGTCATATAAGATACCCAAGAAACTTGGGGATTTGTGATTTTTCTACCCACAGTCCCGTTAAGCCCTCCCACCTCCGTGATGCTGGGCAGTGCTCCGTCAGGCCTTGCACTCACACAGTGACACCCCTGCAGAGAAAACAAGCTTTCTGGCCCACTGGTCACTGCAGCAATAGAACCACAGAGCTGTCTCTCCCCAGATAGGAGCGATGCCATGAGGCAGCACTATCAGAACCTCATCAGCTGCCTCACCCAGCTCCTGACTTTGCTCTTGAATCTGGGTTGCCTGCTTGGGAGTGTGGCACAGTACCCACTGTGGGTTTTATGTGATAATGATGAGTCTTTTATCTTGATGAAAAAAAAGGGTGAACACATATGCGCCCAAATCAAAAAGAGTGAACAACATTCCACCGACCGTCTCAAAGAGCGATGGTCACTTATTCCCTTACACATGGCAAGAAACATAAAACGTTTTATGTGGGGGGATGAGCCCCCTGCACCTCACAGTCTAATTATTCTCAACTCCAGGGGGAGTGGACTTAGAAGCATGACAGAAAAAAAGTGAGAAAAATATCTGTCCCATAGTCAAACCAGAACCCAGGTCTACCAGCTCAAGTAGCGGTAGCTCTAGCCACTACGCCAAATGGCCAGCTGGGCAAGGCTTGGCCAAACAAATCCTTATATCCTGTTACAGCGAGTGCAGCTCACCGCTACTCTCACTGTAACCTACTCATTTGTGTCTTTTCTCACTCGCTCTCAATACGAGCAGTATTATTGAGTTGTTCAAACTGACCCCTCAATAATACTCGCTCACATCACTGTACACCCCTGTGGTGCCATCAGGCAGCCCTGCAGTACTTTATTACTGGTAGACCGAGTACTTGTTATGACCCCCACATATACATGGATGCTGTAATCCCCTCGCAGTCTACAAGTGCCATCACTGAACAAAGGTTAACATTTTCCAGGGAAGCGTTGACTGCAAACATAGAACCCCACCACCTGCAACAGTCTCGGACAGGAATTGTGTCCAGTGAGCTAATGGAGCAAATATATCTGGTGAAACGTGTGAGAATCATTACTGTCAATTGAAAGTGAGTGTCACAGTTTGCCATTGTCACATCTCTCTGTTAGAACTGTAACCCTTCTTCTTTGACTATTTATTGCTGCTATCTGATACATATTCAAATTGACTGTTTCATGATAATATTGGTTATATATGGCACTTTATATTTAGTGTAATGCTAGCTAGTGTTTCTAAGTTTGTTTGATGATAGTATCCCAATCCCCTGGACATATCTGTAAATGAGATTCCCTATGTGTCGCTGTATGGTTTTTCCTGGATTACAGCAAATTAATAAATAAATATTAATTTTAGCATTTTTCTCATGTTCTACTTAGCATGAGAAAAATGGATACTATTTTAAATGGCATTAGCATAACTTTAATGTACCAATTTTAAGTGACAGAGAGGAAGATTTAATTAAAGAGGTTATAGCTAGCCAGCCCGCCAGTGCAGTGGCTGGATTTCCCCTTGTGACCCCGACGACCTGGGTTTGGGAATGGACCCGGGTGTCGGAGTGCCGGCGGGGGAGATGGCTCGAACATCCCACAACGGCTCGCCATCTCCCAGGGGGAAGGGGGCTGCATGGCTCGGTGTCTGTCAACCTCTGGCGGAGGCCGGAGGTATGGCAGTACTTCAGGTCCCACCGCATAGGGAATGCAATGGATGTCGGCTCTTTCCTTGACATCCCGAACGTCACACTC
This sequence comes from Neoceratodus forsteri, assembly GCA_016271365.2. Lineage (NCBI taxonomy): Eukaryota > Metazoa > Chordata > Ceratodontiformes > Ceratodontidae > Neoceratodus > Neoceratodus forsteri. Next base: position 56,720,318 of record JADMNL010000026.1, read on the forward strand.
CCAAAGGGGAAAACCAGGAAAAATGTCTCCCTGGCTGACTGGATGATGGTTGCCAGTCCCCCACCACCACGAAGTCCCCTGGACCAGCCCAGCCCACCCCAGCAGCACCCTGGGCCATGAAAGTTTGTGCTGGCCTGTTCCCAGCGGTGTCTTCCTCCTCAGAGGAGGGGGACCTGTCCGATGAAGGGATATGACAGGTTACCCGGGAGGGCTGACATGTTGGGTGGTAGTTGGTGGTGGGGGTAGAGTGCTGGTGGGGGTCCCAGGTGGTCTGAAGGAGTGGCCAGCCGGGGAGTGAGGGAGGAAGAAAAAAAAAAAAAGAGGTTATAGTGTTTAGGCAAGGCAAAGCAATTTTATTTCTAAGGTGCCCTTTCCCTTGGACTCAAGGTGCTGTACAGTGTCAACACATCATACATAACTTAGATTTTAGACTACTCAGAGAATCCCATGAAGATGGGCTCTGTCAGCAGCTAAGGCCCACTGTCGATAGTATGGTCTTAAGTCACAGGTAAGGGCATTAACAACCCCAAAGAGCCTTTTCTGTCTGCCAAAGCCCAATTGCTAAGGCACTTATAACAATTCTAAATTTGCTGACCTAGTTAAATAAACAGGACAGATAAAGTAACTTACCTTTTTTCAGACTGCTGTGCCCCAAGATTCTATATGTAGGCGCAGACTTTATAATAAGGCAAGGCATGCTAACCATGCCATCAGATTTACTAAAGAGTGTCTGTTACTGTAGAAGTTAACAGAGTCTGTCAGCATGTGTCCTATGGCTAAAGAGTTTATTTCTTTTTATTCTTTTGGTAACTGGGTACGACCCACTGGGTCCAATTTCTGTCTTTGGGATGACCTGGGAGCAATAGTGAGATTAAGTGACTTGCTCCGAGTCACACAGTATGCAAGTGGAGGTTGTGGGAATCAAACCCAAGTCTGCTGGCTGTATCAGGTTCATTCACAGTTCATTACTCTAACCTCTAGGCTATACTGCCAGCCTCAAATCCATTCTTAGGGTGAGAGAATGACAAACTGAAGGTGAGCAATTCTGGTGCCTTAAGAATGCAAGTGGTGACATTCTTACAGGCGTGAGAGATATTCTGACTGCTCCTATAAACTTACTGTAAATCACCAAACTATGTTTTTATTATTTTATTTTTGGAATGCTTTATTCTCTTTTCTCCCAGTCTCTGCTTTTCAAAGGGAAGAACCACTCAACCATTCCCAGTTTCATCACCCCCTTCTCCTGGATTTACCCCATTTCTTTGTTCTACTATGGCTTCCCCTCACCCTGGGTGAACAAGTCCTCCACTGGATCTTAAGCTCAGTGCAGAGGTGGGCATGTCAGTCGGTGGTGAGTGAACTGTGAAATGGGGGGCAGCTTCATGTTGCATGGGTGAAGGCAAGCATACGCCACATAAGTCATGGCTTCTAAGTTGATTGGGGGGCATTCTGTGTCCTGACTATTGATTTCCGTTGCTCCTACCGTTTAATTTCCACACTTACTGGTTTTATAATATGAACGGTATGTCCTGTTTGTTAATACACATAACGATAAAAGCATACAATTAGTACTGTCATATTTTTGCTCTTAGTGGGGGGGATTCTCCAAGGGGCAGGAATAATGCGTCGGAGGCATGTATCCTGCCCGCGCATCCCCGCATCCATGAAACAATGCATGGTGGCCGCATTCACAGACATTGGCCACCACATGGCCCCATCTGCGACCCCTCCCTCTGGTGTGCAGGTGCATGTGGGCACTGCCGTGGATACAGGGCTCTGCCATGGACACAGGATGCACAGACCCCCTCTGCCACTAGATCCCTTGTGCCTGTGGGGCACCATGGTAGCCAGGTAGCTGCATTGCAGCCGCAGCATTGGGGCAGGTGGGTGCCAAGTCAGCCACCCCTGGTCCTCCATGTGGAACTCCTGGGTTGGGGCAGCATGCTGGGGGGCTATTCGTGCCCCTACATCCCCACCATAGCCAGCAACGGCATCCCGGATGGGCTCGTACTGGCTAAGTCTGCCCTTGGAACATCTAGCCTCTGCCCCCCTCACCCGGCACTCTGTGCTTTCAAGAATAGCATGGAGCATGGGCACACCCCCTGCACCACCCATGGACTGCCCCCATGCAAAGATCACCGGCGGACTGTGGGATCCAGCACGTATCAGCTCCGCACCTCCTTGGCTTAATCAGGCTTAGGGCGCAGGTCGAGGGGTCTATGCTCTCAGTTACATGGCGCATAGACTCTCCACACCTTAGAGAACAGGGCCCATTGTGCAGTTCCTGAAGTACAGTATGTGGTATACAAGGGACTTGGTAACAGATACGGGCATGTCTATAACGGGGGATGGGGCAACAAAGAGCCATCACAGGATTCTGGCTTACAAATTTTGTTTTCCTAGCTACACTCCTGTCATGTTGCAGTGGGCATTTTTTTCCAGTTACTCCCGCCTCATTCAGATGCTGCAAGCTGAGGACACCAATGCTGGCAAATGCTATGCATGCATGCGCCAGCATCAGGCAGTGTACACCCCACCCCTGCAAGTGTCCCTCATTTGCAGAGCCACCTGTGGTCACCTGGGGGCAGTGCTGCAGCACACCTCACTACTCACCATCCACAGAGGAGGAGGAGGAGAGTGTCAGCTGGGATGCTCAGTCCTACTCCCTCCAGTTGGCCCCTAATGACCCCCAGCTGGTTCCTAAACCCAGGTTCCCAGCTCCACAGGTGGTAATGCTACCACTGTGCCAAATAGCTGGCTTCATCAAACTATGCCCGGAGTCATGGCTTCAATTTCCAAAAAGAAAAATAACTGTGGTAGTGAATGAACTGCAGTGGTTGTGCTCAAAACCCCTACTTAACTTGTGGGGAGAAAGGTAAACAGATGTATCATGCTAGACAAACATAATTATGTTCTGTGTTCAAAAAAGAACAGTTCCATTGACACCCTTATACAAAGTTATACCCACTAATTGTTTGGTGATAGCTTATTTATTTGTATTTTTTAAGGCATTAAAAAAATGTTCTTCTTAACAATTTCTCTGACACTTTTTAATTGTGTCTAGCTTCATTGCAATATTGTCCCGGCCATGTAAAAATTTATAGAATCATATTACCAGTCTGCTGGAGGATCCCATTTCTTTGTGGCTCAGTTGCCTAATTCCTCATGTATGGGAGTCTCTTCTTAAGGATTTGTGGTCACCCTCTGCTGCAGCATTCGTCCTTACTCAGACTTGGTCCTCAGTTATTTTATATTTTTGTAGCGCATATAAACTTGTATGGAGCATTTAACACTTCCATGCTTGTGTTTCAGAGCTATTGGCCCCATCAAAAGAGCTCTGATAATGAGGCCAAGAGCTCCGAAACGTAAGCAAGCAGCAAGGACGTTGGACTCAAGCACTCGAAAAAAGGAAACAGAAACTAATGCAGCAAGAACAGGAGCGGCACATCAGCAGCCTAGGAGCTGCCAGATACCCTAACAGGGATCCATGGAAGTGCTAAATGCTCCATGCAAGTTTAAATGCTATACAAGAAAACAGAAAAATAACCATGTTAGTGCACTCATTTTCTATAAAGAGACACTTTGCCGACCTTAGGATTGGAGCTACTATCAGGCACGGTGTTTAACTTCTACTGTTTATAAATTTAAAATTAATTCATGAACGAGTGTATCCTTGGTTCAGTACAGCATCATACTTGGGTACGTGCAGTGGTATCAGCTGGCGGCCTTCATAGCGGGCTGCTCTAATTTTAATTGTGCACCTGTAAATGCCATAAATGTAATTATTTTGTTGCTCCTGTGGCAAGAAGGCATTTTGTTAGGTTACCAATGCCAACAGGACACTTGCTACTGTGTATTTATCAAAATGACAGAAAAACTGACAGTGACACTTTTAATTTTTTATAAGAGTAATCACCCAAAGTCTTGTTTTATCTCAAATGCAATAGATTAATTCCACCTGATTTTTTTAACTATATTCATTTATTTTGTTAACTTAATGTCCATTTCTTCTGAGCTTTCCTAATCTCTTGTTGCCCCCCCCACCCCTACTTTCTGGCCCCTGGATGGGACTTCTCTGGAGGCCTGTACCTCCTTTAGATATCTTGGGGTCTGGCTCGACCAGCACCTCGACTTTTCCTTACATATTGATGCCATCTACAATAAGCTTCACTCCAGGTTGGGTGGTTGGGTGGTTGGGTGCCCGATATTGTAATCATGGTTGTATCCCGTTGCCAGCTAGCCATGCCATTGTACAGAAAATGATCTTCCGTATCTTTGACTACGGGGATATAGTCTACAGTGCCACACCCAAGTACACCCTAGCTAGACTGGACTCACTCTTCAACTCATTCTGTCATTTCACCCTTGGCTGTCCTCCCACCACCCACCATTACACTCTTTACCAAACCCTGGGCCTCCTCTCCCCTCCCTCCAGGGCCAAAGACTGTCCCACTGTGCCCTGATTATGGCCAAGTTCTGGACCCAGCCCTTGCTCACTTACCTCACCTCTGAATTATCTGTCCCTGCCCTTCCAGTGTACTGACTGAGATATAATGATGCCGGGCTCCTATCGGTACTGCACATGTCCACCGCTGCTGGCCAGGCTGCTTTCAAATATTGCATGCCCAAACTGTGGAACTTCCTCCCTGTGGGTGTCCAGCATGCCTCCCGCACCCAGCACCTCAACTCCCTCCTCAAAGCTCATCTCCCTTCCACTTGCACATGGATCTAAATACTTTTCCACCCAGGGCCAGTTCCTCCTGCATGACTATACTAAGTGTTGATCAGATTGTGTTCAGTAGTATGTATGTAGCCTAATAGACTGTCTAATTGCCTTCGCTACTGCACTGTATTTCTGTAATTTTGTGCTATATATGTGTATCCATTCTGTTTTCTAGTTGTACTCTCCCCTGAAAATATTGTACTTGTATGTATCCTGTATCTTATTTGTACTTCTCCCCTACTTATTTGTACTTCTCCCCTACCACCCTCTACCCCCTACCAGGACGCATCTGGAATCAAGCAGTATTCTGCTCAGTATGCCTTCCTGGTAAAACTTTTAAATAAATAAATAAATCTGTATTGACAGTATCCCCAGTGTCCTGTTTATTTTTTTCATCTTGCCTTTTCTTTTTCTGTTCAGTTTTCAGAAATCCTATAATTTGTTCAGGCTGAAAAAAGGTATTTATGGGTCTAAAAAGTTATTGCACATTTTGCGGGATAAGGGAAGATCAAGCTGTTCCTCACTCAGTGATTTCATCTTGCAACAGTGTCCTGGGTCAAGGGAGAAATAACTGGGAAGAAATCTATGCAATGGCCTTTAAAATTAAAAGCACCTTTGCTTCTTGGAGCCCTTATGATCATATCACTGTCTGTCTCAAAAGAAAAGGTTACTGTAAGGGTTGTTTTCATTTCTTCCCTTTGAAAAGCAGAGGCTGCTGCTAAATTTTGATTTAGTGAGACATTTTGTTTTGGTAGATAAGTGCATTTGTTGGCTGGTAGTCTGTGTGCCCTCCAATTAAAGGGAAAGTTTTCCTCTGGTAATCCCAGGGCCTCACAGTGGTGGCACTCAAAATATAAAGTGGTACCCATGTTCATCTGCACTTTTTGAAAATAAGTACCCCTATTCCTTATTTTTCCCCTATTTGTCCCATACTGTTGCTAAATTTAAACATACCCTTTTCCTTGATTTGACAGATGAGGAGGAGTATCACTCATCAGTGAAAGTGCCACCACCGGGCAGGGCCTCCACGAACACATTTATTACCTGCTCTCTTAACTTCTGAAAAAGAGTGTCCAGCATGAGTGTCAAACCAGCCAGTCTTTATCTTGCGGTATTTCTTAGAACTTCCATTTGCCTGTTAAAAGTCGCTGCAGTTTTTGTATTGGGTTATGCTAAAGCATCGACCACGAGGGATCTGGCCTTTACTTCATTTCTTTCGTTTTGTACTGATGCCTACTGATCTTTTAATTGCGCCATTTGTGTTATAGTTTCAGCATTTATTCTCTTTCATCCCTTGTCAAATAACAAGGTACGATTGATAAAAGCATCCGTCTTTGATTCCAGACACTCAGATATTTGAAGCAGTCCCCTCATAAATGCATTTAATTACTTGAAGCTTTTACTGTTTGTTTTACCTTGTTTTGGTACTGGTAATGATGATTCAGATGGCTTTTTCCGTCAGAGCAGCTCCCTCTCTAGAAAGTAAAGAAGCAGATGATGAAACTGTTATGTCAAGCTTTGTAAATCCAGGTACAGAGACCAGGACTGGTAACAGCACAGCTGTGTTAGTTTTAGGTTTAGTACCCATCAGTTCAGTAGGTTTTTGGGGTATTTTGCAGTCTAGATTCTCTGGGCCAGATTTCCATAGGGTGGTGCAGAGTTTATGTTGAGCCCTGCATGACAACTGTACCCAATTTTACAATGTTAGGCACAGTTGTGGCAGTTTGTCTGCTTTTCAGCAGCTAGCAGCAAAGGTTGGGTGCAAGCTGCATGGTCAGGGTCTCCGAGAATGATGCATGCCAAAGCACAAATAGTTGGTTTAGCGAGTGTCAATTTGCAGCAAGGAATGGAAACTCCCTTTAGGTTGCCACAAGCCTGGCATACCATATATTTGATGCACACAGGGCTTGTGGAAATGCTACCTTTCTGAAAATCAACTCTCTGTCTCTGGTTTGCTCAGAGGTAAAGACTGATATAAGTGATTTGTAACCCCTAGCGGGTGCTACCCTTAGGGCTACTACCCCTGTCTGCCCCCTGTGAGGCAGGGTAAGGGGCCCAGATCTGTGGACGGGTGCCTCCACCCAGAGGTCGGGGTTAGCCCAAGTAAGACTACCTCGGTTACAGCCCTCACAGGCTGCAACCCCTTTTGTCCCTCTAATGACAGCTCCCACGGGTACCACAACAATTCTGTTCACCAATACACTTACCCCTCGAAAATATAATCCAGCTCCCTTGGGACCCCTGTAAAGAGGCACAGTTATGTTGCAATCTCCAAGCAGCAGTTCACCATTAATGTGCACAATAGCCAGGATGTGGTGGTACAAAACAATCTGATTTATTCAGGGGGAAACAACAAGGACAGGGGGGAATCAAGTTGATTAGCTTATCACTATACTCATCTACCTAGGGCTCTGTGCACAGGTCTATCCCTACCAGTCACTGTCCCTGGGTACCCAAGCCCTAGTGGCTAGTCCAAATTGTGGAAGCTGGTAGGGGCCCTTTCACTTCAGAGAAAAGAAAAAGTTAGTTAAACAGTTAGCAGTACAGTAATTCCATTTGGAATCCAATGTGGCAATTCAACAGGGAGCTACCCTGAATTAGTACTCACGACCTCCAGTCAAAATAGGGTCCTTCAACGTCAGCAGGGCTACTCCTGAGCTCCACGAGACGCTGCGCACATTTATATGGCAAACTGCAACAGGCAAAGTCCAGTAATGGCAGCAAGAGTTAACTTGAGCTCCTCACACATTTATATGGTAAACAGCAACAGGCAAAGTCCTTTAATGGCAGCAGGATTTACTTGAGCTCCATAAGCCTCCTCCCACATTTATGTGGTAAACAGCAACAGGCAAAGTCCTTTAATGGCAGCAGGATTTACTAGAGCTCCATAAGCCTCCTCCCACATTTATGTGGTAAACAGTAACAGGCAAAGTCCTTTAATGGCAGCAGGATTTACTTGAGCTCCATAAGCCTCCTCCCACATTTATAGGGTAAACAGCAACAGAGGGATACCACACCAGGCAGCTGCTTCCAATGCTCCCACAAACTCACCGTCACTGAGATACTGCAAACGGCAGCTTCCATTTGTCTTCGCACCGAGCGCGATTCAGCAATTTTCTCCAGTCCTCCTTCAGGTCGAGCCTGGTGGGTAGCTGTACAGAGCACAGCCTCCTCTGACCACCTGCCGGAGCTGACAACACAAAATGGCCGCTTCAGGCCTTCCCGCGCTTCCCGCGCGAACACTCTTCAGCGCAGAAGCACACAGCTCCTCACTCCTCACTAGCCACAACACATCTGGCTCTCCACATCTTGGGGCACTCCTCTCCACTCGGGCGCGACCCGATCCAATTGGCTGGTTGAGCCTGCCAGTCACTTCCTCTGCCTCTCACTGGTGCGAAAAAGCGCCATAGCCCATAATGCCTTTTCCAAATACAAACAGTTCCTCTATTGGTCAAGCCGACTCTGTAGGGTCCCAGGTACTGATTGGTCCAATTCAGCAGTTCTGGACCAAAATGGGGAGATGGTCGAAACAGTCCTTGCTGCAAAGGAAAGCAGGTTAGAACAACTACAATATTATTACTACTTTAATAGATAGTCAGCAAACAAGCACATCTTCTAACGAAGCTCCCTCTGTGCAATTAGCGATGGCAGAAACGGAGCGATTATTCTGCAGCCCGGGCGGGAGTCGAGCATAGCAACACTCAAACCCCCTCCCATTTCAACTAACCCTGACTGCAACAGGCAGCCCTTAAAGAGACAGAATACGGAGGCCCTAAAAGAGCACTCACCAGGTCCTCATTTTAGGCGACTTTATGCCGATTACCAACCAGGCATAAAGCACGTTAGGAACCCCCATTTGCAAGGGGGGTTACAGATTATTTTTAAGTTTGTCTTTTTTCTGCTTTTGTGTTGGTTCTGCTGGTAGCCTCTCTGGCCCCAGAAATGCTTACATTTTAGACATTGTGTTAGTCCCTACAGGCTTCTCCATGCTTACAAGCTTTTCCGTCGGACCACTTGCCTGGTCAGACCTCCCAGCTTCCATGGCTTCCCCTGGGCAAGTCCATGTAGCAATCAGATAATGGTCCAAAGGCCCCCATTTCCTTTGTGGAGTACCAGACTCCAATGTCAATGAGGTAGAAATACAAAATCACACATGTCCCCACAGTGCAAAGCATCATGGGCTGCATATGCAAATCATCACAGGATATTATGCTGGTTCAACTTTAAGCAGAAATGCATGGTGCCAAAAGGCCTCTCACACAGTTTGCAAAGGATGCTAACAGAAGACATGGACATGTGTTTTTTTCCTACCAAGACTCATCAGTATGTCTCATCTGTTTGATACCCCAGTGGAATGAACCAGCTACCCTAAGATGGTCGATCTGGGCTATGTTGTGGTGAACCCAATTAAAACAAAAAACAAGATAAAAGACAAAGTACCTCTGTGTGCAAGCACTGAGGCAATTGTTACCCCAAAGGGAATTTGGCTGGGAAGCCAAGTTTCAAAGAAATACAAAATCACACATGTCCCCACAATGCAAAGCATCGTGGGCTGCATATGCAAAATGAAGTAGAAGGCTTATAGAGCCTTTCTTCATAGCAGCCTTGTGGTTTGTAAATGGAATTGGGTAGCAGAGCTAACTACCTGAGTGGCTCCCACACTGTGGCCATCTTGAATCAGCATTGCAAAGGAAAAAGACATTTGTAAAAACTAAACACATAATGGAAACCCCAGTTTTCAAATGTAGAACATGAAACTTCATCAAACTCTCCATGTAAAACCTTTGTACTGATATCAGAGGTCCTCACATGTGGCCAAACTATTCATGCTTAATACTTTCAAATACTTTCAAAGAGGTATGCAAAGCCACATTATAAATGGGTAAGAATACTGGGTAAAGGGGAGGCAGTATAGCACAGTGGAGGCAATATAGCGCAGTGGAGGCAGCATAGCACAGTGCTTTAAAGCTCTGAGCTGCAAAACTGGAGGTCTGGGTTTGAATCTCACAACCCCCACTTGCATACTGTGTGACCCTGAGCAAGTCACTTGACTTCCTTGTGCTCCCAGGTCACACCTGTAGACAAGCTTTCAGCTTAGTGTCTCTCTCTTGGTTAAAATAAGAGAAACCAAAACCACTGATTGGTCAGATGTCATCACATGAGCGTGCATTAGTCCAGCACAATAGCACAGGTGCGAAATACTTAATGCTCTGAACCTCATTACTTGGTTTGTAAAATAAAAATCAGTGAAACCATTTTATAATTACAATGTGGCAATTCACAGTATGCGTAACCGTGGGATGACAGCACTTCTCAGGTGCATAAGACACTCCACGTTGCCTCATGCCTCACTTTCTTGGGTGTGCCATTATCCTTCAGTAATGCATATTATGTCATATCTTATTGCTTAATTTTAAATTAAGCTTTCTCTTTCCTTTATTATAATTCATTAGCCATATGCCTGTTTTCTTTCAGCAGGCTTTCTCCCATATATCAACAAGAGTTCATTCATCTTTAGTAAATAGTTTCCCTTTTCAGATTTTGCATTGTTATTATGATTACCAGTAATAATATTACACCATTTAGACATTCTTTTTGTGTTAGTAAACTTTATATTTTAAATGGATTTTTTAAAACTTTCACATCTTATACTTTGCCAGATTAGTGCAAATTGTATTGTTTAATCGTTTGCTTTAAGCTTTCCTGTAGCTGTTTGAATCTGCTTTCTTTTCTAGAGTATTTAAAGGTTTTTCAAAACTGTTATATTTGTACACATTGGGCCGGATATTCAAACTGCGCCCAAAATGTGCGCAATAGCAGGAGCAAGCACAAGTCCATTGCGCACATGCACAATAGATGCGATATTCAAACATGGAGCAAGGCAAATTGAACAACCAGCCAACGTCTGAATATCACACAACCTGCGCCATAGCGCAACCAGGAAGGAGAAGCTGAGCAGATATGATGCACTATAGCGCAACAAAGGCCAGCCAGCTGAGCAGTCCAGAGGTGCCATAGCGCAAGCAGAGAGCCCCCCAGCAGCAGAGACACTGGAACTGCACAACCAGGGAGGTAGGCAGAGGCCCACCACCCATGCCAAGATGGGCACAGGAACACACTGCAGAACTAACAATGCACCCCCACACCCTAAGCACAGCATAACTGGGGGAGGGACGGAATATCCACCGGCCCATGGGGACAAGCCAACAAAGCACAGCTGGGCCATGGTACCCCAGCACACTCACTGGCAAGCTGAGACTGCCACACAAAGGGGGTGGACAACCCCAGTGCACATCAGTCCCCCCTTGTGCACAGCACACCCTGCAGTGTGACCCCAAGACACCACCCATGAGCAGTGACTGTCACTGCAGGAATCCCCATGCATCCCCCCCGTCACACTGCAACCTCATGTAGCACAGAACCATACAAGCCAGACCCACCAAGAGCAGCCAGCAGTGGGTGGCAGCACACGGCAAGACCGACTGAAAGCCACTCCCACACCAGAGACACCTCCACATGCACACACACACATACCCAGGACAATACCACCCCAGATGCCATGCACACCACTGCAACTGAGCACCTATAGCCAGCTGCAAATCAGAGACCACCACAGTATTCATAACAAAATATATATTTCTAATTAATATAATAACAATAACAATACAAACAACCAGAACTATATACAACTATATACAATACAAGGGTGAGGGTACAGGTACAAGGTAGGGGTGGGTAAGGGGCAGGGGTGAACAACTGGGAGAGGGAAGGCAGGGTGTGAGGGACGGGTAAAGGGGGGAGGTGATGGGCAGCTACTGCCTGCCAGTCCGCTCATCATCCGGCTGCTGCTGGTCCCAGGGCCTCCTCCTGTGCCTGATGCCACGGCGCTGCAGGTCCCTCAGGATGTCGAGGGACTCCATGGATACTTCAAGGAGCTGGTGGACTGCCCGCTCGAGTCTCCGCAGGATCCGGACACCTAGGACAAGGGATCAGAATCAATGGCTGTGACTGTCCATATCCCTGAAGCCCACCCAACATGCATGGCATACAGCCAAGTGCCCCGCTCCTGTGATGGACTGCACCCACCCACAGTGACCGTGCACAAGACATGCCCAACCAGGCAGCAACAGCCATGTGTGCCACTGCACACACACACCCCCCATGTCCAGCACAGCACAACCAAGGCTGTACAGTGATGTGGCTACGCGGTGGGAAGGCAGTGCCACAGCCATGTGCCCAGTGCATGCATGAACCACCATTGACGCACTCCCAGACATGCAGTGCCACTGGACAGTGCTGACTGTCACACGTCGCGTGCATGGCAGTGTTGTCCATGGATGGTGGCCATGCCCTGCCCCCCCCACAGCATGCAATAGCATTCATGATGTCATGACACTCACCCTCATCATACTGCTGCGGCTGCTGCTGCTGCTGCTGTGGCTCGTCACCACCACCACCACCAACACCATGTACAGCCACCGCTGCCACCCCTGGCTGCACCTCAGCCTGGGCCCTCCTCCACTCTGCCACGCCTGTGGGAAACAAAAGTTGAGAAACACATCAGTGAAATCCCAAAGCAGACATCCCCCTGCCACAATGAATGTGCCCGCCCACCCAGCCAGACCCATACATCACATATCCTGTAAACACCGCCACAGCCAGCCATAGACCAACCCTCCCCCATGTGCTGGTTACAATACACAGTGTTACCCATATGGACAATACAGGTGCATAGACGGCTCACCCACCTGGCCGAGGCACCATGCCCCTCCTGGCACGTGAATGAAGTCGTGCCAGTAGTGCCTGCTTCCTCCTCCGCAGGTCACTGTACTGGTGCCTGCACTGCTCTGCCGAGCGCCACCAGCCAGTGGCCTCCTCCAGGGCAGTGGCCACCTGCTGCCACACATGTGTCCGCGCCATGTTCAGGGGTTCATCCCCAAACAGTAGGCCATGGTGAGGCTCCACTATGGCCACTAGGTTGGCAAGTTCCACCGCACTCCATTGTAGGGCTCTCCTGCATGCCATCCCTACATGTATATAGTAGGCAATATGGCACTCCGCAGCACGGCAACCCCACGTGAAAATGTTGTGCAATACAACTCTGTTAGTCCCTATCGTGCTGTTCGTATAGCACCGCCAGTCCCTATCACGCTGTTACCGAACAGCGCGATAGAGCTGCAGACATGCCATACGTAAGCGCCAGGGGGCAAAGGTCAGGCACAGGGTCATGGGTCTCTGGCGCAAGGCCACGCACAGCGCCATCGGACGTCTACATGTCCAGCGTGATTGGTCGCCTGTCTGCCATTGCCACAGTGGACTATTGTGCAGTTGTGCCACAGCGCCATGTGGTGACCGTCGCTGTAGTGCCACTGGCACAATGGTGGCCATGTCCTGAATTGCCTATCGTGCACAGCACGTCAGCAGCACAGCAGATGCTTGCGTAAGCTACCTGGGCATGTGCAGTGCGGTGTACTCTGCCGTCACAGAATTGCGCCATTGGCTCAGCCGGTTCAACCATATTGCGCAAAGTGCAACAGCGCGATATTCAGCTGTCATATGCAAATCATCCGATCAGCCATTCAATGGTGCAGCGGAGCGATTTGCATCTCATTAAAGTTGCTCCAGTCCTAATTTGCATGCACTACGCTATAAATCTGTGACACTGTTCTGCAGTGGCCATATTCGCTTACTGCAGTTGATAGGTGAGTTGCATGCATTGTGCTGTTCTGGACCATGGCCCCAGAGAATTACTGTGTACTGCACAGTCACAGGTGACCACTCTCACCCATACAGGCTGTGAAATGACCGAGCGAGGACTGGGTGAGGAGGATGATGGTGGGCGGAAGAGGAGGCCCAACTTTACGAAGGTGGAGACAGAAGCACTGTTTGAGGCCTACCTGGCTGAGGCCACTTCTCAGTGGATGGCGGGGGCCTCCACAGGCCCGTGCTGCTGCTGCATGGGAGGGTGGCACATGCCGTCAACCTGCACGGCAGCCACCAGCGCTCTGTGCAGGAGTGTAAAAAGAAGATGGGGACTGACAGGAGGAGGGTGAAGGAGAAGGTTGCAGCCATCAGGGCGGCACGTGCTGCAACAGGCGGTGGACAGCCGGAGGTGGTGCAGCTGACCCCGGCAGAGGACATGCTCGCTGCAAGCATGCAGCACAGCGCCATTGAGGGTGTTCCTGGAGGTGGCTTCCAGACAGGTGGTAGCCCATCACTGCATGGTATGTCATGGTGGGGGGGGGAGGTAGTTCACATGCACTAACGTGTCCTTTCTTTCTGTTACAGATCCTGTGCATCTGCAGGGGTCAGCAGTGGAGGGCCTGTCCACTGCGGACAGCCACCCGGAGTTGGAGGAGGGACCATCCACCTCTGCAGATTGCCGGCGTGCACTGCGGTAGTGTGCACGCCCAGCTACCTTCACTGATGTTGAGACAGGTGTGGGGAGTGCCCTTCCTGTGTCCCAGCGGTCTGGCATGCAAGCATGCCAGCACGCTGTGGCTGTGGCTGTGGCACAGACCTGCACCATCGATGATGCACCGACCACTATGGGCATTGAAATGTGTGTGTCACAGAATGGACACACAGCAGGCCAGCTCATGCCCATGGATCTAGCTGGTTCCGACATGTGTGCCAGCATGTCAGCACAGTCCCAGGCTGTGCCTGTCAGCACTGGTGAGGCAGCACCAGTGGCTGTGCAGGTCACTGGCACTGTTGCAGCCACAGCAGTGGAATCACTGATCCCGTGGGCACAGCAGGTGGAGGGGCAGCAGCAGCAGTCACCCACCGGGACTGGGGGCACAGGGCTCAGCGGTGATGTAGGTGCACTGCCTGTGGACATGCCCATATCTGGTCCTGGTGAGCAGTGCCCACCCTCAAGGGGTGCTGTACATCAAGCCCTTCCAGACCCTGAGGGACAGGTTGCCGATGTGGCAGACGACCTCTTTGATGAGCACACCTGCCTGCTGCAGGCATCAGTACAGCAGCAGATGCGGGTTGCAACATCCATGGAGGCACTGTGTATGGCCCTGGAGTGGGTCGAGGAGCAACACAGCAGGGACACTGAGAGGATCCTGTCCCGGATTGACCATTTGTGGGTGGATGTGACCGCCGCCATCGACAGGCTGACACAGGCAGTGGTCGGTGTCGTGGCCACATTGGGCACACAGTCAGATGTCCCTGTGCCGCTCACACTGCGCAGTACGCTATCCACTCCCCGTTCCCGGCATCGTACGACACCCACCCTGTCAATGTCGGGTTCTGTTGTGGGCATCCCGAGCACCTCTGGTGCAGGCATGTTCGGTATGCTGTAGACCCCTGTGCGGACAAGGTCATGTTCATGCAGTGGGACTCCTGGTGGTCCATCAGTACCACCCCATGTGGCCCATGCTCAGTCTGCCAGTGCTGCTGGGTCTCAGCAGGGCCGCCCACGCATCTGAGGTGGCTGTGGCACTGTGCCACATGACTGAGCTGTCTCCCAGTGTGGGCCCTGTCTGCTGCTGGCCTGTGTGCAATGTGTGTTTTGGTGGGCAGTGCACCAGTGGGTGCCCTGCTCTACACGCCGACACATGGATCACCTGCACACCCTCCCGACTGCTGTCCACAGGTGTGTGTGCATGATGATGCCTGCATTGCGCTGTACACCTAAGTGCAAGGGTGCCCAGCATCTGACACACGTACATGGACAGTACAGGTGGTGGTGGTGGCCTGTGGACGTGTGTGTATTTAATGTCTGTTCCTGCTCTGGTGTGCACCTGACCCCTGTGCACTTTGTGCCTGGTATGTGTGTGTGTGTGTCTGTCCATGTGGAGTGTTACTGTTCACCCCTCCCTGGTTGTGTGTGTGTGCTTCTGTGCCCTGCCACTTCCCTCGCTGTCATGCACCCCAGGTGTGTTTCCCTGTGTGTATGTGGGTTGTGCCCTAGCCACTGTTGGTTGCACATGGCCCCATGACTTACCTGTGTTGGGCGAAGTGCACCTCTGTGATGGTGTCCCGGTGGGCTGGACCAGCCGGATCAGTCGGGGGTCACGCCGTCCAAGGGGGGGTTGCTCATCCCCATCATCACCGGCGTCACCAGCGTCCCCATCGCTGTCCGCCTCCTCGACCTGTATGGCTATCCCACAGTCTTTGGCCATGTTGTGCAGGATACAACAGGCCAGGAATATCCCACAGGCCTTTGAGGGGCTGTACTGTAGGGCACCGCCGGAGGTGTCTAGGCTATGGAATCGTGCCTTCAGCATCCCAAACACCTGCTCGATGATGTTGCGTGTGGCGGCGTGTGCCTCATTGAAGTGCTGCTGCGATGGGGTCATGGGCCGCCGGTAGGGTGTGAGCAGCCAGGGATGGAGTGGGTATCCACTGTCACCTGTGTGGAGATGGTGGAGGTTAGTGTCATGTTCAGGCCCATATTTCCCCTAGCCCTGTGTGCCACTCCCATGGCACCTGTGGCTTACCCTCCCTTGCCCCCGCTTTGCCAATCCTACATGCATACTCACCCACTAGATGTCCTGTGGGGATGTCCCCACTCTTGAATCGATGGCACAGTGCTGATTGGTACCATATGAATGAATCGTGTGGTCTGCCAGGGTGCGTGGCACAGACATTGATGATGCGCCCACTGGCATCACACACCACCTGGCAGTTGACACTGAAAAACCCCTTCCGATTACGATAGGCAGCCCCATCAGGGCCAGGTGGTGTGCAAATGGCCACATGGGTGCAGTCTATAGCCCCTAGCACGCCAGGCATACGAGCTACCCTGTGGAACTCCTGTAAGTTTGCTGTATGCTCTGCCGTGGTGCTTGGGAAATGGAGGTACTCCGCAGCATGTGGCAGCAGTGCGCTGAGGAATTGGGTGAGGATGCATGACGTGGCCGACTGTGTTATGCCTGTGGTGTCCTCTGTTGGCCTCTGAAAGGTACCCGTGGCGAGCAAGCACATGCAGGCTGTTACCTTTGTCTCCACTGACAGAGCGTGACTCCGTCGTGAGGGTGCCTGCATCACATCACTGCACAGCTCACAGAGCCGCCTCAGTATTTCCCTGTTCTGGCGGTACCGGCCCACAATCTCTACATCTGAATACAGCTCAAAGCTGATGCGGGCACGGTACTGCCTGTTGGGTGCGTACCGCCGACGGGCCCTTCTACGGCCACGTCCCCCTGAATCATGCCTTCTCACCCCCCTCATTACAGCTTCCATGTGAAGCTGGCACTGTCCATCTCCCTGGCTTGTGTCCCCCCCCCGGCTGTTGTTGATCTGTTACCCCCGCTGTCCTGACTGCTACCTCCACCGCACCAGGTACACCTACTGGCCTCTGCACTCTGTGGCCCCACACACCTTCCCTTGCCCCTCTTCTGTCCTGTGCACTCCTTGGCCTGCACTGTTTACTGCTCTGGCCTGCTCTGTCTCCCTGCCTCATGTGACTTCCCTGTCGTGTTCTTGCGCTTCTTCCTTGAGCCTTTTTATTTTGGCTCATTTCCGCCGTGTCGCAACTTCAGCCTGATCCACTGTTGCGCATTGCACAAGCCTTTGAATATCACATTGTGCACTTTATGCATGGTTCCACCCCCTTCGGTTTCGCATACCTTCATTAGCATTGCACTGTTACTCAGCATGTTTTCTGTTGCGCAACTGCCTCCTACTGAATATCGCACAATGGTGCAATTTCAGACTTGCGCTGGCGCAATCCAATTGCGCATGGCGCAACCCTTTTGAATATCCCACCCATTGTATTCAGCTTGTGCAGTAGGTTATAGCTGCACTATACTAAACTGAAATGAAACATAAAATCAGACATTTGAAATATCATCTTAAACAGCTCCAGCTGTCCAATTTCTCTTCCATTAGCTGATAATTAAAAGTATATATTTCAACAATGTTAATTTTCTTTAAGTATTTTTTGTATAATATTTCTATTGGTTTGAGATTAAAAACGACATTACATATAATACAATAGGTCACAGAAACTTGAAAAAGGACAGTCAGGGTCATGAAAAGCATTACATTCCACAATACATCATGGCTCATTTTCTGTTTGGTGCTTATTATCTGGGTAGAGTGCATCTGGGGCCATCTGGACATGGGAGGCACCTGCTGCCCATAGGTGTGCCATATCCTGGCCAGACCCTGTAGTGCAATTAGATGAGGCTACGGTGCAGCACTGTTGCCTCATCTAGTGTCACAGCTTCCAAGTACATGTGCCAGGTCCTAAAGGAACAATTGTTCTCCCCCTTGGAGTTTCTCAAGTGGCAGTGCCTGCAGGCAGGGAGTGTTTCACTGTGTGGTGGTGTGTGTCACACAGGAGACCCAGGTGTTCTGAATGCATTGGGATGCCAATACCTAACAGTATCCTGATCCACCCAGGGTGAGGCTCCCACTCCTCCCCCCCCCCAGCTCCTCCATGCCATTAGTAAAGACAAGGGCATACATGGGATGGGGTAGCCCGCCAATGCTGACAATTTGAACGCTGACAATTCACGGGCCGCATCTGCCCAAAAAGGCTTCAGCAGTGTGCATTCCCAAAAATAATGCTTATATGTCCCTAGTGCGGCCTTGCACCTTCCACAATTCGGGGGAAATAGTAGGGTTAAAATGGTGGACCACACTAGGTGAGCAAAGCAATCTGTGCAGGAATCTGTACTGAGATTATTTGTATTTATTGCAGAATAATAATCTCATATGTGTTTTCAAAGTAGTAGCCCAATTCACCTCCGTAACTGGCACCATTAAATCTCTTCCCCACTGATTCCAAATATTTTGGGACAGGTCAGGGAGATAGGATCTGTCCTGCTGGGCCAGCTCTGTTATTAGACTTTTCATTGACACCCTTGACAAATAGGTGACTCCTCCCAAATGTCTTTATTTATTTAAATGTTTTACCAGGAAAGGCATACTGAGCAATGGAATGCTCGTTTCCAGATGCATCCTGGGGGGAGGGGGACAGGGATGAACAGTAAATACAGAGTATACGACATATACATATAACATAATTTGGGTGAGAGATACAATCAAGCATCAGGATAACAACAAAGAAATAACAATCAATTTAACCTAACAGCAATGGGCTAGAGCTACATTAAACAGTCAATCAAAATAATTTACAAGTAGGTAAGTGCGTACATGAGTAGCTGGGGGGAGGATTAAGAGAGGGAGGGAATCAAGTACAAGTACAGCAGGGGGGAAAATGGTCCTTTAGGAGGGAGGAGAGGATCCAAGGGAAAGCAACGTGGCAGATGGGCGGGGGAAGGGAATTCCAGATTTTTGGGAAGCAGTGTGAGAATGCTGCCTGGCCTGTTGAGGTGGACCTGGGGGGGGGGTATGGATAAGGTATGGTGGTCAAGGTTTCTAAGGGAGTGAGAGAAAGTAGCTTTGTGGGAGATAGAGGAGGAGAGGTAAGGGGGTAGTGAGTAAAACCAGGAATGCCATGACCTGTAAGTATCTATAGTGGTAGGATTGCAGGAGCTGCAATTTCTCCTAGAGGTCAGCAAATAACCATATACCCTGTCCCGCATACAGGTCCCCCAGACAGAGGATGCCTCTTGCCTCTCACTCCCAGAATCTCTCCATCTTGCAAGCCTGGTAGGAATTCAGGGTTTCTCTCAACAGGGATCAGCAGGGTTTTATCTTCTTTTGCTCCTCAGTGTTTCCTAACCATTTCCCAAGCTGCCAATCTGTGTAGGACCAGGGGGTTGGGGCCTCTCTTAAACTACAGGTATACAACCTTCTCCCACCTGGGGAGAGGTACATAGACAACCTCATGAAGCAATCCAGCTCCTTTAAATCCAACCAACTTGCAGCCTCCCCTCAACTTTCCCAACCTTGGATGTACCAATGCTGTACCATTATGTATTTAAGGTTTAATTTATGAATAGGTCACCCCCTAATGTATAATATAGCAAACCAGTGCAGTCATATTATATGTAGCTACGTTCATAGTACACTGTTTTAGTTACTGTATATACAGTAGGTCCTTAAAATTTATAGTATGGCCATGCAGTCAAATTGACAGTATCCCATTATGTAATACCCAGTTCTTATTTATATTTATTTAATAACCCCTGCTTGCAAGAAATTAACCGTGTTTGCTACTATAAAAAGGGGCCCTTATAAGTTGTACCATAAAGGTGTTATAATCTCCCAAGAATCCAGCTGAGGCTGGCAGTATAGCCTACAGGTTAGAGGAATGAGCTTAGTACGTCCAGCAGATCTGGGTTTGACTCCCACAGCCTCTACCTGCATACTCTATGACTCTGAGCAAGTCACTTAATCTCCCTGTTGCTCCCAGTTCACCCCTGAAAACAGGCACTGGTGCCTTGTGGGCCTTACCTGGAGATATATATATTTTTTAAATGAAAGAATTAAAAAAATATATTTAAGTCATACAATGCTTACTGAAAGAAATGCTACTATAGCAACAGTCAAATAAATGCACGTTTGGGCTGACCCAGACAAGTGATGACAGTGTAGACCTGGTTCATATGCAGGAGGGGTGGGCAACATTGTTACATTATGCTTCCACACAATTCTGATGAATTTTCAGAATTTCATGGAATAAAGATCCTATAGGATTCAAGGAATTCTGCATATTCTGCTATTTCTGCAGGCATTATCGAAATTCTATGGGGTTTTCTACATTTATTTTTTGCACTTGCCTGGCTCCCACGGCTTTTGGAGGAGACCTCATACCCCCTCCTACTCCGTCCGCCTGGGCTTTTCAAGGCCATCTCACCTCAGCTTCATTGTGCTCAGGGGAGCCGGGGTTGTATGATTTTTCCCCGTTTTTCTCCCCTTGAACCCTGAGGACAGTGGCGTGAAGGACAGAAGTCCAGGCAGATGAACATGCTGACGCAAAATCCAATGCAACGAGAATATCTGGGACTAGGAAGGGAGAAGCCAGAGAGGGAGAGGGGGCAGCAAGGTCAGCTCCTGGGGTGGGGGCTGACCAAACGAGCAGACACGAAAGACCGTTAGGCCTATTCTGCTGGCATTTTAGTATGTTAGTATGCCACTGCCAAGCACCCAGAGCGTCCTCCCCTTCCCTCCCCAGCTCTTGGAGAGAGCCACCATTGCCCCTGTGAACCGGTGCTTCCACCGGCCCCCAGGAACATCAGGTGCACAGGGCACCCCCCGGTTACCCACCCCAGTGGAGGAGAGCATCCATTGGGATGCTTGATCCTCTATCCCCTTGCCGGTCCCCGGCAACCTTGAGTCCGTTCCTGAACCCGGGTCGCCGGCATAGTGCGAGGTGTGGCGTCCAGCGCCTCAAGGGTTTTCTACATTTTTCTATAGTGGAAAGTGAGCAGAATTTCTGTAGAGAACATCTGCTGTGGAGGAACAAGAGTTTGTGAATTTTCATTGCAAATTACAAGCTTTATGCTCCCTTAATGTGCAGGCTCAGGTGTCCCCTCTTGAGACTAGAAGGGTATAGTGCATACCACAGAGGGTGGACTCTCAGATTCCCTGGAAGGAAAGCACAAGCTGTCCAACATTTACACTCCCCTTCCGGGCCAATCACAGAATGGCCTTCATTGGCATCTCCTGTGGAGGTATTGAGTCATCTGCCCTTATTGCTGGAGGAACAAGTGTGTCAGTGGTGGGCTCAACAATCAGGTTAGGGACAGAGGCACAACAGAGGTCATTGTCAACTCTGCTGGCTCCCCAAACAAAGTAAGACTAATCTGTGGTTAATTGGTCAAACATTTGTAATGTTCATGTCAAGTAATCATCTTTTCCTAAATTATTAATGTTCATGGCAGAGGTTACCAGTAAAAGGTATTAACTGCTTTCTGCTGACAGACCTGGAATTCAGCAAGGAATAGTCCTAGTTGGTTCCATCATGTGTAGATTGGAACAGAATTCTGTTGATGCTACAGAAATGGCATTTCAGCATACCAGTCAATAAAAAAAATACAGATATCAATTACAGAGCTGGAACTGCTGACTGTATCAGTTTTTACAGTGTTCACTCTAGAGGGCGTTTCTTTTTAATAAAGTCATCATGAGGAGTGCTGTCTTCTAAAACAAACTGCACACTTGGGTAGCACATGCTAAGGAAATAGTTTGACACTATAATGAAACTATCTTAGGAGAGAATTCATGTTTTGGCTACTGTGATTAATTGCTTTCCTTACCTGTTTGGGGATTTGTGCAGTCTGTACGTATTCCTGGGAACACTGTGGGCCGCACACTAGCATAATGGACACTTTCTAAGCTCCAATAACCCGTTGACTTAATTGAATCTTGCACAGACATCACCCTTGGGGGATTCTGGGACACCACTGAAGCAGACGTGTTTACATGGTATTGGTGGGGGATGGCAGGATCACATAAAAGAAAACTTTCAGTAAAAGAGCAAATCAGGGGGAATGTGGGCTACGACAGTGGACCTATGCCTGTGACTTTAGCCCAGAGCACTAGGGGTTTTAAAACATGGGTCAAATTAGACCCATTGGTGTAACAAATGTGGGTCAAAATCTAATCACAAGTACAAATATCACCAGTACAGAAGCTTAAATGAGTCAAGTGAAAATACTTTTCTATTGTTTACATTTCCATCTTTCGGCTATTGTTACAGACAAGTGCACCGCTTTAGACCCACTGCAACTTTTTCCCTTTTTGCCCAATCTAGCGCTGTCCCTGCCTGCAACTATCATTTATTTTGAATATTGTCCAGGAAAGCTGTGCTGAGCCAAAGCTTGTGTCCAGAAGTGACCCAAGAGAGAATCATACGGTAAAGATTAGCCTACCAGCCATGTGTGTGGCTAGATGACTCCTGGGTGCATAGTCAGATTAGGGCATTGCAGCCTGTTTTGTTTGCTGTCTGTCCAGTTTGCAAGCTAAATATTGAGACACACACAGTAGTACTAATTTTATATTAGCCTTATTGTTGTATCAGGGCTGAAAATATATTTATTCTAAAAGTTTTGTCCTGAAATGAAAATTTTATGTTGAATTGTAGTCTTCAGGAAATTAACAGGCTCTTGAAAACTTATTTTTAATTTTAAACTTTATTTTTTTAAATATTTAATGCTGGCCCTTTTAAAACAGCATGACTTCTGGCTCAACCCAGTCTCCCGTCCATCACAAATGCCATCACAATCCTGCTCCAGCGCTCATCTTTTTACATAAAATTGATCTTTGAAAAATATTTTAATGTCTTGGTGGTCACACAAATGTACAATTCAGCACTTGTGTTCTGCAAAGATTGCTGGCAAGTTCCATTTTTTTCTTACAATATTGGTTTGTATGGGCAGAAAAATGAAGGCGTGCCTCCTCTCCTTTCTCAGGGACATGCACATGCCTTCCTGTCTATATGTCCAGGAAGGTCTGGATGCATAGTAAAAGTCTGCAAGCTCTCTAGTTTGGTGTTGGTTATATCCAAACTTCAAGAAATTGGCACAAGCAAATAGATACAGTTGTGAATTTCAGGCACAGGAGACTCTGCCTGTTACATTGCACAGATCCAGTAGTACTGTACATCGGCTCAGGCAGTGAACTGCCCACTCCATTTGCTATGCAGGTATGAATTGTGTGTGTTCAGCATCCACTGCAGACAAAGCAGCCAGACTGCTTGGTACCGGATGGTTTCGATTCATTACAGTAAAATTCTCATTCACTATAGTCTGTCACAAACGCACTCCACAGGTCAGGCCCTCTACTTCTACAGTGCCAACCTCGAAGTGCAACAGTGTGAACAGGTAACAGACTGGGTAACCCTCCTGTCTGTTTTGGGTCCGAATCACCTAATAGTTTCGAATCCTGGGGGTCCAATGTGAACCTTATGCTGGCATACCCAATTTACAGGCTCAGATATGTACCCTCTTCGGGAATGCAGTACAATCCTTCGCCCAGGGGCACCCAGTCAGGTTTTCAAAATGTACCCTTACAACTCTATGTGAGACCTAGGTATATTCTTACCTTTAAGTAAGCTTAGTAACACCATTCAAGCCCTTATCAGCTGTCAGCCTTAAACACAGGTTCAGCAATTACATGTAAAATAACAGAAGAGAGCACAGGCAGTATTTCAAAGAAAATGTTGTTTACTAAACATTCTAAAACAGGAAAAATCAAACACAGAACAATTATATCATGAAATTACAAATCACATAAAAAATGAGAAGTTACAGAACACAAACTCCTACCACAAATTTAAGTTCTTTCCTATCTAGTTGTTACCATAAGTGCTTTCAAGTCCAGAGAACTGTGTGTCTCTTGAGTCCAAAATAATATATCCCTGTTTCCCTCTGATAGCTGTTCATTTGAAACTCCATCTCCCCGCCCCTTTTGTGAGGTCACCGTTAGATCCTCCCTTAGTTTTAATTCTTAACATAATAATCTACAAGGAATTATTTTATTAATGTGAACATCAGCAACTAGCCATTTCCCAAATATGACAGTCTTTCATCAAACATCTCTCTTTGAACTGCCTGCTGGTTCCTGTTTCCCAAGGAAGGTCTAAGGTTTACGACTTATAACACGGTCCTGCTATCAAATTGGCCTCAAGAACCATAACATTTATGAGGCCTATATCCTGGCAGATGGCCAGAAACTTTAATTAAAGCCAGAACAGGAAACTCTTGATTAGGTTTCTCTTCACTAGTCAATTTAACACATCTGCAGCTTCTACGCTGACACCCGAGGTCAAAGGTCACTTGTCACTGCTGACTGGAGTGTCAGGCAGACCAGCACATAACACAGACCATGTATTTATAATACAAGTATTATACAATATTAATATTAGAGGGTTTATCACATTACACTGTCTACTGAAGTTCAAAACTTCTGCACTGTGCAATGAGAAGTAGCAGAGGGTCAACAATTAAAACATCCCAACACAGCAGACAGGCAGTCATGGTTAGATTTCAGCCAGATAGAGAGCTTTACAAATGGTTACCACATGCAAGAAAGGCATCATGGCTTGTATACAAACTACCCATGAATCATATGTCCCAAACTGAACACATGTATACAGCTAATACTCTCCAAATGTCAATTGGTCTTGAAGAGTAAGTAGCCTCAAGAAATTATCCAGATTTTCTGGTCCTCAGAAGTTTCTATAACTGAGCAAATATACTTGGTAAACTACTTGCCTTAAAGATCAAATTAACTGTTTTTTTTCCTATATTTTTAATAAGAGCTTGAATTTTAGTCCCTGTGTCATGATTAGTGTTTCCTGAAAATATCATGCTGTTGGGTTTTGTATTTTTTTTAAATTAGCATCTGTTAATGTGCCCTGCAGTAACTGAAAACAGTGAAGATTTTTCTGTTCCTATCAGTAAGCGATGATATCATTTTGTCTAACCTGCTGCTTCAGCAGTTAAGTCGCTGGTTGACTTAAGAAGCTGTTTCATTTCCCAGTCAGAGCAGTCTGTAGAGCTAATTGTTTTCACTCAGAGTTTGTTACTAATACATCTGGTTTGTGTTTAGATAGATTAGCTTAAAATCTCTCATTCTGTTTTCATAAAAAGTTGATCATCTGAGTTTCAGTGCTGAACTGAAGTAGTATGAATGAATGTCTGTGAGAAATTACCTTGTCTGTATCACAGCTGTCAGTTCTTTCACATCAAAACTCTGCAGTGTTTTCTGGCTGTATAACACAGGGTTGTTTAAGGGATATAAAATAAATCTACATTTTGTTAATTCATTGAAGTAGTGTGTCTTTGATGTAGCCTCCATAAATAGGTATATGTGAGAACAATTTTGTTTTTATGTCAGATTGACAAACAGGTGTCTACCACACCACTCTGCTATTTCAGGAACATGTACTGTACTGTAGGAATTCACAAAATTCAGTTCTTTGAGGGTTTATGTGTGAAAATACATCATGTAAATACTATATGGCATGCTGATGCCCCTGTCTCCTGCCCAACAGTTGAGGCAACAGCACTCTGCTGGCCCTATTCCCTGACCCACAAGCCCCTGTCTCCTGTTCCCATTTGAGGCTGCTGCACCCCACTGCCCACTGTCTTCTCCACACAGTCAGGGCTGCTGTACCCTGCTGCCCTCCATCCTTCCACCCTATAACACATGATGAAAGTATGTTTTGTTTTTTCTTTTGAAGCAGTTTGGGAAGTGTATCGAGGGATCTGACTCTGGTGCACTCATTTTCTATGAAGAGACACTTTGCCGACCTCAGGATTGGAGCAACTATCAGGCACAGTGTTTAACTTCTACTGTTTATAAATTTAAAACTCGTTCATGAACGAGTGTACCCTTGGTTCAGTGCAGCATCACACTCAGAGCCGTGTGGTGGTTTCAGCTGGCAGCGTTCATGGCGGGCTGCTCTAGTTTTAATTGTGCACCAGTAAATGCCATAAATGTAATTATTTTGTTGCTTCTGTGGCAAAAAGGCATTTTGTTGGGTTAACAGTGCTAACAGGACACATGCTACTGTGTATCTGATTGTTAGTAAATCCAAAAACGATCAAGCTGATGTAGACGAAGAGTTAAGGGAGAAGAAGGTGGAGTTACAAAAGTGTTTGGGACATTCCTGTTTCGCAAAGTTTAAAACTAACTTACAAAGGGAATTACAATTCCAAGAGAATAGGAACTATGCTACTAAAAAATTTAAATTTACAAGATATTTGAATAACTACCAGAAGGGTCTCATATTTAGCTAGCCCAAGCATCATTTTGGGAACAGGAAAGGGAACAGAAACCGGAATACATGTACAGGGCAAAATAGAATTCATCTGACACCAACCTCCATTTTGAAACCTAGTTCAAGTGCAAATGAAACAAGTGGAGCTTACGGGACAAGTGCTTCAGAGACTAGTGACTCAGAATATTCGGGACATTTGGGCCCTTTTTTAGGAAGGAAGAGAGTTCAAATGAGGCAAGAGGAAGGGCCGCCATGAACTGGACCACGAAGGGTTCAAAGAGGACACCGTAACATCGGGAGGTCAGGGAGGTCAATGACTGCAAAAGAAACGTTACCAGGAATAACTGCGGTTGAGGAAGACAGCGTTAAATCAATGTACGATATAATTAACCTCTCTAACAGAATATTGTCCCCACCTGAAGTAAGTGTCCTGAACGAGAGCTTAACATTTATTTCTATGACAGACTTGGACTATTTCGAAACAACTGTTGATTTGAACAGACTATGCAGGGTTCTTAGCCTAAGATGTTTCTATAGTCAATGTACAGAAATGGAGAGGGATTTGGAAATGGATAGTCTGAATGCAACAGTAGAAATTGATGAAAACATAATGCTGTTTACACAGGATGTTTTTGATGCTTTGGCTGATTTTGAAAGTGAAATTAATTCTGGTACACAAACTTGAGCAATGTGAGTAGAATAAATGGTAATGACATCCACAATAGCACCACAGTGGAGCATAGGAAACCAAGTACTTTTTGTCCACCGCAGCCAATGTCTGTCTCTGTGTTTTATAAGTTATGTGAAAAAGAAATTGAGGCACTTAGAAAAGAGGATTTTGTACCCCGATATTTCAGTCTATTGGGTGAGGAAAGGGATGCACTGAAAGCCCTAAGAGAAGATAAAGAAACCATTATAAAACCGGCAGATAAGGACGGGAGTGTTGTGTTACAAAACATAAAACATTTTATAGCAGAAGCATGCAGGCAACTAAACAACACTGAATTCTATGTAGAAGTTAGATCTAACTCAGCCCAGGTCTTTAAGAGGCAGGTAGATGACTATCTCCAATGGGCAAGTAGAGAGGGATTATTGAATGAAAGGGAAGTGAAATTCCTGACTACAGATTCACCACTTACATTCCAGTTCCACATATTACCAAAAATCCATAAATCTTTGCAGAATCCACCTGGATGTCCCATTATCTGTAGCATTGGCTCAGTGACAGAACCGTTGACTAGATTTGTGGATGACAATGTAAAAGAACATGTCACCTCACTTCCGTCTTTTCTTAAAGATACAGGGGATGCTCTCAGATGCCTCACTGATGTTGAATGGAAGGAAGACTACTTTTTAGTGACTCCTGATGTGGAGTCGCTATATACGAACATCCCACACAGTGAGTGTCTGAAATCCCTAAAATATTTCCTTGACAAGAGGAGTGAGGGGTGTAGACCAGAGACAGAGGTATTAGTAGATCTGGCCTGGATGGTATTGGAAAGTAACTTTTTTTAATTTTCAGGGGCCAGCCTATCAACAAAAGAAAGGCACTGCTTTAGGGGCAAGTTTGGCCCCCAATTATGCAGGTCTATACATGGGCTTCTGGGAAGAAGCTGCAATTTGGGATGCTTCTTTAAACCCCTTTCTGTCTAAAATAGTGCTTTGGAGGCACTTTATAGATGATGTTCTTGTGGCGTGGCAGGGTGACAGCTGCAAATTGCATCAATTCATTGCATTTTTACATGACACTAATAAAAGTCTGCTATTTCGTTTTTGGATCTTAGCATTGTGATATGTAAAGGAAGGATTGAGACTAGCCTTTTACGTTCACTTGCGGCAGTAGAGACGTTTGGAGAGTAGCACACTTGGAGGTGTGCCTCCCATCAATGCACTACTCCCTTGAGCAGGCATGGCGATCCTGCACCAATGGGTGCAGCAGCTCAATATGACAGTGGTGTTCCTCTGCTTCAAAGGAAAACACCTCTGCCACACTGACGCCGCCATCATCCCTCCGTCCGCGCTCCCCGCGTGCATCCACTCCCAAAACTTTCCTGCCATGCTGAGGCCCACCCCAGCATGGCATATGTTGATTGTTTTGCCGGCGGGGTGCCCAATCCCGTCGGCTCCGGCCCCCAGCCATCCTGCTGCCACGCTGGGGCCCACCCCAGTGTGGCAAACCGTTGTTTTTTTTTGCTGATGGAGGTGCCCAATCTCCCGTCGGCTCCTCGGCCCCGTGTAGTTTGCCGACGGGGTGCCCAATCTCCGTCGGCTCCTCGGCCTCCCAGCGTAGTTTGCCGACGGGGTGTCCACCCTCGTTGGCTCGCCCCCCACATCTTCTGCCACACTGGGAGCTCCACCCAATGTGGCAAACATCCACCGTTGTCTTTTTTCCCCTGTAAAACAAGAGCGGTCCCAGCGCGTCTCCCAATCCCCTCCCACAACCCGCACCCACCACTGCGCACCCAGCCTCCCCACACACCCCCCATACTTACCTCCAGACTCCGGCGCATGTTCGTGGACCAGGAACATGTCTGCACTCTTCAAAGCCGACCACGAACTGAGGAAATGCCGTAAGCTGTATAATGGGCTACATGGGGGGTCAACTTTATTGCATATCTCAGTCATTTTTGATTTTTGCCAAATTTCTAACATGAGGTTTTGGACCCCTTCCATGAATGGTGTCACTGTCATGGTGTTATTCAGGCCTGAAGGGTGATTTCGCAGGCACTGCACAGTCACTGTGCAAAATCACCTTCAGCCTTGAATAATGCCATGACAGTGACATCATTCATGAGAAGTGTCCAAACTCTCATGTTGAAAATTTGGTGCAAAATTCAAAATTACTGTTTTATTTAGCGTATGCTATGCAGTTCCTACGCACGCTCGTAAGTTTAATTTTCAATATTTTCACTCCATATTTTCAACATTGCCATTTTATCACACCTTCTTATGAGTTGTATAGCTGTCATTTTTCACATCTCACCCAAAATGTCTTTCTGCCCATGTAGCGCACAATGGCGCAGTCGGTGTGCGAAATCAATGTATGGAACACATTAAGAAAATCACAGTGACACTGTTCATGAGCAGAGGTCTTAAAATGGCTATGTTGAAAATTTGGTGAAAAATTCCTAAAAATGACTGTTTTACGAGCGTGCGTTGCACAGTTCCTACGCGACGTCGTGTTTATGATTTTCAATATTTTCACTCCAGATTTTCAACATTGCCATTTTATCACACCTCCTCATGATCAGTACTGCTGTCATTTTTCACATCCTGCCCAAAATGTGTTTCTGCCCATGTAGCGCACAATGGCACAGTCGGTGTGTGAACTCAGTGTATGGGACACACTAAGAAAATCACAGTGACACTGATCATGAGCAGAGGTCTTAAAATGGCTGTGCTGAAAATTTGGTGAAAAAATTCCTAACAATGACTGTTTTACGAGCATGCGTTGTGCAGTTCCTCACATGCGCTTTCGTAAGTTTCGCAATTTCAATATTTTCCTCCAGATTTTCAACATTGCCATTTTACCACACCTCCTTATGAGCAGTACAGCTGTAATTTTTCACATCCTGCCCAAAACGTCTTTACCCCCATGTAATGCACAATGGCGCAGTCGGTGTGCGAAATCAATGTATGGGCTACAGTAAGAAAATCACAGTGACACTGTTCATTAGCAGAGGTTTTAAAATGGCAATGTTAGAAAATTTGAGTGAAAAATTCCTAAAATGACTGTTTCTGACGTCGTTACAGTTACCACGCATACGCTTCGTCGGTTTAATAGGCACTGTCTTCACTCCAGATTTTCAACATTGGCATTTTACCACACTTCCTTATGAGCAGTACAGCTGTCATTTTTCACATCCTGCACAAAACGTGTTTCCGCCTATGTTGCGCACAATGGGGGTAACAAAAAGATCATGCTGACAATTTATTGTGCAAATACCAGCAATCGCACAGGGCATTAGGGTAGAGCACCATACATGCCAAACACCACTGCAAATACCTGCAAGCGAACGTTCGGCATTGGCAAATGCTTGTTAGAAAGGCTACAGACAGGAATAGTATCTTGCTTGCTAGCAGCTGTCTGCCTCACCACACCATTGAGAACATCCCAAAGAATCAGTTTCTCAGGATCAAAAGAAACTGTAGCATGGCATCAGATCTGGAAAAAGAACTTGAGAAACAGACAGAGAGATTTGTGGAAAGGGGACACAATGACAGCACATTAGATAAAGCAAGATAAATATGTGATGACACAGACAGAGGGAAGCTATTAACTGTCAAAAAGGGAGGAAAAACAGACAGTCCAGATAGAATAAATTTTGTCACCACATTTAATGCTAGGTCATACAAAATACAAGAGATAATATACAAACATTGGCATGTATTAGCTGCGGACAGTAGATTACTAGAAACCTCACGTACATTGCCCAGAATGTCCTATAGGAGATCAAAAAATCTAAAGGACATTTTAGTTAGTTCCTCTCAAGGCCCAGAATGCCTAAGGAATTGGTTACCCCAACCCCCTAAAGTTTGCAGAAAATGTGGCAACTGCAAATTTTGTGAATCTATACATGACTGTTCCATGTTCAGAAATCCTTATGACAGTAAAATGCACCAGATAAAGCATTTTATTAATTGCAATATCACATATGTGATACATTTGTCATTCGGCACTTGTGAAGCTTACTATATAGGTAAGATGAAAAGAAAAAATAAGGAAAGGATGGGGGACCATTTCAGAGCAATCAGAAATGAAAAGTGTGGACTATGCATGGGCAACACAAAACAGATAGTTACATAAACTTAGGCTTTTATAGGGATGGAAAAAATTGTACTGGGACCAAGCGGAGGAAATAAAGATGATTTACTAAGTGAAAGGGAGAATTTTTGGATATATACACCATGGAGGCCTATATGGGTAAGGGCCTCAATGATCACAGTGAAATTAAGCCCTTCCTAAAGAGAAGATAAAATTGATTATAAATCTGCTGTATCTTTTCTTTCCTTTTCCCTAGGGAGGGTAAAGATTCTCCTATTGTAGTGAAGGCACCCATTTGTCCTACATCACTTGTTTGTCTTGCTGTAGGATGTCTACTGGCCTTAATGATGGTTTTTGCATCTTTATACATAGCATTCCTTGATTTCAGCTTGTGAAGTATACCATATTACTTAGACCACAAGAGATATATTCACATATTAGGGATTCTTTTATTATAATTCATCCATGCGTTGTTTGAATTTAACTAGACTATCTGTGAATTTTTGATCCCTCTTCACCACTTTCATTTCCTTTTTCCCTTCACCCCTTCCCCCCCAAAAAATCTTTCCCTTCCCCCTCCCTTTCTTCCCCTTCTTTTCCTTTCCCTCAAATATACATACACACACATACAGTATATACCCTCTGAGATAGCTGCAGATATGTGCAATAATTCTTGAATATTCTTTTTTCTGAGCAATGTTTTTAATTAAAGGAGAAAAAATAGGTTTTCTCCTAGAAGAGCCTATGTGAGCTAAATGAATTGAAAATATATTTACTTGGGCCCTGCTCTCCTCTTTCTCCACTTTTTACAACACTTTACATTCATGTGACATGTTACATGTTATATGTAAACTTGGGACTACATACATAGGATTCATAATCTTATGGTATCTATGACAAATATAAGATTAGCATTAAAATGCATTAGAATAAATGTTCTTTTTGGGGAAAATAATCCTATTAAAAAGTAGTCCAAATAACAACATTGAGAAATATAAATGTGATCTACAATAAATTAACAAGAATGGTGACACAGAAAGACAAAGGTGGTTAGGATCAGATTACGTTTGTAAATAAAATATTAGGATGTAAAACTGGAGAATGTATGAACTACAGTATGCTTCCTAGTTTTTTAACTTTAACTTTATGCTACTTTATAAAAATATGAATAGTTTTTTTTCACTTTGTAATATGAAGGTTGCCGGATAGTGTAAAATGTATTTATTTATTACTGTATATTAATTAAGCTACTGCTTCTGATTTAAGTTATTTGCACTGCTTGCACTTTAAAATAGATACAGATGTTGGTAATTTGAATGTGGTAAAAGCCTATAAATACAAAGTGAGCACTAGGGGGCACTATCTTTGACAAAGACCTTGGGGATGAAACATTAGGGGTGTCTGTAATTGTTGTTCCTCCTGGCGTGGGCCTTTTAAATCCACTATATGCACTTTTGTGGTAAATAAATGCTTTGATAATGGTTGAGCAACTTTGTTTCATGGCTTTAATTTCAGTGCGCATGAGTCAGGCGTGCCACGACTGGTTCCTCTGAGCTTCTGCAATCAGTTGGGACTTAAGTGCTGAAGCAGTAGGCTAGACAAAAATGATATCATTGCTCACTGATAGGGACAGAAACATCTTCACTGTTTTCAGTTACTGCGTAGCACATTAACAGATGCTGATTTAAAGAAAATCACAAAACCAAACAGCATGATATTTTCAGGAAACACTAATCATGACACAGGGACTTAAATTCAAGCTTTTCTTAAATATATGCATTTGATCTTTAAAGGAGAACTGCACTGAACCCGAAGCTAATTTTTCCCACTAGAAGCAGTTTTTCAGACACTGGTTCAAATGTTGTTATTGTTCCATCTATTCTTGCCTGTTGGTGTCCTTGGTGATTGTTTCTGATTTACAGTCTGGTGTTGAGTGCCATTTTAGAATTATATGATATAGTTTATGTCCCTCTTCTACCACAGAGTTCTATAGTAGAACATAAATGCATTGTTCCAACAATGGAAGAGCTGAACAAGGGACATAAATTACATTGTACAGTTCTAAAATGGCACTTACTCTCTGTGTGTAAATCAGAAATATCCAGTAGGATAACTAAAAAGCCTGTAGCGATGGAACAGTAACAAAATTTGAACTAGTACTTAAAAATCAAGTTCTACAGGGAAAAATTACTTACAGGTTCAGTGCAGTTCTCCTTTAAAGCTGACTTTTCTTGGCATTAAATATACGTGTTTTAGCTATAAGATTTGTTATGGGCAAATGATAGAATTTGGGGTCTGGAAACATCTTGCCTCCAGGTTTTGCTGGTAATGACAAACTGATCAAGGACTCTGAGAGTCTTTTGCTCAGTTACCGTTATAAAAAAGCTGCCCTTTTGTGAGTATTTCTAATGGAATTCTTAAGAATGTAACCCTCTCCAGTAAAACAAGAGATAGTACAGTAGGTTTAAAAGTCATCAGGGAACCAGCTGCCCACCCTCTCCACCTTCTGCAGCCGCCAAAGGACCTCCTAAAGCTGGATCTTCGGCCCTTGATCGTGTCCATCCCAGCCGCTGGAGCGGCCGCGGCTCAGGGAACAAGCCGCCCGCTCTCTCCAACTTCTGCAGCCGCCAAAGGACCTCCTAAAGCTGGGTAAGCTTTCAGACCTGACCAGGACAGCTCTGAGTGCTTCCATTGGCTGCTGAGGCTTGCTGCCATCTCCAATTGGTCAAGGCTTTTACGCCTCTGCCCAGGATTGGTCCGCTTCTTCTACGCTGTTTCTGGGCTTCTGCACCCATTGAAAAGCATAGGAAAATGCCGCTTTTTTACATCGCTGTGTGTTTTCCTCCTTTAAACTACTTTTTGCTCTTTCTGGATTTTTTAACGTTACTTTTCTGAATTACAAAATGTGTAGCGTGTTAAAAAAAAGTTGTAATCGCTGCTGACTGTTTTGAACTACCTACTGCTTCTCTACTGTGCCCTATCTCTAAACTCCTCTGGCTAACTGCCGTGTCCCTTTCCTTCCCCACTTGGTGACTGGGCAGGTGATTTCACAACTTGTCTGTGTCTGCTACCAACCTCTCCCCACCTGCCTTTCTCTTCAGCTGTGACTATGTTTTCTCCTCATCTACTCACTCCCGACTCCCTGCTGTCTCTCCCTGCCCCCCGATTCTCACCTGTGTCATCACTCTATTGTTCCCCAGCTTATCTCTGACACCCTGTCTCCTCTCTTTCTCTCTCTCTCTCCTCCTACAGTCTTCGGCCCTTGACCGGGTCCGTCCCAGTCGCCGGAGTGGCCGTGGCTCAGGGAACCAGCTGCCCACCCTCTCCACCTTCTGCAGCTGCCAAAGGACCTCCTAAAACCGGGTAAGCTTT
Source organism: Neoceratodus forsteri (assembly GCA_016271365.2). NCBI lineage: Eukaryota > Metazoa > Chordata > Ceratodontiformes > Ceratodontidae > Neoceratodus > Neoceratodus forsteri. The sequence continues at coordinate 56,754,776 of JADMNL010000026.1, forward strand.
CAGACCCGACCAGGACAGCTCCGAGTGCTTCCATTGGCTGCTGAGGCTTGCTGCCATCTCCAATTGGTCAAGGCTTTTACACCTCTGCCCGGGATTGGTCCGCTTCTTTTACACTGTTTCTGGGCTTCTGCACCCATTGAAAAGCATAGGAAAATGCCGCTTTTTAAGCCCGCTTCCACCTCCCCTCCTGCCTTAATTAAATAGCCATAAGCACAGCCCACTGTTCTTAGCTGCCACCCTTCCCTTTCTTATTGGTCCCTACTATTCCCTCCCTCCTTTTCCATCCCTCTATTGCCTGACTCTCTCTCTCTCTCTCTCTCCTCTCTCCCTGTAACTCACTTCCCCTCTTCCTCAAATGCTCCTCGAATTACCTTTATTTAGTTTATCAACTTGACTGCTGTCCTGCCCTCTTCGCTATGCTTGCTCTGATAATTGTTCTACTGTCACTACCTCCTCTCAGCTACCTTCCTGTGAACTGCTACCCCTCCTCCCCTCCCAACTTCCAACTCAACTTCTCCCACCACCTCTCAGGCACCCTTTCCTCTCCCCCCCAACACCACTACCACCCAGTCCTGCTATGAAGAGTAACCCGCTGGATCTTCCGTCCAAGGGTACTGGGCCCTTCCTCCTCCAATCCCCTTGATACAATGGTTGACACCCCTCTGGGAGCAACACCTGCACCCCTCGCGTATAAGCAACGCTGTGTGCTCTCGTAAACTCTCCCTCAGGGCCTTACGACTCTCCACATTGAAGCTTCTACTCCTTCTACTACTTCTGTCAGGGAATGTACACCTAAATCCTGGCCCAATACCTGCTTCGACAGCAATAAAGTTTAAACACACTGGTGTTCTCTCCTTCACAACCATCAATATCTGCAGCCTCATTTCTATGCTAGACACCCTTCAAGTTTTCTCCAGACAGCACACACACCCGATGTCATCTCAGTTGTCGAAATCAGGCTCTCACCCAAGATACCAGACTCTGCAATTTTCCTGCCCAGCTACACGGTCTTCAGGCTGGATCAGCAGACCAAAAAAGGAGGGGGCCGTGAACTATACCTCAAAGACTCTCTCCTGGGCCACCCCCTAACTACCACAACCTCAGTCTCACTAACACAGATCCTCCCAGTCTATATCATCCTCGAAGCCCATGGCAAAACACTCACGGTTGCTGCCCACCCAAAGACCAAGTGAAAGGCCTAAATGCTGTCATGGATTCTGTCAGAACACAGCCACAGGGCTCTGAGTTAATCTTACTTGGGAATTTTAACACAAACTGGCTTGCCCCTGACACTGGCGGTCTCAAGGATGCCATCTCCTCAGTTCACCTCTCTCAGCTGGTTGACTCTCCAACCAGACACAACTACAGAATGGGTACTAGCTCATTAATTGATTGGGTACTATCCAGCCATCTCACACGAATATCTGATATCTCCATCCTTCCTGACTCTCTCAGTGACCACTTTCCCATCATCTGTGTATGGTCCAATAAGTTCCGCAAACCACCACCATCAGTTATAACAAGCAGAACTCTCCCTCATAGGAACCTGACTCACCTTAAATCTAATCTCAGGAATCAAGACTGGCTTCCTGTCTACCTTGCAAATGATGTCAACACAGCTCTGGACTCTTTCATTTCCATCTTCAATGAAGCCTGCGATATCTATGCCCCCCTCAAAAAACGTAAGGTAAAATCCCTTTGCAATCCCTGGATTACTGCCGACCTAATATCGCAGCTAAAAGCTAGGGACCGCTCTGGCTCGTGGCCCGTGACTCCGGATCACCAACTGACATCCAGAACTACAAGCATGCGCGCAATGATTGCACTAAGGCCATAAAAAATCACAAAAGCTGCTACTACTGGGAAGCCCTCACTACCACATGGGGTAATGGAAGAGCTTTCTGGAACAAAATCAAGGAAGTTACTGGAAAACAGCCATTAACAACCCCAAATATGCTCAACATCAACCGATCCATTACTCTTGACCCCGCAACTATCGTTAATACCTTCAATACTGCCTTCACTGACCTCAGCTCCATTCTCCCCCCTGACTTCTTCACGGACCCAATCACTCCCAAGGACACCACCCACGCCGCCCACTCTACTACCCATACCCCCTTCTATTTCAAAGCAGTCAAGCAGCACAAAGCTCACAAGTACATTGGCAAGGCAATTGCCAACACAAGGTTCAGTGGCAACTCTCTGGACCTAAAACTACTGTCCCTCACACTTGACGAAGTAATCAGACCACTTACCAAGATACTTAACCTCTCCCTTTGCCGTAGCCAGTTCCCTAACTTATGGAAATCTGCTATCGTCACCCCCATCTACAAAAGTGGTGACAAGACTCAGCATGGGAACTATCGTCCAATCTCCATATTACCTCCCCTATCAAAAGCATTCAAACATATTGTATCCGACCAACTCACTGACTACATGGACAACCACAACATCTTATGTGCTCAGCAGCATGGCTTCAGGAAAGGACATAGAACCACATCTGCCCTTATGGAGTTTACCGCTGCTTTACACAATTCCCTCGACAATGGCCACCTCGCTGGGGCTGCTTACATTGACTTAACAAAGGCTTTTGACACCGTCCACCACAACCTGCTTCTAAACCAACTCTCAAATATGGGGCTCTCCCCTGACTCAATGGCCTGGTTCCAAAGCTGCTTGTCTAACAGATCACACCACAAGTGAAGATTGCTGGTACTCTCTCAAGCACTCTACCAGTCCGCTCGGGTGTTCCTCAGGGCTCCATACTGGGACCACTCCTTTGCTCCCTTTTCTTGAATAACCTCCCTAAGGCCTGCCCTGAGCAAATTATTCTTTACACGGATGATGCTGTAATTCTCTCCTACCACAAAGATCAGAACTCCTTGCAAAACAATCTCCAACTCAGCTTCGCCTCTGTTGAAAAATGGCTCAGTTCTCAGAAACTAATACTCAACTAAAAAAAGACCAAGTCCATGCTCTTTCGTAACTCCCACAACAAACACAAGTCTCCTCCACTGACCATAACAAACCAGCATGGGTCAACTATCGAATAGGTCCTAACCTTCGAATACTTAGGGATCACTCTTGACTGTAACTTGTCCTACATGACCCACATCGACAATATCGCCAAAGCTGCCAACGTGCATATTGGCCTTCTCTACAGATATAAGTCTTGTTTAACTCCCACTGCCCTGAGTATTGCAGTGCAAAGCTCGATTCTCTCCATCATCAACTATGGCCTCATTATTTATGGTATGGCCATAACTATGGCCCTTAGATGTATCTCTACCATGCTCAACAAAGCATGTCGTCTAGTCACTGAATCTAACCACCAAACACACACATGTGACCTCTACGCACAGTCAGGATGGCTACAACTATCTAATCGCATAAAATATCAAACCTGCATAATGGCCAAAAAGATCACAATGGGCCTGGCTCCACCCAGGGTACTATCTCTCCTCAGCCCCAGTAGTAACTCCCATCACATAAGAGGCCCTGACTCCCAACGCCTGAATATCCCTCACTGCAGAACCTCCTTGGGTCAATGCTCTTTTTCCTACCGGGCTTCTTATTGGTGGAATAACCTCAACACTGACATCTCCTCCACCCCAAAACTAGGACCTTTTAAATCAAGTCTCCGAGCTCCTCGCAGCCTCTAGCACCTGGAGCTGCCGTACCTAATGAGTTCCCATCTCTCTGCTCTGCAGTCCATGCCTACTGCCTCTTGCTGTTTCCACTCCCTTCCTGCCTCTCCCTTTCACTACCATCAACCCTCTATTCACCCCTCCCTGCTACTCTTCTTCTCCTTTATCCTGAGTGACAAATGCCCTTGGCAAGCTCTACCTATAATTAAGTTTTGCAACTGTATGTTAAATCTGCCGCTTTATTTTGCTTTATCACCTGTCTTGTAGTCCAATGCACTATGCCCAATTATGTACCAATGTATTGTATTGTCTCTGACATGGAACCTTTGAAAAAGAGCCTTGGCTCAAAGGTATTCGTTATCCTAGATGAAATAAATAAATAAATAAATCATTCATTTCAAAATGAAACTTGCTGCTGGCTTGACAGTGTAGCAGCAGGGGTACCACTTGTGGCACCAGCAAACCAGGTTCAGGAAGTAGCCTGGGACTTCCGAAGGATGGTTGAGTAGGAGGATCAAGCATTTCAGAGGACACGTTCCAAATTTGTGAGGAAGAGTTGCAGATCACTGCATTATGGCCATTTGGGTGAGCACGGGTGACAGTGTGTCTGGAGCTGAAAGTGTGAAGGTGGATGATGATGACTGGCTCCGATATGATATCCGATATATGATATGATATCTGAAATGAGTGATGTGATAAAATATTTCTTCATGGAAAGGGTAGTGGATGACTGGAATAGATTGTCTGTGGAAGTGATAGAGGCAAAAACAGTGGGGGACTTCAAGCATACATGGGACACACATAGGGGTATATCAGATAGGATGCAGGGAGGTGGGAGGGTCGATGTAGTCCAAATAAAGTCTGTAAAGACAGGATAGGTAGAGAACATCTGGGCAAATGTGAGCTAAACAGTCCTTTTTATGCTAGCAAATTATATGCTTCCATGCATGGGTATGTGCCTGCATGGGAGTGTGTCACTCAGCGTTTGTCATCGGCATCCTTTGGAGAAGGAGGAAATCAAGTAAAAATCCCACAAAGCATGAAGCAGGAAGCAGGTACTCTCAGGCCCAACAATCCAATGTTCCAACACCACCAAGAACTGTGTCACCCAGTGGAGACTTATGTATGGCCAGCTCTCTATGTACTCCACCATGAAGGTGTAAGTTCAGAGTGAGGAGGTAGGTTGGCAGCAGAGAAGGACTGGATGAATTTAGGAATTCAGCTGAGCTGAAGAGGCCCACTGCAGTGACTATGGGGCAAAACAAAGTATAAGGAAGTGAAATTTGCTCTGTTAGCACATATAACCATTTTCATAATGAGACTTTATTTACCCATGACCTATAACCTTATTAATTACTCTGTTCTTTGTCTCACATCCACAGGCATCCTAACCTAATTGGTCTTCTCGTTGAGTCTTGACACTAGTAATGTCAAGGTTGATCTGGTCATTCAGTCAGATCATCATGTCATGCAATTTATTTGCCTGACTCCCCATTTAATCTCACCTGTGGAGGTGGTCAGCGACTGCCCTGTTCATAATCTGGAGCCGTAGAGCATCCTGACAGTGCTGGACATCTTGAGCATAAAGACAGCTGGTGCAATGGGAGCCGAGATGGCCATGGAGGGCTATAATGTAGCTCTTCTAGTGACATTCGACAGCCTAGAACCCCCTCTGTGTCCACCCCTTGATTTTCTGTGTAGGTCACCCTGGTTTGATGGTGATCTGCGGAGGTAGAAGACAAAGGGGTAGAGGCTGGAGCACTGTTGGTGTGAGATGCCGGTCAGATGAGGACAGATTGGGGCTGCATACTCATTATGATGAGTAAAGGCTGGCAATCACTCTGAAGAAGTCAGCGTTCCTCTCACAGGTGACTAATGCTGAAAAGAATCAATCTGTTAATTTCTTCAGTACTATAGACAGATTATTAAATCCAGTCTTTCTGCAGTCCTGTAGAGCCTTTTCAACATATAAATGTAATGAGTTTAACCAGTTCTTTCTGGACAAGATGTCTTCTGTTCATGTTGGAATATCCTGAAGTGGCCTGTCATTGGCCAGCAATGTCCAGTTTTTGATGGGCAGTGGCACTCTGTCTGTGTGGGTGGAGTCTGAGCCAGTACTGGCAGATTATGTTCTCTTGGTAGTTTCTAGTCTGCACCCTGCCTACTGTTTACTTTTTTTTTTAATTTAATATGCTTTATTAGGTTTGAATATACACCAGTCACATTCATTACTTTATTTATTTATTTAGTTTTTGTTGACCGGGTAAGTGCACTAGACAAATCCTGCCTATTCTCAGGCACGACCCGGGGGAGGGGGATATAGATGAATGCCAACTGACCTTGAAACAGATTAAGCTGCTGGTGGTATTTTTAGTGAAATTACAGCCAGATATGAACATAATTGGTGCTTTTCAGACATTCAAGGAGATACAATTTTTAACAATAATAACACAATCCACCCACAATAAACCCACCACCTCTCCCCTCCCACTGTCCCTACCACCTACCCACCCCGACCCCCCAAGAGCTGGTGGCTATCTGAAGAACACTATGCCAGAATTTCAGACAGTGTAAATGTCATAGGAGTAAAGCTTTCTCTTATCAACTTACAAACAAACAGTTTATGAAAATAAAACAGTCACAGAAAAGACCTATAAGGCATTGGGAAGCAGAGAGCTACCGGCGCGGGAAAATTAAATTAAGGGGCAGAGACAATAGACAATAGGGTATGGAGCTTATCCCACCTTGTATGATACTGTGGAAACTGACCTCTGATACTAGCTATAGATTTTTCCAAGCTTAAGTTATAAAACAACTCAGCCAGCCCGGTGGCGCTGAGGGTTGAGGCGCTGGATGCCACACCTCATGTCACGCCGGCGACCCGGGTTCGGGAACGAGCCTGGGTTGTCGGGGGTCAGCAGGAATGGGGATGGACTGAGTGTCCCATGGACTGCTCTCCATCTCCAGGGAGGGGGGTTTCCACCAGCCGATGCACTGGTGACCTCTGGTGGAGACTGGAGGTACCACAGTGCACGGCCACAGAATGCAGGGGATTGAACCTGAGGTGGACATCTTTCAGGGGTGAATGGGAGCGTGCACCAGCCGAGCAGGACGTCATTGCATGTCTGAGCTTTGGGGAAAAAAAAAAACAAGAAAAAAGCCCTCTGCGGAGCCAAGAGAGATGAAGGAGACTCCAGGGGACAAGTCCACATCCCTCTGCCTGCCCAGTGCACTAGTGGACTCCATGGCCTGACCTGACGCCAGGTAGGCCCCTCTAATTACAGAAAAGCCACCAAGGGAGGGCGGACCCACCCTGGGGAGTTATCCGGGAAGGGAGGACACTGGCAAGCGAGGGTTCAGGCTGGGAGTAAAGACTTAGCCGAGTGGTTACTCTGGAATGATGCCCGGCCTGCAGAGTGAGAAATAAAGAATACAAAAAAAAAGTTATAAAACAACTCCTTAACCCATTCCAGATATGACAGAACTTGTTGGTCCTTCCAGTGTCATAGAAACATATGTAACCCCTAGGTGGCGCTATCCCAAGGGCTACTACCCCTGCCTGTTTGACCTAGGACAGGTTGAGGGGCCTAAATCCTATGGCGGGTGCCTCCACCCAGAGGTCAGGGTTTGTAGTGGCTAGACTAACTTGGTCACAGCCCTCTGGGACACTGAGACCCCCTATTATTCCCTCTAGTGGTTCACACAGTACACCGGAGTTACAACCCCAATACCCCACGATACATACTGTTCACTCATATAGATACCACTTACCCTCGAGACTGATTCTGCAGCACGTCTCTGAGGACCCTCTGTAAAGTAAGGTTAAACAACATACACAGCAAAACACAATACTGTTTCCATAAGTACCAACACCACAGACAGTATATAGTATAACAACAACAAATTTGATTTATTTAGGGGACAGTAACACAGGAGGGGGAAATCAGGTTAATTAGTGGCATTAAATCACAGTACTGTGCACACATACAGGGTCTGAAAAGTCACACTCTGGGTACCCAGGTTGGGGGAGGCTAGCCAGGTCCATTGCCTGGGGTTGGCCAGCAGGTGCAGATGGATAGGGCCCTGTAGAAAAAAGATATGCACAAGACCCAATTGTAATCCGGAGCCAGAGGGCTCAGTCCATGAAGCAGTGAAACAACAAGAATTAGATGACACACTTGTGATTGAAAAAACAAGCTGCAGGGGAGTACCCTGATTTGTACTCACAATACCCAAGCTGAGGATCAGATGGAGAATGTCCTTCTGGATTGCCAGAAGAACAGGGCATGGGGGCAAGGTCCTTGTGACTGGACCCCACTGCAGTTGACAGCAAACGGATGTAGTCCGAATTAAGCTGGGCTTTACTTCCAGCTTCAGCACACAATTCACTGTACAGGGGATTTGAAATAGTGATTCCCCACAAGCACTACGCACATTTATATGTAAAAGGAAAGTACTATACCAGGCAGGCTGCTCCTCGATCCCGACCGCAATTACTGCAAGATACCCGGGAGAACACACAGCAGCTTCAGTTCCTGACAGATCGAGTGCGATTCAGCAATTTCTCCAGTCTTCTACAGGGTGAGACTGGTTTCTACTGTTCAGATCTCCTTCTTTCTCCTAACAAGTCAGATTCAGTCCGATCTGGCACTTGCAACGGCTGCAAGCCGAACCTCAGGGCTTCACATGTGAAACTATACACCGCAGAAGCACACAGCTCCTTCTCTCTTCACTGTCACAACTGATCTGATCTTTTCAGTCACACAACAGGGCAATTCCTTTAGCTCCACACTATTCTGTTGGCTGGTTCGGCTGTCACTCACAATAAGACTCCCTCTGTTGGTGGAAAAAGGCACCAAGGTCAAAACTACATTTCCCAGAGTCACTGCCCATTCAATCCCCTTGTGGCTGGCTCAAAATTAAGAGTCCAGGTTCTGATTCGTCCACAGGCTCCATTTTAGGGCTCCCTTAACCCAATTGGCCCAGCATAGCAGTTTAGGTCCAAAATGGAGGGGTAACACACACAGAGTCCCAGTTGCAATAAAGGCAGGTTAAACAAACTATAATTTTGTTAATGCTTTAAATGATTACAGGCAAACAGTTACAGCTTTCAGATGGGCTCCCTTTGCACCTTCAGCGACCGAAAAATGGAGTGATTACTCCGCAGCTTGGGCGGGATTTGAGCATTAAATACACAGTCCCCCATACAAACTAATTAAGTCTGCAAGCAGACAACTCTTAAAGAGACAGTACGTGGAGGCTCAAATAGCACTCACTTGCAACCACATTTAAGCAGCTCAGACGCCGAACACCACCCAGGCTTGGAGCATTCAGGCAAGCTCCTGGAAGACTTTTGGGAACCCCCATTTGCAGGGGGGTTATACTCTTCCTGCCCTGGAAAAACTTGGCGTCCGTGTCAAGTAAGTACCCCCATAAGTTTCAATACAACCATATACTTTTACATCAGTATCGCATTAGGCTTATACATGTAATTATCAGTCAACATATCACCTTACCAGAAACACATTTTTCAGTACATCACTTTTTACACAGTATTATACACACATTGTACCATAACTCAGGTTATTACCTCCTGTACATGAAACCTGAAGAGAGGGGGCCCTTCCCTATCAGCTACCTTGGGGCTGGAAGGGGCAGGGGCACCATACTCAGAGGGCAAGACAAGTAACTTGGAGTTAGCACTGATGTTCAGTTTGGGCAATGAGCTCGGGGCCACATACACTCTTTTATGGACAACATTGAGAGGCAAGTCCACAGGCCTCCCAGGGGAATCATAACTGAGGTGCACCACAGGCTTTACAGCTCGACCAGTCTTTCTAGGGGAAACTGCTACAGTCTCTGCACTCTGAGCCTCATTTTCAGCATTGTCCTCACTTGTCAGGGGAGTCTCCATTGGGGTTGAGAGGCTAGAACTTGGGGCACTTTCAGCTCCAGGAGTTACAATCTCTGAGTCCACAACACTTGACTCACATGGAGAGCTTTCAGGCACTGGCAGTGGATGTCAGGGCACTCAAAATACTCTTCTTGTTCAGGTATATCACCAGTCTGTCCCAGTCCATCATCTTTCTCCTCTGAAAGCTCAAACAGTTAAACTATACGCAATGATTCCATATCATCTGACTTGATGCTTTGCACTTCACTTTCTGGGAGCATTGGCTCCAGTGACAAAGCTAGGGGATTAGACAGTCCAGAAGGCCCAGCTACATCTCCAGAATTGACTGGGGGATTGCCCCGAAACAATTGACTCAGTTCGTAAGAAGGGTAGAATTCAAAATCACACTCACCTTTCTCTGACATGGACTGACAGTCATGTTCAACTGGGACTGGTGGAGGGGAACACTTTAACTCAGTTTCGGTAGGTGCAGACTTTCTTGATTTTTCCTTAGCAGCAGCTCTAGTCACTGATCCAGGGGGGACATTTTCTGGGGGCTCAGACTCAATCAAGATTTGTCCAATGGGCAGTAAATGATTTCTATGCATTGTTTTAACATCTTTTGAATTATTCTCAGGCCTTACTTTGTACACAAGCAGATCATCTAGTTTTCCCACTACAATGTGAGGGAGATGGTGCCACCTGTCAGCAATCTTATGTTTGCCATGCAGTCCCAGATTTCTTAGCAATACCCGATCTCCCTCCTGGAGTTCCTGTGCTTTCACCTTTTTATCATACCTTTCTTTGTTGGCCAAATTTCTTTTGGCAGCCATGGTTTGAGCCAGTTGGTACGCATGATTTAGCTGGGCCTTTAACTTTTGCACATACTGTAAATAGTTGTCAGCTCGAACCCCATCAGGAGAAACTCCAAAACATACATCTACCGGCAGTCGAGCTTCTCTTCCAAACATCAGGCAGTAGGGGGAGACCCCAGTGGCATCACTTTTGGTGCAGTTGTAGGCATGTACCAGGGTGCTAATTTGTTGGCTCCATCTAGGCTTGTCCTTTGGGTGGAGGGTGCCTAGCATATTTAGCAAAGTGCGGTTGAAACATTCAGGCTGTGGGTGGTTCTGGACTTTCGCACTCCCCACAGAGAAAGCATCTCTTTGATCAGACGACTCTCAAAGTCTCTCCCTTGATCAGAATGGATTGTTTGTGGAGCCCCATAGTGAACAAAAAAGTTTTCTACAAGAACTTTTGCCACAGTGGATGCCTTCTGGTCCTTGGTGGGGAAAGCTTGGGCATATCTCATAAAATGGTAAGTGACCACCAGCACATTACTAATATTTCTTTGATCTGACTCCAAACTCAGAAAATCAATACAGACCAACTCCATGGGTGCACTGGTGGTGATGTTAACAAGGGGGGCAGCCCTCTGGGGCAAAGTTTTCCTCTGTAAGCAACGACTACAAGTTTGAATGTGTTGCTCAACATCAGCCCCCATCTTAGGCCAATAGAATTTGGATCTCACCAAGTCAAGTGTTCTGTCTATACCAATGTGCCCCATGTGGTTGTATAAGTACCTCAGTACTGAGTCTCGAAAGGCAGTGGGCAGCACTAGTTGTTGTTTGTCTATTTGTCCCCCTCTGTCTACTGTTTCTCTGTATAACAGTCTATCGATCAGTTTCAACTTAGGACCTTCCTTGTATAACAATGCAGTTCTCAAATCAGTGGAGCGTAATTTGGACACATCTTTCCCTGCATAGAGGGCTTCTAAAACTGATTTGATCATGGTATCTTGGGATTGAGCCCGCTGAATACTGTCATTGTCCAGCTGAGGCAGTGCACCAATGTCTATTGCAGAAAAGTGGAAATAAGCAGCAGGTATGCAATTTTCAGAGGGTCCCAAACAATCCACTGCGTCCGTGGAGATTTGTTCCTCCCTGTCAAACTTCTGGCAGAGTGCTCGAATATCAGGTTCTGACAGTCTGACCCAGTCATTCTGGGGAACAGGCCTCCGGGAGACAGCATCAGCATCTATGTGGTTCAGGCCTGCTCTGCATTCAACAGTTGTATGTATGTTGTATGTAGATAATGCAGAAAGCCATCTATGGCCAGTGGCATCCAACTTAGCTGAAGTCTGCACATAGGTCAAAGGATTATTGCCAGTTTTTACTAGTATCTTAGCCCCATACAAGTACTCGTGGAAATGGTCAACAATAGCCCACTTCAAAGCTAGGAACTCTAACTTATGTACAGGATAGTTCTTTTCAGATGGGGTCAGGCTTCTACTGGCAAAGGCCACTGGTCTCAGGCCATTCTCATGCTCTTGGTACAATACAGCCCCCAAGCCTTGCAGGCTAGCATCAATGTGCAAGACATAGGGCTTCGCTGGATCTGCATAGGCAAGGACAGGAGCGTGGGTAAGTTGATATATAATCTCATGAAAAGCAGCTTCACACGCAGGTGTCCATCTGGCTCCAAATACTTCATTGGGACAGAAATACACTCTCTCAGGCTCAGAAGAAACCGACCTCTTGTATTTTTTGTGGGTAGGAGGGTAACCTTGAGTAAGATTAAGTAAAGGACGGATCACTCTTGAATAGTCCTTGATGAAACGGCAATAGTAGCCACAGAATCCCAGGAATCTTTGCAGTTCTTTTAGATTGTGGGGCTGTGGCCAGGTGGTCAAGGCCTCAACTTTACTTGGGTCGGTCTCTATTCCCTTGGTGGAGACTATGTGTCCCACATACAGTGGCGTGAAAAAGTATTTGCCCCCTTCCTGATTTTCTCTATTATTGCATATTTGTCACACTGTATGTTTTCAGGTCTTTAGACAAAATATAATATTAGATAAAGGGAACCTAAGTGAACAAATAACACTTTTTTTTTTTACTTATTTCATTTATTTAATGAAAAAAGTTAACCAACACCAACTGGCACTGTGTGAAAAGTAATTGCCCCTAGTTAAATCAACCCAATTAAAGGGATAATTAGAGTCAGCTGATTGAACACAGCCAGGCTTGATTACAGCCAGCCCTGCTCAATATAAACCTCACTTATTTTGGCCCTACCGTCAGAGTCACGTTGCCAGCACAAAGATTCAACAAGCACATTATGCCATGATCAAAGGAAGTTCCTGAAAAGATCAGAAAAAATTTGTTGCCCTCTATCAGTCTGGAAAGGGTTACAAAGCTATTTCTAAGGCTCTGGGACTCCATCGAACCACAGTGAGAGCCATAATCTCCAAATGGAGAACACTTGGAACAGTAGTGAACCTTCCCAGGAGTGGGCGGCCTGCCAAAATTACTCCAAGGGCGCAGTGTAAAATCATCCAAGAAGTCTCAAAGGATCCTAAAACAACATCCAAAGAACTGCAGGCTTCTCTTGCCTCAGCTAAGGTCAGTGTTCATGACTCCACAATCAGAAAGAGACTGGGCAAAAATGGGCTTCATGTGAGAGTAGCAAGGCGAAAACCACTGCTAACCAAGAAGAACATAAATGCTCATCTCTCATTTGCCAAGAAGCACCTGGATGATCCACAAGCCTTTTGGGAAAATGTTCTATGGACAGATGAGTCCAAAGTGGAACTTTTTGGACAACATGGAACCCATAATGTCTCGCGTAAAGCAAACACAGCATTCCACAGTAAGAACACCATACCAACAGTCAAACATGGTGGTGGTAGTGTGATGGTGTTGGGATGCTTTGCTGCCTAAGGACCTGGATGACTTGCCATAATTAAAGGAACCATGAATTCTGCTCTGTACCGGAAAATTCTTAAGGAGAATGTCCAGTCATCCTTCCATCAGCTGAAGCTGAAGCGTAGTTAGGTCATGCAGCAAGACAATGATCCAAAACACAAAAGCAAGTCCACATCAGAATGGCTAAAAGAAGTAAAATTAAAGTTTGGAGTGGCCTAGTCAAAGTCCAGACTTAAATCCAATAGAGATGCTGTGGCAGGACCTGAAACGAGCAGTTCATGCTCGAAAACCTACCAAATGTTACTGAATTAAAAGCAGTTCTGCGAGGAAGAGTGAGTTAAAATTCCTCCACAGCGATGTGAAAGACTGATATTGAATTATAGGAAGTGTTTGGTTGCAGTCATTGCAGCTAAATGTGGCATAACCAGTTATTAAGTGTAAGGGGGCAATTACTTTTTCACACAGTGCCAGTTGGTGTTGGTTAACTTTTTTTCATTAAATAAGTGAAATAAATAAAAAAAAACAAGTGTTATTTGTTCACTCAGGTTCCCTTTATCTAATATTACATTTTCTCTAAAGACCTGAAAACATCCAGTGTGACAAATATGCAATAATAGAGAAAATCAGGAAGGGGGCAAATACTTTTTCACGCCACTGTACTTTACAGATGTTTGGAAGAATTGACATCTATTGATGGACAGTTTTAGGCCAAAGTCTTCCAGTCGGTCCAACACCTTAAACAATCTGCTCTCATGTTCCTCCAGTGAGCTGCTAAACACAGTGACATCATCCAGGTACACCAGGCACTCTAATAAGTTCATGTCCCCCCACTGCATGCTTCATCAGTCGTTGAAAAGTGGCTGGGGCCACTGAAATCCCTTGAGGCATCCTCATGAATTCATAGAAGCCAAACAGACAGATAAAGGCAGTCTTCTCACGGTCTTCTGGGGCCATTGGGATCTAGTAGTACCCACTGCGAAGATCCTGCACGGAGAACCACTTGCTACCATTCAGGCAGTCTAAAGCATCTTGGATGCGGGGCATTGTATACTGATATGGGATAGTCCGCCGGTTCAAGGTGTGATAATCCATGCACATCCTTACTGCCCCATTCTTTTTTCTCACTACCACAATAGGTGAAGCATATGGGCTTCTGGATTCTTGTATTACACCAGCAGCAAGCATCTCTTGCAGATGCCGTTTCACATCATCTATGTCAGCAGGGGCCAGACGTCGAGACCTCTCACAAAATGACCTTTCATCATGCAGCCAGATGTGGTGCTCAGCTCCTTGCACACATCCCACATCCCATTCCTTTAAAGAAAACACCTGGTCTCTCTGGGCGAGTTTTGTACTAATTCTCATCTTCCATTCAGCTGGCAACGGGGAGTCCCCAAAATCAAACAAGTCGGGCATCACTCTGTCATTCTCCCCCGAACACTTGTTACTGGGTAGCACTGCAGTATCTGCACAATGTACATTAGCCAGGGTGCAACCTCTATTTACTCGAATCTCTCTATCAGACACATTATGAACTTGAACCATTACCCTTCTGGCATAAGCATGGGCTCTGGCAAGTAAAATACTTTTCTTGACCAGCAGTCTTTCCGGCAATTTCCCATCACCTGGTACATCCAGCATGAGGATTTTATTCTTGACATCCTTTCTGATACGGACTTCCCCCTGTAAGGTACACTGGGCATTTGGTGCCAGAATCAGAGACTCCGGATCCTTCTTCCAGACAATTCCAACTGGTTCCTCTGGATCCACTTTTTCAGCATCTCACTGTGCCTCATAGGCCTTCTTGATCAAGGCCGGGATTCTCAAAGCTCTACCAGTCCTTGACCCTTGTTTCTCATAACAAAACTGCGCCAACCGTCCAAACATATGCACAGTCACAGAGCAGTGCATTTCCTTTAGCTCCACACTATTCTGTTGGCTGGTTCGGCTGTCACTCACAATAAGACTCCCTCTGTTGGTGGAAAAAGGCGCCAAGGTCAAAACTACATTTCCCAGAGTCACTGCCATTACAATCCCCTTGTGGCTGGCTCAAAATTAAGAGTCCAAGTTCTGATTCGTCTACAGGCTCCATTTTAGGGCTCTCTTAACCCAATTGGCCCGGCATAGCAGTTTAGGTCCAAAATGGAGGGGTAACACACACAGAGTCCCAGCTGCAATAAAGGCAGGTTAGACAAACTACAGCCCCTCCTTAAGAAACCATCCTTGGACCCGACAACATCTCAAACTACAGACCTGTCTTAAACCTTTCTTAGTAGGGAAGTTGACTGAGAAAGTGGAGGTGGTGCAGCTGGGATAACACCTGGAGAAAGACGACATCTAGGAGTCATTCCAGTCTTACTTCCAGCCATGTCATAGTACAGAGATAATAATAATAATAATATCTTTATTTTTATGGCACCTTTCAAATATCAAGGCACCTAATAAAGTTTAAAATCACAAGTCAGACATCCCAGCGATATTAATTATATAAAAAACCACTGATACCATTATACAGTCATTCACCAAGATGGCCTTATTGCACCATGATCTCCTCTTGGCTAGGTATAGCCAGCATCGTTCAATCCTTGAATGGCTTGACTTGTCATTGGTTTTTGATATGGTGGACCATGGGGTACTGTTGACGTGTTTGAGGTATTATGTTGGACTCACAGGTATGGTGTTTCGTGGTTTGAGTCCTACTTATTCAGCAGGCTGCAGCAAGTGGCAGTTGACTCTTCCCTTTTGAGCAGTGCTGTGGTGTGCCTCAGGGGTCAGTTCTGGCTCCAGTGCTTTTTCGTTAAGTACATGCTGCCATTGGGGGAGATTGTTAGATGCTATGGTTTAGGTTTCCATTGCTGTGTTGATGGTATCCAGCTGTCTGTGTCTTGTGCACCTGATGATGATACAGCTGTCCTTGAAGTTGGTGACTGCCTTTCGGAAATTTAGGACTGGATGGCAGCCAGCTGGCTCAGGTTGGATTCACTGAAGACTGAGATGTTACTAGTCAGTCTGGTTTGGCAGTGATGAGTGGTGGTGCCTTCCTTCCCTCTTTGGATGGTGTAATGCTTAGAGTTGAAGAATCTCTGGAACATCTCCCAAATCAAACCCTTTCTGGAGTCAGCTGATCTGCTGACTCTGGTGCATGCCCTGGTACGTCTAGACTGGATTACTGTAATGCTCTGTATCTTGGTTTATCCATGAGGTTGTTGTGTTGCTTGCAGCTAGTCCAGAATGCAGCATCCCTGCTGGTTTTTGGGACTTTTCAGTTTGAGGATATCATGCTGGTTCTCCGTGTTCAGCACTGGTTGCCAGTGCAGTGGTGGATCAACTTCAAGGTGTGGTTGTTAACTTACAAGGCTTTGCAGTCTGGATCCAGGCTACCGGAAAGATCGTCTAACCCCTTATGCTTCTGGTCAGCTCCTCTGCTCAGCGGATTTGAATCTCCTGCAAATTTCTAGCTCTTGCTTGAACTCCTCAGGTGATAGGGTGTTTGGCAATGCTACCCCGGCCCTGTGGAATGCCTTTCCCTGGGAAGTGAGAGATTCTTCATTCCTGACCATTTTTAAATGTTGCCTGAAGACTCATTTATTTCTGCTGAGCTTTGGATGCAACACTACTGTATAATTTTAGCATTATTATTTTAACTGTAAAATATTTTTGAATGATTTTATACCATTTATCTGTTTTATCGTGAGGCTCAGAGAGCCTCTGGGAATGGGCGCCATGTAAATAAAATTGCTTGCCAAAATAAGTTATATACTTTCATTTAAAAAATAATGACATGATCAGTCCAAAACCATATCTCTTTTGCTACTACAGTTTATTTCAGAACTTAAGAAATTCACTGAATTAAACAGGATGTTTAAATTTACAGCCGAGGAAGACTATCAAAGCCCATGTCCTTCCCAACCTTGCCATCTTCCAGCAAGTCCATGTGTCACTCTCATTTTGCAGGTGAAAGAGTGAACAGCATTCTGTTTCCATAGTCATGCAGTTCTAGGGCAATGGAAATCTGAGCATCAGTATCAAGTGCAAAGAGGTTCTTCATAGTTAAGCACCTTAGAATGAGTCTTGTTGTTTTGTGAAAAAAGCATCACATAACATAGATGCATTTTATCAAAGAGTTTAGCAGAGGTTATACAGGGTTGGACTGGGGTGCAGGGGGCCCACCTGGAAATTTGGACTGGGGGCCCACCTGGAAAATGAATAAAGGGGCTGGGGGGGTCATATTCATGTCACATTTACACCTCAATTTGGTACATGGGCTCTAAGTTTGCACTTTATATCTTCTGGCAGTGGTCAAAACACCTCATTTAAATGTAAAATAGTTGATAAATGTAAGGATTTTCAGAGTTTGGAAATTGGGTAACAGCCCAAGTGGGGGGGGGGGCCACCAGGAAATTCCCAGTTATCCAGGTGGACCAGTCTGACACCGGGTTGTGGTTTTACAAACTGATATACTGCACATAAATGTAAAATAGCAGTGACTATTGATGCAGAAAACAAGAGTCGTAGGTAGCGCTCACATTACCTTGAAGAATGAGTCCAGGTTAAATGTAATGCTTTTTCCCATTTAATCTATACCTCCTTGTAAAGCTCAGCACATATTGTGGTGAGACATTTGTAACTAGAGTAATCCTTTTTAGTCCACTGTAGAGAACCCTTTTCCTCCTGTCTTGTACAGTATGATGCCCTTTCTCCCCTTTTAAAGTGGCAGTGCATATTAAGGAGAACATTTGAGCTATACATTTTGATTCCATTTTAGACTGTCCCTTACTTCCTGTCATGTATGATACTTGACTTATTTTGGGCCTGCTTCAGCACTTTTTTTTCTTTTTTTTCATTTATAATGTCTGCTCCTTTGCAGAGCCAACAGGTGGCTCTGGCACTTCCCTCGGAGGGCTCTTCCTCCGGCTCCGGTCATCCCTGCTCTGCTGAACCCCTACAATTCCCTCATGGCTTGACCCCCATGGTGGGGCCAGGGTGAGGAGCACCGGTGTACTTTCCCCCCAGCACAAATCCAGAATCAGGGGCGGCATCGTGGGGGAATGACTGAGCCATCATGGATCCTGTCGGCTCTCGGCTTTTTTCCTCTGTTTTGTCTCTGAGCCCACATCCATGCAATGGGCGAGCAGCTGTCCTTGCCTCCACGGAGGCAGCCTAGCACCCTAGATGTAGGCCCTCCCCATACGTGGCTGTGTGCCTGTGCCAACACTCAGCCACAGCTGGGTGTCAGTCTGCAGCACACAGCGCTAGTACCCTCTCCCTGAGGAAGGAGAGCTGTCTAAGGATCCTCAATCCTTTCTCTCCCGGCCAACCCTTGAGCAACCCAAGTCCATTTCCAAACCTGGGTAGCTGGCATGGCATGAGGCGTGGAGTCCAGCGCCTCAATCCATAGCACCACCAGGCCGGCTCAGCACTTTTGTTTTCCATTTGAAAAATGTAAAAGGAACGCTCCTTTAATATGACTTGAACCAGATTTTCACCAGTATTCTCAGCTGTTTTTTGTGCACACTTTTGTTCCAAAAGGCCAGGGGATCGCTCCTGCTGCATACAAGTCAATTACAGTCCTAAGAAAATGATGTTAAACAATGGGGGCCCGATTCTCAAAACTCTCCTGAGAATATTGTGAGTCCCAGGTACGCTGAATGTGTGGTGCACAGGACTTGCAGCATTCCCTGGCTGGTGATCGGGATTCTCAATCCCATGTGCCAATCGTCACAAGTTAGATCATCTTTTTCTGGTCTAGCTTGCGGCAGTCCCAGGTACCCTTTCTGTGGAGCTTGCATTAAATATTTGTCACAAGCTGCAATGCATCAGGAAAACTGTCGTAAGTGCATCTGATTTTCTTGGATCTAGCACATTCCGTGGCAGAGTTTTTGGCGCAGCTGCTCTGACCTCCAGGTCTGACTACATCACCTTTTGGGAATCCAGCCCTGGGTGTTAAAAAACAACAGAGAATACTGATTAAATCTTGGCCAGGGCCATATTAAAAGGAGTTTTCATTCAATATTTCAAATGTAAAAAATAATGCTAACACAGACTCAAATGGGAAAACAGAGTTTCGTACATGACAAGGGGCAATCTAAGTAAGTGATAAGACCAGACAGGGTGTGGGAGGTTGGCAGATACCCACCCAGCCAGCGCGTACTAAGGCACAACACCACAGGTGGAGGGCCTTACAGCCCTGGAAGTACAGGTATCCCCAACATCCCACAGCCTGAAGGGTCTAATTACAGTTTATGTTTTTAATTCTTTGGTAACCAGGTAAGGCCTATTAGGCAAATGCCTGATTTCAGGAATGACTTGAGAACACTGAGGAGGATAACAGTCTTGCTCAGTGTCACACAGTACGCAAGTGGAGGTTGTGGGAATCAGACCCATGTCTGCCAGAAGTACCAAGCTCACTCATAGCTCGTTACACTAACCTCTAGGCTATATTGCCAGTTAGAAAATATGTGTTTACATTTTTCTTATAGTTCTTTAATAAAATTAAAAAATATGTTAAAATGGTGAATTTGGGTAAAACAGTCCTTCTGCTGCTTGGCAGCCTCTCTTACCAGTTTGTGTATTGCCGCTCCTGGGGTTCAGGTAGTTTGCAGTGTGCAGTGACTTCTTCAGTTGTGCGAGGTGAGAGAGCAAGCAGGAAATGCTGCATGAGTGATAACAGGACTGCAGGTAATGAATGGGGACACTGTTTTTTTTTTTTCTGCTTGTGGTACTGGCCAGTTCTTTTTTTAGAGGGCTCTATTGCCTGATACACCCTCCCCTTGCAACTGCGGTCAGCCAATCAGGTGATAAGATTTCTTCAACCCATTTTCTAAAATAGGATAAAACATATAAATCTAAATCTAAATTCTTACCACTGACATGCACTGCTGTGTCAGTTCTACTTTAGTCTGTTTCTAGATTTGAAATAATTAATCCTGCACCTCATTAAAAAGGGTTTCTGCAAGGTTTTCATCCATGTCCTTGACTGTATTTGAACACCCGTAGTTTAACATCACTTTTCGAGGTGCTAAAATGAGCTAGCATGTAACAGATAGTGCTCATTGTCCTTATGGGCCACCAAGGCAGCGGGAAGGGGGATCGTGAGTAACTCCAGGCCACAAAACCTATGCTCTATAATGCTAAACATAAATAAAATGTGGAACTGTAAAATGGATTTGCACATAAAAATGGACAGCAGGAATCAGCACTGCAGATTGCAAAGACGAGCATAATGGAGTACAGAAAATATTTTTAATATGAACTGTTGCTTTAATTTAATCTTTTTTGTCCTTTAATATGTGTTTTGCCCTAGGTATCCAATTGCTTTTTTCTGTTTTGATTCCTGTGGATCAACTTTTATTATATGCTTCCTGTCCAGCGGCTGCAATTTAACTCTCCTGAAGGTTGCTCACAATATCAAGGACACAGTCCTGTTTCTATTAGGTTTTTGCAACCTTCTAAGCTTTGAACATATACTATTGCTTTTGACATTGGAGATGAGGACTATTTTCACGAGGAATGCCTGACAATCTACTGCCTGCTGCTGTTAGACCAACTAAACTTGTTCTAGACTCATTAAGCATTGTGTTCAAAAATCCACCAAAGTACAACAGCTCTCAAGTTCAACATAGTTCAGGTCCACAGGTACTGTGTGTGTGTGTTGCAAGTATGTATGTATGTGATGGCTGCTCTCACTGTAAAATGCAACATGTGATAAGCAAGCGTCACCTTGGCTCTGGCTGTATGACAGGCAAATCCTGCCACTCTTGAGGACCGACCTTTTCTTAAATCTGTTGCAAAAGTTCTATTTCTTAGCCTAATCTATCCTTTACAATTTCTAGTCCATAAGGTTGGCCACCTATGGGCACCCCCTCACCTTTCTTGACTATGCTATAGTGTCCTCTTTAATTTTCCTTTTCCCTGTCAGGTCCTTGTACAGGGAGGTTATTGTGGTGACCTCCGAGGTGATGTAAAACAACAGGCTGTGTTCCTCGTTGCTGGATTTAGTATGCAATAGCACTATGTCATAAAATACCTTGATGTATATGCCTTATGTGTATGAAACCTGTAGATGTTGAAAATATCAATTCATTAGGTGTTTTTGATAACAGTAAAAAGTATTAGGTGACTGTATTATAAAAATTAAGTTACTGGGGTAGAGATATCAGAAACCCCCCATTGTGTTTTTTAAATGCGTGTAAATTACAGATTGCTTGAGAGGCCCTTTGGCACCATGCATTCCTGCTTTAAGCTGAACAAGCCTAAAATGTTATGGTGATTTGCATATTGATCGCATTGCATTATGGGGGTATGTGTGATGTTGTGTTTCTTTGAAACTTGGCTTTATTGCCAATACCCCTTGGAGTAACCGTTGCTTCAGTGTTTCTGCACTGAAGTTCTTTGTCTTTAGCTTGTTTTTGGAGTTTTTCTTTTTTTTGAGCTACCCTTCACCCAAACACACAAGAGAAAACATAGGGACTGAAAAATGTTCACTAAAGAGATAGATCAGTGGGTCAGTAGGTGCTGACGAAGAACATGCATCATCTGTTGCTGCAGACTGATGTATTGAAGAAGGGATATGCCATTGCTTAAGGTTGTCCCCTGTGTTTTAAATAAACAACACACAGAGATTGTGTGTTGAACTTGAAGTTCTGTGTCTGGTTCCTCTGTAATCCCACAACCCCTTCACAGACTCCCACTGTAATCCTTGTTCTGATTGAATTAGCAATGAAGCAGGAAATCAGTCAGTGCTTCCAATTTATAGCAGATGTTTGACACTTTAGTCAACAGACAACTATAAAAACAAGCATTTGACAATGCTGAATGTTGTTTGCTTGTTAAAATGTTTTTTTTGTGGCAATTCTGAGGCCTAATTTTGAAGATTTCAACTCCTGCCCAAAAGGTGATTTCACGCTGCGATTGTGAAATCACCTTTTGGGATGCAAAAAAAACATTTTGGCCAGGATACGAAAAATGACATCTGTGAAATTCATGAGGTGCTGTGAAGAAATGGCTATGTTGAAAATGGTTTAATGTCAAAATAGTGCAACTGATATAGTGCAATCCTATATAGTGTATACACTATCGTGCGTGTCTGCTTTAGCGCATAAGCATATTAGCGCTGCATAAAAACGCGTGATTGCTCAGGATTATCTTTCCCATTATTTCCTAGTGGCACTCCCTGTTGTAGCTTCATAATGCAGTGACTATGCAGTGACTATATAGGCTGTTGCACACAGCCTATATATATGCTATAATATTCCCCCACAGCGATGTATTCTTTAATTCCTATCAAAACAACCTGCAGCGAACCTTGATGCTGATGTTTCCCAAATATACAGTTCAGACACTCTGAGTGTGCTACTATATCATTTTTGTTGAGTTGTGATTTGTTTTCAAGCGCTTGTGCTTATTACTGTGTAATCATTTGTGTTTGGGCATCGGGCATTCAGTAACACTTATAATGGGGCAATATTAAAACTCCAATCTTTATTGCTGAACAGTTAAAATTGTGCTACTGAACAAAAAGCAGGTTGTACTTTCTGGCTCATACGAACCACAGTTATGCCTGCAGCTGAAAACTGTAGGCAATACTACACAGGTATTCTGTCTTTGTACGCACTTTGTACTCCTCAACCATAGCTGCTATCCGCTTCGCCGTATCTTTATAGTTTTTCCGGGTCACACTAACAACAGTACCAGCTATGAGCTGCTCCGTTGTCACAGTGCTGTTCTTCTTTCAGGACTTGTATGAATTTCCATATTGAGGGATGATGCCCACCAATAAAATGATTAAATTTGTGGTGCCATGACTCAACGGAATTTGTGGTGCGTGGTAAATCTTGATTCACTGCTTCAAAACAGTTCCATAATGGGACTGCAAACATCGGTCGTCTTCGGCCTCCCCTTCCCAAGGGACGACCCAACCAGGTGTCTTTGAAATAGTCCACCAAGTTGGACTGCAAGTCACCATTTTCCTGAAAAAATTCAGTGCCCATTAGCTCCTCAAAGGCAGGGCTAACATCGTCAACTGGAATATAAGCAAGGGCTGGTAGATGTCTCAGATGTAGAGCGAAGTTAGGGACTGAAACATACTGTACACACACATCGGGCAGCTCCTGTATCTTTCACCATATAGACTGACACATGTGGAAAAAGCATCCACGGATTACAGCAGGGGGAGAATGCTAGCTTAAATGCTTTTATTGTGGCCAATTCAAAGTCTAGCATTATTGTCTCTGGTAGGAGACTGTCATACAGATTTTTCAACTCAATAAACACTTTGGCATATGTGGCAGCTGTTCTGTTTGCCATCAGGACATACCCGAGAGGTATAACAGTGTTGTTGCGTATTGCATGAATTGAATACAGCTGCTGAAATATGCTTGGACAACTTTTGAAAGTTCCATCAGCAAACCAGTGAGGACTGATCTTCAAGTGCTTTAAGTCCTGTGAGGTCGTAAAAATCAAGACACGGTCCTGACAGGGTCCAGAATCAAAAAGGAGAAATTTCTTATTTTTCATAGTAAAGCATAGACCCTCTGGCAGTACTAAAGGGACAGCATCTGCAGGCTCAGGTGGGGGGCAAGCAGCAGCCCTGCGGTTATGCTGTACAGTGCGTTTTAGCAATGACATGGCAAGGAGTTGAGATGCAACTGAGGGGCACAGTTCAGAGACACCACCAGCTACTATCTGGTGAGTAGTTTCAGAACTAATAGTTGCCTGTTCATTCATTCCTGCTACTGCCTCCTTTACTGCTATCAGTGATGGATCAGAGACATGGCTGTGCTCCCCTATTTTCTTCAGTACTATCGCCCCACTCAAATGCAGTCTAGCAGAGCAATGACCTATATCATACTCCAGACATTTGTAATATGATTTAGAGGCAGTCACATGTTCCCTTCGAAAAAGAAATCCATCAATACAAGCGAGTTCACCTCTCTTCTGGCTCATAACAAACCTTATTTCCATTGTCAACACAAAGCAAAACAGCATCCAAACTGCTACTTTACTGACTGACATTGCGCATGTCAATGCGCTATTATGTACCTGCAGTTCTTTAATTCTGCGCGACTGTGTTCGGCACTATTATATATGCATTGTTTTCGATCACACTATTATGGTTACATGATTTTGACTGGATACCGTGGAAAATTTGAGGTCAAAATATTGAAAATTTCCAAAGTTACGAGCCTGCATTCACAAATTTCAACGCAGGCTCATAACTTTGTTGTTTGTGAATATTTTTGCTCTAAGTTTTCAATATGCCCTTCTTATGGCCCAACCTCTTGAACAAGTGCAGAAAAAAATTTCAGCTCCTGCCCGAAAGATGATTTCAACCAGCAACTGCGAAATCACCTTTCGGGATGCAAAAAAACAAGCCTTAATATGTATACACTCGAGGAAGGGGGGGGGCATGATAGAAACTTTCAAGTACCTCAGGGGAATCAGCAAAGTCCAAGAGGGTAGCATCATTCAGAAGAAGAGATATGCAAGAACAAGGGGGCACAATTTGAAGAGAGAGAGGGGGGACGGCTCAAGGGCAATGTGAGAAAGTATTTTTTCATGGACAGTGTGGTGGAAACATGGAACAACCATCCGGAGGAGATTGTGGAGTCAAAAACAGTGGGGGAATTCAAGAATGCATGGGACAGACATAAGGCAGTTCTGGTGGGAGGTAGGAAGAAGTAGGCCGTTGGTTAACTAGAATCTGCAGCTTAACCAATAGGTAGGGAAATGGGCAGACTAGGTGGGCCAAGCGGTCCTTATCTGCCTTCAAAGTCTGTGTTTCTATGTTTCTTAACATTTTGGCCAGGATCTGAAAAATGACAGTTTTCACATTCATGAGGTGCTGTGGAGAAAAGACAATGTTGAAAATGTGGGGTCAAAATATTGAAAATTGCCAGAGTTACAAGCCTGCATTCTCAAATTTCAAAGCAGGCTCATAACATTGTGATTTATTTTGCCATCCTGCTGTTGCCCTGTGCACACACACAACCACACTGGGGCCAAGAATAAAATTTCTATGTGATTTCTGTGACTATAACATTTCTCTTTGGCCCCCAGTTGTCTCTCTCTCTCTCTCTCTCTCTTTCTTTTTCTCCTCTGGATGGTGGCAGAAGTCAAAGACTTATTTTGCCTGTCTGCTCTTGCCCTGTGTACACACACAGCCACACTGGGGCCAAGAATAAACTTTATTTGTGATTTCTGTGGCTTTAACATTTCTCTTTGGTCCCCAATAGTCTATCTCTCTCTCTCTCTCTCTTCCCCTCCTCTGGATGGTGGCACAAGTCAAAGATTTATTTTGCCAGCCCGCTCTTGCCCTGTGCACACAAACAGCCACGCTGGGGCAAAGAATAAACTTTGTGATTCCTGTGACCAAAACATTTCTCTTTGGCCCCCAGTAGTTTCTCACTCTCTCTTTTTCACCTCTGGATGGTGGCTCAAGTCAAAGACTTATTTTGCCAGCCTGCTCTTGCTCTGTGTACACACACAGCCACACTGGGGCCAAAAATAAACTTTATTTGTGATTTCTGTGGCTATAACATTTCTCTTTGGCACCCAGTAGTCTCATGCTCTCTTTTATTAGTTGCTGTAGGAGCGGTGGCGGGGCATCAGGAACGGGGTTGGAATTGTTTGCATGCTAATGTTTTAAGCTCCCTGGGAGCAGAGACATGCAATGATGCCAGTTTCTGCTTCGCCCCCTCTTGCATGAGGCACTGGCAGTGGTGGTACTCCCAGCCTCCACCGGAGGTGCACAATGTGCCAGACACTCTTCCCCCTCTTCCTAGAGAAGGAGAGCAGTCTCTGGGACACTCAATCCTACTGCCCCCAGCCAGCCCTCTAATTCCCGAGTCCGTCGCCGAACCCGGGATATAGGCACAGCAAGAATATGCTTGTATGTTGCTGTGATAACTTTGTAATTTTTTAACAATTTGACCCCAAATGTTCCACATAGTCTTCTCATCACCTTACCTCATAAACCCCATAGGTGAAAATGTCTTAATCTGTGGCAACACGCCATTCCTTGCCACAGATGCGGAAAGTCATTCTGGGCAGAATGTGAGACATGACAGCTGTAGTGTTCATGAGATGGTGTGAAAAAATGGCTATGTTGAAAATTGGGAGTGAAAATATCAGAAATTGTCAAAGGTATGCACATGCGTAGGAAAATGTCAACGAGTGCACATAACTCAGGCTTTTTTTGGTATTTTTGCTCCAAATTTTCAACACAGCCTGTTTGGAACCCCACCTCATGAACAGTGGCACTACCATTTTGTTACTCAACCCTGAAATGTGATTTTGTGCAGGGATTGCACCATTCCACGCTACAAGTACGCAAACATGTTTCGGGCAGGATGTGAGAAATGACAGCTATACAGTTCATGAGGTGGTGCAAAAAATATATATGTTGACAATTTGGAGTGAAAATATTAAAAATTCACAAAGTTATACACCTGCGTAGAAACTGCGCAATGTGCATTCGTAACGTGGCCATTTTTGGGAATTTTTTCACCAAATTTTCAACATTGGCTTTGCTGGCAAAGGCACCTAGCTTCTCCTAGGTTGCTTGTAAGGACAGAGCAAAGAACCTTAACAGAACAAGGAAAAGGATTAAGATTTCTTTTGGCTAGGCAGATTTACTGTGTGTTATTTTCTTTTGTATTCACAGGGATTGTTACTGTTTGTTGCTAACATTTTATTGCTTTATTTTTCTCTGATTCATTCTGGGTATACCTTCTGCTGCATTATTACAGGGTGTGCCTACAGGTGTGTGCTTACAGATTACTGCTGTAATCTTCTGATTCAAATTGTCTTTTGCAAGGTATATCTTCTGTTACTGCTTTATTTTTCTCTCTGGCAAAGTGTTTCTTACAGGGTATACCTTCAATGAAATTGTTAGAGGTGGTGCTTTACATGCTTTACAGTTTTATGTATCATTAGGCTAAGCTTTCAGGGCTACTGCATTTGTTGCTGACTGATTGTTTCTGCTCTTACTCCTTGTTTCTTTCGTCCGTGGTTCTTCCTTTTCAGCAGGGGAAGGGCCCAGCCACCAACCCCCATCCCCAACCACCCCATACTGTACTGCTTTTATAGGGTAGCACAGCTGTGAAAGTTCCTGAAGCAAAGCAGGAAGGGGCGGACCTGAGGGGTATCCACACAGTGACCTCATTTACAGGGGCACAAGTAATTTAACTTGTTATAACAAATAATAAGAAAACAAACAAAACACATTTTCCTCCTTCTAATTACTCTGACCAAGTTATAAACCCAGCAACTTATTTGGAATGGATATTATTAACTGCAGGTACTACGGGACACTTTTCAAAAGGGCAGTTATAGATGATTTAGGACACTGTCCTACATGCTGGGCCATTGGAGATCTAAGGGCAGGACTCCATTCCAGGCAGCATTGGCAGAGATTGCGCGCCTCAAATCGCATATTCAGGAGGAAATATATCATAAGAACCGCCTGGCATTTCCCCAACATCCAACAGTAGCACCTCGACCACAGAGGGTAGTTGGTCCGGGAGGTTGGCAGGTGGTTAGGAGGGGTGAATAGGATGCCCCATCACTCAGTGCTCTCCAACATATCACCTCCACAAACCATATAAAAACTACACACAGGTATCTGCTCTATCTCCGAAATCAAAGGGGCAGAGGACACTGCAGAGCAGGACACTGCAGCACAGGAGCTAGCATAACAAAACTCACCCAAAACAGGAACAAAAACCAAAAAAAGCAAAAAAAGGAAATCCAAAACACTTCTGATCATAGGAGACTCCATGATTCGGGGAGTTGATACCTATCTCCAGTCAGGGGTGATGGTCAGTTGTCTCCCAGGTACATCAGCATGGAGAGACACTGACCACATTGCTAAAATTGTACAAGAAGCAGAAGAAAACATCGACGTCCTGGTACACATAGGGACTAACGATGTCGCTAGCCGGTCAGTTGTGGAGACCAAGGAACACCTGACCAGGCTGGGTGACAAACTATCATCCATTTCATCCAGCATCTCCTTCTCTGAGATCCTGCCAGTCTGGGAGAGGAGAGCAGAAGGATGGAACATCAGAGAAGGGGAGATAGGGGGGAGCTAAACATGTGGCTCAAGGGCTGGTGCCAGGAAAAAGGACATAAATTTGTAGGTAACTGGCAACAGTTTTGGGAGCGAAAGTTCTTTAAATTTGATAGACTGCATCTGTCTAAGGAGGGAGTCAGTGCATAGGAGCAGAAGTTTGATGTCTTTGCAGAATATTTAAACTAGCAAATGGGTAGAGGGGTGCAGCACCCTATACGTCAAATGGGAAGGACACCCTTCCCCCCCCAGCTAGTGGTCAAACAGGAGTTCAGCATGTTTGTAGTTCATTTGCATCACCAGGTAAGGAAATAGGTCTGGCTCCCCATACAATGCACAGGGGAAATGCCAGACCTCGTCCAACAACCAACACACCAAAATCTGGCCAGTGGAAACTCATGCACACAAATGCTCGCAGCCTGGGAAACAAGATCCCAGACCTGCAGGTAATAATGACAGAGGCTGTACTGGACATAGTAGCCATTAGCGAGATATGATTCACCAGTAACCACACTTGGGAGACTTCAGTACCCGGTTATGTACTGTTCACAAGAGACCGAGGTGCAATAAGGGGTGGTGGAGTGGCCCTTAATGTCAATGAAAATATCAAAGGTACAGAAATTCAGAATACACATAAGGAGCCAGAAGAACTGTGGGTCACCCTGGAAACAGGAAATGGGACAGCCACATGAAATGGGGTTGTGTACAGGCCTCCAGACCAGGGGGAGGACATAGATACATTACTGTTAGAAGATATACAAAACATGACAGCTAAGGGGGAGGTTCTGATAATGGGAGACTTCAACATGCCGGATACAGATTGGTCAATACCAGCAGAAACATCTGCCAGAACTAGACACATAGTGGATTCCCTGCAGGGGAAGGGCCTCAAACAACTGGTACAACAACCCACAAGAGACAGGGCTATCCTAGATCTAGTACTGACAAACAGGGAGAGGATCACAGATCTCCAGGTAGATGGTCAGCTGGGGGCCAGTGACCATCACATGGTATGGTTCAATTTGGCCACTAGAACTAAATCATCCCATTCCAAGGCAAAAATATGGGACTTCAGAGGAGCTGACTTTGATAAGGTGGCCAACAGAGTTAAGCTAGCCCTGGTAAAAAGAAACACAGGTGAGGGGGTACAGGCAAAGTGGGCAAGCGTTAAGGATGCAATACTTGAAGCAACATCCCATTGTGTTAGAGAGAAAAGGAAGTACAAAAGAAAAAGGAAACCACTTTGGTTCTCAAAAACAGTAGCAGAAAAGGTCGGAGCCAATATCTGGCCTTCAGGAAATATAAGGGAATGCAGTGGGATGAAGATAGGGAGGCATACCAAACTTCCCTAAGGGAAGCAGGGAAGGCAGTAAGGCAGGCAAAGGCCCAAACTGAGGACACACTAGCACGAACAGTAAAAAAGACTTTCTATAAATACATTAGTGAAAGGAGAAAGTCTAGAGGGGGTATTGCTAAGATCAAAGGGGATAAAGGTGTGTGTGAGGAGGAGGACCATGTAAAAGCATCTATCCTAAATAGATACTTCTGCTCAGTATTTACTGAGGATAAGGTAGGGCAGAGCCTACAACTCAGCACCATGGACACAGGGGGGAGGGAGGTGTGCACTAGCCCCTTCACAAAAGAAAGGGTCCTACAAGAGCTCGATAAGCTCAGGGTGGACAAGGCAATGGGACCTGATGGCATACATCCCAGGATACTAAGGGAGCTAAGGGTGGAACTAGCAGAGCCATTATCAGAACTGTTTAATGAGTCTCTGAGCACAGGAGAGGTCGCAGAAGACTGGAAAAGGGTTCATGTGATCCCACTCCACAAGAGTGGTAAGAGGGAGCAGGCAGGGAACTACAGACCAGTCAGTCTTACCTCAGTAGTGGGCAAGATTATGGAGGCACTCCTTAAGGAAATGATAGTGCAACACCTGGAATCCATAGGAGCACAGGATCCAAGACAGCATGGATTTACAACAGGAAGGTCCTGTCAAACTAATCTCATAGATTTATTTGACTGGGTAACCAGAGTGGAGGACCAGCATGAAAGTAGAGGGAGGCGATTATGGGGTAATGTGAGGAAGTTCTTTTTCACAGAAAGGGTGGTGGATGCATGGAATGGCCTACCTCAGGAAGTGGTGGATGTGAATACAGTGCAGGGCTTCAAACAGGCATGGGATAGGCATAAGGGAGCAATACAGATGAGTATGAATAGATAGGCCACTGACAGAGCAAAGGCTGATGGCACATTCACAAGGTAGAAAAAGAAATGGGCAGACTGGATGGGTCTTGCAGTCCTTATCTGCCGTCAACTTCTATGTTTCTATGTTTCATGAACAGTGGCACTGTCATTTCATTATGCGGTCCCAAAAGGTGATTCTGCACAGGGACTGCTAAATCACCTTTTGGGATGGAGTAATGAAATGGCAGTGCCAGTGTACATGAAGTGGGGTCCCAAAAAGCCCATGTTGAAAATGTGGTGAAAAAAGACTTAAAAATCACCGAGATATCAATATAAAGTCAAAATGCCATTGATTGCCATTATACGGCACTTACCTTGATTCTTCAGTTCCCTGTTCAGCTTTGAAGAGTGCAGATATGTCTCGGTCCACAGAAGATGCCAGCCACCGACCTCCAGAGGTAAGTATGTGGTGCAGGGAGGTGGCTGCACAGAGGAGGTCAGGATGGGGAGGGAGGGGATGGGGAGACAATGAGGACCGTTTTCTTCTTTACAGGTTTAATGTAAAAAAAATGTTGGTGAACTGTTTTATTTTTTTCAGGGATAAAAAATGTTTAGGGACACTGGGGGTGGGCTCCCCAGTGTTGCAGTGTGGTGGGAAGGGGAGTAATAAAACTGGGAACACTGGGGGTGGGCTCTGCACTGTCCCATAGTACAGGGGGGATTGCAGACATGGGGATTGGGCACCCTGATGTTGAACAGTGCTGGGGGGATCACTGACATGGGGACTGGGCAACCCAATGTCAGACAGTGCTGGGGGGATCGCCAACATGGGGATTGGGCACTCTGATGTTCAACAGTACTGGGGAGGTCGCCGACATGGACATTGGGCACCTCGATGTTGGACACTACAGGGGGAGGGCCTGCGATCACCGACATGGTGATTGGGCACCCCAGGTGGGCTGAACGGTCATGCAAATCAAATGGTCAAAGCCCTCTCGGATTAGAGTGCAGGGTTTTATTTAACTCTAAAAATTGATTAGCGTTTTGCTCATAAAAGTGCTAAATCTTTGTGAAAATGCTTAGCTCTTGCCTCACTGTGTTTAACAAATACAGCACTTCTAGAAAATCTATATAAATACTTTCTGTACAGTTAGTATCATCCCAAGAAAAAAACTGCTAATCAATTATTTAAAACCCTGGCGTGGTTTCGGTCCTCTGACATGCATGACCGTTCAGTCCACCCAGCAGAGAGTTGCATCAGAACCACACCTAGTAGTCATTGGGGTAGACTGCCGAGACCCTGGTTCTGTGAACTGCAATGGGCTCGGCAGTGATACCCACCCGAAATCCCGTATTGCCACAATATGTTGGTTCGCGCAAGCGCAACCAACGTAAAAAGCTACCTTGTTAGCATCAGCTATCTCTGTAACATTCTTTTCTCTCCCTGTATTTTGCCTACTGTGTGTATCATCCTGAAATTGCCCAATACAGTAATTAACTCAAACCATATGAATATTCCTCCATAAAACTAAATAATTTATGATAATGGTTAGGCACTAATGCAAGGCTGAGTTGCAGTATAGCTATGGGAACAGAACAAATAAAATGATTTATTCTACAGTGCCTGTTGATAATAACAGCTTCAATCAGAAATGAAATGTCAACCCTCCAGCATCCTTCTTTAGGAGAGATTTGTAATGACAGAAGTATGCAGTGTCAGTGGTTGACTAAATTAGGTTTCCTTCTCCTTACGGATGAATCAGCTTCATACACTACAACTGGGCATTGATAGAGTCCATTTCTCTTCTTTTGTTTATGTAACAGTAGCAAATTAGCAGCAGATACCACAGCAACGTCTCCAAAGTTGTGAATAAAATGTTGATTGAGAAATGATTTGTAAAAGTAAAAATGCTCTTGTTACATGAACAAAAAAAGAGAAAGTGAATTGTATAAGGGTAGCAGTAATTACTAAAGTAGTTATTTTTTTAAGCGTAATTTGTGGAGGGCAGTTAATAAGATACATAGCGAATGATGGACCATTCAGAACCTAAAAAGGACTGCTGGCCCTGTGATGTGGACAGCCAGTTCTGAGTGCTATATCATTTTTTTAAAATATAAAATGTATTACTGATTGTCTCTGCTGAGAAATCTGGTGCTCTTGGAATTATCTCGCTCACCCCCCAGGTCTCTGCTAAAAAATGAAAGCCATGAGCTAATTACAGACCAGGCCTTAGTCAAGGATCTCCTGTTTGTCTGAGTTAATTATAGCTGTAGTTGCTAAGAGGGAAGATCATATCCATTTTATGATGTTTGGAGGGAAACCCAGGTTATTTCCCATGGGTGCGAAGTTGTAAATGTTCCTTGATGTCTGTGTGAGAGAGGAAGCTTATCATAGATCAAAAAGAGTCATTTGAAGAACATGAGTTATGCTGAGGATTACAGAATTTAATACTTTGAAAAGGCATCCTGTTTTTGTATAGATATATTTTTTTATATATTCTGACAGAGGAGGAGCTAGGTGACCTCACACAAAGGGGTTGGCAAATACAGTTTTCTTTAAGGAATATTCTGTTTTACTTCAGAGAAACACTTCTATCTAGACTCTGACAAAGAAACATCTGTGAGCACTTTAAGCAGGTATTTAGAGAGAGAGAGAAACCTAAGTATTTTAGTAGGAATTGCACTGTTAAAACCTGTTTTGTTTAAGAGAGTTGTATGTTTTATAATAGTTCTGTATTTTATGTGTTACATATTTTTTATCTATTTTAGTAAAACTCTATTTTCAGAGCCTACTTGGTCTGTCTTTGATTTCTTTCCTTTACAAGTAGAGTATATATGGTTAAAGCAGACACTATACACGAGCTTGAATGGTGATACCAAACTGTAAAAAGGTAAGCATTTTAAATCTGAGGTCTTTTATTACAGTTTTTAAGGGTTCATTTCTGTACACCTGGTTAAGTGGCCATAGGCAAAGATATCTGGCCTCCCAAAGACAGAATTGTCTGAGCCTGTACATTGGGTATGCTAACAAGAGGTTCACAGTTTGAATCCCTCCAGAACTTGAGACCAAAGGTTGATTCGAATCCACAAAAACAGTACAAGAGGGTTACCTTGTTCTGTTAACTGTTCACAAGACTGTGCTCGGAGGTTGGCATTTTGGGAGTAGAGGGCTGACCTGCTGAGTGGGTTTATGACAGATTGGTTGGCAGTGGTGCGGATAATTTTGGTATCACAAGCTTTTATTGTTCAGTGTGTCAACTGAGACTGTAAGCTCACGTGCAAAGAAAGAAAAAGGCAGTGATTTATTTTTTAAAAGGAAACAGAACTATATCACTTAGCGTACAGTCAAGTTCCTACCTGTTTTATTTTTTTTCTCTAAAGTGCAAGTCAGAGTAGTAGTAGTGAGGGAAGATGACTTCCGACTACAACAGGCACACTGTAGACTCCTTAAAGCAGTTGTGCGGGGACAGAGGAGTCCCATTTGCGGTGAAAGCCAGCAAGCAGAACCTCATAGATGCCCTGATGGTAGCAGATACCCAGAACAGCGAGTCACGGATCGTGACTGAAAAGGACCAGACCTCGAGTGCAGCAGGGCTAGCGGCCAGTGCAGCATCCAGATCTGATGAGGAGGACAACAGGACCACTGTCAGTGAAGGGCCACAGCAGCAGGGAAGGTCACCAGCATCCTGAATCCAGAAGTACTCAGGCTGCAAATTGAGTTGCGCAGGATGGAGCTGGAGTTTCAGGAGAAGAGTGAACGAGAGATATGAGAGGCAGACCGTGAGGAGCTTGAGTGCCAGCGAGCTGCAGAAGAGAAGGCAGAGCGAGAACACCGTGAGGCAGATTGAGAACAGAGGGAGGCAGACCATGAGGAGCGTGAGCACCAGCGAGCTGCAGAGGAGAAGAGAGAGGAGCACCAGTGGCAACATGAACTAGAGAAGCTACAACTCCGACCAGCGGCATCAGATCAGATAAGTGGCTTGGGTTTAACTGGGACTGCAGGACTGGGTTACAATTTAAATTCCAAATTAATAGGCGAGTTTAAAGAGGGGGAGGATATGTATGTCTTTTTAAATTCTTTTGAAAAAGTTTGTATTCAGGTTAAAATTTCTAGAGTCCTGGAGCTTCCAGCTATCCCCGCTTCTTACTGGGAAAAGTCGGGATGCATTGGGTCAAATGGACAATGAGGACAGTAATGATTACAGCAAGCTAAAAGCTGCACTGTTAAAAAAGTTTGAATTAACTGCTGAATCATAAAGAGCTTAATTCCATAAGCTCAGGAGAAGCCCTGATGTGAGCTATGAGGAGCTAGCCACGAAACAACGTCAGTTTTTAAAACGGTGGTGGGAAGGAATTGAGGTAAACTCTGTTGATAAAATTGAAAATGTGATTTTATTAGAACAGTTTTTCTGGGTGTGCCCGCAGAGCTGAAAACCTGGCTGGAGGACCAAGATCCTAAAATAGTGCAAGAGGCTGCTGAACTCTTGGACCGCTATGCCAAGAGTAGACCTGCTCTGAGAGCAAATGGGGTGGGCGTGGCAGCGTGGAAAGAGAAAAGCACGCCTTCAGGGCAGCTAAAGCCCTCACTGCCTCCACCAAAACCAGTTAGCCCCAGGTTTCAGAGAAAAGATTTCTCTGTGAGAAAAATGAATGTTGGTTGTATAAAGAAACTGGGCATATTGCCAGACAGTGTCCAAAAAAGGCAAGCAATAATACACAACCAGGTGCTAGAAAAGAAGTAGGTTGTTTGTGTGTCCCTGGAAGCATGCCAGTGAACATGAGGGAACACATGCACCCAGTCATGGTGAATGGTGTATAGATGCAGGGGTTAAGAGACACAGGGGCATCCCCGACCTTGGTAAAGGGGGATCTGGTAGAGCCTGGTCAGCTTATACCCAATAAATACGTCACTGTACAGGACTTCACTGGTGAGGCGAAAACATTACCCCTCACTAGTGTTCTCCTAGACTGGGGTGAAATAGGGGGAACTGTGCAACAGGTAGCTGTAGCCCAAACCTTAGCAGTGGATGTGATCCTGGGCAACAATCTCAAACAGGAGATGGTGTGTGCAGTTACCTGTAGCCAAGTGGCAAGGGAAAAGTGTAGTCCCCTGAACTCCACAGAAGCCATTGTGGACACCACTGAGAGGCTGGTTCCCCAGCATGTGTCTCCTGATATGGAGATTAATGAAAAGGGGGTAGAAATTTCCCCAGTAGCAAGTAACCACACAGCTACAGAGGGTTATTCCAAAAAGGGAGGGGTGACCCATTGTCAGAGGGTTGGAATTGATAGTGATCCTGAGGACTCTAATGCTAGTGCTAGAGACCCTAGTTTAGCGACTGAAGGGGACCTGTCCCATGCTGTGGGAATGTGTGAGGGGTTTGCAGCTGCTCAGAGGAGTGACCTTAGTTTAGAGAAGCTGAGGGCTTGGGCAGACTTGGACGGTGCACAGGGAGGAGACGGCAGACATAAGGTTTAATAGGAAAATGGACTTATGTACATACAGGCAGTACAGACAGAGGGAGAGATGCAAGGCAGGCAGCTTGTCATTCCCCAGGGGTATCGTGAGTAGTTGCTCAAAACCGCACATGGTATTCCCTTGTCTGGTCATCTAGGAATCGTGTGCACTACACAGCAGTTAGCCCAGAATTTCTACTGGCCTAACTTCACCCAGCAGGTGAAGGAGTATTGCAGGTCTTGTCACCGGTGCCAAGAAATAGGGAAGGCAGGCAAGAAGACCGAAGCTGCCCTGATTCCATTGCCCATAGTGGAGAAGCCATTTCAGAGGGTGGGAATGGATTATGTGGGGCCTTTAAATACCCTCAGCTCCTCAGGGAACAAATTCATCCTAACTGTGGTGGATTATGCCATCCAGTACCCAGAGGCAGTCGCCCTATCCTCACTGAGGACGGACAAAGTGGCAGATGCCCTACTTGGGATTTTCTCCTGTGTCGGGTTTCTGCAGGAGGTTATCACCGATCGATGGGGTTCCTTCATGTCGAACCTGATGAAATGTTTGTAGGAGAAGTGTGGGGTGGTGGAGAGATGCATGACACTGTATCACCCACAAGCCAAAGGGCTTGTGGAACGATTCAGTGGTACTCTAAAGTCAATGCTCTGGGCGTTTGCTGAACTGCATGGGAGAGACTGGGAGAAATATCTTCCCCACCTGTTGTTTGCATACAGGGAGGTGCCCCAAGAGTTGACAGGATTTTCCCCCTTCTAACTCTTATATGGACGCTGGGTATGTGGGCCCCTAGACTTGATCCAGGAGGACTGAGAAGGCAAGCACACTACCCAGGGAACTCCCATAGTGGATTACATCCTTAGGTTTAGGGAGAGGCTGAAGGAGCTTATGGGGATGGCCCAGAGCAATCTGGCAGCTGCCCAATGGAAACAAAAAGTGTGGTATGACCGCAGAGCCAGAGCTTGCTTGTACATCATGGGTCAAGAAGTCATGGTCCTTATTCCGGTCCAGAAAGACAAGCTGTAAGCTGAGTGGGCAGGACCGTACAAAGTGGTTAGGAAGGTAAATGACATGAACTACATTGCGGAGTTACCTGACAGAAGGCAGACAGAAAGGAGGTACCATGTCAACATGATGAAGCCATATGCAAATAGGGCTGACATGGTGTTTGCAGTGTGTAGTCATGGGGAGGGGATGGACAAAGGATACCTCCTTCTGGATCTGCTGGAAGAAAGTAAGTGGGAGTCCTCTGTGGAAGCAGTACAGTTGTCTCCCCAGCGGGCCCCGGACCAGATCCAGAAAGTAAGGGAAGTTTTAGCAGACTTTGCCCCATTGTTTAACACCAAGCCTGGACTAACCCCCTTAGCGACACACGATGTGGAGACAGGGACACAGATGCCCATATGGTGGACAGCATATCGGGTGTCAGAGGCTGTCCAAAAGGACATTAGGAGGAAAGTGGTGGAGATGCTGGATTTAGGGGTAATCCAGAGATCCCAGAGCCCCTGGGCCTCACCCGTAGTCCTTGTGCCTAAGCCAGATGGCTCTACTTATTTCCGTATGGACTATCATGGACTGAATGCAGTCATGAAGTCAGACACCCACCCGATGCCCCAGACAGATGAACTCCTGGACAAGTTGGTGGGGTGACCTACCTTACGACCATTGACCTGACAAAGGGGTATTGGCAGGTAGAGTTGACAGACAGAGCTAGGGAGAGGTCAGCCTTCATCACTCCGATAGGCTTATTTGAGTTTAAAGTAATGCCTTTCGGAATGAAGAATGCCCTGGCCACTTTCCAAAGGTTGGTGAACCAGGTGTTAAATGGTGCTGAGGAATACGCCGTGGCGTACCTGGATGATATTGCCATCTTTAGTACCAGCTGGGAGGAACACCTATCCCACCTTAGGGAAGTGCTGGGCAGGATACAGAGGGCCTGGCTCACTGTCAAAGCCGAGAAGTGCCAGATGGCCATGGGAAAAGTGGCATACCTCAGGCATGTGGTAGGCTGAGGACAACTCCGTCCTAACCAAATAAAGATAGAGGTAATCCAGGCATGGCCCAGACCAGAAACACAAAAGCAGGTCAGGAGTTTTCTAGGGACAGCAGGGTACTACAAAAAATTTGTACCCAATTACAGTGCCCTGGCTGCTCCCCTATCTGACCTGACAAAGAAAAGGATGCCCAAGAAAATTACCTGGGGCCCAGCCTGTGAGGAAGCCTTTTCCAAACTAAAGGAGGCACTGTGCAGTGCTCCTGTTTTGACAAGTCCTGACTATAACAAAACCTTTATAGTTCAGACTTAGGCCTCAGACATGGGTATTGGGGCAGTACTAAGTCAGACATCCAGCCAAGGAACAGATCACCCAATAGTATACCTGAGTAGGAAGTTACTTCCCAGGGAGCAAGCATACTCTACGGTGGAAAAGGAGTGTCTTGCCATAGTGTGGGCCCTAAAGAAATTAGAACCATACTTATATGGGCAGCATTTTGTGGTGCAGACTGACCACAACCCCTTGGTTTGGCTGACTCAGATGCGAAAGAACAATGGTAGAGTGCTAAGATGAAGTCTTGCTTTGAAAGGGTATAATATGGCAATATTATATAGGACTGGAGCCAAAAATCAGAACTCAGATGGGCTGTCTAGTGTCTATGAGGAGTGAGCCGATTTGGGAAGCTCATTCCATGCAGGGGATAGAGCCCCCAAATTCAGTCTAGGTGGAGAGGATTGTGACATGGACAGCCAGTTCTGAGTGCTGTATCATTTTTTTAAATATAAAATGTATTACTGATTGTCTCTGCTGAGAAATCTAGTGCTCTTGGAATGACTTCACTCACCCCCCCAAGTCTCTGCTAAAACATGAAAGCCATGAGCTAATTACAGACCAGGCCTTAATCAAGGATCTCCTGTTTGTCTGAGTTAATTATAGCTGTAGTTGCTAAGAGGAAAGATCATACCCATTTTATGACGTTTGGAGGGAAACCCAGGTTATTACCCATGGGTGCGAAGTTGTAAATGTTCCTTGATGTCTGTGTGAAAGAGGAAGCTTATCACAGATCAAAGAGAGTCATTTGAAGAACATGTGTGATGCTGAGGATTACATAATTTAATACTTTGAAAAGACATCCTGTTTTTGTGCAGATATATTTTTTTATATATTCTGACAGAGGAGGAGCTAGGTGACCTCACACAAAGGGGTTGGCAAATGCACATTTCTTTAAGGAATATTCTGTTTTACTTCAGAGACACTTCTATCTAGACTCTGACAAAGAAACATCTGTGAGTACTTTAAGCAGGTATTGAGAGAGAGAGAGAGAGAGAGAGAAAGAGAGAGAGACACACACACACACAAATCTAAGTATTGTAGTAAGAATTGCACCGTTAAAACCTGTTTTATTTAAGAGATTTGTATGTCTTGTGATATAATAGTTCTGTATTTTATGTGTTACATATTTTTTATCTGTTTTAGCAAAACTCTATTTTTAGAGCCTACTTGGTCTGTCTTTGATTTCTTTCCTTTACAAGTAGAGTATATATGGTTAAAACAGACACTATACACGAGCTTGAATGGTGATAGCAAACTGGAAAAAGGTAAGCATTTTAAATCTGAGGTCTTTTATTACAGTTTTTAAGGGTTCATTTCTGTACACCTAGTTAGGTGCCCGTAGGCAAAGATATCTGGTCCCCCGAAAACAGAATTATCTGAGCCCATACATTAGGTATGCTAACAAGAGGTTCACAGTTTGAATCCCTCCAGAACTTGAGACCAAAGGTTGATTCGAATCCACAAAAACAGACAAGAGGGTTGCCTTGTTCTGTTAACTGTTCACAAGACTGCGCTCAGAGGTTTGCACTTTGGGAGTAGAGGGTTGACCTGCTGAGTGCGTTTGTGACAGGCCCATCCAGTCTGCTCACCCTGCCTAAGTACTCTGCACTAGCCCTGGTGGGCATATCTCCCCATTGTTTCTGGCCCCCTTTCTAACTAATGCCATATGCCATATGCCTGTGCCGTCCCACCCCTCCTTGAAGTTGTTCACTGTTTTGGCCTGTACTACTTCCTCCAGCAGCACGTTCTACTTGTTCACCACGCCTTGTGTGAAAAAGTGCTTACAGAGATCACTCTTGAATCTTGCCCTTGTGAGTTTAAATGAGTTTCCTCTTGTCCTTGTATTAATCTTTTTATTGAAAATTGTAAAAATTTAACAAACTATACCAACACAAGCAAAGTGATCATCATATGCACAGGTTAAGCTTCTATACATTGAAACATTACAAACCCATGAAAAATACACATGCACAGTAATATACAAAGAAAAACAGAAGTTAAACTAAACTCATACCAAATATGGCATCTAAACTATAAGGATAAGTGTAGAAATGTGAGACCTAAAAGTCTTTATGTATACAGTCCATCAGTGATGGGGTCTCCACATAGAAACTATAAACAAAACTTTATAAATATAAAATTAAAATGGAGCTTGCCCTACAACTATAGAGGGAATACTGCAATAACCAGCTCCAAAAAAAGGGTAACAATAATACCAAACCTTTCTAACTAAAGCACAATTACTACACCAGTACAACATAGATTACTGAAAACCATTAACAGAAAAATATAATGCAAGAAATTGAATTACTCTGCATAAGATGGGGTATCCCTTTCACATCTTTACCTGGGTACACCTGGAGGGAAAAGATTGTGGCAGTATTTAGATTTGAGAAATGGGTTCCAGCACCTATAATAATGATGCATTGCTTTAGCTAGAAAATTAGACAGCCTCTCAAATGTAGCTAGCTGACTGACTGGCTGCTTGCAGCCATTTGGGACGGTAGGGATCGCTTCACCCATGCCGGTGCACAGACAAAGAGCTCTTGATAAACGACAGAGAAGGCAAAAGGCAACACCAAAGGTGAGTGGCATGGACTGGGTCACCCCCCCAGCCAGACCGCACACAGTGTCTGCAGTATTTTCCATGGTGGGTTTACCCATGCACCCCTTGTGGGGGGCTTTGCCCCCCCATACCCCCTTCAAATTAATATAAATAACCCCCGATCACACAAGTTGGGGGCAAAATCAAAGAGCTACAGCCCCAGTGCTGTCAGTACCAGATGGTCTGGAATCTGATACGTCGATATAGTGGCATGATGACGGCACTATGATAGTGGCACCCTACTTGTGGTGCCCTCACAACGGCATACCGTGGGGATCAACGTAGTTCTCTAGTTAGAAAGTATCAAGCGTTTGGTTACCACTCCTACTGCCATGACCCATTAGGGCTCAGGAGAGTGTTTACGGGTATTATCAGTACAGCAGCCTAACAAGAGCAGTGGGGCATTAATTTGCACAGTGGAGCCAACCACCTCTTTACAGATCTCAGTAAAATTTTGCCAAAAATGGGCATTAAAGGGGACAGTCCCAGAAATATTATAGAGATGTGCAGCTGGAGACCCACATCTCCAGCAATTGTCAGGCTTCATAAGACCCAGCTGCTTAAGGACCTAAGGGTCCTACACCATCTCAGGATACCTTTACTTAGGATAAGCTGATGTAACCCCCGTGGTTGGTTGTACTTAATGTGCCCTGGTTAGGACCTTGTGGTCTTAATTAATTGGTGGTGGTGTTAATTAATTAGTGTATTTATAGCATCCACCCACTGCGGGGTCTCCATGGGTTTGGGGTCACCCTGGTGGTGTGGACATAAAAAGGAGGATTTTTGCATGGAAGTGGGTGGGGGGTCTGTCCTGCACCATGGGAGTGAGCAGCAGTAGGAGTGCGGGAACAGGAGTTATGGCCTGCTCTTGCTTTAAGAAATTCAGCTAGCTGGGTGGTGAGAGCAATGAGCAGCGGTGGTTTGACATGGCAGCAGCCATGGTAAAGGTGGTGGGATGGCTCCGTGGGCAGGGGGATTCAAACCTGTAGCCCCTAAAGCCAGAACGTGGGCGGAGGAAATGTGGGAGCAGGTATGGCACCCATTGAAGTGCTATGGGGGGCTCAGCTTGGATCACATCTCCAGTCCAACTGCTGTGGCCCAGAGAAGGTGAAGGACGTCTGCCAGTGGCTAGCAGTGAGGGAGAAGCCAAAATCCTGAGCAAATTTGCCAGCCCTTGTGTGTCCAATGGTGGGGACGTCCACCCTGTGTGTAACCGGGGGGAGTCGCCTATCTATGTGGAGAGTGAGGAGACGTGTGAACAGTATGGAGCATGTCAGAGGAGTCATTATGGGGACGGCTTTCTGTGTCCTGTCACCTCAACCATTCACAGAGGAGTCTGTGCAAGTGCTGGAAGTAGGGAGAGAGAGGTAGCTCTAACTGAGTACACTACTTCCCAATGCCTTTCTATCTTCCCAGTGCCTTTCTATCTAAGAAAGAGAGAATAGTGAAGGGATGGAAGGGGGAACAGAAGCTGCTGCCTGTACTTAGGGATCACCTGGCCCCTCAGTGTTAGAGCTGCTGCCCAGGAATCCTAAATATGGCCACCCAGCTCACGGAAACATGTATTTGGTTGGGGTCAGCTCGACCGTGTTTAGACCCACCGCCTTACTCCATTGTGGACTCACAGGTCTGGAGGATTAAATCTGTACACGAGTTGTGAAACGGCCAAGTTTATCAATTAAAATATGGGATCCCCATTCCAGTTTTAATTAAGTGTGGACCTTACGTTATTTGAATGTATTAGCTGTTTAACCTTGGAGTTCCCTTGCAGCCCAGCACCAGAGATGGCACTCTGCTGGCATCAAAGGACCCTTGCAATATAGCCAGATCCTGGTAAGAACTGTTGCAAATGACCTGGTCTGTGTTTTCTGCTGTTGTGGCCCCCCTCCCCCTATGTACCATCAGGCATACTTCTAGACCTGGGGAGGGGTGGCTTACATTGACTTCTGCCATCCCTACAAGCTTTATGCCCTCAGAGCCAACAGTGAGTCCATTGTGGGTCAGTTATTTATTTAGTTTTTAATTTTTTTAATCTTTATTTCTTCACCCCACACTTCCTGAACTCTTTCAGGAGTGGTCACCAGCAGTCTGGTCCTGATCCCGTCCGTCTGAAGCCCCCTCTTGCTCCTTCCAACCATCCTCACTACCACCCAGCCCTCCCCGGCTCTGAGACCCCCAAGGCAGGAACGCCAGACATACTCCTCCTGGCGCTCTATCTGAAATCTAGTCTGGTGGAGCGAGGTGGTGGAGAGCACACAGGAGCAAGAGGACGGCCCGACCCTGGATATGGTAGACTTTCCCCCCTGACCCTCTGTCACCTATCAGGAGGTGGAGGGTTTTTCCATTTTCTTGTTCCACCCTTACCCCCCCCCCCAGGTGGAGCCCCAATGTGCAGTGACACCAGGGCACATCTTGTCATGGCTCTGCAGCCCTCTAGAGGAGCCCTGAAGTGATGCAGTACCTCTGGTCTCCACCATAGGTCACTGCTGTGCTGGGCAACGTCCCTGGAACTCCCCTGAGAAAGGAGAGTTGTCCTCCAGATGCTCGATCCTTCCTCTCCCCTCCCGACCCCTGGCAGCCCAGGCTAGTTCTCGAACCCGGGTCACTGCCGTGGCACGAGGTGTGGTGTCCAGCACCTCAACCCTCAGTGCCACTGGGCCAGCTGAGAGTCAGTTATAGTGATTCCCAGTTCCGTTTGCCACTGAGCACTGACCTTTGCCATACAGTCTGGTTGTGCAACCATAAGTGCCTGATAAATGCTACTGGCTTTTCATTTTTTCTGAACTTGTTATACAGCAAGAGGAGCAGGGGTGTCTTC
This sequence comes from Neoceratodus forsteri, assembly GCA_016271365.2. Lineage (NCBI taxonomy): Eukaryota > Metazoa > Chordata > Ceratodontiformes > Ceratodontidae > Neoceratodus > Neoceratodus forsteri. The sequence goes on from JADMNL010000026.1 coordinate 56,798,494, forward strand.
CCAGACGTCATCTCGTGGAGCTTGTGTACATGTCGGAGTGCATCCCTAATTTGGCGCTAGCTCCAGAAATCATTCTTACAGAGCTGGAACCATGTCATTAAAGAGGAAAAAGAGTCAACGATTTTGGTGCCAGGGGTATATAGATCCTGAACGAGCCTAATGCCCTGAGCTTCCCAGAACTGCCATCTAATGGACTGACTTGCTACTTGTGTGATGGGATTATCCCACAGAGGGGCAAGATGTAAGTGGGTTGGATCAGCCCTTAGTTCCTTGTAGACTAATGTTTAGTATTTAGAGGAAAGATGTATAGGAGGGGATAAATAAGGATAGCCCCTATGGTGGGTGTTTAAAATGACTGATGGGTTTTTATTTCCCATCAATGTGGATTCAGTGGAGAGCCAAAGAGGACCACAGGGAAATGGGGAAGCAAATCAATTAAATGCTTGGGCAGAAACATAAGCCATATGGTGTCTGTGGAAGCAAAGGATGCCCCATGCTACCCTTGCTCCTGTGGCTACACAATTTAGGTTTGCTAAATTGGGGGTACTCTCCCAAAGGAAATGACCGATTAAAGTATCTATCTTGTGAAACCATTTAGCAGGGATGTGAATAGGGAGGTGGGATAGGACATGCAGGAATCGTGGAGCAATGAGTAACTTCAGAGCATGAATTCTATCTGCTAGAGATAGATAGAGGGCCTTTCACTGGTCCAATTCACATCTGGAGGAAGACATTAAGGGGGTCTAAGTTTAAAGAGGGAAGTTTAGATAAATTGCATTGCAGTCTGACACCTTAATATGTTATGCCCTCAGGCGACCACCTTAAGCCAGTATGGGCAAAGGTAGACATTGTGCAGGCAGAGCTCAGGGGCAAGACCTCAGTCTTGGACTGATTTACCTTTAGCCCAGATACTTTAGTAAAGGCATGGAGGAGGGGAGGACATGGAATACAGACAGAGCTGTGTCTGAAAGAGTAAGAAGCAGGTCATCAGCATACATGAAAGTTTCATACTCTCTGTTGCCCACCTTTATCGCCTGTATGTTGTTATTTTCCCATATGGCTATAGCCATAAATTCCATGGCCATCACAAATAGTAGCGGGGATAACAGGCAACTTTACCAGGTGCCCTTTTGCGGAGGGAAAAGAGGGGATTTTGTAGCATTCGTTAGCACCGATGCCAATGGGGATGCGTATAGCAAGCTGGCCCAGTTTCTGAATGTGGGTCCAATCCTCATTCGGTCCACAGTCTCTTGCAGATAATTTCATTCAATGGAATCAAACGCTATTTCAAAGTCTACTGCAAGGGCAGCCATAGCAGACTGGGCAGTATGCGAGTGGTGAATAAGTGAGAAGAAGGACCGGAGATGATGACTACTAAGGCAGCCCTTAATGAAACCCACCTGAGATGGAGGGATTACACCTGGCAGGACGACCTCTAGTCTGGTGGCTAAAACCATTGCCGAAATGTTGACATCCACATTTATAAGCGAGCTAGGACAGTAGCTTGCGGGTGAAAGGAAGTCCTTGCCCTTCTTTGGGAGGACCGTGATGATCACTTCTCTCACTGAGGTTGTGGCAGAATGCTCATGGTGTAGGCAACTCGAAACACCCATTGTAAGTAAGGAACAATGTCAGGGCCTAGGACTTGATACAGATCCACCTAAAACCCATCTGTCCAGGGGCTTTATGCGGATCGAGGGAATGGATTGCTGACAAAATCTCTTCCTGTGTAACGGGGGCATCTAGCAAAAGAGGTTGTTCCAGAGTAATCCGAGGAATAGGTAGCTCGTGTAAAAAGGACCAAATGTCCTCCAGCTTAGGAGAATTAGGGGAGGCATAAAGAGATTCATAAAACAGTTTCATGGTGCTGTTAATGCCTGTTGGGGTATTGTGTAGCTATTCTGTGGGGTCACAAAGACCGGTGATGGCTTTGGCCACCTGTCTGCATTTCAATCTGCATGCAAGAAATCTCCTGGCTTTCTTTCCACCCTCCCAAAATGTATGATGGAGCCTCCTGAGAGCCAGCTCTGCTGTTCTTTGCAGAAAGGAGTCCATTTTAGAGTAGGCACTGATAAGCTGGGCTATTACTGCTGTAAGGGGATTGAGTTATGCAGTTTTGTATTGTTGTTCTAGCACCCTCACATCCTTCTCTGATGGGATCTGCTCAGCATACCCTGTTTTATGTCAATGTATAGCATGAGTGTTAATGCTAGTCCTTACAGAGGCCTTAAAGGCTTTCCATAGAGTAGTGCCAGATACATCATCGGTGTCATTAGCTTCCCAATAGAACAAAACTTCCTAACGAAGCCAGGAAACAAAATTAAGGTCTTCCAGGAGGAGTTGGTCCAGTTTCCATGACCTAGATTTTTCTTGCGGGGGGGCCCTATAATACTCTAAGCTCCAACAGAGCGTGATCTGAAATAATGATTGGAAGAATGGAGGACTGCATAACCTACGAGATAACAAGAGAAGGATACTAACCATAGGTCTATTTGACTTGACAAGCTGTGGAAGGCAGAAAAGCAGGTATAATCCCACATTCTGGGGTGCTGCTCCTGCCATGCATCCATTAACTGATGTGAAAACATTAGCTCCTCCACAACTTTGACTGCTCTAGAGTGGGGTTCTGTCTTCCCCGCACTCCTGTCTAGTGTTACCTGTAAGGAGAGAGATTGAAATCCCTGCCAAGTAACATGGGCATTTGCAATATATTAAGGTCTAAGAGGTTTTGGTTCAGTGCATGGAAAAAGGCCGGGTCTTCCAGATTAGGAGTGCACATATTCACTAGTAGTATGGGATCCTGCAGAGTGTCAACCACCGTTCACACTCATCTCCCGTCTCTATCCACCTTAGTAGGTAAAATGTACCATCCTAGGGCTTTATGTATCAATATGAATACCCCTCTTCTTGGAAGGGGGCACACTATAAACAGCAGAGCCCACCCACTCTCTACAAAGTTTATCGGCCTCCTTCACTGTAAGCTTGGTTTCTTGCAAGAAAGCTTTGAGGGGTTTCAAATGTTTAAGGTGTGACAAGGCCTTTTCCCTCTTAACTGGTGAATTTAACCCCTGAACATTTTAACTGATACAGGTTAACTCCATTTTGAATGTACTACTAAATATACTGTACAGAGACATCTAAAAAATGCCACATCCCCCCAACCCAAAATAGCAGCATTGAGGGATAAGATACCATGAATGTAAAATAATATGGTCATGCCTTGTAGTAGAGAATGGGTCCCATTTTCCAAAGCTTAGCATGGCACAAACCAGGTTGGTGTCGCACTAACCTGGAATAGTGTCAACTGCCAGGGGCGTGCCCATATTCAAAGGGCACAGATGAGCGACGTACCTGGGAAACAGTGACCACTGGTCAATGTGGTTTAGCCTACCTGAAGGGGCAGAATCCAGCCACACAAAAATGCGAATCCTTGACTTTAGGAGGGAAGATTTGGGGAAAATGGGGAAATGCTTGGAAGAGGCACTAACTGGAATAGGAAGCAAATTACGGGTGGAGGAGCAGTGGGCAGCAGTATTCAAAACAGGGATAACAAGGGCCACACAATCATGTGTAAAGCAGGCTAGCAAGGGGAAAAGGAAGAGGAGACCATTATGATATTCCAAGGAGGTAGCAGAGAAAGTGAAATAAAAAAAAATCTCATTCAAACAATACCAAAAGACACAGGCAGAAGGGGACAGGGAGTGATACCAGGAGAAACAAAGGCAGGCAGGGAGGGCAGTAAAAAAAAGCCAAAACACAAACAGAGGAGCGCATTGCGAAATCAAGTGGTTAGAGGGGATAAAACCTTTTAAAGGTATGTAAATAAAAAAAGACATAGGCAGAAGGGGCGGTTCAGCATCACTCCCCTGCCCTAATCCCTTTCCCCATATAAATATAATTTCACAGTGGTGGTTCAGCGGTCCCTCGCTAGCCCCAATCCCTTCCCCAGTAAGTCTTTCCCTAGTGATATAGTGGTCCCTTTCTAGCCTGGATCTTTACCTTGGTAAGTCTTCACAATCCCTGGTTGTCTAGTGGTCCCTCCATAGCCCCGTTCCCTTCCCTGGTAAGCCTTTCATAATCCTTGGTGGCCTAGTGATCCCTCCCTAGTCCCGATCTCTTCCTCTGTAATTTTTTTGTATTTCCTGGTGGTCTAGTGGTCTCTTCCGAGCCCCAATCCCTTCCACGGTATTTCATTTATAATCCCTAGTGGTCCAGTGGTCCCTCCCCAACCCCCATTCTCTGATTGCTGTCCCAACCTAAAGAAATACATTCTCTGGTAGTCTAGTGGCCCCTTCCCCCATCCTGGCAGGTAGTGACCCACCACCCCCCCCCAACCCTACCTGTGCCAGTGACTGGCACATCCCTCCTCACACCGCCACAGCCAGCCACTGACTGAACTGTCAATGACATCTACAGTACTTAGTACGTGCTCATTGGTTGACCGCAACCAATGAGCATGCACTATGTATTATACATGCTAATGACAGTTCGGTCAGTAGCTAGCTTCGCATTATGAGATGGTTGTGCCAGTTGCGGCACAGGTCGGGTTGGGGAAAGTGGTGGTCACCACGCCAGGAAAAGGAGGGTCACTAAACTACCAGGGAATGTATTTCTTTGGGTCAGAACTGTGATCAGAGAATGGAGGAGGGGAGGGGCTACTGGACCATCAGAGATTACAAATGAATTACCGGGGAAGGGATCAGGGCTAGGGAGGGACCACTAGACCACCAGGGAGTATGAAAGAATTACCAGGAAAGGGATTGGGGCTAGGGAGGGACCACTAGACCACCAGGGAGTGTAGAAGAATTACCGGGGAAGGGAAGGGGCTTGGGGGGACCTGGCCCTGTGTACTTGGACTGGACACTTACATGTAGATGAGCCCATAATGGGCATGCAAATCGCCCCTTAGTGCCACGCATGCCTAATGGGCTCATTTGCATGTTTGGGCTGAATAACGCCCATGGGGACCACGGCGCTCACCAGTGTGCAGCACACTTTACTTCTATGGGCAGTCTTCAGTCCCACCCTCTGGTAGCTCTGTGCCAAACATGGTGACCACTTGCCATGCGCCAGCACTACCAGGGTCTGATATTCAAAAAGATAACACAGGCAGTTTGGATTGTGCTATCTGTTTGAATAAGGCACTAGAGCTGGCCCTGTCTTTTTGCATGGTGCACCTGCTTGTGCGTGCAGCTGGCTGGCTCTGAAGATGGGGCCCAACATGTCAAAAACAGTAAACAATTAACAAACCCATCCACCGTATCACACTCTCGAGCCAAACAGTTGTGTAAGTCACCAGAACACTCAGTTCCAAGTTAACCACATTCCCAGCCTAGCGTAGCAATCTCATTGCCATCTAGGCTGATCAACTCCTGTGCAAAAGGGAAAAATATCAATACAAAACAAGAGAAGCAACCCTTGTCATGAACAGCATATTGTAGCAATAAAAACTTATCACCTAGGCAAACCTAAAAGGAGTGTAGTGGTTTGTCCAGCATGGATCAAAAGTAAAAACCCACCAGTCCAGGATGGTGTAGATACCAACCCACCCAGAAGTGTACAGCTGCCAACCAGTGGGGTCCAGAGCACTGCAATCCATGGCTGTGCCCCCTACCACCATACAGTGACTCTAATTCTACCACATCATGAGTTGGTAGGGAAGAAAGCTTCAGAGGCATATGGTGGGAGGTGAGGGGGGTCGTCAGATGATATGTTGGTGTGGCAAAGTTAGGCTACACCCTCAGCTGTGACTGATGGGCCACTTTTCTATCTCCTCATTTCCTAGCTGCCAAAACTTCTGTTGTGCAACAGTTAATGCTTTTCTCTTTGCTTTCTTCTTCCCCCTACCCTAGGTTGGCCACCTAGTGTAGCTCTTTACTATCCCTACTAAACTTCCTACTAGTTCTCGCTTTTCATTCATTTTCCATTTCCATCCATCCAGTCCCTGGAATGATGCCAAACACCTGGAGAGGTGTTGTGTAAAGTGCATAAGTGCATTTTGTGTACAAAAAACATGAAGGCTAATTTAAATAGGAATACATACAGTTAATAAAGCCTTTTTAAATAAAAAGGATTCAGAAGCCATATAAAACAATAATAATTTCAAGATTAGTACAGTTATAAGAAATCCTTAAGGTATTTTCATAAATTCACACTATAGACCTGTTACTGTATAAGGTTCTATGTATGAGGCTGAACAAAAGAATGTGGTATGCTTTATAAAAGTGCTTAGTTACTGTGGATCAGAGATATAGAGTCAATATTTGTGGAGATATACACTGTATCTTTAACTGAACCAGGAGGTCCCATGAAACAAACCCCCCCTTGGTTTTGAAACAACATGTTCAGACATGTAAATAGAAAGGGCTCAGTCAGGTGACCCCACAAAAAGATATAAAACCTCTTCACTGAGTTCACTTCAGTTCAGTCCAGTAGAGTTCAGAGTCCAGTTGAGTTCAGTCTTGAGTGAAGGAGAAAGGTGCTACTGTACAGAAGTTGTTGAATGCAGATGAGAAGGGTCTTAGGAGCTCTAAGACCCAGGATTGTATTATGTGAGAAACTACTGATGTTAAATAATGATTTTCTTTGCAATTTTTTTTTTCATTTATTATTTTTCTACGTTTTGAAAAATAAATATCACACCATGGTGTGTTTTAAACCTGTAAATTTGCCTTGTCTGGAGTTTATTCCCACACACTGTGACAGTTGGTTATAAGTGAGTCCCCCCTACAACAATAAATAAAAAGCAGCACAAGGGATAAGGATCAAAGGACCTGTTTGAACTTGCCCAGGTGTCTCGCCCCACCATGATTACAATAAGAACTATAGAACCCTCCTCAAAAAACAGCTTTTGACATATGCTCCAACGAGCATCAGGGCAAGTAAGAAAGAATGATTGTTAGTGGAGGCGAGTTGCAGGAGGGGTGGCCATCCCAGCCACCATGTATAAGGAACATAATGTAAAATCATGCATCCACACTCATGGGAAGGTACATTAAAGAAGTGGACTGGAGGTCATTGATAGCCCAGAAAGCAAGGGGACACATGCATGAACACTGTTTAGCTGCAGCAACCTGTAATTAAAGCTGGAAGATGGGATCCAGCTAGCCACCTCTACATCAGAACAGTACTGGAAAACAGGGGTCCCAGACAACATATATTCATCAACAGGTTTGAGTCCTTTCTCATGGGCAGGATGCAACGGGTAGTGATAGGGAGTTTCTCCTCCTGTCCAAAGCTTCTGCCCTGTGGAGTTCCTCAAGGTTCAATCTTGTCACCAGTGTTGTTTCATGGTGTACATGCTACCCCTGGGTGAGCTCATCACACGTTACAGTCTGGGTTTTACTGTTATGCAGATGATACTCAGCTATATATGTCTTTTGCTCCCAGGACAAATAATGCCATGGAAGTGCTAAACAACTGCCTAGCCAAGATCCAAGACTGGATCTCCTCTAACTGGCTGTGGCTGAACACCGGCAAGACAGAGGTACGGTGATCGAGCCTGGTCGCTGGCATGATGCGGCTGCTGCTGAGTCACGAATGAGGTTGCTTCTTGACCCTACTCCATTGGTGACATCTGCAAGGGTGAGAAATCTGGGTGTTGTCCTTGACAATGATTTGATGCTTGAAGCTCAAGTGTCTTCTGTCATCCAGAGTGGCTTCCACCACTTAAGGAATTTCACCTGGATTAAACCCCTAATTCTACCTGGTAACCTGCCTGCGCTGGTACATACCTTTGTCATGTTGAGGCTGGACTATTGCAACACTCTTTACTTCAGAGTCAGTGGAGGGAACCTCTGTCGACTGCAGCTGGTTCAGAAAGCAGCGGCCAGATTGCTGATGTGCCTGCCTAGGTCTTGTCACATGACTCCTGTCCTGCGTGATCTGCACTGGCTGCCTGTTGGATGGAGGATCATCTTCAACATGGGCTTGCTCACCTACAAGTCCCTATACAGCTCAGGCCCTAGCTACCTGAGAGACCTCCTGAGTCCTGTTCTCCAGATGCACTCCCTCTGCTCTTCCACTGAGTGCCTCCTAGCAGTTCTACGGGCCAGGCTGAAAACCTTGGGGGACCGTGCATTTGAGGTGGCCGGCCCAATCCTCTGGAACTCGCTTCCCAGATCTCTGAGGGAGGCCCCATCGGTGGAAGCCTTTAAGAGGGATCTGAAAGCTTACCTTTTTAAAGAAGCCTGTTCTAACTAGCTGCAGCACTGATTTTATTGTTATTTTTTTATCACTGGTTTTAATTGTTGTCTGTGTTGTTGACCTTATGTATATTTTGTGTGTGTAAATTTTTTATGTTCTGTACCTCCTGTGAAGTGCCAAGAGCCTCCAGGATGGGGCGCTGAATAAAAAAAGACTTACTTACTAAATAATAAGCCATGACAGGGTGTGCATTATAGGATTTTAATGCACATGTGTCCCAGGGGTGTAGTAAGACTAGAGACCAAAGGTTGAGTGTCCTTACACTCCCAGGGAAGTGCATCAAAATCCTACAATGCACATTCTGGAGGGGCATATTACACTTATAGAATGGCTCTATGTAGGATTTTTGGGAAGGAAAATGAGACTGAGCTCCTGACCGTACATTTATAGAGATTTAATGCACGTTCAAGTGATGTCTCTTGGCGAATGAAATTTATAGATTTTTTCTTGCCATTTTATAATACCAGTAATTACATTGCTGAGGTACTGGGCTCAAATCCCACTTGTGGTATTTTCTAAAGACAGTATTCAGCATAGTATATTTTGCATCTCACAAGGATTTCCTGGATAATATTATAGCAAATACACCATGGTAGTCTGGGTTTACAAGTTAATAACTGGACCAGGAATAATAAACACTGAGACCGAAGGTTGAGATGTTTATTAATCCTCCTGGTCTGGTTATTATCTCATAAACCCAGACTACTATTGGTACTATCGCTATTATACTGAAGAAATTAAAAAAATGTATTTTTTAAACCTGCTGAAATCTGTCCTGCTACATCTCCTCTGTAAGAAAGCAGTAACTGTTTTTCACAGATGCGCTGTAGCATTCATTGTTAGACTGGTGCTGCATGTTGAAGTGGGAGGGCAAACCGGGCTTGCTCTCTGATTGGCTAAGTACATATGCAGCAGCCAATCAGAATGCAGAGCCACTGTTCCCATTATTCAGTCTATTGTCCAGTTATTGCAGAATAACCAGACAGTACCTCTGAATGCTAAGAACTATTTGGTTTAGTATAATTGCTAACAATACTGCTTCTGAAACAGACTGAAGTAAATCACGAACAGTCAGTTACAAGATAGGTGCTGTAGTTGTGTCCTTTAAGCAGATGTATAGCCACATCCCAACCTTGTTTATGATGATTGATGGGGTTGCATTTCTCCGTCCAGATCTACATCAGAAATAGAAGGTTTCTCGAGAAAATAATGGGCAGCAGGTTCAAATGTATTGTGTGGTGCAGATTGAGTCTGTGCCTTGCAAACTGGGTTAGGGAATGCAGAGTGAGCAAGGCAAGAGTAATACTGGAAGTAGCAGTTTGCAAGGCACAATACAACTTGTACGATCCCACAAATGCAGGCTTGGTACACATTGTAATGAGAGGCAATGAATTTGAGTCCCACTGGTACAGTATATTGGAACCCTTCCCAAATGTACTAACTGCCATTTGTGCTCTCACAGTTAGGAGTGCTATAAGTATGTTTTAACATAGCACAAACTGTGGACCACAGCAAGCAACGCGCGTGTGTGTGTGTATGTGTGTGTGTGTTTTCACATCACTGAATGTGAAAGTAGTAAAACCAGGCTGCTTGAGACCGGCAGGTAAATATTTAGGAACACCGCCATATCTCTTAGTCACTGTTAAAGCATTATTACTGTAACCACTGATCTTACCAATAAAGCTGCAGGTGCTATGAAACATTTCATTTTAAGTTGGGTCTGGCATCTACCCATGCCCACAGCTGGCTGGAGAGAAAATCTGAGGCAAAGTGACATGTGCAAGGTCACACAGTGAGTATGTGGCCTGTGGTAGAGTTTGAACTTGTGATCCCTCTGTTCCAAGCAGGTGCCTCCTCTTTTCTCTTCTCCTCTCCTTGTCCTTTCCGAGTGTGCTTGCAGTCACTGTGATGGGTTCTGCTGCCTCCAAACATTTGAGTGTGCCTGGCTGCAGTCAATGTTATGGGTTTCTGCTGCCTCCACTCATGTGAGTGTGCCTGCAGTCGCAGTGATAGGTTCTGCTGCTTCCACTCATTGGAGTCTGCCTGCAGTCACTGTGATGGGCTCTGCTGCTTCTACTCATCTGAATGTACCTGCAGTCACTGTGATGGATTCTGCTGCTTCCACTCATGTGAGTGTACCTGCAGTCACTGTGATGGATTCTGCTGCTTCCACTCATGTGAGTGTACTTGCAGTCACTGTGATGGATTCTGCTGCTTCCACTCATGTGAGTGTACCTGCAGTCACAGTGATAGGTTCTGCTGCTTCCACTCATTGGAGTCTGCCTGCAGTCACTGTGATGGGCTCTGCTGCTTCCACTCATTTGAACATACCTGCAGTCACTGAGATGGGTTCAGTTGCCTCCACTCATTTGAGTGTGCCTGCAGTCACTGTGATGGCTCTGCTGCTTCCACTCATTCGAGTGTGCCTGCCGTCACTGTGATGGGTTCTGCTACCTCTACCCATTTGAGTGGGCCTCCAGTGACTCTGATGGGTTCTGCTACCTCCACTCACTGATGTGTGCCTGCAGTCACTGTGATGGGTTCTGCTGCTTCCACTTATTGGAGTGTGCCTGCAGTCATGGTGATGGGCTGATCTGGGTGAAATGAAACACAGATACCACTAACATCCATTGGTTTCAGTGAATCAAAAGACCTAATGGACAGAGAGGCTGGCATCACCTGGTTCCCCATGAGAGGTAGTACTTCCAGGTCACTGAAGATGCAAGCATTAACCTGAGGGCGCTGGAATGGTGGCCTCATGTCTACTCATACGTGACTTGGCTTTTGGCTATAAGGATACTAAGTATGTTCATTTCCAGTGTCATTAATAATAGGCAAAAAAGTCAATCACATGCTTGTTTAAATATGAACCGGTCCTTACTATGCATTATTTAAGTCCATTACTGCTATATGAATTAGATTACGAAGGTTCAAAATGAGCCCCTCCTCCCAAAAAATGGAATTTTCAAACCAACCTTATTCCAACCATTAACAGTTTCACAAGTGCAGTCATCGGCTTAACACAGTATTATAGGAAGCAAAGAGGAAGCACTGACCAGAGAATAAAATGGAGCAAGAATTAGCCCACAGTCTGAATAAATTCAAATAATAAATGCTACATTAGGTCTCGGGGTAGGATAGGGCATTATGGGTAGACTAGATGGATCAGTTTTGTTTTTCTGCTTTCAGCTTCAATTGTTTTCATGTTTCTATTGCTGCACAAAACAATTTATATTCTCTCTTCTCCAACCTTTTAGGAAACTTTGGGACTCTCTGACAGTGACCTTTTTGCAACTGATATTGCTGATTTAATGCTGATTGTACTTCCTGTAGAATAAAACACAAAGAATGGTCATTATTCTTGTCGGTATTATCACCTATTTATTTGGAACAGGTGTGCTGGTGCTATTTACTGAAATAGGAAAGGTTAGAAAAATAAGTCTTTAGCATATATATTTCATTAGATTCAGTCTTGGCAGTAACAGGCAGCTGTGGGAATTCAATAAGTGGATGACAGTTTGAGTCAGCATGCAGTAGTATTTGTGTATTTTACACCTGCCCATTAAATCAGATTATCCTAAACTTATTTTCCATTTTACAATCAGGAATGATGACGGGCACTTAATTAATATTTTCTTAACAGGATTTTCCTCCACTTGCTATATAACTATCCTATATACCATTTGGATTCCATTGAGAAGCACTTGCTATAAACTATAAATTAAATGGATTTGAGGAAGTGGGGAATGCAATAAATGTGTCACTTTTTATTACTGTAAAGAAAGGGGTCTGTTTACATTATGCAAGCCTTCATCCCTTTTGACAGCTCAAGAGGGAGGGGTAATTACATAGAGTAATGCTGCCGGCATGGATGCAGCTTTAATGAACGAGCAGGTTTTAATTCTTTAAGCACTGTTTCATGAACGATGCTAATGCATACCAGTGTACAAATGATGCCATGCTGGCACAGCTCTGGGTGGCACACCTTGCATGCCCACGCCAAAATCATGTACAGAAAGATTACATTCCTAGCTCTCTGCTTGATTATTTATGATAGCAGACTGACTCTGCCATAAAGACATTCCCCTTTCACTGTCTGAAACTAAGAGCTTTTGACATGCAGTTGCAGCCAGTGACATGTCTAGATAGTTCCTATCATTTCTATGATATAGTCAGAGAAACTTCTTCCATGCAATGTCGCTGTATGGCCACCAGAGAGAATCTTTTTAGAAATATTGCAAAATGACTGGAAATATAGAAATACAGAAAGACGGTAGGAGAAGGCCAAAGAGTCTAGCCACTCTGCCCTTACCCCTGCCTAACCTATGAGACACAGTCCCCTAGTGATCCCTCATCGTCCCGCTCCACTTTTTTTCTACATACAGCTTTTGGCCTTCAAGCCACCACCGTCTCCTGTCATACAGGCTCCTGCCAGCTGCCCCAGCCCCAACTGCCTTTTCCCCAGCACCAAGACCAGTGGGGATCCACTTGGAGCCAGGCCTGAGGGAATGGCAGATTGTCATTTAGACAGCTCGGGCGCATTATTTGTTGTCTTTTCTCCCATACTCTCTAAGTCCTTCTCACCTCCCTCAATGTTGAGCCATGCATCTGGCGACCTCGGATGTCGTAGCTCAGGGTGAATGCCCACCTTGCCAGGGAGCAGGATTGTCTTGTCTTGTGAACTGAACTGATAAAGTCCACATGGCATGTTTCTGTATAAAAATAACATGCCCAGCTCACCACAAGAGGCCACAGTGAAGCCAGAACACAGACATCTTCATCTCCAGGTTGGGTCACACTGCACTTGGCAGCACTCCCCAGCCCTGGCCACTCCAACCCCAGCTCTCCATGTCCACTCCTGTACTCGGGTCACCAGCCTAGTGGCATGCCCTTCTTGTACTTAGCCAGTGGGTAGCCCTTTTCCCGCTCGTCTTGTTTGCCCTCCCTATTGCGTCCCACTAAACCCATGTGTCTGTCCCATCTATGCTGGAACCCTAAGGAACTCTTGAAATATTACTCATGGTTGTAAAGGTTACCGAATACATTGCTATCTCTTAATTTTGCTTTGACAAAAAAGAGGGGTGTGGGCTATTAAGGTAAATGAGGGGTTCGCAGGTGTTGTTTCATGTGAAATGTGTACTCATTTTCTGTGATGTATGATTTGCATATGGTTCTTGTACTATATTATGTTTGTTTTAATAAAAATTCCCCTACTCTTGTGAAAAGTGCTTTCGGTTCTTCTGCTTCCACCTGGATACCACCAGAGAAGAGCAGAAAGGACCATGGTTTAACATCTCATCTGAAGGACGGCACACCCCGACAGTACAGCACAGCACCCCCCCCTCATACTGCACTCAGGTGCCAGTGCTTATGGTATGAGCCCAATCCTGGAGTGGGACCAGAACCCATGACCTTCTGCCCTAGAGGCAGATGTGCTATCAACTGAGTCACTCATATGCACATACATATACATACACTGTAATTATAGCATATACTTCTGCATAAATATAAAGGCAGGTAGAGAAGGAAAGAATGAAAGGAAGGAAGAAGACTTACATTCAAGTGTAAGCCAGAGTTCTGAAGCAGCTCATATTTATTATATCTCCCTGCATAATATTTAAGTGGCTACCCAGTAGAATATATTTAGACAACTATGAGTAAAAACAGTTGAAATGCATTGGGTTCTAACAGATTTATGCGGACTGGACTTTGCAGGGTACGGCCTAAATGAGAGTGGTTTGGAAACTGAGATTAGTACAGGCCCAATAACTAATTCCCAGATGGGATGGTAGAGAGACAGAATTGTCATCAGGATTACTGGAGACAGTGGAGAATGTGCCAGTGAAATATTTTGCTCAGTTCCAGCACAGTGAGGTCAGCTCCTGTATGGGACTGAACAAGAATGTGACATGTCTGCAGCAGTAATTAATGAATCTCATGGATGAGATGCTAAGAACCCTTTCAGTAGTTACTTACCAGCAGTCGTGCTGGAACGGTTTGAAAAGTGGTAGAGCCAAGGACGTAAGCGGTACATTTTCCCCTATTAAATATATTACTATGATAGCAAAAAGTGATAGGGCCACTTATGAAAGTGGTAGGGCCATGGCCCTAGTGGCCCCCCTGTTCCGGCACCTATGCTTACCAGTGCAGGGCTTTTAAATGAAAGTCGAAGCAGGCATACATTTTCATCTACAGCATCTCTGTCTGCTTCTTATGACATTGTACACCCTAGACATTTCATTGCTGCCAGAGATAATTGCAGAAAACATCAAATGGCATGGTGTCCTATGCCTGTTCCTTCTTTAAATCTGGCTTAGTATGACACTATAAAACCAGTGGAATATAAAAAAAAAAAAAGGAACCCATTTCTACAGTCTAGGAGACCAATAAGTCATTCATTTAGACATGTCATTTAGAAGAAAAAGAGATTGCAGATTTGAATAAAAAGGCCAAAATGAGACATCAAGACACTGACCTTGATATGTGACAGAATGAAGTCAAATAGGTATGTAAAATAAAAAGTATTTGTATATAAAACCTAAATGTATTACTTTTAGGCAAGGATGAGCTGATACCAAATTTGCATTTGGTGAATGCACCTATATCCAACGTTTTGTGCACTGGTTAAGCAGGTCTGAAGGAACCTGGTTTCCCTTTTCTACTTCAACATCATGATGCGGCACTTTTCACAGGGAGCACACGCTGAGCATGCCCAGTTGTTGGCTAGCTACATGACCTGCAGCAGCCAATCAGCAATGCTGAAGACTGAGACCACTGAATGCTGCACACATTTCAGTGCCATTTCCAGTTTTCTGTCTCTCTCTGTCTCTCTCTCTCTCTCTCTCTCTCTCTCAGGGGAAGGACCTAGCTACTGAAGGAGCTCCTCTTCTGTGAATAAGAGTGAGTTTTGATCAGAAAACCTTCAAAATCATCTGAGGACTGTGCATTGTCATTTCAGTTAACTAATTTTCACTCCATTTAACTGTAGTTTCACAGGTAGGCCTGCTAGGGAAATCATGCAGCAGTGGACAGGTGAGGTTGCACAGTGTGAGCCTGGACTGGGTGGCTTCAGGCCCTGCAGTAGGAGCAGGGCTCAGTAAATTTAACAAACTGGAAAGATGCAGGGGGAAGTTTTGAAAGATTTATTTAACAAATATTTTTTACTGCATGCTGGGGGGGAGAGGCCTCAGGAATCCATATATTTTTATTTATTTATTTAAAATGTAGTAATTGGGAAAGACACACTGAGCTGAGGCTCGTTTCCAGGTGCGACCCGGGGAAGGGAGAGATGGAGCAAAACAGCAGTAGACATTAGCAAAACAATATCTGAACAGACAGACAGACGAGCAATGTGTTACAATAATAGAATAAATGAAGAGAATTTGCATGTACCACAATTAAACAAAATGCAGTGAGCTTTAGCAGTGCTTAGAATCATGACCAAAAACTTGTATGGGTTAAAATCAAGACTGCCAGGGTAACCGAAAGAAGGGTAGCAGGAGCAAGTGTGGGGGCTTTGAAGTTTCAGCAGGCATTTGAAGGAGTTAAAGGATGGGGAGAGATGGAGGGAGGAGGAGAGTTTGTTCCAGAGAGAGAGAGAGAGACATCTACAGGAGAATGCAGATTGTTCAGCAGAGGAGCATAGGTGAGGAAGGACAGAAGTGCAATGGTCCCTACAGCGGAGGGAATAGGAGGTGGGGGAATTCAGGATAGGAGTTAGGAGAAGTAGAAGGTAGAGGTGTTGAACCAATATTTTGAGATGAACGAAGTGGAATGGGCCTGGCAGTGAGGGGCACAGGGAGGATGGATAAGGAGGAATATAGCAAGCACTAATGTGTGTGTGTGTGTGGCAGAAGGATCTGAGGAGGGTATCCAGTCTTGTGAGGGAAGTGGAGGGGGCAGAGCCATAGACTACATCTGCATTGTCAAAAGACAGGGAGCACCATTTTGGTAATCAGCTCCCTGCAGACATGCAGAGATAGGCAGTCTTTGTAATGATAGAGGGCACCAAGCTTGTGAAAGATTTTGGCATTGATGGCACCTTTGTGGGCTGAAAAGTCAAGCTTACTGTCAAGCCACAGCCCCAGGTACTTAAAGGACTGAACCACTTCAAGTGGGGTGCTATCCAGAGTGGCGAAGATAGCGGGGAGAGTGAGTTTGGCTAGTTTCTGACTGGTACCAAAGGTCATGAAGACTGTCCTTTTAGTGTTAACTGTAAGTTAGTTAGAATGTAACCAGTGGAGGACATTATTGAAGTCCCACTGGAGCAGGTTGGTTTTCTACAGCTGTGGAGGAAGCATCGGAGGTGAAGATGATATGTCATCTGCATTAATGTGTATATGCGAGTTGACACGGGCAGAGGAGAGGTCATTGAGGAAGATTGAGATAAGGAGAGGTCCAAGGATGGAGACCTGTGGAACTCCAGACTAGATAAGAAGGGGAGGTGACAGGAACCACCAACCTCTACTGATTGTAGATGGCTGATTCGGTAAGAGTGGAACCAAGCAGCAGCAGAGGCAGAGAGACCAGCATTTCTCAGCTTGTCCAGGAGAAGGGGGTGGGACATAGAGTCAAAGGCCTTGGCCAGATCAAGAAAATCTGCTGCAGTAACGAGCCCCTGGTCCATCCCAGTGAAAGTGGCATCAGTGACACGCAGTAGGGAGGAGACTGTAGAATGGTGTTTCTGGAGACCAGACTGGAAAGGTGATAGGAAGTTAGTAGATGAGAGGAAATTGAGGAGTCTGGCATAGACCAGTTTCTCTTGCAGTTTAGAGGGGGAAGGGAGGAGGGAAATGGGACAATAGTTACCAGGAAAAGATGCGTCACCTCCTTTGTGGAGAAGAATAACTCTGGCCATCTTCCAAGACTGAGGAACAGTGCAGAGACTGAAGGAAAGATTAAGCACGTGAGTAAAGGGAGCTGCAACTAGCAGGAGCTGAGAGGTGTAGGAACGTGGGGTCGAGACTGTTAGGACTCTACTTTGATGGGTTGAGGGAGGAAAGGGCAAATAGGGTTTCATGGATGGTGACGGGGGGGAAGTGGTAACCTGGTGAGGTATGGGGAGGGAGAAGAGAGGCGGGGAGTTAGTAGTGGAGGAGGATGGAAGAGCACGGTTGTGAAGCACTTGTTAAAGAGAGTCACAACACAGGCATGGTCAGACACAGGTGAATCATTTTCCATGAGAATGGGGGGGGGACTGACTGGGTGGGGGGTCAAAAAGGGAGTGTATAACCTTTCAAAATTTAGATGGGGAATTTAGGTTTGACTGGAGGTTGAAATACTATGATTTAGCTGACTGGACAGCCTTAGTGCAATTGTTCCTCAGAGCCTTGTAGAAGATGTGGTCAGAGGAGCAGGACAGTTTGTTCAATTATGTGTATATATATATATATATATATATATATATATATATATCTTTTTTTAATTGTATTTGTTTTGCCCCTGAAGCAGGAGCAGGACAGAGTGAATTTATCAGACTGGGAGAGGTGTATGGGGGATTTTGCAACCAACCCAAACCCAAGTAAAAGTACAGTGGAGCTGGCCATGATGCAGCGCAGTAACTTGCAATAAATGACATGTCACAAAATATTGCATGACAAAAGGGCTTTAATTGCCATTGAATTACACTGTTCCCTGCAGTATACTGCAGCATTTTGTGACATACTGCAGCATTACTGCATTGTATCCTGGCTAGTGCCACTGCAATCACAAAAACTGAGACCTAAAATTAATGCTAAAACCAAGCTAGAAATAGAGCTGGGCAAGCTAAAGCAGGCTCAAGACTGGCTCGGGCTTAGTGCATGGCTTGGCATGGCGCGACCTCTATAGGCAATTGAGAGCCAAGGTCAAGCGGAGCCAGTCATGATCAAAGTAAGCATCTCCAGCAGCCTGAGCAGTTAGTGTAGTGGCTGAAACATTCAACCGCTGTGTAGGAAACAGCCTACAGTAGTCAGGGCTCGGCTCATGTTTTGGCTTGTTGAGTCAAGCCAGACCCCTGGCTCTGCTCTGGCTTGGCTCTAGGTGAAAAAATCCTGGCGTGCCCACCACTAGCTAGAAATGCTGAGACAAACAAAATGCATGTGACTGATGGTCATCTTTACTCAGTTATGACAGCAGCAATATGCCTGGCTGCATGTGATTTTCATTCCTCCATAAGGTTATATTTTAATATAACCCATCCCCACTGTTTTAGTGTAATTTAGAGTGATCGCCTTACATGTTTAATAAAAACAGAGACACCTGTAACTCTTAGAATTATCAAATTTAAGATTGTCCTTTCCTATTCTAATGGGCAAGGCTCACAATCTTAATTAGAAAACAGCAATTTTTCCGTTCCAGCTGGATATTTCGCTTGCAGCTTAGTGGTCTGAATAGCAAAAACTTATCGTCACAGCTCACTGAAACCCACTGAGTTATTTATGAAGAACTGTGAATGAATCACTTGCAGAAATACTGCTAATTGAGTCAGAAGAGTTATGCAAAGATGCTTCACACCCATGACAGTCTGTGACAGAAAGATAATAGCCCTGCCAAATGTTATAGACTATTTTAGTGAAGAGGTAGAGTTATATGAGGCCAGAACAGGTAGAGATGCTGAGTGAGACTGAAATAGATAGGTTTTCTGACTCAGTGTAATATATTTCAAAAGCAGACTGCGCAAGCACTTGACAATAAAGATGTAACCCTGAAACAGTGGGAGTGTTCTCTCACCACCTTTTATTTTAATAATTCCTGATGTTTCTGTTGGTGAAAAAGAAATAGTAGTTATTATAATTATGAAAACTGGAGTTGCTGGATAGTTTGATAACTTTTTATTGGACCAAAAGATATATATTGTACAAAGATGTTATAGTACACAGGGTGACACAGAAAATAGGCTTTTGCATACTGTTTTTAACTTGTATAAAAATATAGTTTTCTACTAGTACTACTACGAGCTTTCAGGGTCGTACAAGTCCCTTCTTCAGGTATAGTAGCCCTCCAGAACAGAAGAAGCTAGATTTACACTTACTATATTATTTCAAAACAATTTAGGGCTCATTTGTTTAGGTAAGGTGTGAAATGTTAGTTGGGGGTGTGGATTAATAATAGTGGGCAGAGGCCTTCAACAGTAGAAGGGAAGATTTGATTGGAAGTGCAAAGATATTCACAGTAGAGACAGGTTAGGTGAGGCTAAGATGTACAGAAGTGAATATGACAGAGAGTGGGAAAGATTTTAAGACAGAAATAGTAAGTGGCGATGACAGCACCTAGAAATACCCACACTTAATGGGCAGTGGAACAGACAAGAAATGGAAAAATCAAAAGGGGTTTACGAAGGTGAGTCACAGATCATGCAAACTGGTCAGCCGTGCTCACTGGCTGGCAGAAATCTGCCAAACTGATAATTTGATCAGCAGCAGGGTACCACTGTGTTGTTTTTTACCAACCAGTTTGACATCACGCTGTGCAAGTGTGAAAGCTGCTATTAGTAATTAGACGGGTGCATGGGAAATTAGTGTCACTATTATAAAGTGTTAGAGCCTTAGCAACAAGATGGAAGATCTGGAGGCTGTCATGGTACAGTCAGACCTGGACATTGTGGCCATCACTGAAACCTGGTGTAATGATAACCATGACGGGGAGATGGCCATACCTGGCTACAACATATTCAGAAGAGACAGAGCAGGCAGGAAGGGAGGAGGAGTGGCACTGTATGTGAAAAATGACATAAGGGCCACACAGATCCAGGAGGAACAAAATGGGGGAGAGATACTGTGGGTTAAGCTGGAAAGGAAAATGGGGCCAGCCATCCGCACAGGTGTGGTCTATAGACCACCAGCCCAGGAGGAATAAACAGATAGGGAGCTGATGCTAGCCATCCAAAGGATGGCAGACAAGGGTGAGGTAGTACTGGTTGGAGACTTCAATATACCAGACATGGACTGGAGCATCCCAGCAGCAGCATCAACTAGGAGCAGATTTATCCTGGACTCCTTCAGGTGCCTTCCTCAAGCAACTGGTCATGGAACCAACTCGGCAGAAGGCAATACTGGACTTGTGCTCACAAACAGGGACAGTGTGATGGGGGTAACAGTGGGGGAGCACCTGGGTAACAGTGACTACCAGTCATTGTGGTTTGAAATCACAGAAAGAGCAGAACCAAACCACACAAAAACACGTATCCTGGATTTTAGGGGGCAGACTTTGGGAAAATGGGGAGATGCTTGAAAGAGGCATTAAGGGAATGGGACAGGAATCAGGGATTGAGGAACAGTGGGCAGTATTTAAAATGGGATTATAAGAACAACAGAATTATGCATTAAGCAGGTTAGCAAGAGGAAAAGAAAGAGGAGACCATTATGGTTTTCCAAAGAGGTAGCAAAGAAAGTGAAAGCCAAAAAGATTGCATTCAGGCAATACAAAAGACACAGGCAGAAGGGGATAGGGAGAAGTACCAGGAGAAACAAAGGGAGGCAGGGAGTCAGTAAGGAAGCCAAAGCTCAGACAGAAGAACACATTGCAAAATCAGTGGTTAAAGGGGACAAAACCTTTTACAGGTACATAAGTGAAAAAAGAAGGACAAAGGGAGGGATAGTGAGACTGAAGGGGGAGGATGGGAGCCGCCTGGAGGATGACAACAGTAAAGCTGACATATTGAACAGGTATTTCTGCTCAGTCTTTACTAAGGAAGAGGGGGGTAATGGGTCTGAAGGGAGTACAAGGGGTGAGAATGGTGCAGAAATGGACACAAGTCCCTTTACACGAGAAAGGGTCCTGAAGGAACTGGAAGTAATAAGAGCTGATAAAGCAATGGGGCCAGATGGGGTGCACCCCAGGGTCCTTAAAGAACTAAGAGGGTGGTGGCTGAACCTCTGGCTATCCTGTTCAGCCAATCACTGGAAACAGGGAGGTACCCAAAGACTGGAGGACAGCAGATGTAGTCCCCTTATACAAAAGTGGGAACAAAGAGGAAGCAGGGAACTACAGACCAGTCAGCCTCACCTCGGTAGTGGAAAGATCATGGAAGCACTACTGGAAGGAGATTGGTGGAACATCTGGTTGTCAATGGACTACAGGACCCAAGGCAGCATGGTTTCACCAGGGGAGGTCATGTCAGACCAACCTCATTGAATTTTTGACTGGGTGACTAGGGAGGTGGATCGGGAGGGCAGTGGACATGGCCTATCTGGACTTCAGCAAGGCCTTTGACACTGTGCCACATGAAGACTATTACACAAACTGGGGAATATGGGTGTGGGCAGGACAGTAGTGTGGTGGGTAGGTAACTGGCTGGGTGGCAGGACACAGAGGGTGGTGGTAAATGGCTGTCACTCCACAGAGGGAAGAGTGACCAGTGGGGTACCACAGGGATCAGTGCTGGGACCGGTCCTATTCAACATCTTCATCAGTGACATTGCACAGGATATAGAAGGCAGAATTTCACTGTTGCTGATGACACAAAGCTCTGTAACAGAGTAGACACACCAGAGGTGTAGACAGAATGAGAAGGACCTGCAGAAACTTGAAGAATGGTCAAGGGTTTGGCAGTTGAAATTCAATGCAAAGAAGTGCAAGATAATGCATATAGGACAAAACCCTGGCACAATATATCAGTTGGGGGTGAGGACATAGCATGCACCAAGCAGGAAAGGATCTTGGGTTGTCATCTCTGATGACCTCAAGGTAGGGAAACAGTGTGACAAGGCATCAGGTAAAGCAAATAGGATGCTGGGATGTATAGGCAGGGCATCACCAGCAGGAAAAGGGAGGTCATAATTCCAGCTATACAAGACACTAGTGAGGCCCCACCTGGAGTACAGTGTACAGTTCTGGAGACCATACCTCAGTAAGGACATAGACAGGGTAGAGAGGTTCAGAGGAGGGCAACAAAGATGGTGCATGGGTTGCATCACAAGTCCTATGAAGACAGGTTGAAGGAACTGAACATGTACTCCCTGGAGGAGAGGAGGGAGAGAGGATATGATAGAGACATACAAGTATCTTACAGGAGGAACAGGGTGCAGGAAAACACTATTTTTAAGCGAAAAGATGTTTCAGGACTAGAGGGCATGGGATGAAGTTGGAGGGAGGGCGATTCAGAGGAAACATGAGAAGAATTTCTTCACAGAACGGGTGGTGGACAAGTGGAACACCCTGCCAGAGGAAGTGGTGGGGCTGAAACAATCACAGGATTTAAGAATGCATGGGATAGACATAAAGGAATTCTAGAGGTCAGGGGTAAGGGGAAATAGACTTCTAGGAAAACAAACTGAACTTACAAGCTCAAATGGGCAGACTAGGTGGGCCATAGGCCCTTATCTGCCGACACTGTCTATGTATCTATGTAGAGGTCTACATAATGTGCCATAAATCCAGTGTCCTGATCTAGCCCATGATGCTTTGAGCTCAGTAGAGTGTATTAGTTCCTATGCCATTCTTTCCTGTGTGTTTCTGAAGTTGTCTCTTAGTATTAGGACAGATAGGTCTGAGAAAGAAAGAGAGAGAGACGGAAAGAGAGAGAAGAGACAGAGAGGGAGAGACAGAAAGGTCTTATTGGGAAAAGTGCTGTCCTACCAGTGTGCTGGTTGGTTATCTGGTTTAAAATTACACACCACTGAAGGCAGTGTTGGGTAAGTGACTGTTTATAATACTTTCTATGTCTTTTAGAAACTTGATCCAGGAAGCTCTGTGCAGTCACTAGCAAGGATGGAGAAGTACTAGAAAAAGTAATACACCTGACAGTTAGTTACTTATTTCTTTTTATACAAAAACAATACAAAAATAACAAATAACCATAACAGATGACATTCATTTGAAAGTAATAGGTTAGTTACTAGTTACTTTCAAATAAATGTAATCAGTTACAGTTACGTATTACTTTTCTATAAAAAAATATAAGTAATTGTAACTGTAAGGTGTAATACTTTTTCCAGTCCTTCTCCATCCTTGCTAGTGACTGCACAGAGCTTTCTGGGACAAGTTTCCAAAAGTAATAGAAAGTAATAGAAAAAGTAACTTACCCAACACTGACTGAAGGTTCATCCAGGTTGGAGTGGCTGCCTGTGTTGCCTGGTTTCACCAATACAATATTTATCTATTTGCAATTTCGGATTACAACCTTTGAGCTGAAACAGGCTCTTTTTCAAAGGTTCCATGTCAAGGTAAGACAGGACAAATACATGAAACGCAAAGGAATTACAAGATGAAGTATATGTGATTATTACAATGACAACGGTCTGGTAAAGCGAGAATAAAACCAGTCATATAACAGCAACTAATGTAGGTACAATTATAAAGTGCTGGTGGTCGTTTGGGCAGCACTTGGGTAGTGTGGTACATACAGTAAGCAGGAGCGGGAAGTGCATTAGATTCCATGGGCTAGGGAAAGGAGGGCTAGGAAAGGGGAGAGAGCTGGGCACAGCCTGAGTAGGCATTGTCAGGTGAGCGGCTGTGGGGCATAGCAAAATAGTGAGCAGGTAATGAAGAGGAGGAGGAGGAGGAGGAGTTGTGAGTGAGAATAGGAATTGGGAGGTACAGTTAGATTCGTAGAGCAGGGGGGATGGATTAAGTTGGGGTGCGCAAACGAGAAGAGGGGTATTGAGAAGGGAGGGGTATAGGAGGGAAAGGTGGTTTAGGGGGTGAGGGGTAGTTTCTTGGGGAGGGGAGAGGTGAAGGAAAGGAATCCATTTACGTACTTTTTGCACTTAATGAGATTAACCGCATAGTTAGATTTATGAGCTTTCCAGATCCACATGGTAGAATCCATTTAAATTGTCGTGTCCTGTTTTGAAATGTGGCTTAGAAACATAGAAACATAGACTTTGACGGCAGATAAGGACCGTTAGGCCCATCTAGTCTGCCCATTTCCCTACCTACAGGATAGGCCGCAGATCCTATTTAACCAACAGCCCATATCTTCCTGCCCCCCACAAGAATTGCCTTATGTCTGTCCCATGCATTCTTGAATTCTCCCACAGTTTTAGACTCACAACTTCTCAGGAAGGCTGTTCCATGCATCCACTACCCTCTCTGTGAAATAATACTTCCTCACATTGCCCCTGAACCGCCTCCTTCTATCTTTAAATTGTGTCCCCTTGTTCTTGCAAGTCTCTTTTCTGAAAGATGCTACCTCTTGACTTTGTTGATTCCCTTGAGGTACTTGAAAGTTTCTATCATGTCCCCTCTCCTTCTTTCCTCAAGGGTATACATATTAAGCTCCTTTAGTCTCTCCTCATACGGCTTCTCTTGCAGACCCTGCACCATTTTAGTTGCCCTCCTCTGGACTGCCTCTATCCTGTCTATGTCCTTGCGAGATGGGGTCTCCAGAACTGGACACAGTATTCCAGATGGGGTCTCACCAACTGTCTGTACAGAGGGATAACAACTTCCTGTTTTCTGCTGCTGATGCCTCTCCTATACATCCCAGTATACCCCGGCCCTCCCTACTGCCTTCTCACATTGCTTGCTAACCTTAAGGTCATCTGATATGATTACCCCAGGTCCCTTTCCTGTTTTGTTGTTGTTACTACCTCCCACCCATTGTGTATTCTTCCCTGGGTTCTTGTTTCCCAGGTGCATTATTTTGCACTTTTTGCATTGAATCCTAGCTGCCATACGTCAGACCATTCCTCCAACCTTGCCAAGTCCCTTTTCATCCTTTCCATGCCTCCTTGTGTATCAACCCTGTTGCAGATCTTTGTGTCATCTGCAAAAGGCATACTTTTCCTTCCAGTCCTCTGCAATGCCACTGATGAAGACATAAAGGACTGGACCCAATACTGACCCTCCGGTACCCACTAGTAACCGCCCTTTCTTCAAGTGGACTCCATTTACAATTACCTTCTGTGTCCTGTTGTCCAGCCAATGTTTTACAGGCTACCACCCTGGGACCCACTCCCAGGCTGGTTAATTTGACTAATAATCTTTTATGTGGGACTGTGTCAAATGCCTTGCTAAAGTCTAGGTAGGCCATGTCCACAGCCCCTCCCTGGTCTACTACTTTGGTCACCCAGTCAAAGAAATCTATTAGATTCGTCTGACATGACCTTCCCGCTGTGAACCCATGCTGCCTTGGATCCTGTGCTCCACTGACCTCTAGGTACTCAACTATTCTTTCCTTCAGAAGTGACTCCATCACTGCACAATAGGTGCAAGTTTTGCATCTATTGTTTATCCACCATCCCAGCTAGCACTTCTCATCTTGCCTAAACACATCTGTCATAAAGTAGTTTGAAACAAGGTAACTTTAACTACAAACTCATCTTCTCATCAGAGTGCTGTTACACTTGATTAAGGGACCTTTATGGCCCCAGAAGATTGTGTACTACACCATCTCTGTTCAAGACAAGCTAGCCCAACAAAAGTTATCAAACTGTCATAAGAACATAAGAAAACAGCCAGCAGAAGGAGACCTCTCGGTCTATCGGGTCTGCTTGAAATAATAAGGATTGATTCTGGCCTTAAATTTAAATCTAGACCCCAACCCCCGAATTTTCCTGTCTTTCCCCTTATGAGGCCACCTGACATTCCTTTATGCTTGTCCCAGGCTCTTTGAAGGCTCCCACTGACTTCGACTCACACCACCTCCTGTGGCAGCTCAGCTCCATGCCATCGCCACTCCTTCCATAAAAAAATGCTTCCTTACATCCCTCCTAAATCTATTCCCCTCCCCCCACAGTTTTAGGTTGCTCCCTCTGGTGGTGGTGTTGGCCCTTTTATTGAATAATCTCCAGCAGTCCACTCTGTTTTTCAATTTAATATGCTTTATTTAACTTTTCAAGAAATGTCATAACAAACATAAGAAACATGCATTACAACAATAACAAAAAAACATCACTGAAGGCCCCAGCTCACTCTCCCATCCCTACCCTCCATTCCTATCCACTGGAGGATATCCAGGAACACACTGCAGGGAAGCGGAGTTAGAAAGGCTGAATCTAGGCCACTTGGCAGATTGAGGAGAAATCTTGAGGGACGCAATATGGTGTTTTAATTGGTCAGGAAGACTTGTAGTGGTTCCCAAATCTTGTGATACTTAGATAGATTGTTGACCATGCTAGCAATTAGATGTTCTGCTTGTAGGGTGAACAAAATCTCCCTGTACCATTCAAGAAAGTGGGGCACGTTCTGGTCAAGCCAATGTCAAAGATTAACTTTCTTTGCGCGGGCTGAAATTAAAGCCAAGTGCGGTCTCTGGTTTCCAACTAAGGAGTAGGTATATTCGCCCAGGATACAAATATTGGGGGTAAAGGCATCAAACAGTCCTAACAAAGGGTCTAAGTGAGAGGAAATGGATTCCCCACAGTCTACTCTGTTAATGCCACTCAAGTACTTGAACATCTCAACCATATCTCTTCTCTGCCTCCTGTCCTCCAGAGTGTACATCCCTAGGTCTTCCAGCGTCTCTGCATATGATCTATCCTGCTGTCCCTCTATCATTTTAGTCACTCTCCTCTGGAACACTTCCAGCATGTTTATGTCCTTCTTCAAGTATGGATGCCAATATCTTACTCCGTATTCCAAGTGGGGTCTCACCAATGATCTGTAGAGTGGCAGAATAACCTTATTCTTCCTACTGCTAAATCTCCCTTGCAATACATTCCAGCATCCTATTTGCATTTGCTACTGCCTTTTTGCATTGAGTCGAGTGTTTCAGGTCACTAGAAATCATCACCCCCAGATCCCTTTCTTCCTCCGGTGGTGTAACCTGAACTTTTCCAATGTCGTACTCTGTTCTTGGGTTCTTTGCCCCTATGTTCATCACCTTGCACCTTTTGGCATTGAACCCTAGTTGCCATATCCTTGACCATCTCTCTAGCTTGGCAAGGTCCTCCCTCATATTCTTTATCCCCTCCTGGGTGTCTACCCTCCTACAGAGCTTGGTGTCATCTGTGAACAAGCACATTTTTCCCTGAATGCCTTCCCCTATGTTGCTAATAAAGACTTACGAACATACGAACATATGAATGTGCCAGCAGAAACAGACCTCCCTGTCTATCAATGTCTGCTCGAGTGTGCAGCTAGCTCCACTATGTTGCAGCTGCCCCACTCCCCTCCCCTTTTGTCCACCCTCAGTCGTTCTCACTTCACCCATCCATATTCTCCCCTGTTCTCTATCCCATGCCCTTTTAAAGCTACCCACACTTTTGCATGATATCACCCTCTCTGGCAGGGTATTCCACTTTGACACCACTCTCTCTGTGAAGTAATGCCTCCTCATCTCTGTCCTAAATCTTACCCCCTCTATTCTTAGCCCATGCCCTTTAGTGTCCCTTCCCTTCCTCAGTTTAAAAACCCTGTTGATTGCCCTCAGATACTTGAAAGTTCTGATCATGTCCCTCCATCCCTCCTCTCCTCTAGGGTGTACATATTTAGTTCCCCCAGCCTGTTCTCGCAGTCTCTCCCCTCCATTCCCTGTATCGTCCTCATTGCCCTCCGCTGCACTCCCTCCAGTAGCTTGAAATACCGCCTCAGGTGTGGCCTCCAGAACTGCACACAGTACTCCAAGTGCAGCCTGACCAGTGACCTGTAGAGGGGCAAGATCACCTCCCTCTGCCTGGATGAGAACCCCCTCACTATACATTCCAGCCTCTTGTTCACCTTTGCCACCACTTTCCTGCATTGGGCAGAATTATTCATGCTCCCTGTTACCATCACCCCAGGTCTTTCTCCTCCTCAGTGATCCCCAGCTTCACCCCCCCCAACCAGTATTCTCTCCTTGGGTTCTTTGCCCCAAAGTGCATAACCTTACACTTCTTCACATTGAACCCCAGCTGCCACCTCTCTGACCACTCCACCAATTTGGTGAGTTCCCCCTGCAGTTGCTTCCATTCCTCCTTCTTGTGCACTACTGCACCCATTTTGGTATCATCTGTGAACAGACTTGCCCTGCTCACCACTCCATGTGCGATGTCAGAGATGAAGAGCCGAAATAGCACAGGGCCCAGCACCGAGCCCTCTGGCATCCCTCTCATCACTGGTCTAGGTGTTGAGAATCCCCCCCACCACTTGTTGTAGCCTCCCACACAGACAGTTTGTAATCCAGTTTGCCATCTTCGCCCCCAACTCCCACGCCAGATAGCTTACCCCCAAGCCACCCATGAGGTATTGAATCAAAGGCCTTGCTGAAATCCAAGTAGAGGACATCCACTGCATGGCCCCTATCCAGCTCTCTTATTATCCGGTCATAATATTGTATTAGGTTAGTTTGACAGGACTTCCCCAATATGAACCCATGCTGCCTCACATCCTGGAGGTAATTGTCCTCTAGAAATGACATCAGCTCTCCTTCAGTATCGTCTCCATAAGCTTACCCACTATGGAAGTGAGACTGACCAGCCGATAATTGCCTGGTTCATCCCTTGGGCTGCTCTTGTGTATCGGCGCCACATGGGACATCCTCCAGTCCTGAGGCACATATCCCATATCCAGGGAGGTGCTGAACAGATCTGCCAGATGTTTCGCAGCACCTCCACCATCTCCCTCAACACCCTTGGGTGGATACCGTCCGGCTCTGGTGCCTTGTCCACTTTTATCTCCCTCAGTCCCTCTAATACTCTACTTCCCTCAATCATTCCATCTGTCACCTCTCCCATCCCACCCTCCCAGTCCAAGGTGGTAGTGGTCCCCTCTTCTCCTGTGTGAACACTGAGCAAAAGTATTCATTTAGTTCTTCCACTTGTTCATCTCCCATTTCCTCCCACTCCCTGCCCCTCTTTATCCTCACTATGTTATCCCTGCACTTCCTCTTCTCTCTGACATATCGGAAAAGTCCTCCTTCCCCACTTAATTCCCTGTGCTAACCTTAGCTCTCTTGAGGCCTTAGCTACCCTCACCCTCTTGGTCACTTCCTTGGACCATCTTGCATACTTCTCCCTGTTCTTCTCCTTCCCCATCCTTCTGAACCTCTGGTACGCAGTTCTCTTTGCCCTCACCCCTTCCATCATCTGGCTGTTCAACCAGCATGGTTTCCTTCCTCTGCTCCTCTTACTCTGTAACTTGGTGCAAGCTTCTATCGCCTCTGTAATCCCCTGTTTAATAATGTCCCATTTCTGCTCCGCTTCCATCCCTGGCCCTATGCCCTCAAGCTTCCCTTTCAGTATCTCCCGCATCCTCCTAAAGTCTGCCCTCCTGAAGTCCACCACCTTTGTTAGTGAGCCTCCTGACTCCTTGCTCATCGTGATAGTAAGCCACACCGTTTGGTGATCGTTGTCAGCTAGTGGGTCCTCCACCCTTAATTCCCTCACTGCCTCACCATTCGACAGTACCAGATCTAGCATGTTACTTAGCCTAATAGATCCAGTGACCAGCTGTGTCAGGAGTTTCTCCTGGAGCGCGTCCAACAGCACCTGCTCCCTAGCACTGGAGGTGACCGGAGTGCTCCAGTCAACCCCCGACAGATTGAAGTTCCCCACGATTACAATGTTCCCCTTCCTACATAACCTCCTGATTTGTTCTGCTAACTCCCTGTCCAGCTCCTCTGCCTGGGACAACGGCCTGTACACCAAGCCGAACCTCAGCTTCCTACCCTTGGAGTCCAGGAGCTGCATCCAAATGACCTCAGTTCTCCTTTCCTCCCCTCTTCCCTTGTACATTTGATCCTGTCCTCACATAGATTGCCACCCCACCCCCTCCCCACCCCATGGTCCTTCCTGTACAATTTATACCCTGGGATTGCCAGATCCCAGTCCCGGTACTCAGTGGCCCACATTTCCGTGATGGCCGTGTAACCCCTAGGTGGTGCTATCCCAAGAGCTACTACCCCTGCCTGCTTGACTACTGACAGGTTGAGGGGCCTAGGTTCTATGGCGGGTGCCTCCACCCAGAGGTCAGGGTTTGAAGTGGTTAGACTAGCTTGATCACAGCCCTCTGGGACACCGTGACCCCCTTTGGTTCCCTCTAGTGGCTCACACAGTACACAGGAGTTACAGCCCCAATACCCCACATATACACACTGTTCACTCATAAAGTACCACTTACCCTCGAGACTGATTCTGCAGCATGTCTCTGAGGACCCCCTGTAAAATAAGGTTAAACAACATACACAGCGAAATACAATACTGTTTCCATTAAGTACCAACACCACAGACAGTATATAGTATAACAACAACAAATCTGATTTATTTAGGGGACAGTAACACGGGGGGGGGAGATCAGGTTAATTGGTGGCATTAAATCACAGTACTGTGCACACATACAGGGTCTGAAAAGTCACACTCTGGATACCCAGGTTGGTGGGGGGCTAGCCAGGTCTGTTGCCCAGGGTTGGCCGGCAGGTGCAGATGGATAGGGCCCTGTAGAAGAAAATATATGCACAACACCCAATTGCAATCTGGAGCCAGAGGGCTCAGTCCATGAAACAGTGAAACAACAAGAATTAGATGACACACTTGTGATTGAAAACAGGCTGCAGGGGAATACCCTGATTTGTACTCACAATACCCAAGCTGAGGACCGGATGGTGGATGTTCTTCTGGATTGCCAGAACAACAGGGCATGGAGACAAAGTCCTTGTGACTGAACCCCACTGCAGTTGATAGCAACCGGATTTAGTCTGAGACAAGCTAGGGTTTGCTTCCAGCTTCAACACACAGCACGGGGATTGAAAATAGCGATTCCCCACAAGCAATACACACATTCATATGTAAAAGAAAAGTACTATACCAGGCAGACTGCTCCTTGATCCCGATTGCAATTACTGCAAACTACCCGGGAGCACACACAGCAGCTTCAGTTCCTGACAGACCGAGTGCGATTCAGCAATTTCTCCAGTCTTCTACAGGTTGAGCCTGGTTTCCACTCTTCAGACTTCCTTCTTTCTCCGCACAAATCAGATTCAGTCTGAACTGGCACTTACAATGGCTGCAGGCTGAACCTCAGGGCCTCACACGTGCTTCCCGCACGAAACTATACACCGCAGAAGCGCAGAGCTCCTTCTCTCTTCACTGTCACAGGTGATCTCAGCTTTCCAGTAACAGAGCAGGGCATTTCCTCCAAATCCAAAAGGTTCCAGTTGGCTGATCCTCCTTGTCAGTCATAACAGTCTCCCTCTATTGGTGTAAAAAGGCGCCAAGGTCCAAACTGCATTTCCCAGAAGCTCTCTTCATATAATCCCCCTGTGGCTGGCTCCAAGTGAGAGTCCCAGTTCTGATTTGCCCAAAGTAGGCTCCAGTTCAAAGGTCCCAAATACTGATTGGTCCCATTCAGCAGTTCTGGACCCAAATGAGGTAGCAAGCAGACAGAGTTCGTGCTGTAACAAAAGGCAGGTCAGACAAACTGTATTTTCATTATCACTCTAAGTTCTGGTAAACAGTTACATCTTTCAGAAGAGCTCCCTCTGCGTTCTTAGGGACTGCAGAAATGGAGCGATTTGGCAGTAGCACGAGCGGGACTTAAGCAAGGAAACACACAGACTCCCATCCAAATTAATTATGTCTGCAGGCAGACAGCTCTTAAAGAGACAGTACGTGGAGGCTTAAATAGCACTCACTTGGAACCACATTTAAACAGCTCAGACGCCGAACACCGCCCAGACTTGGAGCATTCAGGCAAGCTCCTGGAAGACTTTTGGGAACCCCCATTTGCAGTGGGGTTACAGTCGCAATATCCACCCTATATTCACCCTCCTCACTGCCAAGAGTGCCTGTAACTCTGCTGATTTTTTACCTAAGCTTCTCGCATTCAGTGAGACCACCCTCCATCCTGTTCCTTTTCCTTCCTTTCCATGCTTCTCCTCCCTCCTATTCCTCCCATGCAACTTCCCCAACACTTTCCCTGCTGGCTTGGGGAGTAAGCTCATTTAGCTTCTCTCTTCGGGATTCCTGCCTACCAGCTGTCCACTCAACAACCCCCCCACCTAGTTTAAATCCACCTTTGTCGCTATATACCCCTCAAACTTCTGCTTTAATACCCCCTTCCCCTCCCCACTCAAGTGCAGCCTATCCGCTGCATATAGATCATTATTGTCTCAGGTTCTGCCCCATTCACCCACCACCCTGTACCCCTTGGTTTGACACCACTCCCCCAACCATGTTTTGAACTCCCCAATCCTCCCTTTCCTCTCTCTACTTGCACATGGTACAGATAGCACCTCTGAGAAGGTCACCAACTCCCCCATCACCTCGCACATCCTTCCCACACCCACAAACCTCTCCCTTACTACCTCCACCATCTCCCCCACCAGGTCATTTGTCCCCACATGCACCACTATATACGGTTTCCTCCTACCCCTCCTTGCTCACTTTAGAATTGACTGCCCCGCCCTGTCTGTTGTTAAGCCTGGTATGGACTCCACCCATATGCGACTATGTCATTCCTCCTTGCTGCCCCATCTGATCCCCTTAAGTATGGTGTCCCCCAATACCAATACACCCCCTTCTTCATTCCTCACTCTCATCCCCTCCCTTCTACCCATGTTCCCATTTCTAGAGTCCTCCATATTAGAAGCTCTACCGTTTGCTCCAGTGGTTCCCCCCTTTCCACCCCTGACCTATCCCCTTCCCCTTCACTGCTCGCTCGCTATCCTCCACCTCCCCCCATCTGCCCTGGGCTCCTCCCCACCTCCACAATGACCTTCTAACCCCCTCCACCAGTATTGCCTCATTCCCCTCCCCTCTCCTCCCTCCTCTTCCCGAGTATAGTCCCTTGTGCAATCTTCTCCTGTTCCTCTCCGCCCCTTCTGGAGCCCGCCTCCTTCTCTTTCTTCCCTCCAGTGTTGATAGTACAGCAAATCTATTTCCTACTCCTCTGTCCTGCTATGCATTGTCTCCTCCTCCTGACTTTTGTCCCCTCTGTTGCTAGGCCCAACTCGAGTCCCCTCCATCATTAGGCCCCGTGTTCAATTCGATCACACCCTCCCCACTGGCCCCAACACTGACCCCTGTGGAACCCCACTGGTAACCTCCCTCATACTGGAGAACTCCCCCCCCACTACTACCCTCTGTGTCCTACTGCTCAGCCAGCTATCAACCCATCTAACTAACCTTTCCCCACCCCTAAATCCTTCAGCTTCATTATCAGCCTTTTGTGCGGCACAGAGTCAAAGGCCTTGCTAAAGTCCAGATATATGATGTCCACTGTCCGGGTGACCCAGTCAAAGAACTCAATCAATTCATTTGACACAATCTGCCTGTCACAAACCTGTGCTGTTTACTGTCCTGCATGCTATTTTCCTCCAAGAACTTGACCAGGTTTTCCAAAGCACCAACATGGCTACCAGCTTTCTTTCTTGTGCAATTATGAAATATATTTTAGACAAGGCAGTACTTTGAGCATGCATGGTCATCTTAAAAAAGGCATGTCCCCACGCTGCAGATGTGGAAATGTAGCTTCCAGCAGATCTGCAGCAGGGACCTGCTGTCTTTGAACTGTCATATCAATCAATCAAGTCTTTATTTAACCAGGCGTTCATCGTTGAGCAGAAGCTCATTTGCAAGATGGACCTGGGTGGAGCATGAACAATTGTATATACAGGTCAACACAGGTATTTACAAGGCAATACAGATAATACTCTTTACAGAGAGGAAGAAAAAGAAGTTCATATGTACATAGAATTATACAGATATTGTACAGATTACACAGTATTTACATACATAGAAGTGTCTATAGGAAGATAAAGCAGGTTATCTAAGGTTGCAGGAGGAAGTAACGGAAGAAAAAATAAAATAAAAATATACACCAGGTAGAGGTGAAGGTAGGGGGGAAGAGAGGGAGGGAAGTAGGGGGAGAAAGGCTAGGAGAGCACGGTGCACAGAAAGGAGTTGGTAAAGCTGGATGTAGAGAAGGTGGATGGAGAAAAGGAGTATGTGTGAGCCCGAGGATTGAATGCTATAAAGTACGGGGCATGGTAGGATGTCACAACCCAGGGTAGTGAGCTCCTATCCGAGGTTGGGAAAGGAAGAATAAGGGGATGGATGGGCCTAGTGTTGATAAGACAGGGGATAAGAGAACAATTAGGCTGGTGAGGAGCAAGCTGGGGGAGTCAGTACTTAAAAATTGGGTCTAGGCGTGGCTACCAGTACAGACACGGTACTGGGTCTGAGTGGGTGAAGCAGTTACATACTTCTCTGATTGTACGGAAATAAAGCATCTTGAAAGCATTTATACCGATTAGAGTGCTTAATTTGAGGGTCTTTTGTAGATCGTTCCATAAGGTAGGTAGCACGAAGCTTATGGCTGCCCTGCCGAAGCGGGATTTTGCTTTGGGTACTTTAAGTGTAATAGCTGAGTAACTTCTTAACGCGTATTTCCCAATTATACTCAGGGGAAGACAGCAGGAGATAAAGTGAGGCAGCTTATTAGAGATGGCTCTATAGGTCCAGAGAGCGGCGTTTCTGTGGCGCCTGAACTTTAGTGATGTCCATCCCACTGCCGCATATAGGGTGCAGTGATGTGTGTCGAAGAGGAGTCCGTTATAAACCTCAGTGCTCGATGGTAGAGTGTGTCCAGTTTAGCCATGTAAGAGTTGGGGCATTGGCTGTAGAGAAGTCAGCGTAATCAACCAATGATAGGAAATGGATTGACCAGTTGTTTCTTGGCATCTCTGGTGAGAAATTGGCTGATTCTAAAAACAGTCCAAGCCTTTGCGAAGTCGTTTTAGCAAGTCCTCGATATGTTCAATGAAGGAGAGTCTTTGGTCTATCCAAACTCCCAGATACTTGAATTTTGTAACAAATTCTAGTTTTCATCTAGAACTGTGTAATTTGGGAACTGTCCCACTGGACACAGGGTTAGCTGTACGGATAAAAGGAGAGAGGACCATCGCTTTAGTTTTTTTGGCATTAAGGAGTAGCTTTTTTTGGAGGAGTTGGCTTTGCAAAAGGTTGAATTCTGACTATAGGTCATTGCAGGCAGCTTCAAGTGTTGGGCGACTCACGTAGAGAACTGTATCATCTACAAACAGATGGATGTTGGCTTCTTTTATACAGTAGTCGATGTTTTTAATGTAGATTGCAAAAAGTAAGGGCCCTAATATAGAACCTTGAGGTACCCCTCTTTGCAGAGTTTTTAAGGGGGACAGGCCTCCTTCGGCTTTAACTTGTTGAAGGTGCCCTGTAAGATAGTCAGTGAACCAACGCAGAGAGGAGGGGTCCACACCTATGGTTTGAAGGGCGGAGAGGAGCAGACTATGGTCGACGGTGTCAAAAGCCTTGCTTAGATCAAGGAAAACAGCACAAATAAAGTTTTTGCTCTCAAGATTACGCTGCCAGTCGTTAGTAACTTTGGCGAGGGCTGAGATAGTGCTATGTTTAGCTCTGAATCCGGACTGCATAGGATTTAACAGTTCCCTAGACTCAAGGTGAGTCCTCAGCTGTGCATTTACAATTTTCTCTAGGAGCTTGGACAGGACCAGAAGGAGGGAAATTGGCCTGTAGTTATTGAGATCGCCACGGTCACCTGATTTGAACAGTGGTATGACATGTGCTGTCTTCCATATAGGTGGTAAGGTGTCCTGAGACAGGGATAAGTTAAAAAGGTGGGTGACAGGTATTGCTAGTACGTGGTAGGCAATTTTAGGAAGTAAGGGTCAAGGGTCGGCCCAGCACTTTTCTAGTATCCAACTGAAGCAAGGGTCCTCTACCTCTTTCAGTGGCAGGTTGAAGTGAGAAAGGCGGAAGCTATCGGAGTTTCAGGCAGTTGGCTGGCAGTCTGGGAGCGAAGTATGTTTGCAGGGGAGTTATCAAATACCATGCCTGCAGTAGCAAAGTGGTTATTGAATGCGTCAAGTATATCCATCTTTTCGGTTATAGTCAAGTTGCCAGAGGTAATCTTGGTCGGGAGTGAATTTCCTGGGGAGTGGCCTAGCAGATCACTGATTGTGTTCCAGAGCTTGATTGGGCTCTTTGTGGCAGAGTCGAGTTCGGATTTGAAGAAGGTGGCCTTCGATTCTCTGATTGTTTTGGTACATAAATTTTGTAGTCTCCTGAACTGGTTCCAATCCTCTGCAGTGTTCAGTCTGTGCACTTTTTTCCAGAGCTTATCTCTTTCTAGAAGCAAGGACTTGATCTGAGGGGTGAACCATTTACAGGTTTTGGTCCTAGTTCGAACTTTAATAAGGGGAGCATACTTATTAGGGCCCTTGATAGAAATATTGTGGAAGATATTGTAAGCTGACGTGTCATTTTTGGCCAGTGAAATCTTGCCACTCAGGGAGTACTAAGCTCATTTAGGTAGGCATGTTCATTGAAGTTGCGCCTGGATCTCTTCATAGAGAACTTGCTGATGGGTGCTGGGTTGTTGGTGGATCTTACTCCTGCAATAAAACAATGGTCGCTGGCGTCTGAGAGAAGACATCAGTGTGGGAGAAGAGATGAGGTTTGCTCACCATTAGCACATCCAAAAGTGTACTTTACTGGGGTTCTTCATGTTTGGGCGTGTTGGTTCAGTAATAAGTTGTGTCAGCCCATGTTCATCACAGAAGGATGCAAGGGCAGCTGTGTTAGTAAAGCCAGTCAAAGTTGAGGTCTCCTAAAATAATAGTTTCTGGCAGCCCTGTCCCAACTTGTCACTTAGATATGACACAAGCTGTAGACCAGCAGACGGTGGTCTGTAGCATCCTATTACATGAGTGCAGTAGTCTGTGTAATTTCCACTTTGAGAATTAGGCATTCAGATTCGCTGGCGACAGATGCCGAGGATAAGCAGGAGGCAGAAAATTTGTCTTTAACGTAGATAGCTACCCTCCTCCTCTGGCATGCCTATCAGCGCTCTGAACAAGGCATAGTTGGGTATGTTTACTTCTCTATCAGTGGTGCTGGGTCCAAGCCAAGTTTGGAAATCACAAGTATGTCAGGAGAGGTATGATTTACCCAGGTTTGTATTAAGGTTATCTTTTTAAGGAGGCTACATACGTTAATATGCAAGAAGCTTATTCCTTTTAAATTTGCTAGTTCTGCTGGCAAAGCAATAGCTTCTGGGGAGCCAGGGTTGAGTTCTACGTTGCCTGAACAAAGCAGGAGGATAAGTAGGATTTTTCTAAGAGCGCTAATTGCAAGCTTGTAATTCCTGCCTTTCTTCCGAAGCATCACCGAAGCAAGAGATGGTCTTGGCTTTCTATCTCATTTGAGAGTCAAGCACATGTGACAGCACACAGACCTCACCCAAAGCAGTCACTGGAAATTAGCAGTTTTCTCAATTATATGTTTTCCCAGGACCAGAATTTAGCAATAGGACTGGAAGTGCCCTCCCTTGGTAACTAGAAGTCTAAGATGGATGATAATATGATTGAGATATCTTTTCATGATAAAAACAAAACCATTAACTGACAGGTGCAGCAGCAGTGCAGAGGAGACGCCAGTTCATGTGTGAATTTTTGTGGGCAGCCACGGGACATGCAGAGGACCAGGATCTTTAGGTAAGTGAAGCACTCAGATTTAAGAGAGAATCCAACATTCACATACCCACTGCCACCTAACCATCTTTTTTCAGCTGTCACTTATCTCTCTTTCCACCTTCCATAATCTTTCTAACATCAATATTTTGTCCAGATCCTTAGAACACTTTGGATCAATTAATACAATTTTTCAACTACAACACCATTTAATTTGAGTATAAGAATGATTTAGGGCCCTATTTACTTTGGCAAAAGCTACTATATATAATGTGAAAACATGCTGTGCAAAGGAATATTACAAAAAAATATACAGAAACATACATGGCTGCTCAACCATGGACAAGACAGGTAAGGCAAGGCAAATTTTATTTTTATGGCACTCAATCCTGGAGGCTCTGGGCACCTTACAAAATAGGTTATACAAGCAGTAAGACAGGGTAATTAATACAAGATAAAAAGCATACTACAAATAAAGGTATTAAAACATTATAATAGCATTTCAACAGTAATAAAGGTCGTTAGGCTATATTAAGTTATATTATAGTCTACAAGGTGTGGAGGAATCTTGGGACGCAAGCAAATTGCCATACAGCAGACAGCAATATGCACACCGTGCAGGCATGGATGTAGACCAACAACACATGTTGACCTTTTACATTTTAATTAACCTAGCTATGCTGATGCAGCTCATAGAGCCTTGTTCATATTTTTATACTGTGACCAGCCTGCACATATCTGCACTTTGTGATCCACCGCCACAACCATGGGAGCACTACTGCTGTTGGAGTGGCAGGGTGTATTTCAGTGTGCTTTGTTCCCAACTATTTCTAGTCATAGCTAGGTTAATTAAAATGTAAAAGGTCAACATGTCACACAAGAAATAAATGGCCTGAATGTGCTGCATACTCGCCTGCTCCCCGTTGCATGACAGTGATGCTACCTAAGATACTACTCACATCATAGCATCTTGACATGCATGGCAAACAGCCCACACCATCCACCCCACCACCACAGGCCCATTCAGTGTGCCAAACCAAGGTCCCAAATCCACTTCTCTCCATTTTCACCAGATAATGTCGACCACCTTAGATTGATGGATCATTATCAAAGCTATCAAACAGCAATCTCACGTAAGAAGGCAGAGTTCCTGTCCGGTGAGATAGCTGCTACTCAAAACCGACTGGCTCAGCTCTTTTGAACCGTGGACAGGCTGTGTAACCCAGCCTGTCTACAAGTTCGAGGAGCGTTTTCACAAGATAAGTGTGATGAGTTTGCTCGCTTTTTTGTAGATAAGGTGGCCGACATCAGGGCTGAAATCTGCCCAGCA
Source organism: Neoceratodus forsteri (assembly GCA_016271365.2). Lineage (NCBI taxonomy): Eukaryota > Metazoa > Chordata > Ceratodontiformes > Ceratodontidae > Neoceratodus > Neoceratodus forsteri. The sequence continues at coordinate 56,837,337 of JADMNL010000026.1, forward strand.
CCCTCTATGGGGGTTAGTGGTGGCTGGTGTATGGTCACTTTCCCTCGGTCCTCTTGGATATCTTTCAACCGACTGGAGATAGGGGACATTATGTGGATTGTCCAGAAATTGCAGCCAACTTATTGTAGTTTGGATCTGGACCCTACATGCCTAGTATTAGTGCATTTGGAGATCATTGGCCTGGTCCTTGCAGAGATTGTCTGGTGCTCTTTAGACTGGGGAGAATTCCCTAGCTCCCTGAAAGAGGTGGTGGTAGCACCACTTCTTAAGAAAGCTTCTTTGGACCCAGGCATCAGTGCAAACTACAGACCTATCACCAACCTTCCCTTTGTTGGGAAGGTGATTGAGAATGTAGTTGTGCTGCAACTGGAGAACCATCTTACCATCCATGATGTCCTCGATCCTCTCCAGTCAGGTTTCTGGAAGAGACACAGTACCAAGACTGCTCTGGTTCGGGTGCTCAATGATCTCCTGATGGCAAGAGACCAGAAGCGCTGTTCCATCTTGGTGCTTTTGGATCTTTCTTTAGCGTTTGACACTGTGGACTACGGGGTCCTGCTCGAACGCCTGAGGGTCCTCTGTGGACTGGCTGGTCCAGTTCTTGGATGGTCTCATTCTTTCCTAGCTGGCAGGTCTCTGAGGGTGGTTTCGTTTTGGTTTTTTTTTCCTCTGAACCATTCTCTCTGCCGTGCAGGGTACCTCAGGGCTCGGTGCTGTCCCCCATGTTGTTCGCAGTGTATTTGCTGCCCCTCGGAGACATAGTAAGACAATATGGGCTGAGTTTCCACTGCTACACAGATGACACACAGCTCTATTTGTCTTTTGCACCCGACCAGGATAGTGCAGTCTCGATGTTTAACAGCTGTCTGGTGGAAATCCATGACTGGATGATGTCCTGTTGGCTGAAATTGAATTCTGGGAAGACTGAGGCATTAGTTGTGGATCCGGGGCACTGGATAGAGAAGCCGGTGGTGGGGTTACCTTCTGGGCTTTGGCTCGATGGTGTACAGCTGCGCACCTCTGAACAGGTGCATAATCTGGGGGTGGTATTTGATGATGGACTGACACTGAGGGCGCAGGTGTTGGCAGTCATCAAATCTTCCTTTTTACCATCTTAGGAATATCACCAGAATTAAGCATCTTGATCCATCCGATGACTTGCCCACGTTGATCCATGCTTTTTTGACCTCGCGCCTTGACTACTGCAACTCCCTATACCTAGGGCTTCCGGGGGTTGAAGTCCGCTGCTTGCAGCTGCTGCAGAATGCTGCGGCATGATTATTGACTGGAGCTTCATGCACCAGTCTTATTACTGCCATGTTGCACGATCTGCACTGGCTGTCTATACAGTGGCGGACCACCTTCAAGGTCGGTCTTCTGACCTACAAGGCCCTACATGGATTGGGACCGGATTACCTGCAAGACCTCTTGGTTCCTTACAACCTCTCCACTCAACTGATGAGGAGTTGTTAGAGGTTCCCAGGGTGCGGTTAAAGACATCTGGTTCTAGGGCTTTTATGTTCGTGGCGTCATCCCTGTGGAACTCTCTACCTCGTCAGATTAGAGAGTGCGGGACTATGGAGGGCTTCAAGACCAGTTTAAAGACTATTTATTCAAACAGGCATTTAATATTTGAACTTTTAGGTATTCTGTGGATTTTAATTAAAGCTATTATTTGATGTGATTTTAAGGAATTGTCTCTTGATGCTTTGTTTGTAAAGCACTTTGATAGTGGAATTGCACTATACAAATAAAAATATTTTTATTATTATTATAGAGTTCCAGTCTCCAGCATAGGCTCTCTCAATTGCTGACAGGCTGAGTGCCTACCCATCCTCATATAGGCCCTTTTCATAGTCTACTGAACAAGTGCCCCCTCAAGAGGACATTCTGGGTCTCTGAATGTCACACTTGTGCAGGTCTGGACATGATAACTTGATGTGCATGTGTTACCAGTTAAGAAAGGAGATGTGAACTTGGAATGATGCACCTCTAATAATCAGCCGATCAGGTAGTTCTACTAGGATATACATCACTCACCATTCATTTGGCTCACTTACTTGGGTGAGAGGAGTGTTTGCTGCTGGCTCTGATAGTGGCAGGTTTTCTTCTTAACAGGTCATGGAACAGCCCTGCAAACTGATGTTTGGGGGCTTTGGGGAGAAGAGGGTTGTTAACTGGCAAGAGGGTGTTAAAAGGGTGGGGGGTTTAAAAACATAGAATGGAGGGATGGGTGGAGGGAGGTGGGAGGTGGGGGAACTTGCTTTTAAGGGTGGGGGAAGGGATTTTACTGGCAGTGCCATGTTTATTACAACCTGTGCTGGGTACAGGAGGGAGGTGGTAGCCTGCTGAGAGTGGGGTGGTAGAGGGCTACTATTTTAAAACATGTGGTATAGTGGGAGGGGAGGTTGGAGACATGACTGAGAGGTTGGGGTGGTTTTGTAGCCCCCTTGCATAGTTCTTCACTAGTGAAGTGCTACTTCCCTCAGCGAGGTAGACACTTTGCAATGCAAAGAGGTGAGTAAAGTAGACACTTTGAAGCAAAGTTTCCTGACTTTGCAAACCTCTAGTGCCAACTGTTAGACACTGTATATGCAACTGTAACTGACATTACACTGTGCAGCAACTATTTCCTGTCATTAGATCATGACTATGGTATGATAGCAGTATGTCTGAGCTATTTTGTGGCATTCTGTGTACCTTCCTAGCACTTTCCTTCATGTATCTAAGTTATGCTCTTGTCTTACATTGCTTATAACGCTAGGTCCCTGGCTGTTTACTGTATAGAACACTAAAGAGCCCCACCTAGGGAGCAGCATTGTAGTGTCTTTGGCACCCTAAACTGACATTCATTGGAAGGCAGGCTTTAGTATCGTCTCCTCTGCCTTGTCCACAAAATTGTCAGGGTTCGCACCCTCCCACCTCTAAAATGTTCCGCCTCTCAAACCCCAACAGGGGACACTTGGGTTGCCTGGCTGGACAATACCTGAAACCCCTAGAGTGAGATCCAGTGCAGGGAAAAGATCCTTTGCCAACTCAGCTCCTTCCCTCTGGAATGCTGAGGCCGGTCCTTTTTAATGTCTTTATAAGTGACATTGTTGAGGGACTGGAGTGGAAGGTATGTCTCTTTGCAGAGGACACAAAGATCTGCAACAGGGTTGATATGCAAGGTGGGGTGGAAAGGATGAAAAGGGACTTGGCAAGGTTGGAGGAATGGTTAAATGTATGGCAGCTTAGATTCAACGCAGAGAAGTGCAAAGTAATGCACCTGGGAAACAAAAATCCAAGGCAAGAGTACACAGTGGGGGGTGAGATACTGACAACAACAAAAATGGAAAGGGACCTGGAGGTAGTCATATCAGATGACCTAAAGGTGGGCCAGCAATGTAAGAAGGCAGTAAGGAGGGCTGGGGGGATATTGGGATGCATAGGGAGAGACAGCACCAGTAGAAAACAGGAAGTTGTTGGTCCTCTATACAGACAGTTGGTAAGACCACATCTGGAGTACTGTGTACAGTTCTGGAGACCCCATCTCCGCAAAGACATAGATAGGGTGGAGGGTGTCCAAAGGAGGGCAACCAAAATGGTGTAGGGTCTGCACCAGAACACATATGAAGGATGACTAAAGGAGCTTAAGATGTATAGCCTCAAGGAAAGGAGGGAGAGGGGGGACATGATAGAAACTTTCAAATACCTTAAGAGAATCAACAAAGTCCAAGATGGTAGCATCTTTCAAGAAAAGAGATGTGCAAGAACAAGGGGGCACAATTTGAAGATAGAGGGGAGAGCTCAGAGGTAATGTGAGGAAGTATTTCTCCAGAGAGAGGGTTGCAGATGCATGGAACAGCCTTTCTAAGGAGGTCATAGAGTCAAAAACAGTGGGAGAATTCAAGAATGCATGGGACAGACATAAGGCAATTCTAGAGGGGGGGGTAGGAGGAAGTAGGCTGTTGGTTAACTAGGATCTGCAGCTTGTCCGTTAGGTAGGGAAATGGGCAGACTAGGTGGGCCAAGCGGTCCTTATCTGCCATCAAATTCTATGTTTCTATGCTGTCTCTGCACCCCTCCAAAACTGTTCCTCACTTGGATTAAAAGTGTACTTACCTGAGCAAAGTCAATGCTTTTGCCATCGCTGACCTGTAGTTGCTGTTTCTCCATTCCCATTGGCCCTAGTATGTACCTGACTTGAAGTGATGTGCCTATGAACTGCACTTGAACCTCCTGTATTTTGTCCATCACTGATGTCAATCTTTGGCAATCTGTCCTATCTTGATTCGTATTATTATGTCTGTGCTATATTACTGTATATGTGCTTGTTGCTAATCGCTTGTACCCCTATAAATATTGTATATATCTGTCCTCTGTTTTACCATATGCTTCTGTATAGCCCTGTAATGAATTTAGGTAACTGTCTGAGTCGCCCCTGAAAAAGGGGCTTCTTGTCTTAGTGGGCTCACCGCTGAACACAATTCAATCAGTCAATCAATGCTTCTATACTACTGTATTTGATTTATTGTATCCCCTTTACCAGGGTCACACCTGGAAATGAGCCTTGGCTTAGTGTGCCTTTCCCGGTTACCAATTTTCAAATAAATAAATTAAAATATATTGCACTTGTGGTTATTTTATTGTCTGTATATACTGCTCTTGTGTTACGATCTTATACCTGTGCTCTGCATATACTGATCTCAATCCAGTGATTATGTTCTGTACATCCTGTTCTGAATCTGTTGCTGTATCTCTGGTTGTCCTAACTAGGACCTTCTTGTAAATGAGCATCACTAAATGGAGCCCCATCCTGCTAAAATAAATAATACAAATACATATTTCTTTTTGGTGAAAAGCATGACTCAGTGGCCCTGCTGAGTGGTCTAGAGGTGATACCAGCCCTAATATTATTTCAGGATAACATCATAGTCTGAAAGTATACTAAAGAAGTGCCTACATAAAAAGCCATTTTTATTCTAAAGGATCCATTGTATAATCCCAATAAGGCACTCCAGGGCGTGAATTATGCTGGTTAACATCATTTCTGGGATGGTTGACTGCACACGATTGAGCATAGTGTCTCACAGCACACCCAAGGCATTATGTTATCCTAGCATAACAGGCCCGATAATGCTTTATTGCTTAAACTGTATCTTTGTTGGAAAAATGTATTTAATGAGTAACTCTGTACTTCTAAATGTACTTTCCTAAACATAACATTTCACCTAATACTTTTCACAAGAGAATACATTTTTTTGTTTTAATGTTTATTTTTGAGGGGTTTATAACACATCATGGTATCCAGTCTAAAAAGTCTTTATAAAAAACCTTCAGCTGTCCCCAGTTGACCTTATAGTGACATATATATATATATATATATATATACAAAAACTTTATTAATGCATCAGTTAAGGTTCTTCTACAGCGACAAAGGTGAGGAAATTTGACATTAGGGTTCCCACCCTTACCCCACCCCACCTTGCCCCACCAACAGGCATCGGGGTGTGCGTTGGGTCATCAGTCTAACTCTCACCCCATCCCATATGTAAACAAGCTGAGGTGGTGCAGTGTAGGAGAATGAGGTGAGAGTTAGAACTGGCGATCCCAACAGACACTGACAATGCCTGTTGGTGGGGGCAAGGTGGGGATGGGTTGCAAGGGGTGGGAACCCTAATGTCGAATTTCCTCACTTCTGTCACTGTAGAAGAACCCTAACTGATACATTAAAGAAGTTTTTTGCATAGATTTTCCATACTTTTTAAGAAAGAATAGAAAAGTAGAAAGTTTTTGCAAGTTAGTGGGAGCGTGGGCCCGTGATTTTGTGTGACTGTAGTAACAGTAAGTGCAACGGACACGCAAGCACAAAGGGTTACACACATGGTGACGCAAATGTAAATGGTAACACAAACAGTAATAGAAATGCAAACACAAAGTGATGCCAAATCGAACAGTGACATAAATGGAGACACAAATGGAAGTGCATACAGAACGCAACTGGTAACACACATGTTCACGGTACCGCAATTGTAAACGCAAATGGTAATAGTAACAGCAACAATAACGCCAAAGTAAACAGAAATGCAAGCACATCCGAAAACACAAATCGTAATGCGCACACTCACGGGACCACAATTCTAAACATAAATGATAACAGTAACAGCAACAATAAAGCCAACAGAAACAGAAACGCAAGCGCGTGCGAAAACACAAACCGTAACATACACAGGCATGGTACCGCAATTGCAAATGCAAATGGTAATGGTAACAGCAACAATAACACCAAACAAAATGGAAATGCAAGTGCAAATGAAAATGAAAACCGTAGCTACATGGTGGCATAGAGAGCGGTGATCACGAATAATATGCAGGCGCAACTGGAAACACTAACTGGCACAATGTGAAAGGGCACACCTTCTTTTCCCCAAAAACTGCATTGAAAAAAACACATTGAAAACAAAGAATGTATGTATAATAATTGACTTCGGAGCAGAAAATTGCGACTTTGAATACTAAATTGCTTACATCTCAGGAACTGTATGACGTAGAAAAAAAATAAAAATTTTGTATGGATTATGACTTTCCTTTCTAGTTTTGTGCTTAGCTCCTGTTTGGGGGGGGCTAAGCATTTTTGTGATGAAAAGTCCGTATCTCGCACCGTTTCTAAGATAGGGGCCCTGAAAGACGCAACGGATGCCATAATGTTATCCTATGGCAAAAAGTGTCAACTGCGGAGTGCCGTCACTTTGCCTCCCTGTAATATTATTTCACCAAACCACCAAAAGGCACATCTGTAGGATGTTGGCTTTCGTCCTTCCAAATTTCAGCCCAAACAACCAAACCGTTATTTTGCAGCAGGGCAGCAAAGAATTCCTGTAATGCGCCAAATGCCATAATGTTATCCTATGGGAAAAGCGTCAACTTCATAGTGCTGTAACTTTGCTGCCCTGTACTATTTTTTGACCAAAGCACCAAAAGGCACATCTGTGGGATATTGCCTTTCTTCCTTCCAAATTTCAAGTCAAAAGACCAAACTGTTTCCATGATATTCAATATCAGAGATTACAAAAATTTCCATATCTATTCCATTATAAAAAATCTGGCCATCTTGTCCCTCCCTCATGATCAAAGATGGCGATCAAAGAATCTCACGATCAAAGAATTTGCAGGCTCGTGATCAAAGAATTTGCAGGCTCATGAACAAAGATTTAAAAACCTTATAAATCAAAAAACTGAAGGAATTGCAGTAAACCACCATGATGGTTCAACAGAACGAAGCCTGCTGAGTAAAACCCATCCTCATTTGACTTCCTAGGACACCCCTGGGCTGAGAAAATTTATTTTTTAATTGGGCCATCTCGTCCCTCGCTCATGATGCACGATCACAATCAAAGAATCTCACGATCAAAGAATTTGCAGGCTCACGATCAAAGAATTTGCAGGGTCATGACCAAAGAATGAAAAGCTCTGTAATTTTCAAAATTCAAATAATTGTGGTAAACCACCGCCATGTTTCATCAGAACGAAGCCCCCTGAGTAAAACCCACCCTCATTTGTCTTCCTAGGACACCCCTGAGCTGAGGAAAATTATTTTTTTTTATCTGGCCATCTCGTCCCTTGCTCGCGATGCACAATCACAATCAAAGAATCTCGCAATCAAAGAATTTGCACGGTCACAGTCAAAGAAATTGCTCGCTCACGAACAAAGAGCGAGGGCCGAGATGGCCAGATTTTAAAATAGTGTTTTGAAGCCCAGGGGTGCCCTATTAAGTGAGATAAGGGTGGGTTTTGCTCAGGGGACTTTGCTCTGCCCCATCTGAATAAAAAAAACAGTAGTTGTCATTATCCCTGGTAGTCTAGAGGCCCCTTCCCCATCATGGTAATGTACTTAACCATGATAGTATCCCTGGTAGTCTAGTGGCCCCCCAATGAGTATGTTATTTATATCTTTATATTTTTATCCATGGTAGTCTAGTGGCCCCCCATGTGTATTTATTTATTTATTTTTGTAATATCCCTGGTAGTCATAGTACCCCCGATCTGCTCTTCATAATGACTATCACTGATATCCCTGGTAGTCTAGCGGTCCCTCCCCATCATAATAAAATTAATGTCATTCTTTATGTCTTGGTAGTCTAGTGGCCCCCCCTCCACCCAACCATGCCCAGCCCACCCAGCACCCCCACGGCTGGCGGCTGGCACAACCACCTCTCACCTCCACAGCCCGGCTGCCGACTGTGTGTTTTATGAGCACTAATGGAAAGAAGGCGCTAATTTCAAATGCCTCTTCCATTAGCATTCATAAACTTACAATCGCTTCAACTAACAGTAACTACTTTCAATGCTTAACTAAAGCTTTATGGAAAGGTACTGAAGTAAACTGGCATGGCTGGGTAGAGGTAGAGAAATTACTAGACCTAATTATAAAATGACATTAATTTTATTATTATGATAGAGGACGTTGAACTACCAAGGGATATCAGTAAATAGTCATTATAGTACAGATCAGGGGGCCACTAGACTACCAGGGATATTACAAAAATAAATCAAAGATCAAAGAATTTGTAGGCTCGCGAACAAAGATTGTTAGCGAGCCACGAAGGAAGAATTTAAAAGCTAATAACTGTATTTTTGGGCTGATTTGGATGGAACCAAAGCCATGGCTCGATATATCGGGGTCCCCGAGTAAAACCCATCGAAGTTTTACTTCAGAAGTGACCCCTGAGCCGAGATAGTTGTGTTTGTGCGATCGGAAAACTGAAAACAAGATGGCAGACCTTACGATCAAAGAATTTTTCAAATTCCTGGGGGACAAAGATTTTTGAATCTTGAGGCTGCAAATTCTTTGATCGCCAGGCGGGACGAGATGGCCAGAACCCCATTCTTTGATTGCAAAATATACATATAAATTTTCCTATTGACTTATAATGAGAATTTAAAAGTGCCATAACTTTTGAATGCCTTAATATTTTTTCACCAAACAAAAAGCGGCATGTTCAGCCACCAAAGCTCTTTCAAACAAGTCATCTCACAGAGTGGCACGCTACACGATGGCCGTGCAGGACCACATTCAGAATGCCAAAAGGTGCCTCCAAAATTGATAATTTTGCATTTTTCAGCGCTTTCATACACAAAGACAGGAACTCTGACCAAAACACAATTTGGCAAATTAAGAGATCTACCATGCCCCAATGTGCGTACCAAATTTCAGGCGAATCCATTGAACAGGTCCAAAGTTATTAACGCCCAAACATTTGACTTTAGTATGTAAATGACCGCTGAACCCTAACTATATGGCGCGACTGTGCCACTATAATATATATATATATATTTATATAATATATATATATTTTTTTCTTCCATCCAGTCAGCTCTGGCAGGCTATCATCCCTGTCCCTGCCCCCGTCCAGCACCCCAACCTACACCCAAGAACCCCAGGAATTCCCCCATGGACTCCCCCACACGGCGGGACTAGAAAGGGGAGGGCCATTCTCCCCATATCTGGAGACTCACATGCTGAACTGGGGGCAGTGGTCGGATGGTGATGTAGGAATGGGGGAAGGCAAGCAAGGCTTCACAAAGCTGGTGCCTTCCCTTTTTCTGTTTTCTGCCTATCCCGTTACCATGGTGGCACATAAGGGTGTGTATGTGGAGGTGCGCACATGCTATGGAACCACGGCCCCTTCCTACTGTGGTGCTCAGACTCCAGTGCTGCCACCCGGCCTCCACCAGATGGCAGCCAAAGAGTGAGATGGAATCCATTCCTTAACACAGGAGAGGAGAGCAGTCCATTAGAAGCTCAATCCCCCCCCCCCCCCGGCCAACCCCTGGTGCCCTGAGCTCATTCTCAAATTCAAGTTGCCAGTGTGGTGAGCGGTAAGGTGCATAGTGTCTCAGCCCTCTGTGCCACTGGGCTGACATTGGGTCTTTGTTTATGACACCGTAATGCTTTCACCATGTTAGACTGTGATGTTGCAAACACAGCAATTGAGAAGTCAGCTGGGGAAAGTCAATGCCTTTTTGGAAAGACGTGAAAATAAATACTGCATTTTCTAAAATAATCAGTGGACCAATAACTTGAAAACACTAAACATTAAACATTATAGTTGTAAATATCATAGTTGTTATTAGTCTTTTATTTGAATAGCTTTTTGCTTTGAGATTGGGACAGTGGGACTGTAGTACTTGCTTTTAGACTGGACTGTAGTCCTTTCACAAACCAAGATGTTCTACCAAATCTAGTATGGTTAAGAAGAGTGACTCATTTTAACAAGTGCTAGTTTGCATGGTACACAACATGAATGCCCTGCTAGGGCCAAACCTAAAACAAAATGTGTTCACACTGATAATGGCTCTTCTGGAAGTAGAGAGATTTCAATCATATACAATAACGTTAAACCTGTTAGCAGACTTCATTTTGTTGAGAAGCATCTGTTGGCAATGCAGGTCAGTCAAGTATAACTCACAAGACAATTAAGTATTCTGATCTTTATGATTTTTTAATTGAAATGTGTCATGAGTTACATGATATACTTTTTAAATTAGTAAGATTTAATTAGGCAAGTGTATCCTTAATCATACTACCCAGACACAGGGGCATAAAGCCTTTTCACTCCTTACCCTTTTGTGAACTTTGTGAATCAGGTTTTGTATTCTTCAATTTATATTCTTCAAATGCTATGATGATTATGTTGATGCGACTTAATGAATGCGAGGGGAATGTACCCTCAGCACATAATCCAGTTTGGAGTAGCTAATAAAACGAATTTAGCTCAGTCTCATGGTAATTTGTTTTCATATTTCTAACTAATGTATGTAAGTAGAGTTGCGAGACTTAATGGCTGACTACACCAGGCCTTCATTTTTCATTAGGTACAACTGAGCCCTGCTAGCTGATTTTTGCCTGATATAGTTCCATTTCATTAAATCAAACATCCTGTTTTTTATGCTGCTTTTTAGCCTAGGCCTTGTTTACTGTTCTCAGTTAATAAAATGAATGCCCTGAGTAAGGTACACTGAGCTGAAACATGTTTCCAGGGTCAATGTCAGAACACAGAAAGGTTAGGCGACTTGCTCAGGGTCACACAGTTAGTGATTAGAAGCTGTGGGTTTCAGATCTAGGTCTGCTGGGTTTTTCTACTTCAACTGCCACAAAGCTTTTAAAATCCAGATTTTAAAACTCCTAATCATATAATAGTAATAACATTCAGTTAGCCAGAGTATACTTGGAATAACTGGCTTCTGTGGTTTATTAAGCGTCTTGGCCTTCAACCGCGGAAGTTTAATCAGTCAGTTATTCCTTTGTATATGCTGACTAACTGAATGTGATCACTTAAATAACAGCAAGCCCCAGGTGGGTTAAGATAACTGCACTCAACTGTGCCTGTAATCACCCAGGAAGTGTGGTTATTTCAGCATAACCATGCACGCTCGAGTGTGTTATCGCACTAGTAAAATAGTGGGGAAAAAAGCCCTCAAAGCTCAGATAAATAGAGAATAATGTATGGGCGACTGTGTGTTATGAAGTTTTTTTATACATGTGAAGTGTGTGATTAAACCCAGGGTGTGTAAAAAAACCCAGCTTAACATAGAAACATAGAAGTTGACGGCAGATAAGGACCGCAAGGCCCATCCAGTCTGCCCATTTGTTTTTCTACCTTATAAATGTGCCATCGGTCTTTGCTCTGTCAGTGGCCTATCTATTCATAGTCATTTGTATTGCTCCCTTATGCTTATCCCATGCCTGTTTGAAGCCCTGCACTGTATTCATAGCCACATCTTCTTGTGGTAAGCCATTCCATGCATCCACCACCCTTTCTGTGAAAAAGAATTTCTTCACATTCCCCCTTAATCGGACCCCCTCTAATCTCATGCTATGTCCTCTTGTCCTGCTATTTTCTTATATTTAAACATGTTAGACTCTTTCACCTTGTTAATGCCCTTAAGGTGTTTGAATGCCTCGATCATATCACCTCTCTCCCTCCTTTGCTCAAGGGTATACATATTGAGCTCTGTTAATCTGTCCTCATATATCTTCTGATGCAGTCCCTGCACCATTTTGGTTGCCCTTCTCTGGACTGCCTCAATTTGGTTAATGTCCTTGTGAAGGTGTGGCCTCCAATACTGCATACTTCATAAGAACACAGTCACTTATGTTTTATTTTTTTATAATAGAAACATATAAACATAGAATTTGACAGCAGATAAGGACCACTTGGCCCACCCAGTTTGCCAGTTTTCCCCTACATACAGTATCCCTCCAGACCCTAATCAAGCTCCAGCTCTGGTAAACTCATACTAACTGGTACAGTAGCATAAGCACAAAGAAAGAAGACACCCAGGAAGATCCATGCAAGTAAAGTGTTTCCCACTATTGAGCAGTAGAAAGGGAAAGTGAAGCGCTAGTGCTTCAAACGCTGTAATAACTGGTATATGATGTCATACCCAGCTATTGCAGTGTGTGATCAAACTGATAATCATTGTGCTAAAGTGGGTCACCAGCTATTATAATACATTGTAACTGCTTTGTGTGGTTATACTGTATGATGAAATGGGGTGTGGTGAACTCTACCTCTTCAGTGGTCAAGAGCATATTATATGGCTGTCCTGTTGGCGCAACAGTAATGCTGTCATTCACGATGTTGGCAACCCAAGTTCAGGAATGAGCTCAGGTCATCAGGAGCTGGCCAGGAGGAGGAGCAGGACTGAGAATCCCAGGAGATGCTCTCCTCCTCTGGGGTGGGAAGACAGGCAGCTCCACTTCTATACTGCCACCTGGGTGTCCACAGGGGGCAGTGTAGTTGAGAGAGGCTTGTTGGTGGGAGGACATCAATTGGTGCCACTCATGCCTGCATGTGTGGATGCTTAGAAACATAGAAACATAGAAGTTGACAACAGATAAGGACCGCAAGGCCCATCCAGTCTGCCCATTTTTTCTACCTGTGAATGTGCCATCGGCCTTTGCTCTGTCAATGGCCTATCTATTCATACTCATCTGTATTGCTCTCTTATGCCTATCCCATGCCTGTTTGAAGCCCTGCTCTGTATTCATATCCACCACTTCCTGAGGTAGGCTGTTCCATGCAGCCACCATTCTTTCTGTGAAAAAGAACTTCCTCACATTACCCCTTAATCGGCCTCTGTCTAATCTCATCCTGTGTCCTCTTGTCCTGCTATTTTTCTTATATTGAAACATGTTAGACTCTTTCACCTTTTTAATGCCCTTAAGGTGTTTGAATGGTTCAATCATATCACCTCTCGCCCTCCTTTGCTCTAGGGTATACATATTGAGCTCCATTAATCTGTCCTCATATGTTTTCTGATGCAGTCCCTGCACCATTTTGGTTGCCCTTCTCTGGACTGCCTCAATTTGGTTAATGTCCTTGTGAAGGTGTGGCCTCCAGTACTGCATGCAGTACTCCAGATGTGGCCTAACCAGTGTCTTGTAAAGAGGGATTATTACCTCTCTCTTCCGACTAGTGACACCCCTACTAATACACCCCATCATCCCCCTAGCCTTACCTACTGCTTTAGAGGTCTGCTTGGATGATTTCAGGTCATCGGTGATGATGACGCCCAAGTCTCTTTCTACCCTTGTGACTGCCAGCAACTCCCCTCCCAGCCTATAGGTGGCTTCAGGGTTTCTCTTCCCTATGTGCATGATCTTGCACTTCTTTGCGTTAAACCCCAGTTGCCACTCTTCTGACCATTTTGCTAGTTTATCTAGATCTCTTCTCATTCTGTCCACCCCATCTGGATCATCTACTCTGTTACAGATCTTGGTGTCATCTGCAAACAGACAAGCCTTACCCTCTAGTCCATCTGCAATGTCACTAATGAAGATAATGAAGAGGACTGGCCCCAGGACTGATCCCTGAGGTACCCCACTTGTGACTTGCATCTCTTCTGACTGTATACCACTTACCACCACTCTCTGTTTTCTGCCCGTCAACCAGTTTGCAACCCAGTTGACCAACTTCTGACCCACCCTGAGCCTACCCAGCTTATTTATCAATCTTCTATGTGGAACAGTGTTAAAAGCTTTGTTGAAGTCAAGGTAGGCAACATCAGCTGCTCCCCCTTGGTTCACCACTATGGTTACCCAGTCAAACAAATCTATGAGATTAGTTTGACAGGATCTTCCTTTTGTAAACCCATACTGTCTTGGATCTTGTGCTCCTATGAATTCCAGGTGTTGCACTATACTTTTCTTAGGAGTGTCTCCATAATCTTGCCCACTACTGAGGTAGACTGACTGGTCTGTAGTTCCCTGCCTCCTTCCTGCTACCACTCTTGTGGAGCAGGATCACATGAACCCTTCTCCAGTCTTCTGGGACCTCTCCTGTGCTCAGAGACTAACTAAACAGTTCTGATAATGGCTCTGCTAGTTCCACCCTTAGCTCCTTTAGTACCCTGGGATGTATGCCATCAGGTTCCATTGCCTTGTCCACCCTGAGCTTATCAAGCTCTTGTAGGACCATTTATTTTGTGAAGGGACTAGTGCACACCTCCCTCCCCCCGTGTCCATGATGCAGAGTTGTGGGCCCTGCCCTGCCTTCTCGTCAGTAAATACTGAGCAGAAGCATCTATTTAGGATAGATGCTTTTACGTGGTCCTCCTCCTCACACGCCCCCTTATCCCCTTTGATCTTAGCAATACCCCCTCTGGACTTTCTCTTTTCACTAATGTATCTATAGAAAGTCTTGTCACCTTCTTTTACTGTTCGTGCTAGTGTTTTCTCTGTTTGGGCCTTTGTCCACCTTAATGCCTTCCCTGCTTCCCTCAGGGAAGTTTGGTATGCTTCCCTATCTTCATCCTGCTGCGTTCCCTTATATTTCCTGAAGGCCAGCCATTTTGCTCTGACCTTTTCTGCTACTGTGTTTGAGAACCAAAGTGGTTTCCTTCTTCTTTTGCACTTTCTTTTCTCACTAACACAATGGGATGTTGCTTCAAGTATTGCATCTTTAATGCTTGCCCACTTTGCCTGTACCTCCTCACCTGTATTTCTTTTTGCCAGGGCTAGCTTAACTCTGTGGGCCATCTTATCAAAGTCAGCTACTCTGAAGTCCCATATTTTTGCCTAGGAATGGGATGATTTTGTTCTAGTGGCCAAACTGAACCATACCATGTGACGGTCACTGGCCCCTAGGTGACCTTCTACCTGGAGATCTGTGATCCTTTCCCTGTTAGTCAGTACTCGATCTAGGATAGCCCTGTCTCTTATGGGTTGTTGTACCAGTTGTTTGAGGCCCTCCTCCTGCAGGGAATCCACCATGTGTCTAGTTCTGGCAGATGTCCCTGCTGGTATTGATCAATCTGTATCTGGCATGTTGAAGTCTCCCATTATCAGAACCTCCCCTTTAGTTGTCATGTCTTGTATATCTTCTAACAGTAACATGTCTATGTCCTCCCCTGTTCTGGAGGCCTGTACACAACCCCAGTTAGTATGGCGGTCCCATTTCCTGTTTCCAGGGTGACCCACAGTTCTTCTGGCTCCTTATGTGTATTCTGAATTTCTGTAGCTTTGATATTTTCATTGACATAAAGGGCCATTTCACCCCCCCCCCTTTTTGCATACCTTGGTCTCTTCTGAACAGTACATAGCCAGGTACTGAAGTCTCCCAAGTGTGGTTACTGGTAAACCATGTCTCACTAATGGCTACTATGTCCAGTTTAGCCTCTGTCATTATTGCCTGCAGGTCTGGGATCTTGTTTCCCAGACTGCGAGCATTTGTGTAGATGATTTTCCATTGGGCAGATTTTGGTGGGTTAGTTGTTGGACGAGGTCCGGCATTTCCCCGGTGCATCGTATGGGGAGCCAGACCTTTTTCTTTACCTGGTGCTTGCACACCCTTGCTGCGAATGTCCTAGAGGAAGGATGCTTATTTATGTTCAAATTCCATTAAGGGTTATAATTAGCATATGGCGAGCAATAGGGACCTTTAGTCTTTTCAGCTCTGATTAACCTATGAAACCTAAGGAAGGAAGCTGGCAAATACCCCAGCTGTCAGGATGATGCCGGCCACCCACAAGCCCCATACCTGGCTGCTCAGGCACTGTCTCCATGTGCACTGGATCTGTTCTGCAGCAGAGACTGGGGGAGTCTCTACCATCCCCAGCAGAGGGGTCAAGCTGTGGGGAAACTAACGGCAGGACAAGTGAGTTTTAACACCCCCCACCACTTGGCCACAGGGTGAATCCGGCTGCCTCACCTTATTTTCAACATTGTGGCATCACCTATTTTCACAATGGGTGTGATGTCACTGGTGACGTTAGCTCCCCCTGCCATTTTCGCGGTCTTTTTAAACCGTGCATGATCAATAGCTCAGACCGCTCCTTTCTTCTCAGAAGACTGTCTTGGAATGGCGTTTGGCCAGGTAAGAATTCGGCCTTACCCACTTTAAATTAGGATTACGTTAATAAATTATAAAAATAACACTTGAAGGAGTTACCATTTGAACTCACTATGTAAACATTCTTTTGTAGCATGTAAATAAAGCTAAGCGGCAAATATTGAAGCACCAAAACAAACAGTTAAAAATCTTTACTATCTCAAGGGAAAATGTTATAGAAATAATAGAGGATATAACAGTACTGTCCAAAATGAGTTAAAATAAGTATACCATTATGGTGAAGGGGAATGAAGGAACCTTTAAAATACACAAGGTATCTTGAAGAAACTGATGTTGTTTATCCTATAGAGAGAGTTTAAAAAGAACATACCAGCAAAAGAAATGTTTATGAGCAAACCATAAGAAGACCAACTAGTAAAAGCAGAACACAAGGTAAAAACATCATATATGAGTCTTTATTTTTTAGAAACTGCTATTAAAATTAAAATTTAGTTTTCTAAAAGTAAATTATTAAATTTATTTACAGGTGTTTTCAATAAAATTTAAGCTCTACATGAATAATTTAAAAATAAGCTGGAGAAATATCATCTAACTAAGGCATATCTGACTCATACAATGATAGTAAGTACTGTCTCACATTAATGAATAAACATATAATAGATATAAAAGAGGTTGTATTAAAGCAGAGCTTTTTTTCAAAGAACAGAGGTAATTGATGCTGAACTCTGGATACACAAATTGAATTTATAAAGGAAAGGAAAATATCAAAAAACAGGTATGCATTTTATATATTACAATACAAGTGTTGTGGAAATATGAAGTAACAATAAAAGGATATTAACTGATGATACACACTTTGTCAAAGTGAATATAAAATGTAAGAACAAGATTCTTCTGTTTGGTGATAGTGAGGTAGCATTGAAACTGTATATTAATGAAGTAAAAAAATAAGAACTTTGTTATTAAAAAAATGTTTTTGGTTTTATTATTGTTTATGTTTAGAACCAGCACTGCATTTTAAATCTGGCCTGAAGAAGTGGTGTGAAACTACGAAACTGTAGCCGGTTGAACATATTGGTGCAAATTTATCAGAAGAATAAAAGAGTATTGAAGATTTTTTATGGACAATTGGACTGCAGACTTACTTATTTATGATTAGGTCCTGGGGGATGCCAGGGTGATGGGGCTGGAGCAGCCAAGGGGGCCAACCAGAGATGAGGGGCATAAATAGCAGTAGCTGCAAAAAACGGCATATTATATGGGGGCTACCTTATTCTTTTGATAACCGTGATATCCCCATGGCATCTCTAACTATACCACACAACAAAGGTCACTTGATAACATTTAAGGGTCACCATATAATTAGTCACGGTCACTATATAATCATTAACGGTCACTATGTAACAATTCTAGGTCACAAAGGTTACTATCCAAAAAAATGACAACCACATGGCAAACCTCTATGCAACCAGTCACTAACTGCATAACAAAAGAAAATACAACTTGCAAGAAAAATACAATGCAATTCCAACCCCCTAAAAATAAATTTAAAACTTACCTCACCATCCCAATCAGCAGTGACCTTCAGAAACAGAGCCAGAAAAGCCTAAAATGGAACACGTACCTAAAGCCCCCCTACCAGAAAGACAAAAGCAAGCAAAAAATGCAAAGCAGTTCCAGTGGAGAGACTCTCTCACCATTCCAATGAGCTGCAACCTCCCGAAACAAAAACTAACCAGCCTAAATGGAAAACTTACCTAAAAGACCTCAGACAAAAAAGGAAACCAAAACTCTTTGTGAAACCATACACAAAGATTACAACAGAAATAAAGAAAAGACCCTCAGAGCACAATTCATCTGCAAACAAAACAGAAACTGAAAGCAGCACTGCATTACAACTAAGAATATTTTCATCAACAGCAGTTTAAGCTGGACATAAAGGGGCCTCCAGTACTGAAAATAAGCCCATAACTTTTAAACCTAAAATATCTAAAAAAAGGTTCCCAGAAATGCTGCAAGGAGGGATTAAGACAGATGCCAGAAGCCTGAATATTATTAAAATAGCAGAACTAGAAATTATAATGAATACCAGTAATATAAACATTGCAGCTATAACTGAGACATGATGGAATGAGGACATCGTATGTGGCAGACATATAAATGGTTATATTACAGAGACGAGAGCAGTAGAAAAGGAGGAGGGATAGCCTCATAAAGCAGGACATTGAAAGTACTGAGGTTCATGACATCACTTGGGAAGACAGTACCACTGAGACACCCTGGGTTAAAATAACTCCACATGAGAGAAATAAAATAACAATAGGAGCATGTTACTGACCACTCAGCCATATTAAAACAGAGGATATTAAAATCATACAAGAAATAATAAATGTTTCTAAAATAGGTAACACACTGATCATGTTTGTTACTATGCCAACTAGGGGAAAAATATCTTGGACCTTTTAAGGGCATTAACAAGGTGAAATAGTCTAACATGTTTCAATATAAGAAAAATAGCAGGACAAGAGGACACAGCATGAGATTAGAGGGAGGCTGATTAAGGGGTAATGTGAGGAAGTTATTTTCACAGAAAGGGTGGTGGATGCATGGAACGGCCTACTTCAGGAAGTGGTGGATATGAATACAGTGCAGGGCTTCAAACAGGCATAGGATAGGCATAAGGGAGCAATACAGACGAGTATGAATAGATAGGCCATTGACAGGGTAAAGGTCTATGGCACATTCATAAGGTAGAAAAATGGGCAGACTGGATGGGCCTTGAGGTCCTTATCTGCTGTCACCTTCTATGTTTCTATATTTTTATGACCTGATAGTAACAGACCTGCCCTATTAACCACTGGATTTAAAGATCAGAGAAATCTGGGAAATGGCGACCACAGGAGTAGGGCCAAATAGGTTCTCTTATTTACTGAAACTGTGCCACCATGAGCCTTGCTTTGCTTTGTTATTTGTTGTCCCTCAACTACTGCCACCATGTATTGCCAAATGTAACAACTGTAACCTTTCACTATGTATTACCTGCTCTTGTTATGTTCTTGTTATTTTGATGTTTCTGCTCTGTGCCGCCTTACGTGGCTCGGGCCATGCCTGAAAACAGTCCATGGGATCAGTGCTCCTACCCGGTTAACAAAATCATAAATAAAGAAATAAATAAATACATACATAAACAAGTATGATAGATATGAAAGTCAAAGTAGCTATTATGAGACCAGAGATCACAACAGTGGTAAAGAATTACAACAAAGCTAATTTTGAAAAAATTAAAGGAGGAATTTAAACAAGCATTTGTCAATGCCGAATGTTTGCTTGCTGGTATTCGTACTGGAAATGCAGGAGTTAGACAGATGCAGAACAGGAATGGCAGTGAAGTATTGAACTTCACGCCAACCCCATCTCCACCCTGCAGAGATGGACAGGCATTGGGGTAACTGTTTGTGTCATTGCCCATAATGTTCATGCCAAGTCACCTTACCCTATCATGCAGACACTGACACGTGTTGAGGTGTGCCTTGGGGTGTTCGGCTTTAAAGTCACCCCATTCCATAAAGACATATGCTGAAATGGGTGCAGTATATTAGAATGGGGTGAACTCTGGGGCCAAAGAGTCCAAGGCACACCTCGATGCCTGTCACTGGCTGCAGGTGGGGGTGGGATGGGATGAGCATTACAGTCGGCAATCCAAAGGCACACCCCTGATGCCTGTCAGTCTGGACAGGGTGGAATGTTATGGCTAGAAACCCTAACGCCCCAGGCGTTTGTTGGTATTTGCACTATAAATTTTCAACATGGCCTTTTTGTGACCCCCCACCTCATGAAAGCATTTGGGACCTCTTCTCATGAACAGTGGCAGTGTGATTTTGTTAATGTGTCCTGAACTTTGAGTTCCCACAGCGACCATGCCATTTTGTGCCAGATGTATGAAAACACAACTCGAGCAGGATGTGAAGAATAACAGCTGTACCATTCATAGGGAGGTGTGAAGAGATGGCAATGTTGAAAATCTGTAGTGAAAATATTAAAAATGCTTGCACGTCCGAGCATATGTGGAAACTGCTCAATGCATGCGTGTAACACAGTCATTTAGTGGAATTATTTCACCAAATTTTCAACATAGGCAGTCCGTGACCTCTGCTCATGAAAACTGTCACTATGATTTTTTTTAATCTGTCCCAAAGATTGATTTCCCACAGCGACCGTGCTATACTGAGTCCAGCTCCCCAAATCTTGCTTTGACCGCCACTAGTCTATGGTTTATTTCCTCTCCAGTCTCTTTAATTTTCTGCAACATAGCCGTAATTTGTGGGTTTTCTGGCTCCACAGTTCTCTGTTCTGATGAGGATGGCCTCTGCCCTGAACCTCTCCATCCAGCCAGTGATGATAAGAAGGGCTCAAAACTCTGTGATGAGTGCTTATGGTCCCGTTTTGGACTCATCTTTGTACTCTAGCAGTCCAGACTCACACGGGCACTGTCAAATAGAACTTTTAAGCACTTATATCAGGTAATAACTTTAAACTAGCAAAGCTATCTACTGACCAAAAATAAGCCTCCACCTTGTTGGCTACTCCACAGCACCCCCCCCCAGGATAGCTATTTACAAAGGCAGTACAAACAAAGAAAACAAAATCCTTCATCTGAGGGTATCTCTAATCAAGGGTGCTGGAAGATGGTAAAAGCTGAGGGAGCTGAGAATCAAAAGGGCACTCATGAGGGTACAAAGGGCACTTTTTCTATACTAGTTTTTGCCATACAGAAATAAGAAGTGGAGTGGCTGCTGCCCCTTTCACCCCTCCCCCCGTTCCGGCACCTATGTCTCTAATTCTAAATTACTATCTCTCTCTCTCTCTCTCACAAAAGATTGTTGCTCTGTTTATAAGAAGTCAAGAGAGACATTCTGTTTCTCACAAAATATATCAGAGTTCTTGTCAGTGTCTTTTCTTGCAGTTGCAACAAAATAGAACTTTGTGAACCAGAAGTAATCTCCAGTTGACAACTCTGCAAAAGAGTTTGTGGAGGTCAAACTACATTTCAAAGTTAACCCCCTGAGTTCTAAATAGCTTTTTGCAATCGTTTCAACAATATAACTATATACATTTTCAAACCAAGGGATCCCAGTTTCTCACAAAGATTCATATGTATTTTTATAAGCACATATAAGCAAGGGGGAAGAAAAGATAGATACAGCAAGAAACAGCAAGTCAAGGCAGGGAGATGGGGAGATCGCAAGACCATCAGAGTAATCAGTTCCTAGGTCTGGCAAGAAAATCTGATTCCTCAAACAAACAGACACAAGACATAACAAACGAGACAGAGTCTTATTCAGCTCTGTCACAAGGAGCATGTATCCTGCTTAAAAAGATGCATGTGGTAATTTCTGAAAATGTCCTGTACTGTTTGGTAGAGATGAAGTCCAGAAGTGTACAGTTCCATAACCTAAGTGCAAAGCTAAAGAAAGTCAAATCTCTAACTTTGTTTTTAGTTTTAGGTATTGTTAGCAGGCCAAGCTCAGCTGATCTATGGGGATAGGAGCTCCTGACGGGCAGAAGGAGCGAGGTAAGAAAAGCTAGCATCTGCTTGTGAAGGGTATTATAGATTACACTCCCTACTGTAAATTCATGCAGGGAGGAGAAGGGAGCCACTTTATCTTGGTGTATAGGTCACAGAGGTGTGTTTGCCAAGTGGCACTGAAGGCAAAATGGCAAATATTATATACTGTATGCCACGTCCCATCTCTGTAGCTTAGCTTTGGTAGAGGAACAGAACACAGGCAATCTATATGAAAGCTTCCGTAGAAGGATGTCATGGCTGATGGTGATGCAGGCATTGGCGGTGAGGCTGTTGCTAATTTTTTAACTATTCTTAGCCTGGAATTTACAGCCTGACAGATGCCTGTGATATGTAATAAAGAGTCGAAAGAAGGAGCGGAGGTGTAACCGAAGTAATTAATGCTTGTTACAGAGGAAGAGAGGCTCCATTTTTACACAAAACTGTCAGAAGGGATGGACAGCTCTTCCACCTAGGGGTCAATCTGAAAAGCATAGCCTGTGTATTTGATGCATTTAGAGAGGGGGCTCTTAAAGCCACAGCACCATGCAAACCTATATAACATTCAAACTGACCTTAAAATATTCGCATTAAGACCATTTTATTAGTAGAATAAAACATTTGGAACAGAAATATGCTTGATAGCGACATCCCTACGGGGATTTATATCCCCAGTTAGGAATGTTACTATGGCATACAGTATTTTCCTCTCATGTGTTATTCTTTATATAATCATATGGTTATTGATTTATATATTTATTTATTTTTGAATGACTTGGAAAACAGGACTAGGAAAACTTTTTATATATTCATCCACATTCTTGGATGTTTACAGAAGCTATATAAGACACAGAAAGACAAAAGAATACAATAGTAATACAATAATATAACATGACTGTGAAGCAAAAGATAGTTACATTCGAACATACAAAACTGCCAGCAGATACAGGCCTTACAGTCTATCTAGTCTGCTTGAGTGTGCAGCACTTCAGCCAGTTAGACTGCAGCAGCTGCCCCCAAGCCCTCCTTACTGCTTTCTCACATTGATTGCCTACCTTAAGGTCATCTGATATGACTACCCCCCAGGTCCCTTTCCATTTTTGTTGTTGTTAATACTCCTCCACCCCCCATTGTGTACTCTTCCCCTGGGTTTTTGTTTCCCAGGTGCATTACTTTGCACTTCTTTGCATTGAATCTAAGGTGCCATCTTTGTGACCATCCCTCCAACCTTGCCAAGTCCCTTCTCATTCTTTCCACCCCCTTGAGTATCAGCCCTGTTGCAGATCTTTGTGTCATCTGCAAAGAGGCATACTTTTCCTTCCAGCCCCTCTGCAATGTCCCCTATAAGGACATTAAAGAGGACCGGTCCCAGCACTGAACCCCACAGTACCTACTAGTAGCCCCCCTTTTTTCAGAATATACTCCATTTACTATTACCCTCTACATCCTGTTGTCCAGCCAATTTGTTACCCAGGCTACCACCCTGGGACCCACTCCAAGGCTGGCTAACTTGTTTATTAATCTTTTGTGTGGGACTGTGTCAAATGCCTTGCTAAAGTCTAGATTGGCCATATCCACAGCCTGGTCTACTACTTTGGTCACCCAGTCAAAGAAACCTACTAGATTCATTTGACATGTCCTTGCTGCTGTGAATCCATGCTGCCTTGGGTCCTGTGCCCTGCTGGCCTTTAGGTACTCTACAATTCTTTCTTTCAGAAGTGATTCCATCATTTTCCCTACCACTGAGGTCAAACTAACAGGTCTATAGTTTTCTGCCTCTGTCTTGCTCCCACTTTTGTGAAGAGGAATTGCATCCACCGTCCTCCATTCTTGAGGTACCACACCATCCTCCCATGATTTGTTCAAAGGGTAGTCAGTGGTGTCACTAGGTCTCCCCTAAGTTCTTTTAGAATTCTGGAGTGAATCCCTTCAGGCCCCATTGCTTTGTCCACCTTGAGTTTTAGAAGTTCTTTCAGGACCCTTTCTTCTATGAATGGACTGGTATTGATGCACCTGTCCAGACTGCTTCTATTGTTTGGTTTAGGTACCTCCCCCTCTTCTTCTTTTGTGAATACTGAGCAAACGTATCCATTCAGTATCTCTGCCTTTTCACTATCACCATCTGCCCACCTCCCCTCCCCTTTATTAAGCCTCACTATCCATCCCTTGGTCTTCCTTTGCTCCCTGATGTACCTATAAAAGGTTTTATCCCCCTTCTTAACTGAGTTGGCTATCTTTTCCTCGGTTTGGGCCTTCACTGTTCTGACTGCCTTTCCCCGCTTCTTTCTGCTTTAGTTGATACAGACCTTTTAGAAAACAAACTGGCTGTGACAAACGGAAAGACTTTAGAAAAAATTGTATACTGACAAAACATCAAATTTTTTACAGCGAAGACCATTACAGCAACAATTTTGAGATAGTCACTGTAATGGTCCCACTGTATGAATTTCACTGTTTTGCAGACGTTTCGCCCCCTTTGAATCAACTCTGACATGGAACTGGTTATTAAAAAATCAGGGGGTGCAGGCCACCACAAAAAATTCCAGTGATGTTCTGACAGGTGAAATTTTGCCTGTTAGCATTTCACCTGTCTCTTTTGGGGATTTTGATATCTTCACTGTCGAAGTGACTTAGTGGAAGTGGAAAACATTAAGGTAATAAAAGAGATTCAAATAGAAAAACAAGATGAGTTAATTGATATAAGAATAAAATCATCAGTAATGGATACTCCGGCTGCCTCTGCAAACACCAGAAACATTATTACCCTTATGCCCTACTCTGATGGATTGAACAGTTGAAAAATGCTGAGAGATATTGCAACCTAAGGACTGTTGACTTGCCTCTAAAACTGGATGATAATTTCCAAAATCTAAGGGACCTGAACAAAGCTTCAGTATTTACCTTGAATCTTTGAAGCCCTCAAAGAAGAACCTTCCTTTTTAGTTCATGTTGTTTTAGATTCCCTACTAAAACCAGTGGCAAGAGACCTAAACATACAACTGTTCTTTCATAAGCTGCTTAAAACAATTTACAATTTACAGTTGCTTAAATCCACTATTATTATTTTTTTGCATTGTATATTACTTGTTTTGTCAGGAGAAAGCTCCAGTCCCAGACAGGAAAAACAAATGATACAGAAATTAAATTAGTACATGATTTAGAGCAGATATGGCACATCTAGCTGCAGGTCAATTTTTCAGAAAACATTACGGCAATTACAAGACAATTTAAAGTCAGCTGTGATAGAACAGCTAATTGCATAGCCCATTTACAAAAATATATCAAGACAATCACAGACAGTCCAAGTTCAGTGGAGACAGTGGGCCGATCTAGATTATTAATACATATTCTACGCAATTACATGACACATGGCAGTTGTGAAGTAGAGAGTAGACCATTCTTCACTGGAACAGTAAAAGTGTTTGAGAAGGTCATGACACTCGAGGATTATGAATAAATCCTAATAGCATCTGCAACTGTCTGTTCAGCTATTTTCAATATTGATTTAAAGATATTAAAAAAAAAATCTAGGTTTCTCAGGCTAAGGCCAGGGCGCTCTGCAACTTGTTTCAGAGTGCAGGGGCAAGACGACGGAATGCAGATTTACTTTAAGAGATATATTACAGTTTCTCTTCAGGCCATGCAGGCATGTCATTCATTGAAATAATTTATTTATTTATTTATTCATTAATTTGTTGACTGGGTAGGTGCACTGATCCCATGGGCCATTTTCAGGCATGTCTCAGGCCAGTGAGATGGCACAAGAATATAGGGCTACAATACAGCAGGGAACAAATACATCAAAGTCAATAAAATGCTCTAGGTAAACAGAAATAACAGGAAATTGTACAGAGGTTATGCAAGGGGGGTTAGGGCATAGCACCTGATGAGTACAAAATACACTGAAATATCAAAAAAGCACAAATGCATGTAAAACAAGTTCAATTGTGAATGTCCTGATTTGGCTGAGACTTAGAAGGTGTAACCAGGGAAAAGGCTACATCACCAGACCATCCAGGGGAGGAGGAATAGGTAGTAGTGGTAAGTAAGTGCATCCTGAGGGGTCTGCAGAAGTGCCATGGGGAGTCAAGGGCTCTCAGAGAGGATGACAGGCTGTTTCAGAGGGTAGGGGTGGCAGAAGAGACAGCCCTCTGACCCATGCAAAAAGTGACTTGTGGGCATTCCAACATGAGGCTTGCAGCATGGCAGAGGTCACAGCTAAATGTCTTTAGATGAAGTAGGGGGAGAGAGGGGATGTCATTGGATTATGGATCACCATGCTACGGTGCAAGCCAAGAGGTAACTCTATCTAGCCTGAGGGGGGAGTCAACCAAGTGCCTAATAAAAGCTGCAGTGGTAGGAGGAGTAAGGAGCCCTAACGGCGGCAAAATGGCACATGTTGTTGTAGTTGATAGGTTAGTGGAGAAGGTCCGTGAATAGATGGTGGAGCCATAATCCAGGAGTGGGAGGAGGTTGCTCTGAGCACTGGTGAGACGGGCTTCAGGAGTGAGGTAGTTGATTAGTCGATAGCTGGTCCCCAGTTTTTGATTTATGCAACATTAAAATCTCAGTATGGTCAGAGAAGGAGGTATATAAAGGAGCTGATGTTCTCAAGGGGTGAGCCATCAGGGGAATGGATGTTGCAGAACAGCTAATATTTTTCAAGTCAAACTACCTCTTGCTGGGAGCTGCAATACTGAACATAGGATTTGCAAGAAAGCAAGTTGTGCTCACAACAGAGGGAGGTGAACCTTACAATTGTCTTTGGTTTGTAGCAGATATTCTGCAGGTGGAGGCTACTTCTAACTGAAAGGTGAAATAAGGAACTTAGAATTATCAGGAAAAGACAGTCTTGTTACAATTCTTAAGATTTTCAGTGCAGGAAGAGTTTAAACCCTGGGCTAAAAATTTGTCACACATCCTGAAATAAGTGCAGGTACAGGTTGTGTATTTGACCCAGACAGTAAACTGTTTTTTGTATTTATTCACCCCAACCACCCCTGGAAATAGTTCCTTTATACCCGGGGTTCTGACATCATTTCCTCAAGAGTGTAAGGTGCATATACATGCACTGCACAATGCATATCAAACACAGAAGGAGCAGGACAGAGAACTTTATCAGTTAAAGCAGAAAGAGGCTGGGAAGGCAGTCAGAATAGCAAAGGCCCAAACCGAGGAAAGGATAGCCAATTCTGTTAAGAAGGGGGATAAGACCTTTTATAGGTACATTAGGAAGCGAAGAAAGACCAAAGGAGGGATACTGAAGCTTAATAAAGGAAGGAATGTGGGTAGAGGGTGACAGTGAAAAGCTGGGATACTGAATGAATATTTCTGCCCAGTATTCACAAAGGAAGAGGAGGAGAGTTACCTAAACCAAACAAGAGAAACACTCTGAAGACAGGGGTGATACCAGTCCATTTACAGAAGAAAGGGTTCTGAAAGAACATAATAAAATTGAAAGCGGACAAAGCAATGGGGCCTGATGGGATTCACCAAGAATTCTAAAAGAACAAGGGTAGAACTAGTGACACCACTGACTACTCTTTTTAACAAATCATGGGAGGATGGGGTGGTACCCGAGGACTGGAGGAGGGCAGATGTGATTCCTCTTCACAAAAGTGGGAGCAGGACAGAGGCAGGAAACTAAAGACAAGTTAGTTTGACCTCAGTGGTAGGGAAAATGATGGAATCACTTCTGAAGGAAAGAATTGTTGAGTACCTAGAGGCCAGTGGGGCAGAGGACCCAAGGCAGCATGGATTCACGATGGGAAGGTCATGTCAGACGAATCTAATAGATTTCTTTGACTGGGTGACCAAAGTAGTAGACCAGGAGGGGCTGTGGACATGGCCTACCTAGATTTTAGCAAGGCATTTGATACAGTCCCACACAAAAGATGAATTCACAAGATAGCCAGCCTTGGTGGGTCCCCAGGTGGTAGCCTGGATAAAAATTGGCTAGACAACAGGACGCAAGGGTAGTAGTAAATGGAGTACACAGTGAAGAAAGGAGGGTTACTAGCGGGGTACCGCAGGGTTCAGTACTGGGACTGGCCCTTTTTAATGTCTTTATAAGTGACATTGCAGAGGAACTGGAAGGAAAAGTATGTCTCTTTGCAGATGACACAAAGATACAAAGATCTGCAACAGGGTTGATACACAAGATGGAGTGGAAAGGATGAGAAGGGACTTGGCAAGGTTGAAGGAATGGTCAAATGTATGGCAGCTCAGATTCAATGCAAAGAAGTGCAAGGTAATGCACATGAGAAACAAAAACCCAGGGGAAGCATACACAATGGGGGGTGAGATACTGACAACAGTAAAAATAGAAAGGGAGCTGTGGGTAATTATATCAGATGACCTAAAGGTGGGCAAGCAATGTGAGAAGGCAGTAAGGAAGGCTGGGGATACTGGGATGCATAGGAAGAGGCATCAATAGTAGAAAACAGGAAGCTGTTATCCTCTGTACAGACAGTTGGTGAGACCCCATCTGGAGTACTGTGTGCAGTTCTGGAGACCCCATCTCCGAAAGACATAGACAGAGTGGAGGCTGTCAGAGGAGGGCAACCAAAAATGGGTTGCAGGGTTTGCACAAGAAGACATCTGAAGAAAGACTAAAGGAGCTTAATATGTATACCCTTGAGGAAAGAAGGGAGAGGGGACATGATAGAAACTTCAAGTACCTCAAGGGAATTAACAAAGTCCAAGAGGGTAGCATCTTCCAGAAAAGAGATGTGCAAGAACAAGGGGCACAATTTGAAGATAGAAGAGGACGGCTCAGAGGTGAGTGTGAGAGTATTTTTCACTGAGAGGGTTGTGGATGCATGGAACAGCCTTTCTGAGGAGGTCGTGGAGTCAAGAACAGTGGGGACTTTAAGAATGCATGGGACAGGCATAAGGCAGTCCTAGTGGGGGGTAGGAGGAAGTAAGCTGTTGGTTAACTAGGATCTGCAGCTTATCTGTTAGGTAGGAAAATGGGCAGACTAGGTGGGCCAAGCGGTCCTTATCTGCCGTCAAATTCTATGTTTCTATGTTTCTATGTTTCAATGTCATATCCTCTCTAGCACACAGCACTGAAAATATAAGCAAACACATTGTATAATATATATATTTCTATATAACAAACCAATCACACACACAAACACACACAAAAAAAAAAGTACATAATCATGTGGGGAGTAGTGCAATGTAATGGCTGTGGGGCAGCAGTCTTCCGGGAGTCTTTCTGGAGGCTGAGATGCTGCCCTATTTGCAGACAACTCTCTGCCCTGAGGGAGGAATTTGCCCATCTTCAGGCCACACTGGACAGCAGTAAGTGAACCTTCCCCCAGGCCAGACTGGATGGTAGGAAGGGAACCTCCCCCATCCAGAGAGCACCAGAGCTACCACCACTACCTCAGAGGTTGCAAAGAAAGCACAGCAGTTGGACCACAGTGGGCTCAGGAAGGGTGAGGATGGTGGAACAGAGGCACACCCAGTCAGTTGTTCCACTCCACAATCCATATACCATTCTGGGGGAGCACAGCTCCCCTATGGATGCACCCACAGTGGAGATTAAGGAGGCTGAGGACACCTGTCACAAGGGAGGCCCACAGGAAGGAGGCAGAGGACACCACAAGGAAAGGAAGCAGCTCCTGGTGGGGGACTCAATTATTAGGGGGATAGAACTGGGGGGAGCAGGGAAAACTTAAGTAAGGTGCCTGCCTGGTGCCATGGCTTGGAGGGACAGGAAGCGCATCCTCAGTATCACGAGAAGAGCTGCACGGGAGTCTGAGCTGGATGTCATTGTCCACCTAGGGACAAATGACTTGGCTCAACATGAGATTAGAGCAGTGCAGAAGGACTTTATAGAACTGGGGAGAGGCCTAAGACAAGTAGCACACACAGTATCCTTCTCAGAGGTGCTGCCTGTCAATGGCATGAGTGAGGCAAGGGTACTTTGCACCATGCAGTTTAATGAATGGTTGAAAAAATGGTGTGGAAACACAGGGGTTTGCTTCATTGGGGACTGGGGTTCCACCTGGAGGACACCAGCCTATACTGGCAGGATGGTCTGCATCTGTCCAGGAAGGGAACAAGTCTTTTGAGCAATCAGTTTAAATGCTTCATTGGCAAGCTTTTAAACTAGTCAAGGGGAGGCACTGATAAGCAGCAGGAAAATCCCAGCCTCTCCCTACAAAACAGGGTACTAAATGAGAAAAAGACCGAGGTAGAAAGGTCAGTGGGGGATGCTGCAACAGGAAAAAGTAGGCTGCTGGTTAACTAGGATCTGCAGCTTATCCAGTAGGCAGGGAAATGGGCAGACTGGGTGGGCCAAGCGGTCCTTATCTGCCGTCAAATTCTATGTTTCTATGTAACAGAAGGTAAAGCCATCAAAAAATGGAAAGCACTGAGTACCAATGCCCGTAGTCTGAGTAACAAGCTTCCTGAATTAGTGACCTTGATGGAGGAGGAACATCTGGATATCATGGCAGTCACAGAAACATGGTTCACACAAAACCATGACTGAGACGTAAACATACCAGGATACACTATCTACAGGAGGGACGAGAGGGTAAAGAGGAGGAGGAGTAGCTCTTTACATAA
This sequence comes from Neoceratodus forsteri, assembly GCA_016271365.2. Taxonomy (NCBI): domain Eukaryota; kingdom Metazoa; phylum Chordata; order Ceratodontiformes; family Ceratodontidae; genus Neoceratodus; species Neoceratodus forsteri. Next base: position 56,867,820 of record JADMNL010000026.1, read on the forward strand.
GGGAAGGAATCAAAGCAACAGAACAAAAGGGAAAACAGGGAAGAGAAGAAGCACTGTGGGTAAATTTGGAGACCGGCAATGGCACCACAATCCGCACAGGGGTTGTATACAGACCCCCTTCTCAGGGGGAGGAAATGGACAAGGAAATGATAGAAAGTATACTTAGTATGGCAGAAAAAGGGGAGATATTGCTGATGGGTGATCTGAATATGCCAGATGTTAACTGGAGTGCAGTTGCAGCAGCCACTTTGAAGAGTGGGGTTATTCTAGATGCCCTACAGGGGCATGCCTTAGACAACTAGTATTGGAGCCCACTCGAGAGGGAGCAATCTTAGACCTGGTTCTCTCAAATGGAGATGAAGAGAGGATCACAGATGTAGAAGTGGGTAGCCATCTGGGAACTAGCAACCATCGAACAGTATGGTTCATAATAAACACAGCAATAGAGTCAAGCCATACAAAGGCAAAGGTACTGGACTTTAGGAGGGCTGTCTTTGCCAAAATGGGTGAGTGCCTAAGGAATGCACTAGCAAATGGGCAGGAAGGAGGGGTAGAAGAACAATGGGGAATAATAAAAACTGCCATCACAGAGGTAACAAGCCTTTGTGTGAAGCAAATAAACAAAACTAAACGATGTAAGAAACCACTATGGTTCTCAAAGGAAGTGGCAGTGAAGGTTCAAGAGAAAAAGAAAGCTTTCAGGAAGTACAAGGAATCACAGAAGGAGCAGGACAGAGAACTGTATCAGTTAAAGCAAAAGGAAGCTGGGAAGGCAGTCAGAACAGCTAAGGCCCAAACCGAGGAAAGATAGCCAACTCAGTAAGAAGGGGATAAAACCTTTTATAGGTACATCAGGAGCGAAGGAAGACCAAGGGAGGGGATAGTGAGGCTTAATAAAGGGAGGGAGGCTGGGCAGAGGGTGACTGTGAAAAGGCAGAGATACAAAGCAAATATTTTGCTTAGTATTTACAAAGGAAGAGGGAGGTACAAAACAAACAGTAGAAACACTCTGGATACAGAAGTTGATACCAGCCCATTTACAGAAGAAAGGGTTCTGAAAGAACTCTAAAAACTGAAGGTGGACAGAGCAATGGGGCCTAATGGGATTCATCCCAGAATTCTAAAAGAACTAAGGGTAGAATTAGTGACACCACTGACGACCCTGTTTAACAAATCATGGGAGGATGGGGTGGTACCTGAGGACTGGAGGAGGGCAGATGTGATTCCCCTTCACAAAAGTGGGAGCAAGGCAGAAGCAGGAAACTACAGACCTGTTAGTTTGACCTCAGTGGTAGGGAAATGATGGAATCACTTCTGAAGGAAAGAATTGTCGAGTATCTAGAGGCCAGAGGGCACAGGACCCAAGCAGCATGGATTCACAGCAGGAAGGTCATGCCAGACAAATCTGATAGATTTCTTTGACTGGGTGACCAAAGTAGTAGATCGAGGGAGGGGCTGTGGACATGGCCTACCTAGACTTTAGCAAGGCATTTGACACAGTCCCACACAAAGATAATATACAAGTTAGCTAGCCTGGGAGTGGGTCCCAAGATGACAGCCTGGGTAAAAATTGGCTGGAGAATAGGACACAGAGAGTAATAGTAAATGGAGTCCACTCTGAAGAAAGGGAGTTACTAGTGGGTACCTAGAGGTTCAGTATTAGGACCGGTCCTCTTCAATGTCTTTATAAGCAACATTGCAGAGGGACTGGAAGAAAAGTATGTCTCTTTGCAGATGACACAAAGATCTGCAACAGAGTTGATGCACAAGGTGGGTGGAAAGGATGAAAAGGGACTTGGCAAGGTTAGAGGAATAGTCAAGTGTATGGCAGCTTAGATTCAATGCTAAGAAGTGCAAGGTAATGCACCTGGGAAACAAAAACCCAGGGGAAGAGTACACAATGGGGGGTGAGATACTAACAACAACAAAAATGGAAAGGGACCTAGGGGTAGTCATATCAGATGACCTAAAGGTGGGCAAGCAATGTGAGAGGGCAGCAAGGAGGGCTGGGGGATACTGGGATGCATAGGGAGAGGCATCACCAGTAGAAAACAGGAAGTTATTATCCCTCTGTACAGACAGCTGGTCAGACCCCATCTGGAGTACTGCATGCAGTTCTGGAGACCCAGTCTTCGCAAAGACATAGACAGGATGGAAACTGTCAGAGGAGGGCAACTAAAATGGTGCAGGGTCTGCACCGGAAGACATATGAAGAGAGACTTAGGAGCTTAATATGTATAGCCTCAAGGAAAGGAGGGAGAGGGGACATGATAGAAACTTTCAAGTACCTCAAGGAATCAACAAAGTCAAGAGGTAGCATCATTCAAAAAGAGGTGTGCAAGAACAAGGGGCACAATTTGAAGATAGAGGGGGCAGCTCAGAGGTAATTTAAGGAAGTATTTTTCACAGAGAGGGTTGTGGATGCATGGAATGGCCTTCCGGAGGAGGTCATGGAGTCAAAAACAGTGGTGGAACTCAAGCATGCATGGGACAGTTATAAGGCAATTCTAGGGGGTGGGGGTAGGAAGAAGTAGGCTGCTGGTTAACTAGGATCTGCAGCTTATCCAGTAGGCAGGGACATGGGCAGACTGGGTGGGCCAAGTGGTCCTTATCTGCCATCAAATTCTATGTTTCTATGTGTTATTGGCTAGAGCTAATTTGGTAAGTTTGGGTTTGGAGCCAAACAGCATTGTCTTAGTCTTCTTGGTATTAACCAGCAATCTATTTGTGGAGAACCACTTGTGAACATTGCAGTAATTGGTGGTGAAAGTAGAGGAGAAGGTTGTCAAGGATGAGTCACTATGGTAGAGGATTAAATCACCTGCATATAGCAGGGAGTGGCAGGACAGGCAGTCCTGGGTGAATGAGTTAACATAGAGGGAAAGGAGAATGGGCCCCAGGATAGATCCCTGTGGATACCAGTGGAGACCGGCAGGACAGAAGAGGTTGCACCCCTGGAACAGGTTATTTGAGTGTGACCAGTGAGGTAATCTCTGAACCAGGCAGTGGTGGCAGAGGATAAGGCCAGGTTTCCAAGTTTGTCAAGGGGGCTATTGTGTTTCACCATGTCAAACGCTTTGGAGAGGTCCACAAAGCTGGCACCTGTAAGCCTCCCAATATCCATGTTCTGGAGAACATGGTCTGAGAAGGTTGCTAGAGCCATAGATGTGCTATGTCCCTTTCTGAAACCATGCTGCTGAGAACTGAGGAGGTTATATTTTGTGACATAGTTGGTGATTTGTTGGTATATGATGAGAAATTATTTAGCATGACCTTACGGATCCACAAAGATTTGTCAACGTCCATGCACTCAGAAAGGACCAGCCTAGACAGACTAGAGAGTGCAGTGATGATGCATTCTATGGCTCAGACCAGTTATAAAGCACAGAGTCCTGTGATATACGTGTAAGTCTAACTTCTTAAGTTGGCCAGGGGGCACCCCTGTATTTTAGGTCTACGTAGTACTTGAGGGCAATACTGTCACTTGCATCAGAAGCAAAGCAACTCTTGTTCCTAAAATTTAAAAAAAAAAAAAAAAACTTAGTCTTGATCTAAGTTTTTTTGCAAAGGGTGTCAATGTGTTTGACAAACAGAGGGAGATTAAAGGTGGCATTTTTCCAGGCCATTTTAGCTCCATGCCTTTCCAGACACACTGCCTTCTATATTAGAGAGAAGAAAGACTTTTCTGGAGGACGTTATTGTGTCAGGAGTGTCTTTCTCAGTTCAATATTGTTCAAAATGTAATTTTACCTACAGCATAAGGAAGTTAAACATGAATTTTACAACCCAGAGCAAGCCTACTCATTTCTTACTGCACGGAAGATGGCGCTGGATTCTAAAAAATCTTTAGAATCTGAGAATATTGACACAGACTCTGTCTCTGAATAGCTGCCTTTATTATAACACTATAATAATACAATCTGAAATTCAGAGTGATCCCTCTTTTTCTGAAAAAAAAACAACAGGATCCAGTGTATTGTAAAAGCTGTATTTTTTTACATTTATACAGGCATTTAAAAAATTAATTAAATCTAATTATTCTCACCCTAGGGGTCCTTTAGCATTAGTAACAATGGGCCTTATGCATGAAGTGGGTGGGGGGTACATGAAAAAGTTGCATACCCCACCCGCGGCCCTGCGCCCCACGGACAGGTGCATCCATACTGGCATTCACCAATGCTGGCCATCTATGCGTGGCTCCTCTCCCAGCACACAGGACTCCGCAGGGTGGCTGGGGATGGAGTCACAGATCCGGGTGGGCATCCAATCAGATGCTTTTCCTGGGGCCAGAAGTTGATCCCTTGCACCTGTAGGCACGGGTCTGGGTTGTGCATAGCTCCTGTGGGTGCCGGACCCACACGGCCACACTCCAAGGACAGTCCAGCTCAGGAGACTGACCTCTACCCCAGCATGGTGCAGCCATGACCCAGGAGTTCATCGGCGGACCCCACCCCCGTGGCACTGACACCCCTAGACATGGTACTAGTTGCCAGTGCTGCGGCTTAGCTGCCCCTGCCCTCCTGGTCTGCCTCATGGGCTGAGGTGGCACTGCGGAATGTTTCCCAGTCCCCTCATGACTGACGGGAGGCATCCATGGGGGCGCATAGAGGGTTATGGCAGGGTCTACCCTGGCGTACCCTGTGCCATCCTCCGCACCCATGTGGCCAGCACTATGCAGTTTAGTGAATACCATGTAGGCTGGCATGCCCCCAGAATGCCCCTGGTGCAGTGCAGTCCACAGACATGGGGGATTGGGTGCATTGGGTCCACGTGTCCCCTGTTTGTGCATCTTGTGTGGGGGGCACAATGGGTGCGAGGTGTCTACATGCATAAGATATGGAGCGCATAGCTACTCTGCACCTTCGTGCATAGGGCCCATTAGCAGTAAGCTGGCCAGGGTGAACTGACTCAGAGGTGTAGAGTATGGTAATGAGTTTAAGGAATTGGCCAGTCAGAAGAGAGTTGGAGGGTGTGCTGACTGGAGCTTGCCCAGGGGGCACCAGAATTTTTTCTATGCCTGACTGAGTAACACTGCCTCTGAGGTGCTCTCTTATTCCTGGCTGAACAGAATTTATACCTTATTGTCTTCTACTTTTTTTTCATATTTGTGCTAACTCCGTGAGTTTTAGTTCATTTTCCTATATTTTCTTTGTTTTTTGTGGTTCCCTTTGGTTCTGGGGAACCGCAAATTTCTCCATACCAGCGGTTCCTCTTCTGGTTCCCGCTCTTTTTCTGAGGTATTATTTTAACTACGACTACATACAAACATCGGATTTTTATTTCTTTTTGCTTTAAAACCTTAGTGGTTCCCATTTTTCAGCGAGAACTGCATTTTTTCCTTTACTATTCCTTTTATTTTTACCTCACTAACTCGTGGTTTTTCATCGCAAATTAACTAACGGATTACAACTTTTTTCCCTATTTGGGACCATTACTTTACAGGTTTTTCTCACAAAGTGGCATGTCAGAAAACCAAAGAAAACAACTGGACCTACAGGACTCAAGAAATATCTTAAGTGCTTCAAAATAGTGGCTAAAACAGACGGCCACCATTTGTGTTTAAAGTGTTTAGGTCCAGACCATTTTTGTGAGCTTTGCTCTAAATTCTTTTAAAAACTATAAAGAAGAGAGCCAAATGATTGGAAGATATGGCCTTTCAGTCTGCTTCCCCATCTACCAGAACTTCTGTAGAGGGGTCCTCCTCACAACATAAACATAAAGATAAGTCCCCTAGGGACTCCACTGAAAGTAAGTCTGATAAGAATACTAGCAATAACAATGTGATCAACCTAAAAATGAGACATGCTGAGCTGGTTACTGACCCAGTGCCTGCCAAAAAGAAATACAAAGGAAAACACATCACTGCTCCTCCCACTGAGAAGCAAAGGGAGTCGCCAGTGACTCATAAAGAGAAAGAAAAAGATATGCCCTGTGCTGAGGAATTGGCAAAGGCCTGGCACCTTTATCAGGCTATACAAAACATGGGCACATTATTTAATGCTTCTGCTGCCCCAGTTAACCCCCACAGTCCTGTTCCTTTCTACTGGCCGGACTATTATTATGGGGATGATGATGATGAGGAAGATGAAGATGAAGGAGAGGGCCAACCTTTGGAACCTGATGTGTCCCCCAGCTAGAAGTCTGGTAACTCTCCCAATGGCCAGGAGGATTTCTGCTTCCATTTTACATCCATTCAGCATATGGTGGACACTATGGACCTTTCAATCCAGGAGACCGCTGAGGAAGAGAAGGATGAAGACTACAGGGAAATGATGGGTCTTTCCCCTCCAAGAAAAATTCTGCTGCTCATACATAAGTCTCTCAAAAGAGCTACTATGAAGCTGCTCCAGAACCCCGCTTTGGTTTCTGGAGTGGGCAAAAAGATTGAAGAGAAATATCAGCTGTACAGAACTGATGCTGATTTTCTTTATGTGCACCCTAGCCATGAGGGAGTGGCACATGTGGTGGCGTGCGATAAAGCCAAAGTACCCCTTTCTTCACAATCTCCTGAGAAAGAATCCAGAAAATTGGATTCAATGGTCAATAAGTCTTACACCACAGCTTCATTGCCTCTTTGCCTCTCTACTTACACGGCCTATGTGGCCAAATATCAGAAGGCCCTCTGGAATTCAGTTTTGGCCATCCTGCACCAGAACCCAAATAGCATGGTACCAGACATCACAGAGACAGTGGAAATTGCTCTTGAGGCAAACAAGTATCAATTCCACATGGCTGTGGACAATAATGACACTGCCTCCAGTGCCGTGGCCTAGGCCATATCTTTAAGGTGTTTTACATGGCTGACAACCACAAACATTTCACAGGATACTCAATCTAAGGCCATGGATCTCCCCTGTGAAAACAATTCTCTTTTTGGAGACAAAACCGAGGTCTACATGAAAAAAGTGGAGGAATATAAGACCACCTACCAGAGCAATGTGGCCAAGGAGAAGGCCTCTACTTCCCAGAAATCGCAGTACAAAGGAAACAGAGGCAGGGGTTATTTTCCAGGGGCTTTTTACTCTATGCTTATGCCCATGGACTTTTCCCAGATGAGAGGATTTTACAGAGAAAGGGGGTAATAGAGGCCGAAAGAGAGCCAGTACCACTCCTGTGCCCTCCACCCAATCTAAGCCCTAGCTTCAATGCCCAGGTCACCTCCCCTCTGCCAGTAGGGGCAGACTCTCCCAGTACCTCCATCTTTGGGCTCACATCACCACGGACAAGTGGGTATTGGAGGTGGTGGGCAAGGGCCTCACATTACAATTCAAAAGTTTTCCATCCCTTCAGGATCCCAAAATGTCAAAACCTCTCACCCCAACAGAAGAGTTACTGTTGGAGTTAGAGATCAAGGCATTACTGTCTGCAAAAGTGGTGGAGAGAGTTCCCTTTTCTCAGGGGGGAAAAGGCCTCTACTCCAGATACTTCCTGACACTAAAGAAAAATGAGGAGTGGCGACCTATCCTCAACCTGAGATATTTGAACAGGCACTTGCTGAAACCAAAATTCTAAATGGTTACTCTCACTACAGTGATTCACTCTCTACAGCAGGGAGACTGGTTAGTCTTCCTGGATCTGAAGGACAACTATTTTTACATCTGAATCAGACAGTCCCACAGAAAGTCTTGAGATTCAGGCTGCCTTACGGCCACTACCAGTTTGCAGCCATGCCTTTCGGTCTGACCTCAGCTCCAAGAGTGCTTATAAAGTGTCTGGCAGTGGTAGCTGCTCACTTAAAGCACCACATATCAGTCTTCCTATACTTGGACGATTGGCTGCTGGTGCACAAGACCGCTCAAAAAGTCAGAGAGGTTCTCAACCTCACAAAACACACTCTAGAATCCTTGGAATTCCTGAGCAATGAAAAGAAGTTTCACCTAGAGCCCTCACAGGTGCTGAACTTCATTGTTTCAGAACTGAACACCCTACAGAAGGCCTTACTGCCAGCAGACAGGATACAACATTTCCTGTCTGTAGTGAACTATTTTGTCTTACACCAGCCAAGGCCAGCCAGATATTTCCTGAGGCTGTTAGGACACATGGCCTCCATGACAGCTGTCATCCCTGTAGTAAGGCTCCAGATGAGGGACATAAAGTACCACTTGCGGGCACATTGGTCCCAAAAAAGTCATTCATTGTCAAAACTAGTACCAGTCACCAAGACACTCCTACAATCTTTGGACTAGTGGAAGGAAGCAGATAATCTTTCAGTCAGAATTCCCTTCCAGCTCTCTCCTCCCACAAAAATCCTCACTATAGATGCCTCCCTCCTCGGCTGGGGAGATCATCTAGAGGACCAGTCCATAAGCGGCACTTGGACCCCCAAAGAGTTTGCCTGTCACATCAATCTACTGGAACTCAGAGCTGTGTTCCTAGCCATAAAGGCCTTTACCCCACAGCTAAAAGGTCATACAGTTCAAATCAGAACAGACAACATCGCTGCCATGTTCTACATAAACAAGCTGGGGGGCACAAGATTCACATTGCTCTGTACAGAAGCCATGAAAATGTGGTCCCTGGCCTACTCATTGGACATGTGTCTCTCAGCCATACATCTTCTGGGCAAGGACAACACCTTAACAGATGCTCTAAGTCGCATCAGTCAAGGCCACAATGAATGGACTCGGAATGAACAGGTCCTTGCTACAGTGCTCAGGAGGTGGGGCACTCCAGAAATAGACTTATTTGCCTCCCACCACAACCATCAGCTTCTACTGTATTGTTGCAGGCCACCAGCACTGGGCAATTTGCCAGTAAATGCCCTAGCTTTGGACTGTGCAAGGAAGTTTCTATAGGCCTTCCCTCCCTCCCCTCTAGTTCACAGAGTCCTGTGAAAGCTGAGGGATCAACCAGCAACCATGATCCTGGTTGCTCCGGATTGGTCAAGACAACCTTGGTGCCCTCTGCTTCTAGCCCTATTTCACAGAACGCCCATCAGGCTTCCCCTGAGGCACAGTCTCCTGACTCTGCCAAAGGTTGGGGTAGCTTACACCAACCTAATCTCTCTTCACCTCAAAGCCTGGTTCTTGAGGAGTTTAGAGTTCCTGGAGACCCAGTACACAGAACGGGTTCTGAAAATTCTTCGAATGGCTAAAAAAACAAATATTAAGAAAACCTATGCTTCCAAATGAAAGAGATTTTCTCTGTGGTGTAAAGGAAAACAAATTGATCCTCTTACGGCTTCACCGCCCATTCTTTTGGGCTACCTGGTACACTTGCAGACCTCAGGCCTCAAGGCCACATCCCTCAAGGTGCACTTGGCTGCTATTTCAACATACCTTTCCACAGGAAAAGAGAGATCAGTTATTTCACAGCCCATTTTCAAAAACATTTTCAAAGGCTTGTTCTACCTTCAACCCCCAGCAAGAGAACCACTTCCCCCTTGGGACTTGAACTTCTGCATTGCCAAGGTCATGGAACCCCCATTTGAGAGCCCATGGCCACTGCTCATTTAAAATACGTCACCTGGAAAACAGTTTTCTTGGTGGTTATCACTTCTGCTGGAAGAATTTCAGAACTGCAGGCACTCTGTACTGAGCCTAACTACATAATTCCCCACAAGGACAAAGTAGTGCTCAGAACAAATAGAAAATTCTTTCCCAAGGTGGTTTCTGAATTGCACCTAAACCAGTCCATTACCCTTCCTGTCTTCTTTACTGACAAATCCACTCCAGGCAAGCACAAGCTTCAAAACTTAGATGTGAAAAGAGCCCTGTCCTACTGCCTGGTGCACACCAAACAGGTCAGAGACTCTACTACATAGCTTTTTCTCACCTATGGTGAGGTATCCAGAGGGAAACCAGCCACCAAGAGAACCATCTCCTGTTGGATAGTGTTCTGTATCAAATTTTGCTATGAGAAAGCTGGTAAACAGCCCCCTCAAGGCCTTAGGGCCCACTCCGCTAGGGGCACTGCTGCCACAGTGGCAGCTTCAAGGGATATTCCCCTACTTGATGTCTGCAAAGCAGCCACCTGGAAAACTGTATACACATTCACAAAGCATTACTGCCTGGATGTACAGTCCAGGTCTGATGCCAAATTTGGCTGGGCGGTTCTGCAGATCCTCTTTCCTAAGTAGGTTCTGTACCTGCCTCCCAACTGCACTGATTTGTAGTCTGTTATTGTTACTGATGCTAAAGGACTCCTGGGGTGAGAAGAAAGAATTACTCAGCATAGTAATATTGTTTCTTCCAAGGTGTCCTTTAGCATCAGTAGCCTCCCACGTTTCCTCCCCTACATAACCTAACTGAGGAGAACTCTGTATTCTTAATACTTATCCAAATTTGTTCTAGTTTTTCTCAGCATTTAAAGCAAAGTTCTGGTTCGCTTATTACTTTTTCTGTTTTGGTGTGTTTTGGGATAATTTTTAATCCTGTTGGAACAATATCTCATTGGGGCATGTTTGCCCATCATAGTTTTGAAAAAATTCTGGTGCCCTCTGGGCAAGCTCCAGTCAGCACCCCCCCAACTCTCTTCTGATTGGCTAATTCCTTAAACTCATTACTGTAATCTCCACCTCTGAGGCAGTTCAACCTAGCCAGCTTACTGCTATTGTTACTAATGCTAAAGGACACCTTGGAAGAAACAATATTACTACGGTGAGTAATTTTTTCTTAAGAGCCTACAACCAGCCATCAATAATTTGCAATAATTAAAACATTTTAACTGGTTTTTAACATTATTCAAATAGCAGAACTAAACATTTTCATGTACCCCAAAAAACAATGTCTCATGCCCCTTGCCATATAACTATATATAACTCCACTATGATTATAAGTAAATGCCATTTTAGAAATGCCCTAAGCATTCAACAACCAGTTAAAAGAGTAAGATTAACTTGCATGGAGGAAAAATACTCTCAAACTAACTTTATGTACATAAACCTTCATTTTTTCATTGTACCCACATATAAACATGGAGCAATTGTGATTGGACCCCCATGAATTTCCTAGATGATGCTAACAAGGCCCTTAACTATTTCATCACAGCTTTCAACAATGCCAGTGATCTATTTGCACCCTACAAATAATCTAAAATTAAAGGTGTTACTAACCATTGGCTAACGGGCTCCCTAAAGGAACAATTGAACACTAGGGATAACCTCTGGCTTAGGGCCAGGGTGACAGGAAAACAATCTGACTATAATATATATATGTACAAAGCAGTAAGAAATAGATGCACCAGAATGATAAGAAATGCAAAAGGTAGCTATTTTAAAGACCAATTGGAGAAAAACTGGGGTAAAGGAAAGGAATTCTGGAATACCATCAAATCCTTGACTGGCAGAGACTCCAGAGCACCTCCAAACCTCATAGTGACCACATCTGGCACCTTACAGGAGCCAACTGACATTGCAAGTGACTTCAACAATGCATTTACTGACTTAAGTTCAGTGTTACTTCCTGATTACCTAAAAACCCTACCCAACGACACCACCCTTCTCACTGATACTCACCCTACACAAAACCCTTGTCAACCCTCCTTCTACTTTAAACAAGTAACTAGAAATCAAACCATCAAGTACGCAAGGAGAGTCCTAGGCAAAACAGGGATGGCTAGTGACATGATAGATATGAAGATATTAGCTCTCACCTTGGATGAACTAGCCCTCCCCCTCACTAAGCTCTTCAACTTATCCCTAAGAAGGGGGGTATGACCTGATAAGTGGAAAACTGCCTTAGTTACCACAGTATTTAAAAATGGGGACAAAACCAACCTAGGTGACTACCGACCTATTTCTATTCTTCCTCCCCTCTCCAAAGCCCTAGAAAGAATCATCTCAGATCAGCTCACGGAGCACCTCAACAAATACAATTCACTATGTACTCAGCAGCATGGCTTCCATAGAATCCATAGCACTACCATGGCCCTTATAGCTTTCACCTCATAGTTATATGAAGCCCTCAACACTGGTAAGGTGGTGGGGTCAATATTCATTGACACTGTGAGCTACCAGATTCTACTTCACAATCTCCTGACCCTAGGCTTATCAAAAGACACTGTTTCCTGGTTCGGCATCTACCTGTCCAACAGATCCCAGAGGGTAAAAATAAGGGTAGTTATGTCTGAGCCCAGGGCCGTATCTCTAGGAGTCCCTCAAGGGTCTATTTAAGGCCCTTTGCTATTCAGTCTGTTTATTAACTCTCTTCCAGCTGCCTGCCCAGTCAATACGCTGCTCTATGCTGATGATGCCATGATCTTCGTACCAGGCAACCATCCCTCAGAAATTTCATCTGCTCTTCAGAGCAGCTTCAATCAACATGAAAACTGGTTTGCATACCACAGATTACTGCTAAACTATAAAAAAAACTAAAGTAATGTATTTCTCCATGCCCAAAAACAAGAAAAAATCTGGTCCCCTAGCTATCATTAGCCAGAAAGGTGACACCTTCGAGCAAGAAACTTCCTGCAAATATTTAGGCATTCTTCTGGATGACACCCTATCATACTCATCACATATAGATCATGTAGTCAAAACAGCAAACACCAAGCTTGGTATACTTTACCATCATAGGCAAGCCACGTCCCAAGCGGCCTTGAACCTTGTCACGCAGAGCTCAATGCTGTCAACCACTGACTATGGGCTCATTATCTACTGCACCAGCTCCGAAACCGCCCTGAAAAGAATTAAAGTTGTGCTCAATAAGGCATGCAGGCTAGTCTTAGGGACACACAGACTGACTCATACATGCAGTCTATATTCTGAAACAGGCTGGCTCCCGCTCCATCTCCACATTAAATATTAGGCCTGCCTAACTGGTAAGAAAGCCCTGCTTGGCTTAACATCTGGCTCAACTACAGCTCTCTTCCAGCGCTCTACTATGACACAGCTGACATGAAGTACTACTAGAGGTACCATCAAAATACCCTTTAAACACACCTCATTTGCCCAGCATGCCCTAGCTCACTGTAGTCCCCTGCAGACAAATGACCTTCTGGCCCCACACATTGAATGTAGAAAAATTGGTCCTTTTAAAGGAGGCCTCCAACTCCTCCTATCTGGGGCCAATCAATGCGACTGCACAAACTAGTCAGCTGCTTCCACTCCTCTGGCTCAACCTCCCCTTCCTTCACTGATTCTTCCCTCTCCTATCCTCCCTCTCTTCTTCTTAACTATGCTTAATGGATAGCTCTCTTTTGTGCTCCCTACCCCTTCACTTGGCAGTTTCAATACTCCTCATGCGTCCTGCCACCTGATCCAAAGGTATAAACTTGGGCCAAACCTCCCACGTTGACATCACCTTCCCTTACTAACACACTCTCCTCTCTCTAGCTACCTCTGCCCTCAACTCATCCCTCCTCATCCATCTCCTGGACCCTGCCTGCCAGTACATGTCATAACCTCACCGCCCATGCTCCCTTCTTCTCCCAGCCACCTATACCCTCACTTCACCTCTCCCCCTACTCCTCCTCCTCCTCCTCTTCCTCTTGGACAATGCCCTCCTGGGCAGCTACAATTCCCCACTTACTGCACTTAGTAATTCTATTGGAGTCCGCCTAGCAATTGTCCTGCTATGAAGTTCACAGCCAGTTTCTTGCACTTTTTGTTTTGTATGTGCCGCCTGATATCTGTAATACTGTATTGTATATCTGTTGTATTTTTAATGTGTATGGTACTCTTTGACTTGGAACCTTTGTAAAGGAGCTTCTTGGCTCAAAGATTGTAATCTGAAACTGAAAAATTAAAAAATAAATAAATAAACACCAGGGGATGGATTTTCAAATGGTGTCACCCTTTCCTTGCTGCAGCTGGGCATTCCCAGTTGCCACAACTGTGCCCGATTTTACAATCTCGGGCGCAGTTGTGACATTTTACCTGCTTTATGGCAGCTTGCACCAAATCTCTGGCACAAGCTCTGTTAAAATGGCCCCTGTTGATGATGCAAGCGAGACCACAAAAGATGGTCTAGCAAGCTACAGTTGCTGCAAGGGATAGAAAATTCCTTTAGTTTGCTGCACGACCGGTGCGTCATATCATTGGCATCCCCACAGCTTGCAGCAGTCTCAAGCTTTTGAAAATCCAGCCCTGCATCTTTACCGTAACATTTGTAACAGTGATGTGCATTTCCTTGCACCTTATGAAGATCATGATACGCTGCCCAGCTACTTTTTCTCTCTGATAGAGGCTGCTTGACTGATGGCTTCAGCCAGGCTGAAAACGAATTTGCTGATGAAAAAAATAATTTGCTTATAAAATACTTATAAAATTGACTTGCCTTATAAAATACTGAAACTTGTGGTGCTGCATGCAGTGTTGTAAGAACTAATTAATGTGTAGCGGTATCTCTGCTTATTAAGTGGATCTCCCTTCTTGAGGACAAAACTAATCCTTTGAATTTTGACTGACTTCTTAATGTATATCTGTTCATTCTTTAGCTTGATTTCTGGTTTTGATTTGAATTGCTATGTAAATAAATTATGAAAAATCAGTAAACATAAATTTATTGAAACAAAAAAAAGAAAAACAGGTAGGGATGGTCTCCTAGGTTAAAACATGAGCAGTGGTGCAGACTTTGTTTCTTTTAACCCCTGAATGCTGCTGGTATCAGCTACAGTATACATGGGGAAGGCTGTTCCACATTTGGTGTAGCCAGAATATGGGCAGCAGGAGAGAAGCTGCTCAGCTACAGAACTGCGCCATTCAAAACATATGTAAGCACAGAAACAAATCACATGGCACCAGTAAGCAGTGTTATAAATGATTTTAATAAACCAAAAATCAATACCTCGCTGTGCTGTGCCAATACGAGGAGCAGATAAACAATTCCGGCTGGTGTGACCCGACCTGGTTTCGCCAAAAGGCTTTCTCAAGGGACGTAGCCAGAATATGAAGGTTAATTGGCTGACTTTCATTTTGTGGTGGTTCTGCTGGTAGTGGTGGTAGGCGGTGATTCAGCCTATTTCACAGGTTGGACCATGACTGAAGTATGGGCTTATTAAATTACTCTGGTAATGGGATACTTTCATAGCCAATATCTGGCTTTAAGGAGACAGGGTGTGTCAGTATTGTCTGTGCTTGTCTGGGTAAAGAAAGGACAGCGCTGAAATGTCAGTTTATGTTTTTTCCTTTCTACTTTGTTAGTTTCCATATGAATCAACCTTGGGTTACTCCTGAGTCATACAGACTGGAATCTTGTAACTCACTGCCTACACAGCTTGCCCTAGAGTTTTATACAAACACAGCTAAGCCAGTATTTCTCTCACACATGGATTGATTCAAAATCGATATCACTTTAAAGAAAAGCATAATGTAGAATTTTACAAGTCTGGTTCAATAGGCTTTTCGGGGGAGGCATAAGTTTGGTAAACAGACAGTGTCTGCTATATAGGATAATACTGTGCCAGAAATTCAAAAGGAAATATTTGTTTTTGTTTTTTGTTTTATTTATTCATTCATGTTCTTATTATTTATTTAAATTTTCTTCAATTAATTGCCCCAATTAGGTGTTTCACCTAGTTTGCAAGGGTATCCAGATGCAAAATGGCAACCTCACTATCTTCATATTGTACACGTTCAAATGCAAGTTTTGGCTTTATGAGTGATGAATACTAACTCCTGAATACCATGAATACTGTGCTGTCAATTATTTGGATCTACATTATGAATGTCAGGCCCTAGTTATGGTGTTCTATTCAACAATTAGAAAAAATGTTTAATAGTTGCCAACCCACCCAACAAAATCTTTGCAACATGTATCTCTCCCCCACCCAAGACATGTACCATTGGTAATGGACCCAAATTGGGCCATTAGTCCTTAACTGCCCTCCCACTTTATCCTTAGTTAGGATGGGTGGCAGTAGTGGTGGTGGACTCAGTCCTCCTAGCCAGTGACTAATTATTCTGGCTAGCTCAATAGTCAGAATTAGTGCTCTGAATTAATGAAACACTCTCCCTTGACATCCCCCCAGAGTCCTCATTGAGTGAATGGTAGCTGGGCAGTGATGGGGTAGGTATCAGGCAGCTGGTGCTTTTAGTATTAACTGTGCCATCTGCTCTCCCTCCCTGTCCCTGATGCATGCCATTCAATGAGGTAGGCCATGAGAAATTTATCAAAGACAGTGTCAGCTGGAAAGGTGCAAGGTGGTATTTTCTGTTTAAGGGCCAATAAAGCTGGGAGATCATTTCTTTAGCCCTTCCAGCACTAAAGTAGGGGTGCGCGCAGGGGCATTTTACAGCACTTGGAGGGGGTAGCCAGTTTTGCTCCATTTCTGTTCAATAGTGATGGGTATTTAAATACTGTAAAGTACATTTTCTTGAACAACACTTTTACCTGTACCAAAAACTAACCAAAATAGAAATTTAACAAATATTTGGCAGCTGAGTTGAATACCAAAATGAATCTAAATTGAAGACCCCTTGTACATTCCTATAATAACTCATCATATCAAGCCATGGAAGTAGCACTAGTCAACCAACCAATTCCCAGAAAGAGTTGTATAATAATTTAAGTACTCAAATGTACTGACTTTGAATTAATAAACAAAATAGCGGACCTTAATAATCTCAGAGCCCATCCTCTGCAGATATATGCCCAAACTGCCTATAACACTTGAGAGACTGAAGAGATGCATATTTTTCCTTTCAGTTTCTGTGCACAAGGAGCATGCAAACAACCTGAACATCAAAGAATGTTTAGGGAAAGTAGTTTTGCCTTTTAATTATGAGGGGAAATCCTCTGGTGAATTGTTCTCTTGTTTGGTTTCAGTTCTGAGCATGTAATTCTGCCTTGAAGACATTTGCATGTGCCCAAATGCTTATTATCTGAATTATTTGCAGGGCTGTCTTCAGAGCATGCAGTCTCATCCTACACAGATAATCCTTTATATGAATTTGTACATTTTGACCATAATCCCCTGAACTGATGTGAATAAGAAACTTTTTCCAAAAATATTCCTAAACACTCTTATGAGGTAGTGTAAAATGTGAATATTATTACACAATTTACATACTGATGTTTCACAGTACCAGAAATTTTTCCAAAGATGTAACACATTTGTTGGTATTAATACTATAAACCATTTGTTTTAAACAAATTAAAACAATTAATATATCCTGTGGATTTGGGTTAAAAATTAGCTACACCATAGGCTTGTTGAATTTTATACATTCTGGTATACTGTGTTTGTGAAGAAGAAACTGAACAAAGTAAAGTCATCCAGTTTTTGTGTTTGCTTGCATGCATGTGCAAGAATCACATTACGTCAGCTTCCTTCACAAACGGGTTGTAGAGGCGCAGCAGTGTTGTGCCGAATGGCAGCAGTCTATTCTGGGGTTGGTTTCTGCCACAGCGAATAAAGGAGCATTCCGTCAATGATGGCAGTTAATGAACATGCCAATATGCTGAAAGAAACAGGCTGCTGCAATCAGGAAGTGCCCTGTTACTTCTACACAATCAGCTGTTTTTGCTGTGGGGCGGTCCCTGACTGCAGCAGCCAATTGCAGCTGCATGGTGTGATGTTCCTCTTTCAATAAACATGGCGATGGCTTCTCCTTTGCCCTCTCACAGTCCCAATGAAGCCGACAGACAGCGTCGCACAACTGTCCCAGTCTGTTAAGGGGCAAACATTATAGTAATCGGTGTTGCTATTGCTAAACGTACAGTAAATTTTCTGAATATGAAAGCTCAGCTTTTCAGTGGTGTGTGTGTGTGTGTGTGTGATTTTCTCCATCCATTTGCTTATATTTTGAGGAACAGTGCCCCACCTTTGTGTGATGAAAGATAACAAGAAGTCAAGAACTATGGCAGACGAGTTCCAGACATGCAGCCAAGTACTGTATTGTATTTTAGACTACACCTCCCTAGTGCTGCCAGGACTGGACTGCCTTTGTAAGGAATTGGAGAGACAGCTCACTGTGTGGTGTGTTTGCACTTCAAAAAGAAAGCCTCCCTTTTACCAGATTAGAGCACGGGATTGAAGAGCTACTGTGTGGCACCGCTAACACTTTATGTAGTAAAGGTGTTGAAGGCTGCATGGTTTTCAACTTTTGAAACATGACTTGAAAAAAGTATACATTTTATTTTACCCAGGATAGCTTTCTCCCCCGATCCCTTGCATTCTAATAGTGCAATATTGCACTCCAGGAGCAGGCTGTGCGGGGTCCGATCCGGGTCTGGGGAAGACTGTCGCTACCAGCCACTGGACCACCTTTGCCAAACATCGAGGCCATCCGGGCTCCCCGCCTGGACCGGACTCGCCAGCCAGCAGCACCCCTCACCAGCAAGCCAGTCCCTGTGCTGCTGATGCTGCCTGCCGCCTGCCTCTGCATCCACGGCTGCCCTGAAGGAGGGATGTTCCCTCAGCCCATCCTCCGCTTCAATGAGAATGTGGAGTACCCCTAGTGCTGTCAAATGCAAACAAGGGCTTTAACTTTAGAAAAGCCAACACTGCAAGGATATGTCACAGATTCTTTTTGCCAGTGAGGTGGGGGATTTGGGTATCAATTTTGCAAAGTTCAGGCGTACGCTAGATTAACAGGGGAGACAGGTGGCTATGCTGCCATTTCCAACCCCCTGTCTGTTTCACCCTTTGCCTTTCATGTCTTTGGATGCAGCAGCTGCCCTGACCTTGCAGATAGAAGGCTGGTGGATGGTAGCTCTCCGAAGATGATGGGTTGACTTGCCTGGTACTTGTTCTTCTCTCCTGTCTACCACTGCACACAGCTGAGTTGTTGCAATGTTCCCAATTGCCCCCAGGTGCTCTGAGATCCTCCTCTTCTGCAAAAGCCTCTCGAGTTGAATCCTGCCTCTCGCATCTTTGCCGGGTCGGTTGTGGTGCTGCTGCCTGTCAGAAGGGCACCCACTGAGCTGCCTGCCATCTCGATCTCTCAGATGTCTCCCAATGTCCTGGATCAATGAACAATTCTTAAAAGAAGGGAAAAAAATGGAAGGATGCCCCAAAGAATGCTGCTGTGCTGATGTGTTTGATTTGCAGCCAAATTCCATGTAAGGGAAGCATTTCTTCCTCCCTCAATGTACTGTATTCACAAAACTGTCAAAGTGACGTTTGATCAGCTCCGAACTTCAGTGAAGAGCAAAATACTAGAAAGAGGAGATCATAAGCTAGATAAAGGGAAGATTTTCACTCTGGAAGGTGGCAAAGAATCTGCTTCAGGTACAGGGCCTTGTAAACTCCTCCCTAAAATGCTGTTCACATGATACACCACAGTTTATATAGCCAACTAACTGAAAGTCACACTGGTCTGCTGGGGCAATGAAATTCCAACTTTGATCAGTAAATGTTAAAGATAGCCTGGAATATCAAAGCTCAAAAATATCAAAGATGTGCCTTTAAACAGTTGAGGAAGAACAGGAACTGGGGGTTCATAACAGGGGGTGAGGCAATAAAGCATGGCAAACAATGCCTGGCTGCTGTTAAGAGGGTGCAAAGAATGGGTACATGAAAAGAAGGGTGACAGAACAGGAAAAGTAATCCTACCGCTTTACAAAACCTTGTTTTCTTTAAAACAACTATTTTCAGGCAATGACAACCATCACTGTCTGATATCATTCCTGCAGGGAGAGGCACCCCAGAGTTGGCATCAGAGCTGCGTTATGGTGTGCAGCACTAATGCAGAAGACAACAAGTTTGCCCCAGATATTTTAGTACTCTCTCACTGACCAGCTACAGGGTTATGCATACTTTTATTTTAAATTGGGAGCCTAAATAAAGCAAAGTCACTCACAATGTCCTTGTCACACAGTGTAATCCCCCTATTGGTTCCTGACAGCACACGTCATCGCGTGTACTTCTGGGCTTATACCAACCCCAAAGCATCATATCTGGCCAGACTTCACCTCTGCACACCCTGCCCATTTTAAAACTCAATCAGACAGTGAGAAGAGCAAGAGAGAAAACAAGAACTACAATGGCAAGAAAAAATTTTTTTTATTTATGAACTGAGGATCGTAAATAGAGGAATCTGATTGGCCAAGAGCTCTTTGAAGCTGTGATATCGGGCCACTTCATCATGGCTTCAAAAAAGTTCCGACACCACCAGCCTCCTTGCTTGCTACTGTCTGAGAACTATTTTTTTTTAAATGTATTCCTACACCACCAAAAAAGCTGTTTTTTAATTTTTTTATTCATAAAACTTCAAACTCGGTTCATTATAGCAATAAGTCACTCCAGGGTGTGGTATATCATGGGATATCATCACTTCTCGGGTCGTTGGACGCACTCGGCCTGCGGCCTCATGCCCAACCACCTGAGGCGTGATGATATCCCATGATATACCACACCCTGTTGTGCCTTATTGCTTTATTATACCATTGTGCTTGCTGGATAGAATAACAAACTACTCCCAACCTAACAGTAAAAAATAAAGACGGGGGCCGGTTTTCAAAGCCCAGGACAACCTCGACAATGGCAGCTTGCAGCTGAGTGCGATGCACCGGGATCTAGACCAAATTTCTATTTCTCAGGGTCCGGTGGCCTAAAATCCAGTGGCTTGTGGCAAAGGTGCTGTGCTGGCGTATGGCGCACCCACCGGAATGCCGCAAATGGCTGCGGGAGTCTGCAGCACCCATGGACATGGGCTGGCAACCGGGCACTGCTCTCCCCAACACCACGCACCAATGGCACCGGTGCTGCAAAACACTCCCCGGTACCCTGGTGTGCTAGTGCCCCCCACCCATCTCAGCTCCCCCATCCCCCTCCCGCATTCCGATCCGGCAGCAGCACAGTCCTCCACCGTCACCCAGGCGGCTGCCGAATGGTCAGTCCGTGCGGATACTGTATACCATATACAGTACATGCACTGACAGCTCATTTGGTGACCGCCATGGTGCGGTGGAGGGCTGTGCCGGATACAGGTGGATCGATACGGAGGGGTGGGAGTTTAGATGGGTGGAGGGGTTGGCAGGACGATGGACGTGGTGTCGGGACCATGATGGTGTGGGAGGGACCACCGGACCACCAGGGATCACCCACCGGGGATGGATGGGGTGGGCCACATGGTGACACATACAGGATGACCCCCCAGGAGCTGTCTAAGTCCCCTTAGATCTGCCCCTTACTGGTCTAAGGGTACTTGACACTTGGTTCCTAGGGGGTTCTTTCAAATTCCAGATCTGAGGGCTGTGGCAGTCTGGGTCTGCCGCAAGCCCCCAGCACCATGCCGCAGCCACTTTCGTGGCGCAAGGATGACACTGGCACACTTTGGGGCAGGCAGCCTGCTGGGTGATGCAGGCTGCCTTTCAAATTCCCACTTGGCTCAAGGTGCACTTGCGTCAGACCTGTTTGATGCAAGCACCTTGCGTCAATCTAAGGCCTTTGAAAATCCGGCCCAGGATCTTTAAGCTCTTTAATGTGTTTATTACTGATAGAAACTCTGTCCAAGTTGTTGCACAATGTATGCATATGTGCATAGAATGTATGAGCACTACAGCCGCACCTACAGACTGAGATTGAGAAACCAATCAAAAGTTTTAAAAAATCAATAGATTTAAACCACTAGATTAGCAGTAGCAGGACCAGGATGCATTCTAACATGTGTCGTTCCTGCTTGTTGCTTGCAATATGCTGTGCATTCTGTGGTCAGGACTCGTTCTCGTTCCCTTGGTGTTTGATGTCAACACAGTCATATATTAAATTAATAACAGTTGAACAGGTATTATAATTGTCACTCTGCAGTATGAATTAATCTGAAGGCAGGGAGCCTGAATGCCAGCTTTGATCTAGGAGTTAAAGTTACTAACTTTAAATATTACAGCTGAACTTCCAGGCTCCCTGCCTGTGTAGTTTATTTATTACACCTGTTCGACTGTTGCCTTTTATCCTTCAATGTACTCATTACTGATGGAAGGTCGGTCCAAGAGCGGCGCAGTATATGCATGTGTTGTGTGCATTACAGAGACCACATCCATGTGATGTACTGTACAATACAGACTGAGAAACCACATTATAGGAATATTGCCTAACTGAGCAGGCAGTTTGGCGTTGATCTTCTCGGCTGTTTAAAACATTTTGTTTTAGTGCTGCTTTACTGCTCTGGGCTGGGGACAGAAAAGGTGTTAATGGCTCCCAAGCTCCCAAGCACATCCCTTCTATAGCTGCACAGTGTCAGGCAAAGGAAATCTCTGCTAGACTTATTGTTTCTTCAAAGGACAACAGGCTTTACAAGGGTTGAATGTAGTGTTCGTCAGCACTCACCATCCCCCACTAGCTCCGCCACTGGCAATATACAGTACCACTGGAAAATAAACACAACCAGATTTGTTTGTAGCTTGTTTGACTAAATTATTACAAGCATGCAGATTTAATGCTTTGGGCATGTTCTGCATCTTTTCCCCTTAGATGCCTGTGTTGCCTCCTATGTGCTGGGGTGTGTGCATCAATGTAACTTTATTGTTCGGTATTTACTTGTCCTTTCAATTCCTCAACATGCTCTTTTCAGCGTGACAAGTTCAGTTCTGACTGTGAGTAGTTCAGGGGAATCACAGCATCCAGACGAGTTGGATCTTTACTGAAAAAAAACACATAATCTCAAAACGATCATTTTTACTTTTGGAAGTAGAGCGTTCAAATCCTTAATGGGGGCACATTGTATACACATAAAAATGTGCAAATCCTTTACTGGAGGTTGGAGTATGGACATTCCAACAGGCAGCCACCAATGGGTGCTACCTGGTGTGCTATACATACAATGAATAGAGCGGCATGATTTTATAGTATATGTAACGCCTTAAGATGAACTTGGATAGCACTCTGCATTTTCATGGGACCTGCAGTGTAATGCATGTCTGGCAGCGGCACTCAATTTACACTTGATTAATGAGGCCATGGCCCAAAATTCGTTAGCTGCAACCTTAACAATTTATTGATTTACTTATTTATTTATTGAACTGTATAGATGCTATTGATGTCTTACCAGCATTAGCGCTGGAGTGTGAGTGCACAGAGAGGTGTGTTGTTTGCATCAATTAGCCTATAGGCTTAGTTTAAATGGATCCTGCATTCATGTCCCCATAGCAGGCAGTAATAGTGCTGTTATTGAGATAACTAATAACATCACTACAGGCTCTGAGGGATGCACACATAATAGTGACAGGCTTGATCAATCTATCCTGAAGCATTACCAGGCCATTATCAGTGCTGAAATCTGGACTGGAGAGGCAGCCTACAAATGTTACTTGTCAGAAATCTGTGAGTAAAGCCCAATACCAAAAGAAACTACTTTGGAGACAGAACATAACGTGATGTTTTACATTCACAGCATAGGATTGTTGTTGTTTTTTTTTTTATACCTGACTTTTGTTTTTTGCTGTGCATATTGCTTCAGTCATCATTGAGCAGGGTTGGTGATTTGTATTTTGCTCATAATAATTGGTGCTATTTTAGACTCGCCCCTGGCAGGAGCGTGGTTGGGAGACAGGTGTAGAAGAGTTTTAACAGTATTGTAAATATTTTTTAACCTCCCCTTTCCGACCAATTGTCCAGCTCACATCTCCGGCCCCTCACCACTCTCAGCAAAAGGAGTACAGTTGGTAGACAGTTTGCTTTTATTTATTTATTTTCAAGTATGTTCCCCCTTCTGCCTGATTGCTGTCTTTTTCCCGGCTATGCTATTTCAACTAGTTTCATATTCCCTGGCAGGAGCACAGTCTGGAGACACTTTTAGAGTTTTACTTTTTTTAACTTATTATTTAACTTCTCTGCTCCTGCATGATCGCCCTTTCTTTTCTTTGAAAAGCTGTGCACATCTCCCGGCGTGCTCCAGATTCTTTGGCTTTGCAGTTGGGAAACACTTTTAAACTCCCAATGACTGCCCAGTTCAATTATTTATTTATTTTTCCTGTGGTTTCTGTACATGGTCAGTCAGCAGTTTGTCAAAATTGCCAATTGTCATATCCATATCATGGAACACAGGTGTCGGTGGACAATACAAAACTAGATAGATACAAAAATCTAAAAAAAAAAAAAAACACACAAAAAACAACAAAAAGCCAAACAGGTACGTCCCTCAGCAATAAAAAGTAAATCTGCAGGCAGGGAGGGATAGGGAAAGTTTTGATCTGCGAGTTAAAGTTACTAACTCTAAAAATCAAAGCTGAACTTCTAGTCTCACTGCCTTCAGACTTGATGAATATCGCTGATACTGCATCATGACAACTGGGTAGTTTATTATACATGTTCAGATCTTTTTGTTTTTTTCTTAATGTGGTTATTACTACTTTTAAGACTCTCACCTAGCTGCCACCTTGCCTTGCGTCAGTCAATGCACAGTTTATTTGTATCCTGATGAGCAGTAAACATCACTGAATTGAGGGGGGGGTGACTTGCCATCTGATCATTCACAGCCTTTATACAGATGCCTCCCTCATGGTCTTTAAAAGCACTGAAGAGATGATGAAATATACAATTTCATGAAGCAAAAATGATCACTTAAGAATCCTTCCTGCCGCCATGACCAGACACAGACAGAAAGTGACTCACTGTCACATCAAAACATGTGACTCCAGATGACATTGAGCACTCCTTGCAGACACACTATAGCAGCACTAACAGGTGCAGGTGAACAGGTGTAGGACCTAGGGGTGATGCTTGATGACGGTTTGACTCTGTGGTCTCAGGTGTCGGAAGTCGTCAAGTCATCCTTTTACCATCTTAGGAACATTGCTAGGATCAAGCACCTTGTTCCATCTGGTGACCTTCCTACACTGATCCATGCCTTCATGACCTCGTGCCTTGATTACTGCAACTCCCTTTACTTAGGGCTACCTGGGGTTGATATTCACTGCCTCCAGCTAGTGCAGAACGCTGCAGCCCAGTTGCTGATGGGGACCTCCTAGTCATGTCATATCACGCTGGTGCTGCGTAAACTGAACTGGCTGCCGATTCAGCGATGGATCACCTTTAAAGTTGGATTACTGACGTACAAAGCCCTACACGGGCTTGGCCCTGACTACCTGAAAGAGTTTCTGGTCCCCTACTGCCCTGAGTGATGGCTCTGCTCAGCTGATGATGGGTTGCTAGAGATTCCAAGGGTTTCACTAAAATCTTCAGAGGCCTGTGCATTTATGTACATGGCCCCAACCCATTGGAATTCTCTACCCCGTCAGCTGCAGGAGTGCACGACTCTGGGGTTTTTTAAACAGGCTCTGGAAACATATTTACAAAGCCAAACATTTGTCAATTAAGTATTTTTAGTATCAGATTGTACAGATTATCTTTTAGATTGTTGTCTTATGTCACTGTTTTTAGTTATTTTTGTAAAGCGCTTTGGGAACTTTGAAAGGCACTATATCAAATAAAGATTTATTATTTATTATTATTATTAACACCAAATCATAAAATAAAATGCCTGTATAGTGCAAGTGCTATAAAACATTGAAAACATAAGCATTTCTTTCACTTGCATGCAAGTATTTAAAAATCGCTCAATCCGATTTCACAGAGTGCAATGCTCTCTGTCATACTTCATAACACTGACAGCTGACAGTTTGCCTCATTATGGTGAAACAGGACTCAAGGATGCTGCACAGTCACTGAGTTCTGTATCCTGCAACACATACAAATCGAAGTGTTGATATGACATTCAACATCACTCTTTACAACACTTAACATCAGTCAGACAGGTAACAGATTATACATGACACTATCAATCACTGTCCCTTGTCCTAAAACCCATTCCTCTCGGAACACAAGACTTTCCCCACATACCAGAAACCTGTAAAATAATATCACAAGTCATTCACATTACTTTTTTTCCTTTAAAACAACTATTTTCAGGCACTGGCAACCATCACTGTCTGATATCATTCCTGCAGGGACAGGTATCCCAGATTTGACATCAGAGCTGCATTATGGTGCGCAGCACTAATGCAGAAGACAACAAGTTGGACCCAAATATTTTAGTACTCTCTCACTGACCAGCTACAGGGTTATGCATAGTTTTATTTTAAATTGGGAGCCTAAATAAAACAGAGTCAATCACAATGTCCTTTTTTCACAGTGTAACCCCTCTATCGGTTCCTGACAGCACACTTCAGCATGTATACTTCTGGGCTTATCCTGACCCCAAAGCATCATATTTGGCCAGACTTCACCTCTGCACACCCTGCCCATTTTAAAACTTGATCAGACAGTGAGAAGAGCAAGAGAGAAAACAACAGCTACAATGACAAGAAAAAAAATGTTATTTATACCATTGTGCTTGCTGGATAGAATACCAAACTACTCCCAACCTAACAGTAAAAAATAAAGACAGGATCTTTTAGCTCTTTAATGTGTTTATTACTGATAGAAACTCTGTCCAAGTTGTTGCACAATGTATGCATATGTGCATAGAATGTATGAGCACTACAGCCGCACCTACAGACTGAGATTGAGAAACCAATCAAAAGTTTTAAAAAATCAATAGATTTAAACCACTAGATTAGCAGTAGCAGGACCAGGATGCATTCTAAAATGTGTCATTCCTGCTTGCTGCTAGCAACATGCTGTGCATTCTGTGGTCAGGACTCGTTCTCGTTCCCTTGGTGTTTGATGTCAACACAGTCATATATTAAATTAATAACAGTTGAACAGGTATTATAATTGTCACTCTGCAGTATGAATTAATCTGAAGGCAGGGAGCCTGAATGCCAGCTTTGATCTAGGAGTTAAAGTTACTAACTTTAAATATTACAGCTGAACTTCCAGGCTCCCTGCCTGTGTAGTTTATTTATTACACCTGTTCGAACTGTTGCCTTTTATCCTTCAATGTACTTATTACTGATGGAAGGTCGGTCCAAGAGCGGCGCAGTATATGCATGTGTTGTGTGCATTACAGAGACCACATCCATGTGATGTACTGCACAATACAGACTGAGAAACCACATTATAGGAATATTGCCTAACTGAGCAGGCAGTTTGGCGTTGATCTTCTCGGCTGTTTAAAACATTTTGTTTTAGTGCTGCTTTACTGCTCTGGGCTGGGGACAGAAAAGGTGTTAATAGCTCCCAAGCTCCCAAGCACATCCCTTCTATAGTTGCACACTGGCAGGCAAAGGAAATCTCTGCTAGACTTATTGTTTCTTCAAAGGACAACAGGCTTTACAAGGGTTGAATGTAGTGTTCGTCAGCACTCACCATCCCCCGCTAGATCTGCCACTGGCACTATACAGTACCGCTAGAAAATAAATACAACCAGATTTGTTTGTAGCTTGTTTGACTAAATTATTACAAGCATGCAGATTTAATGCTTTGGGCATGTTCTGCATCTTTTCCACTTAGATGCCTGTGTTGCCTCCTATGTGCAGGCATGTGTGCATCAGTGTAACTTTATTGTTCTGTATTTACTTGTCCTTTCAATTCCTCAACATGCTCTTTTCAGTGTGACAAGTTCATTTCTGACTGTGAGTAGTTCAAGGGAATCACAGCATCCAGACGAGTTGGATCTTTACTGAAAAAAAAAGCACATAATCTCAAAATGATCATTTTCAATTTGGGAGTACAGCGTTTGAATCCTTAATGGCGGCATATTGTATACAGATAACCAACAAATGCCTGGGGTGTTAAGGTTTCCAACAATAATGCCTACCCTGTAGAGACTGACTGGTGTCAGGGGTGTGACTTGGGTTCGTCGGCCGTAATGTTTGTGGCATTCTACCCCCACCCTACAGCCTATGACATGCATCAAAGTGTGTCTTGGGGTATTTGGCCCTAAAGTTCACCCCATTCTCTTATTCTGCATCCATCTCAGCTTATTTCCTTATGAAATGGGTTGAGCATAAGAGCCAAAGACCCCAAAGCACACTGCAACACCTGTCAGTGTCTGCAGGGTGGGGTGAGGTGGAATGGCATAAGCGTTATGGCCGACGACCCAAAGGCACACCCTCAACGCCTTTCAGTCTCTGCATGGTGGGGGTGGGAGTTGGCGTTAGTTCAATATTGCCATTCCTATTATGCATCTCTCTGACTCCTATTCTAGCAATGCCAATGTCAGCAAGCAAACATTTGGCTTTGACAAATGCTTGTTATTATATAATACCTTTCATATACTTTGTTTAGGGTGTATAAGTACCTTAAGGTGAAAACCTACTGTTGCAAGTGTTTGAATCTGGGACCCCCAACATATTCAATGTTCTGCCAAAACTCGGTAAAAACAGCCTTTCCCTCTCCCTTAGACGATCAGCAGTGAAGTTATGCTCCCAGCTGCCATGGTACCAGTACAGACAGCTCTGATGCACATGGGGAAGAGAGGGGTGTTAGAGGTCAGAGTTCATCACTCTATGCATCTCAATGGTGATACTAGTAAGATTAATCTCTTTCCCACCCCACGTGCCTCAGAGTTGTCAATACTGGTGCCGTTGCAAGGGAGACCCAAATTAACTGCTAGGAGGGTTTATGCTTTGCCTAGCTCAATGGAGAAATTATTCACTCACCAGTTTACTCATTCAGTATTAATTAGAAATAATAGTTTTCTGTCCTTTGTTGTGCCAACATGTCGATAGGGTTGAAACCAAATGTCAACATTTTGTGGTGTCATTCCTCCCTACTTAATCAGGACATCAGTATGTCTATAATTCAGACATTGAATTAGTTACAAATTTATATGACTAAAACTGAACATGACATCCAAAATAAACATATAAAATTTATACCTACATTTTAAAAATAATCCACATTCAAGAAGTTGCACCAAGCAACGGTATCAGCAGGTCAATCTACTTGTCTCACCACATACACAGTGAATATACCATACATCTCATATTACAAACCTAAACCAAAATGGGAGCTTTAACTTCTGTTATTTGCAACCACTTAATTTATTTCAACCTGAATAAAAGGAGAGTGCTATTAATTTCCAAGAATCTCTTTCATAGTGTGCCAAATTTTTTCAAATTGACAGAGCAGTGGAACGTGCTACACAAGTGCCAAAAGAACACCTACTGCAATATAATGAAAGGACCACTACTAACAGAGTACCCTTAGTAGTCACGTATCATCCTGACCTTGAACTTCTACGTAAGATTACTAAGGACCTACACCCCATAATTAGTGAGGATGAAACCCTTAGTTGTATTTTTCGAGAACTGCCACTACTATCTTTCAAACAACCACCCAATTTAGCCAATCAGATTTTTAGGAGTAAACTTGAACCTGAACAGAGTGCCATGACATCATATGGCACACAACCCTGCAATAAACGCAGATGTAAAACTTGTGAGCACATTTCCACCTCAGACTGTGTGGTTACCTCACAAAACAGACAATTCAGGATACTGGGTAATTATACATGTACATCAAGCAATGTTGTTTATCTTGTTCAATGCAGGAAATGTCCTCACACAGGGTATGTGGGGGAGACGAAATGGCAACTCTGCACTCGAATAAATTCACACAGGCATGATATTAATTGGAAGATGACTGAAAAACCAGTGGCACAACATTTCCCTCAGGATGGCCACTCAATCTCAGATATGTCTGTGATGGTCTTGAAAGGACATTTCAACACTTCACAACAGACGAACGTGTGAGATCAGACTTACGTTACTTCTTAATACGTGCAAGATGGCTTGAACATTGACACTGGATTTATGACGCGTTACATGTAAACTTACATGGACCTTTACTTCAAAGGATGGACATACATATTTTAAGTTTTCAGTGAACCTTGGTCTTTGACTCTTGTACGTATACAGTCCCTCTTAACTGGTTGTCTACAGGTTGGTCTCTCACATTAGTATTGTGTGAATGTGTGTGTGGGTATGTCTATGTGTGGATTTGTGAATATGTTTATGTGTGTGTTGCGGGGTAGAAGTGTGGCACATTGAATTTTTAATATGGGTATATGAGGCGGGTGGTTATGTGGGTATAGTGGATGTGAATATTCTGGGGATATTGAGGTAAACTTATGTTCAGGTACATGACATTATGGTATCATAATTTGTCAGTGTCAGTGGCTCAGTAGGTAGCACACTCGCCTCTGAGGCCGGGAGTTCAGAGGGCTGTGGGTTCAGTTCCTACATCTGGCACTTGGGTTAATATCCCAGTACTGACACTGTAATGCAGCATGAGAGGGGTGCTGCATTTCTGAGGTGCCGTCTTTCGGATGAGATGTTAAACCGAGGTCCCATCTGCCTGGATTGGTGGTAGTTCAGGTGGATGTTAAAGATCCCATGGCACTTATCGAAAAGAGTCGGGGAATTTCCCCGGTATCCTGGCCAAATTTCCCTCTTTCACTAAAAATACCATCAACAGCTTATTCTGGTTCAAGGTCAGTTGGCATTCATCTGTATCCCCCTCCCCCGGGTCGTGCCTGAAAATAGGCAGGATTTGTCTAGTGCACTTATCCGGTCAACAAAAGCTAAATAAATAAAATAAAATCATAGCGGCTAGGACTCTGGACTCATATTATAGTGGATGTTTACTTCCTTCTGCTAGTTCTGTAATTTGAGTATATACCGTAATGTTTTTACACTCTATACTTATTAGGACGCATTGTCTCATGTACTTGGGGGTTCATGACAGATGTCATTCCTTTTTGGATAACTATTGTAGTGATGGGTGCAACTGATGGTATATTAGGATTCATGTACATATATTTCATTTTACGTAGTCATTTCCCCGGGGGGGGGGGTTAATTCCTAAGAAGTTTTGTTTAGATTCCTTGGATTGTTTCTATATATGTATTATTTTGATCATACACTGACAATTTATTGAAATCTGCACATATAAGGCTGCATAGTCTCAATTTCTTGGGGGTCCTTGGCTAGCACTTCTTGGTATCTGGCACTTACACTGACAATTGATATTATCTTGTTACAACAAAGGCTTAAGGTTTCTGGAACATAATAGCTGGTTGAGAGTATGTTGAGAATATATCTCCAGCCAGTTGTACTTTCATCAGTGTGATACGCTTACTCACTTTGGACAAACATCACTTTCATCATTCTACATGCCATGTAAAGACAATTTCTGATGTTGTCATTTTGGGGCTTATTTTTCATTATTTTTTTACTTGGTAATATGTTACATTTTGGCATGCAGTTGTTTTTCTCCAGCCTGTAGTAAATTGCACCCCCCAGACTGGATAGCATTGGGAGTTGCAGCATGATATTCAGCTGCAGAATGCAAATGAGCCCCTAGTGGGCATGCAGGGTAGTAGGGGGCCATATTCATGCCCATTATGGGCACATTTGCATGGGAAGCAGTGGCAGGTTTCTGATCATCCCATGATCGCCTGCCACATCAGTCATGGTGGCAATTACCCCCCTCAGCCCCCGAACACCCATTCTCTCTATACCAATGTACTCCCTGGTATCTAGTGGCACTGCCACCTTCCGATCATCTGCCCTGGTATCATAAACATCCTCCTTGGTGTCTAGTGGTATCCACCACCCTCTGATCATCTGCCCTGGTATCATAAACATCCTCCCTGGTGTCTAGTGGCACCCATACCCCCAGTCACTCAGCTCAGATATCTGCTGCCCCCCCATCTGCCACTCACCCCTCCTAGTGATGCCATCACTGGCCTGGTGACTAGTGGAACTACCACCCACTGATCACCTCACTCAGAACATCCATCACTTTCCTGGTGACTTGTCAACCCTTCTGCTGCCAAGCAACCATCCTGGTACTAATGCAGATTCCTGGTGGCTAGTGGACCCCCCCTCCAGCTGCGTGGCCACTGGCCAGGAGAGGTCCCTGATTCCCTGGTGTCCAGTGGCATTCCACCATGCTTGCAGTGCATGTACCCAGATTGATCCCTGGCATCTAGTGGTACCCATCTGACTGCCAGTCACCACACAGAATGCCTAACAGAGGCAGTGTTGTGGTCCCCCACCCACACAGCCCACACCCAGCACACCCACAGGCAACCCCCCATACGTGTGCTAGTGGGACCATGCAGGGTGCCTAATATGATGACCAGCATGGCCCTCCACTCACCTCCGCAGCCGGCTACCATATGGAATGACAGAGAGCATGCGTACAGTACACAGTCTACTGTATGCATGTTTGCTGTCATCCCATATGGTGGTGGGCTGTGAGCGTGAGTGAAGAGCTGTTCCTCTCATTGTAAGGGCACCCCACATGGCTCTGCCATCACAGGCATTGGGGGGTTGTCTGGGGGTGCATGTGGGCTGCATGGGTGTGGGGGCCACAATATCACCACTGTCTGGCGCATACCTTAAAACCATTTGTCACTGCTCTGGTTTTGCACTTTTTGGAATATCTGGACCCAAGTCTCTACATTGAGATTTTTTGCCTTTCATTAGCTTAAAAAGCCTGTTGGAGGTGGTGCTTCAAGTGAGCAGCACATTTGATGGGTTTTGAGAGAGAGAGTTTGACAATGAATTCAATATTGTAACTAGGCATTGATGAAAAATTACTTGTGAATAACATGGAAGCATTTCATTATATTCACAGCACAGGGAAGTGATAAGAAGGAGTTTTAACTCTAGGTGAGAGTTTCTTTTACAGCTATACAGTATAATAGCGCTATGAATGTAATACTAGGAAGTTCTGCTGAAATTTGTATCATTTTCTCTTGTGTTTAAATAAAAAGAAAAACTTGTTACCAGAAATTAGAATGAATGTAAGAAAAGATAGGAAAAAGAATTCAACCCCAAGGTACGCTGTGCATTTCAATTCAGGATAAGGAATACATATGAACTGAATATGTGATTGAAGAAAAGATGGATAATTTACTATCACAGTTTTGTTTTACTGTACATAGGACCACACAAAGTAGAGCAATATAAAAGCAGGCTTTTTTTTAATTCATATAAGCGACTACACAACATGAGTTGCTTAAATGAGGTAATGAAACTAGTACTACATCAATAACCATGAAACATGAGATATTACATGTTAAACATGATGTCTGTAATTAATTCACAAAAAGGAAATGTAGTAGCCATGTTAGTCCAGTCAACAATGCAGAGAGGAAAAAAAAAAAACCTACAACAAATATGTTGCAGGTGATACCTTTTATTGGACTAACAAAATGATTTCTGAGACTAGCTTTCGAGAGGTCAGTGACCTGACCTGACCTATAGAAGACAGTATTATCTCACAAAAGCTAGTCTCAGAAATAATTTTGTTAGTCCAATAAAAGGTATCACCTGCAACATAATTAATTCACAGAAACTGGGTATGAACAAGACATACTAACCTTGATTAAGATTACTCCACTGGAGAAATATAGAAGTAAATCTGGAGCATTGTTTCACGCAATTATTTTACCTATGTTAGTTCAAATAATGTTGGAATGTCTTGCATGTGAGAAGAACTTGTATTTATGAATGTTCTCTATTTTTAATTAATCTTAGCCACTAAACCCTAAGGAAGAGATTGAGTGGAGTCTTGAAACATTGGCAGTGTTCTAAGAACTGTCAAAAAATAAGACACACAATTTTTGGTCCTGACTTTTAGTTTACTACCAGCTTCTCACAGTAATGGTTCAATGTACCCTTCTAGAACACTGGACCATTACTGTAAGAAGTTGCTGTTACTTGAAAGACCATATTGGACTCCAAGACTTTTAATTTTTGTTCCATAACTGGCAGTCCCTTGGGGAGGGTCAGGATAGGGAGGTGAGAGTTGACAAAAGATGGTGTTAGACAGGGGATGGACTGGTAGATATTAATAATATACAGTACAGGATGATCAGGGAGGAGGATGGAGGCAGGAAGTGACTGAGGGTGATGAAGGTGGCCTTGGGATTAGCTATGGCCACCTGTAGGAGGGAGAAAAGCTTTTTGAAAATGTTTAAATGTCTTGTAGGGATGCAATCTGAGTATGTCTACCTCTAAAAGGGTTAATATTCATTATTGGGAAACTTAATAGCCTACTATTTCTGGTATGTTGGAATTAATATTTGTTATCTGCACAGCGTTACTGTTACCCAAAGGGCTTGGCAAGTCATGAACAGATGCAGTAATCATTTGGGACATGCAGGAAGAAAGTGAGTAGATGTCTGCAAAATGGAACAGTCTGCCATCAGAATGCTGGTAGACTTGTTATTCCAAATTGGGAAATTTAGGCAAGATGCATCCATGAGAAATGTACAGAATTGCACCATGATGAAATCACTTTTTTGCCAGTGGAACTGGCCACATTCTGCATAATTCAGACTGTTGCTTAGAATTTTATGGGAGCAGAACCGTTGCATTCCTTTCACCTCTAGAAGGGAGACTGAGGGAGCACTGGCAGGTCAAACATACAGTCACATAAATGAAGTGCAGTATGTGATGCTCTGCCATCTACTTATGGTTATTTTATATGATATTTATGATATAAATATATGGTGTATGATTGTCTGCCTAGGACAAGCAGCCAGAGTGTGAGAGATATGACCTTTGACCTTCAAGGTGTCAGTGAGGATGTCATGAAACCGACCAGTGAACCCTAATTAAATGCCTGCCTTCCAGAGGGACAGTTTATTACCCCTTATAACCTGCTTCTGCTTTTGAAGTTGGTTGCCATGTATGCATTTTATGACATAGCAGGAAGGGAAGTAATTTGGCTGATTTCTCTTGGTTTTCTCACCTAGAAGGGGACTAGTGACAAGATGTGGATTTATGAGCCATCAAAGGAACCTTCTTGCAAAGATTGTCACATATTTTTTTTATTGGTAACTACTGATTCCAGCCGGCAGAAGAATAATATCCTTTTTGGATATCCCTGCTCAGATTACAGATTTGTCACAGATCTAACAGTGACCTCATGGGTGACATTACTAGTAGGTGGAAAAAAATGACTTTTGGATATTGTTTGCAAGAGAAGTTTGTGCAGAAGGACTCTCTGAAAATGAAGAACACACTTAGTCTGTGGACTGCTAACTAGGCACTTTAGAATTTAATTCAGCAAGAACTTTTAAGTATTTGAGGTAGGCGTGTTTGTGTTCTGTAACTTCCCATTTATTTTATGTGACTGTAAGTTATTGATATCATTGTCCTGTATTTGTTATTTTCCCTATTTTACCATTTTTAGTAAACAATATTTTCCTTGAAATACTGCCCGTGGCTTCTCAGTTTTCTTTTACATGTGAATGCTTAACCCGTGTTTAATTCTGACAGCTGTTAAGGGCTTGAATGTGTTACTAAGCTTGCTAAAGGTAAGAATATACCTAGGTCTCATGCTGAGTCATAAGGGTACATTTTGGAAACCTGGCTGGGTGCCCCTGAGCAAAGGATTGTACTGCATCCCCGAAGAGGGTACGTATCTAAGCCTGTTAACTGGGTATGCTAGCATAAGGTTCACATTTTGACCCCAAGGACTTGAGGCTAGTAGGTGATTTGGACCCAAAGCAGACAGGAGGGTTACCCTGTTTGTCACCTGGTCACACTATCACACTTCAAAGTTGGCACTGTGGGAGCAGAGGGCCTGACCTGCAGAGCACATTTGTGACAAGGCTAAGTGACCATCTTAAGACCACATAGCTGGAACATAGAAACACAGAGCCATTCAAAGTAAGGAGAGAAAAAGACTTAAAAGTCCATCAAGTCTGTCCCGAGGCCATACCTTGTACTAGTTCTCGGAATGTGTCAGTGTGGGATTTAAACATGAGTCTGCAGGATCCCAGTCGACACTCATACCACTATGCTGCACTGTTCCCAGGAAAACATTTTACAGTTCCAGTGCCATGGCTCCACATTCTGATGCATGCTCCAGCTCTAAGACAAGCTGCAGTGGGATCGGGAGCGATGTTCCAATTTTGACACCATTTGAAGGAGTTTTATGGTCTATTGCAGTATGATTTCTCTGTGGGCAGTCATGTTTGATAGGTGTGTTTTTATGTTCACTTTTACCAGCAGAAAAAGTACCACCTCTACTGCATACAAATGCTGTACTAGTGGCAATTTGATGTAAAACGTGATGGGGTCATGGGATGAAGCTACAATTTTTTGCACATTTGGGGCTCACGTGGTACACGCACCCCCAAGTAAAATACTGTGATAGTTAAGTGCATTTTTTTAGCATGCCTAGAACATATTAGTGTCAGTGGCTCAGTAGCAGTGTCAGTGGCTCAGTGAGTAGCACACTCGCCTCTGAGGCCGGGAGATCAGAGGGCTGTGGGTTCAGTTCCCACATCTGGCACTTGGGTTAATATCCCAGTACTGACACTGTAGTGCAGCATGAGAGGAGTGCTGCACTTCTGAGGTGCCGTCTTTTGGATGAGATGTTAAACCGAGGTCCCATCTGCCTGGATTGGTGGTAGTTCAGGTGGATGTTAAAGATCCCATGGCACTTATCAAAAAGGGTAGGGAAAGACTTTATTAAAGAAATTATACAAAACAAATCAAAATAATGAACAGCATCAGAAAAAATACAGACAAAACACATAAAAAACTAATAAAAAAATAACCAACAATGAAAGAAGAAGTTTAAACAAAAGCTGATAGAAACATTACATAATTGGAAAGTTATTATCAGTAATCCAAGGCAAGTTCTTCCAGAGTGCCATCAAATGGGTCTTAGTGAGAGTCTTTGTTTCAGAGAAATAGACGGTGTGTATGGATTTAAAAATATTACCATACAGTTCATGGTATGAAAGTTCCTTCTGTTGCAGAGTAAACAGACACCTAGAATGCCAAATAAACCATTTGATAATAGAAAAAATAACTGACAGTGTACTTTTATCCCAAATATCCCAATTATTGGGATAACTACCATATAGAAGGGCTGGATATGTAAGATGTAAAAAAAAGGTAAATTGGATCTGTCATACAGGAATTTCCAAAAATCAAGAACATAAGAACAAGTAAAATATAAATGCAGTAAAGTCTCAGGTTGGGTAATGCATCCTGGTCTGGAACAAATACGTTTTTCCACTCTTTTATGCTTTTGGTTAGCTTTGACATTTAATTTCTCATGACAATTAAGCCAATGGTGATCTTTATATCTTTGTGGGATACGGGACTCATTTAAGAGAAGAAATAAGGCTTCATGATATAGTACAGGACATTTG
This sequence comes from Neoceratodus forsteri, assembly GCA_016271365.2. Lineage (NCBI taxonomy): Eukaryota > Metazoa > Chordata > Ceratodontiformes > Ceratodontidae > Neoceratodus > Neoceratodus forsteri. Next base: position 56,904,721 of record JADMNL010000026.1, read on the forward strand.
GGAAAAACCTCCAATGTGCCAAAATGAGTTTCCAAAACAATAGCATATAACTGTTTTTTCGAGAGGGTGAACACTTGCCTACTTGTGATCCCCCAGGCTTTCAATTTAACAAAAACGTCCCTTAAATACTGAGGAGACTGAGCACCCTTGTTAATACGATGCATAATACCTAAGTCCCATGCTGCAAACCAAGGTGAAATTAAGTTAGCAAAAAAATCACACCAATATTTATCTGGGGAAAGAAATAGTGGTCTAAGATTGGCATATAAAAATTGACAGTAAAAAAACAGGACTGAGTTTATCATTTGTTGCCCACCCTTGGTACGTGATAAATACAAAACATTTCTCTTAATAAGATTCAAGCAACTGCCCCAGAAGGACTGAAAAAAGAAACTATAAATTTTAACTTCCCATGTCTTGGGAAGAGGAAATACTGAACTAAGAAATAAAAATAAAGGCACTAAATAAGTGCGTATTAAATAAACTCTTTTACCATAACCCATTTTTGTCCTGTTCCAGTTCTGAACCATACTAGAACCAAGAAGTAATTTTTATCCCAGTTATCAACATCCATTTGGGGCAACCCAAACTCAATACCTAATATGGTCAAAGGGCCAAGTGTGCAAGGGATACCAGCTATGTGATTCGGAGGATAGCTGACTCCAAAGGCTTCCTCATTTCAATAAGTTCAGGCTGGTACGGAGATTGCACCGTAAGTGGCACAAAGAGATAACGCTGTCTCAGCAGAGGGAGCATTCCTTACTAAAAGAACTATATCATCTGCGTAGGCCAAAGCTTTATAAGGAACTACTAAGGTTGACAAAATAATTGTGTCAATACCAGGAGAGGAACTGAGAAGGCGTAATAACGGATCTATACTAAATATATACAAAAGAGGACTAATCGGACATCCTTGTCTAACACCAGTTTTGATAGGGACATGAGGGCCCAAAAAACCATTGATACAAGGACAGACAGTTGCAGTATGATAAAGGGCTTGGAGCCAAGTTATAAAGGTAGAGGGGATGCCATAGTGGTGCAAAACATGCCATAAAAAACATGCGCCACCTTATCAAAAGCTTGCCTCTGGTCTAGGGAAAGTACATATCCAGCCAATGGGGAAACTGCATCATAAGAGAATATGTCCCTTAATAAAAGCAATTGGTCAGTGATCGAAGTCCCTGGCACAGTACAAGACTGAGCGGGAGAAATCAAGAATTTTGCTACTGTTAGTAGTCGTGTATTCAATAATTTGGAAAGGATTTTAAAATCAGTATTCAAAAGGCTAATAGGCTGCCAGTTTGATAAATCTAATTTACCACCTTTGTTCTTAAAAAGAAAAATAAGAACACCTGTGGACATGTCAAAAGGTATAGTATGGGTCTGTAAAATAGTATTGTAAACTGACGTTAATTCATCTAATAATTCCTCTTTTAAAACAAGATGAAGATCAGTAGTAAGGCCATCTAGACCAGGGGCTTTACCTTTGGACAGAGATTGAATAGCAGTAGCTACTTCCTGCACGGTAAAAGGATCTATCAGGCCAGAAAGTTGGGCCGGTGGAGCACTCAGAACCTTAACAGCATTAAAAAAAGGAGAAAAATCTGTAGGATGTACATGGGTCACAGAAAATAAAGTAGCCGCATATTCAGATGCTATATGTAAAATACTACCCTGATCCTCATGAACCACACCTTGTTGGTCGTAGAGGGCAGGGATAGATTTAGCCTGAACCTGTGCCCAATGGCATAGGAGGGGACAAGTATGAAAAAAAGGACCCCTTATTTCATGCCGCTGTCAGGACTCTATATCGTTGGACTGAGTCAAATATATTGTTTCATTTTCTCTTGAAAATGAGTGATCTGGGCCGAAAAATCATGCCTGGTGAGTTGTGTGAGGGAATACAAGTGTTGAAGCTGCTTTCTGTCTTGTAAATATGAAAAATATGAATCCTTCCTAAAACATCTACTGCGGGAAATTAGAAGGGAACAGAGATCCGATTTAGTTTCTGACCACCAGATGACAGGGTCATCATATAGAGGGTATAATCATTTCCGACAAACCAAAAAAGTAGAGATAAGTTGAAAAAAATCAGTTCTCTGCAAAAGTATAGAATTCAATTTCCAATATCCTGGGCCTTTAAGGGAAACAGCGGTACCCAGGGTAATCAACACCAGACGATGGTCTGAGTAAGGAGTCGGTTTGACGGAGACAGCTTGCAGCAACAAAGAAAAAGAAAGAAAGAAAAAATCAATCCGGGTAGATAAAGATCTTTTGAAAAATGTACGTTCCCGTACACCTGCATGGGACAAAACAGCATCTTTGAGATGGGTATCACTCGCCACTTTTTTCAGAGCAGCCATATCACAAAAAATTTTACCCGTTTTGGTGTCTGAACCTCTATCCCGTTTACTTAAACCACAATTAAAATCCCCACCCCAAATTACATAATGAGCTATATGTAGAAAGGGACTGATGAGTTGAAAAAGATGTGTACGATCAGCTTTAGTCTGTGGAGCATAGGTATTAATGAGTCTAAAGAAAACGGTGTTTAAAATGAAATCTAAGAGCAATACCCTTCCTGGGACTAGGTCCAATACCCGAATTATTGTAGGTGTAATATGATGGAAAAGGATACCAACACCTGAACAACGGTCAGGGCCTATGGACCAGTAGGAGATCCCAGAAATCCATTCTCTAGTGGCATGAGAAATGTCAAAAGTCGAGTGAAGCCTAGTGTCTTGTAAAAGAAAGATACCAGAAGAAAAAGATCTTAAAAAGGAAAATACTATAGTCTGTCTAATGCTACTTTTAATACCATTGACGTTGGTTGTCAAGATGAGGAATGGAGGGGAAAAAGGCATGAAAGAAAAATAAAAGGAGAGGAAATCAACACTTGTTTTCAAAGATTTCCCTCTACGACGTGAGGGTTGAGAAAAGGTACCACCATCATCAGTCAGAACAGAATCAGCAGTGTCCTTTGGCAGAACAGAATCCGCTGAAGAACAAATTGAATCTGTGTCCGAATGATCTGCATTGAACAGGACCGAAAATCGATTAGAGACATCATGCAGTGAAGTTTTGGACATTTTAGGAGTAGGCAAAGGACCAGCGGATCTTTTCCATGTCGAGAGTCTCCGGGCAGGAGGATCCTCAAGCTTGGGGGGGATGGGCATAGAGGTAGGAAAATGTGCAGAGTTCCTAACAGATGCTACGTCAGAAGAAAAATCAGGGGGTTTAGCAGGGGGAACTATCAAAGGAGAGGGAAAAAGGTCTTGAACAGCAGCCACAGGTTCTATCACACTAACCTCCGGAGGGGAAGGGGGGGAGAGCAGAAAGCGAGGTAACAGTAGTAGTAGGCACCTCCATTACAGGTGTTGAACTGGCTACATTAGTAACTTTCCGTTGGGCTAGTGAAATCAGCAGATGTTGTTCCTCTCTATCAGCAGAGAGGGATGTCTTATGAGCTGCCTTCGGAAAAGTCATATAAATATGGCCTTCTTCCCCACAAAGATTACAACAAACCAAGTTAGGACATTGTTTACTAAGGTGGCCAGTTTTGTGACATAGGGAGCATTTCAGTTGGTCACATGTACTACTAAGGTGGCCTGAAAGGCCACATTTATAACAAGTCCTCAGTTGTCCCGGGTAGAATAATACCCCTCGGTCTCTACCTAGAAAAAAACTATTTGGAAGATGACAGGGATTCCCACCTTTAGTATGCAGTAGGACTCAAATCTTCCAACCACCCGTCCAAATCCCCTCGGAATCAAATATAGCCTAAGAATGGCCAGAAACAGTACAACGCTGTTTTAACCAATACAGTAGATCCGTGACACTGACCCCTTCATTATGAAAGAGAACTGTAATGGTTTTATGTGCAGGCCTAGTAAGAGGAAAAACCTCAAAAGGGGCCCACAAGGGAGTAGCCTTTTCACGTTGGTAATGGGCCCAAAATGTTTCAAGACCGCTACCTAGTTTAAAACTAACATCAAATATAGACTCCCCTGATACATGAATAAGTGCATACAATTCGGAAACATGAAAATGCAAACTGAATTTTAACAATTGATGACCCACATAAAGACGATCAGGAAAGACATCCAGACCCCCTTTATAAATAATACGAACTGCATTATGACGTTTGGCAGAAGAAACAGAATTAGAAAAAAGGGAAGCATAAGGTTTGGAAGGGGTAACCAGAGGAGGCTGGGGGGCCACCTTAGGAGAGCCCTCAGTGGAATGTCTGAGTTCAGTAGGGATAGATCTTGGAATATCCGAAAATTCAGAATCATCACTGTGGATAGCAGCCTCCTCCTTACGCGGCTGAGTACAAGCCCCTGTAACTCCCCGTGGTAGAAAGTCCGGGGTCATTGAAAAGGCAAAGTCCTGGGACAGGTGGAGTGGAGAATGCTGAAGGTGGGAACGAAGTAATGCAGAATCAAGATTAAGTTTAGGGGAACCTGGGTCAGGTGTAGGGGAACCTGGAGTAGGAAGCACCTGAGGTAAAACATTGGTTTGAGGCTCTAAATCTGTACTTACAGGCTCCGTAATAGGGGGTAGATGAAGAAGCAAGGTGAACTCCCAGTATTTTTATAGGCGTAAAGCTGGAAATCCAAGAACCAGTGTCCGGAGAGTGCACCCAGCCAGCTGCTTGTAAGGAATCCTCCACAGTCCAGGTGTCACTTTCACATACAGTAGTCTCTGCCCAGCGCAATTTGTGTGGGCTCCCTTGCTTCATGACACGGTCCTGACAAGGAGATTTAGGACCTGCTGTAAAGGAAAACACCATAGCAGCTGCTTGGTCCTTACCAGCTAGATGCAAAACAATGTTCGTTGTAGCCGGCATCTCACTCTGGGCCGTTTCCATGGCAACCGGTCATGTAGAATCAACAAAGCGCTCTGAAACCGAAGCAGTGGAAGATTCGTCATGGGGAAAAAAACGGTGGTAAATATCCTTCTTTGTTTGCATATAGCGTTGTTCTTCAAGTAGTAGGAGGTGTTGCAACTCCTCATTGCCAGAGACAGGAGATGAACAGGAAACATCAGGACAGGCAATTCAACAGCTTCCAAGCAAGGTAGAGCTGGCGAGTTGAACTTAGAGTTAAAATCAGTGGGCTGCTCAAGCACTGTTTGCACAAACTCTGTGTGCACAGCCGAAACATCCAAAACATCCATCGGAGATTGACAAGAAACAGCAGGGGAGACAAGCTCTGTAGTCGGCAGCACGTCCGTTCCTGCCAGCGGCAGCGCCCCAACTGAGGCAGCCATCCTTCGACGGCTCAAAGGGTCCCCCTACTGGCAAACAGTAGGGGAATTTCCCCTGTGTGCTGGCCAAATTTCCCTCATTCACTAAAAATACCACCAACAGCTTAATCTGGTTCAAGGTCAGTTGGCATTCATCTGTATCCCCCTCCTCCTGGGTAATGCCTGAAAATAGGCAGGATTTGTCTAGTGCACTTACCCGGTCAACAAAAACTAAATTAAAATAAATAAATATTCACATCTTTTATTGTTAAATTTAGCATATGTGAGAGATGAGGGAAGAACGGGAGTGATTATGGAGGATGTATGTGTATTTCTCTGCAATGTACAGCATGGGTGACTATAGTACCACATTTTGCACAGCATCTCCTATGGCGTATCTAACTTAATGTGGAGCGAGTCTTGTATAAATCGAATTATAGGACCACAGTTCTTCTGCCCACCCTTTCAAGGCTTCAGAATGATTAGTGCACAGCCAACTTTATGATGACTTAGAGGAAAACTAGCTGATTACAAAGTACCAGCATGTTAGAAATGGTTGCACCATGGACACTGCACTTGTCGAGTTCAAACATTTTGCAGCTGAATATTTGATAAAAAAAAAGAGGCAGACACGGACAGTGTTCATAGATTTGACCAAAGTTTAGTTTTGACTTCATGAGCCACCCAGTATTGATAGATAGGCTGTGTGGGATTAGTGTGCATACTGAACCTCTAGAATGGTTCCAGGGCATACGTAACAGGCAGAAAACAGTTGGTTCAGAAAAAGGACAAGAGTTTGGATATTGGAGACTTTTGCAGGGGGGTTCCTCAAGGGACAGTTCTGGGGCTTCTCCTCTTCATAGTTTTCACAGATGAACAGCATAGGGTCCTGAATCATTCAGAGGTCAGGATGTATGCCAGTGACACAGGGACAGTCATTGTCAGTGGCTCAGCATGTTGCATACTCACCTCTGAAACCTGAAGATCAGAAGGTTCTGGGTTCAAGCCCCACCCCAGGCACTTCGGGTAAAATCTCAATGCTGACACTGTAGTGTAGAATGAGGGAGATGCTGCACTCCTGAGGTGCTGTCTTTCAGGTAAGACATTAAACAAAGGTCCCGTCTGCATGTTCTGGTGGTTGTTCAGGTGCACGTTAAAGATCCAGTGGTACTTCTTGAAAACAGTAGGGGGAATTTCTCCAGTGTCCTGGCCAAATGTCCCCCATTCACTAAAAATGCCACCAACTGATTAATGTGGTTCTATTTCAGTTGGGTTACCATCTGTATGCCCCCTCCCCCGGGATGAGGCTGAAAATAGGCAGAATTGTCTAGCCCTCCTTTCCTGGGCAATACAAAATAGATAAATAAATACATACATGAATTTTTATTTATTTTTATTTATTTATGACTTTGTTTACCAGGTAGGTGCACTGGTCCGAAGTACAGTTTACAGGCACGACCCAGGCCAGCAGCCACAAATACATACAAGAATCACAGTGTTGGTACAGGTAGAAATAAAGTGTTGAAAAACTGAAATATAAGACACTTAAAAGCTGTTAAATATCATAAACAGGGACCAGACAATATGTTAAAATTCCGAATTCATTAAAAGCCAGGCCAAAAAAGTGTGCCTTCAACCTCCGCTTAAACGCCTCTACTGAGGGAGCCTCCAGACTGCAGATGGTAATGCATTCCACAGGGACAGCCCATCAATGCTAAAAGCACGATCTCCAGAAGTCTTGAGCAGTACCCTGGGAACAACTAGGAGGCCCCTCGAAGAGGCACGGAGGGAGCAGGTAGAAGTCACCGGTGTCAGAAGCTCTAACAGATAGCCAGGACCAAGTCCATTTAGGGCCTTATAGGTGAGAAGCCCCACCTTGAAAAGGACCCTCCATGCCGGCCCGTTGGCGCAGCAGTTGGATTTCCACTTGCGACGCCGGCGACCTGGGTTAGGGAACGGACCCGGGTCATCAGAGGGCTGGCTGGTGGGAGAAGGATGGAGTGTCCCATGGACCACTCTCCTTCTCTGGGGGGAGGGTTGGGAGCATGTCTGATGCTTGACCGACCCTTGGCGGAGGCCTAGGGTACCGCAGCTACCGGTGTCTGAATGTGCTGGGAGGTGAGGCAGATGCTGGACATCATTGCATGTCCCCACCTCCAGAAAAACAGGGAAACAAATCACCCTGATTGCGCTCAGTGGTGCCGCCCCCAGTCCTGGCCTCGATAGCTCTCCATTGCACCATTCCCCGACTGAATTATGACTCCACAGACATCACTGCAGGCCCTAAACCCTGCTCTGGTGGGGGGGGGAGCCAGGGAGGCAATGTCAGGTTCACTGACACCTTTCCCTGTTGAAGATGGGCAGGTAAGTGGTGCCATGGCCCTTCCATGGGGGGTAAGCCAGGGAGTATCGGTAGGTGGTAGGCGGTCACTGGGGAGTGAGGCAGGAGCACAGAGTGGGGGTTGAAGGCTGAGCACTAAGGGGCAAAAAAGCATACTAAATAAAAAAAAAAAGGACCCTCCACCTGACCAGCAGCCAGTGTAGAGCATGTAGAACAGGGGTCACATGACTACACCTAGAAAGGCCAGTCAGTAGCCGAACTGCTGCATTCTGCACTAGTTGAAGCCTGCAGAGGGTCCCTCCCATGACCCCAAAGTAAAGAGCATTACAGTAATCGAGTCTGGCGGAAACAAAGGCATGCACTAGCATGGGTAGGTCCTCGGGCAGAACGAGGGACTTAATCCGGGCAATGTTCCGTAGATGGTAAAAACCACTACTGACAACAGATGACACCTGATCTTCAAAAGTCAGCCTGCTGTCAAGGATCACGCCCAGATTTCACACCCTTGTGGAAGCTGTCAATGGAGTAGAGCCCAGAACGAGACCAGAATCAGCCCTGGACAGCAACCCATCATGCCCGCGACCAGGCTCGATCACCAGCACCTCCATCTTAGCCGGATTGAGTCTCAGCCAGCTGGAAGCCATCCAGTCACTGATTTTAGCCAGACAGATGTTAAGCACATCCACAGCTCCCGATGTTCTGGGAGCAAATGACAAATACAGTTGGGTATCATCTGCGTAACAGTGAAACTCCATGTTGTATTGTCAAATTATCTCACCCAGGGGCAGCATATACACTGCAAACATCATCAGTGACAGGATCGAGCCCTGTGAAACTCCACAAGACAGAAGAACTGGGGAGAAGGAGAAATTCCCCATCACCACCCGCTGCACCCTGTCAGAGAGATAGGGCTCAAACCACCTGAGGGCAGTACCGGCGAGTCCACAAAACTCACAGAGCTGATCCAATAACACGACGTGGTCCACAGTGTCAAAAGCTGAGGAGAGATCAAGGAGTACAAGAACTGACCCGTCTTCTCTATCTCCAGCCCTGAGCAGTTCATTATGCACCCTCACTAGAGCTGTTTCAGTGCTGTGTCTAACCCAAAAACCTGACTGAAATGGCTCATAAATGTCTGAGGACACCAGGTGATCCTTGAGCTATTGAGCCACTAGCTTCTCAACAACCTTGCTCAAAAATGACCAGTTGGAGATACTGTAGGACAGTAATTTGACAGGACATCAGGGTTGATGGAAGATTTCTTAAGGAGGGGCCTCAGCAGCGCCTCTTTCAAGGCAGCTGGGAGAACCCCCTCCACCATCAAGCACCTGACAATTCTGGTGAACACTGGGCCAACAGCCTCGACACATCCCATTATGAACTGCGTCGGGGTTGGGTCTAGTTCACAAAACATGTGCTTCAGTTCTGCAATCACCTTAGTCACATCAGACACCTCAACTGGCCTAAACTCTTCCCAGATAGGTGGAGTGCCGCTATATCCTCAACCCAACCACTGCTAGGCAAAAGTCTAACTGGCAGAATCCCTGACCGGATGGCCAACACTTTGTCGGAGAAGAACAGAGCAAACTCCTCACATGAAGTGGATGAAAAACCTTTTTTCAGCTGTAGACAGGCAGGACATAAAAGCCTGTCTACAGTTCAAAACAGCTGAGAAGACCTGTTCCTCCCTGCAGCAATCTCCCTGGACAGAAATTCTGCCTTCTTACTGGAGATTGCCCCTTGGTACTCACTGTAGTGGACACGCAGGGCCAGTGTGTCAGACTCCAGCCAGGTCCTCCGCCAGTGACGCTCCAATTTCCAACCCCTGATCTTCATCACTCTGAGATCCCCGTCAAACCATGGGGATCTCATGTGAGAAGATCTGGGTCATAAATGAACTGGTGCGATGGCATCCAGAGCTCCGGAAAACACCCTATTATTGGTGGCAACCACCTCTCCAGTGCCAATCACACCTGCCATGTCAACCCTAGATAAATCAGCTATTGCCAAATGTTCCACTGGGTGTAAACCCCTCTAAAGGCGATAGCTGACCATTTCTGAAGGGGAGAGACTTTCAGGGTGGGCCCCAAACATGAACTCCATGGTGTAATGATCAGACTAAATGACCTGATCAATCTCGAGGTTTTCAACTTCAAGCCCCAGTTGGAACACCAGATTGAGTGTGTGGCCAAACTGGTGGGTAGCAGAAGCAACAGCTTGTGACAGGCCCAGAGGCTGCATCAACTGGAGGAGGTGATAACCGAAATGCGAGGATTCATCGTCAATCCAAGCACTGAAGTCCCCCAGAATTAAACATCTGGGGGACTCCAACACCTGGTCAATGATGAAGTCCGCTATATCCTGCAGGAATTCTCCCCCCCACCCCAGGGGGACTGTAAATAAGGAGAATCCTGCAGCCTGCACCTGTACCCCCACGAATGGTGATGCACTCAAAAGATCGGGTGCTACCAACTGGGTGCACCGAGAAGCCCAGGCTGAATCGAAAACAAGGGCCACTCCCCAACCCCTGCAATCCTTCCTCGAGCAGTGTGCCACAGAGTACCCGGAGGGAACGGCAGCCGCAAGAACTGGGCCAGCATCGTCACCCAGCCAGGTCTCCATAATGCAGGCCAGGTCGACAGAGGAAATCAAGTCTGACAAAATAGCGGTCTTGTTCCTCATCTACCTGGTGTTGCACAGCACTACCTGAAGAGGATTAAAGGATGTGGATGGTCCTCTAGCTACCTGCCCACTCGGTCTGGTGGGAACCCTGGGCACGGAAACCAAACACGTCTGGCTTCTCCCCGGGCACTGCTTATGCCCAGGGTATCTTCTGCACCAGACGACCTCAATATCACTAACCACCCCCTCCTCCGCTGCCCAAAACCCAAGGCCCCTCCACCACCTAGTTATCCTGACTTCCTCACAGTACTCTGCGCATAGCAAGTAACACAGCAGTTACAATACAGCATTAGTAAAATAATGGGACAAAGCAGGTAAGGTAAACAGAAGAGAGGAAGTAGGTGAGAACATAGAAAAATGGCTTCCAGGTAGGGAATGCAAATAACAATAACAACAGGTGGGAGTAAGTCCACATCAAGAGGATAACTAGAGTAACAGAAAACCCAAGCCGCAATCCCCCCCCAGGAGATGAGCCCCAGTTAGCCCGTGACCCAACAGGAGAGATGGAGAGGAGGAAGTGGGTGAGGTAAGGGGGAGAGGTACAGAGAACAAAGAAGGGGGGGCTACCGGTGGAAGCAAGTGCAGGTGTCACAGGCAAAGAGCCAGGATTTCAGGTTCAGCTTAAAAGTATTATGCACATTGGTTGACCTAAGGGGTGCGGGAAAAGTATTCCATAGCGAGGGGTCTGCAACCGAAAGGGCATTGGCACCCGATTTAGTGGAAGTTCTTGGAATCACTAGGGGTGGGACAGCAGAGGACAGAAGATATTTTGGTGAGGTGCGGTGCTCACAAAAGGGAAAATGAGGAGAAGTAGGGCCACTACGAATGACAGTGTCAGTGAGACAACCAAGGGTAAAATCAAACCGGCCTTGCAGGGGGAGCCAGTCAAGGGAGCTATATAGGTTGCAATGGTGTGTGGAATAGGTAGCAGACAAGGCAAAGTGGCATACACTGTTGTAGATGGCTGAGAGTCTGACCCGGAGGGCAGAGGATGTACGGGAGTACATAGAAGAGCAGTAGTCCAGGATAGGGAGTAGGTTGCCTAGAGCTATGGCCATGCGGGCCTCATCAGTCAGGTAGGATTTGACACGATAGGCAGCGCCAAGTTTCTGGTTTATCCTCTGGACTACAAGATTCACGTGTTCGGTGAAGCAGAGGGTGGGATCGAGTGTGACTCCCAGATACTTGAAGGAAGGGACCACTTCTGGGGGGACCATCGGGGGGGGAGGATGAGGAGAGAGGAGCTGACTTTCTGGATGTTGGCTAGTTAAGGTTTAGACCTGAACAGCATAGCCTTCATTTTCTTGGCATTAACCAGCATCAGGTTGGAAGAGAACCAGTTTTGGGTGGTGCAGTTATTCTGCGTATGGACAGAGGAGATGTGTGGGAGGGATTTGGCACTGTAGAAGATGACTAGGTCATCCGCATAGAGGAAGGACTCGCAGGATAGGCAGTCAGAGGCGAGGGTATTAACAAATATCGTTGAGAGCAGGGAGCCCAAGATGGATTCTTGGGAATGCCTGAGGAGACAGGCAGTGGGGAAGAAATGGCCCAGCCAATGCACACTGACTGGGATCGATCAGACAGGTAGCTCTGGAACCTGTTGGTCCCTGAGGAGCATTTGATGGAGTGTAACTTTGAGAGGAAGAGAGGGTGGTTAACAAGATTGAAGGCCTTGTGTAGGTCCATGAATACAGCACCAGTTGCTCACCTATTGTCCATGTTTGTTAGGGTAGGATTGGTGAATAGGACAAGGGCAGAAGTGGTACTATGAAGCCTACAGAAGCTGTGCTGCTGGTTACACAGGATATTGTGGCTGACAAGGTACTCGGAAGGTGCTGGTGAACAGCCCGTTTGAGGAGCTTACTATGGTGGGGGAGGATTGAGATAGGGCAATAGTCGTCAGATAGGAGGGGCTCCCCAGATTTGAAGATGGGAACCACTTTGGCAGATTTCCAGAGGAGGGGCATGTGGGAGATAGTTAGGGCAAGGTTTAAGATAAAGGACAATGTTTGGTGATGACAGAGGAGATGAGTTTGAGAAAGACGGGGGGGGAGACCGTCAGATCCCGGACTACCGTGATTAGGTAGGCCCCTAAGTAGTTTGTAGGTATCCTTGGGGGAGATGGTCTTGAAGTAGAAAGGTGGCCAGGTGGGTGCACCTGCCAGGGGGGAGAAGGAAAGGGAGCAGGAAGACATAAGTGGGGAGCAGAGCCCCTTGGGGGACAGATTAGGTGGAGGGCACGTGGTGTGGGGGGAGGAGTGGAGGGAAACTGGTGGTCCTTAGCTAGGGGTGCTGCAGGGAAAAAGCTTGCTGAGGAGGGCTGACAGGTCAGAGAATTTGCTGTTTAACACCCTGGCGACCTCAGCAGGGTCCGTTATGGTGCCAGTGGGAAAGGCCAGTTGGATGTTGTTGCTGCATGCATATATACATACATAAACAGTGGCCTCTGTGGATTCAAAGGAGGAGTTGCAGGGCATACTAAAAGATTTTTGTTGGCTGTACGGGGTGGTTAACTGGGTCAACGCTTGTCATAAGTGTTAAAAAACCACAGAGCATGGTGTTTAATGAAAAACAACTCGGTCTTTCAAAGCATGTTTCAGTAGCAGTCAAAGAAGTGAATAAAAAGATAAGGTGCATTAAGGACAAGATCTGACTGTCTGAGGAAGAAAACAAGAAAAAAAGATAGTACAGAAATGATTCTGCCTATGCTGGTGCCAGTATTGTAGTGTATATGAGCTCAAGGAAAGCTGACTTCGTTAACATGGATAGGACTTACAACAGATTGGTTCGGTTTATTTTGAAACAGAAAGTGAATAGACACCATTGTCAGTTTTGTAATGAATTAGAGTGGGAATCATTAGCAGTTAAGAGAGAAAGTGGGTCATAATGTTACACAAAATTATAATTGCTGGAATTAACTATTCATTGTACCAGTTATTACAAGCAGAACAAAATAAGCCCAAATATATAATTTGCAAGAATCTAGTTGTAGAGAGCTAAGTGCACCATGAGTAACCACCAGATTTGGGGAGCTGGTAATATCGTTCACCGCAAAAGAATCCTTGAATTTACCTGGAAACTAGAACAAAATCTCTCTGGAAATGTTTCAGTCAGCAATTTTAAATGAAATGATCCATGTGTGTAACTGTTTTAGACTGTGTATGTATTGTAACTGTGTGTATAATGTATTATAGTGTATGAGTGGAACGGTGTTCTCCACCAAAATCAGTTAACTGTAAAATGTTGTTCTGCTGCAGTAGTGACGTCCATAGTGCAGCAGAACGACTTTTTGTTCTGCTGCACTACGGACGTCACATAACACCGACTGCAGCAGAAACGGTAGGCTCAACCAGATAACTGTGGTGGCGGCGGCAACACGATCGCCCAACACTCACAGACTGCAGGATCAACCAGATACATAAATAGTACTTACAAACAGGAGAGTCTCCTCACAGACACAGCTTCTCGCTAAGCGAGGAATTCGGCTGCCATGTTTTTTTTTTTTAAAGCCCGCCCACACCTGTTCAGCAACCAATCAAAGGTTGCCCTATCAAAATGACTGATGCCTGCTCCATAGCAACCTCAAATTCCCACTCTGACAGCGAACTGAAAAGTTTGTGACCCTTACAAAAACAAACGTAAACACTGCAGTGATGTTGAATGATCATTTATTACCGCTGTTTTCTTGTCCTCAAAGTGCAGATTTTTCACCATACACTATATAGGATAGTGTATGGCTCCCGATGCACAACAAGACTATTCTCCAACTTCCTGCTTACTATGTCGACTGTGTGACCTCATGAGCTGCGCTCTCGAGGTCAACAGTTGGCAGAGTAACCACTCAGTTGGAGAATACCCTTGTTGTGCATCGGGAGCCATACACTATCCTATATGTTACATTTTGTATGTGAAACTGCAAACACAGGAATGCACTTGTTGATAGACGTCTGCCCAAATGTGCATTTTTACCTGTATAAAAATACATTTTGAAACTACTACGTGTGTGTGTGTGTGTGTAAGAGAAGAGCCATTACAATATTGAGGTGAAATTCAAGTTACAACTGCCAGCATTGATAATGCTGTTGCACAAGCCAGCCACCAGACCTGACCATCATGTTTTGTCCTAGACGCTATCATGCCAACATGCTTCAGAATTCCACTCTGTTTTCAAATAGGTTTATTATCCCTGCAGCTGAGTCTATCATTTCAAGAACATTGGTGTTTATTTGTTGGCAGTTTCAATACATTTGCAGGTGACTTCAGTGCTCTTCATAATGAGTGAATTGGAAGCTTCACTGCTGGCAAGAAAACATATTCTCTTATCCAGCATATAGTATTTCAGACATTTTGCACACTCAGAGGTTGCATGCCGAAGAGGCACTTTGCAAGATGTGCGGTGTGTAGGAAACTTAATATGATGCTAGTAATGAAGTATCCAATTTTTTTTGATACTGTGCATTTCTTCAAACCACAAACATACACTCTAAAGCTCAAACCCAGTGCAAGCCATACATGATGCATTCATCTATCTATCTATCTATCTATCTATCTATCTATCTATCTATCTATCTATCTATCTATCTATCTATCTCCAGTGTCTGTCTGTCTATCTATATCTATCTTTCATATATATCTACCTATGGTAGCTATCTACATAAAGTAGCTATCTATCAACAGCCAGTATCTGTCTGTCTGTCTGTCTAGCTGTCTATCTACATACAGTATCTATGTATCTCTCTGTCTGTCTGTCAGTCTATCTATCTATCTATCTATCTATCTATCTATCTATCTATCTATCTATCTATCTATCTATCTCCAGTGTCTGTCTGTCTATCTATATCTATCTTTCATTTATGTCTACCTATGGTAGCTATCTACATACAGTAGCTATCTATCTACAGACAGTATATGTCTGTCTGTCTGTCTAGCTGTCTATCTACATACAGTATCTATGTATCTCTCTGTCTGTCTATCTATCTGTCTGTCTGTCTGTCTATCTGTCTACAGTACCTATCTAGGCTATCTACCTACAGTAGCTATCTTTCTATAGACAGTATCTGCTTGTCTATCTGTATATCTATCTATTTACAGTATATATCTACATACAGTATCTATTTATCTGTCTATCTACAGTATCTATCTACCTACAGTAGCTATTTATCAACAGACAGTATTTGTCTGTCTGTCTATCTATCTGTCTAGCTATCTATCTATATACAGTATTTATCTACCTACAGTAGCTATCTATCTACTGACAGTATCTGTCTGTCTGTCTATCTATGAATGAGTTCTGAAAGTCCTGCCTCTTCACAAGAGATGATAAACTGCACATTTTAAGTTAGATCACTGCATATTCCGTTCATGCAACATCAGCTTGCCACTTAGAGCTTCAGAATCTGCCGTTTGTATAAAGACTGAACTGTTTCTCTTTGATTTCAACTGCTAACTTCAGTGCTGCACAAGGTTATTGTGATGTCATAAGCATTACGAAAGCTGCTCTCTGATTGGTTCAGTATGCACTGTGAGATACCCAATTTGCAAGATAATAATATCTTGCTATGTTGGGTTAAAATAACACTGTTTATCTTTATCTTTCTATTTATCAGCACACATGTAATGTATAAATATATACAGTAGCTATATATACTGCATACATACTGCATATATCATACTGTATATATAGTGGAACACCCCCAGGATGCAACACGATTCTACAGAATTCAATAGAAGTTCATCCATTTTCTCATGTAGATATCTGTGACACAGCACTGTATCCTGGCATGCTATTGTACAGGGGAACAGGAACATTAAAAGAAAAGGAGAAGGTGGCAAAAAAAAAGGGGGTAACAAGCAGTGTGCTAACAAAATCTGGAAAGCCATGTGTGTGAATGCTGGAAGTCTAGGAAATAAGATTCTAGACCTAGAGGCCATCATGGCAGAGGCTGACCTAAATACAGCGGCCATTACCAAATCATGGTGCACTGAAAACCGTGACTGGGACATGGTCATACTAGGCTATACTCTGTTCAGGAAAAACAGGGTGGGAAGGAAAGGAGGGGGTGTGATGCTTTTGGTGAAGGGAAGCATAAATACAACAGAGATACAGGGAATTCAGTGGGGGCAGAGGTACTATGGGTCACCCTGGAGTCAGGAAATGGAGCCACTATTCACACAGGTGTGATCTACAGACCTCTTGCACAGGGGGAGGAGTTAACTAGAAGCAGGGACATTCTGGACTCCCAGCAGTTGATGTTCCTGAGGCAACTAGTCAGTCATCCCACTCATGATGGGGCAATACTGGACCTGGTTCTGACTAACATGGACATTGTTACAGATGTCAAGGTATGAGGCCACCTGGGGACCAGTAATCTGTATGGTGTGGTTCAATATATGGACAGATGAGGAATCAAACTACACATGGGTGAGAGTCCTGGATTTCAGATGTTATGGGCAAATACCTCAGGGATGACATGGGAAGGGTGGAGAAACAGTGGGCCAAGCTAAAAGGGGGCATAGTGAAGGCAACACACCTCTGCATCAAACAAGTAAGCAAAAGCAAGAGGCAAAAAGGAACACTATGGGTTTCAAAAGAAATGGCGGAAAAAGTAAAGGCTAAAAGGGTTGAATTCAAAAGGTACAAGAGGATGCAGAAGGAGGAGGATAGGGAGGAGGAGGAGGATAGGGAGGTGTACAGGAGAAACAGAGGGAAACAGGGAAACTAGTAAGGAGTGCAAAGGCATAAACTGAAGCATGAATAGCCCAGGTGGTATCAAAAGGGGACAAGACATGTTTTAGGTATGTGAGCGAAAAGAGGAAAACAAAGAGAGGGATTGTAAGGTTAACATGGGAAGGAGGGACTGTACAGAGGGAGAATAGGAAAAGGCAGACATCTTAAACAGATACTTCTGTTCAGTGTTCACAGAGGAAGGGGAGGGGGAGTGACCACAAAAAAGTAACAGGAGCATTGAAGGGTGGGGGGAGGTGAACACTGGTCTTTTCAGAGGAGACAGTTCTGAAGGCAGTCACAAACCTGAAAGTGGACAAAGCAATGGGGCCAGAGGGGATGCATCTAAGGCTGTTTAGGGAGCTCAGGGAGGTACTGGCTGCACCTCTGACACTCCTATTTAACAGATCACTGGAAATCAAAATGGTTCCAGAGGACTGGAGGAGGGCAGATGTAGTCCCACTTCACAAAAGTGGTAGCAGGGAAGAGGCTGGAATTTATAGGCCAGTCAGCCTGACAACGGTGGTTGGAAAGATAATGGAAACACTGCTGAGGGAAAGATTTGTGGAATATCTTGAATTCACTGGGTTACAGGACCCAAGGCAGCATGGATTCACAGGGGGAGGTCCTGTCAAACTAATCTGATAGATTTATTTTGGGTGACCAAGGAATTAGATCAGGGAGGAGCAGTGCTCTGTGTCAACCCCACTGTTTGGTGCAACTGTGCCAAACTCCTGTGACACAACTGCGCACCAGTTTTAGTACACTGGGTACAGCTGCAACAGTTTCCACAGTTTACAGCAGCTTGCACCAAATATTTGGCACACGTCTCATAAAAAAGGTCCCCCAAATGGTGCATGTTAAACCAGGGGGAGCTGGTCTAACATGCAACATTTGGCACACAGGACAGAAAATCACGATCAGTGCCAAGTGAATGCCGCTGCCCCTTGCACCATATGTTTGGTGCACCAAGGGCTTGTGACATTTGCAAGCCTTTCAAAATTTGGACCCTTTTTCTTCATATTACTGTGGGTAACTATGGTCAGAGTGTTAATTGAAAAATATTTTTTTAAATTAAAAATTTTAGTTGTGTGTACTGATATATTGGTTAGAGCTAAAAGGGCAATCATGCGGATGCCACTGGTGTTTGAGTCACTGAAAAATGCTTGCTGGTTGGCAAAAAATCCACCACTCCTATTCTATTGGAACTTGACTAACTATCTGCAAGGGCATCTGAATGACATGTTGTTATTTACATTCCATGATTGTGCCATAGTGGAGACTGAGCTGATCTGCCCTACCAGCTTGTAGTCACTCAATTAAGATTCCTTTTGAGGGAGGTAGATATTGTTTAGAGCTGCTTTTTTGTATTATGCGGTTATACTGTTTATCAAAGAAATTTATAAAACCATACAGTCTTTCCAGGTCAATGCCCCCACCACATCCAAACACACATAGATGTAGTAAAATTGTATTACAATCAATAATCTCTTTTGGTTCATTAAAAAAGTGTTTTATTTTTATAACTCAGTTTTATTGATCAGCTATAATGAAGACATGCAATAGAACTAATCAGTATGATTTGCAGCATAAGTACAAGTTCTGATAAGAAACAAATAGACAATCAAAGTACCAGTTTTACCAAAGGTGCCAAATAAGGCCTATAACATGTAAAATAATTATGTATTAAAATGCAGTATATTGTGTGCTTGCCTGGATTCAAACCATTGCTCCTTTAATGGTAAACAATGCATTCAGTGTGCCACTGAGCTGTAGGTAAGTAAGTTGCAGTTTCCATTGTGTAGAGGTATGTCACAACCGCAAAATGGGAGATTGGGGGATCTAATCCCAGCAAGCACCATACCTTCACAAAATGTTGTTCTTGTTTCAATTCTCTTCTCATATAATTCACTATTCCAACTCCACACCACCATGAATTGCCACTCAAGTGAGTTTCCATCTTGCAAACAAAAACTGAAACAAATGTATACGTCCCTGCCAGGATTTGAACCACTGATCCTTTGCCTGCTAAGTGAACACACATTCAGTGTGTCACAGAGCTGCAGGTAAGTGAATTACAGTTCCTAATGTCACATTCTGCAAAACAGGGAACTGGGAATCTAATCCCATTAAGTGATTTATCTTTACAAAATGTCCTCATCTAAATTTACTTCTCATGTAGAATTTACTATTCCAACTCCACACCACCATGAATTGCCAATCCAGTGAGTTTCCATCTTACAAAAAAAATGTTTAAGTCCCTACCAGGATTTGAACCACTAACTATTTGCCTGCTAAGCATACACATTCAGTGTGCCACTGAGCTGCAGGTAAGTGTACTGCATTTCCTGTAGTTTAGAGGATATGTCACAACTTCCAAAACATGTGACTGGTGATCTAATCACAGCAGGCAATTTACCTTCATTAACTGTTGTTCTTAGCTGAATGTACTTGTATAATTTACTATTCCAGCTCCACACCACCATGAATTGCTACTCAAGGGAGTTTCCTGCTTACAAAAAAAAAGCTGAAAAAATATTTTAGTCCCTGCCAGGATTCAAATTTTGTCCATCTGAATTTAAATCACTGATTCTTTGCCAAGTAAGTGAATGCACATTCAGTGTGCCACTGAGCTGCAGATAAGTGAGTAGCATTTCCTAGGGTGTAGTAGTTATATCACAACCTGGAAAACAGGCGACTGAGGATCTAATACCAGCAGGAAATTTACCTTCAACAATTGTTGTTCTTAGCTAAATTTACTTTTCATATAATCTACTATATCAGCTCTGTACTACCATGATGTGCCACTCAAGTGAGTTTTCATCTTACAGAAGAAAGTTTAAGCCCCTGCTGGGATCTGACCCACTGATTCTTTGCCTGTTAAGCAAAACCATATTGAGTGAACCAAGAGCTACAGGGAAGAGAGTGGCAGTTCCTATGGTGGAAAGGAAAAGGGGAAATTGTTTAATCAGAAAAGGCACATTAAGCCAGAGATTGTTTCCAGGTGCTATCTGGGAGCACAAGGAAGCTAAGTAACTTGCTCAGGATCACACAGTATGCAAGTGGGAGCTGATGAGATTCAAACTCAAGTCTCCAGGTTTTCATTTCAGTGTCCTTAACCACTGTGCTATGCTGTCACCAAATACTAATACTTACTACTAATATCTAATACTCCGCCTGACTATGGTGAAGAGGTTGTCTCACAATCTGCAAAACAGGTGACTGAAATGATATTCAAACCTAGACAAGCCTCAGCCAGGACTAATTTAATTGACTACATCATACTACTGAACTAAGTTCAGTTATCTCAAAGTCAGCTATTTAGCTCTGCTGTACCCTTCACTACAGCAATAATGACATCTAACAATTTCTCTCATATAATGAAAATTGCAGCAAGAAAGAAATGTGCAATACATGGGATTAACCCCAGGCTTGTGTAGGTCTGAAACCCTAGGGGAAGCCCTAAAAGCCCTATCACTGACATCATCAGTGACACCATGCATCTGAATCACTCATGCAGAATGTAACCTTAAATTTAACTAAATGCACAAAATAATATGTGTGATCACAATAGGTGCTAACAGCAATGCTGTTGGCACTTAAAAACTATAGGCCAACATACAGCAGCCTATAACATTTGTTAGATGAGTACATGTCATAATTTATTACATTAAGAGCTGTGATAATTGAAGGAGTTCCCAGTCATTGCAGTATTTACCCCTGGGTAGAAGGTCCACAAGATAACTGGTATCTTTACACAATCTCCTTTTTTCTGGAGATGGGGTACAAACCTTAAAAAAGATCTTAATGCTAAGAGAGAAATTGACCTTAAACCATAAATTCAAGAAATTCTAAGTCTCTGACCATAAGTCCTAATGTTATTGCAGTAAAAGGATTGTCTCTCTATGGAGTCCCCTACAAAGTGCAGGTCCTAGGGGTGTATGTAGGTGGCAAATGGCTCCCATTGTAGCTGTATGTCTGAAGTTATGTTCTCCATGCTCTAAATGTCCTTCACGTTTTCAATCAAGGAGGATATTTGCAGAGTAACATCTGACAACCACAAACCAGAGTGATATATTTCATTGCAGCAATCAGCATTATTTGAAATAGTGCCCTCAGTTGTTTGTTTTTGATCAGGTGGGTAGCATCCCAAATATTAAGCTAGGGAAGCCAAAAGGGAGAGTAATACCTATGACCTGCTGTGTCTTGAAGTTCTGCCTAATATCCCCAAATTTTAGGGAACTCCCAAAATATATGGAAATGTGAGCCCCTATCTCCACAAAGCTTCCAACAGAGATCACTACTCGTAGTACTGAAATGTTTAGTGACAATTGGGGTGTGGAAATAACAGACAGTTACTTTCCATCAAAATTTCATCCTGCTTTGGGAAGAGGTGACTTTCTGACCCATCTGTAGGAATCTCTCCCAAGCTTTAGGAAGAAGCATTTCCCAAATTTCCTGCTCCCACTTTGACCTAACTACCTCAAGAAAGAGTACCTGTGAATTTCTCAAGAGAGAGTATAGTTCTGATATGTACCAGAATCTGGTTTTAAGGGTCCCTGCCCAATAAAAGAAGTCCTTGCATGGTGTTTGGTCTCTAGACAAGTCATGCTGGTTATTATTTTTTTTATATAGCTTTTTCTCCGAACCATATAAACACTACAAATAGGTATCTGGCTCTATTTCCGAAATCAAACAAAGGGGCAGAGGACACTGAAGAGCAGGACACTGTAGCACAGGAGCTAGCACAACAAAACTTGCCCAAATCAGGAACCAAAACAAAAAAAGCAAAAAGGAAATCCAAAAAACTTCTGATCATAGGAGACTCCATGATTCGGGGAGTTGATACCCATCTTCAGCCAGGGATAATGGGCAGATGTCTCCCAGGTACATGAGTGTGGAGAGACACTGACCACATTGCTAAAATGGTTCATAAAGCAGGAGAAAACATTGATGTCCTGGTACACATAGGGACTAATGATTTCACCAGCCGGTCAGTTGTGGAGACCAAGGAACACCTGACCAGGCTGGGTGACAAACTATCATCCATTTCATCTGACATCTCCTTCTCTGAGATCCTGCCAGTCTGGGAGAGGGGGGCAGTTGGACGGAAGGTCAGAAAAGGGGAGATAGGGGAGCTAAACTTGTGGCTCAAGGACTGGTGCCAGGAAAAAGGACACAGATTTGTAGGGAACTGGCAACAGTTCTGGGAGCGAAAGTTCTTTAAATTTGATGGACTGCATCTGACTAAGGAGAAAGTCAATGCATTGGGGCAGAAGTTTGACGTCTTTGCAGAATATTTAAACTAGCAAATGGGAAGAGGGGTGCAGCACCCCATACGTCAAATGGGAAGAACACCCCTCCCCCTCAGCTAGTGGTCAAACAGGGATTCAGCATGTTTGCAGTTCATTTGCATCACCAGGTAAGAAAAAAGGTCCGTCTGCCCATACGACGCACAGGGGAAATGCCAAACCTCACTCAACAACTAACACACCAAAATCTGGCCAATGGAAAATCATGTACACAAATGCTCACAACCTGGGAAATAAGATCCCAGACCTGCAAGCAATAATGTCAGAGGCTAAACTGGACATAGTAACAATTAATGAGATGTGGTTTACCAGTAACCTCACTTGGGAGACTTCAGTACCTGGGTATGTACTGTTCAGAAGAGACCGAGGTGCAGGGGGAGGCGGAGTGGCTCTGTATGTCAATGAAAATATCAAAGCTACAGAAATTCAGAATACACATAAGGAGCCAGAAGAACTATGGGTCACCCTGAAAACAGGAAATGGGACAGCCATAAGAACTGGGGTTGTCTACAGGCCCCCAGACCAGGGGGAGGACACAGAAACATTACTGTTAGAAGATACACAAAACATGACAGCTAAAAGGGAGGTTCTGATAATGGGAGACTTCAACATGCCGGATACAGATTGGTCAATACCAGCAGGAACATCTGCCAGAACTAGATACATGGTGAATTCCCTGCAGAGGAAGGGCCTCAAACAACTGGTACAACAACCCACAAGAGACAGGGCTATCCTAGATCTAGAACTGACTAACAGGGAAGGGATCGCAGATCTCCAGGTAGAAGGTTACCTGGGGGCCAGTGACCATCACATGGTATGGTTCAATTTGGCCACTACATCTAAATCATCCCATTCCAAGGCAAAAATATGGGACTCCAGAGGAGCTGACTTTGATAAGATGGCCAACAGAGTTAAGCTAGCCCTGGCAAAAAGAAACACAGGTGAGGGGGTACAGGCAAAGTGGGCAAGCATTAAGGATGGAATACTTGAAGCAGCATCCCATTGTGTTAGACAGAAAAGGAAGTGCAAAAGAAGAAGGAAAACACTTTGGTTCTCAAATACAGTAGCAGAAAAGGTCAGAGCCAAAAGGCTGGCCTTTGGGAAATATAAGAGAAACAGCAGGATGAAGATAGGGAGGCATACCAAACTGTCCTAAGGGAAGCAGGAAAGCAGTAAGGCAGGCAAAGTCCCAAACTGAGGAAACACTAGCATGAACAGTAAAAGAAGGTGACAAGACTTTCTATAGCTACATTAGTGAAAGTAGAAAGTCCAGCGGGGGTATTGCTAAGCTCAAAGGAGAAAAGGGGGCATGTGAGGAGGAGAACCCTGTAAAAGCATCTGTCCTAAATGGATACTTTTGCTCAGTATTTACTGAAGAGAAGGTAGGGCAGGCCCACAGCTCAGCACCATGGACACAGGGGAGGAGGTGAGCATCTCCCTTCACAAAAGAAAGGTCCTACAAGGCTCGCTAAGCTCAGGGTGGACAAGGCAATGGGACCTGATGGCATACATCCCAGGGTACTTAAGGAGCTAAGGGTGGAACTAGCAGAGCCATTAGCAGAACTGTTTAGTGAGTCTCTGAGCACAGGAGAAGTCCCAGAAAACTGGAGAAGGGCTCATGTGATCCCGCTCCACAAGAGTGGTAGCAGGGAGGAGGCAGGGAACTACAGACGAGTCAGTCTTAACTCAGTAGTGGGCAAGATAATTGAGGCACTCCTTAAGGAAAGGATAGTGCAACACCTGGAATCCATAGGGGCACAGGATCCAAGACAGCATGGGTTTACAAAAGGAAGGCCCTGTCAAACTAGTCTCATAGATTTCTTTGACTGGGTAACCAGAGCCGTGGACCAAGAGGGAGCAGTTGATGTCGCCTACCTTGACTTCAGCAAAGCGTTCAACACTGTTCCACATAGAAGATTGATAAATAAGCTGGGTAGGCTCAGGGTGGGTCAGAAGTTGGTCAACTGGGTTGCAAACTGGTTGATGGGCAGAAAACAGAGAGTGGTGGTAAATGGTATACAGTCAGAAGAGATGCAAGTCACAAGTGGGGTACCTCAGGGATCAGTCCTGGGGCCAGTCCTCTTCATTATCTTCATTAGTGACATTGCAGATGGACTAGAGGGTAAGGCTTGTCTGTTTGCAGATGACACCAAGATCTGCAACAGAGTAGATGATTCAGATGGGGTGGGAAGAATGAGAAGAGATCTGGATAAATGAGCAAAATGGTCAGAAGAGTGGCAACTGGGATTTAATGCAAAGAAATGCAAGATCATGCACATAGGGAAGAGAAACCCTGAAGCCACCTAGAGGCTGGGAGGGGAGTTGCTGGCAGTCACAAAGGAAGAAAGAGACTTGGGCATCATCATCACCAATGACCTGAAATCATCCAAGCAGACCTTTAAAGCAGTAGGTAAGGCTAGGGGGATGTTAGGGTGTATTAGTAGGGGTATCACAAGTCAAAAGAGGGAGGTAATAATCCTTCTTTACAAGACACTGGTTAGGCCCCATCTGGAGTACTGCGTGCAGTACTGGAGGCCACACCTTCACAAGGACATTAACCAAATTGAGGCAGTCCAGAGAAGAGCAACCAAAATGGTGCAGGAACTGCATCAGAAGACATATGAGGACAGAGTAACAGAGCTCAATATGTATACCTTTGAGCACAGGAGGGAGAGAGGTGATATGATCAAAACACTCAAACACCTTAAGGGCATTAACAAGGTGAAAGAGTCTAACATGTTTAAATATAAGAAAAATAGCAGGACAAGAGGACACAGCATGAGATTAGAGGGAGGCCGATTAAGGGGGAATGTGAGGAAATTCTTTTTCACAGAAAGAGTGGTGGATGCATGGAATGGCCTACCTCAGGAAGTGGTGGCTATGAATACAGTGCAGGGCTTCAAACAGGCATGGGATAGACATAAGGGAGCAATACAGATGAGTATGAATAGATAGGCCATTGACAGAGCAAATGGTGATGGCACCTTCATAAGGTAGAAAAAGAAATGGGCAGACTGGATGGGCCTTACAGTCCTCATCTGCCGTCAACCTCTATGTTTCTATGTGTTAATATCAAGTGCAGCTTCATCTCTCCCTCACTTGAGAGAGCTCCGTTCAGCCCTCAGGGCATCATGAACCCTGCCAACATCCCTTCTCCATTTTCCTCCCATTCCCCATTGCTGGGGCATGCTCATCAACATACATACATGGAGGCACGTGCACGCTGCAGAGTCCCGCAGCACCCTCCTGTGTGCTGTAGTCCCAGACCTGCACTCCCACCAGGCCTCCACTTGGTGGCAGTCATTTAGCAGGAACAACAATCCAGACTCCCCAGGAGAGAAGAGCAGACCTATGAACGCTTGATCCTCTCCCTCCCCTGCCAACCCCCAGCAGCCTGTGCTTGCCACTGAACACGGGTTGCCAGTGTGGCAGGAGGTAAGGTGCCAGTGCCTCAGCCCTCCATGCCACTGGGCAGCTCATGTTGGTTAGTATTGGACTGAATGAAATGTCGGACCTGTAGAAGGTGGAAACATTCTGTGCGAGGTAGGCATAATTGGTGTACCAGTTCTTAAAAATGTTTATTTGCCCACTGACTAAACATTGTGAGATGCAGGTTTGACCTTCTTGCTCCCATAAACTAGAGCCTTTGTCCTGCACTAGAGGTGTACGTTTCTCAGTATGTCTGATTAAAGTGAGGGGTCCTATAGTTTTTTGGACTGCGATAATTTTCTCAGCTGTCAGAGCACCCTCAAAGAGTGTAAAACCCAGGGATTAGTCATGTGGTGCAAGAGGCCTGTGGTACTTGATATGGAGAATAAAAGAAAAAGGGGATTCAGACTCCATGGATATTCTCCATAAAGTACCATTGGCAGGAATGTCTTTGTCCCCCCCCCTCCCCCGAGTCATCAGCGAGGATGCCTGGGCTGCCAAATAATACAGTTTTAGATCAGGCATGGCTAAGACTCCCTTTTCCCTGGGTACCGTTAGAATGTTTTGTCTGTCCTCCTCAAATGAATTTAGAGACATCTCTTAAGACTTTAGTCTGGTATTGATTAGGAATCCTGATTGGGAACATCTGGAATAAGAATAGAAATTTTGGTAATAAGTTATTTTTCAAAGTATTAATGAGGCCCAGCAATGAAAACGGGAGGTGTTTCCAGCATGCCATATCCACCTGCATTGCAGAATAAAGGGAGGCATAGTTAATTGCAAAAAAATTAGACATCTGTGGGGTCACTTGCTCCCCTAAATACTGTATTTGGTTATTCCTGGTTCAGGCAAAGCGGAAACATATTTTTACATTCAGGTTGCATCTACCACTCATCTGCACCATCTTAGATTCAGAATAATTTAATTTATATCCCGACAATTTGCTGAAATCAGCCAAAAGTCTAAACAGTTCTGGAACTGAGATTTCTACATCAGAGAGAAAGAATATGGAGTCATTTGCACAAAAGGATACTTTATGCACTTCTTGGTCCCCCTAATCCCTTCTATGCAAGGCTTTTGACAGACTGCTGTTACCAGTGGCTTCAGGCTGGTCACAAATAAAAGTGGGAAGGGGACATCCTTGGTGTGTCCCCTTCCCCAACTCAAATATGTCTGATGTACAGCCACTAACCTTAACATTAGCTTCTGGCTTTGTATGCACTGCCTGAACAGCATGAAGAAAGTTGGGGCTGAATTGCAAGGAGCACAGTGTAATTTACAAAGTACTAAGTAACCCTGTGAAATGCCTACTCTACGTCCATGGAAATTGCTGTTTGTAAGTTGGTGGCATTGTGTTTGAGAGGAAAAAATGTTGAGAGGTGTCTTATGTTATACTTAATGAATTGGCATCTGAAAAATCTTGTCTGGTCTGGTTGAATGATAGATTGGATATGGTTTTAAAGCTTGTAAGCTAAAATCCCAGTACAAATCTTCATATCCGAACATAAAAGTGAAATTGTTTTGTATGACCCTCATTCCATAGGGCCTTTCCCAATTTTATGTAAAACTGTAATTTAAGCCTGGTGCTACGACAGCAGACATTCCCCCCTTCCAAAATCTCATTAAAAACCTGTATGAGAAAGGGTGATAAAGCTGAGGAATAATGTTTATACCATTCTTGAGGGTAAACCATCTGTACCAGGGGATTTCATATTTTTTAACCCTTTATTCAATCCTGCAGTTCTACCCTGAGACCAGAGCGTGTAACTCCATTCTTGCCTCTGATGATAATGAAAAGAGCCATGTCTGTTTGTAAAAATCTGGAGGGGTCTACCTCTTGCCCTCCCACATAATGCATCTTGCAGAATTTTGCAAATTCATCTATTATAATCCTGGTGTCTCCAGAGACTCCTCCCTGACTGTCTGCATTTTCAAACTGGCGCACAGTCCAATTTGTTGCCTTCTTCCAGCTTTGCAAGGCCAACAGTCAGCTGGCTCTATTACCTTGTTCATAATATCTCTGGCTAGTAAAGTGGAGATTTTTTCCACTGTCTCATCTAACATTTTGTTTAGGGCCTGTTTTGTTTCCTCTATTTGTCATTTAACCTGCTCCTGGAGAGTTATTTGATTCTCTGCTTCTAAATCAAATCTCTCTCTCTCTCTCTCTCTCTCTCTCTCTCTCTTCTTCTCTCTCTCTCTCTCTCTAAGTCTAGTGGTTTCTGAGTTCTTCCTTTCTTAAGCTTGGAGGCATACTTAATAGTCTCTCCATGAACCAATAAACAGTATTTTGGAGCACATTTCTGTAAAATCTAGGTCAAAATTTCAATATGCATCTAGGTTCTTGTTAAAGGGACACTGTCAACCCCTTTAAGTCTCAAAGTGTCTCCAGTTTAAAAAACAAATTTTATGATTGCCAACATTCAATAAAGATTGTTGATGTTGCTGATAGTTTGATTCTGACTCTTTTTTTTCTTTAAAAAAGTGAAAAACTGACTGCCCGCCATACTGGTGTTACCACACAAACACTGGTTTGTTTACATTCCTTGATCAGCTCCAACTGCATCTTTCCTGGGCTTGGGAACACCCACAACACAGGCTAGCCCCTCATGATGCAGGGAGAGTTTAGGAGGCTACTGCCTCATGGGTGACTGCACTGTTTGGATGTGTTTCTGATGCTCAGGAAGTATGCAGTTAGAACAGAGCCAGGATTGTAAACAAAACAAGGTTGTTTATAAATATACATTACCATGCATTTTAGTTCTACTAACCAAGGAGACAGACAAAACAAACAGCAACATCAATGAATTTTAGAGAAGGTAAGCAATCACAAAATGTAGGTTTTTAACTAGAAATAATATGATGAAAAACAGGTTGATAGTGTCCCTTTAAGAAATAGCTCAGATATCACCTGGAGGTACATTGTAATTGCAGGTTACTGTTCCTAAGATCTTTAGTATAAACCCTAGTACTTCACTTACCCCGAATGCCATCACAAACACGGCATTGGTTGTCAGGGATTAATGCACACCCAGGTGCATACTCAGGCATAAGGTGCTTGCACCAAGTTCCTGCAGCACCTGGACATGCTTTAACCACAGATAACCAACAACCTGGAGTGTCTTATTGTGCTGATAAAATGGGTAAACAGAGAAACAATTAAAGAAACTAAAAAACAACTTATCTGTACTAAGAACAGGATTTTTTTGTTTAAAGTAACTAGTAAAAAGCAATTTCCTCCCCACCTGTGAATCGCTTGTCATTCCACACACTGAACATGTGGATTTTTTTTTATTATTATGGAATAGAGGAATGTAAACTGCGGCAGATTTTTTCTGGCACAATGTTCACCCACACACCCAACAAAAATAATGTACATGTAGCCAGAATCTCAGTTTTTTTGTGGCAGGTTAAGCAGCAGAGATTGCACGGGCAAGCAAGTAAGCCTAGGAAGAGAATTTTTCATGGCCATCAAAGGAATTAAAACTATGACTAGTACGACATTTTTAAAATGTATTTATGTGTGTAAGGAAGGGAGCATCAGATGAAATAATTTTATCTAGCTTTTAAAATTTAGGGGACTTTTACTTTTTAGGACCTCATTGAAGGTTTTCAATGAATAAATGTGGCAGCCATGTTTGTGATGGCAATCGGGGTAAGTAAAGTACTAGGGTTTATACTAAAGATCTTAGAAACAGTAATATGCATTATTGTAAAATTAGTGGTAAAATTATTTATCCATCATGGCTGTTCCCTGCTTCTCAAAGGTGTAAACCTGTTATGTTTCCTCATTCTAAATATTTATCTACTGCCTTTTTAAATGCAGTATTTTAGTTTAGCTCAGTTATAACATTTGATAAGTTGTTCTACGCACCCACCACTCCCTGTGTGTGTCATATGAACATATGGACATACAAAGAAGCCAGCAGTAGAAGGTCATTTGGTCTATCTAGTCTGCTCATATTACAGGGTCCACAGCTTGAGCTACTGTCCCTGCCCCCATCCCCACTCCTTGCATCCTCCCTACCCATGATCCTTATCTTCCCCATGCCTATCCCAGCCTCTCTTGAAGCTGCCCACTGTCTTCAATGAGACCACCTCTTCTGGCAGCATATTCCAAGTGTCCACCACCCTCTCTGTGAAGAAGTGCTTCCTGACCTCCCTCCTAAACCTCCCCCTTTTTCTAATGAGTTCTGTTTGTAGTTTGCTCAAATTCCAAATCCCTCTGCCTGAACATGTTCCAGCCTATATATTTCTTAAGGATTAACATAGCTACATGTCAATTTGTTCCCATTAATTGCTCATCTGACAAATCACTGTGGACAATTAGCTGTGGTGACAATTGCGGCCCTACCCAAATTTGTTCTCCAGCAATTTGCTCCCACCATAGATATTATAATAAAACCTCCAGGTGGGCACCATTTTCCCACCAGATGACCCAGTATATCAAGAGTTGTAAAAGTGGCACCTCTGTGTGCATTATTGTTTGAGTCTAGTTCTATGTCTCGTGGAAGCAAACCGTCTGGGAATGAATTTAGCAGGGATGCAGTTGTCACCGCAACTGTCTGCAGTGACTTGTCAAGGAGGGAAATGACCAGATCGAATTGACATGTCCACAGTTAACAAATGGGTCTCAGAACATATGTAGCAAATCAGGCAGCAGGACAGTTTTAACCTGTTTTATAAGTATATTTGCTCTTAATGCATGATGGAAGCACATATTTATGCCATATTTAGCATTACCAGCCTAATTCTGCTATTCTATACCTGAATCAGTTATTATGTTTCTGTTTCTGTCCTTTCTAAGGTATATTCTGGCAACAAAAAGACATCAAACTCTAGCACCCATAACCAAGAAGAGTGGTGCAAGTTGTGGGTGCACGAAGTTCACTTCTATACAAGACAGCTTTTCTCATTAATTTGACTGATGAATATGCAACTGGGTCCATTACAATAAAGTAATATAAGAAATACCTTTATTGTGTAATATGGAGACTGAATGTACATTCCAGAGGAATGAAACATCCAACAGTTAGCATTTGGACTATTATTTGTAAAGACAGGGACAGGCTAGATGTGAGTTTCTGTAAAAAAGGTGCAGTTGACTTTGCAATCAAACATTCCTATATACTGTAACACTGAAATACATCCATCTGACCCAGCACAATAACATGCCTGATAATCTGCGGTGCTCCCCCAATAAACAAAAACACATCCCTTATACTGAGATTATCCTGTACTGAAACAGAACCCATTAGCTTCAGCCTGGAAACACCTGCTTCACTGCAAACTTGCAGAGCACAGGGATGACAGTTGTTGACAGGAGAAGTAATAAACCAGGGATTGGGAGCTGCCGCCACATCTTCTTCCAGCTCTAACGAGGTAAATGCCAAGAAACATTTCTTTGAATTGGAGAAATTATTAATTCAGGAATTAAATATCTCTTATAATACTGTTACTGTAGAAACCTACTTAGAAAGAGGCCTCATACCCCGTGGTCTCTGGGTCTTGAAAGCTTCTTCTTGCGGCTTAGATAATTTCAAGTTCAAAAACGAGTGTGCATTATTAGCGGAAACGTGTTCCATTGGCTTCATTAGATTAATTATTAAGGCTGATATTGAGAAGTATGAATCTGTGATTGCTGAACTAGTGAAAGCCAAAGAAGCCTTGACGACACTTAAGAATCTACCTGACTTTGCAGCCCTAGATAAAAACTTAAAGAGTAAGACAGAGAAATACGAAAAAGACCTCATGGACAGAAAACAAACAAAATTATTGAGAGATCAAAGAGACTTTGATAGAGATAATATCTTTAGCTGGCCATCAGAAGGTGGAAGAAATAGATCAAATAGTAGGGGCCGCCAGAGATACAGAAGATCATCTGTGAATAGAAGTGGGAGGAGTGACTCAGCAGGCAGTCAAAAATCCATGTGTTTTTTTAGGGAAATTGGCACAAGCAGCTCAGATACTAGATTCAGGGATAAACAACCAGCAGCGAGAAAAAGAAAGACAAGAAGAGGAAATGGCAGGACAAGGCATAAAACGAACACTGAGGGAGAAGAAATCGACCAGCTACAAATCATAAATCTGTCTAGTCAACCTTTGGATTCTGTACAAATCACATTGCTTAAAAGGGACTTAACTTTGTTCCTACCTCACGGGGGAATAATTTCCAGCTCCAAGTTGATCTGTTTAAGTTTTTACTTAAAATTAAGTTAAAGTTTTTCTTTGCAACAAAAGATAAGAACATGGGAGCATCGAGTGAGAATGCAACTGGGTCCCGGGATACACACGAAGATTTAGACTTTTTATTGGCAGCAGTGCAAGAGGATGAAGTAATCCGTACACAAGAAGGAAATACTGGCTTGCTAAATGAGACTATTGTTAATGGTAATTTGGATACGTTGTCAGAGCTATTGAATCAAAGTTTTGAAAACATGCAGCAATTTGATTTAAATGAATTCAGAAATTTAAGAAAAGAAATGTTTAGAGGTAAATCAACCTTTTTATCCTAATGTTTTCAACTATTCTATTTCAGCCTTTGAAAAACAGTGTCGAACCAAGTAAATGAAGTTATTGAGCAGGGCAATGTTAATTTGATTCACAATGTTGCCCCCCTTGAAACACTGGCTCTAAATGGTTGTCAGAAAATACAGAGATTGTTGTTAAGCCGGCTGATAAGAGTGGCAACATCATGATCCAAGATAAAGAACAGTACCTAGCTATGGTTTTTGATTTGTTAAACGTGGAAGAATATTATCAGAAGTTACCCTCAATCCCATTTTCGGCTTTAAGAAAGAGCTTTTTAATCTGTTACAGCAAGCAGTAGGAAATGGTTATATTTCTGATCAAGAGTTTAAGTACTCATGAACTGAGTACCCCATCATACCAACATTTTACACCCTCCCTAAAGTCCATAAAAATACAATGACTCCACCAGGAAGGCCTATTGTTTCGGGCATTGGGTCCCTAACAGAAAAACTGGGTAACTTCATTGATTTATTTCTACAGAGAGTGGTGAATACCTTACTGGATTTACTGGATAGTATAGGACAAAAGAAGGCATAAGGCCCATTGAGATTGTCCTCCCACAACAGTGGGATATTGTGCAAATTATTGTGCAAATAGCTAAGAATCAAGATTAGATTTAAAGGAGGCAAAGCTAGTTGTGCCTACAATTGTATGTGTCAAGGAGTTCCAACATTTTGCTGCTCTTATGTTGAAAAAATTATCATATTTGTTAGTGTTGGCCCAATCAACATTTAATTGCTTAGCATGTAGTCTTCCCACAATTCTCTTGTTAGCTAATGTTAGTCCACAATGTGACTCCACATGTCTTCAGTAACCTGGGATTATGTACTAGTTTATGCATAAGTAGCAGATCACCCCTTTGCCTTCTCAAATATAAAGGATAGAGTTTTGTTTCCTTGAGTCTGGTCTCATAACATTTTTTGTTTAATCTGGGGATTGATTTAGTAAGCCTCCTTTGAACTTGCTCCAGACGATTTATATCGGCTTTAAGATATGGACTCCAGAAGGGAGAACCATAGTCCAAATGAGGTCTAATATAAGCTCTGTACAATGGCACTAAACAGTGCTCAGATTTACTGATAAAGGTTTTATTAATCTGTCTTAAAATTACATTAGATGTTCCGACTACTTTACTGCAGTGGTCACTTGATGGCAGTTTATTATTGATCATAATACCTAGGTCTCTTTCACTGTTAGATGATTTAAGTTCTAGGTTATTTAAATGGTATTTATGGGATGTATTGTTCCTACTAAAATGTAAAACCTTGCAATTATCAATGTTAAAGGACATTGAATTTTTGTCAGCCCATTGCTCAATAGAGAAAAGATCTTGCTCAAGGAGTTGAATATTAGTTGGAGTATCAACTCTACCTCCAATTTTTGTATCATCTGCAAACTCAGAAAGAAAGTTATTAGAAATAACACCCATGTCAAAAATAAAAAGATTAAAGAGGACAGGCCCCTGCGGGACTCCACTTGTAACCCTACCAGAGAAGGAATATGCCCCATTCATTCTAACAAATTGAGTACAGTTGAAGAGCCATTGGGATGTCCAATTGACCAAAAGCGAAGGAATTCCCAAATTGTAAAGTTTGTTGATCAGCAGAGAATGTGACACATGGTCAAAGGCCTTACTGAAATTGAACAATAATACATCAGTTGGTATATTATTACCCATTAACTTACTTATCTTATAATAAAAAGATATAAGATTAGTTGTACATGAATGCCTGGACTTAAAACCGTGTTGGAGAATTGCCCTAAGTATCAAGCCTTTTTGAAGGACAGTGGAGATACTATCAGCAAAGTTATGGATTTTGAATGGAAAGATTCCTATATGGTTAAGTATAGACGTACAATCCCTATACACGTTCACAAAGCATGAGGATGGAATTAAGGCATGTGAATTTTTTCAGGAAAATAGCCAAATAAGGGAAGCTACACTGACAGAATTTTTGAAACAAGCATTGAGGTTCATTTTGACCCATAATCTGTTCACCTTTGATAACAACTACTATCTCCAGCTATGTGGGACTGTAATGGGGGCAGTGATGGCCCCATCGTATGCAAATCTTTTTTTAGGACATTGGGAGTTGCTTAAAATCAATAATTCAGAAACAAATCAATTTTTTGGCAGTATTAAACTGTGGCTACGGTATATTGATGGTTGCCTTTGTGTGTGGGAAGGGAGTGAAGCATCAGCAGATGAATTTGTAAAATGGCTTAACATCAACAATTTGAATTTAAGGTTTACATACATGATTGATAAATTATGTATTAATTTCCTTGATCCCTCTTTACAAGGGGACAGTGTCTCGAAGAGAGTCATCACAATAGGGTACAAAAAAACAACATCTACTAATTCTCTGCTGAGGTATGATAGTGCACATCCAAAAAAGTTAAAAGATTCCAACCCCTTTAGCCAGATGTTACGCATTAGGTGCAACTGTACTAATAATGAGGATTTTGAGGTCCAGACAATGGAGCTAACGGCTAGTTTCCTGAAATGAGGGTATGATCCTGAGGTGATTGAGAGAACCTATCTTAAAGCTAAAGTTCTAACACAGAAAGAATTGCTCATAAAACCATCACAGGGAGAATCAAATAGATGGGGACATATCACATTTGCCACTGAATTTAACCACAGAGCAGGTTATGTAGGCAGCCTAATATGGAAAAATTGGACAATTCTTCTATGAGATCTGTCAATTAGGGCAGCAGTAGGTACTGAACCAACAGTGACCTTTCGTAAGGCCTCTAGCATATGTGATAAGGTAGTTCATAGTCACTTTAAATCAGATGCACCTTTAAGTAGTACGTGGATGCCTTCTAAACCTTTAGGCAACTATAAATGTATGAAATACAACATTTGCCAATATTTGAACACAGAAGGAGACCTGGTTTATACAAGTAACATACAGAAATCAAAATTAGAGATTTCATTACGTGTGGTACTACTTTTCTGATATATTTTATTTGGTGCACATGTGGCTTGGGGTATGTAGGGAAAACAGTCCGCTCCCTAAGAGAGAGAGAATACAAGAGCACATTAGATATGTCATCAGTGCTTGACTTGATAAAACTGTGGGCAGACACTTTAAGGAACAGCATAATTCCAATCCAAAAGACCTGCGCAGCATGGGTTTGGAAACTATAAGATGTGGTAAGAGGGGAGGTGATAAACAGATCAAACTGTCACAAAGGGAAAGTTACTGAATTTATAGGTTAAAAACCTTGAACCCGTATGGTTTGAATGAGATAATGGACTTGAAGTCTTACCTGTAATCCATTCTTACCTTCAAACTGCTCCATTAAAGGTCCCCCCTCCCCCTCTCTCCCCCTTCCCTATTCCCCCTCCCATATTTACCGTCTCCCTTCCCCTTTCTCTGTCTCTCATTCCCCTTCCCTTTCCCTTTCCTTTTCCTTCTCCTTCCCCTCCTTTCCTTTCCTCCACTCTTCTTTCCTTCCTCCCCTTCTCCCCACCTCTTTGTTCCTCCTTATTCCTGTTTTGAACTGTAGGCTGTCACTGGCTTTTATAATGTTGTTTTATCTGGTCAGGGAATCTAACATTCTGATGGTGCCTGTCTCAGCAAGTTCTTACCAAGTACATTACTATAAATTAGGAATTGCACATAAGTAAATAATAATAAATTCATGTTGATGTGTTAGTAAAATATGCCTTTGTTTTGCAGGAGAGAAGGATTCTACTTAATCCAAAGAAACAAGTTCCTTAGTATTTTGATCTTTCCGTGGATCCCCGACAAGGTTAAGTCAACCTGGGTCAATTGCCATTTCAAATAAATGAAATATACTTTGTTTAAGTAATGAAACATGAATAATGTATGATTAAATTGCACTTTAGTTAATATTTGGTATATCTCTCCCTATTTAGTTTGCTAGTAGTGAGTCAGTTTGTATTTTTTATTATGTGATAAAATGATTTTGTTTTGAGTTTCAGCTTGTAAATGTCATTAGTAAGGCCATTATCAGTATTAGGCTTTAAGAGCCAAATAGACAGTTGATATTGTGAAGTGATGTCTTTGCTTAATTTGTGTTTACTGTTTCCTTAAATGAAGTAATGAATGTGTCTTTGTATGATGATGTCATAAGCCATGACACTATAAATGTATTGCATTTTGTTTCTGTGGTCAGACCCCTGACAAAGCCTCTGTTTTGGAGTTGAAGCACTGGGTGAGGATTTATTCACGTGACGTGACTGGCTAGCTGCCGTCTGCTACTAGTCCAATAAATATTTTGAAGTTTACCAGAGACTGCTTGGTGTTTTGTTCTTGAGGAGTGCAATCATTTTTTGAAATTCTTCAAGCACAATAACATGCCTGATACTCTGCGGTGCTCTCCCAATAAACACAAGCACATCCCTTATACTGAGATTATCACAATCACTCTACCTACCCGAGTAAACACAAACACAGCTCTGAAGATCAGTGTCAACCCCAATCCCCCCTTACTGTAAGCAATGTCCTGATTTTCTGTGTAGTGTCCTAGAAACATAGAAAGGTGCCAGCAGAGACAAGACTTGTACTCTATCATGTCTGCTCATTTTCCTGTCTGAACCATTTCAACCTATCAGTGGACTTGTCTTGGCCATTGGCAAAGTGGCATTTCAGCCTCTTCCCCTTGTCTGTACCCTCTTTCCTTGCAATTGCTTTCACCAACCTCTTATAGCTATCCCATGCTCTCTTGAAACCTGTCACTGTCTCGGCATTTACCACCTCTCTGGGGAGTCTGTTCTAACCAACCACTGCTCTTTACATGAAGAAGTATTTCCTCATGTCCTTCCTCAACCTACCCCCAACCAGCTTATGATTGTGCCCCTTAGTTGTTGATCCCTTGTAACCCTGGACAGGTCATGACACTTTACCCTGTTTATTCTCTTCAGGTATTTAAAAAGTTCTATCATCACTTCCATTTGTGATGTCGATGACCTGGGTTCAGGCTGCCCCTTCAGGACACTCTCCACCCAGGATGAGGGAGAGTTGTATCTCCTGTGCAATACTGTCACCTGGGTGACCACAGGTGGTGATGCAGCCAGAGCCCAGGCTCAGGGAGGATGGACATTGGTAAGAGTGTGTGTGTGTGTGTGTGTGTGTGTGTGTGTGTGCATGAACACACATGTCGCATGTGCCACTGATGTCACAGGGTCAGGGGAACAACAGGGAAAAGACCCCTGACTGACGCATAATGATACCCACCTCACACTGCAGGCGCTATACTGCCAACTGCGGTGCTCTCTTGTCACCACCCTTTAACGCTGCTGGGAGTTGGGTCCCCGATGGCTCTGCCCCTGGGGGTGCCAGGAGGAACACAGAGAGGTGTCCAGAGAAGACAGGTGATGGGACTAGGTACAAGGCTGGGCTAATGGGGACTCAACAGGTCAAAGAGGAAAATGTACACTAATTAAAAAAAATTTCTATCATGTCCCTTCTCCCCTCCAG
This sequence comes from Neoceratodus forsteri, assembly GCA_016271365.2. Classification (NCBI taxonomy): domain Eukaryota; kingdom Metazoa; phylum Chordata; order Ceratodontiformes; family Ceratodontidae; genus Neoceratodus; species Neoceratodus forsteri. Next base: position 56,942,443 of record JADMNL010000026.1, read on the forward strand.
GCCCCCAGTGCATACCTGCTCTGTTTGACAAGACACTCCTCACATATTTTCCCCTGATGACCCTGTATCATCTTTGCAGCTCACTTTTGAATAGACTATGTATGGTCCATAACCTTTTTCAAGTGTAGGTTCCAAAACTGGACACAGTACTGCAGGTGCAGCCTCACCTATGACACGGCAATAGTAACTCCTTGCTCCTGCTGTGGAACCTATGAAAAACAACACACATGCACCTACTTGCTTGACTTTCAACCCTCTGAGTTTTCCCCTCATGGCAGGGCCTGTCCAAGCCAGACACACATCTCAAGGGGGGAGACAGAGGTACAGTAGGAAAACCTTGGGTGGAGAGGAAGGCTAGTGGCAAGGGGCAAGCTGCAGGGTCGAAGCTCACCCCACATCATCCTGCTCACTGCAGGGCTTATCCATCTTTATGTTCCTTGCCACTCACTCAGGACACTGACATGAAGGCACTCTAAGCGTGAGAATACCAGTGTGCCGTGTGTAGCACAGCCGATATCTTCCCATCCCTATGCTTCCCCTTCACTGACACCTGTGCCACCCAGGTAGCAGTAAACCAGCAGGGACCACATCCCTGCCTCCCTGAAGAAGGAGAGCATCCTTTGGGCTACTGAATCCTCCTTCCACCGGCCAGCCCCTGATGACTTGAGATTGGTCCTGAACTCAGTTTGCAATACCAGTGGCTACACTATCACTGTGCTGACGGGTCAGCTGCAGCTGCTTGGCTTCTTTCTTTATTTCTAAGGATATCTACTTAAAAATAGAATTCTTATCCCTTTGGCATCATTTGCCCCCCACTGCCTGTCTACACATAATGCCACAATGCTCTTTATGAGTCACAATTGGTTGCGAATTAAATGAGTATGGTGTTACAGGGAAAAGACTGTGACATCACTTGTTTACAAGCAGAAGGAGCACATGAAGTCCAAAGGGCAAGGATACTATTTCCATACAAATGTCCTTAGTAACAGAGAATAAGGGAAGATGAAACTGGAAATACAGGAACTGCGCTTAGAACAGTATATAATTTCCAAGGTTTTCCGAACAGTACCGCTGGCCCTTTAAGACATGCCCTCTGCACGCCTTTATCTTCTTTGCTATTGCACTGGGGGTTAGACTTCTTTGACTGCTAAGAGCCCAGAGTAAATTATAAAGGTGATGGGGGAGAGAGAGAGAGAGAGAGAGAGGAGGAGGAGGGAGAGAGAGAGAGAGAGAGAGCGAGAGATACGCAATGGTCTGACTCAAAATATGCAATGTATCTTCAAGTATGAGGAGGCAGGACCATAACCCATGTGTAGCAAAACCACAAGTGAGTTTTGAAAGTCCTGCCCCCCCCACAAGTGATTAGAAACTGCATTTTGAGTCACACTGTAGCATATCTGATTTATACATCAGTTTACTTATTATAGCTTTAAAATCTTCTGTTTTTATGAAGATTTAACTGTTTTTCTTTGAGCTTAACTGCTGGGTTCAGTGCTGCACGTAGCTAATGTGATCCCATCAGCATTATGAATGCTGCTTTCTCATTGGTTCAGTATTCCACTGTGATCCACATACTCCAAAATGCAATATATCAAGATATCTTGCAATGGGGGTCAGAAATAGTAGTTTTGTTCTGTGGCATTTCTCTCTATGCCTGTTGTATAATGTGTGCCATACAAATGGCCCCCAAGAACTGGCTTCATGCAGCATTGATAGTTGATATGACAACATCAGCATATTGACTGAAAGCCACGGGGAGTAACGCAGGTGGGGGTGCCAGTGCAGGGAAGGGGTGTGGTAAAATGAGGTAGAGATTGAATTCCTGTGCATGATGGCATAGGGCACACCTCAGAGCCCATGCCCCAGCTTTGAATCCATATTCCCTGTTCATCACATGCAGTCAGGGTCCCTGGAGATGGCAAGCTCTATAGAATGGAAATCCATTGGGGGCAAGGAGGAGGGAGTTGAAGATAGTATGACTTGATGTGGAGAAGAAGACTCTGCTGATGATGCTGTCCTATATCGCTCATCATCCAACATTACCAAGATTAATCGTGAACTTGCCTCTGATTTCACTAAACTGGAAGTGTGGTTTAGACATAAACAACTTTTCTATAATACTAAAAATACTAAATGCATGCTATTCACCTACTGATCCTCCTCCCTAAGTATCCTTGCCCCTCTCAATATAACCTCTCTCAATGGAGATACTCTGGAATCTGTCCCTACTTTTAAATACCTGGGCATCACTCTGGACCCCTCACTTTCTCTACTCACCCATGTCTCCTTGCTAATTAAATCCCTGAACCAAAAGATAGGCCTCCTCTTTCGCATTCGTCCCTTTCTCTCTGATGCAGCTTGCCATCGGATTGCCTCCTCATCCCCCCTCCCAATCCTAACCTATAGTGCTCCTCTACTGCTCTCTTCCAGTGCTGCTGCCATGTATGTTTTCACACAAGCATACCATAGAGTGGGGAGGTTCACCCTTGGGGTCACTGCCCATCACCATCAATGTGATGTCCTTTCCTCTCTGGGGTGGTAACCCTATGAATCAAGACTAAGATTCTCCACCCTGTGTTTCATGTTTAAGCAAGTTCACACTTTTACTCCCCCTGTCTTAGAGATATCAGCTGCTGCAGAATTGCTCCACGTACCCTAAGATCTGCACCTCCCCTCCTACAAGGCCTACTGCTCAGCTTGCTTTTGTGTGTAGGGTCTTTCCCCTTTTGCTGCTGTCACCACCTGGAACTCCCTTCCCCCCGTCCTGTCCTGTCACACTCTGTCTGAGTTCAAGACCTGCTTGCACTCCTTTCTTACTGCCTCTGCTACATGTTTCTGCTATAAAGGGCACCAATGCCTACACTTGTTACACACTTGCTCCCTCTCTTATCTGTTGGCAATTGTATGATTGCTCTGCTATGTTTGTTGACAATCTTATGATTACTCTAGTTCTGAACTGAAATGCTCTGCTTTTTATGTATTTTATATATACAGTTGTGTAAATATTGTTCTTCTTTGCTTTTCTGTATTTTGTGATACAATTTTAGTATGTTATCAAAGACTACTATCATTTATTGTTTACTTCCACGTGTTGACCTGACTTTACCTGTTAGGCCTTCAATTTATACAGATGTGTTTTTATCATGTTGTACTCCTGGGTCGACCCTGAAAAAGGGACTGTAATTGTCTCAGTGGACTTACCCAGTTACCAAAACTCAAATAAATAAATAAATAAGTCTGAAATCTAGCTGTGTTGAAGGAGCTGACAGCATTCTTTGATGAGTTTATGACATCTGAAAAAATATAGTATTAGAATCTAAACGCTAATTGACTCTAATATTTGAAACCAAACCTTTTATTATGCATAAAAAGGTTTCCACAAAGCTGCTATCTAAATCTGCTAAACGAGCTACAAAGATTTCTTGAACATGCAATAGATTTGTATGTGGTATTTGCTAGCAACCCTCTAGTAAAACACACTAAACTATGACATTTTGGGGGCCTATGTTACATCTGCAACATCATGTTTCTGTTTTCCTAGCAGACAGACTATGTTTAGGTTGGGTTCTTTTCAATAAGAACAGCCTCACAATGAGGAGCAGAGTATGAAATACCCAGATTAGGTCAAATCCTTTTGGATTATTCTAGATGTAACTTGAACATCATAAATGTCACTCGTCAGCATCTCTGGGGAGTTAAGTTACCCTAAGCTAGCAGCTCCAAAAAGAAGGTTATTTCAGGTAGACAACAATAAGGATTCCTGGCAGAGGGCTTTTTGATGCCTTTGATAAAAGTGATGGAACTGAGAAAAATGATGGTGGGATCAATAAAATCTGTCCACATTTGAAAATACAGGTGATTTTATATCCTGTTTGTATTCACTTTCTGGATGCCAAAGACTCTGAACAAATGGCTTATTTATTGATATTTACTATCTGTGATTCTTTTATTAGTGGAATGTTAATAATTGCATTTTTGGGGGAAACTGTTTTTGTATTATGTTGGTTTACAGGTGAGGTGATCTTGTAGGGAGGCACTGCATCCTAGGGTTGGTGTTATACTTGACACCAAGCCAACTTTATCCTTTCTCTGGGTAGAGGCAGTGCAACATAGAAACATAGAATTTGATGGCAGATAAGGACTGCATGGCCCACCTAGTCTGCCCATTTCCCTACCTAACGGATAAGCTGCAGATCCTAGTTAACCAACAGCCTACTTCCTCCTACCCTCCACTAGAATTGCATTCTTGAATTCCCCCACTGTTTTTGACTCTACAACCTCTTCAGGAAGGTTGTTCCATCCATCTACAACCCTCTTTGTGAAGAAATACTTCCCCACATTACCTCTGAGCCGTCCCCCCTCTATCTTCAAATTGTGCCCCCTTGTTCTTGCACATCTCTTTTTCTGAAAGATGCTACCCTCTTGGACTTTGTTGATTCCCTTGAGGCATTTGAAAGTTTCTATCATGTCCCCCCTCTCCCTCCTTTCCTCGAGGTTATACATCCTAAGCTCCTTTAGTCTTTCTTCATATGACTTCTGGGGCAGACCCTGCACCATTTTGGTTGCCCTCCTCTGGACAGACTCCACCCTGTCTATGTCTTTGCGGAGATGGGGTCTCCAGAACTGTACACAGTACTCCAGATGTGGTCTTACCAACTGTCTGTACAGAGGGCCAACAACTTCCTGTTTTCTACTGGTGATGCCCCTCCCTATGCATCCCAGTATCCCCCAACCCTCCTTACTGTCTTCTCACATTGCTGGCCCACCTTTAGGTCATCTGATGATGACTACCCCCAGGTCCCTTTCCATTTTATTTGTTGTCAGTATCTCACCCCATTGTGTACTCTTCCCTGGGTTTTGTTCCCAGGTGCATTACTTTGCACTTCTTTGCATTTAATCTAGCTGCCGCCATTTATTCTTCCTCCAGCCTTGCCAAGTCCCTTTTCATCCTTTCCACCCCACCTTGCATATCAACCCTGTTGCAGATCTTTGTGTCATCTGCAAAGAGACATACTTTTCCTTCTAGTCCCTCTGTAATGTCCTTATAGGGCATTAAAAGGACTGGCCAAGTACTGAACCCTGTTGGTACCCACTAGTAACCCTCCCTTTCTTCACTGTGGACTCCATTTACTATTACCTGCTGTGTCCTGTTGTCCAACCAGTGTTTTACCCAGGCTACCACCCTGGGACCCACTCCTAGGCTGGCTAATTTGTTTATTAATCTTTTGTGTGGGACTGTGTCAAATGCCTTGCTAAAGTCTAGGTAGGCCATGTCCACAGCCTCTCCCTGGTCTACTACTTTAGTCACCCAGTCAAAGAAACCAATTAGATTTGTCTGACGTGACCTTCCTGCTGTGAATCCATGCTGCCTTGGGTCCTGTGCCCCACTGGCCTCTAGGTACTCAACAATTCTTTCCTTCAGCAGTGATTCCATCATTTTCCCTACCACTGAGGTCAAACTGACAGGTCTGTAGTTTCCTGCCTCTGTCTTGCTCCCACTTTTGTGAAGGGGAATCACATCTGCCTTCCTCCAGTCCTCAGGTACCACACCATCCTCCCATGATTTATTAAAAAGGGTAGTCAGTGATGTTACTAGTTCTTCCCTTAGTTCTTTTAGAATTCTGGAGTGAATCACATCAGGCTCCATTACTTCATCCACCTTCAGTTTTAAGAGTTCTTTCAGAACCCTTTCTTCTGTGCTTGGACTAATATCAACCCCCCTATCCAGAGTGCTTCTATTGACTGGATTAGGTTTCTCCCCCTGCTTTTCCATTGTGAATACTGAGCAGAAGTATTCGTTCAGTATCCCTGCTTTTTCACTGTCGCCCTCTGCCCAATCACCTTCTTCTTTATTCATCCTCAGTATCCCTGCCTTAGTCTTTCTTTGCTCCCTGATGTACCTATAAAAGGTTTTATCCCCCTTCTTAACCGAGTTGGCTATCTTTTCCTCAGTTTGGGCCTTTGCTATTCTGACTGCCTTCCCTGCTTCCTTCTGCTTTAACTGGTACAGTTTTCTGTCCTGCTCCTTCTGTGTTTCCTTATACTCCCTGAATGCTATCTCTTTCTCCCTTATCTTCCCCACTACTTCTTTTGAGAACCATAGAGGGTTTTTCTTTCATTTTGATTCGTTTATTTGCTTCACACAAAGGCTTGTTGCCTCTGTGATGGTGGTTTTAATGTTTCCCCATTGTTGCTCCACCCCACCTTCTTGTCTGTTTGCTAGTGCTTTTCTGAGGCACTCTCCTATTTTGGCAAAATCAGCCCTCCTGAAGTCCAGTACCTTCACTTTTGTGTGGCTTGACTCTACAGCTAAGTTTATCGTGAACCACACTGTTTGGTGGTCGCTTGTTCCCAGATGGCTGCCCACTTCAAGATCAGAGATCCTCTCTCCATGTACAACTTAAATTCAATTGTGGGTACAACCCCCCAGTAGGAGTTATTAACCCATGCCCCACTAAAATATTTGAGCCCATTAGGCAGTGGTAGTAACTGACACCCAGTGGCCACCAGGTCACATAAACATAGTAAACATAAAACAGTGACAATAAGTTCCCCTCACATGACATGCTCCCAAAACAAGGCAGATGCCATCAGTGTCTATGTCAGCTAAAATACCTCTGTGATCCACAGTTTTGTTTTGTTGGGGGTCTGTCAGAGACCATTGTCAGAGGAGTGCTTTGATTGCCAATGGCACCAAGGTTCAGAAACTCAGTGCAATGGTGTGACTTCTATTTCAGCCCTGGTAGTAGTGCCTAGATTTGAACTCAGATCTCAAGTAACAGGAGCGCGTGTACTTAGTAAAGTAATAAACACTGGGACTGATACAGTGGTAGCAGGGAGAAATCTGAATATATCTAAATATATGTAGATATAGCACAAGAAATACCCATTCATTTCAAAGGAATTTCTTGTGATATCTGAATATGTATAGATATTTACTGGGATGGATCTCTAGCTACCACTGCAACTCATTCAGACTGAACATTTTTAGATGGCAAGCTTCAGAAAGAAAACGGGGTCAGACTGGGTTCAGAAATAAGAAAATGGGTCAGACTGGGTTCAGAAATAAGAAAAATGGGTCAGACTGGGTTCAGAAATTAAAACTAAATTACAACCCCTTTACATTTTTTTCTCTGGCAGGTGCACAACTCATCCAGCTAGCACCAGAACTGGAGTATTCCCTAGAGAGATTCCTATATAACTGTGCTGCTAGGCAACACCACAATAGTGCAGGTGAGGAGGGCAGGGGCTGGACGAAAGGGAGAGAGCTGCACTGCAGCGTGGGAGCCTGAGAGCAGCAAAAGAGTGTTTTTTTGTCCACAGATGTCATTAAGAGGATAGGATCTGCATTGATATGCAAGGTCAGTGAGACTCGATGGCTTGGCCAGCATACTGTATATAGGAATATGGCTAACTTTCCTTCAATACTGCACTGTGGATATGGTGCTGTACTTAGCTTGGGAGAGGGGTTCTTTCTGTATTTTCATGGCCCAGTTGTATTCCCTGACCTAAGCTAATCCATTGGGCCAAAACTGGCAGGTTGCTAAGTCCTGCTTAACCCAGTGATTTGCTCATTTTTTTCATTCCATTGCTGAATGAACAGATGCTACATTATGCTGTCACATGCTAACTACAGAACAGATAGTGCAGATGGGACTGGAACAATGTGTACTATATGTATATGGGTGCACCAGTGTGTGTCTCTTATGGTGTAAGAAGGGTCTCTAGTGCTGGCTGGGCAAGAGGACTGTGAAGCGAAGTGGAGCAGCTCTGTCTGGCCAACCAGTGTGAGAGACCCTTTTCACACCATATGGGATGGACACTACTACACCCATATACATATTATATGGCAGCAGAATGACTGTAATGTGTATATAGAGTGTTTTTATATGGAATTTTTCAATTTTTTTAATGTACTGTCCCTTCCCCTCACTCTTCTGACACTTCAGTGTGGACATGTATGACTGCCTGGTTGTTGCTTTCCCCTTCTGCTGAGTACCTGGTACGACCATGTCCCACTGGTTCTTCCCCTGGTCTAACGCCACAAAGAAACAAACCAAACCAAATGGACCTGCGCCTCTCAGTTACAGAGTGCAGGTGCCACCACTTTGGCTGGGTAGCCCCTTTAGAGCCACAGCCAAACACAGTGAAGCAATGCCCACTGAAAAGAGACTTACAAATTTAAAGCCATTTACCTACAAATGTTATTACTTTATATGTTTAGGCAGGTGTCAGTATAACCAGCTGCTGACCACAAGGTACCCCTGAGTTTTGCTCATTAGAACTTCATCTGGGGTGGGGGCTGCAAACTGAAAAGCCCCTATTTAAGGTCCTTGGTATGATCTCATAATTGTGCATTAGAATGATGTTTATAACTAATGTTGCCATGGTGACCTCATGGCTTGACCTTTTGAACCCTGAAAAAAAAAACTTTAACCATAAATAAAAATCTCAATAATAAAATCCCCCAAAATAAAATAAAAATTCCCAGTGCATATTTATACAAAGAATCTCAAAGAACAATACATCAAGTAAAACAGAAGTATACTAGATATCCAATTGGTATATCTGGGATCCTTTAGGTTCCAAAGATTAGCAAATTTAAAGGATTCTTTGCCTCGTAGCATGATTACTACCTAGCATTCCCTAATACTTCAAAGAGAGAGAGAGAGATATTTGTGGGATTGGAAGCTATTCTAGGGTTGCGATTACCCCTTTTACATATGCCAACTGCAATAAGTTGGGGATCTGGTTACACTGTTCCATACCAAATCTATTGTCGCACTAGTAAGACAAAGAGAAAAAAGAAAGAAATTAGACAATTCATAATTCAAATCAGATTCCAAGTTTCATTTTTCATGTTTCAGTGTCTTTCCTGACCTCTTCAGCTATCTTTAGCCTAATCAGTACCCCTATTCCTAAGCAATAAAGTCTGCAAGTAAATGGCTCTGAATTTTTCAGGGTGCACTGCACTGTTGTGTTTGGCCATAAAGAAACAAGCCTGCTGCTACTTGCATCAACACTACCAGGCCATTTATCTGAGGCGAGGCAGAGCCTCAGAAAACAGCGGCAGCAGCAGGATCTGAGACATTCACCTCGATAGCTAGGTAAGGAGGTGCCTGGTGAGGGGCAAATGGGCACTGAGCAGTCTTCACTCTGAAGCAGACTGTGAAAACAGGAGTGAGTACATTAAATGCAGTGTGAGGAGATGGCTGTACATAGGATAAGATGTATAGCTGTTCTTGCTGACTGTTTTTGGCATTCCATTGCCATATAATGCACCAGTATCATATAATGTTGACCCCGCTATGATGCATGAGGGCTGATCTGAAATTCTGAAGAAACTGGATGCAATGGGAGAGGTGTTTAAGTGGTTGGAGCACAGACCAGTGAACGAGGAGCTCCTGGTTCAAATACAAACATATGAACATATGAAATTTGCCAGCAGATAAAGGCCTAGAGGTCTATCAAGTCTGCTCGAATGTGCAGCTAGCACCCCTTATTGTGCAGCTTCCCCTCCCTTCCATCCTCCCCCTACATTGACCCTCCCCCTTGTCCTGTCCCATCCCCTTTGAAGCAGTCCACTGTTCTACTGGATACCACTTCTGCAGGTAACGATTCCTGCCCAGCTTCTACCCTCTGTAAAAAGTGTCTCCTCATCTCCTCCTGAACCTTCCTCCTCCAGTCTCATATCATGGCCCCGGTGTCCTCCTCCTTACTTTGAACAGCCCCTCTGTACCTGTCTTGTTTATTCCTTTCATGTACTTAAAGGTTTCAATCTATGTTTCCCTGTCCCTCCTCTCTCCACTGAGTACATGTTCAATTCCAGCCTCCTCTTGTATGATAAGTCCCCAGCCCCTTGATCATCTTTGTCACCCTGCGCTGCACCCCCTCCAGTAACTTAATGTCCCTCTTCAGATATGGGCACCAGTACTGCATGCAGTACTCCAGGTGCGGTCTAACCAATGACCTATACAGTAGCAGAATCACCTCCTCTCTTTTCGAGGATATACCCCTTGCAATGCAACCCAGAATTTTGTTGGCCTTTGCAGCTGCCTTCCTACATTGTGCTGAGTTGTTCATTGACCCTGTAATGAGCACCCCCAGATCCTTCTCCTCCTCTGTCTGGGCTAGCTGCACTCCCTGCAGTTGGTAACCCCTCCTTGGGTTCTTCATCCCAAAATGCAGCACCTTGCACTTTTTGGCATTAAACCCCAGTTGCCAGGTGTCTGACCAGGTTGCAAGCTTCACCAGATCATCCTGCAACCCCTGCCATCCCCCTAGGTCGTCCACCACTGCTCCTACCTTGGTATCATCAGCAAACAGACTGAACTTGCTCCTGATGTCCAAGGATATGTCTGCAATGAATATCCCAAACAACACTGGTCCCAACACTGAGCCCTGTGGAACACCGCACATCACTACCCTTGGGTGTGAGTACTCCCGACCCACTACCACCCTCTGTTGCCTTCCCTGAAGCCAGTTCCCTACCCATTTCACTGGCTTTGCACCTGCCCCTGTGCCTTCTAACTTATTTCCCAGCCTTCCATACGGCACCGAGTCGAATGCCTTACTAAAGTCCAGATACAGGACATCCACTGGATGGCCCCTGTCCAGTTGCCTAGTTACCCAGTCATAGAACTCCACAAGGTTGGTTTGGCAGAATCTGCCATGTATGAAGCCATGCTGTCTGCTGTCCTGTAGTCCTTTGGCCTCTAGGAGGACCAGCCTCTCCTTCAGGATAATCTCCATTAGCTTACCTACGATGGATGTGAGGCTCACCGGTCTGTAGTTCCCCGGTTCATCCTTGGGCCCACTCTTGTGGAGGGGTACCACATGAGCCATCCTCCAGTCCTGAGGTACACACCCCAGGTGTAGTGCGGCATTAAATAGGTCTGCCAAAGGTCCTGCAAGGACCTCTGCCAGCTCCTTCAGTACCCTGGGGTGGATGTCATCTGGACCTGGCACCTTGTCCACCCTCGGTGCCTTCAAACCCTCCTGAACTCTGCCCTCCATGATTTCCCCATGTGTCACCCCTCCCCCATTTCTGCCTTTCTTCCCCCCTTGGGTGTCACTCCTCTCTTCTCCTTAGTAAATACCGAGCAGAAGTAAACATTTAGTGTTTCTGCCTTATCGCACCCTGCTTCCACCCAACCCCCCTCCTTCCTAATCCTTACTATGTGGTCCTTACAGCTCCTTTTCTCCCTGATGTACCTAAAGAAGCCCTTCTCCCCCTTCTTAATGCCTTGTGCCAGCCTGAGCTCCGTAGATGCCTTGGCTCCCCTTACTGCCTGAGTCACCTCCTTCGATTCCGTCAAGTACTCTTCCCTGTCCTCCCCCTCCCCGTTTTCTTGTACCTTCTAAAGGTAGCTCTTTTCCTCCTTACCTTTTCCATGACCTCCTTGCTCAACCAGCTTGGTTTCTTAGGCCTAGCCTTCTTGCTCTGGGCCTTGCAGCAGGTTTTGGTTGCCTCCACTATCCCCAGCTTTATGAGCGCCCTCCTCTGGTTAGTGTCCATACTAGGTTGAATTCTGGCCTGGTACCCTTTTACCACTTCCCCCATCCTCCCAAAGTCGGCCCTCCTGAAGTCCAGCACTCTTGTGCCAGATTCCACTCCTTTCTTGTCCATATCCATTGTGAGTCATACTGAGTGGTGGTCACTCCCTGACAGCGGTTCTTCCACCGTAACTTCTCTCACAAAGTCCCCATTTGCCAGCACAAGGTCAAGGGTATTTCCTAACCTGGTTGGTTCACTGACCATTTGCAGCAGGAAGCTGCCCTGGAAGGCATCCAGCAGTAACTGCTCCCTTCTGTTCCTGGTTGTTGGGGTACTCCAGTCCATTCCTAACAAGTTGAAATCCCAGACTAACTGCTGTCTCAACATTTGATCTTTGTCAAGTCACTTGACCTATGTTTATGTGAGTCCTCAAAGCTATAAAACAGATGTTGCATTTCAGTTTGGCTGTCCTGTGTGAACACAAATCTTCAAAGAAAAATAAGCACTGAAAAGGGTGATGAAATAGCACAGCAGCAGACGGTGTGGATTGCTATGCTCATGACAGGGCTGTGCGCCATGCCAGACGTTGCAGCAGGCTGCCTGAACGTGCAGGACAGAGCATCCCTGAGGATGTTTCCTATGGGGTGGATGGGCTAAAATTCTAGCTGCATAGCCCCATCTGGGTGATCTCAGGCGGTACAGCTGGAAGAACATGTGTGGGAGGGCAATACCAAAATGCAAGGGTATTTGGCATACCAACACCAGGGGCACCTCTAAATCATCATAGGTGGGGATTAAGGGGAGAAAGCCAAAAAAAAAAGTCTGTCACTGGATGGGCAGGTTGTACTCAGCCCCACTCTCATTCCAGTCTATGGCCTTTCTCTCACCACCCTTGGGAATGACCCCAGGAGCCTCCAACTCACATTGCTAGAGAAAGCATTTTGGAAGCTATCTGCCCAGGAGCTGATTGCAGTGCCCTGCCTCTGTTGGCAAACCCATGACATGGTCGCAGCTGAAGGACCAAAGGAACAAATAGAGAAGCTGAAAAGTATCACTGTAATTGTCTTTTTTTAGGAAAGTACATTTAGACTACTGTGAACTGGACTTCAAAGCCATCAAATGTGTTCCTTAAAATACAGAAAAGAAAGATGAGATAGATGCCATCTGCATAAACTCCTATGTTCATGAATGCTTTGGAGTGTTGCTTATATGCAAGACCTAAAAACATCAAAAGTCAGCATTCCATGTTCTTTGTTGACCAACACGTTGACCTACTGTGGTGTATTTATGCTTTGGATTGGGTTTCTGTGACGTGATTCCCATCCAGGCTTTACTCTGAGACTTGGCATGATTGAGCAGTCAATGACTAGCTGGCCATTTGTCAGGACTAAAGGCACATTTTGTTCGATAAAAGCAGCACTGAGAATCACAGCCAGAGACTTATCCCAAAAATGCTGATAGCACTGGTAACTGTTCATTGCAGCAAAACTGTAGCCCACTTGTGCCTCTATGGTATGTAGGAATAGGATAATGACATCATAATTTTAATGTGTAGCTAACAAAATTACATTTTTATTTGACTTTCACGGCTAGTGGACTCCGCCATTAAATGTGTTTATCCCCAAAAAACATGTTTTATTTAACTTTCATATCAGCCTTTAGCCAACTATGGCTATTTTTATTAGTCCCATAAATGTTTTCATTTTACATGCCATTTTTATTTAATACTAGAGCTTTCTGTGGTCTTTAAATGCACATTTAAAAAATTCTTCAATCAATCTTTTGTAATTATTGCCAAGCAGAAGTGCAGAATTTCAAACAGATGATTATTCTAACCCTGAGAGGCTACATTTATACATTTAACTCATTTATGCCCCTCACTGTCTCAGCTAATAATCGGCAATGTGTTTACTGTTGTCTACTTTGCTTGTGCAGTTTGTTTCCATTTGCGTTTATCATCCTGGCTTTCTGTTGTCTTACAGTCTGCCTGAATATTTTATATTTTAGGGGAACAGATCTGATTTAACTTACAGGGCGATGCCTGCAGTTTGGGGGAGCAATGGGCAATGCGCCCCCCTCACTATCAGGCTCTTCACATCCTCATACATTTCCTTCAGCCAGCCTGGCCAGGCTAGCCCGAACCTTTATCATGAGGGCGGAAAAGTCTCAGATGCCAGACTGGAGAGATTACAGCTGAAATAAACACATTACCCAAGCACTCACATTTCCAGTGCCCAGTGATCCAGTGAGCAATGCTGCCCAGTACTGGAGTCCTTGGCCTATTTGTTTCACTATTGCTCTTTCACATTCAGTTGTGAAGGTCCCAAAATGGTATGGTACCCAGGGGCCCTTTGTGCCTAACCACATGCAGCATCTTAAAAGAATGGATTAGCTCAACCAATAGCATAGCTTCATGTATCCCCTGGGTGACGCTATCCCCAGTGTCACACCCCTGCCTACTACCCTGGACATAGGCTAAGGGGTTTGGGTTCGCTAACTGATAACCATATTCTTAAACCTTTGTGCAGTGCCTCCACTCAAGGTGCTTTACATTGGTAGCTGGTAATAGGTGTAGCCCCCTGAGCTGCTACACCACCCACGATAACCATTTACCTTCCCCAGACATGCCCCAATAAACATTTCCCCAACCTTTAACATTTTGCATTTAAAGTCTCTCTTTAATAATATGCTCACACCACATGTTTCAACAACAACAAGAAGCTATTTATTTAGGGTGTTAAATGGGGTTAGGAACGGGGATGTGGAATAGAGGTTATTTGATTACTGTTTACATATGTACACAGATTATTTGGTTTTGCTGGTGAACCCTCCAGCTGGGTGGCTACATACTAAATGGCAGAAAACAATTACAATTTACCATACGACTTATGATACCCAGAGCCCTGGCTATTTAGCTGCTGACAAATCAGATGGTACATAAACAGTTATTTGTTTTCCCACACTGGTACCAGTCCCAGAACAATATAAAACCCTGCAATCCCATACTATGCTGGATAAACAGATACACAGTCCAAGATGTTGCAGGCCTGGTGGACGTTGCAGCTGGTCGAGTTGGCCATCTATTGATTTGAGGGAGGGGGCAACTTGGAAACAGATTCTTGCAAAGCTGCACATTACTATTTACAACAAAAACAGGGATTGCCCTGCAATTAGAAGATGAACAGGGATTGCCCTGCACTTGCAGACTTCCAAACATTTCAGGACAAGCTACTTGGATTTAACATCCTGAACATTCAGCGCAATATTTGAAAGTTCAATCCAGAGTACTTAGAAGATGATACTTTTATCAAGCATCCAATATTCAATTGAAACATGGCCACATCCATAGATACATAGACAGTGTCAGCAGATAAGGGCCTATGGCCCACCCAGTCTGCCCATTTGAGCTTGTAAGTTCAGTTTATGTTTTCCTAGAAGTCTGTTGCTCCTTACCCCTGACCTCCAGAATTCCTTTATGTCTATCCCATGCATTCTTAAATCCCATGATTGTTTTAGCCCTCACTATTTCCTCTGCAGGATGTTCCACTTGTCCACCACCCGTTCTGTGAAGAAATTCTTCCTCACGTTTCCTCTGAATCGTCCTCCCTCCAACTTCATCCCATGCTCTCTAGCCCTGGAACATCATTTCACTTAAAAATAGTGTATTCCTGCACCCTGTTCCTCCCTGTAAGATACTTGTATGTCTCTATCATATCCCCTCTCTCCCTCCTCTCCTCCAGGGAGTACATATTCAATTCCTTCAACCAGTCCTCATAGGACTTGTGATGCAATCCATGTACCATCTTTGTTGCCCTCCTCTGAACCTTCTCTACCCTGTCTATGTCTTTACGTAGGCAAGGTCTCCAGAACTGTACACTGTACTCCAGGTGGGGCCTCACTAGTGTCTTGTATAGTGGAATTATGACCTCCCTTTTCCTGCTGGTGATGCCCCTGCTTATGCATCCCAGCATCCTATTTGCTTTACCTGCTGCCTTGTCACACTGTTTCCTACCCTGAGGTCATCAGAGATGATAACCTCAAGATCCTTTCTTCTTGGTGCATGCTATATCCTCACCCTCAACTGATATATTGTGCCAGGGTTTTGTGCCCATATGCATTATCTTGCACTCTCTGCATTGAATTTCAACTGCCAAACCCTGACCATTCTTCAAGTTTCTGAAGGTCCCTTCTCATTCTGTCTACACCCTCTGGTGTGTCTACTCTGTTACAGAGCTTTGTGTCATCAGCGAACAGTGAAATTCTGCCTTCTAGGTCCCAGTGAATGTCACTGATGAAGATGTTGAATAGGACCGGTCCCAGCACTGATCCCTGTGGTACCCCACTGGTCACTCTTCCTCTGTGGAGGACAGCCATTTACCACCACCCTCTGTGTCCTGCCACCCAGCCAGTTACCTACCCACCACACTACTGTCCTGCCCACACCCATATTCCCCAGTTTGTGTAATAGTCTTCTGTGTTGCACAGTGTCAAAGGCCTTGCTGAAGTCCAGATAGGCCATGTCCACTGCCCTCCCCTGATCCACCTCTCTAGTCACCCAGTCAAAAGATTCAAAGAGCTTGGTCATTTATACACCAGAAAGTCATCCATCCAATATTAGCAGAAACGACGCTTTTACCAAGCATCCTATATGTAGTTACATGAAGTCACATCCAGTACTTTTACATAACAACAACAGCACTCAATGGCAAAGTCCCATCTAGTACGTCTACACATGTTGCACTTATGGCAAGCACTCTCAGACAACATCCGGGTAAGACAACAGTAATATTCTTCTTCAGAATAACAGACACAGTATATTTTAGGGCCTCTTGTCCCATGAAGTGGCAAACGCGGCTTGGCAGTCAGCTCCATGGAGGCAGGACTGTAACTCATAGCTACAGCGACTTACAACACATTTATAGGATTCACTAGCCAGGCATCTTGCTGCACCTGCGATTTAGCCATTTGGGCCACAGACAAGATGCATCCCTATTAACTTTCACTAGACAGTCTCTGATGGGGTAAGTAGCCCAGACTGATCACTTCAAGTTTTTCAGAACTGACAGAGCATATCTGTTAGCGGGGCTTGGGGCCCCCAAGATTACTTGTACAGCTTCTCCCTCGCACCGGTGGGTACAAGGGTACTCACTCAGGTCCTCCACTGGTCTCATCTGCAATTGAAGGCATCCTGAAGACTCTTCAGCTCTCTCACCACTGAGGCATGGATAGATGGCTTTTTGTTCCACATCTTTCCCCGATGTGGGACAGAGGGCTAGCCTCTGGAGGACATTTCTGGCAACCTGCAGACTAGCTGTTGCAGCTGCAAGATTTACTTTAGATTTAAACTTCAACTAGAAAGTAATAAACACCCCCTGCTGACTGGAGGGGCTTAGCTAAGTAGCCCAGGCCTGGTGGCATGGCAGGGGCCGGAGTCCCCACCCCTGTCGGGGTCTCCCAGCAGGCTGGAGCCTGCTCTCCTTCTTCTCACCCTCTCGAATCTGGCAAAATGCTGGCAGACACTGTCTCTTATAGGGCTCCCAGTACGACTCCTGATTGGCAGCAGAGATGGAGTGACAGATCTCTAACCAGCTGAGGGACCTGTCAATCAGAACACTCTAGGCACAATTGGAGTGGAGATTTGGCGCCTAAAGTGAGGTCCCTGTAAACCCCCATGAGCACTTGGGTAGTTACCCATGAGGTGTTGTGAATGTCCCACATTTCCTGGCTTTTTATTCCTGGCTTTCAATTGGCTGTGGCTGCTGGCAATGGCTGCTTAACCCACTGTCCCTTATAGCAGATTAGATACAGTCCTACAAAATGTCCTGGTGCAGCCAGAAAGAATTAGTAAGTTGCCCCAATGTCCCATAGTTCAGTAGCCCAGAGGCTGTATTTTCAGTCACTGCACAGATGGAGAATGTGGCTCCTTTAGTTTTCCAGTCGCTACTGCACTTAGCAAGTGCCCCCTGTAGTATCTGGCAGGCTGACACACAAGAGTCCCAAGAAGGCTGGATTTAGCCAAGAGAAAAGCAGTTATTTTAACTTAAACACTCTTCCCCACATATACAGTACTTCCCCAATATGCAGTAAACAGTCTGCAACATTTAAAACATTTATTTTCTCCCTTTTTCAGCCGAAGCCATTTACGGCTACCCTGGAGGCAGCTAGACACTCAGTATTTATTTATTCTGTTGACCGGGACCCGGCTCAGGCATATTTACCATGAGCCCCACTCAAACTTGCTCCATTTGCACAGGAGTGGCCCCCCAGCAGGCTGTCCGTGGTCATTGGGTCCCATTTAGGTGGAAGAGATCCCGAGACCCATGGCACAGTCCCTGGAGCAACTGCAAAATGAGCAGTTTACTTGAGGGCTAATTCTTGTGCCATCACCAGTCCCGCTACCCTGGAGGTAGCATCTTTTACTGCGCCACTCGCAAGTGGCATTTCTTAAGCCCTGAGGGGCTGTATTTTAATTTGGGCAGCTGAGCAGGGCATCAGAGGGGCAAAAAAGCCCCAGGGGACTAGAAAAAGCTAGGAGGCCAAGTCAGGAGACAGCAGGAGGAGGACAGAAGGGTGCAGGGCTAAGGTAAGCCCAGGCAGGCATTTTAGGAACCCCCTTTGCATGGGGGGTTAAATTCTTTAGGTATGGGTCTGTAAATAGTGTTTCAGACCTTCTACCACTAATGCAAAATGGCAAATGATTTGAGCCATAAAATTTGTTTGATAGCGGAATTCACGGAAAAGCTTTTAAGCCTGAGTGGACATGGAGATGGAATGGCACAGTAAAGTAGAGGGAAACTGACATTTATTTTATTACCTAATTTATTTGAAATGTATAACTAGGCAAGCAAAAAGAGATCAGTGGCAGAGTTTCCAGCTGTAACTTGGTTATGTGTGTGTGTGTGTGTGTGTGTGTGTGTGTGTGCGTGTGGGTGTGTGTGGGGGGTGTTACAAAGGAAAACAGCAGGTTGTACAATAGAAGAACTGCAACCCCAAGTAAGTTATATATAGGGCAGCAGTACCTGTGACAAGAGACTGGACATTGTAGTGAGGATATCTGCATTGTTTTGAACTTGTTCATAGTGTAGAGTGAAGATTTATTCTGCATAGAGTTCCATGCCAGCTGAAACGTTGTTGTACCGCAGTTCAAAGGTCATGGAACATGGTTGCACCCTTCTGTGGTACGACAATGTTCCAGCTAATTGGAAATCCTTGTGGTAGCTGGCTGCTGCATGCACAGCAATCAGCTGATGTTCTGAACTGAAATCGCCGGCACGTTCACTACTGCTGCGAAGTGCTGTGAAAACACTTTCAGTTTAAAAAAATACTCAAACAAAACAGTTATGCACTATAAAAACAGTGACTGAGCAACCGCATGCCTTACCAGTCTGTACTGCCACCTCAGGCTTCTGATTACACTGGACTTTTCTAGCTTCACTCTCGAGGTCTGATGTAATCAGAATCCCTCAGTGGCAGCACAGGCTGGTTGTGTATAGTTGCACAACCAGTATTGCCTATGGCCCTGTTCACACTGCGGGATGCTGGAAAATGGTTCTTTAAACTGTTCTTAGAACCGGATTAAAGCTTACCATTTCAAAGCGTCCACACTGTCGAAAGCGAGTTTTAAAATGCGTTTGGTACCTGCAACAATCCATGTCGGCATGTTCTCACTGTTGCGGTACTGGTGTCCCTGCGAAGGTTTTCAAGCACCCGCAGCAGCCGAAAGCTGCTTACTATCATGCTTTGCGGTAACACACAAACCTAAAGAATCATGCTGCAGAAACCGTGTTCTCCTGATCACAATGCCGGTAAGTCCGAATTACAATCGGAACTGTTTTCAAAACCATGCTCAAGTCTGCCTCGATGCAGGGTTTGAGCACAGTTCACTAAAATGGTTCCCAAGTTGTGCTATGTGTGAACCCATGGCCAGTTTTAGGCACCAGCAAACCTTACAATCGCTGGTGGCCCCCTGCTTATGGGGGGCCCCAACTAGAACAGTGTACCTTAATTATTTTAAATCTTTTTCTCTTATTATCTTCTTAAAACAGCAACAAAGGACTGTGCAGATTTTGATGTGGGATCATGATTTCATGAAAAGCCTTACTGAGCTATGACCCAGGCAATAAGAGGCAGATGGGTAACAATGCATGTGTGAGAGAAGGAACAGTATGCACTGACACTGCAGTCTCCCTCTACAATAAAATGATATGTGTATTGGTTACCGTCAAACATATGGGGTGATGGTCGACCAAGTAGGTGGGCCCCCATGACTTCATTGATCTGCTGGGAGCCCCCCAAACCCTAAAGCCGGCCCTGTGTGAACCTGAACTATGCCTGCGGCTATGTAAAATGTTTTACCACTGATAAAACGTTTTAAACAGCACAGTGCGAACAAGGCCTATACAATACAGGATCAGCTTGTTTCTGCAGTGTCTTTGAAACCTGATAATCCATGCTAGGAACATTTGGAGAAATAATTTAGTTTGGAACATGAATTATTTCTCTGTACAGCTACCCTAGTCAGAATTATTCTCCAGCCAATCAGACGCATGACCTGGAGAATGCACTTATTAGGACAGCTGAAGTCCAAAAGTCCTTCATGAGCACTCATTTCAAAACAGTGCATGAGTAACTCATTATTTTAATATTTTTAAAACGCTACATTCAGAAACAGTCTGATCAGATATTTTATATAAAAAAAGAAATCTGCAAAGAACTCACTGGTAATATGACATCATGAGGGCACTCAAGCTTCCCTCTCTTGCCCGTCATGTTACCAACCTCAAGCAGTGTGAGACTCCAGCTTCTTCTTCATGGGGGGGATTAGCTGTTCTCTATTTTCTCACTGTGGGACTTCGTAAAAAGTTGATAAGTCAGCTCCATGGCACTGGATGATAGGGGATCACCTGGCATGCTGGTGACCTGGGTTCATGCCTGATCTTGGGACAACAAGAGCAGAGGCTGGCGGGGAGGGCTTGGGGCATCCCAGGGATGCTCTCTTTCCTGGAGGGGGGTCAGAGCCAGCATCGTTCTTGAGCAGCTACTCGGGGCTGGTTGTGGCAGTACATCTGCGGTGTGTATGACCACATGCCACGTGTGCATTCACCCAGGACGCCACAAGTGCGTGGCCCATGTGGGAGGGGGTGAGTGGGGTGCAATTAGGAATTATACAATGTGGTAAATCCAAAGCCCCAAATCCTGCATCCTGATTGGTTGGCTGGCACAATTACCACCATGATAAATCCTCCAGTGTACCCACTGCAAGAAGTGCCAGCCAACTTTATAGCCTGCTAATCCGGTCGCTTTCACTTCAAACGAAACTGCCGCGGTTTGTCCCGTCGCCGCTTCGTTAAAATACAGCGGTAAATTGTTTACAAAAGTACCTCCTCTTTCGAAGTGTAGGGACCTCAGTCAGTTAGAGCATAGTTAAAAACATTAAAGAATCAACATTTGGCATTGTATAATAAAATTTATCCTCCAGGGTGTGGGTACACTGAGGATTTAACACCACTGGTGTGATTCGGTCACCTTGGCTGTCGTGACCAATCACACCAGCTGTGTGGTAAATCCTCCAGTGTACCCACACCCTGGAGGGATAAATTGCTTCATTATACAATGGGTCTCAAAAACGAGTTTACCTGATTGGTTGGTTGGCTCTTTTTGACCCGTTGTAAATCCTGACTAGTACCAATGGGAAGAAGTGCCAACCAACCGTACCACCTAGCGACCTGGCACGTATCACTCCAACCCACCCCCCCTCGCCACACGCACACAACAAATGCTGCACCGCTTCTTTGAAGTTGCTGAGCAGAGAAAAAGAAAACTGCGGTAAATACAAAAAAAAGTAACCCTCATTTTATTTAATTGATATAGACGAACTCAAGAAAGTATTCGCACTGCCCTCTGACAACTCTGATACAGAAAATAATGATATTTCTGACATTCCTCTTACAATAAACATATCTGGCACAGTTGAAATTGAAAGTAGCCCAGGGCTGAGTTGCACCACGCACCATCATGTTGAACCAAGCCGGCAAACGCCACACTGCTCTCAGCCAGTAGCCCAGGAGCCAGTCCTCCACGAAGCAGTTCCACCACCACCAAATAACAATATGTTGCAGCCCTATAAGAGAAAAGTAAAAAGACACAATGTGACAACTGAGCAAGCCCTCCAGCAACTAGAACTGCAAAGAAATGAACAAACCACCGTTAAGCAAACCAGGTGGGCTATAAATGTATTCTTTAACTGGATAAAAGATCACAGGATTGACATAGACCATAAAACAGTATCACCAGAGTTCTTAAACAACACCCTAAGACAATTTTATAGCTCAGTCAGAACAATACAAGGCAACCAACATGTCCCTACAAGCTTTGTTGGGCTACGTGCAGAAATCAACAGATACCTGAATGACCACCCATTAGCAGAGCTATGAATCTTATGACAGACTCTCAATTTACTACATCTAATAACGTTTTTAAAGGAGTAGTAAAAATGTACCAAAAATCTGGCAAAGACTGCCCAACCCACCATCAACTGCTAACAAAAGAAGAACTGCATACTCTAAGATACTCAGTAATACTATCACCAGACATAGCAAGAGGATTAGTTAACAAAGTGTGGCTAGATTTAAACTCCACCTAGCTAGATGAGAAAATGAGGGAGTATGAGCCTTCACAATGAATTCATTTACAATATATATCGCACCTAATGGACTACACTACCTCACAAAAGCATATAATGAAGACACAAAAAATAACGAAAAAATAAATGATCAAGCACAACATCTAAGTAGAGGATTCTTGTTTGAGAGACCAAACGATCCACTGTGCCCCATAGCCAGTTACAGAAAATACTTAACAATGTTACCAGAAAATCCACCTGCACTATTCCTGCATCCTCGAAAGCTCCCACACCTAGACTTACAGAAACAAAAGGTTTGGCATACTAGAGAGCCCATGGGAATTAATTTCTTGGGGAAAATGCTTCCTAAACTTTGTACAGATGCTGAGCTCAAAATTGTCTATGCAAATCACTGTTTATGAGCAACAGCTCTTACACTGTTAACAGAGGCAGGGTTCGAATCTTGCCAGATCATGAATATTACTGGGCACAAAAATGAAACTTCCTTAAAAAGTTTCTGGAAACCTAACTTTGATCACCATCCAACATGGGGCTCCATCATAACAGGAAACAGCACTCACCTTTCTGCATCACAACATACTACTTCTAAAAAACAATATTTTGTCCCACTATACAATACCCAGCCATCAACCAGCAAGCAAGCATATACCATAACTGAACGAATAACTACTGAAATATAGACTTCCAACCCAATTCACTAGAATAAAAGACTAAAAAAAAAAAAATGTGATTTCCAGTCAGATCACAGAATACAACAGATCAAAACCAACTCTATCTCAAAATAACACTGTAAATACTCAATTAACACAAGAAGCCAACGGTCTCCTAGATGAAGAAGAGCTCTTCAAAGCACAGAACAGTGTGCAACTGCAAGATGAAAATGGCACCAATTCCTCAAGACAAAGTGCACATCATCGTCATCAGCAAGCACCCACCATTCATCGCTAACAGCAAGCACCCACCATTCATCGCTAACAGCAAGCACACACCATTCATCGCTAACAGCAAGCACCCACCATTCATCGCTAACAGCAAGCACCCACCATTCATCGCTAACAGCAAGACCTCCGACAATCAGCCACCTCATCAACTATGGAAATATAAACTTCTATCTGGGCAATCCTTAATACTGATGGAAGAATCTAAGCACATCTCAGAAACGCCACCAGGAAAAAAAAAATTGCTAGTACTAAACAAAATTAACCATCACAACAGTCACTAACATTTTTTTTCTCTCTCCAACAGCTTAAACCTGGAAAGAAATACAATCTCTACTCACACATCTTGCCAGCTAAAGCCCTCCAACCTTTAGATCATCTGATATGACCTGGGGGTGATCATATCAGTTGATCTAAAGGTGGGTAAGCAATGTGAGAAGTCAGTAAGGAGAGCTAGGTGGATACTGGGATGCATAGGAAGGGGCATCACAAGTAGAAAAAGGGAAGTGGTTATCCCTCTGTACAGACAGTTGGTGAGACCCCATCTGGAGTACTGTGTGCGGTTTTGGAGACCTCATCTACGCAAGGACATAGACAGGATGGAGGCTGTCCAGAGGAGGGCAACTAAAATGGTGCATGGTCTGCATCAGAAACCATATGAAGAGAGACTGAGAGAGCTTAATATGTATACCCTTCATGAAAGGAGGGACGGGGGGACATGATAGAAACATTCAAGTACCTCAAGGGAATCAACAAAGTCCAGGATGGTAGCATCTTTCAGAAAAAGAGATGTGTAAGAACAAGGGGGCGCAATTTAAAGATAGAGGGGGGATGGTTCACGGGTAATGTGAGGACATTTTTTTTCACGGAGAGAATGGTGGACACATGGAACTGCCTTCCTGGAGAGGTTGTGGGGTCTAAAACAGTGGAGGAATTCAAACATGCATGGGACAGACATAAGGCAATTATAGTGGGGAGTGGCAGGAAGTAGGCTGTTAGTTAACTAGAATCTGCAGCTTATCCAGTAGGTAGGGAAATGGGCAGACTGGGGGGGGCCAAGTGGTCCTTATCTGCCATCAAAGTCTATGTTTCTATGTTTCTGCAACAGAAAACAGTCCATCGCAAAGCAACAAGCGCTCCTGACTGAGCTCCACTGTGTAGCAGACAACAGTACGTCAGCAACCACCTGACTCCGAAGCCTAAACTTTAAAAATAAAAACCTTCTCAATGTTACTAAAACATTTTAAAAAAGTTTAAAAATCTTTAAAAATAGTACAACATTTTTTTTAATCGACTAATAAATACTTGTTACTAATAAAAAAAAAATCAATAAAACTATCCATTCACTTTACTTATCAGTACACTACAAAGCACCACAGGACTATTTTTCCTCACGGAGCAACACTACAATGAAAAAACATATAAATCCTATCAAAACACATAATAATCCCCCCCAAAAACGACAAAAAAACACAAAAAAATTGTATAATAGGAATTTACCATGACCAGGGTGTGGGTCACGCTAGGATTTACAATGCCTGGTGTATTTTGCTCACTCAGCCTATCGGCCTTGTAACCAAACAACACACCAGGTATTATAAATCCTAATGTGACCCACACCCTGTTCATGGTAAATTGCTTAAAAATGCCTCTCGGCCAGCCAGATGACGGCTGCCGGCCCTCCGTTCACCACTTAAGCCCAGGAGTGCCTGTGCCAGTCCCCCACAAACCTTCGTGAATTCTCCTTGCTTACGGCAAGCACTTCCCCTCCTTGGCATCCCACACATGAGGGGGGAGCCACTCCGCAAAGGGATATGTTGGGCAACCCATGGGTCACAGATCAGGACTGGCATGATGGCGATGGGGAGGCTGGCAAGGGGTCCTAGGCAGCCTGAAGGGTGGCATTTTCTTTCAACAAAACTTTCCAAAATTGCAGAAGAAACCAAGTGGCATAATCAGTTAGTATGAGTGTGAATATAGCCTCATGGACGATTGTCAGTATGCCACGGGTAGAAAAGGTAATTTAGAGATCTCCTTGCTGGTTGTTAAAAAAACAGGCATTAGAAAAGCTGGAAAACTCCAGCCCAGATTTTGATTCAGAATCTGAACATTAGGATCTTAGATTTCAAAAATTTTAACTCTGGTTCCAGGCTCTGGAGAACTGAAGATGTCCACGGAATTTTCAATGAAAATATAAAATGTACTTTATGTTATTTTCACTGCTGAGGGATATTTTTTAAGAATATAACATTTGACAGGATCGAGCATCCAACAGACTGCTCTCTTCTCACAGGCTGGAGGGGACTGCATCTCCCTCAATGCAGCTGGCATCTAGATAAAGGATCTCTTGCACTTCCCAGGGGTATGAGGCTGGCCACGTGCCTTATACCCCAGGGCATATACCAAAATCCTTTAATGCACACTCTGTTGTGGCCCACTGCATTTTAATATGCATACAAAAGCTCCAACATGTTGTCACCAAGGATAATGGCATTGGTTAATGAAGCAGGAAGACTAATATAGTGACATTTTAGAAATAAACCAGATGGTAACCCTATGTTCACTCATAGGCAACCACGAAAGTGCTGTTCAAATTAAGATTAGAAAATAAAAACAAAGGGCTGGCAGTATAGCCTAGTGGTTAGAATAATGTGATGTGCATGAGCTTGGTCCATCCAGCAGACCTGGGTTTGATTCCAATCTCCACTTGCATACTGTGTGACTCTAAGTCACTTAACCTTCCCAGTGCTCCTTGGTCTCCCACTGAAAACAGCTACTTGTGCCTAGTGGGCCTACCCAGTTATCAAAGAATAACAAAAAAAAGGTATCCTGTCTGAATTTTTTTAACTTTGTGATAGAAAAACAGAAGTATCTGTAATGCCTTTACAGTCAGTTTGAATAATTCAGCATGTGGAGTTGCTGGGAGTTTTTCATAGTATGTTTTAGAGTTCATTAAAAATGAAAAATGAAAGTACAAAACCATACAAATCTCATAACTCCCCGAATTACATTTGGGTGTAGGCCTACTGTTGTATTATACATTTTTTAGAGCCTAAGCTACCAGAACAGCATGATCGGAGTTCATCACTGTGCCATCACAGGCTGCTGCATTTAAACATAGTAACTCATTTCTTTTTGTCAGTCAATTTGTCCTGTACCCATTGGGAGGTAATTTATTGCTTAACACTTCTGAAGAAGCTCAAATTGCTTCTCTGTGTTTATCTTTCATGAGTACTCTCTCTCTGATGAGTCAGTAAATATTAATGAGGCCTACCCAAGGACTGAAAAACGGACTCCCTGTGCTACTGGTTATGTGAAATGTGAGCTGTTTCTTGACGCTGTGGCAGACTGTGATAGACGAGAAGGTTGTGCGTAAAACTGCTGTCCCTTTGGACTGGGTAACACTGAAGACCACCTAATGTAGGGAAGCTGAACACCCTCCCAGTCATCTGTGACAGCACTGGAATCTGGACTGCACTGTCAGGGTTCTACTGTAAAGAATTTGCAGATGGCTTGTTCCCTGATCACAGGCTCTAGGTCAGTTCAATCCAGGGTCAGTTCACAAGCCGCACTGATCTGGGGTCAGTCCCTGAGCAGCACTTAGCCACATCAATGTATTAGCAGCATGGACCCAGGTCCAGTTCACAAGCAACATTCACGGTCAGTTTATGCGCCACACTTACCCAGGGTCAGTTAACTAGCAGCACTTACCCAGTGTCAGTCCACAAGCAGCACTTAAGCAGTGTCAGTCCACAAATAGTACTTACCCAGTGTCAGTCCACAAGCAGCACTTACCCAGTGTCAGTCCACAAATAGTACTTACCCTGTGTCAGTCCACAAGCAGCACTTACCCAGTGTCAGTCCACAAATAGTACTTACCCAGTGTCAGTCCACAAGCAGCACTTACCCAATGTCAGTCCACAAGCAGCACTTACCCTGTGTCAGTCCACAAATAGTGCTTACCTTGTGTCAGTCCACAAATAGTCTTACCCAGTGTCAGTCCACAAAAAGTACTTACCCAGTGTCAGTCCACAAGCAGCACTTACCCAGTGTCAGTCCACAAATAGTACTTACCCAATGTCAGTCCACAAGCAGCACTTACCCAGTGTCAGTCCACAAATAGTACTTACCCAGTGTCAGTCCACAAAAGGCACTTAGCCAGTATCAGCCCACAAATAGTACTTACCCAGTGTCAGTCCACAAGCAGCACTTACCCAGTGTCAGTCCACAAATAGTACTTACCCAGTGTCAGTCCACAAGCAGCACTTACCCAATGTCAGTCCACAAGCAGCACTTACCCTGTGTCAGTCCACAAATAGTACTTACCCAGTGTCAGTCTACAAGCAGCACTTACCCAGTGTCAGTCCATAAATAGTCTTACCCATTGTCAGTCCACAAGCAGCACTTACCCAGTCAGTCCACAAATAGTATTTACCCAGTGTCAGTCCACAAGCAGCACTTACCCAGTGTCAGTCCACAAATAGTCTTACCCAGTGTCAGTCCACAAGCAGCACTTGGTGTCAGCCCACAAATAGCACTTACCCAGTGTCAGTCCACATGCAGCACTTACCCAGTATCAGTCCACAAATAGTACTTACCCAGTGTCAGTCCACAAGCAGCACTTAGCTAATGTCAGTCCACAAATAGTACTTACCCAGTGTCAGTCCACAAGCAGCACTTACCCAGTGTCAGTCCACATATAGTACTTACCCAATGTCAGTCCACAAGCAGCACTTACCCAGTGTCAGTCCACAAATAGTTCTTACCCAGTGTCAGTCCACAAGCAGCACTTACCTAATGTCAGTCCACAAATAGTACTTACCCAGTGTCAGTCCACAAGCAGCACTTACCCAGTGTCAGTCCACAAGCAGCACTTACCCAGTGTCAGTCCACAAGCAGCACTTACCTAATGTCAGTCCACAAATAGTACTTACCCAATGTCAGTCCACAAGCAGCACTTACCCAGTGTCAGTCCACAAGCAGCACTTACCCAATGTCAGTCCACAAATAGTCTTACCCAGTGTCTGTCCACAAATAGTCTTATCTAGTGTCAGTCCACAAGCAGCACTTACCCAGTGTCAGTCCACAAGCAGCACTTACCCAGTGTCAGTCCACAAATAGTACTTACCCAGTGTCAGTCCACAAGCAGCACTTACCCAGTGTCAGTCCACAAGCAGCACTTACCCAGTGTCAGTCCACAAATAGTACTTACCCAGTGTCAGTCCACAAGCAGCATTTACCCAATGTCAGTCCACAAGCAGTACTTACCCAGTGTCAGTCCACAAGCAGCACTTACCTAATGTCAGTCCACAAATAGTACTTACCCAGTGTCAGTCCACAAGCAGCACTTACCCAGTGTCAGTCCACAAGCAGCACTTACACCAGTGTCAGTCCACAAATAGTACTTACTCAGTGTCAGTCTGCAAGCAGCACTAACCCAGTGTCAGTCCACAAGCAGCACTTACCCAGTGTCAGTCCATAAATAGTGCTTACCCAGTGTCAGTCCACAAATAGTACTTACCCAGTGTCAGTCCACAAGCAGCACTTACCCAGTGTCAGTCCACAAGCTGCACTTACCCAGTGTCAGTCCACAAATAGTACTTACCCAATGTCAGTCCACAAGCACACTTATCCAGTGTCAGTCCACAAGCAGCACTTACCTAGGGTCAGTCCACAAATAGTACTTACCCAGTGTCAGTCCATAAATAGTACTTACCCAGTGTCAGTCCACAAGCAGCACTTACTTAGGGTCAGTCTACAAATAGTACTTACCCAGTATCAGTCCACAAGCAGCAATTAACTAGGGTCAGTCTACAAATAGTACTTACCTAGGATCAGTTCATGAGCAGGACTTTCCCAAGGTCAGCTCAGGAACATCACTGACCCAGGGTCAGTTCAAGAGCAGTACTTGCCCTGGGTCGGCTTATGAGCATCATGGTCACAGATCAAGTTCACAAGCAGCATTAATCCAGGGTCAGTTCATAAGCAGCACTGACCCAGGGTTAATTTACCAGCAGCATTTACTTAGGGCCAGAGCACTAGCAGCACTTACCCAGGGTTGGTTCACAGGCAAAACTGACCCAGTGTCAGTTCACAAGCAGCAAGGACCCAGGGTGTTCACAAGCAGCCCTCACCTAGGGTCAGTTCTTGAGCAGCAGGGACCCTGGATAAGTTCACAAGCAGCACTGAACTATTTCATTTATTTATTTACTGAATTTTGATGACTGGGTTGGCCCACTGGGCCCTGAAGGTCCCTATTTCAGGGGCGACCTGGGGAACAGGGTTGTTCCATGAGCAGCACAGATCCAGTGTCAGTTCACAAGCACTAATTCACACCAGCAGTGACCCAGGGTCAGTGCTTGTGTCTCAACATGTCTCCTCTCCAGAACCAAGCACATAAGCACCCAGCATAGCCTAGTGGCTAGGGCATAGGACAGTAAATCAGGAGATCAGGGTTTTAGTCCTGATCCCGCAATTTTCCTTTACCCTCAAATTGCACCTTTG
This sequence comes from Neoceratodus forsteri, assembly GCA_016271365.2. NCBI lineage: Eukaryota > Metazoa > Chordata > Ceratodontiformes > Ceratodontidae > Neoceratodus > Neoceratodus forsteri. The sequence continues at coordinate 56,972,024 of JADMNL010000026.1, forward strand.
GGGATCTAGGGCTGTGTGGTGTTAAAATACTTAATCTGCACTAAAGTGATTTACGTGCCAGCAAGAATATGTTCTAGTGAACTATTCTCACTGTACACTGACCTAAGATCAGGGCAAGCTGTAAACTGACCCTGCAGCTGCATCAGTTGTCAGGGGAACTGTCTGTCTGGAGTTGATTGTAAGCATGAATTATAACTAATCCTTAAACTTGTACAGCCTTATCCCTTTACACTGGACCTACAGTAGTCTGATCAATTACCTGCCATTAACTTGTTTCACTTCAACACAGCCATTTCTCTTCACCCTCATGTCTTCAGACTTGTTCCCTTGGGAATTTTCATTAATGTTTTGATGAATTTTGCAATGCACATTGTTAAGTATTGAATACTTTGTTCTCTGAAACAAGCTGTAGAAAAAGATCAGCATGGCGGTCGGTGCTGGAACTGGAATACACTGCTGGAAACTACCACCTTTGATGTAGGATTGAACGCACTTGACAGGGGTCTAGGGACATGTTTCCTAACTACAGATTGCATTTTCACAGTTTATTGAGTCAGACTGCTGCACTTTTACACTTAACTGAGTCTGTTTCATGCCTTTAGGCAGTTCATTTTACATAGGAGCAGTTCAGAGCAGTTCTCCCCCATGTTGCTCATGGAACTGAAACAGTCTTTTAATTTCACTCCCTGAACTGAGTTCTCCTGTGTTCCCCCCATTTCCACCTGATGGCAGTATGTTCTAGCGGTTAGAGCACTTATGTGCGAAACAGAAGATCACAGGTTCAACTCTCACCATAACCATTATTCACTGTGTGATCACAAACGGAGCACACCACTTGAACTCCATGTGTTTTTATTCACCCAGCTGTAAGACTGAATTTAAGCAGGACACCCTTGAAAATGAGATGTAGAGGACTGGTTTGTTAGCACAGCGGTAGCATTACCACTTGCTGCACCAGTGACCCAGGTTCTAAAACAGCCAGGCCGGCACTAGAAGGATGATTGAGCAGCCCATGGACAGCTCTTCTTCTGGGAGGGGGGCACAGTGCCCTGCTTGTCTAACACCCCAAATTTGCAACACAGCCATTTCTTCACCGCACCTCATCAATGTGGCAGCCGTCAATTTTCAGATGCTGGCCCAAATCTGTTTTTGCACTTGTGGTGCGAAACCACCTTTTGGGCAGCATTTAAAATTTTCTCCCCCTTTGCAGTGGGGTCATAAGAAGGCTATATTGAAAATTTGGGGTACAAATATGGGAAAACAACAAAATTATGAGCCTACATTGCAATTTTTCAACACGTTCATAACTGTGGTAAGTTTCAAGATTTTGACTTCAACTTTTCAACATAGCCAATTTTTCACACCACTTCATGAACGTGATAGCTGTCATTTTTCAAATCCTACCAAAAATGTGTTTTCACACTTGTGGAGCAAAATGATGTTTCGGTCATTGTTTTATAAATGACACCTGTAATGCTCAGGAGTGGTCATAAAAAGATTATGGTGAAAGTTTGGGTTAAAAATGTGAAAAAGCAACTAAAGTTGTGAGGAAACAATGAATTGTTCCATTGTTTACTCATAATTTTATTTTTGCAAATTTTGTTCAAGATATCCCTTGTGTTACCCCACCTCCTGAACTTGCAGGTGTCATTTTTCAAATCCCCTCCACAACTTGTTTCCACAGTCACACCTCAAAATCACCTTTTGGACTGGATTTTAAAAAATTCCACCTGTCTTGATCATAACGTCAGGTTGTATAAAGATTGTTGGACATTTGGGGTCAAAGTGTGGGAGCCCACTTAAAAGTAGATATTGCCTCTCAGCTGTCCTATCCTGGGTAATTACAATCAAACAATGTGTAAACCCATTGTTATGTGCATTTATAATATATCTCGCTATTTATTTATGCCTCACTTGGTGATTATAGTTTATTTAACTTAAAATAATGTATTCGTTGTACCTACCTAATTCCTCTTTGTACTGTGAACTTTGTACCTTGTATTTGCAAATAACGTTGCATCTCCTTTTTACTGCTTTCTCTGTCTTTATGACCCTAGACTCTTTAAACATAGTCTCAGCCTAAAGGGTCTTGTGTGTAACAATAAATAGATAAATAAAAGCAGGACACCACTGAAAATGAGACATTGCATCTCATTTTCTGTATCCTGGGTAAAAATGTCTACAAGCAAGACCTGGTACAACAGCAGTACCAGTAGTGAACATTTGGCATTGGCAAATGCTTCTTCTTTGTGTTCGTCCATGAAGGTAATTCTGACACCAGCTGACCATGCCCCCAGAAATGCCTAGTTTTATTAAACTTTTTATTTATAAGTTTTTCTCATAACTTACAATAAAACACTACACAGGAGGATACATTAATTGATTACAGTTTCAGCAATGTTCTTTTACAAAGGAGAACAAGGACACCTCCCCTTGAGATACAACATAGGGGGATGTATAGTATGGTTCAAGTACATACAGAAACAACTGACAGCAATTACAGCACAGAATGTTGCAGGGATAAGTTTAAAGAGCTATGATATAGTGTGCTCTATTTCAATAATGGCAACAAGCCTACATTATCCCACATATGAAAAAAGGAAAACATTTTTAGAACTGGTAACCCGAGAGCAAACCTTCTAAAGAGATATTATTAACTTGTGAAACATTGGTAAAGAGGAGCTTCAAATAAGCACTTTACAGAACAACGAATGTGAAGCTGCAGATTGCTATACACCTGACCCACATTTATTTATGGTATTTTGGTAACCAGGTGGGCCCACTGGGACCAGAGGTCCCTTTTTCAGGGGCGACCCGGAGTTAGTCACATACAGTAGATACAGGTACACAAGTCGTAGATAAGACAGAACAAATGCAGATAAAATTATGTACAGCTGTACAGGAGCAATTAGAAAAAATACTTGATGACAGCAAGTTACACAAGTAAAGAGTCATAGGTGTAACACATTAGCAACATATAACAATAAGTAGGGAAAGCAAAGACAATCTGTAATAGAACACAAATATATGACACTTCAGATAGGATGGGTAACTCCTATCCCTCAGATCCCCGGAAAACAACATACTGTAGGAATGAACCCTACCCCCAAAACTGAAGTATTTCCCTGGTATACAAAAAAGAGTTTGAATAAGTCACCATCTTATTGCTACTAACCTGTGAAATCAAAGTTATAGTGTTAATTTGCTTGCTGCGTGGGAAACCAGTGCTCTCCTCGAGCTATGCTACTGCAAAGCACTAGGTCTATTCTCGCTGATGATGTAGTGGCGCTTGAGTAAGGAGAGGCAGGAGACAAACTCAATGAATGGAAACAGGTTTACTGGGCACAAAGCACAGAAGAGGACAAGCAGTTTACAGCAGGATATTCTGTAACTCGGTACTCTATAACTCTATAACCTTATGATCTATCTTTACACCTTACGACTGTCTTATCACGCGATACTCTATCTGTAAAAAAGCTTTCAGCTTAGTGTGCTATACCTGGTAAAACAAAAATAATCCTTATGCTCTATTCTTATACTCTACAACATTCTTGTTATTCTATATACTCTATAACAGTCCTATGCTCTATTGCTTGAATGACTGTAATTTAACTTATACTTTATGGCCCGGATATTCAAACTGCGTCATTCTGAGGCGCAAGCCCTTGCGCTGCTCAAAATAGTTAGCGGGGGTGTGGCGGGGCGATATTCAAAGGAGTTGCACTATTGAGCAACTCCTTTGAATATCACCCCCCAGCCACAGCCACTGTGCATGGTGCAGTGGAACTTGCGCCACCGCAAGTTGTCAGAGTTGAGCATTAAACTTGCGGTGGCGCAAGTACCACTGCGCCATGCGCAAATTTCCGATATTCAAAAGGTGACATGCAAATGGGGCCATAATTCATACAAGGCGCAGGGGGAGCCATTTGCATCTGATTATGGCTCCATTTGCATGCCACCATTAGCATGTAGGTACGCCCGATCCCGAGGACTTGCGCCTGGCCACCCCTGCCAGGCGGCAGCCATCCCGAGGACGACGCACCCTGCAGCTTCCAATCGCGGGCGGGAATGTGGCTAACCCCCCCGCCAAACATCTCCCAATACCCGATCGGCGGGCAGGGCGTATCATGACAACCCCCGCCCAAACATCTCCCAATGCCCGATCACGGGCAGAGCGTATATGACAACCCCCGCCCAAACATCTCCCAATGCCCGATTGCGGGCAGTATGTATAATAACACCCCCAACTTCTCCCAATGCCGATCGCGGGCAGAGCGTGAAGCTCAACCCCCAGTACCCGATCGCGGGCAGAATGTAAAGAACCCCCAGCCCGAATATCTCCCTGGTGGTCCAGTGGACCGTAATGCCCGATCGCGGGCAGAATGTCCAGTGACAACCCCCAAACATCTCCCTGGTGTCTAGTGTCCCCCCCACCACCCCCAGAAGCCCACCACCCTGCTCCCCGGCGGCGGTAGCGGCAGCATCCACACCGCCTGCCGCCCGCCCGCCCACCGACTGACTGTCAGTGAGGGCTGCCGCCAGTGGTGCAGAGCTAGAGGCCAATGGGCGTGCAGCCGGGCGGACGGCATCTCCCCCCTGCCGCCCGCCGCCTCGCCGACTGATCAGTGCGGGCTGCACGCCCATTGGTGCAGAGCTAGAGCTACTGGGCGGCAGCCCATACCGTAAATGACACATGTTCACAAATCTGACTGTCATAGGACGGTACGGGCTGCACGCCCATTGGCTCTAGCTCTGCACCACGGCGTGCAGCCCTACCGGATAGTCAGTCGGCGGGGCGCGGGCGGCAGGCTGGTGGATGCTGCCGCCCACCGCCGCCGGGGAGCGGGTGGTGGGGCTTCATGGTGGGTGGGTGGGGGACACTAGACACCAGGGAGATGTTTGGGGGTTGTCACGACATTCTGCCCGCGATCGGGCATTACGGTCCACTGGACCACCAGGGAGATATTCGGGTTGGGGTCTTTACATTCTGCCCGCGATCGGGCACTGGGAAGGGGTTGTTTCACGCTCTGCCCACGATCGGGCATTGGGAGATGTTGGGGGTTGTCATTATACATACTGCCCACAATCGGGCATTGGGAGATGTTTGGGCGGGGTTGTCAGTATACATTCTGCCCACGATCGGGCATTAGAGAGATGTTTGGGGGGGGTTCTTTTCACGTTCTGCCTGCAATCGGGCTGGTGGGGGGGGCACAGGGAATGAGTTGGGGGCCAGCCTCGGGTGGCAGCTGCTGTGTTGCGCCCTGCAATACAGCAGCTCACCTGTGGGTGGCCCTCAACTTGATCCTTTTTTTTTTGGCTCAAAGTTGTGCAGGCGCAGGTTGGGGGTTGCGCCTGCACAACTCTGCACAACCCGACTGAATATCGGGTTGTGCAGTTTATGCATGGTTCCTCCCCCTCCTGTTGAGCATGCATTCATTTGCATTGCGCTGTTGCTCAACCTGTTTTCAGTGGCGCAACTGCCTTCTGCTGAATATCTCAGAATGGCGCACTGTAGGACGTGCGCATGCGCAACCCTGTTGCGCATGGCGCAACCCTTTTGAATATCTGGGCCTATGACTTTAGTGACTTTGGCTGTGGTTAGTTCAGGTTAGTGCAAACTATCAGCATCAGAACCTGAGTCAATTGCATAGGTCACATTTAAAGTCTGTCTGCGGGTAGTTGGGCACAGCAAACAACAAACGGCAGACGGGCATCAGGATCCATAAGACGAAACAGCAGACATACATCAAATTCACAAATCAGAAGTACAAGGAACTTAGGACATCCGGATCACTGCACCTCCAGGAAAACACTCACTCTGCCTTGAAGACACACACTAGCTTGATGAACACACTTGATCTGGACCTCTGGATCACTGTTGAACTCCAGGAAAGCACTCCCTCTGGACTGAAGACACACACTGGACTGACAAACACATTGAATCAGGACCTCTGGGTCACTCTGGCTAGTTTGTCACTTGAAGTCAGTTCATTGCAAGGCTGAAGACATGCAAAACCTCAGAGTCGACAGTCACTTTAAATGCAGTTCACTGAAATGTTGCTTTAAATTCTGTAGGCAGTCATAATCATGCAGTTCAGTAAGTCATAAATCTTAAAAATCCCTTGGACACCTGAAGCTATGCTGTAACCCTGTACTGTCCTTTTAAATCTGGTAGTCAGACTGTAGCTATTTACATAAATTGGCATATCTGCATCTGCCCACCCATGGGCAGTCCTTTCCTAAGGGGCCTTACCTTGCCCCACTTACAGCTGTCCTTCCATGCACCCTCCAGAACAGAAAATCAAGTTTTTGTTTATTTTATTTATTTAAAAGTTCAGGTGGTCAGCATCTGCCAGTTAGTGCTGCTGCTTGACTCACTGCCCTGCCCCGGGGAAAAGTCTCTGGAGGGAAGAGGCAAGATGTGCTTGCTGTGGATGGTGGATGGTCCTCCTCCTCCTCTTCAGGCACTGGAGGAGCTGACTATGGGGCTTTGCTGCACCCAACGTGCTCTATCTCTCTGTGCTGATGCTGGTTGCCTGAGAATGTGGCCCCGCTTGTGGGCGCCTCTGCTGAGGGACGGAAATCTTACTTTGTATTTTAAAATGAAAAATGGGGCTTGACTGAGCCCACACTGTGGCTGACTGCAGCTGTCCTCGGGACTCGCTGACCACTTTGAGGAGCTGCCACAACACTGGACTGCTGGACTGACACACAGAGATGAGAGAAGGAGGACAGCAGGCACACTTTACCCATTACATTTACATCCCTGCATCCCCTCTCTTCCTCCTCTGGTTGCAAAACTTTTCTTCTTGGCTGCTTTCTTTGTCAGGGTGCCTGACAGCACTCTTCTGACCAATGCTGCTGCTGGCCACAATGCAATAAAAATGACCTTTACTGGACACATAGTTGGAGGTTGCGAAAACACTGGTCTGCCTAGATTTCTTCACTGGATTGGCCAAGACACAATGAGAAACCCCTCCAAGCAAGAAGCAATCCCACCTGTGGTCACTGGCCAGCCGGTCACTTCACACAGACAGCAGCCTCTTCTCTGGTGGCTGTCCAGTCCTCAGCTCACTCTTAACTCTTTCTTTTTTATTTTAAAAACAAAACAACAGGCTGTCAGTTGCATTTGGAGTTCTCCCCTCGATCCACTCCAGAATGCTGAGGGGAAGAACACTCCCAAGCAGGGAGTTCCATTTTTTTCTTTGCTGGCCAGGCAGGGCACCTACTTTGGGTCATTACACTACACTGGCCATTACTCCACCACGTGGCTTGAACAGTAAAGTTAGACATGACAAATTCCAGCACTGATAATAAAATTGAAAACAGGCATTGATGGTAACAGACTTATCATATGTCCTATTCAAATAAGAGAGCTAAGTCCAACAGTCCAGTCTGGTAGAGATTATGCACCAGGGGGTCTGGGGGAGCCAGTAAAACAATGTCCATCTTAATGGGGGAAGGAAGAGCAGTACACAAGCTGAAGCAGGTATCCTGAGTTAGCAAAATCTGCATCACCCAACTCAAACATTAGGGCAATCTGAGTCCAAATAACAGAGTTCAGGCATCTATCTGGTAGGAAAATCTGGCTATTCCATGCTCATCCTCTCTGGATGATTCTGCCTCCTCCACTGTCTGTTCATGTTCAATTCGCTACATAAGTTTAGTGGCTTTAGAGGGATCATTGAATAAGTAAGTGTGGCATTTCCATCCCACTTTGAGTTTCGCTGGGAGTAAGAGCTGATGTTGAATCTTAGAGACTCGCAGCAAAGCCTGGACCTTGTCAAATGCCTTCCGACATTGCCTGGTAGAGTAAGAGAGATCTAGACACAGAGAGATTTCCATGTCTTCATCGTGCAGTTGCTATTTTCGTTTGGTGATAGACAGAACTCTGTCCCGGACTCCCACTCCATTACAAACAATAAGCAGGGTCCGTAGTTCTGCCCCACTCAGCATGACCCTACTCATGGTAATTCTGTAGGCTTTATCTAGAGCTAGAGCAGGTTCCTCCTTGGAAATCCCGAAGAGCTGTGGCAATATAGTATAAACAAATCCTAATGGGTGTTTACCTTCAGATAGCTCGGGGAGTTCGATCAGGTGAATGTTGCATTCCCTGGTCTAATTTTCCACATTTTCAAGATGCTGGCACAGCATGGCATTTCCATTCACTAGTTTTGTCATAGCATCCATAGATTTCGCGGCTGAACTTTCAGCCAGCTGCACATTTTGCTCTAGTCCATCTACTCTGGTCTCCAAAGAGTTTACTTGAGGGGTGACTGTATCTAGTTTCTCGTCCATTTCCTAAACTGTCTTCACTAGCTGTGTGAGGGTTGTATTTATGGTGGAAAGAGACACCCTGTATGGGCCCAGCACCAGTCCCCCTCAAGGCTTCACCCTGAAGCGTAAGCCTGCAGTCTTGTGGCTGAGATGTTTTTTGGTTTAAAAAAGTCATTCGCTGTAGCTGCATTCCTGGATTTGCCCACGTTCATAGTGCGGTAGTTACTGAAAGCAGTCCCAAACAATAAGGCACTGAAGTATGCAGAAAAAGTAGTCATGTTATTAGATTATGGTTTAATCCCTCAGAAGATGTGTGAAGGAGCGTCTGTCTTGGTCTGCTGTTAAGCCACGCCCCCGTAGATGCCAAGTTTACTAAGGACAGCCAATAACAAATTATGTTTGTTAAGCTCCTAAAAACAGGAGGTAGAGCTGAAGGGAGGCCCACATGAAGCAGCAGGCGGTAGAAACCTGAAAGGCAAACAAGTACTGCAGGCATTATAAATCCCAAAGGTTCGTGGATACAGGCCTTTATATTGTGTGACATACACAGGGAAGTTTCATTTTGTGACGTCTAAAATAGTGCATGCTAATTGAGTTCACAGTTTCCGTTCACTCTTTTGCAACTCTTCATGATTAAGATTGATACTGCCAAGCACCTGGGTCTTGTGCTTCTCTGTTGTTTTTTCACACTGAAAAGGTCAGAGTTATACCCTCCTGGAGGCAAAGGGAAATGAAAACTCATTATGACTAATCTGTACAAATTTAAATAAACAAGCAGGTGCTGCACAATCTAATATTGCAAACTTGCCAAATGTAGCCTTGAAACAATCATTTATAATAAGTGGGCTGAAGCAGTGAAAAATATTGTTGTCTCTTACTTTAGATGGTATGATTTGATGGCCTTTTAATTAAAAAAAAATCTTTAAGCTCCTAATACTTTATTCTAAATCTATAACGTCTGTCTAGAGCAATGTCAATCTTCTTTAGCATCTAGAGCAATGGCTGTCTTTTCTAGCATGTGCAAAATAGCCTAGGGTAATGTGATCACATAATGTCTTTATTTCTAAAACTTTCATTCCAATAACATTTTCTCACCCATTCACTTCCCATAAGCTGGGACTATGCTGCTTAAAGTAGTTCAAGTACAATACTTCCATCACGCAACAGAAGGAAAATTTGGTTCAGTATGGTTTAAACTCATATTTCAGAAGTGTGAGGGGGTTTCGAAAGGAGAAAATGCATATATCCCCAAGGGGCAAGGCAATGTGGGTATTGTATGACTATCCCCCTGAATAAATTTGGCAGGCTGGACTTTGAGCAGGGCAGTAAGGTGCCAGAATGCCTCACAATCTGCAAATGTCAAAACAAACATAACTTCCTTCATGAAAATTCATCTATAAGGTCCCTTCTGTAGAGCATTAGGAAGAAATATTTATCAAAATCAAATCAAATCAAATCAAAGTTTATTTATAATGTGCTTTTCAACACATCAAAGCACAAGTACAAAATAACATCTTACATAATAAATAATAACATAAAAACAATAAAAGCAGCAATAAATCTATTGAAATGCTAATTCAAATAGATAACTCTTCAGAGACGCCTTAAATGATTGATTCTGTGGACAGGCACTCTCTAATCTGATGAGGCAGAGAATTCCACAGGGTTGGGGCCATGAAAGAAAAAGCTCTGGCCCCAGATGACTGAATATAAACCCTGGGAATCTCTAGCAATCCCTCGTCAGCGGAGCGGAGTGGGCGGAGAGGGCGGTAGGGTCGAAGGAGATCTTGCAAGTAGCCCGGTCCCTATACGCGGGTTTCTTGTGATGCCACCCGGATTATGACTTGGTCCGATAGTGTTGGTGGGCATGTGGTTTTCATGCCTCTTGGATGTTGGCCTTGGGTAGTTGGTAGTTGCTTGGCTCTTTCAAAGATGCTAAATAGCACTGCCCCCCTTCCCACCTTGGAGAGACCCTTGTCTCATCAAGACAACAGGTAGGATGATACTTCCTAGGAAAATACTACAGTACTTCCCTGCAGACCTTCCCTGCAGGGCCCACACTAGTAGTTATAATAAGAGAATAACACAGTATACAGTAATACAGCAGAACTCAGGAAATACAGATAGTACCATAAGTGCAGACTTGCTGGGCCTTTGATCTCCTTTTGCTGTCTTCTGTCATTAAATTCTATGTTTCTATGTAACAGGAAATACAGTAGGTTTTATTGGAGAAAACAGGAACAGGGATCTGGGAGAGGAAGTTACAGGATAAACATTTAATAAGTGTAACCCTGGCGTTGGGTATCTGAAGGGCTATACTACCCCTGCCTTGGTGGCCACTAACAAGGTTGAGGGGCCTGGGTCCTTACTTTAAAGAGCTACTGATGCCTCAAAGAAAAGTTTAAAAAACATAATGATTAGATACAATTCTGCTTGCATTCCATTTATGTTTGATATATTTCTTCTCCCAATAATTTATTACTAAGGAAATGTGTATGAATATACGACCTTTGTCCCTTAGAGTTTATTTTTGAGTTCATCTGCCTCTACAGCTTACTCCCTACTCCAAGTCATAATCCTGTGTTGTGACATCACAGTCTATTGCCATGGGAGTAACTGTGAGGTCACAAGCAGTGTTCTATGAGCTCAAGTAGGGAGAAGGCAACAGGAACAGAGGAACTCTTCAGGAGTAAAGATCCTGTTTTCATGCAAATGACCTCAGTAATGAATAATATGGAACACAAATACAGAACTAATGGGAAATACAAGCTGGACTGTGTCTAAATATTCTGTTTTTTTTAAAGTTCTCCTGAACATGTCACCAGCTGTTTAACTTTAAACTGGTTCTTTCCCAAGATATAATATTTTGCACAGTGCCTCCACTCAGGGTATACTTACGTGGGCCAGAAAAAAACCTGGTACAACCCTCTGGGATGTCGTACCCACCCACACTACTGTAATGCCACCCCAATCATGACCCAATAAGCAATACCCCACATTTCAGACATTTTGTAATTAATGACTCACTACTAATAATATGCTCACGAAACAGGTATATACAAAAACAACAACAACAATGTCCATGGGGAAGGGCTAGAAGGGTAACTGGAACAGAGGTTAAGCTATTTACATTCGATTAGACTGGCATTGCTATTTGGATTAGATTGGCATGAAATCACAATAATCATTTGACATCTTTACCTTTCAGCATCAATCACAGTGGGCACCCCCCCCCAGCCTCTGAGGCATTCAGATCCATGATGCTGTCTAAGCTAGTTGCACTGGAAAAGATAACACAGTTATTTAAACCCACACTGGTTCTAGTTCCAGAAATGCATTAGGACCCTGCAGTCCAGTACCTTTAACCTGGGTACCCAGTACTTTAAGTTCTTAAAGGTGCAGGCCTGGTATTCGGTGCAACTGTTGTTGGCCAGTTGAGTTGGGAGCCCTTGAGGAAAAAATCAGATTAATCTTATTTAAAATCCTTAGACCATCATCCTGACTGTAATTCACAGAACTTAAGCCTCTCGTGTTAAAGGTTTAAACGTAATGCTGAGCTTGGCAACAACTTCAAACTTTTACAAGTCAGTCCGGGTTGTGCAGAGGGAAACCCCGCATACTTACAGTTGACAGTCACAGGCAAGTCGATATTGGGCTGTATGAAGAACTGGGGTGATTTCAGCAGGTGGGCTCTAACTCTGGAAGCTCAGGTGCAGGCAAAGACTAACAGCCAGCCCCCTTTACTGACTGCAGGATCTCACAGCTTTTGAAATGGCAACTCACATCTTTACTTCTGTTGGCAGTGCCCCTCTCCGGACTGAAATCACTTTACTGGATGGCCAGGCTGGGACCAGGACTGGCACGCTTCAAACCCCACATCTAGGTTATAACCCTTGGGGGAAACGCAGTGCCCTAGGTGGCACACTTCCAGGCTGTGTCCCAGACCAATCTGAAGTAGTTACATTGCATTCAGCACATTTAGGCATACCGCACATTTGTACATTTAGAAGTTGCTTTAAGTAGTCACAGTTAGTTAGTCAAATGCATAGCGTGGCATACAGAGACCTGTTGCTAGTCAGGTTAGAGTCTTAACACCCAAGGCGCACTCCCAGTGACTTTAGAAACAAGCACCTATACTCTTCCTGAATTTGCTTGATTGTTGGGGTTGAGACTTAGGATTTAGAGGGGTATTTTTGCAACATTTTAAAAGTGTTCTGCTGGCTGAGTAGTTAAGTTTATATCCCTGGTTTCACTGAAAGATTTTGTGTATTGGAATCAGACAGCAGCCTGCCTACAGTGAAAGGCCTGCTTACATCACAGGTGTCACTAGTCAATCAGTTGGCTTAATACTTAAGATTTTCAGTGCAGGAAGAGTGTAAAGCACAACTGACTTATTTTGGGGCTGACCACTTTCAGAGCACAAACCACCAGGCTGTTTTGGGGCTGGGGAAGGTTACCTGTGTCTGAGTTGGATGTCTGGATTTTTCTCTGTTTGATTAGCAGGTTATTTTCTCTGTCAAATTGTTGTGTAGGGCATCTTGCTGACAGGAAGGCACTCATCGCAGTGCTGGGTCAGAGCTTTAGCTGATTGTTTTGCAAGGGACAGTTTAGGCCCAACCCTTCCCCACCCTCACCCCACCCACCCTGGAAATAGTTCCTTTATACCTGGGGTTCTGACATCATTTCCTCAAGAGTGCAAGGTGCATATCACTGTCATATCCTCTCTAGCACACTGCACTGACAATATAAGCATACACATTGTATAATATATATATTTCTATATAACAAACCAATCACACACACACACACACACACACACACACACACACAGAAAAAGTAGATAAACATGTGGGGAGTAGTACAATGTAATGGCTGTGGGGCAGCAGTCTTCCGGGAGTCTTTCTGGAGGCTGAGATGCTGCCTATTTGCAGACAACTCTCTGCCCTGAGGGAGGAAGTTGCCCATCTTCAGGCCATGCTGGACAGTAGTAAGGAACCTTCCCCCAGGCCACACTGGATGGTAGGAAGGGAACCTCCCCCATCCAGGGAGCACCAGAGCCACCACCACTACCTCAGAGGTTGCGAAGAAAACACAGCAGTTGGACCACAGTGGGCTCAGGAAGGGTGAAGATGGTGGAACAGAGGCACACCCAGTCAGTTGTTCCACTCCACAATCCATACACCATTCTGGGGGAGCATAGCTCCCCTATGGATGCACCTACAGAGGAGACTAAGGAGGCTGAGGACAGCTGTCACAAGGGAGGCCCACAGGAAGGAGACAGAGGACACCACAAGGAAAGGAAGCAACTCCTGGTGGGGGACTCCATTATTAGGGGGATAGAACTGGGGGGAGCAGGGAAAACTGAAGTAAGGTGCCTGCCTGGTGCCATGGCTTGGAGGGACAGGAAGCGCATCCTCAGGATCATGGGAACAGCTGCAGGAGTCTGAACTGGACGTCATTGTCCACCTAGGGACAAATGACTTGGCTCATCATGAGATTAGAGCAGTGCAGAAGGACTTTGTAGAATTGGGAGGGGCCTAAGACAAGTAGCACACACAGTATCCTTCTCAGAGGTGCTGCCTGTCAATGGCATGAGTGAGGCGAGGTACTTTGCACCATGCAGTTTAATGAATGGTTGAAAAATGGAGCACAGGGTTTGGCTTCATTGGGGACTGGGGTTCCACCTGAGGGACACCAGCCTATACTGGCAGGATGGTCTGCATCTGTCCAGGAAAGGAACAAGTCTTTGAGCAATCGGTTTAAATGCTTCATTGGCAAGCTTTTAAACTAGTCAAGGGGAGGCACTGATAAGCAACAGGAAAATCCCAGCCTCCCTACAAAAACAGGGACTAAATGAGAAAAGACCAAGGTAGAAAGGTCAGTGGGGATGCTGCAACAGCAGGTAAAGCCATCAAAAATGGAGAGCAATGAGAACCAATGCCCAAGTCTGAGCAACAAGCTTCCTGAATTAGTGGCCTTGATGGAGGAGGAACATCTGGATATCGTGAGTCACAGAAACATGGTACACATTAAACCATGACTGGGATGTAAACATACCAGGATACACTATCTACAGGAGGGACAGGGAGGGTAAAAGAGGAGGAGGAGTAGCTCTTAAATAAGGGAAGGAATCAAAGCAACAGAACAAAAGGGTAAACAGGAGGAGAGAAGAAGCACTGTGGGTAAATTTGGAGACCGCAATGGCACCACAATACGCACAGGGGTTGTATACAGACCCCCTTCTCAGGGGGAAGAAATGGACAAGGAAATGATAGAAAGTATACTTAGAATGGCAGAAAAAGGGGAGATATTGCTGATGGGTGATCTGAATATGCCAGATGTTAACTGGAGTGCAGTTGCAGCAGCCACTTCTAAGGGTGGGGTTATTCTAGATGCTCTACAGGGGGCATGCCTTAGACAACTAGTATTGGAGCCCACTTGAGAGGGAGCAATCTTAGACCTGGTTCTCTCAAATGGAGATGAAGAGAGGATCACAGATGTAGAAGTGGGTAGCCATCTGGGAACTAGCGACCATCGAACAGTATGGTTCACAATAAACACAGCAATAGAGTCAAGCTATACAAAGACAAAGGTACTGGATTTTAGGAGGGCTGACTTTGTCAAAATGGGTGAGTGCCTAAGGAATGCACTAGCAAATGGGCAGGAAGGAGGGTGGAAGAACAATGGGGAATAATAAAACTGCCATCACAGAGGTATCAAGCCTTGTGTAAAGCAAATAAACAAAACGAAACGAGGTAAGAAACCACTATGGTTCTCAAAGGAAGTGGCAGTGAAGGTTCAAGAGAAAAGAAAGCATTCAGGAAGTACAAGGAATCACAGAAGGAACAGAACAGAGAACTATATCGTTAAAGCAAAAGGAAGCTGGGAAGGCAGTCAGATAGCAAAGACCCAAACTGAGGAAAAGATAGCCAACTCTAGTTAAGAAGGGGATAAAACCTTTATAGGTACATCAGGAGCCAAGGAAGACCAAGGGAGGGATAGTGAGGCTTAATAAAGGGAAGAGAGGTGGGCAGAGGGTGACTGTGAAAAGGTAGAGATACTAAACAAATATTTTTGCTCAGTATTTACAAAGGAAGAGGAGGTACCTAAAACAAACAGTAGAAACACTCTGGATACTAGAAGTTGATACCGCCCATTTACAGAAGAAAGGGTTCTGAAAGAACTCTTAAAACTGAAGGTGGACAAAGCAATGGGGCCTGATGGGATTCATCCCAGAATTCTAAAAGAACTAATGGTAGAACTAGTGACACCACTGACTACCCTCTTTAACAAATCATGGGAGGATGGGGTGGTACCCGAGGACTGGAGGAGGGCAGATGTGATTCCCCTTCACAAAAGTGGGAGCAAGGCAGAAGCAGGAAACTACAGACCTGTTAGTTTAACCTCAGTGGTAGGGAAAATGATGGAATCATTTCTGAAGGAAATAATTGTTAAATATCTGGAGGCCAGAGGGGCACAGGACCCAAGGCAGCATGGATTCACAGCAGGAAGGTCATGCCAGACAAATCTGATAGATTTCTTCGACTGGGTGACCAAAGTAGTTGATCAGGAAGGGGCTGTGGACATGGCCTACCTAGACTTTAGCAAGGCATTTGACACAGTCCCACACAAAAGATTAATATACAAGTTAGCCAGCCTGGGAGTGGGTCCCTAGATGACAGCCTGGGTAAAGAACTGGCTGGAGAATAGGACACAGAGAGTAATAGTAAATGGAGTCCACTCTGAAAAAAGGGGGGTTAGTAGTGGGGTACCGCAGGGTTCAGTATTAGGACCAGTCCTCTTCAATGTCTTTATAAGTGACATTGCAGAGGGACTGGAAGGAAAAGTATGTCTCTTTGCAGATGACACAAAGATCTGCAACAGAGTTGATGCACAGGGTGGGGTGGAAAGGATGAGAAGGGACTTGGCAAGGTTAGAGGAATGGTCAGATGTATGGCAGCTTAGATTCAATGCTAAGAAATGAGTAATGCACCTGGGAAACAAAAACCCAGGGAAGAGTACACAATGGGGGGAGATACTAACAACAACAAAATGGAAAGGACCTACGGTAGTCATATCAGATGACCTAAAGGTGGGCAAGCAATGTGAGAGGGCAGCAAGGAGGGCTGGGGACACGGGATGCATAGGAAGAGGCATCACCAGTAGAAAACAGGAAGTTATTATCCCTCTGTACAGACAGCTAGTGAGACCCCATCTGAGTACTGTGTGCAGTTCTGGAGACCCAATCTCTGCAAAGACATAGACAGGATGGAAGCTGTCCAGAGGAGGGCAACTAAAATGGTGCAGAGTCTGCACCGGAAGACATATGAAGAGAGACTTAAGGAGCTGAATATGTATAGCCTCGAGGAAAGGAGGGAGAGGGGGACATGATAGAAACTTTCAAGTCCTCAAGGGAATCAACAAAGTCCAAGAGGGTAGCATCTTTCAAAAAAAGAGGTGTGCAAGAACAAGGGGGCACAATTTGAAGATAGAAGGGGGGCGGCTCAGAGGTAATTTAAGGAAGTATTTTTTCACAGAGAGGGTGGTGGATATATGGAACGGCCTTCCAGAGGAAGTTGTGGAGTCACAAACAGTGGTGGAATTCAAGCATGCATGGGACAGTCATAAGGCAATTCTAGGGGGTGTGGGTAGGAAGAAGTAGGCTGCTGGTTAACTAGGATCTGCAGCTTATCCATCAGGTAGGGAAATGGGCAGACTGGGTGGGCCAAGCGGTCCTTATCTGCCATCAAATTCTATGTTTCTATGTTTCTATGTTTCCCATAAGAGTGCAACGACCCGAGCCCAGGTCATGGCTCCCAAAATGGATCACAGGACACGGTCTTTCAGGCATGGGTGATTTCCCTTAAGGCTAGGGCAGTCCCAAAGTTTGCACAGTCTCTTTTAGACATAACCTCTTTTCCTCTTGCATCACTGATGGAGCTTGAGGGCATGGCTCCCAATCACTTAACCTTTTCACTTGTTAATAAATTCACATTTTTGGATGCTTCCCAGAGCATGGTACTCAATAGCAAAGTCTCTCTTGGCTATGCTGGCATTCCAGCTCCCAAGTTCTGTAGTACTTTACCCAGTCACAAATCAACATTTCACAAATCACTGGACCCTTTTCTGGTCACTTACTCACTTGTCCACTCATTTCTGTGCTTTGCTTAAATGCAGGGTGCAGACAGACAATAGGCACTTCAGGGCCTCTGGGCTTCTCTGCCTCAAACAGTTCTTTCAGTAACTCATACTTGTAAGCAGATGTTTACTCAATCAGATCAATTACAGAACAGTTTTCTTTTCCTTGAGGGTTTCAGGATTCATCAGCACTCTCACTGCTGAGGCAGAATGTCTGTGCAGCTCTCTCACATTTGAAGGTTCAGGTTCACCCATGTTTTCCCAAAAACATGGAAAAGCAGATGCCAGCCCAGGAGGACAATTTCTGGCAACCCCCAGACTAGCGACTTTTGTTGCCTGCAGCCACTTGTCTCTCTTGGCAGAAGAAAAAAAGCCCTCCCTGTGGAGGGGCTTGCGCTGGATTACTAGGCCCATTTTGTTTAGCTGGGAACCTGAGCCCCTTCCCCTGTAGGGGGCTCCTGCTCAAACACACAGCTCAGCCTGGTGAACAGTGTCTTTCATGGAGTCCTTCTGTGGCTCCTGATTGGCTGAGACTACTTGTTGCTCCCATGGAGACTGGCTGAAAGCACTTGTCAGTCCACAAAATGAATATTCATTAGCCTCACTTGATGCACACTAGGCCCCCTGTTTTGGCACCTGAATTAGGACCCTGTATTTTCCCCATAAGCTCTAGGCAATGTCCCATAAGTCTCTGGCATTGTCCCAGCACTCCTCGCTAGAAACCCTGGCTTTCCGACTGGCTGTTGCTGCATAAACGTGGCTGCTGAACACACAGTCCCTTTGCAGTTTTAATAGTTCCACATTTAATTTCTGGTGCAGCCAGGTCAATTATTTAATTTACTTCTTTTCCCCACAGCTTTGTAGCCACAACTGTGCCCTCTTAAATGCTGCCCATATTAAATATTTTACTTCAATCTTTTGTCTGTCACTGCTGCCAAAATACAGTGCCCCTAGGCAGCAGACAGGTGGCTAATCAGAGTCCCAATGTTCACAGTCTGGGCAGTCAGAATAGTTATTTTATTTATATATCCTCCTTTAGGAAATAGCCCCTTTTCATGCCCTGGTACAGTACTTTTATTTATTTACACTTATGTACATTTTGTTGGCGCCTTTCGCTAGTGCCTATATTTTACCAGCCCTCCCGCTAGGACAGGCAGATCATGAATATTAATGATGCCTCATTAATATTCATGCACCCCTTCATTCTTTAGTGCTCATAGTGCTCACTATTTACAAAGAATTGAGGGCTCTCTTGGCCTTTACTTTGGTCGCCGGCCCCCATTTAGGAGAGCAGAGGCACTGGGACCACCAGGACACCTCTCGGTTGATCACAATACTGCCAGTCAGGGGATCAATTGTGCCTTTTGTGCATGCGTGAGCGCTGCTAGCACAAGAGTGCTAACTAAAGCAGTGGCAGCTTGCAAAGTCAGCTCCCCTATGCCTGATCTGGGCTAAATTAACTATAGGAGCGGCTATGAGGATCAGGGCACACGTTTTAGACCTGTGCCAGGTGGTGAAGATATGGGGGCATTTGGGGAAACACCTGCGGGTGCAGGAGGCAGATGAGTGGCCTTCTAGCACTGGGAGAAAAATGGGAGACCAGTGGGCAATACAGTAAAGCCCCTATTTGGGGGGGACTTTACATAAGGATTATATATTAAATCTACATATAATAGGCACACATACTGCACTTAAATCTATATATAATTGACACACAGACTCTATGATGACACACCCATACTACTGTATTAACCTCTGGCCACAGATGAGACCATTCCACACAGAGATGAGTGGTATCACAGGATTCTTTGTTCCTTCCTCTGTAACAACCCTTTCCCAGTTGGGTTCTACCTGAGTACAGTAGCTTACCTCCTCAACTGGAGTAGCTAAGAGCTGCCAAGAGTATGGAATGCTGCACCGGACTGACCTGAAGGCCTGCAGGAATGTGAGACACTGGTACTGCAAACAAGGAATCTGACACTTAGGCTGTTGAGCAAAAAAGTTAAGTTTACTGAAACTGTGAAAGAAATCTTGGTAATCACAGCCTTGAATGGCACAGTTCAAATTCAGGCAAAACTGACAATTTAGACACATAAATTAGAATTACTGTATACTCTATCAATCAATTAATCAAATCTTTATTTATCCAGGCGGACACCATTGAGCAAGCTTATTTACAAGGTGGACCTGCATCACACAAGGTCAGATACAATACACATATGTACAGGCATTAAGGCAAAACATGGGAATACATAGTAAAGCAAGCTAAGTAACAGTAAGACAAATAGTCCATTTAGGCACACATTGTAATATATCTAACTATGTACATGTCATGTTTAAGAAAAATGAGAAAAAGGAGTTGGGGTAAGGGGGCTATATATGAAGAGGGGGACACAAGGTCAGGAATTAAGAGGGACCTTGCAGAGGTGTAGGTAGCAAAGGGGTACGGGGGTGCAGGGCCAAAGGTCCTGCACGGTGTGCTGTACGGAATACTCACTTATGGCGTAGGGCTTATAGTTTAGGGTTGAAGGCTTCAGGGTCGCTGACTGCCCGGTGGCCTTGGTTTCCTGCGGCAGATGGGTTGGGAGCCCTGAAGGGTTCTCAGCTCTCAGGAAGCGGAGTATGATCAAATGGATACAGGCAGCGGCTTTGGTAGCGCCGACCGCCCGGTGATTGCGGTTGCCTGCGATGTCCAAGTTGGGGCCCTAGAGGGTTCTCAGGGAGCATAGTCCGATTGAGTGGTCTCGGGTGGCGGCTTCAGGGGTGCCGACCGCCAGAGACCACAGTTTCCTGCGGCGACTAAGCTGAGGGCCCTGAGGGGTCGTTGGCTGTCAGAGAACATAGTCAGAGCAAAGGGTTGAGAGGCTTGGGAGATGGAAGGAATGTCAAGGCAAGGGTGATGAGGATTTAAGGTTTCTGAGAGGTAGTGTTTTTATAGTGTGCAAGGCAGAGGATGATATTACGCAGAAAGGGAGCAGTTCATAGGCGGTGGAAACAGTGACATACTTCTATGATTGTTTTTGCATATAAAGTCTTGAACACTGCTAGACTAATTGGGGATCTTAGCTTCAAGAATTTCTGTAGCTTGTTCCAGAGAGTTACATAGAAACATAGACTTTGACGGCAGATAAGGACCACTTGGCCCACCCAGCCTGCCCATTTCCCTACCTACTGGATAAGCTGCAGATTCTAGTTAACTAACAGCCTACTTCCTGCCACCCCCCACTACAATTGCCTTATGTCCGTCCCATGCATGTTTGAATTCCCCACTGTTTTTTTATTTTTATTTAGTTGTTTAACCAGGTATAGCACACTAAGCTGAAAGCTTTTTTACAGGAGCGACCTGGGAGCAACAAGGAGGTTAAGTGACTTGCTCAGGGTCACACAGTATGCAAGTGGAAGCTGTGGGATTCAAACCCAGGTCTGGTCTGCTGGATGTCACCAGATTTGCAGCTCAGAGCTTAAGACCACTGCGCTATACTGCCTGTTTTAGACCCAACAACCTCCCCAGGAAGGCAGTTTCATGCAACCACCACTCTCTGTGTGAAAAAAAAATTCCTCACATTACCCCTGAGCCGTCCCCCCTCTATCTTTAAATTGTGCCCCCTTGTTCTTACACATCTCTTTTTCTGAAAGATGCTACCCTCCTGGACTTTGTTGATTCCCTTGAGGTACTTGAACGTTTCTATCATGTCCCCCCGTCCCTCCTTTCATCAAGGGTATACATATTAAGCTCTCTCAGTCTCTCTTCAGATTTGATTTCTGATGCAGACCCTGCACCATTTTAGTTGCCCTCCTCTGGACTGCTTCCATCCTGTCTATGTCCTTGCGTAGATGAGGTCTCCAAAATTGCACACAGTACTCCAGATGGGGTCTCACCAACTGTCTGTACAGAGGGATAACCACTTCCCTTTTTCTACTTGTGATGCCCCTTCCTATGCATCCCAGTATCCCCCTGGCTCTCCTTACTGACTTCTCACATTGCCTACCAACCTTTAGATCATCTGATATGACTACCCCCAAGTCCCGTTCCATTTGTGTTGTTGTTAGTACCTCTCCTGCTATTGTGTACTCTTCTCCTGGGTTTTTGTTTCCCAGGTGCATTACTTTGCACTTCTTTGCATTGAATCTAAGTTGCCATATGTCTGACCATTCCTCCAACCTCAAGTCCCTTCTCATCCTTTCTACCCCCTTGTGTATCAACTCTGTTACAGATCTTTGTGTCATCTGCAAAGAGGCATACCTTTCCCTCCAGACCCTCTCAATGTCACCTATAAAGATGTTAAAGAGGACTGGACCCAGTACTGAGCCCTGAGGTACTCCACTAGTGACCCCCCTTTCTTCGAAATGTGTTCCACTCACTATTACCTTCTGTGTCCTGTTGTGCAGCCAGTTTTCTACCCAGGCTACCACCCTGGGACCCACTCCCAGGCTGGCTAACTTGATTATTAATTTTTTGTGCGGGACTGTGTCAAATGCCTTGCTAAAGTCTAGGTAGGCCATATCCACAGCCCCTCCCTGGTCTATTACTTTGGTCACCCAGTCAAAGAAATCTATTAGATTCGTCTGACATGACCTTCCTGCTGTAAATCCATGCCGCTTTGGGTCCTGTGCCCTGCTGGCCTCTAGGTTCTCAATAATTCTTTCTTTCAGAAGTGATTCCATCATTTTCCCTACCACTGAGGTCAAACTTACAGGTCTGTAGTTTCCTGCTTCTGCCTTGCTCCCACTTTTGTGAAGGGGAATCACATCTGCCCTCCTCCAGTCCTCAGGTACCACCCCACCCTCCCAAGATTTGCTAAAACGTGTGGTCAGTGGTGTCACTAGGTCCTCCCTTAGTTCTTTTAGGATTCTGGGGTGAATCCCATCAGGCCCCATTGCTTCATCCACCTTGAGTTTTAGGAGTTCTTTCAGGACTCTTTCTTCTGTAAATGGACTGGTGTCAACCCCCCCTACCCAGAGTGCTTCTATTGTCTGGTTTAGGTAACTCCTCCTCATCTTCTTTTCTGAATACTGAGCAAAAGTATTCATTCAGTATCTCGGCCTTTTCACTGTCTCCCTCTGCCCACCTCCCCTCTCCCTTATTAATCTTCAGTATTCCTCCCTTAACCTTTCTATGCTCCCTAATATACCTATAAAAGGTTTTATCCCTTCTTAGCTGAATTGGCTATTTTTTCCTTGGTTTGGGCTTTTGCTATTCTGACTGCTTTCCCCACTTCTTTCTGCTTTAATTGATACAGTTCCCTGTCGTGCTCCTTCTGTGATGCCTTATACTTTTTGAATGCAGCCTTTTTCTCCTTAACCTTCCCTGCCACCTCTTTTGAGAACCATAGTGGTTTTTTACTCCGCTTTGTTTTCTTTATCTGTTTTACACAAAGGCTTGTTGCCTCCATGATGGCAATTTTGATTTTTCTCCATTGTTCTTCCACCCCTCCTTTTTGGCCATTTGCTAGTGTATTCCCCGGTATTCACCCATTTTACCAAAGTCAGCCCTTCTAAAGTCCAGTATGCTTGTTTTTGTATGGCTTGTCTCCATGGTTGTGCTTATTGTGAAGCACACTGTGCAGTGGTCGCTTGTTCCCAGATGTCTACTGACTTCTAAATTTGTGATCCTCTCTCCATTTGAGAGTACCAGGTCTAGTATTGCTCCATCCCGAGTGGGTTCCAACACTAGCTGTCTAAGGCCTGCCCCCTGCAGGGCATCGAGAATGACCCTGCTCTTGGACGTGGCTGCAGTACATGTCATCCAGTTAACATCTGGCATATTCAGGTCCCCCATCAACAGTATCTCCCCTTTTTCAGCCATTTTGAGAATGTCCTCTATCATTTTCTTGTCCATTTCCTCACCTTGAGATGAGGGTCTGTATACAACCCCTGTGCGGATTGTGATGCCATTCCCTGTCTCCAAGGTGACCCAGAGTGCCTCTTGTCCTCCCCCTTTACTTTTTAGTGCTGTAGCTTTGATCCCTTCCCTTATGTATAGAGCTACTCCACCTCCTCTTTTCCCCCTCCCTGTCCCTTCTGCAGACTGTGTACTCCGGTATGTTGACATCCCAGTCATGGTTCTCCATGTACCATGTTTCTGTGGCTGCCACAATATCCAATTATTCATCTTCCATCAAGGCTACTAGCTCAGGAAGCTTGTTTCCCAGACTACGGGCATTGTTGGCAGTGAGAAGCCTATGGCCGCTCTCCCAAAGCATGTGCGGACCCTAGGAATCGTCAGAGAAATTAGGGAGCAGCTCGTTAGGACATAGTTTTGGAGCCTTCTTAGAGGCAGTAGATCAAAGATATATTGTGGTAATTTGTCGGTAATAGCTTTAAATGTCCATACGGCGGCATTTCTATTGCGTCTGTATTGTAGGGAGGTCCAACCCACTGCAGTGTATAAGGAGCAGTGGTGGGTAGAGGAGGGGAGGCCAGTAATGAAACACAGTGCTCTGTGATATAGGACATCAAGTTTACCCAGGTATGAGGCATTGCAATGACTAT
Organism: Neoceratodus forsteri; assembly: GCA_016271365.2. Lineage (NCBI taxonomy): Eukaryota > Metazoa > Chordata > Ceratodontiformes > Ceratodontidae > Neoceratodus > Neoceratodus forsteri. The sequence goes on from JADMNL010000026.1 coordinate 56,995,931, forward strand.
AGATGAAGTCAGCGTAATCAATTAAGGAGATGAACGTGGACTGGACAAGCTGCCTTTTTGCCTCTGTAGTCAGAAAGCGGTTTATCCGGTAGAAAAGCCCCAGTCTCTACCTCAGTTTTTTCACCATATCCTCCAAGTGTTCCCTGAAGGAGAGTTTGTGGTCTAGCCAGACCCTCAGGTATTTAAACTTGGTGACAAACTCCAAGTTTTCACCAAATAAGGTGGTATGGGGGGTAGCATGCCAATAGTAAGGTAAGCCAGATGGTTGCCAGGTGACAGTATCATTGACTTAGTTTTTTTGGCATTGAGGAGCATCTTTTTGCTGAGAAGCTGGTATTGTAGGATATTGAAGTCAAGTTGCAGATCTTTACAGGCAGCTTCAGGTGTTGTCCGGCTTAGATAGAGTACTATGTCATCTGCAAACAGGTGAATGTTGGCCTCCTTGATGCCGAGGTCAATGCTGTTAATATATATAGTGAATAATATTGGTCCCAGGATGGAGTCTTGCGGGACACCTCTTAATAGCAGTTATGGGGAGGAGAGCTCCCCTTCTGCCTTGACCTGTTGGTGCCTGTCCGTTAAGTAGTCCTGGAACCAGCCCAAAGAAATGGTGTCAAGACCTAAGGCTTTTAATGAAGAAAGAAGTAGGCAATGGTCGACAGTGTTGAATGCCTTGCTGAGGTCCAGGAAGACAGTACAGACAAACTTTTTGTTTTCTAGGTCATATTGCCAATAGTTTGTTACCTTGGCCAGCGCTGTAACTGTGCTATGGTTAGTTTGGAAACCTGACTGTATAGGATTTAGAAAGTTTGTCTTTTCCAGGAAGGCTCATAGCTGGACATTCACTATTCTTTCTAGGAGTTTTGGTAGTATGGGGAGTAGCGAAACTGGCCTGTAATTATTTAGGTCACAGGGATCCCCAGATTTAAATAGCGGGATAATGTGCGCGGTTTTCCATAAATTAGGGAGAGACCCCTGTGATAGTGACAGATTAAATAGATGAGTAATAGGCACCGCCAGGACATGCCAGGCAATCTTTAGGTAGTAGGGGTCCAGAGAATCCACGCTGGTGCTTTTCTTAATATCCAAATGAAGGAGAAGGTCTTCAACTTCTTTTAGGGTAGCAGGTGAGAAGGAACAGGTGGCATTTGTTAAACTTGGCTCAGAAGGCAAAGCAGTCATCTGAGAGCGCAGGCTGCAAGCAGGCGAGTTGTCGAATGCTAGTCCAGCTGAGGCAAAGTGATTATTGAAGGCTTGTAGTATTTCCTTTATATCGCTGATAATGACATTGTTCGAGGAGATTTTTGAAGGGAGCACGTTTCCTATTGTATGACCAGAAAGGTCTTTTATTGTGGTCCAGAATTTGTTTGGGCATTTTGAGGCGGTGTCTAACTCTGTGCGGTAAAAGTTAGACTTGGCCTCTCTGATCAACTTTGTGCAGGAGTTCCTGGTGGTTCTGAAAAGACACCAGTCCTTGGCAAGCTGCGATTTGCGAGCATTTTTCCAAAGCTTGTCCCTTTTTACTAATGTGGATTTAAGGTCTGCAGTAAACCAACGATACGTTCTAGGCTTTATGCGGGTTTATTGATATTGAGGGTATTTGTTAAAATTTCCTGGAAGATGGCGTATGCTTTGTTTACTGATTTAGCGAGGAAGAAACTCTGCCTGAGCAGGGAGGCCTTTAGATCGTTGATATAAGCCAGCGGGTCGAAGTTCCGTTTTGATCTTTTAATAGAGAATTTCAAAGTGGATGTAGGCATATGGTTTGTTCTCACACCAGCAATAAAACAGTGGTCGCTAACATCGGCGTGGAAGATGCCAGCATGGGAGAAGAAATGCGGTTTATTTGCTAGTAGGACATCTAAGATGGTGCTACTTGATGGGTTTTTCTTATTGATGCGTGTTGGTTCATCAATGAGTTGTGAAAGTCCATGGGAATCGCAGAAGGATTTGAGAGGTAGCGAAGTGCTAGACAGCCAGTCGTAGTTAAGGTCTCCCAGTATAATAGTTTTGAGATTACTAGAGTCCATAATAGATGAAAGGTGGGTCAGGAGCTACGGTCCAGCAGATGGTGGTCTGTAGCAGTTGATGATTCGGATGGCTGTCACAGGGGTAGTTTCAATTTTTAAGGACATACATTCATATGCATTGGCAAGCGAAGAGGAATCAAGTATGGAGACTGTGAATTTGTCCTTGATGTAGATGGCGACTCCACCACCCCTAGTTTGTCTGTCTGTTCTGAATAGCAGATAGCTGGGGATGCTGACCTCCTTGTCAGGAATGGATGGCCGGAGCCAGGACTCTGAAATAACAAGCACGTCAAGTTCGGTGTGTGTAATCCAAGCCTGGATGGAGGAGAATTTTTTTACAAGGCTACATGTATTGACATGCATGAAATTAATTCCTTTTAACTTAGTGAGCTCTGAGGATGAAGTAATGTCTTTTGTGGGACCAGGATTGAGTTCAACGTTGCCTGAACAGAGTGACAGGAGGAGTACAAGTTTCCTTAGAGCAACAAGGGATATTTTGGAGATTTTTGTCATTTGTCGGGTAGATGAAGCATCCGAGTAAGTTTGCGGGAACCTATTATTAGTACTATGTTGTCCTAGCATTACATAGCATAGAACCCTTGCTGTGAAGCACCAAAGGGGTGTAAACACTGGGGGGAAGTGGCTGATTTCCTCCGACAGGCATCTGGCTTCTAGAGGTGCCCGAATATGCCACCTGACTTGGTGAGGGTGCAAGGGTGCATAGGTGATGCAAGAATTAAGTAATGACCTGATATGTGCACACTCTAGTGATGAAGGATGTATTTCCCCATTTAGGTAGGTCCTACCCAGTGGTTCCCCTAATAAGGGTAATATACATAGGGCGATAAAAAGCTGGAGCCAAAATGCCACCGACATGGTTTTAGTGTACGTACTCAGGTAAGGATGCTTTTAAATGAGGCACGACTCCTTAAGGCAAGATAGGAAAGCAGGACTAAAGTGTTGGGCAGCGCCCCAATAAGGACTGTCATACTACTAGGCCAGTAAAAATGATTAAGGGAGGAGAAAGGGTAGGCAGTGGTGGGCCAATGACAGCAATGGTTGGAGCAAGATGGTCTATATAGAAATGTACAGGAGGGGGGATGGGTGGGTGGGTGGGTTAAAATTGCGGCTTTGCCATACCTCTCTAGGGCTTGAGTCCCAGCGAGTGGTCTTGGGCGGCGGCTTCTGGAGCGCTGACCGCCTGGTGGCTGCGGATTGTGCGGCAGTTGAGCTGGGATACCCTGGAGGGTTCTTGGATGAAGAGGGAAGGAGAGAAGAAGCCAATTAATACTGGAGAAAGACTAAAGGTCTCACTAGCAAGTGACAAACTTAATTTACAAGTGAATAGGGGTAGATTACCTTGGCGCCCAGGAGTCTGGGCTGCAATTACAGAGTCAAGAAAAAGGGCTGTAACACTTAATCACTAAGGCTAGAGCAGTTTTTAACAAGTAATACAGCTTTTCTATGCAGTTTTTAACAAGTAATACAGCTTTCTATGCAGTTTTGGCAAACTATAACAGTATAGGCAATCAATTTTCAAGGCAGGATTTAATAAAACAGTGTCTTTTTGCTCCGGTAGTGAGGAAAAGAAAGAGAGGAGTGAAGGACCAATTGGAATGAGCCTGGCAAAGGCGCTCATGCTCTGATTGGTTTGTGGCTTTGCTGTACCTCTCTGGGACTTGAGTCTGAGTGAGTGGTCTCTGGTGGCAGCTTCTGGAACACTGACCTCCCGGTGGCTGCGGATCATGCGGCGGTTGGGCTGGGAGACTCTGGAGGGTTCTCGGCTCTCTGGGGCTTGAGTCCAAGAGAGTGGTTTTGGGTGGCAGCTTCTGGAGCTCCGACTGCCAGGTGGCCGTGGATCATGTGGCAGTTGAGCTGGGAGACCTTGGAGGGTTCTCGGCTCTCTGGGTCTTGAGTCCAAGCGAGTGGTCTTGGGCGGCGGCTTCTGAAGTGCTGACTGCCTGGTGGCACAGATCATGTGGCAGTTGAGCTGGGAGACCCTGGAGGGTTCCCGGCTCTCTGGGGCTTGAGTCCGGGTGAGTGGTCTCGGGCAGTGGTTTCTGGAGTGCCGACCGCCCAATGGCCGCGGATCATGCGGCGGTTGAGCTGGGAGACCCTGGAGGGTTCTTGGCTCTCTGGGGCTTGAGTCCAAGTGAGTGGTCTTGGGCAGCGGCTTCTGGAGTGCTGACCGCCCGGTGGCCATAGATTGTGAGGTGGTTGAGCTGGGAGACCCTGGAGGGTTCTCGGCTCTCTGGGGCTTGAGTCCAAGTGAGTGGTCTATATTGATCCCAGCAGGGCACCTTCACCCCACTATTCACTTTGTAATCACTCCTGGAGACTGCAGGCACTGCCACCCACCAGCCCTCCAGATATTACACTTTCCCAGGATAAGCGCCCACCTAGGCCTTAATCCCTGAGCTTATTCACTTTAGAACTAAGGAAATCAGTGACTACTGGGTCCACCTCCAAGCAATCAGTCCACTGACCCCTTCTGCCAGATATCCTCCTTGGTATCCAGTTACTGTGTACACTCTATATAGAACTAAGGAATGCAGTGACTACCGGGCCATACCTCCGAGCAGTCAGTCCACTGACCCATTCTGCCAGATACCCTCCCTGGTATCCAATTTCACTTGCCTTAAGGGATTACAGTGACTACTAGGCTTTATCTACCTCAGTCATCCCACTGACTCCTTCTGCCAGATACCCAGCCAGGTATCCAACTACTCATTTACTGTACTGTATTTCTTATACTCTAAAATCATTCAAAATCAGTTGACATTTCATAAATTAATCAGTGTAAACCATTTAAAATAGGCTATGGCATGAAACAATGTGGCATACTGGCGCATTAAAAGTTCTCTAACTAGAGAATATTAGCAGCAACAGAGCCCACTCACCCTTCAAGTATAAAAATATTTTATTTTTCACATATATATGATATAGATGAGTACACAGTGTGCTTGTTTCATACATTTCAGAAACAGTATCCTTCCTCAGCGAACACACTATCTAAAAATTAACAAATATATACAAAATGAATTCCTTCAGGTATTCACCCCAATATTTCTTTCAATAAAATAAAAGTGTCCACCCTGAAAACTCAATGTTCTTTCTTAAATTTCTGAAACTTCATCAATTTCATTACCACAGATTCCTGTAGATTATACAAATATATGTATTTCAGATAGCAGTAACATTTAGCACCAGTAGTACATTCATACACTTAATAATGTTCATGTCCCTTTAAATGCTGTTTTGTGTCCTCACAAAACTATTTTAAAAAAGTTCCATTTATATTCATAACATTCCTTAAGCCTACTCAATACATATTTCAATATTGCATAATACGGCAACAGCCTATCTATTCCATAGTAGATAATGTAGAGTATCACACTTTCACAATTAAAGTAATCTCAAAACAAATGTTTTTTATCCTAACAGGTTCTTCTGAAGTCTCTCCATCATACAATGAACCTGTAAACAATCTTAAACAATTCACAGTTAGGTTTCATCACCTATCCCTTATGTTCCACACAATATAAAGGTTCACATTTCTTTGAAATAAAATGGATTCCAGAAAATAAGATTACAAGTTATGCACATACCTGCTTTCATAAGAAATTCAGTCCTGATAACTGTATTAATTCTGTAAGAGACACAAACCATCATACTAAAACCATAGGCTACTGCCTTCTCTTTTTGGCGTCTAAAGAGAGCTCAAGTAATTAACTTGGTGCAATTGTCACAACTCCACAGTAACTTATCCTGTGCAAAGTATTTCTATTCTTAAATTTCATTACTTATGAGTGTAACTTCCATTGTATATTAACCATGGGCTGTTACCTTTTTTGTTTTAGCACTTAAAAAGAAACTCAAGCAATTAATTTAGTGCAAATGTTATAGTTCCACAGTAACTTTTCCTGCACAATGTTATTCTTTCTTAAATTTCATTACTTCTAACTGAGACATCGTGAGTATGTAATGAAGACACTCACTTTTCATGGTCATTGGTCATGTGACCACTGAGCTCACACCCAGGGCGCACAGGGTGTGAGTTCAGTGGTCACATGACCATGAGCTTCCCCCAACGCCCGATTCCTGAGCAGCAAACCTATTTTAACCGTGTGAGCACACACAGCTGTCAGTAGGTCTAAACCTCACTCTCAGGTTCTTGGCAATAACAGGAATGCAAGGAATCACAAACACGTTGCATAAGAGTAATAAGCTTGTTTATTACTACCAAAGGATAAATCACAGTTGTCCTAAGCAGTTCTTATCAAATATGAACTGGGAGCCAATGCTAAGCGTTCCCAATACCTCGAGGTTTCTTTGTGTCTCCAGGGATCTCTGAGGTATAAGACATAGTGTCTTACATTATATACCTATGATAATTAGTATGGTTACCATAAGATAGAAACATTTCTAGTTACAGAGATGAGCCCTATTGGTTAAATTAGAGGTGGCTCCACAGTCCAAGATAACATTATGTCATTTTGTAGCAGTCATCGCTTTGTAATGACACAGAAAACTCAGTTATACATGTATTAGTGTAATAATACAAATTACCAAAAGATGGCAATGCCAACTTATATACCATCATCATTACAAGGACACAGTTGTTCTAACATCTTGTAAACAAGAAATACATATGTGTATTAGAAAGCAAAGTGTATAACAATAATGTGCATACATATCCTGACATCTACTCTTATACGGTAGATGCCCAATGCCCTATATGTTAATATTTATCCTATACCTAAATACCAGCCCTCTACAGTGTACCTCTGGGGGTACCAATAAGGGTGCAGGGACCTCGTGTAACACAGCCATTACCTCCCTAGAGAGAGAGCAGAAGGTCAGAGGAGTGTCCATGGAGAACTCTGTAAAAGTGAGTGTCTTCATTACATACATATGATGTCTCAGTTAGAAGTAATGAAATTTAAGAAAGAATAACATTGCGCAGGAAAAGTTACTGTGGAGCTATAGCATTTGCACTAAGTTAATTGCTTGAGTTTCTTTTTAAATGCTAAAACGATAAAGGTAACAGCCCATGGTTAATATACAATGGAAGTTACAATCATAAGTAATGAAATTTAAGATTATAAATACTTTGCGTAGGAGAAGTTACTGTGGAGTTGTAACAGTCGCACTAAGTTAATTACTTGAGCTCTCTTTAGACTCCAAAAAAGAGAAGGCAGTAGCCTGTGGTTTTAGTATGGTGGTTTATGTCTCTTACAGAATTAATATGGACATCAGGACTGAATTTCTTATGAAAGCAGGTATGCGCAGAACTTGTAATGGCACTTTTTTCCAAAAAATGTGAACCTTTATATCGTATGGAACATAAGGGATAGGTAATGAAACCTAACTGTGAACAGTTTAAGATTATTTACAGGTTCATTGCATGACAGAGAGACTTCAGAAGAACATGTTAGGATAAAAAAACATTTGCTTTGAGATAGCTTTAATTGTGAAAATGTGATACTCTGCATTATCTAGAATGGAATGGATAGGCTGTTGCCGTATTATGCAATATTGAAATATTTATTGAGTAGGCTTAAGGAATGTTATGAATATAAGTGGAGCTTTTTTGAAATAGTTTTTTTGTGAGGATACAAAACAGCATTTAAAGGGACATGAACATTATTAAATGTATGAATGTACTATAGGTGCTAAATGTTACTGCTGTCTGAAATATATATATTGGTAAGACCTACTGGAATCTGTGATAAAGAAATTGATGATGTTTCAGAAATTTAAGAAAGAAAATTGAGTTTGTGGGGTGAGAAAAAGTATATAGTGACACTTTTATTTTATTGAAAGAAATATTGGGGTGAATACCTGAAGGAATTACCTTTGTATATATTTGTTATTTTTTAAATAGCGTGTTCACTAAGAAAGGATACTGTTTCCGAAACGTATGAAATAAGCACACTATGTACTCATCTATATCATATATATGTGAAAAATAAAATATTTTTATACTCGACAGGTGAGTGGGCTCTGTTGCTGCTAATATTCTCTAGTTTTATTTTGCCATGGTTAGCAGTGAGCTACTCCCTTTAATATTATCTTTTGTTTAATCTGAGGTGGCTGGGTTGGACTCTGTTTTTCTACCTTAAAAGTTGTGCCAGAATCCCCCCACAGTCCCTTCAGGTTCAGTCCTTCACTTTGACAAAAGTCTCTTAAATTCAGAAGGACTGAGGTAAATTTGCTGTAAAACAGTGTCACTGTGGCTTTTAAAATCATCCCCAAACGGTATCAAGGTTTTTACTATACCACACTCCTTTGGATTTGCTAAAGAAATTCTGTGTCAATATGTTGCAGCTTGATGTAGTTGGAAGGCCCCCTTTGAGTCAGCAGGATGAAGATTTTGTAAGGTGAAGCAATGATTTCTTCAGATTTGCAGCTTTTCTTTTTTGTGAGGAAAAATGGTTACACAGAATCATGAAACACTTGAAGCAACAGGCGTTCTATTCTTTGCCCTGTTCTTACTTACTGTCCTATCTGACCCTACGTTGGGATACAGGAGATCCCCTATTCCTACACTTGTATTTAAATGAAACTGTCTCTGTCAGGCTATTTCTTCTCATCAGGCCTCTTTAGACAGATACGCTTTTGACAAGGGCACTTTCCTTCTTGGTCACTGTCCCTGCTCAGACTGACTGCACATTGGCTGTGTAGCTCTTTTTATATGCAAAATCTCATTACCATATTTAAATCTGTGGTCACTGAGTGGACACTGACCTGTCCAGAGGCTTGCCACCAATCAAATTCCTCCCTGTAGCAGCATAAGCCACAATGGAATTCTCAATTTTCCAGCTCAACTACCCCTCTGAACATTCTAAGGCTTCCCCCCTTTTTATAACTTGAGGTCATTTTTAAAAACATTAACTTTGTCACTTAAAACAAGCATTTTCCCAATGGTAAGCACTTTTTTCATTACAATGTCTGGACAGCTGACTTTCCAAGCTTTCTGCTGAATTTATTCTGTTCACAGTATAGCCCATAGGAAAGCAGAGTAGCTAAGACTACTGTTCTTTTATCATAAAATACTTAAATATTCACTTCTGAACACTTTCTTATCATTTTTCCAGTCAAAACAGTCATTTATCCTTTAACCGTGTGAAGTACAACAGTTTCTTTCTCTCAGATATTAAATATTCATTTTTCCAAGTTAAGCCCCACCTCTAGTGCAACAGTTCTTAGACTTTGTCACAGTGAGCCTCCCAAATCCGTGGAAACGATTTTGAGCCTCCCTCAAAAACTGAAATAATCTTGGGCCTCCCCAAAGAAAAATAACATACTGTACTTTGCGCAGTACACCCTGAATAAACTGAAACCCCTTTAAGTACTTGGCTCACATTCAGCTCTTTGTCTTATACTAATGTGGAACCTTTGAAAAAATAAACAAATATTATTATTCAGCTTATTGTAACACCCCCCACACACACACACACACAGGCCAGCCTACTTACTCCACTATTTTCATTCTTGAACCATTGTTACCCCTTGTTGCAGTACCTTCATGGATCAGACTACTTTCTTTGTTTCCTTTCTATACGAAATAACCTTCCTACATACTTTACCTCTCCCATCCTTCCCTGCTCCTAAACAATTTCTCTGGGATTACTTTGCTCCTTCCTACTATTGCTTTTAGGACTTCTATGCTCAGCCCTTGTATTTGGGCTGTTCTGCCATCAGTCTACAAATTGATCAATTACCACCACTCATTATTAGTTTATTGTTCATATTTGTTTGCACTATTGTTCATTGTGTATTTCTTGATTGTTTTGCAGTTACCTTTTAAAATGTATTCACTCCCTACCCTCCTCTGGGTACACCTGAAATGAGCCTTCGCTCATTCACCTTCCCTTGCCACCTATTAGTAAATAAATACATAAAATTCACCTACTATTGTCCTCTTTCAATTTGCTTCATCTCTTCACACAAAATATATGAACCTCAAAATTTAAATACAGTACTTTTTCAGACTTGCTTGAGCCTCCCCTGGAACAGGTTGGGGCCTCCCAAGGGAGGCTGGCCTCACCATTTGAGAACCACTGCTCTAGTGTAACTGCTTGCATGGATTAGCTTTTCTCAGGACTCACTGTCCCTTTCAAGGTTAGCGATGCTTCTATTTTATACATTAGGCACCTAAAACAATTTTTCTCATATGTAGGACACGCTAAAGAATGTGTGTGCCAAGTCTGGTTTGTTTCTATCAAAAATTGGCTTGGCAACACGATGCTGAACATGGCAAATATGTTGTAGCATGAATGGCTTTAATTCTGTTGATCTCTGCTTCAAAGTGCCCCATTTTAGCTTCTCTTCACTTTTGGAACTTTTTAATAATAATGTGTTGTGCTCAGGACTCCTCCAGCCTCCACACACCTTTTATATTATGTATTTAATTAATTTACATGTGTTTTCCACGTGTGTAAAGCCTTGCGCTCCTGTGCCACAATTGCACCCTAAATGCACAAAATAGCTCCCTGTGAGCTTATACAGTGTGTGCATTTCGTTTACTGAGTCTGGGCTTCTGGAGCCCTGATTCCGAGACTGTGCTCCCTGCATATTTTATTTATTTAATTACTAGGAGCCAGTCCCTAAAACATCATTCTGTGGCACTTTTCACCTGCCAACTAATGTATAGGGAATAATTTTATCTGGTTGATCCTGCCTCGAGATGAACGCATCATGCGACTGCCCCTTGGCACTTCATGAAGTAGAAGAGTCATCTAGGCCAAAGCCTAGCTTCCGTATGGCTGCAGAGTGAGGCGGCCGCGAACCAACTCTCAGTTGCTCACTCTCCCTCTCACTCATTTTTTTGGCACCTGTAGCGCTCGCAGCTGCCATTCCGCATCATTTAAACTTAATCACAGAACAGCTCACAGTTCATGAGCGATTGAATAAACATGAAATAAGTAATTTACTATAATAATCTCCACAGGCAACTCAGGCAGTCTGAATTCTTACTGGGCTACCAGTTAGGCTTTAAGTTCCCTGCCCTAGAGGTAATTAGAAAATGTATGTTCCCATATGGCCTCGGTCACACTCTGTGTGATATTTATACAAACTCCTGGGAAGAAATAGCCTATTTAGTTAAAACTAGGCTCGGGGACATAGATACAAATAATATGCTATCCAAATTGAAAGACTACAAACTATTCAGATGGTACAAAAAAAAAATTAAAGCAAATACATGGACTGGAACCATATTTAGTGAAACTTACGGATTATAATTTAAGGAGGGTCATTCTGAAATTCAGACTGGGCACATATGCAGCAAATTATGTCTAATATAAGCAAAAAAAATATAGGTTCTCCTTTCTGTAAGTGCAATAGAGCTATGAAGGATGATTCAAAACACATATTATTAATAAGTCCACTATTTGAGAAGCAACGTCTATATTGGTTGGGTGACACTGTGACAGGACTCGACCACCCTCCTGAAGAAATTTTAATTTTTCTGTTTAATTCAAATGATTTTGTGATCCTAGAAAAAGTAGCAAATTTCTTGAAAAGTATGCACCTTTAACATTGTAAAGAATTTACTTTTCAAGAGCTGTATTGTTGGCACTTTATTGTATTTTATATGGATAACATTTTCTGACGTTGTGTATTATTCAGAGTTTTAATGTATTGATGTGTATACGCTGTAATGGCATTTTGCCAATCAATAAACCTTTTTGAATTTTTGACTTTGACTACTGGGCTAATAGCACTTGTATAACTAGCCAGGGTGATCAGGTAAAAGCCCACTGGCCACCAATCTTATCATTTAACTGTTTTGCCATTAAATACTATAATTTTACCACAAAAATGATGCCAATCATGAATCACAATACTAGATGTAAAACTGCATGTATGTGAGAAAATGGAAGGGCAGGAGTCCTTTCCACTCCCCGTGCTGCATCCCACTGTCTTTAATTAATGATATGCTTTATTTATTTTTATTTATTTAGCTTTTGTTAACTGGGTAAGTGCACTAGCCATAAAATGTCTATTTTTAGGCACGACCTGGGAGAGTACAGATATGCAGAAACTTAACAGGATAACAATTTATAAGTGCTATACATACAATGAGTTAAAGAGGATACAATATATCAGAACATACAAAGTAAAGCGCTTTACATACAGTGAGTTAAAGTGGGTACAATATATCAAAGACATACAGAGTAGACCATTCATAAGTTCATAGGTGCCTACCTATGCAATGAATAGAGAGGACCTTGGACAATAAATTATCAGGTGACATATCGTATAAACAGAACTAGGTACACGAAAACAAAAACAGGTATTACAAAAGGAAGAAATAACCATTGGGAGCAAGGGGTGTCATTAAGGAAAAGGTCGGTAAGTGAGGAAAAGGGGAGCAAGCCATGAAATTAGATCATATGAGTGTATGTAACTGTAAGGGAGATGTCTGCAGTGCAAGATTGTATATGGGCAGTGAAAGGGAGCCAGGACAGGCTAAGGCAGTAAGAGGGTTATATAGAGGTGAGGAAATACTACTGTATGGCCAGAGACTTCAGTCATTAGGTAGAGTGAAAGCAGGAACAGGTATCAGCAATCAGCAGATTCGAGCGCAGTTTTCTCTTAAAGCATGTGTGGGAGCTAGAAAGTCTACTGTTGAGGGGAAGGAAATTCCACAGCTGTGGAGCCGCATGCTCAAATGCAACAGTTCCTTTCCTAGTGCGGAACCTTGGCAAATTCAGAAAGGATTTATCAGCTGATCGTAGACCATGGAGTGTGTCCTGAGGAACAAGCATAGCTGCAAGACACCTAGGGGTCTGATTTCGAATTATCGAATCAATAAGAGAGCCAAGGTAGTATTTCCTACTAACTAATGGAGAGAGCGAACCAAGATCATTATAAAGCTGACAGTGGTGTTTAAGCCGAGGAGCAGAAGAGGCATAGCGACATATGTTGTTATATGTAATATCCCATCTGAGTAGGTCAGTTTTATGAGCAGCCCCAAATAAGGGAGCCCCATAGGTTAGGGTGGGGAGCAGAATCCCCCTCGCAATGGCCATTTTAGCCGATGGCATGAGCATGTAACTAGTCTTATATGCAACACCCAGTCTGGAGTTGACAGCTCTGCAAACAGACTGTACATAAAGATTAAGATCAAGAGATTAATCTAGCAGGATGCCCAGGTACTTGAAAGAGGTCACACATTCCAGTAATTGACCTTCTAAGTCCTGCACCGTCAGTGCTGCTGTGCAAGCCCGGAGCTTTGGGGCCGATCCAAGCAACATGGCTTTCGTTTTGCTAGTGTTGACAGCCAGTTTGTGGTCATATAGCCAGTTTTGGATATTGTTAAAGTCAGAGGAAAGGGTTGTGTTGATAGTGTCTATATTAGTAGAACTTGTATAGATGACAAGATCATCAGCATATAGAATAGCAGAGCAGGATTTTAGAGCAGCTCCAATGTTATTTGTATAAAGAGAGAATAGGAGGGGCCCTAGGATGGAGCCCTGAGGTACACCAATGTTAATGGTGGTACTGTTCGATAGAGAGGAATTACATTTCGCCACTTGAGTTCTATTTGTCAGGTAGCTTTTGTACCAGTCAACAACAGAGGAGGAGAAATGCAGGTGTCGAAGCAAGGAGAGAAGCAAAGTGTAATCAACAAGGTCAAAAGCCTTTGTGAGGTCAATAAAGACTGCCCCATATGCTTACAGTGTATATTACAACCAAACCTATTTAAAACTGCTACTCTCCAATGTGGTATAATTATAAATGCTAGATCTAGTCTTTTTACCACTGCAGGGGCTATCCTATATTTCTCTGGCAGCTCCTACCTACTCTGGGTCTCGAACCTGTGTCCTTGATTATTTATTTTGTAAAACTCTTAGGCTGTCCCTTGTCTCTTGGTGGAGCAGTCTATCTAGACTGTTAAAACTCCACTGACATTTCACCAAACAGTTCCACATGATGCCACCAAACTAGTTGGGGCACCAGACTTTCAATAGTCCAAATCCTTACCAGCAGTATCCAGTGCCATCTGGTATCTGAGAAAATCAGTGGTATGTGATGATGTCATACTAAAACTGTGGTAAGTGTACTGTTACGCTAATGTTGGAGCTCACACTGCATGTGAGTGGAGAAAGTTAGACACACACAAAAATTAGGGAATAAGTGAAACACCCTGTCTAGGGTAGGGGTTTAAACGGGTTTGAAGTAAGTAAGTAAGGATCATACATAAATTTGAGATTAGATGTAACACCCTATCTAGGGTAGGTGCAAAACAGGGTTCGAAGCAAACAAGTAAGCAAAAACAAAAACAGGCAGGATAGTAAATAGATATGCTGGAAGAGGTGCAGTGCAGTGGATGTGGGGTGGCAGTTTTCAGAGGAACTTTCTGGAGATTGTGGTGCTGCTCCACCTGGAGGAGGTTGCTAGACTCCTGACCGAGCTGGCTGGGATTCTGGATGGCCTCCTTCTCCCACCCAGGGACCACCAAGTCCATCACTGCTGCCTCAAAGTGTGCTAAGAAGGAGAAGCAGCTGGACTATGGTGGCCTCAGAAAGGGTGAGGATAGTGGGTCAGAGGCACATCCCCCCTATGGTACCACTACACAATTCCTACGCTAGCCTGGTGGAGCAGGACTGTCGCAGTGAGATACCCATAGTATTGACCTGGAAGGATGTAGGGAACCTCTGTAATGGAGTCCCCAGGGAGGATGACAGAGGACCCCAGAGGAGAAGGAAGCAACTCCTGGTGGGGGACTCCATTTTGAGGGTGATAGACTTGGGGGCAGGATGGGAGGGGGAGAGGGAGGTTAGGTGCTGTCCGGCACCATGGCTCAGAGGGAGGGAAAGCAGATCCTGAAGATTGCTCAGGCAGCAGGACAGGAGGGAGAGCTGGGTGTCATTGTCCACCTAAGGACTAATGACCTGGCTAGGGACCAGGTTAGGAAAGTGCAGGAGGAAATCCGGGAGTTGGGGAGGAGTCTTAGACAGGTATCAAGTTCAGTGACCTTTTCTAAGGTACTGCCTGTCTACAATTCGGCTACATTGGGGACTGGCATCCCAGCTGGAGAGATAATGGCCTATACAAGGGAGATAGCTTGTATTCATCTGGGAGGGGAAAGCAAGTCCTCAGTGAGTGGTTTAAATGTTACATAGGTGAGCATTTTAACTGAGCCAAGGGAATGGTGGAAGGAAGCAGGGAGATAAAAGCTGTCCCCCCCACAAGCTAAAGTAGTCACTAGGGAGAATCGTAAGGGAAACAAATGCCCAAGAGTACCTGAAAACAAGGGAAACAAAATGGTGGGAGTAAAAAGGGATGGAAATAAAGGCAGAGAGGGAAAGGAAAGATGGAAAAGGGGAAAAGGGGGCTTGACAAGCAGGGTGGTAGCAGAATTTGGAAAGCAATGTGTGCAAATACTCGAACTCTGGTAAATAAGATCCTGGGCCTGGTGGCCATTATGACCAAGACTGACCTGGACATTGTCGCCATTACCGAGACATGGTGCACTGAGAACCATGACTGGGACATAGCCATACCAGGCTGCACTTTGTTTAGAAAGGACAGGGTGGGTAAAAAAAGGGAAGGAGTGGCTCTTTAATTAGGGAC
Organism: Neoceratodus forsteri; assembly: GCA_016271365.2. NCBI lineage: Eukaryota > Metazoa > Chordata > Ceratodontiformes > Ceratodontidae > Neoceratodus > Neoceratodus forsteri. The sequence continues at coordinate 57,011,551 of JADMNL010000026.1, forward strand.
AGCATAAAGTCAACAGAGATACAGGGAACACAGTGAGGGCAGGAGGTACTGTGGGTGACCCTAGAGATGGGGAATGGAGCTGCTATTCACACTGGCATGATCAACAAACCTCCAGCACGGGGTTGGGGTTGGGGGGTGGATAAGATTCTGGTGGAGGCCATCCAAAAGATGGCAAGTAAGGGGGAAATGCTGCTAGTGGGGGACTTTAATATGCTGGATGTAGACTGAAGCATTCTAGCTGCAGCTTCATCTAGGAGCAGGGATATACTGGATTCACTGCAGGGGGCACTCCTCAGGCAACTAGTATGGAGTCCATTTGTGTGGGAGCAATACTGAACCTTGTACTCACCAACGGGGACAGTATTAAAGACATCACAATGGGTGGCCACCTGGAAAACAGTGATCACCGTACAGTGTTGTTCAATATAAGAAATGTGACAGAAGTGAATCACAAAAAGGTGAAGGTCCAGAACTTCAAGAGGGCCAATTCTGCAAAAAAGAGGGACTGCTTTAGGAATGTCCTGGCAAGGGGAGAGGACTTGGGTGGAGTGATAGAACAGTGGGCAAAACTAAAAGTGGGGATAGTGGAAGCAACAAATTTCTGTGTCAGGCAAGTAAGCAAAAGCAAGGGGATAAAGAGACCACTATGGTTCTCAAAAGAGGCGGCCAGGAAAGTAAGCACAAAAAAGTTAGCATTCAGGAAGTATAAGGAGACAAAGAAGGAGGAGGATAGGGAGGTGTATCAGGAGAAGCAGAGGGAGGCAGGGAAAGCAGTCAGGTGCACAAAGGCACAAATGAAAAAAAAACCAGCTCAGGCAGTAAAGAAAGGGGACAAGACATTTTTGAGGAACGGAAGTGAAAGGAGAAAGACAAGGGGAGGGATCGTAAGGCTAAGGAGGGAAGTGGGAGCATGTGGAAGGGGACTAGGGAAAAGCAGACTTCCTGAATGAATACTTTTTGTTCAGTGTTCATTGAGGAAAGGCAAGGAGAGGGACCACAGATAAATGTCAGGGGTATCAAAGGTAAGGAGGTGGACACGAGTCCATTTACAGAGGAGAAAGTCCTGAAGGCACTCGCAAATTTGGAAGTGGACAAGGCAATGGGGCCAGATGGGATACATCCAAGAATATTAAGGGCACTCAGAGAGGTGTTGGCTGCACCTCTGACTGTCCTGTTCAACTACTCACTGAAGATGGGGAGTGGTCCCGGAGGACTGGAGGAAGGCAGATGTAGTTCCACTTCACAAAAGTGGGAGCAGGGAGGAGACTGGCAATTACAGGCCAGTAAGCCTAACTTCAGTGGTGGGGAAATTAATGACATCACTACTGAAGGAAAGGATTGTGGAATATATTGAATACAGTAGCTTACAAGATCCGAGGCAGCATGGATTCACTGGGGGAAGGTCACGTCAAAGAAATTTGATACATTTCTTTGATTGGGTGACAAGGGAATTAGATCAGGGTGGAGCAGTGGATGTGGGTACCTAGAGTTCAGCAAGGCCTTCAACACCATTCCACATAGGAAACTCATACACAAGCTCAGCAGCCAAGGGGTGGGTCCAAAAGTGGTAAATTGGGTAAGAAATTGGTTGGAGGATAGGCGATAGAGGGTAGTGGTAAATGAAGTTCATTCCAAAGAAGGAAGAGTGACCAGTAGGGTGCCACAATAATTAGTACTGGGACCGTTCATCTTTACTGTCTTTATTAGTGACATTGCAGAGGGGCTAGAGGGGAAGGTATGTCTTTTTGCAGATGACATTAAGATCAGCAATAGGGTGGACACTCCAGAGGGGGTGGAAAAAATGAACAGGGCTCTAAGGAAACTTGAGGAGTGGTCAACGGTGTGGCAACTATGTTTCAATGCGAAGAAGTGTAAAATCATGCACTTTGGGCACAGAAACCCAGGGGTGGAGTACAAAATAGGGGGAGTGTGGTACCAGTGGCCACCAAACAGGAAAGTGATCTGGGCTAATCATATCTGATGACCTAAAGGTGACCAGTGTGACAAGACAGTAGAAAGAACTAGTGGGATGCTAGGGTGCATAGGGAGTGGTATCACCAGCAGAAAGTGGGAGGTGGTGATACTGCTGTATAAATCATTGGTGAGACCTCACCTAGAGTACTGTGTCCAGTTCTGGAGACCACATCTCCGGAAGGATAAAGACAGAGTAGAGACCTCTCCAGAGGAGGGCAACTAAGATGGTGCAGGGTCTGTATCAAAAGCCCTATGAGGATAGACTGAATAACCTCAATATGTAAACCCTGGAGGAAAGGAGGGAGAGGGGGGATATAATAGAGACTTTCAAATAACTCATGGGTATAAATAGGGTAAAAGAGGGAAGCATTTAAAAAAAAAGATGCTTGAAAACAAGGGGTCATGCTATAAAGCTGGAGGGAGGTAGATTTAGGAGAAACATGAGCAAGTACTTCTTCACAGAATGAGTGGTGGATGCCTGGAACAACCTGGCAGAAGAAGTGGATGGGGATAAAACTGTAACAAAATTCAAGAATGCATCGGATAGACATAAGGGCTGACTTTGGCAAGATGGGAGAGTGCCTTAGAAAAGCACTAGCAAACAGGCTAGAAGGAGTGGTGGAGCAACAATGGGGAAACATCAAAACTGCCATCACAGAGGTAACAAGCCTTTGTGTGAAGCAAATAAACAAATTAAAACCAAAGAAAAAGCCACTATGGTTCTCAAAAGAGGTGGTGGGGAAGGTTAGGGAGAAAAAGATAGCATTTAGGACATATAAGGAAACACAGAAGGAGCAGGACAGAGAACTGTACCATTTAAGGCAGAAGGAAGCAGGGAGAAAAGTCAGAATAGCAAAAGCCCAAACTGAGGAAAGGATAGCCAACTCGGTTAAGAAGGGGGATAAAACCTTTTATAGGTACATCAGGGAGCGTAGAAAGACAAAGGGAGGGATAGTGAGGCTGAATAGAATGGACGGTGGGTGGGCAGAAAGGGACAGTGAAAAGGCAGGAATACTGAACAAATACTTCTGCTCAGTATTCACAAAAGAGGAGGAGGGGGAGGTGCCTAATCCAATTAACAGAAGCACTCTGGATAGGGAGTCAATCCCAGTCCTTTCACAGAAGAAAGGGTTCTGAAAGAACTCCTAAAACTGAAGGTGGATAAAGCAATGGGGCCTGACAGAATTCACCCCAGAATTCTAAAAGAATTAAGGGGAGAACTAGTGACACTACTAACTACCCTTTGTAACAAATCATGGGAGGATTGTGTGGTACCTGAGGACTGGAGAAAGGTGGATGTGATGCTCCTTCACAAAAGTGGGAGCAAGACAGAGGTAGTAAACTACAGACCTGTCAGTTTGACCTCTGTGGTAGGGAAAGTGATGGAATCACTTCTGAATGAAAGAATTGTTGAGTACCTAGAGGCCAGTGGGGCACAGAACCCAAGGCAGCACGGGTTCACAGCAGGAAGGTCATGCCAGACAAATCTAATTGATTTCTTTGACTGGGTGACCAAAGTAGCAGACCAGGGAGGGGCTGTGGACATGGCCTACCTAGACTTTAGCAAGGCATTTGACACAGTCCCACACAAAAGATTAATAATCAAACTAACCAGCCTGGCAATGGGTCCCAGGGTGGTTGCGTGGGTAAAACATTGGCTAGACAACAGGACACAGAAGATAATTGTAAATGGAGTCCACTCTGAAGAAAGGGGGGGTTACTAGTGGGGTACCGCAGGGTTCAGTACTGGGTCCAGTCCTTTTTAATGTCTTTATAAGTGACATTGCAGAGGGACTGGAAGGAAAAGTATGCCTCTTTGCAGATGACACAAAGATATGCAACGGGTTGATACACAAGGAGGTGTGGAAAGGATGAGAAGGGACTTGGCAAGGTTGGAGGAATGGTCAGAAGTATGGCAGCTTAGATTCAATGCAAAAAGTGCAAAATAATGCACCTGGGAAACAAAAATCCAGGGAAGATTACACAATGGGGAGTAACAACAACAAAAATGGAAAAGGACCTGGGGTAATCATATCGGATTACCTTAAGGTTGGCAAGCAATGTGAGAAGGCCAGACAGGGATGGCTGGGGGACACTGGGATGTACAGGAGAGGCATCACCAGCAGAAATCAGGAAGTTGTTATCCCTCTGTGCAGACAGTTGGTGAGACCCCATCTGAGTACTGCATCCAGTTCTGGATACCCCATCTCCGCAAGGACATAGACAGGATGGAGGCAGTCCAGAGGAGAGCAACTAAAATGTTGCAGGGTCTGCAAGAGAAGCCATACGACGAGAGACTAAAGGAGCTTAATATGTATACCCTTGAGGAAAGGAGGGAGAGGAGGGACATGATAGAAACTTTTAGAGGGTAGCATCTTTCAGAAAAAGAGATGTGCAAGAGCAAGGGGACACAATTTGAAGATAGAGGGGGGATGGCTCAGGGGCAATATGAGGAAGTTATTTTTTCACAGAGAGGGTGGTGGACGCATGGAACAGCCTTCCTGAGGAGGTTGTGGGGTCTAAACCTGTGGGAGAATTCAAGAATGCATGGGACACACATAAGACAATTCTTGAGAAGGTAGGAAGAAATAGGCTGTTGGTTAACTAGGATCTGCAGCTTATCCTGTAGGCAGGGAAATGGGCAGGCTAGGTGGGCCAAGCGGTCCTTATCTTCTGTCAAAGTCTATGTTTCTATGTTTCTGTGTAAGGGATCCTTAGTGGTTAGGTTAGGGAAGGTAAAGCTGGAGACCAAGTAGGGTCTGCAGTATTACAGCATGTAGGGAAAATGGGCAGACTGGGTGGGCCAAGTGGTCCTTATCTGCTGTCAAATTCTGTTTCTATGTTTCGGTGTCTGAATATATCGGCCCCTATCCAAGCAACACTAGAGATGATTCCCCAGATCTTCATAGGGAATCATTTATGAACAGCCTTTCTCATAGTTTGAAAGCCCATGAGAAGCTCTTAGATGAGGTATTGGACTTACCTGTAGCTGGCAGAAGTCTGATGATATCCATGATTAAGTCTGCCAAAGACTGATACTATGCTGCCGCCATTTTGTGGAACCTTGTATATCATGCAAGGGGAAACTGTGCCTAACTACACTGTAATTAAGCACAGCATCTCCATACAATACATTACATAATGTCATATGGTGGCTGCCTTATATCAATATGGGAGCCATACTCATGGATATATATCTCCAGACTGCTACTGGCTACTGCATAGGTAAACCTGAAGCTTCATTTAAAAGAGCTTTTCATGGGCTTCTGAACAATGAAGGACATTGTCCATAAATACTTCCCTTTAAATCCATTCAGCATTTGAAATCCTGTTTATTTCTGACACAAATCACTTTCTCTTGTACTGAACATAAGTGTGAGGACATATATAATTGCTATCTCATGACTGATTATCAGAACAACAGGGTAATAGCACTGAGCTGCAGTTTAATGCTCCCTGTAGAGTGAAGTTGTTCTGTATGGCGTTAAGTGCTACATGTCAGAACTGTACTTTCATCTTCCTTGCCTAGCACTTCCAGTCTGGTCCCAGTGACAATCTGCAGGCCCCAATATCAGTTGCCTCTGCTTACACCCAACATGGCTTCCCACCCTTCCCCCAAGGGTGTGCAATGTCTTTCAGTTAGGCTTCAATTTGGACCCCCGTCTACAATTTGGCTTTGAAGATTGAGCCACAGGAACTTTGTGTCCCTGATATTGTGGTTTAGCAGGATACAAATAAGGTAATTGGTATCCCTCACCCACCACTCACCACCAAAGTCCACAGCATCGTCTTTCACCTTCCTGCAACCCCTAGGTGGCACTATCCCAAGGGCTACTACCCCTGCCTGCTTGGCTAGTAGCAGGTTAAGGGGCCTGAGTTCTGAAACTGGTGCCTCCACCCGGAGGTCAGGGTTGGTAGTGGTCAAGGTAACCTGGGCACAGCCCTCCGGGACACTGTAACCCCCCTCTTTCCTTACTAGTGGCCGGAAGAATACATAATAATCACTTTCACAATACTCCTGATACACCCCACAAGTACCCACACTGTTTGCATTTACCACCAGGGCTTTCCTCTGGCCCGGCCCTGGGGACCCCCTGTAAAACAAGGTTATACACAGCAAATAACAGCAGTACAGTACTCTTGCACAAACTGGAACCACAGTCAGGGTAAATGCAAAAAAGAGTTAGATCTGATTTATTTAAGGGACTTGAACAAGGGAGGGGCGTAATCAGGTTAATTTGCTTAAAGACTCAATCAATCAAACATTTATGCATGCACTTCAGGGTCCATAAACAGTCACACACTCTGGGTACCTAGATGGAGAATGGTGGGCTAGCCAGGAACATTGCAGCTGGTTGGGGCCCTGTGATGGAAAAAAACAACATGCACAACACACACTATTTGTAATTCAGAACCAGAGGGCTCAGTGCGTGAAAAGAAAACAACAAGACAATCAGATGACACACTTTTAGATTAGGCTGTTGTTGCAGGGGAGCTACCCTGATGATTACTCACGATACCCAAGACTGGACACAGGCGGGATGAAAATCAAGACAGCAGGTGGTTAATCTGGAGTGCCACAAGAAGCAGGGCCCACACGATTCGCCGAGGCGTCATTCCTGTTCAAGTGTGGAGCAGGGGGCTGATCCCCCAGGCAAGTTTCTCATTGGTGGCTTTCTCTGTGCAGTGGGGTAATCTGGCAGTGGCAGTGTGGCATGGCCCAGGCCGAATGAAGATGAACACAGATTCAGTCTGATTAGGCTGGATAAAGCTTCCAGCAAGCAGAACACAGTTTACACAGTGCGGAACCAAATCACGACCCACTTTCAATACACAGCACATTTACATGTAAAGGATTCTACGGTAGCAGCAAGCAGAACACATTTCAAACAGTGGGGAACCAAATCACGACCCAATTTCAGTACACAGCACATTTACATGTAAGGAAATTCTACTGTACCAGGAAAACCACTCTCCAGTCACGATCGCAAAGTCTCTGCACAAACCGGGGATTCAAAAGCAGTTGGAAATCCTGACAGTCCGATCGCATTCAGCAAAATCTTTGGTCTTCTTCAGGTATGAGCCTGGTAAAAAATCAGTGGCTTACTTCATTCTCACAAACTTGGATTCAGTCTGAAATAATTCTCTTCTCTCCCTCTCAGGGGCAGCAGGCAGACATGCAGGCCACTACTCAGGCCTTTCCACAGTTCTCCCGCACAAATCTACTCAGTTGGCTGCTTGACTCTCTCAAGCTTTTTGCTTCTTCAGCTCCCAACCGAGATCTGACTCAACTGCCAGCAAGCCAGGGACTTTCTCCAGAATCCAAAAGGTTTGGTTGGCTGATCTGTCTGTCAGTCACAACAAAGGCTCCCCTATCAGGTGCAAAAAGGCACCAAAAGCCCAAAACTACAATTCCTACAGATTTTGACTCCAGACAACTCCTGTGGTCTGGCTCCATTTTAGGTCCCACCAGAACGGATTGGTCCAATTCACAGTCCAGGACCAAGTTACATCTTTCAACAGAGCTCCCTCTCAGATTACTTATGACTGCAATCCAGGCAGCTCTTAAAGAGACAGTACACAGAGGCTATACAGGCACTCTCTGGCAATCACATTTAAACTGCTAAAACCAGGACACCAGCCTGGCAGTGAGCATTTAGGCAAGCTCAAGGAAGCCTTTTCAGGAACCCCCATTTGTAGGAGGGTTACATTCCCCTTGGTCCTCCAGTCAGATTTAAACAAAAGACACTCAATCAGCACCTTGTAAACTGTCAGGATCCTGAACTACTTTTTTTCTTTTAATAAAACAAATGCCTGGGGAGGGAGTGTGAATAGGTGGTCATGAGAAATAGTTCTGACCGCCTGGGAAGGGCTAAAGTGTTTTTTTTTAATTTAGCGAGAAGTAAGCAGAAGGGCATTCTTTAATTAAAGATGTCTTATGACAATAGTTGTGCAAAACAAGCAAGTTAAAGTGCTTAAAAGTTCAGTAGTCCAGCATGTTAATCAAAAAGATGCCAACTAGATGCTGGCCCGGTGGCACTGAGGGTTGATGTGCCGGATGCTACACCTCATGCCATGCCGGCGACCCGGGTTTGGGAGTGAGATCGGGTGCTGTGGGTCAGCAGGGGAGGGACTGGATGGAGCACCCATAGGGCTGCTCTCCTTTCCTGGGGGTGGGTACTGGGGATGTCTGTCACTCCGGAGGTCCCTGGTGGAGACCAGGGGTGCCGCAGTGCATAGGACTGCACATTCTCAGCATGGCCCGACACTGGCAGGGTTGCCATGTACCGAGAAGTTGGGGGCGTGCACCATGCACGGGGGGGAGAGGGAGAAGAGGACACATAAAGGGAAAAAGCCCCCACCTGCTGGATAGGCGATGGCTCCTCCAGTGCAGCCGCCACACGCCCAGCGCTGGTTCCCCGTCACTGCCCCTTTGATCTCCCCGGGGGTTGTAGGGCCCCATCCCCAGGGAGTCATAACATCCTTGAAGATGACGGGGGACACAGCGGGCGGTAGAGTGGTTAGGTGAGCAGGGCAGCCAGAGAGAGTTCCGGACAGCAGGGAGAGAAAATAATCTACAAAAAAAGATGCCAACCAGCATTATACAATGGGAAGAAAATTTCTTGTGCTCTGACTGGTCAATGTGCACCTTCTCAAGTGATGTTATTGGAGTATAACATCACTGTATGAAGGTCCGGCATACTTGACCACCTTCTTACATCTCCAAATATGCCACATATTCATGTGCCCATGCTTTTAAAATGAACAGGCCTGTCTAACCTAGTGAGACGCTGTTCCAACACCCAAACAAAATCTCTCTCTTTTTTTTTTAATTTAACTGTTTTACTATTACTGTAGTCGGAAAAACAGCTGTTGCATACAGCCCAGCTGCCAGCCTGGCACCCAGCCTTTTCCTCAGAAAGCAGCAACTCGGGGTCAAGAATGTAACCGCTGTCCTCCCTGTTTTCTCCCTGCTGTTAGCAAACACACCATGTGACCACCTCTGCTTTTAAAAGGACATTGTGATACAGTTAGTGATTGCCAGCTCCACTTTAAGTTTTCCCTCACTCAGATCAGAAAGTTGACTTTTTTTAATCGCTGTCACTCCTGCCATCCTTGCTCAGCAGCCCAGTACAACATACCTTGGTGCAGCTGTTCTGCCTCAGCATGTAGAACGTGAGAGCAGTGCACTCCCCCTGCTCACCAGCCCACTGGAACATCTCAAACTGAAAGCCGCGCAGTCCTCGCAATTCTCGCTCAGCAGTCTGCCTGACTACTGCTGATCATGCAAACTGTCTTGCTGTTATCGGAGAGTGTGTGTTTGGGGGGACCATGTACTGGGACACAGAAAGGCAAACAGCAAAGGAGAGAAAAAAGGGAGGTTTAAAGAATGACAGAGGGGAAAAAAGGATTTAAAGACTACACCACCTACTGGACAATATCAGTAACAAGAGACTTTTTTTTATATTTGTAGATCTTCCCACGGAAAAAAAAAAAAAGATTTTCTTTGGTTTTACAAATGAGCCATTGTATAATAGCAATTATGCACTCCAGGTTGTGTGTCATGCTGGGATAATGTCACTTCTCGGGTGTTGTATGCACTCGGCCTGCGTGATGTTATCCCAGGCATGACACACACCTTGTCGTGCATTATAGCTTAATTCACGACCATTAACTGATGTTTTTGAGCATTGCACATCCTCAGAGCTTGTCACAAGGTCACTTATGAACTTTGTGTGATGAGTGTTTGGTCCTGTCTTCATGAAGAGAAGGTAAGTGCCCTTCTGTTTACTTCTCACTATGGTACTGTCTTTTTAAATGAAGCACCACCAAGCCAGTGAGTGCTCTGTTTCTGCAAATTTCCATTTGTGTTTTTTAATTAACAGATGGAAAGTCAAAGTGATTCTAAAGCAGCCCAAAAATTCGACTGGGCCCAATCACAGGTGAAATGCCAAATTTCAGCACTTTTACTCGATACAAATTCGACTTTCACTCGCCCTTAACCCCCCTCTTGGTGGTGCCTTTAGATGTACCCTGGTGCAACATCTAGTGAGGCCAGAGAGTGGTGCAGGGATGAAGAGTACACGGGCAATTATCCTACAGCTGACTTATTATTCCTCCATGATTCTCATCCTCCCGGGGGAAAAAGATGGTGAGGCCCTGGACAGGCAGGCAGATGTAGAGGAAGTCAGCTTTCACCATTCTGTGTAGCACCATGCTTGCACTGTTTCTTCAGAGGCACTGGGGCAGTGGCAAAGTAACCAAACTACTTCCCCAACCATGGAGACCAGGAGCGTCCAAGTAGATGTTTCCCCAGCCTTGTGTTGGTCTGGAGCAGTGACCGAGACTTGAAGCACAAACACAGATCTCGAGCATGACAAGCTGCTCCCCTTGTTGCTTTACTGTTGGACCAACTGTACCTTTTTTTTTTAAATCATTTCTTTTTAGTGAAGATTTAAGACATAGTACACAGAGCATGATTTATAGCAGGTTACGGAACACAGCCGGGAGCAGAACAAGTCCCGGCATTGACACTGCTAAGCAAAGATTGCAACAATGCCATACATCTGTACCTAGAACCTTAAATATGCCCTAAGGTGATCCCTATAAGAATAAAGGATACAGTGCCCCACATTAACGAAGAGAGGGTCTGTGTACAGTGCTCACTGCTGCCACCCCTTACAGCACATAGGCATCAACCAACTTCAACCCCAGCTGCCAGTGCTCTTGCTAAGGTGAGCACTGGCCTATTTAACTCACCATTTTTATCAAATACTCTATAAAACAAACATTTGTCAATGCCGAACGTTCACTTGCAGGTATTTGCAGTGGTGTTTGGCATGTATGGTGCGTTACCCTAATGCCCTGTGCGATTGCTGGTATTTGCACAATAAATTGTCAGCATGACCTTTTTGTTACCCCCATTGTGCGCTACATAGGCGGAAACACGTTTTGGGCGGGATGTGAAAAATTACAGCTGTACTGCTCATAAGGAGGTGTGGTAAAATGGCAATGTTGAAAATCTGGAGTGAAAATATTGAAAATTCGCAAACTTACGAGCGTGCGTAGGAACTGCACAACGCACGCTCGTAAAACAGTTATTTTTAGGAATTTGTTCACCAAATTTTCAACATAGCCATTTTAAGATCTCTGCTCATGAACAGTGACACTGTGATTTTCTTAATGTGTCCCATACACTGAGTTCACACAGCGACTGTGCCATTGTGCACTACATGGGTGGAAACACGTTTTGGGCAAGATGTGAAAAATGACAGCTGCAGTGCTCATAAGGAGGTGTGGTAAAATGGCAATGTTGAAAATGTGGAGTGAAAATATTGAAAATTTGCAAACCTACGAGCGTGCATAGGAACTGCACAATGAACACTCGTAAAACAGTCATTTCTAGGAATTTTTTCACCAGATTTTCAACACAGCCATTTTAAGACCTCTGCTCATGAACAGTATCACTGTGATTTTCTTACTGTGTCCCATACATTGATTTCGCACACCGACTGCGCCATTGTGCACTACATGGGTGGAAAGACGTTTTGGGCAGGATGTGAAGAATGACAGCTGTACTGCTCATAAGGAGGTGTGGTAAAATGGCAACGTTGAAAATCTGGAGTGAAAATATTGGAAATTCACAAACTTACGAGTGTACGAAGGAACTACACAAGGCACGCTCGTAAAACAGTTATTTGTAGAAATTTTTTTGCCAAATTTTCAACATAGCCATTTTAAGATCTCTGCTCATGAACAGTGTCACTGTGATTTTCTTAATGTGTCCCATACATTGAGTTCGCACTCCGACTGCGCCATTGTGCACTACATGGGTAGAAACACATTTTGGGCAGGATGTGAAAAATGACAGCTGTACTGCTCATGAGGAGGTGTGGTAAAATGGCAATGTTGAAAATCTGGAGTGCAAATATTGAAAATTCGTAAACCTCTGACGTGCGTAGGAACTGCGCAACACACGCTCATAAAACAGTCATTTTTAGGAATTTTTTCACCAAATTTTCAACATAGCCATTTTAAGACCTCTGCTCATGAACAGTGTCACTGTGATTTTCTTAATGTGTTCCATACATTGATTTCGACAACCGATCAGCGCCATTGTGCGCTACATAGGCGGAACACGCTTTGGGTGAGATGTGAAAATGACAGCTGTACAACTCATAAGAAGGTGTGATAAAATGGCAATGTTGAAAATCTGGAGTGAAAATATTGAAAATTCGCGAACTTACGAGCCTGCGTAGGAACTGCTCAATGCACGTTCGTAAAACAGTCATTTTTTGGAATTTTTGTGCCAAATTTTCAGCATGGGGTTTTTGGGACCCCTTCTCATGAATGATGTCACTGTCATGGTGTTATTCAAGCCCAAAGGGTGATTTTGTGCAGTGACTGCGCAGTGCCTGCGAAATCACCCTTCGTGCCCGAATAACACCATGACAGAAAAGAGCCTTCAGCTTTAGGGCCCCCTCCTGGTTCAACACACTGCCCCCCTCCATCTCCGAAGTTCCAACTATATTGTGCTTCAAAACTTCCTTACGTAACCACCTTATTAACACCGATGCTGTAACTGCCACTAGTCAAAGCCAGTACTCAATACTTATGACAAAGCTTATTACTAAGCTGCTAAGGATGACATAACTCTGGTATTGTTTGCATCCATCCTACCTGTACCAGCTTGTTTGTATCTATGTCTTAATTTTACTGTTATACTAATGTGTTGTACTGCTATACTGTGTATTTTGGTATGTCTTACTGTGACAAGGTACCTTTGTAAATGAGCCTATGGCTCAAAGGTTTTCCAAACTGCTGTTTAAATAAATAAATAAAATAAATCATTCATGAGAAGGGGTCCCAAAAACCCCATGTTGAAAATTTGGTGCAAAAATTCCAAAAAATGACTGAGATATGCAATAAAGTTGAAACCCCCATATCTAGCCCATTATACAGCTTACTGGCATTTCCTCAGTTCGCGGTCGCCTTTGAAGAGTGCAGACGTGTTTCCGGTCCACCGAAGATCATCGCGCTGGAGTCCGGAGGTAAGTATGGGGTGAGGGGGATGTGGGGAGGCTGGGTGCGCAGTGGGTGGGTGCGGGTTGTGGGAGGGGGCTGGGAGATGCCGGGACCGCTTTTTATTTTGCACGTTTAAAAAAAATGATGACGTGGGGCGCTTGCCACGCTGGGGTGGGCCTCAGCATGGCAGAAGATGGCTGGGGCGAGGGCCGACAGGGGATTGGGCACCCCTCGCAAAAACAACGCTTGCCACGCTGGGTGGGCCTCAGCGGCAGCAGACAGCTTTGGGGGCCGGAGCCGATGGGGATTGGGCACTGGTCAGCAACTAGCGCTTGCCACGCTGGGTGGGCTCTCAGCGTGGCACCAAAGCTTGGGGGGGCAGCGTGAAACGTACGGGGGGGCAGCGCGTGACACGAGGGGGGGGACGGCGTGCGGCGCTCAGTATGGCAGAGGTGCTTTCCTTTGAAGCAGAGGAACACCGCTGTCATACAGAGCTCCTGCACCCATTGGTGCAGGACTGCCACGCCTGCTCAAGGGAGCAGTGCATTGGATGGGAGAGGCACACCTCCAAGTGTGCTACTCTCCCAAAATGTTCCTTGCGCATGCGCGCAAGCGAACGTAATAAAAAGGTTTCAGTGAGGAGCAAAACTCATCTCAATACAATACTTCAAAATGCTCCTTAGGTGCTGAAAAGGGAGTAGTGTTTTCCAGTTTTAAACTCTGTCTAATCATAAAAATGATATTTTACACACCCAGTGTAAAAAATAATTACTCTTGAGTGCCAGCATTATTTGAGGCACTGCCAGGATTTCGCTATATTTCCGGGGGGGAGGGGACTCCTCTCCACAGTCCCAAACAGTGCCTGCAAAAAGGTAGAAAGTAGTACCAAGACAAACATCAGGTTTATAGCTTCCATTTAGACACCGGAGACAGAGAATGGAGGGAACATTTTCCTACATGAGTCCAATATCTTAACTCAAGGGAGCCACACCCTACTTCCTTACATCTAGTAAAGGCAGATGATGAAACCTTGGGAGCCTTAGCTTTTTACATCATCACACCCCACTTCCACCATTCCCCAGTGCTAAATCTGATATTGCTGACATCAAGGTTAAATACACTTCTTTCACCATAACTTGATAATGCATGATGAACATCTGCATTCCTAAGTGCTCTTCAGCTGTGACTGCGCTTGATAAATCTTGATGCTTTGAGCCTATGAAGACAGCCATTAGTGCCAGACAAGAAGAATGTGTAGAGTCTGACAAGTCAGTCAGATGGTGACAAGAACAATCAAGTGGAGAGAGAAATGCAAGACAGTTTCCGCCCCCCAAAAAAAACATGATTCAGAAAAATGAAAAAAAAATGATTTACTAGACAGTGATCTTACTTCCAGCTAGGCAGCAACAGAGATATCAGAATAGCCGATATTCTAATCGTAGCTTTTACTACTTTCAACAAACCTATCATTTCCTTTACACCTTGATTTGTAAGACAAAAATATAATTTGAAGGTTGTAATCATGGCTAGATCAAACGGCCTTGACTATAGCAGGTACTTAGTTTGTTACCTCTTGCTGGTATTAGTCAAGCTGATGACTTTGCCAACCAGATGACTCCACTATAGCTGCAGCAGCTCTAGCCTCTGTTGGTTACCAGGGCACAGCTGGGGCACAACAGATGGCGCCTGGGCACTGATATAGTGTTAGTATAGGGGAGTCTCTGCTCTGTATGGGCACATGCCCTGGTGTGCCCTAGTGTGGAGCTGCCACTGTACTATAGCACCTTAATTTAAATCATTCATGTTTGAGTAACCCCTTCAAGTATCTAAATGACTGCTTACTTACCAGACTGAGTTCACGTATCATTTAAAATGGATCCTGTAAACATACACCAAGAGCTGAAAGCCCTTTCTCCTCAAAACTGGTTACTCACACCAAATATTTTCTTTAATCTTATAGAATGAGGATATATAGGTGTAAAAACAACTGCACGTGTTGAAAGGTGTCGTTTCCAGTGTACAGTGGTAGTGAGAGATATTTCACGGTAAATATATAAATATATTCCAGGAAATCCCATTGAACTATTGGGAGGATTCCTGTGATCTATTTAAACATGTCTCGATATACTGAGCATGATCTTTGGTTACCACCAAGAGAAACAAACAGCTTGGACCTTTGCATCATAATGGGAGGGCTTTCAGTCCAAGGTTCAATGTGGGGGGAATAGGCTCCGCCTACTTCCCCTTCAAAAGTACACCTCTCGCAGCACTTTGTGCTTGGAATCTGAAACTCGGTTCTCATCTGGTTTCCCTGAGCTCATGCTTTGCATCTGGATTCATCCTACTGCTTGCATTCATTCCTTCACTTCCGGTCATTAATCTACTGCCTTGAGTTTTATTGCACCATGCTGTCCTCCACCTGGTAGGCGTTCAGCATTTCCTGGAGGATCGGCTGGGCGGTCATTTGGCCCCCCTTCCTCTGAGGATTCTGTCAGTAGGCTCTCTCTGGCTTGCTTCCCTGTACTCTCAATTTGCTCATCCAGTAAGCCTTGATTTCTGTTCAGTATTGCCCGCTCCTGCAGTGCTCCCGCCACTCGTCCGAGCCATTGTTTACATCCTTGCGTCCTGTCCTCAATTGCTTGCACCCCATTTGCAATGCCACACTTCCATCTTGTTCCTCCACCGATCGCCCTCCGGGTTCCGTGTCTTCCGGACCTTCACCTTTCACATTTGACCCCCCGCCCGAGTTCCTGGTCCAGTGTCGGCTGCCTGCCATGCACATGTTTGCACTTTCTTTTGCAAGGGCTCTCAGGTTCTCAGCTGCCTCTTGCTTCAGTGTCGGTGTTTCAGCACCGGACTATCCGCATCCGAAGTTTGTGCAGTGAGAGGCTGTTTTGATTCCTTCAATTTGGTGATTCGTTCCATACTTCCCTACAATTTCCACAGCTGCGGTTGCCCCCAGAGAAGTCCTGAGTTTACCGTCAGACCAGTAAACAATTCCTGCCATGAGCTCCATTTCGAATTCAACACTTTTCTATCGCACGGAGGTTAGTACGGGACCCGAGGTGCAGTTCAGTACATGAAGTCACAGTGTGGGATATGCATAGCTGTATACTGAAACTAGTGAGTAGGACCCAACAAGTCATTGAGATATACTGTAGCATACGTTAGCTACACAGAATGAATGTAGTGTCCAAAGGAAGTCAGCAAATACCTGTTAACTGTTCATTGAAAGGTGCACTTTATAGGATATTTAGTTTACTGTACAAGTTGAATGTTCCTTTTCTCGATCCATTTTGGACAAATCTGTAACCATAATTCTACGTACATAAAAAATATATATATATGCCTGTGCTCTTAAACCTGCGTCACAACTTCTGGTAGCCACCTGCCCCCTCTCTTTGCTTTGCCATGTCATTTGCCCTACCCTTCTGGGAGTGTTGTGGTGCACCTGTGAGTGGGTTCTCACCCTCCATTACCTCTCTTACATTGATAAAAAAAAAGTTTGCATCGCCTTTAACCTTCTTCATTGTCAGTATCGACAGTTTTCTTCCTCTGCTCTGCCCTGCTTGAGAGTTACAGTACGGCTCTGGCAACTCTTCTGTTTAGTGGGTTCTCTGTACGCAGACTTCCTGTACTTTCACCAAGTTCCTACCTCTATTTTATGCTGCGTTCATGCCTATTTCCTTGTGCCTCCTGCACAATGCAGCCCAGCCTGTCTGATCCCAGTTCCATTCCTTTTCCCCAAAGCTGGAAAAAAACAACAACTTTTGCCTCCCTCTTTTGTTTTCCTGCTTCTTTATGCCTTGCTTCTTTCTTTCAGGTCTGTAGTTCCTTTCATCAAGATCGTCTACCGTGGTCAGCCGGAGCCCCTTGCCTGGAGCTCCCTCCATCCCATCGCATCCATGCCAGGATCCCGCCTTCAGTGGTAAGTTCCAGTCCCTCCCATCAGATGTTCGTTTCCCATTCCTTCCATGCTTTCCGTAGTTCCCTGCCCTCATCCTTCCTTCCCTTCCCTCATCCTCATCCTTCTCTGGTTAATTCCCATTGCTTTCACTCATTTCTTTCTCTCTCTTCCCTAGGTCTTCTTCCTGGCCATGTCATCAGTCAACAATCCTTCCATAGAGGATCCTTTAATGTCTCCACTGCCCTCTTCAGCTCCCATCAGTTGAAAATGCACCTCCAAGTCCCATCACTCCATCAAAGACTGGACCGTGCCTCAGCTTACATCAGAGTTAACTAGAAAGGGTATATCCTACTCTAATTCTGGTCAGAAGCAGATGCTCTACAACCTCCTCATGGCATCGATATCACAGCCAGGACCTATACCTGGCCCCAGCCAGCCTCCTCCTCAGCCTGACTCTACTCCCCTTTCGGACATTTGGGATTTCATGGCTCAGATGACCACTTCTATTTCAGACATCCAGACTCACCTTTCCTCGCTTGAAGCCTGCCCCACAGTTCCTCAGCCTCCTCCACCGGCTCCCGCCCTGCCCGCTGGTGTGCCTTCCACAAGCCTCATTTCCCCTCCAGACTCCAGTCTCCCTCTGGTCATGGTGCCTTCTCCATCCCTGCCTACTACAGTTCCTTCAGGTTCATCGTTCCTTCATCAGCCTCCATTCATCTCCCCTGTCCATCTTGTGCCAGGTCACCTCCGCAAAGACATCCTGGACGGTAAGGATGTCGACTTGGTCTCACTGCTCATCTCTTACCACGATATCTTGGATAATCACATCATGTCCTGTGGGGATGTCTTCGTCATCCTGAAGTCCAAGAATTCTCATCTCCTTCAAAAAACGACCATGGCCGAATTCGTGCTTGCCTTCAGCCTCTATTGAGACATTATTTGTTCGACCTTCCTGGACCACTGTGAAGACCTGGACACCTATCCTTATATCCTCATTGACCTCCGCATCAGGTATGGTGGAACATATTTTTATGACTACCATCACTCATTTTCGGCCAAGGCCACCTCTGCATTAAACCACTACAACGTCAAGCTCAATTGGGCCATTTTGGACAACAAACTCTTTTGTCACCACTTCACCGGCCAACATAGCTACTCTTGCTCCCTGTGTGGTTCATTCAACCATTTCACTTCCCTTTTCCCCCTGACAGTGTCTCCTCCTCGACTCTCCTCATCCATCCCCGGGCCTTCTCGCCCTTCCAAGTCCTCTTCTCATTCTGGCATGGCTTGCCCTGTCTCCCACCAGCATGCTCGAATCGACAGACATGGTCATCCCATTTGTACCATTGGAAGCAAGTCCATCTGCAATAACTTTAATGACCATGGTTGTTTAACCCCACAGTGTCAATTCCTGCACCTGTGCTGCATTTCCGGTGATGCGCACGCTCGCTATATCTGCCCCAAGGCTCTGAGGCCATCCAGATGACGCTAGGTTCATCCTTCTACCCCTGTGGACCTACTTGCCTTGGCTCATCTGCTGACCACCCACCCTGACCAGGATGCTGTGCACTCTCTCCTCTCAGGTTTCGCTCATGGTTTCCACATGGGTGTTTTCATTCTCCCTACTTCCTCCTTCATCTGTACTAACCTGCAGTCTGCCATCCAGGAACCTGATGTAGTTCACTCCCTGCTTCAATCATAAGTAGCTAAAGGCTCCATTTTGGTTCCTTTCCCACACCCTCCTTTCCCCATCTACAGGATCAATCCCATTGGCATTGCCACTTGGAAGTTCTCTGGCAAAAAGCACCTTGTTATCGACCTCTCTGCTCCTCGCCATTCTTCCACACTGAGTGTCAATTTTGTCATTCCGGCCACTGACTTTTCTTTAGCATATGCCCGCATTGACAATGCCATCGCCATCATTAAGCAGTCCGGCCATGACTCCTGGCTGTCCAAAGCCGACATATCCGATGCCTTCAAGCTACTCCCCTCCATCCTTCTCTCTGGTGCCTATATGGCCTTTCTTGGGAGTCCATTTTCTATTTTGCTGTCTGCCTTGCCTTTGGTTGCTGTAGCAGCCCTAAGCTATTTGACATCTTTGCTGAATTTCTGTGCTGGGCCCTGCTCAATGTCTGCCGCTGGCCTACCATAATTCATCTGCTGGATAATTTCCTCCTCATCGTTCCACCTCACTCCACCCCTGAGATTAGCATTTCCATGCTTATCCGCCTCTTTACTGACCGGTCTGTTCCCATTGCGGCCGAGAAAACATCCGGACCTTCCACATCTCTTGAATTTCTGAGTATTATCTTAGATTCTGACTGCATGGAAGCTCACCTTCCGCTGATAAACTATCTCGGATTCAGGGTCTGGTCTCTTCGTTTTCTACTCGAGTGGACTGCACCAAATGCGAACTGCTCTCTCTCTTTTGGGGTACCTAAATTTCGCAATGAGAATCATTCCCCAAGTTCACTCCTTTATATCTTACCTACTCATTCAAGCATCATCTATTCTAGAGCTCCACCATCATGTCCGAATCACAGCATCTGCGAAATCTGACCTAGCCATGTGGTTCCTCTTTCTTACAAGATGGAACGGATGCTCTATGTTTCAGAAAGATCCATTGCCTCAAACTCATCCTCGCATATTCACAAATGCATCTTCTATCAACATATACACAGCTATATTCTCTTGAGCATGGATCGCAGCCCCTTGGTCTCCAGATGTCTCATCACTGACAGATTTCGCTTCTACTTCCCTGCTATTCGAAATATATCCCATAGTGGCAGTCGCAGCTCTATGGGGACACCTATGGTCCCACCAATCAGTTTCTTATACTCCAATAATCAGTCTACAGTAGCCATCGTAAACAAAGGTCGATCATCCTCACCTTTCGTCATGTTGTTCATGCGGAGGTAAACCTGGATCTCACTCACTCATGATTTCACTATTACTTGCTATTACATTCCTGGTGCTCAAAACCAAGCAGCTGATGCTCTTTTTGGATTTCAGTTTCAGGAATTCTTCCAGCTCCATCCTTCAGTGGATCCTATCATGACTCCTCTGCTATCGTACTATGACCTAATAATGACATAGGTTATTATCGACATCAGGCATCTCTCTTCATGTGGTCAATATTGGCCTCATCTACCAGAGCTGCATATTCAACAGCCTGAAACAAATACATATCATTTTGTGCTTCATCATCATCACAACCGACCATCATTTCGGTTGATTGAGTTCTGGATTTCCTGACATTTTGCCATCAGGACTTACATCTTGCATATGGTACAATCAAATTGTATCTAGCTGGCATCCAGTTCTTTCTCTCTCAATATTCTCCTTCTTCACCATCTTTATTCTCCAATCAGTCAATCAGACTACTATTATTGGGATTCCAATGATTATCCAATTCAAGTTCCCCTCGTTGACTTCCAGTCGAAGGACTGCTATTCCAAAATCTACTAGACTTACTGGATTCAAATCCATTCGAGCATCATTCAAACATCATGATGTCCTCAGCAACCACGCTTGCATTCTATGGATTCCTTCGTCCTGGAGAATTCACTATATCATCAGTTCGCTCATCTGCTTTTCTCAGAGTATCTAACCTGGAAAAGCATAACGACAGCTTCATTCTAAATCTACCTTCATCAAAAACCGACAGACTTCAATCCGGGACTTCCATAACTTATTATTCTACATCAAACAACTGGTGTCCAGTCGTAATACTATCAAAACTCACAAAGTTTTGCTCCAATTCCAATCCATCTTCTCCTCTATTAACTTCCGATGCCAACATACCCATGACATCGAAATGGTTCATTGACGATACAAGAACCCTCCTTCAGAGACTCGGACTAGATCCATTTTCCTATTCAGGTCATTCATTCCGAATAGGAGCAGCGGCCGCTGCATCTCGTCATAATATCCCTGTTCACATCATCAAAAGACTCAGAAGATGGAAATCATCTGCCTTCGAAGTATATATCCCCAATTCAACTTCCGAACTCAAAAATGCTTTTTCTATTATCTCCTCTTAGTTTGCTCAGAGGGTGAGCAGGTCAGCAGCCATGGGTCCTCAGAGGTTTTCCCCAAAGAGGTTTTTTTCCCTCTCCTGAGTGCTCCTGATCACACTCTCTGGAGCTGGAGGAGGTAATTATTTTTGGGCCTCTATTCGCTACAGCTACCCAGCTCATCTACCAAGGGTGGGAATAGAGAAAAAGCCACATCATAATTGAATATCGGAATGCTTACAAATCATCACAGTATCACCAAGCACTATATATTTCACCAGCATTGAACTCATATGAAGTAAAGTGGGCAGAAGGATAGGACCAGTGAATTTTCTTTAGGAATGTACCCTCTGCTGTAGCCCAGGGTTTCATAATAGTTTGGGATTGTGTCACCGATATATTAGCTAACTTGCACATAAGTTCAGATAGATGAACAACCTAGTAGGATGATATAGCATGCTACAAAACGTATACATTTCTAGAGTCAGCTTACACTTTATGCTGGTACTGGCAGATGAAGCTCAGACAGCGTTCAAACAGCTCCACAGTGCAGTTCATGCTTTGTAATATCAGTGTGACAGACCAGTGAGAAAGAACGCAGGGATCAACAGGATTACGTGTAACCCTGCGGTAGCTATAGTTCATTTGTTGCATTGCCTACGGGGCACACAATGCAAAAATAAAATGATTACATGTCAAGGAAGCAAGAAAAAGATGTAAAACTAAACATTAGTTTAGACAAATGGTGGCAGGATTAGCCAATGTATGTAAAGGATAAGATCAGACACCAAAGAAACACACAAATGCACAAACAGAGACAGAGAGAGAGACAGACACACACATACACACACACACGTACGCATGCACACACATGCGCATGATAATACATCAGTATTAGTCAATATATTTATCTGAGATCAGGTAAGAAACCTAACTAATGGATTTGCTGCCACTTCCCAAAAGCATGCCACTGCCCTATAGCTCTTAGTCTGTATGAGCTATGACCTTTGGCTGGTTCTATGTGATAACAATGATCACAGAATAATGATTGCCATTAAGACGAGTGTACATCGCCAAAAATCAATCTCGGCGATGTACACTCACGGCGCAGAGCAAAAGGGTGCTGAAAACTTACATTATTTTTGTTTATGCGGGAGGCTGTGCCCCCCCCACCTCCCCACCTATTAAAGTATTCTCAACTCCAGGGGTGCATGTTGGGAGGGGGTGAAATAAAAAAAGAGAATTCTCGACGTAAAAATCCAGTGCCCCAGATCTGAAACCCGTACCCTCCCAACCTTAGCCTGCCACCAACCCACCATGCCACGACCGGCTCAGCTTGACCCACTACCGTGCTACACCTTAACCCTCCTTAGCCCATGCGGTTATTGCTCGCTCCCCGTGCCATGAGCCAAGCCTGAAGGGCACCAATGGGCCAACTTTACTGAGGGGGTGATTAAAACCTATATCTTGATGTAATTAACTATTGTGCGGAGGTTGGACAAAGTAGCAAATTACATCTCAGTCCAGTTTTCAAGAACATACAATATCTGAGTCCAATGTTCAAATCTTTGTCTGAGCTATGTCAAGTTTTCAAAGTTAAAGTATACAGTATCTATATGCAACTTAGCACAACTGCCAAACTAAGTTTGACCAGGTCCATTATTTACACTCACGTTTGACAATATGCATCCACAGTTGGATGTAATAAATCAAGTTGAAATGCGGCAAATAAGTCCAACCTTTGAAAATGGCTTCAGCAGCTAAAGCCTTGTCCAAACAAATCAGGCTCTGTTGTTATTGACATAACTAGGAGTTATGTCAGTGTCAAGGGCATTTGAAAATCCCAGCCCATATGAGTTCAAATTTAAAGTGATTTTGTCATGTTTGCTATAGCAAATGGGAGTAGTAACCAGTAGAAGTTGTGAATCAATCTCCTACCAAACTGCCAAAAAGTGCTGTTTTCCATGAAAAAAAATGCTTTTATTTCTATGATATGCTTAATTTGCATAACTCTGCCCCCTTTATTATGTTGTCTTGCATGCGTAAGCAACATATTGTGGTAGTTTCTTGAATAGCAGGATTTGAGGCACGGTCGCAGGCCAATGGCTTACCGTTTTTTCTCGATGGGCTCTGTGACACGAATGAAATACCACACTGTCTATGACAGCAGTGCAAAAGCGTGTCTCCACCTTGAAACGATTTTGCCGCTGCAATGAGGGAACATCCCCTCGTTGCAGGGTGTGCGTTGCCTGGTGTAACATTTCAATAAACATGGCAACAGCTGTCGCTGCTTGCCTCTCACAGCTCCAACAAGCCGATGTCGGGGGTGCCCAATCCCCCTGTCGGCATGCCCCCTCCCCAGTTCATTTGCTGATGGGGGAGCCCAATCCCCATCGGCATAATGTCCCCCATATTATAGTTTGTATACTGAGGTGGTTGCCCAATCCCCTCAGCATCATCGCCCCAAACACAGACATGTTTTCTGTGCCGATGAAGGGCCCAATCTCCGTCGGCTTGCCCCCCCCAAAATACAGGTGGCACACTGGGAGCCCACCCAGTGTGCCAAATCAAACCTGTAAAAAAAAAAGGCCCACGATCTGTTTATGTTTTTTTTTTTTACCTGTAAAAGAGAAAACAGTCCCTCATTGTCTCTGGTGCCCCTCCCCCCAACCCACACCCACCCTCTATGCACCCCACATCTCTGACCCCACTCACCCCATACTTACCTCTGGAGCCTGGCGTGATGATCTTCGGTGGAGTGGGAATACACCTGCACTCTTCAAAGCAGACCGCGAACTGAAGAATTGCCGGTAAGCTGTATAATGGCAGCAATGGGGGGGTTTCAACTTAGGTGGATATCTTGGCCATTTTTGCGACTTTTGGCACCAACTTTTCAACATGGGGTTCTTGGGACTCCACCTCATGAATTCAGTCACTTTTATGTTGGTATTTGGTCCCAAAAGGTGATTTTGCGGTCACTGCACGGAATCACCTCTTGGGACCAATCAATGAAATGACAGTGTCACTGTTCATAAGATGGGCTCCCAAGAAGCCTATGTTGCAAATTTGTTGAAAAAATTCCAAAACATGACTGTGCTATGAGCGTGCATTGCGCAGTTTCCATGCACACTCGTAAGTTCAAGAATTTGTTATTTTTTTACTCCAGATTTTCAACATTGTCATTTTTTCACACGTTCTTACGAACAGTACAGACTGTCATTTTCCACATCCTGCCCGAAATGTGTTTTCTCACATCTAGCGCACAATGGTGCGGTCGCTGTGGGAAATCAATGTTCGGGACAGATTAAGAAAATCATAGTGACACTGTTCATGAGCAGAGCTCCCAAAATGCTTATGTTGAAAATTTGGTGAAAGAATGCCAGAAAATGACTGTGTTACGAGCATGCATTGCGCAGTTTCCACGCACACTCGTAACTTTGAGAATTTTTGATATTTTCACTTCAGATTTTCAACATTGTCATCTCTTCACACCACCTTATGAATGGTACAGCTGTCATTTTTCACATCCTGCCTGAACTGTGTTTTCGCACATCTGGCACAGAATGACATGGTTGCTGTGGGAAATCAACTTTCGGGACAGAATAACAAAATCACAGTGCCACTGTTCATGAGCAGAGGTCCCAAATGCTTTCATGAGGTGGGAGCCACAAAAAGGCCATGTTGAAAATTTGTAGTGCAAATACCAACAAACACCCAGGGCATTAGGGTTTCTAACCATAACGTCCACCTGTACAGACTAACAGGCATCAGGGTGTGCCTTTGGATTGTCAGCTGTAATGCTCATGCCATTCACCCCCGTCATCCCCACCCCTGCAGCCACTGACAGGCATCAAGGTGTGCCTTCGACTCTTCGGCCCCAAAGTTCACCCCATTCTCCTATGCTGCACCCATCTCAACATACTTCCTTATGGAATGGGGTGAGCGTAAGACCCGACAACCCCAAGGCACAATGCAACACTTGTCAGAGTCTGCAAGGTAGGGTGAGGTGAAATGGCATGAGCGTTATGGCCGACGACCCAGAGGCACACCTCAGTGCCTGTCAGTCTCTGCAGGGTGGGGTGGGGTTGACGTCGGTTCCATACTTCACCACCATTCCTTTCATGCATCTCTCTAACTCCTGCACTATCAATGCCAATGCCAGCAAGACAACATTTGGCATTGACAAATGCTTGTTTCTTAGTGCTGCAACCCCCAACTGTGACATCATGCAAGGGAAACAAAGTTTTTAAGCACTGTGTTGAGACAGAGACCCAGTTGGTATTGCAGACATCCTTTTCCTTTCACAATTTTGCACTCATAGCATAAGCTGGGCACCAAAGAAAAAGAAAAGTAGTCTGACCCATAATTACGCTCCTGAACTACTTATAGTCATTGAGGCCCTATAACAAAAACATAGAAAAGTATCATCACACTCCCACATTCTGACAGGAGCTGCCACTTCAGACTGTCACTTCACCAGCAGGCAGTAAAAGTCAAACAACATCTACACAGACTGCCAAATTATCCTTTAGGCATATCTACATCACAAAAACAGCTTTCCAGAAACTTTTCTACAGGCTGTATTGCTGTACACACTACCAACATAGAAGACTGCACTTTGATAAGGGAGACAGAAAAATCAGCTATGCACTGTACCCACAAATATATATATATATATATATATATAAATATATACACACATATACACACACATAGATGTTGACAGCAGATAAGGGCCTATGGCCCACCTAGTCTGCCCATGTGCACACGTACTTGGCTTCTTCAAGCTTCTCTAGAACTAAGTTATATGTCTACATATTAGGTGCTATTCTGCAGTCCCCCACTACCAAAATAAGGGACCGCACCTCTGAGTAATGAACATTTAAGTCAACTTTATAATTTACCCAGAATTCCTTGTTGCTGTATGTAATACATTGACAGTTCCCGTGCAATACATAATTCTGAGGGTGTGGCTGCACACAAAAAATGGAAGGGCGGGCAGAAACAAAAACATAAAAAAAATGACTGTGACAGATTTCTTTACAAAACAAATTGCAGCTTTAGCATTTGAAACATGGGTGGCAATGGCATACTATGTGAGACAGGCATTTGTGAAATGTGACTAAATCACTTTAAATAATTGGAATTGTAATTTCCGAGGTTGCTTTGCTCATCTATGTCTCAGAGTGAGTTACAGTACATGTAAAATAGCTGCCCTCATGACCCACTGGTGACGCCCATTTTCCATGCTTGTTAAAGCTCAGTCTCTCACTTCCATAGGACGCAGAGATTGGAATTAACTGAAAACAGCCCTTCCATGAAAGGCAACAGCTCAGCAGGGGTTAAGTGCTGCATTTCAGTTTACACAGTTTTAACGTGCCCCACAATAATGTTTTGTTTGTTTTTGATTTCTGCTGCCGGAGTTTTGTGGGCTGTGAGATACACAAAACGTTTACCATCCTGCTCTCCATCTCTGCTCAGCTGAATTGTGCCAGTTTCAATCTGTTGTAAATCTTCTAGAATTTCTTCACAGCGCTTAGTCACAGACTGTTCATTTGTTACTAAATGGAGGATTACTGGAGTGTCTATTAGCCACTGCTGAAAAGTTGTGAAGAGAAGTGAAAACTTTTTATGAATGTACGCTATGTACTGAAATAACAACATTAGCATAAAATCTTATAATTACCAAAAAATGCCTAATAGGCCATCCTTTGGGGAAAATGATACACGTAATAATGTCCATGAAATATGGATAATTATATGAACATGAAAATGAGGTAATTACTGCATTCCAGAATTTATGGAAGATTAAGTAAATAGGTTTTGGAATGCAGCCCATAACTATTCTACAAATCACAAGCACAAGTCTTCATAGTTAATTTGAGAATCAGTTAAGTAATTACATTATCTGCAGGCTTATTGTTGGGTGACCTCCCTCCCACCCCCCAAGAAAAAAAGATTCATATCTTTTTCTGTTTTCATAGATCTTTTTCTCCCTCAACCATTCTCTTAGAAGCTTCGTGGTGAGGGGTGTCCTCTCCCCAAGGCTCCCCTCTAATAGACAGGCTGTCAGGATCCCATGTCGGGGGCAGTAAGACCTGGGGAGCCAGGATATCTGCCTGTCACTTTGGCACTCATGAAATTTTATCCCCTGTTTTCTTCCTGTCCTTTCTCATTGTCTGGCATGGGCTGCACCTACTGATGGCCTCAAATGCACACAGTGACATCTGTGGAGGAAGCAAGCTCCCCTGGCCCAACACAGTAGACGCTGTGGCAATGGGTTCATGATGCCTCCCCCCCCTCAACTGCAGTAGCCGCTTTTCGTATAGTGCTGAGTTGGGTGCTGCTGCAGCAGTGTGCAATCCCCCTAATCCGTAAGGGCAAGCTCCAGGTAGCAGCACTCTCTAGGAAAAGGGGGTGATGCAGGTGCACAGCTGTATAGCCGAAAAGTGTCTTTCAAGTCTGCAGTCAGCACCGCTGGCTAGTTGATTAGTGTTGAATCACCACTTGGCAAGCGAATGCTGCAAAGATTTTTATTGCAAATCAATAGATAGCTGCAAAGTGTAGCTGTAAGCAATATAAGACAAGTTTTCACCACCTATGGATGCCTGACGCTTCATTCAGCTACAGCTTCAGTCAGGGGCCCCAACAATTTGCAGTCATCTGCTGATTTGCAATAAAAATCTATGCAGCATTCGCTTGCCAAGTGGTGATTCAACACCAGTCATCTGCTGATTTGCAATAAAAATCTTTGACTGCAGCTTTTGCATGCTGAGTCATGATTTAGTGCCACTGAACTAGCCAGTGGAGGGGAGTCACTTTTCAGCTACACAGCTGTGCAGCTTCACCACACCCCTTCCCTAGAGAGCGCTGCCACCTGGAACTTGCATTAGCGAGCAGCAGCTGTTGCAGTCTGATCTGCTTCTTAGTCCCTACGCAGCAACTCAAATTCACTTCCAAACGCAGGCCACTTGCATGGCAGCATGATGCTGTACCCCTGGGCCATTGGGGTAGTCCTGACCAGAAAAGGTTACACAGCTGATTAGTCACGTGATACCCCTGTCTTGAATTGTGGGTTCTTTGTTGATTCCCTGATATGCCTAAGTCAATTTCATGCATCCAGTGTCACCAAAAACTGAAACTAACAAAATCTTCTAGACACAGGTACCACTCAAATTGCATTACTGTAAGATGTCAAAATATGCAGAAATGATGGACACTGTAAAGCAGAATCCTGAATTAATCTCGACTCCGACCACCAACAGCGAGACAATACAGGCCACAAAGTGGCACAAACTATCAATTTCACCAGCTCCTCCAGCAACTAGCCAAACCAAACCAGACTTAGTGGAAAAATTCTGCCAGAACCTGGGGACAGTAAAGGAAGTGATCTTAAAGCTAACCAGAGATTTCCAGGATATCAAGCTGGCACTCAAGGAATTCATCCGCCAGATGTCGGATGCTAAGATGCATATCATCTCCGTCAAGAACAGAGCTGAATGCATGAAACCAAAGCTAGTGAGTGTCTGAAGAAAACTGCAAAAGACTGAGAACCATATAGGGGATCAGGAGGGTCACAGCCACTGAAACAAATCTAGTGGTGACCGGCCTTCCTGAAACAGCTGAAGATACTGACAATGTTTCATTTATACAAAGACTGTTAAAAACTGGCCAGTCCCTCATCTAATGGACATGCTTACATTATAGAAAGGGAGCACAGGGAAACACCACGACCACTCATATTTTTATAGTTTAACTTTCTAGACAAAACCTATGTCAGTCAAAAATAAGGGAAAATAAGGAACTGTAGTGAGAGGGGTAGTGAATATTTATTTTCAGCGACCTGAGCCCACAAACTAGAGCCAAGCAAGGGGAATACAAGGACATAAAAACTAAACTGTATGCTGCAGGTATTGCTCAGATTGATGTACCCTGCTAGACTTATTGGGTGGGGTTTTCAAAGGACTGGATGCAGGTGCAGTTGTGGTCTGCCTGCATCTGTGGCATCCCAAATGTGTCCTTTGGATCCCTGTCCGATTTTCAAACAGGTAGCCTATTTACAGTCACTGAGTGTGCTTTATGGCACATTTTACATGCAACTGACAATTATGTCTGAAAGTGCCATCTGTTATGATGTAAGTGCTAAACCACCTAACAAATGGTCTAACACTTACCTAGGTACAGTACTCATATTTGGCATGGCAGTCAGTGGACCTGTAATGACAACTAACAGGTGGCGGGGACATACTGTACACAGTAACCAAGGATCAGCACTCTTGGTACAGTTGTAGTGCTGTCAGGTGGCATACACACATGTAGAGCATCTGGAAGGGCATGCTAGTAATGATGGCATGATGTGTGACCATCTCAAGTGCTCCATTCCTCCCCCCTCCTGGCTGCCATATAGTCCATGCATCCTCTTCCCCACCTGCCCCCTGTCTGATGCTTTCTCTGTGCGTTGCTCCAAACTGCTGCAGACCATCCATCATACCCACTTGCCATACCATGGGTGTAGGTGTGGCAGCTTGAATTCTCATGCACTCTCATTGTGCCATACTGTGCTGGCCTACCCTGACATGCACCAATTGTTGCATCCGGTTCGGGTGCCATCAGTGACAGTGGTCGTGTTGCGGTACAGCACTATATATACATGACATCATCCAGATATAACTTGC
The DNA here is from genome assembly GCA_016271365.2 of Neoceratodus forsteri. NCBI lineage: Eukaryota > Metazoa > Chordata > Ceratodontiformes > Ceratodontidae > Neoceratodus > Neoceratodus forsteri. The sequence goes on from JADMNL010000026.1 coordinate 57,041,148, forward strand.
ATGCCACCGCAGAGTGCAAGATTGCCGTGAGCAGGGATCACCCCAAACTCGTATCCTGCTGTGCTATGAAAACGCAGATCGGACACAGGTTTCCACTGCATCCACATAGGTCAGTCATTGAAAACAGTGACAGACGCTGGCAGGATGCAGCCCTTTGAAAATCCTCCCCGTTGCCTCTACAGCACAAAGTGAGAAGCAGTTTCAGATGACATTTGAAGCCAAGCAGGAACTGCCCAAGTTGTTTTTTGAAAGTTATTTCCCACCACCAGGAGCCCCCACATGCTGAAACACGTCACTAAAAATCCACGGACATTCAAATTACAGTGCTCTTCCTGATTTAAAATAGACTGAGCATGTAGAGAGATAACGGTATTCTCTCTAGAGAACCTGTCAATATACTCATAAGTTGGTTTCAAGTTTAATGATTACTTGATTTCTACTTGCACCCTGTTAGCCAGCTAAAGAGGGGACTCGCCAACTATTTTACTGGGCCCAGAATGTCAGACCTGCAGCTTCTTACCATCGAGCAGTACAAGGAGAGCACCAAGCCTCCATCCCGGTGGTGGCACTCCCTACAAAATGTAGTACCCATGCTTGTCTGCAGTTTTCAGAAATATCCCCTTTCCTTGTCCTTGCCCCAAAATTTCATCTTCATTAAATATGAAGACAAGGAGACACTTATGGTACACCCCACCCCCCTTTAACATAAAAGTGAGGAAACAGATAATAGGCCTTCTCCTAGCCTAACTCCATCTCAACCACTACTACAAGTCCACATTGTTTTGTGCATTGTGGGCTTTCCAACCCCCATCTCTTGTCCCCCCATTTAAAATATGCCTCCCGGTACCTCAGCCCTGGCTGCAGTAAAAGACAGGATAAACCTGCAATTATTTTTAGAGGGAAAAAGTACATTTGTGAAACACCCTTTATTTATTTATTTTTTTCTTATCATTTTTCTCCCTACTGCTGGCTTGTATCTTTTCAGGAAGGCGTCCCAGCCCTGTCCCCCCAGCGTCCACCAGCCAACACTGACCTGACCCCAGGGCTTACCCCCCTGGTGGGGTTGGCAGGGGTCCCAGACTCCCCCACTGAGGACTGGATTTAGTTGGCCAGCGCCGTAGCTAGCCAGGGGCAGAGCCTGCGAGGCATCCTCCTCCATTCTGCATGGCAGTGTTCTTTTTCTCCTGTTCTCCCAGGAGTCAGGACTGTGCAATGGCGTCAGCGGAGGGGAGCGCGCATGCATCCTCACGCGCTCCCTCCAGACATCTGGCCTGACTCCTCTCCTACTTGTGGTACGGTGCCCTGTCCTCCAGCCTCTGCTGGGGAGTGAACAAGCGCTGACCACCAGGATCCCCCCTCCCCAGAAAAGGAGAGCAGTCCATTGGACGCTCAATCCTTCTCCTCCCCTGCCAACCCCCGATGGCCCGTGCTCATTCCCGAACACGGGTTGCCGATGTAGCGCGAAGTAAGGCATCAGCACCTCAGCCCTCAGTGCCACCGGGCCAAAACACCCTTTATTGGGATACAACATAAGCTGGGGGGCTCGTCTCATGGGCTGAGATATATTATAATCCCAAATACAGGTTAATGATGAAAAAAAACAATTTTTTAAGAAGCACTCGGATTATAAATATAAAGACAAAAAGTATTAAAAGATCATTTCAAAAAGCCTCTCGCTGATAGTTTAACTTATAGGTACTTCACAGATCTTTTTTAGACTCTGAGATAGTTCACAAGTGTTTTGTTTTTATCTGAGAAACATTTTACGTGTGGAAGCACCACAGTAGGATAGGCACTTTCAGCTAGAGAAATGAACTCTTTTAATGAACTATTTTCACCGAGCAGTTCACGAGACATGCCCACTAGCTGGTACATTGATACTGGCAACTCTTCTTTGATTCTGAATGCATCAAGGCTCATTTCTCATGAAACTGTCAGTACTCAACTTAGACCAATGTGAGGTAGCCATCTATGTCCCAAAGATAAGACTTCCTCACTTCTAGTTCAGAGGGCTATATCAATTGTAGTCCTAACTTTCTAGACACGTTTTCCATTTATTTTTGTGCTATGAATCTCTCCATCGTTACTACTTTTCAATAGAGTGTGTCTTCATACAGAAATCCAGATATCAGAAATACATTCAGTCTGTAGTCTGGCTTCTAAAATTGGATGCTGTTGTAGTAGCAGCATGAAGTAAAGGCTTCTGAAGCTGCACCACAAAACTCACCATCAGTGTCTCACTCAGCAGGGCCAGCAGTAATGTCACAGTCGGTGAGGTCACAATGCTGATGGTGTAGTGGAGGGCATTAGAGCTAGGTATGTCAGCTGCCAGGCAGGGTGCTGCTCCACACATCACACCTACTAATATCAGGTAAACAATCTTCTAATTAAGCAAAGGGAAAAGAAAAAGGACTGCAGTAACTGTCAGTAACTTCCAACAGAAGGAAGGGTTAAAAGGTCAGGTTAGTTGCTATCTTGGAGGTGGAAGACTAGGTTTGCTGGCCAAGGCACCTAGCTTCACCTGAGCTCTTTTCATCTAGATTGTGTGATAGGACAGAGCAAAGAATGTTACCAGAGCAAGGAAAAGGATTGAGGCTTCTTTTGGCTAGGCAGATTTACTGTGTGTTGTTATTTTTATTTTGTACTCGTAGGGATTGTTACTGTTTGTTGCTAACATTTTATTGCTTTATTTTCCTCTGATTCAAATTGTTGTTGCTGGGTATACCTTCTGCTGCATTATCACAGGGTGTGCATACAGGTGTGTGCTTACAGATTACTGCTGTAATCTTCTGATTCAAATTGTCTTTTGCAAGGTATATATTCTATTACTGCTTTATTCTTCTCTGTAGCAAAGCGTTTCTTACAGGATATATCTTCTGTGAAATTATTACAGGTGGTGCCTTACAGGTTTTACAGTTTTATCTATCATTAGGATCAGTGACGGAGGAATAGCTGGTGCAGACGGTGCAGTGGCACAGGGGCCTGACACACTTAGGGGCCCATTGTAATCATACACCGATTTGCTGTTTTTTTGGCAAAGAATCCACATTTTGTCTGTTTGTCATCTTTTGCTGTCTGTGGGTTGACCAACAGATTCACATCAGCTGACTGAGCTGTCAGCCACACAGCCTGCTGTGGCCATCACACATACTGCAGATGGCAGCACTGAGAAACTTACAGGATCATGCGCCAATGCGCTATGCGCAGGCAAGTCAGCGAGCAAGAGACTGTGACATTTGAAGCAGCAACAGGGGCTCCATACTGGTCGGTCTATTTATGTACTTACTGCTGGGCTGAGGAGTCTTGTGATGGTCACTGTGGTAGTGATGTTAACTTGCAGCCTTGCTTGCTTTGTTATTTACTCTCTTCTGTTCTGCTGTCTGCTCTCTGTCTGCCCCCCAGGCCCCCCCCCGAGTCCTCCAGAGTTGTTACCATTTTCCATTCCTGGGTGTGATGTTCTGGTATAAACATCGTGTTGGGCAGTGGTGGGTTGCTTTCTCTTATGTGTCTGCAGTAAGTGCATAGAAAATCAGCGAACAAGTGACTGTTTGGGTAAAATGATAACTGGTTGGGGCCCAGGATGGTGCCCTGGGGGATACCAGAGGTGATTAAAGGTCAACAAATCCAAAGAGTTAACGATCTAAAACTCACAGAAACTTCTGACCTTCAACTAATTGTTGATTTTTATTCCACCTGCGTAAATGCCCCTAGCACCTTGGCTACTTGCCTTCCAGAACTTCGGTAAATACTGTACTCACAAGAGAAGCATGCCAGGCACAGTAAAGATTTTAAATAAAAGTCCATAATTATTATTTAGGAAAGATCTGATTTTTAGTGAACAGGAGAGAAACCGACTGTGACCTCGATATTCACAAAACTAGCATGGCATTTAAAAGGACCTCTAGGTCTTTAGTATTTGCATATCGTTTTGTTCTGTTGTAAGTGTACAGCAACCTGCCATTTGCATTGCACTATGACTCGATTTATATTGGTGAAAGTACGGTATACATTGTGCACAGTAAATGCTGCAATTATTACCACCTGTGCATAATATTTATATTTCTAGGCGCTTTGCAGAATACATATCAATAAATTCAAAATGATTATATTAAGGCTAATGCATCATTAGTCCATTAAATATATCAGAAACATTATAAAATCTTAAGGAATTGGGAGCTGGTAAAATGTCCAGCTACTGTCACACTCCCTACTAGAATATAGAAACATTGACACCTAGCTTACAAAATAAGTAATGACTTTTTTTTTAATTAAATAGGTACAACATTTTATACTTTTTTTTTCATTTTCGTCTGGGAAAGTTACGCTGAGAAAGCAAATTATCTCCAAGTGGGACACAGAGCACATGAAGGTTAATTGACTTATCAGGGTCACAAAGTGTGCAGTAGTAGATGTGTGATTCAAACCATGGTCTGCAGATCTCCAGCTTCACAGCTCTAGTCGCCTTGCTTGCTGCTATTGTGACTCTGTGATGCTTGTTGTTGTGTGGCGCCAGTGCCACTGCCATCATGCCCGCTCTCCTGGGAACCCCCCTCCATGATGCTGCCTGCAGTGACAGTGTCAGTGTGCTGCTGCTGGGGTCAGGGAGGAATCAGAATTAGCTGCGGTGAAATCATCGAGATGATGACAGCAGGCACACAAGTATTAGTGCTCTAGCGCCTGAGTGAGGAGGATGACTGGAAAGACAGTTGCAGCATAGCAGTGGCCAGGCAGGCCTGCAGGACAGCCACCAGCCACTTAAGCTCTTAGCTCCTGGGTTCCATTTATGGGCTTTGCCTTCCTCTGGGCCTGGCTGTTTGGGGGGGCACAGGCAACAAGGCCAAGGCAGCATAACACAGGGTGCCACAGACCTAGGCTGCAGGCACCTTAGCTGAGGGTTTACCTTTTTTTGTGGTGTGTGTGAGGGGTGGGATTCACAGAGGTCGGGAGTCCCTGGGGGTCACTTACTTCTCACTCAGTGTGAGAGTGAGCAAGCAAGTAATAGAATAATAGAAAACAAAATACTGGGTGTGCTGCTGCTTGCCTGGCCAGGGGGCCGGCCCAGGGGCACAGCCAGCCCAGTAAAGTTACAGTCACTGACTGTCTAACAATTCTCTCTCAGACTGTCTATCTACTCTCTACTCTCTACAGTAAGAGTAATCAGTGAGTGGCTGTGAGTCTGTAGTAGGTTTGCCTTGCAGAACGGCAGTAAGTGTGTGAGGTAATAATTCCGTAGTCCTGCCTGCCGTGGTGCCGCCTGACCCTGACTGTGAGTGACTTTGACTGTATCTCCACCTGCTAGGTCAGCCTGTGTTTTGCCTTGCAGTGTGTGGGGGGGGGGTGCCGGGATTGGGGCTCAAAATTGCAGCCTGCACTGGGGCCCATCTTTCTCTTCCTCCGCCACTGATTAGGATAAGCTTTTAGGGCTACTGCATTTGTTGCTGGCCGATTGTTTCTGCTCTTACCTCCTTGTTTCTTTCATCTGTGGTTCTTCTTTTTTGGCAAGGGAAGGGCCCAGCCACCCACCCCCATCCCCAACCACCCCACACTACACTCCTTTTATAGGGTAGCACAGTCATGACATTTCCTGTAGCAAAGCCGGAAGGGGCAGATCAGAGGGGTATCCACACAGTGACCTCATTTACAGGGGCACTAGTAATTTAAATTGTTATAACAAGTTATACAAAAACAAACAAACAAAACACAAAATCAAACTTTTGCTTTCATTTTCTTCCAATTACTCTGACCAGGTTATAAACCCAGCAACTTATCTGGAATGGATGTTATTAACTGCAGGTACTGCAGGACACTTTTCAAAAGGGCAGTTATAGAGGATTTAGGACACTGTCCTACATGCTGGGCCATTGGAGATCTAAGGGCTCATGTCCAGGCAGCATGGGCAGAGATTGTGCACCTCAAATTGCATATTCAACAGGAAATGTATTTAAGAACCGCCTGCCTTTTCCCCAACATCCAACAGAAGCACCTCGACCGCAGAGGATAGTTGGACCGGGAGGTTGGCAGGTGGTTAGAGGGGCAAATCGGGTGCCTCATCACTCAGTGCTCTCCAACATACAGTATCACCTCCACAAACCATATAAAAACTACAAACAGGAATCTGCCTCTATCTCCAAAATCAAACAAAGAGACAGAGAACACTGCAGAGCAGGGTACTGCAGCACAGGAGCTAGCACAACAAAACTCACCGAAAACAGGAACCAAAACAAAAAAAGCAAAAAGGAAATCCAAAAAACTTCTGATCATAGGAGACTCCATGATTCGGGGAGTTGATACCAATCTCCAGCCAGTGGTAATGGTCAGATGTCTCCCAGGTACATCAGCGTGGAGAGACACTGACTGCATTGCTAAAATTGTTCAGGAAGCAGGAGAAAACTTTGACATCCTGGTACACATAGGCACTAATGATCTCGCCAGCTGGTCAGTTATGGAGACCAAGGAACATCTGACCAGGCTGGGTGACAAACTATCATCCATTTCATCCAGCATCTCCTTCTCTGAGATGCTGCCCATCTGGGGGGGGGGGCAGATGGATGGAAGGTCGGAGAAGGGGAGATGGGGAGCTAAACATGTGGTTCAAGGTCTGGTGCCAGAAAAAGGACACAAATTTGTAGGGAACTGACAACAGTTTTGGGAGCGAACGTTCTTTAAATTTGATGGACTGCATCTGACTAAGGAGGGAGTCAGTGCATTGGGACAGAAGTTTGACGTCTTTGCAGAATATTTAAACTAGCAAATGGGGAGAGGGCTGCAGCACCCCATACGTTGAATGGGAAGAACACCCCTCCTCCCTCAGGTAGTGGTCAAACAGGAGTTCAGCATGTTTGTAGTTAATTTGCATCACCAGGTAAGGAAAAAGGTCTGGCTCCCCACACGACACACAGGGGGAAACACCAGACCTCGCCCAACAACTAACACACCGAAATCTGGCCCATGGAAAATCATGTACACAAATGCTTGCAGTCTGGGAAACAAGATCCCAGACCTGCAGGCAATAATGACAGAGGCTAAACTGGACAGAGTAGCCATTAGTGAGACATGGTTTACCAGTAACCACACTTGGAAGACTTCAGTACCTGGCTATGTACTGTTCAGAAGAGACCGAGGTGCAAAAAGGGGGGAGGGGGTGGAGTGGCCATTTATATGAATGAAAATGTCAAAGCTACAGAAATTCAGAATGCACATAAGGAGCCAGAAGAACTGTGGGTCACAAGGGAAACAGGAAATTGGACAGCCATACGACTGGGGTTGTGTACAGGCCTCCAGACCAGGGGGAGGACAGAGACACAGTACTGTTAGAAGATATACAAAACATGACAGCTAAAGGGAAGGTTCTGATAATGGGAAACTTCAATATGCCAGATACAGCTTGGTCAGTACCAGCAGGAACATCTGCCAGAACTAGACACATGGTGGATTCCCTGCAAGGGAAGGGCCTCAAACAACTGGTACAACAACCCACAAGAGACAGGGCTATCCTAGATCTAGTACTGAATAACAGGGAAAGGATCACAGATCTCCAGGTAGAAGGTCACCTGGGGGCCAGTGACCATCACATGGTATGGTTCAATTTGGCCACTAGAACGAAATCATCACATTCCAAGGCAAAAATATGGGACTTCAGAGGAGTTAACTTTGATAAGATGGCCAATAGAGTTAAGCTAGCCTGGGCAAAAAGAAATACAGGTGAGGGGGTACAGGCAAAGTGGACAAGCATTCAGGATGCAATACTTGAAGCAACATTACATTGTGTTAGAGAGAAAAGGAAGTGCAAAAGAAGAAGGAAACCACTTTGGTTCTCAAAAACAGTAGCAGAAAAGGTCAAAGCCAAAAGTCTGGCCTTCAGGAAATATAAGGGAACGCAGCAGGATGAAGATAGGGAGGCATACCAAACTTCCCTACAGGAAGCAGGGAAGGCAGTAAGGCCGGCAAAGGCCCAAACCAAGGAAACACTGGTACGAACAGTAAAAGAAGGTGACAAGACTTTCTATTGATACATTAGTGAAAGGAGAAAGTCCAGAGAGGGTATTGCTAAGATCAAAGGGATAAGGGGGCATGTGAGGAGGAGGAGGAGGAGGACCATGTAAAAGCATCTATCCTAAATAGATACTTCTACTCAGTATTTACTGAAGATAAGGTAGGGCAGGGCCCACAGCTCAGCACCATGGACACAGGGGGGAGGGAAGTGTGCACTTGTCCTTTCACAAAAGAAAGAGTCCTACAAGAGCTTGATAAGCTCAGGGTGGACAAGGCAATGGGACCTGATGGCATACATCCCAGGGTACTAAAGGAACTAAGGGTGGAACTAGCAGAGCCATTATCAGAAATGTTTAGTGAGTCTCTGAGCACGGGAGAGGTCCCAGAAGACTGGAGAAGGGCTCATGTGATCCCACTCCACAAGAGTGATAGAAGGGAGGAGGCAGGGAACTACAGACCATCAGTCTTACCTCAGTAGTGGGCAAGATTATGGAGGCACTCCTTAAGGAAAGGATAGTGCAACACCTGGAATCCATAGGAGCACAGGATCCAAGACTGCATGGGTTTACAAAACGAAGGTCCTGTCAAACTAATCACATAGATTTCTTGGACCGGGTAACCAGAGTGGTGGACCAAGGGAGAGCAGTTGATGTCGCCTGCCTTGACTTCAGCAAAGCTTTTGATACTGTTCCACACAGAAGATTGATTAATAAGCTGGGTAGGCTCAGGGTGGGCCAGAAGTTGGTCAGCTAGGTGGCAAACTGGTTGACGGGCAGAAAACAGAGAGTGGTGGTAAGCGGCATACAGTCAAAAGAGATGCAAGTCACAAGTGAGGTACCTCAGGGATCAGTCCTGGGGCCAGTCCTCTTCAATATCTTTATCAGTGACATTGCAGATGGACTGGAGGGTAAGGTTTGTCTGTTTGCAGATGACACCAAGATCTGCAACAGAGTAGATGATCCAGATGGGGTGGGCAGAATGAGAAAAGATCTGGATAAACTAACAAAATAGTCGGAAGAGTGGCAACTGGAGTTTAATGCAAAGAAAGGCAAGATCATGGACATAGAGAAGAGAAACCCTGAAGCCACCAATAGGCTGGGAGGGGAGTTGCTGGCAGTCTCAAGGGAAGAAAGAGACTTGGGCATCATCATTACCGATGACCTGAAATCATCCAAGCAGACCACTAAAGTAGTAGGTAAGGCTAGGGGGATGTTGGGGTGTATTAGTAGGGGTAACGTAAGTCAGAAGTGGGAGATAATAATCCCCTTTTACAAGACACTGATTAGGCCCAATCTGGAGTACTGCGTGCAGTACTGGAGGCCACAACTTCACAAGGACAGTAACCAAGCTGAGGCAGTCCAGAGAAGGGCAACCAAAATAGTGCAGGGACTGCATCAGAAAATATATGAGGACAAATTAACGGAGCTCAATATGTATACCCTAGAGCAAAGGAGGGAGAGAGGTGATGTGATCGAAACATTCAAACACCTTAAGGGCATTAACAAGGTGAAAGAGTCTAACATGTTTTAATATAAGAAAAATAGCAGGACAAGAGGATGCAGCATGAGAGTAGAGGGAGGCCAATTAAGGGGTAATGTGAGGAAGTTCTTTTTCACAGAAAGGGTGGTGGATTCATGGAACGGCCTACCTCAGGAAGTGGTGGATATGAATACAGTGCAGGGCTTCAAACAGGCATGGGATAGGCATAAGGGAGCAATACAGATGAGTATGAATAGATAGGCCATTGGCAGAGCAAAGGCCGATGGCACATTCATAAGGTAGAAAAAGAAATGGGCAGACTGGATGGGCCTTGCGGTCCTTATCTGCCATCAACTTCTATGTTTCTATGTTTTTATGCAGATATAAAAGGTAATGGTTAACTGCTTTTAAAAATTAATATTGGTTTTAGGCAGTACATTAGCTCTTTAAAAGGGCAAAGGAAGCCGGCCCGGTGGTGCAGAGGGCTGAGGCACTGGTGCCTTACCTCAAACCACGCCGGCGACCCGGGTTTGGGAACGGACTCGGGTCGCTGGGGGTCAGCAGGGGACGGGAGAGGATTAAGCATCCTAAGGACTGCTCTCCTCCCGGGGGTGGGTTAGGGTCATGCCTCGCTCTGTAGCGGCCCCCAGTGGAGACCACAGGCACCACAAGAAGCGGCGCTACATCAGGGAAAAACAGAAAAGCGGAAAAAATGGCGTCCGAGTGACCGGATGATGGCCACCTGGACCCCCGCCTCCATGGAACCCCCAAAGAGCCAGGGGAGTACCGAATCCCAGCAGCATCAAGGCCGAGAGCAAGAATGCCTGAAGGTAATTTCCCTTTGGAAGAAGGGGGCCCGTCCGACGAGGGGTTATGTTGGGCTACCCTGGTCGGCTGCGATCTGGGATCGGGGGAAGCTGGCACCGGGGTGGGTTCGGAATGGAGACACGGGGGTAAGTCCTTGGCAGAAGGCCTGAAGGAGAGGCCGGTCGGACGTAGGGGGGCGATAAACAAATAATGCAAAAAAAAAAAGGGCAAAGGGGAAGAAGAAACGCTATCAAATTCTGAAGCAGCTGCAGAACTCCAGTGCCCACACCGCTGTGCTCCAAGAGCCTCATCTATGGGATATGGAAGCTGTACACTTCAGATGCTATTGAGTAAGGCAGGCATATGGTACTGTGGATAGTACCACTCAGAGGGGCGTACTCACCCTCATAGCTAGAAAAGTATGGCTCCAGCTATCCCAGATAATAGCTGATACAGAAGGGCATTACCTTTTCTTGATGGGGCGATAGATCATAGCGATGTGGTCATTAGAAATATTTATGGTTCTAATGTCGATACTCCCCAATTCTTTATTAAACTGATTAATATTCTTTCACCCTATAACAAAATTTCCATCGTTATGGGAGGAGACCTGGAACCTAGTAGTACATAATAGCCTTGATAAATCTAGGGGTATAAGAGGGGGACTGTCCCCAGTGCAAAGAACTATAAGTGACCTGATAGACTCTTTGGGACTTACTGACCCAAGGAGAACACTAGAACCTTGAAATTGAGAGTGCACGTTTCAGTCTGCTCTACATAATAGCTTTTCCCAGCTTGATTACTTTCTCATTACATGGGATACATCAGGCCCAAATACTTGTCAGAGTTAACTCTAGCCACTTACCCCTGATGCTCCAGCATACATTTTCCCAATGTTCTGGCAAAGTTACCACCTGGAGGTTAAACAATCAGCTATTAAAAGACCAGAAAATACTGGAAAAGCTCCAAGATTCAATTAAACTATACCGTGAAGCAAACGCAGCATCAATAGACACTATTTGGTTAGCACTAAAAGCATACCTCAGAGGGAATTTATAAGATTGGCCTTGATTCGGAAAAAAAAAGAGCGAGCATGAGGCCAATGTGCTCCTCCAAAAGATCTGGCAGTTTTAACCTCCGTAATCTGTGAGGAGCTGAATAAGGAACAAGCAGAACACGTACTATTTCACACTCAAACCAAATATGTGGAGCAGAGTGAAAAAGAGGGTAAGCTTATGGCACTAAGGCTAAAACAACAAGAAGCCATCAGGGTTATCAAAACAATTAGGCAGAAATGAAACTAATACATTACACACCTTTCCCAGAGCCACTGCCCAGCAATTCCACTCATGCTATCAATCCCTATACTTGTGCAGAATTCTGACCCACTGGAGGAATGCTTCCAGGAATCCAGACTTTGTGAGTTTAGTAAACAGGTATTGCTATGACTCCCTATCAAATGCCTTCTCTTCATCCAGGGATACCAGCACTGCAGTGGTGACAAGCTCCTGGTAGATGCAGAGAAGATGTAGTCCAGCATCCCTAAATGATCTGAGAACATCTGCCCTGGCATAAATCCCACCTGTTGCGGTCCTATGCAATAGCCCCATGCTTTGTTTAACCTGCAGGCTAGGACTTTTGCTACAATCTTCATGTCCTGCTTAATAAACACAAACCCTCCATGTAAAAATATCCTATAACAGGGACTTCTCTGAGCCCATTGAACTCCAAAGGAGAAGCAGACAGGAATGCCCCTGTCCCAACTTCTATTCAACTTGTACTTAGAACCCCTACTCCAAGCATTCAAAACACATTCAGAGCCTCAGGGTATTCCTATGGAACAAAATACCTACAAGATTTCAGTATACGTCGATGATATACTATTACACATTTCCAATCCAGCTACCTCTATACTAGCCTCCCTAGTCCTTATAACTACGTTTGGCACAATATCTGACTACAAACTGAATATTAACAAATCACAAGTGACACCCCTGAACACAACTGTAAATAAAATAGAAATGACAAACCTAGACCTCAGATGGGTCCCGAGAAAAAGGAGATACCTTGGGACAGACCTCAGTCAAGACAAGACTGTTATTCGTGAAAGTGATCTTGACAATCTGGTAACTAAAATAAGGCAAGATCTGGACGGCTAGAGTAGCCTACCACTATCACTATGGGGGAGAATAAATGTCATTACAATGAATATTCTCCCAAGAATGTTATACCAAATAAGCATGATCATTGTCTACCTCCCATCAAAATGGTTCGCAACACTTCACCCCTTAAGGAAATGCAAGTGTGCAGCATGCGTGCAGCATGCATGCCGCATGCTTATCAAGCATGCGGCATGCATATTAAGCACGCGACATGCATGCTGCACACATGCTGAGCACTTGTATTTTTGTAAGAGACTCTTTCATTTTAAATTTCATTTTGTCCAAGGGGCACCAAAAGTTGTATACAAAATTAGCGAGGCTAAAGACCCAAGGAGGCCTTTGGCTACCCCACTTCAGCATGTAACAAAGAGAGAGGGTCTCTACTACACATCCTCTCAGAATGAGCTGTCTCATGGTCTGTAGAATACAATCAACAAGGCTATGGCTGATCCATTGCTAGGTCACCAATATTCAGTCAACCCAGAAATCTGGTTCCTTGGTGACTACAGCATGCTACCTGTAAAAGAAAGGAGGTTCCACATGGCAGCCATAGCACTTTCAGTTAGAAAAACTTATTTTAAAGCATGGGTTAGATGAGGAAGGTATCAGCTACCAGGAATGGTACAAAGACCTACTTCTCTACCTTAAAATAGAGAAGATGATTGCTAGCATTAACAACAGGTACAAGACATTTAACAAATGGCTAGGTAAATTTTTGACATGATGCTCCCTTTCACAGGAGGAAGCGTCACAAAGTGAAGCCTAGGCGTGTGTTGACACCCATGTAGCCTATACCACCACCTGGTAACAAAAAGATGGTGTTTTACAAATGGCATACTTAGGTGCCTGCCATGTATTACTCCCTCCTACTGTTAATTTGTAATAAATGGATTCCTTCATACTGTACATAGTGTCGTGGGGTGTGTTAACTGTTTTTGTATGACTGATTAATGTTATTTCTCCCATTCTGTTGTGCTGATTTAATGTATGTCATACATAATGACAATCTATAAAGTACACTGATTTAAAAAAAGAAAAACGATTACACAGCTGCAGGACATTCCCCGAGGCTCAATCTATGACCTTTCCACCTTTCCCCTGCCCTTGGAACCTCTACATAGGGCTGGGGTTCATACTGGCTACTGGCACAGTCCAACATGAAACTAAAAAAGGATGGTGTTCTTGATAGGGATACAAAAGTCTTTGGCTGCTGTGTTCCACTAACCCCTGTTTTATGTAGGACATGGGAGCCGCAATGGAACTGGCTCAGGCATTGGATTGAATGTCCATTTCCAGCACAGCTCCACCCCACTGCCTCCCTCTATCCCCTGTGATGCTCTGCTCTTGCAGAAAGTGGAGGGCAGGGGCTGTGAATGGCATACGGCATGGATGGGCATCAAAGCAGAGAGGCATGTGACTGGGATATGCTCAAATCACACATATATGGAGTGGGCCCTTAGTGTTGAATGTGGGACAACACACATTCCATATGGTACAGAGAGCTTCTGACGGGTATACTTAGATGCTTTTCCATGTGTCATTGACAGTTAAATGGTATTTCACAGTGTACTTGCTGTTTGTAAATTAGGAGACGCTGGAAGGTTTAATGTCTTTTATTGGACCAACAAAAATCTTGTACAAAGACAGAATTCTACATAAGCTTTTGGGGCCTCACAGGTCCCTTCTTCAGGTGAATAACAAAACTGAGCAACATAAGCAGTATTGATATTTGCACTTGATGCTCCCTCTCACACCCACCACTGTGACCTCTGCTAAGCCCTTTCCTTCCCCTCCCTTACAAATAAACACCTCTCACACTGTGCTAAATTCACCGCTAACCACTGGCTGGGTGAACTCCCTTCCTACTTCTCCCCCTCATTTATAACACACTCTCCTCCTCACCACTCCCTCACATCTACCAGCACTTGCACACTAACTGTACCCTGCCACTCCACCCTCTCCGGCCAGTCTAGGTACTCTCACCATTTCCCTTAAATATGGAACTCTCTACCTCCCCAAATCCGACACTCCTCCTGCCTCTATTCCATCAACACTGCCCTCTCCAACTATTTTGCACGAAACTGTTCCTGTTATGACCCACCTTAATTTCCTTCGTCTTGCTCCTTACAGTTTGTCCCCCTTTGGAATTTACCCAATGCCTCTATCGACTCTACTGCCTCTACTTACCCTAGACCCTCCTAGGTGCTAGTTCTCATACCTTTCTCCCTTCCCCTACTCTCTCCCCATTTTTCCCTAGCCTTCACACTCCCCTTGCAGGGTTCTCAGCATCCTGAAGGGGTCCTATAGTGCCTAGACTTGCCACCTTTTCTTCCCCTATCTACCTATCCATGGCCTTCCAGGTCCCCTTGCAGGGTCCCCAGCAGCCTGGTGGGTTCCTTGGATCAGGTCTCATCCCCTCCAAGGTGTTATTTCTTATTCCCTCCCTCTCTCTCACTATCCCTCTATAATTACAACGCCTAACTGCAGGAGGGTTTACACTTCGCCTGAACTTCCCTGCCCCCTTGCAGGGTTCATCGCATCCTGAAGGGTTCTCTTTTTGAGTCAGCCCTAATTTCCCCTCCTAGGTGTTACTCACACTTACTTCTTCTCTCTCTCCCTCTCTAATCCCTATTCCACTCCCCTGTCCCCTTGCAGAGTTCCCACTGCCTCTCCGAATATGGACTGGTTAAATATGAAAGGCCTTCGTATAGCACACTTAAACATTGGAAGCCTTCTCTGTAACTTTACTGAACTTGAGACATGGCTATCCATATATGAACCTGACATTCTCTGTCTGTCTGAAACTTGGCTAAAGCCCTCTACTCCTGACTCTTCCTGCTCTCTTCCTAACTATTCCCTATTTTGAGGAGACAGGCTATCTGGAAAGAGGGGAGATGGCATTGCACTGTTTCAAAAACCACCTGGATATGTCCCTAATGCAACGTTTGGTTGCCTCTAACTGCAAGTTTTTACATACCCTGCTTCTACTTGGAACCAAAAAGATTCACTTAATATGTGCCTACAATTCTCCTAAAGCAGGTCAACTAGGATGCGTCAAACTACTTGAGTACTTTACCTCTGCAGCTGGCCAAAATGAACTTATTATTCTAGGCGACCTCAACCTAAATTGGCTGGGGAAAAATAAAAGTGCACTGGTATCTCTAGTACATGGATTTAACATGCACCAGATAATTGAAGATCCCATCAGGCTGACCCAGTCACCTGCTGCTGAAACACTTATAGACTGGATACTCAGAAATAGACCTGGTAGAATTACTGCCTCAGGTGTGTTTCCTGATTCTATAAGTGACCATTCTCCTATGTTTTGCATATGGGGAACATCGGTGATTCCAGCCCCCTCACCACACTACATCATCTTCTGGGATTTTTCCACACTTAATCAAGCAAGCTTTCTACATGATATCTCTTCTGTAAACTGGATCCCTATTATCCAGACCCAAGACACTGAATCTGCTCTCAGTCTCTTTCTTTCTATATTCTTATCCCTCCATGACTTACATACACCTAAACGGAACCGACACGTTAGGGCCAAACAGACTAGGTGACTGCACAAGGAACTTCTCGCCTCCCTCTGGGCACATGGCAAAAGTTGGAACCGCTGCAAAACTTGGGTCAGCAAAGTGAATATGACATTTACAGAGAGCAGCGCAATATGTGCAAAAAACAAATCAGGCTTGCCAAAAGCTCATACTGCAAAGGTCTATTGCTGGAAACTGCCGAGGACCCGAAAGATTTCTGGACACATATAAAATCCTTCCTGGCCTCAAACCAGTCTCAACACACGAATGATATGGTCCTCAGTGGTATGCACTGTAATGACCCCACCACCATTGCAAATTCTTTCAACAAATACTTTACTGATCTCACCAAATACACTGCCTCTTTCACAGCAAATCACATCCTGATGCCTGTTACACAAACATGCTCATACATCCACCCTTCTATTGTAAGGCTATTCCAAAATGCTGATGTTCTAAAACTACTTAACTCAATCTCCGATAGTACTAATATAGGCTCCGGCTACCTAGAGCCTAAACTCTGGGGCTGGCAGTATAGCCTAGAGGTTAGAGGAACGAGGTGTGAATGGGCTTGATACATCTAGCAGATCAGACCTGAGTTTGATTCTCACAACCTCCACTTACATACTGTGTGACTCTGAACAAGTCACTTAACCGCCCAGTGCCCCCAGGTCGCCCCTGAAAACAGGCACTTGTGCCTAGTGGGCCTGACCCGGTTACCAAAAAGACTAAAAAAAAACATAAAACTCCTGAAGCTGGCTGCTCCTTTTATTGTGGCCCCACTGGCTAAAATCTTTACACTGTCTCTCTGCCATGGTCATGTTCTGGACATATGGAAATTAGCAAAAGTCACCCCAGTCTTTAAGAAAGGTGACAAGAAGGACATAGCAAATTATAGGCCCATAGCCATTCTGTCAGTACTAAACAAAATACTCAAGAAATTAGTGGCTATACAGGTCACCGAGTTCCTCTCTAAATATACCCTCCTATCACTTACTCAGCATGGTTTCCGCAAGGAGCATGGCGCCTCTACTGCTCTGATACAGTTCACAAATGATGCCCTTACTGCTATGGATCAAGGTCTCATGACTGATGCAGTGTTCACTGACCTCTCAAAGGTGTTTGATCTTGTAGATCACCCTCTTCTGCTTGATTGCCTTAGCTTCACTGGTTTCTCGGAGCAAACCACAAACTGTTTCCAGAGCTACTTAAGCAATAGAAGACAACAGGTAAAATTTAACTCTGCAGTGTCAGACTCTACGCCTATCAATGTTGGTGTTCCTCAAGGCTCCATCTTGGGGCCTTTTCTCTTCTCCATTTTTATAAATGACATATCTTCTAACATCCCTTGGTGCTCAACAATCTTGTATGCAGATGATCTGGTGCTCTACACCTCCTCTGCAAACGTAGAAGAAATAAACAGTCGACTAACATCAGCATTTCTCATAATGCACGAATGGATCCACAACAAAAGGCTTGTCCTAAACATAAGTAAAAATCAGGGCATGCTCTTCAGATCTGCAACCAAACTTAGAATAAACTGCACCCTTTTCAACGTCTCCTGGGCAAATGGCTCCCCCTTATGAAAGTAACCTCATTCAAGTATTTAGGTGTCCTGCTTGATGAAACTCTCAACTTTGAGCAACACATCATCGATACCTGCAAGTCAGTAAACTCCAAACTCGGAATAGCCTACAGGACTAGTCAGATGCTTACCCTCTCAGCTAGACTGGCTATTGCTAGGAGTATCCTACTTCCATCCCTGATGTATGGTGCTGTCACTTGCATAAATGCTTCGAAACCCACCCTAAGTAAGTGGGATACAACATACAATAGTATCTGTCGTTATGCCCCGGCTTCCTCACATTTAAAGCACCATTGCTTGCTATATGTGGACCTTAGATGGCCTCTTCATCTGCCAATTGACTTCTTGCCCTTGGTACTCTGCAGGACAACATTATCAGAACTAATCTACCTACCTCTCTTGTAGGCATGCTGGTGCCTCTGTCCCCCACCTATGACCTCCGCTCTACTGAACTCTCTCTACTATACACCCCTAGGTGCAGAACCCTGAAAGAAACCTCAGCTTTCTCCTACCTGGCCTCAAAATATTGGAATTCCCTACCTCTTGATGTTCACTCTGCACCTAGTCAGACTGCTTTTAAAAAGATGCATCACACTCTCCTTGTCAAACATGCCCTATGTTCCTGTTTTAAACCCCTATGGGGTGCTTGACATCCCCTTCCTCAGCTCTCAAAATGTCAATTTTGCTCTGACCTCTTGTTACTGTTATATGTAGCACTAGCCATGGATTATGTGTTAAAACTCTACTGCACTATGATTGTATGCTTATTATGTTTTTTACTATTGTGTATTTTCCTGCCAATGTCTCTGTCATACTAGCAATACTGTTTACATCACAAAACATCATGTAGATTTTTCTTGCATGGTTGATTACCTCTGAACTATACCTGTTATTTGTTTTGTCTGCCAATTTTGTATTGTAACCTCCTGGGTCATGTCTGAAAATAATCATATTTTGTGGCTATGACACCTTATCCGGTAAACAAAAACTACATAAATAAATAAATCTTTGTAACTTGAATGTAAAATGTCTCATTCCTATTGTACCCCTTCTCCCTAGGTCGCACCGGGAGACAAGCTACCTGTTGCTCACTGTGCCTTGCTGGTGAAACATTTCAATAAACAAATATATATATATGCTGTGGAGCAATGTTTAAAAATAGTAGAAGAGAATTACAGGAAGGGTAGAATGGTGGGCAGTGTGAGGCTCAGAAGTGAAGAAAGGAACATAGGACAATTAAGCCCTGTGATAAGAGTCTGTAAAAGTTGCAAAGTGATAAAAGTGTTTGTAAATTATAAAGGTTTACAGTTGTTTTGTTTGCAAGAAATTTTAGAGGTTAAACAAGCATTTGTCAATGGCGAATGTTTGTTTGCTGATATTAGCGTTGGGCGTGCAGGAGTCAGACAGATACAGAATAGGAATGGCAGTGAAGTATTGAACTCACGCCAATCCCCCCACCTCTGCAGAGATGGACAGATTGGGGTGTGCCTTTGGTCATCGCCTTAACGCCACGGTATTCACTCACCCTATCCTGCAGACACTGACAAGTGTTGAGGTGAGCCTTGGGGTGTTCAGCCTTACAGTCACTCCATTTCATAAGGATGTAAGCTGAAATGGATGCAGCATAGGAGAATGGGATGAACTCTGGGGCTGAAGTGTCGAAGGCACAACTCAATGCCTGTCGCTGGCTTCAGGGTGAGGGTGGGGGTGGAATGGCATGAGCATTACATCTAGTAATCCAAAGGCACACCCCTGACGCCTGTCAGTCTGTACAGGGTGGGACGTTATGGTTAGAAACCCTAACGCCCTGGGCGTTTGTTGGTATTTGCACTACAAATTTTTGACATGGCCTTTTTGTGACCCCCACCTTATGAAAGCATTTGGGACCTCTGCTCATGAACAGTGGCACTGTGATTTTGTTAATCTGTCCCGAACATTGATTTCTCACAGCGACCGTGCCATTCTGCGCCAGATGTGCGAAAACACAGTTTGGGCAGGATGTGAAAAATGACAGCTGTACCATTCATAGGGAGGTGTGAAGAGATGGCAGTGTTGAAAATCTGGAGTGAAAATATTAAAAATGCTCGAACTTACGAATGTAAGTGGAAACTGCACAATGCATGCTCGTAACACAGTCATTTAGTGGAATCATTATACCAAATTTTAAACATAGGCATTTTGTGACCTCCGTTCATGAACACTGTCACTATAATTTTCTTAATCTGTCCCAAATGTTGATTTCTCACAGCGACCGTGCCATTGTGCGCCAGATGTGTGAAAACACATTTGGGGCAGGATGTGAAAAATGACAGCTGTACTGTTCATAAGGAGGTGTGCAAAATTGACAATGTTGAAAATCTTGAGTGTAAATATTACAAATTCTCGAAGTTATGAGTGTGCGTGGAAACTGCTCAACGCATGCTGGTAACATAGTCATTTTATGGAATTTTGTCACCAAATTTTCAACATAGGCATTTTGGGACCGCTGCTCATGAATAGAGTCACTGTGATTTTTGTAATCTGTCCAAATGCTGATTTCCCACAGCGATCGTGCTATTCTGTGCCAAAAGGCGAAAACACATTTTGGCCAGGATGTGAAAAATGACAGCTATACTGTTTGTAAGGAGGTGTAAAAAAATGGCAATGTTGAAAATCTGGAATGAAAATATTACACATTCGCGAAGTTACGAGTATGTATGGAAACTGCGCAATGCACGTTTGTGACACAGTAATTTTTTGAAATTTTCTCACCAAATTTGCAACATAGGCTTTTGGGGAGCCCACCTCATGAACAGTGACACTATTGTTTCATTAATTGGTCCTGAAAGGTGATTCCACGCAGTGACCACCAAATCACCTTCCGGGACCGAATAACCAGATGACAGTCACTGAATTCAAGAGATGGGGTCCCAAAACTCCCATGTTGAAAATTTGGTGCTAAAATTTTCAAAAATGGCTGAGATATCCACATAAGTTGGAAAAACACCATTATACAGCTTATTGGCATTTTTTGAGTTCGTGGTCAGCTTTGGTGCGCAGAGGGTGGTGTGGGTTGGGGGAGGGGCACTACAGACAGTAAGGGACCGTTTTCTTGTTTCAGATTTGAAAAAAAAAAACACTGATGACCGTTTTTCCTTTTCCACACGCACTGGGGTGGGCTCCCAGTGTGTTCTACCATTTGGGGGGTCATGTTAGCCACATTGGGGTGGGCACCCAGTGTGGCACACAATAGTGGCAAGAAAATGCTGATGCGATGGGGGGTGTTAAACATGCCGACAGGGGATTGGGCACCCTGTCGGCAAGTGTGTCTGGGGGCTTATGCCGAGAGGGATTGGGCTCCCCCCATAGCACACAGACACAGGAATGGGGCACATGTGCTAACGGGGATTGGGCTCCCCCATGAGCAAATGAACTGGGAAGGGGGCATGCCGACAGGGGGATTGGCCACTCCCAAAGTTGGCTTGCTGGGGACTGCAAGAGGCGGACAGCGATAGCCGCCACCATGTTTATTGAAATGGGACACCAGACAAGGCAAACTGTGATTTGCCACTGGAATTAGGCACTGCCCCAGCAGCAAAAACAGCTGATTGTTAATGACGGGGCACTCCCTGATTGCAGCGGAGAGTTTCTTTCAAGTTGGTGGCATGCTACAATACTGCTGTTATGGACAGCGTGTTCCTCTATTGGTGCCACAGAGACCAGCCCCAAAATGGACAGCTGGCATTCACCACAACACTGCCGCACCTCCACAAATCGCTACTACAGCAAGCTGACGCAATATTTTTCTAACGCATGCGTCTAAGCAAACATAAAAAGGTCACCAAAGTCATTTATCAGAATGTTCCCTTTCAGCTAAACAAGCTTTGGAACTTTTGTAGATTTCAGCACATCCTGTTCAACGGTCTGCGCTTGTCTGTTTGTAACTGAAAATGTTTTTGTCTGTGCAAGAGTGATTTGAGCAGCTATACTAAATGAAGCAGTTCTCTGTAAATAATTATGTTGACTCAAATAATTGGGTTTTGTGATAGTGGACTACAGCTCTTGTCCATAAACCACAGCAGTTTTATCATGATATTTAAATAAACCCTTAGGTCATGGAGAATGCTGGTATATTCTTACATTCATACTTTATTTAAATAGACATCTGTATGCAGGCTGGTACTTGTACTGCAATGAAGCAGTACAACTCCTGGTATCCTTTCTGCACCCCGGGATCCCAAAGAAGTGACATTTACAGTATTGCTGCGTGGCTTAAGTTGGCTTCTTTTTATGAGAACTGGTATATGACATGTCAAACTGGCTGATCTAAGGAGACACTTTCATAAAGATTTTCGCAGTCTTCTCCCCGGGACACCCAAAGTAATGCATAGCATTTTGCTTCTAATGAAGTATTGTCTCAATGAACCAAGCATTTTCTTGCACTAGCAGTAATTAGAGAGCTAATTAGTACCATCTTTTGTCATTTACAATGGCATTAATTTTAGTCATATGGCTTAATAATTTGACATGGTACAGTACCCTCTTGGATGTGATAAAATCATTTAGCTCTTTGGGGGTTGTTTCTGACAGTATTTCGTAGTTGCGTACAAAGCCAAAACTGCTGTTTTCTTGGCTAGAACTCAAGAAAATGTAATTATGCAGCAGAGTCATGCTTTAGCACTCAGAGCTGTAAACATGGGTAGAAGCAGGGCCTCCACAGCGGTGTGGCAATAGTGTAATATTATCTCTTATTTCATGTATTGCTGTGCTGTTGTATTTTTTTTTTATTGTTGAAAAATTCTTAAATACAATTTAATAAAAAAAACAAAAACAATGAAATGTTGCACAACAGCTCATCTGGGTTGTTGTGGTCAATAGCCTGCCCCCGACCCCCAATCCATGATTTAGGGTGGCAATAGTAGGCAAAAAGATTGGCTCTTCAGCAGGGGGATCCTTCCTCATTTGCAGCCTGCAGACACTGTGTGCTGAATACATGGTAAGTGCCACCTTTGGTAAGTCAGCTGACAGCCTGACTTGATCAGCATGCAACAGGAAAGGTCTTCATGTCATGGAGTAATGCTACATCTGTGGACTGTAATGGTCTTCTTGGGACTTACAGTTAGAGAATGTTGATGAGGTGTGAGGGACCAGACTGTAAGAAGCTTTGTAGGTTTGGACTGTGGACAACCTGAAAGTCAATTGGAGATTTAATTGGCAGACATCCTGAATCACAAAATAGAGTGGTAATATGGTCAAATCAAGCACAGCCCTCAACTAGGACCTGTTTTAGACTTAATGATGCCCCAAGCAGAAATAAGTGTGGTGCCCCCACACCACCGCCACCATCCCCTCTCCTCCTTTTTGCACCTCCAACATCCAAGAACTGGTAACAATTGTATAAAGACAAGGGCAATAACCAATTAAGGTTTTTATATTGTCACTTTTTGCATTTCAGGCTGATCTCTGCTTAAACTTTCTACTTTACTGGGCCCTCTCCTGCGCTGGAACCTAAGTCAGCCTCATTGTTTGCTTGTGCTGAACACTGCCTCAACCGTAAAAAAAAAATTTTTGGCCATAAAGGTTTTTCATTGATTTAGTATGCCATACTTACAACAATCCAATTGCAAAAGGATTTTCCTGGCAAATAGATACAGTGCTCAATGAACATAACCAGTAAGAGAAAGAGAGAACATCTGATGGAAAATGAAGACAACAATAAAACAATTCAATACTTAATGAGCTACCTCAGATTCCCTTCCCAGCTTATTAAGGTGGACAAAGTATACATACACAGTGCTTACATTTGGATCTTAAGGTAATATGGGTAAGTAATTTCTCATGAGAACAAAAATAAATGGGGAAAATGGAGGCATACCAGATGGAAAGGAGAAATAGTGTTTGTACATAAGAGGTCTATGTTTATCCAGTCAGGCCTCAAGAAGGGAAGAGGGGAGACAATGGTCTGAGAGTCATATAGGCCATTAGGGCATTGGTCGGTCCTAGGGAATGTTTTGTGTTTGACATGACTAGGTCTCTTAACCTATCCTAACTTCCTTAGGGAAAACATCGGTGTTATTCCCGAAGACTTGGGGAGGAGGGATCTTGATGCTATGATAAGGACAAGCTGCAAATATCAGGCCGCTTTAAAGAAAAGGCAAGCATAGAGCACACTTTAGCAATCCCAGCATGAGGACAACAGAGCATGGACCAGTGTTTTCAGAGCCGACTATGACAGCAAGTTCGGAAGTAAAAATATTATAGCAGATGTTAAGGGCATTAAACGGAAATAAAATCCTGCCTTTAACCTGAGAAATATTTCCTGGGCAAACCACCAAGCCTCAGATGTTTTAAATAAGACGGCTGTGTGCTGGGTTTTTTTTGTTTGTTTTTTTAGGCTAAGTGGTTGGCTGCTTTGGAACAAATGGGAAAGATAGGACAAGACTGACAAGATTGAAAGAATTCCACATCTGACCTATCCTAAGTCAATAATCTATGGGGCTCCTAATAACTCACTTCAACACATAAAAAGGTATTTCTTCATCTATTGTTAAAACGTTGGTTTTATTAGGCATGTCTGATATGAAACTGATCAGCAGAACATGATTCTTAATCCCATGTCTGTAAAGTCAGGTTCTGCAGTGACTGATCATGCTAATCAGGGCCTAGAAGTGTGCCTCTGTGTACCAGGTGATAGGATGACTTGCCCTTGCTACTGAAAAGGGGTGTGTACACCAGAAGACTTTGTCATCTAGAGCTTGGTCAACTGAAACAGTCTTGGGGGAGATGGGTGATTCGGGCGTACAGTTGGATGTAAGGGAAGCAATCCCAAACTCTAGGGGCTTGGCACTTTGACTGATACTGCTGTTAGCCAATGTGATCCCTAGAAGGCAACAGAGTTTGTTCTGTCTGGGGCAGGCTAGCATGGGAGTCAGAGTCAGCCAAGGGCCGGCCACAGAAAAGGCAGAAGCAGTGTAAAGTTTGCCTGGTGCCCGGAGAATGTAGGTGAGGTTTTACTCTCTAGGGCAGGTAGGAGGGACTGACAGGCTGTGCTTTGGGCACAGCCTGAAGAAGAACAGTCTTTGGGTGCATATGGGTCTCTCCAAGTGGTTTACCTTACAATATTGAGGAAAATGCTTGCTGGGGTGACTGCACCAGTATAGGGTTTGCATTCATGAGTATACAGTAGGTGAACTGTAAATAGCCAAACTGTCCCATCTCATTGATCTGACTGAGAATGCTTGCTTTTATAAAAAGTACTCTGAACATAGTATAGTTTGTTAATAAACAGCCATTTTCTTATACAGCTTAAGGTTGTGGGGGGGTTGTGTGTGTGTGTGTCTGTGTGCCTGATATTTCTCCTACTAACTTCCTTGTCACGCCCAGCAAAAATCCTATAGGTAAATAGAACCAGCTGCAAGCTAAACTTGGCCAGTGGTAGTTTGGAACAATATATTGAGAAGGTGGAGGAAATGTTCCTGTGGCTGAAATCCATTCCATAGTAATCCCACTATCGATCACACCTTAATTCCTTAACTGCTCTGCCTGCCCTCCTCAGGGCAACACCATCTATTAACAGGAGTCTAATTGGTTAAGTGAGGTTCTTCAGTTTATTCTCTGAACCAACATGAATTTCTTGGATTCAGTTTCCGCCATCTTACAGCCATACGAGTTCCAATCTTAGAAAGACACAACTGGGCGGGGTTTCTTTTTTTTTGTATTTATTTATTGAAATCTTGGAATAAATACTTTTGAGCAGGAGGAGCTCTTTACGTAGGTTCCACGTCAGAAGATTACAGAGTCAGGAAACAGTTACAAGTAGTACAACATTGCAAGTGTAACCAGGCAGCAAAACTTGAAGATATTACAGACAGGTAAGTGGTACAATGCAAGGACAAGTAACCTTGGGAAAAATGGTACAAATGAAGACATGAATTAACAATTTCGGACACATGAATTAAACATACAATATTAGGTAGGCATATCACTTGGTATGCCAGCGCCACTTGTAACAATTATACAGCAAGTATAGGAGTTTAAAGCCTATGACAGGAGAATACTGCAGGCCAAGGAGTTAGTAGCCTATGGGGGGAGAAGTCGAATAAGGTGTAGACAGGAGCAGGTGTAGGGAGAGAGGGAGGGAGGGAGTGGGAGAGGAGGGGAGGCAAATCAGACAGAGGAGGTGGCAGAGGAGGAAAGTGGTCGAATGCTGAAAGGTGAAGGTCCGGAAGGCCTAGGTAGGTAAGGAGATAAAGTGTCAGAGGGAGGAGGTGATGAAGGGTGGGTATAGGTGAGGCAGATGGTGGAATTAAAGTGAATAGGAGCAGAGGGAAGGAAGGCGGGGAGGAGAATAGAAGGCAGTGACTATGCAGAGCGTGCCATCAGTGTTAAGTTGGAGGTGGGGGTAGCAGAGAGTGTGAGAAGTGTTATTACAATGAAAGGATGGCTAGTCAGGGATACCGAAAACAGCAGCTTGTCCAAAAGGAACTGAGTAAGTGAACCTAGTGATAGCAGTCACAGGAAGCCAAGGAGACTAGATATTGCTGAAGCAAGCATTTAAGCGAGCCCAGGGTAGGGGCATTGGAGATGTTAGCTGGAAGATAATTGATCCAGTGAGGGGCTCTGTAGGAGAAAGCTCATTGTCCAAGGGAGGTACAGCACCGGGGGGGTGGGAAACAGCTGGGTGTCAGAGCTTCTGGTGCTTCATGGTTTTAGTGGTGGCATGAATAGTGTTAAAACTCCAGAGGGCAGCCTTTCTATGCTGGCTTTTTTGACAAGCAGGCAGGTTTGATAACGAAGTCTGTTACTGAGCTGCAACCAATTAGCCTGCTCATAGAGATCGCATGTATGGGTGAAACGCTCTGCACCGGTCAAAAGGTGACAGGCCTTGTTTAAGGCAGTTTTGATGCAGCAGAGGGCCGTGTCTGTGGCAGAGCCATAGATAACGAGACCATGTTCAGCTAGTGAGATGACAGCTATGAATGGCTATGTGCAAAGCATCTGGTGTCAAAATGTGCTTATGCCTGTAAAGTATCCAAATGTGCAAACTGATTGTCCTAGCGACATTGTCAATGTGTTGGGAGTAGGTCAGTGAGGAGTCAGTTGTTATGCCCAGGTATTTGAAGTACTGTACTAGCTCAAAGGGGGGAGCCCTCATTATTTTTGATGGTCAGGGAAAACTCCTTATGCCTGTTTTAGGGGTTGGAGAACAACATGGTCTTCGTCTTTTTGTAGTTCATAATAAGCTTGTGGTCATGAAACCAATTCTCAGCAGTTGCAAAACCTTGTTGACGGTTACTAGTGAAGATCACTGCGTCATCGGCATATAGGAGCATACGACAATGACAGGAATCTGGGAGTTTATTGAGGAAAATACTAAATTTATAAATTACATGTGTTTGCACTTATTAATCCTTGCTGATGAAGGTGGTTAGGGGGAGGACCTGATGGACACAGAGTCCCAATCCTAAAATTATATGTTATTATGTTATGTTAAACACTTTCTACCATCTTGCCTGGGTCTGTTGTAAAAGGTAAGTACAGCTGGGTATTATCAGCACACAGTAGCTGAGAAAACAAAGCCTGTTCTTCATGACAGTCTTACTCTTGGCAGCATAGACAGTACACACTAAATATCTTGGGAGCCAGCACAGACCCCTGTGGGCCCCTCTAGCTGATTGCAGCTGGAGAAGATGTGTACACCCCTAACACCACTTATTGCATTGGAATGAGCATTACCTAGGGGGCCTGACAAGGTGACTGGTTGAGATAATGGGTGCAGTTCTCAAAGTATCCCCAGAAGATGCAAGGGGCTTGCATCACAGAGAATGGTGCATGGTGTATCTTGTGCCTAAAGGTGCGCCCAGAGCAATTCATAAACGCAGCCTGTGTCAAGCACAGGCTGAGTGCACCAAAGGGGTCTTGCACTGTCCTTGCTGCACAATATGGGGTGCGGCATGACCAAGGTAATGCCACAACATCCACTTTTTGGAATTCTGTAAAGTAGAGGATGCCAACAAAATCAAACACTCATATCGACAGGGTCTGCTCCTGACCACCACGGAAGGGGTAAAAATGCAACAGGTTCTAAGGTATAAATATCTGGAGATGTGGTTGGATCATACCCTTAAATGGGATGAGCATTTTGATAAGATGTTGAACAACTTAGGTAGGAGAGTAGGTCTTTTATATAGATTAAGA
The DNA here is from genome assembly GCA_016271365.2 of Neoceratodus forsteri. Taxonomy (NCBI): domain Eukaryota; kingdom Metazoa; phylum Chordata; order Ceratodontiformes; family Ceratodontidae; genus Neoceratodus; species Neoceratodus forsteri. Next base: position 57,068,888 of record JADMNL010000026.1, read on the forward strand.
AGCAACATGACTCCAGATATTAGGCTGCAAGTAGTAAATTCTATAATTATCCCCATTATGGACTATGGTGACATAGTCTATTCAGGGGCTGCCAGTACCCAGCTGGAGAGGATTGATTTAATGTTTAATAAATTTGCTTGTTTCGTATTAAATGTCCCTCAAAATATTCATCAGTGTGTTTTGTATTGTTCACTAAATTGGCAAAACTCCTCAGAATGCAGAAAATCCCACCTCATACAGTTTATGTCTTAGGTGTGGAAAGAGGATTTCCCTAAATATATTCTGGAGCTATTCCAACTGAAAACCATTAAGAATAACCTGAGGTCAGCCAAAGGCATCGAATTTACAGTGCCTAGGTTCAACTTAGGGATTGGTAGATCCACAGTTATTGCTAGAGGGGCAGTATTATGGAATTCAGTACCCATCAGACTTTGACAGCTTAATTCCCCAGTTAGATTAAAAGAGATCCAGAGCTGGCTAAAAGATGAGACCCAGTTATCATATAATTGTTGCGGTGAAGCTGTCACATAAATTATGAACTGATTTACTCTAATTAGAGGGGTTGTGGGGGCTATGATGTCTATTTTTGTGTAAGTTTGTATAATTATTTATTAACTGTAATGTTTGTATGTCTGTGTATCTAAGTGTTTTTATACTGGAGTTTTTTTTGTACTGCTTAAATTTTGTAACTATGTGCAATAGGACCTCATTGAAAATGAGCTATGCTCAATGGAGTTATCCTGATTCATTTGATTGAATAAAATGATTCACTACTACTACTGCCACTACTACTGCTATAGTACAATTACTTCATGCAGATATGTTTGCTAGAGTACGATTGTCTAGAGATGGTGCTCTAGCATTCTCACTATTTATACACTGTGGAGTAGAACAAGGGTGCCTTCTGGCACCATCACATTTCCATTTATATATACACAACATGATGCAAATGTTAACAGATACTGATACGTTTCACCCTGAGATCAATAATATAGGTATATCAATTCTGCTCTATGCAGACAATGCCATCTTATTAGCTCAGACTCTCCTTGGTTTGAAAAGAGGACCATATGTAGTCATGAATCATCTGGTTGAGATAGATATCAATGTAATATTTGCAAACCAAACATTATTAAGTTTGGGACAAGGAACACAATTCAAAATGACTGAGTAATTAATGGCATACACCTCAAGAAACTAAGTGAGTTCTGCTATTTGGAAGTGCATTTTGATAGGCACATGAATTGGTGGCCTCATTTTGAATATATTATAAAATGGATAGAGAAAATACTGCTTTTTGATTAGTTATTACCTATGCGTGAAATCTGTTCCATGCTCAGGTAATAACAAGTACCTGAAAGCAGGACTACATTGTGAATTAAAAGAAATCAGTGAGCAGTTCAGAACTATCTTCCACTAGTCCCCCCACAAACATAATTTATCTTCCATCACAAACATGGCTTCTACCTTTACACTGTAAAAAAACTTCCACTGTGGCTGGTCTGGTGGCACTGCGGGTTGAGACATTGGACATTGGATTCCTTACCTTGCACTACACCAGCGACCTGGGTTCGGGAACAACTTTGGGTTGTTGGGGTGCTGGCATGGGGGAGAGGAGCAGGACTGAGTGGAACCGGCAGACTGCTCTCCTCTCCTGGGGGTGGTGGGGGTGGGTTGTCACTCTCCCATAGTTCCACTCCCACTGGGTGGAGGTCTGGTGGGATAGCATAGGTGGAGGGGGCAGCAAGGATGGGAGGGTGGAAGGGGTTGAGCTGGTGCCACAGTGTGCGTGCATGCCTTCACACACACGTACAGCCATGTGCCGGGGCCTCGGGTGGGAAAGCCACCTACAAAAGAAAAATCCATAAAAACCTATATAAAAAAAACTACTTCCAACTGGGCTCTAAAAATAAAACTACCTTATATAAAAAAATAAAACAATTTCATTAAATGTCATTTCCCTGATCATCACACTTTCCTTACACATATAAACAAATTAGAAACATTAAGTATTGTTTATAGTTTTCATTACAATTGTTTCTTTGCTGGCAATGAAAACCCCCCCTCTATCTTTACTTGCTCATCAGAGAAATCTCTTCTACTTGCCTTGACAGTGAGATAATTAAGTCTCTGGCTGTAGAAGAGGCCTTTACAATGTATGGACAGTGTTTATTAACCCCTGTTTTCAACCAGTTTATAACCTGACAATCCCATCGTTATGAAATCAGTATGCTGTAAGCCTTGCTTAACTATGTCATAATAATGGGATTACAGGATAGAATGTCACCACCTGTTAAAAGTCTTGGAAAGGAAAGGTGATCTGCTGCTTGTACATTCATTCAAAACACACACATTCCATTCAGACAGTTACAGACCCACTGCAGTATAGATCGTAATGGCTAATTTCAGCACTTCAGTTGCTCAACATTCGAACCAGGGGGCATTCATAGCCAAGCATCAGAACAACAGTACATTGAAACAATTTTTTTTACAGTGGCTAGTTTTTCCATACACTATAAAATACACTGCCTGAGTAACGGTGGTCAACCATGGATGTAAACACCTCTCGCAGCTGCCATGACAACTGTAAACCTCTCAAGCTATGCTCTTGAGATTTACTTGGCTGTCCTGGCAACTGCTTGAGGTGATTACATTGTGGTTAACTACTTTTACTCAGGCATTATCCTCTATGTTGTGTGTGTGTAAAGTATGTTAGGAGAGGAACATTCTGCAAGTGGAACCGAGCAGAATTTTGAAACCATGTATTCCATGGTAAACATTCCATGATAAACATTCCATAGCTTGAATCTTGATGCCAGCAAAGGACAAACCTTGTCCAGCAGTAATACAATGACATCATTTGCAGTGGGCGGAAGGACTATTTTACCATAAATGCACACAAGTAAATCTATTGTTTCTACATATAAACATGCTTTTCCCAACTGTAAAAAGTAAAAAAAAAAGAGCCCATTTTATAAGTGCAATAAGACACTCCGAGGGTGTGCATGGAACAGCTTTTACTGAACTTCCAGGGGCTGAAGGCACTCAGCCTGTGGCCTCATGCCTCACTATGCCCTTGGGCCTGTGGTAAGATCTGTTCCATGCATACCCCATCTTGTCTTATTGCTTACGTAATGAATGTGTGAACACATCCACATTGGGCATGAACAGATTTACATATAAATGTGTAGACAAGTAATTTATGGAGTTTATATCTGCTTTTGAAGCCTGTACAAAGGTGCCACCTGACCGTCCCTCTAACTTGTGACAAACCTCCCCGGTGCACTATCCTTTTGTCGCTTGGCCACAGTTGCCACAAGCTGCAGGACTTTGACATGGGGATCCTACCCAATAGTGAATCAGGCATTGGCTCCCTAGCGCACCAACAACTGGCGCAAGCCACTGTTGGCATGGCTTGTGCCAAGCATTGAGAATCAAGCCCAATGACTGTAGTACACTGAGGAGCCTCAAAGATGATGAAACACATGCCTGTACTTTGTCAGTTTCAGCCTAAGCGGGATCAGATATACAAACCTGTTTAAAAGGCAATGTCTGTTCTGGTGAAGCCTTGTTAGCCCACCTTGAACAGAGATTTGCATTCTTTGCTCTGGGAATGAAGCATGACATGGGTTGGAGAGATGCACAAAGATCAAACACACTGTGTGTGACTGCTGAGTTATGAATGAAATCCTCCACTGCAAGACAATCCTGATACCTTAACAAAGAACACCAAGCACAGTCCAGCAGGAGCTCAGGAGATCCAGGGTGCCAAATGCAATCAATAGGTCCAACTGAACAAGCAGTGATATAGTACTCCAGTGCATCTCAGCTGTCAGATCATTCAGAACACTGATGGGGGGGGCAGTAGTGTCAAGAAGTCCAGACTAAAACTTGACATAAATATCATGGTCTAGTAGCCCCATCTATAACTGACCTGCCACTGCTTTTTACGGCTGTGGGCAGAGCTCTTCTGTCATCGATCAGACTATAGCTCTAAAAACAACTGATCTTAGAACTTCCATTTTAGACTTTTGCATGTATTCCTCCACCTCCACAGCTGCAAAATAGTGCACTCCTTCTCTGATTTTTGCTATTTGTTGCCCTATGTTAAAGGCATCTGAAGGGATGGGGGATGCTACTGTATTGTAACTCAGAACTTCTCAGGATATTAACAAAAAAACTTTTTAAACTGCTGTTTCTATCATCTCTCAAGCTTAGTTTAATAGAGTTATTCTATTTCTTTCAGCAACCTAGGAGTTAACTCGTTATCTTGTGGAATGTCCTCTTAGCAAAAGTTGGACTACAGTGTCAGATTATAGACTTTGCATCTGGAACTGTAAGCTGTCCTATTCCTATAGGCAGGACAGGTTGCATGCAAACACACACACACACACATACAAACACACACACACACACACACACACACACACACACACACACACACACACACTATGAAAATAACTGGTCATTTGTTAACTCTTCACAGCCCTGTCAGTTCACTGATTCAAGCTAATTTGTAATGGAGTCCTTTCTAAAAGTCCTGCATTTCTCAGGGTGGGTTCCCTTTTTGGGTTTGTTATTTAAAGCAGCGGTATTTATGTCTATTACTGATTTGAAGCGGTAAGCAGTGTACACCAACCTCTAATATTTAAACTGTGTTAACTCATTACCTTGTGGAATGTCCTCATGGCAAAAGTTAGACTACAGTGTCAGATCACAGACTTTGCATCTGGAACTATAAGCTGTCCTATTCCTAAGGGCAGGACAGGTTGTATGCCAGCACACACACACACGCACGCACACACTCACACACACGTAAGAAAATAACTGGTCATTTGGTAGCTCTTCACAGCCCTGTCAGTTCACTGATTCAAGCTCTTTTGTAATAGATGCCCTTCTAAAAGTCCTGCATTTCTCAGGATGGGTTTCTTTTTTGGGTTTGTTGCTGGAAGCAGCAGTATTTATGTCTGTTACTGATTTGAGGCTGTAAGCAGCATACACCAACCTCTAATATTTAAACTGTGTCCTTTTAAAGATAAAAGAATATAAGAATTTAATTATTTTTTTATTATTCTTTGGTAACTGGGTATGGCCCACTAGTCACAGGTGCCTGTTTTCTGGGGCTACCCGGGAGCACTGAGGAGGCTAAGTGACTTGTTCAGAGTAACACAGTATGCAAGTGGAGGTTGTGGGAATCAAACCCATGTCTGAATGCTGGATGTACAAAGCTCATTTACAACTCATTACTCTGTTAGGCTTTACTGTTAACCACATAAACAGTGAACAATTTAGACCGGGCTGTTAATATCTCAAAGGAGAACTGCATTGTATCAGCAAACATACATTTTTGTAGAAATAGATGTTATTTTTTAAAATACCAGTTCTCATTTTGTTATTGCTTAATCTTAACTGGCCTGTTGGTAAATTCAGTGAGTGTTTCTGATGTACACACTGCTGGCATTGACCATTTTAGAAAAGTGTGATCTTGTCAATAACTTACATTGTTGGTACAATGCATCTGTGTTTTAATTTAGAATGCTTAGGTTCATGGAGACATAAAGAACATCATACAATTTTACTGCTGTCTAATAGGATAATGTATCTTTGTGGCTCACTTTTTTAACTTTGAAAAACAAGTTGGAACTGTTATACATGAGCTGAACCATTAATATTACATATTAAATATTCTGATAAGGTATAAAGGTATTTTTAAAATTATGATTGTCGTCATAAATGTGCATTTACTATACATAAAAACCTGGTTTGGAAAAAGTGCCCTTTATAAGGCAACAAGTGCCCTTCTTATCTTGGGCACCCCACCTTTTGCAATCTTCTGGTGCCCCTGTGGCCACACACACACACACACACACACACACAATGCACGCACACACACACGTGCACACACACACGTGCACACACACGCATGCACGCACACACACACCACCATGTACTCTGACTGAACAAATTTAGGAGGACTGAGTTACCAGCATGCCAGTTTTTGATGATTGTGACTAAACAGCACTGTATGGAACCTACAAGAAAACACCTTTGGCCATTTGAAAGCTCTTCGCAGCCCTGTCAGCTCTGGCTAGAATTTGTTCTGATTGCAGTAGCTTGTAAGAGTATGCAGCTCCAGAGTCACTTGTTTAGATAATAAAGCTAAGGCAGGAAGTGCGGGCAAATGCTAAGTACAGTAAGATGTTGTGGGCCTTGGAAAATGGCTAAAAGAAAAGGGATAAAGCAGTAAAGGTAAGATATAGGAGTGAATTACTGCTGAAGGAATAAACTTGTGCAATAACTGGCAAAATATAATGTTACTTGACTCAAGGGGCCTACTGAGCAATACTTCATTTTCTCTTTATGTTCACATTTCCTTAGCGCAATGACAGACACAGTGCTGGAAGTGCTACATAAAGTGGTGCCAGATAGGGCCCTCAGGGCAGAAAGCTATTAAAGAAATGCATTATTTTGGCAGAAAGGTTGCATGTCATGTTTTTTCTTACAGTATGCTGTCTTACAAATGTGGTCCAGCTGCCTCTTTAACACACTTCATTTACTTTGAAAGAAAAAAAACAGAAACCTTTATAAAAGACACATTTGTCTTATTTTGTTTATTTTGATAGGAGATAAAAATACTAAAAAGATATTCTCTCATCAGTCCTAATATATTGATCTAACTCCTCCCCGGTTTGCTTTTGTCCTGTCAATAGATCACGAGAAGGTTGGCACTGTCACATTAATTCATTCAGTTGTGAGACACACTGCAATCTCATTTGCCATTTTCTCTGATTATAATCTATAGGGTACACCCTCTGGTAACTGCTAAGGTCATGTTTCTTGGTCCCATTAGCCTACTCAGTAGCAACAGGGAGCATCTTAAGACAAACTGACTCTGTTTGTGCCTTTGACATGGAACATTTGTTAAACACACACGTTTTTCTTACCCCTGACGTCCTGCTCAGTGGGGGCAGCTATGAGACTAGGAGCCATATGGTATTAGTTTCAGATCACTTATCTGTAAAGGATGCACCAAGCCTTAATTAAAGAACAAGAGCAAAGAGCAAAGAACAGCTTCTGAGACAAGGAACTGCTGGGGGGGGGTGAGTGAGTGAGTGTGTGTGTGTGTGTGTGTGTGTGTGTGTGTGTGTGTGTGTGGAGGAGTGGATATGATTTTTTTTTGCAGAGGTTCACTGGTCACTAATTAATAATACCCCACTCCAACAACTAAATTCTCAAGGAGCTATTAAATACAGAGTGTGCAAGGACCAACAGCAGACCAGGCAGTGCACATTTACACAGAGTGAGCAGAGAATACGTACTCTGTAGTCATGAGATGGTGATGGGTCCAGTTCTCAATCGGAAGTTACAGAGCAGTTACATTTGTAAAACAAACTGTAGAATTAGGTCATAAAAATATGGGCATACTTTAAAGAACTGATCAGGAGGTTAGCTGTCAGGGAGTGGGATGATTTTTATTTGTGACGTTTTCCTTTAAAGGAACATTACTTGTAAAGCACCACACTGAGCACAGTAGCCACAGCCAATGTTCATGGCTGGGTTGGTTAATTACAACTGCTGCAAATTTGTAGAGATCTGCTTGTTTGATTAGCAAGAGATACTGAAAAGGAAAAATTAAGTTCTACGAATTTCTTTTAATGATTTAAGCAGTATTGACTGAGAAGCCAGCCATTTCCTAGGGATTAATGACCAGATTGGGGAAAGCGTGGCCCATCCAAGGGTCTCCTTCCACTAGTCAGTCATTAATCCTAAAATAGATTTGGTTTTGAGATTTTAGGTCTATTCACAATCACAACTTTGCTTTTTCATCTTTTTTTTCTTACAGTTAATGTTTTGAGCAGTATAAAGGAAACAGTATGACACGATGACATCTCACATCGCATACATTGCTGGTATGAGCATCATCTCCCCATTACCCTATGTCCTGGTGGCAAGTAGCAGACTCCATGCCTACAAGAATGATCTCAGTGATCTTGCTTATTAACTGCTTGTATGTCCTAAAGCCAAATTGTATTTCTGTAATCCAGTTTATGTGCTTGTGTTTTTTTATTGTATATTAAGTGCTCCACTGTTGTAATTTGGTTTTGTAACCTCAACCTGTTTCCTCATTTGTACACTGTTTATTTCCTTTGTTTACCTGTCCCTGGGTCACACCTGGAAGCAAGCCTTGACTCAGTGTACCTTTCCCGGTTACCGACTTTAATTAAAAAAATAACTAAAATGGCAGCTGGAGTGGTCATGTCTAAGAGATTACTGACCATCCCAATGGCCAATCAGGACCCTCGCTAGGCTCATGAATATTTCATTAGACATATAAGAACCTGTAATGATGAGCTGGCTCACGTGCTTGGTGGCAGCCTCATGTTTCACTTCAAGGTGGGAACCCCAGGTTGGGGAGCAATTTCCGGTCTCCCATGCTTAGAGTTGGTGGAAACCATGTATTATGAGAGATGGATACCTTCTTCAATGGGGGATGGGGGGTGCACACTTGTTTGCACTTTAACCTCTGGGATTAAAAGTAAGGCTTGGCACCTGCTTTGGAGCAGACCACAATGACAATGAGGTTAGAGAGAGTCAATGGGGGAGAGTGGGTCAAAAGGGGGAGGGGAGCAGTTTCTGAAAGATAGATCATGGAAGCTATGTGCCCAGGGTATGTGCTTGGTTAAGTACCAAAAGCGCTTATTAAATGTATGCTGAAAATAAAAAAAATTAGAAAATTGAGAAGACATTGTTTTCACTGTGCATTTAGCATGTCCCCTTTCATTAACCAACTGCGTGTTTTCTCTGATACTGATCATGCCTGGAGAAAGGTTATTTTCCATTTCCAGGATGCATTTAAGATAGCCCTTCAGTTCTATTTGCAGCCCACATGCTGATACAGCATTTGTTTTGTTTTTCCCTCATTCAATCAGCAGTATTAAAAAAAGAAGGCAAAATTGGGGGTTAGCAATGTCATCCTAATAGGCTGGATCTGAAAGCATCCATGTCACTTGCAAGTAACAGACTATTGAAAATATAATTCAGGCATTATTAGTTATTTTTGTTACTTGGTGACAGCAGTACTGGACTGGAGTAGAAAATAATTTACTTTTAAGTACGGGTAGCGGGAATAGAAAATAATTTGCTTTTAAGTGCAGGTAGCACCTTGCATACACTGCAACCAAAAGCAATGAGTTAGATACTGATAAAGACTTCACTGTATATAGTATTGTTGGCCAACATTTTTATTACATTTGCAAAATTGCATGAAAATTGTTAATCTCGCATTTGACCAGTTTTTGTGAAATTGTGTCAAAATATGCCTTAATTTCACAGACCCTTTATTATTCAGATAGTTCCATTTTTCCCCAAGTTTTACATTTCCAAAAATGAGATTTTTTTAAAAAAAGTCATCATTTGAATCCAAGCTGTCTATTTTAAACACACTGTTCTAGTTATGAAATTGTGCAAAATTACACGAAACTGGTGCAATTTTGTGAAAAGTGCAGAAACAGATTTTTCTAATTACACCCACACGTGATGCAACAGCCTAAGGGCCCAATTTTGAAAGGTTAGTGCACCTGCTAGCAGGGTTTGCTGATGCAGTAACCTGGGTTTGCACGAGTGCTCCCAGGTGGCCCATATTCAGAAGCCCTGGGAGTGCCCTGCGAACCCCACAGCACCAAACTGCTAAGATACCACTTTGCCTATGCAAAAGAGGGGTCCCCTCATGCATGCCAGTGCAGCAATAGTAATATATTCAGAGGTTTGCAGCACTGGTAAACAGCCCCAAAACTGGCACTGTTTACTGCCACTGCAAACCACCTCTTAACTGGGTGTTAAGCCTGTGCCCCACCAAGGCAGGGCAGCTGTCTTGTAGCTGCCCATCCCTGGTCACCTGTTCTAATCATTAACATCAATCCCTGATGGTCCAGTGGTACCCCCTCGAGCACCTGTTCCAGTGTAAATAGGCATTCCCTGTTGTCTAGTGGTACCTCCACCCTCCGATCGCCTGTTCCAACACATTAAATATGCCTTGGTATTCAGTAGTTTCCCTCACCCCCCTGATCACCTGTTTACAAATAGTAAATATGCACTAGTGTCCAGTGCCCCCCAGCTTGCCCATTTACACATGTACAAGGAAGCAGTGGGGCCAGTGTCCCCATCCCACCCACCCACTTACATCCCACCTCCTGTACCCTCCTTAACTGGCACTTGAACTGTACATGCACTCACTAACAGCTCATAAGGTGGCTGACTGAGGAGGTAAGAGGAGAGCTGTACCAGTCACTGTAATGTGCTTGGAGGATCACCACCCACTTGGGTAAGAAGGGGTGCAGGGAGGTGGGATGTGAGTGACTGGGTTGGGTGGGGGATACAGGACCACCGCTGCATCCTTGTACATGTGTAAATGGGTGATTGGGGGGGTGGGAGAACCACTAGACACCAGGGCATATATTTATTAGGTATAATAGCAATTGGGGCCACGAGACACCAGGGCATATTTAGTGTGTAGATGGGCAACTAGTGGAGTGGGGTGGGGGGAACCACTGGACACCAGGGCATATTTACTGTGTGTAGAAGGACAATGGGAAGGGGCGGAGGGGACCACGAGACATCAGGGAATATTTACTGTGTGTAAACGGGTGATCGGGGAAGGGGTACCACTTTACAGTAAAGTGAATTTACTGTATGTAGACAGGAAGTCAGGGGTGGGGGGAACCACATGACACCAGGGTATATTTAATGTGTTGAAATAGGCAATTGGAAGGGTGGGGGTATCAGTAGACACCAGAGAATGCCTATTTACATTGGAATGGGTGCTGGGGGGGGGTCACACTAGACCACCCAGGATGACAGTTTATATGTAGCAATGGTGCGAAGGGGCTGCTGTGCCCCATGCAAATAAGCCCACAATGGGCATGCAAATGGCCTTTAAGCTTGCATGCCCAATGGTATTATCAGCACCTTGTGGCTGAATATAGACAGCAGGAGTCTTGGCACTATCCGATTTCAGCCAGTGCTATTCTCTGTGGGCTATATACAGCCCAGGTCCATGTTGGGACAGCACAGTTGCACTTAGCGCTGCGCCACCATGATCCAATATTTAGTTGGATAGCACAGCTCACTATTTGACTAAACACAGCAGCAGCAGCTGGGTTGGGTGCAAATGTTCCTTGGAAACAACCTTTGAGCAAGGTGCTCATTTATAAAGGTTCCACGTCAGCAAAACAAGACAACACATAGTATATAATTGCTATTTACATAGACATAAGCACAATCGGGAAACACATCAAGCAGTTTAGAATTGGTTACAATAATATACCAGGAGTTTAGGTTCAACCTAGGAAACAGAGTAGAGCAGACAGGTATATATGCATTGTCAAGATAGCAGTCTCTGCTTGGAGGAAGAAAAAGGGGGTTGAGGACCTAAGCAAGGCCAGGAAAGGGGGGCGATCAGTGCATAGTGTTAGAGGTGGTCTGTCAGAGGCAGAGGGTGGTAATAGGGAAGGAAAGAAAGAGAGATGGGGTGTGGGGGAGGTGGTGGTAATCAGCAGGAAAGGAGTATGCAGAGGGCCACAGGGGAGGAGCTGCCAGTGGGAATAAGTGCATTAGGTCATATCATATCATATCATAATTTATTTGTAAAAAGCGCCTTTCTACAACCAAGGCACTTGTATATAGCGCAACAGATACAGTAAATTATTTCAAAATAATTGGTAAAATCCTATATTTAAAACATTCACAATTAAAATACTATAAGTTAAGACCACAGTATGCTGATTCAAATAAATAAGTTTTAAGTGCAGTTTTAAACTTCTGGACGGTCAGGCATTCTCATATCTGATGAGGCAGAGAATTCCACAGGGTTGGGGCCACAGAGCTGAAAGACTGGGCCCCAGATGTCTTTAAACGGACCCTGGGAATCTCTAGCAATCCCTCGTCAGTGGATCGGAGAGGGTGGAGGGGACAGTAAGGGCAAAGAAGATCTTGCAAGTAACTAGGTCCCCGGGTCATGTAGGGCTTTATAAGTCAGCAAACTGACCTCAAAGGTGATCCTCAACCGCATTGGAAGCCAGTGCAGTCCACGGATCACAGGCATTAGGTGACTGGCTCTAGTTGTACTGGTCAACAGCCTGGCTGCCACATTCTGCACTAGCTGAAGGCGGCAGACATCAACCCTCGGTAGCCCTAGGTACAGGGCATTGCAGTAGTCAAGGTGAGAGGTAACAAAGGCGTGGACCAGCGTTGGAAGATCTTCGGGAGGAACCAGGTGTTTCACCTGGGCGAAATTCCTCAGATGGTAAAAAGAGGTCTTAATGACAGCTGACACTTGTGATTTAAGGGTCAGACCATCGTCAATAATAATGCCCAAGTTCCACACCCGGTCTGAGGTAGTCAGCACCAGACCCCCAAGACATAATCCTGAAGGTGATCCTGCCGACAAACCCACCTCCCGACGATCAGGGTCCACAATCAGCACCTCAGTTTTAGCTGGGTTCAACCGCAGCCAACTCGCACTCATCCAGTCCTGGATCTTGGCGAGACAGTTGTTAAATAGCAAGAGGAACACATCTTGACCAGGTGCAAAGGACATGTATAGCTGAGTATCATCTGCATAGCAGTGAAACCTCAGACCATACTGCCTAATAATCTCTCCTAATGGCAGCATGTACATTGCAAACAACATAGGTGACGAGATGGAGTCCTGCGGCACCCCATAGGACAGGGGGAGAAGGGCAGAGGAAAAAATTCCAGACACCACTCTCTGAGTCCTACCCTCGAGGAAAGATTGAAACCATCTAAGGACTGTACCAGACAGTCCACAGATGAGCCGCAGGTGCTCCAACAACACTCCATGGTCCACAGTGTCAAACGCTGCAGAGAGATCAAGGAGGACCAAGATGAAATGAGTCTTCTGATCTCTAGCTATTAGGAGATCATTTAGCACCCGGACAAGGGCCGTCTCAGTACTATGTCTCTTCCTTAATATCGACTGAAGAAAATCATAGACATTGTGGCTGGTCAAATGATCATACTATTGCGACGCAACCACCTTCTCAATAACCTTACCCACAAAGGGTAGGTTAGAGACAGGTCTGTAGTTTGCCAAGCAGTCGGGGTCAAGAGAGGGCTTTTTGAGGAGAGACTGAATGACCACCTCCTTCAGGGGATCTGGAAAGATCCCCCTCTCCAATTACCTCCAAACTATCTCGGCTAGGACTGGGAAGATCTCATCAATGCATCCTACTAGGAGGCGTGTAGGGCCTTGGTCCAAACTACAACTGGCTGGTCACAGTGTCTGGATGTCTATGTCAGTGATTGCAGGTCGGCTAAAATCATACCAGGCAAACTGAGGGCCCGACATCTTCTGCCGACCATCGCAACTTCCACTAGAGTGAGAAAGACAAATATCGGACCTGATTGTGGCAACCTTGTCTGCAAAGAATTGAGCAAACTCATCACACCATTCCTGTGACAAAGCTCCTCCAGACTGGAGACAGGTTGGATTGCACAACCTGCCTACAGTCTGGAAGAGCTGAGCTGGCCAGTTCTGTGCAGCAGCAACCTCCTTGGACAGGATTTCTGCCTTCTTATGGGTGATTGCTGATTGATAGACCACATAATGGTCCATCAATCTAAGTTTGTCACAGTCCAGGCCCGATTTCTGCCAGTTTTGCTCTAGCCTTTGCCCCACTCTCCTCAGCTCCTTCAAGGTCTCATCAAACCACGGAGATCTTGAGCGGAGAGTAAGGGGGCGAACACAAACAGGTGCTATGGAATCCAGGGCCACCACCACTGCCTTGTTATAGGCAAGTGCTAGATCCCCTGGATCTATGCATTCACTTAGTACACCTGATAGGTCCAGTACCCTCATTAGGCCATTTGGGGTAACACCCCTTAAAGGACGGTACTGGACCATCTCCGTAGGGGCAGGCCTACTTGGGGGAGCCACGAAACTGAACCCGATGGTGTGATGCTCAGACCACCCGACTGGCATAGGTTATAGGCAAAACTAAAATTCCAGAGTCAGAGAAGGCATTATCACCACAAACCATGGCATTATCAAGGAGTATGTGTGGAGGTAAGTAGGTAATAAGCAGGAATTGGGGGTCATGTTGCTTTCCTACAAGCACATGATCCAGTTTTGATGCGGTGACATTTCAATTCAGGTTTGAAGGTAGGGAGGTTTCCAATGTTGAGTATTTTTGCCGGACCTCATTCAACCAAAGTGGGGCCCTATAAGTTGAAAGGCCATTCTCTAAGAGTGGTTTTTCTGAAGGGAACATTTAGTGGATACCGTGCCTTGCCCCTAGTTTCGTAATTAGATTGAGTCATTTGAAGAATATCTATAATGCAAGGGGGTGCTTGTCCTAGCAGTGTTTTCTTACTAAGGAGGCATGTCTGATACTTTATCCTATTATTCAGGTTTAGCCATTTGGTTTGCTCATATAGCGCACAAGAATGTGTTAGGTTATCTGCTCCTAGAGTGAGTCTGCAGGCCTTATTAAGGGCTGTCACTACCCGCTTGAGTGCTGTGTCAGAGGCTGCACCATAAACAACCAGGCCATAATCTGTTATTGACAGAATTGAGCTAGAGACAGTCAGAGGGCAGTGGTCGTTAGGTATTGTTTGTGCTTATAAAGGATGCCCACCTTGGTGTTAACCGCTTTTACCACCTGATCAATGTGCTGCATGAAAGCGAGGGTATCATCGACCATGATCCCAAGGTACTTGAATGAGTGCACTTGTTCAAGAGGGACTGCCTTATAACTGACAATCGTCAGTAGTGGGTTGATTTTCTTATGCTTGTGGCTAGATATAAGCATAGTTTTTGTTTTTTTATAATTGAGTAGAAGTTTTTGTGAGCTGAACCAGTCCTCCAGTTGGTGAAAGGTGGACTGTGACTCCTTTTGTAGTAGGTCAAGCTGGGAATTGTTACTTAGGATACCCACGTCATCCACATACAAAATTATTTTGCTCCTGCAGGCCTCTGGAAGGGCATTCAGGAATAAACTGAAGAGCAGTTGTGCCAGGATGGATCCTTATGGGACACCGGGTGAGACTTCTCTAGCACTAGAGATAGTCTTGGTGATATCTGGCCCTAAGAGTAGTACTACCATACACAGAGAGTCATTTTACATGAGATCCTGTGTTGCTGAGAGAAAATGTTGGTCTAGATATCAGGGGTAACTCCCACTACACTTTCAAAAAATAATATGGTATCTTTATCTTCCACAAGGCAGCCACCAGTGACAGGCACAAGCGACCTCAGTTTAATGTTTTAACTGAAGGATGACAGCTACATCAGTGCAGCCTTCCTCTCCTGCAGCTCTGCAGTTTCAGTGCTGGGAATTAGCCCAAGTGCCTCATGTAGGACATGAACCGGTGGCTATCTGATCTTTATGGCCCAGAGATGTGAGAGCCACAAACTGAGCACGCGACACCCCTAAATATGAGGCTCCCATGGGAGAACTGTATTAGTGAGCTAAAAAACATTTCCAAAGAGCAATGAAAAGGAGGTATGTTCAACTTGGGGTATTGAGCGCCTTCTCTGTAGTGTCCTTACTAACGCTCACTGATTGCAAAGGAATGTTATATTACTGCAGTCCTTCCTAGATTAAAGCCAAACACACTAAAAACCCCGAACAATAAACACAGGATTAGGCTGACCCAAGCAATAAACACAGGATTAGGGTGAGCAAAGGTAACAAGCAGGCTGCTATGTACATAAGACTAAGGTATCGTTAAACAAGCTAAAGAACATGTCAGCACATTGATGAGTGTCTCACAACCGTATCACATATTACTTCATTAACAGTGTTCTCTGGTGTTTGTTTGAAGATGCCCTACACTAAAGCCTTGTTAATGATGGCTAACTTTTCATCAGCGTATACTTGTTCAGCAGTGTAAGATCACGTAAGACCTTCTTTTCACTTTTCCCTTCTTCATTTCTAAATGGCCTCCTTTGCACTACACAGCAGAAGTCAGAAACTATCACCAATACTAGCTACAAATATCAGTCCAGGTGATGGCACTAGATGGAGTTACATATAGTAGATACACAGGTGCACAAAAGTATAGGGGTATAATGGGCTGGAATAAGACCAAAGGACCCTGCTATAGTCCAGCCTCCTGCTAGTCTAACAGCTACCTGTATATCCAGGGACACTGTTCTTTTCCAGGTACTCATCCAACGTGAGCATGAAACTGAGTACTCTATCAGCCTTGGCTGCATCCTGTGAAAATCTAACCTAATTTAAATATTAAAAATAGAATAAAGTATGGGTTGGGGTGTGTAACAAGGAGTAATGAGGGGTTAGATGCTACATAAACCCTGAGCTAAACTCGAGGGTTTATAAACAACATCTAACCCGATATGTAAGCTTCGAGTTTACACACGATTATATTTTATTTTATATAATTGCTGGGTCTTCCTTTTTGGCCACAGCAATTATATAAAATAATAAAAAAAAAAACATTCTTGTTCAGCCGTGGTCCGCTGAGGTTCCAGTGCATGGTCTACAGTACTTTTTATTTCGTTGTGGAAAAGCTTTTAAATGTTTCTGCCCGCAGTCGACATGTCATCAAAATGTGTCTATTTTTTTTTCTGCTGGTCACTTACCGCCGAGTTCTAGTAGCGGTTCTGGCACCGTGCATGGTGGAAATGTTGAGGCAGCCACAGCAGTCTAGGAGGAAGAACTACAGTGGCGCATGCCCAGAGCAAGAGAAAATGTGCACATGTTCGGCGAAATAAACACTCCTTTATTATGGCACATTATGCTACAGTTTCTCAACAGTAAAAAGGAAGTCCCATTGATTATTGTTTATTTGTCCACTCTTAATATTTACAATAAATGAAAACACAGCATATGACATATGTAACATACTTTTCTTGATGTTAACAAGACAAAATACATTTTCATTATTAATTGTGCAAATTTCACAAAATTTTTTTACTGTAATAGCTACATTCATTTATGTTTTCATTTCTTAGCATTTGCAGTGCAGTTTTCTGTGTAATGTTGCTGCCTTGGTTTGTTGGACAGGTTTACATTTTTTGTTAATTTAGTTAAAATATCAGGCTTTTGGTTATTCAGAAGCCACTTCACTAGGTCCTCTGGATTCAGGTATAGTATATATTGGATAGAATTAATAGAACAATGCATGGGGTGGTGTACTTAATGAGAATGTTATACATACCCAAGGTGTTGGACGCTACATAAATCCCGAGAGTGAAGCTTGAGGAGTTCATCTAAACATCCAGCACCGAGGGTGTGTGTAATATTCGAGTATTACACACCACCCCATGTTTTAGTTTATATAATTGCTGGGGAGCATTTTTTTGACACATCAGTTATATAAAATAGCAACATATCACTGTGCAGCTGGGATGAAGTGCGGTTCACGGTTGAGCAGCTGCTGAAACCTTTCCGTGTTTTTTTTAATCTCCAATGGAGGATTTAAATGAAATTTCCAAAATAAGGTATTGGGCTTCATTGCTCAATACCTTATATCGTCCTGAGCTGACAGGCACAGAATTTAAAACATCTTACTTTCTTTTCTGAAAGGGATCATAACTGGCACCAAAGCCTCGGCCAGCTGATCACTTCCAGCTTCCTGGCGCCCCGCTGTACCCCAACTCCACCCCTGCGTGCTCTGAAATTGTGATGTGTGGCCAGGGAGAGCACAGGGGGTGAGCCCCTTACAAGTCTATGGGGGCTATTTTTAAATCCAGTTCTTAGCCATTTTTAACAGTCTTAGAGGAAAAACTAAAGCAGTTGCTTAACTAGTAGGGTCCCTCCTGGAACCCCCCCTCACCACCAACACCAGTTTCAGTCTATGTCCCTTCGTGGTCCATTCCACCTTCAATCTAAACATACCCTCAGTATTAACATGAGGGAGCTAACAAGCTAAGGAAGCATTACTTCATGGAAAGGGTGGTGGTGACTTGGAACATGCTGCCTGAGGAGGGGACCTCACTGGATTCAGTGGGGAGGTTTAAGAAGGGATGGGATAGGTTCATGGGCAAGGTACAAGCAGGGAGAGAACTGACCAGGGTGGTGAACTCAGGGAAGGAAAATTTGGTGGGAGGGATGGAAGGGGGGGCAGTAGCAGCAGTTGTTTGAACTGTGAGCTGCATTTTCAAGCAAATAAGATAGACCTTGAAGCCTAATTCTGCTGGAATTGTTGTATGTTTGTGTACATGGGTATGAAGTTATCTGGAACTTTCCTGTTACTTTCTCTGTTGTGGAGACATTTATTTTCTTGTTTTGTTTTACTTCACTTGAGGATGTGCTGAGCTGAGAGACAAGGATTGGGGAAGGGGTGAATCGCTTGCTTACTGACAGAAAAAATGGTGGCCGGTAAGTTTTATTGGCACTGTAATACCACTTCCGTAGTGAGGCAGGGAATGCTGGTACTTCTTCATAGCAGAGCTTTACTGGTAATTAATGTACCAGCCTGAAATGGATCTCAGCCAATCAGAGAGCTAGAAATTGTCAGCCCATTTTCTAAAAGTTGTCAATAATCTCTTTTTTGGATCAGTGAGCATGGTCAGGTATCTTTCCAAAGCATGACTTGTTTTACTGACTGCATACCATCTACAAGTACATGTTATGTGCTTTTGGTTGTTGTACTTTAATCGTGTCATTTTGTTTGGCTATATTCTCAATCTATTGTTTAATCATTGTTTTTGAGATTTTGATTGGTTGTTGTTTTGGAGCAGCAACTAAATAAAAAAGACCAGCTTTTGAAAGTTCTCATCTGAGATAGTCCAATGGAGGAAACTTGTCACCCATCATCATATATTTAAGCCTTGCTTCTGCACACAGTTTAGGCTATTTAGTCTCTGGCATAAAGATGATGTTGACCAGTAGTTCAAGAATCTTATTTTAGCTTATTTGAGTATAGGAATTTGACCTAGTTCTGCATGGGTGATACATAATGATGTGATCATGGTATTTTAAACACATTTGTATAGGATGCATTTATAGTATATCGTGATTTATTTTGAAATACTTTATAAAGCTTGGTTTGCTTGTTGATCAGAAATTCTTGATGTGCAGTCCATAGACCATTTTCCATAAATCTTAGCCCTATAAAATTGTAGGCTATAGTTTTTGTTAATATTATTTCCTTTTGTTGTTGCAACTGAAGCCTGATAAGATGGAGGTGCTGGTGGTTGAGCCGGGTCGAGGGCATGATGGGAGTGTTTCCGGTGGGGCCTCAGGTCTTTTCCTGGGTCCTACGCTGTTGATAGCCTCCTCTAGGGTGTGAGACCTTGGTGTGATCCTGGATGGCAGGTTGACATTTGGAGGTCAGGTGACATCTGTTGTCCAAAGTGGTTTTTACCACTTGAGGAATATCACCAGGATCAAACCCCTAGTTCTGCCTGAAAACCTACCAACACTAATTCATCCCTTTGTGACGTCCAGACTTGATAACTGTAATGCTCTTTACTTTGGGTATCTGGAGGCACCCTCCGCCAGCTGCAGCTGATGCAGAATGCTGCTGCCAGGTTACTGATTGACCTTTCTAGGTCCAGTCACTTGACCTTGGTTCTGTGGCTCTGCACTGGCTGCCAGTCAGGTAGATGGTTATCTTCAAGGTGAGTTTACTCACCTACAATGCCCTACATGGACTAGGCCTTGACTATCTGGCTGACCTTCTGACACCGGCTGTCTCAACCTGATCCCTCCTCTCCTCAACCAGGGGCCTCCTTGAGGTTCCCAGGACCCCACTTAAAACTGCTGGTGTCACCAGCCCAGTCCTGTGGAATACTCTTCCACCTTACATTAGGGAGGCCCCATCGGTTGAGTGCTCCAAAAGTGCTCTCAAGGCCCATTTATTCTCATTGGCCTTCCCAGATGATGTGATTCAACCAGCTTTTAGATCTGATTTTAACTGTATTTAGTGCTTTAATGGTTTTTCTGATATTATTTTTTTCTTGTATTGTGTTTTGGTTTTATTTCAACTGCCTTTTTGGGTGTTAGGCACCTGGAGCCTCCAGGATTGGGCACCCTACAAATAAACTTTGCCTTGCCTTCATAAACCGTATTGGTCTCTTCTTTTTAACAATTCTTCTCATTGACATCCTTTAGATTTTAGAAATGTTTATCTTTGGTTTATACAGATTGCACAGTTTTGCAAATATATTGAGTTTTCTTTGTCAGAAAGAGCAAATATTTGTGGATGTCATTCAGGACTGCATACTGACATAGTGGGTGAGGCTATAAGGGGGTAGACAGTTCTTGGCCTGGTGATATACAATCAGGACATTATTGGGAATAATAAAAGGGAGGCCTTAAGTTGCCTGAGTGTCTACTACATGGTCAAATTCAGTGGGAAGCTGGGGTTGTAACAAGTGACCAGTGACACATGGATGCTAAACTTCAGAAAAGCAGATTTCAGGAAAAAGGGAGAGAAAAGAATGAAAGACTCAAGGACTTCCATAAGATCAGTGGTTTGGAGGCTATTACAGAGGCCACCCAAGACTGTGTCAGGACAATTAAATGTCCCCAAAATATAGGAAGCTCATGTAAGGAGTTGGGCAGGTAAGTAGGCTATTAGGGGCAAAAAGGAGGCATTTGGGGTTTACAAGAAGAAACAGAGTGGGGCAAACAGACAGAGATATAAGTCGAAACTGGGTAGGAGTAAAAAACTTCTTAATGATGCAAAGGCAGGATTGAGGTTAGCAGACAGCGTCAAGGAGAATGATGTCCTTCTTTAGATACATTATCAAAAGAAAAATGACAAAGGGTAACATAGAACAGATAAGGAAGGATGGGGTGAGTGCAGGAGTCAATGTGGCGATAGCGGGTCTCCTGAATGAATACTTTCATTCTGTGTTCACGGTCAAGAACGTAGGCACACTCCCTATAAGCAGGAAAAAAATTCAAGAGGGATACAGGATGCAGATTAGAGTTAGTGAGCATAAAAAGGGAATTGGGACTAAAGAGACTAGAGAACATAAAAAAAAAAAAAAACTGGTCCAGGTGGGATTCATCCTACAGTGCTGAAGGAAACTAGGCAGGTGCTATTGGAGCTAATGGTAGCCCTCCCTGGAGACTGAGTAGCAACAGATGTGGTGCCTGAGGACTGGAGGGTGGCAAATGTGGTTCCCTTACACAAATGGGGTGATAGGGAAAATCCGGGAAGTAGTAGGCTAAGAAGCCTCACATAGCTAGTGCAGAGAATTATTAAACAGGGGATGATCACATTCTTAGAAGAAAAGGACCTACTGGATGGGAACCAGCATAGATTCACTAAGGACCAGTCGTGTCAGACTAATTTAGGCTGTGTTCACACTGAGGTGCTTAAAACGTTACAGGTGCCTTGCTTCATTTTAAGAGCCCCCTAGCTCAGTTAGCATTTGCACCTACCACGGAATGGGAACTGTTTCACAAAAGCCCTGATCGGACCTAGACTTAAACACAGTTTTGGAAGCAGTTTGTTACTGAAAACATGATTACTGATAGTGCGAACAGGATTTTAGTTCACATCACTTCTCCGATCCTGTGATCTGTGCTACTCTTTCTTGAAGCTTAATGCCAGCATGATTCCATCCAGCATGGTAAACAATCAGTAGTGTGACTGCAGTAAAATGGACTTAAAAAGGTTTTTAAACATGCTTACCGGCAGTGAGGATGCTCAGGCATGGTAGGTGGTAATCCATTTTTTAAATCGGAATGGGGAAATGGGCTACAGTGTGAACAGGGACTAAATTGACTATTTAAATGTAGTGACACATGTGGCAAACTGGGACCAGGCATTGGGCTTACTATACCTGGATATTAGCAAAGTCTTTGAATCGGTGTCACGTAGGAGACTGGTGAAGAAGTTGAGCGATCTGGGGATGGGGAAGAAATACAGTAGAGCAGGCCAGGATGCAATGCAATGTCTCAAGTTACTGCATGACAAAAGGGATTAACTGCCATTCAAATTGCCTTGCTTGCTTCAGCAAAGCTGCTGCACTATGCTGCAGTATTGTGTTGCATCCTGGCGGGCTCCACTATAGTTGGATGAGTTATAAACTGACTGACATAGAACCTAGAGGGCAATATGACAGTGAAGAATGGGTTAACATTATAAGACAGGATGTGAAGAAACTGAAGAAGTGGCACAGTATTTGGTAGTTGAAATTTAATGCAAAAAGTGCAAGGTAATGTACATGGGGGGAGAATCCCCAAACCGTGTTCTGTTTTGCAGGGACACTGGTAGACAGCATAGAGAAGGAGAAGGACCTGGAAGTGAAGAGCAGCATTAACCTAAAGCAAGCAACTCTGTGGAGCAGGGTGTATGGAAGGGCTAAACAAATGCAGGGATGCACAGGTAGAGGGATTACTGGCAGGAGAAGGGAAGTGATATTGCCTGTGTACAGATCACTGATGAGACTGCATTTGGAATACTGTGTACAGTTCTGGGACTCTTATGTAAGTAAGGACAGGGAGAGATAAGAAACAGTGCAACAAAGGGTTACAACGATGATTTGTGGTCAACAGGATAAGGCATATGATGAGAGATGGAATAGTATCATCTGTTGCGCAGTGTTCTGAGCTTCAGTCCCCAGAAAGTCATGTGCTGTCCCATTGTTTGACTCTTTTTCACTCATTTTAAGGGAGAGTGTCCCACAGTTGAGTGGTGTAAGCATTAGGACACAACAGGGTGTGGATAATTATGTGATAAATGCATACCCAGGTGCACTCTGAGGCACAAGGCATTTACGTTGAGTGCCTTCAACACTTGGAAGTGTGGTTATCACATGACTACTCCCACCCTGACATGTATTATTGTGCTTATAAAATTGGATAAACTAGTGCATCTTAAAAAAATGCCAACTTTCTTTGAATTAAAAACAAGTTTGTTTTTTTTAAATGTAACTAGTAAAAATATGGCCATCCCACCTGTCTATCATCTGTCTTTCTACATATTCAGTAGATGGAAAGTTTGTTTATCATGGAATGCTGGAATTCAAACTTCTGCAGAAGTCTGCTGGCAGAATGTTACCTCTCCCCACACAAACACATGCATCAGAAGGTCTCAGTAAAGCAAGGGATTTAAGTTTATCCTGGCTGGGCAAGCAGCAAAATCTCACCTCACAGGGGAAAATACAGTTGTGAGCAGTACTTAATTTTTTTGAATTTGCATATGGATGTAAGAAGGGGATTATAAAGGGACACTATATTTAATTCTTGGGCCTGGATTAGTTTTTAGTGAGAGTAAAGGTGGTAGCCATGTTTATAATTGCAGTCAGGATTTTTTTTTATTAATAAAAGGCATGGATAGGTCAGTGTGCTGTGTCCTAATTGCCAGCGCTGTTTTAACCAGTAGTAGTGGTCTCATGATTCACAGCTGCTAATCA
Organism: Neoceratodus forsteri; assembly: GCA_016271365.2. Taxonomy (NCBI): domain Eukaryota; kingdom Metazoa; phylum Chordata; order Ceratodontiformes; family Ceratodontidae; genus Neoceratodus; species Neoceratodus forsteri. The sequence goes on from JADMNL010000026.1 coordinate 57,092,250, forward strand.
ATCAGGATGCAATGATTCCCCTATACATTCTATAAGAAAGATTAAGACATACATGCTGCTCTTGGTGTGTGTGTGTGTGTGTGCGTGTGTGTGTGTGCGCACGCGTGTATACATGTGTGTCTCATGCAGAGTCATCAAGATTGAGCAAAGCCCCATTTTTCATGCTACCTGGCCATACTGAGCTGGTAACAGCTAGTTTCCAGATGTGTCCTGGAGGAGGGAGAAGGGAAGATAGTGAGGTACACTAAGAACAATGACACAAATAATACAAAAGTACAAATAAATACAAATTATTGTTAAAAAAATCATAAATAAAAAAGAATTGTGCAAAGACAAGGATTCTGTGAAGTAAAATAAACTACAATGCAATAAAGTGCTAATGGATAACAACAATGCAATGTGCAGAAGACAATACTGAGTTCAGGGTGGGAGCAATGGTTGTTGACTAGGGGAAAGTGGAAGAAGGGGCTGCACTAGTGTAGGTGCAGGGAAAAGAGGAGCAGAGGTAGGAGGGTGAAGGGCAGCAGCCCAGGGTCTAATATCAGGGGCAACTGCCAGAGTGAGTAGTGAAGTCATGAAGGAGAGTGGTGAGTGAGTGGCATGAAGGGGCAGAGTGGATGGTAAGGGGGCAAGAACCCCAGAGTTTGGGGAACTAGAAGGAGAAAAGGAGAAGGCAGCTTGACCAGCAGTGGATCTCCTTGAAGGTACTGCAAGAGAACGAGAGCCAGAGTTGCAAAGGGGTAAGAGGAGGGAGTGAGGAGGGAAGAAAAGTAAGAGGGAGGGAGGGAGGGAGGCCAAGACAATATTTACAGATAAATGAAGCACAATGGGCTATGCATTTAGCCTCCAGGAAGGGGACGGGAAGGGAGGAGTACAGGGAGCAGTGATAGGTGCAGGGAGTGGGACAGTCCAAGGCAAAGAGACAAAAGGAGTGAAAGGGGGATCCAATCTGGCCAGGATGGACTTCAGAGTAGCATTCTAAACTATGTTGCCCTAGTCAAAGATGGGAATTTCTCCCATTCACTAAAAATACCACAAACAGCTTAATCTGGTTCAATTTCAGTTGCTTACCATCTATATGGCCCTCTCCCCCGGTCGCCCCTGAAAAAGGGATTTCTAGGCCCAGTGGGCTTACCAGGTCAACAAAATTCAATAAATAAATAAATAATCATCTTCGAGACTATCTCTCTTCAGACTTGAAGTGGGATATACCCTTTATTTCTGTAAAATGCACTAAGCTTGGGGTGAAGCTTCTGGTGGATGGCATCCCCGTGCACTGAGAAACTGAGGTGATGGTCCATCCAGACCCACAAATGCTTAAATGAGGGACATCCTCAATTGCTGCACCATCAAGGGTACAGAAGAAGGGGAGAGGGGTGAGCCTATCAAGCCTCTGCCAAATGCTAAAGGGCAAAGGGACAATTGTTTTGGCATTGAGGGACATTTAATTAGCCAGGAACCAAAGTTGAATGTTAATAAAGTCTAGTTAGAGCCTGGACATGAGATCAGGAACAGAGCCGTTGGATGCAGAGAGTACTGTGTCATCTACATACTTGTGGATGGATCCAAAGGAGCAGACAACAGGAAGGTCATTAAGGAAGATGGAGAAGAATACTGGGCCAAGGACGGACTCTTGTGGCATGCCTGAGCTGATGGGGAGTATGTTTTATTTTGGGGGGGTATGGATTCTCCAATCCAGATGACTTGAGACCTGCTCTTAAGGTAGGAGCCAAACCACACCAAGTGAGGAGTCTGAGAGCCCCTCAACCTACCAGAACCCTTGTCTTAGCAGATAAGGAGCATAACATGGAATGGTTTGGCCAGCTCTGGGAAGGAATAAAGAAAGGACAGAGACAGAAAAAGTTGCCAAAGCAATTTAATATGCTTGATGACTGGATAGGGGTAGCTTTGCAGCCTTGAATAAGTCTAACAAAAACCTACCAACTGGGCAAGGATGGGGTGGCTGAATGGCCCTGAACAGATGCAGTGATTTCAATGTCAACTGAATGGATATAGGATCCCCATTGCCCTGAGTGGGTCCTGTAGTTTTAATACCCACCAATCAGGTATAATGGTGAGGGGAGCCATAATTTAAATGCCTACAGAGTGGCTGGCAGGGGGAGAGCTCAATCTCATCTAACTTCTGTGTCTGCATCTAGTGACTTCTATTGCAACTGTTTCTGGGATACTGTGTGTATGAACACTGCTTTATCAAAACAAAATACTTCCCTTTTCTATCCTTTAGATTAGAGGCATTCAAGAGTATCTGAAATTTCTAAATGTTCTCAAATATCTCCCAGTTTCAAAGCTCTGATGATGGGGACTTGTTCTCTGAAATGTCAGCACATTTGAGCACAATGGCATTACCTGATTCACCTGTGTAAGCACCGAGGAGGCTGAACTGTCTATTGCAAGAAGAAGGAATAATGGCGTGGCTAAGCGCTCAGAATTGCTGGTAAGCGTGGAATCATTTTGAAGTTTAACTACCATATGCAGACAGAAGTCAGCTCTCTGGATTTCGGGCATAAAATAAAGAGGAAAGGTGATGGCATGCAAGTAAAGGGTATAAACACAGAAAAAGCTATTGGAATAGGCAATAGAGCCATGAAGAAAAATCTAGGCAGGATGCCAGAAAACGAAAAAGAAATGGGCCAGAGTGGACACCAGGAAAGAGTCGATGAAAACTGACTTTGAGGGAAAAGTATGGTAAAGTACACAAAAAAGGAAACACTGTGAAAGTATCAATAATTTTTTAATAAGAAAAAGCTGAAAAAGCTGGAAAAAGTTATGACTGTTATAACAAGCATTTGTCAGTGCCGAACATTCGCTTGCAGGTATTTGCAGTGGTGTTTGGCACGTATGGTGCTTTACCCTAATGCCCTGTGTGATTGCTGGTATTTGCACAATAAATTTTCAGCATGACCTTTTTGTTACCCCCCATTGTGTGCTACATAGGCGGAAACACGTTTTGGGCAGGATGTGAAAAACTGACAGCTGTACTGCTCTTAAGGAAGTGTGGTAAAATGGCAATGTTGAAAATCTGGAGTGGAAATATTGAAAATTCGCAAACCTACGAGCGTGCGTGGGAACTGTGCAACGCACGCTCGTAAAACAGTCATTGGTAGGAATTTTTTCAGCAAATTTTCAACATTGACATTTTAAATCCTCTGCTAATGAACAGTGTCACTGTGATTTTCTTACTGTGTCCCATACATTGATTTCTCAAACCGACTGCGCCATTGTGCACTACATGGGCGGAAACACGTTTTGGGCAGGATGTGAAAAATGACAGCTGTACTGCTCATAAGGAGGTGTGGTAAAATGGCAATGTTGAAAATGTGGAGTGAAAATATTGAAAATTCGCAAACTTCCGAGCGTGCATAGGAGCTGCGCAATGAACACTACGTAAAACAATCATTTTAGGACTTTTTCACCAAATTTTCAACACAGCCATTTTAAGACCTCTGCTCATGAACAGTGACACTGTGATTTTCTTAATGTGTCCCATACACTGAGTTCGCACATGATTGTGCCATTATGCGCTGTAGAAACACGTTTGGGCAAGATGTGAAAAATGACAGCTTGTACTGCTCATGAGGAGGTGTGGTAAAATAGCAATGTTGAAAATGTGGAGTGAAAATATTGAAAATTTCAAACTTACGAGCGCAGTAATAGAGCCGCGCAATGAACACCGCGTAAACAATCATTTTTAGGACTTTTTTCACCAAATTTTCAACACAGCCATTTTAAGACCTCTGCTCATGAACAGTGTCACTGTGATTTTCTTAATGTGTCCCATACATTAAGTTCTACACTGACTGCGCCCATTGAGCGCCATATGGGCGAAAACATGTTTTGGGCAGGATGTGAAAGATGACAGCTGTACTACTCATGAGGGAGGTGGTAAAATGGCAATGTTGAAAATCTGGAGTGAAAATATTGACAATCGCAAACTTACAGTGCGTGGGAACTGCGCAACACAGACTTGTAAAACAGTCATTTTAAGGAATTTGTTCACCAAATTTTCAACACAGCCATTTTAAGACCTCTGCTCATGATCAGTGTCACTGTGATTTTATTAATGTGTCCCATACATTGAGTTCGCACACCGACTGTGCCATTGTGCGCTACATGGGTGGAAACACGTTTTGGGCAGGATGTGAAAAATGACAGCTGTACTGCTCATAAGGCAGTGTGGTAAAATGGCAATGTTGAAAATCTGGAGTGGAAATATTGAAAATTCGCAAAACTACGAGCGTGCGTAGGAACTGCACACCGCACGCTCGTAAAACAGTCATTTTTAGGAATTTTTTCACCAAATTTTCAACATAGCCATTTTAAGATCTCTGCTCATGAACAGTGACACTGTGATTTTCTTAATGTGTCCCATACACTGAGTTCGCACTGCGACTGTGCCATTGTGCGCTACATGGGCAGAAACACGTTTTGGGCAAGATGTGAAAAATGACAACTATACTGCTCATAAGGAGGTGTGGTAAAATGGCAATGTTGAAAATGTGGAGTGAAAATATTGAAAATTCGCAAACTTACGAGCGTGCATAGGAGCTGCGCAATGAACACTCGTAAAACAATCATTTTTAGGAAATTTTTCACCAAATTTTCAACACAGCCATTTTAAGACCTCTGCTCATGAACAGTGTCACTGTGATTTTCTTAATGTGTCCCATACATTGAGTTTGCACACCGACTGTGCCATTGTGCGCTACATGGGCGGAAACATGTTTTGGGCAGGATGTGAAAAATGACAGCTGTACTGCTCATGAGGAGGTGTGGTAAAATGGCAATGTTGAAAATCTGGAGTGAAAATATTGAAAATTTGCAAACTTACGAGTGTGCGTAGGAACTGCACAACACAGACTTGTAAAACAGTCATTTTAAGGAATTTTTTCACCAAATTTTCAACACAGCCATTTTAAGACCTCTGCTCATGATCAGTTTCACTGTGATTTTCTTAATGTGTCCCATACATTGAGTTCGCTCACCGACTGTGCCATTGTGCGCTACATGGGCGGAAACATGTTTTGGGCAGGATGTGAAAAATGACAGCTGTACTGCTCATGAGGAGGTGTGGTAAAATGGCAATGTTGAAAATCTGGAGTGAAAATATTGAAAATTCACAAACTTACGAGCATGCGTAGGAACTGCGCAAACACAGACTTGTAAAATGTCATTTTTAGGAATTTTTTCACCAAATTTTCAACACAGCCATTTTAAGACCTCTGCTCATGATCAGTGTCACTGTGATTTTCTTAATGTCTCCCATACATTGAGTTTGCACACCGACTGTGCCATTGTGCGCTACATGGTCGGAAACACGTTTTGGGCAGGATGTGAAAAATGACAGCTGTATTGCTCATAAGAAGGTGTGGTAAAATGGCAATGTTGAAAATCTGGAGTGGAAATATTGAAAATTCGCAAAACTCTGGCGTGCTTGGGAACTGCGTAATGCTGCGCTCGTAAAACAGTCATTTTAGGAATTTTTCACCAAATTTTCAACATAGCCATTTTAAGACCTCTGCTAATGAACAGTGTCCACGTGATTTTCTTAATGCATCCCATACATTGATTTCGCACACCGACTTCCGCCATTGTTGCGCTACATGAGCGAAACACGTTTTGGGCAGGATGTGAAAAATGACAGCTGTACTGCTCATAAGGAGGTGTGGTAAAATGGCAATGTTGAAAATCTGGAGCGAAAATATTGAAAATTCACGAACTTACGAGCCTGCATAGGAACTGCTCAACTCACGCTCATAAAACAGTCATTTTTTTGAATTTTTGCACCAAATTTTCAACATGGGGTTTTTGGGACCCATTCTCACGAATGATGTACGAAATCACCCTTCAGGCCCCAATAACGCCATGACAGTGACATCATTCATGAGAAGGGGTCCCAAAAACCCCATGTTGAAAATTTGGTGCAAAAATTCCAAAAAATGCCTGAGATATGCAATAAAGTTGAAAACCCCCTATCTAGCCCATTATACAGCTTACCGGCATTTCCTCAGTTGGCGGTCGGCTTGAAGAAGTACAGACGTGTTCCTGGTCCACTGAAGATCATCGCGCTGAGCTCCAGAGGTAAGTATGGGGTGAGGGGAGTGAGGAGGCTGGGTGCGCAGTGGGTGGAGTGCGGGTTGTGGGAGGGGACTGGGAGAAGCGCCGTGGGACCATTTTGGTTTACAGGTGAAAAAAAAGACTACGTGGGGCGTTTGCTACGCTGGGGTGGGCTCCCAGCATGGCAGAAGGATGGCTGGGGAAGCCGAGGAGCCAGCAGGTTGGGCACCTCCATCGGCAAACAGCGGGACATTTGCCATGCTGGGTGGGCTCCCAGCATGGCAGAAGGATGGCAGGGGCTATGGAGCCGACGGGGTGGGCACCCATCAGCAAACAACGTGGGCTGTTTGCCACACTGGTGGGCTCCCAGCATGGCACCAAAGATTTGGGGGGGGCAGCGTGACACGGGGGGGTGGCGTGACGCGGGGGGTGGCGTGACGTGGTGCTCTGTATGACAGCAGTAGTTTTCTTTGAAGCGAAGACCACCGCTGTCATACACAGCTCCCGCACCCATTGGTGCAGGACTGCCACGCCTACTCAATGGAGCAGTGGATTGAAAGGGAGAGGCACACCTCCAAAGTGTGCTACTCTCCCAAAACGTTCCTTGCGCATGCGCGCAAGTGAACGTAAAAATGAGTTGTTCAGATTGGCTTAATTCATTTTAGGCTGGTTAAAGTCCCTCAGGTCTAATGGTCATTGGATGGAAAGATAATAAAAGGTTTTTTACAAAATTACCTAATGCTTGATTCATAGAAAAGGGCATAAGAAGATAATTATTGCACTAGAAGGGGAGTGCAGGTGGATGGCACCCAGAGGCTTAGGCGGTGTGCACAATTTTGACAGAAAAATATTTTTTTTTCTCTAGTTCAGTATTGCTATCATTTGGAGCTCTATTTGAGCTACTGCCATCCCCCACTCTGCACTTTATACTTGAATTTTGGAAGTATTTATATAGATACATAGATACATAGACAGTGTCGGCAGATAAGGGCCTATGGCCCACCCAGTCTGCCCTTTTGAGCTTGTAAGTTCAGTTTGTTTTCCTAGAAGTCTGTTGCCCCTTACCCCTGACCTCCAGAATTCCTTTATGTCTATCCCATGCATTCTTAAATCCCGTGATTGTTTCAGCCCCCACCACTTCCTCTGGCAGGGTGTTCCACTTGTCCACCACCCGTTCTGTGAAGAAATTCTTTCTCATGTTTCCTCTGAATCGTCCTCCCTCCAACTTCATCCCATGCCCTCTAGTCCTGGAACATCTTTTTCGCTTAGAAATAGTGTTTTCCTGCACCCTGTTCCTCCCTGTAAGATACTTGTATGTCTCTATCATATCCCCTCTCTCCCTCCTCCCTCCAGGGAGATATGTTCAGTTCCTTCAACCTGTCTTCATAGGACTTGTGATGCAATCCATGCACCATCTTTGTTGCCCTCCTCTGAACCTTCTCTACCCTGTCTATGTCCTTACATAGGTATGGTCTCCAGAACTATACACTGTACTCAGGTGGGGCCTCACTAGTGTCTTGTATAGCAGAATTATGACCTCCCTTTTCCTGCTGGTGATGCCCTGCCTATACATCCCAGCATCCTATTTGCTTTGCCTGCTGCCTTGTCACACTGTTTCCCTACCTTGGAGGTCATCAGAGATGACAACCCCAAGATCCCTTTCCTGCTTGGTGCATGCTATATCCTCACCCCCCAACTGATATATTGTGCCAGGGTTTTTGTGCCCCATATGCATTATCTTGCACTTCTTTGCATTGAATTTCAACTGCCAAATCCCTGACCATTCTTCAAGTTTCTGCAGGTCGCTTCTCATTCTGTCTACACCCTCTGGTGTGTCTACTCTGTTACAGAGCTTTGTGTCATCAGCGAACAGTGAAATTCTGCCTTCTAGGTCCTGCGCAATGTCACTGATGAAGATGTTGAATAGGACCGGTCCCAGCACTGATCCCTGTGGTACCCCACTGGTCACTCTTCCCTCTGTGGAGTGACAGCCATTTACCACCACCTCTGTGTCCTGCCACCCAGCCAATTACCTACCCACCACACTACTGTCCTGCCCACACCCATATTCCCCAGTTTGTGTAATAGTCTTCTATGTGGCACAGTGTCAAAGGCCTTGCTGAAGTCCAGATAGGCCATGTCCACTGCCCTCCCCTGATCCACCTCCCTAGTCACCCAGTCAAAAAATTCAACGAGGTTGGTCTGACATGACCTCCCCCTGGTGAAACCATGCTGCCTTGGGTCCTGTAGTCCATTGACAACCAGATGTTCCACCAATCTCTCCTTCAGTAGTGCTTCCATGATCTTCCCCACTACCGAGGTGAGACTGACTGGTCTGTAGTTCCCCGCTTCCTCTTTGTTCCCACTTTTGTATAAGGGGACTACATCTGCTGTCCTCCAGTCTTTAGGTACCGCCCCTGTTTCCAGTGATCGGCTAAACAGGATAGCCAGAGGTTCAGCCACCACCTCTCTTAGTTCTTTAAGGACCCTGGGGTGCACCACATCTGGCCCCATTGCTTTATCAACTCTTATTACTTCCAGTTCCTTCAGGACCCTTTCTCGTGTAAAGGGACTTGTGTCCATTTCTGCACCATTCTCACCCCTTGTACTCCCTTCAGACCCATTACCTCCTCTTCCTCAGTAAAGACTGAGCAGAAATACCTGTTCAATATGTCAGCTTTACTGTTGTCATCCTCCACGCGGCCCCATCCTCCCCTTCAGTCTCACTATCCCTCCTTTGTCTTTCTTTTTCACTTATGTACCTGTAAAAGGTTTTGTCCCTCTACCCACTGATTTTGCAATGTGTTCTTCTGTCTGAGCTTTGGCTTCCCTTACTGACCTCCCTGCCTCCCTTTGCTTCTCCTGGTACTTCTCCCTATCCCTTCTGCCTGTGTCTTTTGTATTGCCTGAATGCAATCTTTTGGCTTTCACTTTCTTTGCTACCTCTTTGGAAAACCATAATGGTCTCTCTTCCTTTTCCTCTTGCTAACCTGCTTAATGCATACTTCTGTTGTTCTTGTAATCCCCATTTTAAATACTGCCCACTGTTCCTCAACCCCTGATTCCTGTCCCATTCCCCTTAATGCCTCTTTCAAGTATCTCCCCATTTTCCCAAAGTCTGCCCCCCTAAAATCCAGGATACGTGTTTTTGTGTGGTTTGGTTCTGCTCTTTCTGTGATTTCAAACCACAATGACTGGTGGTCACTGTTTCCCAGGTGCTCCCCACTGTTACCCCCATCACACTGTCCCTGTTTGTGAGCACAAGGTCCAGTATTGCCTTCTGCCGAGTTGGTTCCATGACCAGTTGCTTGAGGAAGGCACCCTGAAGGAGTCCAGGATAAATCTGCTCTAGTTGATGCTGCTGCTGGGATGCTCCAGTCCACGTCTGGAATATTGAAGTCTCCAACCAGTACTACCTCACCTTGTCTGCCATCCTCTGGATGGCTAGCATCAACTCTCATCTGTTTCTTCCTTCCTGGGCTGGTGGTCTATAGACCACACCTGTGCGGATGGCTGTCCCCATTTTCCTTTCCAGCTTAACCCACAGTATCTCTCCCCATTTTGTTCCTCCTGGATCTCTGTGGCCCTTATGTCATTTTTCACATACAGTGCCACTCCTCCTCCCTTCCTGCCTGCTCTGTGTCTTCTGAATATGTTGTAGCCAGGTATGGCCATCTCCCAGTCGTGGTTATCATTACACCAGGTTTCAGTGATGGCCACAATGTCCAGGTCTGACTGTACCATGACAGCCTCCAGATCTTCCATCTTGTTGCTAAGGCTCCTGGCATTTGTACACATGGCTTTCCATGATTTGACCTCCCTAGACTGTTTCACTGTTCTACTCCAGCCCCTTTCTTGGTTGTCATTTATCCCTGGTTCTCCTTGCTGTCTGCCCTTCTGCTGAATTTTGCCCCTTTTCTGCTTATCCACCTCTTGGGCATTAATCTCCATCTTTTGCACACTGCTTTGCAGAGATAGCCACTCCTCTGGTTCACTGGTTCCACTGCTAGCTGTGGGGGGTGAGCAAGTAGGTACCCTCCTTGCTGGCCTGCCACCCCCCTTTGCTAGTTTAAATGCTTGTCAATGTAGCATTTAAACTTATCATTGAGTGCTTGGATTCCCCTCCAGGATGGATGCAGGCTGTCAGGCTTGAACAAACCTCCATCCCTCCAGGTGGGTCCCCAGTCACCAATGAATCCAAACCCTTCCTCACAGCACCAGTTCTTCAACCATGAGTTAAAGTTCCTAGTGCATGCACCCCTATGCTCTCCCTTGCTTCTCACAGGTAGTACTTCTGAGAAAGTGACAGAAGTAGCTACTTGCTTGAGACCCCTCCCCAATTTCCTAAACTCTTCCTGAACTTCCTTTGGCTCCCCATTTGCCAGGTCATTAGTACCTAGGTGGATAATGACATCCAGCTCACCCTCCGTCTTGCCTTCCCAGTGATCCCAGGATCTTCCTTCCATCCCTCCATGCCGTGGCACCTGGTAGGCACCTCACCTCCCTGTCCTCCCCCTCCTGTGTTCCTAGCTGGATCCCTCTTATGATAGAGTCCCCTACCAGGATTCGCTTCCTTCTCCTCTGGGTCCCACTGCTTTCCCCTCATGAGGTCACCTCCTTGGCTAACCTCCACATCCTTTCCTTCCACTTCTATGGGTCCTCTATTTGGTTGTCCTCATTTGCCAGTGTGGCATATGAGTTCTTGAGTGGAATAGGATCTGGGATGTGCCTCTGCCTGACTGCTCTAACCCTCCCTGAGCCCACTGTCATCCAAGTGCTCCTCATTCTCGGCATCCTTTGAGGCAGTTGCATTGGACTGGGTAGTCCCTGGATAGGGGTGATGGTACTCCTGACCCAGTTTACTTCAGCTCTGAGTCTGGCTACCTCATCCCGCAGTCCAGAGAGATGCATGCAGATAGGGCAGCACCTCAGTGCCCAGAAGGTCTGCCTGAATATGGCTGCCCCACAGCCACTGCATTGCACCACTCCCCACATTATACTGCAGTTCCACTACTTGTCTGCTACTGAAGCTCTCCTAGTTCCCTTTTTATTAATTTACTGTACTAAAAATCCTGCCACTGATCCTCAGATAATTTTTTTTTTAAAGAAAAAGAAACCAATAAATAAATAAATGAGTCAAAACACTTGTTGTGCTGAGGGTGGGCTTCTTCCCCCTTATGCCCCTCCTACTTCACACCCCTTACTATACCCTGTGTTTAGCTCCTGCCAATCAGATTTAACAGGGCATATAATTAAGAGTTGGGGGAAGGGAGGGCGAAAATTTGCAGCAATTAAAGACAGCACAGAATTACACCACCACTATGTTTTAAATTTTCAACAGCCCAAAAACAATTATAAGTAAAGACAACAAAGAAAGTATAGTGTCACTAAAAGCCACAATCTAAGTTTAAAGAAAATAGCAATTACCAATTACTCTAAAGCACTGAATTGAATATGTTTCCTTCCTTCCCCTTCTGGCTTCTTCTGAGAAAATAAAACTCTGTTTGCTACTTTAACTCTGACTAAGCCCCACCTCCAGTTATCACGTAGCTGAGGTCAGAGGCCAGACAATTAACACCCTTCACCCAACTACAGGGCAGTCAGACAAGCCAAGATAAAATCTGCAGCAATTAAAGACAGCACAGAATTACACCACCACTATGTTTTAAATTTTCAACAGCCCAAAAACAATTATAAGTAAAGACAACAAAGAAAGTATAGTGTCACTAAAAGCCCACAATCTAAGTTTAAAAGAAAAATAGCAATTACCAGTTACTCTAAAGCACTGAATTGAATATGTTTCCTTCCTTCCCCTTCTGGCTTCTATAGTGGGTTTATTTTTTATTTTGATTTTATTAGGAAAATCATTGGGCATATTATACCTGTTTGCAAAGATTTCCAAGCTAAAAGGACACAAAGCAAGTACAACGTCCAGTTCTAAATAACTATTCTTTATTATGAATTTGTTTTGTTACAATGCTTGGATTCATTTTGATCATACAGTGCCTTGAGCCTTGTAAAAGATGATTTTAAATAAATCAGCCATCATCGGTCTATCTCATAGCAACATTACCACTGTTGCTGAAGTGCTGTCAATATGGTAGTTGTGTTATGCAGGGAAGTATGTTGCCAGCTCTCTTCTACCAATGGGCAGAGCTGTGAGGGCCAATTCAAGAGCACTTGGGCACAGAGAGCAAGGATTCAGGGGATATGAAAAGGGAAAATCAGAGAAGAGAAGAAAAAAACATAATTAGGATCCCACTGTGACAAATAGACCATCAATATTTGCTCTAGATACACTGTTGATGCTTTTTTATTTCTTTCTAACTTTTGTAGCGCACAAACCAGGAATTTAAATAATCACTGTTTCCCGTAGCTGTCAGAATTCTGAGAATTACAAGCTTTTAAAAATGAGTTCTTGTCAGTGGGAGCAGCTTTCAGTGGGGTTGTTTTGTTACATGTCACATAGTCCTTTGTAGCTCGACTCTGAAGTGTCAGTCTGCTGAATTAAACATCAATAAAAAAAACATAAAAAGGCCCATTTTTCTCATTTCCTCCTCACAACTTGCATCCCTTCTGCATGCATAAGAATCAGTCATTCTTTTTATAGTGTGAGTATATAAAAAGTAACATGAGTATGAAGGTTTGAGGGCCAAGTTGCTGAAAGGCATGAGGAGTAAAGGACTTAGGGAATTAAAATGTATTTACCAATTTGACACAGTAATAACAATGTATTATTTGGGGAATTAAAACATATTTGCCAGTTTGACACAATAATGACAATGTATTATTTAACAGGTTCTCTTTGTATAACAGGTGCCTAGTACCTGTGTTTGGAGTTGGCAGATGTTAGCACCTGTGTTTGTTCAGATTATAAATTATTTTCTGAGTGAGGAAGTCTTTCCTGACTGCCTTAAGGAGGCTATTGTGAAACCCCTCCTCAAGAAGTCTAGTCTAGACCTGGAGAATCTCGTAAACCACAGACCAGTCTCTAATCTCCCTTTTATAGGCAACATTATTGAGAAAGTGGTGGAAATCCTCTTGTTAGAGTACCTGGAGAATTTCAAGCTTTATGAGCCTCTCCAATCAAGTTTCCACTCATGCCACAGCGTGGAGACTGCCTTGGTCTGGGTCTGGAATGATCTGCTTCTGGCGAAGGATCAAGGGGAACTATCTGTATTAATTATTCTTAATATGTCATCAGCATTTGACACTGGATCATAGGGAGTTAGTTGAGCACCAGAGATGTTTCTGCAGATTGTCTGGGACAGTGCTCCGCTGGTTCAGATGTTTCCTGGAAAGTCATCATCAAACTGTGGTTTTGGGTAATTGTCAAGCTGCTCCTTCACCAGTTAGGTGTGGTGTCCTACAGGGCTCTGTACTCTCTCCATTGTTATTTGCAGTGTATGTGCTTCCGGCCTCATGCTGGGAGACATGATCTGAAGATATTGTTTCAGTTTTTACAGTTACACAGCTGACACTCAGTTATACCTTTCATTTAGATCTGACCAGGGAGATCTGCTGTGTGTGACTGAGAATGCCATAAAGAAAATCAGGTATTGGATGAGTGCAAACTGGTTGAAACTTAATCCCAGCAAAATCGAGTTGCTTCTGCTTGGTTCAGATTGGCTTATGTCTGCAGCAAAGGAATGTCTTCTTCCCCCCACCTGTGATGATGAATTGCTGCAGTTCAGGAAGGAAGCTCATAACCTGAGAGTAGTATCTGACAGTAATATGGATTTGTCATCTCATATTACTGTTAAGTGTCTTTTACCACCTAAAATAGATAACCAGGTTGTATTGCTTCCTTAATGCTGCAGCTCTGCGCTCACTAGTTCAAGCTTTTGTTACCTTGTGAATCAGCTCCTGCAATGCACTTTATTACGACCTTCCAGCTCTTCAATTACGACATCTACAGCTGTTGCAAAATTCAGCAGCCAGATTATTGACCAGACTATCAACATTTTGTCATATTACTCCTGCTCTGAAGGAGCTGTGTTGGCTTCCTATTAGATAGAGTGTTGAATTTAAAGTTCTTTTATTGGTTTCTAAGGTCTTAAATGGACTGCCCCCACATCCATGAAATGTTGACAGTCTGCCAGGGGGCTTGTTGGGATTCCAGCATTCTTTGTTTATATACTCAGGGACCTTTACAAGTCCCCGCATCAAGAGTAAAATCTGCTGGGGACCGAGCTTTTTCTATGGCTGCACCTAGACTCTAGAATAATATTCTACTCATAATCTGCACTGTCCCCTCTGTGGGAAGTTTCAAATCTCAGTTAAAGACCTGTCTATTTAGAGAGGCATTTTTAGGAGAATATTCGGTTTTAAATCTGTGGATTTTTATTACATTTTATTTATTAGATGAAACATTTTGCTGCAGTGATTTATTAATTGTATTAGATTTATTTTACTGTTAAGTGCTTTGAGCTCCGGAAAAGTGCTACATCAATAAAGTTCCTACCCTAACTATGTTAACCTATGTGTGTGTGTATATATATACCACACATTATATGTATTCTGTAAGTTCCATGCTCTATACTGTATCCGTAGGCAAAATGTTAGAAAAAGGTTGTACATAAGGAAATAATACCACTGAGGGATGTCAGGTGGGGTAGCAAGCTCACAATGCATTTCCATAACTGAAGAGGGATAAACTGCAATATCTTGAAATAATATGCAAGTCTCTTTATTCAAATGTTTTCACACATAAATAGGGCAATGTTTCATGGTCCAGCACTTCCTCAGGCCCTCCGTGTTGTACTGTTAATAAATTTCAAAACACAAATTACTGTAATAGTTTCTATATTGCATAATTCATATTATTTTTCAGATAATACCACATCCTCAGCTCAGACACAATTAATTCATTGTCCCCCAGTGCTTGATAGCTATCTTTAATGCCCAGAAATGATGCATAATTTCTTTACTTGAAATTAGTTTTTTCTCCACAAAACATGGCAGCTGTACCGCATCAAAAAGGTTTTTGAGGAATAAACTGTAATGCTTGGCCAACTGGTTATGATTGTTCTATGATTTGTAATATAGAATGTGGTATATGACCTGTCTCACAGGAGACATCCTGTGCCCCTGGAATCACATTCCCCCCCACGTTTCAGTTAAAATGACAATATATGTTAAACAGCAGAGCTCAGTAATGTGATTAACTTCCAAGAAGTCACATTTTATGGCCTTGTTGATGAGCTGTGCTTCTTTGAAGCTAAGAACTAAAATATCCATTTATGACATTTTAGAGGAAGAAAACAGGTTCTATCACTATGGTACTAAGTTATAAAAATCCTTTGAAGTGTCCTGGAAAGAGAAACTACTCAAGATCAAAGAGGGGATGTTATTTAAAGAGTGTCATAGTTTGGGAAATGAGTTTTGCTGAACTCACAGTATTTAATATACCTCTTGATAGGACATCCTGTTTTGTATAATTTTTGTATTCTGGAAGGAGGAGCTAGATGACCTCATGGAAGGGGTTGAAACACAGTGTTTTAAATTGTATTCTGTGTTTTTCAACTGACACATTCCTGTTGGACTCTGAAGCAACAACATCTTATTATAAGCACTGTAAGAAGATAAGACTACATTAGAAAGACAAGTCTAATTGTATTGTGGTCGGAGTTTGCACTTTTTTCTTGTTTTCTTTTAAGTGATTGTATGCTTTGTGATATATTGTTCTGTGTTTACATTTTACCTATTTTTATCCATTTTCTAAGTAAACCTTTTATATTTAAAGAGACTGCCTGGTGCCTTCGAAGTTCTTTCTTTTGCATGTGAATTACAGACGGTTAAGGCTGACTAAACTGTTCAAAGCTTGATGGTAATACCAAACTGGAAAAAGGTAGGAATTTTCCTAAGGTCTTTCATAGAGTTTTTAAGGGTTCATTTTGTATACCTGGTTAGGTGCCCTTGATGAAAGATATCTGGCATTCCCCGAAGAGCAGAATTATCTGAGCATGTACATTTGGGTATGCTAGCATAAGGTTCACAGTTTGAATCCCTCCAGAACTTGAGACCAAAGGTGATCTGAACCCACAAACAGACAGGAGGGTTACCCTGTTCTCTTAACTGTTCACAATACTGCACTTAGAGGTTGGCACTGTGGGAGCATAGGGCCTGATCTGCTGAGTGGGGGTTGTGACATAAACATTATTATCTATTTTAACCACAGCATGATACAATATTGAACAGTTATGCTAATAAGATGCTTAAAAAGCTTGATATTCATACAGATTTTCTTCTCACCAATTTTTCTATTCAGAAGTAATTGCTTTTAAAAAATCTCACCTATTCTTCCATGCTTTTAGGATTAAATTGATTTAGCAGTTGTTTTCTTTGCAGTATCCTGAAACAGGAGATATGCCCCTTATAATACTGTATTCTGTTATATTTATTTGGTATTAACTGGTTCAAAATGAAATATTCAATACCTGTCATTTTTTTGTTTGAGACATCTTAATATTGTTGAAAGCATTTTGCCTAGCATTCTTGTTTATAATTATGAAGAAAACCATGAACAAAATATTATACACTTTGTATTTTCTAATCTGATTCTCTTTCCTTTACAAGTTTTTAATGCCTTATTTTCTGTCTCACATTAATCTTTGATCCTTGTTTTATTTGGGTCCTTAAATGTGACTCGTGTCCACCAGGCTTTCCCCTAAGTAAAAGAAGATTACTTTGTTTTTGTATAATGATTTAATGCTAACAAGCTCGCAAACCATGAGCCCCAAGGGAGAGTAGATTTATGAGATCTTTAGCACCCAAGATGTCATTATTTCATGAACACACACCACTTTTCTAATATTTGTTTTATATAATATATTTGGATAGTCAAAAAAACCTGCTTTATTTGAAACATTTTTAGAGCTGTGAAAAACATTCCAGTAGCACAGAAGTTAATTTTAGTTAATATGTAACAAGTTTGTAAATCTCTATCAAGCTTGTTTAAGCAATAAGCCACAAGGGGGTGTGGGTTATCAGGGGATTTACCACGGCTGGAGTGGTTTGCCCATGAGGCGCAGCCGAGTGGGTAAATCTGTGTCAGCCGTGGTAAATCCCCCAATATTCCAGATCCCCAAGTGGCTTATTGCAATTATACCAAGTACTGCTTTTTTATTATTTTAAAAAAAAAAACAGTACTTGGTATAATGCTTAAATAAGCGACTAAGTAGTACAGCAGTCAATGTTTTTGTTTTGTTTCCCCTGATGTACAGAGCTGCTGTTTTACAGTCTCTGCTTAGTGGAGAAACAAGATGGCAGTCGGAGTTCTGCGATTTCACCATCGGATTACTTTTTTTACAAGATGTGGCTGGCTGGCACCTTTTGTGGTGATTATCAGAGGATTTACAATGGAGGTAAGGTGCCAGCCTACCGTTCTCATTGGTCAGTGTCCAAGGTCCATGGTATAATAATCATTATACCATGTTTAGTCAGGATAAAGGAAAAGGTAAAGAATGAGAGGTAGCCTTGTATGTCAGGTAGGGCATAGAGACAGTGGAGAATGGAAACATCAGGGGAGATAATGGAGAAACAGAATTGCTGTTGCTTCAGATCACAGTGGCCTCATGCTGGGTCAATGAACAACTCGGCACAATGTAGGAAGGCAGCTGCAAAAGCCAACAAAATGCTGGGCTGCATTGCAATGGGTATATCCTCGAGGAGGGAGAAGGTGATTCTGCTACTGTATAGGTCATTATTTAGATCGCACCTGGAGTACTGCATGCAGTACTGGTGCCCGCATCTGAGGAGGGACATTAAGTTACTGGAGGGGGTGCAGTGCAGGGTGACAAAGATGATCAAGGGGCTGGGGGATGTATTATATGAGAGGAGGCTGAGGGAGTTGAACATGTACTCGCCGGTGGACAGGAGGACGGGGGTACATGATTGAAACCTTTAAGTACATGAAAGGAATAAACAAGACAGGTACACAGGGGCTGTTCAAAGTAAGGGAGGGGAGGGACACCAGGGGCCATGATATGAGACTGGAGGGAGGAAGGTTCAGAAGGGAGATGAGGAGATACTTTTGTTACACAGAGGGTGGTAGCTGGGTGGAATGCATTACCTGCAGAAGTGGTATCCAATAGAACAGTGGACTACTTCAGAAGGGGACGGGACAGGACAAGGGGGAGGGTCAATGGAGGGGAAGGGTGGAAGGGAAGGGCAGCTGCACAATAAGGGGTGCTAGCTGCACATTCGAGCAGACTTGATAGACCTCTAGGCCTTTATCTGCTGACAAATTTTGTGTGTTCATATAAATAAGTCCCTGAAGCCAAATGGGATGCATCCAAGTGTGCTCAAGGAATTTGCAATGTAACTAACTGAACCCCTGGTAGAGTTATTCAGTAGCTCAGTTCAGACAGGGGTAGTTCCAGAACACAGAGGGTAGTGGAAGTAGTTCCGCTCCATGGGGGGGGGGGCAAGGAGCAACTGGGTATCTACAGACCTGTCTGTCTTACCTCTATTGTGGGTAAACTGATGGAGACACTAGTCAAATAGGACCTCGTGGACTACCTGGAGAGCAGTGAACAACATGACAGTAAACTGCACAGGTTCATGGCAGAGAGGTATTGTCAGACCAATCTGATGCTGTAGTATTTTTTGTCTGGGTAACAAGGGTAGTGGATAGAGACTATGCTGTGACTTTACTCTATTTCAATTTCAGCAAGGCTTTCGACTCAGTGCCTTCCAGAAGTTTGCTGAAAGAGCTAGAGTATCTGGGTGCAGCAAGGGACCCAGGTGGGTGAGAAACTGGTTGAGAAGGAGACAGCAGAGGGTTGTGGTTAACATAGTCAAATCAGAAAAGAGGGAGTCACCAGTGGGGTGCAACAAGAATCAGTCCTGGGTCCAGTCATTTTCAATATCTTCAGCAGTGACAGGGAAGAAAGAATCCAGGGCAAGATGTGTCTCTTCACAGATCACACCAAGCTCTGTGGCAAATTAGACAGTGAGAAGTGGGTTAAGGAGATGCAGAGAGACTTGCAAGGGCAAGAGAGGTGGTCAAAGGTTTGGTAGTTGAAATTAAGTGCTAAGAAGTAGAATGTAATGCACACAGGGAAACCAGAACCCCAGAACAGAGTACTGGCTGGGGGAAGGGGATAAACCTGGGTACAACCTCTGAGGAAAGAGACCTAGGAGTCGTAATCAGTGATTCCCTAAAACAATCATGTTAGTGTAACAAGGCCGACAGTAAGGTAAGCAGGATGCTGGGGTGTATAGGAAGCAGTATTGACAACAGAAGGAAATCGGTATTACTACCTCTCTACAGAGCACTGGCGAGGCCCCACCTAGAGTACTGTGCCCAGTTCTGGAGTCCTCACCCGCAGTAGATAAAGAGAGGCTAGAGACAGTGCAATGTAGAGTAACTAAAAAGATTGAGGGCCAGCAGTACAGATCTTATGAGGATCTGCTTAAGGCATTGAAGATGTACTCGGAGAAGACCATTTGAGGGAGGGGAGATATGACAGAGACCTTCAAGTTCCTGAAAGGAATGAACAAGATAAACTTCAAGGAACTGTTTAGCATAATTAGCATGTCAAGAACATGGGGGGGCATGAGCTGAAACTGAAGGAGAGAGGTTCAAGAGAGGTGTCAGAAAGTTTTATTATAAAGAAATGGTGGAGTCGTCGTGGAACAATCTGCCAGCTGATGTGATAGGTGCCAAAATCAGCAAGCATGGCTGTTACAGAGTGAAGGGCTTAGTGGCAGCACAGGGCGGTAATGGTAGGAAGAGGAGCGTGGAGGTGGATAGTGTGGGACAGAATCCTGTACGAACAATGGGTCCCACGGGGGTTTGTTAGACTTTTATGGGCAGAATGGCTGTACCAGTGGTCTTTTTCTGCCATCATTGTATTGAAACTTACAGGATGTTACTCTTCTGAATATATGTGTGTGTGTATATATATATATATATATATATCTAGATAGATAGAGATATAGATATTTATATATATCTTTAGTTAGTTATTTTGATTACTGGATTATTGCTGGATTGGCTCACTGGGATCACATCCTTTTTATAGGAGGTTTTACTTGCAGATCATGCAGTTGTGAGGTCATGCAACATAGCTGCCATCAGGTCGTGTGTGTGTGTGTGTGTGTGTGTGTGTGTATTTGGAAAATGTGCAGCATCTGCAGTGAGAAAGTACAATATTAACATTATTTTAACTGCTTTAATGGTCATTTTAGTACAGTCTGTTGTTTCTAAAGTTTGCCTTTTTTGGAAACGGAATCTAAATTGCTTGAAAACATTCAGAAAGTCTGCAGAGGGGGGACTTAAACTGCTGAGAAGTGTGGTTATGAAAGGAAACTGCTTTGAAATTGGGATTGTGTGCATTCAAACTGCTTGGTTTTGCTTTGTTTAATAAGAAAGGTGCTGCTTTTGAAAGTACTTTCAAACTGTTGAAAAGCCTTCTTTTCTTAAAGTGTAACTTTGAGGTTTAGGTAAGAAACTTAAAAATGCTGTAAGACTGTGATATCGTACTCAGATGTTTAAGATTTAATGCCATAATTGTTTAATTACAAGGCCATATGAAAGTTAAGTACTTTGGTACATGGGGGGACATTATGGCTTATTCTGTGGAGAGTTCCTAACCATGTATTATATTCTGTTAATTACCTTTTAAGAGCTGCTCTTCATGTCAGTATATAATTTCATAAACATTCTGTTCAGCTACTGTATTACATTTTGATTAAGAATGCCTTTTTAATTGATCTTTTTTAGGTGTTGCAGCATGTCTTTGCCAACCTATCCATAACGCCTGTATTAAAAGCTTTCATTAGGATTTTCTGACTTCGTAGGCCATCATTTATTTATTTAAAAGATAGTAACTGGGAAAAGTACACTGAGCCGAGGCTTGTTTCCAGGTGTGACCCGGGGACGAGGGTGACTTATTCATACAGAGGGAGTTTAAACATACAAATGTACAAGCCAGAAAACAATTTTGGCAGTTAAAATACAGGTATTTACATAGAGTAGCTAGGTTAGAAACAATTTAGGCAGTTGAATGTAGGTATTTATATACAGTAGCTAGGTTAGAAGGTAGACTATCATACATATTTACATAGTATAGTGCAAATGGATGACTAAGCATTGAACTGAAGAAAAAAATATGTTGAAAGGTAGGTTGAGAGGTGCTATGAGGAGGGTGTATCAGAGGTAGGGGAGGTTGGGAGGTGGGCAGAAACAGATTGGGGCAAGGGGGAGGTGGAGCACGGGGGGAAGTGACAGGTGCAAGGTGGTAGGAAGACAGATTTAAGTTGGCATTTGAAGGCTGGGAGGGATTGGGAGTCTTGGAGGGAAGCCGGCAGTTAATTCCAGAGGTGGGGGAGGTGGTAAGAGAAGGCAGAGGCACTGGCCAATGATCACCGATAGAGGACAGAGATGGGGCAGGGATGCCAGGATCTAAGGGAGTAGGAGGGGATGGCAGCAGTAGAGAGTATTAAGGAGACGTAAGGGGGAAGAAGGTTTAACTGGTATTTTGATGTGCTTGTAAGTGAAGGAATGTGCCACCTGTGGGATAGTGTTTATCAAGATAACAGTTACAGTTTTTGACCAGACTCACTGAGCTGATTTGTTGCAGGGTGTGTACTGGGAGATGGGGATTAGGTATTGGGGGTGCAAAAAGGGGAGGGAAGGGAGAACAATAAAAAGGTAACAAGCAGTGGGTAAAAATAAATGTACAACTAAAATGCAGTAAACCAGGTTTAATTCCCATAAACAGCAAACATCAAGTAATAGTATACCAGATGTAGAAATAAGCTGGTACACAGTAGACAGTGCACAGAATTGCAACAGCAAAATAGTCATTTGAGTAAACCAAGTGGATGAAATGCCGGAGTTAGTATAATAGTTGAGAACACAAAATGCTGCACCGGTACCAGTAAACAGTTCTTAAGGGTCATTTAAAGCTAGGTGGAAGGAGGAATTATGCCAGTGAAATTCCATTGGAATAGCAATCCCGCTTCCAGAATTTTCTGGCAAATTCTGTAGATTTCCAGCACTATATTGCAGATTATTGGTATTAATTTAAAGAGCACATTTGTTTTTCGCATGCAACTTTTAACAGAGGAATAGTTTTTCCATTTACAATGAAGCGCCAATGTAAATTGTAGAATGTAAATTGTAGAATTCAAGGACTGTTTGTAAAGTGACATGTGACCATTAAAACATCAGATGAAACCCTCAGGTAGTTAGCTAAGGGCCACCAGGAAGTAGGTAGGAGCATTTCTGATTACATTCATCCACTTGCTTCAACATAACTCATATATATTGATTGTGGAAACATGTCCTGTTAAACAAAATGAGGAACCATGGAATTAGGGGCAAAACTGCAGAAATTTAATACATTCTGCTGCCGAATTCCATCATTCCACTTCAATGAAATTCTGCAAAATTATAAGTTTTTGGAATTTCTGGGGAATTCTTTTCAACTGAAATTTTAAAATTCTGTACAACACTAGGTGCAGCACAAAAGTACAAAACAAAGGAATGCAAAAAACTGACTGTGCAGCTGACAGTAAACTGTCATAGATGTACAGTTTGTGTGAGTGTTTAGGAAGTCAATGGGGGCAAAACTGTTTAGAGACCAGAGGAGTGAGTGTCATTTTACACTTTGGGGCCACCGTAGTCAGTACATGCAATAACAAATATCATAAGGTACAGCAGCATTGTTGCCTAGCAGTTTCAACGAGTGTTGGATATTCATGAAATCAGGTACTATCAGTGCTGCAAGATATAGCATGCTGTTATGTCACAAACACATAACGTATTAGGTCAGTTGAAAATTAGATGTTTTTGAAACAGAGGGAAAAATCTTAGTGTGAAATATTAATAAGGCTGATAGTTTTTTTTTTTTTCAGTTGTTTAACCAGGAGTAGCACACTAAGCTGAAAGCTTTTTTACAGGAGCGATCTGGGAGCACAGGGAAGTTAAGTGACTTGCTCAGGGTCACACAGTATGCAAGTGGAAGCTGTGGGATTCAAACCCAGGTCTGGTCTGCTGAATGTCACCAGATTTGCAGCTCAGAGCCTTAAACCACTGCGCTATACTGCCTCCCAAAAATTATGAAAACATCTAGCAACATAATAAATGTAAATACTACATTTTAATAGTTATAGAGAGTTAGTAGATCTTAAGTAATGCAAGTAAAACAGAAAGACTTAAATTTAGGAAATATTCAGAAGTTATTGACCTCATTGGTAAATTAGGGGTTTCGAAGAGATGCTGAGGGGTGCCTTCTGATGGTAGGAACAATATAAAGATAGACAAGTAGACAACGTCAGCAGAAAAAGACCAAAGATCCATCTAGACTGACCAGATTTCCCTATCTGTCCCAGGACCTATTGTCCATATGGGGTTTTATCCTTCCCAGTTCAACTCCGTGCTCCCCCCTCCCTACTCCTACCGACCCGAGCAACCACCAAACCCTTCGCTCTGTCCCACCCATGCCTGAATGTACAATATGTGTTTCGTCAAATACTCTCTTTGTTTTATTCTATCCACCTTTATTATATGTTAAGAAAAAACATAGCCCATTTTCACAAAACGTGATTCTTTTATTATTTTAATACGTCAACAGAATTATGCAGGGAAAATCGCATCTTAAGTCATAACTGCTTTGCCATTGTCACGTTCCACATGTAAACTGCTTTTTTTTGGCTGCACACAGGATAACAAATTAAAAACTACAAGGTATAGAAGGAGCCCCTCTCGCTAGGGAACATTTTGATAAACAACTTGTGACCATTTTGTAACCTCTAAAATCTCTTTAAGATATAGGAACCCTTCCCCTGGAAATTAAAAAAAAGTTTTTTCTTTAAATTATTCTTCATAAATTAGGTCTGACAATGGTCTCTGTGACATACTGAGACCGTGTCCTATTGAAAACCTTCTCAGGATATGGCACAGGCTCCAAACTGTTATGTTCTTTAGATGTTTTTGAGGAGACTGTGTGTCTTCTACCTGCACAGTTTCATTAACTGCAACGTTTGACATTTCTCAGTCTCTGTCGTTGTTCTCTTTTATTTGTGACTCAGATGCAGAAGTACTCTCAATCATTTGTTGTACAGGAGTCCTCCTCCATCTGCAAGTCAACTGAGTATCTTGCAGAACTTAATATTCTTGTTACAATACCTGAGATGCATTTCTACCCATTTCCCTTCAAAGTAATCATAAACTAAAGGCCAGTTAGCATGTTGTACCAGTCTCTTAGTAGTGCCATCAGATGCAGGAAGGTATGTGGTGTTTCAGAGTACTTGATCAAATTTAGCTGAAAAACATCTGAAGATGAGACAAACTCTGGCCAATTATCAGACGTGTCTTTCTCAGGTAATGTAGTCCATATGCAGTAAATATGGGTTCCACAGCCTCTATTGTTTTGCTGCTGCTGTGCTTGGCATTGTACCAATTCTAGCTATCTTGCATATGCGTCAGATAGTATGAAGAACAATTGGTCTTTCTTTAACTGCAAAATCTATATGCACTATCTGCCACAATCTCTCATCCAACTTCCATGAGTGAAGAGGTTCTGTAGTCAGGATATTATAGTTATTCTGACATCATTCTAATTTCCCAACCAGTGGTTCTATGTCACAATCTGTTCCTCGACACCAAACATAACTACATGCAAGTGCTTTAAATTTTAGGAGACCCCAATGAATTTCATTCAGCTTGCCCAGTGTTTATTTATTTAAAAATTGGTTACCGGCAGAGGCACAGTGAGCCGAAGCTCATTTCCAAGTGTGACCCAAGGGAGGGGGAAGGGGAACAGACAATTACAAAGATTACAGTGAGTCAGATGTTATGGTTACAGTGACAATGACAATAAAGTGCAATAGTAGAGTGCAGAACAAACTAGCAAGATCATTGCATATAACAGAAGACAAACAATTTAACAAACAAATCAGCTGTGCAATTGGACATGAACAAAAAGTGCTTAGTGCCTGAATTAGCACAGACTGACTTAGTCTTGAGGGGAGTATTGAAACAGGCTGATTAAACTACACACGAAATAGCCAACACCATGCATTTAGTGGAGAGGTAAAGGTAAGGGGAGGGCAGCATCACAGGGGAAGGGTTAGGAAGGGTTCAGGTAGAGGGCTGGTAGGAGCATGGGAGAGAGGGAAAAAGTTTTAGCTGATAGCTGATGGAGTGAAGAGAGGTGGAGAGATGAATAGAGTGAGGTTGTTGGTTCCAGACAGAAGGGAGGCTATAGGAGAATACAGATTTCCCAGCTGAGGAGAGAGAATGAAAGCGGGAGAAGGTGCAAGGGTCCCTAGAGCATAGAGAGTAGAAGGAGGAGGGAATGGGAGACAGGAGTGAGGGCAGGTATGAGGGAAGGGACCTAAACCAGTAGCAGCTCTATTTAAAACAATTGATGGAATTAGTGGTCTTAAAACCCCACAACATAAATGGTTTTCTGCAGGTCATTCACACTTATTAGTTAGGAAAAGTTCTAAATGGACATCAGGTACATAATTGGGCCATCTAGTCATTGTGTAGTGCTGAACCTTTTTTAACACTAGAACTTTGAAATGTGCCCATAGTTAGTGACCATCTCTCCAGGAACAGACACCCTACATGCATGATTGCTGACAAAGCACAAGTTAGAAGATAATAACCTCAACAGTTGTTTTGATTTAGGGAGGCATGTGGGAACATGCACTATAAGGAGATCCTTGGGATAAGAGGCTCCAATTCCATTCAAGCTTCAAAGGGGGCATAGGGTTGTTGAAATTACCTTCTAACTTCAACTTTTTCATTAAATTATCCCACCCCGGCCACTGGTCTGGACTAATAATAACCACTTTTCACTGTCACTTTTAAAGAGTGCTGCCCCCTTACCCAGCAGGTCTAGAAAAAGCCTGCTATGTATTCAAGGATTCATACATATATTAAGGTTGAAAGGAACTCTAGGTCCACTGTGCCCCCATCCTGTTTCGTAAGCAAGGATGAATAAGTATGCTTTGCAAACATGTACTAACTGATAAGGATTTCCCAACTTATATTTTATACATGAATAGGAACACTCAACCTGACCTGTCACTCCACAGGCAGCTTTTATAAATCCTACAGGGTACTTTGTCCATAACAGCTGTAAGCAGTGGGTTGGTTTCAAAGGTCAATGTACTTTATGTCCATTGAAGTAAAAGAACATTGATGTAGTGTGGTAACTGAGAATAAATGAGGAACAAACTCACACAACATTGCGGAGGTGATAGAAACCACACTTTATCACAGTTAAGTAAGCAATAATCCACAACAACATGTGCGGTAAGACATATGTTACTGCACGTCTCAGGTGGGTTGTGAAGCACAAGACACGGCTGAGTGCTTTTAACCACCTGGGAAGTGCAATGAGATCCATCTTACCATACACCCTGTAGTGAGTTTTTGCATTAATAAAATGGTTCATTTGGGTAGAAAAATGTCTGAAACAGACATTTTAAATTTTATTGAGAAACAGCCATGTGGTAAGACAAATCTTTCTGCATGGTCACATGATGTAGTTCAGTCAATCACAATCTTCCTTTTGTCACTGCTGTTTTGCTGTAGGTCTTTCCTATGAGTTGGGCTGATGCACCAAGAGCTCTTGTTGGGAATTAAACCAGGGATCATGAGCCTCTAAGGCAGTAGATTAAATCATTTGCAGAGTTGCTGCCTTTGGGACTCAAGGTTCTTGGTTTGATTCCCAGAGAGGGCCCTTGGTGAGTCTGCACAGTGAAAAGATGTTAATGAGTCTCAGGTGTTAGACTGGGATCTAAATGAACCCCCAGGTTCCGCCAATAAAAAAATAAAATATTTGTGTCACATCTGTTTTTTTCCCCTTCTGCTTAAATGCCACAACATTAGCCAACTCCAACTTTCAAACACCAGTGGTCACAGCAAATTGACTATCACCAGCAGGACTGGGCCAGTAGTTCTCTGCACCAATGGTGAATTCAGCTGTGGCACAAGTGACATGGTCTAACTAACCTGTACAAGGTTGTTTCATCCTTTCTTGATTGTCTCCCTCTTGTGTGGTCACAGTTATATCAAGAATAACCAATCCAGTTGCTTGAAGCCTTGTGACACAGAATATCCCTGTGATGTTGCATTTTAACCCAAATCACAGTACCACCTTTCACTTCACAGTCACTGGGTTCCACATCCAGGAACAATAAATCAGAGTAGGTGTGTGTGTGTGTGTGTGTGTGTGTGTGTGTGTTTTGCTACCTCACCATCTGAAAAACAGATTTAGATGAATGATTAGGATACATTTTTGTGATGGATTACCCAGAGTCTTTGCTAGTTGTTTGTTCTTTGTTGCTGGATGAGCTGAGTCAGCCTTTTGTATCACAGAGACTGAACTGCCATCCAAAGGGAAAATATCCACATTATCCCAAGGGGACAGAAATTCCAGTATGAAGCAGTTTGATGAATGGGTATCAAAACAACATAAAAGATAAAAATTATCTATTTTTTTCCTAATTATTTCTTGTCAGCTCCCATTTATCCAGAATGTGCTTTACCTTCCACCACCCCAGCTGGGAGATATATATTCCAGGAACTCTCTTGTATCCATGCTAGTGAATCTGTATCTAAGTCTTCGTGAGAAGAATTCTGGGTTTTCCAGTCTCTCATGAGCCTGAGCTCAACTTTTTCTATGTATTAACCTAAATTCCGTGTTACGGAAAGGTGAAAAGAGTGACAACCTCTCCTGTTCACGCCAGTAGTGCTTATAAGATGGCCAGCAGGACCCTCCTTTATATGCCTCTGGTGTCCCTGGTGTCTAAGACTATCACCCTCTAACACAGCCCAGTCTTCTTCAACCTGAGTTGAGAGGTTGAAGGTCGTTCCTGACCCATGGATCTACCATGAGGCGCCATTAAGCTCTGCTGCGGTCACTCCATTTATTGTATATTTCCTCCGAAAGTGCAATTAGGTAATACTTTATGCAACCAGGGGTCATGTTCACGTAGTGTACCACATGAAGTCCTCTCACTGGTGACTGCTTTCACCACCTTTTTTGGTTAAAGGTTTATCAGATCTATTTCGAAAGCATGTTTTAGGATCATTGGCTTTGCATAAGCTGAACATAGTATCACCATATCCCCATAAGGAAGGTGGGGTGCACCCTGGAAAAGTGGTGTGTAGACTTAGCAGGGCAAACCAAAGCAACAAAAAATAGATCACACACACTAACCCCGACTTAGATATACACAATCATAGACAGATAATCAGTGCAACTAAAAGATTGTCTTGCTACTTACATAGGTACAAGCACATACTGTAGCGTACTGCAAAACTACCTCACGGTCTAGGTAAACACCTGACACTGTTTTGTTCCAGCACAGAACTTGATAACCTCCATTTTGGAATGATACAGCATCATTTTTTTGGCCGGACCATGAGGTGGTTTTGCATTAAGCTGCATGCCTGCACCTATGTAAGTAGCAAAAAAATCTTTTAGTTGCACTAATTATCTGTCTGAGAGTGTGTGTATCCAGGTTGGGGGTAGTGTGTGTGTGCAAGCTATTTTTTTGTTGCTTTGCTTTGTATGAGCTGTACTGTTAAAACAAAGTGAAAAGAAGGAGATCTGAGGAGGCGTATGGGTAAGGTGTGAGTAATTGATGAAATCAGAAAGGGAGGGGTTGGACAAGCAGAGCTTAATGTGAGCTAGGTCTGATCTTGTCTTAGACCAAGGGAAAGCTGATGAGTGATTTGAGGTAGGTCACACCATGTCACAATCCAGGTTAATTGCCCCGCGCTTGTTTCTCTCTTACCATGACTCAAAGTAGACTAGTATGTGATAGTATGGTAGGTCAGCCATTTTATTTTTTACATTTTTCGTAAAGGGGACATACACCTGAATTTCCTTTTCAGAAAATAATTGGAAATATAGCATGTGTATAGTCTCCTTTATCTATAATTGGAAATATGGCATATGTCTAGTTTCCTCACTGTATAATTGAAAATATAGCACTTGTGCAGTCTCCTTAACTATAATTGGAAATATAGCACGTGTGCGGTTTCCTTAACTATAACTGGAAATATAGCATGTGTGTAGTCTCCTTAATCTATCACTGGAAATGCTGTATACCATGTGTGTAGATTCCTATAATTGGAAATAGAGCATGTGTGTAGTTTTTTAATCTGTAATTGGAAGTATAGCATGTGTATGGGCTTCTTACTCTCCCTGCTGTACTTTTGTTTGATTTGAAAGAATCTTGATGTTGTCACTTTTTTCTGCTGAATATTTATATTTTCTGCCTCCTAAAACCCCATCAGGCTCTTCAAGCCCCACTGTTTACCAGACTAACCTTCAACTGTCACTCATGATCTTTCTTCAGTTTCTTCAGGTCCTCTGACATTCCAATGTCCAGAATGTCCTTTCCACACCTTTGTGCTTCCAGAGAGAGGAAGCACCTAGTAACTGGGAATAATGGCTGGATGGGTTATGGCAGAGTGCTGAGAGGGTTGGAGGCATGTGAGGGTCTTCATCTAGGATGCCTGTGTGGGGTGAAGTTGTCCTTGTTTCTGGTCCCTCCACCTATGAGAGCGTGCATTTCTCAATCTCTTGGGGGTGCTTGATGGAGCAGTGACCCATTTGATCCAAGACACTAGTACCATGCCACCACCAGAGGCCACTCTCTGAATGATGCATTCCTTAACCCTCCTTATGGAGAAGTCATCCTCTCTACCAGCCTTCCCTCATGTTGTCCCATGCTCAGTGCGTAAATCAAGATTACCAGCATGCCAAGTTGGTACCCCACCAGTTGGTGTCATAGAGTCAGCTAATGATTTAATTACTGTTCAGTCCTGGAACCTGGTGACATAAGTTGAGTGGAACCTGGCAGTACATGTTTCACTGTAGGCCTCTGTTCAATTTATGTCACCACATTCTGTCTCTCATTATACAAATAAATGACCATACAATTTTAGGAAAGAAAGGGAACCATTGGTCTATTGAGTTCTTTATCTCGCATGCTCAGTGGGAATACCATTACTCCATTTTCTTCAAAGTGCCTATAAAGTCTAAGTTAGCAGGTACTGACAGTATCAGGGGATGCCATTTGCTCTGGAGGTCTGTTCCACATATAGTATTCACAACTTATTCAGTGAAGGAATAGTTCTTCTAGATATTGTATTTTTCATGGTTTTGCTGCCTTCAATGACAATGTTTGTCCCCTTACTCTTATCCTTGGATAATATGAAGAGCTGAGTTCCATTTGATGGTGTTAGTCTTTCAGGTAAATGAATACTGTGATCATGCCTCCCCTAAGTCTCTTCTTTTCCAATGAGAAAAGCCCAAGTCCTGTCAATCAGTCCTTATACTGTAGCTCATGTTTACCAAGAACCTGCCATTTTTGTCGCTCTTCTTTAGACTTCTAGAATAATCTCAATGCCTTTTGTAGAACAAGGAGAGATGCTATGAAGTTGGGGAGGGACTCAGGGGAGTTGTGAGGAAGTACTTTTTCATAAAAAGAATGGTGGATGCCTGGAACAACCTCTTAGTGGAGGTGGTATGAGCACAAATGGTAACAGGCTTCAAGAATGAATGGGATAGGTATAAGGGAACTGTGGAGGTAGGGGAAACAGAGGGGGGTAGAGCTGGAGATCAAGTAGGATCTGTGGTGTTATAGTAGGTAGGGAAAATGGACAGACTAGGTGGGCCAAGCGATCCTTATCCACCATTAATATCTATGTTTCTATGTAGAGATAGGCACCACAGTTGAATAGTGTACTCTAGCTAGTGCCTGACCAAGGATCTAAGGATCAGTACAAGAGAATGATATTATCTCTTGATTTGTTACACAGAAACATAGAGCTTGATGGCTGATAATGACCACTTGGCCTACCCAGTCTGCCCATTTTTCTCTACCTACATTAATACCATAGACCGTACTTGATCTACAGCTCTTTCTCCCTCCCCCTTCCTTTCCACTATGAGTCCCTTGTGTCTGTCCCATGTATTCTTGAACCCCACCACTACTTTCATCCCTACCACCTCCATTGGAAGTCTACTCCAGGACTCCACCACTCTTTCAGTGAAGAAGTACTTCCTCACATCTCTCTTGAATCTATCCCCCTCCAGCTTCATAGCATGTCCCCTTGTTCTTGAGCACCTTTTCTTCTGAAAAATACTTCCCTCCTGTACCTTATTTACCCCCATAAGGTATTTAAAGGTCTCTATCATATCCTCCTTCCCTCCTCTTTTCCAGGGTGTACATATTGAGGTCCTTTAGTCTCTTCTCATAGGGCTATTGATACAAAACCTGCACCTCTTTCTGCTGGTGATACCCCTCCCTATGGACCCCAGCACCTCAGTAGACCTCCTGACTGGCTTGTCACATTGCCTGGCCACCTTTAGGTCATCAGATATAATTACCCCCAGTCTTTTTGCTGCTTGGTAGTCGTCAATACCACTCCACCCATTTTGTACTCCACCCCTGGGTTTCTGTGCCCTAAGTGTTTTATTTTGCACTTTTTCGCATTGAAATTCAGCACACTTTTGGGATATACATTGAATGAAACTAATACAGAGGCCTTGGAAGTCAATTTTGTGCCTTCAGCAGAGTTGATTCAACAATTTCCCTTTCAGTGGGATCTCTCCTGAATGCATTCTCTAGTGGTTAATCTAACCACCTCAGCCACCTAGCTATTTCAGGCTACTTCACCCCTTTGCATACTCAATTACAGATGGGCCTTGATAGCTGGAATGTCTCACTGCTCTCCTTGAAAAGGCTAATAGCTTCCATTCAAATGATGGTACTTCCCAAATTCCTCTATATTTTTCAGTCCCCATGCATCACAATAGGCAGACTATATTGGACTAGATGGGGTACAATGGTTAGCAGGTTCATCCGGCAGGGTAGACCTCTGAGAGTAGGATATTCTACCCTTTGCCGACCAGAGGATCAGGGTGTGCTTGCCCTTCCTGCTCTCCTATTGTTCTATGGAGCTGCACAGCTACAGCCTGTGCTTCACTGCTTAAGAAGTCTTCCTCAGCAGCATTGGGCTCAGCTGAAATGGGCAGCCTAGCCAGCCGTCTCCCCTGAACTTGCTATCTATGACTGCCAGCAGTTCCATCTCCCCCGAACTTGCTATCTATGACTGCCAGCAGTTCCATCTCCCCTGAACTTGCTATCTATGACTGCCAGCAGTTCCATCTCCCCGAACTTGCTATCTATGACTGCCAGCAGTTCCATCTCCCTGAACTTGCTATCTATGACTGCCAGCAGTTCCATCTCCCCGAACTTGCTTATCTATGACTGCCAGCAGTTCCATCTCCCTGAACTTGCTATCTATGACTGCCAGCAGTTCCATCTCCCCTGAACTTGCTATCTATGACTGCCAGCAGTTCCATCTCCCTGAACTTGCGTATCTATGACTGCCAGCAGTTCCATCTCCCTGAACTTGCTATCTATGACTGCCAGCAGTTCCATCTCCCTGAACTTGCTATCTATGACTGCCAGCAGTTCCATCTCCCTGAACTTGCTATCTATGACTGCCAGCAGTTCCATCTCCCCTGAACTTGCTATCTATGACTCCAGCAGTTCCATCTCCCTGAACTTGCTATCTATGACTGCCAGCAGTTCCATCTCCCTGAACTTGCTATCTATGACTGCCAGCAGTTCCATCTCCCTGAACTTGCTATCTATGACTGCCAGCAGTTCCATCTCCCCTGAACTTGCTATCTATGACTGCCAGCAGTTCCATCTCCCCTGAACTTGCTATCTATGACTGCCAGCAGTTCCATCTCCCCTGAACTTGCTATCTATGACTGCCAGCAGTTCCATCTCCCCGAACTTGCTATCTATGACTGCCAGCAGTTCCATCTCCCCGAACTTGCTATCTATGACTGCCAGCAGTTCCATCTCCCCTGAACTTGCTATCTATGACTGCCAGCAGTTCCATCTCCCCTGAACTTGCTATCTATGACTGCCAGCAGTTCCATCTCCCCTGAACTTGCTATCTATGACTGCCAGCAGTTCCATCTCCCCTGAACTTGCTATCTATGACTGCCAGCAGTTCCATCTCCCCTGAACTTGCTATCTATGACTGCCAGCAGTTCCATCTCCCCTGAACTTGCTATCTATGACTGCCAGCAGTTCCATCTCCCTGAACTTGCTATCTATGACTGCCAGCAGTTCCATCTCCCTGAACTTGCTATCTATGACTGCCAGCAGCTCCATCTCCCTGAACTTGCTATCTATGACTGCCAGCAGCTCCATCTCCCTGAACTTGCTATCTATGACTGCCAGCAGTTCCATCTCCCTGAACTTGTATCTATGACTGCCAGCAGTTCCATCTCCCTGAACTTGCTTATGACTGCCAGCAGTTCCATCTCCCTGAACTTGCTATCTATGACTTCCAGCAGTTCCATCTCCCTGAACTTGCTATCTATGACTGCCAGCAGTTCCATCTCCCCTGAACTTGCTATCTATGACTGCCAGCAGTTCCATCTCCCTGAACTTGCTATCTATGACTGCCAGCAGTTCCATCTCCCTGAACTTGCTATCTATGACCGCCAGCAGTTCCATCTCCCTGAACTTGCTATCTATGACTGCCAGCAGTTCCATCTCCCTGAACTTGCTATCTATGACTGCCAGCAGTTCCATCTCCCTGAACTTGCTATCTATGACTGCCAGCAGTTCCATCTCCCTGAACTTGCTATTATGACTCGCCAGCAGTTCCATCTCCCTGAACTTGCTATCTATGACTGCCAGCAGTTCCATCTCCCTGAACTTGCTATCTATGACTGCCAGCAGTTCCATCTCCCTGAACTTGCTATCTATGACTGCCAGCAGTTCCATCTCCCCTGAACTTGCTATCTATGACTGCCAGCAGTTCCATCTCCCCTGAACTTGCTATCTATGACTGCCAGCAGTTCCATCTCCCCTGAACTTGCTATCTATGACTGCCAGCAGTTCCATCTCCCCTGAACTTGCTATCTATGACTGCCAGCAGTTCCATCTCCCCTGAACTTGCTATCTATGACTGCCAGCAGTTCCATCTCCCTGAACTTGCTATCTATGACTGCCAGCAGTTCCATCTCCCCTGAACTTGCTATCTATGACTGCCAGCAGTTCCATCTCCCCTGAACTTGCTATCTATGACTGCCAGCAGTTCCATCTCCCCTGAACTTACTATCTATGACTTCCAGCAGTTGAGTGTACTGACCGATTGTAACTCCTTTTTTAGCCACAGCACTTGGAATCTATAGAGACTGGCTGACAAGGGCAGATATTCAGGAAGCAGATGCTCCAGTTACTTCCCTTACATTTCCATAAACCCTTCCTGTCTGCCAGACTGGATTCTGGCTATAGGATCTGGTATTGAAGAGGGGCCCAGTGTCCATATCAATTACTTGAGGGTGATGCGTTAAAAAAAATTCCAACCTTTCAGGACAGCTTTGATCTTCCTCAGTCAGATATATTTCATTATTTTCAGGTTAGGGCTTACCTGTCTGCCTGGATTTGACGCAGCACCTTATTGGATATTTATAACCCATTACTGCGGTTAACCATCTCTGCAATGGTGGAAGACCCCATGACGCACATGATTTCCTGTCTATATTCAGCTCTTTCTGAGGTTAAAGCATTCCCCCCTATTCAAGTCCTGGATAGATGGATAGGGTAGTTACTCAACCCCTTACTACAGAATAGTGGCAGGTGGCATGTAGGAACTCACATAGGATTACTTCATCAATGTCATGGAGAGAATTTAGCTGGAAATGTTTAGTTAGGTACTTCTTAAAGGGACATTGTCAACCCCCTTAGGCCTCAAAGTGTCCCTTGTTGAAAAAACACATTTTATGGTTGCTAACATTCTGTAAAGACAGCTGATGTAACTAGTAGTTTGATTCTGATTATTTTTTTCTTTTAAAAAGTTAAAAACAGACTGCTCATCATACTGGTGTTACCACACAAAAACAGGTTTGTTTACATTCCTGACCAGCTCCAACTGCATCTTTCCTGGACTCTGGAACACCCACAACACAGTCTTGCCCCTCATGATGTAGTGGGAGTTTAGGTGGCTACTGCCTCATGAGTGACTGCACTGTTTGGGGGTGCTTCTAATGTTTAGGAAGTATACAAGAAGAATAGATTCAGGATTTGAAACAAAACAAAGTTGTTTATAAATACACATTGCCATGCATTTCAGTTCTACTAAACAAGGAGACGGATAAAACAAATTGCAATATTAATGGATTTTAGAGAAGATAAGCTATCATAAAATGTAGGGTTTTAACTAGAAATAATATGATGAAAAACAGGTTGACAGTGTCCCTTTAACCGTAATTCAGCAGGCTCAAAGAGGCACAGCATCTAACAGCCACTGCTGGAGGCAATATGGTGAGGTGAGGTGCAGACATGTCTTCTGGGCATGTTCCAAGCTTTCTCTGTTCCTCGCCTCCACAGAGGCAGTCTTTCATGAAATGTTTACCCCTCAGCTCCACCTATTGGAACACGTATTCCTTTTCCTGTTGTTCCCCACTGTTATAAAAGATGCAACAGTTCGATATTTGTTGGGGATTCTCATATTTATGGCCCAAAAGTGCATTACCAAAATAAATGGCTTAAGGACGAAATCCCAACCGTGGAGGAGTGGATAGCTTTAGTCAACAACATTTATAAAATGGTAAGAGAAAATCCTGAAATCTGATTGGCTGTTGTTCAAGTAGCAATTATGTTCCATGCATGAAAAATAAAAAGTGCTGCCAAATGTGGACCGATCGCCACTAGAATCATTAAGCTAATAGAATGTTAAGAACTCAACTGGCAGCCATTGTTTTTTGCCCTGTAACTGGAAGCATCTCATTCACTTGCACTGGGCCCTAAAAATAAAAGTACTTTAAATACAAAATAAAACAGATTAATTAAATGTTGCTTTTCTGATCAACACATTCTCATTACACACATAAAAAAAATTAGAAACATTGGGCCAGATATTCAAAACTTTGCCCTGGGGCAAAATTAGCACTGCCCGGCAGGCAAGCTTAGCCTAGAGCACAGAGCAAGCTATATTCAAAAGGAATAGCCCAGGGCAAACAGCTACTGAATATAGCATGGTAATGAGGCCATGCAAACTGGGCTGGGAGTGCAGGGCAAACATAGCCCTGGAATAAGACAGCACTGAATAAAGCAACCAGGAAGTGCACCCACAACAACAACAACACAGTGCACAGCAACGTGAGGGCAGATACAGACGAACTACGTGGCCAATGTGTGTGCTAGCAAATGCATGGACTCAGTACAGCTGCAGGAAGCAGCAGATGTGAAAGAACAGTGATCAAAACTGTATAATATTCCCCGTACCATTAGCGCCACGCTAACACATTAGCGCGGCATTAGCGCGGAGCTAATCAGTTAGCCCGGTACAAACACGTTTGCCCGGAGCTAAAATGTGCCATATTCAAAAGTGCCATGCAATGAGCCTACTTAGGTAGTCTCTGGGCAAACAACCAGATTAGTATCTCATTATACCCTGATTTGCACGCAGTTTGCCCAGCGTTACTGCAGGGTCCCACAGAGCCACCTGTAGGTCAGTCTGGAAGTACAGGGGCTGACCAGGTCCAACCGCAGCTCCACCTGTAGGTCACTCTGGCAGTGCACGACGATAGATGCAGGCTACATGTAATCAGTACAGCATAGCATAGCATATTGTACCCAAGGGGACAAGACAGCATAGGCACAGGTGGTGGTGGTGCTGCATGCAACTGTCACACTGTAGGGCATGCTACAGTGCACAGCAGACACTACAGTAGCAAGGGGGCCAGTAGTGTGAGGGACACAGCACTGCCTATGATGTGTAGGGCAGTGATGCTGACTGCACTGTACACAGTGACAGGCCCAATGTGCAGGTAATTAGTGACAGTGGACAGTACTATCACGCTGTTGTGTGATCCACAGATGCTGCACCTGTGGCATGGGATGCACACAGTGTCATGTACATGGCCGGCAGTGTGTGCTGTGACATCTGTACAGTTGTGTGGTAGGTGGCTGGGGGGGCATGTAGGATGTGACAGGCACACAGGTGGTGGCATAATCCCACTACTGGCCCATGTGCACTAAGCTATATGTCCCAGCCTTGTGGCCACACCTGGGCTGTGGTGAGGTCTGGCCACCCATACACCCTCCTCTCACTGCCACCATACCCACAGTGCTGCATGTGTGTGCTGGCATCTGTTACACACCACAGACGTATGGTCTGCAGGTGTGTGCTATATGGCCACACTACCATGCTGTCCTCTGTGGGTCAGATCACCCCTCACTGTTTGTGCTTGGCTTGGACTGGTGGCAGCTGATGGCATCATTGTGGTGCCATCAATGTGCAGCATGTGTCTTCCATGTCTGGCAGTTTCTAAGTGTTGTACTCATATGTTAGGGCCGCGCAAGCTGCGCTAATGCTGAGATAGCACCGCGCAATGCACGCAAAGCTGTTTGCCCAGGGTTAAGACCAGCTTTTACTGGGCGGCAAATTGTACCGCGCTATGGGTCACGCTATGTCGCGCTAAACACCTTAGCGCAGCTCTAGTCACTGAATATAGCATTGCGCCTGTATTCATGTCAGTTTGCCCCTTGCATACATTATAATTTTGCCCTGCGCTAATGCAGTTTGCCCGCACTATTTCACCTTTTGAATATAGCAGACCCACGCTAATCCCGGGCTAAACCTGCACAAACGTTTTTTGCCCGGTGCAAAGTTTTGAATATCTGGCCCATTAAGTATTGTTTATAGTTTTCATTACAACTGTTTCTTTGCTGACATGAAAAATCCCCCTACTATCTTTACCTGCTCATCAGGGAAATCTCTTCTCCTTGCCCTCACAGTGAGATAATTGAGTCTCTGGCTGTAACAGAGTTCTTTGTTGTGTGTGTGTATAGTATGTTAGGAAGGTAACATTCTAGCAGTGGAACTGAGCAGAATTTTGAATCCATGTATTCCACGATAAACATTCTGTGATAAACATTCCATATCTTGAATGTGGGGAAAAACAGAGAAAAAACAGGAAGAAGTAGGCAACAATACAATGACATCATCAGTGACATCATTTGTTGTGAGTGAAAGGACTATTTGATCATAAATGCACATAAGTAAATCTATTGTTTCTGCATATAAACATGCTTTTCCCAAATGTAAAAAGTTTTTAAAACAGGAGCCCATTTTATAAGCGCAATAAGATACTCCAGGTGAGTGCAAAGAACAGATTTTACTGCACGCCAGGGGCTAAAGGGACTCAGCCAAGGCCTCATGCCTCATTACGCCCCTAGCCATGCAGTAAAATCTGTTCCATGCACACCCTGTCGTGTCTTATTGCTTACGTATAACCTGGAAATGCTCACATATTCCATCCATCAACAGGAGGAAAAGTGACACAATAGATGGGGGAGATGGATTATGTTTGTCTCCACCAGGGATCCTAATTTTGTTCCATAAGAGAGTGTCAGGTGACTAAAGAAGTTAGGGCTGTTCCTGAAGATATTGGGCGTTTCACCATGTGCACCCAGTGGAAAGGGGCATGTTTCCACTTGAGTAGAGTTTTTGTCTACCTACGGCTGACATATTTTTCATTACCCTGTTATGCTATGCAACATTGTGATGTAACACTGGAATTATCTGTTAGTCCAAGGCTTGTTCTGTTTTGTTAGTTGTTGTCTCGTGTATTGTACTCTGAGCCCAGTGCACTTGAAAATTTAATAAAAAAAAGTTTGATTATAGAAAAAGAAACCCAGCTGCCTTGACCACTGCTCTAGTTTTCTCATGTCTCCGCTCATCCTTTCCAGTCCTCCTTCCCCCCGGAGTGTCCATGATGTTGCAGATTCTAGCATCATCTGCAAAGAGGTAGACCTTCCCTTCCAGCTCCTCAGCAATGTCACGTATAAAGACACTAATGAGGGCCAGCCCGGTGGCGCAGAGGGCTGAGGTGTTGAACGCCACACCTCACTCCACGCCGGCGACCCAGGTTGGGAAGCGGACTCGGGTAGCCGGTGGGTCGGCCGGGGAGAGCTAGGCTTGAGCATCCGACGACAGCTCGCCTACTCCGGGTGGGATTTGGCGCATTCCGACATTTCAGCGACCCGAGCGGAGGCTCGAGGAAGTGCAAGTCCTGCAGGGATTGGCCGGTGGCTGCTGAGCAGAGCGGACGCCGACGATGCGCCATGACGCCAGGGGAATCGCAGTCTGCTCAGGGAGGAGAAAAATGGAAAAGAGCCTGCCTCATCCGGGAGGCGAGGACCGGGGCCGTACCCCACGATTGCCAGCGCCCACTTGACAGTCTCGGGGCCGACAAAACTCTAGAGATTGAGGGGTTGTCCCCTACCTGCCTCGCCTGCGGGGGGTAAGCCGCTGCTCCATGGGGCCTGTGGACTGTTCATGTAGGTTGCGGGTAGTGAGATGTTCAAGGGTCATTTCCGAAGTGTCAGAGGAGGCAGGCTGAGGAAGGAGGATAAATTATGATTTCAAAAAAAAAAAGACACTAATGAGGACCAGTTCTAGCACTGATCCCTGAGGCACCCCGCTGGTCACCTTCCCTTCCTCACAGTGAACTCCATTAACCACCACCCTCTGTCACCTATCCCCTAACTCATTTCTTATCCAGTTTACCACCTTTGGATCCACTTCTAAGCTACCCAGCTTTCTTACTAGTCTTCTATGTGGAACAGTGTAGAAAGCTTTACTGAAATCTAGGTAGGCCACATTCACTGCTCCACCCTGACCTAATTCCTTTGTCACCCAGTCAAAGAAATCTATCAGATTCATTTGACATGACCTCTCCCCTGTGAACCTATGCTGTCTCAGATCTTGTAACCCAGTGGATTCAAGATATTCTACATTCCTTTCCTTCAGCAGTGATTCCATTAACTTCCAAACCACCAATGTCAGGCTGACTGGTCTATAATGCCATCCTCCTCCCTGCTACCACTTTGGTGTAGTGGAACTACATTTGCCCTCCTCCAGTCCTCCGGAACCACTCCAATTTCCAGTGATCTGTTTAATAGGACTGTCAGAGGTGCAGCTAGTACCTCTCTGAGCTCCCTCAGTACACTTGGATACACCCTGTCTGGCCCCATTGCTTTTTCCACCTTCAGATTAACAAGTCCCAATGCTGACCTGGTGGCGCTGAGGGTTGAGGCATCAGCCTTACATTGCACCATGCTGGTGACCCCGGTTCGGGAGCGAGCCCAGGGAGCTGGAGGTTGGCCGGGAAGGAGAGGATCGAGCATCCAATGGACTGCTCTCTTCTCCTCTCCTGGAAGGGGGGGGGTCCAAGTCCTGTGACATGAGTGGCACCCTGTGGAGAATAGACACACTGCAACTGGGGGCTCAAGAAGGGGACAGCGTCAGGTGGCCTTCCTGCGGACATGGGCAGGAGCATGCATGTCATGCTCTTGGATGGCATTGCATGTCCTGCATCGGGGATGGGGGACAGGAGAACAAGGAAAATACCCTAGCTGCCAGGTGAGGAGACGACGGAACTTTACTGGCCGAGCTCTCATGTCTAGCACTGGCTCTGACCCCAACTTGATTCTCCGTGGTCCCCGCCTTCTCCCGTGAGGGCCGGTGGGAGAGGAGGGACCCAGCACTCGATTCCTCAGTTAGGGGAGGGGTTCAGGCAGGTGGTGGAGGCAAGGTCAAGCAAGTCCGCTCAAGAGATGCCCTGGTAAGTTGGAACATAAATAGAACTGGGAATAAAAAAGATTAGAGAGTCCCTTCAGGACTCTTTCCTCCAAAAATTGACTTTTGTCCTCCTTCCTCTATCCAAAGCTTCTGTTACTTTTTAGTGGCTCCTCCCTTTCTGTTTCCTTTATGAATGCTAAACAAAAGTATTTCTTCAGGAAATTTGCCTTTTCCAGGTCCCCCTCTACATAGTCCCCCTTCCCTTTTTCAAACTAACAGTTCCCACACCTGGTCTTCCTCTTTTCACATACATTCCTAAAAAATGTTTTATCTCCTTTCATTGCACTACATAATGGGCTATTCTGTCTTCAGTTTGTGCCATGCATAGAAACATAGACTTTGATGGCAGATAAGGACCGCTTGGCCCATCTAGTCTGCCCATTTCCCTACCTCCAGGATAGGACAGCATGCTTCCCTCTGTTTCACTGATGCACCTCTTCCTTATCCTCTACCTCTGCATTTCCTTATATCTTCTGAATGCTACCCTTTTAGCTTTCACCTTTTTCAGCCACCTCTTTCAAGAGTGGTAGCAGTCTCTTTTTTCTCTTGGTTTTGCAGTTGGTTTTGCTCACTTGTTTGACTTCTTTACTATGCTCTCTTTAAGCTTCATCCACTGTTCCTCCACCCTGCCCAGGCCCCTCCCCCCCACCAGGTCATGCCTGAGACATTCATCCATCTTTATAAAATCTGTCCTCTTGAAGTCCAGGACCCATGCCCTTGTGTGGTTTGATTCTGCAGCCATCCCTATATTGAACCACACTGTACGGTGATCATTGGTCCCCAGGTGGCCTCCTACCTTGACATCTGCAATACTGTCCCTGTTAGTGAGTACCAGGGTCAGTATTGCCCCATCATGAGTGGGTTCACTGACCAGTGGCCTGAGGAGCGCCCCCTGCAGAGAGTCCAGAATGTCCCTGCTTCTAGCTGAAGCTGCTTCTGGGAGTCTCCAATCTACACCCATCAAGTTGAAGTCCCCCACCAGCAGCAGCACCTCCCCCTTTTCTGACATCTTGCCAGTGGCTTCCACCAGTACTGTATCTAATTCCTCCCCCTGGGCTGGAGGTCTGTAGATCACTGCAGTGCAAACAGTGGCTCCATTTCTGTCTCAAGGGTGACCCACAGTACCTTTGCCTCCCCCTCTAGTCCCTGTAGCTCCATTGCTTTTCTGCTTTCCCTCACATAAAGCACCACATCTCCTCCTTTCCTTCCCACCCTGTCCTTCCTGAACAGAGTATAGCCTGGCATGGCCATGTCCCAGCAGGGGGGTTTCAGTGCTCAATGACTTGGCAATGGCCACAATATCCAGTTTGGCCTCTGCCATAATGGCCTCTAGTTCCAGAATCTTACTTCCTAGACTCCTAGCATACGCACACATGGCCTTCCAGATTGTGTTTCCACTTTGCTTGTTGACCCCCTTTTTGCCTTCCCTCCTTCTCCCTCTTTGTTTAATGCTCTTGTTCCCATCCCCCTTTGTCCCTACCACCCTGCTTCCTTTATTAATTTGCATCCTGGGGGATTCCTCTCCCCGCAGGTTTTCCTTACTCTCTACTTCAGACACTGGGGGGAGGGGGGAGTTTCTGTCTCACAGATTCCTTCCACCACCTCCTCAGTCAGTTTAAATGTTCACTGAAGTAACATCTAAACTGTCCATTGAGGACTGTGATTCCCCTCCTGGATGGATGCAGGCCATCATCCCTGTATAGGCCCTTATCCACCCAGGTGATGTTACTGTTAGATGTTACTTCCAGCCCCCAATGTAGCTGAACTCTTCCCCTCTGCACCATTCAGCCATGAGTTGAAGCTCCTGGTACAGAGATCCCTCCTCCCCCCTGTTGTAGACAGGCAGCACCTCAGCGAAAGCAACTGAGTGAGCTACCTGTCTAAGACCCTCTCCCCATCTCCCTAAACTCCCCCTGCACTATCCCAGCCCCGTCCCTAGCCAGGTCATTAGTCCTTAGGTGGACCGTAACATCCTGCTCTCCCTCCTG
The DNA here is from genome assembly GCA_016271365.2 of Neoceratodus forsteri. Taxonomy (NCBI): domain Eukaryota; kingdom Metazoa; phylum Chordata; order Ceratodontiformes; family Ceratodontidae; genus Neoceratodus; species Neoceratodus forsteri. Next base: position 57,134,988 of record JADMNL010000026.1, read on the forward strand.
TCCCTTGCTTATGGTATTTCTCAATGCATGCCGTAATTCTGTTTGTCTTGCTAGTTTCTATCCTACCTTGTTAATCCTCTTTGAATGTATTGCAGATTGCTACCCCTCATCCTTTTCCCATTGTTTTTTGGTAATGTCTAAGCCATTTAGTTTCATAGATTCATAGATTCTGTCAGTAGATAAGGGCCTCCTGGCCCACCTAGTCTGCCCATAAAATCCCCCCAATAGTGCTACCCAAGTTATTACTGGGGGGCCGTCATCCACCCTTCTCCATTATCCAAGATACCCATGTGTTTATCCCATGCATACTTAAACTCTGTGATTGTACTATCCCCCATCACCTCCTCTGGGAGGCTGTTCCAGTTGTCCACCACCCTTTTTGTGAAGAAGAACTTCCTCACATTACCCCTGAAACTACCCCCCTCCAGGTTCATATCGTGACCCCTAGTCCTAAAGCATCTTTTTCTCTGGAAGATACTCTCCTCCTACACCTTGTTTATTCCCTTGAGATATCTGAATGTTTTAATCATATCCCCTACCTCCTCCTGTCCTCCAGAGAGTACAAGTTTAGTTCCTTAGGCCTCTCCCCACAGGTCTTCCGATGCAGGCCTTGCACCATTTTGATCACTCTCCTTGGCACCTTCTCCAATCTGACCCTGTCCTTTCAAAGATGGGTGCTCCAGAACTGCACACAATACTCTAGGTGAGTCCTCACCAAAAAAGTGTACAGTGGAAGTATTACCTCCTTCCTTCTGTTGATGATGCCCCTCCCTATGCAACCAAGCATTTGGAGGTTAGCCTTTCCCACTGCTTTCCCACCTTCAGGTCATCAGTAATGATAATTCCCAGGTCTCTGACTTGCCTTGTCACCTCTAGTACCTCCCCCCCAAGTGTGTACTCTGTCTCTGGGTTCCCGTGTCCCAAGTGCATAACCCTGCACTTCTTCACACTGAATCTTAGCTGCCACCTTCTTGACCACTCCTCTGTCTTTATTTATTTATTTATTGAGCATATCAGAAAGATCTTTGAGTCATGGACTCATTTACAAAGGTTCCACGTCGGAGCAACGTACAGTGATACAGAGAATACAAAGAATAAAGATATAGGTTTACAGTGGTGTACAGTAAATATAAATTGCACGAACAGGTTGGCGAGGAACACATAAACAGACATTGGCATATAAATAAACAAACATAGGTTTGTTTTACAGAGAAGGTTACAGATTTGGTTTTACATTAACACCTAGGAGTAGCTGAAATAGACTACTCAAGCTAAGCTGATGAGGCCACGGGGAGGCACAGACAGGTGGCAGGATGAGACATCCTTTGTCAGTGGTGGAGGGAGATAGGAGAGGGGGAGAAGGAAGGCTGGGGGGGCAGCCAGGGCTAGTGGCAGCCACAGAAACTAGAGGCAATGAGGTGATCCCTGAGGAGGGATTTGAACCATTTCTAGGTCCTTCTTTATTCTTTCCACACCCCCTGTGTGTCCACCCCATTGAAAACATAGTTAGCATGTTTTACTTTCAAATTCCTTTTTTCCAAAGTGCACGATTTGTCATGTCATCACATTGAATCAGTAATTATAAAAATGAATATGCAGTATGACAGAAAAAGACAGCATCAGTTTTCATTCCATGATGGGTCTTCTCCTGATCCTCAGCTGCTGGATTCATCTCCTCTGCTGTGCTCTTGGACCGTGCCTCTGACTCTGAGTATAGACCACACTTTAAAGTAGAATGGACACAATGAGTAAGAAAGGGAACATGGTTTAACCAGGAGTAGCACACCAAATCAAAGCTTGTTTCCAGATGTGACCTGGGAGCACAAGGAAGTTAAGTGACTTGCTGCAGGATCATACAGTATGCACCTAGGTGGCAGTGGGATTCAAACACAGGTCTCCAGATCTGCAGCTCAGAGCCTTAATCCACTGTGCTATACTGCCTCAAGAAATGCAGCTATTGTTGATGTCATTGGAAAAAGTATGATTTGATACATATAAGTACACAGTTAAAGTTGTTTATTACATGTATTACATATGTATTCCATAGTCTGTTGAAAATTTTGATAAAAATGTATTATAAAAAAGGGCAAAAAGCAAACAAACATGGTCATTTCCAAGTGAGCTAATAAAGAGTATAGTTTATCAACTAAGGAGACTACACACACACACACACACACACACCAGAATTTTCAGTCACACTATATTAAAGTCAGTGTACCAACGGTACTGAAAGATGACATGCTGTCGTGTGCAGAAGCAGAACCTCTCTGGAAATTAGATGTAGCACCTCAGCTATCCTTTGTGAAAAAAATTGTTTGTCAAGCAGTTTGGGATGCAGTGCATAAACAGTACTATTTTTCAGACAAGTGCCAAAGCTATGGAGATGTGTCAAGCAGCACGTCTCTGTGCAAAACCACTCCATGGCCAGGCATGCTCAGAATGGGAACTCTGACGCTGCTGAAAGCAGTCCCCACCTACAGCCAACATTTGAGAACCCAGAGTCAGACTCTGATAAACCACTTCCAAACTACTGATAATTTCTTTTCACTACAAAGTCACTGAATCTTATAAAGATGAGCTGTTACTGTTGATGCAGTTGCCCCGGAGCAGATACATTTGAACTCTTTTTATGTTTGCTTGCACGCATGTGCAAGAAACATAGTGCCATCATACGAGTTTTCCAGAGGTGTGTCAGCCTCTTCCAATTCAGTCAGTGTGTTTGCAGGCACAGTCGCAGAGCGCCAACCACTGCTCCAGCTGTCTATGACAGCTGAAAATGCAGTGGCATACAGTTGAAAGGGAGAGCTCCGCTTGAGTGAGCAGAGCTCCCCCCACCACACACGCACACACCACGCACACTGCGTGTCATGCGCTTGCCCTCCACACGCGGCCGAATGGGTGCCCAATCCTGGCCAGCTGCACCCCCCAGCATTCAGGTGCCACGCTGGGAGCCCACCAGCATGGCAAATGATGTAATGGCCGACAGGGTGCCCAATCCCCCGTCGGCTCCACTGTCTCCCCCATGCTGTCACTCGACGGGGTGCCTAATCCCCCATCGGCTTCACTGTCTCCCTCCCCGAGTACAGGGTGCCACGCTGGGAGCCCACCTCAGCGTGGCAACAGATGCCATGGCCGACGGGGTGCCCAACTCTGTCGGCTCCACACCCCTCCGCCTTCCTTCTGCCACGCTGGAGCCCACCCCAGCGTGGCAACGCCCCGCAGCGCCCTCTTTTTCAAAAAAAAAAAACTTGTAAAGAAAAACGGTCCTCGTAGTCTCCCTGCCCCACAACCCACACCCACCCACTGCGCACTTCCTGCCTCCCCACCTCCTCACTCCCATACTTACCTCCAGAGTCCGGGCGCGACGTATCTTCGTGGATCGGGAACACGTCTGCACTCTTCAAAGCCGACCGCAACTGAGGAAATGCCGTAAGCTGTATAATGGGATAGATAGGGGTTTTCAACTTTGTTGCATATCTCAGGCATTTTTGAATTTTGCACCAAATTTCAACATGGGTTTGGGACCCTCCTCATGAATTCTTGCACGGTCATGCGATATTACTGGTCTCAAGGGTGATTTCGCAGCCACTGTGTGAAATCACCTTTCCGAATGATTAACGAAATGACACTGCCAGTGTTCATAAAGTGGGCTCTCAAAAGCCTATTTTGAAAATTTGGGGAAAATTCCTAAAAATGACTGTTTTACGAGCGTGCATTGCGCAGTTCCTACACACGCTCGTAAGTTCGTGAATTTTCAATATTTTCACTCCAGATTTTCAACATTGCCATTTTACCACACCTTCTTATGAGCAGTACAGCTGTCATTTTTCACATCTCACCCAAAACGTGTTTCCGCTCATGTAGTGCACAATGGCACAGTCGGTGTGTGAAATCAATGTATGGGACACATTAAGAAAATCACAGTGACACTGTTCATGAGCAGAGGTCTTAAAATGGCTATGTTGAAAATTTGGTGAAAAATTCCTAAAATGACTGTTTTAAGAGCAAGGCTATAGTCCGACGCACGCCAGAAGTTTGCGAAATTTCAATATTTTCATTCCAGATTTTCAACATTGCCATTTTACCACACCTCCTTATGAGCAGTACAGCTGTCATTTTCACATCTCACCCAAAACGCGTTTCCACCATGTAGTGCACAATGGCGAGTCAGTGTGCAAATCAATGTACGGACACATTAAGAAAATCACAGTGATACTGTTCATGAGCAGAGGTCTTAAATGGCTATTTTGAAAATTTGGTAAAAAATCCTAAAAATGAATGTTTTACTAGTGCATCGCTATGCAGTTCCTACGGACGGTAAGTTTGCAATTTGTAATATTTGCACACTAGATTTTCAACAGTGCCATTTTACTGCACTTCCTTATGAGCAATGCAGCTACCATTTTCATATCTCACCATAAAATGTGTTTCCCGCACATGTAGCTCATAATGGTACAGTCGGTTTGTCGAAACAATGTTTGGGACAGATTAAGAAAATCACAGTGACACTGGTCATGAGCTGAGGTCCAAAATGGCTATGTTGAAAATTTGGTGACAAAACCCATAAAATGACTGTGTTACAGTGAGCGTTCGCAGTTTCCACGCCTCCCTCGTGGGTTCATGAATTTGTAATATTTTCAGTCCAGATTTTCACCAGTGGCATTTTCCACACCTCCTTATGAACAGTACAGCTGTCATTTTCCACAACATGGCCAAAATGTGTTTTCACACTTTCAGTGCAGAGATGCGTGGTCGCTGTGAGAAATCATTGTTCGGGACAGATAAAGAAAATCACACTGACACTGTTCATCATCAGAGGTCCCAAAATGCCTGTGTTAACAATCTACTGTAAAAAAAATCCCCAAACTAGTTACATTATGGGTGTGCATTGCAGTTTCTATGCACGCTCGTGACTTCACCAGTTTTTTTAAGATTTTCACAGCAGATTTTCAACATTGTCATTTTTTACACCTCCCCATGAACAGTACCGCTGTCATTTTTCACATCCTGTTCAGAATGTGTTTTTGCACCTGTGGTGCCAAATGCCATAGTCGCTGTGCAAAAGCAGTTTTCGGCTAACAAACTGATATTGCCACTGTTCATGAGGTGGGGGTCACAAAAACCATGTTGAAATTTGGAGTGAAAATACCGAATCCTGAGGCGCATAGGGTTTCCGACCATAACGCCCCACCCTGTAAGTATGACAGGCATCAGGGGTGTGACTTGAGATTCTTGCCTGTCATGCTCATACCATTCCACCCCACCCCACCCTGCAGCCAGTGAGAGGCATCAAGGTGTGCCTCTGGCTCTTCAGGACTCAAACTTCACCCCATTCTCCTCATACCGCACCGACTCACTGTATTTCCTGATGGAATGGGCTGCGCATAACGGCCAAAGACCCCAAGGCACACCGTGACACCTGTCAGTGTCTGCAGGGTAGGGTGTGGTGAAATGGCATGGTTGTTATGCCTGACGACCCAAAGGCACACCCCAATGCCTGTCACTCTCTGCAGGGTGGTGGTGGGGTTGGCTTCAGTTCAATACTTCACTGCCATTCCTATTATGCAGCTCTGTAACTTCTACACTACCAATGCCAGTGCCAGCAAGCAAACATTCGGCATTGCCAAATGCTTGTTTTAAAAGTAGTGAGTGAGTGAAAAAAGTGAAGTCACTGAAATGCTGATAGTAAAAAGTGCAATGTGTACCATAGGATACATAAATTATACAAGAAGGCAGACATGTTCCAATTTGTGTGGTTTCTTTAAACACACTTTCAATCAAAAGGCTCAAACCCCACCCAAAGCATCATAGGTATGCAAATGTGTATACATTTGTAAGGTATGTGTGTCGATGCGTGTGTGTGTGTGTGTGGTGGGGTGGGTGGGATGGATAACGGACTAGAAAATGAGTCAACTAGTGCTACATTCTGTTTGATAGCTCAATACTCGGGCCTCACCACAGCCAACTCACACACACTAAATGTAACAATAATCTTTAAAATCTGCACAAAAGAGTATGCATGATAACAATAGATTGATGCTATCACTCGCAACCTAAAAAGGAAAGCCAGGGTATGTTCTTTCTATATATCTTCCCTTATACCACATGACTATTTCTTTGTCCTACGGTAATCAACAAATGAAACCATGAACATAACTAAGAAAAAATGTGTTCATGGAATTAAAGAAAACATTTAGTGTAGTACAAACATAACAGAGGCAACTGCTGACACAGAATGCCCTTAAGCGATGGTGGCTTGGTGGTTATTTAAGACACTACCCTTTCACTGCTGCAGACCTGGGTTCAGATGCTGGCATTAGCTGACATGCAGCTGACAGCCTTTATGCATCAGAAATCCAAGACTAAACACACATGGACAATGCAATTACTGTCTTACAGTACTCTAGAGAGAGAGAGAGAGATTTGGCACCTCTAAGTCAGTACTTAGGTTCCCTGCTGGAGCACTGTGAAACAATCAGCCACATAGAGTCTTACTGCAGCGGAGGGCTTCAGTTCCCTGTACTACTGGTTCTTCACCATTCATCAGCCCTCAGTTCAGAAAATATGAAATTGTACTCTCCCATTCACTCACATGTCCTCTTTAACTGTCCAAAACCCTTATAATGAGCAATTCTATATAATATCTCCCTGTTAAATATTTGACAAAATTAAACCTGGCAGCCAGGTTATTTATTTTAAATGCTAAAATTGGGATTAAATGTGCAAGCATTAGAGATCTTCATTAAACATTTCTTTCCCAAGAGCCTTGCCTTGCATCAGAACATCTGTTGCCATCTCTAGTACTGCAGAGGCTTCCCCAGGAGCAAAACAAAGCTGGCGTGCCTTATTTGAGGACATTATATATTCTCAAGCAGATGTGTCTTACAGTAGATGCAAGCGTACCTCTCCTTTCCCTTGGGAAATTAGCAGGCTTAGCAGTGGGGTTGTCACCTTTCAGCTAAGAAAATAGAAGGACCCTCAAACCTGGTAATGTGGTAAGAGGGTGATGACTCACTTGTATCACTAAATTGTTCATGTTCCTGCCAATCTGTGAAGGAGCATTAGTTGGGAATATGGCCAGAGGGCGGGTACACATATGTCAAGCAGAGGGAGGGGGATAAGATAAAAGATAAACAAAAAAACTGCAAGCAGGAAAAATTATGGAGATTGCTGACAGAGGTTATGATGTCAGTAGCCAGTTATGGCAATCTGGAAAATATGGACCGGGGGTTTTGATGTCTGCTGGCAGTAGTTTGAAAATAATTGCCCTAGGTTTGAATGTCTGCAGCTAATTGTCTGAAGAATGACAGGTGAAGGCCAAGGGCTATTTATTTATTTTAAAAGTTTTACTAGTAATGACATACTGAGCTGATAACAAGGTAAGGAAGACAGCACAACAGAAGAAAAAATAAATAGTAATTAACAGCATTACAAAAATAAAAGTCTACACACACAATACAGTACAGCAACTGGAGAATAATCTTAAACAACTGCAAGGCAAACAGAGTATTTATTTATTTATTGAGAGAATCAGAATTACAGTCCTTTGAGTCGAAGACTCCTTTCAAAGGCTCCACGTCAAGTAAACAACATTTGCAAATATAAGTAAATTGGTATACAATGGTGGACAGAAACATTCGACAAAGCATACTTGAAGGGAGATTACAACAATGGATACAGAGGTATATTTACAAATGTACAAACAATAATGCAGGTGGATGGGTAAATACATTAAACAGTTGGAGTTACGCTGCAAGGGGACAGGTAACAAAACAAGGTGGTTTTGCAAGTTGAATGGTTATGGAGTCACATAGGGTAGCAGGCAGGATAGAGGTAATTTGCCAGGTATATATAGTGGATTAGGAGGAGGCAGGATCGAGGTCCTCTGTCAGATATGACTAGCAGGAGGTTGGAAACAGACAGATGGAGGGGAGTAAGCCAGACAGAGTCCATTGTCGGAGGGTTAATAGTAATTATATGTGCGGGAGGAGAGGAGGTGGGAATGGAGCAAGGATTGAAAATGACCATGCTTGGTTTCGAGGGTTTGCATGGGGGAGGGAGTTGAACCATGAAGAGGCTCTGTAGTGGAAGGAGCATTGGCCAAGAAAGGTTTTGAGCCACGGGACTAGGAGGGTAGATTTGAGCGAGCTCCTGGTGGCCTTGGAGGAAGGTGCAGGGGACATGAGGGGGGAGAGGCTGGGGGTGGTAAGTCCAGCTAGAATTGTCCTGGCTAGGAGGCAGGTTTGATATTTTAGTCTGCCTTCAAAGCCTAGCCAGCATGTTTGGTTGTAGAGGGTGCAGGTGTGAGTAGATAATGGGCATCCAAGGGCAAGGTGACAGGCCTTGTTCAGGGTAGTTTTTACTCTCAGCAGGGTTGTATTATCAGCAGCGCCATAGATGAGGATGCCATAGTCAATGATAGATAATACCAAGGAGAAGATGGCAAGCTGGAGGGCTTCGGGGGGGGGTGGGGGAGACAGTTCCGATGACGGTATAGTAGGCCAATACGGTGGTTGACAGATGTACAGAGAAGATGATTATGGTCATGGAAGGTGAGGGCAGGGTCAAAGGTGACACCAAGGTACTTGAACGTGTTCACCTTTTCCAGAGGAAGTGAGAGGGAGGTGCTGATGTAAAGGGGGAGTGCTTGAGTCTGTTTTGGTGGTGAGCAAAGAGCATAACTTTGGAATATTTTTGGTTCAGCACAAGTTTGTACTTGGAGAACCAGGACTCAAGCCTCAGTGAAGGCATTCTAGAGGAAGCGTTCTAAGGTGGCTGGGTTGGGGTGAGAGTTAAAAAGGACGGCATCGTCCGCATAGAGGAGGATGTTTCCGGAGCATGCCTTAGGCAGAGAGTTTAAATAGAGGCTGAACAGGAGGGGCCCAAGGATGGACCCTTGGGGGATGCCAGAGAGTACAGGGAGAGGCTTTGAGAGGGTATTGCAAATTTTAACCTTCTGCAAGTGGTCCAATAGATAGTTGGAGAACCAGGCCATGGCTTCCTGGGCCAGGCCAAGGTGGGAGAGGGTAGAAAAGAGGAGGATGTGATTGACGGTGTTAAATGCCTTAGATAAATCTAGGAAGACCGCAACAGCCAGTCTTCCATTGTCTAGGGCAGAGTGGATGTAGTTGGAGAATTCCAAGAGGGAAGTGATGGTGCTGTGGCCTTGTCTGAAGCCATGTTGTTCAGCTGAGAGGAGGTCATATTTAGAGAGTTACTTGGTGAGTTGGTCAGTGGTTATGCATTCAAGGGACTTAGAGAGCCGGAGAAGAATGGATATCAAGTGGTAGTTGCAGGACGAGAGGTGGTCACCACATTGAGGACTGGGGTAATGACAGCAATCTTCCAGGCAGTGGGGAATTTGACAAAACAGAGCAAGAGGTTTAGGAGGTGGAAGGGGGGGCGAGGACCTCTTCTAAAGCCAGGCCAAGGATCCGGAGGTCAAGAGAGTCGCTGCTATGGCAAGTGCTACTCAGGGCTTTGATGAGATAAGGCTTGGTCTCAATAGGGGTGAGGACATGAAAGCGAAAAGGGAGGTGCGGTGTGGGAGGTGGGGGAGGGTTGGGAGTATTGAAGAAGTCAGGGGGAGAATAGAGTTGAGGTCAGAGAAGGCAGTATTAAGAGTGTCTGCAACCAGCTGAGTGTCTTTGGTGAGGGACCCATTTACATAGAGTTGAGCCGGGGGGTAGTTTTGCCGCTGAGGGATTTCATGTTTTCCCAGAATTTACATCCTGAGCCCCAGGAAGAGGTTTGGGTGGTTTTATAGTGTTCAGCTTTAGCTTTGCGGATTGCCCAGGTGCACCTGTTACGTGCAGCCTGGTAGTGTTGCCTGTCACTTAGGCTGCCGGAATCAAGGGCTTTTTTCCATAAATCGTCATCGATCGATCAGTCAATCTAACTTTATTTAACCAGGCATAAACACCATTGAGCAAGCTCGTTTTCAAGGTGGGTCCCGGACATCAAACAAATCACAGGCAGGAACAGGTAGACAAAAACAAAACATTGTACATGTGAGAGATCAATCAGGCCAATATATTCAGAGATAACACAGTTAAATGCAATTACGAGAATACCAGACAAATAAGCAGAGAAGGTAAGAAGCTTAGACCCTGGGCACTCACTAACATATGTAGACCAGTACATTCACTAATATATGTAGGATAGTGGGTATTCTATTATAGGACTTGGGAGGGAGGGGTAGAGAGGAGTAAGAGGGGGAGGGGAGGGGTAGAGAGACGGGTAAATGTGACAGGGGAGGTAGGGCGGAGGGGTCAGGAGGTGAGAAGAGAGGATACAAGTGCTGGGTTCCACCTTATGGGGGAATGGGGGCTGAACGTAAGTAAGTGTCAGAAGATTCGAGTGGGACACCAGAGGCTAAGGGAGCATGGTCACCTAAAACAGTTGCAGGTTTCCTTCAGGTACTCAGCTATTAGTGCTTTGAAGGTGAATTGACTGTGGAGGGTTGAGAGTTTTAGAGATCTTTGCATGGTATTCCATAGGGAAGGGAAGGAGAAATTAATTGCAGCTGAGACATGGAATGATTTCACTCTGGGTATCTGGAAGCAGAGTATGGAGAAGTGTCTCAAACCATACAACCCCTTGGCATGCTCAAAGAAGCTCAAGATGTATGCAGGAAGTTTATCAGACAGTGGTCTACAGAACCAGAGGAGAGCATTTATTTTCCTCCTTGTAGGAAGCGAGGACCATCCCATCTCTCAGTACAGAAGGCAATGGTGGGTACAAGAAGGCAGATTGAGGATGAACCTCAAGGCCCGGTGGTAAAGAGTGTTGAGTTTACAGAGCACTGAAGCGGGACAATTGTTGTAGAGGAAGTCAGTGTAATCCAGTAGGGGCAGGAATGTGGAGTGCACTAGCCTCTTTCTGGCTTCTTTGGTGAGAAGATGCTTACTGCGATAGAATATGCCTAAGCTTTGTCTTAATTTTTTCATGACCTCATTCAGGTGGCACAGAAAATTAAGCTTGCTGTCCAGCCAGAACCTTAGGTATTTAAAGTTATCCACGGTTTCAAGGGGTTCACCCCATAAAGTTAGGATTTTGAGATTGGATGTTGGTCCTGAGGCTGCCTTCAGTGAGAGGATCATGGCTTTGGTCTTTTTGGCGTTAAGTAGGAGCTTATGCTTAATAGGATTATATTGGAGAGAGATAAAGTCTCGCTGTAAGTCCTCATAGGCCATGTCCAAAGAAGAGTTAGAGGTGTAAAGGACAGTATTGTCCACAAATAAGGGCACATTAGCTGTGTGCAGTTGTGAGTCAAGATTATTGATACAGATTGCAAATAGGATTGTGCCCAAAATGGAGCCTTGGGGGACACCTCGCAGTAATGTTTTTAGAGGAGAGAATTCTCCTAAGGCTTTGACTTGTTGTAATCTGTTAGTACGATAGCTGGTGAACCATTTAATGGCAGTACTGTCGAAACTAATGCTACTCAGAGCATTAAGCATAATGTTGTGATCCACGGTATCGAAAGCCTTACTAAGGTCAAGGAAGAGAGCAAACACATACTTCTTAGACTCCAAGGCAATTTGCCAGTCAATGGTTACTTTAGTAAGAGCAGAGACTGTGCTATGTTTGGCTCTAAAGCCCGACTGAGTGGCATTTAGCAGTTTCTGCAAGTCCAGATGCTCCCTGACTTGGGTGTTAAAAATTTTTTCCAGTAATTTTGAAAGTGTGGATAGTATGGAGATTGGCCAATAGTTGTTCATGTCGCCCGGATCCCCAGACTTGAACAAAGGGATGATGTGTGCAGTTTTCCACAACACGGGTAGCGCACCTTGCATCAGGGAGGTGTTGAATAAATGGGCAATGGGGGCGGTCAGGTAGTAATGGCCTATTTTTAGGAAGAAAGGTTCGATATTGTCGGCACTGGCACTCTTTTTTGTATCCAATGACAATAGAAGGTCCTCCGCTTGTTTGAATGTTACAGGACGGAAGCTGAAGGAGGAGGAATAGCTCTGGTTAGTGTTAATGTTGGAGCTAGAATCATCATTGTTGTCCCCGTGCAGACTGAGCTTACTGATTGGAGAGGTGTCGAAGGCTAGCTCCGCAGTGGCAAAGTGTTCATTAAGTTGTTCTCATTTATCAGCTCTGTCCGTAAAGGTAGTATCACCGGACACTATTTTGGCTGGAAGGGAGGCATTGGTGGTATGGCCTTCAACCTCTTTGAGGATGCTCCAGAACTTGTTGGTATTGCTTTTGTTGTCTTCCAGGGCTGTTTGGAAATATCTAGCTTTTTCAGACCTAATTAGTTTGGTCCAGGCATTCCTAGAGGCATGAAAGGCAAGCCAGTCGGCTTCTGAGTGAGATTCTGAGATCATGGCGTCACATTAAGTCAAGGAGGGATGAGGTAAGACAAGGGGTATCATGCTCTTTGACAGTCCTCTTGGTGAGAGTGGCAAATCTATTACAGGCCTTGTTAAAAGTATTAATGAAGTAGATGAGGGCAGTATCAGTGTCCTGGGAGTGGTACAGAGGGGACCAGTCACATCAAGCAAGATAAACTTTTAGGTGTTTTAGCATACCTGGTCTGAGCAGTCTTGTGAGGACAGTTTTTATACATAGACAGTGTCGGCAGATAAGGGCCTATAGCCCACCCAGTCTGCCCATTTGAGCTTGTAAGTTCAGTTTGTTTTCCTAGAAGTCTGTTGCCCCTTACCCCTGACCTCCAGAATTCCTTTATGTCTATCCCATGCATTCTTAAATCCCGTGATTGTTTCAGCCCCCACCACTTCCTCTGGCAGGGTGTTCCACTTGTCCACCACCCGTTCTGTGAAGAAATTCTTTCTCATGTTTCCTCTGAATCGTCCTCCCTCCAACTTCATCCCATGCCCTCTAGTTCTGGAACATGGCTGCATTGCTGTGTGAGAAATTCTATGTCAGAACCTGATAAAGTATACCTCCTGTCCATCCTTTTATCCACAGGAGGTATAGAATGAGGAGTTTTTACAATTTTGTCTGTTTCCTGAAAGATTTATGAAGGGGAATAGACAGTCTCTTAGATTCTGGAATATCCATCATTTCTACATAATCAGGCTCTTCCTGATCATCCACAGCTTCCTCAACAGGAAGCTGAAGAGTTTCAGCAACCTTCTTGTAAAAGATGAAATGAGCAGGGAACTCAAAGCCTGGGGGGGGGGAGACCCCTAAAGGTCTGTCTGGGGAGGTATCTGGCTCAATAGGAGCATCCAGATCTTCCAGACCATAATCACTCTCTTCATACTCTCCCACGGTTCATAAAATTCTTCAAAATCATAATCCTGAACCAATGGGACCTGGTGAACAGAGTGTCTCCCAGATGGAGTCGGTGGTGGTTTCTTAACCAGATGGGACCAGTTGCAGAGAACAGGGGAGTGATCACTGAGGGCATTGGGGAGAACTGTGACATTGATGATTTTGTGGGGGCAGTTGGACATAACTAAGTCAAGTAGAGTGGCAGACCCCATTTTGTGGTTGAGGAATGTGGGGCAGGTAAACTAGTTGGGTGATGTCAAGAGCTGCTAATGTATCTTTGTAGTGAGATGCAGAGGGGGAGAGCAAGTTAGTGTTTAGGTCGCCCAATGTAATTAGCTCAGTGTTGGGGGGAGCTGGACGAGGTAGTTAGTAAGAGATTGGAAAGCTGTTTTTTGCCCTCACAGAGTATGTAAACCACTGTGAGAATCAGGGGGCCCGAGAGGGGTTAAGTGAGATATTAAGGGACAGGACTTGAGCACCATTTTCCGGGGGGGGGGTGCCCGGTCTTGGTAGGTGTCCCGCAGGTAGATAGCACAGCCACCCCCTGCATGTCCCAATTCTGTCATTGTGGTGGAGCAAGTAGCCAGGGATTGATATGGACGAGTTGGGGTGGATTTGGATAGCCAGGTTTCCACTAGGGTGAGGATGTTGGGCTGGTGTTGGACTATCCAGACCTAGAGGTCATTGAATTATTTAGGGAGACTGCAGATATTGATTGAAGCAATGCACAACCCTTGGTTGGGGGAGTGTGATTGGGAGGGGGCAGAGGGGATCAGGGTTGGGCTGGATGTTCCCCGATATAAGGAGGAGCAGGGAGAGAGTTCTGAAAAACTGTCAGTCCAGGGTTTTGTTACATGCAGATGAGGTGGTCCAGATTTTAGTGGGTCTGGGGGTGGGTGGGTAGGGATGGTAGGGAGAGTAGATTAGGGAGGCGAGGATGAGAGACAGCCAGGCGGAGGTACCATGAGGGGGGAAATGGGTCTTGGAGTGTGAGGGGGGGAGGGTGTGGTGTGGGCCGGCACATGAGTGTAGAGTGGAGGTGACTGTGTAGTGGAGGGTGGGGGGAGTGTGGTGGAATGGTATGGGAGTGTGCATGAGGAAGGAGTGAAACAAGGAGGAGGGAGATTGGTGCAAATAGAATGGGGAGGTACAACAAGGTTCATGCGGTAGATAAAAACTGAGCTTGGAACAGGCACCGGGAAGTTACCCAATCAAGCAAGGCAGGGGGAGCAATATGGCCAGGGCAATGGGCCCTATTCGCAAAAAGGCGTAAAGTAAGCACCAAAGATGTGTACCCCACCGACGCAGCTCTGCACCTATGGAAAGGTGCTCACCAGCCAATATTCACAAATGCCAGCAACCTGCCTATGGCTCTGCCCCCAGGACACAGCCACATGTAGCTGGATCAGTGTTATGCGGATGCAGACCGGGGGACCCAGGTGGGCATCCACTCAGATGCCTGCCCTGGGTCCCAGAGGGAATCGCTTGTGCAGACATGTGGGAACCTGTGCAGGCATGCATAACCCCATGGAATTTAAAGGGACACCGTCCACTCCCTTAAAGGGTAGCGGTGGAGAAATGGCCATAGGATCACCAGTGCGGAGGATGGTAGTGACATACTATCCATGGGATGGGCCCAAACCCACAACTCCAGTACCCTGGGAGTGTGTGGGGGATGGCACATGCCACCCCAAACTGGAGGGTGCACACTGACACCTGGCATAAGCACCCAGGTCCATGACAGCCCCTGGGCAGTCATGGACCACCAGCCCACTAGGCAGGGCTGTACTGGCCCTCCCATGCTGCCCTATTCCACCCGACCCTAAGGATGGTGGTCGCCCGCCTGGATCATGCCCGTGCCACTGAGGCAGACCACCCATCCTCTCGCTGTGGACACAGGGGCATGTCCAGTGACCCCCCTCCCCTTGTCCTGTACCATCCCATGGTCCCTGGTGGTCTGGTGGCCTCCCATCCCCAAACCACTGGTATGGTATGCCCAATCCTTCTCTGGTGGCTAGTGGACCCCCCATCCCGACAGGTATGGCCCCACCAACCCCCTCATCCCGTCCCCAAGCTGGCAACTGGCACAGCCCTCCGCTCTTCACTATGGCTGGCCACCAACTGAGCTATCTATAATGTGTACATACAGTACACTCAGCCATTACAGTATGTGCTTATTATTGACAGTACAACTGGTGGCTGGCTGTGGTGGAGAGCAGTGGTCTGTGCCAGTCACCAGCCTGGGGATGGGATGGGGGAGCTGGTCAGTGGGGCAATACCTGTTAGGGTGGGGGCAGCTAGACCACCAGGGAGGGATGGATCTCACAGTACATGGGGTTCGGGGATGGGGGGGTTGCTAGACCACCAGGGAGGGCCGGATGGTACACTACAGAGGAGGGCACAGGTGGCAGGGTGGGTCCCATTGCCACCCTGTATCTGCTTGCATAACTGAACAGCCACTGTATGGGGCACAGGGCACAGGCAGCATGCCCACTCTTGGGGACCAGTCTCAACCATTCCCCTGCCCACCACACACCCAGTCCCATCCTTGGGTTTATGCATGCATGCAATCCATCTGTGCAGCATGGAGGCGGATGCATGCGCAGGTGTGCTGTTGTATGGGCAGTGCCTGCGTCACACTACACTGCCCCCTGCACTACCACCCACATTCCCCTGCCCACCCTCCTGCCATGTCCCAGGACCTGATACTGTGGGTTGCCTGTGCACCGTACATATTCAGTGCATAGACTCTAGGGGTGCGGGGGTGCTTTGTGTGTGCATGTGGGTGGCCAAAGTTATGGCACGATCTCTCCTTCCATAACTCCTGCACTCCATGTGATTTTGCACTTTTGAGAATAGGCATAGTGAACAGAGCCCAATATGAGCATGTGTTATATACCATATATGAGTATATACTGTATAACTATATGATTCAACAGTTAGAGTTTGATGGGTGGGTTGCATCAAAGATTAATCTGCACCCTACTTATAATTAGTAAATATTTAGCAGTCAGAACTTGAAATTTCTCATAATCTGGCATAATTGACAAAAACTGGAAAAGCAGTTTTTGTGATTTTTAGGGTGAAAAATAGTTATTGTTTCCACTTTTACCTGAAAAATATTAGTCAAGGTTTTCCCCCAAATTGCAAGGAGTTATATTTTGCAATTTTGAAAATTGTTAGGATAAGATCTGACTTAGGCACTTTAACTTTTGTGGTAATTATTTTTTTTTTTTTGGTAAAAGGGTAACCATATTTTAATTATTAGTGTTGAGGTACCATGCGGTCCTGTTCCCATTGTCCTCACTTGACAGCTGGGTTCTGCTGAGTGAGGTAGAACCTTTCTTTATTTATTTGTTTGAATTTTGTTAACCAGGTAAGCCCACTGAGAATGAATGTCCATTTGTCAGGGGTGACCCGGAGTTAATAATACACGATACAGTAGCAAATGAAGACATACAGTAGGTACAAAGGAAGCATACAAGAGTAGGGGGCAGATATGAAGCCATGAAGCAGATTATATACAACATTATACATGGTGCAGTGAGACAAATATAAGTCTAGGTAATAGCATATTATAGAATACAAGTCTATGGGACAACAATTGGGAAGAGTTCCCTTTCAGAAGGAAGGGAACCATACGTGGTTCCCCCTTTCCTGGATGCAGAAAGGTGTGGTGATAAACTTGCCAACTGTGCACACCACCTATGCTTATATAAATCATCATTTGAATAATGTCATTAATAAACCTAGCTGTGAATATTTAAATCCAGTGTAGTGTGCCTAATATTGGTGTCCAGAAATGGAAAATGGGGAGATTGGAGCTTGTCGAGCCAATGTATCAAAAGCTGCCTAAATGTCAATGATGGGTAATTTTTTTAAGATGTTATTAATAATCCTCAAGAATGTTTTCTCATCTGCAATAGAATTGGTGACTGTGAGCCCAGAATAAATAGAATGTATCACCCACAGTCACTTGCAGCATCTGTACTTCCCATCCAATGTGTGCCTGAAACATGAAAACATGTTTGTTCCTTCGTAAAGCTACAGTTTAACTGTCAATCTGTCACATTTTTTTGCTTTGTCAGCTATTAAAGCTACACATGTCTTGATTGGGAATGGGAATAGTTTTTTTTAACTGCAGTCCTGTGTTAAATTGTGTGATTCAATTCTCAGAACAGAGGAAGTGCAAAGAAAATACTTTGTTTTGGATTTAACTCCCTCTTGCCAATTGTATTTGTTTGTTGGGAAGGGGCAGCATTCCCATCAGGGGTTACGCTAGTAATTATTCTTACTGGCTCAATCTGTCATTGCTGACCCCAAGGGAAGCCTTGCTTCAATTGAACGGAGTGAAAACCCTGACTCCAAACAAGGATTGGCTGCTCAGAACTGGAAACATGCTAATCTGCTTGGAATCTCCTTAGTTATTCCTATAATTATACATACCTCAAGCTGCGAAATCACATTTGTTGATCAACTTCAAACATTTATCTCCCTGATTGTAGCGTGAAAACCTTCCACTGGAAATTGTGGGAGTCGCATTTTGTTTCGTTTTTTTGAGGAAGGGCTGATTGTGTGGTTTAGGCGTACGCTGCGCAACAGAAAGTAACATGATGCTGTACAATACAATAAATCATAAAATAGGTTAGACATATTCTGCCATTTGACTGGCTAAACAAGTTCCAAGACCACTGCAGTAATCCCCCACAAAAGTACAGGTTGGAACGAGTTCAGGCAGTGGGATTTGAAACTTAAGCAAATCATATACAGAGCTTGTGAGCCTTTTCACTCCGTCCTGATTGCCATCACAAACATGGCTGCCACCTTTACTCATTGAAAACCTTCAACGAGGCCCTGAAAAGTAAGACTCTTTTAATTTGAAAAACTAAATATTTAAATGTTTTTTTCTCTCATGTGCCATCCTTACACAGATAAACAAATAACAAATAAAATAAAATACTATTCACAGTTCTAATTTCTGATGTTTCTTTTTGACCATGAAAACCCCTCTCCTATAGTTTGCTGATGACACCAAATGCAGAGGCATAATTAACACCCCGGGAGAACATACCAGCTTACAAAGAGACCTAGGCAATATGGCAACGTGGGCAAATTTGTAGGAAATGAATTTTTTTTTAACTCTGTTTATCACCGGCTTACCAGGGAACTGTCTCAGGCATAGCCCCTCACAACTGCTGTTCTAGCGCCCTGCCTGAAGTTTTGTCTCCGGGAAATCAGGGACAGATATCACCATTCCAGCCTGACCCAATGGACCCTCTGGCTCTGAACTCCCTGAGGCAGGGCGGCCGTTCACCCTGGCACTCTTTCTGCAATCCAGTGCACCAAGCCAGGGCTGAGTGAGGGATTGGGAGATCTGGAGAACCAGACTCGACATTGGGCATGATGCACAGGGCTTTAAGGGGCTGCTGTCACCTATCCCTGGGGCCAGGGTTTTGTACTTGTAGGCAGTTTCCCCTGGAGCGCAGATGTGCAATGATATCTGTGCACATAAATGCTGATGTCCACCACCACTCCACCCCTTAACTGCATCATTCCATGTAGAGTCCCCAATCTCCACCCGGGGCTGCTAAGGAGTGATGAGACTTCCCCAACCCACCCCAGGAGAGGAGAGCAGTCCTCCAGACACTCAATCCTCTTTTCCCCCTGCCATCCCCCGGTGGCCTGAGTCCATTCCTAAACCCAGGTTGCCGGCATGGCGCGAGGTGTGGCGTCCAGCGCCTCAACCCTCAGCTCCACCGGGCCAGCCCAGGAATTAAATTTAATGAGAATAAGTGAACAGTAATTCATATGCAAACGAATAATATGAGCGGGCCTTATTCCCTAAATGGAATATGATAGTAACATCAGAAAAGGACCTAGGAGTAAGGACAGCATTCAAGAATAAGCAACAGGTCAATAACAGCATTAACAAACATAGAAACATAGAAGTTGATGGCAGATAAGAACCGTAAGGCTCATCCAGTCTGCCCGTTTCTTTTTCTACCTTATAAATGTGCCATTGGCCTTTGCTCTGTCAGTGGCCTATCTATTCATACTCATCTATATTGCTCCCTTATGCCTATCCCATGCCTGTCTGAAGCCCTGCACTGTATTCATAGCCACCACTTCCTGAGGTAGGCTGTTCCATGCATCCACCACCCTTTCTGTGAAAAAGAACTTCTTCACATTACCCCTTAACCGGCCTCCCTCTAATCTCATGCTGCGTCCTCTTGTCCTGCTATTTTTCTTATATTTAAACATGTTAGATTCTTTCACCTTGTTAATGCCCTTAAGGTGTTTGAATGTTTCGATCATATCACCTCCCTCCCTCCCTCCTTTGCTCAAGGGTAACAAAATTAACCATCTATTAAATTCAATTAAAAACACTTTAGCCACAAGTCAAAAGAGGTACTATTACCAATTTATAGAACATATATAAGGCCGAACACAGATTATTGTACACAGGTTTGGGGGTAATGAACACTGATGGAAAGGATAAAACTGAGAGAATTCAATGAAAAGCCGCTAAAGTGATGAAGGGATTGGAAAATAAGCCTTACGAAACCAGACTTAATGAACTTATCATTACATAGCTTCACAGGAGAAGAATAAGAGGGGATCTTCTGTTATTTCACAAAACGCACTGGGACAACAACCTACTTAGTGTACTAAACATCAACTTTAGCTAAGAGGGTCATCCTATGTGATGTCATACTAAGCAAACTGCAAATACAAACCTCAAGACTAGCAGTAGGAAATTATACTATAATCAGAGAATAACCAGTATCTGGAACTCTTTGGCAGCAGAAATAGTGAATAGTAACAACACTGACTCATTTGAGACAGTCGGACACTAATATGGATAGGGGCATCCTAACAGATTACTATATCCAATAAAGGGGTAGCTTCACATAGATGTACACGTCTTCTGATACCGGCCTACTCCTAGTATTAACTCCTATCTTTACCATGTTTACCCTGCTACAGATAAAATTGAGGCCACTGCTCCTTATGAGGTGTGTGTGCGTGTGTGTGTGTGTGTGTGTGTGTGTGTATGCGCGCGCGTGTATGCATGCTTGCTGACATTCCACCTGTGGAACTGAGCCAAAGTTTGAATGCTTATATTCCTATGCATCTACACATTTTGTGATAATTAAGATAAAATAATACGTTAAAAAAAAAACAATAAAGAAACTATATTGTAATCCAACACTAGTCTTTTATTTATCTTTAAATCTGAACCCATTTTATATTAATTAGATGACTTTCATGATATGCATCTCAGTAAACAATATCATAGTGTAAGCGGTCCTAATCTCAAAATTGGCATGCTTAGACTTTAAAAGTAACAGACTTTGAGTCTCTTCAGTCCTTTCATAGCCATTTACAAAACTGAGGGGATCTGTAACTGCAGACCTAATAATTGCCAGTATTTTGATAAAACAAGTGGGACCACCAGGAGGCCATGTCCAAAGACTGCAGTTAATGCATATTAAAAATGCTCCCAAAGCAACATGTAGATGATAAAATATTTGAGACTTAAGGTAGTGCACTTAGTGACCACTATGCAAACATGGTCTACAGCTTTGCCCCTTCCTCCTCTCTAGCCAGACAGAACACCCTCTGTAATACTTTCTGTCGATTCATTACAAAACAAATTCATCTCCTTGTACACATCACTGCTCTCTCTACTCTTCTGTTTTCATCCTCCCTCTCTCCTCATGTTGTCAACGTCACTGCACCTAAATTCCGGTTTGGATTCCTCCCCTCTTATCTCTCCTTACTCCTCTCTCCCATCCCATCCCATCCTCCTCCCACTCTCTCCACTCTAGGGATTCACGCACCTTCTCCATTCCTCACCCTCACACCTCTGCTGGGCAAACTGCCTTCCTCTACCACCTCCCCTCTCTCAAGATCCTGTACCCTCTTCCACCTGGTTTTCCTCCTCCGTCTCGGCTTTTAGATATCACCTAAGTTGCCTTTCCAGTCCTATCTGTCACTGTCAACCTCTCCCCCCATTCAGCCTTCCTTCCTGCTCCTATCCACCCCCAGCAATCTCCTCCCTATACTTGGCTGTGATAGAGACAAACTTCTGACAGGCTACTGTACTACAACCACCTTCTCAGGCTCTAAGCACTTTACTCAGTAATTGTATGATTATATGGTATTTACCATACCCTGCAATTTCCAATTGATAATAGTTGCCTATTGTACTTCCTCCAGTAGATGATACCTGTTAGTATGCCCTGCAATCTAAGCTGTCACAGTATTGCTCGCTGATGTGGACTGATGTACTGTTTGCTTGTACTCCCACCCCCCCCGGGCCACAACTGGAAATGAACTTTGGCTCAGCGTGCCTTTCCCAGTCACTAATTTTCAACAAATAAATAAATAAGTGACAATGGACATGGAATGCATAGGCCAATTTTCAGATCTGTAACTAATGGGTTTTTGAAAAATAATTCACTGGGTCAGATATTCAAAGGGGTTGTGCCTGGCACAACCAAGTTGCACCAGCACAACCCCAGTAATGTGCCCCTAGGTGATATTTAAAAGAGGGACTTGCACAGCGTAAGTCCCGATGCACATGGGTGCATTGGTAATGTATGCAGCATATCTGAATGGGGTGTGCCCATGCATATATGGCGCATCCCGATATTCAGCCCGGGATGTGTGGTGCATAGGCTGACACAACCCCTAGATGCACCACATATCGGGGCACAAAGTTGAGCCAGAAAAAAACAGCTCAAATGCTGACCACCCACAGGTGGGTGGCTGTATTGCAGGGTGCAACTCAGCAACTGCCAGCAGTGGGTGGCCACCCGCCCACCCAGAACACTGCCCACAAGCACCCAAACAATCCCTGATGGTCTTGTGTAACCCCCTCTTCCTCCCATAGCCCTGATCGCAGGTAATAGTAAAATAAAACAATCCCTGGTAGTCTAGTGGAACCCCCTTCCCTCCCATAGCCTGATTGCCAAAAATGACAGATGTCACAAGCCCTGGTAATCTAGTGGTACCCCCACCCCTCCCGATGCTCTGATCACCGTACAAAATATATTTATATTTCCCCTTCCCTGGTAGTCTAATGGTCCCCCCATCCCATCCGATGTACTGATCGCCATTAAGTAAATTATTTTCCCTTCCCCAGTAGTCTACCGGTTCCCCCATCCCACCTGATACACCGATCGCCGGTGCTCTGTGTTGATATATATCCTTGGTGGTCCAGTGGCACCCCCCACTCCCCCACCTTCACAAGACCCCCTGCTTACCCAGCTCCCCCCAGTCATCAGCAGGCAGCTGCCACCCGCCCACATATCACCCGGCTGCCCACTGAATGACAGCTTACAGTATGAGCTGTAAGCCCATTTGTCCACACTGTGGACCAATAGGCTTGCAGGGTATATTATATGAGATAGTAACAGATATGTGAATGAAGTCCATTCACATATTTGTGATCAAAACTGGCATAGTATGCTCCTGAAGCCCACTGGTCCACAATGGACTCAATGGGCTTACAGCTCATACTGTAAGCTGTCATTCATGGACAGCAGGGCGGTATGCGGGAGGGTAGCAGCTGTTCCCGAGATGGGGGGCTGGGCAGGGCTCTGTGAGGGTGGGGGTGCCACTGAACCACCAGGGATATATGTCAATACGGAGCACTGGCGATTGGTGCATTGGGTGAGGTGGGGGAACCGGTAGACTACCAGGGGAAGGAAAAATAATTTACTTTACGGCAATCAGTGTAGCGGTTGGGGTGGGGAGACCACTAGACTACTAGGGAAGGGGACATACCTTTCATCTGGTGATCAGAGCATCGGGATGGGTGGGGGGTACCACTAGATCACCAGGGCTTCTGCAGTCTGTCATTTTCAGCGGTCAGACCACGGGAGGGAGAGGGTTCCACTACACTACCAGGGATTTTTTTATTTTACTATTACCCACGATCAGAGTTATGGGAGGGAGGGGGGTACCACTAGACTACCAGGAGTGTTTACATCTATTTCTACCACGACCGTGGCTACGTGGCGGGGGTTGCCCCAGGACGCTCTCAGTCCACACCACATGCTATGCAGGGTGCCAGGTGCATTTCATCGGGCTGCCCTGCTCAGCTCATGCAAATGGGTCCATAATGACATGCAAATGGCCCCATTTGTGCCTTGCATACATTATGGCCCCATTTGCATGTCCAAGTCTGACTATCTCAGAAATGCGCCCAGCACAACTACAGTTGCGCTGGAGCACTCCCAGTCCTCCCTGTCTGGGGAATGCTCTGGCACATTGTATATGCACCATGCACATGCTGTGCTATATTTAAAAGGTGATGCACCGTGGCACATCACTTTTGAATATCCCCCTGTCCGGTCCCAGAGCATCTCGGTTGTGCTGCACCTCCCCTTGCACCATTGTCTGGCGCAGTCTGAATATTGGGTCCACTGAGTTGAGTTTTTGCTAAACATTTTAAGTCCTTCCCAGTCATCTCAAAAGAAAATTTTAAAATGGTGTACAACTGTTTCAAAAGATTCTAGTATGGACTTTAACCCTTAGGCTGCCAACAGAATTAGAATACATAGTAATTCTGGACTGATATATTAGCACGGCAAGGGTTAAAGTTATCTTTCTATTTGATGCATATATCTAGTTGAGGAAGTATTTCTGGAACAGGTGGGAGCACATCCTCCTCTGGAACAGAAGGCTGTGGGCTCTAGTCCCACACTGGTATGTGGCTCATATCATAAACGCTGACATCCAAGTGCAATACTAAGGGGATGCTGTACTGTTGGGGTGTGCTGTCTTTCGGGTGAGATGTTAAACTGAGGTCCTATCTGTCTCTTCTTGTGGTTATTCAGGTGGATGTTAAAGATCCCATAGCACTTCTTGAAAACAGCGCCCTGGCCACATTTTTCCCACCCACTAAAATGTGTCCTTTAGCCCACCGGGGCTTTGGATCTCTGCTGTTGGAACCGCCGCTTCTAGTGCTCCATTGTGGTCTCGCTGATCTACGAGCGGTGACCACATGGCTGGAAAATAAATAGTGCCACTCCCTCGAGTAAACACTCATCACAGGAGCAGAACGAGAACCCACAGACCCTGTGCCCAGTGTTGAGGACCAGCAGCCTGTCTGCTTTTGGAGCTGGGGGGTCAGGAAAGCTGTAAACCCTAAGATCTCCTTTAACCCACCGGGGCTTTGGACCTCCGCTGTTGGAACTGCCACCTCTAGTGCTCCGTTGCGGTCACACTGATCTATGGGCGGTGACCACATGGCTGGAAAAGAAATAGCACCGCTCCTCCAAGTAAACCCTCGTCGCAGGAGCAGACCAAGAACCCACAGACCCTGTGCCCAGAGTTGAGGACCAGCAGCCTGGCCGCTTTTGGAGCCGGGAGTGAGGAAAGCCATAAACCTAAGGTCTCCTTTAGCCCACCGGGGCTTCGGACCTCTGATGTTGGAACCGCCGGCTCTCGTGCTCCATTGCAGTCCCGTTGATCTACGGGCGATGACCACGCAGCCGGAAAAGAAGTAGCGCTGCTTCTCCGAGTAAACCCTCATCGCAAGAGCAGACCGAGAACCCGCAGACCCTGTGCCCAGTGTTGCATAGCCGCAGCCTGTCTGCTTTTGGAACCGGGGGTCGGGAAAGCCGTAAACCCTAAGGTCTCCTTTAGCCCACTTGGGCTTCAGACCTCCACTCTTGAAACTGCCACCTCTAGTGCTCTGTTGTGGTCCCACTGACCTGTGGGCAGTGAACACGTGGCTGGAAATAAAAAAGTGCCGCTCTTCTGGGTAAACCCTCATCGCAGGAGCAGACCGAGAACCTGCAGACCCTGTGTCCAGTGTTGAGAACCAGCAGCCTGGCTGCTTTTGGAGCCAGAGGTCGGGGAAAGCCATAAATCCTAAGGTCTCCTTTAGCCCACTGGGACATCAGACCTCTGCTGTTGGAACTGCTGCCTCAAGTGCTCCATTGCAGTCCCGCTGATCTACAGGCGGTGAACATGCGGCTGGAAATGAAATAATGCTGCTCCTCTGAGTAAGCTCTCATCACAGGAGCAGACTGAGAACCTGCCGACCCTGTGTCCAGTGTTGAGGACCAGCAGCCTGGCTAGTTTTGGAGCCAGGGGTCGGGAAAGCCAGAAACCCTAAGGTCTCCTTTAGCCCACCGGGGCTTTGGACCTCCACTGTTAGGACCGCCGCCTCTAGTGCTCCATTGTGGTCCTGCTGATCTACGGGCGGTGACCACGCGACTGGAAAAGAAACAGCGCCGCTCGTCCGAGTAAACCCTCATAGCAGGAGCAGACCGAGAACCCACAAACCCTGTGCCCTGGGTTGAGGACCAGCAGCCTGGCTGCTTTTGGATCTAGGGGTTGGGAAAGCCGTAAACCCTAAGGTCTCCTTTAGCCCACCAGAGCCTTGGACCTCTGCTGTTGGAACTGCCATGTCTAGTGCTGCGTTGTGGTGCTGCTGATCTATGGGCAGTGACCATGTGGCTGGAAAAGAAATAGCGCTGCTCCTCCGAGTAAAAACCCTTGTCGCAGGAGCAGACCGAGAACCCGCAGACCCTGCGCCTAGTGTTGAGGAGCAGCAGCCTGGCTGCTTTTGGAGCTGGGGGTCGGGAACGCAGTAAACCCCAAGGTACGTTTGGCCTCTTGAAAACTCTGGATTTAAACTGGGGCTCCTGGCCTCTGATTGGTGTAAACCACCCCTTCTGTGCAGCGCTGATTGGTGGGAGTCCTTTGGATATTTTGTCTCCAGTTTCTAAATACCTTGTTGTGCCTGAGCCGTGGACTTGAATTTTCAGCTGAGCGCCATTTTACTTTTCCTTGTGTAGCAGCCTCAATCTCCCTGTTAGAATTACTACGCAGTTAAATTTGATAATCAATTCACTTTGAGCGAGCCTCCTGCTGCCCTAGGAACCTAAAGGCACTAGTAATTACAGCTCCTTTCTGGATTCTTGACCACTGTGTTTTACAGCTTAAATAAGTTTAATATACAGTCATTAATTAAGCCTGCTACTTTTTTACTATCCTTGAGATTTAATCATAGAATCATTTACGTTACTGTGTTTTCCATTTGTTTCCCTCATCCTTACCTGTTTCACTCCCTCCTTGACAACTCCTCCCTAAATTCTCTCTGCCCACCCAGCTCCTTTGTGTGCAGTAACCTCCACCTCCCACCCGCTCCTACTTAAACACCTCTCCCTTCTTCTACCCTCAGATCTCCTTTAGCCCACCAGGGCTTTGGACCTCCGCTGTTGGAACCACCACCTCTAGTGCTCTGTTGCAGTCCCGCTAATCTATGGGCAGTGACCACGCAGCTGGAAAAGAAATAGCGCCACTCCTCCGAGTAAACCCTCATCGCAGGAGTAGACCGAAAACCCGCAGACCCTGTGCCCAGTGTTGAGGACGAGCTGCCTGGCTGCTTTTGGAGCCGTGGATCAGGAAAGCAGTAAATCCGAAGGTACATTTAGCCGCTTGAAAATTCCGTATTTGAAACTGGGGCGCCTGGCATCTGATTGGTGTAAACCAACCCTTCTGTGCGGCGCTGATTGGTGGGAGTCCTTTGGATATTTTGTCTCCAGTTTCTAAATACCTTGCTGTGCTTGAGCCGTGGACTTGAATTTTCGGCTGAGCGCTGTTTTACTTTTCCTTGTGTAGCAGCCTGAATCTCCCTGTTAGAATTGCTATGCAGTTAAATTTGATAATCAATTCACTTTGAGCGAGCCTCCTGCTGCCCTAGGAACCTAAAGGCACTAGTTATTACAGCTCCTTTCTGGATTATTTAACACTGTGTTTTACAGCTTTTGCTGTCCCGCCTGCGCAAAGCGCCAGCTCCCCACCCACCCTGGGTGGACCTGTACTCATATAGGCTTGCCTCAGTCAGATGAGCAAGTCCCCGATTTTCCATTGGCTCCTTATACTGTTTGGCCACTAGGGGAGTATCCAATCTATATTCACTTGTCGCTTATGATCGTCAGTTTCTGTCCTGCTTTCCTGAGCTAGTCGAGTTTCCTAACCTACTGTTACTATGTAGAAAACAATTTTCTGAGTGCCATTTACCATACACTATGTACTTACCCTAATTAGGAGCTCTAAACGTGTGGCCATACCTAAATTACTAGTCTATTTGGTCCTCAGAACTCCTTCCTATCCTGTTATAGGGGCAGTCGCACTGTAGCAGATCGATTTGGTACATAAATACCCTTCAAAGGTGTTATAGGCACTGCCATACCTAGGTTCTTTCTTGTATGTCCTTTCGGTAACATGCAGTACGGTGTAGTGAGCCATACTATAAATAGTGTCCACACCTCATCCTCTGGAGACAATAATATGCTCCTTTACCACATGGGAGGGGTCACCCTCTCTCTTTTATTATTCTTATTATGTATAAATGCATTCTCACCCTCTATTCCGTGTGACCAAAATGGTAAATCGAATGGGTATTTGGATTTTAGGTTCTCTAACCTCCTTATTTCCAAATATTGGCCTGAAAATTTGTGGAAATTCATTTTCTATAAAAAGGGATGCACATATTATGCGCACTCTGCCCTCTGTAAGGGTAAGTGGAAGCATACCCTGTCCCCTGTTTTTTACTCCGTTAGGCTCTTGTTTCTAGCTATCCTAGTGCTTCTCTTGTTGGGTGATGTGGAACTTAACCCTGGTCCTCCTGCTCACCTCTCTATAGCTGACCTATCTGGGCTAACAAACAAGGGACTTCTTATCATGCATATGAATATTTGGAGCTTAACCTGCTATAAGGACGAACTGGATGCGTGGATCAGAGTATATAACCCAGATATACTCTGTCTCACTGAAACGTGGTTAAAACCTGGTATCCCTGGCTCTCTCTGCTCAATGGAGAATTACTCCTTGATCTGTAGGGATAGAAAATTGTCCAGATGTGGAGGCGGTATGGCTATCTATTATAAGAACCATCACAGCATTACATAAGTTCCTGCCCTAGCCTCATCCTCTGTGTGTGAATCCATTCATGCCACTGTCCAACTAGGAGTAAAGAAACTACATATAATTTGCATCTATAACCCTCCCTCAGAGGATGTAGCTGGACTCCAGGATCTCCTTGACCTTACAACTCAGTCGGTCAGTCAAAATGAGCTCATAATTCTGGGGGACCTAAACCTGAACTGGTTAGGTCCTACTCACAGCTCCTTACTATCATTAGCGCATAGTTGCAACCTACACCAGCTGATAACTGAGCCTACTAGAACGCCTACTCCACCAAAACCAGGCATCCTGATAGACTGGGTACTTACAAACCGCCTGGAGCACGTGACTGCATCGGGTATCCTGGCAGATGCGATAACTGACCATTCTCCTGTTTTCTGTATCTGGGCCTCGGATGCCCCACCATTTCCTCCACCCCGTTTCGTCACCTTTCCTAATTTTGCTAAAATGGATGTAAATGCTTTCCTTCTTGATGCTTCAAATATTGATTGGTCGGGGCTCTATCTTGCCAGTAGAATTGAAGACGCATTGCATATTTTCCTAACCGAATTCATTGCTGTCCAATGCAAGCATGCGCCTAACGTTACCAGGAGAGTAAGAGGGAAACAAACCAAGTGGCTACACAAAACCTTGCTTGCTGAACTGCGATGCAGGGAGAAACTCTGGAAGAACTATAAACACACTGGCCTGCTCTCTGATTTCAATACATGCAAAGCACACAGAAATTACTGCAAAAAACAAATACAAAAAGCTAAAAGTAAGTATTGTAAGGACCTGCTATCCAGCTCTGCCCATGACCCATGGAAATTCTGGGCCCATATAAAGTCTTTTCTTAGGGCCTCGCAAGCAACTACCCCTACAGATATGGTACTCAACGGAGCCAACTGTAATGACCCTAATACCATTGCGAATGCTTTTAACAGGATGTTTTCTGATCTATCACTATATACTTCTTCTTTTCCGTCCCTGACCACATCTTCCCAATCTGCTAGCTCCAGCAAGCAAATTGACCGCTCTGCATCTTCCCAAGGGTCCTTGCTGCCTCTGCAGTTCTATTTCAAGGCAATAACTCAGGCAGAGGTCCTTAAACAACTGAATTCCATCTAGCTCAGGGTCTGATTCCCTAGAACCTCGCCTGCTGAAGCTGGTGGCTCCACTCATTGCCTCTCCACTGGCGAAAATATACATGTTATTCCTTTGTTGCAGTGCTGTCCTTGACCTTTGGAAAATTGCTAGGATAACTCCTGTCTTCAAAAAAGGTGATAAGAAGGATATAAATAATTACAGACCGATAGCTATTCTCTCTGTCCTGAGCAAGATACTGGAAAAGATTGTCGCTGCCCAAACACTTGACTTCCTAGCAAATTCCAATCTTCTCTCCGTCACCTAGCATGGCTTCAGGAAAAATCATTGCACGACTACTGCCCTACTAAAACTCACCTCGGATATACTCTCAAACATGGAATCTGGTCGACTCACTGTGGCTGTTTTTATTGACCTTACCAAGGCCTTTGATCTTGTGGATCATCCCATGCTCCTGTCTACCCTTCAAAACATGGGTTTCTCGACTTCAGTTGTAAACTGGTTTAGTAGTTATTTATCGGATAGGACCCAAACAGTTAAATTCAACTCCGCTATATCGGACAGTACTACAATCAACATTGGCATTCCTCAAGGGTCAATCCTGGGACCACTTCTTTTCTCATTGTTTATAAACAACGTTCCTGATGTCCTACAAACCTGCTCTTCTCTTCTAAATGCTGACGATCTTGTCATCTGTACCAGCTCAGCTACAGTCGATAGCCTAAACTCATCCCTTTCCATCGATTTCGGGAACATTCAAAACTGGCTGCATGACAACAAACTAGTACTTAATGTTAAAAGAATGAAAGCCATGCTCCTAGGCTCTGCCTCAAAACACAGTACTTGTACGTCGCCCCTTATGATCTATGACCTTCAAGGGTCTAAACTAGAGACCATCATGTCCTTCAACTACCTTGGTGTCATGCTAGATCAATCACTGGATCTAAATCTTCCCAATCTACCTGTAAAACAGTTAATAGTAGACTGGGTGTTGCCTACAAGACTAGCTACATGCTAAGTCCATCCGCAAAGCTGGCCATTGCTGGGGGGGGGGGTCTTACTTCCTGCACTAACCTACTGTTTGCTTATCCTTGCTGCTGCTGCACATAAAACCTCACTGCAGAAATGGGATGTCACATATAATATTATCTGTCATTACGCATCATCATCCCCTCAACTGAAGCGCTGTTGTCAGCTCTACAGTGACCTGGGTTGGCTCTCTCTCTCTGCATCTAGACAATATTACCTTGGCTCCTTGTGTGACTCCATTATCAGGCTTCACACCCCTGCATCACCTGCAACACTACTTATTCCCTCCACCTCCTCCCATGGACTGCGATCTGTTGACAAATCATTACTAAACGTTTCTAGGTGTCACAACTCAAAGGGTGCTGGTGCTTTTAAGTATGTGGCTCCCCAGCTTTGGAATACTCTTCCCCTAGATCTAAAGCAGTCTGCATCTCACTGCCACTTTAAAATAAATTTCTGACGATATCTAACTCATGCAGACCCATGTACTTGCTTCAATCAGACCTGATCTAGTTTAAGTCCTCCTTGGCTCAATCCTATCACTCTACAGTCCAAACTCTCCTGTTTTCGTGACCACCTTCTCACATTCTTTCCTATCCTCAGATCTCAGCTCTGACCCTTGTCGAACCTTGTCTTGGCCTCTACCGAGGCCCGCCTCCACTCCTCCTATTGCATTGGTCCTTCCAAATACTTTCTCCCCTTTTTTTACTGTTTGCTCTGTGCCTGCCTCCATTTATCCTCTAGCTGCTCTCTTCAGGGGATATCTAGTTATTTTGTTCCTATATACTTTTACACCTTATACATGTTGTCTTGGGAGCCTGAGCTTTCCATAGTGATACACTTGTGCCGTTATCTGTTTATTAGTCTGAGTCTCTAATACTATTGTCTCTTATGCCATTATTGTGCATTGCCTCTGCTGCTCTGTTATTGCCGTGTTGTTGTATTCCATGTTCTCTGGCCTAAACTAAGCAATATGTAATGCTGTTATGCACTTTGAAATGTTATGTATGTTATTACGTTCTGTACTCTCCTGGGTTGTGCCTGAAAATAGTCATTTGTTGGCTAGTGCACTTACCCGGTAAACAAAAAACTAACTAAATAAATAAATCTGGTTCAGTTTCAGTTGGTGTGCATCAGTACCCCCCCCAACTAGACTGAAAATAGTATTGTCTAGCCCTCCTTTCCCACTCAAAAAAAGTCATAAATCAATTAAATATGATATCTTTGTACAGTACTTCTGTATATGTGTACCAGCAGTGATCCTACAATCCCTTCCCCTGACATTTGGTGCAAAATTGCTGGTTACTGCAAGACTGAAATTCAAAACTGGAGACAATTCTTTACTAATGACACGTTCTACTGTAAGTACCTCTCATACGTTTACATTTTAGAGTAAAAACAAACATTTCTGAAGCAGACATCCTCAAAGTGGAAAACCTTTATTAGGTGTACAGACTATATAACAAGAAGAAGAATCTTTTTGTAGCAGTTTTTCTTTTGCCTGTCTGTGCCTAAACAACTGTCAGGCCCTAAAATCAGGTGTATCAATTTATCAGACAGAACTGTTAACAACCAAAGCATTCTAGAGCAGCTGCTGGCAACACAGCTTAGCCATTTGAATATGTTGCAGTTTTGAAGACACAGTGCCAGTATAAAGTTACCTCAGTGAGGGGGAGTTGGGGGCTGGTTCCCCCCCCTTTTGTAATCACCCCATAGTGAGAATATACCAAATTGAAGGGGCTTCCCCCCTAAAATGCATCGAGCCTCCTTTATTATATATCCAGATTTGTCGCTGTACTTCCAAATGCTTGTTATGGCCTTTGGTCCCCTATTCTACAAAAATAATGTTATGCAGAAATTATTAAGAAAGCATGACCTGCAATTTTGAAATAACATGTTCGGTTTTATGTAATACAATCACTGCAAGCATTTTATTATTTAAAAGGCAATCCAAGTTTCTTTTAAAAGCACACACAGAGCACAGCAAGTGCTGCAGAATACATTACACACTCATTAAAATACCATTTGAATTGTATACTTTGCCATTTTAAATTGGCACATGAAAAGGGTGGACATTCAGTTACTGGACCTGCATTTCTAAACCATCAGATGGTAGACCTTCTCATTCAAAAGGCTCTAAATTATATATTTTTTTAAACTTGAACATTTACAATGTCTGAAAAGTAGATTATTATAAAATTACCATTTTCATCAAATATATAAAAATTACCATAGACTTTAGCATACTGTAGCATAAAGAGCCTTATTGTGCCTACAGGCTCAGGATAAAAAGGCAAAGATAGTGTAGAAAATTGGTCCCATTTACTGTACTACAAATGTTCCACTCTATAGTTATCTATTAGATTTAACAGCAGCTGTAGCACTTTTTAGGTTAAGGGGTGGTTATTGGGCACTTCTCTGCGCAAAAATAACTCTGGTGCAATATGATTTTTTTTTTCTGGGATTTTTGCTGTTCTATCTCTGCTTCTTCCATCATCCATTTTCAAGACCAAGGGCACATGCTTATCTGTGGATTTTAGGCCCTCACAGATGGAGGGGCTTTCATCCCATCAGTGATGCATACCCTTCCCCCTCCATTTTGCCATCACTCTTCCCTGCAGCAACACCGTACCTGAACATCCAGGAGTTGCTCCGATTCTGAATGAGAAGAAGGAGCTATAGACTGAGCCCCAGATAAAGAACCTGTGTGGCTCAAAGTCCTGGGGAGCTATCTGACCTCTTTTATACAATAGGGGTGAGCAGATAACCCATTAGATAAAAACAGGTATTCTCACGGCAGGGTGACAGCTCCAGTCATCACACTATAGTGTATGGCCAGGCATCATTACTGCCAGAATTCAATGAGGTCTAAAACATTGTTCTGCTCTAGTAGTGATGTCTGGTGCATGCAAGTGACTCTGTGTGAGAGGACCCCACATTCAGAGCGCCAGGGGGCATCTCCGTGGAGGTGGAGCTCGCACTACATGCTCATTGTACGTCCATGGAGTCAGGCAAAAAAAATGGAGGAAAAACATGGAAGGCAGGCTCCATGAAGTCCTGCCCACCATGCCCACTCAACTGCTCTGGGTCCGAGACAATCTGGATATGTGTGTCTGGTGGAGGGGAAGATGGCTGCTCCACCTCGGCCCTGCCACAGGAGGCAATCTGTGGGCGATACAGTTCCCAACCATGGAGTAGGCTGGAGGTGACTGCAGCTGATGGGGACAAGAGTAAGTCATCTGCTCCTACCAGAGGAGGATAAGAACGTATATGGAAAAAACATTAGCGCATTGCCTTATTACTGCTGCACTGGAACAGAAATTGTGCACATGCAGAGTGAACAATCGCTGTTCTAATTTAGAAGTATTAGCATGGGATACTAGCAGGTGTCAGTGCACAAAACAGAGATGTCTGCTGGCCACAAAGTGGCATGTGGCCAGCATGCTGAATATGTCTTTGTAGGAGCAATAGTGTATCCCAAACGAGATAGTGCTTGTGCCCCACACTGTCATTTTCAAAGTTAAATATGTTCATGACGCCATAATGGATACAGATTTCACATGGCACTTTTGCATCTCATTAACGGTCTATTAACCAGGCTGCATCATGCCTCTGCACTGTGAACAGCACTGAGGTATGGTGCAGCCAGACTATCGGCCTTGCACCCACCTGACAAGGCAATGCCAGGTCCTCTTCCACACCTGATCCCCACTGCAGCACTTTTGTTGAAGTCCTTCATCTCTGGTAGTCTATTGGACCCCCATACTGGTTCATGTACATAATCCCACCCCCTTTGCCCACCCTGATGACAGTGAGCAGCACAGACACTCCCAGTCACCTCTGCGACTGGCTGTCCTCTGCCTCACACAAATACCAGGATTACTATACAGCTCTGTATAGTGATATATAGTGATACAGTACTTGTGTGACATCTGTCTGAATGGTCGTACACTATTTCAATAGACATTTAGCTGTATAGCAATACCACTTATTTATTTTAGTTATTTATTTATTTAAAAGTTTGGTGACCGGGAAAGGCACACTGAGCTGAGACTTGTTTCCAGGTGTGACCCTGGAGGGGGAAAGGGGATAAAGACAATCAGGCAGTTACAACAAATGAAGTGCAATAATAGCAGTGCAAGTACAGTAAGTACAGTGGTTAACAAAACAGTAGTAAAACTACATCGAGGTACATGGCAGACAGTACATAGATGTCTTTCAAAATTTTACAAAGGTAGGGTGAGGAGGATGTGAGGGCACGCATGAGAGGTAGGGTTAGCAGAGAAGGGGAGAAGTGAGGGCAGAGGAGGAAGTGGAGGGAGGGTTAGAGGGTGTGTGTGACAGGAACAAGTGGGGGGAAGGTGGGCTTCAGCAGCCACTTTTGGGATAGTGAAGATGCGGCTTGGTGAAGAAGAGGGGGGTCCAGTTCCAAAGGGAGGGGACCAATATCTAAAAAAGCAACCTGACCAGCGCGGGAGCAGGGGTGAGGGATAGAGAAAGAGCAGGAGTCTCTAGTGTGAAGGGGGTAGGAGGCGGAAGCAGAGAGAAGGGAGAGAAGAGAAGATAGATAAGAGGGAAGGGAGGCAAACCACTATTTACCAATGAGGGCTGAGCAGCGGGAATGGTGATGCAAAGGTGGGGGGGGCAATGGAAAGAGAGGAGTAAAGGGAGCAGTGATGGGTGCAGGGAGGAGAGTTTGAGGCAAAGTGACAGCAGGCATGCTACTTGTATAGGGCAAATAGCATCTGGCCATGGAGGTGAATGGTGGTTTTGTGCCAGTCGCTGGGGAGGGAATTGTGTACACAGATTGGGAAGGGGTCCACTGGAAAACCAGGGAATGAGAAACTTCGACAAAATTATTACAGTCGGGATTTAGGTTAAGGAAAGGGGGTCCACTAACCTACCTGGGAAAGGGTTTGCAAGTGTCACTATTCTGATGGATTTATCAATGTAGATGGGGATGGGGCAAGAGGGGACACTAGCAGTGTTAGTTTTCTTTGTACATACATGCACGACAGATGCCCCAGGGGGGCATGCACCACTATATGCACTTGGTAGGGTAGGGTTTTGGACATGTTAAATAGTGCTGGGCAAGTAGCATGTTAGTGATTTAAACAGCAAGTGAATACAACAGTGGGCACTCTGTGCATTCATTTGCATAGACACATGGTGTCTGTTAACGTGATTAATGCTGCAGTAAGTGTGTTTGCTAATCTAGCAGCAGCCAGGCTTACAGGCTGTCAGCTGTGCTATTCACACTTAGCGTGGCTGTAACCTTTGGAATATTTGACCTTAAGGGTTTTTATTTGAGGAACAATGGCTTGAATAAAAAAGGAAAGTAAAAGATGAACACTGCAAAATTAAACAAGGAATGGAAGCGCAGTGGCTTGATTAGAGGATCCTAGGGACAACTATGAAACATGTCCCAATTACGTCAGGGCTGTCGGTATGCTAGCTCTGGTCCAGCATTAAACTGGGTGTAGATGCAGGTAGGTACTGGGCAGACTCCTTGGGTGGTTTTCTGGGCCCTTTTCTGCTGTCAGCATCTGTGTTTCTATGTCTCCAGCCCACAATCTCAGCCTAGCCTTTGATTTTTGAAGCCAGCTTGTCAGTACCACTGAGAAGCAGGCGCAGTAGGTAATGGTGCTTTTTCCCCACAGGCACTGAAACGCACCCTTCTCTCTATTTTCCCTATAACAGCTGGTATTGTTCACTGGTGAGCAGAAGGCCAAAGCTGTCAATTCTATTGTGAACTGGATCAAGTAATCACTGTAACAAAATATGAAAAGGTTTCATAGTACCCCTGCCTGAAGAGACCTTATTTGTAGTTCTGATCTAGAACAGCACTAAAATAATAATTTTGCTAAATGATTGCCAGAATATCTGTAGTATATGCTTCATAAACTATATATTGTACAGCAGTGTCAGAGAGTGCCAGCCAGCCTCCTCTTTCCATCAGATAGTAAATTGATGCATATTCCATTTAAGATCACTCAACCGCCCAACCAATTTGGAAAGCCTAATATAATCACATGGACGCTTGAGCCAGGCAGAGGAAATATGTAAAAAGATTATGGCTACTTTTAAGGGAGTTTGAGGGAAGTGGTCTCAGTCTGAAAACACATCTGCCATAGAAAGGGTTGGTGTGAGCTAGTGGTTAGAGCACAGGCTTGGAAGGAAGCAGGGACTTGTGCTCCTTACTCAGAGTGTGACCTACTGCAAGGTACTTGAACTCCCTGTACTTCATTCTACTCAACCGGACCCCGTCGGAAACGGCATCTCAGCTGGCCCCTTTCCTGGGTAAATAAATTACAGAAAAAAACTATCCACCCCAAAGATTTCTATTGTCCCATTAAAATGTCAATATAAGTTTGATGTAAAGGGCCAATCAGATAGGTCCAGTCTGCACAGATGTTTCTACTACCTTAAATGGGGACCAAGCAGCAGTAAGAGCCCCACACTCGAGTGTGGGTCTGGTCCTAATTTGCACTTGGTGTGCAAACATTTTTTTTTTACTTACTGTTTACTGTAGTACAGTAGATTGTATCAGGCTGATTCTGCTGACTTCCAGGCTGACATTTTCTGTAACTACAAATCCCAGAATCCCTTGCAGCTGACATCAGAGCAGTGTTGAAGCAGTGGGAGATTCAATAGCCTGCAGTACATGTTTTAGGGACCTCAGGACCAAGAGTGGCAACAATGTAATGTGGTTTAATGATGTGGACTATTACCTGCTCTAGTCAGACTACTGCCCTGACCACTGCTCCACAATCAGTTTCCCAGCAAAACTGATCTGAATGCAGTTACATTGTGACTAAATATATATATATATATATATATATATATATATATATATACACACACACATATATAGTAAAATCCTAGCAAAACTGATCTGAATTCTGCTTACTGTGAAAAAAAATATATATATATATATATATATATATATATATATATATATATATATATATATATATATACAGTATATAGTAAAATCCCAGCATAACTGATCTGAATTCTATTCTGTTTACTGTGATTTTTTATATATATATATATATATATATATATATATATATATAGTAAAATCCCAGCAAAACTGATCTGGGTGTGGTTTACTGTGACTAAATATATATATATATATATATATAGTAAAATCCCTGCATAACTGATCTGAATTCTGTTTACTGTGACTATATATATATATATATATATAAATATCACAGCAAAACTGATCTGAATGCAGTTTACTGTGACTAATATATATATATATATATATATATATATATATAGTATTATATATATATATATAGTAAGATCCAGCATAACTGATCTGAATTCTATTCTGTTTACTGTGATTAAATATATAGTAAAATCCATATGAAAACTGATCTGAATTCTGTTTACTGTGACTAAATATATGTGTGTGTATATATATATATATATATATATATATAGTAAGAGCTTGACAATCTATCCTGTTACCCTGTTACTCTCCTGGAACTGAATGGTGACCATCACCTTCATTTAAGTAATAAATAATAACTGAGACTCGCTTTAGGTTCCCTGATGTGAAAGGCTGGCACATTATATCCTAAACCTTCCATGTCGTGAAGCTCCTATATTTACACTGTGAATGATCAATAAAGCATAGTTTTGTGGAACTGGGTAATGAAACCTGTAATGAGCAGAGGAAAGTTCCCCTTTTGTAATCGTGTGTGTGTGTGCGTGTGTGTAATGAGCCAGTCTGTTGGCACAGTGGCTGGGTTGCTGCTTCCGATGCCGGCGACCTGGTTTCAGGAGTGAGCCTTGAACATCAAGGGGTCAGCATGGGAGAGGTGGACTGAGTGTTCTAGTAAAGATTTTCTTCCTCTGGCGAGAGAAGGTAGTAAGCTCTGCTGCAGTACTACCACCTGGGGGACCACAGGTGGCACTGCAGTCTGAGCTGCTTGCAGGAGGGGTCAGTAGTTGGTGTTGTGCATGGGCACACATCTGCATGTGCATGTGGGGCCTTTGCCATTGGCATCCCATGGGACTAAGAGTATTGAGGAGGCAAGTTCCAGAGTGGGCAGCGTGAAGGTGGCACCCTCAGACGCCACCAACCTGACTGCTACCTTCCTACACTTGATGGACCTGCAAGGACTGCCTTCATCCCAAATAGATTCCACCACAGAGAAGAACATGTATGTGGAACGTCTGGAAGGCACGTAAGTGACACAGGTTTAAGGATGTGGCCGGGATGTAGCTAAGCAAAAGTGGCCAGCACCAAAGTAGTAGCATATAACATGACAAAGGGACTGTACTGTAATATTATATCACATATAATAAACCTCATGAAACACCAACCACAGCCTACATTCTGACTGGTTTACTAGTTGTCCAGAGGTCCTTCTTCCACCGGTAATGGATCGCAACCTTAAACACAATGCCAAAACCCATTCCACATTATCAGCTGTTGAACAGTTTTTAAAATAAGATAATTTCTTTTTTATCTTAATTTTAAAATGCTGTCCGGAGGTTTTGATAGCAATATAGACCACTGTATTGTTCCTTTTAAGTAGAATACAGATCAGTAGAGCGTTAGCATCCCAGTCTCCCAACCAGTCATTACTCTACCAATAATGAAGCACTATGTCAGTCCTTGTTGCTTGACTGGATGGGCCTTGCAGTCCTTATCTGACATCAACTTCTATGTTTCTATGTAACCCTTGGGTGGCTGACAGATCTAGAATGTATTGAAATTCTGGAATGCTATATCAGTCCACAGCACAGCAACGGTTAATTATATCATCTGTTCCTGTCGAGAGTTAATTTTCATTCTAAAATATTGTACTGCCTCTTCTCCATTGGAGTCACGTAGGCACTGAACAGTGACTGTAGATATCTGTTTTAGTCATACTGGTTTTGTATTAGCATGGTGTCACTGTGCTCAGGGCAGTGAAAAAAAATACACACAGAAAAGATGTGCCTCTGGCTATTTTAAGCAGGAAAATACAACCTTTTTTGCAGAAAGGAAACATAGGCTATAAAAGCAACCTCCCTCCTATTTTTTTATTTGGATTTTGGTAAGCAGGTAATCCCATTGGGAACCAAGTCCATTTTCAGGAATATCCCAGAGAAGACAAGGACTATTTACAGACTTATTTTTATCAAAGAGTACCTGCACAATGGCAGGAAAATCCTCCTGTCCATGTTTGACTAGATGGTACACTTTTATATATATTCATGAATACTCGTCCTGAAAAATATAATGCTTTTTTCTGTATTTGTGACCTGGGTCCAGCTGAATGTGTAGTTTTAATTTAATCTCGTTTGGCAAAATAATTCTACTGTGGTTTTGACTGATGACGGAATGAGTCATTAACTTCAAATGGATATGTATTAAACATGAAGTGATATTGTGAAGATCTTAACAAGCAATTTGTCTGTAGTATCCCATCCATATAAAATGTAATATTGACTGATTGTTGCATTACACATTAACTCTTAACTAAGACTCTCAATTAATCCAGGTGCGGATTCTTATGTCAACCAAAAATCAGAGGTCAAAGAAGATTTGTGTGTTTCCTTAGAAATCTGCTATAGACTGCATGAAAATTGAATATGCGATCTCCCAAACCTGTATCCAATTAAGTGTGACTATATGAGATTTCTGAAATGACTTTGGTTGTATGCAGTAGCGTGTAGTTAGTGCTAAAGATATGATTATCAGTTAAAAATAACAGCTAACAGTGGTGGTGGAGCATACCGAAAAGTGGGAGGGGGGTCAGAAATGTATAGGCCAGGGGATGGATCAATGCAACACCTCAGCCCAGAACACAGCACAAATAATTACGTTCTTGGATATACTTCTGTTAACCTGCCTGATTTATTGTAATCAAGAATAACCCACACATTCATATTAGTAAATAGTAATCCATTGTTTTTGACTTCCGGTGACGTCATCCTCACAATGGCTGCCTGAATACAGAGCTCCGTGGTGACACCCCTAAAAACAGCTCCCTACTAACCACAAAAGACCAGAAAAAAACTGCTTTTACTAAACAAGGAATACTAAAACTACAGGATGAAGAAAGTGGACCAACAGAAAAAAATAGAAGGGATGGCTGATGGCATGAGATGGGAGCCAGACCCAGATGACTCTGAGGCCTCCCATGCTTCAGGCTCAGTTGCATCCTTAGACCATGAACTGCTCTTTCCCTCAAAAAGTCAAAAGAAGAAGATCAAAAAGCTTGATACCATCCTCTGGGAATTGAGAGCATTCCGGGCAGACACACCTGATAAGGTTCAGGAGCGAAGTACTGAAATCACAAGCCTTAGCAAGCTGGCAGATGAAATCAAGAGCAGCTAACACTGACAGACTGCTGCATGAATCACTTGGAAGTGGCAGTATGACAGTTACAATCAGCCTAGGAAAAAAATACGGGATCCGCAAGAGGATTCAGAGAGTCACAAAAGGCGCAATAATATCAGGCTGTATGGGATTCCTGAGCTCTCTGAGGGCCAAGAGATGGAAACCTTCCTTCAGAATTTCTTCCAGAAAGCACTTCAGCTTGATGCTGGGCAGGCACCAGAAATTGAGCAAGCACACTGGGCCCCTGGGCCCTCGCCCTGCTTCTCTTAATGCCTGACCCCGATCTATAATCATCAAGTTTCTAAGGTATAAACAAAAGCAAGAGATTCTAATGAGAGCTTGGCGGATGAAGGAGGTACATCTGCGTGCAGTCAGAATCTTTTTCTATAATGATTATCCTCTGCAAATGATGAAAAGAAGAAGAGCTTACATCCCGCTAATGCACATCCTCTGAAGCCAGCAACTCTGCTTCCAAACACCCTACACTGCATGGCTGATTGTTTTTAACTGGAGGGCCGCACAACATATGAGACTACTGAAGAAGTGGAGAAGGATTTTTAAAAAAGGGGGCTGATCGAAACCACTAGGGCTAACGAACCTCCCAAATCTCGACTGGAGACTGAAGGATGGATCAAGGTGGGCAACAGTGAGAAGAAACATGTGGAGGAAGCCAAGAGGGCAATCATAGTCTGTCTACAGATACCAGGTACCACCCATCAGAACGTGGAGCAGGAATCTCAGGACACCTGAAGACAGCGAACGAGAATTAGAACTTTACTTCTTTTTTTGTGACATCCCCTACTCAGCGGATTGGATCGACTTAGAACAGACTCATGTATAGCAGCACCAGAAGCAGCTGAGAAAGGTAGGTGGGGGAGGGGAGGGAGCTGGGAATGCAGTTTAACATGAGGCGCAGGAGTCTCAGGATAGTGGCCGGACTTCTTTGAGATGCAGTGGGACATGTAAATGTTAGCTATTTCCAGTGCGACACCCACTGCTGGCATGTTGGAGGGGTCAGGTGGGCTAGAAACAGTCTGCACCCATATGTTGCCTTGTATAGTCTATCTTAGGGTTTCAGGTATTGAAGCGGAAAGCTTGTTGAAATGCCTCCCTAACTGAAGATGCTTCCCCCACCCCACACCTACACATACATGCATGCAAGATGGATAGAGAACATCATGCAACTTGACAGCTCCGATAGGTCATAGTTCTCTGAAAGAGACATTATCTCAAAAGACATAGCTGAGACAAAATTAAAACTATGGAGCACACCAGGGATTGTCAAAAGTGAAAACCGACCTCCATTTTGAAATAATGAATGCCTCTATCTTGAGGCAAGGGACCCATAAGATGTATAACAGATTGAAATAAGAGTCGATGCTGCTGGCATGTAGGGGCTGGGCTCCTCCTGCTCTCCCAGGCCACCTTGTGGGACAAAGCTTTACACATATATGGAGGAGGAGGTAGTGATGGAGCAGATGGGCCGCGTTGTGTGGGGTGGGGTGGAGTGGGGGGTGGAGGGTGTAGAACATATATAAAAATCTGGAAGCAAATATAAAGTGAGAAATACAGATCTGGGTGGGGAAGGGCAGTAGAGACTGGAGTAATAGGCACCCCCAGACAATGCCCCCCCCGGAACAGCAGAGTTGTGTCAGTCCTTATTCTCGCTTTCATATACATTTATTTAAGTGCTTTCAGGCCCAATATCATCTCACCAGAGGCTGAGGGGAAAAGAACCCTCTCCCCACATGTAAGGGGGTGCCACTGAGGAATAAGGAGAAGTATTTTTTCACAGAGAGGGCTGTGGATGCATGGAACGGCCTTTCGGAGGAGGTTGTGGAGTCAAAAACAGTGGTGGAATTCAAGCATGCATGGGACAGTCATAAGGCAATTCTAGGGGGTGGGGGTAGGAAGAAGTAGGCTGCTGGTTAACTAGGATCTGCAACTTATCCATTAGGTAAGGAAATGGGCAGACTGGGTGGGCCAAGCGGTCCTTATCTGCTGTCAGATTCTATGTTTCTATGTTTCTTGGAGGGAGAATCAGTCACTACCCCTACCCATTTCTATCTCCTATCCCACACACCCCTAGGGGTCAGCAGTATCCTTTGATAAGGGCGTCCGCTGTTGAGTACTAACCAAAAGGATGACTCAATAGCGATGCCTGTTAACAGGGCTAATGGACGGGGCCGAATATGGATATAGCGACATCCTTTAAGCTATGTACCGAGGCGATAGAGGCGAAACCGCAGCTGCGACGAAGCAGAAGGGAGGGAAGGTTTGTGAGGTGTAGCATGGCAGTGGGCTACTGAGCTGGCCATGTGGCGTGGTGGGTTCGTGACAGGTTAGGGTTGGGAGGGTGCTGGGTTCGATGCTGGGCGCATCGATATTTTTATGCCAGTCCGGGATGTTTTTTTTTTTTGTTTTCACCCCCCCAACATACACCCCCATGGAGTTGAGAATCCTTTAGTAGGGGAGTTCGGGGGGCACAGACCCCCGCATCAACAAAAAAACCCGATGTTTTCGGTGCCCTTTTGGTCTGCGCCACCAGTGTACATCGGCAAAATTGATTTTCACTGATGTACACTCACCCTAATAGCGATCA
Source organism: Neoceratodus forsteri (assembly GCA_016271365.2). NCBI lineage: Eukaryota > Metazoa > Chordata > Ceratodontiformes > Ceratodontidae > Neoceratodus > Neoceratodus forsteri. Next base: position 57,178,256 of record JADMNL010000026.1, read on the forward strand.
CCGTTCCACAATTGCCATTATCACGTAGAACCGGGGTCAGCTGAGTGGAAGGAGAAACCCTAATTCCTTTTCCTATTCCTTTCCTGGGGCATAGGTTGCTCCACGGAGACTGAGATTCTCGTAACCCCACTTTTCTCTTGACTCAATTAGAGTACTTCTCCAACTACACCTCCTGAGTCTTAGAGCCCTTTCCCAAAAGGGCCCCTACCTAGCAAGACATGTTGCTTGTTGTGTTCATGTACATAGTTCTTGTGAAAAGCTTGTTAAGGTTTTAAAATGTGGTGTTACATATATGGTTACTTTTGTATGCTGGAATATACAGATATGTGTGAAATGGTGAAGGTCCTAGACCTAGCTGTAGTCCAATGGTGGGTGAGTGGGCTGGGAAACTGCTTACTTTCTGGCTCTCTGGTGAGTGCAACAGCGGGCACCTGGGCATGTCTTGGAATGAATACAAGGATGTATTTGGGCACTATCCTAAAACCAGATGGGAGGTACTAAGGTTAACATATACTCAGTGAATATAAATGGATTTAATAATCCAATTAAACACTCAGAAGTCTTCACTGTTGTGCACAGGGAGAAGCCAGACATAGTGTTTATAGAAGAGTCCCACCTATCTCAGGTGGAGGCAGCAAAGCTGGTCAGATATGGATATTCAACTGTTTACTCCTCATCATACAAAAGAGGTAAATGAAGGAGAGTCATTATCTTAATAGCCTGCCACGTGATTTTCAAAGACATAAAAGTAGCAAGGGACAAGGAGGGTTGTACATACTAGTCCAAGGAGAAATAGAGGGAACCCCCTATTACCTTGGCCAGCATCTATATCCCCCCAGGTTCAGATGCAGCCTTCATTAGGCGGTTCATGTGTGGGGTAGATTGATCTTGGCTGGAGATTGTAATCTGCTCATGAATCCCATATGGAACACTATGGCGGTGAGACAGACTCGAACTCCCACTGCACATAAATTTTTTTCAGAGGCATTTATGGGCTGGGCCAATGTGTGCGATAGATGCATCCAGGGCAGAGAGAATTCTCACACTACTCGGCCCCACACTGCACATGTAGCTGGATAGACAATTTTTTGTACAGCAGGCAGATCTGGTTTAAGTGGCTTCTTGCAGAATGGACCCAATCTCCTACTTGGACCATGCACCAATTGTCCTGGAGATAAACTTGGGTGGAACCCGCAGGGAGACTCATTGCCGTTTTGACCCTTTCTACCTCAAAAATGAAGAATATTTAGATATGGTTTGGAATCACATCAAAGAAATAGTAACATTAAATGATAACGCCAGATACACAACCTACCATACTATGGGATACACTTAAGACAGTCCTGAGGGGACACCTAATTAGTTATGCTGTCCAAAAGACCAAGTAGCGGAGGGCCCATAGGGATGACCTGCTGTCAACCCTCTCCTTTTTACAAGAACAATACAAGTTAAAAACTCTAGCAGATCCCACCCAGAAAGACAAAATTAAATATCAGCAAGACAATTTGGCCTGGGAGCAGATGGACAGGGTGCTAAGATGTCTGTGACAGAAATATTATGATGGGGGACCAACGGCAGCTAGGCTATTAGCCCATAGAGTAAGAGGATATTGCCAAAGGGCCACGATCTTAAGAATTCAGAATCCCCTGACAGGTCAGACTCATAGAAATGTTAGATACATAGCAGAGGCCTGTGCAGATTATTATCAGGGACTGTACTCTGCAGACCCAGATCCACAACCAGAGGCCCTGGCCTCGTTTTTCAAACCATTACACCTACCAAGAATAGGTGCAGAGGCCCAGGACCTACTATTAGGTAACATCTCTAGTACAGAGCTTTTGGAGGCAGTAGGCCATCTTAAAGCTGATAAGTGTCCTGGCCTGGATGGATATACCACTGATTTCTAGAAGAAATTCTTATCAGAATTAGTCCCCCTTATGCTTAGGGTCTCAAACTAGATCATGGAAGGGTGAAAACCCTCCACCCTCCTGGAGGTATGCAACAATTTTGGTAATTCCAAAGCCTGGAAAATCTGCTGAAAGATGTGAATCTTACAGGCCCATTTCAGTCTTAAATACGGACTATAAGCAGGGCCCCGTGCTTACTGTGGCAAAGTGGACCTATATTCTGCGGCAGGACCTCATATTTTCTGCGGCAGAATTACTGCTGATTCTGTAGCTGTTCTGCGACACATAAATTGTGGCTAAACAGCATACCTACAAAGGGATTAAGTCTTAGTTAATCCTTTGACTGCCTTCGTGCAACCACTTTGCTACACTGAAAGTGGAACGGCAGACCATTTAACAGTATGTAGTCTTCTTATCACAAATATTGAACAGCAATAACCCAAACCTGGCACAGCCATGAGCATCAGTGTTCACTTTGAATGAATTTTCCCTCCCACCCCGAATTTGAAAGCTCATGTGTTCTTCTGGAAACTGGTGGCCTTTGCTGTTCTACTAGGTTATAATCAGAGGAGGACATACACACTTAGCTAAAACTACACAGAAGGCAAAACCTGCTTGGATTTCTTCTGGTTTATATTTACAATTAGCAGATATAAAGAGAGAGACTCCAACTTGAACGCCATTACGTTCTGATTTTGATTAATATTCTTTTAAATTACTATTTCTATAAACTAGGAATACTCCCAACTGCCTTGCAACAAACATGTTGAGTTCAGTGTACAAATCTGTGTTTTAGGGGGTGGAAATTGTCTTCCTATAATTGTGAAGGAGGGTGTAACTTGCAGCGTCTGTAGGATATGTTGACTTCTGATTTTTCATTTGGGGGACACACTAAAAAATGCAAGCACGTCATTCTTATTAAGCTGGAGTAACCTTGGTTAGCATGTTCTCGTCTCCTCACAACTCGGGGGGGTGGCGGTGTTCTTCAGTCAGTGACCCTCATTTCAATTATGTATAGCAGCAATCAAACTCTCCATTCCGATTTTTTCCATACCTGCTTGCTCCAGTACTAGTATACCCTGGTCCCCACCTCTGCTGCAGTTGGGCAACTTGACCCTCCTTAAGAATTGAGCTTGATGCTGCAACTTAGGCTACAGGTTCAGATTTGCCAAGAAATTACCCTCACACTTGCAGGTACAGAACTGCAGCCCACAAATCAAAACTGTGATGATGTCCACCAGTGGGGACCGAGTCCTCTGCTCAGTCTGCTGCCAGCACAGTGTTTCTGCAATCAGCTTCTCCTCCAATACCTGTCATCACACTGAGATCAGTTCCACCTCCATGGGCACCACTGAATCTTCTCACTTCTTGACTACAGCTTGCCTTCCAGTTCTTCCTTCCAAATTCATCTTCCAAGGATTCAGCATGCACCATGAGCAGCCTCATGATGGAACATTAACATGGCTGAGCTACCCACACCTACACAGCAGTAAATCATAACTGCCGTGGACCTAATAAAACTCTGCTACTATTGTGCCAGTTGCCACACACACACACACACACACACACTAGTGGCTGGAAGGAGTTATGTAATAAGAGCCATCACGAGTCAAGATGCCAAGCTGTCACTAGCTTTTCGGCTTTGTACCAGGTTGGCATCAGTTTTTTGCCCCTTCTAATGAGCATGTGTGCCATGGCATACTTAACACATCAATAGCTATGCCCGTGCCTTGTGTGATTGCATAACATAGCTAGCATTTCTGCAGCTGTGTGGCTGGATTTCCTGATTTCTGCGGCAAGCACTGATTTCTGTGGTCAGTCCTGATTTCTGTGGCCACTGCTGCAACTGCAGAATTGCAGAAAACATGTGGCCTTGACCATAAGATATTTATGCCCATAATAGCAATGCAGCTAGATGGTATTCTTCCCAGAATAGTTCACCCCGATCAGACAGGTTTTATCAGGTCCAGGCAGACAATGCACAGCATTAAAAGATCTTTATCTATTATACACTGTGCTGCAGGGGCTGGTTCCCCCCTCTTTGCCCTGAGTTTGGATGTGGAACAGGCATTCAACAGGGTATCGTGGTCCTTTTTAAAGACTACACTGGCTCAATTTGGCTTCCCACAGTCTTTTCAAGATATGATAGCTCACATATATCAGGCCCCAGAATACAAGTTAGAGCAAATGGTCATGTCTCCTCCTCTATAAAATTACAATGAGGTACTAGACAGGGATGCCCCCTGTCCCCACTTTTATTTGCAATCTTTATAGAGCCCCTAGCCCAGGCTATCCAGCAGCATCCAGACCTCTGTGGATTTAAGGGTCCAGAGGGCATGGAACATTGTATAGTATTATACGCTGATGACATTATATCTGACCAAACCAGAGACAGATCTCCCAGCTGTATGGGTGATATTAAATCACTACAGAACACTTTTGGGCTATAAATTAAATGAAAGTAAGATGGAAGTACTTCCTGTTCAATGTGTCCCTAGCATATAACTTAGGAATCAATTCCCTTTCCGTTGGGATCTCCCCAACTGAAATACCTAGGAATAAAACTTATCCCATTGATATCACAACTATATGAGGTGAACTATGGGCCTTTACAGACCCAACTGCAAGGAGATCTGGACAGATGGGCAGTCTTGCCACTAATGCTGTACAGGTGAGTGGCAACCATTAAGATGATGGCACTGCCAAAGTTTCTATATCTGTTCCAATGCTTGGCTCTTCTAGTGCCCCCATGAGCCTGAACCCATTGGAATAGATGAATCTCCTGTTTCCAGTGGCAGGGACAAAGACCTAGAGTGGCCTTGGCAGCGCTCTGCAGACCTAAAGAGCTGGGAGGCCTGGCGTTGCCTGACCTCAGGTTATACTACGAGGTGGCCCAAATACAGCCCATAATGTACTAGCTCAAGAATGCCCCGATAAGCAATGGGCACAACTGGAATGAGAATTTTTCCCTACTCACCATGTAGCATTGGGTCTGTTAGATACCAGGTGCTTCTCAACACTCTATAAATATATGTCCACACATGCGTATACTGCAGTACAAATATGAAAGAAGTGGATAAATAGAGATGACTTAGGTAAACAACTATTATGGTTAATTCCCCTGCATATGCACACAGATTGTGTTCCTGCAGCTCTTGACACCAGATATAAAACCTGGTCAAAGATGGGACTGAAGTTTCCTTACCAGATGATGCAAGGGAAAGAGGTTAAAACCTTCCCAATGCTCCAGCAGGAGTATAGATCAGTAAATAAGGATCAGTTTAGATACTTACAAGCAATGGCCTATTTAACTAGGATGTCCCAGTAAAACACTATAATAGACATGGCAAGCCTACTACTCCAAATAGTGATGGGAACATTGAAGGGACAGAACCTGACACACCTTATCTCCTGGCTGTATAGGGCTCTGCAGACAGCAAGTAAAATTCCCCTCATGCGGGCATTCCAGACATGGGAACAAGAACTGGGCCGCCCACTAGAACTGGAAATATGGAAAACAGTCTGCAGAAACACCCATAAGGTTTCTTCCTTTATGGCTTGGAGAGGGTTGAATTGGAAATGTCTTATAAGAGTTTTCATAACACCTACTCAACAGGTGCATGGAGGTACGGCGCTGACTGCACATTGCTGGAGGCGGTACGGAGAAGCCAGGGCTGCTCACTACCATGTGATGTGGGAGTGCCCGTTACTTATCCCCCTTTTTCAAACAGGTTGAAAAAGTAATACAAGACATCCTCTCTCTGCAGGTGCAGCTGTCTAAAGAATTGTTACTATTCACATTATATCTGAGGGGAATGAAGGACCCTGCCTGTAAGTACTTACTAGGGATTATGGTGGGGGCTATTAAAAAAATGTATAACCCAGCAATATTTGACAGAGAAAATCCCCTCGAGGGAAGATTGGGAAACCTTAGTGAACTCTGTATACAGGCTGGAGATCATGATCCAACATAGAAGGGATCAGCTAGATAAGGGCAGGAACCGAGGGAATAGATGGATAATGTATATTATGATGAAATATCCCATTTTTGTCTTATAGAGGTGCAAGGGGCAACTAAGGAGAATTGGGGCAGAGAAAGTTTGGGACCTGCCACAAAGGCAGAAACATGTAGGTTAGGCAATAAAGCAAAGTAACACAGTAATGCAGGATTTTAGGTGTGACACCACTGTATACTCATTCATGTAAGCATAAGGTTAGAGAGAATGTGGCTGTTACATGTAGTTGTAGATGGCTGTAGTTTCCTGTTTTTTCCTCTCACTTGTTTTTTCATTAATGTATGGTTAATGTGTTTAATGCGTGTTGTAATGTATTCTGCTGAAAAATGGATAAAATGTGCATATAAAAATAGTAACCATTGTTTATTCACAGAAATGTATGCATTGTTTGTGATTATCCCAACAGAACAGCATTAGGGTTTGCAACTTCTGGACAGTTTTAATAGGGAAAGCAATGCCCAAATAACTATATAGTGCAATGCATTGTATAGTTATTTGTGCAACCCACTCAAATGTAAAACAAAATGTAATATAAAACATTTCTCAAAAATAATACTGTTTTGTTTGGATTCTCTTTATACACTGAGTACAACAAAGTTTCAAAGCAGGTTTCCTGTTGTCCTCAGGGAATGTACACCAGCCTCGTTACTCATACTGCTCCACAGACTGAAATTGGGAGGGGGGGGTCAAAAGGCACTGGCTGACACCCTAGTTAACAAAGTGAGGGGTCTGCTGACCCCTCTGACTCCACTGACTCCTTTACCTATAACAACTAACAAGTGTAAATATCTCTGCAAATTGTGGAGAGAGGTATCAAAGTGTCCTCCCTAGTAAAAGGTGCACATTTTATTAGGGGGGAAAGGAGGAGGAGGTACTTCACTGAGAGAGTGGTGGAACCACGAAATGCGCTGCCAGGGAGCTGGTACAAGCAGCTATGGTGGAGGGATTCAAGACAGGGTGGGACAGATATAGGTAAGGGGTGAAGCAGAGGCTGGTTTGCCCAGGGGGGGCAGGACTGGGGGATGGAGTAACAGTGGAAGGAGACAGATAGAGCGCTATGGTACCCAATCAGGGTGCTGAAGCAGGAGCAGACTTGATAGACCAACAGGCCTACTCTGCTGGCATCTAGTATGTTAGTATGTTAATAGTGCCAACTTCATTCTTTTCAAATAATCCTTCTTTAAATTTCTCTTGAGTTGGGAGCCACCCCTTATTACTGCTGTCAAGTCAGCGACCTGGGTTCGGGAGCTGATTCTCTCAGAGAGCTCAGTGTGGGTGAACAATCTGGGAAAGTGCTGTCAATGGGAATAACTTCCAGTCCTGGAGGGAGTGGCATCACATTCTACCACTGCAGCTACCCCCTGTGGTGGGCCAGGGAACTTGCTCCTCTTAGGGGTAGCTGCGTGCATGAGATGCCACTGTTAGGCTGTGTGGTGCCACCACATACAGTAGGCAGAGCATGTGTGGGAGGGTGGAAGTAAAAAGAAAAACACCGGTCCCCATATGATTGACAGCCTCCATACACTCAGGTTCCATTCCATGGAGCCTGCCACCTCACCACATCCTGAACTGTCTGGGGGAGATGGACCTCCCGCAGAGCCCCACCACAAGGAACAGGATGAGAAGTTGTGGGGAACCGAGCAGTAGTCAGGTTAGTGAAGGATACCGCTGACTGGTTTCCCAGGACAGAACAATGACATATGTGCTGGTGGGGGGGAAGCCATATACAGTACACTAGTGCTGTGCAGAATTGCCAAATTCCAATGGAATAAAATTTCACAGAATTTCAGAAAATACCAACCAATTCTGTAGAAGAGTGTCCGAAGCAGAATTCTGAAATTCTGTACATGGAATTTAATGTTTGTAAATGCAGTTTAAATTAAGGATTCACAATTAGCAATTTACATAAATTACAAATTAGGTTTCTGCAAGGGAAGCTAATTGTCGGGTTATGTAATTAGCAGAAAATTAATCCACAGTTTAAATGAAATGAATTTCATAATTCCATGGAATTTTTGGAAAAATTCCAAAAAGTATTTCAGAACAGGAATTGCCACATTCTTCCTGAATTCCAGTGGCAGAATTCTGCATTACTGTACGTGTGTGTGTGTGTGTATAGCTATACTGTATGGGATATGACATGGGCTGGCTTAAGATATATTTTTTATCTTCATGAGTGGGTATTGGTCTGTTGATTCTCATGAATGGAGAAGCCATGAGTGAGAAAGCAATAAACTGATGCCCTCTAATGAAAATAAGAATAATAATTTAAGTCAGGCCAGGTCATATTCGATTTATGCAACATATGTTTTTAGGTAGTTTTGTGATAGAAATGATAAAAAGTTACAAAAGGAAACAAGTATAAAATGTAAACTGTGCCCCTTTTTTCTATGGTTTAGCAGAAGAGCATAAATAACTCATGGCATCAAAAGATATAGGGCATCTCATATGTGATGCTAAATTCCTTAGCATACTTAGTAACCAGCTTCAGGTATATTGCTATGTTGGTCAAGATAACTCCTTTTATCTTGTTATCTATCAGTACACATGTGATATTATATATATATATATATGGGATCCATTCACATATCTGGAATGTGTAGTACGGTATGGACTGCACGCCCATTGGCTCACGCTATGGACCAATGCGCGTACCAGCCCTACTGGCTGACGGTGTCAGTCGGCGGGCGGTGGGGCGCAGGCGGTGGGTGCTGCCACCCGCCGCTGACCGGGGGAGCGCGCTGTGGGCCCAGTGGGCAGGGGGAGGGGTACCACTAGACCACCAGGGATATTGGACATATTTTTATTTTTTATTACAAATGCCCGCGATCGGGCAGACAGCGGTCCACTGGACCACCAGGGAGTTTGGGGATATTATTTATGTATGTAGCCCGCGATCGGGCTGACAGCGGTCCACTGGACCACCAGGGATATTGGACATATTTATTTATTTATTATTAATGCCCGCGATTGGGCAGATAGCGGTCCACTGGACCACCAGGGAGTTTGGGGATATTATTTATTACTAATGCCCGTGATCGGGCAGATAGTGGTCCACTGGACCACCAGGGATATTGGAGTGTACTATATTTTACTTCAGCCCGTGATCGGGCTGTGGAGCACATTGCTGGCTGCAGGGGGCGTTGGTCCCCGACGGCTGCTGCCGGGCAGGGCGCCAGGTGCAAGTGTCGGGATTGGGCGCACCTGCATGCAATGAAGAGACGACATGCAATGGCCCCATTTGCACCTTGCATACATTATGGCCCCATTTGCATGTCAAGTTTTGAATATCGCAGTTGCTGTGCATAGCGCAATGGAACTTGCGCTAGTGCACCCCCCTGCTCCACTCTGGCTACTTGTGCTGGCACAGTGCCACTGCGCCATGCACACTGCAGGTGTCCAGGGTGCGAGATTCAATGCTGCTGAGCCATGGCGCAGCTCCGTTGAATATCGCCCAGTCCACACCCCAGCGCAGCCAAGTTGCGCTGTGCCCAAGCTTGCGCCACAGCCTGGCGCAGTTTGAATATCTGGGCCAAAATGTATTGTAACCACAATTTGATGTGGAACTTTTGGAAAAGAGCACTTGTGCTCAAAGGTGTTATTCTGAAAATCTAACAAATAAATAAATACATTCCTTGGTGTTTTGTCTATTCCTGTAAAAGGCTAGGGACTGTAAAGAAGTAGGGCATTTCCCCTTTGTTGATACTATTTAAAGTTCAGCTTAAAATGAATTAATTCAGCAAATAGTATTTGTCTTTTAGATAAGATCTCTGCCGTGACTGGCCATATTGATATGTGCACCTCGACTACACCTCTTGATTACACCCCTGATGGAGGTGTACACCTCACTGAGGTGTACCTAATTTGCATTTTCTAGACACACATAAACTATATCTCTGGACTACACCTCAGGTCGAGGTGTACACTTAACTGAGATGTACCTAATTAGCATTTTTTTAGACTTGACCTCTACACCTAAATTACTGTGCAAGTGCACTGATATTGAACCTCATGTACACCTTGCAGACAGCAGTGCAGTTGAGGTACACACTTCAAGGTGTACTGAGGAGTACACCTCACTTGCACCTTAGCTACAAATCAAATACACCTCAGTTGGGTTAGGCAATAATGTATTTCTCCTTATGATGGCATCATATGATAGTGTACAGGAGTACAACTAATGACATTTCTGAAATAAAAATTGTTGTATTAATAGTACTGCAGTTTGACACCTTAGCACTGAGTAATGAAATTAATGACATTTCAAGATTATGTACAATACATTTATAGTTCTGCTCCATAGCATGATACCGTAGTGAAGAATTATGACATTATCATTAGCTCAATCTATAATTTATAACATAATAATATAATGTTTCAAAGCTCAGTGCTCTGTTACAATTCCATATTAAACTAAATTATGAATAAATTACTGTAGCTAGTTAGTAGTTAAAGTTCAGCTTCAGTTGTATCATAATATGAGGTTCTTTGATATTAGAATAATTCTATTCCTTTCAACTGCTTTATTTAAAATTATTGTCCAGGAAAGGCACACTGAGCTGAGGTGCGTTTCCAGGGGAGGACTGGGGAAGAGAGTATAAGGGAGCATACAAAAATACAGACAGTGCAACAGTTTGGCATTCTCGTATTGATCAAATCCAACATTATAATATTAAAATATACATACAGAATAAATGTTAACATTTAAAAATATATAAATGTATAAAAATATAAAAAGGAGAACATGAAGCATAAATTCCTGAGGCAAAAACACAGCAGATTGGGTTGGGGGGGGGGCGAGGCCACTAGCACAGAACAGTAGACCCAGTTGAAAAGATGATGATTTAATAATGATACATCATGAATGAACATTATTGTTTATGTTTAATGATCCTGTTCAAGCTTCAAAGACCGTCATTATGGTCATGACTAAGACTGTTAAACATAAACGTTAAATAGCTGCCAATCAAAAACCATGATGCTGTGGAAACCGTGATTTGTTAGATTGTCCATGGTCAAGATTAACGTAGTAAATAAAATATATATATATATATATATATATACATATCTTTTCTATACTTTTGGAACCTATTTTGTCTTCTATTTAGACATCTTTATTGGAATATCAGTTATAATACATCTTCTATACAAACACAATGCTTTCAACTATACTGACTCTGATACTGCACTCCTTACTATTGTTATAAAGACTTAAATTGGTTTATATACCTCTTTTCAGTGGTTCCTGTTATGGTTCTATTCAGTTCCTGAAAGTAGCTGGCTTGTGCTCAAACTCTTTCCTAAGTCTGGAAACTAATACTGTCAAGGCAGAATCATCTTTAAAAAAAGAAATTACCATTGTTTAGGTCCATAAACTGTGCTTCTGAAATATGCAAACTAGTTATGCAACTGTGTATACTACACCTAACATTTTATGTACTCTTCCTGAAGGGATCAAAACTTGGTTTCACATGATTTACATTATAACTAATTTGCTTTTGTTGATATTTGTCATTCATATGTTCATATTAGCAACACAATGTTTAAGTTTTACTCATGTGACTTACATTGTTACATCACAGAAGTAATATAATCATGAGTGATCATCACTTGATCATCCACAGATCATCAAACACCAGCATGCTGGTTTAAGCTGACAGAAATAATCAATAATCATCAGTTGGTGATTTGAAAGTTATGTTTGATGATTAAATCATGATCTGGATGATTTTAGATGATTGGTGAACTCCCTTAATGATCATATGGAAACATTTGATGGTTAACAAGGATTAGTCATGATTGTTCTTGAAAAACTATTGGTGATTTACTAATTTGCCTGGGCAAGTAAGAAGCACTACAATAGGTGCAATGTATCCATGAAGACTGTATACAAGGCTTTAATGTGGATGTTCTGATATAGTAAATTTATTCTGACATTGCAGTGCTTGCCATTACTATTACCTGGGATGCCACAAAGAGAATGGCAATGGACAGTGGGTTTACAATATGGCTTTGGGCCTTATCACTCCTCCTTACCCTTGGGATCTGGGCCTGCTGCAGGTAGTAGTGCCAAAATTGCCAATTGTCAATTACCCTGGATGTCTTCCATTTGTGCCAGCCACCACAGCCGCAGCCTGGGCTGCCCTGCTTCTTACCCTGGACACCTTCATAGGCATCCCCTTCAACTGTATCTTGCAGTGGTAGTTGAGCCATGTGTAGCCCTCCCTCTAAACACATAACCTTGGCCCAGCTCCTGGAGGAGCAATATATAGAGGACAATGTATGGTCTCTGGTTAATAACCACGCTGTAAACACTTTGAGAGGTTGCCATGACATCATTGTAAACCTCAAGAGTGCAGCTCGAGATGTATTCAGATGTCATGGCAACCTTGAGAAGTGTTTTGAGCGCGGTTGTTAACCAAAGACCATACATTATATTTTATAGTATATGGGTTATCAAGATTGTGTAATCGCAGATTGAATTACTTTACTGAATTACTTTACAGAACATTGATTGTTGTGAGCATTCCGTTTTGTTATATCATTGATATGACATACTCAAGAAGGGTTAACAGCAGAGTGATGTCATATTGATGGCATAACAAGGTTGTAATCTCCTTGACTTCAGTTAATAATAAGGGCTCCCCATACATAATATCTATATCTAAATTAACTGACCAGGTTATCTACATCTCTTTCAAGTTATATATTTTTGATATGTAAAAAAATTGCATGGACATACTACTGTTAACCTGCAATAAACCAACAATGCAGCATACACAACCAAATAAATTATTTTCTCCCACAATGAGATGGGAAATGTGTGGTAATGGGTGCATGTATTAGGATTGTTCTGGCAATCAGCTGGAGTCACAGAGTAAGACAGCCTAGAGGGCAACAGGCTAAAAGGAAGCCTCAGTCACCCATAGGCACATGGTAAGGGTCCCAAGACATCCCACCGGCATTCACAGCAACCTATGAGAGAGAGAGTGCAAAGTGTGCCAGACAGAGACAAAAGCAGCATCCTGACAGAGTGTAAGAAAACATGGGACATTCACAGAGGGTTTACTATGTTAAAATCTATGTTTTTTCATAACTGATATTTTTATTGGCATGTCTTATCATAGACATTATTTTTTGTATTAGTTTACATTTATTACGCGCCTGTTTCAAAACAGAGATTCTTTTCTGCTCCATCTGGTTCATTATGTTTAATTATCTCTTTGATACTTATGTCTCATATAGCCATACATACTTCCTTAGAAATCCTTCTGTATTTCAAGGTATTTCATAATGGAACAAAATGAACGACCCTCAGGTGAAAAACACCGCCCATAGTATTGTTTGGTGTCAAGAGTATCCTTCTGCAATCCCACAGTATGAATCAGCTTCTCTGTGAGTGAAAACGTATTCACCATGCCACACTATTCCTCCCTGTCGTGAGGGGATTTTTGTTATCATTGTCTACAGATGCAGCTGGTACACATCATTTAAAATATGTGCATTGCAGACCCCCAGTCCTTTTTCTGCATTTGACTAAAACTCTTGTTTCCTTCTTTTGGCAATTGATCATTTGGGCCCCATATTCAGAGCTGGCCAGCTGCACATGCATATGGGGGTGCCGTGTGAACAAATAGGGCCAGCCAGCTGTGGTGCCATATTCAAACGGAGAGTGTGATCTCAACTGACCCTGCAAGTACAAAATACAATATCATTAGTGGTCCAATGGTTCCTCTCCTGCCCCGATCCCTGTACATGTATTAAACAAAAATCATTAGTGGTCCAGCAGTCCCTTCCCTGCCCCGATCTATGTACATGTATTAAACAAAAATCTTTAGTGGTCCAGCGGTCCCTCTCCTGCTCCAATCCCTGTACATGTATAAAAACAAAAATCATTAGTGATCCAGTGGTCCCTCCCCAGCTTTGATCCCTGTACATGTATAAAAACAAAACTCATTTGTAGTCCAGCGGTCCCTCTCCTGCTCCAATCCCTGTACATGTATAAAAACAAAAATCATTAGTGGTCCAGCGGTCCCTCTCCTGCTCCAATCCCTGTACATGTATAAAACCAAAAATCATTAGTGGTCCAGCGGTCCCTCTCCTGCTCCAATCCCTGTACATGTATAAAAACAAAAATCATTAGTGGTCCAGCAGTTCCTCCCCTGCCTTGATGCCTGTACATGTATAAAAACAAAAATCATTAGTGGTCCAGCAGTTCTTCCCCTGCTTTGATTCCTGTACATGTATAAAAACAAAAATCATTGGTGATCCAGTGGTTCCTCCCTTGCCTTGATCCCTGTACATGTATAAAACCAAAAATCATTAGTGATCCAGTGGTCCCTCCCCTGCCTTGATCCCTGTACATGTATGAAAACAAAAATCTTTAGTGGCCCAGTGGTCCCTCCCCTGCCTTGATCCCTGTACATGTAATAAAACAAAAATCATTGGTGATCCAGTGGACCCTCCCCTGCCTTGATCCCTGTACATGTAATAAAACATATCATTGGTGGTCCAGTGTCCCTCCTCAGCCCTGATCCCCTGGTCTATAAGAAATAAAGGCAGTCCTAGTGGTCTAGTGGTCCCCCTCTCCCCTGTTTTCCGATCGCTGTCCTAATGAAAAATATAATACCTGGTAGTCTAGTGGGCCCCCCACTTTAGCAGGTAGTGATCCACCACCCCACTCCCCCCCCCAACCTGACCTGAGCCAGTGACCGGTGACTGGCACAGCCCTCCTCACACCACCACAGCCAGCTGCCGACTGAACTGTCATGGAGCATGAACAGTATACAGTATGCGCTCATTGGTACTCAGTGGTCATTAGTACGCAACAGAAAAGCACACACATGCTCACACACTTTCTATATGCATTAGGAGGACTCTTCATAACCTTCATTAATTGTGGATTTACTAATCTACCCACCAGCCATCTATAGATTACAGCTCCAGTGAAAGCTTGGGCTGAAGTAAATATGTCTCTAGTAAGGCATCTTTCTTCAGCTACCTTTTACCCTGCTAGCATAGGGCCAGGCACTTTTTTGGCTTGCCCATAGGCTCCCACCACCACCTTCTGTAGAGGATACCCTAATGTCCCCCAGGTATCTTATGCCTATCTTCTGTCTGGATTACTTTCTGGTTGGGGCTGAACAGATGAGGAGCAGAGCTGGCTAGACTACATCAGATTAGATGGAAGGACAGGCGACTCAAAGGTCTAGGTTGGGGGGGGGGCATTCCACTTAAGAGCCACACATTTTCATTCCTGTTTTTTAAACCACTGTGGTATGGTGCTTCTGGCTAGAAATAGGCTTAGATCTACCACACACACACTGACCTGAATAACGTCATCCTATGTCAGATGTCCTGCAACACCAGAGGCATGTTTACTCTGTGATGGCACAAATTACAGCCTATATGACTCTTCTTTCTCTCTTGACAACTAATGGCAGAGATGTAGATACATAGAATTTGATGGCACAAGGAGACTGAAAGACATGATAACATAGATACATAGAGGTTGATGGCAGATAAGGACCGTAAGGCCCATCCAGTCTGCCCATTTCTTTTTCTGCCTTATGAATGTGCCATCGGCCTTTGCTCTGTCAATGGCCTATCTATTCATACTCATTTGTATTGCTCCCTTATGCCTACCCTATGCCTGTCTGAAGCCCTGCACTGAATTCATATCTACCACTTCCTGAGGTAGGCTGTCCCATTCATCCACCACCCTTTCTGTGAAAAAGAACTTCCTCACATTACCCCTTAATTGGCCTCCCTCTAATTTCATGCTGTGTCCTCTTGTCCTGCTATTTTTCTTATCTTGAAACATGTTAGACTCTTTCACCTTGTTAATGCCCTTAAGGTGTTTGAATGTTTCGATCATATCACATCTCTCCCTCCTTTGCTCTAGGGCATACATATTGAGCTCCGTTAATCTGTCCTCATATGTTTTCTGATGCAGTCCCTGCACCATTTTGGTTGCCTTTCTCTGGACTGCCTCCATTTGGTTAATGTTCTTGTGAAGGTGTGGCCTCTAGTACTGCCCGCAGTACTGCAGATGGGGCCTAACCAGTGTCTTGTAAAGAGGGATTATTACCTCCCTCTTCCAACTTGTGATACCCCTACCAATACACCCCAACATCCCTCTAGCCTTACCTACTGCTTTAGTGGTCTGCTTGGATGATTTCAGGTCATCGATGATGATGACACCCAGGTCTCTTTCTTCCCTTGTGACTGCCAGCAACTCCCCTTCCAGCTCATAGGTGGCTTCTGGGTTTCTCTCCATATGTGCATGATCTTGCACTTCTTTGCGTTAAACTCCAGTTGCCACTCTTCTGACCATTTTGCTAGTTTATCCAGCTCTCTTCCCATTCTGCTCACCCCATCTGGATCATCTACTCTGTTGCAGATCTTGGTATCGTCTGGAAACAGACAAACCTTACCCTCCAGTCCATCTGCAATGTCACTGATGAAGATATTGAAGAGGACTGGCTCCAGGACTAATCTCTGATGTACCCCACTTGTGACTTGCATCTCTTCTGACTGTATACTCTTTGCCACCACTCTGTTTTCTGCCCATCAACCAGTTTGCCACCCAGTTGACCAACTTCTGACCCTGCCCGAGCCTACCCAGCTTATTAATCAATCTTCTATGTGGAATAGTATCGAAAGCTTTTCTGAAGTCAAGGTAGGTGACATCATCTGCTCTCCCTTGGTCCACCACTCTGGTTACCCAGTCAAAGAAATCTATGAGATTAGTTTAACAGAACCTTCCTTTTATAAACCCATGCTGTCTTGGATCCTGTACTCCTATTGATTCCAGGTGTTGCACTATCCTTTCCTTAAGGAGTGCCTCCATAATCTTGCCCACTACTGAGGTACGACTGACTAGTCTGCAGTTCCCTGCCTCCTCCCTGCTACCACTCTTGAGGAGTGGGATCACATGAGCCCTTCTCCAGTCTTCTGGGACCTCTCCTATGCTCAGAGACTCACTAAACAGTTCTGATAATGGCTCTGCTAGTTCCACCCTTAACTCCTTTAGTACCCTGGGATGTATGCCATCAGGTCCCATTGCCTTGTCCACCCTGAACTTATCGAGCTCTTGTAGGACCCTTTCTTTTGTGAAGGGACTAATGCTCACCTCCCTCCCCACTGTGTCCATGGTGTTGAGCTATGGGACCTGCCCTACCTACTCTTCAGTAAATACTGAGCAGAAGTATCTATTTAGGATAGATGCTTTTACATGGTCCTCCTCCTCACATGCCCCCTTATCCCACTTGATCTTAGCAATACCCCCTCTGGACTTTCTCCTTTCACTAATGTATCTATAGAAAGTCTTGTCACCTTTTTTCACTGTTTGTGCTAGTGTTTCCTCGGTTTGGGTCTTTGCCTGCCTTACTGCCTTCCCTGCTTCCCTTAGGGAAGTTTGGTATGCCTCCCTATCTTCATCCTGCTGAGTTCCCTTATATTTCCTGAAGGCCAGCCTTTTGTCTCTGACTTTTTCTGCTACTGTTTTTGAGAACCAGAGTAGTTTCCTTCTTCTTTTGCACTTCCTTTTCTCTCTAACACAATGGGATGTTGCTTCAAGTATTGCATCTTTAATGCTTGCCCACTTTTGCCTGTACCCTCACTTGTATGTCTTTTGCCAGGGCTAGCTTAACTCTTTTGGCCATCTTATCAAAGTCAGCTCCTCTGAAGTCCCATATTTTTGCCTTGGAATGGGATGATTTAGTTCTAGTGGCCAAATAGAACCATACCATGTGATGGTCACTGGCCCCCAGGTGACCTTCTGCCTGGAGATCTGTGATTCTTTCCCTGTTAGTTAGTACTAGATCTAGGATAGCCCTGTCTCTTGTGGGTTGTTGTACCAGTTGTTTGAGGCCTCCCCCCTGCAGGCAATCAACCATGTGTCTAGTTCTGGCAGATGTTCCTGCTGGTATTGACCAATCTGTATCTGGCATGTTGAAGTCTCCCATTATCAGAACCTTCCCTTTAGCTGTCATGTTTTGTATATCTTCTAACAGTAATGTGTCTATGTCCTCCCCCTGGTCTGGAGGCCTGTACACAACCCCAGTTCGTATGGCTGTCCCATTTCTTGTTTCCAGGGTGACCCACAGTTCTTCTGGCTCCTTATGTGTATTCTGAATTTCTGTAGCTTTGATATTTTCATTGACATAAAGGGCACCCCCCTTTTTGCACCTTGGTCTCTTCTGAACAGTACATAGCCAGGTACTGAAGTCTCCCAAGTGTGGTTACTGGTAAACCATGTCTCACCAATGGCTACTATGTCCAGTTTAGCCTCTGTCATCATTGCCTGCAGGTCTGGAATCTTGTTTCCCAGGCTGTGAGCATTTGTGTACATGAGTTTCCATTGGCCAGATTTCGGTGTGTTAGTTGTTGGGCGAGGTCTGGCGTTTCCCCTGTGCATTGTATGGGGAGCTGGACCTTTTCCTTACCTGGTGATGCAAATTAACTATAAACATGCTGAACTCCTGTTTGACCACTAGCTGAGGGTGGAGGGGTGTTCTTCCCATTCGATGTATGGGGTGCTGCACCCCCTCCCCATTTGCTAGTTTAAATATTCTGCAAAGCCACCTACTCTCGCCAAGGCAGGAGGTGTCCAAGTCAAATGTCTGAGCCTGCTTCTGCAATCATATATGAGGCAAACCTGGGTCAGGAAGGATATGAAGTAGGTTGCTGGCATGGAAAGCAGAGAAAGACTAACCCCTGGACCATCAGACTGCCTACACATTTTTTTTAACAAATGTAAAGTTGAAGACAAATAGCTCTTATATTATCAGGCCATTGTCCATGTTCCCACTGTGCTGTTCTGTCAGGTTTCCCCTCTCTTGCAGGAACATAAGTAACCCCATAAAACCTGCAAACATGCCCCCCATACATACATACTTGTATGCAGACACATGTATAGCATCATTCAACACAACTGGTGGCCGTTACTCCCTCTAAGGTGAAGATTGCTCCTCTGGGTCAGGATACCGGTATATGGAAAGGGCAGTTTAACGAAACCTACATTGCAGTGGGTCACATTGTACATGGCCTATGGATAAACAGATTACTGCAATTTCCAGTGCTCTTTCTTGATCTTTCGTGATCATTAAAGTTAACTCCAAAAAAGAAAAAATATGAAAAAATCAATAAGAAATTGGGCCAAATGACAATCTCATTTTGCATTTTTGATACTAAGAAGCCCATTTTCTTGAAGGGCCCGTGTATATTAAACACATGGAGTCTTTCTGGCTTGCCTTGCTTTTCTCAGAAATCAGTATGCACAGTTAATTGATCTTGTAATTTAGGACACACCAGTTATTTTTCTGAATCATAAATCACTGGTAAGAAGCTGATAATTTGTCTTATACATTTTTTCGGACCTTTTGATTTTCGTGTTAAAACCATGATGTCTTAAATCCTAGAAAAAAAATACTCTAAGAAAAGATGGAAGTCTGTAAAATAAGAATGCAGAAAAATCATCATTTCCACTGCAAGTATTACTGTATCTTTTGCTCAGTTAATCCTTGACTCGGTTTTGATCAGTGGAAAACATGATTTGTAGATCAGAATCTAGCATTAAAATACTCGGACCTTTCATCATTCTTGTGTAAATGATGAACAAAGTGAATGGCGAGAGTTCAAGCATTTTTTTAATGTTTGACTATTTCCTAGCTCATTAAATTAGGGACTGATGCCACCAGCAATAAAAGCCAGCCTTAGGTAGCCATAAACTCTGTGAATATGTGGAGGATCTACCCTTGAACTGCTTCGCATTATGAAGGACAGACCTCATTTTACCACTCCAAATCTCTGCCCCACATTTTGACAGTGCTGTTCTACATTGCACACTATAATTAGCAATAAGGCACAATAGAATATGTGTTATTGTGTAATAACGTCATGCCTTGGGTGGTTAAAGCAAAAGGCCACAGGCCGAGTGTGTTCAACGCCTGAGAAGTGATGTTATTACACAATAACACACATCCCTGGAGTGTCTTATTGCTATTATACAATGGCTCATTTATGTTAAAAAAAAGATGTAAAAAAAAAATTTTAATACTTTTTTACTTCTTTTTGTTATGTGTAGGTGTATGTTTTCAAAAAAAGTCCACAGTTTCTATTTTTGCTTGTAGGTGGTGGTGCCATTGCATGCTGCCTGCTTTGTCCATCTGTGGAGGTCTGCTCCAGTCTAATCTGTCATGATGTTACCCCTGCCCCACGACTTGCTTCCACTGCTACATTGGTTTGATATCTGAGTTTTTCAGAAAATATTTCCCCATTTCCATCTTTTCCTTGTTCTGCTGTGGTGAGTAGCCACTGATGTGGTTTACATACTCCTATATGTGGAAGCGTGACCGAGCAGGAGTGAGAGCGGTAACTGAAAGGAACAGCTCTGTGCTGTCCTTCTGAAGTTCCGCTCTTTGGCCCACTGTACCGACAATTGGAGTTAAGCTTTTTTAAAAAGGTTCATAGAGAGTTAATAAAAATAAAAAGTTGTTCCTGAGGAGCAACCTTGATCTCTAGTGGGTACAGACAGACACGTGCTGTCTCTTTCAACAACCACTAACTTGGTCGCTCCTTCAGAAAAGCTGCAGTGCTGCTTTAAGAAAGAAATGCTGCTTAAAACAGAGTGATACTGTGGGGGGAAACAGAATGAGGAGCGAGGGACTAAGTGTGTTGGGGGGGTGGCATGATGGTTTGCTAGGTGCCTGGTATGCTTCATTCCTGAAGCCATTTATAGTGGCAGTACCTGTGGAGCGGTGGGATGATTTCTGACTGGGTTATACGGTCATGTGTGTGTCTGGACTTCATACAGTGATGTTGTTGTGAGATAACATCACTGTTCCAGGTAACCACTGACCAACCAGAATACAGGAAATGTCCTTGCCATTGTATAATGTTTAAATAAAAACTCATATTACTCAATGCTAATGGACAGCATGCACTATGAACATCAAATCACTAATTTTCACAGCACTCTCACCATCTACAGCATCTTTACGAATTTGATGATCATATCGTAGATAGTGAAGTGCAAAATTTTCAAATTCCAATGGAACAGAATTCTGCAGAATTTCAGAAAATTCTGCCTTATTCCACAGAATTCTGTTGGTAGCAGTATTCAGAAATTTCAAAAGTGGAATTTTGTTTGCGGATTAGTATTCTGCACTTTACATAAACGGCTGACTTCTTTTTCACAGTCTACAAAAAATAATTCCATGGTTCAAGTTATCTGCAGAACATTATTTTGCAGTTTACACAGAATGCTTTTCAGAACTCCAGAGAATTCAAAAAGAAATTCCAAAGAGAATTTTGGAAGCGGAATTGCTATTCCACATGAATTTCGCAGGCAGAATTCCGCATTCCATACAGCTGTATTCATATATAATGCCTCTTTTCCCATATTCTGAAATAGTGTCCTACATTTGGGTGTGAAGGAGTTAAGCAGAATGGGGAAGGGGAAGATTTAACCTGGCTCAATATCATTCGGTCATGTCTGCATTCATGCCCCAGTGGCTAGGCTGAAAACATAAGAATTTCCTAACACCCTTTCCAAGTCAACAAAAACATGAATAATTAAGAGGTTCCCAATCAATGAGGGACCCCAAATGCAGCTGTTTCTTTATCCTGATGTGTAGGTTGGTAGGTAAAATCATGCTTCTTTGCCAGGGAATATCCACAGTGATGATAAAATGGAATTGGGATAATGAACTAAAACAGACATTTTTTAAACTTATTTTTACCTCAAGTATTTCTGGTGTGGCTTGTATCCTCCTTCAGCCTCTCAGTTGTCTACTCCCATTCAGGGTAACCCTTTTCTCACCCTCTCACTTGCCTCTCCTCTCCCCCCAAAACACCCAAGCTCCTCCTGTAACAATACAAGGATATATGCCCATGTTAGGGTCTGGCCTCTACTTTGGCAGTCCAGAAGCAATTGTCTGGCAAGGAGAATGCAGGTCCTCTCCTGGAAGTAAGGCCCTTTCTGACATTGGGGAAGCTAGGTCATCATCTGGCTGTGATTCAACACATTTAACCACCAGACCTTCCCTTCCCCCCATGATCTCATGGTCTGGGGTATCAGATTATGTAAAACAGCAAATCCTTGCCTACCCTCACAGCAGGTATTATCTAGCTAGTGTGGTCACCCAGGTGGCAGCCTGCCCGGGGAGGATGAACGTTAGCTGAGCTGTTCAACGCTCCTCTTGTTGCCATGCCACAGTGTCCTACATGACAAGTTGTGCACGCTGCTGCCATATTGGACAACTTGTCATATCATAACTGTTCAACTCACTCACTCACTCACTCACTCACTCACTCATTCACTCACAGAATTTTAGGAGTACATTAGCTATTGCTACATTGCAGCTCACCTTATGTCACCTGTTCTGTATGCCTCAGCATAACATATAAAGAGCAGTGGTGGCAATACAGGTACTTTACCTAAACAGCTAAGAAAAGACAAGGGGCCTCAATGATACTGCAGGAAAATGAGAAATAGCATTTCCTTGGGCTCTTCATCTATTTCATTATTAGTTTCTTAGATCAGCACAGAGCTTTTTTTCATTTATGCCTCTGACATAACAGCCTTGTGTGCCTCTGAACATTCAGCACAACAGGCTAATGTTTTATCACCTGCCATTATAGGTCTACCAAGGGATCACTTTGTACTCTGGAAATTTCAATTACTGCCATTGCATAGATTTCTCAGCATGAAACAGCCCCTTAAATAAGTAAATGCAACCAGTTAAAAGCTTTCAGGATGCTGGGGTGAGCTAACAGCTGCACTGGTGAAGTGTACAGTACGTGATGCGATATTACAGAGAATAGTAATCCGGTAACTGTGCTAACTGCTGTTATGGCTTTTTTAAAACTTAATGGAACAGACCATGTAGGTAAATTAACATTTTGATTTATTGTAGACTTAAAGTAGAATAATTACTCAGCTGAAACAAGATATCACAGAGATAACAATTAGATCATTGACAAGAAACAGCAAATAGTTATTGTGAGGTCAGTCATATAATAAATTGCACAACTAAAGACTCAATTAATTATTTACTAATGTGTGCATGCTGATGAACTAGCAAAATATTTCCATAAATTATTATGCATATAAGTGGTCACAGAGGCTATTCAAGCAGCTTATTTTGGTCAGTCATATTTATTTCCAAGTTTTAAAATAGACTTTTCAATTAAGCATAAAACTGTATTAGAAATCAAATGTAGAACACCTCTCCCCTCCCCTCCCCCAACCATGATACTCATTTTCTTCCCAGCAGAAGAGATCTGGTAGCCTGGTATGAACATCTGAAAATCCCAAGAGTAGCCAGCCAGACAATATTCTGAAAGTCAAACCTTGTGACATTTCCTAAACAGGCATGTTGCTGAGCAAACTGAGGCTGCCATCTCTGACAGTTTGCTAGCCGTAGGTGCCCCCCAGATGATATTATGAGACTGGTCCCACAGTGCTGGCCTCAGCAGCTCAAGCAAACACATGGCCTTTGCCCACGTATTACTTTCCCGCTATTGAAGACTGTTTCAGGGGTTGACAAATACAATGGACGGCGCCTAGATGCTTTACCCTTTGCCATTCTTGACTGAGATCCCAATACAGAGCATTTCCACTGGTCAGGACTCTTTCACTGCCTTCTATCTGGAACTGTCTCCCCATCTGCCTTAGAGTGGCCCCTTCTCGACATTCCGTTAAGGTGCTTCTGAAGGGCCCATGTCTCTCCTGCTTGCTCCTGTCCTCACATAGCTGGCACCTGACCTTGCCTGCTTTCCTCTTCTAGTGCTAGCCACGATATATGTTCTATACATGGGTCGTTCCTCCTCCGCCAGCCATTACATTGCAGTGGCATTGTATATGTGAGTTGTTGCCCTTCCACTGTTGTCATTTGGTAGCTTTATGCTACCATGTTGTGTCTGTACGTGTAACCACCCCTTCTCTTCTGTCTGCACATCCACCCACAAGTGGTGCTGCCTAGGGGATATAGGTTGCTGCCTGGGTCTGTGCTGGGGCCCTCGCTGTTCTCTATTTTTGTCTCTGATTTAGACAAAGATACAGATGGACATACTGTTAAATTTGCCGATGATACCAAAATAGCTATAGATGTTAGTAGCAAGGATGAATATCATAAAATTTGTAATGATCTCTTATCAATGGAGTGTTGGGCAGACAGAAATGGTGTGAAATATAATTTAGATAAAAGTGTTGTCATACACTTGGGAAATAATAATCCATGTTATAATTACACATTAGCAGGTCAATTGTTACAATCAGTAAAAAATGAAAAGGATCTGGTTGTAATTATTTCAAGTGATTTTAAATTCAGTACTCAGTGTACAGAACTAACTAAGAAGGCAAATAGACTTATTGGCCATATTAGACGCTCAGTCCCATCCAGACATAGGGCTTGCCTGATTCCCTTATATAAGGCTTATGTAAGACCTATTGTGGACTACTGTTCACCTTTGTGGAGCCCTTTCTTACGTAAGGATGTTAAAAAAATTGAGGGGGTCCAGAGCAGGATCACTAAAATGGCTCACGGGCTCCATAAGGTTGATTATGGTTCTAGGTTACATTCCCTAAATCTTTATCCTCTGGAAATGAGGAGACACAGAGGAGACCTTTCATTAATGTTCAAAATTATAAGGGACCCATTATTTTTAGCAGAGCTAGGTTTCATTTGAGTCCAAAGGGAATTCCTATTAAGAAGTCACAGCTACCAATTAAGACTTACTAACCCTAAAAGTCAGTTAAGAAGAAATTTTTTTACTCAACAAATTATCCCTATGTGGAATACTCTTCCCAGGGATACTGTAGAAGTTGATTCCTTTAATTGTTTCAAGATCAAACTTGATGACTTTCTAGTGAATTCTGGGTGATGGGAATACACCTGCTATGGCAGGAGATGTATATAAATGGGCTACTTCGCCTTCTGTGCATCTATTTTATCCTAGTATGACATCCTAGTATAACTGGCATGGCAAGTGGTGCAGTGCCTCCACCTTATAGCAGTGTACTGCCAGGGTGCTTCCCCACAGGAAATGAAATACAGCCCCTTCCCCTGCTAACAGGTAGAACAATATACAGTCCCTTCCCCACTTATCACACTAAGCATGCAAATATTACACTACACAATAATGCAAATAATTCAACAATTGCAGTAAAATAAACAAGGGGGTTTATTTTGGGTCTGGATAACGAGGTAAGGGACAAGGGAAGTAAAGGGTAATAAAACATTCAACAAGAACCTTGTAATAAAAACTGTATGTATGCAGAATAAACAGGTACCACAGTATATTACACCCAGTATTCTCTGTCCCAGCCCCTCTCCAACACTGGTGCACCAGTTAACCCCACAGTCCTGGTGGGAGTTCCCAAGTACCTTGTGTGCACACTGAGGAGTTGCAGGCCTGTGGCTAGTGGACACTGGGTGCAGCACTGTTGCAATGTTTGGATGCTGCAGATGCAAAGTGCCAAACTACATCAGGGGGTGTAGGAATACAGTTTATCCTGGCTATAACTGTTGCTGTGGGCATAGCTAAAGTCATGCAGGAAGCCCAGATGTAAAGTTAACTAGCTAGCTAGCTGAACAGTTAGAAAAGTATTCAATTGGGTAAAACCCAGTACTCACAACCTTTAGAGAATAGGAGATGCAGGAGTTGAGTGACATCTCCCCTTGCAGGCTGTTTTGGAAGAACAGGCAAACTGGTGTGGAATGCAGGTGATGATCCTCTTCACCCCACAGAGGGGCTTGTCTTCACCCATCTCACCAAGTAGGCAGGCCGTTGTCTTCACCCCACAGAGGGACTTGTCTTCCCAACCTTCGCTGTAGGTAGGCCATTGACTTCACCCCACAGAAAGACTTATCTTCACTCACCTAGAAGGTAGGCCAGCAGTTGAACAGATAGGTAGGACCTCAGAGCATAGGTCCCCTGGCAGGAATTCCAGTCTCTTGTGTCAGGACAGTGAGGCAGAGGATTGGTCACCTCATACAAGCAGAAATAAAAGGCTTCTTTCAGCAGTCACTGATATTTGGATTGCCAAATATCAGCAGTCTAGTCCAGGCTGAGGTAAATCCCCTTGTCTCTGGGATTTACCAGACAATTAGGAACAAGTACAGAATGTTCTTAGTTTGTTTTGGCACTAACTACTCCAGTTTTGTTTTGTGACAGCAGCAGGATCTGTCAAAATCATTTGTTTCTTCTTCCACACTCTCACAGAAAAGACCCAGGGTTAAACTGTTAACCCCATAATGTTTGGTTTGACTCTCAACACCTCATTGGTCCACACTGTTCTCGAGCTCCACATCCTGACTGGCGGTACTGCAGCTACCAATTGGATTCAACGCTGTCCTCAAGCAACCTTGGCACAGATGGCCACCCCCCAGACAGTACTTGCTAATCAAAGTCCATATTAAATAAAAGGAAATAGTCTTGGCAGCACCTGGCCACATGGCTAGGGCCCTCCTGGTCCCTTCTGGTGGTCACTAGGTCCAGAGGACACTTTTGGGGGGACAGGAGATCCATTCACATATTCAGGACTGTCTCATACAGTGTGCCCTACAAGCCAATTGGTCCACACTGGGGACCAATGGGCTTACAGCCCATACTGTACCTGACATTGGCGGGTGACCGGGAGGTTTGTGGGCAGGATGCAGCTGCCTGCCAATGACGGGGGGAGCAGGGTGGGAAAGGGGTTCTGTGTGGGTGGGGTGGAGGGTGCCATTAAGTCACCACGGTGGTGCACTATGGGTGTGTACTGCGATCCCAGCAATGGGCAGGGGGTTTACACTAGACCACCAAGGACATCTTCATGTCCTATTTCAGGGAATCGGGGAATCAGGTGGGAGGGAGGACCACTGGACCACCTGGGATGGGTGTGTTATATACACATTGGGGCATCGGGGACGGGGGGGGGGGCCACTAGACTAACAGGGTTATCTTTCGTAACTTATACCATGCGATCACGGCTATGGGTGGGGGTGTTCCACTGGACCACCAGGGTTGTGTGTGCTTGTGGACGGTATTCTGGGCTGGCGGGTGGCCACCCATGGCTGAACTGTTGTGTTGCACCCTGCACTACAGCAGCCCACCTGTGGGTGGCCGGGCTTTGCTCCTACTGTGCACAAGCTTAACTTTGAGCCCCCCTCTGCGGCGCAGTGCAGGGGTGCACCGGCATATGTGCCGCACACCCTGGGTTGAATATCAGGTTGTGCCGCATATGCATGGGCTTGCCCCCTGCATCTGTGCCACATACAATTACATTGCACCCCAGTGCAGCGGAACATGTGCTGCGCCAGGCAGCCTTCTCAATATCCTGCTGGGGTGCAATGCAGGGTTGCACTGGTGCAACTCTGTTGCGCCAGGCACATCCCCTTTGAATATCCTGGCCCTGGTGTTGTTTTTATCCATTTTTAAACATACAGACCCTATATAACAATATGCTTATATATACAAATTAAGGGATTTTGTTTTATACATTTTTCAAAAAAGACAAATGCCTCAGCATAATCCATTCTTGCTATTCACTTTGGGAAGCAATTTTCCCCGACAAGATATATAAACTGACAATTGTCCATAGAACACTTCACAACTCAAATAAGTTCATTGATGTGCTCTGGGTCTTTCAATTTTCTCCTTTGGAATCTTTTTCAACCGGAGATGCTGAATCCATTCATATATCATTGCTTATTTCTCACTCGCTTCTTGCAAATTCTCATGCTCAATGGTAGTAAACAGGCACTTAAAATAATTAGTTTCTTCTCATGTACATATAACTGAGGGGGAATAAGGAGCAGCAATTACCACATGAGTACAGAAAAAAATGTAAATATTACATCATTTTTGGAGGCAAAATCACCTTAGTAACTTTCATATATACGTCTAATGCTAATTTTGTACTCATTTTACCTTGGGTCTCTAGACCCCTGAAAGAACAGCATCGCCATTGTACATTTATTCAATTATTTACATGATCTTTTCATTCAATTTAGAGCCCACATTTATTTTTGCAATATTTAATATATGTGCAACTATTAAAGATAGCCTCTTAATTTCAGGCTTCTTCACTTGCCAGAACTATATGTCTTATAACTGTTCTTGTTTTCTATGGTGCAAAATTATGAATTACAATTTATATTATGCACTTTGAAGCATACAATTACCGTATTCTTTTTATTACCATGTCGAGATAATTTTAGAGAGATACATAACGGCAGTTTTCTTCTGAGAACACAAATTGAGACATGTTCAAAAGCAATCTTTACCACATGAGGACAGCAAAACCTGTTCATATTTCATCGCCTTTTACAAGGTCATCTTACCATAAGGAATCAATACACGCAACGCTTTTCTTGTACTTATTTTGCATAGGGTCTCTATTTTATATTCAGAGACAAATCAAAAACTCGATTCTCCTATAAAGACCCTATAGCCTTTGCATATTAACTCTATTTATAAGGCATTCTTATTCAATCAAATGGTCTTCATTAAATTTTTTCATGCTTAAACATGCATGAGGATTTTACAAATAGCTTTTCAGTATCAAGCTTCTCATACTGTCTAGACCATGTGTCTTTTGTTTCTACCATGGAGAATATGATTGCTAAACACATTGTTGTGTTAAAAATCACTTTAGAGAGATGAAAAACAGTGTGGAAAGGTGAGAAAAATGAAAAAAAAACAGTCTTCATGTGGATCTGACAACAACTTCTATGTATGTTTGTTCATTTGAAAGATGTCTCAATTCCGTTTACACCTCTACTAGTCTACTAACCTGTTACTAGAATAAAAAACCAAAAATAAAGAAAATAAATAAAAAAAGCAATTGAGAAAACTTTTATTTGTATATCTGTTTTAAAAAATAATCTGTTTGTATACATTTTTTGTTTAATAAAATGTTATCATTCAAGCTTACTCAGTGGAGGATGTTATATTATTCTGCACAAAATTACCTCATTTAAATTCACATCTGCTAACGTATCAAAGGGTTATTTTCAGACATCCAAATCCATTATATTGTCCTTTATTTTAGATATGGTTTTAAATCTAGGACATTATTAAGCCCCATTGGTTTCATGCTTTTTAATTTCCATATCCAAAAACTTTCCCTTTGTTGAAGCCTAATTTTCAGGGATGGCCCGGCTCTGCATTTTTTCTCCTTTCTCTTTACACATTCCAACCCTACAAACTATAGGCCAGCCAGATATCTATTGTGTGCAAGTTCAAAATGTACAGCTATTGAATTATTTCAATTCCCATTTCTAATATTACGAATATGTTCTTGGATCCTCTTTCTGTCATTCCTACATACAACATGTCACACGGACATATAAGACAATGAACCACATGTGTAGTGCTGCAGGTAATACATTCTTTTATCCTATACTTTTGTGTATTTACCGGATGGATAAACTCAGTGCTTTCTCGAGCATATGAACAAATGTTGAATTTCCTGCATTTCTGGAAACCACATGGGGAAGGAGGTGATGACTGATTTGCCATTTCCTTTTCTTTTTCATGCTCCTTTATATCATTTGCTCTGCTGAAGGAAACTCTAGGTTTTTCTCCAATATCTTTTGCTAAATTCTTGTCATTAAGCATAATGGACCAGTACTTATGAATTACACTTCCAATTTTACCTGCAACTGCATTATATTCTGTATTGAAAGTCACCGGTTCATCCTGCAATATTTTTTTTCCCCTTCAATAATTCATTTCTATCTTTGGCTTCAACCCTTCATTTCGGGTCTATCGAATCTCTCAGAGTGTTTCCGCTATTGAGAAATGCCTGAGTCATTTTTTCTGATTCTAGTTCAAAGTCTTCTTCCTTTGTACAGTTTCATTTTGCCCTTAACATTTGACCATAAAGTATGGATTTTTTCAAATTTTCTGGTTGATTACTTACATAATGTAAATAAGAATTACATGCAGTCTTTTTCCTATATATCTTGGTTATTTCTTCCCCTTCTTTGCCATGAAGTTCAATATCCAGAAATGGCATATGATTTGGATTAGTAGAAAAGGTCAACTGCAAACCCAAAGAGTTCCAATTTAACCACTCCATAAATTCAGGGATCTGTTCCTCTGGACCCCCCCACACGCAGATGACATCATCAATAAAAAAATACCATAAGATGACGTCACCTGCATATGGGAAGCCCTCGGAGAATACTGTTTCTTTCTCCCACCCACAACCCCAGAGTTAAATTTGCAAATGATGGTGCCATGCAGGTGCCCATTGCTGCATCTAATATCTGCAAATAAAAGTCCTGATTAAAGTCAAATACATTATGTATTAAAATAAAACTAACGCTTTCTAATAAGAATTTGGTAGGATTTGGAGATAATGTTCTAACCAAAAAATATTTACAAGAGGAAATACCATCTGAATGCTTTATGGAGGAGTACAATTGCTCTACATCTATAGCTAACCAATGAAAGCTGCTTTGCCAAACAAAGCCATGTAATTTTGTTAACAAATCTCCAGTGTTCCTGAGGTGGGATGTGAGCTTAGATGGGATTTGAGTTTAGACACCTCCTTTTTTAGAAATAATTCAGCTAACACAGATAACTTGTCTGAGGTCTCTATTGTCATCCATTATCACACTCCTGATTGGACACTTGCTCTCTGACTGCTGCTGCTATTGGATGCATCACACCAGCTCCTCTGCTGCTATTGGCCTGAGAGCTTTCACTGACGGCTCGCTGCCTTCTTCTTTTCCCCCCGAGTCCTCGCTCTCTGGCGCTGTATCTCCGATTTTGCTATTTCTGCACTTTGGGTTTAAATTCTTGTCCCAGCCGACATCCTTGTCTGTGGCACTGTTTAAACTGGCTTTTTACCCTCAAACCACCACTTTCTTGGGCTGTCCTCCCAGTAAATGCAGTGCATCTCATCATCACACTTCTAAGACACTACCTATCACCTAGTGCCTTTCAGCACTCCCTCTTTCCTTCTCTGACTCCCCTTAAAGCCTAAACACAATTTTGTCAGCAAACACCTAACCAGCCTGTCATATTAGATGGAAAATGTTTCTGGGTGTGTCACTTGAAAGTATCTATATTCTGCTTATTTTATGTACAGATCAATTATTGATGAACTCGAGGCTGGATAAAAGCCAGACTGCTAATATCATGCAAGCCCATTTTCTGTGTGTCTACCCCCAAATTGATCCCCACCTTACCCTCTTCACTTTGAATAGCTTCAGTAAAGGAGAGAATTGTTATATAGGTATAAAATACTTAAGGCTGCATAAACACCAGTTTTTACGTTCCCCAATCTGGCTGCTCTGAAAGGTATGGGTCACCATGAAGTTGCTGCTATCAGGAGATATTGAAACAAACCCTGGTCCTCCTTGCACTAATGTCCCTAAAGTAACTCCTTCCCTGCCCATCTGGGTCAACATCAAAGGGTTAAACATGGTTCACATGAACGTTAATAGTCTCAGGCCCAAGTTACAAGAACTTGAGGCCTGGGTTGACCAGTATTCCCCTGACGTATTAGCTATCTCAGAAACCTGGTTTAAACCTTGTATCTCAATGCATGAGATTGAGATCCCTGGATTCAATACTTTCAGGCAGGACAGAATTGGAAAAAAGGGTGGAGGGGTTGTAATATATGTTAGGGCATCCCTAACTGCTTCCATAGTAGCAACACCAATCCTGACTGATTCGGTTTGTGAGGTACTGTTCCGCAAACTCCTGCTAAGTGGTATTAAGCCTTTGTTAATAAGGTGTGTATATAATCCTCCTAAGACAGTAGGGGATGCATTAAAGGCCTTCACCAGACTTTTCACTGACCTGCCTTCCTGCGAGAAAATAATCATGGGTGACTTCAACCTTCACTGGGGCCCGCTGACCAAAAGTGACATTATGTCCAATCTACAAGAGGTTAATTTGACCCAGCTTATCCAGGAGCCTACCAGACTAAATTTAAAATCGGGGAACCACACAACCCTGGACTGGATCCTTGTGTCAAACTCCAGCAAAGTCAAGTTGGCTGGCACTTTTGCCATCTCTTTAAGTGACCACACCCCTATCTTTAGAATATGGAAAATGTATTTTCCCACCTCTCCCCCAAGAAACTTTTTGGTTCGTGACTACTCCAAATTTGACACAGGTTCCTTCCTTGGTACCCTGTTAGCAGTGGACTGGTCCCAGATCAAATTTACCCCTAGTCTAGACATGGCCCTGGACTTTTTCACCAATAATTTCCTATCTACAGCCAATAAGCATGCCCCCCTTAAACAAATGAGGGTCAAAGGACAGTAGTCTAGATGGTTGATGCGTGATCTTAAAAAATTGGTGCGTGAAAGAGATAGGGCTTGGGGTAAATACAAATCCACTAACCTGTCCAACAATTGAATTTGGTACCAAGAACTCAGAAATAAATGCACAAGAGAATTAAAATGGGCCAAGCGGCAGTACCTACATAACTTGCAAGCAAAAAATATTTTTGATCCCAGAAAGTTCTGGTCCCAAATTAATGTTCTTCTAAAGGGACATACCATGCAAAATACCTATGACATTGTTGTGGATGGCATATGTCACACAGATCTGAAATAATCCGCGAATGCCTTCAATGCATTTCTACTGACCGTGGTAGATATAAGGTCCACCCCAGCAGCTCTAGTCCTTTATCCCACAATTATACAGTAGATCCTCCCTCATCACCTCATTTCCACCTTAAGATGGTGTCTAAACTGCAGGTACTTAAGCTGCTTAAAAACATTAAGATCACTGGCTTTGCAGGTCATGACAAGCTTGAACCCAGACTACTCATATTAGCAGCCCAAACCATTACCATACCAATCATGTGGTTTATTAAATAGATCGCTGCAAGAAGGGAAAGTTCCCACAACCTGGAAAGTAGCTCTGGTTATTCCTACCCTAGCTCTGGTTATTCCTATCCCCAAAGGGGGGCCAAGTGAGATAGTTGAGAACTACAGACCAATTTCTTTACTATGCACACTCAACAAATTACTAGAGAGAATTGTGTACCAACAAGTCCAAGATTATATTGAACAACATAACCTCCTCACTCCACAGCAACACGGGTTCAGAAAGCAACATGGCACTGATACTGCCTTGGTTAGCCTCACATCAGACATCCTGTCAGCCCAGGATTGTGGCCAACTAACTGGTGCAATCTTTCTAGACCTCACCAAGGCCTTTGTTCCAGATCATCAGCGGCTACTCTTGCAACTCAGATAACTTGGACTGGACAACCACTCTGTCCAGTGGTTCATGGATTACCTACATGGTAGATCTCAAATAGTCAGATGGCAGGGGGCAAAGCCTGATAACTGCCCCATCTGGAATGGGGTCCCCCAAGGTTCAATCTTGGGGTCCCTCTTGTTTTCCCTGTTTATCAACAACTTGCCCAGCACTGTGGAGGTGCCAAGGTAATCCTTTGTGCCAATGACATTGTGCTGTACAGATCATCTCATGATGCGGCACAGCTAAATCTACTCCTCAGCCATGACCTCTCCATACTGGAGGATTGGTTCCTGGCCAGTCACTTAGTCCTCAACAGGAAAAAAAACAAAAGCCATCCTGTTTGGATCCAAAAGCCTGGGCCTTGTTAGATGACACTTGCTGTCCCCCTATCTGTCCAATGGTCCTAAGATTGAGGTGGTAGATTGCATTAACTATCTGGGTGTGTCTATAGATCAAGACTGTTCATTCAAGGTTCATGTTGACCAACTAACTAAGTCACTTAACCAGAAACTTGGTCTCCTGTATCATCTGAGCCCATTCCTCACTCAGACATCCAAGTTAAGGGTAGCCGCTGGCATGCTCTTGTCCACATTGTTAAGTGGGGCCCCCAAGCTATTCTTAATGAAAAGCACAGTGATGCAAAAACTGAGAACACTATATCATAGGGTTGGGTGTTTTGCCATTGGTGCACTGCCCCAAGAACACCACTGCAAAGTACTGCACTCACTTAACTGGCCGGCTCGTGAGGGCAGATTAATGTACCCTTCTGTTTGCCTGGCCTTCAAGCTTCAGCAAACAAGCAACCTCCACCCTAGTCTGAATGGTATTATTATACCTAAGAAAACCATAAGAACTTTAAGCTCCTCCAACCAAAAGTTCCTCCATGTCTCTGGAGTCTGGATGTCCCAAGGTCTCCAATCATTCTCAGCCTGTATGTCATCCCCTCTGGAATGCCCTCCCTAATAATCTCCAAGACTGCAGGTCCCTTGGAGGCTTTAAGAAAGGTCTCAAGATCCATCTACTGGGATTAAATCTCTGTTCATGTGTTCACTGAGCATCTGAATGTTCCAATGGGCCAGCCCATCAGCCACTGCCGGCCCCCTGGCTTGCCCTTGTTCTAATAGTGCGCCCCTTACATTTTGATGGCATATGTGTAATTGTTTTATTTTTCTATAACTGTTTGATTCCTCATGCTGTAAACTGTGCCTAACTTACCCGTGTATCATCTATTATGTCCCTATTGCAATGTATGCATTATCCAATTGCTTGTGCTGTTTTTTACTGTTTTATTCTCTTTGTTTGTAATTAATCCTGGGTTGCCCCTGAAAAAGGGATTATAATGGTTTCAGTGGGTCTACCCGGTTACCAAAATTTAAATAAATAAAATAATTAACCAATCCAAGCATCAAACTCTGCTTGCTGCTCCATAGAGGGCATCATCAGTTCCTACACTGATTGCCCCACTGGAGTGCACTCTTAAACAGAATGATACAGCCCACATTTGTCTGCTGATATTTCCCATCCTGGCAACGCCCCCCACTCAGACAATGCCTTTGGCTGTATTTCTACTCTGGAACAATGTTAGGCACTAGCCCTTGGCTTCTGTCTATCCTATAAGACTATGGCCCTAGTAGCTGTAATTCTGGAGGACAATCAAGAACATGTCTGGATATATGCCCGGTAATTTCTTGCCACCTAAGACTACAACTGGGAGTACTACTATCAATGATAAACCGGGAATCCTAGATGCATTTAACAATCATTTTGCCACAGCTGGTCTAGCTTTCAACAATTCCCCTGCATCTCTGGTCCGCCCCCAATTAAGTGTCCCATGCGCAGACTCTCCTGTTCCGGTACCTGGCTTCTCGTTCCACCCAGTCTCTCTGAAAGAGGTTGAAGACCACATGCTCCAATTGGATATTAAGAAAAGGGCTGGTGCTGATTCTTTGGATCCTTATTTCCTTAAAATCGCCTATCATGTCCTAGCTGTTCCTATCACCCACTTATTTAATTTATCATTGTCCCAAGGGTTTATTCCCCAGATCTGGAAAATTGCCCATGTCATCCCCTTGTTTAAATCAAATAAAATCAATCTTTATTTATGAATCAGAGGATCCCTGCGACCTTAACAATTATAGACCAATTTCCCTCCTCCCAATTTTGTTGAAACGTCTGGAAAAGATTGTCAGCGACCAACTAAGGGTCTATCTTAAATCCAATAACCTACCAAACCCTATGCAATCTGGCTTTAGAACTAAACACAGCACTATTTCGACCCTTGCCAAAGTAACAAATGATTGGTACCGAGAACTGGACAGCAGAAAATTTGTCTGTGCTGTATTTCTAGACCTTAGTAAGGCTTTTGATACAGTGGATCATAGCCTGCTTCTCTCTTCTGTGAGGAGTACAGGCCTGGACTCAGTTTCTTTGAGTTGGTTTACTGAGTACCTTGTAGGATGGTGTCAACAAATTAAGGCTGAGGATGAGTTATCCCCACTCAAACCTCTACTGAGGGGAGTACCACAAGGATCCATACTTGGTCCCTTACTATTCACTGTCTATGTTAATAACATTGATGAGAGTATTAACAAGGCCAACATACACCTGTTTGCTGATGACACAGTTGTGTATATAAGTTGTCTGACACCTGAAGCTGCTTGTGCTGACCTCCAGGAGGAATTTAACCAGCTCCAGAACTAGCCCTTCCATAAAAAACTTCTTCTAAATGCTAAAAAGACAAAAGCAATGTTGTTCTTGCCCTATAGTCGTGCGATGAATCTGGCCAGCTCTGGAGCACTACCTCAGATTATCACAATTCTTGGGGAGAAAGTTGAGTTTGTCACAAAGTTTAAATACCTAGGTGTGTGGTTAGACCATAATCTATTATTCAATGAGTATGTCGAGGACCTTGTAAAGAAGTTAAGGCAGAGACTGGGGCTATTCTTTAGAATTAACCAGTTTATTACTAGAGATGCAAAAGTGCGCCTTGTCCAAACTACTTTTCTTTTGATGATCAATTATACAGATATAGTGTATGTTAGAATGCTATAATCACTAAAAATCCATCATTTACTAGTGTTGTTGTACCATCGATGTGACGTAACTTAGCTGTTGTACCATCGTTGGTACATCACATCGATGGTACAACAGCTCGGCCCACATTTGCGCATGTACAAGTCACGCTTCTGTTCATTGTTAAACTGGCCGCAGCACTTCAGAGTAGGCACTGGAGAACATCCTAATTTAAAAGTAAGTGCGCTTTAGTTCAGTTCTTATCCGCATATAGCAGAGTCCAATTATTCAATATAACATGCGGAGCCGAATAAGATGAGTGTTGTCACCGACACGGGCTCAGCGGGTGAGGGGTTCCCGACATCACAGCGCGACCACGAAAAACCCACAAATTGTTTTTTTACTTTTGCCCATACACTATAAAGACAGGTATGGTAATAGTGAACAACAGTGCGTCACTTTCTTTGGTGTCATGACACCAGAAACCTCCGAGCTTCACTCGAGATTTCAACAGTTGTCATGACAACCTCTCGAAGTGAACAACACTGTTGTTGTTCACTGTTGCCCATATGCTATCCTGTATTTCCTATATAGTCAATGTCCTAAAGCCTCATTTGCAAAGTTGGATACGCTTTACCACAGGACCATCTGGTTTATTACTGGTCTCCCCATCTCTACCCAACATTGTTCCTTGTACAAAGCCATAGGGTGGTCCTCTCTTATGTTTAGGCATAATAGAAATGCAATCCTTTGAACTTATAGAGTCTTCTTGAAGTGGCTTCTACAACATATAATAGACTGTCTCCCACTAAGTGAGCCAGGAATGTATGCCCTAAGAAACGCATCCTACATCTCATTATGTATCCCCAAGGCTTCCTCTCACTATGGCAAAATGGCCATTAATTTTCTGTTGCCAACATTGTGGAACAAAGTACACAAATTATTGAAATTAAGCAGCCTCCGCAGTATGAATGCCTTTAAATCTCTATAAGCTTGGTATGTGTGTCAGCCATGCAATTGCTACCCCAGCCCTTAATTTTTGTCTGAAGCATCAGGCTGCTGCCTTCTGAGCGCAGTTGAATTTATAATCACTTGTAACCATTGGTGACCTTAACTCTGTGAGCGTCGTATGCCTAAATGTTTTTCCCCTCTAGAAATCCATGTAAGGTCATTATTTCCTCATGGCTTTCATGGCCACTACACCTTACTCACCCTGCTGTCTTTTACATATTGCTTAATCTGTGGCTCTTATTCCCCCTACCCCGTACCATTTAACTGCCCTATTTCATCTTCATATTCCTTTTCCACTGCATTCCACTCTTACTGTCTCTTTCCTCTGTACCCTAATTCTCTTCCCTGCCGAAGACTAGCCCTTCTGGAGCTCCCTGCCCCCCAGGTGAGAGAAATGTGGATACCGGTTGGTTGTCACTTCCATAGCCACTGCCTGAGACACTTAGACCAGACTCCTTAATAGCGAGGTGTGGCACTGCCGATACCCAATCGGACTGAGAGCACTTTTCTGCTTTGGCATCTGATGGGCTCCTGCAGTCTGCTCTGGTGGCTCCCTCAATACTAAGCTAAAGTGTGATTTTCCATCTAAAAATTGCACAAAAAAGAGCTGTACTTACTTACTGCCTAACAGTTATGACCTCTATTTTGTCCTGTTTAGAGTGTCAAGATTTGGGACTCTGTTTGTTTACACTCCTTTCTGAATGTCTGTGGTTGGGCCAATCTTTAGGTGCCAAGGAATACCCAATTCTGTTGTCCTGCTGTTTTGGTCCTCCCACTGATACAGATGATCCATTGTCCATGGCCCAGTACTTAATACCGACCCCTTCCTCCATCCCCAGCCGAGGATTTGCTCTCCACAGGCTCCCTGCCCGCCGCCTGAGTACCTAAGCCTGGACTCTCCATTAGCAGCCATCCAATCAGAACGTGAGCACTCTTCGGAGCTGGCTTCTGATTGGTTCCTGCTGTCTGCTTCTGTATTCATTCTAAACCAAGCATAAATCTGATTTCCATGCCAAAATTTGCCAAAAAAAGAGCTGTACTTACTTTTCTCCTTGACTGTTAAGACCCTTATCCTTCTGTTTAGAGTGTTACATTTAGGGATACTGCGTGATTACACTACTTTTGAAACTCTGTGCTCTCGTCAGCTCCCTATACGAGTGGCCAATCACTTCTCCCTACTGAAGTTCCTACTAAGCCTCATCTTATGTCCTCCTTAAATATTACAGAAGCACTCTGAACTGATATGACTGATGTAGCATTGAGTACTTACTTGCATTAATTGTTATTTACTTGGGTCATTTAGCTCTATTGTAAATATCTTTGTATGTCTGTATTGTAAATATTTCTGTATGCATTGTACCATTTGACCCGGAGCTAACTAGGTCCGTCTTGTAAATGAGCTTGCTCAATGATGTTCACCGATAAATAAAGAGTTTGATTGATTGATTGATTGGTTGTCTTTCCCTCATTTTGTCTCTGACAATGCCACTTGGCTGCATCTTTTTCCTCCTGTGACCAGATCCCAATCCTAATGCCCTTCCTTGTTACTGTAGTTAAGCTTACTCCTAGCCACTGCATGTCTGCAAAATACCTGTTTTTGTAACTTAAATCCATATGTACTTATTTT
Source organism: Neoceratodus forsteri (assembly GCA_016271365.2). Classification (NCBI taxonomy): domain Eukaryota; kingdom Metazoa; phylum Chordata; order Ceratodontiformes; family Ceratodontidae; genus Neoceratodus; species Neoceratodus forsteri. The sequence goes on from JADMNL010000026.1 coordinate 57,217,057, forward strand.
ATTGTTACCTTTACTCCTAGGATCATGATGTATTTTCTCACTATACTGTTTGTTTCTGTTCTTTGATATGACATGGAGTCTATGTAAAAGAGCATTTGGCTCAAAGGTATTAATTCCAGGACTGAAATAAATAAAATAAATAAATACGTTTTACTCTTTGCTTGACTTCTCTACCAGAGCGGCGGGGTACTACAGGTTCCTCAGCAATGATGTAATCAGAATAACTAATAGGTTTTGCACACTCAGCCACAGGGGGTTCAAATATTTTAATGTTCTGGATTGGCTCTATTACCGGAGTCTCAACATTCCCTGCATTTGGAACATAGTTCATGACTATGGGCCCAGTGTCAGTTGGAACAAAGGGTACTGCAGCGGGATTAAATGGCCTGGAATGACTCACATTGCTCCCTTCAGGTGCTGAAAGTGGACAGTCCATGGGGTATGGTACAGGTCAATAGAGTCATGGTATCGGACAAATGTAAGGTTCTTCATCTTTGGAACTACTGCTGAACACATCAGACTGTGTCGCAAGTGGGGCAACAGGTACTGGCGGTTGAACTTGACTGTGTCTCTTAAGCCTTGTCTCATTTCTAGTGTCCGGTCTCTGTGGAGGTGAGAGAGGTACTGAATGAACGACTTCTGGCAACAGTTGATCAACTGTCAATAGGTGGTTTCAATGCAATGTTTTAACCACCATGTTTCCTTTTTCCATTCTTAATCTGGCAAATTTGGAAGCTGTTCCACAATTACATAAGGATCAGATTTCCATCGGTCCTCTACCTTGTGTTTGCCTGGGATCCTCAAGTTTCTTTTTTTTTTTAATTATTGAGATTTCAGAATTAAAACCTTTGAGTCAGAGACTCATTTACACAGGCTCCATGTCAGAATGCAGTACAATAATTGGCAAAATACAACAGGTAAACATACCGAGGAGTGGAGCATAATGGATGCAAGGTACATTGGGTATACTGAGCAGGGACATTGCGCAGAGTTTAGTACAAAGTGTTCCATATGAAACTATGACATAACACAATTGGATACATAATAGACAATCGTATACTACATAACAGATAATATTTTAAAAACAGCATTACACATAGGGGACAATGGATTTGGGATGCAGAGGAAAAAGAAAAACAGGTTTGGGTAAGGTGGGAGGGAAGCCCTTTGTCAGTGTGAGGCAGGAAGCAAGTCCTTTCGAATCAATACTCTATCTCCAGGCTGAAGAGCTTGTTCTCAGACTCTTATCATATCTGTTTTTGTTTGCTCAGACCAACTTTGCAGCTGCTTCTTGGGCCACTCAGTAGGCTTCTGTTAATTGTGCTTGCAGCCTCCTGGTATACTTCAAGTGTGTCCCTGGTAAGGCGCCATCTGCAGACACTTGAAAACATAAGTCCACTGGAAGTCTGGCTTCTCTCCCAAACATTAGGAAATAAGGTGAGAACCCCATTGAGTCATGTTTAGTACAGTTGTAGGCATGGACTAGGAAAGGTACTTGCTGGCTCCAGTATGACTTTCTGTTAGGATCCAATGTTCCCAGCATATTAAGCAGTGTTCTATTGAATCTCACTGGCTGAGGGTCACCTTGAGGGTGGTATGGAGTAATACGAGACTTCTTTATGCCCATAATGCTTGTGAGTTCTTTGATAAGGTGACTCTCAAAGTCTCTCCCTTGATCAGAGTGCAGGCGTTTGGGGAGTCCATAGTGCACAAAATACTTTTTGCACAATGCTTTAGCCACAGTGGTTGCTTTTTGGTCTTTTGTGGGAAAAACCTGTGCATAGTGGGTGTTGTGGTCAGTTACTGCTAGAATGTCACTGATCCCCTTTTGATCAGGTTCAAGGGAAAGGAAGTCCATACAGACCAAGTCCATCAGCCACTACTGGTGATGTTTACAAGAGGCGCTGCTCGTTTGGGTAAAGTCTTATGGGTGATGCACCTATTACAGCTTTTGCAATGTCTTTCCACCTCCATAGCCATATGAAGCCAGTAGAAGCGGTCTTGTACCAGGCCCAAACTCATATCAATTTCCAAATGTCCCATGTCTTCATGAAGTGCTTGTAAAACCATTTGGTGATACATTTTGGGCAGCACCAGTTGCTCTTTGGGAAACTGAGTTTGTGTTTTGAAGATACGTTACAACAGTTCATGCTTTAACAAAAACTTGTCCCACTCTCTCAGGAGAAGTGATGCATCTGGCAGGTTTGCTTTGACTTGAGAGGATGACAAACCCTTGTCTTTGGCTAGGATCTGCTTGCTGTGCTTTTTTTTTTTTTTTGATTAGAAAGGGAACAGCCATCATCCAAACCAAGCAGGATTCTATAATTCCTATTGGTCTATTGTCAGGTAGTTAGTGTCCTTCATCATTTCAAAGGCCTGCCAAATTTATTGAATTTTGGAGAAATTATAGTCTGGGGGTGGCAGAAAACATGCATCCTGTTTTTTTTTGTTGTTTTTTTAATTCACCAAAAGTATATTTAAAAATGACACCAGATTTGTTCAAATTTATTATCAACTTGTTCCAATTTGTAATATATATTTTTTCCAGTTTTGCAGTTTCGATCATCATTTTCTTCCAATCATTGAAGACTGGAGGCTTTTTCTCTTTCCACTTTTCTAAAATTAATTTTTTGGTTATCATTATAGTGACATTTATAAATGCTACTTAATTATTGTTTAGTGAGTCATTCATAGCATTTACATGTTCTAACAAAAGTCCACCTGGGTCAAAGGGAATTTTTACTCCAATAGCCAATTCAATGGCTTTCACAGTCTTATCCCAGACAGCTTTTAACATTGGACAATCCATAAACATATGCTTCATGGAACCTGTATTGCCCTGACATCTAGGACAGTAGTCTGAAATTTGAGGGCAAAATCTATTCAGTTTAACTGGGATATAATAAAGTCTGTGTAAAATGTTAAATTGTATTTGTTGGAATCTTATGGATTTTGAGACTGTACTGGGCTCACTTAGAATTTCTGACCAATCTTCTGTGATATTTGTATTTAATTCTACTTCCCATGCTTCTTTTAGTTTAGACATATCTACACAAAGTGCTTGTTGCAAAAAAAGTATATAGTTTCCCTATTGTTTTTTGCAAGTTGTCTTGTTTATGAAAACATTCTTCCATTGGTGTAAAGGGAATTTCTAATTAAGTTCTCCAGATTTTTTTTAATATAACTTCTTAGTCGTAAATAAGGCATAAATTGGTTTTTGGACAAATTAAATCTGGTTATGAGTTCTTTAAAACAGGTCAGTTTTCCTTTTACATATAAGTTGTCTAAGTTATATATGCCTTTTCCTGCCCATTCTTTCCAAATACCACTGGAATTGATTTTATTTAAATACGGGTTATTTTGCAGAGGCATTAATCTAGTGATTTTAGTTTCTTGACCTAACATTTTGTTAAGCTCCTGCCAAGCTGATACTGTATTTAATAAAAACCTTGAAATCTGATTTCTGAAATATAGATCTTTCTTTGGAATACTTGCTATTTCAGCTAAAGACTGGTATACAGATGAGCTTAATTCCAGTTGTTGCCAGTGTACCATATTTGTTGATGTTTGGTAGATGTCACGTAATCCTTCAACTTGTGTCACCAAATAATACCATTTAAAGTTTGGGAGGTCCAGACCTCCAGATCCTTTAGGAGTGTACATTTTATCAGTTTTCATCTGTACTTTTTTGTTTAACCATAGAAATTTTTTTATTCTTTTTTCCCAGTCTTGAAAAAATTCTTCAGGGAGAGCAATAGGCAGGGTTTGAAATAAAAATAATATTCTGGGTAATATATTCATTTTCACAATGTTTGCTCTTCCCATAAGAGTTAGAGGGAGATACCACCATCTATTAATATATCCTAGAATTTCTGTAATTAAGGGAGTGTAGTTTGCCTCATATAATTTATTCAAGTCTCTAATTAGACATATGCCAAGATATTTAAAAGAAGACTGTGGCGTGAAGATTAATTCCTATTTTGTTAATTCTGTTTCACCAAGAAGCATCAGTTCAGTTTTTGACATATTTAATTTATATCCTGAGACATCTGAAAATTGTTTGATTACCGTCAATAATTCTTTAATTAAATCCTTTATTTTGATAAATTAAAACATCATCTGCATATAATGAGATATTGTAGATCTTTTCTCCTATTTTAATCCCTGCAATATTTTCCCTTACATACTGTGCTAATGGTTCAATATACAGAGTGAACAGCATTGGGGACGGGGGACAACCCTGTCTGGTGCCTCTTTGCAGTTTGTTAGGGTCAGAGAGTATAGCATTAATGCAAATTTTGGAGTTTGGTTGTGAATAAATAGCCCTAATCCAGTTGAGCATTTTGAAACCCAGTCCAGCTCTCGGCAGGGTGGACAGCAAAAAAGTCCAGTCCACTCCGTCGAAGGCCTTTTCTGCATCCAATGCTATCATAGCTGTATCTTTTTCATTGGATAATTCCATAATATTTAATGTTTTCCTAACTGCCTGTGATAGTCTTCTATTTTGTATAAAGCCTACCTGATCTGACACAATCAGTACCTGCATGACTTTATTAAAATGATAAGTCAGAATTCCAGTAAAAAATTTATCATCACTATTTAGTAGTGATATAGGTCTGTAAGATGATGGATCATTTAGGTCTTTATTAGGTTTTGGGATCAGAATTATGTAGGCATCATTAAATGATTTTGACATAGTCTTTTTTTTTAATTAAGTTAAAGATTATTTTAAGCTTGGTAATAAGTATTTCTTGAAATTTTTTATAAAATGTTACCGTAAGTCCATCAGGACCCAGTAAGGAGTTGGCTGGCAAACTTTTAATAGCTTCCAAAATTTCCTGTTCAGTTATTTCCTGATCCAAGTCTATTGATTGATTTAACGTTAGTTTGGGTAAATCAATTTTATCCAAAAAAGCATTAATTTTATATAAGTCTACCGCATTTTCTTTTGTATATAGCTCCTGGTAAAAATCTTTTAGTATTATTGTCATTTTTCCTGTTCTGTATATATATATTTCCTTCCTTATCTTTTATTTTAGAAATATATTTATTTACTTCTTCCATTTTTAGTTGCCATGCCAGCAATTTATTAGGAGTTTCTCTCATATAGTAGTACTTAGATTTTGATCTATATAAAGCTGCTCTTGCCTTTTTTCTACTAGAGCATTGTATGTATTTTTTGTCATTAATAATTTATGTAGGTCTACCTCTGACTCTGACAATAGATAGTCTTGTTCTTTTTTTAATCTTGTTTCAAGATCCTGAAACTGTTCCTTATATTTTTTTATTCCTATATACGGCATATGAAATAATATAAGATCTTAATGTTAATTTTAATGCTTCCCATATACTGAACCATGAAGAATCATTTACCCTATTTTCTTTAAAATAATTGATTAGTATCTTTGATCTTTACAAAATTCTCTTGATCTTTGAGAATCATGTAATCCAGTCTCCAAATGTTATCCCTCCTAAAGCTACTTGCAAATTCTAGGTCCCAAGTCATTAAACCATGGTCCAAAACTGTTATAATTTTGTATTCTATGTTTTTTACATTAGTCAAAATTATGTCTGAAACTAACATGAAATCAATGCGAGAGTGTACTTTATGTGTTAAAGAGAAATAAGAATATACTTCCTTGTGGGGATCTGTTCTTCATAGAGGGTCTATAAGATTCAGATCATGAGTAAAATTAATAATTATTTGTGGGGCTCTTTTCTTTATTTCCCAACTTCCAGAGGATATATCCAATTTATGTAAAGTCAAATTATAGTCTCCTACTATTATATAGGGCCCTGGAAACTGAGTTAAATTCAAAAACAGTTCTGAAAAGAAAACAGGATCATCTTCGTTTGGAGCATACAGTCCTAAAATCGTGCATTCTTGATTTTTACACTGTAGATGCAGAATAACATATCTATCACTTGTATCTGTTTTTACTTTTTTACAATTGATTAATGAGTTGGCTACTCCTCTTGCAGTTGCATCATAAAGCGCATAAAATCCATGAGCTTTCATTAAATTTGCACAATGTTTTTGCATCCTGCGGGTTGAAGTGAGTCTCCTGCAGTACTAGTAATTCTATCTTTTTTCTTTACAGATTTGTACTATACTTCCCATTTCTCTCTGTTTTTTAACCATCTGACATTCCAGGATGCACATCTGCAGTCACTGGACTCCCTTGTATTAAACAAGTTAACAATAATTATATATTTCAATGTAAAAATGTTTGGGGCACTTTATATTATCATAAGCCAGAAGTGAGTTGAATTTAATACTGTTTTTTTTGTCCCGCCTGGTATAACCATATAATATGTTGCTCTTTTATTCCCTTTCCTAGTTTTATATCTCCTCCACCTCCCTCTTTCCCATACCTAACCCACAATTCTTCACAGATCGAGAGAATCTACTTCCTACCATCAAGATGAAGGTGTGGGCATTGCACACGCCTGCTAGTTGAGCAACTGAAAACAACATTAATCTGCCTGCTGAGCAGGTCTGTCCACCACTGACATATAGCCTAATAGGCAACATTTAAAAAAAAAAAAAAAAGAGACAGAAATCCCCAAGCCTCCCCAACTTCTAATATTAAACACATCCCCAACTAATTAGTCTACTTTCACTTATTTATTTATCCAAATATTGAGTCTAATAACCTGTGTTTTTCTCCTACATACACTATTTCCTACTATATGTCAAAGGGAAAAAAAAACTCTGCCTTAAATCTGAACCTTCCAAACTACTTTTTCCTTGAATCCATCCAGATCATATCTACCATTCACCATCTACTAATGGCCCCCAAAGGGGCCAAATCTCCTATCACATCCTCTTGTCCTATACTACATACTTTCACTTTCTTTAAATATCTCCTCTCTCCACGCCCCCTTTTTTCCAATTTATTTATTCCCCCCTCACCTTTCTCCTTTCTCTTCTAACTTCTCCTCAGATTAATTTTCCATCTAGTGAATAATACTCAGTGAGGGACAAGGGGCCTGCCCTAAGTTCTGTAGATTCTTCTGTGTACAAAACTGAACTGTTTACTTGAGTTGGGGCAGTTGAAATCTGTAAGTTAGGGATAGTTATCTCCTCAAAGGTAACACTTGCGTTAGCCCAATCTTCATTTTCAGTATGTCACAATTCTTCTTTTCTTCTCAGGGAAGACCCTGAACTGTTTTGTAAGGGCTTCTAGTGGGGTCTTAGATTTTGACTCCACTAGGACTATTTTAACAGCTAGTTCAGCCTCCTGAGGGGTTGTAAAGATCTGGAGATGCCCATTTAGAGTAACTTTTAATTTAGCAGGGGGTAGCATTGTGAATCTTATGTTATTTGTCCATAATGAATCCTTTACTGTTCTGAATTCCTTTTGTTTTTGAGATATATGTGAGGGTAGGTCTGGAAACACTTGCAGTTTCAGATTTCTGACCTGTATAGTCCTATTGATCCATACTTTTCTCAGTAGTTCCTCTCTGTCTTGATAGCGTAGTGGTTTAATAAATATGAATCATGGTGCATTTCCTTTATAATTCACATTTTTGAAAGCCCTATGCGTCTGATCCAGAGTTACTTTGTTTTCTGGGTATTTTCTACCTAATGCTTCTGTTATAAGGGCTTCAAAGTATTCCACTGGGTTGGAGCCCTCCAGACCTTCTGGGATCCATCCCAGTTTCAGATTACATGTTCTTGCTATTGTTTCTAAATCATCTATTTTGTCTTGTAACATTCTGAGTTCATTTGTATGTTCACTGACTGTTCTAAATATTGGGTTAGCTTTATATTCTGTTGTAGAAACCATTTTCTTCAATTCATTTGTTCTTATATTTGAGATTTCAAGTTGTTTCACTACAGCTGAAACCTGTCCTGAAAGTTCCCCAAATACATTTTTCAAGGAGTCAAATCCAGTTCTCATCTCTTGCAGGAGAGCTGCAGACTGAGTTTCTCTAGGCTCTGCACTTTCACTGTCACTTTCAATCACAGCTGTGGCTGCTGCTTCATCTTCTTTCCTTTTTTGTTGTCTTTTGGATTCTGGTTTTATTTTGCCTCTTGCTATCTGCCATGTTCAACTGTGTCATCGAGGATCCCTCTAGGGAGTGCTCTGTGGTGGTAGAAAAAGTCAAGTGCTGCCTTGAGATATAGTTAGTAATTTTGTTTGCCAGATTTGAATGATTATTTCTTATTCCTTGTAGTCTCTTAAGATTTTTACTTTTACTGCCAATATCCTCCAAGCTACTTCCCTCACATGAAAAGTTGAAATTATTTTTAGCTCTCCAAGCTCTCAGATGATTTACTGTTCTGAAACCTTTTAACATCCCCCTTTTAGTACCTTATTTATTGCTAAGTGTTCTGCTATTTTACCTCCTTTTTCTCTTTTTTCTCCCTTCCCCCTTTACTAATAGATCCAGAGATATTTAACTAACACCTCCCATTTGTTGTGGCTTACCCAGTTTAGTTTCACAACCATTTTCTGCAGGATCTTTCTTGTATATTTTGAACTTGAACACCATCTTATTCCAGCATTTCAGCACTCAGTCCTAGACCCCTTTTTACTCATACACAAACGATAAGCAAAAACAAAAAGGGCTACTTAGCTTTTGCATTGCACCTTGGAACATAGTAGCTGATACGATTTAGCTAAGTGCACCCCTTCAGGTCGACACCCCAACGGCGAAACATGAAAAAAGACAGTTATGGCTACAATCACTGTAATGGTCCTTTTTCTGTGTTTCGCTTTCCCCCAGTGTTCTGCCCCCTCACCAGACCAACTCCAACCTGGAGTTGATAATCCTAAAGTCTGGGTGGTGCAGGGGGCAGAGACCCCCACATGGGGGGTGTGGGGATTTGCCCCCCAAAGAAAATAATTGTTGAACAGGTGGCACAATACCTGCATCGGTATTGTGCCATCACTATGCGGGAGGTCGGCATTTTCACTGTCGACCTCCCTTGGTGCTTCCAATTTAGCTCACGCTGTCTAAAAAATTAATTGTGGGCTGAGAGACCAGAAGAGGAGAGTGTAGCTTTAATCAGGTCATCTTCAACTCATGTTAAATCTAGACAAGAGAAAATTTAAATAATTTATTTAACTTAGTGGTATCTGTTCCCCATGGGCTATCTGCACCACAACTGAATTACTTATCTGTATGGCCATACTTGGTCAATGTTGTAGAATCTGGTCCGGCAGCTCTATTTTATATTTTTCTTTCCAATGTAGTCTTGAGTCAGGTTCCAAGGTATTCTGAATCCGACCCCCAAATGACTCTGAATGCAGTGGACCTTGATTTCCCAGATGCTAAACCACACTGTTAAACCACCAAGAGATTGCCCAGACTGATGCTGTTCCCTTAAGGCCTCATTCTGGGGGAGCACTCGCTTCCCAATAAACCTCCAGTTGACAGGGACAATCACGAGAATCTCCACTGGCTTAAATGACGACCTTTATCATCAGCTCTTAGCCATTGCAAGAGAAAAGGTAAAAGAAATACCAGCATTGCATTCAGTAGTCAGGCATTACACCATGTTCTAGGAGTGAGGGATTTATCCTGCTCAGCTCCAGCCAACAAGCTTCCTCCCACTTAACTAGCATGTCTGCCATCTTTTTCCTCTGTCTGCTGTGCTTTTCTTAAATTGGCAGGAGATAAATGAGGCAAGGAGGTGTTGTGCAGGGTGATGAATCATGCATACACTTCTGGTATGGCATCAGGATGCACTCCAAGCAGGTCCACAGCTTGGTCTGGGTTGGTGATGGTGGATTGGTCATCAGGCACCACCATTTGTAAACAGTTTTCATTCCATCTTCCATAACATGGGCCCATGGTCCCTCTGTGCGAGGAGTATTATGGGGGTGTCTGGACAGTGCATCTGCATCTATGTTGTTTTTCCCAGGATGATATTGCAAGCTGAAACTGTAAGCTGATAGTGCAGAGATCCATCTATGCCCAGTGGCATCCATCTTGACGGTAGTCAGCACATATGTTAGTGGGTTATTGTCTGTTAGTATAACAAATCTGGCTCCATACAGGTACTCATGGAATTGATCAGTTACTGTCCATTTTAGTGCAAATAACCCTAACTTATGGACTGGATAGTTATTTTCAGAGGGAGTCAAACTACGACTAGCTTAGGCGATGGGTCTGATTCCTTTGTCATGTTATTGGTAGAGTACGGCACCCAACCCTTCCATGCTGGCATCAATGTGAAGAGTGTATGACTTGGTGTAATCAGCAAAGGCTAGACAAGGAGCTTTTGTTAAGAGTCGAATAATGTCTTGAAATGCACTCTCACATTCATCAGTCCTCAAAAGGTTCATTGGTCTTGAAATATTCATTGGGGATGTCTTCATGGCTCCTAGACATTTGCTCTTCTGAGTTGGAGGATATCCCTGAGTTAGTCTGAACAAAGGCCTCATCACTTCAGAATAGATTTTTACAATTCTCAGATAGTACCCGCAAAATCCTAAGAAAGATTGAAACGTTTTCAAGTTGGTGGGTCTAGGCCTTGTGGTACCTTGATCGGAAACAATATGTCCCACATGCTTCACGGAGGCCTGGCAAAACTGACACTTGTACAGGGAGAGTTTCAGACCATGTTCCTTCAGTCATTCCAGTACCTTGAGTAATCAGGCTTCATGTTCTTCCAGTGTTCTCCCAAACACTATCAGATCATCCAAGTAAACTAAGACTTCTACGAGATTCATGTCATCCACCACCTTCTCCATCAGACACTGGAACATTGCTGGGGTGCCAGATATTCCTTGTGGCATTCTCTCGAACTGGTAACATCCCAGTAGACAAATAAAAGCAGTCTTCTCCTTATCTTCCTCAGCCATCGGTATCTGGTAGTAACCACTGCGCAAATCTAGAACAGAAAACCATCTACTACCTGTAAGGCTGTCCAACGTGTCTTGCACTCTGGGCATGGTGTATTGATTGGCCACTGTTCACTGATTCAGGGTGCGATGGTCAATGCACATTCTTATGGCACCATTCTTTTTCCAGGCCACCACTATAGGCTCGGCATAGGGACTGGGAGATTCAGTTATTATCCCTGCCTTATGCAAAATAAACAGGTACCATAGTATATTACACCCAGTATTATCTGTCCCAGCCCCTCTGCCCCACTGGTGCACCAGTTAACCCCACACTCTTGGTGGGAGCACCCAAGTACCTTGTGTGCACATTGAGGAGTTGCAGGCCTGTGGCTAGTGGACACTGGGTGCAATACTGTTGCAATGGTTGGATGCTGCAGATGCAAAGTGCCAAACTACAGCAGGGGGTGTAGGAATTCAGTTTATCCTGACTGTAACTATTATTGTGGGCATAGCTAAGGTCACACAGAAAGCCCAGATGGAAAGTTAACTAGCTAGCTGAACAGTTAGAAAAGTATTTGGTTGGGTAAAACTCAGTACTCACAACCTTTTGGAGAATAGGAGATGCAGGTGTTATGGGACATCGTCCCTTGCAGGCAATTTTGGAAGAACAGGAAAACTGGTGTGGAATGCAGACAATGATCCTCTTTACCTCACAGAGGGACTTATCTTCATCCACCTCGCTGGGTAAGCAGGCCATCATCTTCTTTCAGCAGTCACTGATATCTGGATTGCCAAATATCAGCAGTCTAGTCCAGGCTGAGGTAAATCCCCTTGTCTTTGGGATTTACCAGACAATTATGAACAAGTTCAGAATATCCTTAGTTTGTTTTAGCATAAACTACTCCAGTTTTGTTCTGTGACAGCAGCAGGAGCTATCAAAAATAGTTGTTTCTTCTTCTACAATCTCACAGTAAAGTCCCAGGGTCAAATTGTCAACCCCAGAATGTTTGAGTTGTATCCTGACACCTCATTGGTCCACACTATTCTTGAGCTCCATGTCCTGATTAGAGGTACTGCAGCTACCAATAGGATTCCACGCTGTCCTCAAGCAACCTCGGTAAAGATGGTCAACCCCAGACAGTACTTGCTCATCAAAGTCCATTTTAAATAAAAGGAAAAAATCTTGGCAGCACCTGGCATCATGGCTAGGACCCTTCTGGTCCCTTCTGGCAGTCACTAGGTCCAGGGGGCAGCTTTGGAGGACAGGAGCTCTGTTGGAAGCTCCATTTTGTGGGCTCCCCAGGAGGAGCTGTGAGTCAAATGGCAGTTCTGGGTGCAAGGCATCATGGGACTTGTAGTCCCAACAGGCGCCACGTTGTCCCCTGACTCACGACCCTCTGGAGGCTTGGATCAGGTTCCAAGCCTCTTTCAAAAGTTTTATTTGTATTTGTTTTGTTCCCCCAAGCCTCTTTTGCTGTCCAATGGGGCTGGGGAGAAAAGTGGCAAAGCGGTGCTTCTGCTGTGGTTCCTGGTGGGTGCTTGAGGCATCAGAAGCACTTTGCGGCCTTCATTGGCTCCCCGCCCCACTTTGCGGCAGTTCAGGGGTGGGGGAGCAACATTAGTGTGTGGCTCACTGGCCTCTTTCATTATAGGCACTGGAGGCACTGCAACAGGTCTAGTGTGCTCCCCGGCCCTGGCAGCCATCCAGGATTGGGGGGGCGAGGAGGCAAGTGGCTCATGGGCTGTATGGGATCAGGATCAGGAGGCACCACACTAAAGTTATTACACTCCCCAGCCGTGTCGGAAGTCCAGGAGCATGCTGGGGAAGCAAAGCAGTAAGCAGTTGCAGCAGACGCTTCATGTGGAGGAGGATTCGGGGGCCCTCGGGTAAGCTCCTGACTTGGGGGGTTTACGTACATACCATCATTGTTTTGTAGTCTCAACAGTTTGAAATGTTTGTTCCTGTTTCCCCTCCCTAGGTCATGCCTCCCCAGCTCTATGCATCTCTGGCAGTTATCAATTTTCAATCAAATGAATATGTTTTTGAGCGGCAAATGGGCTGAATTAGCACCTTCATACTTTAATGTTGTGACCCCCTGCTTCTAAGAGGCCCTGAGCCTGAATGCAGGTGTTACTTGCCAGGTCAAAATTCAGCCAGATGACATCATTCCCTCCCTGTTGAGCAGTTGTACCACTGAAGTGACCTGCACTGATGGAGCCTCAAGCTACACCAGTGGGGTACTGTTGGTCAGATGCTTACAACAATATATCAGGACAGCAGCCACCCAGTGGTGAGGGGGAGAGGAATGAAGACAGGAATAAGACACAACAGGGTGTGAGTAGCAGTGTGACCACCGCATGCCTAGGGGCATAACAAGGCCTCAGGCCAGAGGCTGTGTGCATTATTGCCCTGGAAGTATGGTGATCACAGTACTACCCTCACCCTATGTTTTATTGCTTATATATAACGGCTATATGCTAAAATAAAAAAAAAATTGTAATGAAAATAAAAATTCACAAATATATGAAAAAGTAATTACTTGCTGTGACAACTTGCAATGTATTTTTTGTCTGTTTTTGTAATATTTTTATTATCATCTATGCCTCTATAAAATATTTCAGCTAAGGTGGGAGATCTGGTGGAAACTAAAAAATAAATTGTTTTTGGTCTAAGCTGCAGGGAACTCAGCTGTGAGTGGCCTTTTGTGTTAAAAGTCCTTTGTACTCACAGTGCAGACTAGTGGGTGAGAGTAGCAGAAGTGTTTTGATGTAAAGGCTTTTTTTTGGTAATGACAGTGTCCCATTCATAAAAAAAATACATATTTTAAATGTAAACAGTGGACAAGGTAAGACAAGATGTTTTCAGCGGGGCAGAGGACCAAGATCTAAATAACAAACCAGGTTTGGATCACTTTGGGAAAAAGTTGGTCCCTAGATATCAAAAGCAGAGACAGGGTGTGATGTCAGAGAGGCGGGTCCAGTGATGCAGGGCTAGTGGGCTCACCAGCCAAAGGTATTTCTGTTGTATGTTTGTAAAGACAATTCAGTTATGTCTGGGATTTTGAACCTTTAACGTCATCTGTTTGCATCTGCCATAATTCTCCAATTCCCAGCTGGGGTAAACTATTTCTCAGGAATTTCATTTGCTTTGAGTTAGTTTTTCCTGTGTGATATCTATCTTTTCAAATGTGTTTATTTTTATCTTTGTAGAAACACTGCATAATTCACAGTCTTTAGTATGCACTGAGTTGCAAACCTGAAGAGCTGGGTTTGAATCCTACAGCCCCCACTTGCATACTGTGTGACCGTGAGCAAGCCACTTGATTTCCTTGGGCTCCTAGGTCGCACCTGTAAACAAGCTTCAATTTAATGTGCCTTTCTTAGTTAAACAATTTCCCCTTTCACTTTAATATCATGGAGTATTAAATATTGTGTTTATGTACTTCATGCTTTTCTGTGACTGTGTCATTTCAGATATAGATAACCAGTGGTAAATTGGCAAGTCTGTGATCTGTTTCTGAAGATGCAGGCTACAAAGATATCATATATAAAGCAAAGTGTTCTCAGTTGTGACAAAAGGGGTGGGCCATTTGCTCTTCAGGAAAGAGCAGTGTACAGTGTGACCAGTGGCTGTGGTGGGATTCAGACTTAGCGACACCCCGAGGAAGAGTCAATCCTGAGTAGTGGTGGCATACCATGGTAACCCTTTCAGGCATCTGAAGGCTTGTGAAAACTGGTTGCAGTACAGACTGGGCTCTAGAAAAAGAGAACCAGTCTGTGACAGTCATGTGCACTAAAAATGATAAAATAATTCCTCCACTTGTTTGCTGCCACCAGAGGTTGCTATACTTTCTACTGCCCAGCACGTTTGTAACAAGGAATTAAAAGTGCTATTTAAAATACATTTGTGTCTCTTTGTTATGTTAATCCATATTTTTTATTTGGGCAACAGCTTATTTGTCTATGGGGATAAGTTTTTGGTCTTTTTGCTTAGGAACCAGAACAGAAGCTGGAGGTGGACAAGAAGGAGCAGAACACCATCAGCATGACAACAATGGGGAGTTTTTGACTGCCGCTCGTGCAGATGAATGTACTACATGCTCAGATTTACTACCACACTGCATCTTACTTCCAGTTTCAGAAGACAGTGAGTGCAGCAGTAGCACTTGCAGGGATAGCCTTCCTGATGAAGCAAGTGGGCAGGCAAAGGAGGAAGCAAGTGACTGTGAAGGCTGACTTACTACTGAGTGAGCTACTGGTCATGCTGGCAGACAGGGGACCAGACATAGTAAGTGAGCGGGTGTGTGGCAAAGCAACCAATCAAGTGACTGGGTAGTGTATGAATAATCATCAAATTAAAGAAAAATGATCTAGAATGGATGGGGGAATATAAAATTGGTTAGGGGATCCATGCGTCCCACCTACTGCAGATATGTGTGTAATTTAACATGTGAGTTTGTGTGGGTGTGCAAAAAAAAAAAGCTGACATTTAAAAAATGGACATTTCATACTGGCACATGGCTATGGAATGTTCTACGTCTACATTGCCAGGGACTTGTTTTTAACCCTGGGTATTTCATCATGCCATGGCTAGAAACAAGTCTCACCCGGTCAGGACGCAGGGATTCCCTAATCCATTTAATCTTCAGGAAGTAAGCTCTACCTCTACTGGCTTTTAATGGTAGCAATTTCCCTTGCCAGCTGTACAAACAGTATGTGACCATGGAGTTTTGCAGGAACACTAAAATGTAGGCAGTAGATGGACTCTGGCTAAATGAAAAATTCTGAAAAGTATTCATTAACTGCAGATGATATGAAGGGGAGTGTGCTTCACCATGGAGGTGGGATTACTGGTAGATAACCAACCCCCATGGAGTCGCTTTACTACTATAATGAAATGCAGTAATGGGACTTAGTGGCATTTTGTTTTAAACAAGCTTTTTTCTTGTCCCAGATCTGCCTACCGGCACCAACCTCAGCCCTACCACTGACCTTCTCATGCACTTACTGGTTATCCACCACTTACATAGGACTACAACGTATTGGGTGGTCAGCCATGTCAGTTCATGCCACAGCCTATGGGGGGTGCTGACTAGAACAGCCAGGCCTTTTCTTCCATCTCCAGTTTTCTCCGCTAGGTGCTGGCATGCAGTGACACAGTCAGTCATGCATGAGTCGGTACGCATGTGTGCCAGGTGTCTGTCTACAACAGCTCCCCTACAGGACAGTGCAGAATGCTGCTGCACTCCACTACTGAGGTATTGGACCCATGCTTTTACAAATGACATCACAACTTCAGGGGCTGTCAGCAAAGTGTGATTTATTGGTGCTTCAAAGTCCACATGTGCAAATAAATACAGAAAGACTGCCAACTGTAAGAAGAACCACCCCGACAAAGCTCTGAGGATGCACGGGGGAATCTGGCCATTGCTGGAGTCAGTTGCTCTGACCCCAGCTCTGTCTTTAATTATTTTACGGTTGACAGGCTTTCTGCAGTTGTTTGAATCTGCACTCTTTTAAGTAAGCAATAAGCCACGACAGGGTGTGCATTAGACACTTTAACACATGGCTAGGAGGTGTAGTGAGGCACGAGACCACCAACCGAGTGCATCCAGCCTCCTAGCCATGTGTTAAAGTGTCTAACACACGCCCTGGAGTGGCTTATTGCATTTATGAAATGGCCATCTATAGTGCAACTCCATTTGGTAGGTAAAATTGTATGTTTGTGTCACTTTTAATAAAATAGTTCCTCTGCCTAAGTTTGATGTGTGTTTTGGTTTTTTTTTGACTGAAGGAATTTTGTCCTACAAATGCTTCTGTAGTTTAGATCTGGTTGTCATGGCAGTATCCCCCCCCCAATGCTGTGTGGAGACAACTAAGATGAAAAATGTATTTTTTTTAATTATTTGTATGATGTGTTGCTGTTTCACTGATACACAGACAAAGAAGTTGATTCTGAATGAGCAGGTGGGCTGGGACCTTGCAAAGAAGTGGATTCTGAACAGGCAGGTGGGCTGGGAGACAGATCAAGGCTGTTCCTTTATTTTTTTTTCAAGAAGTGGATTCTGAATGAGTGGGTGGGCTAGGAGAGAGATCACGGCTGTTCGTTTCTTTTTTCCCCCGTTTACTACATGCTGCACCCACGAGGAGGTAGGCAGATGGAATTAAAACAGAAACATTCAACAGCGAGCAGGCGGGCTGGGAGAGAGAGATTGCGGCTGTTCCTTTTTTTCCCGTTTAATACATGCTGCATCCACGAGGAGACATGTAAGTGGATTTAAACAGAGAAAGTTTGAAAGACTGAGGTGAAGTGAACAGGAGGTCAGAGGTACTTATTTCATTTTTTACAGTTAGTCTGGCACCACTTCTGGCATAAACAAGATGGCTGTGTTTTGTTTTCTTAAGGTTCTGAGTGGGCAGCATCACCTAGATCGATGCCCAGAGGGCACTGCTGGTCCATTTTCCTGTGCATCAGAATAAATATCATATCCCTACTAGCCAATCACAGCTCCTATTTTTCGATGCCCATTTCATACGTACCAATACACTGCACTTTGCCAACTGCCCCTGTGAGCCATTTGTAAGCTGGGGTCCGGAACCTCAGTACCCGAGTGCAGCAGCATTCTGGACTGCTCTGTTAACACAGGGGCTAGGCATCCCTGCTGCAGCACCCAGCCCTGCTTTCTGCTTGGCACATACACTTTCCACTGTTTTCCCTCCCCTTCAAATGCTCCCATCTGTGCCACCGACTGATTGCCACCTGTTGGCAGTCACTTAGCAGTGCCCCCCACCCCGAAGAAGGAGAGCAGTCCCTGGGGTGCTCAATCCTTCCTC
This sequence comes from Neoceratodus forsteri, assembly GCA_016271365.2. Classification (NCBI taxonomy): domain Eukaryota; kingdom Metazoa; phylum Chordata; order Ceratodontiformes; family Ceratodontidae; genus Neoceratodus; species Neoceratodus forsteri. The sequence continues at coordinate 57,234,693 of JADMNL010000026.1, forward strand.
CCCCAGCTGGCCCATGATGGTCTGTGCTCATCCTTAAATGCAGGTTGCCAGGACTGCAAGCGGTAGCACTACTGCTATGGTACCAGGCCATCCCATTGATGGTAGTGTTTTAAAACTGAACCAGTGCAACTCCCTGCTGCCGACATTTTGGCAGATGCTTGCTCTGAGCTGCTTCAAGGTGTCAGTCTGGTGGTGACTCTTCTCTGTAGCTTGCTATGGCCCTATTGTTTGAGACTTAGCTTCTCTCATTTTGAGTTTTTTTTAGGTTATCAAAGAGCAGTTATTTAGTTATATATTTACTGAATTAGTGGTGATTGCTTTTATATGTTTATTATTCTTCTGTATTATGTGTTTTTCTGTGTTTTGTACTTGTGTTTTGTTTTGGGAGTATATGGAAGGACACTTCAGAAATATAAATCATACCACCGCTCCTATGGTCAAGCAGCAGTATGACATGTTGCTGTACCCCCCCGACGAAGATCCTCTGAGCGAAGCATCAGGGCACCTGACTTGTGGTTGGACCTGACCTGCAATACCAGCAGCAGCAGTTTGTGATCTGGATTTATTTTATTTTTGTTATTCTGGTATATAAAGTCAGCACCTTGCATTCTCTGCCTGTTCGCAGACTCTTTTATTTCTGGATAATCCATCAGATATTGACAGCTACATTTACACCGTGGAAGTGCAGCCCCTCTTGGTTTGCTTTGAGTTGCCATGCGTGTGACCTGGGCTTGACAGCAAACTCGAGCTGCCATGTTGTGGGCAGGCTAGGTGGACAGCTGCCACCCAGCAGTGGGCCTTCACCAGGAAGGGTTGATGGTGCCCTACAGTGCGACAACAACCTCTGTGACTGGGCCAGGGAGCTTGCTCCTGGGATCAGGGATGTGCTGTGTGTGTGTGTGTGTAAGGCTACCAGGAAGTCTGCATTCATGCTGGGGGAGGTGGAAGGGACCTGTAAGGGAGAAAAACCTAAGTCCATCTAAATTACAGTATAAGCCTCTGAGATCCCTGGGGTCCTATTGTGCACTGGATTCTAGTCCACACATCACACTGCCTTGGGGGGCAGCCCTATCCCTGAGCCCATGCCATGAATGGAATGCCATGCGGTAACTCGTGGGCTACTGCAGCTGGGGATCAGGGGATTCAGGCCAGAGCAGGGTACATCCCTTGGAACAGGGTATATCCCTTAATGCAATACACTGCCAGTAAGAAAAGCTTCTATGGAAAAAAGTAATGAAAATTCTATTCTATCCTAAGGAATGGCAGGGCACACATGAGCTATGTGAATACTGTGTGATATTCACACGAGTCTCAGGAAAACAGAAGCCTTCATTTTAGACTCAGTTTTATAATCATGAATAAGGAGGAGGAACAGTCAGAAGTAATGCTGGGCAAAATTGCAAAAATCTGTTCTGCAGACTTTTCACTAAATTGTGCCATTTTCATGTAATTTTGCACAATTTCATGAATGGAGCACATATACAGTATGGTACTATGTAGCTTTTGCCCAAACTAAGCAAAATTGCACAATTTTGCAGGTTAAGATTTAAAAAATGCACACCTTTGAAAGTGTATGCCCAACCAGTGGAATTATTTGCTGAAACTGCACATTTTTAAGAATTCCTATTTTTTTAGACTGTGCAGTTTGGAGAGAAGATGGTGCTTTTTGCCAAAACTGCACATTTTTAAGAAGTCACATTTAAAAAGTAATGCAATTTGGATAAAAATTTGCAATTTCCGAAAAAAAGGGAAGCAAAATTACACTGGATTTTGACACAATTTCACGATAATTGCATAAATGTGAAATTAGCGATTTCACACAATTTTGTAAGAGTACTAGAAAGTTCACCCAGCACTAGTCAGCAGCCTTCTTTACTTTATAAATAAAATACAAATGCACAGTGGTAAATCATTAACGAAGAACTGCATTGAATCCATGTGTCATTTTACCAGTAGAAGCTGTTTTTTTAAATACTGATTCAAATTCCATTATTGCTCCAGCTAAACAGGCTGTTTGTTACCCCAGTGAATGTTTTTGATGTACACGCTGCTGTTAAGGACTATTTTAGAACTGTATGTTGTAGTTTATATTCCTGTTCCACTCTTCTATTGTTGACAAAATGCATCCATGTTTTACTACAGAACTCTGAGGTTGTTCGGGACATAAACTACATCACACAGTTTTAAAATTGTACTTACCACCAGATTCTAAAGCAGAAACACCCTCAGACATTACTAAAAGGCATGGATGGATGGAACAATATTGGAATTTGAACCAGTACTTTAAAACAGCTTCTACTGGGAAAATGATTTAAAGATTCTACACAGTTCTCCTTTAAAGTGATGAGCCAGTTTTCTGCAAAAAATTACTATTGGCACCAGCAGGGCTCAAATCTCGTACCATTCCATTCTTTATTAATAAAGACACGTATATGATACCAGGCTCTTGTCTCATTAGACTTCATCTGTGCCTGTGATTTGTCCTGACTCAAAATCATAATCGTCTGCCTGTGACATCTCAATCATTTCTGAAGCAAAAGGTATGAAGACTCACTGCATTGAATAATATGAAGGTATGGGCTTGCTCCCTCCACTGCTTAATAATGTTTATAATCTAATCTACCAAATTGTTAAGACAAAGCAAATAGCTGTTCACTTTGAGTCTCACAGAGGAACTTGGTTCGTAGAAGTTCAGAGCTGAAATTCAAAGAAGATTTGTTGTACCAAGATGTAAAACATAAATGGGTGAAGATTGTTTGAAATATATGCTCTAAAATTATGTAAACAAATTGCCATCCTCTGTTACAAATGACAGACAGTCAAGTGTGTTTTAGGTACAATCTTTTTACCTACCAATCTACTTGTGAACAATTCAGATATAACTGGTGATCACATTTGTATTGAGTGATGTATTTTTGTACATTGGATCAATTGATCAATTAAGCAATAAGGCATGACCAGAGGTAAGATTAACAGTCTGTTAATCACCCACTAGGGGTGTAATGTGGCATGAGGCACAGCCGAGTGCCATATTGCCCCTAGGGGGTGATTGACTATTAATCTAACTCCTGGGAGTGCCTTATTGCTATTATAAAAAAAATATTCCAAAAAATAAAGTGTTAAAACTGTACTTTTTAAATGTTTTCTTCATTTAGAGAGAGATTTTTAATAAAATAGTTCTTCCACCAACAGTTTAAGAATGCTGGTTCAAAATCAGAATGCAGCATTGCAGTCATTCAACAGTGCTAGAGGATGGAATACTGACAGGAAGAATCCATGTTCCATGGTGATCAGACTGTACATGACAGTATAACATGGATTAATGTAAGGCTATTGGAATCCTAACAACCAATCAAATTGCAGCATTTCTGAGACCCTTTTTATAATTGTTATAAATATGGTGCTATCTTCTTTGTAGATGTGTATGTTGAATACCTGCTTTCACTTTCTCCCCCAGGCACTGATGAAAAAAGTTTGTATGACCCAAATGTTGACTTGATTAAACAAATAAAAAGAAAAAAAGGAAAAAAATGACATGCAGAAGAGTATGACTGCAGCAGGAACATGCAAAATGAGCAAATGATGTCTAACGAACACATATAATGTCCTCCTTAAGAAACAATGGAATGTCCTGAAATTTACTTATTGGAATCAAGCTATTATAGTTCAGTAGGTCTCTTGGGTGAAACTCTTTGGTAAAAGTTGAGTTCTGTGGATGACATCTGTGACTTAATAGTGCTGAATATCAGTAAATTTATGTATACAAATGGTTTGCAACAAAATGAATTCTTTTGGCAATTGTATGTATCTCAGAGTCCACAATACTTGAAATGTTGGTTCCTTTTACTTTAAACAAACACAGGAACCCAGGCATTCTTGGAACAGGGGCAGGAACAGTCCACCAGCAGTCTGCCCTCAGGGACCATGATACTGAAGTTCATGCAAAACTCATAAATACGCACAAGCTGGTTAAATAACAATTGTGAATTTAGAGGTGAGGTTGCAGCCATGACTTCTGACCAGGTGAACAAATTCACAACAGGAATTTAACTAGCTCAGTTTCTGTTTATTAGTTTTGCTTGAACTTCACTGCCATAGCCCTTGACTGCAGCCCGCTTGTGGACTAACTTTTATTTTATAAGTTCCTCATTTGACTGGGTTCCAATGCTTTCCCTTGAAGCACCAATGTTGGGATGTAACAAGTTTGCGTTAAAGAAAAACACTCTTTAAACCCATTATATCATTGGTATGTCAATGTAGCATTGAAAATCCAGTCAGTATTCAAGCTTACTGTGTGCATGAAATATATACAGCATGATCACAAAATGAAAGGTGCCAGATGCCATACTTTCTGTGACCCCCGAGCATTACAAACGGTTCTGTATACTGCCGACACTCTTTAGGTAACAATAGAAGCTATTGTTACCATATTCAAAAACTGTGAGTCATGGCATGGCATTTTATGAAAGACATTTTTCTTGCAAAGTCTGAAACTGTCAATATCCCATGGAAACAAAACATGTTAAAGAATTATTGTGGGAAACCGCGGTTAAAGGCTAACCAAATTCCAATCCACAAAGCACCACTGTGCTTCAGATCACACTGCTGTTTGTAAAAAATCCGATAAAGGTTTTTCTGGAAGAATCTGTGGTGGTTAATGAGTTTGTGAGTAGTTTTTTTCAGTCACAACTTTCAATAGAAGGTTTTCTTAGCCAAGAGTAATGTAAAAGCCAGCTTGTGTCACCCTTAGAGAGTGTTCTCTTATTAGATTTCTAAGGCAGAACCCCTCCGCATCAATCTCTACCCATAAATATTGTATACTTTTTATCTTTTTATCTAGCCAAAGAGTTTCACCCAAGAGACCTACTGAACTATAACAGCTTGCTTCCAATAAGTAAAGTTGTGTGTAGCAACTTGTGTTCCCAACAAAAACACAGTCTTAAAAACATTTTACTATGAATGTTCAAACATTAGCATGCTGTGCATTGTTGCTATCTGCTTTTGCTTCCCTTGTTGCTCTCTGTTATGTATTTTCTCTATATGATTGGTGTGCATGCTTTGAAAATATTGAGTACCAATTCCAAGGTGCAAAGCTGACAATTTTACAGATGTTATACATAAATGCACCTCTTGGGTGACTCTGTGTGTGTGTGTTTATACTGATGTGTATGTTCATTACTTGATCAACAATATGCTACCATGTACAATATTGACATTACAACATATATAAAACACTGTAATAGGGTATATGGATGATCAGTTTTTCCTATAAGGAAATAGTGACATACAAATCATGTTACAGTACCATTGTTTTGATGCCATTATTTTGAAGTCACAGCAACAGTAATGTAAGATACAATGCTAAAGAAAGTGTTTATCTTGAGCTGTGGTTTTCCACACTACAGCTGTCACAGTTGCTTTCAGCTTTCACTTCAAAAGTCCCACTTCATGAAAATAGACAAATAATTTATTTTTCGTAAACAATGACTTTAACATTAAAAAACACCACAAATGACCGAGTACAGTTCATTCCAGACCAAAAGAATAAAAATACTCAGAAAAAGAAGTTATTTAATTTCTGACTACTCACAACATACTGTATTTCCAGTAGTCAACCGAGTTCCGGCCATTGAGCAAACTCATTACTCGAATCCACATACATATCAAACATTTACAGCTAGGCAAGTATGTATAACTTGGCTAAAATAACATCTTGTGGTTCAGGTGACAAAAACCTCTCGAGCTTCCCTCTTGATGTTATCATGTCACTAGAATCTCTCAGTGTTATTATACACTTGTAAGACACAGTTGTCTATTCCATGTATACAGCACTGTCGACACCTAGTAAGCAGGACTTTTTTATTTTGACTACTCAGAAATCTCAAGGTAGTAGTTTGCTCTTTTCTGAGGCAGGACGAAATGTCGGGGAAAAAACTAATTTCATACTTATCAAACAATTGAAAAGCAATCAAAACCAGTTGACTGCAGTGACTTAGAAAATTCTTCAAACTGCACACTGCTGCAAAAATATCAGTTCCTACATGGCTCATTTCAACTGCATGTTTTGTTTTTTTTTTACATTTAACTTACCAAGGATAGCCCAGCTGAGACATAGCATCTTATAATCATTGGGGTCTGACTTCTACCCATTTCTGCAGCTGGGTGGACTGAAGAAGTAAATGGTTGAGTGACTTGCCTAAGGTCATACAGTGATTACTTGGCTCTACTGGGATTTGAACCTGTGATCTCCCAGTTTCCACATCAGTGCTCCAATTATTAGATCACACTACCTCTAATCTATTCACTTCAGTCAGCCTAGACATGGATAACAAAACTTACTGTATTGTAATGAAGTTGCCCTAAACTTTATTTTACAGCCTCATATTTGTGGAGCAGCCTCCAGTTTAACTACATAGCAACTATTTCCTGCTGCAGTTTCATTCTCTTGCAGAAGGTACAGTAGCTGTGGGTCAGGCATAGACAGTGCAAAATGTTATTTGACATCAAAATTCACACAAAACATTCATATTTCACATTTGAGGAACGTCACAGGACATTTAAAACATTTCACATTATTCTACTGTGCACAAAAGCGTAAAGTCATGGGGAAAATACAGGTAGCAGGAACAGAACCCATATCATGGTCAGTTGTCTTAGTAGTACTCATACCCCTTCCCCTGAAGAATACACACACACACACACACACACACACACACACACACACACACATGTCTTGGAGAAATGGGCTGCAGCCATATGTTTATTCATTGTAATTACACTACTGGAGTGGCATGTGAGTAGGGAGACCTTGGCAGACACCTCAGGTTCCAGTACCCTTTCCAGTGAAGGGCCAAACCCCTTGTATGGGCAGAGGGAATGATGTACCTTCTGATTTTGTACCCAAGACCCATGAATGGGGGACTCACATGGACAGTGGTGAGCAACTACTCAAATCTGGTATTGCTGCACTCACAAACTAGCCCAATGAGTTTGGACTGCACTGCCCCAACTGGACTTCAGGTCTTGCAGTGCTGAAGATGTCATGCTGACCAGAGAAGTCGAACCCTTTGGAAGAATTTGACTCATCCCCACTTTTTCCCTGTAGCACTGATCTGTGAGACTCCCAAACTGCCTGTTGCATGACTGACAGTTTTAAACCTAAGTTATCCTACCTCTCTTATCCCTTTGAAGGAGGTAAAATCCCAGAAAAATCCCTCTAAGGGAAAACCGGGAAAACTCACTCCCCAATCCCTTTTTGGCTAAAAGGTTCCTAATACTAACCTACCAGACCCTAATCCTGCCTTTACAAAGGCGGGTTGGGTGAGTGATCTGAAGAGGGGGAGCTGCTGGCTTCAGTTCTTTTTTAATCCCTTATTGTCCACCCCTCCATGTGACATACCCCTTTTGGGTGGCATCAGTGGTTCCTCACCTGCGGGTGGTGCCAGAGCTAAGCCCCCACCCCCTACAGGTGGAACTACACTTGTATGTCTACATATTGCAGGGGATGAGACACAGACAAGGGGACATCTGCTGCAATGCTTTGGCAGACTTTATATATCCTTACTTGCTGGAGCAAATGAATATTTGCTACCGAGTACTCTCCTTATGTCATGATAAAACCCCTCGAGTCATGACATATATATATAGTAAGAGAATAGGAAGGGACTCGAGGTCTAGCCTCTTCACCCCACCTCATAAGCATGGATTCATAAATATGCTTGGCAAACATGCCCTAATTCCAAGTCATGGGCTAGAATTGTCAAATCATAGGAAAAAAAACTTCAAAAATTTCCAATTTTGTGAAATACAGGATGTCACAAAGTTTCTCTTCTCCCTTTCCCTGCCCAAATTGTGCTAGAGATACTTAAAAAAAAAATATATATATATATATATATATATATATATATACACACACACACACACACACACACACACACATACACATACACAATAGGGGTGAGATGATATCTCCTTCGATAAAAATGTGTATTCTCACCCCAGTGGAATAAATAGCCTGATGACGTATCTACTATTTGTATAAATAGGGGTGAATGGTATTCACTCCCTCAGAAATTTATGCTTTCTCCTCCCCTCCTCTCACCCCCTCCTTCTGCCACCTACCCCTGCTATCAGATTATCTGTTATCCTCCTGGACTCACTGTGTACTTTAGCACTTAGCCCAGATCTCTCCCACAATAGTCTCTGCATTATTGCTGTTTTATTTGTATTTGCACTCATTGTTATGTATATTACGTATATTACTTCTGTATTCCTAAATCTTGTTATAACGACTTGACACTCTGTAAAAAAAATGTTTGTTATAGCATGTTTGGATGTATACCTCCCTCTCACCACTCCCCCAGGATGCACCGTGAGACAAGCAACTTGTTCAGTGTGCCCTTCCTGGTGAAACACTGCAATCAATAAATAAATACATTTTAATGTGAAGGCTGAAATATTGTAATGGAGCTCCTGGTGCAGATTTTCCAGGCATGGTGCGGGTTTGCACCATGCCCTGCACCATGACACTTAGGATCTGGCAGTGTGCTGAACCCCTTTGCCACAACTGCGCCCGATTTTAGTACAGCGGGTACAGTTACAACACTTTTCCCACTTTACAGCAGCTTGCGCCATATATTTGGCACAAGCCTTGTGAAAAGGGTACCTGGGACTGACGCAAGCTAGACCAGCAAAAAGATGGTCTGACTTGCGGCAATTGCCGCATGGGATAGAAAATCCCAACTGCCCGCTGGTGAATGCCACAAGCTCTGTGTGCCACGTGTATGCCACATCCAGGGCTTGCAGCATTTTCAAGTGTTAGAAAATCCGTCTCCCTGTCTTTTTCTCCCTTGGGCCCATTGTCACTCCTAGTCATTTTTGATCACTGGCAGTGATCATTAAGTTGGGGGAGAGGGGCTGCTACCTGTGTAGGTGATGGCAGACCTACACACTGGGCAGCTGGTTGCCCTTTAATACTGCAGAATAGGTACATCCCCACCTGGGGTCCTGAGATTCATGAGGTAAGATCCAAAGGTGGGTGCCTTATGCATCTAGGTTTAGATAAACAAAGGTAACTAAACACTTTGAGTACCTTAATGGTATAAGATTTTTTTTATAACTTAAAGTCTAATTGTTCTATTGTACATGAGGGCTTTTAGCCATGACCCTAACCTTGTGAGAATGATGTCATCCAATCAGAATGCTCCATATTCAGACATTGTTTTTTAATTACAGTGGACTTGATAATCAGTCACACTTTTATGGAATGGACAACAGGGCATAAAGATGCACTCCAGTGCAAAGATCCATTAAGTTATTATACTGAGAACACCAGATCTGTGCCAAAGGAGGGGAGGCAGTGACACCTTGGTGCAGACCCTAATATTCAAAGAAAGGTACCCAGATATCATTGTGATTAAACACAGTTTGATCACAGTAACAGTACACAGTGTTGATGTCGACATGTAGACACATAGCATAGTGCCATGCGCATACATGTGTACGGTGGCATGACAAGAAATGGTGTCCTCCCACTTCCCCTACCTGCACCTTCAGGCTGCTTTCAGTCTTCTAAAGGATGGTCTTGTCATGTTCTTCACAGGTCTCCCTGAAAGTCCATTCAGCCCCCAATCTTTTCCATATCATCCAACAGTCCTTGATAGTCTAGTGGCACCCCCACTCTAGCCTCATTTCAACACATACATCCTCAATTCCATTTGGTCACACATTGATCTGATTCCACAAACATCTATGCACATCATGCACAGCTCTCCGACATCGCTACCACCCCCACCTCCTAACAGTCCTTAGGTGGTAGTGAAGTGCTGTGCCTGGTGCTGAAGGGTCATCATGCTTGTGTGCACAGCACTGCATGCCATCATCATGCTTGTGTGCACGGCACTGCATGCCATCATGCTTGTGTGCACGGCACTGCATGCCATCAGCATGCTTGTGTGCACAGCACTGCATGCCATCATCATGCTTGTGTGCATGGCACTGCATGCCATCAGCATGCTTGTGTGCACGGCACTGCATGCCATCATCATGCTTGTGTGCACAGCACTGCATGCCATCATCATGCTTGTGTGCACGGCACTGCATGCCATCATCATGCTTGTGTGCACGGCACTGCATGCCATCATCATGCTTGCGTGCATGGCACTGCATGCCATCATGCTTGTGTGCACGGCACTGCATGCCATCATCATGCTTGCGTGCACGGCACTGCATGCCATCATCATGCTTGTGTGCATGGCACTGCATGCCATCATCATGCTTGTGTGCACGGCACTGCATGCCATCATCATGCTTGTGTGCACAGCACTGCATGCCATCATCATGCTTGTGTGCATGGCACTGCATGCCATTTGCATGGCAATCCTACCCATCAGCACATCCTGATTTGCAAAGGTATAGCAAGGTAGTGTGACCCCTTTTGAGCATTGCTCAGGAGGTCACACTAAAGGGACTGGCAGTAAATCATGGTGCAATGATTTACCGCCAGTCCCCTATGACTGTGACTTGGGTCCAGTATATATATATATATTTTTTTATTCTTTGGTAACTGGGTGAGGCCCACTAGGCACAAGAGCCTATTTTCAGGGGTGATCTGGGAGCACTAGAGAGGTTACGTGACTTGCTCAGAGTCACACAGTATGTAAGTGGAAGTTGTGGGACTCAGACTCAGCTCTACTGGATGTACCAGGCTCATTACTCTAAACACTAGGCTACACTGTCAGCCCTTTTCATAGCACATAGAAACATAGAATCTGATGGCAGATAAGGACCACTTGGCCCACAGTCTGCCCATTTCCCTACCTAATGGATAAGCTGCAGATCCTAGTTAACCAACAGCCTACTTCCTCCTACCCCCACCAGAATTGCCTTATGTCTGTCCCATGCATTCTTGAATTCTCCGTGTTTTTGACTCCACAACCTGCTCAGAAAAGCTGTTCCATGTATCCACAACCCTCTCCATGAAAAAAATACTTCTTCACATCACCTCTGAGCCATTCCCCTTCTATCTTCAAATTGTGCCACCTTGTTCTTGCACATCTCTTTTTCTGAAAGATGCTACCCTCTTGGACTTTGATTCCCTTGGGGTACTTGAAAGTTTCTATCATGTCCCACCTCTCCCTCCTTTCCTTGAGGGTATACATATTAAGCTCCTTTAGTCTCTCTTCATATGTTTTCTGTTGCAGACCCTGCACCATTTTAGTTGCCCTCCTCTGGACAGCCTCTATCCTGTCTATGTCCTTGTGGGGATGAATCTCCAGAACTGCATGCAGTACTCCAGATGGGGTGTCACCAACTGTCTGTCCAGAGGGATAATAACTTCCTGTTTTCTTCTGGCGATGCCTTTCCTTATGCATCCCAGTATCCCCCAGCCCTCTTTACTGCCTTCTCACATTGCTTGCCCACCTTTAGGTCATCTGATATGACTATCCCCAGGTCCCTATCCATTTTTGTTGTTGTTTGTATCTCACCCCCTGTTGTGTACTCTTCCCCGGCGTTTTTGTTTCCCAGGTGCATAACTTTGCACTGAATCTAAGCTGCCATACTTTGACCATTCCTCCAGCCTTGCCAAGTTCCTTCTCATCTTTTCCACCCCACCTTGTGTATCAACCGTTGCAGATCTTTATGTCGTCTGCAAAGAGACATACTTTTCCTTCCAGTCCCTCCGCAATGTAGATGAGGAAGCATAGCTGATTAGGGCCACTGCCAAAACTGGATTCAAATTCAGTATTTAGTAATGGGTCTACTACACAATACTGACAGTCACTCACCCGACTTACAATAGACTGACACCATGTGACTGACAATCACTTGCCTGACAATAGAAATTGGCCTGCCGCGGATGTGATTTTATGCTTCAGGCAGTTTTGTCCCCTGCATCCCCCATACTTACATATAATCACCTCCGCCATGGGTAAATTTCTAACATTGGGCAAGTGATTGCTGGCCAAATGGTGTCAGTCTATTGTGAGTTAGGAGAGTGACTGTCAGTCTTCCATAGGACTCCCCTTAGTAATTACTAAGTTTATATTAAAGCAGCAGTGTGGGTTAATGTTGAAAATGTTGACCTATATTTTTATGGTATTTTAGATTGCCCTTCGTATTCTGTCTTTTATGAAACCCTTTCCCCAATTTTGAAACAGCTTTAGCACTTTTTTTACATTTGAAAAAATACTGTTTTTGTGGAAGTTTCTCTTAGTACTCACTGTTGTTTCTGACAACACATTGCTTAAAGGGACACTGTAAACCCCCCTTAGTCCTTAAAGTTTCCCCATTTTAAAAAGCACATAATATGATTGTTCACATTCTGTAGAGACTGCTGATTTAGCTGGTAGTTTGATTCTGATTCTCTTTTTCTTTTAAAAAGTGAAAAACAGGGCTGTCCCGGTGGTATTGAGGGTTGAGGCCCTGGATGCCTTGCCTCACACCACACCGACAACCTGGGTTCGGGAACGACCTCGGGTCACTGGGAAGCCAGGCATGAGGGGGGAGTAGGATCGAGTCACCTAATGCCAGTTCTCCTCTCGAGGGGAGGTTGTCAGCCCCCCATAGTTCTGCCGCCACTGGATGGAGGTCCGGTGATGGTGTAGGCAGGAGGAGGCATATGGGAAGGAGGGAGAATGAGTAGTAAATGTGCGATGCCTCCACACGCACACATTTGCACTGAGATGGGTTGGGCGAAAAACGGGGGGTACAAAAAAAAACAATAATATACTAATTAAAAGAAAAGTATGAAACAGAAGCCCACCATACTGCTGTTACCACACCAAATCATGTTTGTTTACATTCTTTGATCAGCTCCCACTGCATCTTTCCTGGAAGAAGAGCACCCCCAACACAGTCAACAATTAACCACTAATTATGTTGTGGGAGTAGTGGAAACTATTACATAATGAATGGTTGCACTGTTTGGGAATGTTTCTAATGTTCAGGAAACATGCAGTAAGAATAGATCAAGGATTTTAACCAAAACAAGGTTGGGTACAGCTATACATTAGCATGCATTTCAGCTCTACCAAGCAATGAGGTAGGTAAAACAACTAGCAACATCAGTGAATTTTAGAGAAGGTAAGCAACCATAACATGTGGGTTTTTAACTAGAAATAATATGATGCTAAAAAGGCTGACGATGTCCCTTTAATCGCCCTTTTCTTCCAACTAAAATGAACTAGCATGCAGCGGACACTTCCTCCTGACCTTGTTGGACAGGAAGCATATTAAAACAGCTCAGAATACTGATGAAAACCTGGCCTGAGCCATATGACAAGGACTGCCCCTTTAATAATTTCAAATGAAAAAAGTTCAAAAGCTACTCAAAAGGGGAAAGGTACAAGACTGCAAATAAGGGCCAATCATAACTGGAATAAAACGTGCAGCTCAAAATGTTCACTGTAACATACACTGTTGCTTTAAGTTGCTGAAATGAAAGAAAGAAAGAGCGGTAGATTTTTCTGAATGCACAAACAAGAAACTTGCACACAAATGAATTTGAAAAGATATATCAGTTAGGAAATCATTTTTATTCTACTGCACTACATAGAAATAAAGTACTGGAATGTGATTACAAAAACAAGATCTTAAATCATACTTGTTATCCTTTATACTGGACAGGATATCATTTGATTATCTATTTATTTGCCATCAAAACTGACCAACCATGTATTCTAATACAAACAACTACACAAATGTATCAACTATTTTTCTGTCTGCTCTTTATATAAAGGCTAGGGATGATTTTCAAAAGCAAGATCCTTTATAGACCAACAACATTTTATTAAAGTCCCAAAACTAGCAATGAAGGCGATATCATTTGATGAAAAAAAAATGAAGAAGGTCACAGTGGTGCATTCAACTGGGTAACATACCATGGGCAGCAGATCTGAACAGTTTGGGCTGTGCACACTGCATTGCTGAGGTGCGAATCTAGGATGCAAGTTCTTGGATGTTACTTTGCGTGGCAGTCCCTGTATTGGAAACTGCAATTTGCATGGCACAAAGAAGCTTGTGCATTGGTGCAAAGGAAGGAATGGAGCACATGAAAATGAAAGGTGGAGTCACACATCCATGGCGCAAGTGTATATGGAGGCCTGGTGACTGCTGTTTGCACAGTGCTATAAACTCTTAGGAAAAGCATGTAAATAGTGCGGATCGCAGAAAACACTGTACCAGAAAAGGCCGTCATGGTGTCCTGGAGGGCTGAAGCACTGTATTCCTTACCTTCTGCCATGCCAGTAACCCATGTTTAGGAAAAAGCACAGGTTGCTTGGAGTCAGTGGGGTGGGAGAGGATCGAGCATCCCAGTGACAGCTCTTCTCTCCAGGGGAGAGTGGCCAAGCCGTCTTGGCCCATGACTGCCACCAGGTGGAGGCCTGTGGTAGAGCAGGTGTGAGTGACTCAAAAGAGGTCTGCAGTGACATCGGATGTGTGTGCCTCCACACACATGTATGGGCACTGCAGCATGGGAAGGGAGGGACAAGAAAAGTGGAAAAGATGAGGGCCTCGGCTTCATGAAGCCCTGCCCATGTCCTGGCAGTCTGCCCTGCTGCTCTGTTCTGGAGGCAGCACTGGATTTGTCTGCCAAGGGGGAGGACAGCCCTTCTCCTCCTGGCCTGGGGAAATCCATTGGGGTACATAGCTCTAGACCAGGAGAGAGGTAAGGGACAACCATTGGGCACAGGGACAGACCTGCTTAGGAGGATAAAACCCTTTGTGGAACAATGAAAATACTGTAACAGTACTCTGTAAAAGCCACTTATGATGCAGTGAGGAGTTCTCTGCAGTACTGTTGATGGAAGGTGAAGTACTTTCAGTAGTAGAAATGGAGGGGGAACCCAGTTCCAGAAGTAAAATGAAGAAGAACTGCTCCTATGTAATATGTACCCTAGTGGCATTAAACATACTAAAGTGTAGTAAAAAGAGAGTCTAGCAGTATTGATCCTTGGAAAACAGGAGATGCTGGAAGGTTCGATACCTTTTTAATTGGATCAACAAGAGTCTTGTACAAAGATGGAATTCTACACAAGCTTTCGGGGCCTCACAGGTCCCTTCTTCAGGTGAATGACAAAACTGAGCCACATAAGCAGTATTTATATATGCTGTGCAGCAATGTATAAAAATAATGGAAGAGAATTACAGGAAGGGTGGTAGGCAGTGTGAATCTGAGAAGTGAAGGAAGGAAGGAACACCATTCCTTTCTTCACTTCTGAGCTTCACACTGCCTACCATTCTACCCTTCCCGTAATTCTCTTCTATTAGTTTTATACATTGGTCCACAGCATATATAAATACTGTTTATGTTGTTCAGTTTTGTCATTTGTCATTCACCTGAAGAAGGGACCTGTGAGGCCCTGAAAGCTTGTGTAGAATTTCATCTTTGTACAAGACTCTTCTTGGTCCAATAAAAGGTATCAAACCTTCCAGCGTCTCCTAAATAAAGTGTAAAAATGCAACATATAATGAAGCAACATGTCCCCAGGCTTTCGACAGGTATGTTCAATCCTACATTAATGGTGGAGGGTTCTCCTGTGAATTTTGTCCACTTCCAACACTGAGTATTTTGACGTGAGACCTGCATGGTCAGTGGACCATGAATGATCCTATTACAGATGCCATGCTTGTCTCCCTCAATGCAGCAATGTATTTATTTCAGTTTGGCCAAAGGTGTGATGTAGCCTCACATCTCACGTGTGGATCTGGAGTGCTCCGCTGAACTATGCAGCCTATAGCCTCCATCCAGTGAGTGAAGCAAAGTGTCTTTATAAAAACATGTAGATGGCATATAAGTACAACTGTGCAAAATTTTTCAATTCTGCTTCTGATGGAATTCTGGAAATTCTTATTTCATGGAATTCTGTCAGATGTGGAGTTTTAACCGTGCATATTATGCAGTTTATGCAAACCATGAATTAATTTCCTGCAAACTGCAGAATATTATTCAACAGATTACGTGATCCATGGAATCTTATTCCACAGATTACATGATCAATGCAATTTTATTCCACAGATTACATGATCCATGAAATACTATTCCACAGATTATGTGATACATGGAATATTGTTCTACAGATTATGTGATCCATTGACTATTATTCCAGGGATTACATGATCCATGGAATATTAGTCCATGGATTGTATGATCTATGGAATATTATTCCACAGATTACATGACCCACAGAATATTATTCCACGGATTACATAATCCACAGAATATTATTCCATGGATTACATGACCCACAGAATATTATTCCATGGATTACATGATCCATAGAATATTATTCCACAGATTACATGATCCATAGAATATTATTCCACATAATACATGATGCACAAAATATTATTCAACAGATTACATGATCCACAGAATATCATTCCATGGATTACATGATCCTCAGAATATTATTCCATAGATTACATAATCCATGAAATATTCCATAGATTACATGATCCACAGAATATTATTCCACAGATTACATGATCCACAGAATATAATTCCATGGATTACATGATCCACAGAATATTATTCCATAGATTACATGATCCACAGAATATTATTCCATGGATTTCATGATCCACAGAATATTATTCCACAGTTTACATAGAAATGCTTTTTGGAATTTGGTTGAATTAAAAAAATTCTGAAAAGCAGTTTGGTAGCAGAATTGACATTCTTTATTAATTCCTTTGGTGGAATTTCACATTTTTCACATGTCTTCAGGTACGGATACGGTATTGTAAGGGCCTTGCTTGTTGAGCAATGACATACAGTATATAGAATAAAACATGGGGTAGTGAGTATAACATAAGTGTATGAGAGCCCATACATAATGCTAGTCTTACACCAAGCGGTTACCATAATGACGAGAACCTTAAGAGCAAAACTCAAGCAGTCCCCCATCATCATGAAAACCATGAGGTTTAAGAACAGCGTTGCTGTGTACTTGAGCTCACATACACTATTTTCTATAGTGTATGGTGAGAAAAACACAATTGCTTACTTTCTATGGTTACAGCAGTCAGTCTCTGCCCTCTGCTGCCTGCACTTCACTGCCATCTACCCGCTGGCCAGCTCAAGCATGTGATGCTTCACCCACCCTCTGTCCTATGAACCACATTGATGGGGACGCTAGTACTGTGATATAGCCACTGCAGCAGAACAAAAAGTAATTCTACTGTAGTAGCTATGTCACTACTGCAGCGGAATGACTTTTTCAAGTATATAGATTTCCATACACGACAACGCCCTACCATACACAATAAGAATTTTATACAAACTCGAGGTGTTGGATGCTACATAAACCCAGAGAGCGAAGCTTGAGGGATTTATACAAGCATTCAACACTAAGGGTGTGTGTAAAATTTGAGTATTACATACTACCCCATATACTGTTTTACATGATGTCTGCTGTTATAACCAGCTGGCTATCATGGGAAATTATAACTGGGTTTCCCTATGCTTCTGTTATTATTAGCATTTTATGTACCAATATAAAGAGCAGGGACAGAGATGTGATATTGCCCTTGTATCTGTCCCTGGTGAGGCCAGGCTTGGAATACTGTGCGCAGTACTGGTCACCCTATAATAGGTCAGAGGTTAAGGCCTTGGAAAGGGTTCAGCACAGGGCGACCAAGATGATTGATGCATTAAATCACTTGAGCTATGAGGAGCGTTTGGGTGAACTTGGATTGCACACTTTGGAATATCGTTGGCTACATGGAGATCTATGCTTGGTTTACAAAGCCTTTAATGATCCAGAACTGTGGGACTGTTTGGATTTGAAGATGAGAGAAAATAGGTATGCTACTTGGGCACATATACTTCAGCCAAGGAGAAACTGCTGACAATAAATAAAGGGCATCATGGTTTGGTCAGAGAATTATCAGCTTGTGGAATTCCCTGCCATGTATGGTGGTCGGTAGTGGGACCATGGAAATAAAATTAAAAAAAAAGACTAGATGAATACTGTACTAAAATGAAGATTAAGAGTTATCCAATCTAGTAGCAAGCCGTTATGGGCATTGCCTGCTTGGCTCATATGTGTTTATGATACTTATGATACAGCACTGCTAATGGATTTGTGCCTCATGAACTGCCTAGCTTGCTCAGTGCTTCGTGAGTGTGGTCCCAACTGTGGGTTGTATGTTCATGAGGCTGTGCTTTGCGCTTCTTTAAGAAGGACTATAATGGATGCTTGATAGTGCTTGAACCACCACCAGCGAGCCTCTTCCGGTATACCCTATGTGGTCTCGTGAACATTTCTGCATGCACTACTAGACCTTTCTGCCTGAGTTTTGATTATTGGGTTCTAATAGGTACTAGTATAGTGAGCTAACAAATGCTTCGTTATATCACTGAATGCATAACATATTGCGAGGAGAAATCCTGGGTAGCTCACAGATCAGATGTCTCTTTGGACAAGAAATCAAATTAAATAAAATGGTGTACCAGAACTAGGCTAATACTTGAAACTTTCTGGGAAGTGAAGTGTTCAATGGATAGCAGCTCCTCCAGGACTAGATTTATGCCCCCTAATGGCAACAGCTTTCTGTTCCATGTAAGAAAGGACAGGGATAGATTAGAGACAGTGCAACAAAGGGCCACAGAGATGATCCATCACCGGCAGGACAAGGTGGATGAAGAAAGATGGACAAGTCACAGCATGTATTCTCAGCAATACAGAAAGGGGAAGTAGGGCATGATAGAGACTTTCAAATGCATGAAAAAGGTAAACAAAGCGGGCACAGCAACTTTGTTCAGACTAAGACAGTGCACCTCTGAGGGGGCATATGCTCAAGCTGGAGGGGGTGATGGTTCAAAAAAGACAGTGGGAGTAATACTTCATGGAAGGGGTGGTAGATACTGGAACAAACTTCTAGACTAGAGTGTCTCCAAGTAGGGAATCTTGGTACAGACTAAATGAGTTGTTCAGGTTTTTTTCTGTCCATCATTTTCTATTTCCTCTTGTAAAGATGCAAAGTCAACCTGTGAACTAAATAGAAGTTAAGCACCGCTTCCCTCTGGTAGTCAGCCACACTATCCAAAGTAGAAGTCTTCGTATCCCATTGCATCTTTTTTTTTTTGTTAAGCACATTTTTAATAGTAAGCCATATGACTACTAAATACTTTGCTGGTCAAAAAAGAATCTGGAGAGTAGATACTGTACGTGATTTTAAATATTTGATGCTAGGGATGAATGTTAACATGATAAGAAATAACTCCCAACATTTGTTTAGAATGCTATGCATCGCAGCACACAAAGAAATCACGTCAAACTGGCTCAAACCCACACACCCCTCTCATTTGAATCATGGGTCACCAGGGTCCATAATATACAAAGAATGGAGGAAATTACAGCTAAACTGAGATTAGCATCAGATAAACACACAGACATCTGTTCCAGATGGGCATCAAGGGAAGGTGTTTCAGACCAAAACTGAGGAAGGGGGGTATCAAAACAGGACGAGGGAAGATAGGTATGGCTGCTAGCCCCGTCTCTTTCATGGAGAATTTAAAGAACATAGGTGTAGTCTGAATAAGAGATAAAAGTCTTTTCTGTGATAAAAATATGAATTTTTATGCAGCTGGTTATTGCTAAGGCCTGTTTGCCTTTCTATAGTTAACAGATTGAATCAGTTATGACTTTTTATCTATTGATAATGAATATAAACACAGAACAATACACAGAATATATGGACGGTAACAAAGAGGGAAGAAATACAGTTACAAGAAGAACACATATGTAATTGAGCACACAGATGGATTAACAGTGTAAATGAGTAAGGTTACTAGACAAAACATAGATGAGAAACATATGTCCGCTTGCATTTAAATTCTGACGTGTAAAGAAAGCTGATGAAAAGATACCTATTAATATGTCTGTATGGAAGAACATGTATAACCATCTCAACAATAAAGCTAAATTAAAACAAAAATATGAAATGATGATCTGATGGTAGACTGACAGAAGCTACAATGCTCTGAGTTAGAGTTATAACCTCAACAGAACAATTTTGTAAGCTCAACTACAAATGTAAGGACTGTTGGAATCCCAGCTGCACTTGATGCTTAGGGTTAGGGGAAAAGGAAAGGGGAAATTGTTTCACCAGGAAAGGCACACTAAGCCAAAGCTCATTTCCAGGTGTGACCTGGGAGCACAGGGACGTTAAGTGACTTGCTCGGGGTCACACAGTACGCACAAGTGGGGGCTGATGGGATTCAAACCCAGGTCTCTAGGTTTGCAGCTCAGTGCCCTTAACCACTGTGTTTTACTACTTACTTTTCAAACATCTGTGAACTTGTAAAAAGGTAATGACAAAAACGTCTAACCTACCACCAGAAAATCCTACATTACTGGTTAACGCTTTTAGAGTCCAGTGTGGGAGACTTCAAAATGCACAAGGCTCACAAACACCTAAAATTGGAGAAATGAATCTGGCTATTCCCTCAGAAAAATTAAGCAAATCCACAGTATTAGCCACTTTCGCTTTTGAGTCTGATCACAAACAGATTTTCAAGCTTAGACTTGAATGGACTTAAACTCATGAAAAGATCAGATTTTATAATTACCTGAACTACTCATTTCAGACACAAACATAACACTGTCGTTTTTTACCATACTAACAGAATGTCTTCAAGCTTGGTACTCACTTTCACCCACTAGGCCTGGCAAAAGTAAAAGGGTCCAAAAATGACAAGCCCTATATTGTTTTTTAAAACCGACTAACTGGTTACATCCCTGAGAGATTAACATTCAATTTACAATGACAGATCAATCATTTAACTTTCAATCTCAGATCTGGACTTGGTTAACCTGGGGGATTCAACAGAGGTCATGAACCCATCAACTTTCGATATTGAATTATACTCCAATTGGTTTTTTCCTTTTTTTTGGCATTTTGGACTCTTGTGTATAATCTGATTTCAACATGACTTTGATTATACAGAAATGTTGCTAATTATAATGTTGTGTTCTAAACTAACAGTGTGCACCCTTGTGTAGTTAATTTAAAAACTACAACTTAATAGACTTGGTAATGAAATAGTTTTTCTACATAGTTTAAGGTAAAACTGCTTGGTTTTCATTTTATTTTCCTGTCTCACCTGCAACTCCCTTCATGTTCTGGAGCATAGCACTTTTTCTTTCCCTAATACAAATTGAACAATATATATATTTTTTTCAGATCATACATTTTCAAAATTAATAAAAATAAAGTATAAATGATTTTAAAAATACTGGTCATTCTCAATGTAATTGGGAAAGGAGGGACCTCTTTTCATATGTGTGTGTGTGTGTGTGTGTGTGAATAACTTGTGCTTTCCAGCCTATGGCCCTTGTTGTGGGCTCAGTGACAAACTCTGTACTTGAGTGGGGATTGTATAATGTACATAAAGGACAAATGCCTGAATAGCTGCACGTGCCAACATAGCAAGGCAGTTGCTGTTTGCTGCACTTCTGTCTGCCTACTGTACTTGGCTCACTTTTCATGAGGTGGTAGGGTGAGAGCCTCTTAATGTTAAAGGGAAAGCCCAATGTACCTCTGGTCTGAAATTGTATACTTTCTTATATGAAGGCTTCCAAGTCAAACTTCCATTACAGACATTTTAAACCAAATGATAGCTTCCGGTCTCTGGCTACCAAGCTACTTTTAATTGAAATTCACGTTTCTAAGTGAAAGGTACTTTGCATTTTAGCTTACAGATCTGTGGTATATTTCCAACAAGGTTTTAAGTGTTTTTGCTTAAGATGAGAGTCCTTTTTTAAAACAGGAAAGTGATCTACCAGGATGCATCTGGAATCGAGTGGTATTCTGCTCAGCATGCCTTCCTGGTAAAACGCTTCAATAAATAAATGAATAAATAAATAAATAAAAATCTTAATCTGAAACTAGGTCAAGCAAGGAGCTTAAATATACTAAACATTTCTGGCTAGCAGGAACAATATTGATGATGATATTTAGGTAATTTACTAATATCACACTTTATATCTTGAAATTTAATAGATAACCATGTATCAAAGTTCATAAATATCAGCTGCATACATTATTTTTAATTAAGAGGCCTTCCAGTTGCATTGCAAGACAGCGTATACAAATTTAAGATAAATCTTTTTTTTAAAAACACACAAAGAATCACTACATAATTTAGCTCATCAGATATTGCAAGTTACATTTTATAAAAATTTCTTTTTTTAATAGAACACATCTCTCGCATCAGGCAAGCTTGCTCTTTCAGGACCAAGGACAGAGAATAAAGACATCCATTCAGCACCTTTGCCAGTGACAGGACTGCACGAAGCACTTCTTGCTGGTAGAAACTGATTTCTGCTTTTGCTTCATGTACAGTAGCTATACAGTCACTAATGTTTCAGTGGAAAAGAAATTCAATGGTGTGTCAGTATCAGCTGGACAGATCAGACTAAGACAGGATTTGCTGCTTGGGTCTGGTGACTGGTTAACTAGTTGCTCCTGGTTTTTAATGTAAAGGCTGCTCAGCAAAGCAGTATTGTTCAGTTTCATCCTGTTCCTCTGACAGAAGTGAGATGTTCCTGTTAAAACAACATATCAGAGTCAGATTCTGCTGTGCTCAATATTTTAAATAACATTACTTACAATCTTCATAGAGTTGCCAATATGAGTCTATTTCAAACAAGAGTGAACATTTCAACCCAATACTTAGAACCTAGATTAGGTTTTGACTATTTAGTTCAAATCTTTGACCAGGAAGGCATGCTGAGCAAAACAGCTAGTTCATTTCCAGGTGCACCTAGGCAGAAATTACATACATAAAAACATAATACAGAAATAGCATGCATTATTAAAAGAATACATCAACAAACATTCATAATAACTCCTGAATAGAAGAAACACTGCCAGCAGAATACAAAGTGAGGCATGTTAGACATTACATCTGTGAAGCAAAGGACTGCACATAACAGAAAGGAGATATCAAGAGTAAACTGGCTGAAGAGGAAAGAGGGTGGGAGGGAGGGTAGATGTGGGGGAAGATGTGCAGTAGTACAGGGTGTGGGAGAGAGGGAGGGAGGAAAGGAAATAGCTACAGGAACAATATTTATAGAGACAGACATGGGAAATGAATTCACTGTTCTGGATAAGTTTCACTGCCCCAACACGAAATCATGGTATGACAATCGTTGAACTTTTTTTTCTCACTTGAAAGTGAGGGACTGATTACACTAGAAATGGAAGGCTTTAATACCATTTATTCGCACAAACTGGAAAAGACAAGAGTCTGTGTGAGTAGGTGTATGGGGGGAACCATCCTGTCCAAACTGTTATGCAATACATCTTAGTAATAACATGAGCTAGCATCTTTCAGGAGGGAGAGGGCGATTCATCCTTCTTTAAACTCAATGTAATTCCATGACTTTTTATCAAAGGAAAAAAAACAGGTACTGAGGCTCATTTTCCCTGGTTTTCTATCAAATTTTATAGATTCAAAAAGAAATGGTTAATGATAGCGGAGGCGGTGGTGATGATAAGATTCAAACTTGGGTCTCTGATTTCTCAGTCCTGTGGTGTATTGGGCTGCACTGCCTCTGCGAAAACATGTATTTTCAATGTGACCTTTCTCTTTTGTATTTCAGATTTCTAAGAACAATGTATCCATGGTTTACATGCTAGAAGCAGTCAGGTAAGCTCTTTAAAGCATCATGGTTTCCAATGCAATGCCCATGGTTTTTACTGAATTCCCATGGGCGGTGGCCATTATTTTGATATTCACACCAATTACCACTGATATAGCAAAGTAAAAGGCCTACGGTTCAAATTAATTGCAACATCTTATTGTACCAACATGGAATCTTTATCTGAAATTGTATTCAACTTCACCCATATATAATGCAATACAGATGATCCGGAGTACTAAATATGTGCTCAGAAAACATGCATCGAACAAGTTCACCCTTTGTCAAGGTCTTCAGGCAGCTGATTATAACTTTTAATAGTCTTTAATACAATTCATAAACTGGGAGAAACATTCAAGGTAGAGCTACAGCTTTCTCCAATAATGTAAGCCATGTACATATATTTAGAGTTTTTTCCTTGTAGTAGTTAACACAACTCTGTTGTTTGGAAGGTGTCAATGTCAAAGCATTTAAGATATTTCATAGCAATGCAGATCAGTTTAACGTATTCCAGTGAAATGGAAGGTCTACTATCCAGACCCAAGGAAGCCAAATTGTAAAATACACAAAAGGCAAGAAGCTTTTTAGGAGTTATGCAATAAACAAATGATCCGTTACTACCTTTCCTTCTACATGTCTTTATTTTCTGCTGAATACCTATGGTTTGCAAAGGAGTACTGCATCACAATGAACTTACAAGAAAGGCTGGGATTTGTTTATGGCTGGTGTTATATCCATGCTGAAAACAGTACCCTTTATAAGAATCTAGGAAAAATTGGTAATATCCACAACGCAATTCTAAAACACACATGTAAGAAGTATTTTGTTTATTTCATGATATGGTATGTTGAAACATATAATGCACAGCTCTAATAACTGGATGATAACTACCAAGGACCCAAGGAATACTAAACTGAATATCTCAAAAGATACAGAATATGTTAGATCAGACTATAAGCCGACTGCTTTGTTATTCATCGAATTTCTAATGGGAATTTTCCTTCTAACAAGAACAGAATTTCTAACCACTTCTTAAATCACTGCCTATTACACAGAGTTTGACATATTTTTTACAATACATAGTTTATTAAGGTTCTGAAGATAATAGAAACAGAGAGGTATTTTCACTGCAAAGACAGCATATTTATCTTCTATCATAATGGCAGCAGAAAACTGCCAGGGGGATGTCAGAACTGTAGGACTACAGCCATTCTGTAGTAATAGTACTGACATCATTGCTTATTCTTCATTGGTGACAACAGATGTACAGTAGGCTGGAGGAAATACATTACTAATGTGTATAATTAAATAGTTATTTAATATGTATTAATGTTCATTTACACTTTCCTATCTAAGATTGTTGGTTCATTTTTGAATATGCAATTGTCATATGTCATTTTGAAAGTATAGTACAGTATTATTTGACTTATTTTTGTGCCATTCACAACCCAGTACAAAGGGAAGAATAATTATCTAAAAATCTGAACTTGGCATGAAATAAAAAAGTAAAGTCTCTCAGTTCATTTATCCCCAGCTCTAAATCTGATTCAGGATGATTGAAACATCCATCCACAGGAAGGCTTGGTTTCTGAAAATATCCCCAGAGTCTCTGAAACAGTTCAGTGTTGATTTCCTATTAACATTTGGAAGAAATCATCTTGAGCTGAAGTTCCTTTTTAGGCTGCTTCACAACTAGTTCTTCAGACTGCAACATAGAAAAAACATACACACACATGATCCCACAAATCCATTTGTTTAAGTTTAACTAAAATACTATCTTTCTCAAATGTTTAGGTTCATAGATGCCACATCACTGCCTTTGTTGGGAGATATAAACAACTATTTTTATCTGCTTGCTACAGTGCAGAGTCTATTCTCAAAAGGATTCGGATTTTGCATGTTACCTTCAAATATTGCACTGAAAATTTAAAGCACATCCCTGGGAGGATAAATGTCTTCTATATCAACTTACAAAGCCATTGAACATATGTATAACTTCCCTATAGCTGTGTGGGTGATATTGTTTTAAACTGGCTGGATGCCTTTATTTCCAAGATATTCCAAGATGAATAATTGTGATTTGTTAACTTTCCAATTTAGGTGACATCTTTGGAAACAGCATGCAAGGTGCAAGGGCAGTACTTTTAAAAATCCTGTCCCAGGTATCTACTTCAGAAGGCACCTACACAACCAGGACTAGAGCTGTATTTTTGTCACTTAAATCATGGATTTCATAATTGTTCCCATTTTTATTAAAAAAAAAACATGATTTGTTTGCATTTGCCATGAAAACACCAACGTTTTTAGTATTTTTAAAAGGCAGACCCATAATTCTGTGCCTCACCACCACAATGTACTTGATCCCCAGTCACAATGTACCTGATCCCCAGTCAGCCACAGCGTGAGATTCTGGGACTTGCAAGTACCCCTTCAGTCTCCTGGATGGCATCACAATACGCTGTATCCTGCCACTGGGCTGGCTTCAAAATGCCAGTTCCAGCTCGTATAAAATTGCATAAAAAAATAGAGGCAATTTGTTTAACACACAAGGGATTAGGGATTACTGGATTCTGAGTCACAGAATCAGATTTGTCATATTTTGATCCCATGTTCAGAATTAGTATTTTGGAAACTGCTGTCTCCAAAACTAAAGGTAAAACAGAGAAGTGTTCATAACAAATTTGGATTTCGGAATGAGGATTCCAAACTGGCATCAGATTCAGAGGTCCTTTCTAGATTGGAATGTGATTCAGAAATTCCAAAATTCCTAAAAAGTCCTATCACATTGGAACTGAACAATTCTTATCACCCCTACAATGGATCTATGATATTTTGGGAGTTTTGCTATGATTTCCCTGCCTTATGTCATTTTGACTATGTCAGTACTATGACCTTCTTCAAGATTTACCAAAACAAAAGTAAAACAGTAACCAGAATTTGGTCAGATATTGCAATTTACTAAACAATTAGATTTTTTAAGTTTCGGTTATCTTCAGGACATTGTTACCATAGTATGCATGATGTCTGCATTAAAAGCTCTAGGGATTTTAAGAACATAGAATGTACTTTTCATGACATCACAACTCTTTCCATGGTAGCAAAATGTAATGTCACTCACAAATGCAGCAACTAAGTCTGTTGTCATTAACTGCATGTTTTTGAAACACAAGGAACTGATATTTGTTTATGTGAAATAGTTACAAGAGCAAAAATGAGCCCACATCAAAAGCCTAGAAAACATTATAGTTCAATGTATTAGTTATAAAAGTAACAGGCCATGATATTCCAACAGTTTTTAATTGCAGCACAAAGTACAGTTCATGTTTCCTAATCTGCGCCAGTTACTAAACAATGGTATACTGGAATGATTGCAAACTGACACTACATTCGCAAAATGTGTACCAATATGGCAGGCATCAGTGACGGTCACAGGTGCACCAGCAATGTGCTCCGCAACCCCCCAATCGCAAAGAGACACCACAAAAAGAACAGTTATGTAAGAACTTACCGTAACATTAGATCTTCGAGGGGATCTCAGTCATCAGGTAACACTGTAAGAACCATTGCCATCAGTGAAGGGGAATCCACATGGAAGATTTTCAGCAGTACAACAGGGGCTGTCCATGCCGTCGATGTCACCAACCCTATATAGGCATGAGCAGCCCTGCTCCCTCCTCAGTTCTTTCCCTCTGGAGACTAAGGGAGCTAGGCTCTTGCCCTGGAGGGCTGAGAAGAGAAAGATGTGCCCAGACCTAAATGAAAAGCTGGAGACACCAGATAGCCAGTTCCTAGACAGGAGCCCCAAGAAGGGGGCTGGTGGGAGGGAAAATATACCTGATGACTGAGATCCCCTCAAAGATCTACTGTTACGGTAAGTTCTTACATAACTGTTCTATCTTCTTTGGGGGTATCTCAGTCATCAGGTAACACTGTAGGAATGAGTACCAAGCAGTTGCAAGTGCAAAACAGACAGTCCGGGAGGAGGACTCTTCATAAGCTTAAGACAAGAGTCCCTGTAATACAGCCCTGCCAAATCCTACATGGGCTCTTGAGGCAATGTCCAGACTGTAATGTTTGGTGAAAGTATGGACTGTACTCTAGGTGGCAGCTGCACAAATATCAGCAACTGAGACCCCTCAGAAACAAGCCACAGAGGTAGCCATTCCACTGGTGGAATGAGCTTTGACAACACCAGACAATTCCTTGCCATACTTGTTGTAGCAGAACACAATGGAATCTGCCAGCCACTTGGATAAACATTGCTTAGAAACTGAAATGTCTTCTCTACCTAGGGTGAAGGAAACAAACAACTGCTTTGACTTTCTGGACTCCTTAGTCCTAAGCAGGTACTACTCCAAAGTTCTGCGCACATAACATATGGAGCAGTGCTTCCCCTGGATTGGCACACTCAGGAAAATAAACAGGAAGGTGGATAGACTGAGTGTGAACTCTGAAACCACCATAGGCAGAAACTTAGGATTTCGGAAAAATCAAGTAAGGCTCCTCTCATCACAGGGTTTGATGCTCTAAAATTCTTCGAGCAGAAGTAAATGCAACTAAAAACAATGCTTTCCAAGACAGAAAGCGCAAATCGCAAGACGTGATTGGCTCAAAAGGAGACAGGGCAAATTTTTTCCAAAATAAAATTCAGGTCCCAAGCTGGGACAGGGGAACGGATTGGAGGTTTCAGATGCAGGAAGCCCCTAAGAAAGGTACGGTAGACATCCAGCTGAGCAAATGTGCGGTCACCCACGGGCTCATGGAATGCAGAAATAACTGAAAGGTAGACCTTGAGGGAAGACTACTGGAGGCCTGAGTTGGACAGTGTAATCAGGTAGTTCAGGATATGATTCACCGAACAGGTGAAAGGGTCTAAGTTATGTTTGGCAGTCCAAATGGCAAACCACTTCCAATTCATGGCATATGTGGCTTGAGTGGAAAGCTTCCGTGTGGTCACTAGGATGTCCGCCACCCTGTTAGAGACCAAGAACCTGGTGATGGCTAGGTTCTCAGGAGCCAGGCATGCAGATGGAGGGACCTGAGGCTGGGATGGACCAGGGTCCCTTGATCCTAGGTCAGCAGATTCCTGCAGAGAGGAAGAGGGTCCAGAGGTTCCTTTGCCATCTGCTGAAGGAGATGGAACCATATTTGGTGAGGCCAGAATGAAGCCACCAGAATCATGGTGGCCCCTTCCATCTGCAACTTGATTAGCACCCTCTGGATCAGAGGAAATGCAGGGAATGCATAAAGAAACCTCATGCTCCAAGAGAGGTACATTGTGTCTCACCAGAAAATTCCAGGCCCTAGATCTAGCCAGCAGAAACTGGGCAGTTTTGTGTTGAGTGGGGACACAAAAAGGTCCAACTCTGGATGACCCCATCCATCAAACAAGTCTTCTGTGACAGATGAGAGAATCTCCCATTCATGCGTGCTGGACTGAGTCCTGCTGAGACTGTCCACCAGGGTGTTTAGTACGCCTGGTACATGAACTGTAGAGAGTATCAGACTGTGATCTAATGCTAAGCACCACACTCTCATGACCTCCCTGAAAAGGGGGTATGAATGAGTCCCCCCTGCTTGTTGATGTAGTATACTATGCTTAGATTGTCAGACTGCACCAGTGGCTGACCCGGAGCAAGGTGTTCCTGAAAGGCCTGCATGGCGCAGAGCACTGATCTCATCTCCAGGACACTGATATGCAGGGAGGCTTCCCACTGGAACCAGGAGCCCTCAGTTTGGAAGGGACCCAGGTGTGCTCCCCAGCTCAGACCTGAGGCATCTGTGGTTAGTATCTGATGTGGAGAAGAGATCTGGAATGGAACGCCTTGAAGCAGATTCAAATGGTCTATCCACCACTACAGTACCTTGTGTACTGGGGAAGAGACGAGGACTGGTTGGTCTAACTCATCTATGCGCTGGTCCCACTGTACCCGGAGAGTCCACTGGAGGGTAAACATATGGAGCCTGGCCAGAGGAACAGTGGGTATGGCAGCTGCCATCAGGCCCAGCAATCTGAAATATACCATGGCAGGAATGTATTGGCTCTGGGCCACTTCCTGAGCTTGGGCTATTAGGCACTCCATCCTCTTTTGGGGCAGGAAGTCCTTTCCCTGTGTCAAGTCCAGAACCGCCCCTATATACTGCAACCTTTGGGATGGTACCAGAACTGACTTGGGCAGGTTGATGGTAATGCCCAGGAAGTGGAAGAGCTGGAGAGTTCGTTCCAGAGTCCACAAGAGCTATTTCCTGGAATATTGTCCAGATAAGGGAAGACATACAGTCCTTTTCTTCTGAGAGCTGCTGCAGTCTCTGCCAAGCACTTAGTAAAGATTCGCTGCACAGAGGATAAGCCAAAGGGCAGCACCTTGAACTGATAATGCTCACCCTGAAAGGCAAAATGGAGAAACTTCCTGTGAGGAGGAAAGACCAAAATGTGCAGGTAAGAATCCTGCATGTCCAGTGAACAGAGCCAGTCCCATGTCTTGAGAAGGGGCATTAGGCCTGTCAAAGTTACCATCCAGAACTGTTTGTACTGGACAAACAAATTGAGGTCCTTTAGATGTTAAATAGGCCTCAGATCTCAGGTCTTTTTGGGGACCACGAAAAACTGGAATAAAACCCCTTATTTCTTTGGTGCCTGGGCACTGGCTCGATGGCCTGCTTTCACAGAAGGGACTGCATCTCCTCCTGAAGAAAAGACAAGTGAGCCAGGGGATAACAGAAGGGTGGAGGCAGGGTGTCTGGAGGCTGCTCGATAATGATCTGCAGAATCCATGCATCTGAAGTTATGGTTCTCCATTGATTCAGATGGAGGGAGAACTGACCTCTGACCACCACCTCCTGGTCCAAGACCAGAGGAGGGGAGTCTGGCAAGGAGTCAAGCAGAGGTGGAGCTAGCTGCAGGGGCTGGTTCCTCATTTCTGGGGCTCTTGGCCATTGCTCCAGCACTGTAGGGGGCGGGCAAGGGAACCTGTGCTTTGCGTTTTCCTTGGGGACATTGAACTGTTCCAGGCCTATTGTTCTATTTACGAAAAGGAGGCCATCCTCTACCCATTGGTTGGGTATGATAGAGGGAGTGGACCAATTTGAGGGCCCTGCCTGAGGCTTGCAGATCATTTATGATGTCCTGGGCATCAGGGCCAAACAGCTTGGTGCCACTGAAGGAGGCATTACGCACTGTTTGCTGCACATCAGCTGCAAAACCTGATACTCTGAGCCAGGAGTGGCTGTGGAGGCATATGCCCATGGCAGCTGCTCTGCCAATGGTGTCAGCCAAGTCATAACAAACCTCTGAGGAGGCGTTTGCTAACATCCTAAGCTCCTTAGAGACACTGAAGCAGCTCCTGCTTTTGGGTGCCCTCTGGAAGAGCCTGGGCTGCAGCCTTGCCCTTCTTCCAGCTGGCATTCTGGGATTTAACCATGTGTGACAGATAATTTGCAGTCTTCAAACCTAGTGTGGAGGAGGCATAAGTCCTTTTTCACCAGAGGTCAACTGTATAAAACTCTTTGTCTGGGGAAGGGAAGTAAGGTGCTTAGGCACCTTAGATCTGTCATGAGCTGCCTTAATGATCACTGAGTCAGTCTCTGGCTGGGCAGCATAATGGGGAGACCCTGTGGGCGTGATAAAGTTTCTCTGCCCTGCATGGAAGAGCTGGCACCTAGTCTGGTCAGTGCCAGGCTGCCGTGGCTGCATTCTTCAATGCTGGAGGCACTGGAGGAATGATCTTTGGGGAGATTCAGGAATCTCTAGGAAATCCACCAGATCATTTCTGGTGGCATTGTTTTCCTCAGTGCAGAAGCCCATGGCTGCAGACAGCTGCTTCATCACATTAAGAAATGTGGGGTCCTCGGGAGCAGACCCGGGAGTATGCTTTACAGCGTTCTCACTGACAAAAGAGGCTGTAGACCTGCCAGAGAGTAGGACTTCCTTCTCTTCTTCCTCCACATCATCAAGAAGAATGAGGTCAGGATGATACTCCTCCTCGATGTGGACCTCTTCGATCTCTGGGTCTGTCATCGGGTGCACTGGCCTATGGGGAGCCTCCTGGGTCTGACAAACAGGCATCGACAATGAAGCTGCTGTCGATGGCATCGGCAAAGGGGGGCCTGTTTAAGGAGTCCTACTGCTGTACAAGCACATTAGTGAACTTGATCAGGACTTCATTCAAGCCAACGGTGGTCAATGGAGGGGAGTTTGATGGCACAGGTGCTGACAACCTGCCTTCTGTGTCCTGAGAACCCGATGAGCCTGTAGCCCTAGTGGGAGAAGGGGCAGGTTTCAATGGAAGCGCCGTCGACAATGAACCTGTCATTGACAATGGAGGGGCTGATGACCTGGAGGTCGACGGCCGTGTGCCCTGAGAATTTGGTGGTGGTGCTGTCAGTATGGGTCTGGTGGGCACAGAGACCTGGACAGTAGTTTTCTTCACTGAAGTGGCCGCAGCCGATGAGGGGGAGTGGTCGTGATCTCTGTCTTTTTTATGACTTTTCCCAAAGGACTTGTCTCTGGCCTTGAAGCTCAAAGATCTGGCTGGGGACTGGTAGGCCAGGGCCCTGGAAGACCCATGCCTGGAGCTGGCTACCTGTTGATCCATCAGGAATTTTTTAAGAGGCTTTTTGCATTGCCAAAGGGTTGTTTGATTAAACTTCTGGCAGAGCTCACAGTCAGAAACTTTGTGGTCAGGCCCAAGACAGCAGACACAAATAGAATGTTCATCTGCAGAGGTAATCTTCTTTCTGCAGTGGCAGCGGCAATGGAAAAGAGAAGTAGAGTGATTGACTCTTGACATAAAAAGAATGAATCTCTTTGAAAGAGAGATTTTAAAAGGTAAGCAAATAAAGCCATAGGCTGAAAAAAAGGCATGAACACAGCGACGGAGCTTCCGTGGAGACTCGTGTGAGCGAGCTGATGGCAAGAAAGAACTGAGAAGGGAGCAGGGCCGCTCATGCCTATATAGGGTTGGTGACGTCAACGGACATCAATGGCGAGGGCGGCCCCAGCTGTAGTGATGAAAATCTTCCATGTGGCTACCCTTCACCCACAGTGAAGGTTCCTACGGTGTTACCTGATGACTGAGATACCCCCTAAAGAAGATCTACTGTGACAGAAAGAACGGCATACCACAGGCAATGCCACACACCCACCAACAGAATGTGAAGCAGTAGTCATTAGTAACCACTAATTCATTAGCAAAAGTCACAAACAGTCATATTTTGAAAGGTAATATGGAAAGTAACATGCAAATGGGCCAACTCTAACATTCAAGGTGCAGAATGTATTTTGCATGTCATTATGTGCTCAGGACTGCCTCAGTATAACAGTGGACCTCCCCCAAAGGGTCCCAATCCACACTGAATTGCGCTGCAGACTGGAGCTGCAGCAGCACTGTGATAGACAACCATCTGTAGAGAAAAGGTAGTTTCAACAACACAACTAAGATTTTCAAACCTCTCCCACAGCTGCTGTGTACAGTTCCATTGCTAACTGGTGGTATGCTTATGTGTTGTAGACTGTTGCCATCTATGTGGTGGAGGGTGGAGAAGGTGGCATCATCACCATGCCCCTGGGCTAGGCGCATGTCATTACTTTTGTTCCTTCTCTTGTGCTTCCTAATCCCAAGTCACGCCCCCCCCCCCAAGCTGGGCCAAGTGAGCACCAGCAGCAACCAGTGCAAGGTAGTGAGGCTTTGTTTTGTTTAGTCAGAACTCCAGACAGGAGTAGAATTTTGTTTATGTTTGTTAAAGGGGCTGCGACCCCAGTTAGCTTAAATAAACTGCACTGTTTGATTTGACCTCAGGCTTGCTTGATCCCTCGATGGTGATATTTCCTCATATCTGACACTTAACTATTAAATATTCTTTCTCTATATGTCTGTTTATTCATTTCATTAGATTTATTATTAGTGACTAGTTAAATATGGAAAATTTCAAAGTAAATCTATATGCATTAATGAAGAACTTTCTGAAATAATTTTTAAATGGCATTTGTAATAATTTTGTGCATTGTAATGACCAATTATGGTCAATCCATAAAGAAACCTGAACCTAAACCTATGCTATGGATGCTATCAATATATGCCTCAATGCAATACTCCTGCTTCTGTCTGCTGGGTAAAGATGTTTTGCTCAGCAGATCATCTGGTTCTGCTCTGGCTTTAAAATGACCCTCCGATCTTCAATGTGCCCTCATCCATTGCTGATTGTCACCAATATGCTTGTTAATATCATTAGCAATATTAGCAGTGACAGAGGGGGGGGTCACTTGACAGACGGCCCATGGGAGCAGGGTGGCAGCAGAAAGCATGGACCATTTGACAAGGGGCAATGCTGCAGTGACAATATAATTCACGGTGAGGCTTGTGTATGAGTGTCCAACCATAAGGAATACCATTAAACAGGCCCTGCTCCAAAGAGCATTGTCACTTCTTTCTTACCATCTCAGACAGCACTGCCACCACATACTCCAGCTGTCTGCCAAGGCAAAACTGTGTCATGATGATAACCATGTCTGTAACCACTGTCTGTAACCACCTTATGCTTGAACAACCTATGTAATCAAAAGTTTTTCTCCACTGTATTTTATCTTGTATTGTTATCTCGGGTCGCCCCTGAAAAAGGGACCTTCGGGGCTCAATGGGCCAACATGGTCACCAAAATTTAATAAATAATATGTGCCCCACACCAAATTAACACTCATACAGGGGCCACAAAATGTGCCCCCAAAAGATCAAGGACAATATCTGAACTGAAATGAACTCAGTCTACCTGACCACACAGCAGTAAGATCAATCACTTTCTTCCCCATCCCTCACTGCTGGTGCAGGCACAGCGGTCTGGCAGGCAGCAGCAGGAGTTTCAGATATCATTTTTAAAGGAAACATAAAACTTGCTTTACTTTTTATTGGGGGGAGGGTTGATACATTTTTTTTAATCCCTGTCACCTGTGCCTTTTACCTGGTTACCTCCCAGTAATGTTCTGCTTTCTCTGTCACTTACACTGCCTTCTGGGGGGTCCGCAGGCCACTCTAACAGGAAGGCAGTAGGGCAGTTGGCTCACCACAAGGCCAGCATTATGCTTCCCATGTCTGGGGCAAAATGTGACAGTGTTGCCAGAGCAAGACGATATCCTCTCTCCCCTTAGCCGTTCCAGCTGCATTGCAACCCATGCTCATCCAGGTGGCAGTAGTACAACCCGGCATACTGCTCTCCCTCCCTCCCTAGAGAAAAGTGTCCTCTGGGACTCACAAGCCTCCTTCCCAGGCTGGCCTTCAACATCCCTAGCGGCAGTCCTGCTTCTGCACTACTGTACTGATGTGCCAACCCTGCCTTGCTATTTTTTATTATAGATTGAGGGAGCACTCCCGACCAACTGGAGCACTCCTTTCCTCTGCACATGAGATGCTCTTATTCTATGAAGAGCGTCTCATGTGCAGATGCGCTGAAAACAAGCACGTTCTAGGAGAGTGTTTTAAAAAAATAAAAATGATTGATCATGTTTGATCAATAATATAAGAACATGTCCCCCATCACCACTCGTTCCTGTGTAAGAGCGGTTTCGTTTGCGTTCAGCTCGAGATAGAACAGTTCAGCTTTGCTTCACTGTTCTCGCTCCAGCCGAATGCGCATGAAACCACTATTATACAGCAACGAGTGGCTCCAGGGCACATATTAACATATAATATAACAGGAAATTGTGCACGTGTGTAGCCATCTGAATTTCCTTACTGTACTCTTTCTTTTTCCTTTGAAATAATGTTGTTTTTCTCCTTTTTAGATCGCCTTGCAAATGCTGCCTCTTTTCCAGCTAATATTCATTCTTACAATTACATATTAGTTCAGTTACAGGTGACACAAGTTGAATGGAGGGCCTTCATTGAAACTAGGGACCTACTGGACTACCAGGGAGACTGGCGAGGGACATGAGAAGAAACTCCCTAGTAGAGCCAGAAGGGTCTCACATGTACCGGTCTAGGGTGGGGGATGCCAGGTTATGCCATAACAGCATACACGTATGTGCATTGCACTACACAATGCACATGCAGGTCTGTTGCAGTATTGTTTGCCGTTACAGCAACAGTAACATCTGGGCACTTTCACTTGCATTTGAGGATTTGTGTTGGGGAAGCCTCTATTCTTCTTTTATTTTTCTTCTCAGCTTAGCATTTTTGTGGGTTGACACAATGGGGTACCTTTTTGTGACATGTTTTTTGGCCCATACAGTTTTGGCAGAGAAATTAGACCTTTTTTATAGCTCAAGTCCACTAACTTTTTTCCCCCATTCCTTTTGGCCATGCTATTGGGGATATTACTTGTTCAGGTCAGGTGCTCCCCCATCCCCGTGCCCATGGCTTCCCCTCTCTGGGTAGGGTTCCCCGTGGGAGTGCTGGTCTCCCCCCAAGGTAATTCACCAGGAGGACAGGACAGGATCCAGTGTTGGTGGCAGTAGGACCTGAGAACCCAGGCCATCCTTTAGATGGTACGAGAGATTTTGTTCCTCATTTTCTCTCCTGTTGTTTCTTCTCCCCTGGTATGGGTGGAGGTTGTTGACAGCCCTGCATGCATTCAGTGACATTCTGCTGTGGCACCATGTGGCTGATGCCTTCCCTCATGACCACAGCACACTGCTGAATGGCAGTTACTGTGATCTGGCCTGCCAATCAATGCAGCGACACAAGTTTGATCCTCATCATCCCGGGACACCTGTACTGCAGCATGGCACTCTGCCACTGGACCATCAGGAGGGAAGTCCTCTGAATTTGTAGTTTTTGGTGCCGAACCCCCACTCCCCTGGTCCCCTACTCATCCTCCCGGGACTTACCTCGGGTGATGATCCTCCCAAGCTTGCCCCCGGGTGAGGGTGCCAAGTAGGTATACCCCTGATGGAGTCTGAACTAGTTTCCCACCAGACCCCCACCACCACCACCACCAGTGTTCCTCCCTGGCTCACCCCCCCCATGTCGGGGCCACGGGGTCGGGCTGGTTCCAATGGAACTACAAACTCGGTCACCTGCCGAGTAGTGCAGGCAGGTGTAGCAGGACCAGTGAAGAAGGTCATCATTCTTGGAGGCTGGCATTTTGCTGCTTGTTTTCCCACAGGAGGCATGGCATGCAATGATATGGGATGCCGAGGCACCAATGTCTGGCACACCTCCCTACAACACAGGCTCTGGCAACTGCTACCCCCGGCCTCCACCAGAGATCAGTCACATGCCAGATGCTCACACCCCCCTCCCGGAGAAAAGCAGTCTATGGGATGTTCAATCTTCCTCCCCCGGCCGACCCTCTGACTCCTCAGATCTATTCCTGAACCTGGGGTGTCAGCATCGCAGGCAGAAGCCCTACTACTGGGCCGCTGGGATGGCTAGTCCTCTAACGTTTTGGTAATTTTTTTCACACGATGCTGCACTTCATCGATTTTCCATGGGGAAGGGGAATGATGACTTGAAGTCTGTCTTCAGACTATCCTGTACAGCTTTTGTTCCGGATGTAGAAGGACCCTTTAACTTGGACCTGGCCCGAACTGCAACATTGTATATGTGTTAATGTTAATCCATTCTATTTTTAAATAGTGCCATGGGAGCGTTAACTTCTTCCTGAAAAAAAATAAGGCCATACTGGCATAGAAGTAATATGTTTAATATTGCACTCCTATTTGGAGTACTTTGTCATTTATATTTATGAGACCACATCAAAGTTATTACCCATACTTCAATAAAACCAGCCAGAATTCTGATGAGACGGAAGTTTCCACTTGATAAATAAGAATCGTATTTAATTTCTTTCATCACAGGTCAATTCAAAAGAAGACCTAATGGTCGAAATATGGATTCTAATTCAGTTTCCTATTTTCAGCACACATTTAAGCTAATTGTATTCTTCTAGCTGAAGTCAACTTGCTGACACGCCATCATTTTTTTGTTTATGTAATATAATTATCTTCATGTGAATACACCTAGGTAGAGCAACCCAGTAGCTGCTTATTATACATATAGGTTTTTGCTTTATAAAACCTCTAAAAAAATGCTGGTATTGCCATGCAGACAGCATGAGCAAAACATAAAGCAGTTTCCTTTCTTTTGATGACAGACAGATGTTTAACAACATTTGTACCCTATAAATGGCCGATTTACTGGTTGTATTTTGAGACTGTGCATGATTCTGTAGAGAAACACAATGTGTGCCCAAGAAACTGACATTGAGTTGGTCAATTTCATTAGATGAGTGCACCTTTAAGAAAATGAAAGTTTCAACTAAAACCTATCGGAAAACCTCTGCCTGGCAAAAGCAATCAATATTTTTCCAATAATTAGATTTTAGTTAACACCATTACTGTCCTGCAGCATGTGAAGCAATGGCCATGTTCCAGGAGACTGTGAAATGTGTGTGCGGAAGGCATTTAAAGTTTGAAAGCTCTGGTTATATTGTCCTTGTGGGTGAGATGTTCAGACACAGTTTGCCTTTGGTATGATTGGGGGTTGGGGAGGGGATCATTCAGCACCAGCTAAGAGTGATGGCAACCAGTGGGCTCGGAAGCCCCAAATCCTGATCACCTCAAATGGTCTTAAAGCGCAGCCACCAGAATTTACTGGTGGTCTCACGACTTATTTTCTTTAGCCCAAACCTACTGTTATACCCCAAACCCCATGCTATAATAAAGGTCTTTAGAGTACAATAATCAAATCCCTGCTGTATTTTCAGTTGAAATGTATGTACCATAGTTTTGTAAAGGTGAGAAATTGTCCATGCCATTTTCTTTGTAATTAGGGATCTATAGAGTTTGTGGCCACATAAAATTGTGCTGGTGCAGCATGGTCTCATTTTAGAAACACTGGTGCAAACTACCTGTATCTTAAAGGGGTAGGATTTTTAATATGATCCATCTAAAATCCGCAGCCATTAGTTTCAGTACAGAAGGGGTGCATCAAGTCCATATTAAATTGTTTCACTGCATCTGAATTTGCAAAAAAAAAAACAATTGCAGCAAAAAAGATGCAGTTGCATTTCTGTAATTTTTTTTAACATAAATCAGCACTTTTTTGTTGCAAATGGACACATCTTTCGAAAAGACAGCAGGACTGCTTGGACACAATCAGATGGATGGCGGATGTAGATGCAGGCGTGACGTCACATCTACATCTGGTCCCAAATCTGCAATCTCCACAAAAGCAAGCTCGTGCCAGATCAGCATACTGTGACTTTCATGCAAGTTCACAGGCGCTCCCAAGTTTGCCTTCAGGCGAAGTGGTTTGCAAATGCCTTTTATGTCTCATAAACTGTTTTTATTATTAAATTGTTTTTATTGATTTGGAAATTAAGTGACAATCGATCCCCAGGAATCAAGCTCAGCAGAGCACTGAAGTTCAGCAAGGCTTTTCACTCCTCGGAGAGCAGTCTGTAACAACTCAGGGAGGTACCATGCACCAAACACACATTCAAAAACAGCTGACAGACAGAAGAATGTGGTTGTAAATGAACAATCCAACCGATGTAGTTATCTTACCATGATTACACACAATTTCCTACACATAAAACAATACATATTTTTTTGAAGTCCATTTTTAAAATGCATGTCATTACCTTTATTTTTAAAATCCATTTTATAAGTGCAATGGGACCCTTCAGGGAGGTGTAATTATTGCCAATGGTTACACATCTCTGCTGTGTTTAAAGGCACGTGGTAGCTTCTTATGTCTAACAACACACCCGAGTTAAAATCTGTAGGAGTCTTATGAAAGTATTATACAAATTGTAATTTAGTTGCATAATGTATCAATAGGACATTCAAACAGGATGACCCTTAGTTCGAGTTATTGTTTTAGGTACTGTATAGGGCCCTCTCAGAAGTGCTGTTAAACTGTAATTTAAACAGAGATTTAAATTTAAATTTAAAATTTAATTTAAATTTAAAATTTAAAGGAGATTAATTCATACAGGGTGCTCCTTAGCTTGCTTTATTGTTTCAGGTACTGCAGGAACCTCTAGAAGTGTTGTTAATTTGTTTCTTACTGGATAATCCTCAGTGTGACTCTAAACTAACTTTGTCTGAGGTACTTACTGCTGGAGCACTCTGGAGGTGCTGGCAAATTATATCATT
This sequence comes from Neoceratodus forsteri, assembly GCA_016271365.2. Lineage (NCBI taxonomy): Eukaryota > Metazoa > Chordata > Ceratodontiformes > Ceratodontidae > Neoceratodus > Neoceratodus forsteri. Next base: position 57,274,440 of record JADMNL010000026.1, read on the forward strand.
TGACCTTTGCAACCCATGTAGGTGATCTCTGTGCAGGCATGACCTTGATTCAATTACTAAGGTGCCCCTACGTAACTACTGAGCCCTAATAAAGTATTGTTCAATTTGCAAATCGGCTACTGTATAAAAGGTATCACTAAGACTTCCAAACAAGGTGATCCTTGTTTAACCTATTATTCTCAAGAGGTTCCTAAACAAATCGAACACAAATTACCAAATTGCCCTCCCTCAAAATGTGGTTCTTGCTGCTTTTATTCTTTAGCCCTGCAGTGGGTCTGCTTTTACCATGGAAAGAGAGGGGACTGATATGAAACGTGATATCTTGACCAACATGAGCTACTTAATTTCTCTGCTCTAGCTATGGATCTCCTGAAATTAACCAGCTGGCAAGATATCCGATAACTATAATTCTGCAACATAAAAGCCCTTTATGTTGGCTTTTGTTAGCTTGCTAGCTTATCAGCAGAATATTGCAGTTCATGTACTCCCACAACGCAAAGTTAATACTAGACATGGCAAGCATGCCTACAAAAAATGCCATATAATTAAGCAACCAATTCCTCATGCTATTAATACTTTGTTCTGGAAATGCTGAACTAAATCCTGGCCATACATCTTTAAACCTAACACTTTCTGATTTTGCTACTTCAAATGGACTGAAATTTAGGGCCATCAGCATTCGCAATATGCTGAGCAAGGTGGGCAAATAAAACATTTTGGTTGCCCATTCAAACCCAGATGTGCCTTTATTAAGTGAAAAATGGCTTAGCCCTCCATTGATTCTAATGTGATCTTCATCCCAGAGTATGGCCTCTGTGGACAGGACTGCTCAGCACGTGGTGAAGGAACTGTACTCCATGTCAAAAACAAATTCACATCCTCATTAACTGCTACTATAACCAACTGAATCTGAACGTAGTGCAGCTTCTGTATTCATGTCAAAAGCAGAATCAATTACTCTAATTGGCTGCTATAGACTTCCTACAGGTGGGTTAAATATTCTAAATTACCTATCTAAAACTGATAGTGATAATAACAAAGAAAATCTTATTATGGCACTGGGTCAGAGCACTGTGGCAAGAAGCACGCAGCAAAATTGCCGTCACTTTTATTTTTTCGGAACACTTTGCCCGCTGCATATCCTAACTTCACGGGGAACAGATCATGGGGCAAGTGAAAATTTGTGGGTCCGTGGAATACTGTTTCCACAGATCCTTGCTTGTAAAAAAAAAAAAAGTCCCAAGAGAGTAAAATCCAGGGAGACCAGTATTAGAACCCTGGTCTCCACTGCCTCCCAGCCGAGCTGCTCCATGCCCCAGCCCTCCACGTCACAGGAGCAGCCTGGCCAGCCCCTGGTATTCTGCTGCCCTTGTCCTGTGGCAGCACCATGGACAGTGACCAGAGGTGCACATATAGCAAGCGCTGTACATCCCCGCTCACTGTCCGTGGTATCGCTATACGGACTAGTGCCCTCGTGACTGGCGCTATTAATGCAGACTAGTATAACCAGGCACCCTTATTATGAGGGACCTACACTTTGACTAACTTCAAAGTTAAATGACTTAAAGATGCCATGTGATGAATTTGGTTCTGCACAGCTTGTTTCAGAGCCCATCAGACCCAACCCTAAAAATCCCTCAAACTCTTCTATCTTAGACAGTATTCTTATAAACAGACCACAGAAGATCACAGTTACTGCTGTCCTTGATAGTGTTTTCAGTAACCACAACAGGTGGTTCTGCCAGAGGGGTAAAAAAGTCGTACAGTAAGCCCCCATTTATTTACAAATGTTTACTCACTTATTCCACAGAACAAAAATATCTCTACTATCCGACTGCTATAAACTGGCAGAACTTCTATCTAACATCCTCAATTTATGCAGCAGCCCCAGATGTGGAGTCAGGGAACTCCCCTCCTGGCACTCTAGGGCTTAGCACAGGACAGCAGCCCTGACTGTGGAGACAGGAACAGAGGACAACAGGTGCAGCTTCACTAACTGTGAGGGTGGGGGAGAGAGGGCAGCAGGGTGCAGCAATCCCAACTGTTTGGGCAGGGGGAGGTAGGGGGCAGCAGTCCTGATTCTTTAGGCAGGGGGTGGAGGCAGTGGGGTGCACAATCCCTGACTGTGTGGGAGAAGACAGTGGGCAGCAGGATGCAGCAGCCTTGAATATGGAGAAGAAGGCAGGGGGCTTGTGGGGCAGGGACAGGTGGCAATAGCCTGCAGCTGCATCAGCTCTAGGGCAGAGACACAGTGCATTGAGATGCCACATAGTATTTCTAGTTATATACACAGAAACCACTAAAGAACTGAAATTTGTGGGTTCAGACAGGTGCCTCTCACACTCTGCTACAGTATTTCAAGCACATGTACTGTTTGTCAATCTGACATGAAAATAAAATGTTCTTACATGAATGTATTTATGAAGACTACATCAAAGACAAACTGTTTCTGTGAATGAACAAAATTTAGATTTATTTTTATTTATTAAATAGCCCTGTGTTATATAGTTAGAAAAAAGTTTTGATTAGAAAGAACAGAGCTGCGATACAGACGAGCTGATTTCTCACAGAGAAAGATTTCCACTACCTCAATTCAGCATTGAAACTGAAATGATCAACTTTTCATGAGAGGATAATGATATATTTTAAGCTGATCTATCTAAACACAAACCAAAAACTGGGTTTGTAAGAAACTTGGAGGGCTCAGCAAATCATTAACTCTACAAACTACTGCTCTGATTGGGAATCTGAAGCAGCAAGCTACTCCAAAATGATGTCATCGCACTCTAAGTTTGACTGAGAGGACACAGATAACTCCACTGTTTTCAGCCACTGTAGAGCAAGTTAACAAATACTGATTTAAAGAAAACCACAAAACCAAACAACATGAAATTTTCAGGAAATGCTAATCATGACACAAGGACTTGAATTTCAGCTTTTCAAGCTTTTATAAAAAAATATGTAAAAACAGTTGCACATGATCTTTAAGCTGGGAGAAACAGTAAGACCTCATCAAGTAACTGTTGGCCTAGCTCCATTCTCCCTGTCCTAGCCAAATTGATTGAAAAACTAGTAAATGAATAGAAAGAGAATACCTTGATATATTCAGTATCATTACCACATGCAATCAAGTTTTCGAACTCAACACAGTACGACAACTGCTTTAGTTAAGGATACCAATGATTAGTTCAAGACACATGATCAAAAACTTACTAATGTGGCAATTTTCTTAGAGCTTAGTAAAGCTATTAATACTGTGGATTACGATATTCTACTGAGTAAACTCACAATATTGGCATAAGTCTGGAAGCAGTAGCTTGGTTTAAGGAGTACCTTGTTGGGACACAAAAGCAGTTAAAGATGGAAGACTGTCATCTCCTTGTGCCCAAATTTGCAAAGAAGTGCCACATGGATCCATATTAGGACCACTGTTATTTATGACTTATACAAATGATCTGGGTGCTAACACTGTAAATGCAAAGCTGCTCCTTTACGCAGATGACACTGTTCTGTACACGCTAGTTCTACCCCAGAGATGGCTATGAATGTCCTTCAAGAGGTATTCGATCAACTCCAAATTAATCTGTATGCTTCAAAGCTTCTAAATGCCCCAAAAAACAACCACATGGTACTCTTTTCCAAAGCATTCCTGCTCACCTCCTAACTAGGAATGACAACTCCAGCAGGTGAAAGTTTGGAACTGGTATATTCCTTCAAGTATCTGGGTACATGACCGGATAGCAAGTTATCTTTCACTGTGCATATTGGGCCCTGTGCATAAACGGGTGCAAAGTAAGTACGACAGGCATGTACCCCACCTGCGCAGCTCCACTCCTGAGGACAGGTGCACACTGGCCAGTGTTCACTATCACTGGCCACCTGTCTGCAACCCAACCCCCTTGGTGCGCAACTGTGCATTGCTGGCTCAGATCTGCATGGGGGCGGAGTGCAGGACACAGGCTATCAGCCAATCAGATGTTGGCCTGAGTCCCTGAGTGGATCCCTTACATGCCCTTGCAGGGTTTCTGGAAAGGTGTGGAACATCACAGAGATACAGGGACACCAACACTCATTAGCTGTACAGGTATACATATGGCCGTTGTGCCTGTGATCACAGAGGACAGTAGGGCACCACTATATGGGCAGATGGAGGCACCTGCGGTACTTGTCCGCTGGCCATGGGAGACAACGCATGGTACGCCATACAGCTGGTACTCCACTGACACCGGGCATCATACCCCTCAACAGTCCCTGATGGTCAGGGACATTTCTGACAGTGCCACAATCATGCCCTCTCCTGCACGTAAAGGCTGGATTCATGACTGAGTGGGGAATATGTACACGTGCTATGGTCCCGCAGTACTGTAACAGACGTGGTACTATACTGTACATGTATCATACACTACTCCCCTTACTTTATTGGCAGTCTGCAGAACTAGTGCTGATGTGTTCTATGTGTCTCTACATTGGGGTCTATGTCCCTGATGCTTGTATGCTATGTCCCTGACACATGAGGCAGGGTGTGTGTGGTATGCTGGGCATCTGTGAATAGTGCAGCCACTGGGAAGTCCTGGACCACCTGCCTAAGTGGCATGGGTGTGCCTGCCCCATGACAGTATGTGCTGCACTGGACCCTCCAACCCTAGAGACGATCAGTCTCCTGCCCCGATAGTGCCCCATGACACTGGGGTACACGTGGGCATGCATCTGTACAGGACTGTACCCCATACATCACATCTACTGCTCCCAACCATCACAGACATAGTATATGTGCATCAGAGACATAGCCCACCACTCGGAGGTCCCATCATACAAATTGGTACTATGCCATTAGACAGCTGGTGGCATAGGGGATTGGTGTATGCTGCATGCGTCAAGGACTACCACGTCTGGACCTGTACTGCTGGATAGTATGTCATGCATTGCTCCCTACTGGTCAGTACACCACGGCAGCATGTACAGGAGATGAAGGTTACTGTTGTGGCAACATCAGGGACATCCCTGCACATCAGGGCCAGTTGTGGGGTCCACTGTACCCGACATCCGTGCCATTCACAGAGATCTGTGTGCACAAAGGCTGGCTGCATAACACATATATGGCAGGGTCCCTCCTGCCATAACTCATGGCACCCCAGTGTGTGGCACTTCATGCCTTTGTGAATCGGACAGAGTGCGGGCACGCCCCTGACACACCCCTAGCCCTCCCCAGTGCGGATCAGCAGGATAAGCCGGGGGATCTGGTGCGCAACTGGCTGGTGCACCAATAGTGAATGCTGCCAGACACCTGCTGTGCAGCATTTACATGTGGGGTTGCCTACGCGCCTCAGATACGCAGTGCATAGGCTTAGTGCATAGAGCTCTTTGAAAGTGTCTGTAAAAAGTTACACCACAGACTTGGGTTCTATTATAGGAATAAATTCTGTTTTAGCTTGGAGGCTAAAAAAAAAAGATTTACCCAGGTGACCTTTCTTCCCCTACTAGATTATGGTAAGATCATCTATTGAAGTGCCTCAGTCGCTCATATAGCTAAACTAAATGTGCTTTACCGTACAGCACTCCGGTTTATCATTGGCTTGCAGGCAAGAACACGTCACTGACTCCTCAATATAGCAGTGGGTTGGAATTTGCTTACGATCAGATGGCTCAGGAATCGACATTTCAGGTCCTTCAGAGCTGCGCGGAATTCACTGCCAGATATACATCAAGTCTCGTTCAGAGATTTACAGGATTGTAAAAGCTCAGAAACCCAATACCCTTCTGCTTGATGTCCCACGGCATTATTCAAAATTTGGTAAGATGGCCTTTTAGCTGGGCTGCCCCCACATCTTGGAATGCCCCTCAGTAGTGCAGTGCAGAATTTTCTAATTCTGATGGCGCAAAATTTTCACAGAAAGTTTGAAATGCCACTGAAATTCTGCTGAATTTACCAGAAACTAAATGGCAGAATTCTGCAGCAGAAAAAATGCAGAATTAGTTTTTCCCACATTTCCATGGAATTTTATTCCACGGATCTCAATATTTTCTGTGGAAATGACTGCGAAATGATGTTCCCCAGAAAATGCTGTTCCACAGAATATTATTCCATGGATCGCAGCAGGCAGAATTCCACAGAAGAACCTGTGAAATTCTGGCAGAAATTCTGCCTGCGGAATGGACATTCTGTGTTAATTTTGCTGGCGAATTCTGTATTCAGCACAGCACTACCCTGCAGGAATTGCTTAACCTGAATATTTTGTGAGTCCCTTTTATTTTAAGGTTCTACTTGGTCACTTTTGCATTGAGATATGTGTATGCTAGTTAAGCAATAATGCATGACAGGGTGTGTGTTGTACTGGGATAACGCCACACCTTGTATGGTTGGGCACGGGGCTGCAGGCACAACACACACCCTGGAGTGCATTATTGCTATTATAAAGTGGCTCATTTGTATAAAAAAGAAAACAAAACATTAAAAAGTCTATTAAAACTACACTTTCTGTCATAGTTTTACTGGGTAGGTATACTAATAAAAAAAAAAAGTCCTGAATATTTCTTGTTTCGGACAGTAGGTGGAGCCGCTGTAACTCTGTGGCTTTACCCACCCAACCCTGCTTCCATTCTGTACAAAACACTTGTTTTGGGGTCCTCCTGTCTTTCTGTTTTCCTGTGTATGTCTATTTGCAGCCCCCCTTTCCCACTCTCTGTCTCTCTTGTTTCTGTCTTGATTTGTTGCTTCCCCGGTTGCGTCCTTGCCTCTGTGAAGCTGAAAGCCAACCCCCCCCTTGCTCATTTTTGACATTGTGTGGTGCAGTTGCCATCTGTTTTACACCGGGAAAAGGAAAAGAAAAAGAAAGAAGACAATCAGAAAACCATTGAGGGTGAGTGAGAACAACAGTGTGCTTTTTAACACGTGTACTCAGTCTGTTCGGGATGGCCAGGGAGAGTAGATTCCATAGCAGCGGGTAGCGCTGAAGCTGATGATAGTGAGGACTTTATGATGAATTACTTTTCTTTTTAAAAATTAAAGTAGTATCCCTTAAAACATGCACTGAGTTTCTGTTTGGGGATGGCGGGGACAGCAGAAGACTGCTCAGTCTTTTCGGGATGGACGGGGAGAGCAGAAGCCTGTGAACTGCGCGACTAGCCGTTACGATCTCCATGGTGACTGAAGCAGCTGGGTTCGGGGAGGAAATGGGCATAACAATTCTATTTTTTTGAGCTTTTTGTGCTGGGGGAGTAAAGAGTGACTTGGTGGGAGGGAGGGAGGGAGGTTTGTAGTTTTAGCAGAAAAGGCAGTGAACACTGTAGACAGCTTCAGAGCGGGAATGACTGAAGCGGGCTGGCCAGCGGGCCGGGGATGATGACTGAAGCAGGCTGCAGTGGAGTGATTCCAGTAATAGTTCATGTGGTAATCTGTGTGCTGGGACTAGACCCGTGATGTTGTACTGGGATAACATCACGGGTCCAGTCCCAGACTGACCACAGCCAAGGGATTTTTCTTGACATTTTATAATAAAATACTACGTACATTACGTTTTACTATATGATAAATTCTGCATCTCTAATTAGCTCTCTGAATGTGTCAACTCTGCTGCAAATCCTATGTGTATACACTTCTATTGTCTCTAGTCTTTGTATTAGATTATATCTGTTGACCTGTGTTTATAAACTAATTTTTAATTTCCTGTATTATATGTACTGTCACTTTTGCTTCTGTAATGTTACCTGTCCTACCCAGGACCTCCTTGTAAATGAGCATTGCTCAATGTAGCTTTTTTCCCTGATAAAATAAATAAATACAGATATCAGTATTGGCACACATTAATTGCTTACTCACACCATGGCTCATTTGCATGCTGCAGTCTGATTGGCCTAGTAGGATTCCAACCCATGGTGATATCCCTGCACAAAGCCACAGACTGAAATAGTAACACAGGGATTGAAAACAGAAAAAGATGGTGTAGCCCGGGCAGTGTAAACTCTGCAGTTTATAATCTTGCAAAGCGGTTCCATTATGTACTTGTCCAATCGCAATTTACAGGTGCTTAGTGTCCTTGCCCCAACTACCACCTAAGGCAGATTATTCCATGCACTCACTGTTCTCTTTGTATCAAAGTGCCGCCTTTTTTGCCCTGAAATGAGCTCCCTCAACTTGTTTTCCATGACCCCTTGTAACTCCTCTTTAAAGGAGAAATGCATTAAAGGGACACTGCCAACCTTTTTTGCATCATATTATTTCTAATTGAAAACACACATTTTATGATTGCTTACCTTCTCTAAAAGTCACTGACACTGTTGGTTGTTTGAGCTGCTTCCTTTCTTAGCAGAACTTCAATGTATGGGAATGGTGTGATTATACCCAACCCTGTTTTGCTTCAAATCCTTGATCTCCTCTTATTGCATACATCCTGAACTTTAGGAACACTACCAAACAGTGCAGCCAATCAACCATGTTGAAATAGTCTCCTCTCCTCCCATAGCATCATGAGTGGCTAGATTGCTTTAGGGATGTTCCCAAGTGCAGTAAAGATGCAGTAGAAGTTGATCAAAGAATGCAAACAAACACATTTTTGTGTGGTAACACCAGCATGGTAGGCAGTCTGTTTTTTTAATTTTAAAATTAAAAATTAATTAGCATCAAATGACCAGCTACATCAATGATCTCTATAGAATGTGAGAAAACATAACATATGCTTTTTAAAGAGATCTACCAACCTGTATTAAAAAACCCCTGTACCTATTAAATAGATGCCTTACCACCACAGCAGTCTCTAGTTGTAAGAGTTCCCCCAATCATGCCACCAATAAAAAAATTGCAGCACTCGTAAATTTAATTAAATCAGGTCCCAAGGACTTCCCGATTGTAAGGACCGCCTTCACTCTGCCCTCGGACTCACAAACATTATGACGAGATGCCAGTGAGAGCACGGGGGCACACTCCATTATAAGCAATGGGCAGACATTACGATCTATTTTTAACATTATATTGGCCAGCTGATAATGAAACAAGGACACCGGTTGACTAGCAAGACCCTGTTGATGGGCGGTGCCCATTCATTATCAACTGGCCAATATATGTTAAAAATAAATAAATAATCATATTAACTATAATCGTTTTCCTTGACGCTTTCACTGGCATCTCGTCATAACGTAAGTAAAGCGCGGGAGGAGCGTAGGTGGTTCTTACGATAGGAAAGTCCTTGAGATCTGATTTAATTAAATTTATGAGTGCTGCAATTTTTTATTGGTGGCATGATTGGGGGAAATCTTACAACTGGAGAATGCTGTGGCGGTAAGGCACCTATTTATTAGGTACAGGGGCTGATACTGGTATATCTCTTTAATCTAGGGACAATGTGAGACCTGGGGGGGGAGTTGACAGTGTCCCTTTAAACCTACAAATCTATTTTTTGCAGAAGCTTTTTTACAAATACTGGTTTTAGTGCTTGACTGATGATGGGGACTACTTTGGAACCGAGGTGATTCAAGTTGCCATTAGGAGACTTTAAACTATTGTGCTGAACTTACAAGCAATGGCTGTGCTACTTGATACAAATAAGTGGACATTACATTTGAACTTTAAAACATGTGGACACCCCCAATAGAAGTACCTTGAAGAAACATATATCTGTATCTCCTGCATTCATTTTGTTGTGCAACACTATTCTTTATTGTCGTTTCTTATAAGCGTTGATACATGCAGTTAATTTTATTGAAAATGCAATAAAGTATAAATTAAAAAAAATAATTTGGGGTAATGCAGTTTATACTCTTGTTAAGTTCTTAGACCAGTGGCATAGCCAGTACTTAACTCTGGTAGGTGTGTGTATGACCTAGCCTCAAGATGACTCTGCTGCAGTGGTATCTACCGTCCCATTCATCAGTTCTGTCAGCCACTGGGGCAAGAGGGGGGCGCTTGGATGCTGCCCGAGTGGTGCTTGCTTACTCTGTGGGGGGTGTGGGGGCTGTCAGAGATTAATATTTTTAACACCAGCAGTGAACTTAGCACCGATATATATTTATTTCCATTACAAATGCATACACACACAGACCGAAGCATCACAAAAATATACAATAAAGCTGCTTTTCACAAATTTTTTAGCAAACTTTCATTACAACAATAAGGTCATTCCAGAGGAGATACTCCCCTGATGGATTAAAGGCACTCAGCTTCATCCTGTGATCTTAGACCTCATTACAATCAGGCAGTGGGGAGGGGGGGTATCTCAGCATTCTCCCCTGTTGTGTTTAAGGGTCCAATCCACAAAAGGCCCCCTCCCAGTAGACATGGAGTACCCCGTCCAAACGTGCCGAGCACTCCCCAGCAGCCCAAGACAGATACGTGCACTGTGCATCTACCCCACGGGTGGTTGGGTTGGGGGTGGACTTTAGGATGGAGTGGTAATCCAGGTGACCCAGAAAAGTATAGATGTGGTTCTGAGGGCTTCCAGAGGGTTTTAACATTATGCCAGGGGAGCTCTGTCCTGGTGCTTAAGCCCCCCCCCCCAACAGCATGGACTCCCCATAGAGGGGCAGAGCCCAAATGGACTCCATGTCTATTGCCACCAGAAGTGCCTTTTTCTGCTAAATTAATTTTTATTTATTCTCATAAAATGCATACACATTTGAAAATGCATGGTTTGAAAGACATCATTAAACATCATAGAACAATTTAACAGTGGGATAATAGACTCCTCATCTGTAGTTACACACTTGTCTCCTGTATGCCCATACCAGAATCCTCTGCCCCACACTGTGCAAGGATCCACTCTGGCACTAGTCTTAGGATCCAACTGAGTACTTTGAGCCTGGCCCTACTCCACCCTCTGAATCCCCACTGGTCACATCATGGACCTCCATACACATGTATCAGGGCTGTCGGTGGCAGGTTCTGTCGTTCTTCTGATTTGGGCTCCTAATGCTTAAATGTACATTCATATACTATCAGAAAACTCAAAGCAGCTGATAGAAGCACAGGAAATATTATGCAGCAACCTGCAGTTCTTTATCAGGGTGAACTTTAACAAAAAGAAACACATATCAAATGCATAGAATACACAATTATAAGGAAAACTTACTAGACCTAGGTATGACTTACACTGTGATGTGAAGAATGGATTACATTTGTACAAGAACTGACAACTCTAGTCGTTGTTGACATGCATGAACTGTTTTACATAAATACTTCTGCAAACCTAACTGGGCTGATGCAATTTACACGTTTTAAAGTGGAAAACAAAATGGCAGGTTGTCACTAATTATGTATACAAGCATTAAGATTACAATGTCTCAAAATAGCCCTTTGTATTACAGCACAATTTTTGTCTCTGTATGCAGCTGTCAGAAGGACAGCTATGAAACTTTTAACAGTCTAATAGGAAGTGACATTTAAGCCTTGCTGTGTTGCTCACTAATTTATGTTTTAATAAATGTACTAATAATGTGTAGTGTTCCTCCCTAGTTGTAGTGAATGCTTCTGGAGAAAGCTGATTTGTTCAAGTTAGCGAGGTGCTGATATGCTTATGTAGAACACAATGGGAGCCATCAGAGGTATTCAAAATCAATTCATAACATCAAAGTTCACTACAGTACAGCGATGTGGGGGAACTGAATTTGAAAGAGAGAGGACTAAACACTGGGATGCTGAGAACACACTTCAGATTCTGTTGGGGTTGATGAATGGGTGTAACAACCTATGAAGTGTTCTGCTAAATGTGTTATGCATTCTAGCCCAGTGACGCAGCTGGGATGTCAGGTCAGATTCGGGGTCCTACAGAAGGTCTGTGACTCACATTCTTGGCAACCTCCTACAACCATGCCTGTCAGCTGTCAAAAGGCTGACTCTTACTATGTCCTGCTCATGCCCTCTCTTCCTAACTTTCACACACATCATCAAAAGCAGTCAGCTTTATCATCGGGGTGCCTTTATTTTACCATCCAGTAAAGACAGGGAGATGGGTAAATATCAGTGCGCAATTCAGTAAGGACAGGAAGGGGGTAAATACTAGTGAATAATTCAGCAAAGACAGAGAGGGGTAAATACTAGTGAGCAATGTAACAAAGACAGGCACATGGGTAAATACTAGTAAGCATTTCAGTAAAGAAAGGGATGGGTAAATACTAGTGAGTAATTCAATAAAGACAGGGAGGAGGATAAATACTAGAGAGCAATTCAGTAAATACAGGGAGGTGGGTGAATACTAGTTCACAACTCTGTAAAGACAAGGGAGGTGAGTAGATACTGGTGAGCAATTCAGCAAAGACAGGAAACGGGGTAAATAATAGTGAGCAGTTCAGTAAAGACAGGGAGATGGGTAAATACTAGTGAGCAATTCAGTAAAGATAGGGAGGTAGGTAAATACTAGTGAGCAATTCAGTAAAGACAGGGAGATGGGGTAAATACTAGTGAACAATTCAGTAAAGACAGAGAGAGGTAAGATACTATTGAGCAATTCAGTAAAGACAGGGAGAGGTGTAAATAATAGTGAACAATTAAATAAAGTCAGTTAGGTGGGTAGGCCTTTCGGCACCATGCAATTCTGCTTAAAGTTGAACCAGCATAACATTCTGTGGTGATCTGCATATGCAGCCCATGATGTTTTGCATTGTGTGGGCATGTGTGATTTTATATTTAGGTGGGTACATACTAGTGAGCAATTCAGTAAAGACAGGGAGAGGTGTAAATAATAGTGAACAATTAAGTAAAGTCAGGTGGGTAAATACGTGTGAGCAATTCAGTAAAGACAGGGAGGTGGGTAAATACTAGTGAGCAATTTAGTAAAGATAGAGAAGTGGGTTAATACTTGTGAGCAACTCAGTAAAGACAGGCAGATAAGTAAATACTAGTAAACAATTCAGTAAAGACAGGGAGAGGTAAGATACTATTGAGCAATTCAGTAAAGACAGGGAGAGGTGTAAATAATAGTGAACAATTCAGTAAAGTTAGGCAGGTGGGTAAATATTTGTGAGCAATTTGGTAAAGACAGGAAGGTAGGTAAATACTAGTGAGAAATTCAGAAAATAGAGGGAGAAGTGTAAATATTAGTGAGCAATTCAGCAAAGTCAGTTAGGTTGGAAAATACTTGTGAGCAATTCAGTAAAGACAGGAGGTGGGTAAATACCAGTGAGCAATTCAATAAAGACAGGGAATGGGTAAATACTAGTGAGCAACTCAGTAAAACAGGGAGATGAGTAAATACTAGTGAACAATTCAGTAAAGACGGACAGGTAGATACTAGTGAGCAATTCTGTAAAGTCAGGGAGAGGTGTAAATATTAGTGAACAATCCAGTAAACATAGGGAAAGGTGTACATATTAGTGAGCAATTCAGTAACATCAGGGAAGTAGGTAAATACTTGTGAGCAATTCAGTAAAGACAGGGAGATGGGTTGATACTAGTGAGCAATTCTGTAAAGATGGAGATGGTAAATACCAGTTTAGCAATTTAGTTAAAAAAGGAGAAGAGTAGTTACTAGTGAGTAATTCATCAAAGACCGGGAGAGGGGTAAATACTAGTGAGCAATTCAGTAAAGATGGGGGTAGATACTAGTAAGAAATTCAGTACAGACGAGGAGCAGCGTAAATATTAGTGAACAATTCAGTAAAGTCAGGGAGGTGGGTAGATATTAGTGAGCAAGTCAGTCAAGTCAGTTAGGTGGATAAATACTAGTGAGCAATTCAGTAAAGACAGGAAGCGGGGTAAATATTAGTGAACAATTCAGTAAAGGTAAGGAGGTGGGAAAATATTTGTGACCAATTTTGGAAAGATAGGGAGGTGGGTAAATATACTAGTGAGCAATTCAGTCAAGACAGTTAGGTGGGTAAATACATGTGAGCAATTCAGTAAAGACAGGAGAGGTGTAAATATTAGTGAGCAGTTCAGTAATGTCAGGGAGGCGGGTAAATGCTTGTAAGCAATTTGGTAAAGACAGGGAGGCAGGTAAACATTTGTGAACAATTCAGTAAAGATAGGGTGATGGGTAAATACTAGTGAGCAATTTAGCAAAGACAAGGGAGCGCGATAAATACTAGTAAGCAATTCAGCAAAGACATAGAGCTGGGTAAACACTAGTGAGCAACTCAGCAAGGACAGGGAGAGGGGTAAATACTAGTGAACAATTTAGTAAAGCCAAAGAGAGGAGTACATACCAGTAAGCAATTCATTAAAGACAGGGAGGGGGTAAATACTAGTGAGCAATTCAGTAAAGACAGGAAGGTGGTTAAATACTAGTGAACAGATCAGTAACGATAGAGAAGGGTAAATACTAGTGAGCAATTCAGTAAAGACAGGAAGGTGGTCAAATACTAGTGAGCAGATCAGTAATGATAGAGAGGGGTAAATACTAGTAAGCAATTCAGTAAAGACAGGAAGGTGGTTAAATACTAGTGAGCAGATCAGTAACGATAGAGGGGGTAAATACTAGTGAGCAATTCAGTAAAGACAGGGAGGTGGTTAAATACTAGTGAGCAGATCAGTAAAGACAGGGAGGTGGGTAAATATTAGTAAGCAAGCCATGCGATAGAGCAGCATGCAAGGGTAGCTATCCTTTTCTTGATTCATGTCATCAAAAGGGATTAAGCAATCCACCTTGCAAGGCCTGAAGAAATATCTTACTTTGACTCACAAAGAACCATGACAGTTTAATAATTTAGAAATGCATATTACATCTAGTAGGGATTCCATATCCTTATGGTTCACTGATATTAATAGGGCCAAATTTAATTTCATATGCTCACTACCTTGCGGACAATGAAATTATTCAGAGACAAGCTAGAAGAGCAAAAAAGTGATGACAGATTGAAATACCTTGGAATTTCATTTAGCTTTTATAATTATTCTACCCTTATAGCCATTATAGCTGTAAAAGCTTCTTCACATTTTAGTATGGAGTCCACATTTAAATGCAAAAAATCACAGAGGGCCACTCCAGTGCAATTAATAACTGGTGGAAGGAAGAAACAAGCAAGTGCAGTTTCATTTGCACCAGATGTATAATTCATTTGACCTAGAAAGTATCTTTAAAGATAAAATAAGGTGAAAGCAGCACTCTAAAAAAAAAAAAAAAAGGAGCAGATGACTACGAACTAGTGCGTTAAATGAAGACTTAGTCTGACTGTCATGGACTTAGAAGGGTTAGTCTTGAATTTCAGCACCTCCCCCTTGGCTGTGTATGTGTGTGTGTGTGTGTGGGGGGCTTCTTGATCAGTGGCTTATATATGGGCATTCTCACAGAAATATTGTTTTGCAGGGAGCCCCAACCCCAATCTGCAATACCCTTTATAGCATGGCCTGGTCTGAGCCCTGGCCATGTTGCCCTGATGTTTAACTCCTTGGCTTCAGACATCCACCCAAAGACCTCTTGCCCCACAGAGCTTTTGGGGGTGTCTTCAATTCCAACTGCAGACAGAGGGCCCCATATTCAGAGCTGGCCGGATGCGCACGCAAATCCATGTGTTGCACAAAAAAATTGGGCCAGCTGGCTCCGACGTGATATTCAAACAGACTGCATGATCGGAACAGATTGCACATTCTGTTTGAATACCAGACCGTGCTGTTGTGTGCGCGCGTAGCAGGCAGCCGCCATGTATGGTGCAGCGCATCCAGGGTTCAGGGCTGAAGACCACCAATAAGGGACTGTGTGTCACATACCTGGATGTACCATGTGCCCCATGGGCAATATCCAGCCCAAACATGCAGATGAGTTCATTGGGCATGCAGGTGCAAAGGGGCTTCGTGCATTCCTATTATGGCTTCATCTGCATGGCTGCGCCTGGTGAAATGCACTAGGCCAGCTTCCACCCCAGCCCCGATCCCCACTGTCAAACAGAAGTTGTTCACTGATCCCACATTTTCCATAGTGTAGTGGCCCCCCTCCTCGAGCCCCGATCCATGTCAGTTGTACAAGTAAAATACATCTGTTCCCTGGTGGGCTAGTGGTCCCTCCTCTCCGAGCCCCGATCCATGTCTGTATGAAAAGAATAAAACATCATTACCCTGGTAGTCTAGTGGTCCCCCTTCCCCACCCTGATTCCATTGTAAAACATAATATGTTCACTGGCCCCACGCTTTCCAAAATGTCGTGGCCCCCCTCCCCAGCCCCAATCACCATTGTAAAACTCAGTAAGGTCACTGGTCCCATGTTTTCCATAGTGCAGTGTAGTTTTATTCTTTTCACACAGACATGGATAGGAATACAAAATCACACATGTCCCCACAATGCAAAGCATCATGGGCTGCATATGCAGATCACCACAGAATAGTATGTTGGTGCAACTTTAAGCAGAAATGCATGGTGCCGAAAAGCCTCTCACACAGTTTGCAAAGGGTGCCAACAGAAGACACAGACGTGTTTCATCCTACCAGAACTCATCAGTATGCCTCGTCTGTTTGACACCCCAGTGGAATGAACCAGCTACCCTAAGATGGTCTATCTGGGTTATGTTGTGGTGAACACAATTAAAACAAAAAAAATTTAAAAGACAAAGAACCTCTGTGTGCAAGCACTGAGGCAATGGTTACCCCAAAGGGCATTTGGCCGGGAAGCCAAGTTTCAAAGAAATACAAAATCACACATGCCCCCACAATGCAAAGCATCTTGGGCTGCATATGCAAATCACCACAGAATAGTATGCTGGTTCAACTTTAAGCAGAAATGCATGGTGCTGAAAGGCCTCTTACACAGTTTGCAAAGGGTGCCAACAGAAGGCATGGACACGTGTTTCGTTCTACCAGGACTCAACAGTATGCCTCGTCTGTTTGACACCCCAGTGGAATGAACCAGCTACCCTAAGATGGTCTATCTGGGTTATGTTGTGGTGAACCCAAATAAAACAAAAAACAATTTAAAACACAAAGCACCTCTGTGCGCAAGCACTGAGGCAATGGTTACCCCAAAGGGCATTTGGCCGGGAAGCCAAGTTTCAAAGACATACAAAATCACATGGATAGGGGCTCAGGGAGGGGGGACCACTAGACTAACAGGGAAAAGATATTTTTATTTTACCACTGTCATGGATCAGGGCTTGGGGGTGGGGATCATGTGACATGACCCGGAGTGTTCGCAGGGCACCACCCTGCCCTGCACATAGTTAGAGTAGGGTTTTGCAAACTTATATTTGCACCAGCACAGCCTGCCTTGTCTTCGTCAGGTAACTTCTGAATATGGCGATGCAGGGAATATGCATGAGGGACCCCTCATTTGCATGCCCACATCGCAATATTCTGTGTGGCGGCGCAGTTCAGTTTGCGGGATGCGTCAAGGGCTTCTGGATATTGCCACACCCCCAATGGCCCTCAAGTCTGGAGATGTGGGGACACATCTAGGGATGCATGTGCATCTATTTTGAATATGTGGGCCAGAGTCTATCTACCAATTATGCAGTAAGTTCTTGGGCCACATGAATTAATCCCTGAGAAGCTGCCACCAAAGTGCCCCCCCCCTTAATTTCCCCAACATATTACATCTGAAACAGTTCTGTGAGCACAGTGTGTGTGCTTCATAGATATCCCTGTATAAGGATTAGACCCCTTGAACTCCATTCTCAGTGCTGGTGCCAAAAAAGAAATCAAAACACTATAGGACACGCTGAATCATAGAATGATAAGCAAAGATCTCAAAGGGTGGAAACCTTGCCCCCATCCCTGAGAAGAGAGGAAAATGTAATGGGGGTTAAAATCATGAACAATCTAAGTGGTATAGAGATGACAGCCACACTATTTGATCCTGGATGGAGTTGGCAGGCCCCTCCTGCTATTTTATTATTTTGAATTTTCAACTGTTTTCAGTGGGAACTACTTCTATCCAAGTTTACAGCTGGGAGAACAGAAGCACAGGGCAGTGACATCACAGGTAAATCACCTGGCAGTCACTGAATGACTGTTCCTAAGCAGTAGTGATGTCATAGTCAGTGAAGTCACAGTGCTGATGAGGAACAGAGGGTGCTCGACGTCCTCCAGGATGAGATCCTAACTCAGCAGGTAGAAGAGCCGACTAGGGAAGGTAACATCCTGGACCTTGTCCCAGCAAATGGGGAGCAGGTTAAGGATCTGATGGCGGAAGCCCCTCTGGCTGATAGTGATCACTGCATGGTATGGTTTGACATGGGGAGGGTGATGACCCAGATGAAGACCACGGTAGTGGATTTCAGGAGAGCCACCTTCGGGGAGATGGCAGGCATAACTCAAGGGACATATCAGGATGGACATGGAGAGGAAATGGGAGATCATGAAGCAGGGCATACTGGAGGTGACAATGACCTGCGCCAGGACGCAAAACAAGATATCCAGATCCAGGAAGCCATGCTGGTGGACTAGGAAGGTACAGAAGAAAGTGAGAAAAAAGAGGATGGCATTAAGAAAATTCAAACGCTCCCAGAATGTGGAGGATTGGGAGGAGTACCAAAGGGTTTCCAGGGAAGTTACCAGGAAGGTTAGGAGGGCAAAGGCAGAAAAGGAGCTCAGACTAGCAAGCGGGATCAGGAATGGGAATAAGGAATTCTTTAGGTATGTGAGGGAGAGGAAGAAGGGGGAGGGACAGATAAGTAAGCTGAGGCAGGGGAATGGATGGGTGGAGGGTGGGATGGAGCAGGCTGAAGTGCTGAACGACTACTTCAGCTTGGTATACACTAAGGAAGGGGATGGGCCATTGCCTCAGGAGGGGGTGGAATAGGGCACACATTGGGGAAGAGGACTCTCACAGATGCGGAAATCCAGGAAGGGAGGGTGTGGAAGGCTCTTAAGTCCTTGAAGACAGATAAAGCCCCAGGGCTGGATGGCATTCACCCGAGGGTTTTGAAGGAGTTAGCAGATGTCTTGGCGCTCCTTTGATGGAATTATTTAACTCCTCCCTCAGAACAAGATGTGTCCCTATAGACTGGAGGTTAGCTAATGTTGTGCCCCTCCACAAGAGTGGACCTCGGGATGATCCAGGGAACAACAGGCCAGTCAGCCTGACATCCATTGTGGGGAAGGTGATGGAGGGCATCTTGAAGGAGTGGTTAGTGGAGTTTCTGGAGAACAGTGGTTCTCAGGATGCTAACCAACATGGATTTATCCAGGGGAAATCGTGTCAAACAAACCTAACTGAATTTTACGACTGGGTGACATGGGCCATGGATGGGGGTAAGCCGGTTGATGTCCTGTACTTGGACTTCAGCAAGGCTTTCGATTCTGTCCCATATGGTAGGCTAATTTGGAAACTGAGATAACTGGGGGTGGGGGTAAAGTTGGTAGAGTGGGTAGCAAATTGGCTTAGTAACAGACAGCAGAGGGTAGTGGTTGGGGTGAAGTCTCAATGCCTAGGGAGGTCATCAGCGGGATCCCACAGGGTTCTATATTGAGGCCTATGCTTTTTAATATGTACATTTTGGACATTGGGGAGGACACTGGGAGTAAAATGAGTCTATTCGCTGATGATACTAAAGTGAGGAGGGTAGAAGGGCACTACAGGATGATCTGGGCAGGTTGGAAAACTGGGCACACATGTGGCAATTCGGGTTTAATGCATGCAAATGTAGTGTTCTGCACCTAGGTGTTAGGAACCCTGGGTATGACTACCACTTGGGAGGGATACAGCTGACTGTTGTGATGTAGCAAAGGACCTAAGAGTAATGATTGATACTAAAGGGAACCATTCTGAGCAGTGCAAGGGAGCAGCAGCTAAAGCTGACAAGATGCTTGGGTGTATTGCCAGGGGGATATCGTTCAGGAGAAGGGTAGTTATACTGCCCTTGTACACCACCTTGGTGAGGTCATACCTGGAGTATTGTGGGCAGTTCTGGCGACCACACCTAAAAATGGACACTGCAATGTTGGAAAGAGTTCTGAGAAGGGTGATGAAGATAATTAGTGGCCTGGAAGTGTTGTCATATGAGGACAGACTTACGGAGCTGAACATGTACTCTCTGGAGGATAGGAGGGATTGAGGGGACATGATTGAGACTTTCAAGTACTTGAAGGGGTTCAATAAGGGGAATAAGGAGGGTCTGCAAATTGAGGGAAGAGGGGCCTACGAGGGGCCATAACCTGAAGTTAGAGGGGAGATGGTACAGAAGGTAGGCGAAAGGGCATTAGTTTACGGAGAGGGTGGTGGCGGCCTGGAATGCCCTGCTGGGTGATTTGGTAAAAATGGGAAATGTGGACAGTTTCAAGAGGGGCTGGGATAGGCTCAGGGGTAAGGTGATGCAGGGTAGGGGAAACTGGTGGGGGGGGCGGGCTGGGAATCAGGGAGGGAGTAAATCAATGTGTGGGGGGGTGAGGCAGCTACTGTGTAGTACCAGTGTGCTGTGACAGGCAGCCTCGATAGACCAATGGGCCTAATCTGCTGGCGTCTATGTACAGTATGATGTATGTAGGAGGGGGATAGAGAGGTAGATAAGTCAGCTACCAGGCAGAGTGCGGTTCCACACATCATACCTACTGACATCAGGTAAACAATTTTCTAAACAAAGTGAAAAGAAAAAGTACCTCAGATATAAAAGGTAATGGTCGGCTGCTTTTAAATTCTAATTAGTTTTAGGCAGTACACCAGGTCTGTAAACATCAGCTGACACCTTCAAGAGAACTTTAACAAACCATAATATTTAGACACAGTTCTGCTTGTATTTCACATTATTTCTGTATTCCTCCTTCCTAGTATTTTTTACTGAGGTCATTTGAATGAAAACAGGATCTTTGCTCTTGCAGAGTTCATCTATTCCTGTTGCTTTCTGTTGCAAGGAAGCAGTATAGTGCAGTGGTTTAGGACTCTGAGTTGCAAACCTGCAGACCTGTGTTTGAATCCCACAGCCCCCACTTACATACTATGTGACCCTGAGCAAGTCACTTTACTTCCTTGTGCTCTCAGGTCGCACCTGGAAACAAGCTTCAGCTTAGTGTGCCTTTCCTGTTTAAAACAATTTCCCCCTTTCTCCCTACTGCTTGTGACATCACAGTCACTCTTATGGCAACAGACTGTGATGTTATAAGAGGATTATAACTTCCAGTAGGGAGTAAGTTATAGAGGTAGATGAACTCTAAAGAAACTCTAAGGGATAAAGATCAGATATTCATGCAAATTTCCTCAGTAATAAATAACAAAGCGGATAAATATATGGAATATAAATGGAATGCAAGCAGAATTGTACCTAATTATTATGTTTTTTAAAGTTTTCTTTGAGGCATCAGTAGCTCTTTAAAATCCACTACAGGATTTCTTCATATTGAAAAGACACTTTACTACTTTAAGGAATGTTTAAAACAAGTTTCTCTTTTTAGAATTTTGGTTTGTCCCCTTAAGTCACAGTGCAAAATGGTGATCTTGTCGCAAGGCACATACTAAGGTGTCTAGGAGCAAGAAGGCGGTTAGCCTGTGTATGCTCCTCTCCATTATCCGTTATAAGAGACCATTTTTCCATTCAGGAGCTAGGTATCCAATTTCTTTTTAAATTCTTCTCTATCATTACTAATTACAGTCTCTAACGGGAGCTTGTTCCAAGGGTTTACTGTGCGCTGTGTATGAAAGACTTTCCTCATATTTGACTGGAATTTTTGGGCCTTAGTCGTAAAGGATGACCTCAGGTTCCTTTTACATCATTGTTAAATTCCAATCTTAACTCATTGAGTAAATAAGTGTCTTGCATGATGTCACAGCATAATAACACAGCACCTCTTAGCTGTCTTGTCTCCAAGGACATCAAGTTCAGTTTTTCGAGGCATTCCTCATATGTCAAAGGTTTTATGTTATAAACTAGTTTTGTAGCCTGCCCTCTTGCCCTCTATAATTTGGTGATGTCTCCTTTACTTACAGGACACCACACAGGGCTCCCATAGTCCAAAATGGGCCTGACAATGTCCCTGTACAAAGGCATATTATAAAAAGGGTCTGAGAAATGGAGCTTTCTGATTGGTTGCAAACATTCTAACAGCCTTATGTTAATCTTTTATTAACATACATGTAGAGCTTAACCATATGCTGAACAAGGTTTAACACTGTTTAAAAACATGTTTTATTACAATAGCAATAAGGTACTCCCAGGGATTATGTTAATGGTCAGTTAATCACCCTCTAGGGGCATGTGGCACTCGGCTACACCTCGTGCCACAGTATACCCCTAGAAGGTGATTAACAGACCATTAACATAAACCTTGGTCATGCCTTATTGCTTAAATAACATCTTCACTTCTGCTTCTAATGTGATTTTTTTTTATTGCCCGCAATAGTTTTTACTTTTGGTCACCTGCACATTACAATGCAAAGTAGAAGTTAACCTATTATTTACTAATACACCCAAGTCCTTTTCTTCATTGGCTTCCCGTATAACTGTGGTTGGTCCCAGTTACATACAGTAGAAGTGATTACTACGCTGATTACCTAGGTGCATTACACAACATTAGGCAATGTTAAATTTCATCCCTCTATTAGTTGCCCATCTATAAATTGGGTCCAGATAATTTTGCATCGCCATTTTTGCCTCGCCTGTATCTACCACACCTGCCAGCTTGGTATCATCTGTGTACTAACAGCTCCAGTTGGTTAATCCCCTACACATCTTGGACACAAATATCTGAAAGAGCACGTGTCCCAGTACGGATCCCTATGGCACCCTGTCAGTCACACGCCTGGATGTGGAAAGAATACCATTTATACAGACACGCTGCATCCTATCCCTCAGCCATTCCTCTATCCATTTTATAATTATATGATCTAGTTCTAATTTCACTAGTATATCAATTTTTTCATCATGGGGGATGGTATCAAATGCTTTTGGGGAAGCCAGGTAAATAATATCCACTGGTAAACCTTTATCTAATGCTGAAGCAATTTTTTTCATGTAGACATACAGTAACAGATTTATCACACAATATCTTTTAGATGCGAATCCATGTTGGTCATTATCCATCAAGTTATGTTTACAGAGATGATCTAGGATCCTATCTTTTATCATTGATTCCAAAACTTTCCTGGGACTGATATTAGGCTTATTGGTCTATAGTTTGTATAGTCCATTCTATTACCTTTTATATGAACTGGTATCACAGATGCAAACTTCCAGTCTCTTGGGATTTCACTTTTCAATACTGACAGTTCATACAACAGTTTGAATGGTTTTGATATATATATATATATATATATATAGTAACAATTTCAGCAAACATGGGGATACCTTATCCAAACCTGCAGAGCAGCTACTTTTTAACGTGAGGATTTTGTTTGTTTTCTCTTTCTCTGATATTTTTATTAAATGGGTGTAGTTTCTAGGGATATTGCCCTGGTATTCTGTACTATCAAAGAACACTGATACGAAATACTCATTAAAAATCTCTGCCACCTCTGTTGGGTTACTAACTACAAGGTTGTTTGATGTAATTACACAAAGTTTGCTATCCGAGTTACGCATTGAGTTGATGTAACTATAAAACTCTTTTAAGTTGTTCTTAGAGCTATTAATGGCCAAGTTCTGGTCAAATTTTCTTTTAGTCCATCTGATAGTATAGTGACATTTTCTTTGGACTGCCTGATAAGCTTTCCATGTTTGTTCCATTTTTTCATAAATGTATACTTTATTAAGTTTGCATTTCTTTCTCATTAATCTCTTTATTTTCTTGGTAAGCCATTTTGGCTTTAGTCCCTGGCTGTTATAGTTTTGTACTTTCGTGAGAAGATGTCAGGTGCTCCACAGGTGCTACGAAGGTGTGTTATGTGGGTGGTAGTAATGTCGCAATGGAGTTTTTTTTGTTTTTAAAATTTTTAAAATATTTTTTATTTCCCTTTGCATTTCACACTGGTGAGAGATGCTAAATGGAGAGAGTGAGGGAATGGTAGAGCGGCAGTCTGACAGATGGGAGTGAGAGAACGAAAGATGACTGCAAGACCTGGAATCAGATGATTCATTGTGTGCTAGGCATCATATATACAGAGGACAACAGGTACTCCATTTCTGTAAATGATTGGCTAGAAATCTTGCAGAGTGTTATAAAAATATTTTATAAAGTATTCACTTGTTACTCTGTATTTCTGAAGTTTTTTCCTTTTTCCATTTAGTCATTAGAAGGGTGTCTTCATAATTGCATTAGCAGTGATGTTTAGAGCAGTACTTTACCTGGAGACTGAAATATCTAGTTCTTTTCCTCCTCATACCTCATTAGCATTGTGGCCTCATTTATTATGACATCACAAGAGACTGATCTAGCAGCAGGTGATTGGTTCTTCTTGGTATGTTGTGATGTCGCAGACAGTGAGGCCATATGGCTGATGACATATGAGGAGGAATAGAACTAGATATGTCAGCCTCCAGGTACAGTACTGTTACACACATCACACCAAGTACTGTCACGAAGATAATCTTCTTATTAGCAGAAGACAAACTGAAAATATTTCAGACATATAAGAAACAGAAACATCACTTGAAAGCTAATATTAATTTCAGGTAGTACACTAGCCCTTTAAGCTCACTGTGGAGCCCAAGTTCAATGAATGTTGCTCTGTTTCGGTTACAGGGACTACCTGGAAGAGAAAAGGGTATTTTAGTATATGTGGGGTCTGAATCATAGATACAAAGAGAGGTAGAACAAAACATCAGGCAAACAGTTGCCCTATTGAACTGCCATCATTCGGGGCCATACAGAAATTCTTAGTTGATGGGAGAGGTGGAGGAGTCCTCTCTGTGACTAAGTCCCAATGCAAATGTGCTGGACCAGATGTTAGAAGAAGCAAGCAAAGTTTACTCCTAATGTGCAAGCAGGAAACTGTACACAGCATGGACTGTCGGATGTGTGGCACTATGTCATGCTTCGAAAAGCCGTGAATACTGGCATTACCACCAAATATTGTTTTTTTATTTTTCATAAAACCTATGAGCATGGCTCTTTTACAAAGGTTCCAAGTCATTTAGACACAACACAGAGATTACAGAACAACAAAGCATTAAACAAGATAGATACACAGGGCTATGAAAATTACCTATACGCAAGTTCAACAATCCAGCAGGAGAAAAGTAAATTGTCAGCAGTGGGTGCACCTCTTAGAGAATAATGGTGTTATCAGGGTGGCAGATACTCAGTTTAATTTACAGGGTGCAGCCATGGAGGTGGCCTTGTCAAGCCAGGTTGGTGCCACCTGCTTGCTAGCCGAGGGGTGGTGTTCTCAGACAGAGGTAGTAGGGCTTCTTTTTCAGATATCTCCTCCTACCTGGTCAGACCCTCACCTTTAGGTTCACTTCTGGACTGGCACATCTTTATTTCTTCTCATCATCTGTGGTTCAGCTGTGGTGGTTCAGTGGCACCCCACCTGCTCTTCATTATTTAATGCCTCACTGACATCCACTGGAAGCACCCCCCAACCCGTCCACCAAGATATTCTTCTAATGCAACAGTTCTACAAAGTCTTCATTCCCCACTGGTTCCTGTTTGTCTGATCACAGCTTAGTAACATCCACACTGCCTTTCTGTGATCGTTCTATTGGTAGGGGTGTTGCTAAAGGTACTTGTCAAGTTTGCGGGGGTCACCTGATTTTGACCATGGTGATCACCGCCCCTTCCTCTCATGGTTGCGAAGTGTTTCGCAACTGTGCAGGAAAGACTTGCAACCCCCACTGAGTGTAGCACAACACTGCGCAAGAGAAGGGTCTGTTGCTAAGTGGTCACTGTGACCTTGAAGCGATAGTCCCTAGTGCCTGTGTATGGGGCCCCAGATCCTATGCCACAACGCTGACAACAGGGAATGTAAATGACAAGCAAAAACTTAAAACGCTGGATTTCTCGGCAATGTTGTTTGAGAGAAGGAAGGGAAGCTTAATGTACTGTACTTCTATTCAAGACTCTGGTTATTGGGGCCTACAAAAGTGCAGCATGTGTCCTGATAGGATAAAAGCAAATACAATTTGAGGTGTCTTTACAAAATGTAGAAATGTATGACTGCATGGCTACTAGATAGATGGAAGAAAGCCAGCATGCCTTACTAGTGGAAGACATGACGCCTTTTGTGTTTGCTCTGTCAGTTGCAAAATTGGAATGCTCAAAACAAATAAAAAGATCCAGATCTGGCAGCGATCTAACTTGGAATAAATAATGAGTCAGGCTTTGAACAGGCTGTGCAGTAACAGTCAAGTTCTCACGAAGAATCAAACATGAACTCTTACACCATGCTCTGAACATCAAAGATTGGGTACAATATTAAACCTGTTATTTCAGCTGATGCCTTCTGTTAAACATTTATTTTATCTCAGCGCCTCACCTCCTGGCACGCCGGTGACCCAGGTTCAGAAATGGATGTCGGTCTCTCAGGGGCTGTCCAAGGCAGGGAGGACCGAGTGCCCTTAGGATTGATTTCCTCCTCCAGCTGGGAGAGAGATTGACATGGCTTGCTGCTTCTCTGCCACCTGAAAGTGTCCAGGTGGCAGTACATGCATCTCACACGTAGAGGGTAGGGACCACATTCAGGGCGCCAGGGCATCTCTGCAGAAGTGGAGCTCATACATCATGTCCACTGCATGTCCACGGGACCCAGGGGTGAAAATCAGCAGAAAACAACCCCTGATGGCAGGATGAAGACCGAGGGGAAGGTATGTCCCAGAGCAACCAGATAATAGGGCTTGGGAAGGGGGTGTCTGTCAGAGGGGGACTGCCGGGGAGACTCAGGAGCATAAACACTTTAAAAAAAAAGTTATTTTATGGCCTGGTGGCACTGAGGGTTGAGATGCCGGATGCCACATCTCATGCCATGTCAGCGACCCATGTTTGTAATGAGCATGGTCTGCCGGGGGTCGGCCAGGGAGGGAGAGGATCGAGCATCCAGCGATAGCTCTCCTCTCTTGAGGAGGGATGGGTTGTCACCCTCACCGCATGACTGCCACCAGGTGGAGGCCTGGGGGGTAGTCTGGGACTGTGGGTGACACGAAGGATGGACATTGCTAGGCACAGTGTATGCATGCCTCCATGCCTGTACATGCCCTAGCAACAAGGGTTGGGGAGAAAATAAGAAAATGGAGCTGGCATGACCTGGCAATCCCATCTTGTGGCCCCTTGGCTTCTGGATTGTGCTCCAGGGGAGATGGCCCTCCTTCCACTGGCCCTGCCATGGGGGGGGGTCTGCGGTGGAGGAAGCCAAGTTGGGATACTGCCAGAAAAGTAAGCCTGCCAGCCCAAGGAAAGGGGTAAATAAAGGATAGCAAAAAAAGTTATTTATTTTAGTTAGAAACCATCAGCCTACAGAACTAAATTGCCACTTTTTATTTAAAAAAAAACTTAGCATTTGCTTACTTGGCTGGTATTTAGTTCCCATTCCCCTACCAACACACAGCATCCCAGAATGGAGACAAAGTGCCTACCTCTACCTTCCTAATCACACTGCCAGAGGATGACTTTAATGGACCAAGATAGGGGCCTGCTATACCGGGGCTCCATTTGCTAACTTATCTGCATTTCCAGTTCCCTTCTTTTAGCCATGTTTCCTGTTCCCCTTACTATCTATCCACTCCCTCCCTGCTTACAGCCTTATTTCCTCTACCCCTCCATCCCCTGCCCCCGATCCACTGCAAAAGCCCCTACTGCTACTGAGAAGGGACAGTTGTATTGGATTGTAAATGCACCCTTCACCTGTTTTCATACTACGCTATAGATTACTGCACTTGCCTGTGTAAATACCACTCTATATCTTACTGTACTGTATTATGGACCATTACGCCTTTTTGCATATAACTGATTGGTTCGTTATTTTTGCTACGATACTACTTTATCTTGCTGTATCCCCCTTCATTTGTCATAATCCCTAATCCCTTCCCCCGAGTCACACCTGTCAATGAGTCTTGGCTCAGTGCGCCTTTCCCAGTTAACAGATCATAAATAAATAAATGCCTGAAGCAGTATGGAAAGCTCAAGGATTTTTCCATAGCATTTCTATTTAAATAAAAAATTTAAAATGTGTGGGGACAGAATTCCATTACTACAGGCCCCCCACTTGGCTTCCACTGGAAATGTCTCTAGGGCTGCCCCTCCACCTCCATGTCATCGTACTCCTTGACGGAAGGAAATGGAGAACACATAACAATCAAGTAAGCAAATGTGATCTCTAGAAATAACAAGGATTTGTCAATGCTGAATGTTCGCCACTGGTATAGAAGGCTTGGGGTACTGGATGCTTTCTGGTGCACTTTGTGGCTTATCTGGAAACTACTTAACATCTCTTAACAGTTCTGTACTGGTGAGACCCCATCTGGAGTACTGTGTGCAGTTCTGGAGACCCAATCTCCGCAAGGACATAGACAAGATGGAAGCTGTCCAGAGGAGGGCAACTAAAATGGTGCAGGGTCTGCATCGGAAGACATACTGTATGAAGAGAGAGACTAAAGGAGTTTAATATGTATAGCTTGCGGGAAAGGGGGACATGACAGAAACTTTCAAGTATCTCAAGGGAATCAACAAAGTCCAAGAGGGTAGCATCTTTCGAAAAAGAGGTGTGCAAGAACAAGGGGCACAATTTGAAGATGGGAGGAGGGTGGCTCAGAGGTAATGTAAGGAAGTATTTTTTCACAGAGAGGGTTGTGGATGCATGGAATGACCTTCCAGAGGAGGTTGTGGAGTCAAAATTGTGGGGAATTCAAGCATGCACGGACAGTCATAAAGGCAAGTCTAGGGGTGGGGTGAGAGAAGGCTGCTGGTTAACTAGGATCTGCAGCTTATCCATTAGGTAGGGAAATGGGTAGACTGGGTGGGCTAAGCGGTCCTTATCTGTCGTCAAATTCTATGTTTCTATGTCCTGGTACAGGAGATGCTTATGATCCAGTTCTCACTCACTCCCAGCATATTAATCTTTAACAATGGTTTGCAAATAATGACCCACCAAGCCTAAAGATTGCCATAAAAGATGTTCATAATGCATGTTGCAGCTGCACTTGCATTTGTACATACATGCAGAACCAGTGACTTGCCAATATTAGCGGGTCTTGCTTGTACACATTTTTACTATATATTTACCCAGGATACATCAGACGAGTTGCAGTATCTCATTTTCAGTGGTATCCTGCTTTGACACAGTTTTAGATTGCAATTACCCAGGATAGGGCAGCTGAGAAGCAATATCTACTTTTAAGTGGGTTCCCACATTTTGACCCCAAATATCCATCAATCTTTTTATGACCTGACGTTATGCTCAAGACAGGCGGAATTTTAAATCCCACCCGAATGGTAATTTTGCTGTGAAACAGTGGCAACAAGTTTCAGAGGCGATTTGAAAAAAATTACAGCTGCCATGTTTAGGAGGTGGCGTAAACACAAGGGGTATGTTGAACATTAGGAGCCAAAATGTGCAAAAAATAATGAGTAAACGTTGGAGCAATTCATTTCCTCATAACTTCGTTGTTTTTCACACCTGAACCCCACATTTTTAACATCATCTTTTTATGACCACTCCTGAGCATGACAAGTGTCATTTATAGAACAATGGCCGAAATGTCATTTTGCATCACAAGTGTGAAAAAACATTTTGGGTATGATTTGAGAAATGACAGCCGTTATGAGGTGGTATCAAATAATGGTTACATGTAAAAGTTGGGGTCAAAATATTGAAAATTATCATAGTTACAAGCATGCATTGAAAAATTGCAAGGTAGACTCATAACTTTGTTGTTTTCTTAGATTTTTATCCCAAATTTTTACCATAGTCTTCTTATGACCCCACATAGCCTTCTTATGAGCCCACCTCATGAACAAGGGTGGAGAACACTTTCAAATCCTGCCCAAAAGGTGATTTATGCACCACAAGTGTGAAAACACATTTGGACCAGGATTTGAAAAATGACAGCTGTTACATTCATGAGGTGCTGTGAAGAAATGGTTATAATGACAACCTGGGGTCAAAATATTGAAAATGATCAAAGTTACGAGAGTGGGTTTGCAAATTTCAATGTAGGCTCAAAACTTTGTCGTTTTTTCATATTTCTACACCAAATTTTTAACATAGCCTTCTTATGACCTTGCTTCATGAGCAAGGGCAGCGAAAAATGTCAGCTCCTGCCCAAAAGGTAATGTCATGCAGTGACCATGAAATCTCCCTTCGGGACATATTTGCATAATTTCACTGCAATTGTTCATGAGGTGGGGTCTCAAAAAAAGCATGTTGAAAATTTGGGGCAAAAATGGGCAAGTTATGCCACTAACTTCAAAACCTCATTGAAATACACTAAACCACATACCTGATTACACACACACACACACACACACACACACACACACACTGTCTCTGTCTCTCTCATCCTCAGCACTGGAATTCTTTTGATATGCATCAGAACACCAGACAGTACTGGTTTGCGGAGGTACCTCAGTCCACACAGGATATCAAAAGCAACTACTTGGCAATATAATTTACTACCATTTAGACACTTAACAAAACAGCTGTAGCTCTGTATTGGGGAAATCTTGTTTCCTCAAACTAGTCGATAAATTCTGCAGTTTAACTCAGGCTGGGGCTTTACATACTTCATTCGGTGACTGAATGAAAGAGACTGGAGAATGAACAGCTGCATTCAGCTCATTCTGTTTCAAAGAGATAAGGCTCTGGATGTTTAACAGTCCTCAGCAGGTACATCAGCTTGTTGGGCAGAGTAGATCAAATGGAAGAGCTGACCCATGACTGGATTGACTTTTTCTTTTCAAATACCTGACTGTTTCGGCCAGCAAGCCAAAATTCTGTCATGATCAGCCTTGTTGATGATTGGTGTGGCACTGACACACCCCTACCAGACTACTCTGCATTGGACTGATAGTGTCACACCCCTCAAAAGCCACTCTCATATCAAGACGTTTGCTTGTGCATACATGCAGGGTGAACATAAAATGGGTAATTTCCTTAAGTAGATGAGGGTTATTGTTTAACAGTGGCCATCAGCTGAAACAACTAAGCTGGAGCACTTGGGGCAGGATTTTCAATTGGATCTGTCCTGGATCCATCCGCTCAACATTTCAGCAGCAGACTCCAGTCTGTGCCCTTCAGGACAGGCTAGGCCACTTTTCAGATGGTCCACCATGATTGTGCCTCCATCTGATTTGCAGCGAAATTGTGCAAAACAGTTCTGCAAAGTAACATTTTGTCACAGGCACAGCAGTTGAAAATTGTCAGCCTAAATATTTGAACACATGCATGCAAATGTAGACAGATGTGGAACGTGCTTTTGTGTCCAGATCTGTATGCTTTGAAAATCCAACACAAGCTTTATAACTGTCTTAAAGGTCTTTACAGGAAAAATGGTTAACCGTTCTTGTTTGTCAGGCATGGCAAGATTCCCCATGTCAGATGTGTCACTAGGTTATTATGTTCAATGGAATGGCTGTGCTATCATCAACGGTATCAGGTCAATATAGCGCTGCCTAAATATCATGGTGTAAACTGTGCTGCACTAACCGCTATTCCATTGACAGCAACATGGGCAGAATAGTGGTAGTGATTTACCGCTACCCCTGTTGCTGTCCAGAGAGAGGAAGGAGGGCTGAGGTGGCTTGGAGTGTGCTGCAAGGTCGAGCTGCTCCCGTGGAGTGGCTAAGGCACTAGCACCTAGAGTAGTGGAGACCTGGGAACCAAGGTGATACATAGATGGATAGATAGATAGATAAATAGACAGACAGATAGATATATAGATAGATAGACAGACAGATAGATAGATAGACAGACAGACAGAAAGATAGATAAATAGACAGACAGATAGATAGATAGATAAAGACAGATAAACAGATAAATAGACAGACAGACAGATAGATAGACAGATAGATAGATAGATAGATAGATAGATAGATAGATTGATTGATTTTTATTTGTTTGGCGCCCTATCCTGGAGGCTCTGGGTGCTGTACAACATCACAGTTTACACAATAGCAGTATATACTGTACAGATAAACAGGAAATACAATAAAATAGAACAGTTAAAAATTCAGTAAAAGTTTAAAATATCAATATGGAATTCAAAAATATCTGCAGGAAAGGCCAAGCTAAACAGGTGAGTCTTTAGGCCTCTCCGAAACACCTCCACCATAGGGGCCTCCCTCAAAGGTATTGGCAACAAGTTCCAAAGGACCGGGCCGGCCACCCAGAATGAATGGTCACCCGAGGTTTTCATCCTGGTTCTCAGAACCGCCAGGAGGCCCGTGGTAGAGGAACAAAGGGAGTGGGCCAGAATGGCAGGGAAAAGGAGGTCTGTCAGGTAGCCAGGGCCCAATCCGTATACAGCCTTACACGTGAGCAAGCCCACCTTGAAGAGAATCCTCCACCTGACCGGCAACCAGTACAGACCATGCAGGACTGAAGTCACTTGACAGGACCTAGACAGACCTGTCAGCAGCCTGGCCGCTGCATTCTGCACTAGCTGCAGCCAGCGGAGGTTCCCTCCAGTGACCCTGAGGTACAGAGCATTACAGTAGTCGAGTCTGGATGTTACAAAGGTGTGTACCAGTGATGGCAGGTCTCCAGGCAGAATTAGGGGTTTAATCCGGGCAATGTCCCTCAGATGATAAAAAACACTTTTGATGACAGCTGACACCTGCTCTTCAAATGTCAGCTTGTCGACGAAGGCAACGCCCAGATTTCTCACCCTGCAGAATGCCAACAATGAGGTCGACCCTAGGACCAAACTTGTCATCGCCCCAGAAGCAAGCCCATCATGCCAGCAACCCGGCTCAATCACCAGTACCTCCATTTTGTCCGAGTTAAGTCTCAGCCAGTTAGAGTTCATCCAGTCCTGGATCTCAGCAAGGCATTTATTCAGCATTTCGATGGCATCATCTGTCCTTGGTAAAAAAGACACATAGAGCTGCGTATCATCTGCACAGCAGTGAAAAACCAGACTAGCTGTCTAATAAGCCTACCTCGGGGCAGCATGTATACTGTGAACAGTATCGGTGACAGGATCAAGCCTTGAGAAACTTCACAGGTCAGGGGCATCGGAGAGGAGGGGAAATTCCTCACCACTACCTCTGCCTCCTGCCTGAGAAAAAGGACTCAGTTAATGACAGTACCAGTGAGTCCACAATACTCTCTAAGGTGATCCAGCAACACGATGTGGTCCACAGTGTCAAATGCTGATGACAGACTGAGGAGAATGAGAATTGACCGTTCCTCTCGATCTCTTGCCCTAAGGAGGTCATTATGTACCCGGACTAGTGCCACCTCTGTGCTGTGCCTTGTCCTGAACCAGGACTGGAATGGCTCTTAGATGTCAAAGACCTCCAGGTATTTCTCAAGCTGCAGAGCCACTATCTTTTGAGCAACCTTCCCTAAAAATGGAAAGTTGCAGATAGGTCTATAATTCACCAGGACGCCAGGGTCGAGAGAAGTTTTTTTCACAAGAGGCTTCACCAATGCCTCTATCAAGGCATCGGGGAAGCCCCCACCTCTGAAAGTGAGCACCTGACAATCCCAGCGAACAATGGACCAAAGACCTCGACGCAGTCCACTAGGAGACAAGTTGGGCCAGGGTCCAGTTCACAACAAATGAGCCGCAGCTTTGAAATCACCTTAGAGACCTTGGCCACCTTCACTGGCTGAAACTCTGCCCAGACAACTGGAGTGCCTCTGCTCCACCCAGACACTACTCTGCAGGACTGCTCTAGACCCACTGGTGAGATCCCGACCCAAATGGTGGATACCCTGTCAGAGAAGAACAGAGCAAACTCTTCTCAATGTGCTACTGAAAAGGCTCTATTCGGCCGTAGACAGACTGGATGGAGAAGCCTGTTTACAGTCCAATACAGCTGAGATAGTCTGTTTTTCCCTGCAGCAATCTCTCTGGACAGGAACTCTGCCTTCTTACAGTCGATTGCCCTTTGATAATCACCAGTGATTTCTCAAAGCCAGTCTATCCTCCTCTGACTGAGTCCTATGCCAGCAACGCTCCAACCTCCGACCCATGGTCTTCATCATCTTGAGAGCCACATCGTACCATGAGGGTCTTAGGCGAGAGAACCTGGGTCATATACGGACTGATGCAACAGTATTGCATGCCCCAGTGACAGCCCTACTGTAGACTGCCACTGCTTCACCCAAGCCAGTCGCACTAACAGCACTTACACTGAACAAATCAACTACCACCATCAGTCCCTCTGGGGAACAATCCCTTCAAAGGGCGATAGCTGTTCATCTCAACAGGGGAGGGATCAGTGTGGGGGGGAGCCCAAACAAGAATTTCATCATACAGTGATTGAAGCAAGCAACCAGATCAATCCCGAGGTTGGTGACCTCAAGACCCAGTGAGAATACCAGGTCCAAGGTGTGGCCATGATGATGAGTAGCAGAGGCAACTGCCTGTGCAAGGCCCAGCAATATCATTAGCTGGAGGAGGTCAGAACCAAA
Source organism: Neoceratodus forsteri (assembly GCA_016271365.2). NCBI lineage: Eukaryota > Metazoa > Chordata > Ceratodontiformes > Ceratodontidae > Neoceratodus > Neoceratodus forsteri. The sequence continues at coordinate 57,308,726 of JADMNL010000026.1, forward strand.
CTGCGAGGATTCATCATTGATCCAGGCATTGAAGTCTTCCATAATAAGCCATCTGGGGGACCCCAACACCCTGTCAGTGATGAAGTCCGCAACCTCCTGCAGAAATTATTTACCTGACCCTGGAGGGCGGTAAACCAAGACAATTCTGCAACCCGCACCTGGACCCCAACACATTGCCACACACTCAAAGAAGGAGGTAGAACCCACTGGATGTATGAAGAAATTCAGGCTGGATCTAAAACAGATGGCCACACCCCACCCCTGTGATCCGTCCTCAGGCAGTGTACCATAAAGTACCCAGCAAGGACTGATGCCTCCAGAACTGGGCCTGCATCATCCCTCAACCAGGTCTCCATAATGCATACCAGGCCAACCAAAGAAATCAAATCTGACATAATCATGGTCTTAGTTTCTCACTGACCTGGCACTGCATAACACTGACCAGAGGGGATTGGTGAAGGCTGTAGGCCCTCTAGCTGCCTGCCCACGTGGCCTGGACTGGGAACCCTAGGAACAGAAGCCAAGGTTTGTTCTTGTCTCCCGATATTGCACATTTCTTTTTGTTTTAGAAACAAATGTTTCCCCTTCCGAGTTTCTCCTCATCCCTGCCATCCACCCCCTGTGGAGTTGATTATATGAAGGTCGGGGGTGTGTGGGGGTGAAGCCCCCCCATATTGGGGTGTGTGTGGTTTATTCCATGACCTGGAAGGGCATGCATGGGGTAACTCCTAAGTCACTGGGACATGGAAAACCATAACGCATTCCAATTTGTGACATGTTGCCCTTGGTTTTGAATGTTTTCTGTGTCACATGAAGGGGGTATGCTTTAAGCAGAAAGTGACTCTGTGCACTTTTTTAAAGTATGAGCTATTATTATAAAAATCATCTTCTGAAGAATAAGATTCATATAAAATGGGCACATTGTACAAGAATAACCACCTGTGTTCCACGCTGCAGCTTACTTTCTGGAGGATGACATAACAAAACGATCAAAGGGAAGACATTGAATGAGGACCATGATAACTTGATTAATGAGTTCACTTCTTTTTTAGCAAATGTAGAATATAAAATTAGCAAACATTTGCCACTCTGCTGCAGATTGACCTATGTGATAAAAATAAAGGCAGTGCTTTCTTAATAGTGTGCTTTAATTAGATGTTGCTGAGGAAAAAGGTAGGTGGTTTCTGGCAACTACTCCCATCTGAGACACAGCTGTTCTGACAAAATTTGGAAAAGCTTTTCTCAGCTATCTGAGTTGTGATCACCCAGATGCGAGTCATCATGTGCTGGGTGCTGCTGAGCTTGAGGGAAGCAAAGTTTACTTTTGTCAATTACTGGTTATCTCGAATGAATGTAACACTTGCACAGGTAAACACTGTATCTAGGGCACAACACACTGATTGCATACACGACAAACAGGTAAATATCAACAACAGGCATTCCTAACATGGATCAAATTCAGGCCTTTAAAGTGACTTATGGAAGTTCCCCAAATGCCTGTTTTACATAGTGTGCAATTGCCAGCCATGCTGCGGATGTTGAAGATGCATGGTTTAGTCACTGTCCATGATGTGTTATCAGTGGTTTGTTTCTGCCTGCCCTCCAGTTTTCTCTGAGTGGTAGCTTGCAGCCATGACCCCAGAATCATGTCATGCAAGGGAGCCGTCTATCGCTTTTCTTTCACTGCACTGTCTACTGAAAAGGGAATGTGAATGAGGGTTCCCGACATGGGAGTGCAATCACGCATTTAGCTGATGTATTACATACTTTGCAAGTAGTTGTATGTAGCAGTAGTGTCCCCATATAAGGTGCCAGCTGACCCAAACTGTATGGTCCCACACAAAAAATCAGTAAGTTTGGCTCCTACGACTGTGAACTACGAGAAGCATTTTAGAGAAATACAAGTAGAAATGCCGCACCATGAACTGAGGAAAAGAATGAACCGATTCACCCTCCACCACCCCAGAGCAACAAAGAATGTCAGGTACTGCAGTACAAATAATTTTACTAATATTTGCTACGGTGTCATTCAATGGAGCATGTCTGAGTTCTTACTTGGCTGAGGATCAACATTAAAACCACTGACTATGTGAGCAAAGTCCTATCGAAGCACCAGTTCTGCAGGTTCAAACCCATTTCAGTCCTTTGGCCCTTCTGAATTCAACACCCAGAGTAAAGTCATTTGTTCATACTTTCACAATCCTGACCAGACTCAAACCCCAGGGAGCTGCTCAGTAGGCGAGTGCATGTTGAACATGGTGCTACTGCACCAGTAAAGTTACACTTTACTGAGTCTAAATTTTTGCGAGCAGTATAAGTTAAAGGCCGCCTGGAATTGGGCCAGTATCCTGAGTGCCACAAGGTAGCTTGTTTGTAAAAACAAGTGCTATAACACAAGGAATTTGAGGTGCAAAATGTAATGCCATGACTCCAGGCATATGTGCATGCCCGGAGTGATGGCATTACATTTTGCACTTCAAATTTCTTGTGTTGTAGTGCTCATTTTTATAAACTAGCTATAGTACCTCACGGCACTGGGGGATGCTGACTCCCATCCCAGACTGACTTTAACTTATTTGTTTTTATTTTTAACCAGGAGGTTATTGGGACAAGCCCTTTTTCAGTTACACCTGACAATGGAAACATACAATATACAGGACACAGACAACAATTAGTTACGCATACAGCTTAAAATATATCAGTACTTTATACAAAACAATTACATTTGATGTTATTGTTGTAATGTTCAAAAATCAGAGCTTTAAATTGTTTAACATTCTTTGCTACTTTATGCTAGACAAACCAATTAATATTGTAGGTGCATAATGAGAAAAAGAACGTTACAGATCTGCAAGCTAATACTGGTTTTGTCATTTCCTATCCACGACCCCCGCCTCCCGAATACTCTCAAGCCGGCAATCGGTTCCACGAGTCCAGTCTCAGACCCCTGCCTCCTACCGCAAAAGCCGTAATCTGTCGTCCCACCTGACTGAAGCTCAGCTCCCATGCCCAGTTATAGAACCAGTGGCCCAGACACTTTTCTTACTATCAACCGCAGATGCCGCAAGTTTTTGCCGTTTCACACTGACCCCCGCCTCTCGAATTACTCTAAGCCATCAAATGGTTCCTCGAGCCCGGGTCTCTCAGACCCCAGCCTTCATCGCAAACACTGTGAAATTCTCGCCCCACCTGACTGGAGCTTGCTCCTTGCCTGGTTTTAGAACCAGTGACCCGGACACTGTTTCCTACTCTCAGCCTCCGATGCCGCAGGTTATACAGCATTTCGTCTCTGACCCCTCGCCTCCCCCTAGACTGCTAACTGGTAAACTAACCTATGACTCTGGTCTCTAGCCCTACTACCTACAGTAGAACTTGTCAGAGCACAGACCCTACCGATCCTTGGCCCCCTCCTTTACCATGGTCCCCCCCCTTTTCTCTTTCCATTCTCCTATACTCTGAGGTCTGTCCCGCACCAGTACCGTTGTTCTCTCCTGTCTATTTGTAAAACAATTTTTGTTATTTCAATGTACCTTGACATGTAACTCTGCCTTATTGTCTTTGCATTGTACTATGTATTGTTCCTGTACCTCCCGGGTCGTGCCTGAAAATAGTCACCTGCTGGCTAGTGCACTTACCCGGTTAACAAAAACTAAATAAATAAATAAAATAAATAATTATACCAGAGGTGAACAAAGAAGAATATCTGATTGTTATCTAGTTGGATATAACCTGTTATACTGAATAAAGTTATTACATAAACCACGAGGTATAGAATTCGTATAAACAGAAAAAGCAAAAGTGGCAGCCAAATAATCGATATGTTGAGAGGGAGGGAAAATGTTCATCTGGTCGTACAAATGGCAGTAATGCGTCCGTGATAAAGCCCTCAAAACGAATCTACAAATACTATTTTGAAAAAGCTGATATCTATTAACAAATAACTTATCCTGGTTTACATAAAGAATTTCCCATATTCCAATATTGGTAACAACATTTGTTTTGCTATAATCATACAGGCCTCATCTGTCAAGGCACTAATGTTCCCATATAGGAAGCCTAACTTCTGGTGAATCTTTTTACCTGTATTCACCAAATGACCCATAAAACTTAATGCTGGGTCCAAGTTAATTCCTAAATATTTAACTGTTTGAACTCTTAGACTATCTTCTCCATCGGTTCCAGTAATAGACAGGTCTCCCTCAGCTCAGGCCAATCTCTGAGATGTGCCAAACAAAATCACATTTGTTTTCTTCTCATTCAACTTCAGTTTATTTTGAACTATCCACTTTACAAGATTGTCATAGTCATGCTGTAGTGACCTTTGAATCTCAGTAATTGAATGAGCTGGGGAAGACTGTGTCATCTGCATACTATATGCAATCTGTTTCCATAAGTGCCTTAGACAGGTCATTCACGAAAACAGGAGACAACATAGGGCCCAACACTGAATCTTACAGAACACCCAACCTTACCTGCAGAGATTCAGATGGAAAGGTTCCTATCCTAACCATTTGCACTCTGCCACCTAAGTAGCTCCTAAACCATTCCAGACCAGTACCCATCACTCCACAAGAGCAGAGCTTCCCTAATAATATACAGTGGTTGACAACGTCGAAGGCCCTGGTCAGGTCAACAAACACCACACCAGTCATCTTTCCTCGATCACAAGCATCAAGTACGGTGCCTGCCAACCCGACCAGGGCAGTCAATATGCTGTAACCCTGTCTAAATCCATGCTTGTTGTTCAGACAACAGCCGCTTGGAGTACAGATGAAATACCAGTTGTTTACAGACACATTTCCCCAGCAACTTTCGTAGTTATAGCAACAAAGATATAGGTCTATAATTCTTAACACTTGTCCTATCCCGATTTAAAAATTGGCACTATTATTGATTCTTTCCATATCTTGGGGGCAATGCCTCTAGAGCTGAAGAGATTAAAGAAATATGTTATTGGATGAGAAATATCTGTTGCCACAGATTTCAGTATTTTTGGAGGGAGCAAATCAGCCCCTCCACCCTTCTTTTCGTCCAAAGCCAATAAGAGACTCGAGACATCATTCTGGGGTATCATAGCAAACTTAAAATCATCACCCATCTTTCCCTCGCCTTGTAATTTCTGCTGGTCAGAAAAATCTGGAGCATTTGTACTGTCACCTTTAATCTTCTCCTGTCTGACTTATTAAAAACCTATTAATAAACTCAGCTATTTCTTTCTCTTCAGCATTAACTTGCGCACCTTCAATCAAACAGTTAATCTCTAAACTTTCCTTTGGATTACAAATACTTTTAAATGAAGCCAGAACTGACGTGGGTTTTTTAAGTTTTTTAATTGTTGCTCCTGAAAATACTTTGATTTGGCCTTGTTAACTCTTTCTTTATTTGATTTTGTCTTTGTTTATAACCAATTAAATGTGTTATTTATCCTGTTGTCCGGTACAATTTCTTCATTTTGTCTTTTTCATTTGTTGCCGCAATTCTTTATTAAGCCAAGGCAAGTATTTTCCCTTGACTCATTGAGTTGTCTTTGATGTGTTCTGTTCTATTAAAGTTAGTAATGACCTTGTTAACCAACCTGCTGCTGTATATTTATTTATTTTTATTTTTTATTTATAATGCAATCAGTTTACAACCTTTGAGCCAGGGGCTCATTTCCAAAGGTACCTCATCAACAATGGTAGATAGTACAGATAATACAGAAAGCAGGGTATATATAAAAGAAGAGCATCAGTATAAACAGACATGGATAAATGGCACATGGTTACAGCAAACATTGGTAGCGTAATACAGAGCAAAATATGGTATAATTGACAACAGGAGAATAACAGGGTTTAGCAGCATAACGGTATGTCATGGAAGTGTGATAACAGCCAAACAGGTCTACTGTGTCAGATTACAAGGAACGTAAGGCATGAGACAGGAACAGTACAGGTAAATCGATAAAGCAGTCACACCGGTCATATGATAACAGATTACAAGAAGCGTAGGGCCTGAGACAGGAGTAGTACAGAACGGAGGTATGATCCGTATGGAACAGGGTAGTAAATAAGTAAGCATAAGCAGCATAAGGAATGCAACGTGGTTCATTCTAGACAGTAGTGATACAGTAGGCAGCGGGAATCGTGGCAGTAGTGAAGTTGTTAGAAATAGGGAAGTGAGGGGACGGAGCTGCCCAGAGGGCATTGTTAGTGAAGAGGGGGGTTTGAGCATCCGTTAGGCACAGGAGCAGCAGGCTTGCTTAATAGCTCTCTTTTGAGGGCATTTTGAAAGTGGAGATGGTGGAGATTTCAGTGATGGCCCGAGGAAGAGTGTTGTATAGCAGGGCTCTATAGCAGAAAGATCTCTGTCCAAGTGAGGTCCTAGCACGAGGAACCAGGAAGGTGGCTTTACAGGAGGTCCGGGTGCTGACTAGGGGCTGTGCTGGGAGGAGGGAGGAAGTCAGCCCGGGAGGAGAAAGTCCTAGTAGGGTTTTTTTTGAAATGAGGCACGTTTGGTAAAGCAGGCATTCGTCGAGGTCAAGCATTGTTGCAAGGTCATAGAGTTGGCAGGTATGAGTGAGCCTAGGGGCCCCAGAGATTAGCCTGCAAGCCTTATTTAGGAGGAGGCGGATTTTGTTGAGGGCTATGTTGGCAGTACTATAGACAGGTAGCCTATAGTCCACCAGGGATAGTATGGAGGATGTAACTGCAGCCGGAGGGCCGGGGGAGACAGTTTTTGTAGCGGTACAGGATACCGAGTCGGATATTGGTTACAGAAGCGAAAAGGCCGATGTGGGTATGGTAGGAGAGGGCTGAGTCAAATAAGATCCCTAGATACTTATAGGATTGGACTTGCTCCAGTTGTAGTTTAGAGCTGGAGAGGATACGGAGAGGGGAGTTGGATGATTTGTTTTGAGGGTGGGCGAAGAGCATGGTTTTGGATTTTTTAAGGTTTATGACCAATCTATGCTCTTTAAGCCAAGTTTCAGTGCCGTCATAGGCCCTTTGTAGGGAGACCTGGAGGGAAGTGGGGTTACGGTCAGTGGCAAAGAGGACGGTATCATCTGCGTACAGCAGAATTTTCCCAGAGCACGCACTGGGCAGGGTGTTAAGGTATAGCGAGAAGAGAAGGGCCCAGGATGGAGCCCTGTGGAACCCCTGAGAGGATCGAACGGGTCAGAAAGAGTCCCACCAATTTTGACTCGTTGGGAGCAGGCGGAAAGGTAGCTGGAGCACCAAGCAAGTGGTCCAGAGGCAAAACCAGCGTGACAGAGGGCTTCCAGTAGTAGGGGTGGGAGACCGTGTCAAGGCCTTTGATAGGTCAAGGAAACACGGTTCTACTAGGAGCCAGTATCCAGTGAGGAGGAAGGAAGGAAGCTAATTCAATAAGAGCAGTGCTAGTACTGTATCCTCTCGCGGAAGCCGTGCTGTTCAGGGCAGAGTATGTTGTATTTGGTCAGGTATTCAGTTATTTGTGCAGCAACTAGTTTTTCCAGCGCTTGGAAAGGGGTGGAGAATGGAGATCGGTCGATAGTTCCCAGCTAAGGACCTGTCACCCCATTATGGATTGGAGTAACTGCTGCAGTTTTCCATGAGGAGGGGAATTGTCCCAGGCAGAGGGATTTGTTAAGAAGGCAGGTGAGGGGTGAGGACTTGATCCAGGACCAACCGGAGAATTTTGTGATCCAGGGAGATGTCACTGGGACTGTTGCCTTTAGTGCACGGGTCAGGTGCAGTCTGGCTTCCTGGTAGTAACCTCTACGAAGGTGGAAGCAAGGGCAAGGAGGGCAGGGGTAGGATGGGGGGGGGTGGCTGATCAAAGAAGTTACTGGGGAGGATAGGGCTACGGTCTGTAAAGGCGGTGTTGAGGAGGTTTGCAATGTCGGCGGGGTCTGTGATGGTGGTGTTGTTGGTGGTAATCCGGGATGGGGAAGGGGAGCGGGTGTTCCCATTCAGTTGTTTGACCTTATCCCAGAAGGTACGGGCGCTCCCCCAGGAGGCAGTGAGGGTGGCCTGATAGTGGTCGGCCTTGGCTTTCCTGATTGCCCATGTACACTTATTCCGTGCAGCACTGTAGGCCTGTCTGTCAGCTGGGCGCCTAGTTTCTATGGCGTTATATGGGTGATCAAATTGCTCTATTTTCTTCAGATATACTTTTCCCTAAAGCAGACTTGAATTTATTCTCATCCAGTTTATCAACACTTTTCCCCTTAATCAGGTTTGAAATAATATTTTCTTTCTTACGTTTTCTTACACACATAAAGACAATGATCCAAAATTGAGTCTGACTGCACCTCCCACTTCATTATCTTATCAGGCTGATTTGAAATCAGCCAATCGATTGTGTGTGTGTGTGTCCCTGTTTTATAGTTAGAGTGCATTGGACTAGTCACTAGCTGATTAAGCACATATGTGGCCAATCTGTTTTTGTAATCTGCTTTCCCTTGGCTTGCCCAGGCTCCTACCATTACATGTTCCCTCCTAACCTCGTGGAGTGAGACCAGATGCTGGAAAAATTTTAACTCATTGTCCATACATTTTGGTGGGCGATAGAATCAGGTAATATACAATGCTTTACCCTCTAAGCCCCCAAATGTCAACTTTGTTGTTATATAATCTATTTGATCAATAAATGGTCCCTTTTTAACCTCCTGAACTAAAAACATATCTTTAATGTATAATAACCCCCACTTCCCTAACCTGTCTTGTCTAAATATCCTATACCGACTTACTTGGAACTGCGCATCACTCACTTGTGGCTTCAGCCATGTTTCACTGAAGCCAATTATATCTTGTCCCTCACTTGAAATCCAAGCCTCCAGCTCAGTAAAGTGAGCCTGAAAACTCTAAATATTCAAGTGAGCAATCATTAGTCCTCTGCAGCCACGCATTCCACCTCCCCTATCTACTAAGCTTTCTACTGGAGAGCACAAGGGGCCTGGGTTAAGGTCCACATCCCCTGCCATAACCAGCAGGAGGCATAGAAATAACTTGTTTAAAACTTGGGGTGAAGTCCCTATTAACCTTCTTTTAACAACCCCTGTTTCAGTGCTAACCACCTCTGAAACAATTGCAGAACAATACGCTGATGAAATTAAAGTTAAAGACCTACAAAAGTCTCCCCAGCCTAAATGATTGTAGTTACGGAACTGGATTCTACAAAGCATACTCATAACTTCAGTATCCTTCCTTAGTCACCATTGTTCACCCAACATTTCATGTCTTTCAGTGCTTAGAATAATACAGTAACCACCCCACAATAAAATGGTTCCTGTCATTAGAAGCCATATATTACCCATTGCTATTCACTATGTATTACTCTTTATTAACATTATAAAAGCTAAACCTTGTGCAATTATTATCTTTATGCAGCCTCACTCAGCTGACTCATGCCACTCCTGCGTGAGCCACTCACACGTGCAGCTGCTGGTGCATCAACAGCTTTGTAGCTGGAATTCCCCACCCCTCAGTCACCTGACCTGCCTTCGCCACCCGGTAGCCCCCCTGCTTGCCAGACCGACTTGTTGCTACTCTTTGCAGGCTGGTGGAGTCTTTTCTTCCCAGGGCACAGCTTTTGCTGGATGTCAGCTGCAGAAAATGCTGAAATTGGAGAGAACAGCTGTTGTTTCCACACAGAGCATTCTGAAACAGTAGCGAGGAAAGACTGTGAATAAGCACAGCATCTGGTGAAATGAGCTACAATGTTCCTGTTGCTGAGTTCCTTGTGATTTCCCGGCCCCTCAGCCACCTGACCTGCCTCAGCCACCCGGTAGCCCCCGCCAACCCCACACTTATACTACTTGCAAAAAAAATCTAGACTCGGCAAAGCTCAACTTCACCGGTTCTATGGCACCATGTTCAACATGCACGCACCTACCGAGTGGTTCCCTAGGGTTTGAGTTGGGTTGGGATTGGGAAAATGTGAACAAGCAAACAACTTTACTCCGGTGTGGGATATTCAGAAGGGTTGCGGATGGCACAACCCACTGATGCACCCCGCACGATATTCAAAAGGGGACTGAGCTTGGCATAATCCCGGCGCGCCAGAGCGCATCAGTAATGTATGCAGAGCAGGGGGCAGTGCCATACATATCCCGACATCCTGATATTTAGCCCGTGGGTTCACAGCGGAAGGTCATGTCAGACGAATCTAATACATTTCTTTGACTGTGACCAAAGTAGTAGACCAGGGAGGGGCTGTGGACATGGCCTACCTAGACTTTAGCAAGGCATTTGACACAGTCCCACACAAAGATTAATAGTCAAATTAACCAGCCTGGGAGTGGGACCCAGGGTGGTAGCCTGGGAAAACATTGGCTGGACAACAGGACACAGAAGGTAATTGTAAATGGAGTCCACTCAAGAAAGGGAGTTACTAGTGGGTACCGCAGGTTCAGTATTGGTCCAGTCCTTTAATGTCTTCATCAGTGACATTGCAGAGGACTGGAAGGAAAATATGCCTTTTGCAGATGACACAAAGATCTGCAACAGGGTTGATACACAAGGAGGCGTGAAAAGGATGCAAAGGGACTTGGCAAGGTTGGAGGAATGGTCAGAGTATAGCAGCTAGGATTCAATGCAGAAGTAGCAAAATAATGCACCTGGGAAACAAGAACCCAGGGAAGAATACACAATGGGTGGGAGGTAGTAACAACAACAAAAAAAGGAAAGGACCTGGGGTAATCATATCAGATGACCTTAAGGTTAGCAAGCAATGGAGAAGGCAGTAGGAGGGGCTGGGGGTATACTGGGATGTATAAGGAGAGGCATCATCAGCAGGAAACAGGAAGTTGTTATCCCTCTGTACAGACAGTTGGTGAGACCCCATCTGGAGTACTGTGTCCAGTTCTGGAGACCCCATCTCCGCAAGGACATAGACAGGATAGAGGCAGTCCAGAGGAGGGCAACTAAAATGGTGCAGGGTCTGCAAGAGAAGCCGTATGAGGAGAGACTAAAGGAGCTTAATATGTATACCCTTGAGGAAAGAAGGAAGAGGGGGACATGATAGAAACTTTTAAGTACCTCAGTGGAATCAACAAAGTCCAAGAGGGTAGCATCTTTCAGAAAAAGAGACTTGCAAGAACAAGGGACACAATTTAAAGATAGAAGGAGGGCGGTTCAGGGCAATGTGAGGAAGTATTATTTCACAGAGAGGTAGTGGATGCATGGAACAGCCTTCCTGAGGAGGTTGTGGGGTCTAAAACTGTGGGAGAATTCAAGAATGCATGGGACAGACATAAGGCAATTCTTGTGGGGGGTAGGAAGAAATAGACTGTTGGTTAACTAGGATCTGCGGCCTATCCTGTAGGTAGGGAAATGGGCAGACTAGATGGGCCTAGTGGTCCTTATCTGCTGTCAAAGTCTATGTTTCTATGATGTGCTGAGCCCATACATGCGTAACCCCTACCTGCGCTGCTCACAGATGAGCCCCCCAAAAAAAGGAGCAACAGCTGGCCACCCACAGGTGAGCTGCCGTATTGCAGGGCGCAACACGGCAGCTGCCCCGTGGTGGCCACCCGAGCTCTGGTGGCACCTTACTGCGGGCACCCCCATGCCCGGTCACTGAGCATTTGTTATAATTAATAGTCCCATATCCCTGGTGGTCAGTGGACCTTTCTACTGTCGTGCGGGCATCTGTAATAGAATAAAAGGTCCAATATCCCTGGTGGTCCAGTGGACTGCTCGTAGCCCGATCGTGGCCATTTGTGAAAGATAAGTGTCCTATATCCTTGGTGGTTCAGTGGACCATGTCCAGCCCAATCGCGGCATCGTTTCATAATAGAACACAACAAGCCATCCCTGGTGGTCCAGTGAGCCCCTCCACCTGCCCACTGCTGAGCTCCCCACACTTCACTCTGTCAGTGGCAGGCGGTGAAGCTCCCCACCCACCAGCCACCCCGCCACCTGCTGACTGACTGCAAACAGTAGGGCTGTAAGCCCACTGGCCCACAATGGGCCAATGGGCATACAGCCCTACCGTACACAGTCGGCGGGCAGCGGGGCGGCTGGTGGGTGGAGAACTGCCACCCACCGCTGACTGGGGGGGAGCGGGGTGCTGGGGCTCAGTGGGTGGGGAGGGGGGTACCACTGGACCACCAGGGATGGCTTGGTGTGTTCTATTGTGAAATGTATGCCAGCGATCGGGCTGGACGTGGTCCACTGGACCACCAGGGACTTTGGACCTCCCTTTGTTATTACTTATGCCTGCGATTGGGCTGCAAGCGGTCCACTGGACCACCAGGGATATGGGACGATTATTGTTATACATATGCCTGCAATTGGGCTGCAAGTGGTCCACTGGAACATCAGGAATGTGGGACAATTATTGTTATAAATATGCCCGCAATCGGGCTGCGAGCGGTCCACTGGACCACCAGGGATATGGGACGATTATTGTTATACATGTGCCCGCGATTGGGATGCGAGCGGTCCACTGGACCACCAGGGATATAGGACAATTATTTTTCACAAATGCCCGCGATTGGGCTACGAGCGGTCCACTGGACCACCAGGGATATGGCACTTTTATAATGCAACATATGCCCGTGATCAGGCAGTGGAGTACTTTGCCGCTTGTGCAGGGGGCGTCGGTCCCTGATGGCTGCAGCCTGGCAGGGCGCCAGGTGCAAGTTACCGGGGATCAGCGCACCTGCATGCAAATGGGGCCATAATGACATGCAAATGGCCCCATTTGCGCCTTGTATACATTATGGCCCATTTGCATGTGCACTTTTGAATATCGTGGTTGTTGCGCTTAGCGCAATGGAACTTGCGCTAGCGCATCCCCCTGTTCCACTCTGGCCACTTGCGCTGGCGCAGAGCCACTGCCCATGCACACTGCGGGTGGCCAAGGTGTGATATTCAACGATACTGTGCCATGGCGCAGCTCCGTTGAATATCACCCTGTCAATGCCCTTGCACAGCCAAGTTGCGCTGTGCCCAGTCTTGCGCCACAGCCTGGCACAGTCTGAATATCCCGCCCCAGGTGTTCAATTCAGAAGGACCAAAACACTGCAATGGCTTTGAACCTGCAGATCTGGCACTTCGATAGGACTTTACTCACATAGTCAGTGGTTTTAATGTTGATCCTCAGCCAAGTAAGAACTCAGACATGCTCCACTGAATGACACCGTAGCAAATATTAGCAAAATTATTTGTACTGCAGTACCTGACATTCTTTGTTGCTCTGGGGTGGTGGAGGGTGAATCGGTTCATTCTTTTCCTCAGTTCATGGTGCGGCATTTCTAATTATATTTCTCTAAAATGATCCTTATAGTTCACAGTCGTGGGAGCCAAACTTACTGATTTTTTGTGTGGGACCATACAGTTGGGTTCAGCTGGCACCTTATATGGGGACAGTACTGCTACATACAGCTACATGCAAACAATATACACAGTCAGCCAAACACTGACAGTGTCCCATTAATTTCACTGTTTGCCTTGCATGACGTAACGGTAGGGGGTCCTTGCACTGAGGGAAAAAAAAAGGGCAGGGCTATGCTAATGAAATGGAGCACAGAAATATAAAATAATTTTTCACATAGAAAACAATACATTTTGTTAGTGTGAATGGCAGGAGATTGATTCCCAGCTCCTACAGGTTAGTACACCCATTTGATATATGGCAACATTCCATAAATTCACTTTAAAGAACCTCAAGAAATGTTTGCCTCCTTTATTTGCTTGTTTGGGGCTGTTACAGGCTTACCAGAGTATGATTCCTTTACTTTGTTTGCTAGGCATTACATTCCTTAATGCCAGTGGGTCATCCCTGGTTTCTTTGGCCAACATGGACCTCAGGATTCCTTCTAGTGGGAGCTGTTTTTCTAAAGTATTAGGCACCATACAATAAAAGAAAATGACCCAAGCAGGTGATTCTGTTATTACAGATCTTGCACTGGGCAGCACTTGAAAACAAAATGTATATCCTAGCCCACCTTTCCCTGTAAATATAAAACAGATACAGACAATAAAATATAAATCTCTCACCTCTTTTTTTAATTGATAATACAGTAAATTAAAAGACCACTAACTACTTTTCTCTCCACTTCTAATGCCTACTTCCTTCCCTCTTCAAACGATCAGCAATTCTTTTATACCCCCCTATTTTTCCTCCTTTTTTCCTATTTTCCCCGCCCCTTGTGGACTATATAGCTGCACTGTTACAGTTGCAAGAAGGTTAATCAAGGGTTGCCTTTACAGCCAACAGTAGTGCTGCACAGTGATGGACTGGCAAGGGGTGCTAACTGCAAGCAGCCAATACCATGCCCTTCCTGGGAGCTGAATGCCCCACGTCTTCAATGTACTCAGCTGCACCCACCCCATGTGCTAGTTCGACATCAATTTCATTGTCCGGCATCACAGCAATGGAATTTATGTCGACCACAAGTTGTGGTCGACATAAATCCTGATGGACTCCTGGTCCATTTTTCTATCAGGGGGCTTCACCCCACAAACCCCCCCATGGGGGGGGCTCTGCCCCCCGCACTAATTATAATCAATTCTGAGTCAGAATTGATTTGGGGAGGGGTGCAAGACCAGGAGACAATGTGTCCCAGTCTCTGGCACACCAATACAATGACCTGTTGACGAACTGTCGATTTTGTCAGCAGTGATGTAGGTCGCTGTATTGGTGTAGCCATCAGTGGGGTATACCATGTGCTGGCAGCTCTTCTAACTATAAAATGACCATTAATTAAAAAATACAAATACAATTTCATACTTTGTGTGAGGCAGTTCTATACCTTGTATATGTGATATCTTCAAATGAGGAGGGTGGGGGGCCTTACATAGAAACATAGAAGTTGACGGCAGATAAGGACCACAAAGCCCATCCAGTCTGCCCATTTCTTTTCTACCTTATAAATGTGCCATCGGCCTTTGCTCTGTCAATGGCCTATCTATTCATACTTAACTGTATTGCTCCCTTATGCCTATCCCATGCCTGTTTGAAGCCCTGCACTGTATTCATATCCACCACTTCCTGAGGTAGGCTGTTTCATGCATCCATCACCCTTTCTGTGAAAAAGAACTTCCTCACATTACCCCTTAATTGGTCTCCCTCTAATCTCATGCTGTGTTCTCTTGTCCTGCTATTTTTCTTATATTGAAACATGTCAGACTCTTTCACCTTGTTAATGCCCTTAAAGTGTTTGAATGTTTCGATCATATCACCTCTCTCCCTCCTTTGCTCTAGGGTATACATATTGAGCTCCGTTAATCTGTCCTCATATGTTTTCTGATGCAGCCCCTGCACCATTTTGGTTGCCCTTCTCTGGACTGCCCCAATATGGTTAATGTCCTTGTGAAGGTGTGGCCTTCAGTACTGCATGCAGTACTCCAGATGGGGCCTAACCAGTGTCTTGTAAAGAGGGATTATTACCTCCCTCTTCCGACTTGTGATACGCCCACTAATACACCCCAACATCCCCTAGCCTTAATTACTGATTTAGTGGTCTGCTTGGATGATTTCAGGTCATCGGTGATGATGATGCCCAAGTCTCTTTCCTCCCTTGTGACTGCCAGCAACTCTCCTCCCAGCCTATAGGTGGCTTCAGGGTTTCTCTTCCCTATGTGCATGATCTTGCACTTCTTTGCATTAAACCCCAGTTGCCACTCTTCTGACCATTTTACTAGTTTATCCAGATCTCTTCTCATTCTGCCTTCCACATCTGGATCATCTACTCTGTTGCAGATCTTGGTGTCATCTGCAAACAGACAAACCTTACCCTCCAGTCCACCTGTAATGTCACTGATGAAGATATTGAAGAGGACTGGCCCAGGACTAATCCCTGAGGTATCCCACTTGTGACTTGCATCTCTTCTGACTGTATACCGGTTTACCACCACTCTCTGTTTTCTGCCCGTCAACTAGTTTGCCACCCAGTTGACCAACTTCTGACCCACCCTGAGCCTACCCAGATTATTAATCAATCTTCTATGTGGAACAGTATCGAAAGCTTTGCTGAAGTCAAGGTAGGCAACATCAACTGCTCCCCCTTGGTCCACCACTCTGGTTACCCAGTCAAAGAAATCTATAAGATTAGTTTGACGGGACCTTCTTTTTGTAAACCCATGCTGTCTTGGATCCTGTGCTCCTATGGATTCCAGGTGTTGTATTACCCTTTCCTTAAGGAGTGCCTCCACAATCTTGCTCACTACTGAGGTAAGACTGACTGGTTTGTAGTTCCCTGCTACCACTCATGGGAGCAGGATCACATGAGCCCTTCTCCAGTCTTCTGGGACCTCTCCTGTGCTCAGAGACTCACTAAACAGTTCTGATAATGGCTCTGCTAGTTCCACCCTTAGCTCCTTTAGTACCCTGGGATGTATGCCATCAGGTCCCACTGCCTTGTCCACCCTGAGCTTAGCGAGCTCTTGTAGGACCCTTTATTTTATGAAGGGACTAGTGCTCACTTCCCTCCCCCCTGTGCCCATGGTGCTGAGCTGTGGGCCCTGCCCTACTTTCTCTTCAGTAAATACTCAGCAGAAGTATCTATTTAGAATAGATGCTTTTACATGGTCTTCCTCCTCACACACCCCCTTATCTCCTTTGATCTTAGCAATACCCCCTCTGGACTTTCTCCTCTCACTAATGTATATACAGAAAGTCTTGTCACCTTCTTTTACTATTTGTGCTAGTGTTTCCTTGGTTTGGGCCTTTGCCTGCCTTACTGCCTTCCCTGTTTCCCTTACAGAAGTTTGGTATGCCTCCCCATCTTCACCCTGTTGTGTTCCCTTATATTTCCTGAAGGCCAGCCTTTTGGCTCTGACATTTTCTGCTACTGTTTTTGAGAACCAAAGTTGCTTCCTTCTTCTTTTGCACTTCCTTTTCTCTCTAATACAATGGGATGTTGCCTGTACCCCCTCATCTGTATTTCTTTTTGCCAGGGCTAGCTTAATTCTGTTGGCCATCTTATCAAAGTCAGCTCCTCTGAAGTCCCATAGTTTTGCCTTGGAATGGGATGATTTAGTTCTAGTGGCTGAATTGAACCATACCATGTGATGGTCACTGCCCCCAGGTGACCTTCTACCTGGAGATCTGTGATCCTTTCCCTGTTAGTCAGTACTGGATCTAGGATAGCCCTGTCTCTTGTGGATTGTTGTACCAGTTGTTTGAGACCCTCCCCCTGCAGGGAATCCACCATGTGTCTAGTTCTGGCAGATGTTCCTGCTGGTATTGACCAATCTGTATCTGGCATGTTGAAGTCTCCCATTATCAGAACCTCCCCTTTAGCTGTCATGTTTTGTATATCTTTTAACAGTAATTTGTCTATATCCTCCCCCTGGTCTGGGGGCCTGTAGACAACCCCAGTTCTTATGGCTGTCCCATTTCCATTCCACCCCCCCTTTTTGCACCTCGGTTTCTTCTGAACAGTACATAGCCAGGTATTGAAGTCTCCCAAGTGTGGTTACTGGTAAACCACGTCTCGATAATTGCTACTCTGCCCAGTTTAGCCTCTGTTATTATTGCCTGCAGGCCTGGGATCTTGTTTCCCAGACTGCGAGCATTTGTGTACATGATTTTCCATTGGCTAGATTTCAGTGTGTCGTTTCCCCTGTGCATCGTATGGGGAGCTGGACCTTTTTCCTTACCTGGTGATGCAAATGAACTGCAAACATGTTGAACTCCTGTTTGACCAATAGCTGAGGGGGGGGTGTTCTTCCCATTCGACGTATGGGGTGCTGCGCCCCTCTACCCATTTGCTAGTTTGCTAGGTGTTAACCTACAAAGCCCTACACAGACTTGGTCCTGACTACTTGAAAGAGCTTCTGACTCCTTACACCCCTGTGCGACAGCTCTGCTTGGCTGACGAGGGGTTGCTGGAGAGTCTGAGGGTTAGTTTGAATTCATCTGGGACTCGTGCTTTTATGTTTGCTGCCCCAACCCTCTAGAATTCTCTGCCCAGTCAGCTTCGGGAGTGCAGGACTGTGGGGAGCTTCAAGCAGGCACTGAAAACATTTTTATGGAGTAAGGCATTCCCTGATTTGCTGTGATTTTAATTATGTTTTATTGAATTGTTTGCGACTGTGAAGCACCTTAATAATGTGAAAGGCGCTCAATTAAATAAAGTTATTATTACTATTATTAAATAGTCTGCAAAGATGTCAAACTTCTGCTCCAATGCATTGACTCCCTCCTTAGTCAGATGTAGTCCATCAAATTTAAAGAACTTTCACTCCCAAAACTGTTGCCAGTTCCCTACAAATGTGTGTCCTTTTTCCTGGCACCAGCCCTTCAGCCACATGTTTAGCTCCCCTATCTCCCCTTCTCTGACCATCCGTCCATCTGCCCTCCTCTCCCAGACTGGCAGGATCTCAGAAAAAGGAGATGCCGGATGAGATGGATGATAGTTAGTCACCCAGCCTGGTCAGGTGTTACTTGGTTTCCACAACTGACCGGCTGGAGAGATTATTAGTCTCTATGTGTACCAGGACGTCAATGTTTTCTCCTGCTTCCTGAACAATTTTAGTAATATGGTCAGTGTCTCACCATGCTGATGTACCTGGGAAACATCTGACCATTACCCCTGGCTGGAGATAGATGTCAACTCCCCGAATCATGGAGTCTCCTATGATCAGAAGTTTTTTGGATTTCCTTTTTGCTTTTTTTGTTTTGGTTCCTGTTTTGGGCGAGTTTTGTTGTGCTAGCTCCTGTGCTGCAGCGTCCTACTCTGCAGTGTCCTCTGCCCCTTTGTTTGATTTCGGAGATAGAGACAGATACCTGTTTGTAGTTTTTATATGGCTTGTGGAGGTAATATGTTGGAGAGCACTGAGTGATGGGGCACCTGATTTGCCTTCATAAAACAATGGAGATGTAACAGAGATATAGTCCATATACATACTGTAATTCCAGATAGATAGATAGATATATAGACAGACAGAGACAGATATGTAGATGCAAAGACAACTTTGTGATGCATTGCTAAATGATAACACATTATATATATATATATATATATATATATATATATATATATATATATATATATATATATATGACACCTAATTCATGAGTTACAAGTCATAAATATGTTAATGAGGGTATTGTCCTTATGGTGGCATGCAAGTGCAATACCATGTCAAATGTATATCCATGTATGTGTATATACAGTATATATATATATATATATATATATATATATATATATATAAGACAAAGAACCTCTGTAGGTAAACACTAGAGGGCAAGGTTACTCCAAAGGGCATTTGGCTGGGAAGCCAAGTTTCAAGAAAATACAAAATCACACATGCCCCCACAATGCAAAGCATCATGGGCTACATATGCAAATCACCACAGAATGTTATGCTGGTCCAGCTTTAGGCAGAATTGCATGGTGCCGAAAGGCCTCTCACACAGTTTGCAAAGGGTGCTAACAGAAGACATAGACACGTGTTTCGTCCTACCAGGACTCATCAGTATGCCTCGTCTGTTTGACACCCCAGTGGAATGGACCAGCTACCCCTAAGGCAGTGTGCCTGGGATATATTGTGGTGAACCCATTAAAATAAAAAACTATTTAAAAGACAAAGAACCTCTGTGCGTAAACACTGAGGCAAGGGTTACCCAAAGGGCATTTGGCTGGAAGCCAAGTTTCAAGAAATACAAAATCACAATGCCCCACAATGCATATAGCCCATGATGCTTTGCATTGTGTGGGGTAATGTGATTTTGTATTTTTATATATATATATATACCCCTATATGTTTAATTATCGAATGAGAAAGTATTATGCAGGGTTCATTAAGATAGTTGCCTATGTGGGACACTGATCCAATGCATAAAAGTAGGGGTTAAATAAAAAATAAAGGGTCATATTCTTCTACTAAAACCATATTCTTACATAGAAACATATGGCAAATAAGGACCCACTTGGCCCACCTCGTTTGCCCATTTTTTCTTACCTACTGGAATACCGCAGATCCCACTTGATCTACAGCTTGTACCCCCTTTTTCCTATTGCTAGGGTTCCCTTGTGCCTATCCCATGCATTCTTGAATCCCCCATACTGTTTATCCCCCACCACCTCTGCTGAGAGGCTGTTCCATGCATCCATCACCCTTTCTGTGAATAAATACTGTGCTTCCTCACGTTACCCCGAGTCTACACCCCCTCCAACCTCATATCATGACCCTTTATTCATGAATATCTTTTTTTTCTGAAAGACGTAACCCTCTTGCACCTTATTTATGCCCTTGAGGTATTCAAGGTCTCTATCATGTCCCTCCTCTCTCGCCTTCTTCTCTTCCAGAGTACACATTTTGAGGTCCTCTAGTCTCTCCTTATATGACTTTTGGTGCAGACCTGCACCATTTTTATTGCCCTTCTCTGAACTGCCTCTACTCTATGTCTTCCGGAGATGCAGCCTCCAGAACTGGACACAGTACTCCAGATGGGGTCTCACCAATGATTTGTACAGTGGTATCACCACCTCCTTTTTTCTGCTAGTGATATCTCTCCCTATCCACTCTAGCATCCCACTGGCTCTCCCCATAGCCTTTTCACAATGCTTGGTCACCTTTAGGTCATCAGAGATGTTTACCCCAGGTCCCTTTCCTGTTTGGTGGTCGTCAGTATTTCCCCCCACAATCATGCACTCCTCCCCTGGGTTTCTGAGCCTCACATGAATGATTTTACACTTCTTTGCATTGAATCTTAGCTGCCACACTCATGACCACTCCTCAAGCTTACTTAGGTCCCTTCTCATTTCTCCACACACACCTGAAGTGTCAACCCTGTTGCAGATTTTAGTGCCATCTGCAAAGAAGCATACTTTCCCTTCTATCCCCTCTGCAATGTCACTTATGAAGACATTAAAGAAAACTGGCCACAGAACATATCTTTGTTGCACCCTACTAGTCACCCTCCTCTCCTTGGAATCAACTCTGTTTACCACCACCCTCTGTGTTCTATCCCTTAACCAATTTCAGACCGAGTTTACCACATTGGGACCCACTCCCAGGCTGCCAAGCTTGTTTACAAGCCTCTTAAGTGGAACGGTGTTGAAGGCCTTGCCAAAATCCAGGTAGACCACATCCACTGCCTCTCCCTGATCTAATTGCCTGGTCACCCAATCAAAGAAATCTATCAGAAGATTTGTTTGACATGACCTTCCCGCTGTGAATCCATGCTGCCTACGATCCTGTGATCCGCTGGATTTAAGATATACCAAAATTAAAGCAGCAGTTGAAGTCATTAGACTAGGGAGCCAGACTATTCTCAGTGAAGAATAAAAGGTGGGTCAGTATTGAAAACTGCATGACACGTGCCACAATTCCCCCACTCAAAAATAAGCACTAAGAGATACACATTCAAATGGTGACATTTGTTTTTTATTCCACAATTGGGGATGGGAGGGTCAGATGGAACCCGGTTCTGATTCTGACTCTGATCTTGTTCTAAAACGATTTGACATACTCTAGTTTGCCAAAACAGGTTCATTTTCTAGACTGGCCCAGAACTGGGTCAGACACAGATCTGGACCTGGTCAAATAACAGAAACAGGTTGCCCTTTCACACCCTTTAACAGTCCTTTCTTTACATCATTTAATATTTAAGTTTTTTTAAGCAATTTCTCATTTTTAATAGGAATGAAGCTCCAAAATCACTTACATTATCAAGACTGGGTCAGAACTTGGTAACTTAAAAATCCAAACCTATCCTGGTCAATAGACTGAACTGGGTCAAATCATAGTCGAGTTTTGAATGATTGTGTTCCAGAGACGTGTCAAGGTGGGCAATCCTTGGGAATGGAAGAGGGGGTTCTGATCTGACACAGCGTCGGTTCTCCCATTCTTAATCACAAATGACTTTAGCTGAATTGGCTTTCACTTTTTTTTTTTTTTAACCAATTATTTTCCCAGGTCAGACACAGTAAGCTGAAAGCTTGT
Source organism: Neoceratodus forsteri (assembly GCA_016271365.2). NCBI lineage: Eukaryota > Metazoa > Chordata > Ceratodontiformes > Ceratodontidae > Neoceratodus > Neoceratodus forsteri. Next base: position 57,330,595 of record JADMNL010000026.1, read on the forward strand.
TTGCAGGTGCAACCTGGGAGCACGAGGAAGTTAAGTGACTTGCTCAGGGTCACACAGTATGCAAGTGGGGGCTGTGGGATTCAAACCCAGGTCTCCAGATTTGCAGCTCAGAGCCTTAAACCACTGTGCCATACTGCCTCCTTTGCATACTTTGCTTTAACTGTTTCTCTTGGACTATGATATTAAAATGAAGCACATGGCCTTAGTGATCTTATCATGCATTGTGAAACCTACTCACAAATTAAGTAAACTGTACTAAACAAAGCCATGTTATATTTATAAACTAAGCCTCATTATATTTATAGGCTAAATACTAGAAGAGTATATTAAAGCTGCCCATGTATTACTTTAGATGTATTACTTTAAGCAACAACAGAATGCTAGTGCACAAGACATTATGTTTCATAATGTCAGACAGACGTTGTGCTATTAATCAGCTTAATGTGAACTTTCAAGATATGATGGATTAAAGTACAATATATTATGTACTAGTCAGAAATATTAAATAGGGCCATGTGAAGCCATATATATATAGTACAAATACTAGACGAACTCTGAAATTTCAAGCCGATTTATCATGACAATTACACCTGCATTATTATATATGTCATTTTCACACCGAATCTCTGAACTCTTTATAGCAAGGTGCAAGGCTGAGATTTACAAACTTATAATAGCTAATAATAAAAAAAAAAAGTTAAACGCTAAAAAAGTTACAGGAACCAATATAAAGGTAAATAATGAAGCAATAAATAAAAGAAACACTGGATGCAAATGATTTCTAGAAGGTAACAATCAAAGACGACATCTGTGCCAAGCTACGAGAATATAGGTACTGTAGCTTGAGTTGAAGTGGGTGCTGGAATGCTGTTGAGAAATAATAGGCTCGATTTTCAGAGCCATGAGAATGCCGCAAGCCCCTGCTGCACCGATCATTTGGCACATGGGGTTTGCAGCATTCTCTCGGCTGCCCACTGGGACTTTCAATCCCGAGGGTCAAATGCTGCAAGTTAGTCCAGGTTTTCCTTGGTCTAACCTGTGCCGTTTTATGGGGCTTGTGCCAAATATTTGGTGCAAGCTGCCATAAAGTGTGAAAACTGTTGCACCTGTGCCTGATGTACTAAAATCGGACGCAGTTGCCAAAGGAGTTTGGTGCAGCTGTGCCAAAGAAAAGCCCTGCATCAGCCTTTGAAAATCAAGCCCAGTGAGTTTTAAGGTGGGATTTGAGAAGGTGAAAAAGATAATGAGATGAAATTTATTACGTATGCCACTCTGGAGAGCTGGAATAAAGTACCAAAGACTCTACCAACAGAGTAGAGAGGAACGGAAGGAACTAATGAACATGTGAAAAAAGCCAGCAGAAGAAAGCCTGTTGGTCTCTTGCATCTGCTCAGTAACTGATGCAGGGTTCATGGTTTACGTCAATGACCCTGCCCCTCCCCATCAACCCTTCCTTCCCTTCAACCCTTCCATGGTCCAGTGAGTTCCCTATGTGTTTGTCCCAGGTCCTCTTAAAGACCCACACAACCTTTACTGAGACCACCTCTTCTGGCAGCGCATTCCATGTCGTCACTACCCTCTCCATAAAAAATGCTTCCTAATATCCCTCTTAAACTTCTCCCAATCAACTTTAAGCAATGCCCCCTCATGGTCCTATCACTTCTTTTAAAAAGACATTCTCATTCCACTCTGTTTATCCTCTTCAAGTATTTGATGGTCTCTATCATGTCATTCCTCTCTCTCTCCTCTCTTCCAGGGAGTACATCCTCAGGGCTCCCAGCCTGTCTTCATAGGACCTATTCTGTTGACCCTTGATCATACTGGCTGCTGTCCTTTGGACCTTCTCCAGATGCTGATGCCTTTTTTAAGGTACGGATGCCAAAATCTTACCCCATAGTCCACATTTGGTCTTACAATTGACCTGTACAATGACAAAATGACCTTGTTCTGCCTCCTACTGAATCCCCAGGCCGTGCACCCAGTATCCTGTTAGTCTTTGCTGCTGCTTTCTTGCATTGTGTGGTGTGTTTTAGGTCTCTAGTAATCACCGCTCCCAGATCCCTTTCTTCCTCTGAAGCAGCTACCTGAAGCCCCTCCCCCAGGTAATACTCCATCCTAGGAGTCCTGGCCCCGATGTGCATCACTTTGCATTTTGGCACTGAAGCCACGTTGCCAGATTCCTGACTAACTCTCAGGTTTTCCGAGGTCCTCCTGTGGGTCCTGTATCCCTTCATTTATGTTCACTCTCCTACAGAGTTTGGTGTCATCGCAAATAGGCACATCTAGCCTTTAACGCCTTCCCACCATTGCTCTCAGGGTTCTGCCCCTCAGCAAGTTGTCTGCCCACCTTATCAGTTTCTCCCCCACCCCTAGATCTGTCACTTGCCTTATCAACCTCCTGTGTGGTACAGAATCGAAGGCCTTGCTGAAGTCCAGGTATGTGATGTCCATCGCCTGGCCGCTGTCCACCCCCCTTGTGACCCAATCAAAGAATTAGCCAGATTCGTTTGACATGCTCTGCCTGCCAGAAACCCATGCTGTCAGTAACAGTAAGTTTTTTTATTTTTATACTTATAAAGGGATGAGCAATTTGCCCATTACACTTGTAGCAAGTATATATATATATATATATATATATATAAGCAAAACGATATACAAAAACATTTTTAAGAAACAGATTAACAGACAATAGTAATCAAAAACAATTACAGACATTTTTCTGTGGGTTGGGGTGGGGGTAGGGCGCAAGATGTATATATCACTCTGGCGAGTTTCTTATTTTAAGTACAATTTTTATCTTAATAACGTTTGCCTGTTTATGTCTCATGAGGACAAAAGGGTTCTTTCCCCAAACAGGCTATATGTTTTGTAATATGTATTTTGGAATTTAAAATTCTCACCAATGGCGTTTTGAGCCACAGGTGAGGTGACTAGACTACAAAGTATGTGTGGCAGTGCTGAGTGGATTTCATTAGGAGCTTTCTATGGAATTTTGGATCTGGGACTGCCCTTGAGCACAAAGGAGGACACTTGTGATTAAGACTGCACTCGAAGTGCTGACAGGTTTGTTTAGTCCTTTTAAAGGTATACTAATGTTGCCTTGAGGCCAGGGTTACTAGTGCATGTTTAATGTGATAATCTCAAAATTACTGCGCTTAGCGGGGCAATGTCTTTTTCTAATTTAACAGGTGTGTATACTGTCAGAATCAGAGAAGAGAGACTGCTGAAGGAGCGTTCTCGCCGGGTGGAAAGGCATTTGGAATGTGTAACGGACTCCAGGAGTACAGGAATGGATAATTTCCCAGAAAAGCTGACAGTGATTACAGTGTCCATAAAAGCAAACCTGAATGTTAACAGGGGCAGCTTGCAGCGAGTGATTAGTAATGAACCCTTGCACGCAGGCAACAGACCCTCTGTTAAATGTCAAACAGGTGGCTTTTTTTTTTTTTATTCCTGCCTAATCCTCAAAGATGTTTAGTTTGAAACGCTGAAACTACTTTGAACAAAAGGAGAGCTCGAGAACTGACCTTTTGGGTTATTAGGGTTGCTGCCTCCTTTCTAACCCTTGAGCCTGCATCTTGACGGCATTCAGCCTGTTTCATTTCCCTTTAAGGTTACTGATTCAAGAAGATGCTTTATGTAGAAGTCCTGTTTCGAATTCATTTTATTTCCCAACTTATTTATTTAAGACCTTGCCATGGTCGCTGGTGCTGTGACATACAGAATAAGTCCACTATTTCTGAAAGGAGATTATGAACTCCCTTATCATAAGGTACTGTTTAAATGTGGTTTATTGATGAACTAAGGCTAATGATCAACATCAGTAGTGCTGAGGCACGCATTGGTGAAGGAAAGCAAATTCGTCTTTTTTTTTTTAAATAATTATAGACTTATAGCTCTGTTGGTGAAAAGATGAAAAATTATGGGCCTTTTGACTCAGAAATACTATGTGTCTGGAAATATTTGGGAGCCTAAAACAAAAGTTTATTCAACAGTACCTGGACCCAAATGAATTACATTTTAAGACTTAAGCTTTTAAGATTGTTAATGACATACTATAGTAGATGCATAATTTTTCTGGTTTGTTTTTAGGATTTATTATCTGTGAAATGTTTGTATACATAATTTAGAATTCGATACAGGGGCTATAACAGCCACAACTCTCTTTATATTCAAAATGCTTTAGAAGTGAGCATTGTGGTTAAGAATTATGATTAAAGTGATATATTTTATGCCCAATTAGTGAAGAAGTCTACATAGCCGACTGCATATTGTGGCTTTAAGTGTTCCTAAGACTGTTCTTAGGACACTAATGATGACATAGACTAATGGCACTCCAAAATGTGGATTCTGCAGTCCTGCATTGTGATGGGGATTTCAAATCATGGCCCAGGCTTATTGCTGAATTTTGGGTTAAACATGGGATGAAATGACTTGCTGTAAGAGTGTAGACCTAGTTCCATGATCCTATATTAGACCCCAGGATGCATTACAGTCTGAAATATGTGCCTGAGGGGTATTTAGGTGAGCACATTATAAACCTCTGTATAATGGTGAGTTCTGACTGGCAGCACAGGCTGGCTTAGATTGGTTCCATGGGTAATGGTCTTCCAGATCCATCTAGGTCAAAGTGACTGATGTAGTGATCCTGTTTTCGGCGGTATGGCCAGTTGCCTGGGATTTGGCCCTGCCTTTTTCTGGGGACTGCGCTTGAGTATGGTGCTTGCTGACTATTACACAAAGCTGATTTTTTACGGTACTGACCCTCGGCTGGGTCTCTAGCAGCCAGTGGTGTATTCTGGCTATTCTAAGCCAATGTACTGTATTATATTCTTCAGTACTAATAATGGAAATGGTAATTTTTTAAGCACAAGCAGAGTACCTCTAAAGATGCTGAGAATGAATCTGGAATTTGAAGAAGTTATTGGATATTTAACCCGGTAATAGGAATCATTCATTTAAAGACAACTGTGAAATATTCATTCTTACTCATTGGTTCTGTGCAAGATGACTGGAATAGGTAGGTCTGTGGGCAAATATTTTTGTATGTGTTGTATTATGTGTGCATTATTGAAGCCTAGTTTTTTTAAAGTGCTTGTCAAACTTCTTTAATGTTTTAATGGTTTGTCCAACCAATCAACAATAAAACCGAACTGAATGGTCTCCAGTTTTTGAAATGAATTTTACAAGTACCTAACTGGGAACTATTAGCAATTTCTGGCGGCACTGAATTATAAAATGCGGTGGTCCAGTACAGTAGTAATCCCTGACCTTGAGACTTGCAATAACTCTTACTATGTAATCTAGTACCTTGCAATCCAGAAGCCCTAGGGAAAAGGGCAACAACTGGGCTGGGAAGTTTCCCCCAAAAAGTCTTATGAAGCAAAATCCCCATTCAGATGTTAATCCTATTTTCAAGGGACATACACCCAGGGGCCTGATACAAGTAGCAACGATGTGTGAGCCTGCACAACTTAGTAAGAAAGCGAAGTAAGTGAAGGGAGCAACAGAGGTGAGGGGGTAAGATAAGGAGTTATATTGTATAGTAGAGCATTATAGTGTATGGCAGAACGTGATTATGTATGGAAATCCATACACATGGAAAAGTCATTCTGCTGCACTAGTGATGTATCTACTAACACAGAATGACTTTGCATTCTGCGTTAGTAGGCATGTTACAATGCAACCACCCCCAACAGTGCTGTTCATCGGATAGGGGCGGCTGACTCCCGGTGTGTGCAAGCTGGACATACCGGAAGTGCCGGTCCCCGTCAGCAAACACTTCAATGGAACAATGAAAAAGTAAGTGACATTTTATGTTTGGGCACCATACACATAAAGAAAAGTGTACGGGAGCCCAAATACACAACCACAATATTCTCCATAACTCATGGTTTCCATGATGAAAGAGACCACTCGAGCTTTACTCTCGAGGTCCTCATCATCATGGAAACCAGTCGGTATGAGAACAGCATGGCTGCGTATGGGCTCCCATACACTATCCTATATGTTCTGTATAGAATTCCATCCCTTTCAAAATGCTGTTGTACCACAGTTCAAAGGTCATGGAATGTAACTGTACCCTTTTGTGGTACAACAGCATTCTGAAACCTCTAGTGACTGCACAAGTCAGTTTTGTTCTGAAAGCTAAAGAACTGCCATGCACAAATTTCATGTACAACTATACACTATAAAAATACAGGATGAGCAACTTTATGCACAACCAGTGTATTATGCCATCTCGGGGTTCTGATTCCTATGGAACTCTCCAGCTTTGCTTTCGAGGTCTGAGGGAATCAGAACTCCCGTGCGAAAACATCTCCAAGAAACCAGCACCCCTACACTGCGTTATCAGCATAGGGTATCCACCCAGTTGTCAGTGTCAGTGGCTCAGCTGGTTGCACACTCCCCTTTGAGGTTGGAAGATCAGAAGGTTGTGGTTTCTAGCCCCACACCAGGAACTTTGGTTAAATCCCAATACTGACACTATAGTTCAGCATGAGGGGGGTGCTGCACTCCTGAGGTGTCATCTTTCGGATGAGATGTTAAACCGAGGTTCTGTCTGCTTGTTCTGTTGGTTGTTCAGGTGGACTTTAAAGATTCCATGGCACTTTTCAAAAATGAGTAAGAGAATGTTCTGTTTGAATTAAAATAAAAGAAATATATATTACATCACGAGAAACAAAACAAATAACAAAAGAAGCCAAATGAACAAAAACAATCAAAGCACTTCTTGAAAAAAAACATTTGCAATGCCTTTTTTTTTTTTTTTACACAAAATCAAACAGATCAGTAAATGAAAAATTTGAAAGAAAAAAGGGATTGCCACCAGTCCAAGAATTCAAAATGAGTAGGGTAATAATTAATATCTTCCTAAAGCAGTTTTTCATAATGCCTTAACCCTACCCACAGTACAGAACTTCAGATCTTTCTGATAGACCTTATAAATGGACCCCACAAGCATGTGGAATCGTTTGGGTGTGTTATTACTTTTTTTGAATTGAAAAGGCACACAAGATTTGTCAAATATAGAATTTCATGATGGCAAATAACACTCCCAGCATATTTGGAATGTAGTTGCCACATTCTGACAGAAAAATACCCCAAACTACTACTTTATAAGATAGGTGCAGAAACAACAGTCCTTGCCGTACATGGGTTCAAAATGCCAAAACCCATTAACATATGGGCAAAGCAAGAAAATGTCTTCCTGGGTTTCAGGGACTTTAAGGCAGTCTTGTTTAGGATGGTACCTCTCATCTATCTGTTTGTATTTCAGAAAATCCCTCACCCCAAGTCGACCAGGGCTGCTCAACCTCTGGACATCCCACATACATACAGGGAGCCTTGGGTTCACCAGACACTGGAAAACATGTGGTTCCTGACCTGGTGGGCAGTACTTAAACATTTCTCTAAGACAAGGTGTCTGAATTAGGCTACAAAGATTTTTTTTCTTGCCACTGTTCTTAGTATATCAGGGGTAAGCTTTTATGTTCTAACCTTAAATAAAGCTGACTGTAAGTATGAAGGGGTACCCCTGCCATGTCCCCCCTTCTTAAATGTCAGTGTCCGTGGCTCAGTAGGTAGCACACTCGCCTCTGAGGCCGGGAGATCAGAGGGTTGTGGGTTCAGTTCCCACATCTGGCACTTGGGTTAATATCCCAGTACTGACACTGTAATGCAGCATGAGAGGTGTGCTGCACTTCTGTGGTGCCGCCTTCGATGAGATGTTAAACCAGGTCCCATCTGCCTGGATTGGTGGTAGTTCAGGTGGATGTTAAAGATCCCATGGCACTTATCAAAAAGGTTAGGGGATCTTTTTATTCAAAACTCAAAAGGATAATCAAACACAATGGTATTACATCATACAAATCATAATAAATTGAAAAGGAAAAACAACATGAGCTGTACAACATACCGAAAACCCTCAACTGAAAGGAAAAACAAACCCCCCTCCTTACCAAAAAGAGCAGGGGAACTAGTTTTATTCTAAACTCAAAGGAAAAACAAAAAAAGTATCATAGCGTACAATCATAAGAAAAGAAGAAAGTCAAACATGCACGGCCTGAACATCCAACTCAATAATAAAGAAAATCAAACCTCTCCCTCTCCCCCCCAAAAAAAATAAAATAATGGTTAATATACATAAAAGAAATCAGTCAAGCAGTAGCATTACTTCATACTAATGCAACAGAATGTATAAAGCAAGAATACAAGGGAGTATAAAAATATTTCATAATCCCATAACATCGGATTGAAAAGACAACAGAATATATGACAAAGGATAACATGATACACAAAACATAAAGAAAGACATATAATGCATGAAGGCAGTGCACCGAACTGAAATAGTGAGACCAAATACCATACAGGTATGCACGTACCCCTCACCCCACCTTGAAATCGAAGGGGAAGTTGTAATGAACATTAAAGAAATAAAACCTATACAAAAATGGTGGAACCATACGTAAGATCAAAACACAAATCACATCCGTAAAGGGAATAGCAGCACCCAGGATCACCGCTAGGGAGATCAAAGCACTACAACGAGGGGTATCTGCAATGCAAGGAAAGTGCCAGGTTCTGACATAAGAAACCTCACCCCGTATCTAGCCAAGTCATCTTCCTCCACCACAGTTTAAACAATTCAGGATGCACTGGCCCCTCCTCTTGTGATCTCCAACGAAGTATAAAGGACTTCAGGGTACAAATAATCTGAGATTCAGAAAGTAGTTTCTGCCGAAGTGTAAGATTACACTGAGCATGCCACAATTGAAAACCAATGTGACCAATTAACAGGCGCATTGTAATATTATCATACCCAAGCCATGAGCCCAGCAAAATTCCTTCCACCCAAAGCTGAGAGGAAGTACCCCAAAAGGGATGCAAGGGCCACTCCTCATGAAAGTGAGACCAGAATGAAACAACAAAGGGACACTCTATGAAAAAATGTTCCATTGTTTCCACCACCCCACCGCAAGTCTTCACCCATGGACAAAACCTCTCAGAGAGATCCTTATGTTTCATGTTACCTTTAACCCCTAGCTTCTTATGGAGACAAAGCCACAAGAAATCCGACATGTGTTTAGGCATTCGGCCTTTATTCCAAAGCAGCACTCTATGATGGGCCTCCAATAATTGCTGCTCCCAATTATACTTTTGAGCATCCAGACCTCCAAAATACACTCCAAGTACCTTCCTGTAACTAGATTCAATAGGCATGCCCCAGAGTAAGGCCACATCAGTTGCCTCATACCCCAAGGGCAATATCCCACTTTTAAGCCTGTTAATAGAGGACCCAAACATGGTTGAAATAACAATTTAGCAGCAGCAGCAGAATTTCTATCTGAGAGGACAAGGACCAAGTCATCTGCATAGGCAATTGACACTATTGACGGATCCATACTGCCTACTGAGAGTCCAGTGATATCGTCTGTACAAGACAGGGCATGTAAAAGGGGGTCTAAAGATAGCACATAAAGCAGTGGACTAAGTGGGCACCCCTGCCTAACGCCCCATGCACCTCAACAGCCCTTCCCAACCAACCATTAACACTAGGTATCAAAGTAATATCCCTATAACAAGTCTGCAGCCATCCAATGAATTGTGAGGGGAACCTTAAACATTCCCAAAGATAATTATATTCCACTCAATCAAAGGCTTTGGATTGATCAAGACACACCAAATGCCCAAACATATCCCCAGATGCTCCTTTAGAAATGAGCTCCTGAAGTAGGATCAGTGCATCCTGGACCCTTCTATGTGGTACACTACTAAACTGTGATGGATGTAATAAAGAGCCTAAAACTCCCCTTAACCGGGCACAGAGAATTTTCATTAAAATCTTGTAATCCGTGTTCAAAAGAGACAACGGCCTCCAATTAATCAAATCTCCTCTATCCCCCAGGTTTTTATATAGTAAGAGCAAAACCCCCTGCAACATACTGTTTGGAACTCCTCCTTCTGCAACCCAGCATTCAAGACGACAGAAACGAACCTATGGCTGCCCATAAGGGTTTATAAATTTCATGTGATAACCCATCAAAAGCAGGAGTAACGCTAGGTTTTAAAGACCAAATTGCAGACTTCAGTTCTTCAACCGTAAAGTGATTTGTTCTACAGGAGTCAAAACCGGACCTGTCTGCTAAGAAACCAATTTCGGATGGGAACATCAGAGAGGAATTGACTTTGAAAGGAAGTAGAAACATGAGTATGAATCATATCTAACATACCAATATTTGTAGAAACCCGCCCACCTCCTTCAGTATTTAAATACTGCATAACTCTGGAGTGTTGTAGAAACCGCAGATGCTCAAAGGGTAAGGTGTCCCTTTTTTCCCCACAAATCCCATAGGAATGTTTTTTCTCCATCTCCTGTAATACTTGAGATTGTAAATTAACCACTTCACCCTTGACCTGTTTAATCTGCTCCACACAATCAGATCCCAAAAACTGACGGAAAGAAGACAAAAAGTGCAACCTTTCTCTAAGGGAACACAGTCTATCATGTTTTAATCGTCCATTCAATCTACCAATGCGTTTTAAAAAAATTTGAATCTCACATTTTGTGTCTTCCCACCAAATATTTAGATTGTCATATAAAAACAAAACAGACCGTCTGGCCAAAAGTAGGGAGTGCAACCCCTCCACAACACAAGGGATATCCAACAGGACATTATTCAATTTCCAATAACCCGGCCCTCTACGGGCTTCAGGCAGATCACATAACACCAACTTAAGCAATCTATGATCTGATGAAGCAACCTCCTGCAAAACTTGAGACTGTACGACCACCCCCAGTGAAATAAAAAAATAGTCTATTCTGGATGCTCCGGAGCCACAAAAATAAGTATTCCCAAATCCTGAGGTCGAAGGCCCAAAAGCATCAACCATTCCTGAGTTCTGAATCAGAGTAGACAAACTAGCTATATCACAATACACCTTTCTTTTCTTGTTCCCAGGAGCAGCAGATGAAGGCAGTGAACAATTAAAGTCCCCTCCAAGAACAATAAAAGAAGAGGTACATAGAAAGGGGTACAAAGATTTAAAAAGGGACACCCCGTCAAATTTAGATTGAGGTGCATAAATATTTATCAATCTCAAAGGCACAGAATCCCACCTAATATCTAATACCAAGGCTCTACCAGGCAGGATCTCTAACTGATGTATCACCGTAACATAAGAATGAAAAAAACAGATCCCAACCCCACTACATAATTCACTTCCAAAGGCCAAAAACTATCACCCCATAACCAGCCCGCAGTGGCAGCAGCCACCTCCTCAGAGGAGTGCAAACGAGTATCCTGGAAAAAAACACAATCCAGATTCTCAGATAAAAAATGAGAAGAAGTGTTTTTACGTTTTACAGGGGTCTTAATACTGTTAGCATTTAAAGTAGCCACTCGAAAAGAAAAGGAAATCATAAATAAAGTTTAGGGAGAAAGTCACTTAACTTTACTGGACGCCCTTATAATCCGACCAGTTTTACCATCTGGAGGCCTCGGGCCTACCTGTCCGGCCACAGAGTCCTGAGACTCAGGCCTAGGTGGAGAAGTAGTAGGCCTAGGCATCTCCGACAGAACCTCTGGATCCTCCGTCAAAACAGTAAAAACATTAGGATCAACAAATGAAACATCTGGAGTAGGCATTGTTGATTTTTTACCCAACTTCCCTTTTCCTTTAACCGACTTACCCTTCTTCCCACCAACCACTGCAAAGCCATCCAGCAAGGGATCCACCTCTCCCGCAGAGATACCCAGGTGAAGATCCCCTCCTGACCCTATTCCAGACCCTTCTGTAGCCTCAACTGTTGGGATCACTGTATTACCCGGATCCAAAAAAGAATCCGTAAGCATGCGAGACTCAGGCAAGGAAGGAACCACCACAGAGGTGCTGGGAACCGACCTGCCCCCAGCAGGAAGACCAATTTGTACTGCCTCCCTAATATAACGATCCTGTATCCCAAAATCAGCCGCAGCTGTATTTTTTGCAGCTAAGGGGCAGAGTTCAAAAGTATGACCCACCATTTCACAAAGGTGACATTTAGAAGCTTGAAAGCAGTGAGCACTGGGATGGCCAGATTCCCCACAATAAGAACAGTTAAGTACCTCACAGGTCGTGCTTATGTGAGTCCAAGACCCACATTTAAAACAAACCCGAGGTTGACCAGGATAAAAAAGGAACCCTTTATCCCTCCCCCAAAAAAAACAATTGGGTAAATGAATCAAATCGAATCAGTAGAACGAAGTTTGACTCGAAATTTCCAACCCCCATTCCAAAATCCCTCAGCATCCATTATGGGAACAGGATTCCCCTGGACATCACATCTCTTAGACAACCAATGCACAATATCAACAATGTTCACCCCTTCATTGCGAAACATAATCGTGATGACTCTAGAAGCTTGTTTAGAAAGAGGCAAAACAATAAAGTCAGACCAAAATGGGTTTGTTTTCAGTGTCAAATATCGGCTCCAGAAAAGTTCCAAAAGGGCAGGAGTACGGAAACTAACATCAAAGGTAGACTCCCCTAGAACATGAATCAAGGCATAGACTTCGGAAGGAGAAAAACCCGTACTTTGTTTCAGTAACGTCTTTCCAACGTAAAACCTGTCAGGGGGGTTATCCCTAGGACCCACATATCGTAACCTAACAGCGTTTCATCTTTTGGCGAGCTCCAAAGGTTGCCGAAAATGACTAGCGTAAGAAGGTTTAGGCACAGGATCCAGAACTGGCCCCTGTAGGACTGAGGATGAAGCTGTAGCATCAGCAGACTCTGCCGAAAGTTCCCCCAAGGGTACAATAGCCTCAATACTAGCCTGAATGGGAAGAGAAGCCTGCGAAACAGAACCCTGAACAACATTAAGGGACCAGGGCAACCTCAGTACTTATCTGGATATCCTCCGAGGGAACCGAGGATCCATCGTCTGGTTTCCATTCCGACCCTGAAATATGAATCCAGCCTGCTCCTCGCAGCGCCTGTTCCGGAGACCACGACTCTTCTGCCAACTCTCCTCATTCTCAAGGAACCAAGATCTTGCCAGGCAGAGACCTGGGCGTAGCAGTGTGCAGCTTGCTAGGCCCCACAGCCTCCGTCGCACTTGGCGAACCCTCCGATCGTTTCCGGTCTTCCTCCGTGATAATATTCTGATGTTCCTGAGCTAGGAGCTCGCTAACTCTCAACAGTTCCCCCTCTAGACAGCGTTGTTTTTCAGGCTTAGATCCACAGATTCAGACAATTCCAAAGGACCGCTAGAACTGGCAATGTGCTGGCCACCTCGCAGGTGCATTCCAGCTGCCACTTCAGTGGGTCCAGGCTGGGTAGCGTCAATGGGAACAATAAGGCTTCAGCTATTGCAGCCCCAGGCAGAGCTCCTTCCTCCTCCATGGCAGTGAGCAAAATGACCACCTCCTACAGCAGCAGGTTCCCCCTACTGGCAAACAGTAGGGGAATTTCCCTGGTGTGCAGGCCAAATTTCCCTCATTCACTAAAAATACCACCAACAGCTTAATCTGGTTCAAGGTCAGTTGGCATTCATCTGTATCCCCCTCCCCAGGATTTGTCTAGTGCACTTACCTGGTCAACAAAAAAAAAAATAAAAAAAAATTAAAAATCACAATTTACCCAAATTCCAAGCAGTTATAAGAGGTTAATCCTTTCATACAGTAATGGAGTCCAAGACATTGGTATCTGCAAAAGAGCTTTTTGCAGATTAGCTGTAAAAAATTACAGAAAAGTGAAAGAAAAAAGAATGATATGGGGTTAATCATTCCTATTCCCCATTAAATTGTTCTGGTTAAATTTCTCCATTCACTAGAAATACCATCAACAGCTTAACCTGATTCGATATGTCAGTTTGTATCTGTAGCCACACCACCACTCCCTGGGCAAGGCTGAAAAAAAGGTAAAATTGCCTAGTCCTTCTTTCCCAGTCAATAAAAACTAAATAAATAACTCCCTGTTGTGGGACTGGAACCCATGATCTGCAGGCTCCAAGGGAAGAGAGTTACAGTACTACTGAGCCACATGAGTGCATTCTTAAGCAAGTGAAGTATATAAGTGATGCAACATTTATGATGTTTTCATGTATTTGCATATCTGAAGAAAGTCTTTGAATTAAGCATGAAAGACTTGCTGGAATGCTCTAGTTTTTTTTTTTTGCATTTGATACAATGTTAACGCAACACAGAAGATTTCAGAAGTAACATAAATCCTCCCAAGTTATTATTTGGAAATCAAAGCATTTATTTTTGTGAGCAGGATACCTTGCATCCATCAGTCGTATGATAAAAATCAGAAATCATGAGGACTTGAACTGTGAAGCGTATAGCCATAGTACACAATTTAACACAGACTGGCAAAGTGTTAAAGAGGGCAACCTGCTGTTTTCCCACAACGGGAGTAAGTATGTTTTGAAATCATTGTTAAAGGAAGCAGCCTGTGTGGCATTTCAATTAGTAATCTGCATTTTTAAGATTTTTATAGATCAAGGGAGCACTTCTGACCAGTTGAAGCTCTCCTTCCTATTGTATGTGAGACACTGTTATTCTGTAAAGTCTTGTTTATATACTTGCCTGCATGAAACACCCTGTAATGTATGTAGTCATTTTGATGTAATCAATAATATATCTTCTGCTGCAAGTCCCCCCGACCTTCCTATACTTCAGCCAAAACTATCCCGGTATGCAAAAATACTGAAGGAAATAAATAAAAGTACTTTGTGGTTATATTTTACAGGTCTGAACTTTTGAAATCTAAACCACCACTCAGAGTTAGTCTTTGTTGATTGGGAAAGGAGATCTAGGAAATACTCCTGGGGCAGAGAGAGATACAGATGCAGATGCAAGACAGATGATACTGAAGCAGGTTCAGCTGTTGCTGTTTTTTAGTGAATGGGCAAACTCTGGCAAGACACCAGGGAAATGTCCCTACTCTTTAAGATGTGCCATGGGATCTTAATGTCTGTCTGAATTGCCACTAGAACAGGCAGTTGGGATCCCAGTTTAATGTCTCAACTGAAAGACAGCACCTCCAATAACACAACATCCCCCAAACACCATGCTGGGGCATTGGTATGGTTACTTTTGATCAAAGAATGAATGCCCCTGCTAAGCTACAGTGCCAAATACCAACACAACTTCCTGCAATATCTGGTGTTCACTGAAGGTCTCCCATCCTACTACTGACCATGCCTGACTCTGCTTAGCTTCTGAGATCTGATACGATAAGGATCCAAGGTGGTAAGAATACAGGCCTAACAAGGCGCTCACACCAAGAAGGGGAGGGGATTGGACAGCTGGCTCCTTGGAGCTGTATTAGGAGCCTTTTCCCTTCTAAATGGCAGCAGAAAATAAAACTGGCTTTGGACTACTGAAGTACACTGATGGTAAGCCAGCTCCAGAGGCTTTAAGGGAGGGTCTCCAAAGTGAGCCAAGTTGATGCTCTTTAATTGCCCAAAGATAAAGTATGGGAAAAAGTAAGGAGAAGACTGAAGAGGTTGAAGCATGGAAACCATTTGAAACTCTTGCCCCCGAGGACTGGCATACACTTGCAGTTATTTTAGGAAGGCCTGTGCCTTAAGAACATAAGAAGGATGATCCTTGGGGCTGTAGGTGGTTTCTGGGGTTTGGTGTGTCCATATCCAAGTTGCACAATGCTCTACCTGATAGGATCTTTTTGATAGCGTGGTGCCATGGTGCAGCCCACCAGGAAATTAACAATAATGCCACCGGCCCCCACTCTGGACAGATAAACAGTAATTGTATACAACAATCCTTAAACCTTGCACTCTCTAACATAATTATGTAATAAAACACATTTATTTATTTATTTGAAAATTGGTAGGCAGGAGAGGCACACTTAGCCAAGGCTCATTTCCTGGTGTGACCGTGAGGAGATGGGAAAGGGGTACAATAAAAAGCAACCACCATTATCAGTGAATGGTACAAAGTAAAATGTTAACAGTGTACAATTTAACACGGTGAAAATGCAAATAAAACAATCAATGGAGTGGGGCAAAGGTACAATGAGCTGCTTATGATGTGCAAAGAATGAGACTACAACAGGTATAATGCTGGTAGTGTATTTGGAGATTGGAGGGAGCCTAATACAGGCTGAGGCAGAACTCAGGAGATGGCCCAACATCAGGGATGATAGGCATTCCAACCAGAGACAGCAGACAGGAGCAAGTGGTAGCAGGGAGGAGTTTTAGCTGGTGCTTAAGGGAAATGGGGGAAGGGGAGAGATTGAGAGAAGGAGGATTAACAATACAAAATAAGAATGAGGTCTACTGGGGGGGAAGGGATGATCAGGGAAAAGGGTCTAAGGCAGGTAATCAAATAACATTTAGAAACATAGGTCCGAATCCCACTACCTACCAAGCAATAATTCTGAAACATAGTCCCCCTCCCTCTGGTGCACCACTATACCCTAAGTCCCCTCTGGGAGCTCAGTATCCATGGTGTGCACATTTGGAGTCACAAGTTGCAGACCGGATGTTTGACAATGGTGCAGTACTGATGGGAGATATTTGCTGGGCAATGTGGGTCCTAAAACAAGCAAGTTAAAAGTTCAATACAAAGTATCTTCAGTTGCAGAAGTATCCTGCCACTGGGACCTTCTAAGATCATGCAGGTTTTGCCCACTCTTTCTAGTCCCTAACTATGTCTGTTGCAGAGTCGGGCCTTGGTCTGAACTCACAAACTTTAGGATGCAGAAGCATGACAGTCACTGGTCGGTTGTCTTTCACATGGATTCGGTGGCAGGTTTTGCTAAAGATTCTGCGGAATCAACACGCCTCCAGTGGTGCAAGGTGCAAGCCATGATAAATCCTGAAGGCAGGCAGCCGCTCAGGGCCATGTTAAAAAGGCCTTCTATAGATATGAATTTCTGCAGAGGATGTGAACAATGCCGAGTGACCTCTCTCTCAGAGGATCACAGTTTTGTGCAAGACCAACCCTGTTCGAAAAGCAGAAGTGCAAGGCAGGCTCATTAGTCCTCAGGCTCAGAAACAAAAAGTGTTTTGGAGTCCCTGACTGCAACTTTGTTGGTTTTGTTCACTCCAGAGACTGAGCAAAATAAATCACTTCTCTCTCTCCCTCCCTTTCTAGACACTGCAAAAGTCTCAGACACCAGGCTAGAGTTGATTACATATGGTCTACAATAAGAAAAAAAAAAGATAATACGGGCAGACTGGATGGGCCAAGTGGCCCTTATCTGCTGTCACATTCTATGTTTCTAGGAGTTCTATTGGTTGAAACAGTACCAGGATAAATAAACTCTCCTTTTGGTTCTTTTTCAAGCACGTTTCCTGTGAAAACTACCAGTCTCAGGAGCCTGATGAGCTCCTTCTTTTCCATTTTACTCCACGGCATCCTCTAATTAACTGTACATATCCTGGGAGGCCTGGCTTGCCTCCAAATTAGCTCCAGCATTTTCCTGGGCCTGGCAAGGTGCCCCCAACTTCTATAGCAATCCTGTAGGGCTAGGAGCGAATATGATGGTGCTGGCCATGCCTAGAACACATTATGTCTTAAAAGGTCCACCAGCTCTAAACAACAAATGGGATGAGGTCATGGTGCCCTTCTCCTTTCTATATTCGTGGGAATGGGCAGGATGTTGAAGAAACCTCCGCAAGGGCTCTGGTGCACTCTGCTTAATATTTCAGCTCTGGATGGGCTCCTGCTGTTAGCTCTTAGCACAGATCCAACTTTAGCTATTCAGTCCCCTGTTGGCGGCATAGCAACTGCAATCCAGGTGTTGTGCCAGTTGAGTGCAGAAAAGTGCCTGCTGCATCCCTTACTGATCTCAGGCCAGGAGGAAAATCAATTTGCAGCTGCGCAGCTGCAAAGAGGCACTTCGGATGGCAGTTTGGGTTTGACTGATCTCCTGGATGGTGAGCAAAGGTAAACCAGCTGGAAGGAGGGGGTTATACATTTTTCAGGTATCACTGTAAAAAAATAAGCATTTGTCAATGCTGAATGTTGTCTTGCTGGCATTGGCATTGGTAGTGCAGGCGTTAGAGAGATGCATAATTGGAATGGCTGTGAAGTATTGAACTGACGCCAGCCCCACCCCCCCTGCAGAGACTGACAGGCATTGGGGTGTGCCTTTGGGTCATCGGCCATAATGCTCATGCCATTTCATCTCACCCCACCCTGCAGACACCAACAACTGTCACAGTATGCCTTGGGGTCTTCGGTTCTTACGCTTACCCCATTCCATAAGGAAATACACTGAGATGAGTGCAGTATAGGATAATGGGGTGAACTGTGGGGCCGAAAAGTCCAAGGCACACCTCGATGCCTGCCACTGACTGCAGTGGGGGATGATGTGGGCATTACAGCCAATAATCCCAAGTCACACCCTGTCAGTCTCTACAGGGTGGGGCGTTATGGTTGGAAATCCTAACGCCCTGGGCGTTTGTTGGTATTTTCACTCCAAATTTTCAACATGGGCTTTTTGTGACCCCACCTCATGAACAGTGGCACTATCAGTTCATTATCCAAAAAGGGATTTTGCACAGCGACTGCACCACTTGGCGCCACAGGTGCAAAAACACATTTCGGGCAGGATTTGAAACATTACAGCTGTACTGTTCATGAGAAGCTGTAAAAAAATCTATCTATCACTAGTATGGGATGAACTCCACTAAAAAATAACACATATGTAGCAAAAAAGCTCCTTTATTTCATATTTTTCCACACAGAAAAAGTCCAGGCAACAGTTTCGTGGCCAAACACCACTTCATCAGGCCCCAATCTGCAGTGTCGGTCTCTTTTTGTTTTAAATAACTCTTATTTCTATCTCAGTGCAAACATCTCGTTACATTTTCAGTATTCCATCCACAAAGTAATTCCTCTGAACACTTTAGTTAGTAACATCTGCAAGTATAAGACAGCAGTCACGTGATGGCTTGTAAAAATGCTTGATGGTCTGTGGTTTCACGAATAGTGGGGGGACATATATTCCATATAGGGCAGCCCTTGAAATGAAAGTTATATCTCCAAATTTCTTTGTTCTTTTTCTAAGCAAATTTTATTAGAATGAACTGATTGATCTTGCCAGTAACCTCTTATTTGGAACTTTTCCTGAAAAAAGAAGTTGAGGGATAGGATGCGCAGGAAAAAATGTTTTCAATTTATGTATCAATATTATTCAGTTTCTAGTATGGCCTATTTCTAAAGTCTGCCAGTCCAGTGTACTCAGTAATAGGCACTGATGTTCAGTTATAGCTCTAAGAGTGTCTCCTCTTGTGTTCTCAGGGTGCCAGAACTGCTCACAGTTCTCTTGCCCTTTGAACATGTTAGGAGACCCTTATAAGAGACACTCCAAGTGTTCCTTTAAATGTATAAAAAGGTAGAGTGGGCCAAAAGATAGTCAAATGCACAGAGCAGAGTTTGAACTTCATTCTGTAGTTAGCATCAGTTCTATCTCTAGGGCATTTTTATCTTGCAGGATGAATGCACATTTGTGAATATATACTGATGGATTCCTTGGGTTAGAAGTTGGTCAAAAGGTATAAAATGCAACAAATCAAGAGTTTTGGGGTTATATATATATATATATATATATATATATATATTTAGTTTAAATTATTATTTTTCCATTTTTTTAAATAAAATAAGCAGTAAAAGAAATACAATAATGTCAAACATTAATTATTAGTAACACATCCATAAATCAGTAAGCCATGGTATTACATCTGAATGTATAGAATATGTCCAAAATAATACAGACTTATTCTACTAATATTATATAGTGTATCTAGTGCAGAATGAGTCCAATTAAGTGGGTCCAACAGAGGGATCTAAAACTGAGATAACAATGTGTTGCCTATGGACTCCAAAAAGCCCACCTCAACTTATTAGTTTTAAAGTTCATAAAGAGGGTGTACAAGTCTGAGTATCTCACTTATCAGGGCATGAAACAAAAAGTCAATTTTTCATAAGTATCTGCCATTTTTAGATTGACCTAAAATGTGGTTGAGTTTAACAATAATAACTAATTAGAACTGTTAGATCTGGAATGATTAAAAATTAACTATTACTGTTGCAGTCATAATAAGAAAGAAGCTAATAAAACTAGAAATGGATATGCTCAATACACATTTACTCTTCAAAGCTTCACCAAATAATATGCTCATTTCATTTATTTATTTAGCTTTTGTTGACCAGCTAAGTACACTAGACAAGACATTTGACTATTTTCAGGTACGACCCGGAAGAGTACAGGAAATATGACATAGTACAATATGATACACTTACGGCGGTAATACAGAGTCAGGGAAAACAGAAACATAACATAGTCAGCAGGTACATACAAATGGTCAGAACAAATACAACGGATCACCAAGGCTGCCAGCAGCGCATTATATGCAGGTCATATACAGATTAAGTCCATTATATACAAAATTTTGTATAGTAGGAGTTCCCAGAAAAGCGGAGACACTGCCAGAACAATACCCAACAGACAGAGTGTATAAAGTGTGTGCAGGACAGTATCCATGCAGGCAGGCAGGACAATAGGAGGGATGCTCAGTGCAGGGGACAAGAGAGATTATGGAGGCTTGGGACAACCACATACTGAGGATAGCGTCAAGTGTCTCCACAAGGAGGTTTGGAGGCAAGCCAGAAGGGGAGGAGTGAACCTGGGCGGTAAGGGAATTCCATTGTATGGGGGCACACTAGGCAAAATCTCTGTCCTCCATAAGAGTGCGAGTGGCAGGAATCCTTAGCACAGTAGTGCCCAGGGATCTGAGGGAGTATGAGGGGGAGGACGCAGGTACGAAGAGCTCCGCCAAACCAGGTGGGGTGCCGGTACCAAGGACCTTGCCCGTGAAACAGCCCAGGACAAAATTTAAGTAATTGGAAGGGGAGAGTCAGTTGAGCTTACTATATAGGTCACTGTGATGTGTGATGGGTGATGGGCAGCAAGTGCAAAACAGCAAATGTTACTGTAGGCGACGGACCACCTGGCGAGGTGGGTTTTGGAGGTATGAGTGAATAGGAGAAGCCTATAGCTAAGGGAGGGGAGAAACACTCCTCTGGCCAGCGCAAGATGAGCAGTGGGAGTAAGATTGCTCTTAGCATGATAAGCCAGACCCAGTTTGCAGTTAACAGCTCTGCAGACTCTAAGGATATGGAGTCCAAGGTCAAGCTGAGGGTCAAGTGTAACCCCAAGGCATTTAATGGAATCGGTGGTGAGGATGGGGCACCATCAAGACCAGAGATACACAAGGAGGCAGGGGAGGCCTTTATCTTGGCCAGGGACCCAAAGAGCATGACCTGAGTTTTTTGAGATTGAGGACCAGCCTGTGGGACGTTATCCAAGACTGGACACTCCTAAAGTCCTCTCTCAGCTGGTAATTTATGACCCCAATGTCCCAAGAGTGGGTGAGGAGGACCAGGTCATCTGCATAGGGAATGGACCTGGAGTGGGAAGAGGTAGCAGGAAGACTGTTCACAAAATGGAAAAGAGCAGGGGCCCCAGGACTGAACCTTGAGGAGCACCTGAGGACACAGCAGTGGTGTCCGAGAGCACCTTGCCTAATTTGATCAGCTGCTGTCTGCCCTGTAAGTAGTTGGTGAACCAGATGAGTACAGGGGGTGACAAGTCAAGTGACCCAAGCTGAAAGCAAAGCAGAGCATGGTCAACTAGATCGAAGGCTCTGGATAGATCGATGAAAATGGCACCAGAGAGTTTACCCTAGTCCACAGCAGTTCTGATCCCAGATGGGACAGTGACGAGGGCAGAGGATGTACTGTGCCCTTTACAAAAGCCATGCTGCTCATGAGATAGAAGCGCGTGAGACTGGATATATTCCATGAGTTTATTTATTTAGTTTTTGTTGACTGGGTACGTGCACTAGGCAAATCCTGCCTATTTTCAGGCACGACCCGGGGGGAGGGGGATACAGATGAATGCTAACTGACCTTGAACCAGATTAAGCTGTTGGTGGTATTTTTAGTGAATGAGAGAAATTTGGCCAGGACACCGGGGAAATTCCCCTTGCTCTTTTCGATAAGTGCCATGGGATCTTTAACATCCACCTGAACTACCACCAATCCAAGCAGATGGGACCTCAGTTTAACGTCTCATCCGAAAGATGTGCCCTGCCACAACTTTCTCAAGGAGTTTATTGATTGCGGACAGTATGGCTATTCATTGGTAGTTGTCCAGAATCTTAGGGTTGCTCTGTTTAAGTATGGGGACAACCCAAGCCACCTTCCAAATGTTAGGGATGACCCCAGAGGCTAGGGATAAGTTGAAGATATGGGCCACCAGGGAGGCAATGTGAGAGGCACCAAGATGGAGGCGCTTAGGTTCCATGCCATCATGGCCAGCACTGGAGAAGTGCAATCTCCGCATCTCTTGTGCCATCCCAGCCTTGAAACAGAATAACAGTCGGGAAGTGGAAGCCTGTTGTGAAGCAGAGTCCTGGTCACAGCTAGCACCTCCACTGGAGGAGAAGAGGGAGGTGAAAGCAGACAGGTCCGAGAAGTGTGTGTTAAATGCGTTTGCGATGGCAAGTGGACTGTTACAACTGGTACCATCAATGAGCATATCAATGGCCTCACCTTTGGCGGAGCCACTTACTATGTTTTTTTATGTTTCTCCAGAAAGTCCTAGGGTCTTTTGCCGAATTCAGCAGTGCCACTGTGCAGAATTTACTTTTGGCAGCCCTGATCGCTTTCTTACACTCATTCTGGAGCCTCCTATACTGCTGAAATATGACCTGGTCACACGTGACCTTGAATTTGGCCCAACACTTATCCCTAGTCCTCATGAGGGTAAGGAGGCTCCCATACAACCACTTGGTAGTGGAGAAATGCGTGCTTATCCTGCAGCACCCCGAAGGCACTGAGAAAATGACTGACTGCAGAGGCTGGGTCCTGGGCATTCCAGACCTCAGACCAGTCAGTAAGCCGAAGAACATTATGGAAAGACCCTAGGTTGAACCGGGAGAAATCCCTAATTTGGATGACTTTATGTACAGTTTTCAGGGAGGGGACCTTCCATACACAGAACACAGGGGAGTGGTCAGAGATGGAGTCAGGAAGCGTTCCAAAAGAGCTAATCCTCTCTGGTCTATTGGACAGGACCCAGTCTAGGAGGGAGCCCGAGCCACCAGCGGAGGACCACCTAGTGGGTTCCTTGATAAGTTGGGACAGGGAGAGACCAGCCAGCAGGGGCTCACACATCTTAGCATTACCATCAAGCCAGTTCAAGTTGAGATCACTTAGTATCATCAGCTCATTATTCCCAGCCAGTGACCCAACCATGTCAAGGAGGGAGGTCAGTCCTGATATGCCCCCCATGGGGGGGGGGGTTGTAAGTACAGACAATGTGGAGCTTCTTAGTGTTCCCGAGTAACAGAACTGTGTGCAGTAGTTCACACAGCAACAGCAAAGACTGTTGCCCGGACAAGACCGAAAGATTAAGGTGACTCCTGTAGTAGACCAGGATACCACCCCCCCATTTTTTCCCCAGAAGATCCTGCCTGACGAGGTCAAAGCCAGGAAGTGCACATGCTGACTCAGGGGTTGACGGCTTCAGCCAGGTTTCTGTTATACCAAGGATGTCAGGCTTGTGGTGAGTGACCCATGCAAGGAGGCCAGTCAAGTTGGGCAGAGGGCTTCAGATATCGAGGTGGGCTATTTTCAACCCTTTGCCTTTCGACCAGCACACCGATGGGGAGGAGACTTGGTGGGGAGGACCAGAATTGAGCTCAATATCCCCCAAGAGGGCTAGAGTCACCAGGAAGAGCCATCTGAGATGCCTCAGAGGAGGGAGGCCATGCCTACCATGTGGCTTATGGCCAGGACTCCTACCCCTTATGAAAGGATACAAAAAACACCTAAGATCAAGACAGTAGAAGGACCGGGGGGCTGTCTGTCACCAGCAATTAGATTAGAGAAGGTGAAGCCAGTCATATCAAGCTGATCAGGTGTAACCCAGGGGCTCCCCACAGGAGGAGCACTGTCCATAAAAAGCAGAGGGTCTAGCACAGACCAGAGGCGTAGCACAGTGAGCAGTCCGAGGGAAATAGGACTGGTGAGGGGAGCAGGCTTGGCCACCCTCACAAGAGACTTGGTATCCCCCATGAAAATTCTCCCCCACAGCAGCATGCCATGTAGTTTACAGTCCCAAGAGCCGTCCCACAGCAGTGCCGAGCAGCACTTTCATTGCCCTAGGGTTTCGCCTCCGGAATGCGGGAACCATACCAAACAGTCCTGAATCGCCAAGATTACAAAAATTTCTCCTGCCACTGAGTGCAGGGGCTCCGATGCTTTTAATGTGGCACAACAGGCAGGGGAGGTCTGTCTGACTCTGATCCGTGAGTCGGCGCCTCCACCCGACCCGAACGGTCAACTGAAGCAGTGTCGGGGGGGGGGGACCCACCACGGCAGAGGTCTCCGCACCACCCCTTCTCTCTCCAATGGCAGATACAGGAATGGCCTGCTGGACGCAGCTCAAGCCTTCAGGTGAAAGAGCAGCCACATCACTACAGGCGGACCAATCAGGCACCTTTTTCAGGTCTTTGAAAAAAGGCGCCAAGAACCACAAAGGGACTGGTCCGGGAGGCAACACTGGTGAGTCCAGCACAAATTCAGACAAGTTCTCCCCACAGCAGCCAACAGAAAAAAATTCTCCCCCTCAGCAGCAAGCCACGTAATTTACAATCCCGAGAGCCGTCCCACAGCAGCGCTGAACAGCACTTTCACTGCCCCAGGGTTTCGCCTCCAGAACACAGGAACCGCACCAAACAGTCCTGAGTCACCAAGATTACAAAAGTTTCTCCTGCCATTGAGTGTAGGGGCTCCGATGTTTTTAATGTGCGGCACAGCAGGCAGGGAGGTTAAATCCGACTTTGATCCATGAGTCGGCGCTCCACCCTGCCCGAACGGTCAATCAAGCAGTGTCGGGGGGGGGGGGACCACCTCGGCAGAGGTCTCCTGCACCACCCCTTCTCTCTCCAATGACAAAAAATTTGCAAAGCTTGACCAAATAACATAAGGACAAGCTGGAAAACATTTTTATGTTTGGGTAATGTCACTTATCTTGAATTCCAAAGTCTGCAGATTCGGACACGGCTACAATAGGAGCAGCTTGTGTCATGTTCTTGGGCTGCGTGTTATTTGGAGTAATAGGTTAACTGACTTAGCAGACTCATTTATTTTTTCTGACGCTGCAGCTTGAGGATTGATGATTTTTTCACAGTTATTAGATCCAAATGATCTGAACTCGTAGTCTCCACATCAGGATCTTCCGATTCTGGAGTCTTTGGCAGTTCTGGAAGCTTTCAGTATGTAGTACCTTTTGATAAAGTCTGCAAGCTGGTCAGTATCAAAAGTATCTTACACTGATGATCAATGATAATCCTTACTTTGCAGGAGTATAGTACTGAGAACTGACCCCCTATTTCAAGCATCTCATTCAAAACTACGGAAATCTTCTGTGACAGTGTTGGGTTTAAGGGGCCACATTGGGGTACACATACAACCAGCTTCATTGTAGTGGTAGGCACCTTTGATGCGGGCTGTAAACTCCCAGTCAAGTATAGATGCAAAGGATACCAAAATTGTCAGTGGTTTATTGGGTTTCATGGAGTTTGTAACTCAGTGGTTCTTTGTGGGATGCAATATGCAGAAAATCTTTGCTCAAGTCCCATGCATTTGACTTAATATTAAATTGTGGCATTTTCCTAGCTACCTAAAGGACTGCAAACAAAAAATTACTATCAACCACGAGTTCATTCTTGAGATGTATGGTATCTGGATGTGTATACCTCAAGGCAACCACACGTGTGCCCCTACTATTCTTGGTTTTGTAAATGACCTTCTAAATACCTGTAACTATGTATACATGTACAGTATCTTAACAACACTGTTCTGTAGATTAGCACCTTGGCCCTGTACCAGGTATCAAACGAGCCACAATTACTGTAGGCTTCAACAGACCTGAAGCATGAGTTTCCAAGAAGAAAAGGAAATTAATCTGAAATACAGATATAGATATATGTGTAGCTCTTTAAAATACACTGTATCCCAAAGTGCCTTATAATCCAAAAACAGCTGCAACAGCAGATAGGTTTGCACGAATAAATGAATTAAGGGAGGTTATGCAAACCTCAGGGAGAGCAAAGAATAAGGGGAATGAGAGGGAGATGTTGGCACAGGGAGGATAAGTGACTCGTTCATTGTCACATAGTGAATTAACAGTGGTAGTAAAATTCCTACAGTGGTCACTGATTTCACAGTTCTGTGTTCCAACCACATGACTACACTGCCTTTAAAAAACACATTGTCCTAGTGTTCTGTGCAACTAGGTTTGGGTCCCCCATAGGCTAAGTAATCGGTCATCCCTTGAAATAAAAATAAGTAATATGTTAAATAGGAATTAGGTTGAATTCTTCAAGGGTCAGTAAGCTTCACTTTGTCTATGTATAGTAATAGCTTTGATAAGTACAAGAATAATTGCACTGCACTACTGAAAATAGTGCTTCGGTTCATAACGTATGGTAAGAAGCAAGTTCTCCCATTTCTAACTATTCACCCAGGACTATGGATATATCTTCTACACGTTCTCCAAAACAGTATTACAAAAACTGGTTATTTTCTACACAAAAGTATAAAGTGTGTAAACAGTATATATACAGTCAGAAAAAAAAATCACCCAACACATGGACTAAACCAGACACCTTTTTTGGTGTCAATAAATATTTATTTTACACTGTGGCAAACTTCAACCGGTGAAAACTAAAAGGCTGGTGGGCACAGGAAAAAAACTTATGTTTCACCCAGCTACTGCTGAAATCATCAATACAGCTAGGTAAAGTGTAAGTTTTTTCCTCAACCCCCACCTGCTAGTTTTACTAATTGAAAAGTTCTCCAAGTAAAAACAAATATTTAATGACACAAAAGTGTGTGATTTAGTCTGTGTGATGGTGCTTTTTCTGACTGTATGCTTTGCCACTAACATACCACCATCCATAGATGCCCGGTGCTCTCATTTTTTGCTCCGTTTGTGTAAATAGTATCTTGCAAAAGTGGAATACTGATGCATTGCAATCCCTTCTACAACCAGTCTGACTGACTGAACCCACTTGAACACAAAAAAGTATACTGGTTTTCTTACTCTATACCAGTGGAGTTGCACACGATTATCTTTATTCCTCTATTAACATTGAAAAGATTGCCTCAACATGTAAAGTAAACCTCTACTCTGGCAACTTCAAAAGCCTATTGCTGCGATACCTGACAGATCCCTACCATGGAGTTTTTAGGTATGCAGGGTGGGCAAGCAATGTGAGAAGGCAGTAAGGAGGACTGGGGGGATACTGGGATGCACAGGGACAGGCATCAACAGTAGAAAACGGAAAGTTGTTATCCCTCTGTACAGACAGTTGGTGAGACCCCAACTGGAGCACTGCGTGCAATTCTGGAGACCCCATCTCCGCAAAGACATAGACAGAGTGGAGGCAGTTCAGAGGAGGGCAAACAAAATGGTGCAGGGTCTGCACCAGAAGACATACGAGGAGAGACTAAAGCAGCTTAATACATTATACCCTTGAGGAAAAAGGAGGGGGGGACATGATAGAAACTTTCCAGTATCTTAAGGAATTAACAAAGTACAAGAGGGTAGTATCTTTCAGAAGAGAGATGTGCAAGAACAAGGGGGCACAATTTGAAGATAGAGGGGGGACGGCTCAGAGGTAATGTTAGAAGGTATTTTTTCACAGAGAGGGTTGTGGATGCATGGAACAGCCTTTCTGATGAGGTTGTGGAGTCAGGAACAGTGGGAGAATTCAAGAATGCATGGGACAGGCATAAGGCAATTCTAGTGGGAGGAAGGAGGAAGTAAGCTGTTGATTAACTAGAATCTGCAGCTTGTCCATCAGGTAGGGAAATGGAGAGACTAGGTGGGCCAAGCGGTCTTTATCTGCCATCAAATTCTATTTCTCAAGGGCGCTCAGAGTTCGACAGCTATCTTCCATTGTAGTCTGTATTATTGTAACTTTCTTGTTTTCATAAATGGCTACCATAACTGTCTGTATACCATCCCCTGGGAAGGTCATGAAAAAAAGAGCATAGATCAAGCACTGGTCTACCCAACAGTAGGTCCCAGAGCTGAAATTCAACTAAATTAAGGAAGCATAATCGGTCTTCTCTTCATTATGCCTGTCTCTCACTAATTGAAACCATATCTCCTTTTAGGTAGTGCACCGGTCTGCCAAGACCAGCTTCTTTGAGTTCTAATGCAAGCATCGGCAGTGTAAATTCTTTCTCTGGCTGCAGTTACTGTATTGTTATGCTGTGGATGAGCACTCCCAAACTGAGTCATCTCAGGTATGGGATCATTATTTTAGCATGAGATTAAACAAGGCCATAGCTCTTGAATACAACAGGGTAGGGGAGGGGAGGGAGGGAGGAGGGTGAGGGGAGAGAGAGAGAGAGAGAGAGAGAGAGAATGAGGGGTGCCTAGAACGTTAATGGAGTCATTCACATGCTCTGGGATCACTTTCTGGCAATGTCTGTGTGTGTTTGTGTGTGTGTGTGTGTGTGTGTGTTGGGAGGGGTGTTATGATCTGAACATTGAAAACATTTTTTGACTCTAGCAAAGCACAGCAAATGTGAAATAAGCATCACTGGATATCTGAACCTGATCTTATCTTTTAGGTCACTAGCAGAATGTGTTTTGTTGCTTCAGTTCAGTTCCTAATGACTGTCAGGCCACATCACAGACGGCCATTTGCCTAGTATGTTAAGAAGGAATAAACTCCTCTTTTGAGGGGTTCTTCCAGGGTGGTGCTGTGTGATATACTCGTACACTGGTGCAAAAGTGTGGGAAGGTTTGCACTATTGCAGAAAAGATGCACTCTATCTGGCCTCCAGGTAAAGACAGGACTTCACCTGCTGATGTCATAAACCTTAACAAATTCCTTATGAATCAGATCCCGAGACTGAGATTTGGCAAATTAGTCATTAGAATGTTTTACATGTTATGATCTTTTATATCCCACCTTTTCTCCAGAGGTGCATCCTACCTCTGATGGTCTGTGTCCTCCAGCGGCCACCCATCTCTTTCAGCCGCTCGCTTCCATCATGCTTGGTGGAGATCCATGAAGTGTGTCCTAAGGGTGCCATTGACTATCTTTATTTTTTTTCCATGCAACTTTTTATTCTCCCTGGAGCCCTGGTAGGTGGCTGTGGTCTCTTCTTTCGGAGAGACTCACTCTCCGGCTTACCTGTGTCCCTGTATCACCGACCTGGTCAGTCTCCCATGGATTGCCCCTCACAGCAGGGCCAGAAGGGAGGGCACCGGCACTCCCCACCCAGAGACCCAATCCAGATGCACCGTGCTGACCCCCGTGGATGCAGGAGCTATCACGGAACCTGACAGGCTCTGATTTTCCACTTTTCTCCCATCCCTCCCTCCCTGCCAACATAGTGAGGTCGGCATGTCTCCCGATCCATACTGCCCTCCAGCCACCACCAGAGGGCAGTCAACGAGCAGGACAACAGGTCTCCTCCCCTGAGAGAGAGAGCAGTCCTCGGATGCTTGATCCTCTCTCACCCTGCCAACCCCGGTGGCCGAGCTCATTCCGAATCTGGGTTGCTGGCATGATGCGAGGTGTGGCATCCAGCACCTCAACTCTCAGCGCCACCGGGCCTGCTCAGTGAGTATCTTTCTGATGGGGCACTTGATTTTTCCATGTTCTCTCCCTCAGTTCCCATTCCCTCCTTCCACCCAGTGGTCGCGTGCAAGACCCTGACAGGTGAACCTGCATGGATACAACTTCCCTTTGATGGAAGAGCAGACTCCCTTAGCTCACTATCAGGGTCACTTAGTGGTGGAATGTGCCACAAGACCCTCCCATGTTGGGACACCTGCCAACGGCAGTGTCTCTCCCAGCTGGCCATCTGATGACTGGCCTCCCGAGTTGGTTCCGGAAGCGAGGTCATCAGCATGCTGCATTGCTGCTGGGCCATCAGGCAGAGCTGTTTCATGACTGGGGATTCCAACTTTCATTTCAAACTGAAAATAACAATAAAACACCACCAGACACTTAAACATGTTTCAGAGCTAACCTACAAAGACGGGCACTGACACATACTGCCAGTTAAAAGTATCCATTTGAATGTGCCCCTGGAAAGCATTCTGCTTCTCTCGAACACTTCACACTTCCCCTAAGATGTAAATTGGTAAATTAATTTATGATCTTTGTATTCTGTTGGCTTCTGTGGTCTCTCACTCATACGGTGAAAGTTCTATAACATATCTAAAAATATTTAACAAATTCATTTTCTGTATATTGGTTCCTTTGCACTGTAGTTTGAGGATATTTTTATGGATTTACAGCAGTGATCCACACTGCTAAAATAAGTTAAAAGACCAGCCAGCCTGCTGATGCAGTGATAGGGTTACCGCCTATGGCTTGATGACTGGGTTCGCAAGCCCAGAGAATCAGAGGGCTGGCCAGGGAGGAGGATTGAGCATCCACAGAACTGCTGTCCTCTGGGGAGGGAGGTTGTGGCATCCAACATTTGCCTGACCCTTAGCAACTTCTAGGAAGAGGGAGCCTGGAACCACATAATGAGGGAGGGGTGTGGAAACATCTATATGTCGCGCGCAGGAGCATACCTGATGGCATGCTGACACCTTTGCATGCCCACTCCCTGGGGCATCCAGGTATAGCAGAAAAGCACTGGCCAGTGAGAGGGAGATGATGCTCTGCAACCCCCAGTCTGCTCCAGGACTGACCTGCTCATGCCTGACCCCACAGAGCTTTGTCTCCACCAAAGCTCACCAGACCAAACTGGGTAGTCACTAAGGAGCTGAATGTGACCCTGTCCCAAGGAGCATGCAGGAAGACCTAGTTCTGGTTTGTCATGGGTGGCCTGGGAGCCTGGCATCAGATGGGAGGACTTCAGGACATGGCAGGAGGTGCAGCAAGGATGAAGGACACCCTGCTCTTGGGCAGAGAAGAAACAGAAACATAACTGAAAGAAAATAAGATGCTAAAGGAGACTCAAGATGAGCAGCAGCCTCCGTTTTTGATTTCAGTTTCTTAAAAAGCTGCTGATGCCTCAAAGAAAATTTTGAAAAACACAATATTTAGGTACAATCCAGCTTGCATTCCATATACTGTATAGTCTATATATTTCTCCTGCACTTATTTATTACTGAGGAAATTTGCATAAATACATGATCTTTATACTTCAGAGGTCATCTGCCTGTATAGCTTACTCCCTACTTCCATGTCATAATCCTCTGTTGTGACATAACAATTTGTTGCCATGGGAGTAACTGCAGAGTTCGCAATCAGTGCATTATGACTTCAGGTAAGGAGAAAGCAACAGGAATAGATGAACTCTTCAGGAGCAAAGATCCTGTTGTCATGTAAATTACATCGGTAATAAATAATGAGGAGGAAAAATACAGAACTAATGTGAAATGCAAGTTGAACTGTGTCTAAATACTATGTTTTGATAAAGTTCTCCAGAATGAGTCAGTTGCTCTTTAAATCCCTCCATTTTCACAAGCACTACAGTCGTCACAGAGCTGTTATCTGTTCCTTGGAGAAAAGAGAGTGCAATTGTTTCTTATGTCATTCATCTCTCCCCCTACATATGAACTAATTGTTGAGTCTGGCACATTTTTGGAGGGGGGCGCTTTATATTCTGGATTAGAAGGACCAGGGCCACTTTAGCTAAGGACTGTGCTGTCATCCTCTCTATTAGCTAGTGATACAAAGAAGTAAATGGTACTTACTTGGTCTGATGTTTTGAACCCCGAAGATGAGCATAGTATTGCTCTATCGAATTTAGTGTGACGCTGCAGACACCACAGGTAAAGTTGCGCTTCAGAGCTGCAAAGGAATAACAAGCGGGTTAGTTTGGACTTGACAAAAGAAGGGTGACTAGTGTGGCCATGTGTTGCTGCATGAAGCTGGGATTGTGCACGTGGCTTAAGTTACTTTCACCCAAGCATGGAGTAGGTGGACAATGATGGTGTAAAATTTGGAAACAACTTTAAATGATTTCAAAATTCATATAATGCATAAATGGCCCACAGTAATTGTGTGGAGTCTTAGTGGCAACAATTGCACAATTTAGCATATGAAACAGGATTTTTTTCATACAAAAAAATCCATTTGGAAATGAGGTCACTGAATTCCTGCAATTTGAAATATACTACAGGATTTGCATTGATAAGTAAATTTCACAAAATCTTTTGCAAATTGCACAAGAGTTCTGAATGACAAAGCAGGACTTTTCACACTGCAAAGAAACTGCACATTTGTAATAACCATGCCTGAGGGGGTGAAGGAAATATTTTCACATATTTTCCCCAAACGGGTGGTGTGTGTGCGGCACAAATACTGGGCTTCTGAAAAGCTGCCCCAGCACAGCTGCATAACATTTGCTATGTGCACACAGCCCAGTGAATATACACTCATCAAGACAGCCCAAAATCAGACCTAAACAAGCATTTGTCAATGCCGAATGTTTGCTTGCTGATATTAGCACTGGACGAGCAGGAGTCAGGAATGGCAGTGAAGTATTGAACTCCCGCCATCCCCACCTCCACCCTGCAGAGATGGACAGGCATTGGGATGTGCCTTTGGGTCATCGCCCATAATGCTCATGGCATTTCACCTCACCCTATCCTGGAGACACCGACAAGTGTTGAGGTGTGCCTTGGGGTGATCGGCTTGACAGTCACCCCATTTTATAAGGACATACGCTTAAATGGGTGCAGTACAGGAGAATGGGGCGAACTCTGGGGCTGAACAGTCCAAGGCACACCTCGATGCCTGTCACTGGCTTCAGGGTGGGGTTGGGGGTGGAATGGCATGAGCATTACAGCTGGCAATCCAAAAGCACACCCCTGACGCCTGTCAGTCAGTACAGGGTGGGACGTTATGGTTAGAAACCTTAATGCCCCGGGCGTTTGTTGGTATTTGCACTACAAATTTTCAACATTGCCTTTTTGTGACCCCTCCCCCACCTCATGAAAGCATTTGGGACCTCTGCTCATGAACAGTGGCACTGTGATTTTGTTAATCTGTCCCAAACGTAGATTTCCCACAGCGACTGCACCATTCTGCGCCAGATGTACGAAAACACAGTTTGGGCAGGATGTGAAAAATGACAGCTGTACCATTCATGGGCAGGTGTGAAGAGGTGGCAATGTTAAAAAATCTGTAGTGAAAATATTAAAAATGCTTGAAATTCTGACGTCTGCAATGAAACTGTGCAATACATGCTCAAGTAACAGTCATTTAGTGGAATTATTTCTCCAAATTATCAACATAGGCATTTTGTGACCTCTGCTCATGACCAGTGTCACAATGATTTTCTTAATATTACAAATTCTCGAAGTTACAAGTGTGCGTGGAAACTGCGCAACGCATGCTCATAACATAGTCATTTTATGGACTTTTATCACCAAATTTTCAACATAGGCATTTTGGGACCTCTGCTCATGACCAGTGTCACAATGATTTTCTTAATCTGTCCCGAACATTGATTTCTCACAGCGACTGTGCAATTGTACACCAGATGAGCGAAAACATATTTTGGGTAGGATGTGAAAAATGACAGATGTACTGTTCATAAGGAGGTGTGAAAAACTGACAATGCTGAAAAGCTTGAGTGAAAATATTACAAATTCTCGAAGTTACAAGTGTGTGTGAAATCTGTACAACACACGCTCGTAACGTAGTCATTTTATGGACTTCTGTCACCAAATTTTCAACATGGGCATTTTGGGACCTCTACTCATGAACAGTGTCACTGTTATTTTCTTAATCTGTCCTGAACACTGATTTCCCACAGTGACCATGCTATTGTGCACTGGAAGTGCGAAAACACATTTCGACCAGGATGTGAAAAATGACAGCTGTGCTGTTCATAAGGAGGTGCAATAAAATGCCAATGTTGAAACTCTGGAGTGAAAATATTACAAATTCGTGAAATTATGGTGTGCGTGGAAACTGCAATGCACACTCGTAACACAGTCATCTTTTGAATTGAATTTTCACAAATTTGCAACATAGGCTTTTGGGAGCCCACCTTATGAATAGTGACACTGTTGGTTTAGCATCGATCCTGAAAGGTGATTCCGCGCAATGACCGCAAAATCACCTTTCAGGACCGAATAACCAGATGACAGTTACTAAATTCATGAGATGGGGTCCCAAGAACCTCATGTTGAAAATCTGGAGCCAAAATTGGGAAAAATGGCCGAGATATTCACTTAAGTTGAAACCCCCTGCCATTTATGCCATTATACAGCTTACAGGCATTTCTTCAGTTCGCGGTTGGCCATATAGAGTGCAGACGTGTTCCCGCTCCACCGAAGATCATCGTGCCAGCCTCTGGAGGTAAGTATGGGGTGAGGGGGGTGTGGGGAGGTGGGGTGCACAGAGGGTGGGTGCAGGTTGGAGGATGGGGCACCGCAGACAGCGAGGGATAGTTTTCTTGTTTACAGGGTTTTAAAAATTAAAAAACAATGTAGGAAGGTTTTCTTTTCTTACAGGTGGTTTGGTATGTTGGGGAGGGTTACCAGCGTGCCACCAGGGTGTTTTTTGGGGGGAGCTGTAGCCGATGGGGATTGGGCACCCCGTTGGCACATACAGAGTGTTTGGGAGGTGCATGAGCCGAGGGGCACTAGGCACCCCCCCAGAACACAACAAATGGGGGGGACATTATGCAGACAGGGATTGGGCTACCCCGTTGGCAAATGAACTGGGAAGGGGGCATGCCGACAGGGGGTTTGGGAACCTCTGTCGGCTTTCATGGGGCCTGAGAGGCGGTTGGCAACAGCTGCTGCTTGATGTCAATATGCAAACTGCCTGCAAATTACCACCACTGATTGCAGAGGCGGTTTTCTTTCAACTGCATGCCACTGCATCTGAACTGCTGTCATAGACAGCGTAGCCATTCACTGGTGCAGTGTGGTCGCCTGCAAATGGATCATGGGCATTGGCAGAGCAGGCGGCGCACCTCCAAAAAAAGTCGATGATGGCATCTATGTTTCTTGCGCAAAGACGCAAGCAAACATAAAAGCAATAATCCACTGTACAATGAAGTCACCTTGCCCAGCTTCACTTTCCTGCAATTAAATTTATTTCTAGCACTTGACAGTTCCCCATCTGCAGCTGCTCTATAGAGAAAAACCTGTGGATCAGTATCTTCAGTCATGTTGTACACGCACTCAAAAATGTACTGTATTTGGGTCATTCAGGTCGCAGCTGCTAACAACTTCCACTTAAAAATATTACTTTCCTAAACCACATAAAACTTGCTCCTGCCATAACTGATTGAGATGGTAAATCTGCAAGAAAAAGAATCAATGACCCATGCAAAAGGGCTGCTTCAAAGAAAATCTACACAGGATTTCAAAGGAGCACCAGTTCATTTGTTCTGATCCGAGATGTACTTTCTTGGTGTTACAAAGGAAAAAGTGCTTTATTACTAATAAGCAGCTTTCTATGATGCAGTGAGCTTCTGATATGGTGAAGGTATGGGTTAAATGAATAAACCACTAAGACAGGAGACAAAGAGCCTGTTCCCTGCAGAGCTGCACAATAGGTGAACTCAGTGGCTTTTCTCCTTCTCTGAATCATAGCTCGCCCAATTATTCTGAATTTAAAGGAGAACTGCATTCAACCTGCAAGCCTCTATTTTCTGTAGAAGATGTGTTTCAAATACTGGTTTGCTGTCTACCACTGTTAAATCTTTGCTGGCCTTTTCATAAATTCGGTGAAATTAATAAATGGGTGTTTTTAATTTACACACTAGTAATCAGAACCATTGCATTATTCATGATGTAATTTGTGTCCTTTTTCAGCTCAGATGTTGTTGCCACAATCTAAAATTTACTATAGAACTCTGTGGTGAGAAAGTGGCATACACCACATTACTGTATGTACTTCAAAGGTCCTTTTACCTGATCTGCTCTGCGCAACTAGAACATTACCTTGTCTGCCATGTAAAACAGAGCTGCACCGTATCCAAGGGTAGCATTCGCTGTCCTGGCGCATACTGCTTTCCTGGGTTCACCACTGTGGTTTTCCATTTTGCGCTGCATCCTGCTGCTGTATAATCACAATGCAGCCCTCGTATCAATGCGGCCCCACAAGCAGGTCTCAGGCTATTGGCCAGTCAGAAAGCTAGCAAAAACACCAGAAGAGCCACAAGACCACTGCAGGGCTGCTGTGTGCAAAACCAAAATGCAGCGGCGCAGATGGAGCAGGCGAGCGGTTGGAAACTGCAGCGCTTTGAGTAAGGGCTGTGTGTAAAACAGCCTCAAAAGTGGTACTTATGGTACCATTAGTGCGTGAACCAGAAACATCAAAAATAGCCACTGAGTTTACACGATGGCTGCAAAAGACTAAATAGCAACAAAATTGTAACCGGCATTTAAAGTAACAAAATTCTACAGGAAAAAATGACTTAACAGGTTCAATGTAGTTCTCCTACAGACATCTTCCCTGGTGCTGCCAGCGTACTGTACATTATTAGTGTACATCCCGAAATTAATGTCCAGCCCCCACCCTCTTCCACTCCAGAATGCTGCACCAGTGCCACCACACAGCTATCAGGGCTGTGCAGGTAAGGAATATGAATTCCTGAATAGCCAGAATGAGGGATTATTCTGCACTCAGAATATCAAACAACTTACACTACTCTGATTATTAGGCCTCATGAAGAAAAAGACAAACATTAAACATTTTAAACAATTAAAAAAACTCTATCCCTTCCAGGGTTGCTAGGGTTAGTCCTGCAGTCAACCCCTCCACCACTCCAGTCAACTCCCACTCTCCACCACCCTCCCCTTCTACCGAACACTGATTCTTTTTATCCCTGGTGTCCAGTGGATCCCACTCACGCCTCCTTTCCCTGCATGTTGGTCCCTTGCTGATCCTAGCCATATGTCAAGTCCTCTTTGTTCTAGGACGATGTTCATTTCAGCCAGCAATCCTGCACCACCACCCTGGTAGGACTGCTTCACACAGGGCAGAAGTACCGAGGTGTGTGGTTAGCTGTGCAGGGGCCTGGAAGCATCTGTACATAGCACAGTGCTTCGTTAGCATGTCGGCCCCGCCCCTATTTCTGTGTCGGCAACGTGACCACTGTGATGGCGCAGGGAAAGGCCTGTATGGCACAAAGGGGTACAAGTTAGAACAGCGGGGCAAAATGGTTCTTTCAAACACTTTGCACCACTTAAACAGACACTGTTTATGGGGCCCCCACTAAAGCTGTGTGAAATATTCGTATTCCATTTCTGCAGGAGTTCAGCCAAATTTTGGAAATTCCACTGAGTTCCATGGAATCTGGTCAGAAGTGGAATTCAAAAGTTTGAAAGCTGATTTTTAAAACAGTGGATTAGTAATCCATGATTTACAACATCCACGGAAAAGTAAATACTAAATATGTAAACAGCAAATTAATTTTCTGTAAACTGCGGAATAACTTTCCACAGATTACATAATCCACAGTATATTATTCTGTGGATTACACAAATCTTTCTGGAATTCCATGGAATTTAAAGGAAATTCTCAAAAGCATTTCAGAAATGGGCATTCACATGTAGAATGAAAATGAGTATTTTTTTTTTTTGAGAAGGCCTGCCATTACCTTTCTGATGAAGAACTATGTAGGTTCACAAACTTAAATTTTTTTCTGGAAATCTTTGTTAGTCCAATAAAAGGTATCAGGTCACCTATTTTGTGCTTCTTATTGTACAAGGAGCAATACAGCAACAGACAACTTTTTGACACAAATGAAACTGTCATTCTGCTTGAATTCAGAACTTCACATTCAGTACTACTGCTTTAGCCCTCATCAGCATGCAGCACTCCAAGTGCGGTCTGACAGGGCTTGGGAAAGTGGCCTGATTACTTCTCCTGCTCTGCTTGTTACCCCCAAAAGACAATGTTCAAAAGGTGCTCCCAAATCTTTCAGATTTTCAAAAATACAGGAACCTGTTTCCCAGCCAGGCTTTATTGTACAAATCTCTCATGTTGCCCAGTGAGCCAAGCTTTGCAAGCCTGTCCCCGAGAAACCTTGAAATGTGCTTGGATCTGCTCCCTGCCTGAACTGGAGCTCTGGCTTCAAGTTTCCTCAGCGTGTCACTCACCAAGTGTTAAAAAGAGCTGAATAGCTATCCTTTCGGATGCTACAGTATATGCAATACTGGCAGACATCCATGCACGGCATGTACCACTGGAAGAAGCGGATTAAGTCCAGAGAAGCTGACAGGCATCTTACTGATGACAGGAGGGATGCGGAACGATTAATTTGTATGAGCGACATTCTTCACCTCAAACACAAATACGTGGGGGTTGGGGAGAGGGGCAGATAACTCATAAGTCCAGCTGTGAGTGAGCTGTCGTCATTCCTGTCTGAACTGCTGGAGAAATGGTGGCTGTTCAGAAATAACCAAGTACCACTGTAAGCTGTTGATAAATGTTTTTGAATTCTGACATAGTCAAAATTGTTGATTTTAGGGTTACCTCTTCCCCCTCTACTGAACAGTAAAGCAACTGAGAACACACTGAGTAATGGGAATGCTCCCACCAACTGACAGAAAGATCCATCAGTATTACAAAGAATAATTCTAGTCTGAACAATGGGAAGGGTGGTATACGGAAGGAGGAACATACAATGGTGTGGGAATTATTCTAAGTCATAAAATGGGTAAGAGAAAACCTGCATTGTGATTGGAGGAATGCAGTCACAGTGGCAGTGAAACAGAGGGTATGCAATAGGTGACTCAAAATAAGTGATTTATTTTAAGAACGCTGGCAGGGCCATGAAT
Organism: Neoceratodus forsteri; assembly: GCA_016271365.2. Classification (NCBI taxonomy): domain Eukaryota; kingdom Metazoa; phylum Chordata; order Ceratodontiformes; family Ceratodontidae; genus Neoceratodus; species Neoceratodus forsteri. Next base: position 57,369,430 of record JADMNL010000026.1, read on the forward strand.
AAATTATGAAAGTCCAGCTCCTAACAAATGATGATAAACTGCAGAGTGTAAGTCAGGCCATTGTGTATTACATTTATACAGCATCAGTTTAATACTTGTAACCTTGAAATCATACGTAACAGTTTCTGTTTCATTTCAGCTGCTGGGTCTGTGCTGCACATGGTTACTGCGATGTCATCAGCATTAGGGCTGCTCTCTGATGGTGTTCCATTGTGATGTACCCAACTTGCTAGATACTGACTGTGACATAACCCAAATGCAAATATATATCTTGCAAAGTGGGTCCAAAATCATCAGTTTTATTCTGTGGCATTTCTACTTTGTTGCATAATGCTTGTTAACTTATAAATGCCCTATAGATACAGTACACAAGGCAAGCATATGACTATAATGCAAGGAGGGACTGAAATATTGGTTTGGGGCCTTGTTTGCAGTATACGTGACTGGATATGCAAGTAATGACATACTGTAATACAGTATGTGGTTATACTATCATAACTGCATGCCTCTGGTAGATTATGAGGCACCAGTGCAAAGTTGTGTGCCTTTAACCATAAAGAAAGTGTGGTAACTGCAGCTTACCCATAAAGCTGTGCAGAGAGCAGGTCTGGTGGCGTGAGGGCTGAGGCGCTATGCACTTTAACTCCTGCCCCACCAGTGACCTGAGTTTGTGAATGATCCTGGGTTGCTGGGGTCAGACGGGTGGAGAGGATTAAGTTTACAATGGACTGCACCTCTACTGGGGAGGGTGGCTTGTCAGCCTGGCCTTAGCCTGCCACCAGGTGGAGACCTGGTGCAATGCAGCTGTGGGTGGCAGGAAGAGAGGGCCATCATGACAAATGGTGTGTGCCTCCACACAAGCAGGCAATTCCAGCGAGGGATATCGGGAGGGAAATGGGAACAGGGCAGTCAGGTGGGCCTCATGAAGCCCTGCCTCCTGGCCTGTGGCGCTGGCCAGATCCCTCCCCCCTTGGGTGTATTTGAACTATGTCAGAAAGGGTGGTGGCAAAGTGGAACCAACTGCCAGAGAAGGTGATTTCGCTGGCAACTGTTGGCACTTTTAAGAGAGGGGTTGGGGCAGGGTCAGAGGTAAGGTCACAACTAAGGGGAAACAGGGAAGGGGGAGGAGGTGGTCTTGGGGGATAACACAGGTGTTTGGGGGGTGCAGCTGCAGTAGAGTAGACTGGGAGCTGCATATTCGAGCAGACTCGATAGACCGCTATGGCTGTATCTGCTGGAATTTTCATATGTTCACATGTACCAGGGAGAGGAAGGCCCTCCTGCCTCTAGCCCAGCCACGGGGCAGTTTGAGTGTGGACACTGCCAGGGGACTGGAGATGTGCAATAGCTGGGAAGAGGCTGAGAGCCTGCCTGCCTGGACCACAGTAGGTAAAAAGCTTTACAGAAAAAAAAGCTGTGGAGAATGTGAATTTTTGATGGTGGAATTAGAATTCTACTTCTGTAAAGCTTTGCAAAATTTTGCAGTAAATTCTATGGAATTCTGCCAAGTGAATGGCAATTTTTTTTTTTTTTTTTATGAAATCACAGAATTATCATTAGAACCACTTTCGTTTTGTGGGGAAAACATGTAGCAACTGTGGAATCTTGCTATTTTCTGTGGAATGTCATCAATTTGCAGAATTTCACATTTTCTGTGATATCTTGCAGCAGAAATGTACTACTCCCCCTCTGGCAGAATTCTGAGGATTTTCCAGCACTGCTTGAAATTCTTGTGGAAGTGGAATGTGACAACTTCTGTAGAGCACTACGTAAGCAATAATTATTGAATAGTTGGTCATTTCCTGGGAATTAACGACTGGGAGAGGTGTCCCGAGTCGCAGCCGAGGGCCAATCACCAACAGCCAGTCATTAATCCCCAGGAAATGAATGGATGTGAGGTTATTATTTTGATTATAAGTCTAACTGCAGTAATGACATCTTTTTTTTTCATTTTTCTATTTCGTTTCCTTTTTTTTTTATTTGCATCATGCGCTCACACTGCCGTCTGCTGCCACCTGTCGTCTGTGGCAACATGGAGCTGACGGTGGGAGGTGACCTGCTTTTGGTAGTGAGGATGGTGTCATGTGGGGGACTAAACTTGATATTCTGAAACTATGTCTAAATAATAAGTCTCAGGAATGCAGAAGTGTTCCATTTTTTTTTCATTTTATTTAGGAAATTTTACACAGTAAACTGCTTCAGCAACAAGACTATTGCCGCGGTAATGATCAGCTGTGTGGCTGCTGTGCGGGGCCTTTTTAAGAGATTTCAGGCTGGCACAGCAGCCAATGGGTGAGCTAGTTCAGCTCAGGAATAATTAATTAGACTTATAATTGTCTATACATCCTTGAGTGTGTTGGCATGCTTATAAGATGGATCAAAAAGCCAACAGCTGTCAGACACTGTTGGAAAATGCCTTTTTAAGTCAGATCCAACATTCTGGATAGTTGATTGTACTGTGTAGAATAATCAGATTCTGATGAAGCAGAATTCTGCAAAGTTTTGGAAAATTCCATAGAATTTAGTTAGAAGCAAAATTCTGACATTTCACAAGGAAATTTTTTTTTTTGTGAATTAGTAATCTGCAGGATACATATGTAACCTCCTTGTTCCCAGGGGTTACTAGAATCCCGGTTAGAATCAGTGGTAGGCAGGGAAGGCAGCTAGTGAAATGCCAGTTAAATGGATTTCACTTTGTCTCACTCTGTTCTCAGTCTCTGCTGAGATCTGGAGGGATGATGTCATTTATAACTGTCGCAGCAGCATAAGCCACATTTGCTAGTAGCTGCTAGAGCTAGCTTTGGAATATTCAGTGACTAGTCTGTAGTCTGTAGGAGTAGTCTGCAGGAGTCCAGTGGAGGAGGCTGCAGAGTGTAGCTGCAGCTCCTCAGTCAGCTCTGGTATACAGCTGCTACCAGTTTATTTTGAAGTTTTAGTTTTCACCCTAGTGGATGACAACTGTTCCAGTCTGTGGAAGTGGTGGAGACCTGTGCCAGTGGGTTTCCCTCTGCTCCATTCCAGGTGGGATGGAGTTGAACTCCAGGATGCAGGGGCAATCCCCTGGTCCATCTGGACTTTTGAAGCTGCCTTGGTATAACTTATCTGTGAGTACTTTGTTGTTTTCTGTGTGTAAACCCAGGAATACCTGCATTCCTGTTAATAGTGGATTCTCTGACAAAGGGACCCTATCACCTGAGACTTTCTGTTAAAAGTTATCTGCTCATTTGGAGTCCAGTATGTGACCATCCATGTACAGAACGTCTAATTTCTGACACCCTGAGGTGTGTGTAGCATGTTATGTGTGATATACATTTGAGACAACATCCACAGTTTCTGCAGTTGTGTGGTGTTATTAAACAGATGAATGGCCGAGTATAAGCTTGGAAACAAAAGGTGGGAGACCTCCCCATATGAAGTAACCAGTTTACCTCTACGGGTTCTGAAGGGCACCTATTTCTTTTCAGTCAATGCATGTGGCCAATGCCTGTGGAAAGTGTTTACCCCTGTATGTGGGTTTGTTTTTTCCAGTTTACCCCATTTTAGTGGGTTCTGAAAGTCATGAGCCAGTATGTACTCGTTGTGGTCATGTACTGTATGTCACATTAATTCCTGTGGAATATGGGAACAGTACCAGTACCTGGCCGGATGTGCCAGTCTCCAGAGGGAACCAGTGTGTTCACAAGTGTGTGTGTTTTCTTCATCCTATGTTAAATGGGAATTTAGGAATGTCTGCACCTCAGTAATCTGCATTACAAGTATGTGTAGCCCTATGGGGGTCCATCTTCACTTTGTGATTATTCCTACTCTGTTACGTGAATAAAAGCCACACTCTAGAATCCCAGCCTGGTTTGGACAGTCATGTTATTGCTTCCTATTGTCTGGAGTTACTTGAGTGCCCCTATCCAGAAGTGCAAACCTAGCATAGTCCTGAGCAAACGCTTCTCCCAGGGACCTGGGCTGTTGGCCATGGTAATTGGTCCTCACTAGGTGTGTGCCAAGCAGTTGCCACACTTGGTTGTTTGTTTTCTATAACAGTCTTTCCATCTGGCATATCCCACCTTGTATATGGTGGCTTGCTTTGTGTGTTCTTTTTACAATGTAAACCCCCACCCCTCTCTTTACTCCTAGACGTTTGGTGAGACGTGTGCCTTCTAGTTAAATAAGGGACCGTTGGTGGTGGTGGTGGTGGTGGGGGGGGGTTACATATAAAACTGTAGATTCTTTTTCTGCAATGAGTGGAAAATTATTCTGCCGTTTAAGAGGTCCACAGAAAATGATTCCACGGTTTACACAGAAGTGCTTTTCGTAATTTTGGGGAATTTAAGAAAAGTAATGTCAAAAAGCATTTGGGAAGTGAAATCTTCATTTCACAAGAATTTCCAGCTATGGAATTCTGCATTCTGCACTGCCCTAATAGTTGATGATCTGATCTGGTACTATCTGTTTGCCAGAGCAGATAGTCACACTCTGTTCAAAGTTATCATTCAGGAGTCTTTGAAACAGTTTTAAAATACAGATTTCCTTCAGTTTTCACAGGCTTTATTGGGAACTGTGCTTGCTAAATATTGGGATGTCTTGTGAGGCAGGGGTATTACTGCATTCATATCTTCCACTTTTCACACACCAAATTTCTTTTTAATCAGTAAATAAGCGGTTTTACCCAGCAAAAGAAACAGGAAACAAATACACAAAGAACAGACACACAGAATGGGAACAAAGTTAAAACACAAGGCCCAATACTAGCCATCTAATAAGTTCACACAGAATATTAGCACTGGACATGCACGTTACTCAAGGCACAATACTATCTGAACTTCAGCCATCTAATAAGTTCCCATGGAATATTAGCACTGGGCACACAGGTTACACACAAGGCACAATACTATCTGAACATCAACCATCTAATGTTTCCACGGAATATTAGCACTGGACACACACACACATTGCACAAGGAACAACAGTATCTGAACACCAGCCATCCCTTTCTACTTCTCCAGGTTGCCCCTGATCAGGCCCTCCAACGTCTGCCTCTCTACTGCTCCCCACAAGGTATTTGTCCCTGGTCAGGTTACAGTCAAGACTTGGTGCCTTTTCAATTTCAAACAAAAGAAACACAGCCGAGCCCGCTCTGATTTGGGCTGCTGCTACCTCTGCTGCTCTACTTTTGGCCTGCCCACCCTTTCCACCTCTGACCTCTAATAAATAACGCAGAAGCTCCACCCTTCTTTCTGATCGCCACTCTCATTGGCCAACTCACTGGGCTTGAAGGCACCAGCACTACCTAATATGCTCTCTCCTTTTTTTACTGCTGCTAACGAAATGGCAACAACTTTCCTTGTGACATCTCTGACTGCCCTTTTCATACTAATGACCCCCCCACAGGCACGTTTGGTGAATGGGTCTCCTACCCTTTTCCTACTTGCCTTAATTATAACCAACTGAATCTTCATAGGTCTGGGACTGCTGGTATCATTTTTAACAACACACTCTGCAATTACCAAAGGGTAACACTAGCATGGTTACAACAGCAGCCCCTGCTAAGTTTACCCACTCTGTACTGCTCACCACAACTAAAAGCAAGTATTTGGTTGCCCCAGAGGAATGTCAGGCTAAAACAAACAGTAAGAAAGGAACGTTTGCTAAGAGGCAAGAGGTATTAATTCAAAGATTAGTGCTGCTTCTCCTTATTTCAGGCAACATACACCCTAACCCAGGCCCACCACAGCAAGCTTCTATTAATAAAGCTAGGACTGGGTCATTCTCGCTAGCTAGCAGGAATATCTGCAGTCTGGCCCAGCATAACCTGGATGCCCTATCAGTACTGAATTCATGGCTACTGCCTAGATTCCTGACTCTGCTACTGCAATACCTGGGTACTCAGTTTTAGGCATGATAGACTGTCTAAAAAGGTGGAGGCCGCGTTCTTTACATCAGAGACTCACTGATGGTGCATACCATGGCCCTGCCTGCACTGGGTCTGATATACAGGTCCTTCCACCAAGGTAATTCTTGGCATACACAAGGCACTTACTGTTGTATCGGTTTACATACCACCCAAGCTAGCTATACCCAGCCTAACTCCTCCTGGATAGTATTGGCAGTTTAGGCATAGTTCAGAAATCATCGTGCTTGGTGATTTGAATGTAAATTGGCTCTCGCCCAATGCCAAGACTAAAAGGATGCATTGTCTGCTGTAAACTTCTCACAGCTGGTACAGTCACCAACCAGAACCAACTATAAAACAGAGACCAGTACACTTCTGGACTGGATACTTACTAACCGCCCTGATCATATCATTAATACAGATGTCCTTCCAGACTCTATTAGTGATCATTACCCTGTCTTGTGCCAGTGGACCAACATATTTATCAAACCCACAGTCAAAACAATTAATAGCAGAGTGCTAAAGCAGGGCAACTTGAGCCACTAAAAGCATTTCTGAGGCAGCAAGACTGGTTGCAAATTGAGATAGCTACTGACATTGATACTGCCTTGACTATTTTATATCCAAATTCAATGCGGCCTATGATGTCTATGCCACTTCAAAAGAGGAAAGTTAGAGGAATAAACAATCCCTGGATTACCCACAGCCTCCTAGAACAAATGAAATCCTGGGACCATCTTTGGTCTCCTGCTAGGACCTCTGGCAAACTAGGTGATATTCGGGCTTATAAGACTACCAGAAATGCTCTGTATAAAGTTAACCATCTGAAAAAGCCAGCTACTACACAAGTGCACTAACTGACTCATGGAGTGATAGTAGAAAATTCTGGTGAACCTCATTGAACTAACTGTGAAAGACCCTAAACAAGACCCCTTCATGCTCAACATAGATGGTGCCATTACTTTAGAACCAAAACCATAGCTCATACCTTTAATGCCGCTGCTTACTGACCTCAGTCATGTATTACCCTCAAACTTTTGAAGACACTGCTAACGTTGAACATTGAGATGAATCAGGAAAGAAGGAAGCACATCCACCTTTCTATTTTAAAGCCGTTTCTGAAAGAGATGCTAAAAAATATTTACTTAATTTCTTGGGAAAACCAGATCAAGTGTGACTCGCTTTATCTCAAGCTCATTGCCCTCACCCTTGATGAAGTCCTGTTCCCCTAACCAAGATTTTCAATCGCCCCATATGCTCTCCCAATTCTATCTATGGAAGTGGGCCCAGGTTAACCCTGTGCACAAAAGTGGTGACTGGGCACTTCATGGAAATTACAGACCCATCTCCATTCTTGCTCTCTCTCCAAAGTACTCAAGAATTACTGCTGACCAGTTGGCAGAATACATGGAGAAATACACCCTACAATGTCCCCAGCAGCATGGTTTTAGGAAAGGCCATAGTAGCACCACTGTCCTGTTAGAATTTACGAGTTACATTCATCATGCTCTGGATCATGAGCTAGTGGTAGGTGCTACCTTCACTGACCTGACCAAGACGTTCGATATGATCAGCCATTCCATGCTTGTTAAACAACTGACAGACCTTGGCCTATCAAATGACACTGCAAGATGGTTTCACAGCTACCTCAATAGCCGCTCACAACAGGGGAAGATCAGAGAAGTATAATCAGCAAAGCAACTATATCAGATCAGGTGTCCCCCAAGAGTCAATCCTGGGGCCCCTACTCTTCAGTATCTTCTTAAACAAACTCCCCGCAAAGTGTCCTGACCAGATTCTCCTTTATGCAGATGATACAGTCATTTTTCCAGCAATCCTGATCCAACCGCTTTAGAGAATCAACTCTAGAACAGTTTTACGAGATTTGAGCATGGTTCCAGTCCCAAAAACTCATTCTTAACTACAAAACCTAAAACAATGTTGTTCCATGGCACTCACAGTAAACATAAGTCAAGACAACTTATCATCAAGAACAATGCGGGTGTCCCTCTGGAACAGACTCAACTGTTTAAGTATCTAGGGGGGTTACAACTGACAGCACCCTATCTTTCACTAATCACATCGATAATGTAGCTAAGGCTGTTAACACCCGTATTGGACTGCTCTATAAGAATAAGCACTGCTTGCCTACCGAAGCCCTTAATCTTATGATGCAGAGCTTGATAGTCTCTATTGTTGACTATGGGCTTGTGGCCTATGATTTGCCACTACACTGCTCTATGGCAAGTTGCAGTGTCTCCCAGTAAGGCCTGCCGACTACTCACTGGGGCATCCCGCCTCACTCACACGTATGACATCTATGAGCAGGCAAACTGCCTCCAGCTACAGGGCAGAGTCTTTACCATACCTGCCTGCTAGCTAAGAAAGACTCCCTTGGCCTCTTGCCACCAGGGGTGCTGAGGCCCCTCTGCCCAACCTCTAATAACCATCACATAAGAAGCTCTGGCAACAGTGTTTACCAAGTTCCACGCTGCCGCACTGCTCAGGGGCAGAGGTAATTTACTGCTAGGGCCCCAATGTGGTACAACTCACTCTGCTCTGATGTTTCCAGTACTCCCACCCTAGGCCCATATAAGTGTAAACTGCAGCAGTTTCTTGTTGCTCGTGCCTCCTGTGACTGCTTCTCATATGTCAGTACTTGACCTGTCTACTGTACATACACCCTTGTACTTACACCCTTTACCAACTTCTTCCCAACCCCACTTCACCACCTTGCCCCTTCTCACTATACTCCTCTCCTACTCATAACCCCTTCCACCCACAAAACATCTTCCTATTTCTCTCCCCTCTTTTTTCCCCATACCCCTTTCCTATCCTGTCAGAGACTCTGGGTTGCTTCACCCAATTCAGGTAATGCGTAAACTTGCACTGATCTCTTTTCTAATACATTACCTGTACTTTTTGGTTCTAATTTACATATAACTTTGTATAATCAGGCATACATTGTACAATGCCTGAGGACAGTTTTATTGACAATGTTAATTTTCTTCACTCTGACAAGGCCACCTTGGCTGCTCTTCCTTTGCTGTGCACTATTGTTCTTGGTTTATATTCTCGTATGCTATGCATCTTTGAACTGCTTTATTCTTATGTCTGTCTATACATTGACATGGAACCTGTGTAAAAGAGCTCTTACTCACAGGTGTTAATCTGAAATCTAAATAAATAAATAAGTTCCCATAGAATATTAGCACTGAACATTGCCCATTTTATAGCCTGTCTGTGAAGTAAGGGTTGGAATGCTGAAGAAAGATAGAAGGACACTAGATATTATAAAAAAACAAAGAAAATGCCCTCCGCATTGATCACAAAATAAAATGGGACAGGAACCTTTACACAAAGTCTGTATAAAAGCAGTAGTTAGAAGAGTAAAATATTGTGTCATTTATCTGAAAGAAATGTCAGGGGCTGATGTGGCAAGTTCGATAGGAAGGAATGATTTGTACAGTAGTCCTTCAGAGCTGGTCTGTGTGGGTGTGCAGATCATTCTGGCATCTACTATATAAAAACAAAATTGTTTACCTCTAAATTAGTCTAACACCACCCTCGGCTCATTTTATAGATTGGTTTCTGTAGTTTTCCAACATTTTTCAGTGCTCTATCTACAATACATAACTGAAAGGTCAGTTACTGTAGTTTATGGTAATCCATTCTAATACAAAATGCTAAATGGGGCTCAATCTAACTCCCCTTAGGGCATCATCATTGATTCATTCCTATAGCGACAAAAATATACAGCCCCTTCTGAACACAACCTTTTTGCAAGCTGGAAAATTTTTAAAATATCAGGCCAAGGTAAGGTATTCTCCATGTGCAACTCTTTCCTTTCCAATAAAACTTGGTGCCTAACATAGTTGAAGGATAACATCACCCAGCAGCAGTCCTGATGTTTATCAGCAGAATAACAGCTGTGCATCAGTTTAATTATAGCATTTATTGAAGAACGATTAAGGAGACAACCTAACTGTTCTATAAATGTAAAACAAAATCAAAAAGATAGTTTAGGTATAAAATGGCAACAAACAAAACAAATAATATGAAAGTATTCTATAGTTATATAAATTCACTGAAAAATAACTCTGAGAGTAAACTTGGGCATATAGTGCTAAATGACTCCATCACAGATGAACCTGTTGAAATGGCAGAAGTATTCCATAACTACTTTGTGTTTGTATTCTCTGATAACGTACCTTATACTGAAAATATACCAGTAAACTCCAATATTACCATGAATATAACTGAAGAGGAAATTAGTAGAAGAATCTGGAAATTAAAAAACAGTCATTCTGCTGGTCCAGTCAATATTTTCATCTAGAGTATTAAAACTGTTGGGGCCATATATATCCAAACCCTTGAAATATTTATTTGTATTGTCATTAGAAACAAATAAAGTTTGAAATGATTGGAAAACAGCAAACGTGATCCCTGTACGCAAAAAGGGGAGTAAAAAAGATCATACAATTATTTGTTATTCTTTTGGCAACTGGGTAAGGCCCACTAGGCACAAGTGCCTGTTTTCAGGAGTGACCCGGGAGCACTGGGGTGGTTAAGTGACTTGCTCAGAGTCACACAGTATGCAAGTAGAGGTTGTGGGAATCAAATCATAGTCTACTAGATGTACCAAGTTCATTCACAGCTTGTTACTCTAACCTCTAGACTATACTGCCAGCCCCAATTTTAGACTAATAAGTTTGGTTTTGTACCAGGAAAATTCTGTAAGCTATAATAAAAGATAGGATCATAGAACATTTGGAAAAGAACAATTTAGTAGACAGAGAACAACATAGGTTTACAGCTAATAGGTCCTGCGTTACAAACTTGCATGCTTTTATGAAAAGATCTCTGTTGCACTTGATAATGGCTTGCCTGTGGATTGTGTCTATCCTGATTTATCAAAGGCATTTGATACAGTCCGCATGGAACAATCCTTGAGAAACTGGTAAGCTTAGATCTTGATCACAGGATAGTGAGGTGGTTCAAGCATGGTTGTGGGAGAGACACAAACAGCATAAAATGGTTTCACTCAACATACAGGGCAGTGATTAGCGGGTGCTGCAGGGTCTGTGCTGGACTGGTTCGCTAAGGTGTTTATCTCGATAAGTGCAAATATGTCATAAATTGAACTAGCAAGCATGCAGATGACTCTAAACTTGTAGAAGCAGTAGGTACACCTGAAGCCAGTTCTTCACTACAGGCCATTCTGGATTCAATAAAAATCGGGCCGACAAATGGGTGTGATATTTAATTATGATAAATGTTTTGTCGCAGATCTAAGATGTCAGGTTTAAAAAAACATATATCTTGGGAAATAATATACTTAGGAATCTACTGAGGAACAGGACTTAGGAATAAAATCCACAGCACCTTCACTTCTCCTCACACTGTACCGTTCAAGTTATGAAGGTAAAAGGATATTACGAACACAAAGAAATACATCAGGAATCAAGGTGAAGAAGTAATTATGCCACTTTACAGGTCCTGTGTTAGGCCCATTTTGGACTATGGAAGCCTGGTATGGTGCCTTCTCAATAAGGGAGATATTGGGCAAATCGAGAGAGCACAAAGATAGGGCCACTAGAATAGTGTATAATATCAAGCACCTGGCTTACAATGAATGTTTAAAACATAAATCTAACGCCCCTTGAGAACAGAAGGTTGAGGGGTGACTTACTGTTACACCATGACATAATGAAGGATGACTACTTGATGAAGGAATTGGGCTTTGAATTCAAAAATGATGCTCTGGGTATTAGAGGCCATCCCTTCCACTTAAGGCCAGGAAGTTTTAATCTAACAAAAGAAAAGCATTTTCACACAACAAATTGCAAACCTCTGGAATAAGCTCCACATGGAGGTCATCATTATAAGGACAAATCCAAATTCAAAGTAAAATAAGCTATCTCACTATGGATGATAGGTATTTTGGAGCACTTATGAGCTTCGGCCTTCTCTGCTCCTACCTGCCTTAGTATGCACCTTAGTAGTATAAGTGTGTGTGTGTGTGTGTGTGTGTGTGTGTGTGTGTGTGTGCATGCGCATGTGTGCGTGAAATATACAATGGGTCAATGGCCTGACACAAAATACATAATTTACTCACAAGTTGCTGTAGCAACACTTGCTCACGTGTCCGCCTGCCTTCTGAAGCTGCCGACTCACTCGTTATCTGCTCTCTACAGTCGGTGGCTCCTTTTACTGAACTGTGAAGAACATTAGGATAAAAGATGACTTTATACAGTTTTTGGATGTAAAATACCTTACTTTCAAGCACTGCCAGCACATTCTGAACTGCCATTAAAACCACTCAGTCACGCTACTCAGCTCCCATTACAGTCCACAGGTTCCTGACCAAAAGGCTACATAACTAAACATAAAAAAATGGAGTTTACATTCTTTTGGAGATAAAGTTCCTTGTTTTAAACCCTGCCACCTGGTCTTTAACTACAATTTACACCACTTGATCACGCTACAGTACAGAACTAAATCTGAAAGTGAATACAGTGCAACAGACTCTGAAAATAACAGGATCAACCAGATACATTTTTTATCACTTTTTTTTTAAACCATGGCAGAATCAACCAGATAAACACCACCTTTAACTTCAAACCTATCACAATTATGGCAGGATCAATCAGATAATTTACTGTAAATTAAACATTTATTTCTGTCAGAAAGGGACTACATTTTGTTCCTCCTCTCCTTCCCAAATATATTTGGCCATTTTATAAGATAGATAATCCACTCCAAGGTGTGTGGTCGCATTTAATATACCACACCTTGGGTGGTTGAGTTACAATGCACACCAAGGCAAGCGTATATCACAGCGTGACTATGTGCCCTAGAGTGGGTTATCTTTATATACACATATATATATATATATATATATATATATATATATATACACACACACACACACACATGTGAGCATTGGATAACCCACTTTAGTGTGCGGTTACGCTAATATATGCAGCTTTGGTGTGTGCGTATGACAAGGCATCAACCACCCAAGACGGTGTATATCAGAGCATGACTGCACACCATAGAGTGGGTTATCTATCTTATAAAATGGTAAAATTGTTTTGAGGGGGTAAAGTGCAGTGTGTGGTCGCTGCCTGATATATGCACGGTCACCTGATGGTGTTTGTCCAATGCCATGGAGCCCCTTGATTCCTTTTTTCTTATCCATTTTATAAATTATATATATGTGTGTGTGTGTGGGGGGGGGGCATGCAATGGTCTGACACACAATATGCCAATTATGTTAATGAGTGAGGGGGTAAAAAAACTGCACCAAGGTTTCATGGACAGAAGCCACGTCCTCAGGGTGAGCTGCCGTATCATTTGCATGACTGCATTAATCTGTTTGTTTCACTGCTTCTCAGCTCTCAGTACTCCATGCATAAAATTTATATAATAGCTGGGGAGCCCAGTTATAATTCACCATTATAGCCAGCTGGTTATAATGGCAAACATGCACTAAGTTTTCTTCATTTCACACATACAGACACTGCCTCCTACTTCAGCCCGGCCACAGCTACCTGTATGGAGATTAATTTGTATTTATATAATTATAACTGTGTTTTCTCCCACAGGGAAATCCGGTTATAATTTGGCATTATAACCAGTGGGTTATAATGACGAACATGAGCCTGGTTTCCCTCACTATACGCATGCGCCAGCCGCCACTCTTCTCTTTCTCTGTACCGGCCCCACTCCTCACGCTGGACAGTTCACCGCCACTCAGAGTCGATGGTAAGTTCTTTAAAAAAATATATTAACCAGGCAATAACAATTAAACGTTTATACTTCCTGCTTTAAAAAAAAAAAGAAGTAACTGTTTCTTTCATGAGCCGCTACAGCCTGCATTGCAACCCAACTGGTCAGCGCAGTGGCGGAGCTAGAGGGGGGGCTGGGGGGGCGGTTTCCCCTCCTGGCTGCCCCAGTGTGAGTAATGGCACCCTGCCACCATCTTTATTGACTGTTTAGTGCCTACTGTGGAGCCCGTGATTGACTTAATGGCCCCCCCGGCTCCCAAACACTCCCAAACCTGGCTTCGCCACTGGGTCAGCGGCTCCGTAGGGATGTCTGTTTCTTTTATATAACTGCTGTGGCAAAAAATTATCCCCAGCAATTATGTAAAATAAAGGCTGGGTAGATGTGTAAAACTTGAATTTTACACACACCCTTGGCGTAGAATGCCTTTACAAACCCCTCGATGTTTGCTTTCGGGGTTTACGTGGCATCCCACACCTCTGGTGTGCGTAAAATTATCATTATAACCACCTAACCAGCCACTATTCTATATGCTGTGATGAAAAATGCTCCAGAGCAATTATATGAAACAAGACGGGGATGGTGTGTAAACTTACATTTTACACGCACCTCTGTGATGGAAGCTTGTATAAACCCTCTACCTTCGCCTTGGGGGTTTATGTTGCATCTAACACCTCAGGTGTGAGTAAAAGTCTCATTACACACACTCCCCATGTATTAGTCTATATAAGATAAACATTCTATTCTCTCTGCTAACTCATGACAGAGTTTTATTCAGTCTCCAGCTATTGGAAGTCAGTCCAGCACAGAAGCTGTCACACAGATTATATGTCAACCCACCCAAAGGAAGTGGCTTCTGTCCACGTAGTGTTGGCGTGAGTTTTTGCTATACAATTTGTGTGGCACACTAGGAGACTGATAATAAAATTCTATGCTCTTTCTTATAATTTAGGTGTGTAAGCCACTAGTAAGCATATCTGATTTTTCACCTGTTCTTTTTTTTTTTTTTCTTTTTATTCCTTCTCTCTCCTCTGCGCCTGGTCCCTCTCTTGGTACCTCCAAGCACTTCACACCACCCGAGGACCAGGTCGTCTGTTCTAAGGTGTGCTGCTCCACTCTTACCTCTACAGCCCCTGGATAACCCCCAGGCAGAGTGGGGAGGACCTTCAATCTCCCCCAGATCACAATGCTGGAGTGCGCACTGTGGAATCTGCCCCAGATCCTCCTGTGGTCATGGTGCTGTGGGTTCATTGCCTGGGGCAGGTGTAGATAAGTTTTTCCTTGTTCTGTGGTCCACCCCCTCCGATGTCAGTGTGCAAGGAGGACAAGTGAGGCAGATGTGCACTGAGACATGCATCCGCTCTTGTCCTCAGCTGACATAGGGCCCTCCCTGCTTGCCTGCTTCCCCGTCCGCACCAGCACCACCCAAGGCCACCCAGGCAGTGGCAGTATAATGGCAGGGCAAGCTACCCACCCCACCCCGGAGAAGGAGAGCAAGCCGTCAGGCGCTCAATACATCTCTCCCCCGGCCAACCCCCAGCGGCCTGAATCCGTTCCTGAACCCGGGTCACCGGCATGGCATGAGGTGTGGCATCCAGTGCCTTAACCCTCAGCACCACTGGGCTGGCTATTTTTCACCTGTTCTGAATGAGCGGACTTGTCTCCTGTTTTTTTTTTTTTTAATATCTTTCCAGAGTTACAGAAGGCCTTACTGGTGTTTCCAAAGGACAATATTTCTTCAGTAGTTTGACTTTTACTCGCAGCAATTTTTCTGAGCAAGTATTGTGTAGTAAATTATATTTTTTACACTGCAGTGAAAATTAAACAAGCAACTCCCCCCAAAAAAAAACTTGTGTAACTCCTGTCCTACAGTTAACTTTGCTCACATTTTATTACTATATGTTAAGTAGGGAAACACATCTTACAGAAGTGCAATAATTCTGTGGATTCAAATTCTAGAGTATTTTCAATTTTGTAGGCAGTAAAAATAATTTGAGCTCCAGGTCTTGCTTGCAATTTAAGGCAGACTTAGAACTGTAACCTGTTTACCAAGGCAATTGTAGATCTCTGTTTGGGGGATTTAAAGTGATTTTCCAATATCCAAGAAAACAGTTCAAAACTATAACATTTAACAAAACAGTTGATATATCATTAAAGGGGCACTGTCAGCGTTGCCCCACGTTTGCTTCAAAATCCCATGAGTGTGCCTCTTGGCACACACACACAGCCAACAGAAGACACAGACGCATTACAAATCTGTGGACCCCACTCAGAGCAAGGCGATGTTTTACCTTTGTTACATATTCTACCTGAAAGCCACATCTACCGGAAGCTGCACCAGTCAGGAACGCATCACCAGCAGGAGGCGACCCCAACCGCATATTTTCCATGAGCATGGATTAAAATGCGCCCACTGATCTACCAGAACGTTTAGCTGGTACTGTGGACCCAAAACAAACCGAGCACCGAGTTGTATAAACAAATGTTTTTGACTGAAGTCAAAATCACGCATGCAAGAACAGCACACTCCCGCTCATGCGCAGGATCTCATGCTAAGTCCACCCAGGTGATGGGATTTTGACCTCGGTCAAAACATTTACTTATACAACCCGGAGTGCTCGGTTTGTTTTGGAGTCCCAACTAAACATTTTAATTACTGCAATGGATTGCTGGAGCGTATTTTAATACCATGCTCTTGGAAAAAATGCAGTTTGGGGTCGCGCTTGTAGCAGATGCACGTTCCCAACTGGTATCAGCTTCCAGTAGGTGCGTAACTTGAACTCTGACCGAATGAATAACTTAAAAGGTAAAAATAATAAAACACGTACAGATTGGGAATTTTGAGACATGGGGTGCATTCTACAGTAATCTTCTGTTGTGTGTGTGCCAAGAGGAACACTCATGGGATTTTGAAGCAAACAGTGGGGCAAAGTTGACAGTGCCCCTTTAATGTTATGTACTTATCTCTTTCTCATTCTTTATTACTAGGACATTAGCACAAAAACAAGATCTTTATCCTATCCCGTGATTTCATCTCATCCTCTTGCTTTTCCTTCATAATGCTCTGTTTATGACATTCCAATCTGTTGCTGTGGAAATGATTATAATATTAAAAACAGCACATTATAATGGAAAAAGCCAGAGGATGTGATGAAATCTAGGGAACCCAGATTCTGTTTTCACTGAAATGTCCCCAGGAATACAAAATGAGGGCCATGAATACTGAACAGTGATGAAATATACGCTGCAGTTTGTGTAAATATTATAGTTTGAAAAGTTTACTAGGATTCTGTAAAATCACTTTCAATGGCAAACCTGCCCACTAAAGCAACACTGAATACTGTGTGGCCTTGTGATTACAGCACAGAACTGTGAACCAGCGATTCCCAAGTTCTGATCCCATCAGAGCAACTGGCTCAGTGTGGGACCTTGAGCCAATCCTTCATCCTCCCTATGATTCAGACACTCCCAGCTGTAAAAGTGAATTAGAAAGATGCCAGACCCCATGGGAAATAAGATGCTGAGATGAGTAACTGGTGTCTGCTAAGAAAAAAAAATCCTAACATGGGATTCAGTCTCCCATGGGAGAACAGTTTGCTAATTTTTTTCAAGGATCAAACCCGGGAAATCACAAATACCCAAAGTATTTATCAGTTAGCAATATAAGGTAGATTAAAATGGTACACAGTTGTTAAACAGGGCATATTATAAAACCAACCTCCTTTCACACTTCCAAACAGGATGCATGGGGAGGCAGTGTGCTGTAGGGGTTAGAACATAGAAACGTGACCCAGGAAATTGTAAGCCAAAATCCCACTGCAGAAATCCATTCACTGCTACCATGACCAGGTAACATAAACCTTAGACATCAGTCCTCTGCTGTTTGACCGGCAGATGCAACAGCACAGAGGATACAGAATACAGCATATAAGGCAGGTAGAACAGGTTAGAATGTGGCAGGTTCGAAAACTAAGAACAAAAAGAATCTCACCTTAAAAAATAGTTCAAGTATCAAAAATGTAAATATTGATTGACTGATGGATTTAGTTTTTGTTGAATGTGAAAGAGGGCTGGACAATATTGCCTATTTTCAGTTTTGTCCTATGGGGAGGGGGGATACAGATGCAAACCCACTGAAATTGAACCAGATAACCCAATTCAGCTGTTGGTGATGTTTTCAGTAATGCGTGTAATTTAGCATGCAGTGTTTATGCAGATGGTTGTAAGCTACGTGGTTTCCTTCTTTCTTTATTTAAATGTGCGTATCCACGACAAGCCCAGCGAGGTTAGACATGTTTTGTAGTACCTTCAAAACAGGTTTGAAAATAAGAACTTTTTTGGTTCTAATGAGTAGAGCTGCTCGCCAGTTTCTTAACCAATCTGTGCATGCTCTGGCAGATATCGGTTTATCTGGCGGTTAACATTATCATGTATACCGTGCAATGCAAGGCAAGGCAATTTTAATTATATAGCACTCCCATCCACAGGCTCAGGGCACTTAACATACAATCAGAAAAACATTAAAGGAGAACTAGGAGAGGTGAGGCCCTGACCGCTGCACAGATTGGGCTATATTTTCTCCGATCCTCGTTAGTTGTGAAGAAATTAAGATATTATACCAGACCAGAATTTCAAAGTTCAGTGTAGCAGACATACCGTTCAGATCCGCCAGGTCACCACAAGACAATGACAGTACGCCCCTGCCAACACCGCCCCCATGTATGGAAATATCATACTATATATATATATATATATATCTATTTTCGATGCTCCGCGCCATTTTTTACTGATTTGTTTAAACCCATGGGCATACCCATGGGATTTAGGCAAATTTCAGTGAAAATGCTGGGTATTGGAATATATATATATAGTTTTATTTTTATTTCTGTAAATAAGGGCAGTATTGTGGTAGGGGTAGTGCAGAGTCATTGTCTCGTGATATTACCAGCTAGATCCTGGGGGTTGAGGAGTACCATTATGAAAATGCCGGCTGCATCGGAGCTTTGAGGGAATTTTATGAGTGCTGAGGTACTTAATCTCTTAATTTCTTATGGCGCTTGATGGGGGGGGGGGTCGAAGAGGTGAAGCCCCGATCTGTGCAGCGGTTGGGGCTTCACCTCTCCCAAAAGAACTCCTTTAACATCATAAAACTCCAAAACAATAAAATATCAACTGAGGTACATCCGCTCCAGATTAACGTTTCAGGATAACATTTCCTTATTTAGGGTTCATTTTCCATATTGGAGTTCATTATCCATCACAGAGATACTCAGATACCCCGCATAATGTCAAGTTTAGGACTAGATCTGTCTTCCAGCATCTGGATTGTTTGTGGCTATTTAGCCCAAATTATCAATTTTTTTGTCCACTACATAAACAATAAGGCATGACAGGGTATGCTTTATTGTGCGATAATAGCACGCCTTGAGAAATGAGGTAAGAGGCAATGCCAAGTGCTCTATGCACCTGAGAACTGCCATTATCCCACAGTTACGTGGGTCAGCCCATCCTACACAATCTTAACATTTAAATAGGGGGTAAACCAATAACTTGAGAACCATGGAATTCTCTATGGAGTCTATCAATCATAGTAAATAATACCACCTCACTAAAAGTAATTTAAACTATACGTCTACTACATGTAATTAATCCTGTATATTGTCTGAGTATAGCTGTATAATTGGGGGGATATGCATGTCTTGCAAAAGTAACTGGTGTAGTATGTCATGTGATGTCTTGTACGTTAAAAAAATGAAAATCTTTAATAAAGTATACTTTTTTTTTTTAAATTAGTGCCGTTTTCTCTTTTCCCTTATTGGAATTAGAAAATGGTTCCTCTAATGAAGATTGTAGAGGCACAGATAATAGTGGGATTCAAGAGAAAGTGGGACATATAAAGTAGTTAGCAGACAGGAAGCAGAGGGAGGGAGGGAGGGAGAGAGGTGATTAGGAGGGAGGACAGGAATAAAGCATCTCCAAGTAGAGGAATCTTGGGACAGACTAGATGGACTGTTCTGGTTTATTTCAGTCCATCACATGTCTATCTCTGTCATTGACAAGTGTGCTTTAGACTTATAACACAAAGAAATAACACCCAACACTCACCTTTTGTAAAAGTCCCTTGAGAAAGCATCTGATTGATGTAAAACATTGGTGGGCCTTGTCTCTCAGTGAGGTCTCTGCTTGTTGGCGCATTGTACATTGGACACTGAATAAGCTGCTGTTTTGCACAAAGATAAGTGTTTGATTTTTTTCAGCAGGAGAGGGGAGTGCTGAATTTTATTTTATTTTTTTGTGGATCTAATCATTAGCCTGAATGCTGTTTCCCTGAATATGGATCCACGTTCTCATACTGAGTTAAGAGTCATACTATGTTCTTGTACAAATTTAGATTCATACCCTGACCTTTACTGATTTTGCCTTTCTGTTCCAGTGCTTCTGTGAATCAATTAGTGGCAACTACATGCACAGCTATCTACAAACAGAAGCCTAACTGTTGTGGACTCAGATGGTGAAAGAAAGAAACATCTGTAGAGTGAGTTAGCAGACGGAGACACACATTGCTGTTGTCGTCTTTAGTTAAGCAGGTTGATAAAACATGTTTGCTTCAGAACGGACACAATTTGAGGTCTAAGCCACAAACCCTTCGAAGACTCTTGATCTTTTACTGTAATACAAGGTAGAAGAAGGACACTATGTTATGTTACACTTGTATAATAAAAGGCAGTCCAAAATTCATTTCAGAAGGTGCTGGTTCCAAGGCTTCAAAATGAACTAAATGGTTAGGCCTACCCCACCCCATTGAGACCACAGTAATGTTTCTGTTCCCAACAAATCTACATGGACAGTCCAATGGAGCCCTAATAAACACACAGTCTAAATCCCAGTCAAATGTATTCATTTATTAGGTTTATTATTTTATCGGCTATCCCTTTAAGAGGATTTCTGAAAACGACTGCATTGACAAAATCAGTACACTCCAAAATCCTTCAGTTAATAGGTTCACTCTTTTATCGGATCTTAACATCATCGTGCTCTAGCTTTGGGACATAGCTCCTTTTTTTCCTTTTAACAAGTTTATGACTGTATCAGTTATTCATCTAAGAGGGATTCCCTGTACGTAAAAGACACAAACAAATCTGTTCATAGTAAAAGTATTCATTTAACAGGTTTTTACTATTATCAAATCTCAACAGAAGTGGGCTTCACTGTAATCGGATGATATAATTTCAGACTGTTTGCATGCATCTAGTTCTAAAAAATTTAAGGTGTCATCTTTGAAAATGCCATGAAAGGTCTAAGTCCTGAACCCAGCCCCAATACTTGTTCAGATGACGAAATAATACATGCTAGATTCTGTAGCACATGTTATCAGCTAAGACTGTATTCAAACAGCTGTTGTACAACATCAGTGCCAGAACCTACCACTGACGTAAATACAGCCTTGGCAGAACCAGGTGCAACTACTTCCGACAGGCAAATTTAAATCATCTTTACTTGACCAAAGTCCAAACAATCTTGATCACCAGCAGCTAATACCAAGGCAGTGGATGAAGAAAGCACCAACAAGAACGTTACAGTCCTGGTAGTGCCTGAACTAGATCTGCAAGGATTCTTTTATGTAGCAGACCCCCTGACAAAGCTCCACGTTGGGCAGACATCATGGACCACAGGTCTTTTTCTGATGGCAATGTTTTGTGTTTCTATGTTATAGGTGTTTTCCTGCTGTGAAACCCTCCCTAACATTGCAATAAACTCATCACCTTACCAGTACCTGGACTGAGTTTCTCATCTCTTCAACTGTGAGTGCGTCCTTTGTGTGGCGATCTGATGTGGCGCTCTTGCTCATTCTGGACAGCACTTGGTTTAGCTGAGCGCAGTCAGTTTTGTACTGTATTGGTTTAGTTGAGCAGTCTGCAGGGAAATTGTTCCCATAGGCTTCTGTTTGCCATATGGCAAAAAAAAAGCACAATTCATGTTCAATAGGAAATAATGAAATTGACAGGAAAATCACACTAGAGTCCCAGGGGAAAATGCCAAACTCATCTGGTAGCCATGCTGTGTTCTCAGTGACCCAAAATATGAATGTGATTGCCATGCTGGGGCGAGGTAAGGCGGGCACTCACATTTACAGTTTGGGTTTTGGTAACCCCTTTTGCTGCCAGTGCATTATAATTAGTACTCTTAAGCATACAGTCTAACAGCCATGAGAAACCCAACGTAATTGTTTTTTATTACATTCGTTGCGAGCCTACAGTTATGCCAAGGTACTCATTTGGAAGCTGAAAAGTCAATCGGCCTAGTTGCTCACACAATCTGCATGCGGGAACATTCGACTTCAAGCGTCAGTGCAACATGCTGGGATGCACTCACCTGACAACAATAAATTAAAACAGCAGTCCTCAATAACAAATGTTTTTTGTTTGCTTTTTTAATGATGGCGGCCAGTACAATAAGCAGCACTGGTCAGTCATCTGTATTTATCACAGAACCCTCCCACGGGAGCCATTAGCATCTGTTTTTCACATCCCTGCGGTAGGAGAGTACAAACTTAGATAGCATTCTGTCATCGTGACAGCAAGAAAATCAAGTGAATACTGTTTGCATGAATAGAAAGACCCTCCAGAGCTTCCTGCCGAAGTCTGGGACTTTGAGATGAACTAATGTTTGGAGGCTGCGTATGGTAGAAGCAATTATTTGAAGAGACAAAGACTATTCTTGTTCCAGGGTGACATCTTATTTTTTTTTTTTGTAGTTTAATCTTGAATGATTTATCAGAACAAAAATAGGGCCTGGTGAAAATACCCATCTTCACAACATGTGGTATTGCTGCTATTGTGTTTTTGTGAAAGAGATGGGAGAAATGGCTGTTCACATTTCATTTCGCTTTGTTAATTAGAGATGTATTTCCCAATGGCACATACCTCTAGGGAATACAACCAACTACTCAGTTTCTCTGAAGGCACTCCACACAGGAATGAGTACATGCTGTCAAGAAGAATTAAACCACACAATGGTTGTGAATGTAGCTTGTAGGGAGGGAAGGTCTTAGGAGCAGACCCCTATTATGAAGCACATACTCTACCCATCTTGGAAAACCCAAACCAATTGTCTTCTATCACATTTGTTGTGACACTTGAGAAAATGCTAGCAGTAGAGAACCTTTGCTTCTTTTGCATACAGTACAGTTAAGAGATATTAACTGTCTCACTCGTTGATAAGCACAAGGTGACATTAATGGAATGCAGATGAGGAAGTCAATATCTCTTTCTCTGAATTGATAGTAACCATAAAAGCAAGTAGCCGGTCTAACTTAAAACCCATATAATTATTGGTCAGGTCAATTACAACACAAAACCAGTACCTCCGATTCTCTGTTACACACACACACACACATTTATGCATGGGTGTGTGTAATAGTGAATAGACTCACTCTCAGATGTAGCACCACATGCTTTAATTCCGAGTGCGAGACACTATAGGTCTTTCACATTCGATTCGCTCTGCTAGTGTCACTGACAACAAAACTATCCCATTTTTCTGTGAATTGGTAATTACAAAGAAATATAAAAATAAAACTATGGTCAGCAAGCCGGCCCAGTGGTGTGGAGGACTGAGGCACTGGATGTCTTACCTCCTCCCATGCCGGCGACCCGGGTTCAGGAGCGAGCCTGAGTCATCAGGGTCGGCCAGGGTGGGGAGGTAGTGAGAAGCAGGATTGAGGGGCGTAGACAGCTCTCCCTCCTGGGAGTGACATGGGTTTCCATGGCTCTTGGCTGCCACCTGGTGGAGGCTCAGTGGCAGTGCCAAGTCACAGGGAGACCAGGCATTAGGGCGGGTGGGAGAAAGGGCCATCACGAAGCCATGGAGTGCATACATGCCTCCATGCACATGTGCGACTGTGTTCTGGGGTCCTGAGATTTAAGGGGAGAAAACGGAAACTGGGGTGCTGTGGCGGGATTAATGAAGCCCTGAAAGGATGGATTGAGATCCTCCAAAGGAGGACAACGGCCAGGCCTGCTCAGAGTCCCACAGGAGAAAAAAAACCTGTATGAAAAAACCAAAAAACTATGGGCAGCAGCACAACTCAATTGTTATGCACCCTCAGTGTGTGATACAAGTAAGCTTAGCTCTCATGGTTTATGTGGAAGCACACCTTGGGTGTGTAAACAAAAGTATTACACACTGCTACTTATACGTTGTTCTCTATACAACACTGACTACCACCCACCTCCCTCCTCATGCTCATATTTCTAGATCTGATTGATCCTTACCCCACCCATGCTAAATCATCATATCTGCTCAACCCGTCCTCTGTTATCGCTTTCTCTGCAGGTATGCTGTGCAAACATACTAATTTATAGAAACTCCCTTCCCACTCTACTACCCAGTGTACCCTGTGATTTGCTGGGTAAACAGAGATTTGTCCAGGCTTATCTTGAATGCCTGTACTGTCTTCATATCAGATTGAGTCTGCCTTTAAATAATTACCACTTTCCCCTGCCCACGTAGGCACCATACAAACCCCCCCAACAGACACACACACACACACACTGAAACTGCAGTCAGCAAAACCCCCACGTCCTTCCAAAGCTGGCCACTGTGTCACCCCAGAGGACAATACTAGATCTATTAATTAGTACATGATTAAGGAACCAAATCCATCCTATAGTGCCTAAATGTAAGTAAATATCGCCTATGGCATAATTCCAGCTAGCTTGCTTGCCTGATTAGCACTCAAGGACCCTTGAGCTAACCAGGAAAAACACACAGCTTGATAAGACATGCCAACAATACAGTGTCCTTAATCATGGACCTATATATTTGCCCAGGATATGCCAGCTCAGATGCAACATTTTGTTTTCAGTGAGGTGTTATTCTACCCTGTGATAGGCAGACAGACAGACAATCACTAGAATGATAGAACACAGATGCAGACAAACAAGCACAGTCACATACAGAAGACAGAGTGTGCCACAGAAGGGGGAGGGAGGGGAGAGAGAGACAGAGAGAGAAAGAGATGTTCTCCTCTGCACAAATTGCAGCATAGTAAGTTTAGAATGCAGAAAGAAACTGACCTAGCCAGCTGGCGTTATATGCCAACTCAGCTACTCAAGAATCTAGTTAGCAGCCTGACAAGCTGCTTGGAATGAACTTGTCACAGTAAGGGCAGATGTTTAATGCTTTTAAGGAAAACCCACACAGCAGCCACAAGAACTGTACAAAGACCATGGGCTCGATTCACAAAGGCTGGTACAAGCTGTGCCAACCATGGCTTGTGCCAATTGTTGTGCACCAGGGACCCAATGCCCGATTCACTGTCAGGTAGGGTCCTGAGGGGCAAAGTCCTCCAGCTTGCAGCAACTGTGCATGAGCCAACAGACGGCGAACTTGGATAAGTTGCTACAAGCTGCGGGGTGGCTGTGCACCACTATAGGATGTCCCTGGTGGTCCAATTAATGGACCTCCCACAGCCCTGATCCCCTTTTTTGTATATAGTAATCATGTCCCTGGTGGTCTAGCTGACCCCTCGGCATGATCCCTATCGCTAAATAATCAGGTCCCTGGTGGTCAAGCAGACCCCCCAGCCCCAATCTACCTGAATAATAAAATATATTTCCCTGGTGGTCTAGCAGATCCCCACTGCCAGCTCTACCCAAATAATAAAATATATTTCACTGGTGGTCTAGTGGACTCCCACCCGGCAAAGCAGTGCCCTACCACCACTCCCGTGTCCCATCCCAGGCAGTGACTGGCACAGACCTCTGCTCTCTGCCAGGACCAGAACTGACTGAACTGTCAGGAGTGCATACTATATATGTGTATGCGCTCATTGACTGACAGCTCTGTCAATCATTGAGCGGTACTGTATATAGTACGTGCTACCTGACAGCTCAGTTGGTGGCTGGCTGTAGACAGCAGAGGGCTGTGCCAGTCACCGACTTGGGGATGGGATGGGGGAGTTGGGTGGTGGCACTGCCTGCCAGGGTGGGGTAAGTAGGGGTCCACTAGCCCACCAAGGAAATATATTTTCTTATTTGGACAGATCGGGCGTGGGGAGTCCACTAGACCACCAGGGAAATATATTTTCTTATTCTGACACCCTGCTGGGGGGTCTGCTAGACCACCAGGGACCTGATTATTTTAATAAAAGGGGGATCGGGGTTGGAGAGGGGGGGACCGTGGCACATTGACGCAAGTTGCTAAAGCCTCTCAGAGTGCACATTTCTAAGTACCCTTACACCAGCCCTGGCTGGTCTAATGGTACTTAGACATTTGCCCACTGGGAGAGTTTTGAGAATCCTGAATTAGGGGATGTGGCAGCCTGCGTCTGCCGCAGGCCCCCTAGTGCCATGCCGCAGCCCATTTTGTGCCGCAGGGATGCAAGGATGGCACAAGCCCCCTTTAGTGCATGCAGCCTGTGCTTGCCGTGAGGCTGCATTTGTGAATTGCTCAGGGAGCATCTTTGGGCACACAAGCTACACCGCATTCATTTCTTGTGGCACAAGCCCCTTGCACCATAAAGGGGACTTTTGTGAATTGGGCCCAGGAGTCCACACACACACACACTTGAAACATGCTGTTAAAATTCAGTAGACTATTACCCACATCATGTAGACTTTGCAAATCAGTAGGTAAAAACAGGTTCTGAAGCCAGCCCAGTGGTGCTGAGGGCTGAGGTGCTGGATGCCACACCTCGCGCTATGCCATCGACCCGGGTTCAGAAATGGACTCGGGCCACCGGGGGTTGGCTGGGGAGGGGGAGGACTGAGCATCCGGAGGACTGCTCTCCTCTCCCGGGGTGGGTAGTGGGCATTGAGTCGCTCAACAGTGGCCCCTGGTGGAGATTGGAGGCACTGCAGCTAGCGTTGCCATAGATAGGGGTGGATCAGTGGCAGATGTCTGCACGCAAGGTGCGTCGATGCCATTGCACAGCTGTGCTTCAGGGGACAAACAAGAACTCCACTGCTTCCCAGATAGGCGATGGCGACCTCCAGGGCCTCCACTGTCACAAGCTCAACGTCGGGCTCAATCTTCTGCCTAGGTCCAATGATGGTAGCGCTCATGGGTCGCCAGATTGGGTAGGGAGGTGGAGTGTCTGTTCCCAATTTCCCGGAGGGGAGAGTCTCAGACAGGTGGTAGAGGGTGGTAGGTGAGAGAGGGACGCTAGAGAGAGTTCCGGGATAGTGGGAGAAAAAAATAGTTGTAAAAAAAAACTGGCTCTGAAATAACAACACTTTTTAAATATGTGACCTAAAGGTGACATTGGGACAGAGGTAACCAAGTAGGAGGAAGGTTCCCTCTGAATTAATAAACTGGCATTAATAACAGCTGTCCCAAAAGCTGCCAGTGTGATGTTGGAACAAAGAGTTTAAGCCACGGAAATGCTGGTTTAAAGAGTATGCTAGCTGTATCACTGAGTGACCTTGGGCAAGTCACATGCACTGGATGCTTCAGTCCTTCTTCTAGCCACAAATTGGTTGAGACAGGGCCCCACTGAAAAGACATTTCATCTCAGTTGGGCTGCCCTGCATAAATAAATTCTAAATAAAGAGTATCTAGTGGGAACAGATGACAGCTGAAATCAGTTTTCAAAGGATTACACTGCCAGCAAGCCAGCCACCTAATCCCTGATGTTTCATATATATTATAGATGCCTCTTCTGGAGGAAACACAGAAGTCCATTTTTTGAGTCTGTGTATCATCTGTTCTCCAGGAAAGGGAAACTTCTCAGCTCTGAATTACAGCTTGCAAGGCCAGAGTCTTATGACATGCAGTTTACAATTTTGCATCAGTTTCTTTTTCTCAAAATGAACTTTTTTTGTCCTTGAAGAAAAAATAAGATACTTCTGGTAGAAACAGGATGTGTATGCATTTCTAATCCGTTTTGGCTTCCTCGGGTCTATGCAAAAGCTTGGATGATGATGACTGGCTGTGTGATCAGAAGGGGCAGGAGTGCTCAGCCAGTCTGAGACTGCCAATTTGGTTGATAGTCACGCATTAGCCATGTGACTGTCTAACCACTCCCTTTTACAAACAATTATAGATTGCGGAGTGCCATGAGACGAATCATCACTTCTGGCACTGGAATTCCCCAAGCACAGTCAATCATGTGGACTTCTAACACAAGGAAATTAATAACTAGACGGACTGCTAAAAAATCCCTATCTACTTGCTGAATGCGGTAAATTAGGCAGATTCTACACCTTGTGTCTGCTCCACCTTTGGCCACCAGACACCCCAGGGACCTTGGCTGCTCAATGAGAAGAACAGTGATCCCCAGATTGTATCTGAACAGAAGCAAAGCTGCCACCTCTGTGTCCCATCCTGAAGCAATGTATCACTGGAAAGCCTAGCGGAACCAACACTGTTAAAATTGGGCTGCTGGTGCCACCTAGCCAGCTTTCTATACTACACGCCAGGTCCGTGTCTCTTATAAGATCCTGCAAAAGTTCTACCTTATTAACAACAGATCTGACATTCAGAAGAATTGCCTGACTGGAGTACTGCCTCCAGATTTCCTACCCTTCAAGTGCACCTAACAGGTTGCAGACTGGCTATCTGAACCAGGTAAAATATTCCACAGCCTCGCCATAGTCAGCTTACCGCCTTCTGAACCTAACTTCCATGGACCCATCAGAATGGTCAAACAAACAAGGGCTTCTGTCTCTTGTTTTCCCTCAGTATCCCATAATACATGCACATTTGTGGTGCCTCTTCAGCGCACTGAGGAACACGCTCCCAAAAAGGGCCAATGTAGTCTTGGCTGGCTGACTAGCAGATGCCCAGCTACACCACACTTGCCTTTAGTCCCACCCTAGAAGCAACATACCCCTTTCACAAAGAAATCACACACCCAGCAAACACACACTAACAAAACTGATCCTCTAAAACCCAGCTAACTACACACCCCTCTTACACACATTCATCCAGTACAGTAATTCTATTAAAATCAAGTCTGCTCATTCCTATATAAAGCCTATTGCATATCTTACCAGCAGTGCCATGTCATTTGCCTCTGATTTGTTATACTGTTTTGCTTAACACAGTAATTTAAGGTCAAAAAGAACACTAGGTCCATCAAGTCCCACCCTGTCTCAGTACCAGGTACCAACAAGTACTGTATGCTGTGCAAATGTAGTAATTGATAAGGATTCCACACACCCCTAAAACCCCGGTTACCCTGTGATTCCCGTGGTAAGCATATTACCGTATCATATTGTAAAGGACTGTGTTGTTTTGTACTTTATTGTGCTGTGCTGTATCATATGAAAATACTCATACTGTATAGTGATAGATTCCATTTTATAAAATGGGTCAAAAAAATGCTGCAAGCTGATTGGCTGAAAGGATCTTCCAGCGGTGTCCTTATCAGCTTATATCTATGCCAACCGGCACTTTTCTTCCCTGGGTGACCTCACAACAAGGAAATATCAATAACCTCCCTTATGTTTAAACTTTCACAGACAACCACACACCTGTGCCCGTTGCTCCCGCCATTCCGCAAAGCAATGTCCGTTACTTGTGCCACTATTTCAGTGCACATCACAAGAAATGATTTCTTTAATTGGCTTGCTTTCCTGCTAAAAAATAACAATGACTGACCCCAGCAGCAAGACAAGTTCATCTGGTAAGAAAAGTCACTAAGGTATAACGGGCTTTCAAATTGTCATACTTGCTCCTCCAAGAACTCACCAGACCCGATGCTGTACTGCTCCTCTACCATGCCCCACAAAACCATTACTTATTTAATAATTTATTTCAATCTCCCAGTTCAGACCAAGCTGCTAAAACACGGAACCCAGAAGCCTATCACGCAGTCTTAAGTACAGTGAGTAGTGAGGGACAGGCTCGCCTCCCAGCCTCATTGTACAAAAATCTGTCTGCAATGCATTGTTTCTTACAAACATGCACATAAATGAAAAAGAAAACCCCTAGTCTGTAGCATCTTGTGTAGCTCTGTTTTGGGGGGGTGCCACAGACTATCACAGAACTGCTCATGCACCAGCTGCAGAGAAACATCACACACTCCTCTAACCTGAAACTGACTGGGCAATCGCTCACGCATAAAAATCTAGAAAAGAAAAAATTTTAATAAAAACTAAATTAACCCTGCTGTACAAGATCTTCAGTGCATGGCTATAGAGTATACTGACAGACAAGCACAAAAGCCCTGTACTGACTGTTAATGAAATAGCTATATTCCAACACAATAAGGACTACTTTTTCTTTCTGCTAATATGCTCACATGTTTTTACTCTATTTATGCACACTTTTTCTGTGCATTTTAATTGGTTTCTTTACTAGGGATCCATTTTATAAGCGCAATAACACACCGAGGTATGGGTTATCGCTGATGAGAGCATGCCCAGGGCATAAGGCACTCGGCACAAGCGCCTCATGCCTTACACCCCTGGGCATGTTTATTAGGCACAACCCACACCCCGTCATGTGTTATTGCTTGCATATTATACAGTATGGTATTGCATTGTAGTGTATAATCAAGCCAACTTGAAATCACCTAGATGTTAATAAAATACATATTCATCTTTTAATGTTTTGGCACCTTTCTGATTTATTCAAATGCTTTGCATAAACCATTACTTTCTCCCAGTTCTTCTCATGCTTCTAGCCTCTGCTTTGGTACCTAGATCCCAGTATTCATGAATCACTGTGTGTTACCATGGAAAGGGCTATGATGATATCATAAAGAGAGGCACTGCCAGCTTATCAAGTACCCATCATAAATGGGGTGCTAATTCAACTGGAAAAGAACCCAAACTGGTATGAAACAAAACTTACTTATGCTACACCTTTACTTACTACAGACCCTGTTCTAGTCCTATGTTTGTTGTAATAATATGCTTTAGTGGAGGAATTTTATTTACTATTATGGTTTAACAAATTGTCGGTGCCTTGAGCATTTGGAAAAATACATGATGGATCACCCTAACATTCATTCCTAGTTTATTTTATGCCACTGTAAATTAGAACTCAGTTATATTACATTATAGAGCCATTATTTAACCCCCCACCACCACCACCACCACACTACTCTCCAGTTTGCTGGAAACATATCACTAGTGTTAGAATACAAAGGGCTTTATAAAATGTGCTCTGAAAACAGAAAACAAAGGGAAACATTTCAAATATGAGGTCTTGTTTCAGAATGACTTCTAGAAAAAACGTTTCTGTATATTTGGTTACCTATGGCAACGTTTCCTTTATTCCTTTCCAGTTCATTTTTTTTCTATACAGGCTTGTCTCCCATGGCATTGTGTAGGTGGCTAGCAGCCCTGCTCCTTCTTCCCCAGGGCTGGCAACAACCTCTCCCAGGACTTACCACCATGGATTACCCATCCTGTTATAGGGGACAAAGAGGGATGGGTCATTCTCCCCAGAGAGTCCAGGTCCAGCATCCTGGCTGGTGGCATGGGCTTGGGGGTAGGCAGGCAGGAATTCACAAAGCCTGCTCAGCCATTCTCCATTTTCTGCCAAGCTCCTGCTGTGGACAGATCTCAGTACGAGCTGTGGGGGGCACACATGCTGTCTCAAATGAGGTAGCCCCTTCCTTCTGAGGTGCTTGCGTCTGCACTACCTTCAGACCTCTACATGGTAGCAGGTACAGATGGAGCTCACAAGCCTCCCCCAGGACAGGAGAGCAGTTCGGTAGACTCTCAGTCCTCTCCCACCCCGGTCAATCCCCAATAACCCGAATCCACTGTGGAACAGCCACTGGCATTGCTAAACAACAGGGTCAAATGGCTGAATTAGTGTAGCACACTAAAGGTCCTGTTGTCGACATGCATGTCAAAGAAACTTTCTGTTTTATGTTCTGCCCTACCCTGATGCAGCACCTCATCTTACTGTCACTATTTGTTAAGGGCACTAGGTCAGACCGCTAACGCCAGAACAATGCAGTCTACAGGTGCGAAACCAAAACACCTCAAACAATAAGAGTGGTCGGTAAAGCAACAACTGCAACTACAGTGCCACAGAAAAGAATCGGCACTACTGTGTGTTCATGAGGTCTGCCTCACACCCTCGAACTAAAAATAATCACCTCTGGGGAGGCATTTCAGGATGGGAAGGAAATGTGGAGGGAGGATTGTGAGGGGGCTGAACTGCTGAGGGGTGGAATAAGGACCCAGCAGATAATCCAGGGTGTGAGAAAACGTTCAGGGTGGGGGGTGGACACAGGCACTATACAAGTCGGGTGGGGGACCAAAACAAAACCTCATGACCAGACCAAAAAAAAATATCTTGTCCCCAGACCGGGAATCAAACCTTGGTCCTCAGACATCCCACTGACTTTTACTGACTGTGCCCTGCCCTCCAAGCCACAAAAGCTCTTTGGCAGCACACCCCACAGCACACTCTTTCCCCTTGTTCCTGTTCACTATACAGTCAACAGCTACAGGGATAGCGTAACACTGACTTTGCTATTCTATCACTGCAGCTGTTTTCAGTTTTGTATTTTAACCACGTGGTTTACAACCACGCTATTCTGGATTCGCTCTTCAAACCAGTACGCTTTGTGAAGAGGTATCTCTATTGCTATTTGCTTCCTACAGTGCCAATCCTAGCAATACCAAATCAGCATCAGAGTATTGAGTTTCCCTAACTGAATGGTAAATGATCCGCTCTTTGTTTATTTAGTTTTTGTTGACCGGGTAAGTGCACTAGACAAATCCTGCCTATTTTCAGGCACAACCCGGGGGAGGGGGGAAACAGATGAATGCCAACTGACCTTGAACCAGATTAAGCTGTTGGTGGTATTTTTTTTAGTGAATGAGGGAAATTTGGCCAGGACACCGCGGACATTCCCCACTCTTTCGATAAGTGCCATGGGATCTTTAACATCCACCTGAACTACCACCAATCCAGGCAGATGGGACCACGGTTTAACGTCTCATCCGAAAGACGGCACCTCAGAAGTGCAGCACCCCTCTCATGCTGCACTACAGTGTCAGTACTGGGATATTAACTCAAGTGCCAGATGTGGGAACTGAACCCACAGCCCTCTGATCTCCTGGCCTCAGAGGCGAGTGTGCTACCTACTGAGCCACTGACACTGATTAACCTATCTGTGGACACTGCTTGCTTTTGTTTTGTCAATCAATAGACTATGTGTGCCCCACAAGAATGGTGCATTGTTTACATTCTGTAATTGGCAGCATAGTTACAGGAGCAAATACCACAGCAGTAAAAGCTCCAATATCAAGAAAGTTAGCTTTAAGTCTAGTACAACAGCACATCATAGAAACAGAGAATTTGATGGCAGATAAGGAGTGCTTGGCCCACCCACTCTACCCATTTTTCCCTACCTACTTTATTACCGAGACCATACTTGATCTACAGCTCTTCTCCTCCCTTCCTTTCCACTATGATTCCCTTGTGCCTAACCCATGCATTCTTGAACCCCACCACAGTTTTCGCTGACATCAGCTCCGTTGGAAGTCTATTCTAGGACTCCACCACTCTTTCAGTGAAGAAGTACCTCCACATCTCTTGAATCTATCCCCCAGCTTCACAGCATGTCCCCTTGTTCTTGAGCACCTTTTTCTCTGAAAAATACTTCCTCCTGGTATCACATCACCAACCTTGCCACCCTCCCTCCCTCTCCACCCCATGCTGACACACCAACAAACACACAAGGTGCCGTGGCTGGCACTGACACTAGATAAAGTATGACCGCTCACAGCTACTGAATCTACAACATAGCCATCGCGTCTAGTGGTTCAAGGGACTGCAACCATCTCAGTTGGAAGACACGATTTCTCATCTTTGGCTGACTGTCAAAGACTTTAGTTAACCTTAATGTAACAAGTCAGGAAAATATCAATTTTTGCTCCAGGGAGAGAAGAAGTGATCTTTAAAGGTCACGTCTTGGGACATTATTCTTCCTCTTTTTAAGTACATTTCATGGATTTCAGATCAGCAGTAAAGAAAGAAAGGGATATTTTTTGCTGACTATATTTAAGATGGTCTAGAGAACTGCTGATAAAGAATGTAGCATTACGAATGGCTCTGCCCGGTGCCTGTAGTCCCTTGTAGATGAACGTGAAATGTTCCATGGTGAAAACTGAGAAGAAAACAATGTGGTTTTTATATAGCCTACAACATATGCAATGTTTCTCAAGGAGTTTTACAAACCATGAAGAGTTACGTCAGCTGATAGTGAATGCAGGGAACTTAAGTAAGACAGAGAGGTTAAGAGAAAGATACAACAAAAAAATGGAAGTCACACCAGTACTGTAGAATAGTCAACATTTTCTTTAGAGCTCTCATTCACCAAGGGAGCCAGCTGGAGGTCGGAGTGAGTTCTCTGCATGCACTGGGTTGTTACTGGGCAGCAAACTGAAACATTATGCAGGGATGGTGTCCAGTATGAAAGGTTTTAAAGACAACAGGAGCGATTTAAACAGCCCAGGGAGGCACTATTAATATTCTGGAGACAGATTTAACACAGTGCTGTTGTGGGCTTGACACAATGGTGTAAATACCATGAAATGCTGCCTTTTCTAATGTTTTGTGAATAATAAAGACGATGAATATTTTACAGTAGTGGCATGACCCCTCGTTTTAGCTATATGGTTCTGATCTGTCGGTTGGGGAGTACCCAATACTAAAAGGATTTTCCTGATTTAAAGGACGGGGCATCCTGGACATACCAGTATACTGAGGAAAGGTTGAGTGAAAGAGACACTGAGATGGAAGTTATGAGACTTGCTCATTTTCACACGCAGCTGTGGGGGACTGGAACTAGGGGTATGCGAGTAATGAATACTATTTCCCAATACAGGAATAATGCACTATTGGAACCAAATAATGAATTGCAGCACTATTCCTGACTATTCAGTTTGGGAAAGACCCAAAAAGTGGCAATAAACAGCCCCCTACCCACTTCCATGGCCCAATCGCACTAAAAACAACCCCCCCACCCTCTTCAATGGGTCCACTACCCCCCTCGCCCCTAGCACTCATGATTTCAAGATGAACAAGAAAAGACTCTCACAATGGGCAAGATCATGTGATCAGCTGTTTTATTATGGGGCAAGATCACGTGATCGGCTGTTTTATTATGGGGCAAGATCACGTGATCGGCTGTTTTATTATGGGGCAAGATCACGTGATCGGCTGTTTTATTATGGGGCAAGATCACGTGATCGGCTGTTTTATTATGGGGCAAGATCACGTGATCAGCTGTTTTATTATGAGCAAGATCACGGATCGGTTGTTTTATTATGGGCAAGATCACGGATCGCTGTTTTATTATGGGGCAAGATCACGTGATCGGCTGTTTTATTATGGAGCAAGATCATGTGATCACCTGTTTTATTATGTGAGCAAACATGGGAAGGCTGGACACAAGAAGGTGGCTCCTTCTCGTGCCTGAGGGCGAATTTGCTAATTCAATTTATGAAATGGGTGCTGGTTGGGAGGAGGGTGAGACTTGGATGCTGCTGTTTTGGTGAGGGGGTTGATTTATTTAACTAAAATAATAGCAAGAGGAGATGACAGCTGGCCATGGAGGTGTGCTGGTTGGCCATCATAGAATATTTTTCTTGTTAGTCTTAAAATTGTGCATGCTGGGGGGGAGAAGGATGGAAGTGGGCTTACTGCAGAGGATTGGGGACAGGGTTTGTTTTTAATGCAATTGAGCTGGGGAGGAGGGTGGGGGTTATATTTTTTACACCACCCCTGCACCCCATACACACACACAGGTACAGGAATACCAAACTTCCAAACATTTTGGGCCCTGGATACAAATATTTGGCTGAATATTTAACATAAGGTGTTTGCCCACCCCTAATTGAAACCTCAGTCTCCAGGTTCTAACCTCTGTGCTCTAGGCTGAGCTGCCTCTTAGAAATATAGAAACATAGAAACTGACCGTAAATAAGGACTGCTTGGCCTCCCCCTCAGTCTGCTCATTTTCCCTACCTCCTGTAATACCACAGACCCTTCTTGATCTCAAGCTTTATTGACCCTTTCCTAACCACTAAAGTTCCCTTATGCCTATCCCATGCATTTTTGAATTCCCTTACCATTTTTGTCCCCACCACTGCTTGGCCATTTTTAGGTCATCAGATATGCTTACCCCTGGTCCCTTTCCTGTTGGTGGTTATCAGTACCACTCTACCCATCATGTACTCTGTCTCTGGGCTCCTGTGCCCCAGCTGTATGATTCTGCACTGCTCTGCAATGAATCTCATTTGTGACATCATTCTTTTCCTACCTCAAGCTTTCCCAGATCACCCTCATTCTTTTCCAGCCCCCACCACCGGAGTGTCAACTCTGTTGCAGATCTTTGTGTCATCTGTAAACAGGCATACCTTCCTTCTAACTCCTCTGCAATGTCGCTAAAAAGACATTACAGAGGACTGCCCTAGTACTGATCCCTGTGGCATCCTGCTGATCACCCTCCCCTCCCCTCCGAGAGTGAACGCTGTTTACCACCACCCTCTGTTGCCTATCCCTCAACCAATTTCTTACCCATTTTACCACCTTAGAAGCCACTCCAAGGCTGCCCAGCTTGTTTATGTGTCTCCTATGTGGAACAGTGTCAAAGGCCACACAGAAATCTAGGTAGGCCACATCCACCACTCCACCCATATCTACTTCCCTGGTCATCCAGTCAAAGAAATCTATCAGATTTGTTTGACATGACTTCTCACAGGGAATCCATGCTGTCTCGGATCCTGTAGGCTGCTGGATTCAAGATATTCCACAATATTTTCCTTCAGTAGTGATTTCATTAATTACCACGCCATCTCCGCAAGTGGTTGAACAGGATCAGTGGTGTTGCCAGCACCTCTCTAAGCTCCTTCAATATCCTTGTATGTATACTGTCTGGCCCCATTGCTTGTCCACTTTCAGTTTTACGAGTTTCTTCATGATCTCTCCTTTGTAAATGGACTGGTGTCCACCTCCTTCTATTCATTCTCCTGTCACTTATCTGTGGTCCCTTATATTCCCCTTCTTCTGTGGATACTGAGCAAAAATATCCGTTCAGGTCTTCTGCCTTTTCCTGGTCCCCCGCCACACACTCCCCTGCTCAGTCTTACAATTCTTCTTTCTCCTTTTGCAAACGTACCTAAAAACTGTCTTGTCCCCTTTCTTAACTGCCTGGGCTATTTTCTCCTCCATTTGAATGTCTGCAGTCCTGACTGTTTTCCCTTCCTCACTTTGCTTCTCCTGATACACTTCCTTGTCCTCTTCCCTCTGTGTGTCTCCTATACTTCCTGAATGCTAACTTTTTTGCCCTTACTTTCCCAGCAACCTCTTTTGAGAACCACAGCGGTCTTTTTTCTCACTTGCTTTTGCTTACTTGCCTAACACAAAAGTTTTGTTGCCTTCACTATGGCTCCTTTTAGTTTCATCCACTGTTTCTCTACTCCACCCAAGTCCCCTCCACCAGGGAATCCCTGAGGCATTCCCCCATCTTTTTAAAGACGGCCCTCCTGAAGTCCAGGACTCTCACCTCATATGGTCTGACTCTGCCACTGTACTTGTATTGAGCCACGCCTGCTCGTGATCACTGGTCCCCAGGTGGCTACCCTCCGTTACATCGGCAACACTGCCCCAGGCAGAACACTAGGTCCAGTACTGCTCCCTCATGAGTGGGATCTCTTAGTAGCTGCCTAAGGAACGCCCTGCATGGAGTCCAGGATGTCCCTGTTCTAGCTGAGGCTGCAGCTGGGATGCTCCAATCTACATCTGGCAGACTGAAGTCCCCACCATCAGCACCTCCTTTAGTCGCCATCTTATGGATGGCTTCCACTACAACTATCTCCCCCATGCTGGAAGTCTGTAGATCACCCCAGTGTGAATAGCGGCTCCATTCTCCATCTCTAGGGTGACCCACAGTGCTTCCACCACCTCCCTGTATTTCAGTTGCCTTTTTGCTATCACTCACATAAACAGCCACACCTCCCCCTTCTTACCCACCGTATCCTTCCTAAAAAGCATATAGCCTGGCATCGCTATATCCCAGCCATGGTTCTCAATGCAACATGAGTTGATAACAGCGACAATGTCCAGGTCAGCCTCTGCCATTATGGCCACTTAGTCTGGGATTTCATTTCACAGACTACGGGCATTTGCGCACATGGCCTTCCAAATTCTGCTACCACCCCTCCTATCAGACCCTTTTTACTTGCCTACTCTCCTTATGCCTCTGTCTTCATTCCTATCCTTCTTTATTCTACCATTCTACTTTTCCCATTTTAGGTACCTTTGGGGATTTCTGTCCCTTAGGGTTCTCCTGACTAACCACTACCACTTGTGTGTGTGTGGGGGGGCAGATTATGATTTTCCCTGCTCCTATCACCACCACCCTCAACTAGCTTAAATGCTTGCCAATGAAGCATTTAAACTGTTCACTGAGGACTTTGGCCCCCTCCCAGATACAGTAATGCAGGCCATCTCCCTGTATAGGCCTATATCCTCCAGGTGAGACCCCAGTGCTCCAATGAAGCCAAAACCACCTCTGCACCACTCCTTCAACCATGCACTGATGATCCTGGTGCAGAATACCCCTGTCCTACCACCTGTCTTAGACAGGCAACACCTCAGAAAGGCCACTGATCATGCTAACTGCCTAAGATCCCTCCCCAACTCCTCCTGCACTATCCTAACCACTTCCCTCACCTGGACATTTGTCCCCAGGTGAACAATGGCATCTAGCTTTCCCTCCCATCCTGCTGCCCTAGGAATCCCCAGGATCTGCTTTTTATCCATCTGAGCTGTGGCACCCAGTAGGTAGCTAACCTCCTCTCTCTCTCCTTCCTGACCCAAATCTACCCTCGAACAATGGAGCCCCAACCAGGAGTTACTACCTCCCACCTCCTCCTCGGGGTCCTCTCCACCATCCTTGGGGTCTACACTACAAAGGACCCCATATCCCCTTGGTTACTACTGCAGGTGCCTCCTGGGACAGTCCTGCCCAGACAGAGTTACGTTGAGTTCTGTACTGGTACCACCTGAAGGAGGTACCTCTGATCCACCATCCTCATCCTTCCTGAGCCTATTGTAGTCCAGCTGCCCATCTTCCTTGGCAACCTAGTGAGGCAGCAGTGGCAGATCAGGTGATCCCTGGGTGGGACAGAGGCCCCAGTCATACCTCTCGACCTGGGTCGAGCAACTCTCTATAGTCGAGATGTGTGCATGCAGATGGGACAGCACCGCGTCTCCAGATGGTCGCCCAGAAAACTGCTGCCCCACAGCCACTGCGCCACCCTAGCATACCTAATTTCTACCTTGCTTGCTTTTGTTTACTTAATTTAAACCCTTTTTATCGTACCCTAGTTAGGTGCCTATTCCCAGAACTCTGCTTACTTTAAATTCCTTCTGTACCCCTACCCCGGATAGGGTGTTTGGCCTAATCCTGCTTTTTGCTCTCTTGTAAACCCCCTTGTTTTTTTAACTCCTAACCTAGGTAGGGTGTTGGCCTAATCTCAATTTTTCTTTCTTTTTACTTTTGACTCTCTTTTATCCCTACCCCATACAGAGGTGTAACACCAAGTCCCAAACTTTGCAAGGTGGCCTTAACACTCCATACTCCTTGAGGTATGTAAGCTATGACAGATGACTAGCAGGAATCTTACCTCAGCTGTCAGGTACAACTTCCTGGCTTCTTGCTTCCACCTGCTGCTTACCTCAGTTCTTTAGTGCTCCTTTGCCTCTCTAGCTTCTCTTCTGAGCTGCAGAGTGCTGGCTGCCAGCTGCCTCAATGGGCTGACTCCGGTGGGGCAGACTCCAGCATCTTTAATGTGTTGGTCCTTCATGCGGGAGTGCATGGCGCGGGGGCCGCTACTGGCCTACACCTTATATAGGCCCTTGCTGCCACCTGGTCTGCTTGCCGCTGCCCAACTGGCTGCCTTGTGGGCAGGGAGACATGGCCCTACAGTGACTGGCTCTCATTCAGGAGCTTCTCAAAGCCATCAAGCTCCACTCCCACCGCCGTCTTCCATTGCCTTCAGGTGCTGGGGTGGGGGGTGATCTGATCCCCCTGCCATGGATCAGCAACCCAGCTGTTCTGTTGGTGGTGTTCAGCTGGCAGAGCTATTTAAACCCCATCTGTCTCTTCTTCCTGGTCTGCTTGCCACCGCTCAATTGGCTGCCTTGTGGGGGAGAGAGGCGTAGCTCTACAGCAGTTGACTCCCATTCAGGAGCTTCTCAGAGCCACCAAGTTCTGCTACTGCCGCTGTCTTCTGTTGCCTTCAGGTGCCGGGGGGGGGGGGTGGAAGCAATCTGATCCCCCAGCTGCCAATCAGCAACCCAGCTCTTCTGTTGGTGGTGAGCAGCTGGCAGGGCTATTTAAACCCAATCTGTCTCTTCTTCCTGGTCTGCTTGCCACAGCCCGACTGCCTGCCTTGTGAGGGGGGGGCGCAGCTCTACAGTGGTTTGCTCCCATTTGGAAGCTTCTCAGAACCACCAAGCTCTGCTCCCACCACTGTCTTCCGTTGCCTCAGGTGCCGGGGTGATCTGTCCCCAGCCGCTCATCAGCAACCCAGCTCTTCTGTTCTCTTAAAAAATTCTAACAGCCCTGAAATCACAAGATAAATGGCAAACATTAGAAGGACATTTCTGAAATAAAACAACTTACAACCCCTCCCATTTTTTTTTTGTGTTAATTAAATGGTCTGATCCTGGTAAGAATTATTTTTAATGTAATTTAGTGAAAGGCCTTAGCAAGGTTAAAAATTAGGGTGCTGTATTCTAAAAGAAAATAAAGAGGATTTGGTTCTCTACAGCACCTTTTCCTACACATGACACTATATCCCAGATTACTTTGCAATCTGTGAACAGCTGAGAGAGTCATTAGACAAGCACCAGGAGGAACTGAGATTGAGAGAGGTCAGGAAAAGCTCAGGGTGGCAAGTGCTAGGAAAGAACCAGTAAAGAGAACGGGAAAGGGAAAGGGAGAAAGCAAGCAGAGGTGAAGCATGGGGAAGTTAATGAGCTAGTGGCACCAACGAACAGCAGGTAGAAATATTTAGTCATTTTTAAAAATAGTCCCAGACATTTTTATTTTGGCTCACGCTGCACGCCACCCAACATATTGCAGTAGTAGCAGATTTGGAGGCGCTGTCACTGTTGGGTGAATGCAGGCATGCATCAGTAGGTACGCCCTCATTCCCCAATAAGCCAGCATGCAGGCGCCACACCAGGAATACATAATGTGGCCAGCACATCTAAGAAAAGGTCCACTGCAATGACAGCCAAGCTCATCATGCAGTGGCACTAAAGCACGCCCTCCCTACATGTCTTTCCTGGTGAAGCCCTTCACATAAACATGGTGGCGCTTGACTGTCGCTGCATGGAGAACTGACTTCAGGGTGCTCACCCCTCTGTCAGCATGCCCCAACCCACTTCATTTGCCGATGGGGAGCCCTCCCCGTCGGCATAATACATCTCCCCATTTAAAGTGTGTACCGAGGGGTGCCAATTCCCCTTGGCATCATATCCCCCCTTCCCAATTTAATTTGCGACAGAGGCCTCCCACTGGCACAATTCCTCCCATTTGTTTGTGTGCTGACGGGGTGCCCAACCTCCCCATCAGCTACAGAACTCCACCCTCAAAAAAAAAAAAAACTCACCAGGTAAGACGCTGGGGCTCCACCTCAGTGTGCCAAATGCCCTGTAAAACAAAACAGTCCCGTGAGGTTTTTTTTTTTTTTTTTACAACCTGTAAACTAGAAAACGGTCCTCGTTGAGTCCGTGGCCTCCCCCAATCCGCTTACCCTCTATACACTCTGCCTCCCAACACTTTACCCCATACTTACCTCCGAGCATGGCGATGATCTTCGTGGACCGCAACACGCCTGCGCTCTTCAAAGCTGACCGCGAACTGAAGAAATGCCAGTAAGCTGTATAATGGCATAAATAGGGTTTTTTAACTTTGGTGCATATCTCATGCATTTTGGGGAATTTTGGCACCAAATTTTCAACATGGGATTATTGGGACCACTCCTCAAGAGTTCAGCCACTGTCATGGCTTTATTCGGTCC
This sequence comes from Neoceratodus forsteri, assembly GCA_016271365.2. Taxonomy (NCBI): domain Eukaryota; kingdom Metazoa; phylum Chordata; order Ceratodontiformes; family Ceratodontidae; genus Neoceratodus; species Neoceratodus forsteri. The sequence goes on from JADMNL010000026.1 coordinate 57,411,124, forward strand.
CGAAAGGTGATTTTGCGGTTACTGCGCGGAATCACCTTTTGGGACCAATTAACGAAACAACAGTGCCACTGTTCATGGGGAGAGGCTCTCAAAAAGCCTATGTTGCAAATCTGGTGAAAAAAAAAATGGCTGTTTTACGAGCGTGTGTTGTGCAGTTTTCACGCACACTCGTAACTTTGTGAATTTGTAATATTTTCACTTCAGATTTTCAAAATGACACTTTTCCATGCCTCCTATGAATAATACAGCTGTCATTTTACATATCCTGGCTGAAATGGGTTTCGCTATCGTCCCGCAGAACAGCGGGTTGCTAGCAAAATCAGTTTTTGGGATAGTTTGAGAAAATGACAGTGACACTGTTCATGAGCAGAGGTCCTAAAATGCCTATGTTGAAAATTTGGAGACAGTCCATAAAATGACTGTGTTACAAGCGTGGTGTGCAGTTCCACGCACTTTGTAACTTCACAAAATTTGTAATATTTTCATGCCAGATTTTCAACACTGCCATTTTTCACACCTCCTTATGAACACTACAGCTGTCATTTTTACAGCTCTGCCCAAAATGTGTTTCCACACCTGTGGCGCACAATGGCGTGGGCGCTGTGGTAAATCAACTTTTGGGACAGATTAACAAAATCACAGCACCACTGCTCATGAGGGGAGGTCTGTAGTCTATGTTGAAAATGTGGCTAAAAAATTCCAAAATAACTGGGTTACGGACATGTGTAGCGCAGATTCTATGCATGCTCATGACTTCACCAATTTTTCATATTTTCACCCAGATTTTCAATGTTGCCATTTTTTACACCTCCTCATGAACAATATAGTTGTCATCTTTCACATCCTGCCCAAAATGTTTTTCATCCCTATGTCGCCAAACTGCATAGCCACTGTGCAAAACCACCTTTCAGCTAACAAACTGATTGTGCCGCTCTTCATGTAGTGGGGTCACAAAAAGCCTATGTTGAAAATCTGTAGTGGAAATATCAACAAACGCCTACGACATTAGGGTTTCCAACTGTAACGCCCCACCCTGTAGACACTGACAGGCATCAGGGGTGTGACTCGGGATCGTTGGCTGTAATGCTCACGCCATTCCACCCCCACCCCACCCTGCAGCTAGTGACAGGCATCAAGGTGTGCCTTGGAGTGTCGGCCCTAAAGTTACCCCATTCTCTACTGCACCCATCTCAGGCGTGTTTTCTTATGGAATGGGGTAAGTATAAAGACAAAAACACAAAGCACACCGCGACACTTGTCAGTGTCTACAGGATAGGGTGAGGTAAAATGCCATGAGGCGTTATAGCTGACGACCCAAAGGCACACCCCAACGCCTGTCAGTCTCTGCAGGGTGTGGGTGGGGTTGGCGTCAGTTCAATACTTCACTGCCATTCCTATTATGCATCTCTAACTCCTGCACTACCAATGGCAAAGCCAGCGAGACAACATTCAGCACTGACAAATGCTCGTTATTTGTGAAGTGTCTTTCTTTTTCTATGTGCTCATTAGATGGCTTTGTACCTAACATCACTGGGTGTGATGTGAAAAGCAGTGCTTTACCTGGAAACAGACATACCTAGTTCTGTTCCTCCCACTACATCATCAGCATGTGACCTCACTCACTGTCACATCACAAGCTGTCTGATTGGTAACATGTGTCAAGTTGCTGGTCAGTCAGTAGGAGATTGGCCTTCTTGGTTACTAGTGATATCATAGTTAGTGAGGTCACAAAGAAGTGATAGCTGATAACTTCTAACAGTTACTATTAATTCTAGGCAGTACAGTAGGTCTTTATTAAGTGACATGTTCAATCTCCCTGAAAAAGTAGTAGAGTCAGGATTCAAACCTGGGTCTCCATGTATTACAGATCAGCAGCACCACAATTAATAGGCTATACTGCCTCACAAAAGCGACACTCTCAAACAAGGAAAAGATATGGAACTGGAGTTTCAAAACAACTTGGACTTTGTCAGCTATAGTCAAAGTCAGCACCAACATTTGAAAAGTGCAGTTTATTGGAAGTTAATGCTTCCTCCCCGCCTGAAACAGTGTCAGTCCGCTACACGGACGTTATACCTATGGTTATACCAGTGGCTGAGGCCCTTTACACTGGAACAGACATCAGCTCAATTAGGTGCAGATGATGACATAAACCTGCAAATAGCAAATCCTTTTGAAAATCCATCCCACAGTATCCATTTTATGTTGATATTATTATTTTTTATTTTATGTTGATATTATTATGTACTGTACAAAGGGATATAGTCAGCCCATGGACTGCTATTCATATCACTGAATTACTTAAAAAGCACCAAAATTAGCCAGATGAATCTGGAGTTTGTGGTAACAGATTGTGAGAAAAATAAGAAAAGTGGATATATAAATGTAACCCCTAGGTGGCGCTATCCCAAGTGCTACTACCCGCCTGCATGGCTAGTAGCAGGTTAAAGGCCTGAGTTCTGAAATGGGTGCCTCCACCCAGAGGTCAGGGTTGGTAGTAGTCAAGCTACCTGGGCACAGCCCTCCAAGACACTGTAACTCCCCTCTTTCCCTTCTAGTGGCCTGAGCAATACACGATAATCACTTTCACAGTACCCCTTGTACACCATACCAGTACCCACACTGTTTGCACGTGAAGGCTGGTTCCTCTGGCTCGACCCTGGGGACCCCCTGTAAAACAAGGTTATGCACAGTAAACAGCAACAGTACAGTACTCTTGGCACAAACTGGAACCACAGTCAAGTTAATTGCAGCAAAAAAAAGTCAGATCTGATTTATTCAGGGGACTTGAACAAGGAAGGGGCGTAATCAGGTTGATTGGCTTAAAGGCCATATTAATCAAACAGTTATGTATGCACTTTAAGTCCCCACACAGTCACACACTCTGGATACCCAGGTAAGAAAATGGTGGGCTAGCCAGGAATGTTGCAGCTGGTTGGGGCCCTGTGATGGAAGAAAGCATAATGCACAACACACACTACTTGTAATGCAGAGCCAGGGGCTCAGTTCGTGAAAGAAAAGCAATAAGACAATCAGATGACAACACTTTAGATTTAGCTGTTGTTGCAGGGAGCTACCCTGATGTTTACTCACTGATACCCAATACTGGAAATAGGCAGGACGAAATCGAGACTGCAGGTTGTTGAACTGGAGTGCCTGGAGAAGCAGGGCCCACACGAATCACCGTGGCGTCATTCCTGTTCAAGTGTTGAGCAGGGGGCTGATCCCCAGGAAGGTCTCTCGTCGATGGCATTCTCTGTACAGTGGGTAGTTGGGCTGGGCCAGTGTGGCAAGGGCCAGGCCCCATGGAGATGATTTTGGATTCAGTCCATGGGGCTGAATGCAGCTTCCAGCAAGCAGAATACAATTCAAACCACAGTGGGGAACCAAATCATGACCCACTATAAGAACACAACACATTCACATGCAAGGAAATTCCACTGTACCAGGTAAAGGCTCCCCGGTCACAATTACAGAGTCTCTGCACAATCCGGGAGTTCAGAGGTGGCTGGAAGTCCAGACAGGCTGATCGATTCAGCAAATCTGGCTCTTCAGGTAGGAGCCTGGTCACACCCAGTGGCTTACTGGGCTTCTCTCCAAGTCTGATTCAGTCCAAAAGGCACAAGTTCCTCTCATGGACAGCAGGCAGGCATGCAGGCTAAAACTCAGGCCTTTCCACAGTTCTCCCATGCGAATCCACTATGGATTGCTGCTTGAACTATGTCAAGCTGTTACTTCTTCACTTTCCAACTTAGATCTAATTGAAATTGCAAAGCAGTTTGGGACTTCCCAAGATCCAAAAGGTTCGGGTGACTGATTTATCTGTTAGTTACAACAAGGGCTCCCCTCCAGGTTATTTTAGGCACACAAAGCCTGA